>CM057343.1:598025941-600508477 GCA_030015575.1 Agapanthus africanus
CACTGAGTGCATGCTACGATTAATTTGTGAGCGTCGATATTTGTATAATATGACTTGCATCGTTTAGGGTTATGTAATCTTATACTTGGTGTTGTGCAAATTTAGGATCGGTCGGGGAAACATCGGACACGGCGCGTAAAGGCAAGGCGGTGGCCGGATCAGATTAGCGGGGATTTCTGGTGAGTAGATATATTCATCTATGGGGGAATCGTCTGGATGGCGCGAGGCGCCCCCCTAGTTAGGATTACCCTACTTTATGCAAGATTTATATTGTTAGAAAGCTTACCCCTTTATGTACATTGCATACCCTCACAGCTAACCGTATGCTAGATTGCATGGACATTCACCTTCATATATGCGATATCACTTCGTAGGACACGAACACCATTACCATTGGCATCTGTTGCACGCGCACTATTCATGTGACACACACGCCTTTGGTAATTGCCATGCCACGTGCACGATAGAACCTGTTTATCTTAATATCATCACCTGCATTCATACTTGATATATGAAACTGCATCGCATGCACATATCTCGCATCAGCATCATATTTACATAGAACTCTAGCAAAATTTACATCATACACATTGATATCATAGACATTTGTCATATATATAACATGTGGACATTATGATTTTCTTGAGGATTTCAGTTTTGCTGCGATTTCTGGATTTTTGGGGAAAACCGCAAGAATTTAACAAAAGCTTATATTTATCATTTTTTTTAAAACAAAGTTGCGGTTTTCTCGTGATGTATGTGTCGTCCACCATGAGTTTTCATGTTTTCTGTTGGATTTCGAGACCCGATTCGAGGAGTGGATGAACCGTCTCGGGTACATGGTGGGCCCGGTATGGTACCCCGGGGCAAGAAGATCGAGTTGTAGACGATGAGCCTGGCAGGGGAAGACTACCTACCGGTGATGTCTGGCGCGGCGGATATCCGGAGGATACCGACCGTTGTCGTGAGATTTATGATATGGGCCGATCCGGACTGACGGAGCCCGATATTGAGACAGATGTGATTCCTATTTGGTGTCGATGCTTGACACGGGTTTTCAGAGGATTTCTTGATGATATTTAGCTATTATGCAGACATTCATTTTCTAAAAGTTAAGAATGCAGTAACATTAACATTTAAAACACTTAAAGAGTTAGAAAAGATATTGCATACATGTGCATGCATACTAGAGTTATTATATCACATATGGACATACATGTTGTTCCGCATTGCGTGCATTCTTACGATTGCCTTACTAGATGTTATATTCTACTCACGAGCTGGCAACTCACCCCCGTTGTGCCACAGTGTCTTGCAGGTCGGACCCGTCAGTCTTGTAGCGGCGGGCTATCTTGTCATCAGTTCCTTTTGCTCAGACTCGCGACATCGCCCGTAGGTGGGTTGCGAGTATACTTTATTTCTTTTTGCTTTATCATTGTATCTAGTATTCTCCATCTACCACTTGTATTGTATATGCGACCTAGTGATGAGACTGAGAGATTTGTATATTTGTGGTTTCTTTTGGGTCGAGCTCACTTGAGCCGACGTGTGTTTTCTGGTATTTGCATCTCTTTTATGCTCTTTTTTCTTGATATTACTATTATATTGCATGTGGTTGTGATCCGCCTTGGGCGAAGAGCTAGCTCCCGCTTGGGGATGCCATTTTTATAATTACAGATTTATTATCTTGTTGTACCCATTTTGGGGGATAGAAAATACAGGGGAGACTCTGCCGAAATTTTCGGGAATTTTTGATGTTCTTTTTTTGGATTCTATGCAACTTAATTGATTTCAAAACCGTTTTCATTTAAGGTTTTCCTTCACTCTCTTTTGATTTTGGGTTAGATTTCTGGGCTTTGGCTGACTTAGGTTACGGTACGCCTTTAGACGTCTCGTAATCTAAGTGCCAGTCACGTTCCGTACTTTCGGGTCGTGACAAAGTTGGTATCAGAGCGTAGGTTTTACCTTTCTGAGTGTAGGACGACCTTGGTAGATGGAGTAGGTGACTTAAGCAGAGTGGCGTAGCGTGGGTATGATCCGCGGCATACTTACGATACGGTACTCCGCCTAAGTGACCTTAGGACATAATTGCTTGTATTTCCTTTCGTGATTCCTTGCATTCCTTGATCCAATTGCAATGTCCTTATCAGTTCTATTTCTTATTCCAGCTTCGATGCCGCCAAAGACTACGAGAGCTCAGCGGGCTGCCGCTAGGGATGAGATTCGGGCGGGCCCGTCTGAGGCGAGGATCGAGCGGGAGGATACTCCTACCCCTCAGGGTTATACTGATCCGCCTTATCCTGACCGTATTGCCAGATTAGAGGCCGGCATGCAAGAGTTGCGGCAGATGATGGGATTTTAGTTGAGTCCAGCCGGGCACAGAGATCCGAGGACGTTCCTTCCACCGCACAGACCACGATCGTACCTGCTGCACAGATGGTCACTCCTGCTGCTACTACGGAGACTATCCCTGTTTCACTACAGGAGTTCATGAGATTGAGACCTCCAGCTTTTACCGGTACAGATGCGACAGAGGACCCACAGGCATTTCTCGATAGGATGGCACGGATTGGCTGTTCGTTGAGGTGTTCTGATGATAGATTGGTGGAGTTTGCGAGTTTTCGTCTGGAGGGTCTTGCCCAGACATGGTACGACTCAGTAGAGAGAGGCCGAGCTGCAGGTCTGCCTTCTATGACCTGGGATGAGTTTACAGCTGCATTTCTTGCCCGTTTTCTTCCGGAGAGTGTCCGAGATGCTCGAGCCCGCAGTTTTGAGTCTCTGCGCAAGACTCCTGGGATGACAGTGTCGGAGTATGATATACAGTTTACCCAGTTGTCTCGATATGCTCCGTACCTAGTCGACACAGAAGAGAAGAGGATAAAGAGGTTTGTACGAGGGCTTGATACACAGCTATTCCTTGCCATCGGCACCCAGCACTTTGATACATACGCAGCCGCGATGGACGCAGCCTTACTTTTGGAGGAGCGTATTTCTGAGACTCCGGTCGTTTCTGGGCCGAAGAGGATCCGTACTGATACGCCAGCTCAGCGGCAGATGGGCAGACATCGTGATAGATTATTTCCAGGAGATGGCGGAGGCAGAGGATTGAGACGAGGTCAGTTATTTGGTTCATATCCACAGACCCAGCAGTCGTCTCCAGGATGTTTTCGGTATGGGAGTCAGTACCACCGTGTCAGAGACTGTACCATGGGACGTCCGGGCACGGCGACAGTCCCGCATGTGACTTTACCACCCTCACCACCTTCTCAGAGAGCTTTACTTCCTACTCCTGATGATGCTTCACGCCAGCCAGATGCTTCTAGAGGCCGTGGGCGTGGCGGTCCGGTTCCGCGAGGACGAGGCGACAGAGGCAGAGGCAGAGGCCGAGGTAGAGGCAGAGGACAGCCAGCTATTAGTGGTGGACAGGCCCGAGTGTTCGCGTTGACTCCTCAGGATGCACAGGCATCCAATGCCGTCGTGACAGGTACTCTGCCAGTATGTTCTTTTGATGCACGGGTATTATTTGATCCAGGCTCCACACATTCCTATGTTTCCACGTATTTTGCACCGAGGTTGGGCCGAGAGTCATCTCCGTTAGATCAGCCGCTTGTCGTTATTACCCCAGTAGGCGAGTCTTTTGTTGCCCGTTTTGTATACCGATCTTGTTCCGTTCGTATCGGGGAGAGAGATTCTTCAGTAGATTTGATTCTCCTCGATATGCTAGACTTTGACGTTCTTCTTGGTATGGACTGGCTAGCCACCTGTTATGCATCCGTGGACTGCCGTGAAAAGGCAGTCAGATTCAGTTTTCCTGGTGAGCCGGTTCTTATTATTCAGGGAGATCGTAGCGCTACCCTTCCCAGCTTGATTTCTTCTCTTCGCGCTGGTCAGCTCTTAAGGAAAGGGTGTCAGGGATTCTTAGCCTATGTTTGTGATACTAGCTCCACAGAGGTTCCGTTGGACCAGGTCCCTGTTGTGAGAGAGTTTCCTGATGTATTCCCTGATGAGCTGCCTGGTCTGCCACCAGAGCGCGAGATTGAGTTCTGTATTGACTTGATCCCCGGCACGGGGCCTATCTCTATACCTCCTTATCGGATGGCCCCGACGGAGTTGAAAGAGCTAAAGGATCAGTTACAGGACTTGCTGGACAAAGGGCTTATCCGACCGAGTGTGTCACCTTGGGGCGCTCCCGTCTTGTTTGTTAAGAAGAAGGACGGAAGTATGCGTTTATGCATTGATTATCGTCAGCTAAACCGGGTTACTGTGCGGAACAGGTATCCCCTACCCCGCATTGATGACTTATTTGATCAGCTCCAGGGTGCAGGGTTTTTTTCGAAGGTTGATTTACGGTCAGGTTATCACCAGTTGCGGGTTCGGAAGGAGGATATTCCGAAGACCGCCTTCCGTACTCGTTATGGTCACTACGAGTTCTTGGTGATGTCGTTCGGGCTCACCAATGCCCCGGCAGCTTTTATGGATTTGATGAACCGCGTATTCAGGCCGTATCTCGATCAGTTCATCATTGTGTTCATTGACGACATCTTGGTTTATTCTCGGAGCCGGGAGGAGCATGAGCAGCACCTACGTATCACATTGCAGACTTTGAGGGAGCATCAGCTGTTCGCCAAATTCTCCAAGTGCGCATTCTGGCTAGACAGTGTCGACTTCTTAGGTCATGTGGTGACGAGAGATGGTATTTGCGTGGACCCGAAGAAGATCGAGGCAGTTCAGCGTTGGCCTAGACCGGTATCAGTCACAGAGGTTCGCAGTTTTCTAGGTCTGGCCGGCTATTATCGACGTTTTGTCCAGGATTTCTCCCGCATTGCTGCACCATTGACCGGGTTGACCCGGAAGGGGGTTCCTTTTGATTGGACCCAGGCATGTGAGGATAGCTTCCAGCAGTTGAAGACTCGTCTGACTACTGCACCAGTGTTAGCATTGCCTTCAGGATCAGGCGGGTTCGTGGTATTTTGTGATGCTTCTAGAGTGGGGCTGGGCTGTGTATTGATGCAGCACGACAGAGTTATCGCGTATGCTTCTCGGCAGCTGAGGAAACACGAGCAGAACTACCCCACCCATGATTTAGAGATGGCTGCAGTGGTATTTGCACTTAAGATCTGGAGACATTACCTATACGGTGAGTCCTGCTAGATATTCACTGACCACAAGAGTTTGAAGTATATCTTCCAGCAGCGAGACCTGAACCTGAGACAGCGCCGTTGGATGGAGTTGGTGAAGGATTATGACTGCGAGATTCTATACCATCCGGGTAAGGCGAATGTGGTGGCAGATGCTTTGAGTAGGAGGCCCGGAGGTAGCTTATCTTGTTTGAGCGCAGTACAGATGCAGTCGACGGCGGATTGGCAGGTTTTATGTGATAGCAGAGTGCAGTTCGAGTTCATTCCTACAGGGGGACAGCTAGCCCATTTCAGAGCACGCCCACAGTTACTTGACCGTATCCACGAGGCACAGTCCGGCGATGCCCGTACATTAGAGATCATTGAGCAGATTCGACAGGGCAGAGTTTCTGAGTTCGTGATTGATGATCAGGGGATACTTCGATTTGGGACTCGACTGTGTGTGCCAGATTCAGAGGGACTGAGGCGTGATATTCTCGAGGAGGCACATAGATCCGTATACAGTGTGCATCCAGGTTCCACCAAGATGTATCGTAATTTGAGAGAGGTTTACTGGTAGGACGGGATGAAGAAGGATATTACAGACTTTGTGTCGAGATGCCTGACTTGTCAGCAAGTCAAGGCTGAGCACCAGAGGCCAGCCGGCGAGTTACAGCCTTTGCCCATCCCTGAGTGGAAGTGGGAGCAGGTCTCCATGGACTTCGTTGTGGGTCTACCCAGGACCAGTCGAGGGTATGACTCTATTTGGGTGATTGTGGATCGACTGACGAAAGCAGCTCACTTTCTGCCAGTAAAGACCACTTTTGGATTTTCTCAGTACGCCCAGGTTTATATTGATGAGATAGTGCGACTGCATGGTGTTCCGACTTGCATCGTGTCCGACCGTGGCACCCAGTTTACCAGCCGATTGTGGCAGAAACTCCAGGAAGCTTTGGGCACCCGATTGAGTTTTAGCACAGCCTTTCATCCTCAGACTGACGGTCAGTCGGAGCGTACGATTCAGACTCTTGAGGACATGCTCAGAGCTTGTGTTTTGGATTTCGGTGGTAGCTGGGATCGTCATTTGCCTTTGATCGAGTTTTCCTACAATAATAGCTTCCAGGAGACGATTCAGATGGCACCTTTCGAGGCTTTATATGGGAGGAGATGTCGATCGCCGGTATGTTGGACAGAGCTCAGGGAGAGTAGTATTTTGGGGCCGCAGATCGTACAGTAGACGACCGAGAAGATACAGCTGATTCGGGACAGGATGAGAGCGGCACAGAGCAGGCAGAAATCATATGCTGACAGGCGTCGTCGCCGACTCGAGTTCGCTGTTGGCGATCATGTTTTCCTGAAGGTCTCTCCGATGAAGGGTGTGATGAGATTTGGGCGGAAAGGGAAGCTGAGTCCTAGATATGTTGGTCCTTTCGAGATCCTAGAGCGTGTTGGTCTAGTCGCTTATCGGTTAGCTCTTCCGCCCAGCTTCCCCGATGTTCACCCCGTATTCCATGTCTCGATGCTCCGCAAGTACCTTCATGATCCTTCCCAGGCGATTCAGCACCAGACGATCCAGTTAGAGCATGACCTTTCTTTCACCGAGCAGCCGGTTGTCATCTTGGATCGGCAGGTGAAGAAATTGAGGTCGAAGGTCATACCGTCTGTCAAGGTTCTTTGGCGTGGCCCGAACAGCGAGGAGGTCACCTGGGAGACCGAGGTCGAGATGAGGAAGAGATATCCCCATCCTTTTGAAGGTACGCGTAGTTAAATTCTAAAATTCGGGGACCGAATTTCTTTAAGGGGGGAAGATTGTAACCCTTCGAAAATCGTTTAGGCAGTTTTTCGGTAATCGGCAAATTTTTCGGCTTTTTCCGTAAAAAGTCAAAATTGATATTTTTTCATTGTAGAACTAATTATACAAAATTTAGATAAGATATTACTATAATTTTTTCACTAAAATGTCACTTATAATTATCTAGTTAAATAAAAAAAATTTCGTAATTAATTATTTTTTTTATTATTTTAAGCCTTTTAAATACATTTAATTAGGGATAAATACAAATTTAATTAGGTAAATTTCTTAATTAGGAGTCTTTATAAGCTAAAATATGGTGTTAATAAAATTATATCATGTCTTGCAAACTTTTAGATTTTTGGTGGGAAAATTATGAAAAAAATGGCTTAAAAAGGGTTTTTTTGTAAAAAGGTTGATATGAAAGCTTGAAATGATATCATATAATGTTTGTTTGACCTAGAAACTTCTCAAAAAATCCACAAACCCCTTCCTCAAGCTCAGGCCGAGCCTCCCCTCCTTCAGCCCTCATTTTTTTTCCATTTTCTTTCTTCAAAAATCCATGAAAAAGTGCACAAAATCCACAAAAATGCACATTTTTCTTCTCTAATTCAAATCAAAACCCTAAGCCACCTCTTTCCCACCCTAAATTGTTTCAAAACAAGGTGAAAAGAGGTTTCTTTCAAGGGCAAGTGCAAGTTGGGGTTCACTTGGGAGGTATAATCCTAAACTAGTTGTTAATTTGTAGTTTAATAAAGCTAGTTTAGTATTTTAAAATGATTAATTTCATTGAAATGGTTAGTTTTGAAAATTCAAGTAAGGGATTTGATTGTGGATTAGGGTTTGAAGCATGGGGTTAGAGTTAAATTAGGGCTTTGGGTTTCTAATTGGTTGTAGTGGTTAATGGTGTAATGATATGCTTGCTAAATCGATAAATTTCGATGTTTGTAACGAATCAGTAAGAAAATCGCTTACTAGATTTTTGTAGAAAATAGAATGCGTTCAATTTGCGTTAGGTTAGCAATATTATTAGCTTCGTATAGGATTATTAGAATGCGCGAACGCGGGGTTTCGTCTAGTCGGGTGGTAGTTTGTCGATTTCCCCGAAATGACGATTTTTGTTAAAGGATTGCGATTTTCGTGCGTTTTTCCACGCACTGAGTGCATGCTACGATTAATTTGTGAGCGTCGATATTTGTATAATGTGACTTGCATCGTTTAGGGTTATGTAATCTTATACTTGGTGTTGTGCAAATTTAGGATCGGTCGGGGAAACATCGGACACGGCGCGTAAAGGCAAGGCGGTGGCCGGATCAGATTAGCGGAGATTTCTGGTGAGTAGATATATTCATCTATGGGGGAATCGTCTGGATGGCGCGAGGCGCCCCCCCTAGTCAGGATTACCCTACTTTATGCAAGATTTATATTGTTAGAAAGCTTACCCCTTTATGTACATTGCATACCCTCACAGCTAACCGTATGCTAGATTGCATGGACATTCACCTTCATATATGCGATATCACTTCGTAGGACACGAACACCATTACCATTGGCATCTGTTGCACGCGCACTATTCATGTGACACACACGCCTTTGGTAATTGCCATGCCACGTGCACGATAGAACCTGTTTATCTTAATATCATCACCTGCATTCATACTTGATATATGAAACTGCATCGCATGCACATATCTCGCATCAGCATCATATTTACATAGAACTCTAGCAAAATTTACATCATACACATTGATATCATAGACATTTGTCATATATATAACATGTGGACATTATGATTTTCTTGAGGATTTCAGTTTTGCTGCGATTTCTGGATTTTTGGGGAAAACCGCAAGAATTTAACAAAAGCTTATATTTATCATTTTTTTTAAAACAAAGTTGCGGTTTTCTCGTGATGTATGTGTCGTCCACCATGAGTTTTCATGTTTTCTGTTGGATTTCGAGACCCGATTCGAGGAGTGGATGAACCGTCTCGGGTACATGGTGGGCCCGGTATGGTACCCCGGGGCAAGAAGATCGAGTTGTAGACGATGAGCCTGGCAGGGGAAGACTACCTACCGGTGATGTCTGGCGCGGCGGATATCCGGAGGATACCGACCGTTGTCGTGAGATTTATGATATGGGCCGATCCGGACTGACGGAGCCCGATATTGAGACAGATGTGATTCCTATTTGGTGTCGATGCTTGACACGGGTTTTCAGAGGATTTCTTGATGATATTTAGCTATTATGCAGACATTCATTTTCTAAAAGTTAAGAATGCAGTAACATTAACATTTAAAACACTTAAAGAGTTAGAAAAGATATTGCATACATGTGCATGCATACTAGAGTTATTATATCACATATGGACATACATGTTGTTCCGCATTGCGTGCATTCTTACGATTGCCTTACTAGATGTTATATTCTACTCACGAGCTGGCAACTCACCCCCGTTGTGCCACAGTGTCTTGCAGGTCGGACCCGTCAGTCTTGTAGCGGCGGGCTATCTTGTCATCAGTTCCTTTTGCTCAGACTCGCGACATCGCCCGTAGGTGGGTTGCGAGTATACTTTATTTCTTTTTGCTTTATCATTGTATCTAGTATTCTCCATCTACCACTTGTATTGTATATGCGACCTAGTGATGAGACTGAGAGATTTGTATATTTGTGGTTTCTTTTGGGTCGAGCTCACTTGAGCCGACGTGTGTTTTCTGGTATTTGCATCTCTTTTATGCTCTTTTTTCTTGATATTACTATTATATTGCATGTGGTTGTGATCCGCCTTGGACGAAGAGCTAGCTCCCGCTTGGGGATGCCATTTTTATAATTACAGATTTATTATCTTGTTGTACCCATTTTGGGGGATAGAAAATACAGGGGAGACTCTGCCGAAATTTTCGGGAATTTTTGATGTTCTTTTTTTGGATTCTATGCAACTTAATTGATTTCAAAACCGTTTTCATTTAAGGTTTTCCTTCACTCTCTTTTGATTTTGGGTTAGATTTCTGGGCTTTGGCTGACTTAGGTTACGGTACGCCTTTAGACGTCTCGTAATCTAAGTGCCAGTCACGTTCCGTACTTTCGGGTCGTGACAATAAGAAGCAACCAATCACCTAAAAAAGTACGAGGAAAGAGGAAAGGAAAAACTCGGGAAAATAGGAAAAATAGAAAACTTTTATTGAGATGGAAACGGGGATTTACAAGTAACAATTACTCGCAGTGGGTATCGGGATCCAACTATCTCATAGAAGGTATGCAATCTCATTGCAAATTTCAACACTTGAAATTCCTGATAACATTTTGCCCCTAACGTGCTATGACCTTGACGAAAGCCAACAAACCATAGCTCCCTAGTCAAGTTCAACCCGTATATTTCTTGATTGAATCAAACCCACCCGCACGACCCTTGACGAAAGCCAACAAAGCCGTACGACTACCCTAATCCAATCGCATCATATGCAGCAGATAAGCAGTAAATAGCTACCGCACACTACACCTTGACGAAAGCCAACAAATGTAGCACGAATACTATATACTACTTATCTGAAATGACGGAGCGCTACGACAGGTTTTTCTGAAAACCTATTGCGTAATGACCTTCATATCGTTGTAAAAACAAGTGAATTTTGAAAAAAGGTGTGTTTTTTAGGCTTTCATTAATTTTGCTAAAGAGGTCATTCCCGATGAAGGGATCTCGGATCTTTCCTCATCGAATAAGGTGCGGGATATATCATATATATCACTATGCAAAGCTAAACTCCAAAAGCAATCAAAAGACAAACCGAGTGTTGTAGCATCTGCCAGTTTTGCTAAAGAGGTCATTCCCGGTGAAGGGATCCCGGCTCTTTCCTCATCGAATAAGGTGCGGGATATATCATATATATCACAATGCAAAGCAAAACTGTAGTTACCCTTTTTGAAAAATTTGATTCTACAACATCTTTTAGGTTTCTTTTCTTTCATTAATCACATTAATGAAGTCCCATCATTTAAGTCACCTAAACATCACAGATAAATACGACGTACACTTATGCCATCCGCATTCGCCTCGATGTCCCGTCATGCACCGTTAGGTTAGGCAACTAACGGTAGAGCGGGGCAGGTCTAGCGCGGGTGTAAAACATAAGTAACGTCTATATAATATATTATATATACTATATACAGTATCCATCTCAACATATCAAATGATCACATCACAGATATCGCAGCAGAAGAAACATATGAAATAATGGATATACTAGGAGGTCCATGTTTTATTTTGAGTCTCTATAAAACACGGATTCTACTGTCGCGATGAATAGCCAAACCCATACCCCTAGACCCCTACGAGAGCGGCAAGCAACCCTACCAATTCTAGAGTTAGGAGACCCAGACTCGACTCCTCGAGTTGGTCTCCCACTGGACTCTAGAACCCGGTTACTTATGCTCCCCTCTTTGGGTCTATCCTAATGCGGAAAAGTAAATAATATACATCAATGGTGACATCAACCTCAAGCCGGAAGTGCCCCAATAAAAGAATATTACATACATTGAATTTTACATGAATGAAAATGAAAAAAAACTCTCATCTCACATAAAACCCCTGGCTATTCAAACACGACGATCCAATATAACATATCACAGCAACACATAACATCACATGTCATCAACGTAAGTAAATATGCGTATCCCAATTGTCGTTGACATATACCAATGAAACCGGCGATACACCACATATTACACTTACGGTCGCAGAAAAGAAAGTGAAAAACTACAACAGTTGGAATCCGCAACCACCTTAGATATCATAAACCCAATGTATCACATACTTTGAATTTCATGCCTAACCAAATGAATTCCTTAGACATCGCATGCCTAACAATTATAAACCCCGCATTTTAGTCTCAATCTTGAAAACACTTTTCAACATCAAGTCGGGCAATTCAACAAGATTCCCGACATCCTGATCGAATGCTCGTCGGAAACTTTAGTAGGCGGCTGCACCCCCGATGTCGTCAACGAAGTGCACTAAGGCGGAACACCGCTGTCGCGAGCACCCGAACAGATGCTTTTGGCAACGGGGTTCTCCTACAGTCACTTGGTCGGGGTTATGAGGCGTGGCTATCTATTAAGTTTACCCGGCGAGTATCCGCGTACGCTACGTGATTGCGACGAACTTTTGATCGCATCAAAATCCCGTGGCAACCGATCAAATGAGACTAAATTGCTAGATTTACAACATTCAAATTAGTTATCTCATAACTACATTTGTGGATTCCAAATATTGTATCCCATCACATAATATCCGGACGACGATAAACTCTTTGATCGATTCATCAAAATCCCACAATTTCCCAACGGCTCAACACTTGAGCACAGTTTTAATAATACCCAGAAGATGTCACAGTACTTATGAACCAGCCGTAGAAGGGTCAAACCAACGCCTCACATGTGACAACACTAAACTACCACAAACTCTAGGGTTCAAGTGGCGGTTTTGACGGCCACATAATCGAGTTAAGGTTTACGTTCTTCTAGAGGGTCCAAAGAATCACTTGCATGTTTTTCCGAATATGTTAAACTTGGAAAAATGGGTTTTTGACATTCGATCGAACTTTTTAGCATCGTCTAGACAATATGTGAAAACCCGAAACAATGTTAAAACTATGAACTTGAAACCCTAAAAATCATGTTTCTGTCGTTTTTAAAACGAGCCCTAAAATTTTTTTAAACAAGTACAGAATCATATATGTATGATACAATGAACACTGAAGAAATTTGGAGGCATTTGGTAATGATTGGGCCGGCGACGCACCCCCTCTCACCGGCCATTTCCGAGCCCCCCTCCAGATTTTTACAGTGTTCTATTACATAAGTTTTGGTACTTCAGGTGTTGTTTATTTTTGCTAAATTGTCATGTGATGTTAATTTACTATAATGACAACTCGGAGTGTTTCGTAGTCGTAATTTTAACTGTTTTCGGGTAACTTTAGATGTTGTTAAAAAGTTCAATCGGATGTCAAATACCCACTTTAACCCTTGCCGGAAAAATTTCCAAGTGTTGGATTTTTCCTGATAGATCTTTCTGCCGAAGCATAGGGTATCCCTTGCATGCGAGCGGCATAGGGTATTCCTCAAGCTCTGATACCACTGTAGGGTTCCAATCGACGGCAGCAAGCTTTCGGGAGGTATCGTTCATGCCATTTTCAAAAATTTACCGTTGAAAGGAACTCTAAACTAGAATCGTTAACTAGAAATTAATACGGAAACAAATGTAAACTATTTTACATCTAAGTGAAATCGAAATACAACCTTTGTAGATCGGTCCTTCACTTCATAAGCTCCTTATAGTAGTCCCTTCGCTGCGATCATTAAACTCCCAGACTCTTGGACGGCTCCATGAGAAGAGGGCAACGGTTTTGCTTGAAGTCTTCAAGACCGAAGATGATCTACATCGAGAGAATACGAACTCAAGCTACCACTTCACTAAAGTGAAGCAAACACCCCATACTAAAGTGCTAATCTGGTAGAGGATGGAGAAATAGGAAGTGGGCTCACTTTAGAATTTCTTTTCTCACTTAATCAAAATCCTAGCAAGCTTTTTGAGCTTGAGGAAGAAGATGAACCAAAATGAAATGAGAATAATGATCAAGTGAGAGAGTGAACCATGGTGAGTGAGTATCATATACATCTAATAGGGTGCGGTTCCTCCGTTCCGATACACCGTTGCGAGTAATTGTTACTCCTGGGAGAGTTTTACACAGGACAATTAGCCGATCAAGTAGGTATTTAGAAAGGCGGTCTTAACATAACTCAGCCATTGTTAGTTGTATGTATGCCTTAGAGACCAGTATTGTACATGTGATGTATATTATATTGGATGCTTGGACATATATCGAGAGGACTTTCTTGCTCGATATGATAGTATGCTATCTGGTTGCTCTTTATCTTAACATGTATACTTGTCTCTTGATACTGTCTTATGGTTACATGTTGGTAAAGCCCTTAGGATGTGTACTTGACTACTAGGACTAAGATGCAGATCATACTAGTGGGGCCATGGTAGTCCATAAGTTCATCCTTTAACGTTCCTAGTCGCGGGTGTATCGAGACAGGGCATCGATATACCAGAGTAGACTAGTGTATACACTTCTTGACCCATGAGATGGGCGATGGATGATCCCATATCCATTGGTGTTTGACATCAGAGATGGTATACGGGTGCTCAGTGGAGACTGGGTACACTGGACGGACTCGCCGAGAACTCCCAGATGGTATTATACCTCACGTCAGATGGCAGTTCTCTAGTGACACTTGTTAGTCTGTAGACCCGAGATCGTCATAGAGTCTTGTGTGATTCCCACTGTGCTTTGATTTCCACCTTACCACGTCCAAGAGGGCATGCAAAATGGTGGTTTTTGGGTACAGTCCGGAGTCACATGGAGGCAATGAGCGATAGGAGGGGTTTCGTCTCTCCCGGTATTGGGAGTTGATGTTGCGCTGTGCTCGATTGGACATAATAGGGAAGTCCCTGGACATGGCTGATTTAGAGATTTACTGGTAAATGTTACCAGTAGTTTCTCGACTAGTTATGAGCCTCACATCGGCATGACTTATCGGTTATTGGGGTCTGACGTTTACCACCCCTAGACTTGATATGCGACATATCAGACGAGGAGACCGGACTGTACGACAAGTGTTACCGTCAGGCTTTTACAGGAGTTGGAGCGGGCTTGCTTGCTGATCTTCTGATCGCTCAATACCCGGGTAGCCGTTACGTCCAGCTAGTACCGCTGACGGCTTGTGGGTGCTTGATGTGATCATTACCTACTGCCGGCGTATTGACGAGTCTTTATAGTCCTACATAGAGGTTTTACTGGCTCAGGCAAAACGAAATAGGGGCACGTATGTGATATGTGCGGGAATGAGAATAATGCGTGTATGTGATACCGTATTCTATTCTCGCGACTTTTTGTATCGGTCGGCTATATGTGATATAGCCGGGTTATCGAATCAAGTGTTGATTCGATAAGTCGATATATTGGATATTAGTCGGTTATATGTGATATAACCGGATTATTAAGTCAAGTGTTGATTTAATAATTTAGTGTATAATTGTATATTTGATATACTAATTTACATTAACTAACATTTGCTCACTTAAGGATTTTTCTCACATGTGCACATTTAATATATATATATATATATATATATTAAAATGTGTTTTCTTTTTGTATCACGGTTGTTGATATATCATACATGGGTGTATGAGACACACACCATTCTATGTATAATGGTGGGTTATAATTATTTAAAGTAATTACAAAATGGTGGACACACACCATTCTATGTATAATAGTGGGTTATAATTATTTAAAGTGATTACAAAATTAGTGGAAATTTAAAAAGAGTATGAAGCTTGTAGAAGCTTGTTTTGCTTTGACAAAGTCCACTAACTTTTTTTTACATTAGATATTTGTTAACCTAACCATTTGGATTAGCCATGGTTATGTTTCTACATGAGTTAGTATATGATACTCACTCACCATGGTTCACTCTCCCACTAGATCATTATTCTCATCTCATTTTAGTTCATCTTCTTCCTCAAGCTCAAAAAGCTTGCTAGGGTTTTGATTAAGTGAGAAAAGAAATTCTAAAGTGAGCCCACTTCTTATTTCTCCATCCTCTACTAGATTAGCACTTTAGTATAGGGTGTTAGCTTCACTAATCGTTTAGTTAGTGAAGTAGAAGCTTGAGCTAGTATTCTCTCGACGTAGATCATTTTCGGCCTCGAAGACTTCAAGCAAGATCGCTCATCTCTCTACGTGAAGCCATGCAAGAGTCCGGGAGATCGACGATCGCAGCGAAGGGACTACTACAAGGAGCTTATGAAGTGAAGGACCGATCTACAAAAGTTGTATTTCCTTTTTCACTTAGATAGTAAATGGTTTACTTTGTTTCTGTATTGTATTCTAGTTAACGATCTTATTTAGAGCTCTTTTTAACGGCAAAAATTTAAAAAATGCCATGGACGATGCCTCCCGAAACTTCGCTGCCGTCGAGAGGAACCCAACAGTGGTATCAGAGCGAAAACTAGACGATATTAAACATTCCAATCGAATCATTAAACACCCAAAATTACCTAAAAAAAGCTCAACACTTGAGCGTAGTTTTAAAGTTATTCAGCACACGCCACAGTACCAATGAACCAGCCATAGAAGAGCCAAACCTTAACTCAATTATGTGACCGTCAGAACCGCCACTGAACTCTCGGGTTTGTGGTGGTTCAGCGGTGCCACATGTGAGCGAAAACCATTTGAGCTTGAGGAAGAAGATGAACTAAAATGAGATGAGAATAATGATCTAGTGAGAGAGTGAACCATGATGAGTGAATATCATATACTAACTCATGTAGAGACATAACCATGGCTAATCCAAATGGTTAGGTTAACAAATATCTAAAGTAAAAAAAAAGTTAGTGGACTTTGTCAAAGCAAAACAAGCTTCTATAAGCTTCATGCACTTTTCAAATTTCCACTAATTTTGTAATCACTTTAAATAATTATAACCCACCATTATACATAGAATGGTGTATGTCTCATACACCCATGTATGATGTATCAACAACCATGATACAAAAAGAAAACACATTTTAATATATATATATATATATATATATATATATTAAATGTGCACATGTGAGAAAAATCCTTAAGTGAGCAAATGTTAGTTAATGTAAATTAGTATTTCAAATATACAATTATACACTAAATTATTAAATCAACACTTGACTTAATAATCCTGTTATATCATAAATAACCGACTAACATGCAATGTATCGACTTATCGAATCAACATTTGATTCGATAACCCGGCTATATCACATATAACCGACCGATACAAAAAGTCGCGAGAATAGAATACGGTATCACATACACGCATTATTCTCATTCCCGCACATATCACATACGTGCCCCTATTTCGTTTTGCCTGAGCCAGTAAAACCTCTATGTAGGACTCTAAACACTCGTCAATACGCCGGCAGTAGGTGATGATCACATCAAGCACCCACAAGCCGTCAGCGGTACAAGCTGAGCGTAACGGCTACCCGGGTATTGAGCGATCAGAAGATCAGCAAGCAAGCCCGCTCCAACTCCTGTAAAAGCCTGACGATAACACTTGCCATACAGTCCGGTCTCCTCGTCTGATATGTCGCATATCAAGTCTAGGGGTGGTAAACGTCAGACCCCAATAACCGATAAGTCATGCCGATGTGAGGCTCATAACTGGTAGAGAAACTACTGGTAACACTTACCAGTAAATCTCTAAATCAGCCCTAGCCAAGGACTTCCCTGTTATGGCCAATCGAGCACAGCGCAACATCAACTCCCAATACCGGGAGAGACGAAACCCCTCCTATCGCTCATTGCCTCCATATGACTCCGGACTGTACCAAAAACCACCGTTTTGCACGCCCTTTTGGACGTGGTAAGGTGGAAATCAAAGCACGATGGGAATCACACAAGACTCTATGACGATCTCGGGTTTACAGACTAACCTGTACAAGTGTCACCAGAGAACTGCCATCTGACGTGAGGTATAATACCATCTGGGAGTTCTCGGCGAGTCCGTCCAGTGTACCCAGTCTCCACTGAGCACCCGTATACCATCTCTGATGACAAACACCAATGGATATGGGATCATCTATCACCCATCTCATGGGTCGAGAAGAGTATACACTAGTCTACTCTGGTATATCGATGCCCTGTCTCGATACACCCACGACTAGGAACGTTAAATGATGAACTTATGGACTACCATGGCCCCACTAGTATGATCTGCATCATAGTCCTGCTAGTCAAGTACACATCCTAAGGGCTTTACCAACATGTAACCATAAGACAGTATCAAGAGACAAGTATACATGTTAAGATAAAGAGCAACCAGATAGCATACTATCATATCGAGCAAGAAAGTCCTTTCTATATATGTCCAAGCATCCAATATAATATACATCATATGTACAATACCCATGCATGATGTATCAACAACCATGATACAAAAAGCAAAACAAAAATTAATATATATCACATATATATTAAGTGTGCACATGTGGGAAAAAATGCTTAAGTGAGCAAATGTTAGTTAATGTAAATTAGTATATCAAATATACAATTATACACTAAATTATTAAATCAACACTTGATTTAACAATCCGGCTATATCACATATAACCGACTAATATCCAATGTATCGACTTATCGAATCAACCCTTGATTCGATAATCCAGCTATTTCACATATAACCGATCGATACAAAAAGTCACGAGCATAGAATACGGTATCACATACACGCATTATTCTCGGTCCCACACATATCACATACGTGCTCCTATTTAGTTTTTCCTGAGCCAGTAAAACCTCTATGTAGGACTCTAAAGACTCGTCAATACGCCGGCAGTAGGTGATGATCATATCAAACACCCACAAGCCGTCAGCGGTACTAGCTGGACGTAACGGCTACCCGGGTATTGAGCGATCAAAAGATCAGCAAGCAAGCCCACTCCAACTCCTGCAAAAGCCTGACAGCGACACTACCGTACAGTCCGGTCTCCTCGTCTGATATGTCGCATATCAAGTCTAGGGGTGGTAAACGTCAGACCCTAGTAACCGATAAGTCATGCCGATGTGAAGCTCATAACGGGTCAAGAAACTACTGGTAACACTTACCAGTAAATCTCTAAACCAGCCCTGGCCAGGGACTTCCCTGTTATGGCCAATCGAGCACAGCGCAACATTAACCCCTAATACCGGGAGAGACGAATCCCCTCCTATCGCTCATTGCTTCCATCTGACTCGGGACTGTACTCAAAAACCACCGTTTTGCACGCCCTCTTGGACGTGGTAAGGTGGAAATCAAAGCACAGTGGGAATCACACAAGACTCTATGACGATCTCGGGTCTACAGACTAACCTGTACCAGTGTCACCAGAGAACTGCCATCTGACGTGAGGTATAATACCATCTGGGAGTTCTCGGCGAGTCCGTCCAGTGTACCCAGTCTCCACTGAGCACCCGTATATCATCTCTGATGTCAAACACCAATGGATATAGGATCATCCATCGCCCATCTATATGGGTCGAGAAGCTATACGCTAGTCTACTCTGGTATATCGATGTCCCGTATCGATACACCCACGACTAGGGACCTTAAAGAATGTACTTATGGACTACCATGGCCCTACTAGTATGATCTACATCATACTCCTGGTAGTCAAGTACACATCCTAAGGGCTTTACCAACATGTAACAGAGAGACAATCAGTGTACATGTTAAGGTAAAGAGTAACCAGATAGCATACTATCATGTCGAGCAAGAAAGTCCTCCCTATATATGTCCAAGCATCCATTACAATATACATCTCATGTATAGTAATGGCCTCTAGGGCATACATATAACTAACAGTATAGTTATTGTACAACAACTATTCTGAAAAAATGCATTCACTTTCAGAGTTCATCTTCGCCCACCAAAAGAAAAAGAAAAGACATAGCTTTAATTGCAAATCAAATACTCCATTGAAGTATTTTAGAGCTTGAATTGTAAACTCTTGAGAGAGTGTCTTAGGTTGTAGTTTTCTTCTCTCTTTATGTGGAATCTCTCGAGTGCAGGAGAGTTTTTGTAAGTGAGAAGAAGTTTTGTGAAGAGAGTCACTCGTATGTCGAGCGATGCGTTGTTGCGGGAGTGCAACATATTTGTCTTGGTGGAGACGTGATTAAGTAGAACGATCTTATTCGTCTAACGAAAGAGGACCAGGTGATCTCCTGAATCTCTCCGAATCGCTTCTGTTTGCGTTTTGTTTCTCTCTTGCCATCTCTTGCTAATTATTTTGTGCTACAATTATTTTTTATTTTGCAAGTAGAATTTTTAATTTTTAGGTTTTGTTAATATAATTATATTCACCCCCTCAAGGATTATTTCAATTGGTATCAGAGCGAGGTGCTCTTTTTTTTGGATTAAAACCCTTGAGAGAGATTATGGCCTCATCTTTTTCACATAGTATGGGACACTCCCAATCCATCACCAAACCACCATACTTTGATATTATTAACTTTACCATTTGGAAAGTTAAGATATAGTCCTTTTTAGAATCACAAGGTAGAGATGTGTGGAGATACACATTTTTGAAGGAGTATCAGTTATCCACTACCAATGAGGATAGTTGGAGTGTAGTAGATAAAAAGGCTTATAAAGTTAATCATAAAGCAAAGTTTGCCTTTTTTTCTTGTTTCGACGAAAATGATTTTGCTCGTGTTATAAAATCTAAAAGTGTTTTTGCCACGTGGAAAATTTTATTAGTTGCTCATGAAGGAAGTTCCAATGTTAAGAGGGCTAAAATTGATCTTTTGAAAACGGAGTATGAAATTTTTTGAGTGTTGCCCGATGAAAATATTGATGATATGTTTAGTCATTTTATTTGCATCACTAATTCTCTTGACTTTTTGTTAGACTCTTTGTTAGATGATCCCATGAAGAATGAGAAAAATATGAGGAAGATATTTCGATGACTCACCAAGAAATGGCAAATAAAGACGACTACTCTTAAGAAGATAGCCGATATTGAGGTCATGTCTTTTGAAGAGGTTCAAGAAAATCTCAAGACATAAGATTGAACTAAAGCCTACGACTTGGAAGACGTGAAAGTGGAGAGGAAAGAAAAGCTAAAGAACACCGCTCTCAAGGCTACCTCCAAAGTTCCATCAATATCAAAAGCACCATCTAAATCTAGCGATGATAATGAGTTGAGTGGAGATAATGAAGATATCGCTCTTGTGACGAGGCAATTCAACAAATTTCTCAAGTTTCGAAGAAATTTCAAGAAAGGCAACTTTCCAAGAGATCGTCCCTACAACAACAACAAAGATATTGGGTCTTACTTTAAGTGTAGGAAGCCTGGTCATCTCGTTGCCGATTGCCCCCTCAATAACGAAAAGGAAGCTCCACAAAGATCTTATCGGAGAGCCTTCAATACTAGAACATAGGACGACTCGAAGGGGAGCGAGAACGAAGAGGGACCGTCCGATCAAGAGATAGCAAACATGTGCTTCATGGCACATGAGGATGAGGTAATAGATGATCCAAACTCATCAAATTTTGAAGAGCTTCTTGAAACTTTTGGATCCTTGCATGATGTCTATTCTACACTTCGAACTAAGTATTCCATTGCCAAAAAGAAAATTGCTTATCTTGAATATGAAAATTCTTCTATTAAATCTTGTGGATGTGAGAGTTTAAAACTTGAGAACGAAAATCTTTTGTCTAAGATTGCTTCTTTAACAGTTCTCTCGAATATGCTAATTTCAAAAATGAGAGACCCACTTCGACTTTTACTTCTCTCAAGTGCAAATATAATTCTTTGACTATCACTTATAATGCTATGTTGCTTGATGTTGATAAAATGAAGTTTAAGATTAATGATCTTGATACCACTCTTCATAAGTTTGCCACCAGCAAAATTTCTCTTGATAACATGATAGGCAATTTAAATGTTTCTAATAAGAAGAATGGAATTGGGTTTTAACATGCATCGCTTTCTCATACTAGCAGCCCCAAACCGACATACGATAAGGCTTCATTTAAGACTACTTTTGTTAAGACTACTTCGCATGCATCTATTTCTTATGATCACCATGCTCATCATGTACATGCTTCTATATCATATGATCGTATTGCTAGATTTGCTTATACTCCAAGTTTTAGAAAATCCTTTACTAGAACTACTCATGTTAAGACTCCAATTTCACATCATCTTCATCAAGCCAAACACACACATGCACATACACATTCTAGAACTAGTAATGTTGTATGCAACTATTGTTGCCATATTGGGCATATCTCTTACCATTGCAAGGTTAGATCTTCAAAAAATTTGATTTGGGTTCCAATGACCAACCCCTGTGGACCCACTAACATTTGGGTACCAAAAGTTACATTTATTGTATCTTCTATAGGTACCCCGCAAGTCACAACGTGAAGATCAATGGTATCTTAATAGCGGTTGCTCAAGACATATGACCGGTAAATTTAAGTGCTTTGCAATCCTATTAAGAGAGGAAGGTGGCATGGTCATCTTTGGAAGGTAAAATTATCAGTAAATGTAATATTATGTTTAACGCCGCTGCTTTAAAAGATGTTCTTCTTGTTGATGGTTTAAAACATAATCTTGTAAGCATGTCAATTTTGTGATAAAAGCTTTAAAGTTGTTTTTGATGAAAAATTTGGAAAAGTTTTTTATTCAAAAAATGAGATACTTTGTGGGAAAAGAAGTGGTAATGTTTATTCTATTGACGCTTGTGATATTTCTAATGAGAATTTTGAATATTTAAATGTTGTAGAGGATGATAGTTGGTTATGACACTGAAGGCTTGGACATGCTTCAATGGACCTACTCTTAAACATCACAATTAAGGACTTGGTCATTGGCATATCAAAGCTCAAATTTGCAAGAGATAAGCTATGTGATGCATGCCAAATGGGTAAGCAAGTCAAGAGCTTTTTTAAGTCGAAGGTTGTGGTATCAACTTTTAACCCTCTTGAGTTTATTCATATGGATATATTTGGTCCTTCAAAGATTTTGAGTTTTTGTGGTAAATCTTATGCATTTGTAATTGTTGATGATTTTTCAAGATTTAATTGGGTTATTCTTCTTGCCAACAAAAGTGATGTCTTTGTTGCTTTCAAAACTTTCTTTAACAAAGTGCAAAACGAAAAACAACTTTCTATTGTTAAAATCCGTAGTGATCACGGAAGTGAATTTCAAAATGCTTTCTTTGAAGATTTTTGTAATGATCATGGGGTTAAACATGAATTTTCTTGTCTTAGAACTCCACAACAAAATGGAGTCGTTGAACGTAAGAATCGATCTCTTCAAGAAATGACTAGGACAATACTAAATGAACACAGTTTACCTCACTATTTTTGGGCCGAAACGGTTAATACCGCATCGTATATTATAAATAAGGTTGTTATTGGCAAATATTTTGGAAAGCGGCCTAAATTTAAAAATATTATTTAAAATCAGTCTAAATTGAAAATTTGTCCGAACATTTTAAATGTACATAAAAAAAATGTTGGCTTTATCAGCGCTTTACAGTTAAATATGACTATAAATTCAGTGATTTTCCTCTTATTATACGCTTCAGCAGGAGTCTAGAATAGTTTGGAGGACTCCAAATAGCAATAGGTGGCAAGTCCCCCTCTTGCCATTGTTTTTTGCCAGTTGTCAGAAATTGATGTTAGGTTTAATAGTCGTGTAAAACCTTATTACATCCTTCATCAAGTCTTCTGAATGAAGCCATGTGATGATTGGAAAGGGCTTTGATTATGATGATGATGGTGGTGATGATTCAAGATCAAATAATGCTACGAGGCATTGAAAATGCAATATCAACCATTAAAAAGGTTTGGATTTACTAATAATCGCAGGAGTTTATGGTACATTTGTAACATGGCTGCTCAATGCTATATAACATCAAAAAAAGGAGGGAAAAAACACCCATCACAATGGAGTTTTCAAACGGTAGCATGATGCATTGCATGATTTTCCCTCGTAAATTTGGTTTTATCCATAAGTAAAGGTTACAATTGTTTTTTCTTTTATTTTTGGGGGTTTGGGACGGGGGGAGGGAGGGAGGTGGGGGTTACTATTGATTTACCAACAGTCTTGGTCTTCAATGCCGATCATTGTTTGTATGAGACTGGAGTTGCTTTTATTTATTCCGGTTAGCAAGCAGTTAATAGAATTAGCCAGATCTCGTTCGGTCCAAGGAGTGAAAGCCGCTGATGTAAGTGAGGTATTTTTAATTAAAGTTGGTTTTAATTTGCATATATTTTTTTAAACTCTGAATACATAGAAACCTTGTGCATCAGTCACAAGCTTTAACTCAGTTCATTAGAATTTAGGCTGTTACAACTTAAAAGTAGACTATGTTGGAATCTCATATTGAAACAAAAAATTATTCAATTGAAAACGAGGAGGAAAAAACTATGCGAACTCCAATATGGAAGTAGTTGAGCAACAGAAGCTCTATGTCATGACATGCCTCTTGGCTTAAACAACATGGTTATTCCAATTTCAAATGAATGAAAGGAAGAGAAACACAATAGATATAAGAAGGGGGATGCTTGCTGCCCCACCCCCTTCTGTTGAGAGAGCCCACAGGACCCCCTTTGCTCTAAAAGGGAAGGCAGGGTAAAAATTGTGGTATGGTGATGCCCTTAAATAAGCATAGATTGAACATTAGGCACATTCTATACTAGGGCAGACAAGAAGCAACGGCAAATAGTTTGAGACCGAATTTTTAACGAATATTTTAAATTCAACCTACCTTATATATTAGCATATAAATAAGTTGAATCACTGGCATTATAGTATTAAAATCAAAGCCTTTTCTGATCAAAGCAGGGGTGAATTTTTATTAAATGTTTAGACAGCCTTTTCATGGTCCAGGCACCGGTGCCCGAGACAAAAAATGAACCTCGACCACAAATTTCAACAACTTACTGACATGGAGTCATGGACATTTCTCCAGAGTCGGCCGAGAAGCAACTCGGCATGGCAAAGCTGAGCTGTAGCTTTATATCTGCCAATGACAAGGCTTCATCCAGAGAATACTGTGGTGGGGTCCACAGAGCAGCATTGTGTTGGTTTGACTGTTTAGGCCCTGTTTGGATATAGAGTTGGGATAAACTGTAGTTTATGTTTAATTGGAGGTAGGGGGTGCAAACTGTGGTTTGCAAGCCCCAAACTCCAAAAATTGAGTTTACAAAACTTTGATCAGATTGGAGTTGAGATAAGTGCAGATATCTCAAGATTTGGGCAGCTCCAAAATGATTGCCAAACAAGACAAAATTAGGATTCCGGAGTTTGGTTTTGCTAACTTTATGAAACTACAGTTTAGAAAACTTAACTCCATTCCCAAACAGAGCCTTCTAACTTTAGTTACTTGGAACCATGAATCCAGCGGATTTTTAATTCCTGTAAAATGGTTGTTTTTTCGGATTTTTATTTATGTGCTAGTATAATAGATAATGTATTTCTCATTAGACACAAGAAGAGATTTGGCAGACTTGTTAAACCAATAGTCAGACGGAACTGCTTATTCAATATTTGCCAATCTCCATCTATGAGCTGGCTAAAGCGTTAGAAAATTTAGACTGAGAAAGTATCAAAGGAGTAGGTAAAAACTTGCTCAACTTGGCTTTAAAAAAAGAAAAAAAAGGAAGTCGATGTGTGAGCATGGTGATTATAAACTATTTGGGCCAAGCAAGGATTAGAAGATATTGCCCCTTGAAAGTCCTTGGCGCTTTGTAGTTTAGCCTACTGATTATATCATGACCTCGCCTTTGATGCCCTGGGCATCCTTTTTGATTGGGTGATCAACGTCACACATTTTAACATTTTAGTTAATCAAGCTTGCTATATTGTTACAATATATATATATAAAACATTCAGTTGGAAGACCTAATTGAATGGTTGGGTCTCTGTTTTAACTCCATTGATTTATTTATCTTTGAAGAACACTGAAATATGAGCTATCCTTTTAGGTATACTTTCTCTATAGGCTTGTTTTATGGGTTAATTCTATATGTTCATCACCAAGGAACTTGTTTTTGAGCTGGCTCAAAAGCACACTATTTAGCAGTATAATTAAAAGTGTAAATAGCTAATTCTAATTAAACATGATGGTGTCACAATTGGGTTTACAAAATTTCATGTAAACGGGAACTTGGAAGAGTTGGTCTCAAGTATCTTTCTTGCATTAATGTAGATTACACGTCTGAGGTAGCCTCCAATAGATCCAGATAATTTCTTGCTTGCAGTTGACAGTTGAGCGAGGATGAATTTACCCAACCTTATCAACAAATTCATTAGCACCAAAAAATTAAATTTAAAAATATAGTAAAACAGAATGGTACCTCGTCATGTCTATGTACTTAGTATCATCCTCATCTTGACATATTTTGTTTAGTAGAAATTCCAGAAAACAATATGGAAAATTGAAATAAATTCAATGAAGAAAATGGTAAATAAGCGATGACGCATATTTACTAGCAAAGAAATTAGCACCATGAGGTCTGCCTTCTATTATGTAGTTATTTATGTAACATCATTAATATCACAATAAATTAATAATTGACCTAGCTAACTAATGAGTCAGGAACTTAATTATTTTTAGCAATCATAGAAAGGATTGCTTATACCAAATTCTCGGACGCTCTTAGAACAACTTCAAATCCCTATCCTTCATAATTTTCTTCGATCAACTCAAATATTTTTCCTTGTTAGCCATATGCCTCCTTTTGTTGCTTTCCTAGCCCCTCTCGGTGCAATCATCAATGCTATTTTGAATCAACTGTTGGCTCCAATGGCACACCACATTAAATACCTTGTAAATGCTTCTGTCTACGTGAAGGAACTGAGAGACAACCTCAAGGCTTTGAAGGAGAGGAGGTGATAATGCTCAATATTGGCGACCCTTAAGATCAGGACACGTGGCGTATGGTACGTCCCAGAACTCAGAAGAAAGGGCCCACAAAGGCCGACCAGACCACCCCTGTATCCGACCGGCCAGCACAAGCTAGCCCTCCTCGGGGCTCCCTGCAGATTGGCCTCCCCGGCTCCTCAGCTCGCCCTGAACCGCCACAGGACTAAGCTTTCTCGGCCTTCTCACTCGTCCCCGAGCCCCTTGGCCGAGGCCGTCTTTCTCGGTCCTTCGACCAGTTCCGCCGCTCATAGGCGTAACCGCCGCTCCGCGAATCTCGTCATGCGCGAATTCTCCACCAGCAACATCGCACGTTCCAGCCTTCACGACCCCCATTCATGGGCGATCCGCTCTCTACGCGGGTGTGACGTCGGGAGCGTAACAGCCGGTGAGATTCTCGCGCCTGCTGCTGCGTGCCTCCACCACCATATAAACCCCCGTCACAGAGGGGTCAAGTAAGCCATTTTTTTTACTCCATTTAGCTGTTACGCTGCTCAGATCTAGTACTAACTTGATCGTCGGAGGGTCCTCGGTGGTATCAAACCACTCCGGGACTTCTTTACAGGTACTTGGCGTCAAACTCCTCCGATCACCAAATCTCCTCAAAACCCATTGAGATCCACACGACAGAGGATCCCCTCCAGAATCTACCGGAAGATCGACGGAAGACAACATCCGAGGGAGATCTGAAAAGGACCTCCATCAGTTGGCGCCGTCTGTGGGAAACGAAAACTCCACAAGAACAAAGTTGGCCTTCCGATCTCCATCCACATGGCTGTTGGATATAGTGCCCTCAAAGTCAATTATTGGATCGCAGGCACGTGATTGCAATGATTGAGGGAGGACCTATACCGGTAGGACAGTCTGCTCAAGATGATAGTATGCTATCTGGTTTATCTTTATCATCGTGTACATATTTTAGGTGACATTACAGGTCACTATTGCACTTTGATAGAGCCCTTAGGATTCTTGCTTGACTACCAGTAGTATGATGGCGATCATATACGTGGGAGTTGGGTAGTCTATAAGCACATCCTTAAAGTGGTCCCAAGTCATGGGAGTTTCGAGACTGGGTATCGATACTCCATTAGTAGACTAGTGTATACAGTCGAGACCCCGACGAGGGGCGGTGGCTGGTCTCACAAACCATTGGTGTCAGTTGGTTTACCTAAAATGTATACAGGTGCTCATTAGGTTATGAGTATACCGGACAGGACTCGCCGGGAACATGCTAGTTGGTATTATACCTGACGTCAGATAGCAGTTCCCTGGTGACATGTGTACAGGTTAGTTCATCGACCTGAGATCGTCATTTGTCTCGTGTGAGTTCCCACTGTGCTTTGATTATTGCCCTACCACGGATCAAAGGAGTCGTGCAAACAGGTTTTAGTTGGGTACAGTCCCGAGCTACATGGAGGCAGTGAGCGGATCGGCGGGGGTTTCGTCTCTCCCGGTATTGGGGGTGAGATCGCGCTGTGTCTAGGAGAGCCATTACACGAAGTTCTTGGCCAAGGCAGGAGATTTACTGGTAGGTATTCCAGTAGTATCTCAGGGTGTTCTGGGCTACACTCCGATACGACTTGTACCGCTTTTGGGGTTCTGACTTTTACCAACCCCCTAGGCCCGACATGCGATACTCATAGACGAACGGACCGGACTGTACGAATATTGTCACTGACAGGCTCAGTAGGGTGTCAGGATGAGTTCGCTCATCGACCTCCCTTTTTGGTCAATACCTGGTAGCCCGTTACGTACAGCTAGTACCACTGACGTGCTAGTGGTTAAATCCACAGCCAAAGTATTGACGAGTTTTTAGAGTCCCCCACAGACAGTTTCTCAAGTTTCGGGCGAAACGTTGTAGAGGCCGTATGATATATGGCAGGGTTCGATCATATACGTGCAGTAGTGCACGGATCATGATCGGGCAGATCATACTAGTGGGTTTTGGTTTAAGTCGGATCCTAATATTAGATTTGTTGGATTACTTTAGTCTCATCGCATTCGCATTCGGTCGGAATGCAGATGCAGGTATGTATATACAGGTGAGGGGTATCCTTGTGATCCGTCATGAGTTTACTTTAGATATTGCTGTATCTTTTTGTTGTTGTAAACATTTGGGTTAATGTTTACAAATGGAAATTATGAGCTAGAAATCATGATTAGGAGCATTAATTGACATGCACAAGTGGTGACTCATGGTCTCTTTCTTTGTGCACGTGTCACATTATTTGATTGATTTTGTGTTGATATGATAAGAAGAGAGAGAGAGGGCAGCCAAGAGGGGAGTTCTTGCTCTTGTATTTTCACATTCTCACTCTCTCATTTTTATCATACACAACAAGAAAAGAATACGCTTCTTCTTCCTCTAGCTCACAACCTCCATTGATGGCTTCATCTTCAACCTCCATCCATACAATGGATGCAAGAGATAAAGTTGTCACACACATTCTCTACTTCACCTTGGACACGTCGGCTAGCGAACGTCGTGCCCGAGTTGCTTCGGATGAAGCGGGAGCCCGTAAAAAGACTCGATGATGTGGTGCCCTTTCCGACGAGGAGATCGGAGCTCGGAGATGCCGCGAGGAGCTTGGGATGGTGGCCAAAGACCGAAGGACACGGATCGATCGGTATAGCTTTCCAACCCTCTCTCTAGTTGCTAGTTATACGTTAATGGTTCGATCCGGGATTAAAGTCTGCGATAGTGCCGGTTTTATGTTTAGAAAAAGTTTCCGTTTCCGCATTTTGGCCTCGGATAGACGGCTGTGGTGCTACCCTAGACTTACATGGTATCAGAGCCACGCCATTAACCTTTACTAGCTTGTTCTAATGCGTTTAAAATATCGATCGATCGAAATTTCCGAATCGTGTTTTCATTTCAGTGTGCTTGCTGTCGATTTTCAAAGTTGGTCAAAAAAATATTTTAGGCATCTTAATAATACATGCAGGCATATCTAAAGCTACAGAAAAAGTTTGGAGACCTAACTCCGAAATTCCGCCGCGGAACCGCCGCGCAATGTCACATTTGGTTCTTCCGCGGCCCTTTTTGGGCTACAGTAACCCAAATTTTTTCTGGGGCTTTATTTCATGGAAATATGATTTTTGTGATATATAGTTTTGTCCCAAATTATTTTGAGTACTGGAATTGTACTTGGGGCCCACTTCGGGAAGTTTTGTCGATCGAAATTTTAAATACGTTAGTTTACAGTACTTACATTATATCTGCGACCGTGAATGTCATTCGAGCGGTAAATCTTGTCTAATTGCTATAGTCCTTTTAGACGGGTTTGCGAACGTGACATTGTAAGTCTACGGTAGCGCCCCGTCCATCAATTTGACGCCAAATGCGGAACAAAAACTTTTATAACAGGCGCTATCGTATACTATAACCCGGATCTGCCATTAACGCTAAACTAACAAATTACAAAGTGGGTAGAAAGGTTATACCGAACGATCTGAATCCTTCGTTCTTTAACCATCATCCCACGCTCCGTTGCGGCTGCTCCGATCTCCTGGCTCCTCGTCGAGATGGCATAATATCTACGGATCTTTAAACGGGCTCCCGCCTCTGAACCGAAGCAACTCGGTTATCAAGTTTGCTAAAAGAGATGACTAAGATTGATGTAGAGAATGAGTAGAACACTTTGTCTCGCTTCATCCAAAGCCATGGATGAACGGTTAATGAAGTTGCCTTTTTAATCGGGTGATGAAAAATGAGCTTGGAAACTTAGCAACAAAGTGAGAGAGTTAGAAAAAATCAATCAAGAGGGCACATATATATTGGCCGGCCACTTGATGAGGTGGGGAGGGGGGATGAACACAAACAATAAATGAGAATGATGAGTCAATAATACATCTTGCATAAACATTAAATGCAAACCATGAATCACCTTAACACATTATCTCTCATTTAATGCTAACTATGAATCATTAATCCTAGTCACCTCATCTAGAAGCTTCTAGAATCATCCACACTCATGACTCATCTCAAGAAAAGATAAATCCGTATTTAATCGAATGTCAAAGACGGGTAATAGAAAACTAGAAACTGGCAACTTCCAAAAGCGATCCCGAAACGAATTTCAGGATAACCCCGTAACAGTATAAACATACCCGCATTTGTATTACGACCGAATACAAATGCAACTGAGACAAAGATATTATATCTACACAATATAATACATGGATCCGGCTTAAACCAAAGTCCACCAGTATTATCTGCCCGAAATATGACACGTGAGTAAACGCACGTGCATTTTCCGAACCCTGCCATAAAACCATACGGCCTCTACAACGTTTCTCTCGAACTTGGAAAACTATCTGTGGGGGACTCTAATGACTTGTCAGTAACATGGCAGTGGGTTTAACCACAAGCCGTCAGCGGCACTAGCAGTGCGTAACGGCTGCCCATGTACTGACCTCAAGGGAGGCCGATGAGCGAACTCATCCTGAAACCCTACTGAGCCTAACAATGACAATGTATATACAGTCCGGTCCGTTCGTCTATGAGTATCGCATTTCGGGCCTAGGGGGCTGGTAACGTCAGACCCCCAAAAGTGGTATAAGTCGTGTCGGAGACAAGCCCTGAACACCCTGAGAAACTACCAGAGTACCTACCAGTAATTCTCACCTGCCTTGGCCAAGGACTTGGTGTAATGGCTTTCCTAGACACAGCGCGATCTCCACCCCCAATACCGAGAGAGACGAATCCCCTGCCGATCCGCTCACTTGCCTCCATGTGGCTCGGGACTGTACCCAAAAAATACATGTTTGCACGACTCCTTTGAGCCGTGGTAGGGTAGAAATCAAAGCACGGTGGGAACTCACACGAGACAAATGACGACCTCAGTTCGATGAACTAACCTGTACACATGTCGCTAGGGAACTGCTATCTGACGATAGGTATAATACCAACTAGCAGGTTCCCGGCGAGTCCTGTCCGGTGTACTCATAACACAATGAGCACCTGTATACATCTTAGGTGATCCAACTGACACCAGTGGCTTGTGAGACCGGCCACCGTCCCTCGTCGGGGTCTCGACTGTATACACCAGTCTACTCCGGAGTATCGATGCTCTGTCTCGAAACTCCCACGACTAGGGACAACTTTTAAGGATGTGCTTATAGACCACCCAACTCTCACGTATATGATCGCCATCATACTGTTGGTAGTCAAGCAAGATCCTAAGGGCTCTATCAACGTGTAACAGTGATCAGTCACCTGAACCTGTACACGACTGATAAAGGCAAACCAGATAGCATACTATCATCTCGAGTAAGACTGTCCTACCGGTATAGGTCCTCCGCAATCATTGCAATCACGTGCCTGCGATCCAATAATTGACTTTGAGGGCACTATATCCAACAATCTCCCACTTGCACTTAAGGCTAATTATTGCGATGTTGCATACTCACAGCCCGTGTGATACCGAACATCCAACTCCTCTACTAATCAGTTTTACAAAGCCCGTTTGTAAAACTATTGTGTTCGAGAAATAGCCTCAGTGAGTGGATCCGCCGTGATGTTTCTTTCTATGTCTCTTTTAATCTCTAGTTCGTGGAGAAACCTATCTCCCGAATTGAGTAATACCTGTCTTAGAATATGTCTGGATATCTGATAGGACCCAGTTCATAAATGAACTACAAATCCAAACTTCTTAGACTGTATCGTCAACTGAACCTAATCAGTATCCTGCACCATGCCTCCCACAGTATCCTCTTGGACCACCTGTCCATAATACTGCCCCTTTCGTCAGAGAGAAAACTATAACTCTGACAATCACTCTGTCATCCATGTCACCTTTGAAGCTTGGAATGATAACCGTCTCCGAAGGAGGCCGCCGTCATCAAATCCATAGAACATGCACTTATGTTCTAAAACAGCTTCCTTATGTTTCTTCAGGATTGGATTAATATAAACTTATTGCATCCAGTGCAAAAACAACATCTGGTGTGGTACTTGACATCTCACGATTGATTCAATTGCCTAAACAAGTGATATGCCAATCATGCACATCCCTCTCCCCTTTAGTCAGTAAGACACATTTATAGAGGGTGACTCCATCATCTGCAGGTACACCACCATGCCAGGAGTCATCTATTCTAAAATACTATTAGAATACTGTCAAAGTACCCAGATTGGGAAACTACCCAAATTTAGATCTAAAACCATAGATCTAGAAACCAGAATATCAGATATTATATCCATATCCTTTGTGGAGAAACAACTGTGTGACGACCACAATACAACCGATCGTAGTATATGAATTTTATTTCCTACTCTGTATATGTCATCCAAATACCAGGACATCACACACCCTACTACCTTCTTAACAGATCCATCCCCTATTCTGATGAAGTCAAACCTATGACTGTCACATCAAAATTAGATGATCTATCTCCGTTATATCCGCTCTAGTCTATAAATAGACATAAGCTACTTGCCCACTATACTTCCGCTGCTCCCACTGACCACAACAACCCTCTGGCAGAATAATATATACGTGCACTTCTAAAGCTAGTTTAGAACGACGCTATACTTAACCTCCTGCCGGGTCTCATAGCCTGGAACAACAGTAGTGTCAAGTCTGGGTAAACAAGAACCTCCCTGTCACCGTCCTTGAGGCTACCGGAGTACCTCTCGGGTGCCTGAGGTTACCCACCATATCTGCGGAGTGGCTAATGGAATGTCAAACCTGATTGAATCTTTAGGTCCTATTAAATTTTTCGTAATCGTTTGCGGTTCTGGAATCACTTCCAGTTCTACCATACTCCCACTACTGTTTTCTGAAAAAATCCACTTTACTAAAACTGTGGCGAGTCAAGAACAATATCACTATTGATCTTCCAGATGGTAGAAAGTCAACCCTCGACATAGCCCGGGCCAACCCACAAACTGCCATTACAGAAACGTGCCTTGAGTTATCCAGAGTCTGGTTTTAAGCATAAGCTGGACAACTCCCCGTACCTTAACATCGTTAAGATATTAACCATTCTATATCCAATATAGAAACTTTGGCACTTATTTAATTGGAACCAGATTCTAATCATGCAGCTGTCTCCAGTGCATATCAACTTAATGGAGAGAGGCTAATCGGCATTACTCAACTTAGGAATCCAGCAAATTATGAGTAAGCTGAAAGAGAAACAAGTTTCTCAAAACCATTACTATCATCTGAATACCAATCACAAGAATCTACATCTTCGATCTCTTTGAAGAATCCCGATACTTGCGACACCTGGTTCTCTACTTTATTCTTATACCCACAACTTCTCAAAACTTAGACCTTGTATTTCTACGAAACACTTGTCTAAAAACTAGAGAAGTCACAAGTAAACAGAACATAGTACGAGAACTAACCCCTTTGTCCTGACGGACTCTGGACAACATACAATACTCTGTATAAGTCCGCTGAGTTCAATAACTCAAAACCTGCGTATCGTAGGTTGAAAATTGTACTTATGGTTAAGAACTACTCCGTTGTTCAATACTCCTTACCCAATCGTCAACTGATGTAGGTAAATGTCATCAACATAATATCAAAAAGTTATATCTCACTTTATAAAAATAAACGTACAGATATATCATTTTGAAATTGGTGCACAACAACGGATACTCAAAACTAAATACATGCCTGCCGGCAATAACCCAGGCGACTTCCTCAAATATCACCAATTACAACGAATTCCGATATAATGAGGATGATCACCTAATTTCCAATAACTCACTCCCACTCATCATCTGTAAAACCATACAGATGTGAGAATCATACCTGATAAATACATACTCTGGAGTAAGTATCTAATCGGGAAAACAGTTTTCCTTTAACAATGCACTGAAACATGAAAATGTTTCATAGGGGTATCCTGGTATTCCTAGTAATGCCTCTTCCATAATCCAATTCATGACTTTAACCGTATATTTCATTGCCATGTCTCCAAATCCCTTTATTTGTCTTTAGTCGTTACCTTCTGTACACCATCGTTAGGCTAAATGGTTTTCTTCCTTCCCTACCGTTCGGCACCAGCCTATGGTTTGAAAGAAGACTATCCAGTAAGCATAATAGGTGTACCCTCCTAAATCAAGGAGTACTCGTAACCTGAGAGAAGGTGATGATAAAAGACAACTGAATAATACCTTATTCTATTTCTCCCGAACTGGGGAAAAAAGGAAAGGTGAAATAGGAGTGGCGATGAAATACGCGGTTTGGTCGTGAATGATAGCAGTCGCAATTTACTTTGCCCTCTTTCTAATCCCTTTATTTTGTCTTTACATATTACCTTCTGTACACCCTACTTAGGCTAATTGGTTTTCTTCATTCCCTACCTTTCGGCACCTGCCTATGGTTTGGAAGAAGACTATCCAATAAGCGTAATAGGTGTACTCTCCTAAACTAAGGAGACCTCGCAACCTGAGAGAAGGTGATAATAAAAGACAACTGAATAAACCAATTCTATTTCTCCTGAACCTGGATCCATCCTCGAAGAAGTCCCTTCGAGTTCGTATATAACCATACGATGGATCTATCCAATGGAAGTGGATGTCCGTAGTAATACGGGGTGTTCTGAGAAATGTAAAGGGTAAAAGAAGGAGTGGCAATGACTTATGCAACTCAGACAATCCAAAAGCCAGTATTTTAAGAAGGTTAACTTGGTCACTGAGTCATAGTCTAGGGTCGGTCAAAGGTCGCTGCCAAAGAGAGAGAGAGAAAAGAAACACTCTGCGTGCACTCTAACCTAGATCAGAATGGTTATCACTTTATCTAATCAGGAAACTTCCCACTGTACTGTCAAATTCTCCTCCAAACCTGAAAGAAAAATCAATCGGGATCACCCGAAGAGTAAACCAACTCATCAGTGGGAATCGGGATCCAACTCTCATCGCATGATAATGTGACGGAATCCACTCACGTTATCACACTCCAGAAGGTATGCGCATGCCTGGCAAGTTTCAGTTTCTTTAGAAACTCCCGATATGATTTTTACCCCATGTACTTATGACCTTGACGAAAGCCAACAAATCATAAGTCACATGTCAAGTTCTACCCGTCATATTCTTGTCAATTTGAACCCACCCGTACATACTCTTGACGAAAGCCAACAAGGTAATACGATTGTCCCAAACCAAGACATCTATCTATGCAACAAATGAATACCCCAGTATCTACCAAACACTATGCCTTGACGAAAGCCAACAAACACAGCTTGAATACTACTGACCATCCATAAGACATGACGGAGGGCTACGGCTGGTTTTTGGCGAAAAACCTTTAACGTAATGAACTTGATCTCGTTGAAGGAACCTGATAGCTTTTTATAAAAATATAGTGGCGAAAACCTTTTGCTAAAGAGGTCACTCCCGGTGAAGGGATCTCAGCTCTTTCCTCGTGGAATGAGGTGCAGGATATTCCAACTGAATACCGCGATGCATAGCAACATGTAATCGACTATAGTGAAGTTATTACCCTGACGCAAACTTCTGCCCAAGGGGTCACTCCCAGTGAAGGGATATCGGCCCTTGCCTCGTCGAATGAGGTGAAGGATATTCCAACCGAATACCACTATGCATGATAAAAGGAAACGTCTTTGCAATAACACTTTTTAAAACTGTTCCAACAACATCCAAACAGGTTTGTTTTCCTTTGCATTGATCAGAATCAACGCAGTCCCATTAATTAATCACACCAGAAAAGAACGAAAATAAAATGTACGTATATGCCATCCGCATTCGTCACTGGGTCCCGTCATCACCCGGTAGGTTACTTAACTAACGACAGAGCGGGGACTGGACTAGCGCGGGTGTAAAACATATACAACAACTACTAGTATATATACCAATATACAATAATCGCTCCAGGTGTGATAATATGCAACATTACAGAAAAGTAATAAGCATCACAGAACAATACAGATAATCTGGGATCCCCGGGTTTCACAGAGCTGCTACTGAAACCCGGCGTTCCCCTGGTCGTGTAGATAGCCTGTGCAATGAAACCTAGACCCCTACGGGTACGGCAAGTTACCCGCCAAAAGCTGAAGTGAGGCAGCCCCCTACAGCAAAGTGAATGGACCATCCGATACTTCACGGAATCCGGTAACTTGAGCACCCCTTCTTGGGTCAACCTGTACCCCCTACGAGTGCGGTGAATAGTCTGCCAATTTTAGAGTGAGGCCACTCTGCCTCTCAAAGCAATGAGATGCGGACCCGTTGCCCTCCAGAACCCGGATATCCGTGCACTCCGTCGCGGGGTAAACCTAGTACAGAAATAAAAAATATGTACAACGGGTACATCGATCTCAGCCCGGTCGTGCCCCAAAAGAATATTATACAAACAGGCGGTGACGGCAGTCCACATGTTGGACGCTCGCCCCGCAATATCAAGTGTACAAATAAATTCAAACTGCACTACCATTGCACACTGCTATCCACCACGACAAATCCGCAACATCACAGCACAACACAGAACATCAATGCGAATGTCACGTTCGCAAACCCGTCTAAAAGAGCTATAGCAATTAGACGCGGTTTACTGCTCGAATGACATTCACGGCCGGAGATATAATGTAAGTACTGTAAACTAAAAAGTTTAAAATTTCGATCGACAAAACTTCCCGAAGTGGGCCCCACGTACATCTGTTGTACAGTAACAAAATCTGGGCCTAAAAGAACAGTTCCAGAAACCACAATTTCCCATGTAGAAGCTACTGTAGAAATTTGGCTTATTGATTTCACAATCCGGCGGCGGATCCGCGGCCAAACCCTAGCTAGGGCCGCGGATCTGCGGCAGTACAGTGAGATCACATGACCAATTTTCTCCAGTGTTCTTAAAAAACCCTGCTCGATTTTCTGAGATGCTCAAAATGATTTTTAGACCAGTTTAAAATCGACAGAAACTTTAAACATGGAAATTGCGATTTTCGAAAATCCGTTCGATCGATATTTTAAACGCGTTAGAACAAATTAGTAAAGCTTAATGGCGTGGCTCTGATACCATGTAAGTCTACGGTAGCGCCCCGGCCGTCAATCTGACGCCAAATGCGGAACAAAAACTTTTATAACTGGCGCTATCGCATGCTATAACCCGGATCTGCTATTAACGCTAAACTAACAAACTACAAAGTGGGTAGAAAGGTTATACCGAACGATCCGAGTCCGTCGTTCTTTAACCATCATCCCACGCTCCGTTGCGGCTGCTCCGATCTCCTGGCTCCTCGTCAAGGTGGCACCACATCTACGGATCTTTAAACGGGCTCCCGTCTCTGAACCGAGGCAACTCGGTCATCAAGTTTGCTAAAAGAGATGACTAAGATTGATGTAGAGAATGAGTAGAACACTTTGTCTCGCTTCATCCAAAACCATGGATGAACGGTTAATAAAGTTGCCTTTTTAATCGGGTGATGAAAAATGAGCTTGGAAACTTAGCAAATAATTCATATCATTTCACAAAGTGAGAGAGTTAGAAAAAATCAATCAAGAGGGCACATATATATTGGCCGGTCACTTGATGAGGTGGGGGGGGATGAACACAAACAATAAATGAGAATGATGAGTCAATAATACACCTTGCATAAACATTAAATGCAAACCATGAATCACCTTAACACATCATCTCTCATTTAATGCTAACTATGAATCATTAATCCTAGTCACCTCATCTAGAAGCTTCTAGAATCATCCACACTCATGACTCACCTCAAGAAAAGATAAATCCGTATTTAACCGAATGTTAAAGACGGGTGATAGAAAACTAGAAACTGGCAACTTCCAAAAGCGATCCCGAAACGAATTTCAGGATAACCCCGTAACAGTATAAACATACCCGCATTTGTATTACGATCGAATACAAATGCAACTGAGACAAAGATATTATATCTACACAATATAATACATGGATCCGACTTAAACCAAAGCCCACCAGTATTATTTGCCCGAAATATGACACGTGCGTAAACGCACGTGCATTTTCCGAACCCTGCCATAAAACCATACGGCCTCTACAACGTTTCGCCCGAACTTGGGAAACTATCTGTGGGGGACTCTAATGACTCGTCAGTAACATGGCAGTGGGTTTAACCACAAGCCGTCAGCGGCACTAGCAGTGCGTAACGGCTGCCCATGTACTGACCTCAAGGGAGGCCGATGAGCGAACTCATCCTGAAACCCTACTGAGCCTAACAGTGACAATGTATATACAGTCCGGTCTGTTCGTCTATGAGTATCGCATATCGGGCCTAGGGGGCTGGTAACGTCAGACCCCCAAAAGCGGTATAAGTCGTGTCGGAAACAAGCCCTGAACACCCTGAGAAACTACCAGAGTACCTACCAGTAATTCTCACCTGCCTTGGCCAAGGACTTGGTGTAATGGCTTTCCTAGACACAGCGCGATCTCCACCCCCAATACCGGGAGAGACGAATCCCCTGCCGATCTGCTCACTTGCCTCCATGTGGCTCGGGATTGTACCCAAAAAATACCTGTTTGCACGACTCCTTTGAGCCGTGGTAGGGTAGAAATCAAAGCACGCTGGGAACTCACACTAGACAAATGACGACCTCAGGTCGATGAACTAACCTGTACACATGTCACCAGAGAACTGCTATCTGACGATAGGTATAATACCAACTAGCAGGTTCCCGGCGAGTCCTGTCCGGTGTACTCATAACACAATGAGCACCTATATATATCTTAGGTGATCCAACTGACACCAGTGGCTTGTGAGACCGGCCACTGCCCCTCGTCGGGGTCTCGACTGTATACACTAGTCTACTCCGGAGTATCGATGCCCTGTCTCGAAACTCCCACGACTAGGGACAACTTTTAAGGATGTGCTTATAGACCATCCAACTCTCATGTATATGATCGCCATCATACTGTTGGTAGTCAAGCAAGATCCTAAGGGCTCTATCAACGTGTAACAGTGATCAGTCACCTGAACCTGTACACGACTGATAAAGGCAAACCAGATAGCATACTATCATCTCGAGTAAGACTGTCCTACCGGTATAGGTCCTCCGCAATCATTGCAATCACGTGCCTGCGATCCAATAATTGACTTTGAGGGCACTATATCCAACAGACATTCACATTGATGTTCTGTGTTTTGCTGTGATGTTGCGGATTTGTCGTGGTGGATAGCCTGGATGCAATGTTAGTACAGTTTGGTTATATTTGTACATTTGATATTGCGGGGCGAGCATCCGACATGTGAACTGCCGTCACTTCCTGTTTGTATATTATTCTTTTGGGGCACGACTAGGCTGAGGTCGATGTACCCGTTGTATATATTTTACTTTTTGTACTAGGATTACCCCGCGGTGGGGTGCACGGATAGCCGGGTTCTAAAGGGCAACGTGCCCGCATCTCATGGGTTTGAGACAGAGGGGGCTTTACTCTAGAATTAGCGGGCTGTTCACCGCACTCGTATGGGGTATACGTTGACCCAAGGAGGGGTGCATAAGTTACCGGATTCCGTGAAGTGCTGGGTGGTCCATTCACTTTGCTGAAGGGGGCTGCCTCGCTTCAGGTTTTGGCGGGTAACTTGCCGCGCCCGTAGGGGTCTAGGATTTCATTGCACAGGCTATCCACACGACCAGGGGAACGTCCGGTTTCAGTAGCGGCTCTATGAAACCCGGGGATCCCAGATTATCTGTATTGTTCTGTGATACTTATTACATTTCTGTGATATTGCATTTTATCACGCCTTGAGCGATTATTATATATTGATATATATACTAGTAGATGTTGTATATGTTTTACACCCGCGCTAGTCCAGTCCCCGCTCTGTCGTTAGTTAAGTAACCTAATGGGTGATGACGGGACCCAGTGGCGAATGCGGATGGCATATACGTACATCGTATTTTCGTTCTTTATTGGTGTGATCAACTGATGTGACTGCATTGATTCAGATCAATGCAAGCTAAACAAACCTGTTTGATATTGTTGGAACATTTTTCAAATAAAAAACTGTTATTGCAAGGACGTTCTCTTTTGTTTTGTACAGAGGTATTCGGTTATGAATATCCAGCACCTCAGTCGACGAGGCAAGAGCCGAGATCCCTTCACCGGGAGTGACCCCTTGGACAGAAGTTTGCGTCAGGGTAATAACTTCACTATAGCCGATTGCCTTTTTGCTTTGCATCGTGGTATTCAGTTGGAATATCCTGCACCTCATTCTACGAGGAAAGAGCCGAGATCCCTTCACCAGGAGTGACCTCTTTAGCAAAGGTTTTCGTCACTATATTTTTTATAAAATGCTATCCAGTTCCTTCAACGATATCAAGTTCATTACGTTAAAGGTTTTTCACCAAAAACCAGCCGTAGCCCTCCGTCATTTCAGATTAGTATTGGTTAGTATTCGCGCTACGTTTGTCGTTGCTATTCGCCGAAACATAGTGTGCGGTAGCTCTGTTGTGCTTTTCTGTCACATGGATATGTGGATTGGTTAGGACGGTCGTACGACTTTGTTGATTATTCGTCAAGGGTTGTGCGGGTGGGTTTAACGCAATCAAGATAATGACGGGTTGAACTTGACTAGGACCTTTTGATTTGTTGATTATTCGTCAAGGTCACTTGGGTCCTAAGGGTAAAAACACACATCGGGAGTTTCTAAAGAAACTGAAACTTGCCATGTATGCGCATACCTTCTGGAGTGTGATGACGTGAGTGGATTCCATCAGGTTATCATGCGATGCTTGTTGGATCCCGATTCCCACTGATGAGTTGGTTTACTCCTAGGGTGATCCCGACTAATTCTTCTTTCAGGTTTGGAGGAGAATTTGAGGATACAGTGGGAGGTTTCCTGATTAGATAAATTGATAATCATTCTGATCTAGGTTAGAGTGCACGCAAAGTGTTTCTTTTCTCTCTCTCTTTGGCAGCGACCATGACCCAACCCTTGACTATGACTCAGTGACCAAGTTAACCGAACCTTCTTAAAACACTGGCTTTTGGATTGTTTGAGTTGCATACATCATTGCCACTCCTTCTTTTACCCTTTGCATTTCTCCAGAACACCCCGTATTGTCACGAACATCCACTTCCATTGGATAAATCCATCGTATGATTATATATGAACTTGAAGGAACTTGTTCCAGATTCGAGAATGGATTCTGGTTCTGGAGAAAATGAATAGGACTATTCAGTTGTCTTTTCCTTTTACCTTCTCTCAGGTTGCGAGGACTCCTTGGTTTAGGAGGGTACACCTGTTACGCTAATTGGATAGTCTTCTTCCATACTATAGGCAGGTGCCGAACGGTAGGGAATGAAGAAAGCCGATTAGCCTAAGTATGGTGTGCAGAAGGTATTAAGTAAAGACAAATAAAGGGATTAAAAAGAGGGCAAAGTAAATTGCGACTGTTATTCACGACCAAACCAAGTATTTCATCGCCACTCCTACTTCACCTTTGTATTTCTCCAGAACACTCCGTATCACTATGAAGATCCACAGTTATTTGGATACTCTATCGTATGGTTATATACGAACTCGAAGGAACTTGTTCTAGTTCGGGGATGGATTCTGGTTCAGGAGAAATAGGAATAAGATTTATTCAGTTGTCTTTTATCTTTACCTTCTCTTGCATTGCGAGTACTCCTAGGATTAAGGACAGTACACCTATTACGCTTATTGGACAGTCTTCTTCCAAACCATAGGCTGGTGCCCAACGGTAGGGAAGGAAGAAAACCATTTAGCCTAACGATGGTGTGCAGAAGGTAGCGACTAAATACATATAAAGGGATTTGGAGAGATGGCAAAGAAATATACGGTTACAGTTGTGAATCTGATAATGGAAGAGGCATTACTAAGAATACCCGGATACCCCTTCGAAACATTTACATGTTTCAGTTTCACTGTGTATTGTTAATAGAAAACTGATTTCCCAATTAGTACTTACTCCAGGGTATGTATTTACCAGATTTGATTCTCACATCTGTATGGTTTTACAGATGATGAGTGGGAGTAAATTATTGGGAATTGGGTGATCATCCTCGTTATGTCGGGATTCGTTATAATTGGTGATATTTGAGGAAATCACCTGGGTTGTTTGCCGGACGGCAAATATTTGGTTTTGAATATCCGTTGTAATGCACCAATTTCAAATTGATATATCTGTACGTTTATTTTATAAAGTGAGATATAACTTTTTGAAATTATGTTTATGATATTTACCTATATCAGTGGATGGTTAGGTAAGGAGCATTAAACAGCGGTGTAATTCTTCTTAACCATAAGTACAGTTTTCAACCTACGACACACAGGGAATGAGTTATTTAACTCAGGAGACTCATACAAAGCATTGTATATTGTCCAGTGTCCATTAGGACAGAGGGGTTGGTCCTCGTATTATATTCTGTTTACTTATGACTTCTCTAGTTTTTAGACAAGTGTTTCATAGAAATACAAGGTCTAAGATTTGAGAAGTTATAGGTATAAGAGTAAAGTAGAGAACCAGGTGTTGCAAGTATCGGGATTCTTCAAGGTGATCGAAGATGTAGATACTTGTGTATGGTATTCAGCTGATAGTAATGGTTTTTGAGAAACTTGTTTCTCTTTCAGATTACTCATAATTGGATGCACTCCTAAGTTGAGTAATGCTGATCGGCCTCTCTCCATTTAGTTCACATGCACTGGAGTCAGCTGCATTATTTGAATCTGGTTCCAATTAAATCAGTGTCTCTGTTTCTATATTGGATATAGAACGGTTCATATCTTAAACGATGTTAAGGTACGGGGAGTTGTCCGGCTTATGCTTAAAACTAGACTCTGGATAACTCAAGGCACGTTTCTGTAATGGCTGTTTGTGGGTTGACCCGGGCTATGACGAGGGTTGACTTTCTACCATCTGGAAGATCAATAGTGATATTGTTCTTGACTCTCCACAGTTTTAATAAAAATGGATTTTTTCAGAAAACAGTAGTGGGGGTATGGTAGAACTGGAAGTGATTCCAGAACCGCTAACGATTACTGAAAATTTAATAGGACCTAAAGATTCAATCTGGATTGACATTCCATTGGCCACTCCCCAGATATGGTGGGTAACCTCAGGCACTCGAGAGGTACTTCGGTATGCTCAAAGACGGTGACAGGGAGGTTCTTGTTTACCCAGGTTTGACACTATTGTTGTTCCAGACTATGAGACCCGGCAGGAGGATGAGTATAGCGTTGTTCTGAACTGGCTTTAGAAGTGCACGTGTATATTATTCTGCCAGAGAGTTGTCGTAGTCAGTTGGGCAGCGGAAGTATAGTGGTCAAGTGGCTTATGTCTATTTATAGACTAAAGCAGATATAGCGGAGATAGATCATCTATTTCTGATGTGACAGTCATATGTTTGACTTCATCAGAATAGGGGATGGATCTGTTAAGAAGGTAGTAGGGTGTGATGTCCTGGTATTTGGATGACATACACATACTAGGAAGTGATATTCCTATACTACGATCGGTTATACTTTGGTTGTCACACAGTGGTTTCTCCACATAGGATATAGATATAATATCAGACATTCTGATTACTAGATCTATAGTTTTAGATCTAGATTTGGATAGTTTCCCAATCTGGGTACTTAGACAGCATTCTACAGGTGTTTTAGAATGGACGGCTCCTTGGCACGGTAGTATACCTGCAGGTGATGGAGTCACCCTCTCTAAAGGTATCTTACAGACTAAAGGGGAGAGGGATGTGCATGATTGACATATCACATGCTTATGCAATTGAGTCAATCATGAGATGTCAAGTACCACAACAGATGTTGTTTTTGCACTGGATGCAATAAGTTGATATTAATCCTATCCTGGAGAAACATTCGGAAGCAGTTTTAGAACATAAGTGGATGTTCTAGGGATATGATAACAAAAGTCTCTTTTAGGAGACGGTTATCATTTTAGGCTTCCAAGGTGACCTGGATGACAAAGTGACTGTCAGAGTCATAGTTTTTCCTCTGACGAGGGGCAGTTGTTTTGGACAGGAGGTCCAAGCGGATACTGAGAGAGGTATGGCGCAGGATACTGATTAAGTTCAGTTGACGATACAGTCTAAGAAGTTTGGATTTAGAGTTCGTTTATGAACTAGGTCCCATCAGATATTCAAACATATTCTAAGACAGGTATTGCTCATTTCGGGAGATGGCTTTCTCCGCGAACTTGAGATAAAGAGAGGCATAGAAAGAAACATCCGGGGGGATCCACTCACTGAGGCTATTCCTCGAACGCAATAGTTTCACAAACGGGCTTTGTGAGATTGATTAGTAGAGGAATTGGGTGTTTGGTATCACACGGGCTGTGAGTATGCGGCATCGCAATAATTAGCCTTGAGTGCAAGTGGGAGATTGTTGGATATAGTGCCCTCAAAGTCAATTATTAGATCACAGGCACGTGATTGCAATGATTGAGGGAGGACCTATACCGGTAGGACAGACTTACTCAAGATGATAGTATGCTATCTGGTTTATCTTTATCATCGTGTACATGCTTTAGGTGACATTAGAGGTCACTATTACACTTTGATAGAGCCCTTAGGATTCTTGCTTGACTACCAGCAGTATGATGGCGATCATATACGTGGGAGTTGGGTAGTCTATAAGCACATCCTTAAAGTGGTCCCTAGTCGTGGGAGTTTTGAGACTGGGTATCGATACTCCATTAGTAGCCTGGTGTATACAGTCGAGACCCCGACGAGGGGCGGTGGCTGGTCTTACAAGCCATTGGTGTCAGTTGGTTCACCTAAGATGTATACAGGTGCTTATTGGGTTATGAGTACACCGGACAGGACTCGCCAGGAACATGCTAGTTGGTATTATACCTGACGTCAGATAGCAGTTCCCTGGTGACATGTGTACAAGTTAGTTCATCGACCTGAGATCGTCATTTGTCTTGTGTGAGTTCCTACTGTGCTTTGATTATTGCCCTACCACGGGTCAAAGAAGTCGTGCAAACAGGTTTTAGTTGGGTACAGTCCCGAGCTACATGGAGGCAGTGAGCAGATCGGCGGGGGTTTCGTCTCTCCCGGTATTGGGGGTGAGATCGCGCTGTGTCTAGGAGAGCCATTACATGAAGTCCTTGGCCAAGGCAGGAGATTTACTGGTAGGTATTCCAGTAGTATCTCAGAGTGTTCTGGGCTACACTCCGACACGACTTGTACCGCTTTTGGGGTTCTGACTTTTACCAACTCCTTAGGCCCGACATGCGATTCTCATAGACGAACGGACCGGACTGTACGGATATTGTCACTGACAGGCTCAGTAGGGTGTCAGAATGAGTTCGCTTATCGACCTTCTTTTTTGGTCAATACCTGGTAGCCCGTTACGTACAGCTAGTACCACTGACGTGCTAGTGGTTAAATCCACAGCCAAAGTATTGACGAGTCTTTAGAATCCCCCACAGACAGTTTCTCAAGTTTCGGGCGAAACGTTGTAGAGGCCGTATGATATATGGCAGGGTTCGATCATATACGTGCAGTAGTGCACGGATCATGATCGGGCAGATCATACTAGTGGACTTTGGTTTAAGCCGGATGCTAGTATTAGATTTGTTGGATTACTTTAGTCTCATCGCATTCGCATTCGGTCGGAATGCGGATGCAGGTATGTATATACGGGTGAGGGGTATCCTTGTCATCCGTCACGAGTTTACTTTAGATGTTGCCGTATCTTTTTGTTGTTGTAAACATTTGGGTTAATGTTTATAAATGGAAATTATGAGCTAGAAATCATGATTAGGAGCATTAATTGTGACACATGCACAAGTGGTGACTCACGGTCTCTTTCTTTGTGCATGTGTCACATTATTTGATTGATTTTGTGTTGATATGATAAGAAGAGAGAGAGTGGGCAGCCAAGAGGGGAGTTCTTGCTCTTGTATTTTTCATATTCTCACTCTCTCATTTTTATCATACACAACAAGAAAAGAATATGCTTCTTCTTCTTCTTCTTCCTCTAGCTCACAACCTCCATTGATGGCTTCATCTTCAATCTCCATCCATACAATGGATGCAGGAGACAAAGTTGTCATACACATTCTCTACTTCACCTTGGACATGTAGGCTAGCGAACTTCGTGCCCGAGTTGCTTCGGATGAAGCGGGAGCCCGTAAAAAGACTCGATGATGTGGTGCCCTTTCCGACGAGGAGACCGGAGCTCGGAGATGCCGCGAGGAGCTTGGGATGGTGGCCAAAGACCGAAGGACACGGATCGATCGGTATAGCTTTCCAACCCTCTCTCTAGTTGCTAGTTATAGGTTAATGGTTCGATCCGGGATTAAAGTCTGCGATAGTGCCGGTTTCATGTTTAGAAAAGGTTTTCGTTTCCGCATTTTGGTCTCGGATAGACGGCCGGGGCGCTACTGTAGACTTACAATGGCAAGTAATCGCCCTGAAAATCCGGGTCCCAGCAGCCACCTTCCCCTCGACGGAGGCGTGGGCGAGCCTCAACCGAACGTCATCTGCCCCTACACAGGCCGCCGCCTCGCGGGCCCCGCCGAAGGAAACCAATGCCCATCAAGGACTATGGTCATGGCGATAGGGGGCCAGTCGGGCCCCGGCGAGGCTCGGCACCATGCGCCGGCAACAGACGCCAGCGCCCGCCCGAGCAAACAGGCTAGAGGCCACGAGCCCATCACCTTTGGCGACGGGGACCTCCACAGCATATCCGTGCCCCACAATGACCCACTTATGATCATGGCCCGAATCCACCAGTACGAGGTCCACCGGATACTCGTCGATTCAGGCAGCTCGGCGGACATCCTCTTCCACAACTGCTTTCTACGCATGGGGCTTACCCCAGCAGACTTGAAACCGACCTCTCACGTCCTTTCGGGGTTCACCAACCACTCCATCCCGGCGCAAGGGGTGGTCACCATGCAGTTCGCGATCGGGGAGCCAGACCGCACGCGTACGTTGCCTGTGGACTTTATCATAGCAAAAGTCCTATAGGCCTACAACATCCTCCTCGGCCGTTCGACACTGAACTCCCTCCAGGCCCAGATATCGACCTACCACCTGGCGATAAAGTTCCCTCTCGACCGGGGCGGGATAGGTCGGGCCTACGGGAACCAGCGGGTCGCGAAGATATGCCTCACCAAAACGTCTTCGTCTGAGTAGCCAGCCGACAACGCTGAGGTAAGTGACGACATCAAAGGTTCCCTGGACACCCGAGATGAGCGAAAGGAGATATGAGGGGGGCACCGGTCGAACCTCTGACCGAGGTACCCCTGACGGAAGGAGACCAGGGAAAAACTGTCACGCCCCGCTTCCCAAAATACGGAATACGAGGGGTTGACAAGGCCAGCCATGCTCCTACGGTCGAGGAAATATCCTGCCGTAGTCACACTTCGGCTTCTAGCTTTACGTGGTAATCAGTAAACAATGCACAGGTAATGCGAAATGCAGTAACTAAATCAAAATAATTAACCAGATGGAGATCAAGGAAGTATAGCCCTGGGTCACTGATCAAGATGTCCGCGATGTCCTCGAGGTACGTCAGGTCCTGGTCCAAGCTAGATCCACTCCTCACTCTGAGCATGCATACTCAGGTCGTCAGAGCGACACGATAGCAATATATATATATATATAATAGATACAAACGTGAACACGTGCAATGATGATGAATATGAAACAATAATCATGGAATAATGACGTAAGCATGAAGTAGCCAATACAGGTAGCTAATAGAGCAGGTAAACAGTAAAGCGGTAAACAGTATGGCAGGTATGTTGAATCAGTAAGCAATGCATGTTAATGTCACTAACCCTATCAGTCTCTAAGTCTCACTGTACAGGTCACTAAGCCTGTCGTCAGTCCAAGTGTGAGCGTCAACCACTCGTGAGTATCCCCCACCCAAGGGTAGGACCCAAGGACAAGGGAACACGGGCCCGAGTCGCTCGCTAATAATCAGTAATATCCCTATATATCTCCTGAGTCGTTGTATGTGCTGGCATGGGACTCCCGAGATTCTATTGAACTCACACTCAAACTACCCCACACCCCGTGGTCTACATCAAACGCCAACCATAAACTCAAATACCAGTCGGTCTATGACAAGTCTACGCGAGAACTGAAGACAGGGTCTCCATCAAGTATGTCTCGACTGATACCCAAGGTAAATGGACAGTGTTTGGTGCCTTACCTGTGACACCCATACAAGTGCTTCCATAATCGTCCCATACCAATTATAGTCACACTTATACATGTCCCACAGACGTCGACAATGCAATAAATCAATAGGGTCCACTGATTGTGTACAAGTACGTGTCACTTTCCCTTATTCATTCATGCTTAAACACTAACGTACTTGCCACAATCAGACACTAATACCTAACACTGGGTAATGCATATGATCGCTAAGTTACCAATGCAATGACATCTATATAATGTGATGAGAATACAGTAATTAAGGCATGATTAAGATATTATCAGTCGGTATCTTACCACTTGCATAATTTATCATAAATCATACATGCAAAATTTAGCAGAACAATAAAAAGGGGTAAGCATTATGTTTAATTATCTATCCATCAAAATTGTTTTCACATTAATCGGGTTTCAGGATCACTAGATATGGCCATTTCATTTTAAGCGTTCACTGCTGGAAATCCGGTTTTAGAATCGGAAGTCCGTTTCGTAACGCATTTTAATCCCAGTTGGGATCGTATTTAGGCGACACTATAGTTGAACAATATTTAGGGCTATCAGTTAGGTTTCCTCCTCAATTGGAGGATCAGTAATACACTATGGCGACAGGGAGTTATGGACAGGTTATGTTCGATGTGTAAAATCTGCCTCTGCAGAATTCTGCAAGACGTATCGACATTGTAAAATAGGTTAAAAATATCAAACAGTTGAGTAATTCAGTGAGACCAGTGGAGTAAGAAAGATAACTCGATTTTCTACGTAACGATATAGGGTTCCGCGCATTCTCATATTTGAACAGGAAAATACAGAGGTTTATAAACAGGGGTTAACTGGGATTTCCGTTCTGGACTGCAGTCCAGAATCTTAATCCTCCGCAATTATCTCTATCATAATTTGTTAGAATTCAGTGACTAACTATAGAATACAGTAGGTTAAACAGTTAGCTTTGATACGAGCCATCGGACGCTAAAATCCAGTTTGTACACAATTTATTATAAATTTTACGGTTTAGCATGTACGAAAGTTTTCAGCTTTTACGACAGAAATCGGGACATCACTTTATGTGAGCAAATGACATCGTATTGTAACCAAAGTCTTAAGGGACATTCATTATAACTCGGGCCATCACAGGTTATTTGTTGTCGTCAATTTAACGGGGTCTCCCACTCGGGTTTTGCATCGAACACTTGAATTATAACGATTCATACGAAAGTATATGCGGTAATGATTGGTAACATGAATTGTAATACATAAAAGTAGCATGAAGCAAGTATTAAACTTACTTGATGACGTGTTGACAACGGTACGGCAGCGGCGCGGCGCAACAAGGCCACGACGAGGCTCGGCTAGGTTTAGGCTTGTGTCGCGGGGCTCGACGCGACGTGAGCTGCGATGGGCGTATGCCGGTGTTGCGATGGATACCGTGTTGATGACGATGATGGCTTAAGAGGTCGAGGCCACAGATTGGATGGCGACGGCGGTGACCCGAATAGCGGCAAATGGCGATGGATGAAAGTGCTCGATGAAATGCCGAAGGGTCCAAGGGACGTGAGTTTAGCTTGTAGGCTCGGTTAAGTCTCCGGTGGCTTGGCTGCAACGATGATGACGGTGATGGCATGCACGGGCACGACACACACGGAAGCAATAATAGCGGCAACAATGGTGAGCAAGAGCACAGCACAACGACCGCAACAAGGTGACCTCAGTTCTGGGTCGTGGTGTTGGGGTTATGTGCTCGGAGTGAGAAGGGAGGTGGTGCTGGTGACGTCGAGGGGCTCGCTGGTGGTGGTTTGTGACGACGATGGCGGAGCGGTTGCGGTGGCGGAGGGTGTGAACTTGAGAGAGAGGGGCTTGGTTGTTGGAGAAGGTGATGACTGTGGTGCTCAGGTCGACGAGGAAGAGGGAGGTGAGAAGAGCGGCGACGGGAAGGTGAGGGATGGTCGGCAGTGAGGTGGCGACAGCGAGGACGGAGTCGCAGGGGAAAGTGGTGTTGGGTCGGCCAGAGTTTGGAGTCGGAGCTTAGGGTTGCGATGGCCGGAGGTGCAGTGGTAGAGGGTGTTGAAGTGAGAGGGAGGTGAGGAGACGGTGGCGATCTCGGGTGGGTAGTGGGATGGTCGGAGTTGTGAGGTAAGTGCGATGGTGGTTGTGGTGTTGGGGTCGAGAGAGGGAAACGGAAGAAAACGGGGAGAGAGAGCGAGAGAGAACGAGGGTGAAGGGGAGGAGGGAGTTAGGGAGACTCGCGCGTGCGAGTTCGTGGTCGCGTTGGGGAGCGGCGAGGCGACGTGGGCGAAGGAGGCGGGGACGTGGGGAGAAGAAGATGAAAAGAAGCGGGAAACTCTTTAAGGAGATAGGGATAACGGGTATGGGTCGGGCGCGTCGCGGGTAAGGATAAGGAGTTGGGCCGGGAAGGTAGTGGGTTGGGGAATGGGTTTATTAATATATTTATTTATTTTTGTGTAAAGGGAAAAATATGGAAGTGGGCTAGGCTTTAGGGATTAATATACATGTTTATTTAGTTTTGGCTGGTCTGGTGGAGTTTGTGGAATTCTGTCTTGGGCTGGGCTATATATATATATTGCTTTGGAAAAATTTAAATATTAAAACCTAAGCAACTAATTTCTCACAAAATAATACGAGAAAAAAAGGATGACATTCGGGGACTTGGAAAATATAGAAAAATTTTATTGATGGGAACGGGGATTTACAAAAACCGTCCAGGTCGGATCACTCCTGACGGAGATTCAGTGAGATGACCTGGTCAGATTCCTCAGAAACAACTCCGACGTTTTCGCCTGGGCGCCTGCTGACATGCCTGGGATTGATCCCAAAATCATCTCCTACAAGCTCAGGGTTGATCCTGCGGCCCGACCCGTCAGACAGAAGAAAAGAAGTTTCGTCCCGGTCAAACAGAAGGCTATCGAAGAGGAGGTTGATCGGCTTCTCGCCGCCAACTTCATCAGGAACGTACCCTACTCGGAGTGGTTGGCGAACATAGTTCTGGTCAAGAAGTCAAGCGGGAAGTGGCGTATGTGCGTCGACTTCACCGACCTCAATAAGGCCTACCCCAAGGACAACTATCCGCTCCCCCGGATAGACCAACTCGTCGACAGCTCGGCCGGGCACGAGCTGTTGAGCTTCATGGATGCTTTCTCCGGCTACAACCAAATCCGTATGAATCCTGAAGATGAAGATCTCACTGCATTCACGACCGACCGGGGAGTATATTGTTACAAAGTGATGCCTTTCGGTCTCAAGAATGCCGGGGCCACGTACCAAAGGTTGGTCAACCGCATGTTCAAGCCACAGATCGGCAGGAATATGGAAGTCTACGTTGACGACATTCTCGTCAAATCCGTCTCGTCGGCTGTTCAGTTGATAAAATTGCACATTTGTTATTATATTTTTCTTACTGTTTCCATATTAAAAAAGGTCTTTATTATAATATATCATACATATGAGGGTTTATGTGTAAAAATACTATTTTCCATATGTTAATATATTATAATTAGAATTTGGTAGGAAAATGTATGCAAATAATATCATTAACCAAATCCTAGTAGAACAAAGTCTACTAAATATTATTTAAGTTGTTGTGCAGAATTTCCAAGACTAAAATCAAGGAAATCAAGTTGTTGAAGAAAACTTGCTTAATTAAGAAAGCAAAACTTGGAAACCAAGTCTGGCAGCAACCATGAGAAGATTTTCATGTTACAAATGTTCCAAGGATCGCCAAATGTCACAACGAGCCAGCCCCAGAAATTTGATGAATGGCCGAGATCATATGGCCGCGGATCCGCGGCATGATAGAAGAGTTAGAGGACGCAATTTTTGGGGGAGAATCTTTATAGTTAGCTTCCATATTTGGAAGCAATAGTTCTGGCTTTGGGACTATAAATAAAGACCGAGAGCCTCTTGGAAAAATTATCAAGCCGACGAGATTACGAAGTCCAAGACGGCTCACGCATCCAGGCTGATCATCAACTGTTCGTCTACCTCCTTGGAAGAGATCGAGAAGCAAACTAGTCTTTGTAATCATTTTCTAAGGGATCAAAGTGTAATGAATATTGTTGATTAATAAAGATAGCTTTCTTTTTCTTTTTCTATTTCTTTGTAGTTTAATTATGCATTTTCTCTCCATCTCTTTTTCTCCCAACATGTGCGAGTAATTCTCCGCTTGTTAGGATTCGTAAGATTAGGGTAGGCTAATGGATGATGAACATCCCCTAAACCCTTTTTAAGTCGTATAAAGTTTATGAACTTTATCAAAAGAATCATTAACATCCTAATCGGGCGCGCTAACAATTCATTGTTAGTTCCGACCGCGATTAGAGATTAGATTAATGATTGTTTTGGTAAAGGCTAGATATGAACGGAGTTCCGTGTCGAGATAAGGGTTAAGAGTGGGATTCCTTTTCCCTCCAGAAACCCTAATCTACACGCATCACCGTCGTTCTAGTTTTAAATCTATTAAAGGATAAAAAGGGTAATTTTTAATTAATCGTCCATAACTACTAAATCCTAACGAACCCTACAAGCCCTCTTATTATATTCACTACATCCCTAAAATAATCTAGATCTATATTTTTGCATTCTTGCTTAACGTAGATCTAGAAACCATTCATCAACATTCTTTATCCCTCCTCTCTATCTCAACACATCTAAAGTAAGATTAAAATGTTCAACGTTTCCCTGAGGACGACCCGTACTCACCTCGGTCTAGCTACGCGCAACACCGTTCTGATTGCGGTTACACTACAAACACACTCTTTCGAACCAATCAAATGGCGTCGTTGCCGGGGAGACGTGCGTAATTTTTTATTCTTACTATTTGTGCTGAATTCTTATACGATCTATATCATAAATAAAACAAAACTGCAAATTGTATATTTAACGATTATTGTGTGAATTTTGCGAGGGAATCTGGAGTCACAGACTTGAAGATACAGAGTGACAGAGACATTCATCAAAATCCAGAGGAGTGCAGGAGGCCACGTAGCAAAAATCAACACCTGATCCCTTTTCCTTGCGGGGGAACCGCGGCCGGAAGTGCACATCGGCGGCGGAAACGCGGCACAACAGAGGATCTAGGGGCCCAAACTTCTCTGGTAAGATTCTAACCTCTTTCTCTCTCCTCTCAAATCCAAAAAAATATTTTTTCTGCAGGATTCTTTGCAAAATATCGCCGCTCAAAAATCTTTTTGCAAAGTTTTGTTTTGCGGTTTGTTTTTGCATATTTTAATACGGATTTTTTAAGGGGCAAGACCAAAATCCAGATTAGGTGGGGATTTCATCACCCTTCCTAATCCCCACAAATCACAAACCGAGCATCTGCATCAACCCTACATTAATTTAAAAAATATCTAGACCAGACTCTAAGGACTGTCGCGCTCAATAAGGACAGAGGAAGGTCGTGGGTAATCTATCGCTTATCCGCATTACTTTTGTAGTGTCTAGGCAAGTGTGTCTAAGGCGAGTGGTTACTTAATTAGGACCACTACTTTCGTAGTGGGGAGCCTCCCACTCACCTGGCACTTACCTGGCTACAAGGGCAGTAAAGAGGCGGTAGAGGATTGATCCTACGGTTTGTCCTTTGGAAGTCTAGGAGCGGTCTAGAGACTGGACCTCGGTAACCATAGTTCTAGGGTTGTTTGTGCATTTTTGTGTGATTTGTCTAAATCCGTCATTTTTCAAAACAAACCAATTATTTTCTCCCCTTCCCCCTTCTTCTCTTCTTATAATGGGTGACCTAAACAGAAGAACACTTGCCGAGCTTTGCTGTCCACAACTAGATATCTCTTATTTTCGTAATCCCTTCGGTATACCGTCCGGCTCTTCCATGTCCTTAAGAGATCATATAGAACAAGCAGGAAGAAATAGTTGGCCACCTCAGTCTAGGTCTTATCAACCGTATCCTAATCCTACACCTGTTTCAGTTGATACCCAGAGTGAGGAAGCCCCTAGATGAATGTCCATTGCTGAGCACATAGCTAGGGCTAGAGGCCAAAGTTTCAACCCGGACCAATATCAACCATCACCACCACTGTCCAGAGAAGAGTTTGATAGGCGGTTTGTGGCATATAAGATGTCTATTGAAAATAGCCAACCAACCAACCCATATCAATATTCTTCTTATCATAATATTGATTCTACTCCTATCCAAGTTTCGCAACCATTCTATTCCTATCAATCCAATCCGACTTTTCCACCTTCTCTAGACAGTTCTTCTAATCAGTCATTTGGGAGTTTTAATTATCCACAGGAATTTCAATCTTATACTGAAACCCCTTATCAACCCAAGACTGGTCTGGAGCAGACATTAGAAAAATTTCTGGAACCGTCGAACCAAATTAGGAAGGAAACAACAGAGTGGATGCAAGCAAATAATTCCAAACCAGCCCAAAAATTTTCAGTATATGATTCGGGCATAGGACAAAATGAGAATTTGGGTAGTGAGAAAGAATTGTATACCCTTCCTAATCAAACCTCCCCATTCCAAACTGAAATCCACAACTTCAGTTTTATAGATTCATCAAGTACACCAAATAGAATGTCTGATAAGTTGTGTGACTTTGTAGTGTTTGATTTACCCGACTGTGAAGGGTCCATTTCAAGTGAAACCATACCCAACCCTTGTGATCTCTACACCTCCACTCTTGAACCAAAACTGATTGAAAACCATACTTTTGATGAGGTGTTTGAGAATTTTAACCTTCACTTGAATGAGGTGATTGACATTGGGGATATATTGATTGATGAACCCGAAATTTTGGATGATTTTGTCCCACCAATTCATCAAATCCTTTCACTTCCTTGTGGTCATCATCTTGAGCCTTTAATTCATCCCGAACCCCAAATATGTCTTGAATTTGATGATAATGATATACCCGAAGATCAGACCGAAATACAGCCTCCATCTTCCACATCTGGTTCAGCAACACTCGACACACCAATTTGTTTACCCATTTCACCTTCTACTTTCTCTGGTTCTTCTTCGGCTCCTATAGTTTCAGTGAGTTTTGATGAATCACAATCCGTTAATTCAAGTTCAATAATATCATAAATTCAACTTGATTTGGATATTTTTGAAAATGAGGTAGATGAGTTTTTCGAGTCCTCTACCTCAATAATTTTTGAATCAAGTAGGATAAATTCTGGCACCAAACTCTTTGACAGCAAAATATTCAATTACACCATTGATAAAAGTTTTGAAGAACTTTTTGCTGACGAACTTGAATTTTTAAACAATACGGATTTTGTGATTAATCAATCTCTACCTATAGAGGTTGAACCGTCACCATTCCTTCTTCTTAATCATTCACATTCATCCCCATTCTTTCTTTTTCTCTAATTTCAAACCCTTTCCAGACCACCTCTTATTCCTTCCCCACTTTTTCTTGACTCGATACAACACATTCTTCCACCAACCTGTACGATATACTGATAAAATCTTTGAATGGTTGGTGTTAACTTTTGGTCTTTGTAAAGTCTTATTTTGACCAAATGATTCACCCCCTCTTAAAATGCTTCGTATTGTCTAACTCATGTTTGAGGGGGGGTATATTTTTTTTGGCTCTTGAACATAACTTTTGTCCTCAAATTTGTGAGCCAAAAATAAGTTTCGGGGAGGATTTTCACTTTCATATATTCTTGCCCCCATTAATAATTTCCTCCCAAGTCTACAGGTTTTTGAGCTTAACGAATGACATCAGTGAGGACACTACTGTAAACAGGTTTGGGGGAGGTTTGTGCTTATTTACACATCAATTTGCATCATATTTTGCATAAGCACAACATTTTCAAAAAAAATTTTCTTTTATAACAAAAGAGTAGAAAGTGAAAAATTACATCCAAAAGATAGGAATAGTTTAAGAAAACCAAGAAAATTAGAAGTTTTCTTAAACGAACTAGTAATAAGTAGTTATGAGCTGTTGTCCCAAGGGTTAGTAAGATGAAGGAAGTCACTAATCTGAGGATAAAAATAAGTCTAAAAAATAGTCCCTATTCTGGAAGCCAAACATTTGAATGTTGATACCCTACTATATGCACTTACACACGTCTTGAAACTCGGGATAGTAGAGGATACCTTGAAATGCTCTTGTCCAAAAGCCAAAGTATGAAATAAATAAAATTAAAAAAAAATGAATAAAATATAAAAATGGTGAAAAGAAAAAAAAATGAACACTGGTTTTGTTATCGCCAAGTCAGCAATAAAAACATATAGCGAGGGTGCTTCATCACCTAGTGCCTTAGACCAACTGGTCTGGGAGTCACTGCTAACCCTTAGGTGGTGCAAGACGAGGAAAATACTATTGTTCCCCCAATCTGAGCAAGGCTCACTTGAATTTTGAAAATTCAAATTTTGAAGCAACGCTTCGGTTCCCGTGCGCAGCGCGCAATTTGCCACATGTCAGAAGTTGACTCGGCATCGCAACGCCCAAGGCAGTGCGTCCAATCAGAGCAAGGCTCTTTAAAAAAAAAACATAAGTAATACTTAACTGCGCAAGCGCACCGCAGCGCGACACGTGTCTGCGCAGTTGCGCAAGCACGGGTCTGCGCGGCGCAATCGCTGTTGCGCAAGCGCCTTACTGCGCGACACGTGTCACGCGCTGGTTAGTTGCGCAGAAACAGAATGAAAGTTTAATGAAATCTTTTCTGTTCTTTCCAAAACCAGAAGATTTTCTTCTGCCTTTGGATCAAAGATCCAGCGGTGGGAAAATTCCCAAAATCACTCAGAAAAGATCTTGTTAACAAATTCAACAAATTTGTGAGCACTATAAATAGGACCCCAGACCTCATTCGATGGGCATCAACTTGGATAATCGACTTCTAGCAAAAAAGAAAAAAGAAAAGAGAACTCTTGGAGATTATTTAAGAACAAGAAAAAGAAGAAAGGTAAAAAAACCTTTTTTTTAAGAGAAAAATCTCTGAAGAACAAAGGATTTAAAAAAAAAGAGGGAAATAAAAATAAATAAATAGTGCCTTGCACTTGTTATGAACCCTTGGTTCTGTGAAATCAGGGAAAACAGGAAGAAAAACTTGTTTTCCTTTGATCCAAACTTAGATCAAAAGTGCTATGCACTTTTGTTCTTAGATTCTTGATGTTCTGCACAAATGCAACCCATTATTTAAAAGGGCCCGGCCCAAATCAAATTGCAAAATAATAAACAGAGCCCTGTTTGGATTGATTTTCTAGTCGGGCAAAGCCCAAAATAAATAAATTTTTTTTACTTAACGTGTCTGCGCAGTTGCGCAAGCACTGTTGCGCAAGTGCACAACTGCGCGACACGTGTCTGCGCAGTCGCGCAAGCACTGTTGCGCAAGCCTTCCACTGCGCGACACGTGTCACCTCCATGAGCGCTTGCGCTCTTTAATTGCTCAAAGCACCTGACAAGTCGTGTGGGGCACTGTCAGAGTATTAAATGCAATGCATTATTAAGGGGCAGAGCCCAATCAAAGGTCAAATGGACCAAATAGAAGTACTGCACATTATTTTTAAAAAGGCAGAGCCTAATCAAAAAGTCTAAACAGACCAAAAATAATGCTATGCATTGTTTAAAGGGCAGAGCCCAATTGAGAGGTCCAATAGACCAAAAACAATGCTCTGCATTATTCTAAAAAGGGCAGAGCCCAGTCAATGGCCTGAAGTAATGCTATGCATTATTCTAAAAAGGGGGAAAGCCCAAACAAAGGCCTAATAGGCCAAATGCAAACAAAATGTGAACATTTTCAACTGGACTTAGCCCAATTCTGGCCGTAAGTCCTTAAATTAAATTGACTGAGCACAGCTGCTCTCCTAAATCAATTCACGACCGGTTCGAGGGTACATCTCCGAACTCCTTTGACATCCCTCGTTGTAATTCCTCAACGACGTCAAAGAGGTGACGGGTCCCAATGACCACACATCCAAATGGACTGCGGGGTCCTTCAACTCGTGGATCGAAACGTCCCTAAACTAATATCGGACCGAAACGTCCCTAAACTAATAATGGACCACCACGTCCCTAAACTGGCGATGGACCACTACGTCCTTAAACTGGCGATGGACCGAAATGTCCCTAAACTAATAATGGACCACTACGTCCCTAAACTAGAACAATAGAGCCAATCGCTCTTTTGCCGGATCTAAACGGTCCCGTTTAAGTTGATCTTAGCCCCAAACACGGCTAACGTATCCTTAAACATTTAAATGGATTATAAAACTCCCAATCAACTCTGGTTCGAGGGTACATCTCCGAACTCCTTTGACATCCGTCGTTGTAATTCCTCAACGACGTCAAAGAGGTGACGAGTCCCGATGGCCATACATTAAATTAATCACTACGTTAAGTGGATCTTAGTCTAAAACAGGACTAACGTATCCTTAACGAACGTTTAAGTTGATCTTAGTCGCAACACGACTAATGCATCCTTAAACTAAAAACACCAAACCCAAATCTTAGTAAATACGGATTTGGACTAATCCACGTCCTACGGGCGACGGCATTACTCAGTCTCCGTATACAATCCACGGGCAACCACAAACAAAACAAACACCCACGACACGAAGTGAAATTCTGGAGAAGGAGAAAGTTGTTACCGCGATGCGGTAGCGTAATTAACTGCAGGGGCTTGCGCCCGCAGGGAAGAGCGTCCCCACAATCAAAAACCCCTCATCCTGAGGGGGAATCTGACGAAGTCTGCTATATCGGCCGCATCCGTCTAAACCTCCGATACATGGTGCCATAAATCAACTTGGCATCTTTGGAGAGGTAGACGGATAAAACCATATAGCATCTGCCCCGAACCTCAGGCATCGGACGCGAAAGTCCGGGCCGCCGTTCGGAGGGGAACAGATTCTGGCACGCCCGGTGGGACCTTTTCCTCTTTCCACTCCACACTTCGTGTGTCGTCTTCGCGAACCAATCGCGGTTTGTTAAATGGTTGCCTTCGGATTTCAAGTTACTAAGATTTGGTCTTTTGCCTGGCGCAGAACTCAAACATCAATGGCCTCTAACTGCACCAACTGCTCGAAGTGCCACTGCAACGGACGCTCCACCTCCCCCGGAGGTGTAGCATATGGGCCCCAAGCGGCTTCCTTCCTCGCACTGCCGGTAGAACAGGTGACCCAGGCCACCACCGGCCTGTTTTTCGGGACCATGGTCCCACCTACAAGCTTCTCTATGCCGATATCCGCACCGGAAGCGAACAAGAAGTCGGTGTTCGACCGGCTCACTGCTACCACGACCCCTGTCAACGGGTCGCCCGCTACTAAACCGACAGCCTCCGTTTTCACCAGGCTAGGTCAGAACTATAAAGTGGCCGTCCCAAAGAGGGCAACGGCCGCTGCTTTGGAAGTCATTAAAGCGGCTTCTCCCATCAGAGAGTCGGTCTTCACAAGATTGACGGTTCCCACTCCTCCCCCAGCTGGTCAAAAGGCATCAGTCTTCGATAAGCTGACATCGGCAGTTACCCCGCGCTCAAACAGGGGGCAACAAGAAACCATCTCGATTTCCGAGCCAGTCCCAACGGCTCGTCGTGCTCGACGTCGACATTGGCAACGAGTAAGGAAAACAGGGGGCAAATCTCCCTCAGGGCTAACCCCACCTGCTCCAGTGGTGGAGGTCAACGCTGCTGTTCCAACTGGGAACAGCTTTGAATTGCTGAGGAAGGTGAGAAAGAACTCTCCAATTGCTACGTTAAAAAGATCTCCTCCACCCGCGGAGAGAGTTCCAGAAACAAAACAAGAACAGCCCCCTCAACGGCTATCCTCAAAAGTTTATAAAGTATGGCGGAGGGTTCAAGACTCCGTGATCGATCCAGACCACTTGCGTCACCAGAAAAAGGCGAAGGTGGAAAATAACAAAAACTGCCCCATTAAACAGCAGGGGATGATAGTTGCTAGGATGCCCACTCCAACGGCTCCTTTAACCTCGATGGCCCACAAAAGAAGGAGGCCAGAGAAAGTTCCCGCGTCAGCGGCAAAGTTTAGAAGCGGTGAACCTAAACGCCCCAAGTCAGGGGGCATAATTGTTCATACGGTTTACATGGCATCGGGAAAAGAAGACAGCCGTACATCCACGGGTCATAGACCATTTACACGATCAGTGACCAAGGCTCAGGAGCAACAACAGAAGCTCCAGGAGATGATGACTACAATGGCTGCACTCACGGAGCCAAAAGAGAATCCTGGGACGTCCTTAGATGAACGCCAAGAAGAAGAGACCGACGCCGAGTTCCTTCGCCGAGTACTGGAAAAGAGGGACAAAGAGGCTGCTGAACAAGCGGCCAACATACAGCGGATGGGTCTCCTCTTCCAGGACATGATAGGGATGATGATACAACCAGATCCCCCAACTGAAGAACCCCCGATCGTCCTTGGAGATGATAGGGGAGAGACATCGAATCATCCACCGGCTCTATCCGCAGCTAAAGAGGATACCATATCAAAATCTGATTTGGATGAATATATCGCCCAGCAAATACGGGTGCATCAGGCGACCGAAGCAGCCGGCCACGTCGTAAAAACAGGGCGGCCATATCCGGGCTGGTATGACCAAATCAAATACCCGCCGGGTTACACAATTCCCAAGTTTCATGTCTACAAAGGGACCGGCAATCCCCATCAACATGTTGCCCAGTTCAGGGCGCTTTGCGGTAACACCGGCGGCGACGACAAGCTTTTGCTCCGCCAGTTCGTTGGAAGCCTATCAGATACGGCGTTCGAATGGTATTCTGAGCTCCCCAATGACTCTATTAAAACCTTTGCGGAGATGGAGCTGCTCTTCACCCAACGTTTTGCAAGTGCCAGTGAGCGTACCCCGATGACGGCACTGATCAATGCCAGGGTAAAACCCGGCGAGACATGGGTTCAGTACGCTATACGGTGGCGAAATCTATGGTCAAAGTGCGAACAGCGCATAGAAGAAGCTCCAGCGGTGGGAATGTTTGTTGGAACGCTTGATCCACAGGCAACCATCTCGCAGTTCATGATGTTCTTCAAGCCGACTTTCTTCCAGGCTTTGATCGATAAATTAGCGCAGATGGACCAGATGGGCCATAAACCCCCTCTCCCGAAACCGGATTCCCGAAACGATAAAGGAAAGGGAAAAGCGATCATTGTCGCTAATGCCCAACAACAACCGAGCGACTCGAAGCCGGTTGCTCGTCCAAACAATACACGCCCATACGTACCCCTTGAGGACAGGATGGGACGCCCTTACTCTTTCCCCCGTGATAAAACGAGGAGGCTATTCGAGCTGGCGCTGCGCAACAGACTCATAAATCTGCCAGATCCAAAACGTCCGTTGCAACCGAACGACGCCAACGAGCCTAATTACTGCCCTTATCATCGAGTGCTAGGCCATCCGATTGAGGATTACTACGTTTTCAAGAATTGGCTTGAGAACCAGTACCGTCAGGGAAAATTTGCGCTATCTGACAAATGGAAGGTGAATCCCCCACAGCCCCACACCTCTAAGGGGACGAATACGCCGGGGGCAACATGCTCCGTCATTGAAGAAGATCCGTAGGAGGTTGTATTATCATCAAAAACGAAGAGAATGCTAAATGATCTTCGGACATGTCCGGCGATCAAGTGGAAAAGCCCATTGGAACCGCAGGTCGTTGAGGGGATGTTAAAACCACGTCCAACTCCAAAGACCGATAATGGAGGTTCAAGCACTAGTAGCCAGTCGTCAAAGTCTTCGAAAAAGAAGAAGAAGAAATCTAAGAAGCTCGTGAAGCCTGGCGACAAGCGCACGGACCTACAAAAGCAGATCGACGCGCTGGATGAATATAACCAAAAGGCGCGGACTCCCATTACGCTCCAAGATTTCCTTGATCACGTCTTCCAAAAAGAAGATGAGGGAGAAAGTTCATCGGATGAATCCGAGGAATATGTGGCGAGCTGTCATATGATCTCTCATTCGGTCACGAATGATGAAGAGACCTCTGGCACTGAAACGCTGGGGGCAAATGCCGAATCAAGAGCTCCAGGGTTATCAGTTGAGATGATTGACGCGTTTCTTAGTGAAGCTCGATTGAAAAGTAAAGCTGATCGAGAACGCGAGACGGCTATATTCGAAAGAGCCAAGCGCCAGCGACTTGAGGAAAGAGCTGAGATGATCCCGCTGGAGCAAAATGCCTCCACCGCTGACAAAAGCCAATTCAAGATAAAAAAGAGGTTTGCTAAGGCCATATCGATGGGCATGAATCTACCACCCTCTGAAGAAAAAGTTACTGGCGTGGTGGAAATGCACCCCTCTTATTGCTTATATCATCAGAAGGTCTCGCATTCCACCCAAGATTGCAAAGCTTTCGATAAGTGGTGGCAAGGATACGTCGCTAATCGACAACGCTTTAAACGGGAAAAGCGTAAAATTCATCGAGAGCAAAGAAACACGACCAAAGAGCTTAAAAGAACTGCCAACAATTGTCACATGATTAACACCGCCGGGTCACAAGTGCCTACATTTGGGAGCGATTCCGATGAGGAGCTAGAGCTTGGCCCCCTCTTCAAAGAATCCATTTCGGGAAAAGAAGAAGAACCGAAGGTTTGCGAAAATATACAGCTACGCAATCGGACGCTACCTGAAAAGAATCTCGGACCCTTAAACAAGAAAAACAAAGGGAAAGAGAAGGTCTCCAAAGACGTTGCTTTGGATGACCAAGTCGCGGAAGAGTTAACCGCCAAGAACCCGCCAAAGAGGAGTAAAGTGGATTACAATGTCTTGGCGCATCTGAGAAAGCTACCCTCACAACTCAGCATTCTCGATGCCCTATTACTATCAAAAGAGGCGAGGGATTCTTTGATTAAGGCCCTACAAGATCCGGACCAGTTCCAAGCCTTCCTAGCCGAACAAAAGATGAAGGATGAATTGGAAGAGGTGCACACAGCCGACGTTGCTTTTAGTGATGAAGACCTTCTCCTCGGGACGTGTGAACACAATCGCCCCCTTTATGTCTCAGGATACTGCCATGACATAAAGATAGGTAAAATCTTGGTCGATAACGGATCGTCTGTTAATTTACTCAATGTGCGAGTGTTAAAGAAGATTTGCATGAGTGTCCAACACCTCGCCCGAGACAAAATCACCATCTCCGGTTTCGACTCTCAATCCTCAAAGACTCTTGGATCTGTGATATTGACGCTACGCTTCGGGTTGCTCTTCACAGACATCAAATTCCATGTTATAGACGCCAAGACGTGCTACAATGCTCTGCTCGGCCGACCATGGCTACACGAGTACAATATCATCCCTTCTACACAGCATCAGTGCATGAAGTATTCTAGGGATGGCCTTGAGTACACTGTGGCGGGAGAGTTGAATCCGTTTTCCGTGAACGAAGTTCGCAAGTATGAAGATGCCAAGTACTTCTTACCGAGTTTCGAAGACACGGAAAGGTGTCACAAACCGGAGAACAAAACTAACGCTACCATCCCTGTCTTCGGCAGTGACACCGAGGAGGAGGAGGATATAAATTATTCAGGTCCATCCCAGTCCACTAGGCCAGGACCATCCGTTCCTTCATTGATCTTCGGTAGTGATTCAGAGGATGAAGTTCATGCTGTATTCCCTGCTCGGCCTTCAATACGGGTTTCCGCTGATGAAGAGCAAAGTCTGCAGATAACCAGGGTGCCGCTTGAACATTACAAAGAACTGGATGCACTCAACGCCAACAGCGTAGAAGAATTGCACACATTCTATATTCCTCCCGGACGAAAAGGCGAGAAGGCAATCCTATTCTACCGTTCTGAAGAAAACAAGGTGGAAAAAGAAATTTGGCATGGCGCGGATCCCACGCTCGACAGGCTTCAGCCCATCCGTCTTCCCAGATATTATACCAAAGGTTTGAAGAAACTGTTGAAGCGCCAGGCAATACCTTTCGAACAAACCGTTAGAAAGGCCAAATTCTATGACAAGGTCTGGAACGTTCCCGGGACTCAATGCAAACTGGTTAACGGGAGAATAGAAACAAAAGGGCTTGGGTACATCCGGTCAAAGAAACGGGAGCTAGTAAACAGCTGTTATGTCATGTATGACTTCGATGAAGAGGCGGACGCTCAATGGGAGGACGCTAATCCTGAGCCGGCAAAAGTTCCTGATACAAAACCGCCCAATCCATCGTTTGAAGACCAGATGAGCAAACTTATAAGGGATGCGAGTCAAAAAGCCCGAAATGATCACGATCGTGAAATGGCAATCTATGAGAAAGCCAAGACACAGCGCCTCCTTCAACAGGCGGTGAGGGATGAAAATGCCGCTCCACGTCAGCCTGCTACAAAAAGGGTTCGACGCGAAAGCAAAAACAAGTCGAAGGGCCGAAAAGGTGCTCGACAACCACAAGGCAAAGCTAAGAATCCACGCATCCGAGAGTCGAGCGTTATTGACCTAGCCCTCATGAAGAAAATGGGTCGAGCATACTCATTTTCTCGGAACAAAACAAGAAAAATACTTGATCTTGCTCTAAAACATCAAATGCTTACTCTGCCAGAGTCTAAACACCCTGAGCAAGCGGGCGAAGTCTCCAACCCAAATTATTGCTCTTACCATCGAGTAGTAGGGCATCCGCTTGAAGATTGCTTCACCTTTAAGAATTGGGTTGAGGACCAATATCAGCTTGGCAAATTCGCGTTGTCTGACAGTTGGAGGGTAGCGCCGCCGCAAAAGCACGAACCCGAAAACACAAGGATAGAACCAACTCCGCATTGGGATTGGCAGAAAATTCGCACCTGCCATGTGATAACAATATTGAAAGAAGGGTCCGAGGACATGAACAACCTTCCTTGGTGCTTTGAAAGCGGCAGCGATGAGGTAATCTCAGAATTTCCCCCAGCTCCGAAAGAACTGGAGGATGGAATCCATACTACTGCAGATAACCTCAAGAAAATCGAGTTGGGGACAATAAATGATCCGCGACCGACATTCGTCAGCGAGCTGCTGTCTGAAGAGAGGGTGGCTGCGTTAAAAGACGTCCTTGTGCAGCATAAAGATTGCTTCGCATGGAACTATTCAGAGATGCCGGGACTAGATCCAGAAATTGCTGTACATAGACTAGCAATATCCCCGAACATCAAGCCAGTCAAACAGGCGTCGAGAAGAATGCGACTCGAGCTTGAGATGAGCATAAATACCGAAGTCAAAAAGTTAATCGACTCTGGCTTCATCCAGGAAGTTCAGTACCCTGAATGGATCGCCAACATCGTCCCAGTGATGAAGAAAAATGGGACGGTACGCATATGCGTAGACTTCCGGGATCTTAATAAAGCTTGCCCGAAGGATGATTTCCCAGTGCCAGTCACTGAACTGATGATAGACAATACATCCACTCATGAGGTTTTCTCCTTCATGGACGGCTCGTCAGGGTATAATCAAATAAGAATGCATCCAGAAGACCAGAAACACACAGCCTTCAGGACTCCTCTTGGTATATTTTGTTATAAAGTGATGCCCTTCGGTTTGAAGAACGCCGGTGCTACTTATCAGAGGGCCATGACAAAGATCTTCGACGACCTTATACACGAAATCGTTGAATGCTATATCGACGATCTCATGGTTAAAAGCAAATCATACGAGGAACATCTCGAGCATCTGAAGACTGTATTTCAACGCCTTCGGCAATACAACTTGAAAATGAATCCTCTTAAATGTGCGTTCGGGGTTTCCTCGGGAAAATTCCTGGGATTCGTTGTTCGACACCGAGGTATTGAAATAGATCCGTCAAAGATTAAAGCGATCATGGAAATGCCTCCGCCAAGAACTCTTAAACAGTTGCGATCTCTCCAAGGAAAGCTTGCATACATTCGACGGTTTATCGCTAATCTTTCAGGAAAGTGCCGTCCTTACAGCCACCTGATGAAGAAGGGAACCCCATTCGTTTGGGATCATAAATGCCAAGCTGCATTGGATGAGATCAAGCAGTATCTGCAAAACCCTCCGGTGTTGGCTGCTCCAGTTAAGGGAAAGCCTCTCATTCTTTACACGACCGCCCTTGAAGGTTCTTTAGGTGCATTATGGGCACAGAAGAATGACCAGGGGAAAGAAAGAGCACTCTACTACTTAAGTCGGGTTCTGCTGGGGGCAGAAAGCAATTACCCCCCATTGAAAAACACTGCCTGGCATTGATCTTCGCAATAACAAAGCTTAGACATTACGCATTAGCGCACGAAGTCCATCTCATTTCAAAAGTGGACCCTCTCAAATATTTAATGTCAAAGGCCATCTTGACAGGACGACTCGCTAAATGGGCTCTACTCTTAATGGAGTTCTCGATAACATATCGACCCCTCAAGGCAGTGAAGGGTCAGGCCATAGCCGACTTCCTTGCTGAGCACCCAATACCAGCTGACTCTCCTTTAAACTGCGATCTTCCAGACGAACATGCGTTTGATGCGATCGATGGTGATAATACCCGATGGGAGCTTTATTTTGACGGAGCATCTTCCGTGAAGAAACGCAAACAAAGTACCCCTATAATCAAATCGGGGGTAGGACTCATCTTTATAACTCCACAAGGAGGGATAATACGCTACGCGTTCTCCCTGACGGAACCGAGGACAAACAACGAAGCCGAATATGAAGCTCTGATAGCGGGCCTCGAGATCGCCATTGACATGGGAATTGAAAACCTCCTCATATACGGAGATTCGCAACTGGTCGTTAGTCAAGTAAACGCCGATTACCAAACATGCAAACCGGAGTTAGTAAAATACGGTGAAAAGGTGCAACAACTGCTAACCCAAATTCCTTCCTATACTTTGGAGAGCATACCACGCGCGGATAACAGCAAAGCGGACGCGTTGGCCAAACTCGCTAAAGAAATGGCTGACGAGAACCTCGATGACGTTAGAATCATGGTACAAAGTCGTCAGGTGCTCGCCCCCGCAGAAATACCTTCGGAATCACCCGAAGAGAAGGGAGTGATTGAACAAGCGACCTTGCAAATAAAAGAACATGAGAAGGTTGAGGATTGGAGGGAAGTCTTTATAGACTACTTCAAGTCCCACCAAATGCCTGAAGATGCGTCCGCAAGACATCAACTCATAAAACGAGCTCTGTCCTTCGCCTTCGTCAATGATACTCTCTACAAGAGGTCATTCGATTCTCTGTGGCTGAGATGCTTAGGACCGGACGAATCGGAAAGAGTCGTTCAGGAAATTCATGACGGAATCTGCGGTTCACACCAAGCAGGTCCAAAGATGAAGTTGAAGATCAAACGGATGGGCTATTACTGGCCCACGATGATTCAAGACTGCATCGAATATGCGAAGCAATGTCACTCATGCCAGATTCATGGGGACTTCATCCACCAGCACCCAAATCCGCTGCATCCAACGGTAGCTAGCTGGCCATTCGAAATGTGGGGGACTGATATAGTCGGCCCCATCGAGCCAGCATCGTCTAAAGGACATCGTTTCATCCTAGCGACGACTGACTACTTCTCTAAGTGGGCAGAAGCAGTACCATTGAGAGAAGTGAAGACGGAGAATATCCTTCATTTCTTCAAAACGCACGTCATATATCGGTTTGGAACTCCGAGGCGGATCATCTCCGATAACGGGCCAGCGTACCGAAGTCATAAAATCAGCCGCTTCGCACAGCAGCATAACATAGACTGGAGATATTCCTCAGTCTATAATCCACGAGCTAACGGTCTCGCCGAGGCCTTCAACAAGACCTTGACGAAAATTATAAAGAAAACAGTGTCCCGAAATAAGAAAGACTGGCATGAGAGACTGCAAGAAGCTCTTTGGGCGTATCGAACTACGTTCAAGACAGCCACAAACACAACGCCATACGCGTTGGTGTTCGGTACAGAAGCAGTACTCCCCCTCGAGATAGAGCTACCCTCTCTACGAGTGGCAGTCCACTACGATCTGACAGACGAAGAAAATGCTCACCTTCGGTTTGAAGAGCTTGACGCCCTTGATGAAATCCGGCTTCTAGCACAACAAAATCTGGAAGCTTATAAAGCAAAGATGACGCGCTCATACGAAAGATTGACCCGACCGAGGACATTTCGTCAAGGCGAACTCGTGCTAGTGGTCAAAAGGCCTATGATCCCCAATCGCGCCAAGCGGGGAAAGTTTGAGCCAAACTATGAGGGCCCATACATCATTGATAAGGTCTACCAGGGTGGGGCCTATCTACTCGTGGACATGCACGGTGAAAGGCCTTTTAGGCCAATAAACGGTCGTTTCCTAAAGAAATACTACGCTTAATGAGCTACGGCCTAAGTCAACGGTAGATGACGACAACTATGTCCGCTCGCTATCTTCTTAAGCCCAAACTCTATAAGCAGTAAATGGCCTTCCTTAATGATGGACCGAAATGTCCTTAAACTAATAGCAGACCGAAACGTCTTTAAACTACTACCGCAGCATCCTTAGGCTGACCAAAAAAAAAACAAAAAAAAAACGGTATGTCCATAAGCAAAAAGGGCACGGATGAAAACCTGAAAGGGCTCCGTGAGTAAAAACAGCAGGGCTACCGGCGAGTGTTTGTGAAAACCCGAAAGGGCGCAACCTCGTTAAAAGACACTTATAGGGTCCTCTCGACCTTATAAGGAGAAACCACCTGCGTGAGATCCTTACGACTCACAAAGGAGCAACACACTTAGGAATCCCACGATTCCTAAGGAGAAAACACACTTGCGAGATCCTCACGACTCGTAAGAAGAACTCTCTTATGGGACCCTCACGGCTCATAGGATTTGAAAGTCTTAAGTCACAGAGACCTAAACCTGTGCTTAAGCAAACCCCCACAAACTTTCAATATTGCCCTACAAGTGGTTCAATATTGACCCTTGTATACAATCCACGGGCGCGAATAAACATTTCCCTAGCCAAATTTCATCCGTAATTGAGAATACGTTCGCATGGTGAACAACCCTTATAAATCCCCTCGATTTATGAGGAGAAAACCCTCCTGTAGGATCCTTACGACTTACAGAGGAACAAAACACTCAGGAACCCTCACGATTCCTAAGGAGAAAATACACCTACAAGATCCTCACGACTTGTAGTGAGAAAAACCTTCACGAGACCCTTACGGCTCATGAAGTCAAAAGCCTTAGCCGACAGGACCCTAACCCTGGTCGCTAAGCCTCCTTTGTTCGACAACGACAGAGGCAAATGATGATTCGCTCCTGGTAATATCCCAGTTGTAGCGGTGCTGATGCCGAAATCGGTGTCCAATTTCAGGTTTACAGCGAGAAGCCAGTAGGCCGCACATGCATACGAAATAGCCGAAATGATGGGGCGACTTGCAATAAAAAAGCAGCAAGTAAAAATGTATACATGCAAAATAGCCGAAATGATTGGGCAACTCGTAATAAAAAGCAACGAGTAAAAATAAAAAATATATATAGCCGAAATGATTGGGCACCGCGAAAAATAGCCGAAATGATTGGGCAATCGCGACCTTCGCGATATAAAAGCTGAAATGATAGAGCATCGCGGAAATAAAATAAAATAAAAGAAGAAATGATAAAACTTTGGCCCTACAGTTAAGATCGCATCGATCCCTGTATACAATCCAAGGGCGTAAACGAAGAATGAACCATACTTTCCCAGCGGATTCCGTCAGACGACGAACCCCAAACCTCACCGGTTCATTTCAAACGAAGAAGCCAGTGACCCCAGCAAACTCCTCGACTCACGGATACAAACACTCCTTGACGAGAGCTTCCTGATCCGCGTCGACCCGCAGAGCTACCAAAGCCTCCGTAGGAACCCTCGACTCGTTTCAAACCCCAAGGAAACAAATAATCCTTGGCGCTTGGGAAACAAATAATCCCAGCAAACTCCTCGACTCACGGATACAAACACTCCTTGACGAGAGCTTCCTGATCCGCGTCGACCCGCAGAGCTACCAGAGCCTCCGTAGGAATCCTCGACTCGTTTCAAACCCCAAGGAAACAAATAATCCTTGGCGCTTGGGAAACAAATAATCCCTCGCAAAAATTCCTCGACTCATGGATACAAACACTCCTTGACGAGAGCCTTCTGATCCGCGTCGACCCGCAGAGCCACCAGTGCCTCCGTAGGAACCCTGGACTCGTTTCAAACCCCAAGGACACAAATAATCCTTGGCGCTTGGGAAACAAATAATCCCTCGCAAAATCCTCGATTCACGGATACAAACACTCCTTGACGAGAGCCTCCTGATCCGCGTCGACTCGCAGAGCCACCAGCGCCTCTGTGGGAACCATCGACTCGTTTCAAACCCCAAGGACACAAATAATCCTTGGCGCTTGGGAAACAAATAATCCCTCGCAAAACTTCTCAACTCACGGATACAAACACTCCGTGACGAGAGCCTCTTTGACTCACATCTCGAGCAGTAAGGATTCAAAAACTTGCTTCCTGAACAATGGGACCCTGCAAGTCAATCCTAAATGGTCTTTTGCATACTATTCACGGGTCTCACTCTCTGAAGTCGATTCTCGACAAAGAGGGAAACAACCGCTTATGAGCCCTCTCGACTCGTAAGAGGGAGAAATTCTCTTATAGGATCCTTTCGACTTATGAGAGAAAACCACACTTGGGAATCCTCACGATTCCTAAGGAGAACATCCACTTACGAGATCCTCTCGATCCGTAGGGAGAAAAGTCTCTATGAGACCCTCACGGCTCATAGAGTTGAAAAGCCTTAGGCGGCAGATCTGAACCTGCGGCCTAAGCCATCGCTATCTCTTGAAAAAAAAAAAAACTAAGTTATCTGCCAATTATGTTTATCAAAGACAGCATGCTGATAATAAGAGAATGCAGAAAGAAAAAGTGCATACAAGACATTGCAAAAGAAAATGTGTATCTTTATTCATTGACTTCAATCAAATACAAGATGAATCGTACAAAAGAATAAAGAATGGATACATATTATTTTAAAGGAAAATTTTACAAATACATTGATACAAAGGCAGCTACTGGGAAGGAAGCGTCTTAAGTAGCTTTATCAGTTGTTCGCACACTTCCTTCCAGGCCTTTTCCCGATCGGCTACCACCGCCAGCTCTGCCTCCACTTGGGCTCGTTGCTGCAAGACCGACGCAAGCTGCTCCCTCACGACTTGATAGGCAGCTTCCCGACTTGGGATATTGTGCTCAGCTACGTCAAGCTTCCGCTTCAAGTTTAGCCCGTGGGAGATGCGCTCCAAGAGACCCTCAAAGATAGTCTTCACTTGGGCGGCATTTGCCTCAACCTCAGCGCGCAGATGGGCCGTTTCGTTCGAGGTCTTCTGGCATTCCCTTAGTCTTAAAGCTGCTTCTTGCTCCAAGTGGCGGGAGTGCGAAGTGCTTTGCTCGAGCCAAGCTGTACGTTGGGTGCTCAGGGCTAAAACTTCGGAAGAAGGGCGCGTCGACTCCAGCCGGTATAGACAGGCCTCGATCTCCCTGCAGTGATTAACCCAAGATCCGACGACGCCTTCGTTATGAAAATTTACGAGCGCCGCCAACATTGGATTAACCTCCACAGCGAAATCTACGGCAGAAGGGAGAGTGTCCATGTTGAGCTCTTCGATGTACCCGCTCAGCATGCCCAAACTCATCACAGCACCCTTTGAAGACGGGCGTTTCAAGAAAGGGCCCGCCGGTGGAAGGACGCGAGACTCAAAAGAGACCGGAGCCGGAACAATAGCTGCAAAACAAAACATGATTAAACAATGGTTCAAGAGATGTTTAAAGGTTACCAAAAAAGGAATTTGCTATACCAGCAACAACAGACGGTAAAGCCGGAAGGGCCGGTAGCGCGGCAGGTCTTGCATCCCCTCCTTCGATTTGTGGCACTGCGATAAAGAAAGGGAAAAGTCAGAAATCATTCAATTACTAGAAAAAAGGGGATGAACAAAGATATGGTAGTGAACGTACACTCACCAGCGCCACTAGAGGGAGAAGCAAGTTCGAATGGGAAGGAGAAGTGTGGGAGCAACACTTGATATAGATGATCGATGAGCACTCCTGAAAAGATGCGGTGGTATGGCGTTAGTCCATGAACTACATGTTTAAAAGATTAACTCGTGAGTCGCAAATCCATACCTTCCAACATCCGCGATGGCACGAGGGAAGACGGGGAAGTGACCACCGCCAAAGCAGTAGTTGACGGTGCTCCTTCAAGCAATGGAGCGTCGGCACTGGCCGCACCTGCAAAGACAAGCATGTTAGAAGAGATCGCAAGATATATAAAAAGGGGGGGAAACGATAGTAACCCGAAACTTACCCGACGAACTGCCAGCCGAGACTGAGGCAACTCCTTCCTCCATTGACATCAGGCCACCGCCCGTAGCCTCGTCACCCGACTCAATAGGGACCGTTGTTACACTTGCAGGCCCTAGAGAAGGCGGGGGAATATAGGCGAAGAGGGTCATGATTGGAGTATTTCCAGATTCCAGAGAAGGAGCGGCTGGCTCATCCTCAGGAATCGTGGCCACCTCACCCGCTACTCCTTCGAGTCCTGCAGTCACAGTTGTCTCGTCCACCGTCGCCGCGAGGTCTCCAGCCTCAAGCACCTCGACTTCTACTGCCTTCGGCTCGACAGTCATCTCATCTGCCGCCACTTCAGACGCGGCATCAATGACCTTCTCGGCGGCGGATCCTTCAACTTCTGTTTCAGGCACATGGCCCCGACGACGGTGCCCACCGTCGGCTCAAGTTCAGCAGGCGCCGCTTCCGCCGTTTCTTGGGGTCCGACGGTCTCCGCCTCCCCCTCAGTCGGACTTGGTCCTGCAAGATGGAATGCATATGAGCCAATGGCTTTATAATAATTCTTACAACAAGGTTCTGAAAGAGATGTTACCTGAAGGGGATTTATTATTTGCGCTTCGGGCCGCGCGCGCCACTTGCCTATAAGCAGTAGACAGGGCGACGGGGGCCTCTCCAGAAGGAGTGTCAGCGCGAGGAATGGTACTGGGACCCGCTCCCGCGGCCAAAGCAGCTCTACGCGCCTTTGCTTCGCGTCTCAACCGCTTCCGCTCCTCTCGAGCCGTTGAGACGGATGCCACTAGGGCTTCCTTGAGTGAGGCTCCCTCGTCCGTATATAGGGATGCCTCTAAATTCTTCAAGGCATCCCTCATCGTCTTGTCAAGCCGGGGCTCTTGTGGCAACTTCGATGAAGCTGGGACTTCAGTAACAGGCTCAGGAAGGATCCCCGCGCCAACTGATATAACCTCTGCAAAGAAACAAAAGAAGGTTAGGTCGACCATCAGAGAAGATTACAAACTTTCATTATGAAAGGGAAAAGGGTAGGACATACCAACGCCTGCTAGGGCACGCTTCTCCTCCTCTTCCTGGAAGGTTTTCAAGGATGCAGCAATAGCCTCTTCAGTGGAGACACCTGTTGAAAATGGAGCAAATGTTAGTTAAATATAATAATACAAAGCGCGATAAAACGACAAATAAAGCGTCTGATGATTACCGGACTCAGCGAGTTTACTTAACATCGCTTCAAGCCTCGCCGATCGCTCCGAAGCTGCAATGGCGGCAGCTAAATTGGTGTCCGCAGGATCTACCACGAAACCCTCATTGCTGCCGTATTCACATATGGCCTCGGCGGGAGGAGCCGCAGGATTTAAGCTGAGGATCGCGTCGAGGGATAGGGTGGACTTCTTCTTCTTCTGCCCGCCAGCTTTAGATCCACCCGGAGCAGCTTTGCGCTTGGCAGTCACTTTAGGGCGGCGAGTCCCGATATCCGCTCCTGCGCCAGACTCTGGCGATACCACATTAACCGTCTTCATGGGAGCACGGGGCGCAGCGGTGCATCCACCGTAGCGGGCAATGGCAATCCACACGGGGGGGCCAACACGCGTGGTCGGTCAGCTCCGGCCTCTTTTAGCGGAGGGACAACCGGGCGCCTTGGCTGCAAGGGAGCCTTGCGATCACCACCAGGAGGCGCACCCCTACGGTCGACCAGCAAGCGTTTCTCCATTAAAATGATTGGGCCCATAGCATGCGCGTACCAGGCTACATACGGATGGATTATTTTAGGGGCACAGCTAGGCTCACTGATGAAAAAATAAGAGCTTGTATTGAGCCGGAAGAAATGATGCATCGCATTCCTTATCCCCTCTGGGCCGACCGCGGGTGTTTCCAGAAAGGCCTCCATCGGGATCCCTTGATTGTAACTCGATTGTCGGGCAAATCGATGTGGGTTATACCTCATAAAGAGAGCCGTCTTATTCTGCCTAAATACTAGGTAGCCCGGCCGAATGGAGTAAAGGTGAAGGATTTCCCGAGCCTTCAATACAGAAACCCCGCCCTTAAAGTCGTCACGCAGCGACACCACTGACTTAGCGGTCTCGGAGCCTATGGTGATGACCTTATCCACAAAAGAGGTCTTCGCTCCGACTAGATGTGAACGCAGGAGCAGTCCCCTAGACTCCCGCGGATGTGCAACCACGATTGAGGCCCCGACCAACCGCATAATTCTTGGGAGTTTGAATTTATCAAAGAACGGAGGAGTCTTATGGGCACCAAACACCCCGCGCACATGCAGCTCCATCCAAGAAGTGAAGTAGTGCATCGGGAAGTTAGCAGGCTGTACCCCAGGCTCATTAGCGTCCGCCGCTACGCTAAGTCCATTGTAAAGGTAAGCCAGCCCGGCAATCCCTACCGATAGCTGCAAACCAGCCGCCATTCGATGCGCCGGGTAAAAGACAGAGGACCGCATGAGGCGTGGGTGCATGGGAAGCGCGAAGCTGCATAGCCATAGACCCAAGAACCCTATGAAAAAAGTCTCCTCGTCCATGCCAGGAACGGCGATCTCTGAGAAAGAGACGCTGGCAGTGCCGGGGAAATAAAAATCCCGCTGGTCATCTTCCGCTGAAGGTCGGCGGTCCAAGCCGAAACCAAAAGGGTCAGCAAGCTGAGCGAACTTCTCGCCCTGCTCTGATAGGAACTCCGGGCGGATAAAACGAGCAATGAAATCCGTGAAACTGACGCCCCGGTCGCCCGATTCCAAATGGAGTTCCTCATAAATCTCCAACACCTTCACCAAGCCCGGGTGCTGATGCTGAATGGCATTTTCCAGAGTTAAGTCAAATACAAGCTGCTTGGTGGCGAAGACATACTCGTCTGGAGGAAGCAGCTCCTCGTAGTGTTCTCCCCTCATTGGCAGACCTGAAATTTCAGCAAACTCCTCCAGAGAGATGGAGACTTCCCTATCCGCTGTCAAGAAGGTATGGGTGGGGATATTCCATTGTTCGATGAAGGCCTTTATCCACCACGTCGGAGGAGAGGGATACTCGAAAAGCGAGACGTAGACAGCTGAGTATAAGCCAATCGTCGTCAGGAGAGCCCTCTTCATCGCCAAAATGTAGCGGGCCCATTGCAGGTATCCGGCAAGCGGTCGCGGGATCAGTCCAATATTATAAGCCTGTCCCCAAGGGCGTGCTTCACCCTGACAGATTCGCCTCCCCAAGATATCTATAGCCGGCGGCGGCTGCACCGGAATGGCACCGATTGCAGGCTGAAGGAGGTCGTCGGCATTCCAATTTTTAACCTCCACGGCATACTCCACCGGGGGCTTGTCCGCATAAGGGATCGTAACTATGGGCTCAGAGGGCGAAGCGGAGCTGAAGCTGCGACGGCCTTGGATGATTTGGCTGTACCACCTTCCCCATAAGTGAAGTCTCTTGCACTCAGGATCGTGATTTTTGATCAGAGCAAACACCACCCGGTCCACTGGTGCATGTGGGAACCCTCCTTCTGAGCGAACGAAAGGGAAAGACAAATCTTCAGACATGTTCCCTGTAGAAAAAATATATATAACCGTTAGTGTTCCAATGCTTCACATTTCAAAGTCATACATCACACTACAATGCAGTGGGTAGGGGACAAAAAGGGGACCCACAAAATCAAGATGACGGCGCATCATTTGATAAGACAGTCCCATCATTGGATGAGACTGTCAGTTAATTAAAAAGACCCCCAAAAGAATACCCTTATTGGAGGGATCCCTAGAGACAAGGAGAAAATCTCCTCTTTTTAGAGCAAAGCTCTATCACAGAGTGACATTTGTCAAACTCTGGTCTCAAAGGAATAAAGCTTCTTAAAAAGAACCTAGCTCTGTAGTAGTAATGAAAAATTATAACTCCTAAGAATTAAAATTTTTGGGATCTTAAAGATCCATGAGAACTTTTAGGAGTTCTCTATTTGATCTATGAGCATGGCTCTGTTCATGGGTTAAAACCCAGGAACCAGATCTCTGTAATTTTTTGAGAGCAAGGCTCTGTGGATGAAACCCCAAAGGGGTTTCTTTAGATCAAATATCTATGAGAGCAAGGCTCTGTTGAAGAAACCCCAAAGGGGTTTTCTTTAGATCAAAGATCTACAAGAGCAAGGCTCTGTTAATTAAAATCAATTTAAATTAATTTAAATTTTTACCTAGAGTGATTCTAAATGCTGAACTTTGAAGTTCTTGGGAAAGTACAAGAGCAAGGCTCTGAAAGTTCCTAAGCAAGAGCAAGGCTCTGAAATTCAAATTCTTGAAATTGGTAAAAAATTACCAAGGACCAAGGGTCCTATTTATAGACACCTGCGTCTCTTCAAATGACCCCCATGATCCAACGGTTGGGGTCTTGCCACCGCTGCACTCACGTGCGCGCCACGTGAGCGCAACGGTGGGGGGGCATTTGTTCCCCCAATCTGAGCAAGGCTCACTTGAATTTTGAAAATTCAAATTTTGAAGCAACGCTTCGGTTCCCGTGCGCAGCGCGCAATTTTCCACATGTCAGAAGTTGACTCGGCATCGCAACGCCCAAGGCAGTGCGTCCAATCAGAGCAAGGCTCTTTAAAAAAAAACATAAGTAACACTTAACTGCGCAAGCGCACGGCAGCGCGACACGTGTCTGCGCAGTTGCGCAAGCACAGCTGCGCAAGCGCACGGCGGCGCGACACGTGTCTGCGCAGTTGCACAATCGCAGCTGCGCAAGCGCACGGCTGCGCGACACGTGTCTGCGCAGTTGCGCAATCGCTGCTGCGCAAGCGCACGGCTGCGCGACACGTGTCTGCGCAGTTGCGCAATCGCTGCTGCGCAAGCGCCTTACTGCGCGACACATGTCACGCGCTGGTTAGTTGCGCAGAAACAGAATGAAAGTTTAATGAAATCTTTTCTGTTCTTTCCAAAACCAGAAGATTTTCTTCTGCCTTTGGATCAAAGATCCAGCGGTGGGAAAATTCCCAAAATCACTCAGAAAAGATCTTGTTAACAAATTCAACAAATTTGTGAGCACTATAAATAGGACCCCAGACCTCATTCGATGGGCATCAACTTGGATAATCGACTTCTAGCAAAAAAAAAAAAGAAAAAAGAACTCTTGGAGATTATTCAAGAACAAGAAAAAGAAGAAAGGTAAAAAAACCTTTTTTTTAAGAGAAAAATCTCTGAAGAACAAAGGATTTAAAAAAAAAAAGGGAAATAAAAATAAATAAATAGTGCCTTGCACTTGTTATGAACCCTTGGTTCTGTGAAATCAGGGAAAACAGGAAGAAAAACTTGTTTTCCTTTGATCCAAACTTAGATCAAAAGTGCTATGCACTTTTGTTCTTAGATTCTTGATGTTCTGCACAAATGCAACCCATTATTTAAAAGGGCCCGGCCCAAATCAAATTGCAAAATAATAAACAGAGCCCTGTTTGGATTGATTTTCTAGTCGGGCAAAGCCCAAAATAAATAATTTTTTTTTACTTAACGTGTCTGCGCAGTTGCGCAAGCACTGTTGCGCAAGTGCACAACTGCGCGACACGTGTCTGCGCAGTCGCGCAAGCACTGTTGCGCAAGCCTTCCACTGCGCGACACGTGTCACCTCCATGAGCGCTTGCGCTCTTTAATTGCTCAAAGCACCTGACAAGTCGTGTGGGGCACTGTCAGAGTATTAAATGCAATGCATTATTAAGGGGCAGAGCCCAATCAAAGGTCAAATGGACCAAATAGAAGTACTGCACATTATTTTTAAAAAGGCAGAGCCTAATCAAAAAGTCTAAACAGACCAAAAATAATGCTATGCATTGTTTAAAGGGCAGAGCCCAATTGAGAGGTCCAATAGACCAAAAACAATGCTCTGCATTATTCTAAAAAGGGCAGAGCCCAGTCAATGGCCTGAAGTAATGCTATGCATTATTCTAAAAAGGGGAAAGCCCAAACAAAGACCTAATAGGCCAAATGCAAATAAAATGTGAACATTTTCAACTGGACTTAGCCCAATTCTGGCCGTAAGTCCTTAAATTAAATTGACTGAGCACAGCTGCTCTCCTAAATCAATTCACGACCGGTTCGAGGGCACATCTCCGAACTCCTTTGACATCCCTCGTTGTAATTCCTCAACGACGTCAAAGAGGTGACGGGTCCCAATGACCATACATCCAAATGGACTGTGGGGTCCTTAAACTCGTGGACCGAAACGTCCCTAAACTAATATCGGACCGAAACGTCCCTAAACTAATAATGGACCACCACGTCCCTAAACTGGCGATGGACCACTACGTCCTTAAACTGGCGATGGACCGAAATGTCCCTAAACTAATAATGGACCACTACGTCCCTAAACTAGAACAATAGAGCCAATCGCTCTTTTGCCGGATCTAAACGGTCCCGTTTAAGTTGATCTTTGCCCCAAACACGGCTAACGTATCCTTAAACATTTAAATGGATTATAAAACTCCCAATCAACTCTGGTTCGAGGGTACATCTCCGAACTCCTTTGACATCCGTCGTTGTAATTCCTCAACGACGTCAAAGAGGTGACGAGTCCCGATGGCCATACATTAAATTAATCACTACGTTAAGTGGATCTTAGTCTAAAACAGGACTAACGTATCCTTAACGAACGTTTAAGTTGATCTTAGTCGCAACGCGACTAATGCATCCTTAAACTAAAAACACCAAACCCAAATCTTAGTAAATACGGATTTGGACTAATCCACGTCCTACGGGCGACGGCATTACTCAGTCTCCGTATACAATCCACGGGCAACCACAAACAAAACAAACACCCACGACACGAAGTGAAATTCTGGAGAAGGAGAAAGTTGTTACCGCGATGCGGTAGCGTAATTAACTGCAGGGGCTTGCGCCTGCAGGGAAGAGCGTCCCCACAATCAAAAACCCCTCATCCTGAGGGGGAATCTGACGAAGTCTGCTACATCGGCCGCATCCGTCTAAACCTCCGATACATGGTGCCATAAATCAACTTGGCATCTTTGGAGAGGTAGACGGATAAAACCATATAGCGTCTGCCCCGTACCTCAGGCATCGGACGCGAAAGTCCGGGCCGCCGTTCGGAGGGGAACAACTATCACCTAATCAGCAAGCACATAAGTAATCGGTCGGTTAGTACCTCAAGAAGTATTAACGGTCACATGAAAATGTGTGAGCAAATCTAAATATTCATCAAATTAAAAAGTACTGAGGTACATGGACAAGAGTATGATAGCTTGAATTGAATTCTCCGAGTGTAGGGATGTTCTATTCACACACGTAGGGGTATATGATCGATATTTGGATGAAAGATAGGAATGAAGAATAAAGACGATGTTTTATTGAGGGATGATGTGATTTCTAACATTTTTCATGACTATTAAGATAGGGCTCATGACAACTGAAAAGCTAGTATAGTTGGAAACTCTTATTTTCAAAGTCTTTCTTTTATGGTTCTTATCTTTATATGTAAATTTCACCATCTCTCTTTTATTATAGGATTTTGTGGGTGTAATCCGCTGAAAACCCTCAGGAGACAACACTCCTCCTACTAGGGACACCTAGAGGTTTAACGGCTTGTTGCACGTGCTCAGTGCAATCGTGTTTGCCTACGAAAGTGTGCTTAGTTTTCTCCTTTCTTTTTTCTCATTTTCTTGAATAAACTAGTTTGCTCGGGACGATCAAAGATAAGTTTGGGGGTACTTGTTCAGTTGATAAAACTGCACATTTGTTATTACATTTTTCTTACTATTTCCATATTAAAAAAGGTCTTTATTATAATATATCATACATATGAGGGTTTATGTGTAAAAATACTATTTTCCATATGTTAATATATTATAATTAGAATTTGGTAGGAAAATGTATGCAAATAATATCATTAACCAAATCCTAGTAGAACAAAGTCTACTAAATATTATTTAAGTTGTTGTGCAGAATTTCCAAGACTAAAATCAAGGAAATCAAGTTGTTGAAGAAAACTTGCCTAATTAAGAAAGCAAAACTTGGAAACCAAGTCTGGCAGCAACCACGAGAAGAATTTCATGTTACAAATGTTCCAAGGATCGCCAAATGTCACAACGAGCCAGCCCCAGAAATTTGATGAATGGCCGAGATCATATGGCCGCGGATCCGCGGCATGATAGAAGAGTTAGAGGACGCAATTTTTAGGGGAGAATCTTTATAGTTAGCTTCCATATTTCTGGCTTTGGGACTATAAATAAAGACCGAGAGCCTCTTGGAAAAATTATCAAGCCGACGAGATCACGAAGTCCAAGACGGCTCACGCATCTAGGCTGATCATCAACTGTTCGTCTACCTCCTTGGAAGAGATCGAGAAGCAAACTAGTCTTTGTAATTATTTTCTAAGAGATCAAAGTGTAATGAATATTGTTGATTAATAAAGATAGCTTTCTTTTTCTTATTCTATTTCTTCGTAGTTTAATTATGCATTTTCTCTCCATCTCTTTTTCTCCTAACATGTGCGAGTAATTCTCCGCTTGTTAGGGTTCGTAGGATTAGGGTAGGCTAATGGATGATGAACATCCCTAAACTCTTTTTAAGTCGTATAAAGTTTATGAACTTTATCAAAAGAATCATTAACATCCTAATCGGGCGCGCTAACAATTCATTGTTAGTTCCAACCGCGATTAGAAACTAGATTAATGATTGTTTTGGTAAAGGCTAGATATGAACGGAGTTCCGTGTCGAGATAAGGGTTAAGAGTGGGATTCCTTTTCCCTCCAGAAACCCTAATCTACACGCATCACCGTCGTTCTAGTTTTAAATCTATTAAAGGATAAAAAGGGTAACTTTTAATTAATCGTCCATAACTACTAAATCCTAACGAACCCTACAAGCCCTCTTATTATATTCACTACATCCCTAAAATAATCTAGATCTATATTTTTGCATTCTTGCTTAACGTAGATCTAGAAACCATTCCTCAACATTCTTTATCCCTCCTCTCTATCTCAACACATCTAAAGTAAGATTAAAAGGTTCAACGTTTCCCTGAGGACGACCCGTACTCACCTCGGTCTAGCTACGCGCGACACCGTTCTGATTGCGGTTACACTACAAACACACTCTTTCGAACTAATCATCGGCCGACCATGCCAGGGACCTGGGCGAGACTTTCGAAGTGCTCCGCAAGTTCAACATGAAGCTAAACCCCGCCAAGTGCGCATTCGGAGTCACCGGGGGAAAATTCCTCGGGTTCATGGTCACTCACCGCGGAATCGAAGCCAACCCAGAGAAAATCGACGCTATCCTCAACATGGTTGCACCCAAGACCAACGTCAAGATCATGCGGCTTACGGGACGAGTCGCCGCTCTGAGCCGTTTCATGTCCAGGTCAGGGGAGAAATGCCTTCTGTTCTTTAAGGATCTGAAGAAAATCCCGAGGTTCGAGTGGTCGTAGGAGTGCCAAGCCTCCTTCGACCAATTGAAAAAGCACCTCGCGACGCCGCCACTGCTCACCCGACCAGTTGAAGGAGACGAGTTGTCGCTGTATTTGGCGGTGTCCGACCAGGCAGCGGGCTCGGTGCTCGTCCGGGAGGCCGATGGAACGCAAAAGCCGGTGTACTATGCGAGCCACGTATTTAAGGACGCAGAAACGAGGTACCCTGCCATAAAGAAGATTGACTTAGCCCTCGTGGTAGCCTCGAGGAAGCTGCGGCACTACTTCCAAGCGCACACCATCATCGTCCTCACCGAGCGCCCGTTGGGGGCTATCCTAGCCTCACCAGAATCCTCGGGCCGCTTAGAAAAGTGGAGGTGGGAACTATCTCAGTTTGACATAAAGTATCGCCCGAGGCAGGCCATCAAAGCGCAGGCCCTGGCCGATTTCATCGTTGAATGCACCATCCCTAGCACGAAGCTGCAGTCCACGCCGCCCCTCGCAACCCAGTGTCCCATCACGGAAAGGCCTGGCTCGGTTCCGGAGTAGGTCATCTACGTCGACGGGTCATCGACTGAGGAAGGCTGCGGTGCCGGCCTCATTATCCGGGGCCCGAACGAAGCAGAGATGGAGTACTCTCTAAAGCTCGGTTTCAAAGCCTCAAACAACGCAGCAGAGTATGAGGCCCTTTTGGCCGGACTGCGCATGGCCGCCGGGCTGGGACTGAAGACAATTCGAATCCGCAGCGACTCGGCCCTCGTTGTTGGTCAAGTGACCGGCCGCTTCGAAGCTCGGGAACCTCTGATGGCGAAGTACCTGGACGAGGTGAGGAAGCTCCGAAGGAACTTTGACGAAGTCCAGGTGGAACAAATACCCAGGCAGCAGAATGCCTAAGCCGACGCCCTGAGCAAGCTGGCTTCGTCATACTCGGCCAACAATAAGCGGTCTATCCTCTTTGAAACCTTGCCTCAACCCAGCGTGGAGGACGGAGCGACGACACTCCACGTGTACACGGCGCAGGAGAACGACCAGGATTGGAGGAAACCCCTCGTAGAATTCCTAAAGGACGGCACGCTCCCAGAAGACCGGGAAGCCGCCCGTCGTCCCCGGGCCAAAGCCCGCCACTTCGTCTAGAGCAATGGGAACCTCTACAAGAAGGCCTTCACCCAGCCCCTGCTCCGGTGCGTTGACCCTCACGAAGCCGACTACGTACTTCGGGAAATCCATGAGGGGGTGGGCGATGCACACCAGGAGGCCCGAACCTTGATCCAAAAGGCATTGCTCCAGGGGTACTACTGGCCCACTATTCACGGGGACTCCCTAAAGCTGGTCAGGAGATGCAAAAGCTGCCAGCTTCACAGCAGCATTCCCCGCCTCCCGGCTACCGAGCTGACTGCCCTAACATCCCCATGGCCGTTCGCCCAGTAGGGATTGGATATGATCGGCCAGTTCCTTACCGGTACAGGCGGGCACAAATACGTCCTTGTCGCGGTGGACTATTTCACCAAGTGGATCGAGGCCGTCCCCATCAGGAAACCGGACGCCGCCACAACCATCAAGTTCCTGCAAAACAACCTGATACTCCGGTTCGGCATCCCGAGGTGTATCATCACTGACCACGGGACGAACTTCGAGAACGAGAAAGTTAAGGACTTCTGCAAAGAATACCATATCCTCATGAAGTTCGCCGCGGTCGCACATCCCCAATACAACGGGCAGGCCAAGGTTGCTAACCGAGACGTCCTCCGAGGTCTCCGAACCCGCCTGGAGGGGCGACAAGGCAGTTGGGTCGAAGAGCTACTTGTTCCCCTCCGAAAGACGCGACAGAGACGCGGCGAACGTCTAGCCTGAATTTCGGAGCAGATGCTAATTGGTGCTATCCGTCCACCTCTCCGAAGATGCCAAGTTGATTTATGACACCATGTATCGAAGGTTTAAACGGATGCGGCCGATGTAGCAGACTTCGTCAGATTCTCCCTCGTTTGAGGGGTTTTTGATTGTGGGGACGCTCTTCCCTGCAGGCGCAAGCCCCTGTAGTTAATTACGCTACCGCATCGCGGTAACCACTTTCTCCTTCTCCAGATGGTCACTTCATGTCGTGTATGTTTGTTTTATGTTTGGTTGCCCGTGGATTGTATACGGAGACTAATTTATGTTGTCGCCCGTAGGGCGTGGATTAGTCCAAATCCATATTTTCTTAGATTTGGGTTTGGGGGTTGGGTTTAAGGATACGTTAGCCTCATTTGAGACTAAGATCGGCTTAAACGTTTGTTAAGGATACGTTAGTCTCATTTCAGACTAAGATCAACTTAACGGGATCATTTAGATCCAACAAAAGAGCATTTAGACTCTATTGTTTAGTTTAGGGACATTACGGTCGATTACCAGTTTAAGGACATGGTGGTCCAATGTTAGTTTAAAGACGTCACGGTCGAGGTTAAGGACATCATAGTCCGTGAGTTTAAAGACCTCACAGTCAAGGTTAAGGACATCATAGTCCGTAAGTTTAAAGACCCCACAGTCCGTAGAGTGTTTGGTTGTCGGGACCCGTCACCTCTCTGAAGGTGTTGAAGGATTACAACGACAAATATCAGAGGAGTTTAGAGATGTACCCTTGAACCAATTTTGGTTGGGAGATCTATAGTCTAATTTGGGACTAAAGTCTATTGAAAGGTTTATGAGCATATGGGCTCAGTTGATATGAGTTGAACATTTTATTGTTCTGGCTATTGAGCCTTTATTTTGGGCTCAGCCCTTTTAATAATTCTATGCATTGGGCTCTGATATTTTTGTCTTGTATTGAATGCATAACATTTATCAGAAACAGAGTGTGTTCTGACAGCGCGCCACGTGGCGCATCAGGCGCTTTGCGCCAGTTAAAGAGCGTATTGCGCTTCTGTTGGGTAGCGCACACGAAGGGGACACATGTCGCTCTTAGCGCTAAGCGCTAGCTTATTAGCGCATTGCGCTTTTAATTTATGAGCGCGTTGCGCTAGTCTGTTGGCGCACCAGTGAGTGACACGTGGCGCGCTTGGCGCTAAGCGCCAGCCCATGAGCGCAGTGCTCTGTTTCAGAAGCGTAAAGCGCAGATTGTGTCTCTGGTTGATACGTGGCAAGTTTTGGCGCTGTGCGCCGGTCCAATGAGCGCAAGGGCGCAGTTCATGAGTGCAAGGCACTTTTTAATAGCGCAAAGTGCATCTGATCAATTCTAAGATCAAAGAACAGATTTATGTTCTTCAAAGGAGGCTTTGCCTCAAGATCCAAGAACACAAGTTCTTGTTTTTTATAAAAGGCTCTACCTTTATAGATCAAAAGATCTGTGAATGAAGTAAAATACTTCTTTTATTATTTTATGATTAGATCTTTTTCTTTTTATCAAAGACCTTGGTCTTCTTTCAGATCTATGATCTTTTTAGAAGAGGGTTCTTCTTTTTTTTTAAATGAGATGATTTCATCTCTATTGTTCAAGAACATAGTTCTTTACCTTGAAGATGAAGAAAATCTTCTTTTCCTTAAGAGCTTGCTCTTTTTTTGCAGAGGGTTCTTTCTCTCTCTTTTTTCTGTATTCTCTATATGTTTTAGACTTGAAGTCTAGGGTCCTTTATATAGGGCCAAATGATTTGTTAAATCAGTTTTAAGAGATCTTTCTCTGATTGATTTGGGAATATTTCCCACCGTTGGATCTTTGATCCTAGAGCTTCTGTTTTACAGAAGAAAATCTTCTTATTTTAATAAGATTGAAAAATCTTTCCATAACAGAACTTTAGTTCTAATTAATTAATAATTTATTATTAGTAGGTCTTTTGATCTGACGGTGGGGGAATTTTTAATTTCAGCACTGGCGCACCTTGCGCTAGCGCACCTACGTTTGATACGTGGCGCGCAGCGCAGAGCGCAGCGCAGCTGCGCTAGCGCACCCGTGTCTGACACGCAGAGCGCAGCGCAGCTGCGCTAGCGCACCCGTGTTCGACACGTGGCGCGCAGCGCAGAGCGCTGGATCTGAAGCGTTGCTTCAATTTTTAAATCATGAATTTTGAAAGAGAGCTTTGCTCTGATTGGGGTGCGCTGCCTAGGGCGCAGCGCTCCTGGCGCTGGCGTGTCTGCTTTTGACATATGGCGCGCAGCGCACAGCGCACAAGATCTGAAACGTTGCTTTAATTTTTGAATTTTGAAATTCAAAACAGAGCTTTGCTCTGATTGGGGGAAACACTATCCCGGGTCTTATGGGCCTTGCGCACGTCAAAAAAGACTCCTACCGGGGAGACCCCCTTCAGCCTCTGCTACGGGACCGAAGCAATGGTCCCGACGGAGATCGGGATATCCAGTCACCGGGTTGAGCACTTCGATGATGACGCAAACACCTCGGCGCTATGGACCAACCTGGACATCTTGTTGGAGAAGAGAGACCGGACTCATATCAGAGCTGCCGCTTATCAACAACAAACGGCCCGATACTACAACGCTCGGGTCAAGCACCGCTCCTTCAAGGCCGGGGATCTAGTCCTACGGCAAAACGAGTTCATTGACCAAGGCCGGCTTCACAAGTTCTCCCCAAAGTGGGATGGTCCCTTCCTCGTCTATGAGGCACTCCCCGGCGGAGCCTACCGCCAACAAGACGCGGACGGGCGCAAGCTCCCGCGGCCTTACAATGCCGAGAAGCTCAAGCTATACCAGTGAGGTCAAGGCCAGCGAGCATGTACCCCCCTTTCTTTCGCAAAGATGATGTAAAACGTTCTCTAAAAATCCTGTCCATTCGAATAAAGAAACGTCGAAACACCCCGAATAGAGTTTTGTCTTTGCGATTCCAAAGCCCTCGCCAAGAGGCGGCCGCGCAGCTTCAATGCCCGGTTATCCTTAGCAGGCTTCCTACATCCCTCGATGCTAAGGACCAAAGTCCTCCATAGAGGCAACCCAGCAGCTGCCCTACTCGGTTATCCCTGGTGGGTAGCTTCTCTACCGCAACGCCAGGGATCAGAAAGTCCTCCCAGAGGCAGCCGAGCCCAACCATCGCTCGGCTATCCCTGGCGGGTAGCTTCCCTACCTCAACGCCAAGGATTAGAAAGCCCTCCCAGAGGCAGTCGAGCCCGAGGATCCCTCGTTCGGCTATCCTTCAGGACAAAAGCCCTCGCCAAGAAGCACCGGGCAGTAACCCTGCCCGGCCAAGGGTCCTCGGTAGGCTTCTTACAGCCCCTCCCGCGCTAAGGACCAAAGTCCTCCCAGAGGCGGTCGAGTCCTCGCTCGGTCATCCCTGGCTGGTCGCATTCTACCACAACCGACAGGGATCAATGTCCTCGCCAAGAGGCACCGGGCACTAACCCTGCCCGGTCCCCGTCCTGAAGGATCTAAAGCCCTCGCAAGAGGCAGCCGGGCAGCTCCCCTACCCGGGCTACCCTGCTCGATTATCCCTGGCGGGTAGCTTTTCTACCGCAACGCCAGGGATCAGAAAGTCCTCCCAGAGGCAGCCAAGCCCAACCACCGCTCGGCTATCCCTGGCGGGTAGCTTCCTACCTCAACACCAAGTTTCAGAAAGCCCTCCCAGAGGCAGTCGAGCCCGAGGATCCCTCGCTCGCCTATCTTTCAAGACAAAAGCCCTCGCCAAGAGGCACCGGGCAGTAGCCCTGCCCGGCCAAGGGTCCTTGGTAGGCTTCTTACAGCCCCTCCCACGCTAAGGTCCAAAGTCCTCCCAGAGGCGGTCGAGTCCTTGCTCGGCTATCCCCGGCTGGTAGCTTTCTACCACAACCGACAGGGATCAAAGTCCTTACCAAGAGGCACCGGGCAGTAACCCTGCCCGGTCCCCGTCCTGAAGGATCAAAAGCCCTCGCAAGAAGCAACCGGGCAGCTACCCTGTCCGGTCATCTCCGGCTGGTGGCTGCCTATCCCTGACGCCAGAGATCAAAGCCCTCGCCAAGTGGCAACCGCACAGCTTCGGGGCCAGGGACGTCGAGTCTATCCAAGTCTGAGCGATCCCCCTTCGACTTCGGGGCCATGGAGACGCCTCCTTATCGGCAACGCTTGGCACGCTCGACAAGTGATCGAAACCAACTCGATGGATGATCGCTAGACAAATAACCGACCTGACATGGAAGCCCAACAGTGCGAGAAGAAATTTTTTTACAAGCAAGCCAATGAAAACAAAGAAGAAGTTTTATTATCAAACGAATGGTCTTTACAAAGGGTACTTCGGGCTCCCCAGCCTTACATACTGCCCGGAGACTTACAAAAGGGGGACGGGGAAATATCAAAAAGACCTAAGTCGCGAACCCCCCCGCGCCTCGCTTCCCTCATCGCTGGGGGCTTCACCACCGGAGATTTTTCCACCAGGGGCGCGCCTCATTTCCCCCATCATTGTCAGCCGGAGGCCTCGCCACCGGGAGCGAGACCCGAGCACGGAGCTCGCCATCAGTGAAATCGGGAAGCTGCTCCTTCACGGCATTCAGAGCCTTATTCCACGCAACGGCGGAATACTCACCGAGCTCGACGTAAAACTGCTCTGACACCTTGTAATCGGCCAGGCTTTCCTGGCCCGGACCTCAGCAGCCTGAGCCAACAGAAGCGCCGCCTCGGCATCCCTCCGGTTGGCATCTCTCTCCTTCTCCATGGCCGCGAAGCGATCAGCCAAGTCCGCCAGCTTCCTCTGGGCAACCCGGAGAGATGCACTCAGGTGACGGCGGACGCCCTGATTCGCTGAATTGGCAAGCTCCGCAGACTCCGCACGGGCTACCAGGACATCGGCCCTGGCCCTCTCCAGACACAGGTCACGCTGCAGGACCTCGACCTCCGAAAGTAATGCTTCTACTAGGCTCGGTGCGTGGAACGCTCCCTCGGCTTCCATACGAGCGGCGATGGCACAGTGTTGAAGGACCTGACAAGAAGCAGATGAGAAACCGAGAGTCGCTCGGGCCAAAAAAAGGAAGGCCAAAAACAACACGCGAAGGGGTTCGTACCTGGACCGCCCCCTGGGCTATAGCCTCCATTTGGGCCCTCAGGGTGCCGCACGGAAGTCTTCCTCCTGCCGACTCTTCCATCCCGGCGAGCAAGCCAGCAGCGACGGAAAGCCCAGACGGAACCATGAAGACGACCTCTCCTTCCTGCACGGGGTCCCTTCAGGGACCATTGACGGCGGAGCACGAGAGATTGTTCTTTTCCTCTTAAGGGGGACCCCGTCCTCGCCCCCCCTCCGTCTCCCGTCTGGGGCTCGGATGACCGCGGGCGCCTCTGACCACCGCCGGAAAAATCCCCGGGAGCCGCCAATGAGGCGGACGACCTTGTCGCCGGCAGAACATTCGACGCAGAACCTGGGCCAGCCAGGGGCACGGCCGCGTCGCGGGCCTCCCTCTGGAACGAGCGACCCAAAGAATGGGAACGAACCATGTATTCCAAAGAAAAGGAGCGCCGAGCAGCCAAAACTTAGAAGAAATGTAAGATGAAGGGTTGGAGGCCATGGAACAGGCCCCACCCCTATTTATCACCACGAGCAACCTCATCCAGCGGTGCCCTTCGTCTCCCACAAAAAACGCTTCCTCGCGTCCAAACGGCTCAGATTGCTCCACTTGTCGTTCCCACATTGGACCGTATCCTTTCAGGCGTCGCAGGTCTACGCACGTTGCGTCAGCCAACCAACGCTTGATACGTGGACCGTCACTCCAAAGGCAAGATACACGAATCGGCGCACCCTCCTTAAATGCAGGGACCTCGCCCTGATGCGCTAGCAGAAAAGACAGCTCGCGGCCCAGGGGAGCGTCCCGACGAAACCTTAGGAGGGAGCTCATCCCGGGCGGCTCGGCGGTCCACTCCCGACCCGACCCGCTGGCTAGTCGGGACAAAGGGGGGCTAATGATAATACTCAATATTGACGACCCTTAAGATCAGGACACGTGGCGTATAGCACGTCCCAGAACTCAGAAGAAAGGGCCCAAAAAGGCCAACCAGGCCATCCCTGTATCCGACCGGCCAGCACAAGCTAGCCCTTCTCGGGGCTCCCTGCAGATTGGCCTCCCCAGCCCCTCAGCTCGCCCTGAGCCGCCACAGGACCAAGCTTCCTCGGCCTTCTCGCTTGTCCCTGAGCCCCTTGGCCGAGGCCGTCTTCCTCGGTCCTCCGACCAGTTTCGCCGCTTACAGGAGTAACCGCCGCTCCGCGAATCTCGCCGTGCGCGGATTCTCCGCCAGCAACATCTCACGTTCCATAGCTTCACGACCCCCATTCATGAGCGATCTGCTCTCTACGCGGACGTGACGTCGGGAGCGTAACAGCCGGCGAGATTCTCGCGCCTGCTGCTGCGTGCCTCCACCGCCATATAAACCCCCGTCACAGAGGGGCAGAGTAAGCCATTTTTTTTACTCCATTTAGCCGTTACGCTGCTCGGATTTAGTACTAACTTGATCGTCGGAGGGTCCTCGGTGGTATCAAACCATCCCGGGACTTCTTTGCAGGTACTTGGCGTCAAACTCATCCGATCAGCAAATCTCCTTAAAACCTATCCTCACACGACAGGGGATCCCCTCCAGAATCTACCGGGAGATCGACGGAAGACAACATCCGAGGGAGATCTGAAAATGACCTCTATCAGGAGGGATGATGTGGCTGAAAAAGTTGCAGATGTTGAAAGACAACAGTCAAGAAAGCCCATGCATGAAGTGGAAGGTTGGTTGCAGAGTGTAGGGACCGTTGAAAGCGAAGGAGAAAAAGTTCTAAGCGATTACGAGAAAAAATGTTGCTGGTGTCTTGACGGGCCCTCCTTCAATTTTTGGTCCAACTACTGGATCGGTATGAAATCCATTGACAAGCTTGCGGAAGTGAAGAATTTGTATGAAAGAGGGTCTTTTGATGTTGTAGCAGCAGATCAACCTCCGCCTTCCGTCGAGGAGATCCCAACACCACCAACAGTGTCCAGATTGCCAGAATTGAATCTTGAAATGGCACTCCGCCTCATAAAAGATGATCTTGATGCTGGAGTCATTGGGGTTTTGGGCATGGGGGTGTCGGAAAGACTACCCTTCTGAAAAAGATCAACAACTTCTTTGTTGGAGATGGATGTTTCGACTATGTCATCTGGATTGTGGCATCTAGATCTTGTACCCTTGAACAGTTCCAAGCAGATATGGTCATGAAGCTGAGATTGAAGGTTGAAGCAAAGGATCCACAATCGGTGGCTAATCTTATCTATAATTTCTTAAAAAATAAGAACTTCTTGTTGCTAATAGAAGACGTATGGAATCGTCTGGATCTATTGACAGCCCGAATTCCTCCTCTCGGTGTGGTAGACGACAAGCGAAGGAGAGTTAGGGTTAGATTTCCCTTTTTCTTTTTCTTTTTCTTTTTGTGGTTTCCTGAAATCTCTCTTTTCTGTGCGAAAAGGTTAAATATTTTTGTTTTTTTAATACTATTTTTTTGTGAGATAGATTCGTTTTCATGATTCTCCTTTTTCTACGTGAGAAATAGGGTTATATATTTATTTTTCCTGATCCCCCCTCCTCTTTACAAATCAGAGAAATGTGGTCTTCACAACTCAGTCCTACGAGGTGTGTGGTAACATGCAAGCTCACTCCCAAATTAAAGTGGAATGCTACGAGGTTGGTTGTCGCCGAGCTACCTGCAAGGAAGTCCCGGGTGGTTGTACCATCGAGAACTCTCCGACGATCAAGTTAGAGAGGAAATCCGAGTAGAGTAACGGCTTAGTGGAGTAAAAAAATGGCTTACTTGAACCGTTTGAAGAAGGGGTTTAAATAGCGGTGGCTGCAGGCATGGCAGGCATGAGAATCACGCCGGCAGTTATGCTCCCGACATCACGCCCGCGTGATGAGCGGGATCTCCCATTAATGGCGAGACAAGCTCGTTAATGGAGGATCGTGATGGCGTGGAACGTGGGATGTGGCCGGCGGATATCTCGCGCATGGCGAGATTCGCGGGATGGCGGTTGTGCCTTAAGCGGTGCCGTTGGTCGGTCGATGAGACTGAGGAAGATGACCTCGGCGGGAGAGCTCACGGACGAGCGGGAAAGCCGAGATATCTTGGTTCTGCGGTAGCCCGGAGACGAGCTGTGAGGCTGAGGAGGCCAATTGTGCTGGGGGCTCAGAGGCGAGCCAGCTTTGTTGTAGGACGGGCATAGGAGTGGTCTGGTCGGCCACGGTAGGTCCTTTCTTGCATGCTCTGGGTCACGTCATCTGCCACGTGTCATGATCTGGGAGATCACCGATATCGAGCATCATCATTAGCCCCCCACTCTCGTCCCGACCAGCTGACGGGTCGGGTCGAGAGTGGTCTGCCGGGTCACCTGAGGTGAGCTTCTTTTCGAAGATATCGTCGGGCGTGTCCCCGGGTAATCCGTTGTATTTTCTGGATGATGCCAGCGAATCAGGGCGAGATCTTTTGCATTAAAGAGGATGCGCCGGATCGTGCGTACTTTTGCTGAAACGACAGCCCACGTGTCGGGCGCTGGTTGGTTGATGTGACGGGCCGCAGACCGCTGGCGTCTGATGGGGTACGGCCAATGTGCGTGCGACAGGTGGAGCAATCATGGTCGTCAAATGCGAAGAGTTGTTTTTGGCGGGAGTCGACTGTCACCGTTGGATGAGGACGCCGGTGGCTATAAATAGAGATGGGGTCCTCTTCAGGGCCCATCTCTCTTCATATTTTTCTCGTCCTTGATCTTGTAAGCTCGGCGTTCTCCTCTTAGGTTGGATTTCTGCGTTCCTGAGGACTTCTCCATCAGGTTAGATGTCTTCCTCTGAGGAGTCTGTAGATGTCGTCGGGGTACATTCTAGGGATTCGTCCGCCGAGTTGGAGTCTTCCCGAGAAGCTAGGGTCAAATCCTCTTCCCGGGGTCGCGCGTCAGGGGCGAATCCCCGAGTGGAGGTGGCTGATGCCCCTGGTGTGCCTTCCTTGGTGAAGTACGAGGACGAGCTTGCCACCGCTCGGGCTCGCTTCCATATCCCTCCCGGCTATACTCTACGTTTGGCCGAGGAAGGGGAGAGGGCGGATCATGTGCGGGATAAAGAGATTGCCTTGTACCTGGAATCCTTTTGGGCCGGAATGCGCCTGCCCTTCTCTCCCGATGTCGTTAGAGCGCTAAATTATTTTGGGTTAGCCCCGGGCCAGCTAGTGCCGAACTCATGGAGGATTCTCCTTGGGTTCCTGGTTCGTTTGAAGCTGCAGATGATCCCCTTCAGTCTGTCCATCCCCGCCTCCTCTCTCATTTACAAAGGTCACCCCGGCACTCGCGCGGGCGACCCGAGGTGGGTTTACCTCTCCTTTAGAAAACGACGGGGGAGTGCAGCCGGGTCAGGTGTCGTCGTCTTATCTTCTTCCATCCACGATTGGAAGAAGAAGTTTTTCTTTATTGGGCCGCCAGAAGGTGAGGATTGGCCCGTGCCCACCCAGTGGTCTAGGGATAGGTGTTGGCGGGGAAGCCCGTCCAACGACCCCGACGCGGTGAGAGTGGCGGAGTGGGAGCCCATTCCCCGGGCTGACGTGCTGCTTTCTTAGCGGACCCTTAATTGGGCCGGGCTCAGCCCCGCCCAGTTCGTCGGTAAGTTAGGAGCTCATAGGCGTTCTGTTGGGCTTGCGTTTATTTTTATTTTTGTTTATGTTGCTGACTTCATTGTATCTTGCCTTGTGCAGAACCCATGGACTTGAGCTACCTTCGATCGGCCATGCGCAAGCCGAAGAAGGGGTCGAAGGCTGGAGGGGCCAGCTCTTCTCGTCAGACGTCGATCCCGGCTCCCCCAGCAACCGTTCCGCCCCAGCGCTCGAGTGCGGATCGTGTCCCGGAGCCCAGCAAGGCGCCGAGCCGAAAGCGGGTTCGGGGGCAGGAGGGCCCGGCTTCGGAGGCAGAGACCAACCCTCCGCCGTCGGCCCTTAAGAGGTTCCCTCGCGTAGTCCCGCGGACCCCGGCCTTCCCGATCTTGGTGGACGAGGGGGAGCTCCATTTTGAGGTGCCCTCGAGGCTCTCGGTCGCTGACAGCGTGCTGTCCGACATAGAGAGGTCGACCAGAGGCAAGGTCCCTGGGGGGACTCTGAAGGCGCAAATGGCGTCCATCGTCCAAGAGGTCGTGCAAGTTAGTGCCCGTACCTCATTCGATTTTTCACCCAGCGTCTCACCATTCGTGAGATTTGGTGCTCCTTTTTCTTTTTGACCCTCTGATTTCTTCAGGTCCTCCAGCACGTCGTTCTCGTGTCTGGATGGAGGAGGAAATAGCCCCGGCGATACGAGCCGCGGGCGAGCTCTCTTCGCTGGGGAAGAGCTCAAAGCGGGAGCCGGAGGCGGCGATGGCGAGTGTCGCTGCCCTTGAGGGTGAGGTGGTGGCTGAAAAGCAGAAGGTGGCGGCCGCGAAGCAGGAGGTGGCGGCCGGGAAGCAGGAGGTGACGGCCTCGAAGCAGGAGGTTGCCAGGTTCCGTGAGGCCGCCGAGGCCAAGCTTCAAGACTCCAAGGTGCTCGTCGGCACCATGAAGAAGTCGGCGAGCACCCCCGGAAGAAGTTGGGGGCGGCGGTAGAGGCGGCGAAGCGAGCCGACCTCAGAGCGGCGAAGATGGTGGAGGACTTCCAGAAGTCGGAACATTTTTACACCGTCCTAGCCTCGGCCACTACCGCCATCTGGCATGAGGCCCTCGACCCCGTCAAAGCTCGGATGCCGAAATTCGCTGACGAGGAGTTCCGAGCCGAATATCCTCGCGGGGATGACGAGCAGGGGGACGACCCCGGGGGCGAGACCGGGGAAGAGATTCCCGGCGATGGCGATGCCGAGGCCCCTATGGTGGGCGTTGAGCTTCCGGAGGTTGCGCCTGGCCCTGAGGCCTGAAGCCCGTCGTCTTCTTGTTTCATTTCTTTTTATTTGTTTCATCGGGAATTTTGTAGGCCTCCGGGCATTTTGTAAGGCCGGGGAGCCCACAATACCCTTGTAAAAGCTTTAACTTTGTGAAAAAAGGTTTTTTCTTGCGGTCATGTTTGCACGCGTATTTTCCTTTTGTCGGTAAACACTTGTATCTGCATAGTACTGCCTTCGTGTTGTGTCGTTTCTTTGTCTAGCGATTACGCGTCGACTTGAATCTGTTCACTTGCTAAGTGTTCAAAGACCGGCGGGAAGACGGTATCTCCATGGCCCCGAAGTCGAGATAGAGATCGCGCAGACGTAGATAGACCGGATGCCTTTTGGTGAGGTCATGTTCCTTAGTGTGGGAGGCTCGGAGAGGCATGCTGATGATGGGCCGAGCAGTGTAGCTGCCCGGTGCCTCTAGGCTAGAGCTTCGATCCCTGGCGTTGTGGGGTAGTGAATTACCAGCCGGGGATGGCCGAGCAGGGTAGCCGCTCGACTGCCTCTTTGTGAGGCTTCGATCTTTAGCGCGGGAAGGGCCGTGCAAGGCCTGTTAAGGATGGACCGAGCAGTGAAGCTGCTCGATTGCTTCTTGACGAGGGCTTTGATCCCTGGTGTGTTGGGGTGGGTGGCTACCAGCTAGGGATAGCCGGGCAAGGGTGGGCCCGGCTGCCTCTTGCGAGGGCTTTTGATCCTTAGCGCGGGAGGGGCCGTAAGGGGCCTACTAAGGATGGGGCCGAGCATGGTTGCTGCCCGGTGCCTCTTGGCGAGGTTGACGCACACACTCGGACTCACGATAAGTCAGATTACCTTTTAGTGACCAGTTAGGTTATGACTTGATCTTTTTACATATTTGTTTCATAGTGTTAATGTGTTTATATATATATATATATATATATATATATATATATATATATATATATATATATACTTGCGCACACGGGCTTCACTGCACTCATATATTCATGTTATCATACCACACATACATCTTATACGATAAGTACTTGCTAGGATATTCCGACATCCCTGAGATTTGCCATCTTAGGTTTAGAGGCGGATTTTTCAAGCTGAGCAGGATTGGAGCGGCTATCGGAATCTTGCTGAAGAACAGTAGCCGTAGGTTTATTCCCTTTTAGTTAGTATTTGGCATGTGCGTCCCTGTGGGAACTAGGGCTTATGTATCTTTTCGGATTTTGTTTTTATTTCGAAACTATTGTATTGGACCTTTATTTGCATCGATTATCTAGTGGGCCTATTTTTAGTATCCCTTGTGGTTTCGTTGCAGCATGGTTATCAGTGTTATCTCTCATGTTGTTGGATATTATTTTTGACAGGTTAGCTAGACAGCCTTTATGTGACTATGGAAGGATCTTTCCTTACCGTAGGTAGCATGGTTGGCTTTCGTTGCTTTCCGTATTCCGCATTTTGGGAAGCGGGGCGTGACAGTGGTGGCCGCCCATTGACTCTCATCACTATTGGTCGGGCCATGTCCATGAAAACGTCGTATATTCAGTGGAAGAATGTCATTCGGCTATTGAAAGCTTCGCAGCTCTCCAACATCCCAGGTACCGAGAAAAACACTTTTCCTCTCTTGAAATTTAGCTACGACAACTTGGAGGATGATAGAACGAGAGAGTGTTTCCTTTGTTGTTCCTTGTGGCCTGATGGCCTGAAGACTTCAACATTAGAAATGACGAGCTGATAGATTGCTGGATGGGACTAAATTTACTAGATGATTGTAATGACATGGATGACGCTTATCACTTAGGGCACTCTCTCATCGAAAGCCTGCAAGCAGCATGCTTGCTAGAGCCGGCCGACGAGAACAGAAGAGTGTTGTCTAACACACGTGTGAAGATGCATGATGTTATCAGAGATTTGGCATTGTGGATAGCTTGTGATTGTGGGGGGAATTATAAGAAGTGGATAGTGCGAGCAGGAGTTGGAATGAAAGAAACTGAAGCAAGTGAAGAAAAATGGAGGGAAGCAGAGCGAGTATCCCTGATGCATAACAAAATCGAAACTTTGCTCATAAGGCCTCAGGCTTGTCCCAGTCTCAAAGTCTTAATGCTCCAGTACAACAATATACAAAGGAGTCAGGTATTAAATGGTATTTGAATTTTCCAGGCACTTGTGTATTTGGACATCTCTCATAGCAATAATTTGAGCATCTTCCCTGTAGATGTGTGCACCCTAGTCGAGCTTCAGCAATTGAATCTGTCTTTTACGAAAATTCGCCGGCTGCCTAAAGAGATTAAAAGGCTAAAGAAGCTGAAGTATTTGTATTTGCGGGAAACTTTCGTCTCTGGACTCCCTCACGGGATGTTACCTGAGCTAGAGAATCTACAAATCCTAGACTTGTTTAGGTGTCGATCTGATATGGAGTATAATTTTGAAGGTGGATTGACTGTTGAGTTGAAGGGCCTGGAGGGGTGCTTAAAATATCTAGGAATTACCATATGCACCGAACATGATTATGCTAAACTCACCGTGCTATCCGGTGTGCCAGTGATGGCGATCGAGCGAAAGATTCATCCTAGTAAATGCAACCGAACTCCTCTTTTTATGGTAGGAAACGTCTCTCAGTGTTCAAAATTTACGAAGCACGATGTCCCTTCAGTTTCTGAATATTATTGGGAACTATAAACTAATAGTGAACTTAAAGGAGATGGCCATTTCATATAGCGGCCTGAAAGACTTAATTTTTGACAAAAGCAGCCAGGATCAGGATCATCCGACTCTAAAGCTCGAAACTTTATATGTCGTTCGACTTTGGAATTTGCAGAGGATAATTTGGAGAGGAGTGACACCGATTGAATTGTTTCCTGATCTCCGTATGATTCTTTTTAGTTATTGTACGAAATTGAAGAATATTACATGGGCTATGCGAAGAATTTGCAGAGGATATTCCTTTCCTTGAAATCTGGAAATAAACTTTTGCGAGAAAATGACGCAATTAATTGGAAGTACAGACGATGAATATCTTCAGGAACTGGTAGATGCTGCAACAATGCGCACAACCTTCCCTTGTCTCAAGACGTTAATACTTTTTTGCTTAAAAAGTCTGGATTGCGTCACCAACTCCCCTTCCAAGAGTTTCTTTTCCTTCTTTGGAGTATATTGAGGTATTCGGCTGTCCAAGACTGAAGCAACTCCCCTTCCATTTTCATGCCACAAGTAGAAAACTGCGGAAGATATTAGGACAAAAAGACTGGTGGAATGGTCTAGAATGGGAAGATGACAGTATAAAGTCTTTTTTCTTTCCTCTGTATGAAGAGTACAGTAACAAACCAGATTCAACTAATTTTGAGGATCTTTTTGCTTACCCTAATTATATTGTTTGAGGTATGATGTAATACCCTGCAAATATCCATACCGTATTAATTAACCCCACTCAAATGTTTTTCATTGTTTACTATCATCTTTCATGTGATGTTCATTCCATCAAATGTGATCTTCTTTCTTCTGTCCTTTTTGCAGCGGCTTTGAGACTGGGATTGCAAACAGAGACAAGGTATACAGCTAATACGTAAAAAGATATGGGATATGTGAGATTCAAAGAGTGCACCTAGCAGAATTTTTTTATTTACTGTCCATAGAACTTCCGGTTGGCGACCTAGTAAGCCGAATCAATCATGTTAAGGAAGCTGGATTTAATACTTCATGCCACATCAAGATATAATCAAATTGACTGATTAATTTTGAATCTAACATTTTCTTCTGTGGACAGTATTTCATGTTTGAAATTAGTTGGCTAAACCAAATGTATATTTCACCAATGTACTTTACCATTATTCTTTTTCCTTTTTAGGGAAGGTGAGCCCTGCATTGATAGTATCCGTCGTAACTCAAAAAGGACTCCTGGAGTCCTTACCTTGCTTGATCTGGTATGGTATTGGAACTCAATTTTATTAGCTTTACTTCTGTGCATAATCTTTAACTAAACAATGTATAACTTCTGCATGCTATCTTTTAATATAATATGTCGTCCTCTTTTTTAAGTATATAAACTTAACATTCGGTAGTCAGTACGCTAGGTTTTACCAGAAATACGAAATGGCTAGCGGTGTATATGCTTCAGTTGTGTGATGTTATGCAACACTTGTCCAGTCATGAATTATTGAGCATAAGTTATAATGTTTAGGTTTATTTATAGTTCTTGTTGGAAGCTACTTGTTGCTATAGTTCAAAAGTTGAAGTGATACAAACTAATGTTTTGCATACTAACGGCCATTAGGTGTTTGCCTGTTTTGAAGTCATTTATTAGTCAGAAAATATAGCTCTAAAATGTTTGGTGCAAACTAATACGATGAAATAAGGGTGTTATGTGCAAAAGAATCTGGTGAAAATAAGGTCCATTAATATTGTATGTGCCTCGCGCTTTATTATTTAAAGAAAACGGTAAATGACAGTCACCTAGCTTCGAATCTGAATGCATCACGAAGATAATCCATTGCTAATACCACAATGCATCTTGCCATTATCGCCTGCTTTTTGTAATATTAACGCCATATATCTGCATACATTATAGAGCACAACTCTGGATCCAGGTAACCTTGCATGTATAAAACTTTTGTGAACTGTACATTCGGCTTATTATTGAGAATGGATTTCTTTCACCCATAATTACATTCATGATTTGAATGTACTCATTTAAATAATTTGAATGAACAGCCAAATCTGAGTTTACTCTAGAAATAAGACAATTATAGCTTAGAATTGTCTATTAAATTTTCAATGGAAATATGGTCTAATTAGTCGGGCCTACATGTAAGTGATTAATTATAAAGATATCAGCTTAGACTTTAGTGCAATGTGGACGAGCGTGTACATTTATGTAAAATGATCTCTTTCCATTTGATTCTTTGTTTTTCGTCTTCCATCTTTTTTAGCCTTTTTAAAAATAACTTTAATGGGTGCATATCCACTATTTTTTTCCTTTTTAAAATTATACCTACTATATATTCATTTTGCTAGATTGACATGGCCATGGTATTCAGTGTTGTTCACTGTGTGTATAAGTTATTGTATTTTTTCCTTAATAGTTCAATGTTAGTTTAAAGTTTGCATTTCACCTATGCTGCTTGTTCAATTGAGATACAAGTCGTTAAGTTATATAGCTGAAAATTAAGTGGAGTGATTACGTAGATATGTCTGGTATTACCATATTAAGGATTACATGAGAATTCTATCTTGCATGCTTAACCTTTTGTTTTCCTAATTCACTGCTTGCTCAGTTACAGGTTAAAGGAGATAGCTGGCGGAGGTATCCTTTAGCTGACAGTTAAACTGGTTCTTCAGAATCAGGTAATTCCGCGGAAAAGAATAATAGTAAGACAGGCCTACGGATTTATCAGGTATACCAGATTAAACATTGATTTAAATTTTTTTTTGCCGGATTTTAGATTTTGATCTAGTTGGCAGGTTTTTCCTTCTACAACAACAACAACAACAACAACAACTGAGCCTTTTATCCCAAGCATATGGCAGTTAAATTTTTTTTTGCCGGATTTTAGATTTTGATCTAGTTGGCAGGTTTTTCCTTCTACGATTATACAAATATGAACTGCAGTGGAGATAAGCAGTAAAATCTTACTGGGAAGTAGGAACGTTGTAGTTTCATAATGTTTTGACATTTTGAACAAGACACATTCATGCAAGACATCCGACAACAGCGAAAGCCGATGTAGGTTTAAATCTGTCAGTTTTATCTATGCCTTAGAATTTAAAATAACGTCCTGTAACATTTGAATCTTTATCCTTCGTCTAGTCTTATAAACGAAACCATATTGATGGGAAAGGGCCTTGATGATGTAAAATCAAACAATGCTAGGAGGTATCAAAATGCAATATCAGCCACTGAATAGTGTGGGGTTAATAATAATTTTTTTAGATATATACATTTCTTTTGTTCAGATATAAAAATTTCTTGTATTGCTCTATCGGATTATATTCTTCTCCCATAATTTCTTTCTATAACTTATAATCCTAATTCCATGATAATTTGAACAGGTTTGTATATATCTTTTATTCTAATTGATAGTATCAAGATGCTTGTCTTCGATTCCTTGTACATTTTCTTAGTATCTATAATTATGGAAAACTTAGTTAATAAGCTAGCACTTTATCTCCTAAACACTTCGTAACTTTCATAGGAACGCCATCATACATACAACTTTTTCATTTTCATATCTTGTAAAGCATCATTCTCCTAAGTCTAGTCTTGCAAATATACATAGTATTTCTGTTATTTGTTAAATAGTTTGTTTCTATCTTAAGTTCCTCTCTCTCTCTCTCTCTCTCTCTCTCTCTCTCACACACACACACACACACAGAGAGAGAGAGAGAGAGAGAGACATTTTTCCTTCCTTTCTATCTGAGACATTTTTCCTTCCTTTCTATCTAACGTTCCATATAACTTATCATAAGCTTTACATTTCACTTAGCTATCGACATTTATGGTGTCCTTATTTTCTACTTAAAATTTTCATCTTTCTTATTTTTATTGGATATTTTTAAGCAGCTTATTTATTTGCTCCGTATTTGCCACTTAAAATTTTCATCACTCTTGTAATTTTTAAAATAATTTTTACAAAATTGTCTATTTACTTTAATAACCCGTTGAAATTTTCTTTCGACCGCTAACTCTCTTTTGAACATTTTGGTTCTCTTTATGCCATAATGACTGTACAAGCCATAATTGTTGTAAATTTCATATTAATATTAACACTTATAGCTGTAAATGCTACAATATGTTAGTAGCTATATGTCACCATATGATCCGAGACAATAAAAATCCGTTAAAAGGATCCAACTAGAAAGATAGTCTATTGATTTTTATAATTTTTTTGGGGTGGGGGGGTGGGGTGTGTGTGGGGGGGGGGGTTAGGGTTTAATAAGTAATTAAAGTTCATCAACAATGGGAACCCAATCTGTCTTGTTTTCATAAATTATGTATGCACAAGAAGGATCGGTGAGCTTTGCTCCTTTCCGTAGCACCTGATGCATTGCAGTGTGTTGCCACCGCCATATATTCTATGATTACAAGTGATAATATAGTGTTGCGGATGGTTAGAATTATACTCTTAATAAGTCTAATGTATATACTGTGAAGGTTATAATTACCAGTCATAAATACCTTATATATGAAGTCTTCTCTATATGAGAGAAGTTGTGAAAGCCATGATACTGGGACACAAAATTGATTTCTAACAACTCTCATGAAAATTGAACTGTGAGCATGGCCCCTTAAAACACTCCAATCTGCTTGATTCTTACTGCTTAGCTCATATCTAATATAATATGCTGTAAACAACTTCTATCTATTTATATTTTTATATCCTGCTTTGTTCACGGTGCTTTTGGAAGGGTTGCTGCAAATTTTGTTTAAATACGAGTTCATTTATTTCCAGATTCCCAAAAGTTCATTTAGTTCCATGTTGGATGGTAAGAGGCGAGTCTTTGAATCTCATCAAATCATATGCTTTTATGTTGAAAGTTTAGTTATCACAGTTATTGCCTTGTTACCTTCTTTAAAAATATCATTATTTACAACTGTTGAATAGTTTTATGACTAACATGAAGACCAGAATGCCATATATATGTTGTTGATTTTCTCAGCTTATGTATATAGGTCAATCCACTCAATCCATTAGCTTCGGAGAGAAAACCCACAATTTTCACTCTTATTGCACAAAAAAAAAGTTTATTTATAATTTTTCTAAGAATGTTAGGCCAGCCGTTAATATTGCTAATTGGTTGTGTTGTCAGGATCCTGGCGAGGGCAAGAAAGGTTCTCGGTGTATCACACCATAATGGCATGTATGAAAGATGAAGTCAACGTCCTGAAAACATGAGATTACTCGTTTAATCCGGTCCTCAGATCGGAAAGTTTTCTTTAAATTCTTTTGCCGATGTTCTGTTTACTGCAAATTAATCTCTTTCATCAATTGTATGATTCAGTCCGGTAGTTTAGAAATTTTTTGTTGCACCTGACACTTGTGAAATGGCTCTACTTGAAATTCAGGCATTTTCATTGATCGCTACCATTGACTTTGACGTCTATGAACTTGACTTGACTTTGAAAGTGATGTAAAATGTAGTCCACAGTAGCAGTAAACTGATGCGAGTCAAAGTAAATAATACAAAGGATAATAGACTCTTCTAGCTAATCCATCAAAAAATCTACAATCCATCAATATTTTTTTAATCAGCATATATTTTAAGATATGCATATGCAAAATATCATGTGATTTGGATAGTTCATGCACATGCTTTGGCGGGTTGTAAAGGATTTTACAGGGTTTAATGATAATGGAACATTTTCCATAATCAAATCAACGGTTAAAAAGTATCAAATCAAATAGAAATTGATGTGCATATGTTTATGTCACGGTGACCAAGATGGACTATGTCAATCATCAAATTCGTTAACCTTAAATCGTGGAATCAACATTCTTTTTGATTGTTAAGAATCCTGCCTGACAGTTCCATAATTCTTTCATGACTCTTGGCATCCTCTTGCATGAAACAAATTGCGGAAGAGTTGAGGGCTCTATTATATCTTGATGGTAAAGCCTCTTTATATTTGAGCAAAAGATTTGAGTTTAAAATCCTGCTTGCATTGGGCTTTTGCCAATTAATATTCAAAGAACAAATTAAAAGTCCAGAAAAGCTTGGAAAGAGCTTGCTTCAAGTTATTTTGGGTAATTTCTTCGCCAACAAAAATAAGGGGGGATCTCTGCAATTGTGGGTCGGTAAATCCCATTCTCTAAAATTCGCGGCAAAATTCTTCAATTTTCAAACATTCTTTTCATTCCTAATTTGTTTTCTTCTTTTTTCCCTCCTTTTTTGGAAACATAGCCTCTTAAGAAATCGTACCTTTCCTTTTTGAACCCGGAAAATTTGTTAACTTTTGTGATTAGGTGTGGAATAAAGGTCTTAAAATTATGAGCATCAACGACGACTGACTGCTTTTATCAACCAATCATGTTCAAGCCCGTCAACATCCAAAAAAATATCTCGATTTAATCACAAATTTATTGTATGTTTCCAAACTAAATTAGTATATGGGTCAACTGTCAAGCATAAAAAAGTATGCCTCATAAACGATATGATGTGTCATCTTGAGTTCTCGTTTATTTTAAACAAAAAATTCAAGAAGAAAAAAAGAAAATTTCTTCAAGCATCAAATGTTCCAAGTTGACAACAATGTTCTCATATTTTTCTAAGTTAAATTTGCACTTTACGCTCTGTTGTCCTGCAGTGGATATAATAATTTTCAACATGCATGGAATGATAGGAATCAATAATTGAAAGAGAGAGATTTGCATTTTTGTCCCTTGGTGCCACATTGTAGGAATAAAACAATGACATGGGAATATATGACAACAATTTGTTCCCTTCCAGTTTAAGGCAGTTATATCAGTTTCTACCTTGGTGCTAGCTAGAGACCTGGCCTTATTCGCTGATTGCCTCTATTTTATGTTTAACCGTTGGATTTAAATCATACGGTCTACGCAACCTTAATAGGGTTTTTTTTTGAAATAGGGTAATTTTAAATTTTTATTATTAAAATAAGGTAGTTAAAATTTATTTTATGAAAATAAGACGGTTTGGTGGAACTCATCCCAATCCCCGGTTTAGAGGGCGGGTTCTAAAAACCCGCCCTCTACCTATTATAGGGGAGGAACCCGCCCTCCCCTATAATAGGTAGAGGGCGGGTTTTTAGAACCCGCCCTCTCCTTTATAAAGGAAAGGGCGGGTTCTCAAAACCCGTCCTCTTTTTTGTAAAGGAGAGGGCGGGCCCGCCCTCTTTAAAAAAAATTTTATTTTAATTCCGTGGGGCCCACAAACCACCCTATTTTCATTAAAAAAAAATTTACTACCCTATTTTAATAATAAAAATTTAAAATCACCCTATTTCAAAAAAAAAACCACCTTAATATCGTGGTCCATCGATTGGGACCATCGGATCTTTATATTTTATTCTTTATTTTTCGTATTTAATTTCTTATTATCTCTTATCTTATTATCTACTAAGATTGTATTGCTGATACGTAGAGAGTAAGATAAGAGTCAAAAGAAATTACAAGTCTTTAAAGAAGAGAAATTGTTTGTTATGCAAGAGTCGATACATTCGGACACGAGAGAAAAATTCCCTAAAAACATTCCTATGATAATCCCTTGATACAAGGAAACAAAAGGGTGGGATTTAAATTGTTTCTATTTTGATTCCAAGTGATATCTTCATAGACAAAAGCAAATTCCTTGTGCAAATTAAATGTCCTTTTTAACATAAACATTTATTAATAGTAGGGTTTTTTTTAAATAGGGTATTTTTTATTTAAAATTATTAAAATAGGGTAGTTTTATTTTAATTTAGGAGAATAGGACGGTTTGTGGACCCGACCCCCTCCCCAGTTTAGAGGGCGGGTTCCTAGAACCTACCCCTATATAGTATAGGAGAGGGCTCTCTATTAATATAAAGAGGGCGGGTTTTGGGAACCCGCCCTATTAATTAAAAAAAATAAATAAATAAACGAAAATACAAAAAATTGGAATAAAATAATAAAATTGTATTATATGAATGTGGTGTACAAAATGAATCCGTCAAATTTATAATACAAAAAATCATATCTATTTGTAAAATGTAAATTCTATCTCGACGGTCAAATTTATAATAACAAAATGAATCCGTCAAATTTATAATATAAAAAAATCCTATCTGTTTGTAAAATGTAAATTCTATCTCAATGGTCAAATTTATAATATCAAAATGAATCCGTCAAATTTACAATATCAAAAAAATCCGTCAAATTAATTCTATCTCGACAGCTCTCATTTACATTTTACAAACAGATAGAATTTTTTTTTATTATAAATTTGACGGATTCATTTTGTTATTATAAATTTGACCGTCGAGATAGAATTTACATTTTACAAACAGATATGATTTTTTGTATTATAAATTTGACGGATTCATTTTGTTATTACACTACTACAAATAGGGGTTGCCCCTACGGATTTATCCGTAAGAGGAAACCACTGCCTCTACTGATATATCTGTAGGGGTAATAAAATACCCTGTAGGTGCAAACGCCGTAGGTGCAAGTCTTAGCCTTGAACATGCCCCTACGGTCAAAAACTTGTCCCTACGGAGTAATGTGTACGTCCAGTTGTCCCTACGGATTAGGCTGTAGGGACAAAAAATTTATTTAATTTATCTGTTTATAGAATAAATTAGGTGTCCCTACGGACTTATCCGTAGGTCCAAATAGTTGCCCCTACGGATAAGTGCGTAGGTTTGGATGTGTAGGGACAAAATATCAGGTATCCTGATATTTTGTCCCTACGGATACTTGTGTAGGGGCATTTGTTTGCCCCTACGGATATATCCGTAGGGACAAGTGTAACCCCTAATACTGAGATCATAGGGGTAAAATATCAGCTATCCTGATCTTTTGCTCTTACGGATAAATTTGGAGGGGCAATATTGGGCCCTACGGATTAATCCGTAAGTATATATTATCAGTTTTTTTTTAAAAAGGGCTGTCTATTTTTTTCTCGCTCTGTGCACAATAATATATATATCATATATAAAATTAATCAGCACGCAGAACATATATCGCAGTATCCATAATCACATCTCACGCATAATATACAAAAGAAATCAACAAGCAGAATATGATATCAATATAAACACACAAACACCACCAATATCAATATCGTCCAAAATATAGTACAATATGTATCATATAAATAAATACATGTTTAAAATATAAGAATTAAAAAGCTACCTTAGCTCGGTCCAGCTCCACCTCCGATAAACGCCATAATCTGGCGCGCCTGCTTCTCGGATATACCGTAAGTCAATAAATCATGCAATGCGGAGTGTGCGGGAGTTTGAGCGGGCTGTGGAGCTGTAGGAGTGGTCTGCGCAACCGCCGCCGAGGTAGTGGCTTGCGGAGCCACGGCTGCGGGAGTCTGAGCGGGCAGTGGAGCTATAGGAGCTGTCTGCGGAACCGCAGCTAATGTAGTGGCTTGCGGAGCCGCAGCCGAAGGAGATGCATGTGGAGGCTTGGCCGATGTACCATGTCGCGTCTGAACCTACGTGTGTAATAAACGAGTAAGAACTGTGTATTAGTCGAGTTCGTATCATTATCAAGTTATTTCGAAACCCCAATCTATGTATACTTCGGGACTTAGGTCTCCTTTGGATATTTAGTTTGAAAAACCGTAGTTTATTTTAATTAGATATGTATGTATGATTAATCAAAGCTAAGTCTACAACCAAATAAGCTCAGGCTACGTACTAATATTGGATATGTTGCTGTCTATAATATGACATAATATTTTACTATTAAATAGTATACATCCAACATCTCCTTCAACTCCTGAACGGTGGCCTTCAAGCTCTCCAGTTCTTGCTGGAAACGTCGCTTACTGGAGACGGAGGAAGTAACCGCCGGAGTGAAGTCCAACCTCATACAGGCCCTGCTAGGGCCCAATCCCCGGCCTCTCTCCCAACTTCCGTGGTGCCCTCCGTGTGCGGCGTCCAGGACTGGGGTCAGCAGCATCGGATCGTTCTGTCCAGTAAAATCGATCCCCGATGCCTCGGCCTGTTCAACCACCCGCTCCTACACCCACATTAACCAGTAAAATATAAGTATATCATTTAAATTTGAACCTTTCAAAACTAAAATTTCAAATAGGGGTTGAATAAATATTAACACTTACGCAATACTCCTGGGTAGCGGCGTCGGGGTATCGAAGCTCGCCCGTGGCGGGATCTGTCGAGGTGCCGTGGACGGCAAGATATGCGGACAGCACGCTCGGTGTACCACCTTGCGCTAGGGTCTGAGCTCTCTGCAATATTAGAAAATAACTCTTAATATTAGATATATTAGAAAATAACTCTTAATATTACATTATATCACAAAGGCTGGTCTATTGTAATTTACCGATAACTCCATGGCACGAGTAATATTCCTCGAGCCACCTGTATAAGTGGGGCGACCCCTCTTCGCCGACTTCCTATTCTCTTTATTTTGATCGACCTGTTTCTGCACAACACATTCACATTTAGTTTTCTAATTAAGTAACACAAAAAAATAAATTATATACTAAACAATGAATTACATTTAAAATACATACCTGTTTGCGATGAGAATCGAAATATTCGCACAATAGAGGCCATGTATCTACGTCGACTCTCGCAAAGGTCGGAATAGATAGAAGGGCCGCTCTCTCTGCCTCGGGGGTCGCCATCCACAGGGAATAGCAGTCGGTCTTCAGCTCATTCCTATTGTATCGGACCTTCGTCTGCATGTTCTTCATCAGGCCATTGTACAGAGTGTGAAGATCGAGCACCCTCCTAGGGTGATCAGGGTCGGGTACAGGCTGAAAATCGTAATCCAACTGAAAATACAAAAAAAAACATTGTTATTAGATTGCAAGTGTTAATAATAAATATATTGGATAAATTAAATAAAAATATATATTAATACCCGAGCCTGATCCCAGAAGAGGGCGAATGAGCGCCGGTGCTGGTCGCCCCACTCAACGTGAAGTGGACAGTTCTTCACGAGTCGGCTCTCATCCTCCATATACCGGGCGAACCTCTCGGCATGATCGCCGGTATAGCAATAATCAGGGGTAAAAAAGAGGGGGAATGCTGCCTCCCCACTAACTCTGTCAGGCCTCAGCCTGTGGGACTGATTCGGGCCTCAAGTCCCCCTCTGGGGATGGGGAGGCCCTGCGTCTGCAAGAAATATCAAGACAATCAATATTAAGACAAAGTTGTATTAAAAAATCAAGGTTTAACGAAAATTGAAGTGTGATATATACCTCCGGTGACTAAAACACGAGCCTAGGCCCGGGCAGCAGCACGAGCGGGACGATAGTTCCTCCGCTGAGGAACAGCCGGTGACCCGGATGCGGACGCATCCTCTCCAACTAGAAAATAAATATTGACGCTAAATTTCCATGAAGTTCATATTTATTCTTTAGAGGATATGTAAAATGAATAAATATTTTATATTTATTCATACTAATCTACAGACTGAGCGGAGGGTACGGAACTGACGGGAGTGGCCCCTGCGTCAGATGTAGACGCACCACCTATAATTAGACAATTAAAAATAGATTATATAAGTAATTGCAAAAAGAATGTGTAGATCAATAATATAACATTCTAAATCAATATGCATGCACTATAAGATATATAAACATACCCGCAGGTGCAGTGGTGGCCTCTGCCCGAGATGTGGAGGCACCACCTACAGCTAGACAATAAAAAAAATGATTATCTAAGTAAGAGCAAAAGGAATGTGTGTATATTTATGATATAGTATTCTAAATCAATATACATGCACTATATGATATATAAACATACCTGGAGGTGCGGGAGTGGCCTATGTCCCTGATGTGGACGCATCACCAATAGCTAGACAATCAAACATTGACAATATAAGTAATTTTGACATGAACATGCATGTATATCTATAATATTACATTCAAAATGGATATGCATGCAATATACCTGGAGGTGTGGTAAAGTCCACACGGAAGGAGGCATTCGAAGGGGTCTCCGATCGGGGTGCAAGACCGGCCCTCTGAAATTCCCTACGCAGCTCTCCGGGCGGCAGAACCGCTCTACCTCTGTCTCTGCCGCGGCTAGAGCTCCTGCTGCCCCTCTTTGCACCTGTCATCGTTATCAAATCTAGATAAACGGTACGTGGACGCATTAGACAATCATTACAAGTATTGACTATATATATACAGATCGTAAAATGTGAAGTAATAATATAACATTACTGATAACCTTTTTCGTTTCGTAGGCGCATTAGACATATCTACTTGGATTTCATCATCGATATCATTTCTAACCCACGTAATTTCATGATCAGTCGAAGACAACCCGTCTTTCGAAACAGACGGTCGGAGCACTCTAAGTCTTCTCTCTTCTTCATCCTCATCGCTGTCCTCGAATTCTGGGACATCGTAGATATCCCTAGGTTTCCAACGGCATACGACACTCCATCCCGGATTCTTCAAACACTGTGAGTAGTATATTTGGAACGCTTGGTTCGGAAAGATAAACGGATCTTCCTGACCGTAAAATCGAAGTGTGTTCACACTGGTCAATCCATATTTATCTTTCCAAGTCCCAAGATTGCTTCTCCACTTATCCGTATCGGTTCGCGTATCGTACCAAGTACACTGGAATATATAAAATGGTTCTGATCATCCGGGATAGTGGATGCCGAGTGTACAATTTAAGTATCCATAATAAATTACACCGTCCGATCCTACCGGCACAATACCACTATTCTGAGTGGTTCTAGATGTTTCTATATTCTTAACTTCGAATTTGTATCCAAGACCGAATTCTTTATAATATGCAACCTTCATACTAGGAAATTGAGCTAAACATCTTGAATCACTCTCAAATGACGCAGACAAGTTCGGATCGTGGATCTAACAAAACAAATTTTACGACAAATACATAACGATATAAGTTTAGATTAAAACTGATAGCAATAACATATTATTCGAATAACTTACATGATCTGTGACCCAATCGCAAAAATTATCCTGATGATATTTTTCCAATCGTTCATCATTCCAATCAGGATGCCCCTCACGTACCTCGTTAAAATGAATTCTGTTTTCGACAATAAATTATGACATTAATATTATATCATTTCATACACACACAAATATAAATATAACAATTAATCCAAAAAAAACTTACTCTCTAATTTGTTCAAGACATGCGCAATTAAGCAAGATAAACCGGTATATCTTGTTGATAAATATAGTGTCTACCCTCTTATAATCGGATTTATCATATGGCCCGTCTTGAATTCTTCGAGGCCGGTTAAGTCTCGTCTCAATGTTCTCGTCTAGATAGCGGGCACAAAATGTGGTTGCTTCATCAAGAAGATAACCTTGCATGATAGAACCCTCTGGTCGATTTCTATTGCGTATATACTTTTTAAGAGTGTAGAGCTATCTAAAGAAAATATGTTGAATAAATAAATACGGGCATACAGGACAACAATAATTTTAAAAATTGCGCGAAACGAAAAATTCCGCGTACCTCTCGACGGGATACATCCATCGATATTGTACCGGTCCGGCTAATTTAGTCTCAGTTGCAAGATGAACCGTCAAGTGTATTATGATATCGAAGAATAACGGTGGGAAAATACGCTCAAACTTGCAAAGTATCAACGCAATAGAATTTTCTAGTTTATCCAGCGTCACAACATCCATTGTTTTAGCACACAATTCTCTGAAAAAATAACATAGGTCGTTGATTACTAGACCAACCGATTCGGGGAGAGAAGTCCTGAGGGCTAATGGAAGAAGGTGCTCCATGATAACATGGTGATCATAACTTTTTAGCCCATCGATCTTGCCTTTCACAATTTTTATCTTCTTGTTGAATGATCCTGAGAAGCCTGTGGGAACTTTCAAATCATGCAACACCTGCAGGAATATTTTCTTCTCCGGTTGTGACATATGATAAGCAGTATTGGGAAGTACAAACTTGCCCGGTTTATCCGCTACCGGTCTAGAGTGCAATTCACTTCTTATTCCCCACTCCTGTAGATCCATCCGAGCATTCAGGTTGTTTTTCGATTTCCCGTCTTTATAAAGAAGTAAGTTGAGTATGTGCTCTGATACTCCGTTCTCTATATGCATGACGTTCAGACAATGACGCACTAAATTTGTTGACCAGTACGGAAGCTCGAAGAAAATGCTTAACTTGTTCCAAAATGGTGGTTTGACCTATTTTGTCGGATCCATCCCGAATGTCACATTATTGTAACCATCCTACTGAGCAGTCACGTCCTCTCCGGACAATGGGGCTGGAGGTCCAAGAAACTCCGGATGACCATCAAAGTGAACGTCTAACTTGTAGGGGTGGTCTAGAGGCAGGAAACGTCGATGGCCGCAATAACAAACCTTCCTACTAAAATTCAAGAATTTCGATGTTGTGTTTTGATGGCATTGAAGACATGCCTTGTGACCATGTACGGACCAACCCGATAGCATTCCATACGCAGGAAAGTCATTAATTGTCCACATTAAAGCCGCACGCAGTATGAAGGTTGTATTTGTGTTTGCATCGTAAGTCTCTACACCATCAATGAACAAAGATTTTACCTCCTCGATCAGAGGTCAGGGATAGACGTCGATATTGTTTCCCGGTGAGTTTGGTCTGTCGATAAGAAGAGGCATCATAAAGTATGATTGGTCCATAACCAACCAATGCGGCAGATTATAAATTATCATTACAACGGGCCATGTGCTGTGACTTCCAACCATATGGTTGAATGGGCAGAAACCATCACTAGCCAGTCCGAGCCTGACATTGCGAGGATCGCTACTGAATATTGCGTGCCTCCTATCGAAATCCTTCCATGCCGGTGAATCTCTTAGATGGCTCATTAATTTACTCATTTATTTAATATTTAATTAAATTCGATAATTTTATTTAATTTCTTTTTAGAAAAGAGCGCGGGTTTTGAAAACCCGCCCTCTCATAATTTAGGGGAGGGCGGGTTCTAGGAACCCGCCCTCCCCTATAATAGGTAGAGGGCGGGTTCTAGGAACTTGCTTTCTAATCTGTGGAGTGGGTGGGGTCCACCAAACCGTCCTATTCTTCCAAATAAAATTAAAACTATCCTATTTTTATAATTTTAAATTAAAACTATCCTATTTCAAAAAAAAAACCCTTAATAGTAGTATTGTGCATTAAGATCTCTAGCATTCCTTTCACCTCTAATTCACTAAATAATATTCTTTTTAACCATGAGCCAAATATTTTAAAAAAAAATTATGTTGATGTTGAACATGTATAGTCAACAGCTCTTGTGAGTTGCACAGAAACTTCGTTGGAAATAATATGCATGCAATAGTCAACATAGAATTAAGTATCATATAGTGTGAAACAGATCAAGTATTGAGTAGAAACAAAGACACAGGAATTTATGAAGACATAACGCCAAGCTGGGCCCCCTTCCCTTTTTAGACAGTCATATCAGTTGCAACCTCGTATCTAAAGAACCGAACCGCTTCACACCCGAGTGGGACCACCAGGGGTGTGTATGTATACTTTCCTAATTGTAGGCCGTAAACATGATCTAACCAGAGTTTGAACCCCAGAGTTCGTGCTCGGCTGCTCTTGCTCAACTGCCAGAGGGTTTCCGGATTTCACATTAGATGTATACAAGTACATACATTATTCTTTTTCTTGTTTGGTACTGTTTATGTTGTCTCTCGTATTCATGTTGCTCCTTGTCACATCCATCTGGGTTCCAAATTTTATTTAAATGAACGATCTGAACACCGGATGGTACAGCTGTCTTGAAAATCCTTTAATGCTTACAAGAACTTATTTTTAAGTTTATTCGGTAACTAATAAGAGGACATTGCAAGATAGAAGCAAGTTATCAATCATTCATATAATTATGACACATGAACGGTTGATGTTTAACAGAAAAGATAAATATTTATTTAAAAACAAGTTAATTATTCCTAAAGTTCCACTTCAAGACACCTGTGTACATTGACGCTGATGCCGCAACATTCTATTAGGTGACACCTAATTCTATAGGGTCAGCTTGATACATGTAATATCGATACATTTAATGTAAGAAACTTGAAATCCATACAATCTCAGAAATATAACTATTTGTCATTTGACTGCAGAGAATCTGGCAATGTCGTTCTGGGTATCATTTTATTATTCTTGATCATATATATATATATATATATATATATATATATATATATATATATATAACGACAACGAACGGTGGGCGGTGTTTGGTGGGGATGAGCGACGGGTGATGGCCAACAGCATACGATCGACGATTGGAGAGGACGGCTACCAACGGCGCCACGGTGCCTAGCTATGGAAGCAGTCGGCAGCGGGTAAAATCTGATGATGTCCAGTAATGAGTAACGACCACACAACGGACCTGTGACCGACTGTGGGTGACATCCATGATAATAATTATGGTAGGTTTAAATATTTCGTGAGAAAATTTAGATACACGCAAATTTTTATGGAATATTTTCTTTTAAGAATCTGATATTTTCGTTCAAAACAACCATAGATATATTTTATGGAAATATCAGAATCTGGCCTAAATTATAACACACCAAGCAAGCCCTAAAACGATATGACATCTCTCTTAATTAAATATTGAATTCGTTTCATGTCACACAAACTTTATTTAATATGTCACAGCCAACAAGGCATTGCCATGTCATGCCCCCTAAATTGACACTTTAGGCTCCCGTTCATTTTCCTTTTTCTACTCCTCTCTGCTAATTTTATATCTTGAATTATGATTATGTTTACAATTTTACTGGTTTAATTTTATTTTTTCCTTTCTTGTTTCACTAATTTCTGGCTAATCTACCAATTAGGAGAAGTATAAACTTGAAGACCCTAAATTTGTGAAAGCATCATCCGAAACAGAATGAAAATTAAAGGCACTTAAAGGGTAAAAAATGAATCCATTAGAGTTCCGTTTTGTAATCGTCATCATCATCTATGTTTTCTGGTAAAATAGCGTCGCCTGTGAAGGAGATAGCATCAAAGTTTGACAAATTTATATGGCTGGTTGGATCAACTCTCTTTCTTTAATCAGTGAAAAGCAGTTGCAAAAAAACTAAAAGCAAGAAAAAAGGCTTATCATGATTCTAAATTTTTTCACTATATATATCTCCTTTGTTTCATGTATGGTTACATGTGCTCTTCTGTTAATTTAATTTATTGAGTAGTGTATGTTATCCTACTTTTCCATAAAAAAAAAGAGATACGGATATAAAAGCACAAATAAAATCAGAGAGCTTAACATACAATATAGTCTCACATATGAAGCTTAATAGTTGTGTATGCTCGTGATGATATAAAAAAGAAGTAAACTACACTAAAATACCCTTAACTAACATGAAATTTCACTAACATACCTTAGAGTTTTTTTATTATGATAAAATACCAATTGACCTCCTTTTGAGGGTATTTATTGAACGGTTCTGCTTGAAGACCATAGTTAAAGGTATTTTAGTGTAATAAGAATAAAAAAGGGTATTTTAATGTAATTCAACATGAATAAATAAAATAGTCTGAAACGATTAATTTTTTTTGGTGATGGGTGGGGGGGAGTACATAGAAAATATTCTCTACTATTTAATAAGGAGAATATAGGGACCCACATATTTGCAATATTTGCATGTGGCTATAAGATATGTAGGCAGTGGGGTTCGGGGCCCCTAGAGGGAATGTGTGCAGCGGTAGGTGGGCCCGTAACCGGAGTAGCTTCAGGCCCACGGAAACGATCCGCGTGTTTTGGGCCCACTTCCATATTTGCAAGCTCAACGAGATTACGAAAATGCCCTTGGCTTCCGCTCTGGTAACCCGAAACGATAGCGGATTAATCGCACAGGATGCTTAATTATTATCTCATTAACTAAATATATTTGATTTTGTTAAATATCTTAGTCAAAAAGAACCAGTAAAAAAGACTGGTAGTTGGGAGAAACAAACTTAATCCTAACTTAATGGAGAATAAAATTGTTGCGAAATTATAGGCAACGACCAAGTCTATGAATCTCTTGTATTTCATCTGGTCCGTCAGATCAAATCGATGCTGTTTCCGTAAAATTTTTATGTCCTTGGATCTATGGATTCAGATTTAATCATTTTTTTCTCCACATATTTAGAATAGAAATATCCCATCATATTTACTATTTTAATTTTAGAATTATATTGGATAAAAAGGTACATTGAGGGTGGTTATTTCAAAGATATATTGTTGGGATTTGATTGAGTTGGATCTAGAATTTGTTATCGCAATGGGCGGTCTTATATTTAAATGGAAAAATCTTCTCTATAAGAGTTTGCAAGGGGATCGTCGAGAATTTTTTTTATAATGGTAATCTGAAGAATTACATATACTTTAATAAGTTTAAGTATTACTTGATTTTAGATAAAAATGAAATGTGATCTGCTTCGTAGCGATCATAGCATACTTTGTTTCCATGTGTGGCTTTCTGTTATCATAGAATTACATATCCTCCGACACGTGTCAACAAGTTGCATACAAAAGATTTACTCCAATATCCACACACCCTACAAACTTGCAAATAAAAATTTCAACAGTGTGCCCATTGCAAAATCCCAGCTCCTTGGTTTGTTAAGCATTAGAAATTAATCTTCCAGAAATCGGCGTAAAAAAAGAAGGTTAAACCCCAAGTAACCAGCGGTAACCTTACTCAAAATCCCTCAATATCTCAACTCCTTCCTTATATATCTGAACAAATCCCCATAAAATAAAAAATATATATATAAAAAACAAACCCCCAACACTATAAATTCCCCTTCCTCCTCCTCTTTTCTCTTCATCTTCCTTTCATCCCCGAAAATTGTTTCCCTCAACCTACAAACCCCCCACCCCACAAAAAAAAATAAAAAAATTGTGTAATATCATCATGAAGTTTAACCTCGAAGGAGATGAAGGATTTTTAGACAGAGTAATCGATCTCGAAGCAATGGCGAATTTCAATCTGGAAGCAATGGGGAATGAGATTCCCATGAACAATCTCGGCGCTGAGATGCCCAGAGAGACGTCGTCGCCACCGCTTTCGCATCATCTTCTCTTTGCAAACCCCTACAACATCGAGCCCTTTTCTTCTCAACAACCTTCGTACTATGACAGCCAGTATCACCAGAACCCATCATCGGCACCATTATCAGCACCAATATCCTCGACACTAGCATCATACTGCTATGACCATGGCCACCATCAGAACCCATCATCAACACCATCCTGCTACGGCCATCATCAGAACCTATCTTCTTCGACGCCACCATCAGTAGCGCCATCGCCATCGCTCATGGACCGCTTCCGAGCCCTCAGCCTCCAATCGGATCCGAGCCCGAGCCCGTACCTGTACCCGTGCCCCCTTCCGCGCCAACTCGTCACCCGCCGGGTGCCGGAGATCCCAAACCTGACCCAGGCCCCGATTCGGAGCCCGGCGAGACCCGCATTATACAATTACGAGGATATCTTCATACATGAGGCACTCGAGGGGAGACGGAGGAGGGGGCCTATGTACAACATGCCTGGTTACAACAACAACTGGCTGTACATCTACCACATTGCCAAGGATCAGAATGGGTGCAGGTCTCTGCAGAAGAAGATTGATGAGGGGAGAAGGCACGAGATCGATGTTATCTTCAATGGGGTTATCGCGCACGCCGCGGACTTGATGATGGATCCTTTTGCTAATTATTTGCTTCAGAAGCTGCTTGATGTCTGCACCGAGGAGCAGAGGCTGAGGATTGTGCTTAATCTGACACGGGATCCGTGGGAGCTTATAAGGGTCTCTTTGAACACCCATGGGTAATCTACAATCTTTACTGTTTAATATGGTATATTAGCTTGATTTGTTGCTGAATAGTTTATTTTTTTGATTAAAATGTATAATGCCGTAAATTGCATATTAGCGGATTAGGATTAGTTTTTGGATAAATGGAAGATTTGATTAATGGTTTATATTAGAATAGCTCTATCATGGGTAATCACCGATTTTTGCTATTAGTTTGCTAAAGGTGTTTTCCCCCTAATAACTTTATTATTTATTTTTTTTGAGGAAAAGGTGGATAATTAGTCATCCCATGTATAACATTAAAAAGTTTTTAATCATTACACCGATACGCCGTTAAGGCCAAAAGAAACCTACAAACATTCCTTAAGCTAAACAGCTTAGGATTACATGCCAAAAAATACATCAAGAGGAACACTGAAAACCCAAAAAGCACTTTCCCCACTCCCCTAATAACTATAGTTGTCTTTATCAAAATTTCTTTTTCAATTCTACACTGAACTTTATATTTCTCTTGCTTATTTATGATTAACATATTATGTTGGATTGTCTATACTATAGATTGCTTGCTGCTCCTTTATGCTGTAATTTTATTAGAATTTTGGATATTACGAATTTTATTAACTAACTTTCTAGATTGCATTCTGGGGATTTGCTTCAATTATCCATAATCATGGATAGTTGGATGATATGATAGTTTATTCTTAATCAACCCTAATCACATTGCATGCTGGTAGTTGCTTTCAATAATTTTATATTATGGTTCTTGTTTAGATTGTGAATTATTAAATCTGTGATTAGCTTAATTTAGATTTATAGCTATTTGTGTTCTTCTCTTGATGCTATGCCTTTAACTGAATCATATGATTACTAACTTAATTAATCAAATTAACCTAATCTCTAAAAATTTAAACATTAGATTTTATTTTTATGGATCATTGTTGGTTATGGTTATTATTCATATGGGATCTGTCCTGCTTCCTAGCTGATTTTAACTAACTACTATTATATTTCATTGGTCCCTACTATTGGGATATTATATTGGTGCTGATTTTACTATTGGTTCTATGTGCTTGAAGCTATGCCCATTACTTTGAAAGATATGGCTTCATTTTCTTAAGATTTTTTTCTTGTCAGTGTACTAAATGGGTTTGTGTAATTTTCAGTACATCTGTTACCTTTGTTGTCTTCCTTCTCACTTTAATTGTATCGTCACTGAAATTCAATTTCCTACTAGGCTCCATGGAAGATTTGACCAAGTTTATGACCGATTTCTACATAATGTCGATGTTTTCATAATTAGAATCGAAGTCTTGAATTTGAAAGATGTTAGAACTTCCAGGGAATTGCACTCAACTCTTATGCACAAAGAAAGACAACATCCGGATATAACACATTTCCATATTATTGTTGAATTAAAATTTGTCATCGATATGCTATATCTGTTGATGTTTATATTTGTTTGCTTCTTTTGATTGCATGCTTTTAATATGAATACTTATAAGCAGTGTCAATGACATTTGGTATTTTGATCTACTTTGTCGAATACTCTTATTTGAAACATGTGTCCTAATCCCAAGATTAGTTGTTATTGCCATGTTGGATGATTATTGAATTTTACTTGTTTTAGGGCTGTATGTTCTTTTTTTTTTTATGTCTGTAATTAACATAATGCACTCTTATATTTCTTCAGGACAAGAGTAGTGCAAAAGCTGATAGAGACTCTCAAAACCCCGCAACAGATAAGGCTGATTGTTTTGGCACTCAAACCTGGGTTTCTCCATCTCATCAGAGACTTGAATGGCAATCACGTCATTCAATGCTGCTTGAAGTCTTTTTTGACTGATGATAATAAGGTATTTTTGTTAAGAATTTTTCAAAAACTAAATAACGATCAATTTTGCTATTGTTATGCTCCTCCAATTATTCTGTTTAATCCGAATTTTGAATCACAATATATGCATGTTTGTCACCCACATTATCATTGATGAATAGCCTTGTATAATTCTAATCGGCACTTTCAACAATATATTCTTATTTTATCAATATGTTAGTGTTTTTTAGAGATATTTTATCTTGTATATTTTGTGTCAAGGATTTTGATTTTTTTGTTGCTATGGTAGTAAACAGATGTTTGCATGTACTTTTATCAATTGTTCTCAATAGCTGAATCCTGACATATGTTGTCTTGCTATCACCCCTACTATTTTGCTACTCCATGTTTTCCGCAGCAACCTTTTTTTTCTCAGTACCTTCCCCTTTTGAACTCCATCTGGATATTAAAAACTGTTTCGTGTGCACCGATAAGTGAAAACACATTTCTGCTTATCCTTAACTGAATGAAGAGCACTGATAACACATTTGTACTCGATCATTAACTTTTCATTGCAAACTACAATATGTGTGCTTAATCTAATACCTTTTATCAAAACAAGAGTTTTCTTCAAGTTTATGAATAAGTCACTTAGAGGCCAATTTCTTGCGGCATATAAGCAGTGTTAGCTACTACTATGTTGTTATCCTATAGTTCAAAGCTCTTGCATAATATATTTTTGCCTAAGAAATATATCTCATCAAACATTCAATAGCCTGATTGTCTTATAATCCCTAAGCTTATTTTTCGTTCGAAAGGGATTGAAGGAATATAAATGATAATGAAGTTGATCGATTCTATTTTTATGGTATCATGTTCAAGACTATTTCATTTTGAGGGAAGTTACACCTTTTCTTTTCTGAGAATTAATATGTGAAACAGCTCTCTACATCTTAAGCCATAATAGGCCAGCTATTCTTGCTTTCAAGCTTCAAGATCTACTAATTCTTTTCTTTTCTTTTCTATACTTTTCTTTTCTTTTTTATTCGAGAAACTCATATCCCTTTTTTTGCTACAGTTTATTTTTGATGCTGCTGCACAGTACTGTGTCCAGATTGCAACTCATAGGCATGGATGTTGTGTCCTGCAACGCTGCATAACTTTTTCAACGGGAGAATATCGAGCACGCTTGGTTGAGGAAATTGCTGCTCATGGCCTCATGTTTGCTCAAGACTCATATGGGTAAAAGTTTATTTTATGAATTTTAAAGGCATTGCTTACTTTTTTCTTCACCAAACCTTTATCACTTGTTTGCCTCACTGATAGTTATTAGCAAAAAACCGAATAATAAGAAATTGCATTAATTGTTGAAATATCTATGTTAGTTCTTGACATGCCTGATTTGAATATTAATCCGGTGCATCACTTACCAGACCCTAGTTATGTTGCTTCGATATGTGTATGACCCATTTATCGTCCATTATTGATCCCCACTGAATAATATAGCCAGTTGCATGGTAACCAATATATGTATGAACTAAGTTTATGTTTTCAATATCTTTTGAGTTACTCCAGTCCTATAAAATCTGATATAGGTATATGTTTTGATAGCAGACCTATGTGTTATCTTTTGCCTCATTGATGCTTCATATATGCATACACGTTACACAATATTCTCAATCTTAAGACATTTCTCTGGTGAACATATGGTGTTTATTACTCATTTATTTTTCAGAGAACGCGAACAAAAAAAACACCATTGTTTAGTGCAATGCATGTAATTAAATGCAATATCATTGTTATTTTACAATTGTGATGCACGTAATTAAATTCCGAAGTCATTATTATCTTACAAGTGTGAAATAAAAATTTCTAGAATTACGTGTAACGCCCGTGTCAAAAACGCTAGTTTGTATAGCTTAAAATACTTTGTACATAAGTTGAATTCAAGTAGTGTGGAAGTCATACTGGCCGATTTGCATTGGAAAGTTTTTCAGTATCATGATATACCATTGTTTGTGCATATGTGAATGTATATGTATGTGTACGACATTATTCCACAATTAACATAATCTTTCCAGTTAGGCTGCATGAAACATATTAATCCTTTTCCCTTGCAATCTTATATTTTGGATCGTTAACTAAATCGTTTTAGATTCCCAATCAAGCTTGAGATCGTGGAAGTCATACTGTATCCATATTCGTTTTCTGTTTTCGGATACAGATACGAATATGGATATAGTTCAGTAAAAAATATTCATATCCATATTTGACAAAATTGGATACGGATCGGATATGAGATAAACGGATACGGATACGAATCGGATATTGATAAATAAATGTATTTAATATATAAAATAACTAAACGTGAAGTGAAAATATGCATGTAACTGATATATGCTAAAAAAACATTGTGTATAAATTAAATATGAGTGCTTAAAATATTTGAGACGAATAACTATGCACATAATATATTAATAAATAATTATACATATATTGTCCTATCATGTATATTTTAAAATAAAAATAATAAAATAATATGTTAAATAATATTTTAAATGCATAATTTATAATACATATAAAATAAAAATACCAATATATTATTTAATTTTAATTTTACTATAAACGTATTAATTAATTAAGCATAAAAACATTAGAAATTTAATTTAAAATGCTGTATTTAACTTAATGTGTCTGCGGATATCTGTATCCGATTCAGATATCTGGATATATGAATTCGTATTCGAAAAATTTGAAAAGATCCGTATCCGTATCCGAATGGATCCGAAATTTCATATCCATATCCGAAAATATCTGGATATCCGGATCCGAATGCGATCCTACTGTTTGATGTATTGATAAGGATGATACACAACCAGCGAAATTTCTGAAATTGACAAGCTGACAGATGAGATCGATAAGAAGTTCGTAATGAAAAGATAATTTCCGCCTTAAAAGCTTTGTTTTATCTGTCGTAGTCTTCGGCTGTTCTATCAACCTAGCAAATTTATTTTCCTAATCCAGCAAAAATTTAATTTAATCTTCCATAAACATATCCTGTCTGGCCAAATTTGACTTGAAACGAGCTTACCAACTTCTAGATAACCTAAGGGTGTGATCTGCATGAGTTTATGATGATTTTAAAATGTATGGGTACATCACAAACCTTTGCGATGTGGATTGTATGTTTGGATTGTATGTTACGTAGTTAATCAGGTCGACTTGGGTCAAATTGGTCAAACAGCTAAGAGATTGGAATCGTTTTTTGTAGTTACTCAACCGGGAGGTTTAAATCTCTAAACTCGATAAACCCTTAACTAAAACCCTATTGAAGTCATTTTGAGGCATATCAATATCAAACGTCCTGTCATGCTCACATGACAGGACTAGGTGCACTTAAGTGCTCCTTGGAGGCTAACACCTTAAAAATCATCCATCTAATCAACATATAACACCCTAAAAATTAAAGGGTAATAAACCCTGGAAATGTTTAGTATGTCCATGTTCTCTTGAGATACTGCAATATGAAATAGTTGTATATATGACTAGGAGTACTTCTTCGCATTCCACATGTATACGACACATGCAAGAGATACTCTTCAAGTGGTTGCGGTTTCTATTGGGTTCATCTCAACTTCTGCCTTGCCGGATAGACGATACATTCTGTTGGATTGTGTTATTGCATCTGTGAATAGTTTAAAAGTTGCATTAAAAAATATCCTCAACATTCACAGAGAAAACCTTTTTGAAAATTGAAGATATTTGGGTTCCAGTTCATTTTTTTTAACTTGCTTCTATAAGTGTACTTAATTTACATGGCTACAAGCACCCTACCTGGATAATGAGTGGGAAATGGTCGGGATAGCTCAGTTGGTAGAGCGAAGGACTGAATGTCCTTATGACACCAGTTCAAATCTGGTTCCTCGATCGATCAAATTTCTATTTTCAAATAAATGGATCAAAGTCATATATATGCAAGTATTTAATTGATTTTTCTTGTGATATCATATTTTGCTCTTCCTGGCAAAAATATCAGGAAAGACAAATGTTGACGGATGTGTCTGGAGTACTTTTGGACTGTATTAGAATTTGAAGTGTCAATATGCTTTTGGTTTTCTGTAAGTTGTATTCTTGAAAAGAAAGATCTTGACAAGCTGATACTTTTCAAATTCATCAATTGCATTTTATATGTATCATAATATTCACTTATCAATTCTTCATATATCCGTGCCTTTTGTTTCAGGAATTATGTTGTCCAATTCATTATCGAACTAAAGAACCCATCAATCATGGCAAACCTGGCTTCTCAATTCGAAGGAAACTATGTGCACCTCTCGACTCAGAAATTCAGCAGCAATGTGGTAGAAAAATGTCTCAAGCATTTCGTGGACATTAACAGGCAAGCTATGATTGTTCTTGAACTGCTTCAATTTGGACGATTCGAAATGCTGCTGCAAGACCCTTTCGCCAATTATGTCATCCAAACTGCCTTGGATCACACTCAGGTCTGTTAAGATCCACTTGTAAACTTCATAATTTTTTAAAAAAAAATATCGATGTTGGACATCAACTACCTTAAATTCTTTTAATATATATGGTAAACTCCCTTAATAATTGTTGTAGGGTCGCATGCATGCTGCTTTGGTTGATGCAATCCTTCCTCATGAGGCGCTTCGAAGCCCATACTGCAAAAGGGTCTTTGTTAAGGCCCGGATGAAGAAGTGAGTGTTGTATTATGGGGAGGAGAAAAAAGACTATTTATGTAGGTTACTTGTAGTGTTGGTATTTTAGATTTTAGTTTGTGACTTTTCGTTTTAGGGTTAGTTTGTATGTGTATCTTAATGTATCGATCTGCATGCGCTTTCTTCAAGGTTGCATGTTGTTTCGATTGTGTGTTGTTTATTTTGGTAAAACTTAGACTTTGAGACAGTTGCCTTATGCAATTGTATTAAGCAGGAATAAGAGTACAACAGTACTTCGCTTTGGGCCTTATGCAATTGTATAAAGCAGGAATAAGAGTACAACAGTACTTTGCTTTGGATCTTATTTAGGAGTCGTTTTAATAAAGTTTACTGTTTGCTGTATAATCTGTCTGTTTGCTGAATTTTGCTTCATTTATGAATTTTATGGCATGAAAAAGTATTAAAACCCATAAATAGCTATTTGAATTTTCTTGAATCTTTAAAAATATCTACTGAAGCTTTTTAAAAGCATTTATACCAACTAGAATTTTTGGAAAATTTACTTTAATTTTCGTCCGTGATGTTAACATGAACATGCATTGCACATGCAGAATGCTCGTATCTTGTATATGAGGAGAACCAATAGTGGTATTTGTGTGGTAGCATCTTAAACGAAATTACCACTGAAAATAAATGCTAAATCTATTTCTGCTTAAGATCGAGCTTAATGTATGTTTAGTTTACTTTCATATTAACGAGTGATGGTTAATTGTTCTGGTATAATCTCTTCAATTTTTGTATAATCCAAGGTTTGTTCACCAATCAATTTTTATTCTTCGTTCTTGTTGGTATCTTTTTCTAGCAGAAATAGACTAATGTTTACAACGTAAAAAGCTATTATCTAGTGCCTTCCGCGTGCAAATTTCAAGAAAAATCAGGGTCTTTAGTGAAAAGTATTCTCAATATTATCATCTAAGGAGAATAATTGAATAACCATTACAAATTGTCGGTAAATATGTTGAAAAGAGCATACATATAATTATTTACCAAACCTTGAATAACATATATAGATTATAGATTTGTAGGAGAGTCCCCATGGTATATTTGAGATTACTTCTCTTTTTCGTTTGAATTACACTGTATTAGGATTTTGCACGTTCTATGCATGTGGAACACAGGAAGCTTGCACTGCATATGGACATAAAAAAATTAATCTGATTCATTGAGGCATATAACAGTCGTATCTTGATGTCATTCATTAATGTACGGCAATTAATATCAATTTTTACTTGAGCTCGTCATAATTTTTATAATAACAAAAAAGAGGTAACTATTTATAAGAATTTCCATGCTTTTATATTTACTTTTTAAAATGATCTTTTATCGCTTGAGTGAACCATTTAAGATAAAACTTTTTCTCCATGAGAGAGAGAGAGAGAGCTTTTTTATTTGGAGTGAGGGATATTTATTGGGTTAATTGCTAAATAGTACCCAAATGTTTCATCTACTTTGCACTTATTATAAGTCGATGTTGCACACTCCACAGGGTTGTAGAGAGACGGAATTTACAAAAAAACAATTTTAAGACATGCAATATCGACTAATCCTCCAAGAACTACCATAAGCCCTAACTAACAAAACATACACAGGCTCAAGTCCTTCGGGCCTTCTTAATCCCCTTCTTAAACTTCTCGTCCGTCGGGATTGAGCTTAGTCGTCGGCCTTCTCGTGTCGAAGACGATCCACCCGAGTATATGGTTCAAGCTCCAACCTTAAAAATGAGGTAACTAAAATACATAGTTTGCTAATCTAAACAGTTTAGTAGATGTAAAGAATATTAATTGGATTTGTTTATCTCATAAACCTTAAATTTCTCAACTCATGAGAGGGTTAGGGTTTGATAAATAAGAAGAGCTCAAATGAGGGGGAGAGAGTGCTGAGGTGAAAGTGAAGTGAAGAATGGCTGAGCTTCAAAAATATCAAGCATACATTTAACAATATAAATATTAGCCATTCTCGAATAGTTAGCACAAATGAATGAATAAAGTAAGTAGCCATGCTTCTTCAAACCATGCTCAAATACACCTCATTCCTCCGGCTCATAATCTATTTACAATAAATAGATTTAAACAAAATGAGGTGTCCACTTCTAGAAGCATTTTAGTGTAAATACAAGAATACCCACACCGTATATACATACCCGTATTCATACTATAAAAAATACAAATACTAAAAGATAAAAATAATCCAATCATATAATACTAGATCATTATTAAATCAATACTTGATTCAATAATGCGGCTTAATCCTAAACCCGCTGGTATTATCCGTCCGAACAAAAATCAGTCTAGCTAGTACGCGTATATGATCGAAATCCTGCACGTATAATCATACGGCCTCTACATCGTTTCTCCTGAACCAGGAAAACCCTGTGTGTGGGACTCTAAAGACTCGACAGTACGTTAGCAGTGGGTTTAACCACAAGCACATCAGTGACACTAGCTGTATGTAACGGATATCCAGGTATTTGTCGAAAAGAAGGCCGACGAGCAAAATCATCTGAACTTATATCGAACATGTCCGTGACAATCTCCGTACAGTCCGGTCTGTTCGTTTGAGAGTATCGCATGCTGAGTTTAGAGTGTGAAAAACGTCAGACCCCTAATAACCTGAAAAGCCGTGCCGATGTGGTTTAAGACCATCCGAAAATCTATTGATCTAATTATCAGTAATTCTCAATCTGCCATGGCCAGGAACTTATGGTGTTGGCAAACCGAATACAGCGCGACATCGACTCCATATACAGGGAGAGACGAATTCCCGACAATCGCTCATTGCCTCTATGTGGCTCCGTACTGTATCTAACTAAAACCTGTTTGCACGACTTAGTAGAGCCGTGGCAGGGTAGCAATCAAAACAAAGTGGGAACTCACACGAGATAAATGACGACCTCAGGTCGATAGAGTATCTGTACTCATGTCACCGGAGAACTGTTATCTGATGATAGGTATAACACCATTTAACCAGTTTTTGGCGAGTCCGTCCAGTGTACTCACCCCTAGTGAGCACCTGTATACAATCTTAGGCGAATCAAACCAATGGCTGCGGGACCAACCATTACCCCTTGTCACAGTCTAGAAATATATACACTAGTCTACTCTGGAGTATCGATATCCATTCTCGATACTCTCACGACCAGGGACATTTAAGGATATGCTTATCGACTACCCAGCTCGCACAATTATGATTGCCATCACAATGCCAGTAGTCAAGCAAGGATCCTACGGGCTTTATCAACATGTATAAGCGATATGAAATATCAAGTAAAACATATACACATGTAAAGATAAACTTAAACCAAATAATATACTATCATATCGAGCAAGATTGTTCTACATTCGTACCCCCAGCATCTTATACAATGAAGACCTCTAAGGCATACATATCCAACACTTATATACCTTATTGATTTTTTTGCTGCACTTAGCTACCCTAAACTATAAAACGTATGAATTTTGTTTAAAATAGTGATGGATTTGATGCTTAACTGAAGTGAGTAAAGCATTAACGGTTAAGCACAACGAAAAAATTAATAAGATATATAAGTGCAAAGGAGGTGAACATTGGGGTATCATTTAGCAATTATTTGGGAAGAGAGAGAGATAAAGTTAAGTACTATTTAAAAAATTTATAATTTTTATGGTTTTTTACTAGTAGACTCCAAAACATAGCAAATTCCTTTCTAACCATCCAAAACTGGGTATTTACTTTTATCTCCCAAAAAACTAATGAGTGTAGGGTTACTAGGCACACTCAAGAGGTTCCACAAGGCATCAACCATGCCAAACAAAAAATTTTCCGGTGCCGAGAAACCCTAATATAGATCGTTAACTAGAAGATTAGGAGAAACTACAAGCAAGCAACCGACTTTGCTACTAAGTGAAAGCGATTACAATCTTTGTAGATCCGGTCCTCCACTTCTTTAGCTCCGTGTTGACGTCCATCCGCTGCGATCATCGGATCCCGGACTCTAGCGATGGTTTCGTCGGAGAAATGATCGGGCTAGGTCATTAACTTCGAGGCCGAAAATAATCTACGTCGGGGAGACTCAAACTCAAGCTATTCCTTCACTTGGTCAAAAACTTTGTGAAGAGAACACCCTATACTACATGGCAAGTAGTAGAGAATGAAGAAATAGGAAGTGGGTTCACTTTAGAATTGGATTTCTTACTCTTTTTCTCATGGCACCATTGGAGCTCTCAAGCTTTTGTGAGCTTGATGAAGATGAAGAAGAAGAAAGAATCATATCAATTCAAAGAATAATATGAATACTTATCCTTTTAATCATGGCACCATGGTTGAGTTAAGCCCTCATGCTTAACTCATGTAGAGAATTAACCATAGCATAAGGTTAAGAGTTGGGTTAGCTAATATCTTAAGCAAATGACAAAGAGAGTTGACTTTGTCAATGTTTATCAAGCTTCATGAAGCTTGATAACTTTGACCAAAGTCACACTCTTTTGTTATATGCTTAGGAAAATAGTAAACCCTAATCTAACCTTGATTTGGTTCAAGTCTCATACACACAACTTGTTTGTATCATCAAGCATGATACAAATATGTACACTTGCATATATCACATATAAACAATGTGCACATTCAAGTGAGAAAATCAATCTTAAGTGAACCAATACTAGTTAATGTAAAGTAATATATCAAATATATAATTATACATTAAATCATTAAATCAACACTTGATTTAACGATCTGGTCATATCGCATATAACCGACTAATATCAAGTGTATCAATGTATCGAATCAACACTTGATTCGGTAACCCGGCTATATCACATATAACCGACCGATGATACAAATCGCGAGAATAGAATACAGTATCACATACTGGTACTATTCTCGGTCCCGCACATATCTCATATGCGCTCCTATTTCGTTTCGCTTGAGCCAGGAAACCCCTATGTAGGACTCTAAAGACTCGTCAATACGCCGGCAGTAGGTGATGATCATATCAAACACCCACAAGCTGCAAGCGGTCTGCCAAACGTAACGGCCACCCGGGTATTGAGCGATCAGAAGATCAACGAGCAAGCCCGCTCACACTCCTGTGAATCCAACCAGTAACACTACCGTACAGTCCGGTCTGTTCGTCTGATATGTCTCATATCTCTTCTAGGGGTGGTAAACGTCAGACCCCAATAACTCGATAAGTCGTGTCGATATGAGGCTCATAACGGGTCGAGAAACTACTGGTAACACTTACCAGTAAATCCCTAAAACAGCCTTGGCCAAGGACTTCCTGTTATAGTCAATCGAGCACTGCGCAACATCAACTCCCTATACCGGGAGAGACGAAACCCCTCCTATCGCTCATTGCCTCCATGTGATTCGGGACTGTACCCAAAAGCCACCGTTTTTCACGCCCTCTTGGACGTGGTAAGGTGGAAATCAAAGCACAGTGGGAATCACACAAGACTCTATGACGATCTCGGATCTACAGACTAACCTGTACCAGTGTCACCAGAGAACTGCCATCTGACGTAAGGTATAATACCATCTGGGAGTTCTCGGCGAGTCCGTCCAGTATACCCAGTCTGCACTGAGCACCCGTATATCATCTCTGATGTCAAACACCAATGGATATGGGATCATCCATCGCCCATCTGTATGGGTCGAGAAGGTATACGCTAGTCTACTCTGGTATATCGATGCCCCGTTTCGATACACCCACGACTAGGGACTTTGAAGGATGTACTTATGGACTACCACGTCCCCACTAGTATGACCTGCATCATAGTCCAGGTAGTCAAGTACGCATCCTAAGGGCTTTACCAACATGTAACAGAGAGACAATCAGTGTACACGTTAAGGTAAAGAGTAACCAGATAGCATATTATCATATCGAGCAAGAAATTCATCCCTATATATGTCCAAGCATCCACTACAATATACATCCTATGTATAGTAATGGCCTCTAGGGCATACATATAACTAACAATCTCCCACTTGCACTTGGGCCATCTGATAGCAGTAGTTGTAGTATCTCATACTCAACCATCCCATAAAAGTCTCTCTCTGAGAAAAGGCCTTTGTGAGTGGATCCGCCGTGTTGTCCTCTGAGTCTACTTTCCTAACCTCGATCCCCTGGAGATCAACCATCTCCACGATCAGGTGATGCTGACTAAGAATATGTCTGGATCACTGATGGGACGGGCGTTCCTAGGCTTAAGTCACAACTCCATTGTCACACAATGGGAGGAACGAAGTTCATCTCATGAACTTATATACACCCAGACTGCCTCTTTGGTAGAATCTTTGGTAGCGATGTATCCAGCTTTTATCGTCTAGTATGCCACGGTATCTAGCTTGGAACTCTTCCAACATACCGTCCCTTTACTGAGGGTAAAGACAATGCCTGCGACTGACATTCAGTCGTCCTTATCACCCTGGAACCTTTCCAGTGATTCTCCCCAGGATCAATTGATACCATCTCACTACAACTAGTAAGTGTCCTAACATCCAATTAGATCTATCTCATAGATCCAAAATCCAGGATTCAGGAGGTATCATTATGATACTATATGGAGAATCCTTGTGATAAGCGGAGATTGACCGAGCGTAGCATAGGAAACTCCTTCCCTATTAAGAGTATGTCATCCATGTACTCTACAAGGATCACCACCATACTCCCTACTACCATTTTGTATATACAAGGTTCATCTACCATTTTGATGATGTCAAACTCTTTGACTATCTCATCAAAACAGATGTTCCAACTCCGCGATGCCTGCTTTATCACATAAAACATCTTGCACACGTTTCCGCTGCTCCCACTGTCTACGAAGCCCTCTGACTGTGTACTTATAGACTCTCTCTTCTAAATCTTTATTTAGAAAAGCAGTCATGACACCCAACCGCCAGATTTCGTAGTCATGGTATGTAGCCGCGGCAAGTAGGATCTGGATGGACTTAAGCATAGCCACTTGAAAAGGTTTCATCATTATCCACGCCTGGTCGATGACGAAAAGCTTTAACAAGTCTAGTTTTGAAAGTCTCAACTTTTCCATGTACACCAAGTAATCTTCTCAAGATATACTTGCTCCTCGATAGGGATTTAACCCTTCAGATAAAGCAACCAAAGTCCATACTTTGTTGGTGTATAAGGATTTCATCTCAGATCGATAAGCATCCAGCCATTCTAATAGAGTCCCACTCCTGATGGCCAGCTCGAAACTAGTTGGGTCATCATCTCATGATGCAGTCCTCGCTCCCACTGTCATAGAGAAACCGAAGTATCTCTTAGGTGTGTGAGGAACCCTACTAGATCGGCGGAGAGGCTGAGATTCGTTGGTTGCTATTGAAACCTTTGGTTCTACCAAATCATCAGCTGCAGTTTGTATAGCTGGAACTGTTTCCAGTTCTACCTCATTACCAATAATTTCTTCACAAGAAATTCCCTTTCACAAAGGTGGCATGCTGAGAAACAAAACATTTTTGTTCCTCGGTTAGGTAGAAGATATTCCCTTGCGAATGCTTGGGATATCCAACAAACTTCCACAGATCTGACTTTGCCTTGAGCTTGTCCGGATTTTGCTTTTAGACATAGGCTGGACAACCCCAAATCTTAACTAACTTAAGAGATGGGCTCTTCCCTTTCCATATCTCATATGAAATGGTAGGCATCTGATTTGATCGGAACCCTATTCAATAGGTATGCAACTTCATAAGTGCATAACTCCCTAAAAGGAAAATAGGAAACTCAGTAGTACTCATCATAGAACACACCATATCACATAGGGTGCTATTGCTCCGCCCCGATATACCATCGTGCTATGGTGTATACGGAGGAGTAATGCTGAGAGAGAATCTCATTCTCCTTTAGAAAAGTCCAAGAATTCCGTGCTCAAGTATTCTCCTCCTTGATCACATCAAAGGACATAATACTTTTACCCGTATTTTGGTTCTCTACTTCTAACTTATATTCTGTGAATATCTCAAAAATTTCGGACTTGTGTTTCAACAGGAACATATGTCTGAATCTTGAGAGATTATCAGAGAATGTAATGAAGTATAAAGAACCGGTCTTGGCATGTGTAGACTGGGGACCTTCATACATCAACATATATCATCCCAAGAGTTCACTAACTCTTTCTCTGCTTCCAATAAACAGAGCTAAGGTCATATTATCTCTGTGACATGACTGGCAAGTTTCACAAGATGTAAATTCAAACAGATTTAAATATGCATCTAAATATAACTTCAGCTAGTCGAGTCGCATTGATATGACCTAGTCTACAATACCTCAAGAAGGATTCGTTCATTTCTGAACTCTTCCTCTTGTGTGTGTTCTGTATACTAAGAACTGTAGTTTGATTTAGAACGTCAATGTTTTTAGATAACGTGCCTGAACCGATCAACTATTGATATAGGAAATGTTCAAAACATTATCCGACAATACAAAATTATATCCTTCTTTATCTAAATAAAGAGACTGATATGATTTTGTATATCAGGTTCGGTATCTAATAACATTTGTTCAGAATCAATGTATTCTTGTAATACAGGGTGACAATGACCAACAGACTTGGCTGCAACACTTGCACCGTTTTCTGCCTCATGAAACTTATCACTCGTTCTCAGTTCTCTACCTTTCTGTAGCCCATGTAATATATTACATATGTGGGATCCCGATCCGGTATGATATACCCAGGACGTAAAGGACATTTGAGAAACAGTTCTCAGTAATGAACGCACCCGAAGGTGATGCATCAACATGCACTTTCTTCGTTTGGGTGGCATGGGAATTCTGGTAATCCCTAATTTCCTGCTCTGTCTTATAACAATTATAAGTTGGAGCGGGACCAACGTTCCCCAGCTCAGTATAACAAGCGGGTTCGGTCAATATATCCGTTTTATTATCTTGATTGAGGCGTGACATGGTCGCTACCTGGAGAGAGAGAGAGAAGAAAACACTCTGCGTGCGCTCTTGCAAGATCAGATTGGTTATTATTTTATCTAATCAGGATGGCTCCCACCGTTTTTATCAAATCTTCCTTCAAACCCTAAAAGGAAAGACTAGCCGGGATTAATTACACCCTACAAGTTCGCCAATCTTTCAGCCAGGCCAGTGTCGGTACTTTGAGAGAGGTTCCCTGTGCTTTCGCACGGACCTAATTAACGTAAACCTCGTTTTCCCAGAGGCGTAACCCCGTTGACACCTTTCTAGACACCTACTTGATCGGCTAATTGTAATGTGTAAAATTCTTCCAGGAGTAACAATTACTCGCAGTGGGTATCGGGATCCAACTATCTCATAGAAGGTATGCAATCTCATTGCAAATTTCAACACTTGAAATTCCCGATAATTTTGCCCCTAACAGCTATATGACCTTAACATAGTCAACAAATCATAAGTGCTAGTCAAGTTCAACCCGTCATTTCCCGATTGAATTAAACCCACCCGCACGACCCTTAACATAGTCAACAAAGTCGCACGACTACCCTAATCCAATCGCATCATATGCTTATACAGATAAGCACTAATCAGCTACCGCACACTACGCCTTAACATAGTCAGCAAACGTAGCACGAATACTAACTAGTACTTATCTGAAATGACGGAGGGCTACGACAGGTTTTTCTGAAAACCTATTGCGTAATGAACTTGATATCGTTGTAGAATCAAATGATTTTAAAATGGGGTGTTTTTGAGGCTTTTCTAGTTTTGCTAAAGGGGTCACTCCCGGTAAAGGTATCGTCGGCCCTTTCCTCATCGAATAAGGTGCAGGATATATCATATATACCGCTGTGCAAAGCAAGAACTATAGGAGCAATCAAAAGACAAACCGAGGGGTGTAGCATCTGCCAGTTATTGCTAAAGGGGTCACTCCCGGTGAAGAGATCTCGGCCCTTTCCTTATTGAATAAGGTGCAGGATGTTCTACAAGGAACACCGCGATGCAAAGTAAGAACCGTAGCTACCTGTTTTTGAAAATTCGATTCCACAACATCATAGGTTTCTTTTCTTTCATTAATCACATTAATGAAGTCCCATCATTTAAGTTACCTAAACATCACAGATAAATACGACGTACACTTATGCCATCCGCATTCGCCTCGATGTCCCCTCGTGCACCGTTAGGTTAGGTAACTAACGACAGAGCGGGGCAGGGCTAGCGCGAGTGCAAAACATAAGTAACGTCTATATAATATATCATATATATCTATACAGTATCTATCATCACATATCAAATGATTACATCACAGATATCGCAGCAGAAGAAACATATGAAATATTGGATATACTAGGACGTCCGTGTTTTCAATACGAGCCAGTATAAAACACGGATTCCACAGTCGCGATGAATAGCCAAACCCACACCCCTAGACCCCTACGAGAGCGGCAAGCAACCCTACCAATTCTAGAGTTAGGAGACCGGGACTCGACTCCTCGAGTTGGTCTCCCATTGGACTCCAGAACCCGGTTACTTGTGCTCCCCTCCTTGGGTCTATTCTAGTACGGAAAAGTAAATAATATACAAACGGTGATATCTTCCGCAACCTGGAAGTGCCCCAATAAAAGAATATTACATACAAGTTTTTACATGAATGAAAATGAAAAACACTCATCTCACATAAAAAACCCCGGCTATTCAAACACGACGATCCAATATAACATATCCAGCAACACATAACATCACATGTCATCAACGTAAGTAAATGTGCGCATCCTAATTGTCGTTGACATATAGCAACGAAACCGGCGATATCACATATTACACTTACGGTCACAGAAAAGAAAGTGTAAAACTACAACAGTTGGAATCCGCAATCTCCTCAGACATCGCATGCCTGACCAAATGAATTCCTTAGACATCACATGCCTAACAATTATAAACCCCGCATTTTAGTCTCTATATCGAAAACACTTTTCAATATTTAGTCGGGCAATTCAACAAGATTCCCGGCATTTTGATCGAATGCTCGTCACAAACTTTAGTAGGCAGCCGCACCCCCGATGCCGTCGACGAAGTGCACTAAGGCGGAACACCGCTGCCGCGAGCACCCAAACGGATGCTTTCGGCGACGGGGTTCTCCTATAGTCACGTGGTCGGGGCTATGGGGCGTGGCTATCTATTAAGTTTACCCGGCGAGTATCCGCGTACGCTACGTGATTGCGACGGACTTTTAATCACATCAAAATTCCGTGGCAACCGATCAAGTGAGACTAAAGTGCTATGTTTATAACATCCAAATCAGTTATCTCATAACCACTTGTGGATTCCAAATATTGTATCACATTCCAGATAAATAGACAATGTTAAACTTTCCGATCGAACAATCAAACACCCAAGTTTTCCCGAAACAGCTCAACACATGAAATAAGTTCAAAAACATCCACTTCATGCCACAGTACCAATGGTCCAGCCGTAGAAGGGTCAAGCCAACGCCTCACATGTGGCACGTCGTACTGCCCCAAACCCGAAGGTTCAAAGGGAAGTTCAAGACGGTCGCATAATCGAGTTAAGGTTTGTTGTCTTCTAGACGGACCATCGCTTTACTTGCATTACTTAGAACGTTATTAAACTACGGAAAAATCCAACACTTGGAAATTTCCCGGCAGGGGAAAAAGTGGGTATTTATATCCGGTCGAACTTTTTAACATGTTCTAAAAATATCCGGAAAACATAACAAAATTAAATTCTCCGATCGAATCGACGATTACAAAATAAACCCCCAGAAAACTCAACACTTGAGTAAGTTTAAAAATACCCATAAAATAGCACTTTAATATATAAGAATTACTGTGCAAACAAAATGACCCAATACCTCTGTACGGCTGTGGATCCGCGGCCCAAGCATGGTACGGCCGCGGTTCCGCGGCGGTTTGGAAGTATTAGGAGCTCGTTTTTCACCAAAATTCTTATATTTCCCTGCTTAATTTTTCAGGTATTTTTAATTCAGAAAATACACAGTTTTGAAAAAATGTACAGAGAGGGGGTAAACTTGGACGTATCGGGTTCGTTCGGAGTTTTAACTTCGTTAACACATCGCCTAAAGCTCTAGTTAGGCTTTGATACCACTGTAGGGTTACTAGGCACACTCAAGAGGTTCCACAAGGCATCAACCATGCCAAACAAAAAAATTTCCGGTGCCGAGAAACCCTAATATAGATCGTTAACTAGAAGATTAGGCGCAACTACAAGCAAGCAACCGACTTTGCTACTAAGTGAAAGGGATTACAACCTTTGTAGATCCGGTCCTCCACTTCTTTAGCTCCGTGTTGACTTCCATCCGCTGCGATCATCGGATCCCGGACTCTAGCGATGGTTTCGTCGGAGAAATGATCGGGCTAGGTCATTGACTTCTAGGCCGAAGATGATCTATGTCGGGGAGACTCAAACTCAAGCTATTCCTTCACTTGGTCAAAAACTTTATGAAGAGAACACCCTATACTACATGGCAAGTAGTAAAGGATGAAGAAATAGCAAGTGGGTTCACTTTAGAATTGGATTTCTCACTCTTTTTCTCATGGCACCATTGGAGCTCTTAAGCTTTTGTGAGCTTGATGAAGATGAAGAAGAAGAAAGAATCATATCAATTCAAAAAATAATATGAATACTTATCCTTTTAATCATGGCACCATGGTTAAGTTAAGCCCACATGCTTAACTCATGTAGAGAATTAACCATAGCATAAGGTTAAGGGTTGGGTTAGCTAATATCTTAAGCAAATGACAAAGAGAGTTGACTTTGTCAATGTTTATCAAGCTTCATGAAGCTTGATAACTTTGACCAAAGTCACACTCTTTTGTTATATGCTTAGGAAAATAGTAAACCCTAATCTAACCTTGATTTGGTTCAAGTCTCATACACACAACTTGTTTGTATCATCAAGCATGATACAAATATGTACACTTGCATATATCACATATAAACAATGTGCACATTCAAGTGAGAAAATCAATCTTAAGTGAACCAATACTAGTTAATGTAAAGTAATATATCAAATATATAATTATACATTAAATCATTAAATCAACACTTGATTTAACGATCCGGTCATATCGCATATAACCGACTAATATCAAGTGTATCAATGTATCGAATCAACACTTGATTCGGTAACCCGGCTATATCACATATAACCGACCAATGATACAAATCGCGAGAATAGAATACAGTATCACATACTGGTACTATTTTCGGTCCCGCACATATCTCATATGTGCTCCTATTTCGTTTCGCTTGAGCCAGGAAACCCCTGTGTAGGACTCTAAAGACTCGTCAATACGCCGGCAGTAGGTGATGATCATATCAAACACCCACAAACCGCAAGCGGTCTGCCAAACGTAACGGCCACCCAGGTATTGAGCGATCAGAAGATCAACGAGCAAGCCCGCTCACACTCCTGTGAATCCAACCAGTAACACTACCGTACAGTCCGGTCTGTTCGTCTGATATGTCGCATATCTCGTCTAGGGATGGTAAACGTCAGACCCCAATAACTCGATAAGTCGTGTCGATATGAGGCTCATAACGGGTCAAGAAACTACTGGTAACACTTACAAGTAAATCCCTAAAACAGTCTTGGCCAAGGACTTCCTGTTATAGCCAATCGAGCACTGCGCAACATCAACTCCCTATACCGGGAGAGACGAAACCCCTCCTATCACTCATTGCCTCCATGTGATTCGGGACTGTACCCAAAAGCCACCGTTTTGCACGCCCTCTTGGACGTGGTAAGGTGGAAATCAAAGCACAGTGGGAATCATACAAGACTCTATGACGATCTCGGGTCTACAGACTAACCTGTACCAGTGTCACCAGAGAACTGCCATCTGACGTAAGGTATAATACCATCTGGGAGTTCTCGGCGAGTCCGTCCAGTGTACCCAGTCTGCACTGAGCACCCGTATATCATCTCTGATGTCAAACACCAATGGATATGGGATCATCCATCGCCCATCTGTATGGGTCGAGAAGGTATACGCTAGTCTACTCTGGTATATCGATGCCCCGTCTCGATATACCCACGACTATGGACTTTGAAGGATGTACTTATGGACTACCACGTCCCCACTAGTATGATCCGCATCATAGTCCAGGTAGTCAAGTACACATCCTAAGGGCTTTACCAATATGTAACAGAGAGACAATCAGTGTACACGTTAAGCTAAAGAGTAACCAGATAGCATACTATCATATCGAGCAAGAAAGTCATCCCTATATATGTCCAAGCATCCACTACAATATACATCCTATGTATAGTAATGGACTCTAGGGCATACATATAACTAACAATAAAATACATCATTTTACCCCCTTTACGATTTTTGTCAGAAAACCCCCGGTTAACTTTAGGTTTAACTTTTCTCCATAAATTTTAGGTTTACCATTTACCCGAAGACAATAAATAAGACTGCAGAAGTATTCAACTTCTTCATAACTAGAGAAGGATGTTGAAGATGTTTCTGATTTTATGACCAATTTTGAGAAAAGTGCAGCAGAAGCGTGAATCCTAATTTTAATTTAGAGAAGACATCGAATATTTCCAAAGCAGAAGAGAGATTGGGATATTTTATATAAAAATAAAATAAAATATGTCAATACTTTCCTAGTACTATTTTGCCACATTGCCTAGAACACTACTAGTTGAATTTTATTAATTATGTTCAATTAAGATGCAGAGAAGGAGAGGAAAGGATGCTGTGGAGTGGCGTTTATATGAAAAGGAAGATGGAGGAAAGGATGCATGTGATGGTTGTTTAATGTATTTTATTGTAATTAATACTGTTTAAGGTATGTTACTGGAAAACAACAATAGTCGAAGTTATTTTGGTGTAATTTACAATTTTATTTATTTACTTTCCCCTGATGCTCACACTTGGTACCCAAAACTATATATGTTATGTCCCTTGATGTAATACTATCGTATCAAATCTCATAACAGCAAATTAACCACCACAGCTAAAATACAGATGTTACGACAATTGAAAACAGAGAAAAAAATTCAGAAGAGAACGACTCCGCTGGGGATCGAACCCAGAATCTCTGGTTTCGTAGACCAGCGCCTTATCCATTGGGCCACGGAGTCACATATTGGATACTTGAACTTATGAATACTATTTAACTTTACTTTCTCTTAAAACAAGGCAACGCCTTCGTTTAGCAGCGTCTTTAAGCTATCATAGCATATGAGTATCCTGAAAGCTTAATGTCCAACATTGTTATTTTTTGGTCATATTTTTGCCTAGCAAACTTGATAGATATCAATTTTAAGAAATTATATTCTTAAACCTTTAGAAATTTTTTCCTTGGAGGGGGGTTGCGCTTCATCAATTTATGTCTCAGTTTAAATTATCCCAAGTAGGCTTAATTTGCTGGCACACAATTCCTTTTTCATTTCAGTCTCTGATCATCTCATACCCGCACTTGAATTGAATTATTAGTTGTTAAGCAGGCATTGATTGGTTGGCATCATTCTGCAAATGTAATTGACTGGCCAAGTTTGTGCATGATCTCTTCAGTTTTAAGGTTTCTGTTTAATGGGCAAAGCTCAAAACTCAAAAAATAATCTACACATGGGGGGTTAGAGATTTGGCCTGAGAGAGAGAGAGAGAGAGAGAGAGAGAGCTTTTATATTTACCTTATATATTAAGCAACTTCTTCATCTTCATTCAAGAGTTTAGGCTGAAGCCTGAAGGAGTGTTATCCTTAATGGCGTCGGTTTTCAGAATCAGTGTTATCATCTTTCTCTTCTCCTACGTTGCCTCGGCAGCGACCGCAGGATGTTGCACAAGCCGGAAATTGCAGCTGGCGCAAAATTCAGGTAAGTTCTACATTCTCTCAAGTACTGCACCACCACACCATTTCTAAGGTTCACCTCCTCGGCCTCTTAGAGATTAATTGCAGTAGTTAATCGAATAAAATCATGTGGCTCAATTAACAAGCATAAATTGCATAGTAAATTTCTCCTCATGTTTTCTTTGCGGGTTTTTTTTTGAAATAGGGTAGTTTTAAATTAAATTGTTAAAATAGAGGGGTTTGATTTTAATTTGCAGAAATAGGATGGTTTAGGAGGGAGCCCAGCCCCCAGTTTAGAAGATAGGTTCCTAGAATCCGCCCCCTAGACTTTATAGGAACCCGCCCTCTCCGATAAATTAAAAAGGACGGGTTCCCTCTCTAATAAATTAAAGAGGGCGGGTTTTCAGAACCTGCCCCATTAATTTTTTTTAAATAAATAACAGAAAAATGAAAAAAATTCGAATAAAAGAATAAAATTGTATAATATGAATCTGGTGTATACTCTAATAACAAAATGAATCCGTCAAATTTATAATACAAAAAAATTATATCTGTTTGTAAAATGTAAATTCTATCTCGACGGTCAAATTTATAATAACAAAATGAATCCGTCAAATTTATAATATAAAAAAATCCTATCTGTTTGTAAACTGTAAATTCTATCTCGACGGTCAAATTTATAATAACAAAATAAATCCGTCAAATTTATAATACAAAAAAATCTTCCGATGCACTTGTCACGATCTCGAAGGTCCCGCCCCTGATGACTATACTGGGCATCTGGTCCTATAATGACCTGGTTGTTTGCATAGGCTACATCTGGCGTGCTTTTGCTTAGGATCAGCATCCATTGTCATTCGATCTCGACGCACCTTAGGTCTTCCGGGCCCTATATTTTTTTCCGACGGTAATACAGTCGGTGTTTGTCTGTTCCCAGTATAATAGTGCCAATAGCGACTGCTCGGTATATGATGAAATTTTGGATCGTATGCGCTTTGGTAATTGGAAACTGTATAGTAATGGGAAGCAAAATTGTAATGTGAGTTATGCATGCTGCTCGCAGCAGTAATTGCGTGGGCACAAGGTAAATGTTGTTGCTGAAAAACACTGCATGTGCACGAAGAGAGCCCTTCATCTCTAAGGTTTACGGTATATTGATTCCCATCACTCTCCGTTACTTGAAACTCCGCCGTGTCAAACCTTTCGGATTTGTAGTATTGTGCTCTGCGCTCTCTTTTCCGGAATATATCTTCGTAATACGCGGTGAGCTGAGTCTCCATCGTCAAGGACTTTTCTTTTCTTTGCAGAAAATAAGTATTCACCCGGAAAAAGGTTCGAACAATCAACCCCTTATCGGTAAGCCTCTAACACCTTTAAGGACCCCGTTGAAACTTTCAGATATATCATTAGTAGATATCTGCATCCATTATCATGTGCTTGTGACCACATGCGTACTGAATACTCATCTAACTACGATTTCGCGGCTTGACTCATCTCTCCAATTTTCGTCATGTACATGTCATGAACATTAGGGTTAGACGCTTCACCGGCTTTGTACATAAGCTTATGTAGATCTGAATTTTTAAATTTTCTATCAAAATTTTGCTTAAAGTGCCGCAGGCAAAACATATGTGGGGTCGTCGGAAATACAGCTCTCATTGCAGCTAGTATTCCTAGATGTCTATCAGATATGATGCATAAATCTATTTTATCAATAACAGATGTGATACTTTTGAGTTGACGGAAAAACCATGACCAGGAAAATGTATTTTCACTCTCGACAATAGAAAATTCCAACGGAAATATACCGTTATTAGCATTAACACCTGTAGCAATTAATATGCAGCCTCTGTACTTACTGTATAGATACGTCCCATCAACGCACAATACCGGCCGACAGTGTGTGAAACCAGCCGCACAAGGAGCGAAGTACCAGAAATTTTTTTGAAACCTGACACAGCTATCGACATCTGTTTCTGTGGTTTTTAACCGGTATACGGTCCCCGGATTTGATACTTTCATGGCTTCCATAAAAGGGACTAGTGAGTTGTACGAGCTATCCCAGTCCCCAAATATCTTGCATAAAGCCTTTCTACGAGCATCCCATGCTTTCACATACGAAATCTGAATTTTGTGCTCTCCGCTAACGTAGAGACGTATCTCTCGGGGAGTCATCGCCACATCTGTATAGATTAGTGGCATGATTAGTGAGAAAATGTAAGATGAAGTGCAATTCCTGTGATCTTGTAATATAATAGAATTGATGCAAATATGTTCTTGGTTGTATTTCGCGACCTTCCAAACTTTGGCTCTTTTGGAACAACATGCATGCATTCTCCACTTTTATTCAGGAGCTTTCGTACATACCACGGTATAATACGTCTTATTTGACTGTTCGGTTTTAAATGTAACGTTTTGCTGAATAGCCCACGATTTCAGCTTACAAATAAGATCCCCTTTTTCCTGAAACAAATCCCCAACAGTGACGCAATCTTTGCTTGCTATTGTCGCTTTCAAATAGGGTGTTGTATTTACTTCTGCCACGGCTAAGTCTACCCAACTATCATCTTCCAGCGGATCGAGGCCGGGATCTTCTAGTTCGACAAAATCATTATTCACAACCATATCATCAAACAATACTAGCTCATTCAATCCAGCGGTATATTCCACACTATCCTCCCCTTGATGACCTTCACCAGTTTCATCACCATCACTGCCACACATATCAATGTCACCTGTAACACCCGAGTTCATTTATACCAATTCCAGTTTCCGTATTTACTTATCCATGGTCTATTCTTGATTTATCGTGTTTGGTTACGAATGGTAGTTACTTGGTACATTGCATTCGAGCCGACCCGTTTGCTTGAACTTGTTTGATTTATATTTATAGTTTATCCTGACTCGTTGCTTTGACACGTGCATCTAGTATAAACTGCATATCGACATTTCATCTGGCATCGCATTTTTTAACATATAACTTTTAGTCACTGGAAATATTTATTAAAATACATTGCATGGCCTGTTTGGTATCCCTAACCCTGTGGTAGCATCCTTGCATCGCGTTCTCATCCTGTTCAGTGAAACGGACGTGTTTGGATGGCTACGTGCACGTACGTGCGTCCGTTCTTGGGGGTATGCCTTTTGTTACAAAATCCTTCATTTTGATTCTTTAGAACTTGCTAATAATTTTCATATTTCAAATTCAAAATTTTGGACCCGACCCGGGCGCTTTTCTGGATTATTTTACATCCCGCTAAAATTCAGTTATTTGAATTTTTAAAATATATTTTAAATATCTTTCTGTTCAACATAATTTTTCTTAAAACGATTTTAAAATCTTTTATAAATTTTCCCCCAACCAACTCTTAACCCCACGAGCCAATCCCCTTTCTTTGTGCACCGGGCCCCATGTCTATTTCTCTTTTCCCTGAAACCTTTTCCACTTATCTCTCATGTTTTCTCAACCAATTAGGAATCCTTTTCCTTCGTTGGGCCCCACGATCCCTCTCTAGCCTTTCTCCCTCCCCCTTTCTCTCTCTCTCTCTCCCTTCTCTTTCTCTCTCCCCACAACGAGCCAATTTTCTTTCTCCTCCTGCGTTTCTCTCTATTATTGCGGCTCCTGTTCACGAGATCCGCTCACCGCTCTCCCCCTATGGTAACCTTCCTCCTTCGTTTCCCTCTCGTCCTCGTCGTGAACCCTAACCCAGCCTCACCTCTCGCAACACCTAACCCCTTCATCACCGCAGCCACCTTCTTCTTACACCCAACTCGAGAGCACCTTTTCATCTCTCGCTGCTCCCATGGCCGAGAGCAAAACCTCCAACTCCTCCATCGCCACCTACCCACGCCTCTATACCCGAGCAACCATCAACCCATCGCCGGAGCTCCTTTAACCCCGACGACCTCACTTCGTCGTCGCCTCTTTCTTCTCCTCTTCTCCTTATATACTTCTTCCTCTTCCCTCTTTCCCTACAACTCAACCCCATCACCATCATTTTCCAGATCCACCTTACTGCCTTACTGGAACCATCGCCGCCGGAGCCCCGACGACCTCGTCGCCGAATCTACAACCCTCTCTTGTCCTCGCCTCTTCTGCCAGCGACTCCAGCCAACAAGAACCTCGCACACTTGCACACTTAAACCCTCAAGCTGAGCTCTGCACCTTCTCTTATCACCGGAGTCCCTCTGACCATCACCGTCGACGCCATCATTCCTCTGAATACCCAGTGAGAAATTCTTCTTGCCTCATGATCATTCCTCCTTTACATTCTCCATTCTTTTCTTTCTTTCTATGATAGTTCTTTACTGTTAATATTAGTGTTCACTGTTCGTTGATCGCCGGAAACTGGTCGGGCCGACGACGATCCCGACGACCTAGCGAGGATACCTGACCCGTGTGACTCCATCGTGCGTTGTTTGGACTCGTTCCGTGTACCGTGCGTGCGTCGCGACTTTTCCCGCCGACGCGTGACGTTCCGTATACCGCTTCGCAAACCGTCGAGGCAAGTTAATCTTGCTACATGCTATTTAAATCATTATATACCTATTCTAATATATATCATACATGTAGTTTAAATCTAGTACCCCATGTATCATTTTATAACATTTCGACGTCCCGTTTATAACATTTTGGATCTAGAACATGGAAACTTATCTCGTTGCATACTAGACTACGTTATACTGCATCCATACCAATATTTATATCACGTATTGCTTAGTTGTACATCCCATGTTACCATTTTATAGTTTTATAACTTCGGATACCAGTTTGCATCCATTTCATTTAGAATTAATATAATTGTGTCCATAGATCACTTGAATATATAGCACTGTAATATTGACACCCCATGTTTTATAAATTGCCTCCCTTTTTGTTGGGAACTATAAACGTAACCACGTTTACATTTTAAATCACATAATCACGATTGTTTTTATAACCATATTACCCTTTTGTAGTTTTACCCCATCGGACGACAGATTGCATACGTTTAGCCTTATTCACATTCAATTGCATCTCTAGATTGTTTTAATACATATTAATATGATTCTATCATCCACATTTGTAATACTGCATTCCTGAAATGTTAAAACTATTTCTTAAACCTAAACTGATAACAGTGCATCCAAGTAGTTTAATCCGTACCTATTTACCTATCATATTTCATGTGCTAGTTCTTGTTCTGATAATAACCATGCTTTTTTATTGGTAACCATGATTTTTCTAGTTGATTATGAGCACCCACATGATATCCTGTACACCCTGACGTGACTTGCTACACATATTACTTGACCTGACTTGGTACCGTACACTCTTGACATGACATGACACCTTTATACATTACCTGGCCTGACCTAATGTACCATAGTATTACCTGTTACCTGATCTTGTGTCTAATGCCAACAAACCTGACATGTAGTCCTTACGGACCATTCCTGTTGTCTTCCAGACAAACCTGCACCTACCTGCTCCTGTGTTGGCATTAGTTCTTGATTACTTAAATACCTGACTTGAACACGTATAACTTGGGGGTATGGGGAAATCAATGATGAAATCCTGACTTGTAACTCGACAGTTGCTTGCTTATACTGATCAGTTTTTAGAGGCCAGGCCCGCCTCGGGACGATGCTGCTGACATCGTTCGTCTTTACCCTTTTCCTTTTAGTGCCTAGCGGCACGTCTCGGTTTCAGCCCGAGAGTCTTAGACCGTGGTCCCGGGCATGCACGAGATACTATTGAGTTACATCGATGATTCATTAAATTGATTTCAAAGACTTGAGAGTAGATAACCAACAGACCAGTTTAGTTTACTCACTGCACGCTACCTTTCACTGCCCTGATTTAGATTGCTTTACACCTGCTTTACTATTTATGATTATACTTGCATGTCTTGCTACCCTGTTTATATATTGTTGCTTGATGTTATGACGCGCCGACGTCTGGGTTTTGCATGGCCCAGATCCTTCTACCTTTGTTGTAGACTGATCAGGAGTATTGCCGCTGTTAGACCGAGCGGTGATGTTCCTGTCGGTATGTAGTTTTACCTTCCACGTGTTTCATTTATTGTATCTTTTGCTTCCGCAAATCATTATTTCTTGACTCATTCATTCTGGCTCATGGACATGTACTAGATAGTTTGGTTTACTTCCCGTTCTTGATATCTCTACAGCCGTAATGTGACTGTGGAGGGATTTTTCCTATCCACAGGTAGCATGGTTGGCTATGTCACGTGCCCATCTCAGCGTACTCTGGGAATCGGGGCGTGACATCACCCGTAGCATCATAAGGCTCGGGTGCAATATATGATGGTTGGGGTCGGTGTAATGTGGATGGTTCGGGATGAAAAGACCGAAAAGATGTGGACGGACATGCTTGGAATGCGCTACTTGGATCGTGTTGGAATGATGCGGAGGTATGGTAATATCTGCTTTTAGTATATAAATTGTTCTTATACAATTATTTCTTAATATTTTCGTATTTCGAAAAATATAAACATAATCACCACTTATTTCAGATTTATTTACCTTTGGAAGGTTGTATATGGTAATCCTTGTTATTCTTCTGGGGTACATGTAACTGCAGCAATCGATTGGGAGAACATGTATTCAATATATAAAATATATTAGTATTTTTGTATTACAAAAGGTGGATTTATAAAATGTTTACCCTTGAGTTTGAAGGTTTGAATAATGTTGTGTATAGTCATATCCACCGAGACTGACGGTATCATCGTTAACCATGTGACCGTACCCCAGGAACTACCTCCAGCATTACCATCAAAATTACCCGTTGGAGGGACATCAGATACTTCAAATTGTTCCTTCTGAACCAAAAGTTAAAAAGAACGCTGGGTGTTTGACAGACCGAAGTCTATCATAGAAGATATTGATGCATCGTCTATAATTTCAACCAATGCATTTCCACTAAATATAGGCCATATACAACTTAACTTAAGCTTAATTTCACGGGGATCGTATTTCGTGATTTTAAACACTTTATTCTCGATAGCATTATAAGTCGTTGATGGTTCTAATCGCATGATTCTTGCGGACCCGCCCATATACTCGGGTCCTTATGCACTGGTGATAATCCGGCCATCATATTTACATACAACAAATAAACTTGAACTTACCATAATCTGCATCAAACAATATCAAGCCAACAATAAAAAAAGTTTTAACAACTTCATACAATCACAATCAAAACATGCACAATCATACCTAGACCTATGGTCTTCAAAGTCCACTAAACTGCTCCTAACAGTTCCAAAGTGACAAGTTGTGAGATAACCCTCAAATAGTCTCTTCACTGTCAATTGTGGTCAGGTAAGCACAAGTGAGGAAAGGAGGGTTCCGCTCACGAATCACTGTGAGACGGGCCTTTTAAAATTACCTTTCTCACTTGTCTAACCTAGGCATCACAAAGTCAATTTTAGATAAACGATCGAATTCCCACAACCTTCCTCTGTCCTATTGAGCACGACAGTCCTTAGTTGGCCGAGTCTAAATAATTTTTTTATTAAGCTCAAGGGTAATGCGTATGCTTTTAGTGATTTTTAGGGTCTTAGGAAGGGTGATGAAATCCCCATCCAATCTGAATTGGTGTTATAGCCCCTTAAAGTCTGTATTATTTATGCAAAACAGTAACAAACAAAAATCTAAAACACTTGCAAAAAATTTACTTGGCTCGGCGCAAAGAATCCTGCACACAAACAGTTTTATTGGAGAGGGGAAGAGAGTTTGTGTAAAGAATACTGCAGGAAGAATAGTTCAGAGGAGTTCAGAGGAGGTGAAAAGAGAATTGAAATACTCACAGAATTTGGTCACTGAATTTGGTCACAACCCTGAACCTCGGTTTGGTCACTGAATTTGCTCAAGAATTTTACAGCAAGCCGTGGTTCCATCTTGATCCGTCGCGGTGTAGCCGTGAGATATGGGTCTAACTTCAAATTTCTATGGCATTGAACTTGACCTTCTTTCTAACCTGCACACTTGCACAAAATAAAAAATAAGGGTAGCGGAATGGAGAGTTGCAGAGAACTGTATTTATAAAAGATGATGGCGGGTTCTTAGAATACGACCTCTTCAAATTATTGAAGGGGGTGCGTTCTAAGAACCCGCGCTTTTCAATATAATAAAAAAAATTTTAAAAATATGATGTGACTTCACACTGAAAAAAAGATGATCTGACAACACTAAAAAAAATCCGCGTAAAAATAACATATCAGTCACCGTGTCCAAAAAAAACAAAGATGAAGGCGGGTTCGTGGAACCCGCCCTCTTCAATAAAAGATGAAGGGGGCGCGTTCTAAGAACCCGCCCTCTTTGTTTCAGTTTAATTATTTGTACTGCTAATTATTTGCACTGATTGATTTGACAACACACTGTTAAAAAATATTAATAAAAGATGGGGGCGGGTTCTGGGAACACGCTCTCTTCAAATTATTGAAGGGGGCGCGTTCTAAGAACCCTCCCTCTTCAATATGATAAAAAATTTAAAAAGCTTAATGTGACTTCACACTGAATATAAAAGATGATGTGACAACACTAAAAAAAATCCGCACTATACGTAATAATAACAAATCGGTCACTGTGTACAAAAAAAAACAGAGATGAGGGCGGGTTCCAAGATCCGCCCTCTTCAATAATTATTGAAGGGGGCGCGTTCTAAGAACCCGCCCTCTTCGTTTCAGTTTAATTATTTGTACTGCTAATTATTTATACTTATTGATTTGACAACACGCTCTTCAATAATTTGAAGGGGGCGCGTTCTAAGAACCCGCCCTCTTCGTTTCAGTTTAATTATTTGTACTCCTAATTATTTATACTGATTGATTTGACAACACACGGTTAAAAAAATATTAATAAAAGATGAGGGTGGGTTTTGGGAACACGCCCTCTTCAAATTATTGAAGGGGGCGCGTTCTAAGAACCTGCTCTCTTCAATATGATAAAAAAATTAAAAAGCTTGATGTGACTTCACACTGAATATAAAAGATGATGTGACAACACTTTAAAAACCAAATATCACTCACTGTGTCCCAAAATATGCAAAGATGAGGGCGGGTTCTTTGAACCCGCCCTCTTTTCCCTATAAAAACCCGCCCTCCTCCTCAGTATGGTTTGTTCAAATTAACTCTGTGTCCAAATTCCTTTCTCTTATCTAAATATTTTAGGGATTAAAATACCAAAATAATTTCAATGGAGAATCAACCATTCAAAAAATCTCTGCTCGTAGATCTGAACACAGATCTTTCAATATATTACACGGAGAGGAATGATTCAAAACTCTGTCAATTTTTTTTAATTCCCCATTTCTTTTAATTTTAATAGCTGAAAAAATAACATGATTTAATTTTTCAGGATGGAGATAATCTCACAGTCGTCAGCCATAGTCTGCAAGTGGTAAGTTACCGACCAGCGAATAATCGAGTGGATTCGAAGGGCCTGATTTTATGAAGCTTCATTGCTTCGTCATATCCAAATCGACCCCGCTCTCGTTACCTTTCTAGTTGAGCGTTGGAGAAAAGAGACCCACACTTTTTATCTCAGATGGGTGAGACCACTATCACACTCCAGAATATTGGCCTCTTACTCGGTTTACGGGGCAATGGGTTTGGATTGGTGGGAGGAAAAATTGTTGGTCCAGATACCGACCACCCATACTGGGATACATATGCCGAGTCTGCTCTCGGACAGGTAAAAAAATTAATATCAATAAACTCTCAATATCTTTTCAACACCAAATATTGTTTTATACGTTATTAAAAACTAGATCTTATTTTTAATATAATTATGAAGTTTAAATTTTAACTAAGTAAATTATTTATATTTAATATTCAGATTCAGATTCACTCTTCTTTCCCTTCTTTAGTGTACCTATTGCATGGACATTTTGTACATTATTTTTAGCTTTAACATTTCATAAAAAATGCTAATATCAGGCACCAGGAGGCTATAGTAAGGGGTATAAGATCAGTTTAAACTGGCTAAAATATACATTTACTAATGTCCCTGATGAAGCAACCGATGAAGTCTTGGATAGACATGTACGTGCCTATATTCTGTACATGATCGGTTCTTGGTTGATACCGGACCAATCGACAATGCATGTCCATCCTTTATACCTTGGGTTTCTTGCGGACTTTGATGTGTGTGGCCAATATGCTTGGGGAGCATGAGTCCTGGCCTTTCTTTACAAGGAATTCGATAAGACATGTGCTCCAACGAAGAATAAAATTTGTGGCTGCATTACATTATGTCACGCCCCGCTTCCCAAAATACGGAATACGAGGGGTAGACAAGGCCAGCCATGCTCCTACGGTCAAGGAAATGTCCTGTCGTAGTCACACTTCGGCTTCTAGTTTATCATGGTAAACAGTAAACGATGCGCAGGTAATGAGAAATGCAGTAACTGAAAGATACAATAATATAAACTGACCTGAAGTGGAACAAACGAAAGTAACTCGGAATAGCAAGTCAAGAAGTCTGTGTTGCACGTCTAGTTCTGATCCAGGCTAAATCTTCTCCTCACACTGAGCATGCATACTCAGGTCGTCAGAGCGACACAATAGCAATATAATATATATATAATCAAGTGACAGTTCTAGCAGTGGTAATGGATATGAATAACAGTAAATCAACGACAGCATGAATATGAATGTGCAGTAATCAATGCAGCGGAACAGTAACACAGTAGAACGATATGTCACGTATGCCAACACAGCATATAAGGAATATAAATGCCAATATCCCTATCAGTCTCTAAGTCTCACTGTACAGGTCACTAAGCCTATCGTCAGTCCAAGTGTGAGAGTCAACCACTCGCGAGTGTCCTCCACCCAAGGGTAGGACCCAAGGGCAAGGGACCACGGGCCCAACATGTAACAAGAATATCACGGTGTATATATCACATACCCTGTAAATCTCCATATAACTCCCTAAATATATAAGCCGGCATGGGACTCCCGAGATTCTGTTGAACTCACACTTAAACTACCCCACACCCCGTGGTCTACATCAAACGCTAACCATCACCCTAAATACTAATCGATCCATGACAAGTCTGCGCGAGAACTGGTGGCAGGACCTCCATCAAGCACGTCCCGACTAATACCTAAGATAAATGGCAGTGTCGGATGCCTTATCTGTGACACCCGTGCAAATGCTTCCATAAGTGTCCCATACCATTTATAGTCACGCGTACACGCATCCCACAGACGTCGACAATGCAAAAGAATAATAGGGTCACTGATTGTGTACAAGTACGTATCACTTTCACTTAATCACGGATACACGAACACTGACGTACTTGCCACAATCATCACTAAAATCTAATACTGGGTGAATGCACGATATCACTAGGTTATCACTACAATGATATAGGTATGATATGATGCATGAACAGTATAAGAAGCACAATTAAGGTGTCATAAAAACAATAGTCTATCACTTGCACGATTTATCATGAAACGTACGTATATAATTTAGTGAAACGATAAACAGGTAGTAATTAGTATGTTCAGTTATCTATCCATCTAAATTGGTTTCAAGCCAATCGGGTTGCAGGATCAATAGTTATAACCATTTCATTTTAAGCGCTCGCGGCTGCAAATCCGGTTTCAGAATCAGATGTCCGTTTCGCAACGCATTTTAACCCCAGTTGGGATCAGATTTTAGCGACTCTACAGTTGGATGAATTATAGGGTTTTCAGTAAAGTTTTCAACGCAACAGACGGATTGTCAATCGCATCTGTACGTTAGGAGTTATAATCTGTTTAATATTAACATGTCAATTCTGATTCTGTTGGGACTGTTATGTGTCCCGATCTATTAAATTACAGATTAAATATCAAACGGTAACGAAACAGAATGAAACCAATTGTGTTGTCTAGCTGACAGATTTATCTATACTAAAAAGTGGAGTTTCGCAACCTACTAGTTAAGGAACACCTGTGGTACCCATTACGGAACAGCAAGCAACAATTTGAGTCGCTCTGGACTGCAGTCCAGAGTCGCGCTCCGATCCAATATCATCACAGTTTAAATACAGAAATGTCTGGAAACTGGTATAGGGTTAAATTTCGTCAAGTTAGCTTCGATTTGAGCCCTCGAACGCACCATTCTAATATGTATATGATTTATGGTGAATTTAACGGTTTTCAGGTGCAACAGAATTACAGTTTTACGGTTAAACTTGGGGGCAGTTTTTTTAGTCGTTAACGATCAAATTATCCAACGAAATTCATACACTAAGTTCAAAGCCATACGGGCCAAACAAAACTATTTAGTTCCGCCAAATTGGGAAAGGTTTCCCATTGGGAACACACGTCGAGCAGGTTATGGCACATAATCAGTTTAAATTTGCAACTTTATAATCTATGTATTTAGTGATTGTACCATAAGTAAATAGCATGTAAGCAAGTAAAAACTTGCCTGGAAGTGCACGGCAGCGAGGTACAGTAATGACACGTCCCGAGCACGGATTAGCAACTCACGCGACGAGTCTCGACTATGCTTGGGCTTGGTTCGAGCTTGGGGATGTGTTGTTGCGCGCTCAGGCTGTGTCGGGGCTTGAACAAGTGATTCCCACACCGCTTGTTAATGCGGTAACCAACTGATCCATGAGATGGGAGTGAGACGGTTTGGAGAAAAGAGAGAGAATCAAATATATATATATAGAGAGAGTGTGTTAGAAAGAGAGGGGGAGAGAGAGAGAGATAACTGAGAGAGGGAGGGAGAACTGTAAGAGAGAGGGAGAGAGAGAGAGAGAAAGCTGGGAGAGAGTTACAGAGAGAGGGAGAGAGAGAGACAGTGAGTGAGGAGAGAGAGAGAGAAACAGTGAGGGAAAGAGAGAGAGCTCAGAGGGAAAGAGAGTGAAGGAGAGGGGTCGAGTGAGAGAGAGAAGCAGAGAGGGGTGGTTACGATGACGACGTCGACGACGATGATGATGAGGATGCGGTGGGAGTCGACTGGGGTGAGGTTGCTGACGACGAGGGGAGGTCGAAGGTGCGTGCAGAGGTCTCGTGGAAGATGAAGGAGGGAGTGGGGAGCTCGGGTTTAATGGTGGTCGACGGTGGAGGTGAGGGAGGAGACTGTGATGCTGATGATGGCGGCGACGGCGACAGGGCGGTCACGGTTGCAGGTGAGTGGGTGCAGGGGAGTGGGTGATGGGTGTCGCGCAGGGAGGAGGTGGAGTCGTGTGAGGAGGAGAAGGAGATGGCTGCGTCGTTGATGGAGGTGGTGCAAGGTGGTCGAGGCGAGGCTCGATGGAAGAGTAGCAGCAGGGGCGGTGAGAGAGAAGAGGAAGAAAATAGAGGTGGGGGAGGACTGCTGGAAGTGAGGGGGAGAAGATGGGGAATCGTCGTGATGAGTAACGCGCGCTCGAGTCGTGGGGAGAACGGCAGCGCGTGGGCGTGAGAGGCGGCGGAGATCGTGGATCGCGCGCGCGAGAGGGGGAAAGAGCCGTTGGAGGAGAAGCACAGTAACGGGCGGGTCGGGTTGTGAAACGGCGCGATTAGGGTGAAGCGGGCTGGGCGCTGGGGAGTTTGGGCTGGGCCAAAAAATATAAAGAAAGGATTTATTTGGGGGGAAAGAAACGGAGCAGGCCGGCAAAGGAAAATGAATTAGATTATAAAAGAGATGGGCTGGCTTGGTGGGCTGGAAGAAATATTAAGGAATTTTATAAAATAGGGATGTGGACATGGGCCGAGAAAATAAAAGGGAAGCGGGCCGGAGGAATTAATGATAAGAGAATTAGAGGAAGGAAATGGGCCAGGGATTTTGAAATGGAAACTAATTTAAATAAGAGGATGGATGAGTTTTAGGAATTTATAAAAAATGAAATGGAGTTCTAAGCCAGTGAAGGATTTAAAAGAATTATAAGGGAAAGGAGATAGGCTGGCTGAGTTTAAATAAAATAAAATAAAATAATGGGGAAAATTACAAAGGCTGGGATTTTTTTATAAAAAGGAACTGATAGATTTGGTTTGGGTTTTGGTCTAATAAAAAGGAAATGGGTTGAAAATAATTATAGTTTGGGTATTATGGATAGAAGAAAAATAGGGTTTTGAAGAATTAAATTTCTAAATAAAATAAATGAAATTATAATTAAAATAAATAGAATTCTAAAGTACAAAAATACAAATTTAGTATAAAAGAGGCTGGGTATTACACATTACTTCAGGTACATTCCTTGTTTTTAACAGCTAGACATTTGCAAAATTGTAATATTGGATCTTTCTCTTATCATCTGACACTTTATTTATATATTTGGTCATGGGAGCACATGTGTATGAGAAGACTGGATCAAGTTAAAATCACTGCCGTGGATACCCTTGGAAAACCGCTCGGCTCTTGGTGGAATGGCAAGAAAACGTATAAGGCTCCTCGTCGAGTACTTAGGTACTATAGAGATGAGTTGGATCGCATGTAGGCGACTCGGGTAACCATAACTTAGGTAATTAATTTTGTTTTAAAATTTTGAAATATCTTCATCACAATTTTTGTACTATATTATTTGCACAGTTCACGTGGACGCCTTATACAGCAGATCGTCTGCAAAGATTACCCGGCATCTGTATCGAAGGAGAGCCGGTTTGGTGGGCTCGATGCCCACTCCTATGCATTAATATCGTTGTTACGCACCTACCGGGCCGGGTGTTGCGACGGTTTAATAGATTGCAATATATTCCTGTCCCGCCGCCTTCGTCTATGACAATAGAGGGAGACTTGCGAGGAGGAAAGGCGGAGCATGATTAAAGGGAGTATCATCATCAATATTTACTGAGATAGGAGGATAGGCAGCGTAATATTGCCTTACAGCAAATAGGTGACCAAACAACCACCGACGCTACCGAAGCATATCTACAGTGGTATAAGCGTGTCGCCATAAGATATCTTTCTGCTCCCCCTAACGACTTCCCAAACATCCAGCGGTACGAGCCCAGAGGCCATGTGGAACGAGATCTGGTAAATTGAATTCTTTAAATTATATTACTTTTTAACATCCGGCGGTATGAGTCAATACTTATTTCTTATTTCTAATGTAACAACAGGCTCGTGGGTTGCATTATATACAATCAATGATGCAGGATCCATATCCGCCTGATGCTAGTCCGGATACTCAGGCTTTATTTTCAAATTGCGACTCATATATTGGTGGTATATTCGGTCAATATAATATGCTTCCACATTTCTCGCCGACACCAGAGGAGCAGCATGAGCCTGCACCAGAGCAGCAGCATGAACCGGCACCAGAGCCGCAACATGAGCCGGCACCAGAGCCGCAGTATCAGGGAGATCCAGAGCAGCAAGATCAGTGGTTTGGATCACCATACTGTCAGCAGCAACCCTGGCAAACCGGACAAACGCAACAACCGGAGGAACAACAGCTTTGGGGGACTAGTTTTGCGCAACAACCGTTTTGGGGGTCAGGTTTTGCACAACAGCCGTCTTGGGGCTCAGGTTTTGCACAACAATAGCAATCTTAGGGGTCAGAATTTGCGCAGCCATGAGGCCCAGGTTTTGTGCAACAGCAGCCGCATGAAACCGGGACAGGTTCTTCGCAACAACTGCCTAGTTGGGATACGGATCTTTCGTCCTACATACAGTTGTTGGGAGGCAACACATATCCGACACCTGTCCCACATTCAGGATTTGCGGAACAACAGCCTGTCTAAGACGCTGCTGAAGCCGAAACTGAAGCCGAAGCAGAAGAGCAGACGCCGCCGCCGCCACATATCCAAGAAACGGAAGGGTCCTCCAGTCATCCCAAGAGACATAGGCTTATGTCAAGCCTCGTCGGATTGGGAAAGGGAAAAAGAAAGCGATACTTATATAATTTTACAAACAGATACGATTTTTTTGTATTATAAATTTGACGGATTCATTTTGTTATTAGAGTGTATACCAAATTCAAACGGTTAATATTATACAATTTTTATTTTTTTATTCTATATTTAATTCATTCGTATTTTTAATTTATTTTTTTTAAAAAAAATTGGGGCAGGTTCGTTCTGAGAACCCGCCCTCTACTCATTTAAGGGGAGGGAGTGGAGGACGGGTTTCTAGAACCCGCCCTCTGTTTAGAGGGTTGGGTGGGTGGGTGTGTGGGGGAGGGGGGGGGGTTGGGCTATTTCTGCAAATTAAAATCAAACCCCCTATTTTAATAATTTTAATTTAAAACTACCCTATTTAAAAATAAAAAAAAAACTTTCTCCGCTTATCATAAAATAAAATAAAATAATTGTTGCTTACTATTTAACTGTATTCGTAATCTAGCAACCTCCCTGCCATCCATCCCATCTGATAAGCTTGGATGGAATGCTCTTCAACAATCTAAACCATGTTGCCGACACCGCCTCTGCTTCGATGGGTTGCAGCTGGGGTTTCTCGGTGAGGGCCCTGGTGCAAGTCGGACGGGACAGGCACCTCCCAAAAATCTTCAGCCACCCCGCAAGGCACTCTAGCATGGTACAGATGCCGGCAGGGGGTCTCTCGCATCTCCTCCCCGTGCTTGAGGCCCGACAAGCATATAATGCACATGTGGGCCTCCTCCTCCTCCTCCTCCTCTTTGTGTTCACTCTCCTACTTAATTCCTCCTTGATTTGGCCTGCTCTCAACCTGAGTGCACACGCATATCAACCATCTGATCTTTGACCCTTTATTTTATTTTATTTTATTTTAATCTAATCGGCATATAGATGCATGGAATTAATGCAAATTCTAACTCAGTGAGAAATGAGAAATTTAGAAACATGAAACAATAGTAATATATGATGGAAAACTGACAAATTGAACAAATTAATAAAAATTCTATAAAATATAGCCTCAATGAACTGAATTAGATCTGACCGTCCAAATACATTGGATGGTTCAGATTCCATCATCAACCATGGTAAATTTAATGCGATTCTTTTTCTGTTCAATATCATTGACAACCAATCGATCATTCCTTCATTACCAGCAAAGTACACAACAAACTTTGACCTGTAGAATTTTATTTTTTTTGGTGGGTTCATAAGATTCCATTATTTTAAAATATTCATATTGATTTTCTTATCAATCCCATTCATCCCCACCCTTCATTACTCTTTCCACTGTACACCAGATTCATACCAAATAATCTGTGCAAGGATGCATGGTTAGGTACAGATAGGTTTTCTAAAATTTAAAATCCATCCGCAATTTTAATGCATTCCTCCGGATCCGTCCAATGATATATACCGTTAAAACAAATAAATTCCTACCCATTAAGGAGGGTTGTGCGGGTTTGACCCATCCCCGTGTGTAACCTTTTATACCTCTTCCCTTTCCTCCTTTCCACGATCGAAGTTAAGAATTTGCCTGTTGTGTAGTCCCCAGGCTTACATGGTACCCGCCCTCATGCATGACCAGAGGCATCTTACTGGTCCTTCTTCTCATCGGGATTTGGAAAAAAAATGTTGCAGAAAGAAGAGACTGAATCGTCTGTCAGATCGAGATATTCCCTGTGACGATTCATGCGTTGAGCCAGTCACAGGTTTGTGCCGTTTGCCACAACACATTTGAGCCAGGGCAGCGTGTACGCACATTGACCTGCTCGTATGCATGGGTTTCATGCCGACTGCATCGACAAGTGATTGGCATCTCATCGGACTGTGGATTCTACAATAACCACGGAGATAGATGATACGCGGAATAATGTTAACGACTCAATCACATAACAACAACGCAATACAATGAAAGATATAAAACGATAAATGCGCGAGAACAAGAGAATCAAACAAACCAGAGCGAGACACAAGAATTTATTAATGATGTCCACCCTATTAGCCAAGACAGAATGATAAACGAAAATTTTAATGCAAGCACTAGAAACCCAAATCTAGAAATCGTCCAAACACTAAAATAGCAAAACAAATAAGAGAGCTAGCTATTAGGTTATGAACAAACAGTTTTTGTAGTGTGTTCATCCAATAATGGAAGACCCCTTCTAGGTTCGTAGATTGTTTGGAACGAGCTTAAGAGTCGACCGTCTTTGCCAAAGATGATCCACGCGAGAGAACTCGATTCAAGCTCTAGCTTTACTCTAATAAACCTTTTGTGAAGCAACGAACACTCAAAACTTGCTAAGTAGTGAGATATATATAGGAATTTTACACAATCATTTTCTTTCTAATTTTCAATCTCAAGAGACCTTTCATACTCAAGAGGAAGGAGGAGGATAAAGGAGAAGAGAGAGAGAGAGTGTGTGTGAATGAGAGAATAAATCAATTCCACAAAAAATCAAGCATGTTAGAATAGTTTTAGTAAACCAATTTCTAAATAAAAAATGCATGTCCATTCCTCTCACCATACTCTATTTACACCTCATCCCTCCATTTCATTTCATATTTTCCACAAAAAAAAATACTCTAAATAAGGCGTCATCTTTCTAGAAGTATTTTGTATAAATACAAAATACAATCCGGTATATGTATCGTATACATATCTGTGGATTCGTATAAAAATATGAATAGCCAAGAGAGAGAATAGAAAGTGAACATAATACTTGAATACACACACACTTGATTTAATAATCCGGCTTAAAAATAAGCCGGGTAGTATTATCAAACGTCCGATTAATATCCGTGTATTTAATACTCGTATTTAACTAGACTCCTGCACATATAAACATACAGTCTCTACATCATTTTGGCTGAACTGGAAAAACCTTATGTGTGGAACTCTAAAGACTCGTAATATGCTGGCAGTAAGTTACTGGATAAAATCTATAACCACAAGCATGTCAGTGACATTACCTATACGTAAAGGCTACCCAGGTATGTGTCGAAAGGGATATCGACAATCAAGTCCATCCATACCCTACTGAGCCTATAAGTGACAATCTCCGTACAATCCGATCTCTTCGTCTGATAATGTCGCATACCGGGTCTAGGGGTGAAAGCCGTCAGATCACTAATAACCCGATAAGTCATGCTGATATCAGGCTCATGACCAACCGAGAAACTACTGATCTCCTATCAGTAAATATCCTTCGCCCTTTCCAGGGACTTATGGTAATGGCCAACCGAACACGGCGTGACATTAACTCCTTACACCGGGAGAGATGAATCCCTTCCGATCGCTCACTGCTTTCATGTGGCTCGGGACGGTACTCAATTAAAACATGTTTTCCTGACTCCTTAAAGCCATGGTAGAGTAGTAATCAAAATACAATGTGAACTTACACGAGACAAATGACGATCTCAGGTATACAGACTACCATGTACTCATGTCATCAGAGAACTACTATTTGACGTTAGGTATAATACCATGTAAGAGTTTTCGGCGAGTTCGTTCGGTGTACTCATTCTCTAATGAGCACCTTTCGGTGTACTCATTCTCAAATGAGCACATATATACAATTTTTGGTGTCAAACACCAGTGGCTGTGAGACCGGCCATCGCCCCTCGTCAGGGTCAAGAAATGTATACATTAGTCTACTCTGAAATATCGATACCCAGTCTCGATACTCTTATGACTAGGAACATTTAAAGATATTCTTATGGACTACCCAACTCGCATAAGTATGATCGCCATCATAATGCTGGTAATCAAATAAGGATCCTACGGACTTTATCATTATATATTAGCGATACGTAATAGCAAGTAAAATATATACACATGAATAATAAAGACAAATAAGATAGCATACTATCATCTTGAGCAAGACTGTGCTACCTGTATAGGTCTTCCTTCAATTACCATAATTGCCTTCCTGCAATTACATTAATTGGCTTGAGGGCATTATATCCAACAATCTACTACTTGCACTTAAGGCTAATTATTGTGGTATCGCATACCCACACGTTTCATGTGCTATCGAATACCTAACTTCTCTACTAACAGTTTCGTAAACTGTGTTTGAGAAATAACTGTGTTCGAGAAATACCCTCAGTGAGTGGATCCGCTACAATATTTCTAATTTTATCTCTCTTTATTTCAACTTCGCGGAGATCAACTAACTCCTGAATTGAGCGATATCTACCTTAGAATTTATCTGGATAGATGATGGGACCAAGTTCATAAATGAACAATTTTATCCAACAACTTCTTAGGCTGTATCCTTTGCTGTGTCATTATAACAACTCCAATTCTTGTGTATATAAAATTGATTTAAAGTTAATATATACTTGGGGTATTTACATTTTATGTGAGTGTTATAAGAATTTGATTTACTTTTGAACAACAAGAAAGAGCTTGTAGCTCATTGGCAAGACCTTGCACTGTTGAACCAAAGTACCAGAGTTCAAATCCCATCAGCCACATTATCTTTTTAATTTGATTTCTTTTAATTTTTTTAGAAGCCCAAGAGTCTACACGTGCATAACCCGTAAAACCGAGAGTCACACATAAAATAAACGGGTCCACGAGATAAACCAAGCGATAAGGGACACGTGGCATGGAGACTCGGGCCGACTCAGGCCGGTGACTCGCCTGACTCGGCCGGCGCCGCCGGCCTGACTCATCCCGATCCTATTTTTTCTTCAACTCCCAGAGACCTTTGGCCTACCCCACTCCCCCTGCACCATTTAAAATCTTTGAAATTAAACAGAGAATTAAAACACCCATTTTAATTTTTTAAATGCAAAATTAAATACAATTTTTATCACACCCTTTCATTTACCCTAAACCCTGATTTTTCCTATAAATACCACATCTAAACTCACCCCTCCTCACTTCCAAATCCCTGTCCAAACTCTCAAGAAAATTCCCTAGACTTTTTATGTGCAAGTGGAGTTAGCAAAGGGTGAAACTCCGGCGAACTTCCGACGACAATCCGAGAAGTTTCCGGCGACGAAATGACGCACCGGTACTTCCCCAACCTTCCTCTTCCTCTTCTCTTGACCCTAAACCCATAAGTCCCCCTTCTCTCTCTCTTTTGCTATTATCAAATTCTTAATCCTTAAAACGTGTCGGAAGCGGAGTTATCCGGCTTCCGATTCTCTTTTCTTTCAAAATACAACATTTTCTTAATAAAAAACCTACAACTTTTGATATATATTGTTCAATACTCATTAAATAAGACAATAGAACAAGTTTGATATTAAAATGATAATCGTAGCAAGTTTTATTCCACTTTTACATTAAAATACCTCTATATTTCATATCGACATGTTTATACCTTTTAACCATGCTAGCTTTAGAAAACTCACGAGGTAATGACCTACCTCCTCACAACACTCATATGTAACATATCACGATGATATTTGGGAACATAGTTTTGGGAAAAATACGATTTTACACATAACTACCTCTGACTTATAAAAACATTTTTCTACCAGATACGTATTTTTAACAATCTTTGCAATGTGCCGCTACAACCCATTTCGGAGAATCCGTTCGGGATGGTGCGGATTATCGCACATCTTCAGCCTTAATAGTGCGAGATGCAAACCTCCGCAAGGAGCATATGGTCTCGAAAGATTTAAAATACAATTTTCTTTAGAAAATGTGATTTCTATTATAAATAAAACTTATATTTTTAATAAATAAATAAATATATATAATTAATATCAAAATATCTATTTTTAATATTTATAAAATTCCACATTTCCAAAATTCAAGAAAAACATTCCATTTAAATGAAAATACCATACAAGTCCAATATTACAAATAAATACCATATATTATGAAATTAGATTTTATTCACTAGAAATGTCATATTGATAAAATATACATCCATGAAAACTCTAAAGATGATAATAAAATACTTTAGGTGTATTTTGAAAATTATACAAAATTATTTTACATAAACCCCCCTCAAGTTATACTAAATTACAATAAGGAGCCTAGTAAACATAGGTTTAAGCGGGACCAGTCTCTTGAGCCCCACGGAGCCGGAGATATGGGTGCTTGTCTATTTAATGTAGACAACTTAACAAACGGTGTTATCAATACGGTAATCGACTTTGAAAAAGACATAAATCCTGTCGTCCATGTGCAGCGGTTACCGATAGCACCAAAACATAATTCAGGATTCAATTTCTTTTTTAATTGTCTGACTCAGACCGAGTTTCAATATAATCAAATCTGACTTGAATATGATTCAAGTATCAAAACTACAATACAATATGGATCTATGAATCCGTCTATTCAATCTATATCAACTACATTGACTGAACCGAACCATGGATATACATCCATCTACATGATTCTCCAGTTACATCCATTTACTGATATCATGGTTTCGGCAAGTCATCCATCTATATAATCTATAATACAAGACAATACAATTTATAATACAATACAAACAATACAATCAAGATATCGCGGGGTTTAAGGGGTAGATTGGTACAGAAGGTGTTAGAAGTGGCCCGAGACTGCAACCATTAAGACATCTAACCTGAATTCAATTGCCGTTGTACTGTGGCTGAACGGTTCCTTGTATTCCGTCCACCATAGTCTCTGGTCTATTGAGACTCCTCTCGTATACACTGGCCTCTTCTGTACCAAGCTGCAAACTACAGTGTTAACACTAGATACAACATTATAACAATATAATACCACTTTAAAAGTTACTCTCTCTCTGTCTATTATACTTCTTCCTTATCTTTGGAACTTACCGAGCGATTTGTTCGCTGACGACATTCTCTTTCTTCTTCTTTGGAATGTCGTCAGGGGATTCACTAGAGATCGAGCCCACCAGCGAGGACTTGAATCAGCTAGCCTTCGACCCGGAGCTCTAGTTACTTGTACACATTTACATTCTATATTTTTCATTTCTGTTATGCCACTGTTTAGGCATTGCTTTCCATTCTATGTATTTACTTTTCTGATGTATTGTAAAAAGAATATTAATAAATAAAGTTGTTGTTCAATATATATCTATTGTCATTGTCTCTTGTGCATTTTATTTATATTGCTTAGATACACTCAGCGTGTTTACTTCAGAGTAAATACGTAGCGGCCAGTTGCGTCCCCTTCGCCGTATACTGGGAAGCGGGGCGTGATAAGTTTTGTTGGTGGCCCATGCAGGTCAGAGCTGTATGGAACATTACCATGCAGTTCTGTTCTGCATGGATAATCTAAGTAATATAACACAAGAACCATCAACTGAAAACATTCTTTAGAATTCATATTTCTTGAATCTTATCATTTCATATACTTTGAATCTGTCCTAACCCAAATTTTTCTTTCAAGATTATGGATTCCCCAAACAACACCAGCACCAATGTCAACAACACACCTCCAACACTACCACTCGCACCTGCCGTCCCTGCTCCAATCAACGAGCAGACGGTTCTGCTTGAGGCAATCCGCATCCTCCTGAAAGGACAGCAGCAGCAGACTGCTATCCTGATGAACCGACCAGAGGAAGAAGCACCTGGGGTGAAGCAATTCAGAGCTTTGCACCCTAAACAATTTTCAGGGAAAGAGAGCCCTCTAGAAGCTGAGGAATGGGCTCAAAGTATCGAAGATGATCTGGCAGCAGCACAAGTGCCAGAGGTAGCTTGGGTTCGTGTTGCGAAATTACAACTCACGGACAATGCACGGGTTTGGTGGAAGGCGGAAGAAAGCCGTCTTGATCAACTCATCGAATGGAAGACTTTCCGCGACATGTTCGACGCAAAGTACTTCCCAGAGACTTCCAGGTTCGACATGGAACAACAATTCATCCATATGCAATAAGGTTCGATGCGGACCAAATCAGTGGATGAATATGATGCTGAGTTCACCATGCTCAGTCGGTAAGATATGTCTCAATAATTCGATTTTTCAATAAATCACGTATTACACAGCTAACACAATACTTTAACAGATTTGCGGCACACCTGATACCAACGGATGAGATCAGAGCCCGTCGATTTCAACAAGGTTTAGATTCGGAGATCCAGTCTGCATTGGCCACAAGTGACTTTCCGACTCATGAATCGGCTCTGAAAGCTGCCCGTCGTTATGAGGCAGTGGTAAAGATGAGGGGCAGATCTTAATCTGCTGAAGTTAAGCGCCCTGCCAACCAGATGGCAGGAGGAGCCTCGTCAAGGCCACCATTTATGCCCAGGAGACCGGGAGTACCAATCAACCGGCCCAGCCCAACATTCTGCACATACTGCAAGAGAGATGGGCATCTGATGAAAGACTGCTGGCGTGCAAATCGCCTTTGCTTAGTCTGCGGCTCAGCTACTAACGATATTGGGTCTTGTCCTCGTAGACAAAATCCATATGTTGCACTCAGGCCAGCAATCACATACTAGCAGCGATCAGCCTTTCAGGCACCTGCTCCAAGACTCGCTCTCCCTGCTCCACTACCTAGAGGACCACCGACTGCATCTCCTCCTCGTCAGTTCCATCAAGCTCAACGGAACGTTCCGAGGAATGCTCCTCCGGCCAGGAGAAATGTACCACGGCGATAGGCTTTCACGATGACTGTGGAAGAAGCTGGGACCACTGGCCAAGTCATCACTGGCAACCTTTCTTCTCAAGCTTTTCTTTCAGTCTTATCACCTACCTACACATTTTTCTCTATACCTAAAACATATCCCACATACCTTAGGTACAATCTTAGTAGCCTCACTTCCTGCACTAGCACTCTTCGATACTGGAGTATCTCATTGCTTTATGTCGCAACGGTTCATCCGAACTCATGCGATTCCAGTCACACTGCTTGTATCCAGTTGGAATGTCAGTTCAGGAAATGGCGTTCTAAAGGCAACAATGGGATACAGCTTGTGTCCAGTAGTCATCTGCAGCAGAGAATTCTATGCTGACTTCAAGGTGCTGGACATACCGAACTTCGATGTGGTTCTAGGTATGGATTGGCTCAGAACATTTTATGCTACCATTGATTGTCGTCAAAGGAGGGTAGTATTCGAGATTCCAGAGCATCCGGTTTTCTATTTCAGAAGTGGAGACCGTACCCTGGAACCAAGTACTTACAAGGCGAAACCAAAGAAGGCAGTGATTGCAGCAATTCAAGCAGAGGAAGCATCAAAGCCAGAAGTGGTTCGAGACTTCGACGATGTGTTTCCTGAAGATATATCAGGTTTGCCTCCCGATGAGCTCTTGAATTCAGCATTGATTTAGTACCAGGAGCACAATCGGTGATCAAAGCACCTTATCGATTAAGTCCGGAAGGTTTGAAAGAAGTCCGAACTCGGTTGGATGAATTATTGGCGAAAGGATGGATTCGTCCCAGCACTTCAAGTTGGGGATCTCCAGTTTTTCTTGTAAAGAAGAAGGAAGGTTCATACATAATGCGCATCAATTATAGAGCCTTGAACGAAGTAACGATAAAGAACAAGTATCCACTCCCGCGCATCGATGATTTATTCGATCAGCTAAGTTGATCTTGTGTTTTCTCTAAGTTAGATCTTCGTTCAGGTTATCATCACGTGAAGATCAAGGAAGCTAATATTCATAAAAAGCATTCAGAACTCGTTATAGACATTACGAATTTCTTGTGATGCCATTTGGAGTGACCAACGCACCAGCAATATTCATGAACCTGATGAATCAAGTTTTCTGGGAGTATTTAGACAGGTTTGTTGTCATCTTTATCGACGACATCTTGGTATATTCAAAGAGTCGGAAAGAACATGCCGAGCACCTACGGATTTTCCTGGAAACTCTACGACAACATCAACTCTACGCCAAGTACAGCAAGTGCGAGTTCTGGCTAGATCAAGTTGGTTTTCTCGGACATATTGTATCAGGCGAAGGAATCTTTGTGGATCCAGCGAAAGTTTCAGCAGTAAGCGAATGGCCGACACCAAAGTCAGTGAAGGGCATTCAAAGTTTCTTGGGTCTAGCTGGGTATTACCGAAGGTTCATTGAAGGATTTTTGAAGATAGAAACACCTTTGACCAAGCTCATACGTAAAGATGAAGAATTTATGTGGTCAGAAGCATGCGAACAAGCTTTCGTAGAACTCAAGTCAAGATTGACATCAGCGCCTATTCTCGTTATACCGGACCAATCTGGAGGTTTCGAAGTGCATTGCGATGTATCCGGTAAGGGATTATGATGTGTTCTACATGAGCACGGAAAGGTTGTGGCTTATACTTCAAGACAGCTGAAGATTCATGAGCGCAATTATCCGACACATGATTTGGAATTGGCATCTGTTATCTTTGCTCTTAAGATTTGGCGCCATTATCTTCTTGGTGAACGAGTGGACATCTACACAGATCACAAGAGTCTGAAATATGTGTTTACTCAGAAGGAGTTAAATATGCGGTAGAGACGATGGTTAGAACTCATGGCGGACTTTGACATCAACCTGCAATATCACCGGCAAAGGTGAATGTGGTATCTGATGCCCTTAGTCGCCAACCATTAGCAACGAATCTCACCGCTCAGTGGAAGCTTCAACAAGACTTGCGTCATATGGAGATTGAATTGATCATGCCAAGTAACGCTTCAAGTTTGATGAATTTACAAGTTCAATATACTATTGTCAATCAGATCAAAGCAGCTCAAGCAAGTGATACTAAATTGCAAAAGATCAGAGAAAAAGTAGAGAATGGACTCAGAACAGACTTTATCATCCATGAAGATGGATCTTTGAGGTACGTCATTAGATTATGTGTACCAAAAGGTTCTGTTCGGAAAGAGTTAATGAAAGAAGCTCACAGCTCTCCCTATTCAGTACATCCTGGAGGTACAAAGATGTACAAAGATCTACATCAAAGTTACTGGTGGCATGTAATGAAGCGTGAAGTAGTCAGAAGCGTCGCTAAATGTTTGGTGTGTCAGCAAGTAAAGGCTGAACATCACAGGACAGCTGGATTACTTCAACCGTTACCTATTCCAGAATGGAAGTGGCAACACATCACAATGGATTTTGTGACTGTACTTCCTCACAGCACGAAAGGTAACAATGCGGTATGGGTTATTGTAGATCGACTCACAAAGTCGGCACACTTCATCCCATTTTGAGTTGGCCAATCAACTGAGACATTAGCAAAGAAGTACATGAAGGTAAGAATCTACTTAACATTTAAACTCTTCATAATGTACTATCTCTGATACCCATGAACTCATACAGGAAATTGTGAGACTTCATGGTGTACCGGTCTGCATTGTCTCCGATCGTGACACCAGGTTCCGATCGCAATTTTGGCAAAGTCTGCAAGCGAGCTTGGAAACAAGTCTGAACTTCAGCACAGCTTATCATCCACAAACTGATGGTCAGTCTGAGCGAACTATTCAGTTCTTGGAAGATATGCTCAGAGTATGTATGTTAGACTTAGGTGGATCGTGGGAAGATCACCTACATCTTATGGAGTTTTCATACAACAATAGCTACCAAGCAAGTATCGGAATGGCACCTTTTGCAGCGCTATATGGAAGGAAGTGTCGATTGCCATTAAGTTGGGACGACATCGGTGATAGGGAACTTTTTGGACCCGAGATGATAGTAGCAACTGTTGATTTGGTTCGTACTATCAGAGAAAGAATGCGCATAGCCCAAGATCGACAGAAGCACTGGGCTGATGCAAAACGCCGTCATTTGGAGTTCCAGCCGGGAGATCATGTATTTATGAAGATATCTCCAAACTGCGGAGTGATTCGATTTGGAATACGGGGTAAACTCAGTCCAAGATACATTAGACCGTTCGATATAGTCGAACGAGTCGGTGAAGTGGCTTATCGCTTGGCACTTCCACCTTCATTGGAAGGAGTGCACAATGTGTTCCACATATCCCAACTCAGAAGGTATGTGAGCGACCCCGGCCCTATTCTCGATCATTCCGGGATCACTGTACAGCCTGACTTATCTTGTGAGCAACAACCTGTGGAGATCCTGGACAGGGAAGTGAAGTCACTTCGGAACAAGTAAGTCAACTTGGTTCGAGTGATGTGGAGAAAAGACACTCCAGGAGAATCGACATGGGAAAGGGAAGATGAGATGCAGGCAAGATATCCTCACTTATTTGTAAACTAGTTCTTAAAATAAATTGTAAATTTCGAGGACGAAATTTTTGTAAGGAGGGTAGACTGTAACAACTCCAATTCTTATGTATATAAAATTGATTTAAAGTTAATGTATACTTGGGGTATTTACATTTCCTTTGAGTGCTATAAGTATTTGATTTACTTTTGAACAGCAAGAAAGAGCTTGTAGCTCATTGGTAAGAGCTTGCACTGCTGAACCAAAGCACCAGAGTTCAAATCCCATCAGCCACATTATCTTTTTAATTTGATTTCTTTTAATCTTTTTTGAAGCCTAAGAGTCTACATGAGCATAACCCGTAAAACCAGGAGTCACACATAAAACAAATGGGTCCACAAGATAGACCAAGCGACAAGGGACATGTGGCATGGAGACTCGGCCGACTCGGCCTGGTAACTCGCCCAACTCGGGCGGCGCCGCTGGCTCGACTCAGCCCGATCCCATTTTTTCTTCAACTCCCAGAGACCTTTGGCCTACCCCACTCCCCCTGCACCATTTAAAATCTCTGAAATTAAACAGAGAATTAAAACACCCATTTTAATTTTTTAAATGCAAAATTAAATACAATTTTTATCACATCCTTTCATTTACCCTAAACCCTAATTTTTCCTATAAATACCACATCTAAACTCACCCTTCCTCACTTCCAAATTCCTGTCCAAACTCTCAAGAAAATTCCCTAGATTTTTTGTGTGCAAGTGGAGTTAGCAAAGGGCGAAACTCCGGCGAACTTTCGACGACAATCCGAGAAGTTTTCGGCGACGAAACGATGCACCGGTACTTCCCCAACCTTCCTCTTCCTCTTCTTTTGACTCTAAACCCGTAAGTCCCCCTTCTCTCTCTCTTTTGCTATTCTCAAATTCTTAATCCTTAAAACGTGTCGGAAGCGGAGTTATCCGTCTTCCGATTCTCTTTTCTTTCAAAATACAATATTTTCTTAATAACAAACCTATAACTTTTGATATATATTATTTAATACTCATTAACTAAGACAATAGAACAAGTTTGACATTAAAATGATAATCGTAGCAAGTTTTATTCCACTTTTACATTAAAATACCTCTACATTTCATATCGACATGTTTATACCTTTTAACCATGTTAGCTTTAGAAAACTCACGAGATAATGACCTACCTCCTCACAACACTCATATGTAACATAGCACGATAATATTTGGGAACATAGTTTTGGGAAAAATACGATTTTACACATAACTACCTTCGACTCATAAAAACATTTTTCTACAAGATGAGTATTTTTAAAAAATCTTTGCAATGTGCCGCTACAACTCATTTCGGGGAACCTGTTCGAGATGGTGCGGATTATCGCACATCCTCAGGCTCAGTAGTGCGAGATGCAGACCTCCGTAAGGAGTATACGGTCTCGAAAAATTTAAAATACAATTTTCATTAGAAAATGTGATTTCTATTATAAATAAAACTTATATTTTTAATAAAAAATATATATGTAATTAATATCAAAATATCTATTTTTAATATTTATAAAATTCCACATTTCCAAAATTCAAGGAAAACATTCCATTTACAAGAAAATACCATACAAGTCTAATATTACAAATAAGTATCATATATTATGAAATTAGGTTTTATCTACTAGAAATATCATATTGATAAAATATACATCCATGAAAACTCTAAAGACGATAATAAAATACTTGAGGTGTATTTTGAAAATTATACAAAATTATTTTACATAAAACCCCCTCAAGTTATACTAAATTACAATAAGGACCCTAGTAAACATAGGTTTACGCGGGACCAGTCTCTTGAGCCTCACGAAGCTGGAGATATGGGTTCTTGCCTATTTAAGATAGACAACTTAACAAACGGTGTTATCAACACGGTAATCGTCTTTGAAAAATACACAAATTCTGCCGTCCATGTGTAGCGGTTACCGATAGCACCAAAACATAATTCAGGATTTAATTTCTTTTCTAATTGTCTGACTCAGACTGAGTCTCAATATAATCAAATCTGACTTGAATATGATTCAAGTATCAAAACTACAATACAACATGGATCTATGAATCCGTCTATTCAATTTATATCAACTACATTGATCGAACCGAACCATGGATTTACATCCATCTACATGATTCTCCAGTCACATCCATTTACTGATATCATGGTTTCGGTAAGTCATCCCTCTATACAATCTATAATACAAGACAATACAATTTATAATACAATACAAATAATACAATTAAGACATCGCGGGGTTTAAGGGGTAGATTGGTACGGAAGGTGTTAGAAGTAGCACGAGACTGCAACCATTAGGACACCTAATCTGAATTCAATTGCCGTTGTACCGTGACTGAACGGTTCCTTGTATTCCTTCCACCGTAATCTCTGGTCTATTGAAACTCCTCTCGTATAAACTGGCATCTTCTATACCAAGCTGCAAACAACAGCGTTAACACTAAATACAACATTATAACAATATAATACCACTTTAAAAGTTACTCTCTCTCTCAATCTATTCTACTTCTCCCTTATCTTTGGGACTTACCGAGCGATTTGTTCGCTGATGACATTCTCTTTCTTCTTCTTTGGAATGTTGTTAGTTGATTCACTGGAGATCGAGCCCACCAGCGGGAACTTGGATCAGCTAGACTTCGACCCGGAGCTCTAGTTACTTATACATATTTATATTCTGTATTTTCCATTTCTATTATGCCACTGTTTAGGCATTGCTTTCCATTCTATGTATTTACTTTTTCGATGTATTTTAAAAAGAATGTTAATAAATAAAGTTGTTGTTCAATATATATCTATTGTCATTGTCTCTTGTGCATTTTATTTATATTACTTAGATACGCTCAACGTGTTTACTTCAGAGTAAATACGTAGCGGCCAGTTGTGTCCCCTTCGCCGTACACCGGGAAGCGGGATGTGACAGTCATAATGAGCATCTAGATCCATATCTATCTCAGTATCATGTTTGTAAACCTTTCCACTATACTGTAGCTTAGAAGAGGGTAAACTTATAAGTAAACTTATAACTCGTGATAGATACACTGTCACCCCTGTCACTTTAGAAGCAAGAATCGGTAACCGCCTATTGTTGGAGGCTGTCATTACATACACCAAGAATATCATATTATATTCTTCACAGCTTCTTTTTGTTTCTCCAGGATTAGATTAATATCTGCTTACTATAGTAAGTACAAAAGCAACATCTGGTCTGGTACATGACATCGCATGATTGACGCCACTTTCAAAACACGTCGAATGTCATTCATGCGAGTCCCTCTCCTCATCAGTCTAGAAGACATCTCTTTAAAGAGAGTGACTCCATTACCTGTGGGTACACTACCGTGCCAAGAGTCGTTCATCCTAAATCTCTTTAGAATAGTGTCTAAGTATTCGGATTGGGAGACTCCCAAATCCTTCTAGTTTATCGCCACAGATCTAGTCATCAGAATTCTTGATACATAATCCAGATCTTATGTAGAGAATCATTCGTGAAAACCATAGTTTGACCGATTGTAGTATACGAATATCACTTCTTATCAGGAGTATGTCATCCATACATCATATAACAGTACTTCCTACTTCCTTCTTACCAGGTTCATCTGTTATTTTGATGAAGTCAAACACTTTGACAGTCACATCAAAACAAATGATCCACTTCTATTATATCTGCTTTAGTTTATAAATAGATATAAGCAACTTACACACCTTCCATTGCTCCCACTGTAACGACCCTAATTTTCTTATACGCTTTTATTGATCCAATATTAATAAAAGAGTGTATTTTTATTCTGGTTTCGAGTTATAAGTTATTCTTGATAACTTATGTACAAGAAACAGCTTGTAGCCTATTGGTTAAGCTTTTCCACTGCTTTCCCATAGCCCGCGTGTTTGAATCCTTGCTGCCACAATTATATTATATTTTTTTCTTTTGACGTTTTGGAAGCCCAAGAGTTTGCACGATCATTACATGGAGTTACGAAACATTGTAACAGAAAAGAGGTATATATATGAGCTATTTAAACTCAAAACGGGACATGGCACGTGTTGGATATAATGCCCTCAAGGAAATTATTGTAATCGTAGGCAGGCGATTATGATAATTGAGCGAGAACCTATACGGGTAGAACAGTCTTATTCGAGCTAATAGTATTCTATCTGGTTCATCTCTATCATTATGTACATGTATTATGTGGTATTATAGATCTTTATTACATATTGATAGAGCCCATATGATTCTTGCTTAACCACCAGGGTTATTTTGCCGATCACACTTGTGAGAACTGGGTAGTCTATAAGCAAATCCTTAAATGTCCATAGTCGTGGGAATATCGAGATTGGGCATCGATATTCCAGAATAGACTAGTGTATACGCTTCTTGATCCCGACAAGGGGCGATGGCTGGTCTCACAGCCATTGGTGTCAATTAGTTACCAAAGATAGTATATATGTGCTCATTGGGTTATGAGTTACAGTGGACGGACTCGCCGGGAACATGTTAGATGGTATTATACCTTTTGTCACATAACAGTTCTCAGGTGACATGAATACAGGTTAGTCTGTCGACCTAAGATCGTCACTTGTCTTGTGTGAGTTCCCACAATGCTTTGATTACTATCCTACCACGGCTCAAAGGGGTCGTACAAATAGGTTTTAGTTAGGTATAGTCTCGGGCCACATGGAGACAGTGAGCGGAAAGTCAGGGATTCATCTCTTCCGGTATTGGGGGTTGATGTCGCGTTGTGCATGGGTGACCATCACCAGAAATCCTTGGCCAAGGTGGACGAGATTTACTGATTTGGATCAGTAGTTTCTCGGTAGGTGACGGGCTTCACATCGACACGAAATATCGCATTATTAGGGGTTTGACTTTATCCACTCCTAAATCCGATATGCGATACTCTTAGACGAACAGACCGGACTATATGGAGATTGTCACAGACAAGCTCGGTAAGAGTACGGATGAGTTTGCTCGTCGGCCTTCTTTTCGCTCAATATCTAGGTAGCTATTACGTACAGCTAGTGTCGCTGACGTATGTGTGGCCACCGCCAGCGTATTGACGAGTTTTTAGAGTCCCACACAGAGGGTTTTCCCGGTTCAGGCGATATGATGTGGATGACGTATATTAGTACATACAGGTGTCCGATTAAATATGTGTACAGGTTACACGGATTTTAATCGGACGGTTGATAATACCAGCGGCTTAGAATTAATCCAGATTATTAAATCAAGTTTTGATTTAATAATATATATATATATATATATATTTAATATATGTATTCTAGTATTATTTTTCACTATTCATTTTCTCTCTTGGCTATTCGTATCTTTATACGGATACGTGTATATGTATTTCGATATGTATACGGGGTTGTATTCCGTATTTATACAGAATTTGTTCTAGAAGATGGATACCTCATTTGTGAATATTCATTTATGAATATTTATGAAATGAGGTGGAGGGTGAGGTGGCATTGAGTATGGTTGAAGACATGCAGAGAGGAATGTGCTTCATTGTTTTATTATAAGTGGTTATGAGATTTTTATTTGTATGGTTGTAAAATGAATATGAAGCCGTTCTTTTTTTTTTTCTATCCTTCATACTATCATTCTTTCATGCCTTCAAGACTTGCTCATGGCTAAGTTTCCTTACCTCCTCCTCCTTCTTCTTTCGTTGCTCACTTGAGCTTTAGAATTGAGAGAAAAAGATAGTAGGAAACTCCTATATCCCCACTCTTCATTCCTAACGAGCTTGGAGTGTCGATTTCTTCACTAGGTGAAGCTGGAGCTTGGATCGGTTCTCTCGGATGGATCATCTTCGACGAAGGAAAACCGACTTGTAAGTGCGCTCCGGAGCTCTTGAGAGCATGCTAGAGTCCACTACATTGGAGCTCTTGAAGATAGCTTGAGCATGTGAGTATTGCTAACATTGTAGATTAGTATAGCTCACTAGGTTTTTTGTTTACAAGTTCTAACTCTTTAGTTCGATTCATGGTTTTGGAACTTTAGCAAACTAATTTTTTTTGATATCCATGTTGCCATCTTGCAAAATTAGCTTGCTAGTGTGCCTAAGTTCCCAGCGGTGGTATTAGAGCTCGGCTAGAGGCTACACTTATTTGCGTGAACTTAAAATATCGATCAAAGAATTTTTCCGATTCACATTTCCAAAATAGTGCTTTCTGATTGAATTTCAAAGTTGTTCAAAAAAATTTTCAGATTAGATTAAAATTAAGTGCAGGCAGAACTAGAGCCAAGAAAAAAATTTGAGCACCTAAGCCCAAAATTTGGTTGCTGAACCATCCTGGAATGTGCCATTTGGCGGCTGATCCACAGCTAAATTTTGGCTACAGTGCTCCAAATTTTTTCTGGGTCTTTAATACATGGAATTATGATTTTTTAAATATTTGGTTTTGGTCCCGATTTTTTTATGTCCTGGTTTGTACTTAGGGCTAATACGGAAAGTTTTAATCGATCGAGATTTTAAATTCATTTCTTTTTGTGCATTTGTTTCTGTGACCGTGAATATCATAGCGCGGTATAAGCCGACTGGTTGCTATATGTACAATCAGATGGGTTTACGAATATGATATTTACATTGATGTTCTGTATTGCTCTGTTGATTATGGTTATGTTGGATTTGTCGCGATGGATAGCCCAGTGTATGTAGTATTTGATGTAGTTCTCTATGATGTAATGTATATTCAAATCGCGTGGCAAGTATCCGACATGTGAACTGCCGTCACCGCGGCTTGTATATTATTCTTTGGGGCGCATCCTGGTTGCGGACGTAGTCATCGTTGTACATTCAGGTTTTCATTACATGCACTAGGATTACCTCGCGGCGGAGTGCTCGAGTAGCCGGGTTCTTAAGGTCAACATGCCTCTATCTCATGGTGTTGAGACCGGAGTGCCTTACTCAAGAATTGGCGGGCTATCGCCGCACTCGTAGAGGGTATAGAATTGACCCGTGGAAGGGTGCTTAAGTCACCTGATTTTGGAAGTGCTGAATGTCCCACTCACTTCGTTTATTGGTGTTGCCTCACTTGTAGGATTGGCGGGTGGCTTGCCGCACTCGTAGGGGTCTAGGATCCGATACTACGGGCTATCCACACGACCGGAAAATTACATTTCATATTTAGCTCCATTGAAATATAATTTTCCTAGATTATCCGTATTTCCATACTGTGTTTGCTTCCGCTGTGATAAATCTGTGATATTATTTGATATCATGCGTGAGACGAATGTTCATATTATATATATATATATATATATATATATATATTAGACGCTATATATGTTTTGCATCCGCGCTGGTCCTGTCGTAAGTTAAGTAGCCTTACGGTGAAAACCCGGGACCCTATGACGAATGCAGATGACATATATGTGTGTGCTTATTTTCGTTTCTTTTTGGCATGGTATGATTAATTGATGGGACTGCATTAATTTTGTTTAATGCAAGGAAAAAAAACCTAAATAATGTTGTTGGAACCATTTTTTGAAAACTATAGGCGTTTCCTTTTGCTTTTTGTCGAGGTATTCAGTTAGGAATATCCTGCACCTCATTCGATGAGGAAATAGCCTATATCCCTTCACAGAGAGTGACCTCTTTGGCAAAAATTTACGTGACTATAAACTACTCGGTTTTCTTCAAAACCATCGGTTTTCTACAAAATCACTCATTTTAAAAACACGGAGCCTAAACCACTCGTTTTCAAAATTGCTCGGGTTTCTTCAACGATATCAAGTTCATTACGTTAAAGGGTTTTCGCCAAAAACCAGCCGTAGCCCTCCGTCGTTTCGGATAAGTAGCATATAGTATTCATGTGGTGTTTGTTAGCCAAAATCAATGCATCGTGAAAGGTAACTGTGTGTTGCATATCCGTAGCATAGATAGATGCATTGGTTTAGGACAATCATACCACCTTGTTGGTCAAAGTCAAGGGTGTGTACGGGTGTGTCTAAATTTATCTGGATAATGACGGGTTGAACTTGACTTGCGTGTAATGATTTGTTGGCCAAAGTCAAGATCATAAGTGCTTGGGGAAAAAACCATATCGGGAGTTTCAAATATAAGGGAAACTTGCCAGGCATGCGTATACATTCTGGAGTGTGGTGACTTGAGTGTCTTCCGTCAGGTTATCACACAATGATAGTTGGATCCCGGTTCCCACTGATGAGTAGGTGTTACTCATCGGGTGATTTTATATGATCCCGACTAGTTCTTTTTTTAGGGTTTGAATAAGAATTCGAGAAAACAGTGGGAGCCATTCTGATTAGATAAAGTAATTAACTAATCTAATTTAAGTTAGAGTGCATACTGAGTGTTTCTTTTCTCTCTCTCTTTGGCAGCGACCATGACCTGACCTTAAACTAAAACTCATGAACTAAATTAACCAAACCTTCTTACACACTTTGGTTTTGGATTGTCATGATTCACAACAAAGCCGCATATATCCCTGCTCTGTATCACTACGAAGATCCATATTGCTTGGGTATTCTATCGTATAGTTACATACGAACTCGAAGAAACTTGTTTCAGTTCGAGAATGGATTCCGGTTCAGGGGAAATTGAATAGGATTATTCGGTTGTCTTTTCTCTTTACCATCTCTCAGGTTGCGAGGGCTTCTAGTATTAGGAAAGTACACCTATTATGCTTATTGGATAGTTTTCTTCCAAACCTTAGGCAGGTGTTGAAAGGTAGGGAAAGAAGAAAACCAATTAGCCTAAATATGGTGTACAGAAAGTAAGAAGTAAAGACATATAAAGGGATTGGAGTGAAGGTAAGGAAAATTGCGACTATTGTCATGAATCTGGATAATGGAAAAGGCATTACTAGGAATATCTGGTCACCCTCTCGAAACATTTTCATGTTTCAGTTTTTTTGTGCGGTGTTAATTGAAAACTTCTTTCCCAATTAAATTCTGACTCCAGGGTATGTATTTACCGGACTTGATTCTCACATTTGTATGGCGTTACAGATACTGAGTGAGAGTAGAATATTAGGAATTGGGTGATTAGATCCTCAATATCAGAATTTTTTGTAATTGGTGATATTTGAGTAAATCACCTGGGTTTTGCCCGACGACAATTTTTTTGGTTTTGAATATCCGTTGTTATGCACCAATTTCAAACTGATATATCTGTACGTTTGTTTTATAAAGTGAGATATAACCTTTTTAAATTATGTTGATGACATTTACCTATATCAGTTGATGGTTATGTAAGATACATTCAATAACGGTGTAATTTTTCTTAACCATAACACGGTTTTTAACCTACGACACACATGGTTTGAGTTATTAAACTCAGAGGACTTATATAAAGTATTATATGTTGTCTGATGTCCATTAGGATAAGGGGTTGGTACTCGTACTATATTCCGTTTACTTGTAACTTCTCCGTCTTTAGACACGCATTTCGTTGAAATACAAGGTCCAAAATTTTGAGAAGTTATAGGTATAAGAATAAAATAGATAACCATACGTTGCAAGTATCAGGATTTTTCGAGGTGATAAAAAATATAGATACTTATCCTAGGTATTCCGTTGTAAGTAATATATTTGAGAACTGGCTTCTCTCTCAGATTACTCATTCGTGGGTGCGCTCCTTGATGAGTAATGCTGCTTGGCCTCCTTCTATTTAGTCGATATGCACTGGAAACAGCTGCATGCTTTTTGAATCCGATTCCAATTAAATTAGTGCCTTTGTTTCTATATTGGATATAGAATGGATTCATATCTTAACGATGTTAAGGTATATGGAGTTGTCTGGCTTATGGAAAACCAGAATCCGGATAAATTCAAGGCATGTTTCAGTAATGGCAGTTTGTGGGTTATCCAGGGCATTAACGAGGGATAACATTTTACCATTTGCAGGATCAATAGTTATATTGTTCTTGACTCGCCTCTCATTTTAATAAAATGAATTCTTTTCAGAAAACATTAGTAGGAATATGGTAGAACTGGAAGTGATTCCAGAACTACAAACGGTTACTGAAAATTTAGTTGTACCTAAAGATTCAATTGGATTCGACGATCCATTAACCACTCCGCAAATTTGGTGGGTAACCTCAGCCACCCAAGAGGTACTTCGGTCTCCTCAAAGACGGTGACATGGAAGTTTTGATGACCCAAGTTTACTACTACTGCTGTCCTAGACTATGAGATCTGGCAGGTGGATGACTATAACATCATTTAAATTGGATTTAGAAGTACACGTATTTATGACTCTGCCAGAAGGTTGTTGTAGTCAGTGGGAGTAGCGAAAGCGTGGTGGGCCAGTTGCTTATGTCTATTTATAGACTAAACAAGTATAGCGGAGATAGATCATCTATTTTTGATGTGACAATCATAGAGTTTAACTTCATCAGAAAAATAGATGGACCTGGTAAGAAGGTAGTAGGGAGTGATGTCCTGGTATTTGGATGACGTACCCCTGATAGGAAGTGATGTTCATATACTACGATCGGTTATACTGTGGTTTTCACAAGGTGTTTTCTCCATATAGGATATGGACAAAATATCAGGGATTCTGGTGACTAGTTCTATGCTTTTAGATCTAGATTTGGGAAGTGTCCCAATTCGGGTATTTTGACACTATTCTAAAGTGTTTTAGAATGGATGATTCCTAACGTGGTGGTATACCCGCAGGTGATGGAGTCACACACTTTAAAAAGATGTCTTTTAGACCGATGATGAGAGAGATTTGCATGAATGACATATCACTTGCTTAGGAAATTGAGTCAATCATGCTTTATCAAGTACCACACCAGATATTGCTTACTAGTTGCAATAAGCTGATATTAACCCAATCCTGGAGAAATATTGGGAAGCAGTTATGAACATAAGAGGATGTTCTTGGTATATGGTAATGGCAGCATCCTTAAGAAGGCGGTTATCATTTCAGGCTTCCAAGTTGACCTGGATGACAAAGTGTCTGTCAGAGTTAATAGTTTGCCTGGCTGTCAGAGTTAATAGTTTGCCCTATGATGAGGGGCTATATGTTGGACAGGGGGTCCAAGCGTATATGGAGGAAGTCATGGTGCAGGATACTGATTAAATTTAGTGGAAGATACGGTCTAAGAAGTTTTGTTGGATTTAGAGTTCATTTATGAACTTGGTCCCATCAGAATCCAGACAAATTCTAAGACAGATATCGCTCATTTCGGGAGATAGTCTTTTTCCACGAAGTTGAGATATAGAAAGATAAAGATAGAAACATTGGAGCGGATCCACTCACCGAGGATATTTATCGAACACGAATGTCTCGCAAATATACTTTGTGAAACTGATTAGTAGAGAAGTTGGGTGATCAGTAGCACACGGGCTATGAGTATACGACACCGCAATAATTAATCTTAAGTGCAAGTGGGAGATTGTTGGATATAGTGCCCTCAAGTCAATTATTATAATTACAGGTAGGCGATTATGATGATTGAGGAAGGACCTATACTGGTAGAACAATCTTACTCGAGATGATAGTATGTTATCTGGTTCATCTCTATCATCATGTACATGTATTATATGGTATTACAGATCACTATTACATGTTGCTAGATCATATAGGATTCTTGCTTGACTACCAGAGTTATTATGGCAATCACACTTGTGAGAACTGAGTAGTCTATAAGTAAAATTTTAAATGTCCCTAGTCGTGGGAATATCGAGACTGGGCATCGATATTCCATAGTAGACTAGTGTATACGTTTCTTGACCCCGACGAGGGGCGATGGCCGGTCTCACAGCTATTGGTGTCAGTTAGCCACCAAAGATAGTATACAGGTGCTCATTGGATTATGAAATAAACTGGACAGACTCGCTGGGAACATTCTAGATAGTATTATACCTATTATCACATAGCAGTTCTTAAGTGACATAAGTAAAGGTTAGTCTGTCGACCAGAGATCGTCACCTGTCTTGTGTGAGTTCCCACTGTGCTTTGATTACTACCCTACTATGGCTCAAAGGAGTCATGCAAACATTTTTTAATTAGCTACAGTCTCGAGCCACATGGAGGCAGTGAGCGGATTGTTAGGGATTCGTCTCTTCCGGTATTGGGGGTTGATGTCACACTGTGCACGGATGTCCATCATCAAAAATCCTTAGCCAAGGTGGACGGGATTTACTGATTTGGATCAGTAGTTTCTTAGGGTGATGGGCTTCATACCGACATGAAATATCGCGTTATTAGGTGTCTGAATTTATCCACCCCTAGACCCGATATGTGATACTCTTAGACGAACAGACCAGACTGTACGGAGATTGTTACAGACAGGCTCAGTAGGGGTACAGATGAGTTTGCTCATCGGCCTTCCTTTCGCTCAATACCTGGGTAGCCATTATGTACAGTTAGTGCCGCTGACGTGCTTGTGGTTAAACCCACTGCCAGCGTATTGACAAGTCTTTAGAGTCCCATACAGAGGGTTTTCCCGGTTCAGGCGATATGATGTGGATGACATATGTTGGTATATACAGGTGTCCGATTAAATATGTATACAGGCTACACGGACTTTAATCGGGCTGTTGATAATAAAATCGGCTTAGGATTAAGCCGGACTATTAAATCAAGTTTTGATTTAATAATATATATATATATATATATATATTTAATATATGGATTCTAGTATTATTGTTCACTATTCATTTTCACTCGTGGCTATTCGTATCTTTATACGGATACGCGTATGTGTATTTCGATACGTATACCAGGATGTATTCCGTATTTATACAGAATTTGTTCTAGAAAATGGACACATCATTTGTCAATATTCATTTATGAATATTGATGAAATAAGGTGGAGGGTGAGTTGACATTGAGCATGGTTGAAGACATATAGAGAGGAATGCGCTTCATTGTTTTATTATAAGTGGTTATGAGATTTTTATTTGTATGGTTATAAAATGAATATGAAGTCGTTTTTTTTCTATTCTTCATACTATCATTCTCTCATACTTTCAAGACTTGCTCATGGCTAAGTTTCCTCACTTCCTCCTCCTTTTTTAGTTGCCCACTTGAGCTTTAGAATTGAGAGAAAAATATAGTGGAAAATTCCTACATCCCCACTCTCCATTTCTAGCGAGCTTGGAACGTCGGTTGCTTCACTAGGTGAAGTCGGAGCTTGGATCGGTTCTCTCGGATGGACCATTTTTGGCAAAGGAGGACCAACTTGCAAGCGCGATCCGGAGTTATTGAGAGTGTAACAACTCCAATTTCAATGTACAAAAAATTGATTAAAAGTTAATGTACAATTGGGGTACTTGCAATCCTGTATATACTATAAGTATTTGTTTTAATTTAGAACAGTAAGAAAGTACTTGTAGCATATTGGTAAAGCCTTGCACGACTGTGACGTAACCCCTGTGATCGAATTCCTCCAGCCACATTATCTTTTTATTTTATTTTCTTTTAATCTTTTAGAAACCCAAGAGTTTGCACGTACACTGCACGTAAAATGAAGAGTCACATGGAAAACAAACAGGTGCAAAATGGTATTCAGACCGACCAAAACATGTGGCGAGAATCCGAGCCCTCCTCACCAGGAACGTACCGGCGAGATTCACTCTCGATCCAGCACCGCCAGTCCAACATGGACCAAATTCCATTTTCTCCTCTACCCTAGACCCTTGGACTCTCCCCTTAACTTCTATACTATTTGTTTACTTTGTATTTATCCAGAGAATTAAAATGCCCACTTAATTCCATTTTTAATACAAATTTTAATTCACCCATTCAATACACCAAACCCTAGTTTTTCCTATAAATACCACACCCCAATTCACACATCCTCACCCAGAAATCCCTGCCAAAACTCTCAAGAATTCCCAAGTCCCTTTAGTGTACAAGTGGAGTTAGCGAAGGGCGAAGTTCTGAGGAGATTCCGGCGACGAAACGACGTCCCGACGCTTCCCTATTCTTTCCCTACATATCTTCTTCCTAAATAGCCAGAAAGTCCCTTCTTCCCCTTTCTTTTTCTATTCTAAAACTTTTCTATTTCAAAACTCGTCGGAAGCGGAGTTAATCCGACTTCCGATTTCATTTTCTTCAAAAATACAACTTTTTCTTAATAACAAACCTCCAAAATGTTAATATATTGTTTAGTAATCAATAACAATGATAATAGAACAAGTTTGATATCAAAATAATAATCATAGCAAGTTCAATTTCATTTTTAGATTAAAATACGCTTATGTTTAGATTTGACATTGCTTATTGTTTTTAACCCTTTTACCTTAGAAAACTCACGAGGTAATGACCTACCTCATCACAACACACATTTCTTGACACATCACGATGAAAATTTGGAAACATAGTTATGGGATAATACGATGTTTCAAATACATACCATTAACTTATAAAACCATTTCTTTAAAAAGATGTATTAAACAATTCTTTACAATTGCGTCTCTACAAACCACTTTTGGGGACCCCATTCAGGATGGTGCGGATTATAGCACATTCTCGGACCTAGTAAAGCGAGATGCAGACCTCCGCAAGGAGCATTCGATCTCGATGGAATTTTAATGCATTTTTCTTTAGAAAATGAGATTTCTACAAAAAAATAAAATAAAATCATTTTTAAATATATGTATATATATATTATCAAAACATCTATTTTTATATTATATAAATAATCCAAGTTTTATAAAGGAATCATCATTATATGAAAATACCATCCAAATACAAAACAATTCCAATATTTCAAGAAAATACCATATACTATGAAAATTAGGTTCTACTCACGAGGAATTTCACTTTTATAAAATATACATCTATGAAAACTTGAAAGACAATAATTAAATGGATGAGGTATATTTTAAAAATTATATCAAACTATTTTTACATAAAACCCCCTCAAGTTATACTAAATTACAATAAGGACTTTAATAAATATAGGTTTAAGCGGGACCAGTCTTTTGAGCCTCAGGGAGCCGAAAATATGTGTTCTTGCTATTTAAGGTAGACAATCTAACAAACGGTGTTATCAACACGGTAATTGTCTTGGGAAAAAACACAAATGCTGCCATCCATGTGCAGCAGTTTCCGATAATATTAAAACTAATTCAGGATTTCAAATTCTTTTTAAAGTGTCTGACTCAAACCGAGTCTCAATCTAATCAATCTGATTTGAATGTGATTCAAGTATAAACTACAATTCAACATGAATCCGTCTATTCAATCTACATCAATCTATATTGACCGAACCGAACCATGGATATACTCCATCTACATGTACATCTATTATATCCATTCTATTTACTGATATCATGGTTTCGTCAAGTCATCCATATACAATTTACAATATAAGACAATACAATAAAATCAATACAATCAATACAATAAATACATCGCGGGGTTTAAGGGGAGATTGGTACGGAAGGTGTTAAAAATGGTACGAGACTGTAACCATAATACACATAACCTGAATATCCATTGCCGTTGTACTGTGGCTGAACGGTTTCTTGTGCTCTGTATACCTTAGTCTCCGGAATAGTGAGATTCCTCTCGTATACACTGGCATTTTCTATACCAAGCTACAAACAACAGTGTTAACAATATAATAAAACATTAAAACTTATATTCTCCTTCTGTCTATTCTATCTCTACTCACCCTTTGGACTTACCGAGCGATTGTTCGCTGACGACATTCCTTTTCTTCTTTCTTTGGAATATTGTCAGGTGGATCGGACTCACGGGAGATCGAGCCTAGCAGCGAGGATTTGGAGCAGTTAGCATTCGACCCGGAGCTTTAGATACTTGTACATATTTCATTTTCATTTTTGTTATGCCATTGTTTAGGCATCGCTTTCTACTTATGTATTTACATTTCAGTTGTACTGTAAAAGAATGTTTAATAAATAAAGTTGTTATTCAGTTACATTCCTGTCTCTTGTGTACTTTACTTTATATTGCTTAGATACGCTTAGCGTGTTTAATTCTGAGTAAATACGTAGCGTCCTCGTCGCGTCTCCTTGCCCGTACACCAGGAAGCGGGGCGTAACAGGTTTTATGGCGTGACAGGTTTTGTTGGTGGCTCATGCAGGTCAGCTTTGTATGGACATGTAGGTCAGTTCTGCATGGACATGCGGGTTAATTCTGCATGAAGTCCTAAGCAATATAACACAAGAACCAGCAACTACAAATATTCTTTATATATTCCTTGAATCTTCCAATTTCATATATTTTGAATCTGTCCTAGCCAAAATTTTCTTTCAAGGTTATAGATTCCCCAAACAACACTAGCACCAATGTCAACAACACACCTCCACCTCTACCGCTTACACCTGCCGTAGCTGCTCCGATCAATGAGCAGACGGTACTGCTTGAGGCAATCCGCAGCCTCCTGGAAGGACAACAGCAGTAGACTGCTATATTAATGAACTGACCAGAAGCGGAAGCACCTGGAGTAAAACAATTCCGATCTTTACACCCCGAAGAAATTTTCAGGAAAATAGAGCCCTCTAGAAGCTGAGGAGTGGGCTCAGAGTATTGAAGATGACCTGGCAGCAGCACAAGTGTCAGAGGTCGCTTGGGTTCGAGTTGCGAAGCTGCAGCTTACTGGCAACTCCCGAGTCTGGTAGAAGGAGAAAGAAAGCCGTCTCACCCAACCGATCAAATGGAAGACCTTTCGCTATATGTTCGACGAGAAGTACTTCTCTGAGACTGCCAGATTCGACAAGGAACAACAGTTCATCCACTTACAACAAGGTTCGATGTGGACCAAATCCGTGGATGAATATGATGCTGAGTTTACCATGCTCAGTCGGTTCGCGGCACATTTGATACCGACGGATGAGATCAGAGTCCGACGATTTCAACAAGGGTTAGATCCGGAGATCCAAGCTGCATTAGTTACAGGGGATTTCCTGACCCACGAGTTGGCTTTGAAAGCTACCTATCGATATGAGGCAGCGGTAAAGATGAGGGGCAGACCTCAATCTGCCGGGATGAAGTGCCCTGCTACTCAGATGGCAGGAAGAGCCTCTTCAAGGCCACTATTTTTGCCCAGGAGACTGGGAGTACCAAACAACCGGCCCAACCCAGCCTTTTGTACCTACTGCAGGAGAGATGGACATTTGGCGAAAGACTGCCAGCGTGCAAATTGCCTTTGCTTAGTCTGCGGCTTAGCTACTCATGACATCGGGTCTTGTCCTCGGAGACATAACCTAAATGCTGCACCAGGCCAGCAATTGCTTATCAGCAGCGCCCAGCCATCCAGGCACCTGCTCCATGACTCGCACTACCTGCTCTACCACCTCGTGGACCGACTGCACATCCTCCTCGTCAGTTCCATCAAGCTCAATGGAACATACCTCAAGGACCAAGGAACGGACAGAGGAATGCTCCTCCACCAAGGAGGAATGTGCCAAGGCGACAGGCTTTCACAATGACCATGGAAGAGGCTGAAGCCATCGGCCAAGTCATCACTGGTAACATTTTCCCTTCAAGCTTTACTTTTCCATCTATATATACATATCCATACATTTTCCTTATACCTAAAACATATCCCACATAACTTAGGTACAATCTTAGTAGACTCACTTCCTGCACTAGCATTCTTCGATACCAGAGCATTTCATTGCTTTATGTCGCAATGGTTCATCCAAACTCATGCGATTCCAGTCAAACCTCTTGTATCCAGCTGGAATGTCAGTTCAGGGAACGGCGTTCTAAAGGCAACATTGAGATACGATCTGTGTCCAGTGGTCATCTGCAGCTGAGAATTCTATGCTGACTTCAAGGTATTGGACATACCGAATTTCGATGTCGTCTTGGGTATGGATTGGCTCAGAATATTCTATGCTACCATTGACTGCCATTAAAGGAGGGTAGTATTCGAGATTCCAGAGCATCCGGACTTCTATTTCAAAAGTGGAGATCGCATCCTGGAACCAAGTACATACAAGGCGAAACCAAAGAAGGCAGTGATTGTAGCAATTCAAGCAGAGGAAGGATCAAAGCCATAAATAGTTCGAGAGTTCGAAGATATGTTTCCTGAAGACATATCAGGTTTGCCTCCCGATCGAGCTCTTGAATTCAGCATTGATTTAGTACCTGGAGCACAACCGGTGATTAAAGCGCCTTATCGCCTAAGTCCAGAAGGTTTGAAGGAGATCCGAACTCAGTTAGACGAATTATTGAAGAAAGGATGGATTCGTCCCAGTACTTCAAGTTGGGGATCTCCAGTTTTGCTCGTGAAGAAGAAGGAAGGTTCATACCGAATGTGCATTGATTATAGAGCCTTGAACGAAGTAACGATAAAGAACAAGTATCCACTACCGCGCATCGACGATTTATTCAATCAGCTGAGTGGATCTTGTGTCCTCTCTAAGTTAGATTTTCGTTTGGGTTATTATCGGGTGAAGGTCAAGGAACCGATATCCAAAAAACGACATTCAGAACTCACTATGGTCATTACGAATTTCTTATGATGAATTTGGAGTGACCAACGCACCAGCTATATTCATGAACCTAATGAATCAAGTTTTCTGAGAGTACCTAGACAAGTTTGTTGTCATCTTCATCGACGACATCCTGGTGTATTCAAAGAGTCGGAAAGAACACGCCGAACACCTACGAATTGTCCTGGAAACTTTGCGACAGCATCAACTCTACCCCAAATACAACAAGTGTGAGTTTTGGCTAGATCAAGTCGGTTTCCCCAGACACATTGTATCAGGTGAAGGAATCTCTGTAGAATCAGCGAAAGTATCAGCAGTAAGCGAATGGCCGACACCAAAGTCAGTGAAGGACATTCGAAGTTTCTTGGGTCTAGCAGGATATTACAGAAGGTTCATTGAAGGATTTTCGAAGATTGCAACACCCCTGACCAAGCTCATATGTAAAGATGAAGAATTCGTGTGGTCAGAAGCATGCGAACAAGCTTTCATAGAACTCAAGTTAAGATTGACATCAGCACCTATCCTTATCATACCAGACCAATCTGGAGGTTTTGAAGTGCATTGCGATACCTCCGGTAAAGGATTAGGATGTGTTCTACATCAGCACGGTAAGGTTGTGGCTTATGCTTCAAGACAGCTGAAGATTCATGAGCGCAATTATTCGACGCATGATTTGGAGTTGGCGGCCGTTATCTTTGCTCTTAAGATTTGGCGCCATTATCTTCTTGGTGAACGAGATGACATATACAAAGATCACAAGAGTATGAAATATGTGTTTAATCAGAAAGAGTTGAGTATGCGGCAGAGAAGATGGTTAGAACTCATGGTGGACTTTGACATCAACCTGCAATATCACCCAGGGAAGCTGAATGTAGTACCTGATGCCCTTAGTCGCCAACCATTAGCATTGAATCTCACCGCACTGTGGAAGCTTCAACAAGACTTGCATCATATGGAGATTGAAGTGGTCATGCCAGGTAACACTTCAAATTTGATGAACTTACAAATTTAATTTACCATTGTGAATCAGATCAAAACAGCTCAAGCAAGTGATACTAAGTTACAAAAGATCAGAGAACAAGTGGAAAATAGACTTTGAACAGACTTCATCATCCATGAAGACGGATCTTTGAGGTACGGCAGCAGATTGTGTGTACCAAAAGGTTCTGTGTGGGAAGAGTTAATGAAAAAAGCTCACAGCTCTCCCTACTCAGTACACCCTGGAGGTATAAAGATGTACAAAGATCTACGTCAAAATTACTGGTGGCATGGAATGAAGCGTGAAGTAGCCAGAAGCGTCGCTTAATGCTTAGTGTGTCAGCAAGTAAAAGCTGAACATTACAGGACTGCTGATTTACTTCAACCATTACCTATCTCAGAATGAAAGTGGCAACACATCACAATGGATTTCGTGACTGCTCTTCCTCGCAGCACGAAAGGTAACGATACAGTATGGGTTATTGTGGATCGACTCACAAAGTCGGCTCACTTTATCCCCTTTTGAGTTGGCCAATCTACTGAGACATTAGCAAAGAAGTACATGGAGGAAATCATGAGATTACATGAAGTAATAGTTTGAATTGTCTCCGATCGTGACACCAGGTTCCGGTCACAATTTTGGCAAAGTTTGCAAGCTAGCTTGGGAACAAATCTGAACTTCAGCACAGCTTATCATGCATAAACTGATGGTCAATCTGAGCGAACTATTCAGATCTTAGAAGATATACTAAGAGCATGTATGTTAGACTTCAGAGGATCGTGGAAAGATCACCTACATCTTGTGGAGTTTTCATACAACAACAGCTACCAAGCAAGTATAGGAATGGTATCTTTTGCAGCGCTATATGGATGGAAGTGTCGATCGCCATTAAATTGGGACGACATCGGAGATAGAGAACTCCTTGGATCGGAGATGATAGTAGCAACCGTTGATATAGTTCGTACTATCAGGGAAAGAATGTGCATAGCCCAAGATCGACAGAAGCACTGGGCTGATGCAAAGCGCCGTCACTTAGAGTTTCAACCGGGAGAACATGTGTTTCTTAAGATATCTCCGAACCGTGGAGTGATCCATTTTAGAAGGCGGGGTAAGCTCAGTCCAAGGTACATTAGGTCGTTCGATATACTCGAACGAGTCGGTGAAGTGGCTTATCGCTTGGCACTTCCACCTTCATTGGAAGGAGTACACAATGTGTTCCACATATCCTAACTCAGAAGGTATGTGAGTGACCCTAGCCATATTCTTGATCACTCCGAGCTCACTGTACAGCCAGATTTATCTTGTGAGCAACAACCTGTTGAGATCCTTGATAGAAATGTGAAGTCACTTCGGAATAAGGAAGTCAACTTGGTTCGAGTGATGTGGAGAAAAGACACATCAGGAGAATCAACATGGAAAAGGGAAAATGAGATACGTGCAATATACCCTCATTTAATTGTAAACTAGACCTTAAAATAAATTGTAAATTTCGAGGACGGAATTTTTGTAAGGAGGGTAGACTGTAACAACTCTAATTTCAATGTACAGAAAATTATTTAAAAGTTAATGTACAATTGGGGTATTTGCGATCCTGTGTATACTATAAGTATTTGTTTTAATTTAGACCAGTAAGAAAGTACTTATAGCACATTGGTAAAGCCTTGCACGGCTGTGACGTAGCCTCTGTGATCGAATCCCCGCCGCCACATTATATTTTTATTTTATTTTATTTTAATCTTTTAGAAGCCCAAGAGTTTGCACGTGCACTGCACGTAAAATGAAGAGTCACATGGAAAACAAACAAGTGCAAAATGGTATTCAGACCGACCAAGACACGTGGCGAGAATCCGAGCCCTCCTCACCAGGAACCGACCGGCGAGATTCACTCTCGATCCGGCGCCGCCGGTCCAACATGGACCAAATTCCATTTTTCTCCTCTACCCTAGACCCTTGGACTCCCCCTTAACTCCTATACTATTTGTTTACTCTGTATTTATCTAGAGAATTGAAATGCTCACTTAATTCCATTTTTAATACAAATTTTAATTCACCCATTCAATACACCAAACCCTAGTTTTTTCTATAAATACTACACCCCAATTCACATATCCTCACCCAGAAATCCCTGCCAAAACTCTCAAGAATTCCTAAGCCCCTTTAGTGTACAAGTGAAGTTAGCGAAGGACAAAGTTCCGACGAAGTTCCGAGGAGATTCCGACGATGAAACAACGTCCTGATGCTTCCCTATTCTTCCCCTACCTCTCTTCTTTCTAAATAGCCAGTAAGTCCCTTCTTCCCTTCTCTTTTTCTATTCTAAAACTTTTCAATTTCAAAACTCGTCGGAAGAGGAGTTAATCCGACTTCCGATTTCCTTTTCTTCAAAAATACAACTTTTTCTTAATAACAACATCCAAAATGTTAATATATTGTTTAGTAATCATTAACAAAGATAATAGAATAAGTTTGACATCAAAATAATAATCATAGCAAGTCCAATTTCATTTTTACATTAAAATACGCTTATCTTTAGATTTGACATTGCTTATTGTTTTTAACCCTTTTACCTTAGAAAACTCACGAGGTAATGACCTAGCTCATCACAACACACATTTCTTGACATAGCACGATAGAAATTTGGGAACATAGTTATGGGATAATACGATGTTTCAAATAAATACCATTAACTTATAAAATCATTTCTTTAAAATGATGTATTAAACAATTCCTTACAATTGCGCCTCTACAACCCACTTTTGGGAACCCCGTTCGGGATGGTGCAGATTATCGCACATCCTCAGGTCTAGTAGAGCAAGATGCAGACCTCCGCAAGGAGCATTCGATCTCGATGGAATTTTAATGCATTTTTCTTTAGAAAATGAGATTTCTGCAAAAAAAAAATTTATTTTTTAAATATATATATATATATTATCAAAATATCTATTTTTATATTATATAAATATTCCAAGTTTTATAAAGAAATCATAATTACATGAAAATACCATCCAAATACAAAACAATTCCAATATTTCAAGAAAATACCATATACTATGAAAATTAGGTTCCACTCACTAGAAATTTCACTTTTATAAAATATACATCTATGAAAACTCTAAAGACGATAATTAAATACTTGAGGTGCATTTTGAAAATTATATCAAACTGTTTTTACATGAAACCCCCTCAAGTTATACTAAATTACAATAAGGACCCTAGTAAACATAGGTTTTAGCGGGACCAGTCTCTTAAGCTTCAGGGAGCCGGAGATATGGGTGCTTACCTATTTAAGGTAGACAATCTAACAAACGGTGTTATCAACATGGTAATTGTCTTGAAAAAAGACACAAAACCTGCCGTCCATGTGCAGCAATTACCGATAACATCAAAACTAATTCAGGATTTCAAGTTCTTTTTAAAGTGTCTGATTCAGACCGAGTCTCAATCTAATCAATCTGACTTGAATGTGATTCAAGTATAAATTACAATTCAACATTAATCAGTCTATTCAATCTACATCAATCTATATTGACCGAACCGAACCATGGATATACTCCATCTACATGTACATCCATTATATCCGTTCCATTTACTGATATCATAGTTTCGACAAGTCATCCATATAAAATTTACAATACAAGACAATATAATACAATCAATACAATCAATACAATAAACACATCGTGGGGTTTAAGGGGTAGATTGGTACGGAAGGTGTTAAAAGTGGCACGAGACTGTAACCATAATACACATAACCTGAATATCCATTGCCGTTGTACCGTGGCTGAATGGTTCTTTGTGCTCCGTATACCTTAGTCTCCAGAATAGTAGGACTCCTCTCGTATACACTGGCATTTTCTGTACCAAACTACAAATAACAGCGTTAACAATATAATAAAATATTAAAACTTATTTTCTCCTTTGTCTATTCTATCTCTACTCACCCTTGGGACTTACCGAGCGATTATTCGCTGACGACATTCCTTTTCTTCTTTCTTTGGAATGTTGTTAGGTGGATCGGACTAACTGGAGATCGAGCCCAGCAGCAAGGATTTGGAGCAGTTAGCAATCGACCCAGAGCTTTAGATACTTGTACGTATTTCATTTTCATTTCTATTATGCCATTGTTTAGGCATCGCTTTCTACTCATGTATTTACATTTCAATTTTATTGTAAAAGAATATTTAATAAATAAAGTTGCTGTTCAGTTACATTCCTGTCTCTTATGTACTTTACTTTATATTGCTTAGATACGCTTAACGTATTTATTTCTGAGTAAATACGTAGCTTCCTCGTCGCGTCTTCTTGCCCGTACACTGGAAAGCGGTGCATGACAGAGAGAATGCTAAAGTCCACTACATTATAGCTCTTGAAGATAGCTTGAGGATGTGAGTATTGCTAAAATTGTGGATTAGCATAGATCACAAGGTTTTTTGTTTACAAGTTCTAACTTTTTAGTTCGATTCATGGTTTTGGAACTTTAGCTAATTAGAAAATATTGAAATCCATGTATCCATCTTGCAAAATTAGCTTGCTAGTGCGCCTAAATTCCCAGTAGCATGAACCCTAAGACCAAGAGCCGACCGGGGGCGGGTTTGGGCGGCTTGGTTTAGTCCAATCGACTCCATCCAGTGCACGTGCCTTTAGCCTCATATCATTTCATTTTCCTACCTTAAAACTCCTAATTCAATTCAGAAACTTTCAGACCCCTCATTTCCCTATTAAAATCCATTTTAATTACTTTTTAACACAATTTTCCTACACCATTCTTCTTTTCTCCTCCCCTATAATTACCCAACCTATTCACAAGTTCTTCCCTCAAAACTATACTGAAATAATCCCTCTCAAACATCTCTCCCTCTCTCTCTCAAGTCCAAAGTGAAAGCAAGCTCTTGAACGTCATCACCCCATGTTACCTTGCAACCAGCGAAGCTCCATTCCGCCGCGAAACCTTTCTTGTAATCAATTGAACCTTCTTTCCGTGCGTTTTCGGTCTCAAGCATTTTTACTCCTCCCTTCTACATTCTGTTTGAAAAAGCAACGAGTAAGTCTCCCTCTCCTCCTCCTCTTCTTCTTCCTTTGAATCCACCCTTATCATGTCGCCGAATTCCACACCTAAATAAATATTCTTTTATATCCAAATCATCCATACTATCATAAACCGTTTTATGAAAACTTGTGAATTTAACTTAATAATCAAGTGTATGGAATCATTACAAATCTATTGTTGATAAAACATGCAGCCATATTTCATTGTTGGACTTAAACAACACACACACACACACACACACACACACACACATATATATACAAGCATCGTTTCATGTAACTTCTACTCTACATATGTTTAATATGATTTTGTTGATATTGTTAAGTACATATATTTAGTGATAACTCACGGGGTAATGACCCACTCCACACATGCAAACTTTGGATTCATTGCAAGACCATGTGTTTGTATCGTTTTTATAGAAACGATTTTCATTAAAATACCCTCAAGTCTTGAAACATAGAATTTTAACCTTAAATCTATTTCCTTGGCAATTTCTCGCCTCACAACCCTTGTTAGGAGATGCCTATTAAAATATGGTGTGGATTATCTCACATCTTGGGTCTAGTGGGTGAGATCGGAACTCTTCACGGAGCACGTTCTCGAAGGAAAAGAAAAATACGGTTTTTAAAACTAAACTACAAATCAATTCTACGATATTTAAATAATAATATAGTTTACTATGTAAATTAAAAGGGAAAAAACAAATTTGTAAAATAAGATTTTAAATAAAATACCTTAAAATGAAAAGATTTAAGTTTCTAATAAAATACCTTAAGTTTTCCAAAAGATAGATTTTTAAATACCATAAACTCTTAAAAACTAGGTTTTTGTCACTAAAATACCACAAAATCTAAAATATATTTTTTATTAAAACCCTTGACATTTAAATAACATATTTTTATCAAAAACACTCTCGAGGTTATTTTTACATAAGATATTTTACATAAAACCCCTTTCGTGCTTTCAAATGGTTTAATTTAAATAAACACCTAGAACCATACAACTAGTAACTAGCGAGTATGTAGGTTGTAGACGGGTTTAAATGACCTATTCGCTCTTGAGTCTTGAGGTGCCGGAGACAATTAGCATTATCAATTACCTACTCCTTATATATATTATTCATATCAACAGGAAATCAATTTACATGAATATAGACACAAAAATAACCCAACACATGAATTCTTAACTTGAGTTGTATACTTGCACTTGACATGACTGCTTGATCTTGACATGAACTCAATTGTATCTATATGACTTACTCGATCAAATCTATTACATGCTTGATTAGACTTGATCCGAATCAAGAATATGTAGTGACTTGACATGAATACTTAAATTTAACATGAACACATGAACTCGACTTGAATTTTGAAATGTTACACTTTCTATGTATTCATTGATTCGGGCAAGACTTGTGACTATAATTATAAATTAGATTACGCGGGGTGTTGGGGTATTTTAAGTGTGAATCCAACGAAATCTTAGGAGTCCCCCTAGTTCATGAATCCATGTCTACTAATACATGCAATCTATCATAAGGGCCCATGTTTTCTTTCCCCTAGAATATAGCCTGTTGGGTTTAGAATACTTCAACAATAGGTTGAAGTCTCGTTACTAACATTTTATTCAGGCACATGGTTTCTTATCCCTAGATTACAACCTGTTAGATTTGGGAACACTTTTGAGATTGGTTGACATTCACTCTTGAACCGACGTTAGATTAGTTTACCATTGTAGAGACTTTTAAAACACATTACTTCATGTTCACCTACACACACTTATCACCTGCTTAGATTAGCCAATGCTTAACCTGAACTGCTATGTTTACTTAGTTTGCCATGTTTACTTAAGAAATCATACCTGTTTTATAACTGTTAACACATCACCACAATTTTCATAATCCCACTTTTCTTGGGGACTTACCAAGCGCAAGTTCACCGACGGTCATTCTACCCATCTTTGTTTTCTGGGAATGTTCATCAGGTGATTTAGGGACTGTTGGGGTCAAAATTTATACCCCGGTTGGCCAAGTCAAAATCAAAGTCAACCCCAAGCCTAGTGGGCCCAAGCCCAGGTCAAGTGGGCCAATGCCCGGGTCGAGCCCTAACATGAAGCCTCGGCTTCCCCCATACCAAAATAAAAATTTTGTAATAAATAATTTTGGTATATTTTTTTATAAATGTAAGAAAAATAGGCATAAAGCCAAATTTTTGTAAAGCCCATGGCTCATGTGCAAAAGAATTAAGCACATAAGGCATGGGGTAGCACATGTGCTGTTTGGCAAAACCCAAGGGGCTATATGTAAAGTGTGTAGCCTATAAAAGCAAACATGATGAAAATATCTATAACAACCTTTTCCATTCTAAAAAATTCTAGGGTTTGTGCCTCCTCCTTTCTCAAGATTCTAAAACCTTCCCCCTTTTTAAATTAAATCAAGAGTTTAACTCTTTCCTTTTCCAAAAAAAGAAATAGTTTTTCACTACAAAGCCCTTGTAGGGGAGTTCAGATCTTCAATCAGATCTCGAAAAGGGGAGACTTTTAAGTCTCACCCCCTTTTCTCCAAGATCCAGCCGATCAAGAGGAAGAAGAAGGAGACCCATCTCCAAAAATCCCACTTTGGAGAGATCCAAGGCTCAAAAGAAGTACTAGGGCTAAAGAGAGAAGAGAGGGATCCCCTTTGATCACCTCTGAAGATCTTTGGCGAGTTCAACTCCATGACCCAAATCCTTAAAGGATTTTAACTCCTATTCCAGATCATTTAGGAGTTTAACTCCAAATCTAAATCTTTTGGAGTTTAACTCCACTCAAAATCCCTTGGAATTTCAACTCCTAGCCTAGGAGCTAAGCCCCTTTTAGGCTGGTGTTTCCCGCGGTTGCGTGCCGCGCACGTGGCCCGCTGGCGCCCAGCGGTCGCATGCCGTGCACGTGGCCAGCTGGTGCTCAGTGGACGCGTGCCGCGCCCGTGGCCTGCGGGCGCCCAGCGCCTACGCGTGCCGCGCACATGACCCGTGGGTGCCAAGCGCCAGGTACGTGACTCACGGGCGCCAAACGCCCATGCGCCAGGCACGTGACCCGTGGGCGCCCAGTGCCCACGTGCCATGCACGTGTCTTTAAGACGCTCCTCACCGCTTATTTTTCATACACTCTACACTCAAAACACGTCCCCTACTAGGAAAATTTTTCTAACGGGATGCTTCCCCGCACCCCACAAGGGGGCTGCTAGCCCTTTTGACCCCCAGCCCTCTATCCGGGTAGCTGGACCCCCCTAAAACTCTGCGATACCCCCAATATATCCAAAACCCTTTCAAAACACAACACACGCACACGGCACATTGAGTTCACATGATCAGTTTGACCCGTTAATCGGAGGTTCTCTCGCTCCAAAGGCGATGGGTAATTAACGCCAGCTTAGTTCGCGGCCGCCGGAGATTTGGATACCCACAGTCAATAAATCCCCGCCTATCCTAGGCAGGGGAAATCTATAGTACGCCTGACAAGCGCGTGCGTATTCCCATCTCAATGGGGTGACAAAAAACACCCTACAGATTCTGGCACGCCCAGTGGGACCTTTCTCTCCTCCCATATCTCGGGTCAAGTGTTCATGCGAACTCATTTAGCATATATACCGATGTTTGTACTGAAGTAGTTTTCTTTTCGTGCAGCAATCAACTTTCAACGATGATGTCTCCTAAGATGGATTCATCTTCCGACGCGACCCCGATCTCGTACGTGATCAAGAGCAATGCCCGCGTGGTTCTCCCTGCCAGTCTCAGCAGGCAATGGGAGGAGCTACCCCGTCAATTTGGTTCTGTCATCATCTACCCTGCTGGAAGTGCTCATCTGGCGGAGGTCCCGACAAACCAAGCAGCCAAACCGACCTCAAGGGGCAAGAGGCCGAACGTTGTGATCGCCAAAGCATCCCACCCCAAATGCAAATCTGTGTTCGAACGGCTCTCCACTGTCCTGACTGGGGGCAAGGCCGTCAACACCAATGGAGCCACAAAGCATCTCCAGCAAGCTCAGATGACTCCAATAAGTGCACAATCAGGCGTATCTCCAAAGTCCTCCATCGCCCGATCTATGGTGGCTTCCCGAAGGGCCGTAACTAGCCAAGTGCTCAAAACAGAAAGGCTGAGACAGAAATGGCTCAGGTATTGAGCCAACAAGAGAGCCAAGACTTCGGCCAAGCGGAATCTTGTGAGATTCCAAGAGCAGAGTCATCCTGCGACGATGGCTGAGTCGACCGTAAAAGTCAGCAATTCTTTTAAACCTCTGAAGTGGATTTAGAAAAATGCCATGACCGCCAGAATTAAGAAGACGACAGTCCGAACGATATTGTAAAGAGACATGTCCCAGCCCCGTCATAGAAAGCATGACACCATCTCTTCAAGTGTCTATCAGACGCTCTGTGCCGCGTGAAAGCAGTGGGGCAAACCCAGAAAAGAAGTGCCAGCACTATTTAAGAACCCGGTCAGGCTAGCCGCTTTCAGTCGATTGCCCGTTACCGAAACAGGAGGGCCACAACAGCGATCCGTGAAATCAGCTGCCGGTAATAAAAAGACAGTAAGCTATGTTATCCATACGGTCTATATGGCGGGCACGTGTCCCAGCGACAACTTGCGCAGTAAAAGTAAGGATGGGGCCACCACATCCCAAGCCCAATCTTGTTTGAATGTGGTTGCCGCTTCCCAAGATCAGCCGCCTCCATTGGATAAGGAAAACCCTCTTGATGAGGCCGATAGGAAGATAGACCCCTCAGTCTATGTAGAGTCAAGCTCGGACAATGAGGAAGAGCGGACTTTCTGCCCCAGGACCGCAGAGCAAGAGCTGCTTTAAGAGCTTCGAAAACAGCTTATGAGCAAAGATAAAGAAATGGACAAGCTTTACTCCAAAATAAATGACCTGACGAATGTTGTGATGCGGCTCATGGCTCAAATTGCTCGAGCGCCTTCCAATCAGGTACATATCTCTACTCATGAGATGGGTGATGGCAACCCGAAGCAACCGATGCATGTCCCCTTGGGTCTAAGATTGGGCGAGCCGCATGAAAGCCAGCCACATTCCGCTTCTGGGGACGCCTTGGTCCTAGAAAGCACTATCCCGCTAACACAAGATCGGATAATGGATTTGGTCACTAGCAAGGTTAGAACATTGGTAGCTGAAGCCGAAGCTCAGAAAGAAATTGGCAGTAGTAGGCGGCCATATCCCGCACAGTACGATCTGATCGAGTTCCCCAATGGTTACGTCATTCCTAAATTCGAAAGGTTTGATGGGACGGAAAACGCAAATCAGCACGTTGCCCACTTTAAAGCGCCATGCGGAAATACAGGGGGCAATGATGTGCTTCTTCTTCGTCAGTTTGTCAATAGCCTGATCAGTGTTGCTTTCGACTGGTAAGCAAGCATACTGGATGGGTCCGTCATTAATTTTGGCCAAATGGAGTCTCTGTTTCGGCAAAGATTCATGAGCGTCAGTGACAAAATCTCCATCGCTGACCTCGTGAGAACCAAGCCGGGGAAAAATGAAAGCAACACGGACTTTATTGCCCGATGGCGCAACCTCACTGTCAAGTGCGAACCGCCGCTAGAGCAAGACCAGTCCGTCAGCCTCCTCATTGGGAATCTCAGCAATAGGATGGTCCCATTCTTGTGTACAGCAGGCCTCAAGACGTTTCAGGAGCTAACCAAGAAAGTCCAAATGCTGGAACGCTTGAAGCAAAAGTCTACCATGGACTCTCAGAGAAATAAGACTTGGAAAAGCAAGATGGACGAAAACCGTAGAAGCGGGAATTCCAGCAGTACCAATGTCTTCAATACGCACGACAATGAAGACAAGCGAAAGGCGGGCGATTCCAAAACTAACCGATCTTGAAAGCCATTGCTGGGAGGAGAAGGGCCTTCCCTAGAGGAGAAAAATAACAAGGTTTACTCTGTCATAAGGGATATGGTCTGCAAGATATTCAAAGATGTCTTGAACAATGGTCTACAATTGCCGGAGTCGAAGAGACCGCATGAAGAAAAAACGACCAACAATCCTATGTATTGCCCGTACCACAGAGTAGTGAGCCACGCGATCGAGGATTGCTATATTTTCAAAGACATGGTTGAGAAGCAGTATAAGATTGGAGAGATCGAGCTGTCCAAGAGTGTTGGTGAATAATCAAGTTGCAACCACCAACTTTATACGGATAGAAGCTGAAGCCTTCTGGGAGCAAACAGCTGAACCCGCTACCCCGAGGAATGAAATCGACTCGCCGCAGCCTCAGTGGAGTATGCACATATCTAATAAGATGAAGAAGATGATAAAGCTACTTCGGAAAGAGTCCAGAACAGAATGGGAAGGGCAGAAGAAACTCACCATTCTAGCTGCCAATTTGGCTCAATCAGGCTCAAAATCCAAAAAACTCAAGAAGAAGAAAAGTATAGCTCTACGTGAAAAAGAGTCTGCAGGGAGATTGACCATTCAAAAATATATCGATTCCTTCGAAGACTATGAACATAAGAAAAAAACTTTAATTCAATTGAAAGAGTTCTTCCCTGTAGAAGCGGCTGAGATTCTGGAGGAGCTAGAAGAAGACTCCGACGAAGAGATCCTTATAGTGACCTGCTACGCCATCCATCTTGGCAGCGACTCTGAAGAAGAGCTCTATTTTCCTGAAGAGGACGAGGAGCTCGCCACAAAGGCCAACCAAATCCAGCTCAGAAGTGGCAAGGCTCTACCGCCAAATCAGGAAAATGCCTCAAAAGGAAAGGAAAAACAGATGGCTAATGAGGAAGATGGCAGAGAACCGGCTAATGAAAACTCAAGTCCTTCCTCAGTGGACTACAACGTCTTGTCTCATCTCCGGAAGCTTCCGTCTCTCCTGAGCATCTACGATGCCTTGGTCCTATATAAGGAGCTTAGAGATGTTCTCATTTACACTCTACAAAATCCTGAGCGGTATCAGGCTCGCTTTGGGGAAATTACTATGAAAGAAGCCCAGTACGCTTTACATGCCGCCGCAGTCACGTTTAAGGACGGAGACTTGCTATTGGGAATGGCTGAGCATAACCGGCTGCTTTACGTGACCGGGTACAGCGACGGAGATCGGATTAATCGCATATTGATTGATCCGGGATCCTCAGTAAATATCATGAATTTGCGGACTCTGAAGAGTTTGTCAATGGACGTCCGACACTTTTCAAGGGAAGGGATTGTCATTCAAGGGTTCAATCAAAACTGCCAGCAAGTTCTGGGGTTTATAGCTCTGCCAATCAAATTTAGGAATCTACAAACCAAAGCTAAGATATACGTGATCGACGATGACACGTCTTATAAGGTTCTTCTGGGATGACCGTGGCTTCACGATCACGGCATCGTTCCGTCAACTCTCCATTAGTGCATGAAATACACCAAAAACGGAGAAGAGAGACACATTGATGGAGACATCCAGCCGTTCGGTGTGCATGAAGTATGATATGAACATTCTCGGTACTTTATGAATCTCCAAAGTGCTGAGCCACAGCTGACCAAAGACAAAACGCCCCAAAATTCAAAAGAAAATCTGAGCCAGCTGTCACTTTCGAAAGCAAAACCCCCCAAGGGCGTCCGCATTTCGGCAGTGACACTAATGAGTCCGATGCTAGAAATCCGTCCTTCTGTAAAACTCGCCTTCATTTCGGTAGCGATACGGATGAATATGATACTGAAGGCCCATCCGACAGTAGAATTCGCCCTCATTTCGGCAGCGACACCGAAGGGTCGGAGGAAGAGGATCCGTCTTGCAACAGCTATGCAGATTGGGCCCCCCACGCAACAAGCAAAGCTACGAGAGACCTTGGAATTTACAGAAGAGTCCCTAGCCGTCACAAGGGTGTCGAAGCATATGTGCAAAGAGCTAGATGCATTGTCAGTCTCTACCGTGGACCAGCTTAATGCTTTCTACGTTCCCGGAAGGAAAAGTGGACAGAAGGGCATCCTGTTTTATGGATTAAATCCTGTCGCGCACCCGGACGATTTGTTTATGACATGCCTTCCATACGAGAGAGGCATAAGGGTCGTCCTCAATCCCAAATATTATGCGCTCGAAATGCGGGAATAATTTAAAGGTGCGGATGCCGGTTATATCAAACGGAGTCCGAAGCAAAGTTTTATGAAGGGCTATGGCATCTGCCTCAGGTTCGAGCACTCATAGATGGGCAAATTCCAGATAAATGGGGCATAGGTTTCATTCAGCCTGATGCCAAAGCATGCTATATGATCCATATTGATGAAGCCAGCGAAGAGTCAAATGATGAAGACGAGCTAGCCGAACCAGAAGAAGCCCCTCAAGAGCTCGAAGATGGCGGACAAGCAACCTTCGATGAGCTAACTGAAATCGATTTGGGAACGCCTGATAATCCAAGACCGACCTACATCAGCTCACTCTTGTCAGAGGAAATGAAGTAGCGGATAATTGCCCTGCTGCATGAGTTCGCTGACTGCTTCACGCGGACGTACAAAGAAATGCCTGGCCTCTCCCCTGAAGTGGCCGTGCATAAGCTGGCTATATCTCCTGATGCCAAGCCTGTCAAACAAGCACCTCGAAGAATGAGAAGGGAGATGGAAGAAAAGTTCATTGAGGAAACCAAGAAACTCATCTATGCCGGTTTCATCAGAGAAGAGAAATATGCAGACTGGATTGCATGCATCGTCCCGGTAAAAAAGAAGAATGGACAGATACGAATTTGCGTTGATTTCAGGGACCTCAACAAGGCATGCCCTAAAGATGATTTTCCGCTTCCGGTCATGGAAATGATGGTCTAACACCTCAAATTATGAGCTGTTCACCTTCATGGACGGTTTGTCTGGATACAATCGGATAAAAATGTCGCCTGAGGATGAGAGGCATACAGCATTTCGAACCCCGATCGACATATACTGTTACAAAGTGATGCCGTTCGGACTGAAGAACGCAGGTGCTACATATCAAAGGGCAATGACCAATATTTTTGATGACCTAATCCATAAAGTCGTCGAATGCTATGTTGATGATCTGGTCGTCAAGGCTAAAGCCAAGGCCGATCACGTCCAAGATCTAAGGACCGTTCTCACTAGACTGAGGGAATACTATCTGAAGATGAATTCTCTGAAGTGCGCTTTTGGCGTGTCATCGGGAAAATTCCTGGGCTTCATAGCCCGACATCGAGGGATCGAGGTTGACCCATCCAAGATAAAGGCCATCATGGAGATGTCGCCTCCGAAAAATCCGACACAGCTAAGATCCTTTCAGGGAAAACTTGCTTACATACGAAGGTTTATCTCGAACCTATCGGGAAGATGTCGGCCTTTCTTAAAGCTCGTGAAGAAAGGAGCTCCTTTTGTCTGTGATGCCGAATGTCAAGAAGCGTTCGAAAGCATCAAACGGTACCTATCGCACCCTCCAGTTCTTGCTGCTCCTATTTCAAATAAACCATTGATTCTCAATACTGCTACGCTAGATGAGTCACTCGGTGTGCTCCTTGCCCAAAACAATGAGGAGGGAAAAGAAAATTCCCTCTACAACCTCAGTCGAACTTTAGTCGGGGCGAAACACAACTATTCCCAGATTGAAAAGCAATGCCTGGCTCTGATGTTCGCTGTGAAGAAGCTGAAGTACTATCTGCTTGCTCATCGGGTTATGTTGATCTCCAAGGTTGACCTGCTCAAACACTTAATGACCAAGGCAAGCCTAGCCGGCAGAATGGCAAGATGGGTTGTCATACTACTTGAGTTTGACATAGTTTATACTCCTCAGAAAGCAGTAAAAGGGCAAGCTCTTGCGGAATTTCTCGCTACTCATCCCATACCATAAGGGTCACCGCTCAATTGTGGGTCACCGCTCAATTGTGAGTCACCCGACAAACAAGTGCTGCACCTCGAGAATGACGAGCCATGTTGGGAGCTCTACTTCGATGTGGCCTCATCAATAAGGAGCTCTAGCAAATCAAACATCCCGCAGATAAAAGTAGGGATAGAATTGGTGTTCGTCATGCCATCGGGAGGAGCCCTACGACGTTCTTTCGCCCTCACCGAGCCTCGCACAAACAATGAGGCTGAGTACGAAGCTCTGATAGCTGGTCTGGAGCTTGCCTGAGAAATGGAAATCCTATGGCTACGAGTCTACGGTGATTCCCAGCTTGTCGTTAACCAAGTAAGCAGCGACTATAAGATATACAAACCCGAGTTAGCTTGGTACAGAAGCCGGGTGGTGGAACTCATGAAACAGTTCACCCACATTGAACTAATGAGAGTTCCTAGGGCGTTGAATAGAAAAGCTGACGTACTCGCTCGCTTAGCCAAGGAGCTGGCTGATCCTGACATGGACGAAATTCTGATAACAGACAGAAGCCGGCAAATTCTACCCCCAGTTTCTTTACGAGAAGAAGAAAGCACGGAACAAAAGAGCAGACCTGTCGAAGAAGTTCTAATCATTCAAGAGAAGCCCGATTGGAGAGAGCCCTTCATAGAGTACCTCCAATACGACAAGCTGCCTGAAGAAAAATCTACGTGAGTTCAGCTGAAGAAGAGAGCTCTCCGATACGTGTTTGTAAATAATACGCTATATCACAGATCATATGACCAACTCTGGCTCAGATGTCTGTCATCGGCCGAGATCCAAAAAGTCATGAGAGAAGTTCACTCAGGCGTCTGCGGACCTCACAAATCCGGCCCCAAAATGTGGCTTCAAATCAAACGGCTTGGATATTACTGGCCTACCATAATAAGGGATTGCGAAGAGCATGCAAAAAAGTGCCATCTCTGCCAAATTCACGGTGAGTTCATTCACAAGCATTCCAATCCGTTGCATCTTACGGTGGCTTCATGGCCTTTCGAAGTTTGGGGCACCGACATAGTTGGCCCAGTTGACCCTCCGTCATCTAAAGGCCACCGGTTCATATTGGCCGCAATTGATTACTTCTCTAGATGGGCTGAAGCTGTCATGTTAAAAGAATTCAAGACAGAAAATATTCTAATATTCTTCCGGCATAATATCCTATACCGCTTCGGTACACCAAGAAGAATCATATCTGACAATGGGCCTTCTTTCAAGAGCTTCAAAGTCTCAAGATTCGCTACTCTATACAAGATAGACTGGAGATATTCCTCCATCTATAATCTAAGAGCCAATGGGGTATCCGAAGCCTTCAATAAAACTCTATGCAAGCTCCTGAGGAAAAATGCCTCAGCCAACAAACGAGACTGGGATCTGAAGCTCCACGAGGTGTTGTGGGCATATCGTACCACGCACCGCACTCCAACTCAATCCACTCCATACTCATTACTCTACGGGATGGAGGCGATCCTCCCCCTCGAAATCGAAGTTCCAAGCTTAAGAATGGCCATCCAGCACGAGTTGATGGAAGAGGAAAACGTGCTTCTTCGGTTCGAAGAGCTTGACACCCTCGAAGAAAAGAGGCTCGCGGTGCAGCAAAATCTGGAACTATACCGAGCCCAAATGTCACAGGCCTATAACAAGGTAACCCATCTCCGCGCTTTCAAGAAAGGCGTATTGGTGTTGGTCCTCAAAAGACCGATCATCCCCAATCGACATGCCAAAGGGAAATTCGAGCCAAACTGGGAAGGACCATACGTCATTGAGAAAGTGTTCGACGGAGGATCCTACCAACTAATAAGTGCCGAGGGAGAAAGGCCCATGCCACCCATCAATGCCAATATCTCAAGAAATATTATGCATGAATGCTCCAAGTCGCAGGAGAATTGAGCACACCGGCCCTACGGTCTGGATCATACATCCTGCAAAACTGTAAACAATCCATGAGTGTGAACGACCCCTATCTCTCCCAAATTCCTACCGGTGAGACTACATTTAAAGTCCCGCCGCAAAAAAAAAACGGTATGTCCACAAGAAAAACGGACATGGATGAAAACCTGAAAGGGCTCCGTGAATAAAAATAGTAGGACTGCCGGCGAGTTTTTGAAAACCCGAAAGGGCGCAAACTCGTTAAAAGAGATAAAATGCACTCGCAAAGTCCTCTCGACCTTGTGAGGAGAAAATCCCTGCGTGAGATCCTTACGACTCACAAAAGAGCAACACACTTAGGAATCCTCACGATTCCTAAGGAGAACATACACCTGCGAGATCCTCTCGACTCGTAGGGAGAAAATGCTTTTATGAGACCCTTACGGCTCATAAAATTGAAAAGCCTTAGGTGATAGAGATCTAAACCTGTCTCCTGAGCCATCGCTCCCCAACGGGCAACGGCAATAATGAGTCGCTCCTGGCATTGCTTCAGTGTTAGCGGTACTGATGTAACGTTTTAGAAATCGTTAGGCGAATTTTCCGTTATTAGGTAAAATAAATTATGTTTTCCGTTAAAACTTAGAAGCGATCTTTTATCTGTATAGAATTCACTGCACCTACTTTAGTTAGGAAATTGCTAGTTTGCGGTTTTTAGTTATCACTTGAAAATTTTAGTGCACTTTAATATTTTTCCTTAATTAAAATATTATTATAAGATTTTAATTATGCACTTAATTAGTGGTAATTACAATTTTGATTGGGTAATTATGCTAATTTAAATCTATGCTAACTTAATCACAAGATTAATCATCCTAGCAAAATATCCTACAAAATATCTAGATATTTGTTGATTTAATGGAAACTTTAAATAGAAAATGAAAAAGATTAAGAGGTGGCTTTGGATGGGAGGTGCATTAATGGGCATTGGATGGGAGGTGCATTAATGGGCATTAATTGGTGTTTTTAGCTAGAAATTTCCACACAATTTCCTAAACCCCTCATTTATCAAGCCTTGGTCGAGCCCCCCTGCTGCCCTCTCTCTCTTCTTGCTTCAATTGCACTTCTTCAAGCTTCTAAAAATCATCAAAAATTCTCAAATAATCCCACAAACTCAAATATAAATCCTTACCCATTATTCTTCAACCCTAAACATGCTTGGATCTTCATAAAAGATATCATTTTGGAGGCTAAAATTTGGAGTTTAGTTGCTAATTTATGATCTAGTGGAGGTATAAAATCCTAACCCTAATCTTTTATTTTTGTTTAAATCATTATGCTAGCTTGTTAGATATTTAAATATGGCTTTAATTTGCATATTTAGAATTTCTAGAAAAGGATTTTGATAATCAAGTTAGGGTTTTGTTTATTGTAATGGTTAAGCGTGAAGTTTAGACTTGGATAAAACTTAACCTAGTGCAAGATTGTTAAATGATATTTTTTCTAATAATTTAATTAGCTTAATTGTAAACTAAAGTTTTACTAAATCACTTTTGGGTGAGATTAAAATTGTAATAAACCTTTGTGTGGTTTAATCAAGCTATTATGCGATGATTGTGATTACTAGTTTTGGTTAAAATTGTAGATTTGGGCTAAATTGATTAAAATTTGCTTACTAGATTTTCGGATAATTTAGGCGTGGGTTTCTTTTGACGTTGCGACGTTATATATATTAGATTCCACGATATATATTGTGTTGTGAATGCACGATCGGTACGATCGGGGTCTAGGCTTGGTGGTTGTGTCATCCTAGCTAGGGTTATGCCGATATCGTGTGCGTTTTGTGCACTGAGTGCACAGTGTGTTTATCTTGTGGACGTTATCCTTGCGTTTAGTTGTCTTTGTATCGGCGTAGGATATTTAACCTTATGTGTTCTGTTTGTGAAATTTAGGATCGCGAGCAGGGGCTTCGGACGTTGCGAAGAAAGGGAAGCATGTTGTCGGATTTTCTTAGCTCGAGGTCATCGGTGAGTAGATTTAATATCTACAGGGGAATCACCCGTATAGCGTTATGCGTATGGGCTAGATTAAATAACATGATTATTAGTTATAAGTATATGGACATTGATTGTGCATGTGTACCTTTGTTGCATATCTCATTTCCTATTGTTTATGGACTTAGTATTAATGAGACACAACACCATTATTGACGGTTCATGTTTCATGAGCACTAATTGCATGCTACACACACACCGTCGATAATTTCCATGACACGCAAAACACCTATACATATATGATATTGTATTGGTTAGGGACATTGAGACATGATCCTTATATTCCATTGTGCATATGAAACATAGCATACTTGTATACCTACATGCTTACACATATGCCTTGCCATGCCGACATGCTAGCTACCCATATACCTATATGGTATTGTACCATTAGTGACGGGTATATACACATATGGGACATAGCTACATGTACATCTTGCATACATACTTACACATACACCCGTATGGTATTAAATCATTATTGATAGGTACGTACGCATATACCTTGCTACAGCTACAGGTACCTTATGCACACATACTTACCTGTACACTCACTTACCTTACTAGGGTTATATATACGTATGTGGTATTGTTTTGTCATTGACATGTAGTCATTGATTCTTATGCGATTGCACATATGATAGGTAGTATACCTTGCACACTTACATGCTTACACATGTACCTTACTATACCTATATGTTTACATATATATCTGGCTATAGCTATATGTTCACCTGTATATGATGTTGCATTTGATTTCGGAGAAATTAGGAACCGCATGATATATTTAATAACTTGTTGCAATTAAATAGCGGTTTTTCCTTTATATGCTCATATTACTGTTTCATGTTGCATATATTATATTTCATGGATTTCGCATTGATATATGGATTTCATATGATGTTTTACTTCTGGGTATATATATCAGTGGTATGGAACGTTGACATATATACATGTATATATATATATATTAGTGATATGGGACGCTGTTATATATGTACACCTATATAATATATATCATCATAATGATCTATGCAAATATTCTTATTCATTACTTGATGTTTTCTGGATTTGAGGACCGTGGTAGTTTTATGAAATTTTGCATTATTTGAAAAACCCGGTTTATCTTGATATGATATTTCGATGTGTCCACCATGAGATTTCTCGGTTCTGAGTTTTATGATATTTACCCAATGCGAGGAGTGGAATGGGCCATGTGCGGGTACATGGTGGAGCCCGGTATAGTTTCCCGGAGCAAGAAAGGTATGTCGATGGTTTAGCCGATGAGCCTGGCAGGAGGGCAAGTACCTACCGGTGATAGTATTTGGACTCGACGGTTATCCTGGTGATACCGACCGGAGTTATGTACGTATGGATGCGTAGAATTTCGAGTGTCGAAGCTGGGCACTCAGGTTTCGAGATAGCGTATGATACGTACCTATCAGGGCCAGTCGTGGTGACGGCACCTGATAGACGAGTATTTATGTGTCGATACTAAACACTAGTTTTCATGATGTTTTCGGGTGTCGATGTTAGACACTCAGGTTTCATGAGACTTACAGGATATGAGGATTTCGTGGGGATGACATATTTTATTCCATAATCAGCATTTACTTGACATGCATTATTTCATGTATTAGTAGTACCTGATAGAGTACCTTTCATGACTGTTGTATTTACATATTTCCATTTATTGCTATCAGCTTGCATGTGATAGACCATCGCAGTACGTGCATACTTGCGATTACCTGCATATGTTATTTACTATTCACGAATTGGCAACTCACCCCCGTTGTGCCACAGTGGTTTTGCATGTTTGACCCTCAGAGTAGTCACGGCAGGGCTTCATCCTATCGTACCATCTTTTGTAGCGGATACCGCTTCGGCTGACTGTGAGCAGTTTTGCTATAGGTGGGTTTCGCGGTATTCTGTTTATGTGCTTTGTATATCTTTGGTTGTATCTAGTACTCTCCATGTACCACTTTTATGTATTTACTTAGAGACGAGATGTGAGGACGATATTGTATATTTTTGTGACTTTGGATGTCTTTTATGCTGTTTTTATTTACATCGTCCATTTTCTTCACTACGGCGTCGTATATCTGTTGTGGTGGTTGTTTTCCGCCTTTGGACGTGGATTTGCTCTCGTTGGGGATACTTTACTTATATCTTTATATGTACCCATTTTGGGGCTAGTTTTTACAAAGGAGGTGCTGCCAAAGTTTTTAAGAAAGTAAATTTGGACTTTACAGAATTTGTACTTGAGATTTTCAAAAGTTTTAGCAATGTTCTTATCACTTAATACTTTTGATGATTTAGATTGCTGGGTTTTCGGCTTACTTGAATTGTGTTACGCCTATAGACGTTACGTAATTTAAGTGTCGTCACGTGCCAATTTCGGGTCGTGACAAAATTGGTATCAGGTGCTAAGTTTTACCTTTCGGAGTGTACGATGACCTTGGTATGATAGAATAGGCAGCTTAAGCAGAGTGACGTAGCGTGTGTATGTCCGCAGCATACTTACGATACGGTACTCTGCTTAAGTAACCTAAGTACTAATTGCTTGAAATTCCTTCCATGAGTATACATATCCTTGTGATTCGATTTCCATGTTCTTATCGAATCCTTTTTCCATTTATAGCCTTATGCCACCGATGACTATGGGGACTCAGAGAGATGCAGTGAGAGCCGAGGTCAGAGTTGACTCGTTTAGGATGAGGATTGACTAGGACGGTACGCTCGTTGTACAGGAGCAGATTGATCCGCCTTCAATAGATCGCATCGCTAGGCTTGAGGCAGAGATGCAGGATTTGCGCCAGATGATGGAATCGTTGGTTGAGGCCAGTCGAACGCAGCGACAGGAGGTTGCCACCCCTGTTACCCAGTTATTCCTTGCTATCAGCACACAACATTGTGTCACGTATACAGCACCACTGGACGCAACCCTATTAGATGAGGATCATCTTTCCGAGACTTTGGGAGTTCAAGGACAGAGGAGGGCTCGTGCAGGTGTACTGGCCCAGAGATAGAGGTTTAGTCGCCGTGACAGATTTCGTGCACGTCGCGGGAGTAGCAGAGGCTTGGGATGAGGACAATTGTTTAGCTCTTATCCCCAGGAGGGGCAGCAGCCATCGTATGGATGTTTTCGATGCGGGAGACTTCAACACTTCGTCGGACATTGTTCCTTGGCACTGCATCAGACTTATATTCAGAGAGGTCGTGGTCGTGGAGGGTTCGTTCAGAGGGGACATGTTGGTAGAGGAAGAGTTCAACCAGTTGCGGGTAGAGGGCAAGCACGAGCGTTTGCTTCTACTCATCGGGACGCGCGGGCGTCCAATGCAGAGTTTTCAGGTATTCTTAATTCGTATGTTCTTTTGATGCATATGTTTTGTTTAATTCGAGATCTATACACTCATTGTTCTACACACTTCGTGCTGTAGTTGGGCCAAGAGTCGTGTTAGCTAGATCAGCCGTTTGTTGTGTTAACTCCTGTCAGCGATTCTTTTGTTGTGCGACACGTGTTTCGGTCATATGCCAATCAGATAGGAGATAGAGATTCGTCCGTCGATTTGATCCTTCTAGAGATGTTGGGCTTTGACGTTCTCCTGGGTATGGACTGGTTAGCTACGTGATATGCGTCTGTGGACTGCCGCGAGAAAACAGTCAGGTTTTGTTTTCCCGGCGAGTCAGTTCTTGTTGCGCAGGGGGACAGTGGTGCCGCCCTCACAGCTTGAATTCAGCCTTTTTCTCTAGTCGGCTTTTGAGGAGATGATGTCGAGGATTCTTGGCTTCCATTCGTGATATTGGAGCCACAGTAGATTCGTGGACCGGGTTCCTATCGTGCGAGAGTTTTCCGACGCTGTTCTGGATGAGCCGGCGAAGCTAAGAGAGCTTAAGGATCTGATGCAGAGTTGATAGATAGGGGGACTTGTACGTCCAAGTGTTTCGCTTTGGGGAGCTCCTATTCAGTTCGTCAAGGAGAAGGACGGCAGTTTGAGATTGTGTATTGATTTATCGTCAATTAAACCGATTACGGTGCGGATAGGTATCCTTTACCTCGCATTGACGATTTCTTTGATCAGCTCTACGGTGTGGGACTTTTTTTCTAAGTTTGTTTTGGGATCAGGTCATCATTAGTTACGGATTCGGAGTGATGACATTCCGAAAACTGCTTTTTGTGCGCGCTACGGGTTTTATGAGTTTTTGGTGGTATCGTTGGACTCACCAATGCCCTAGCAGCATTCATGGATGTGATGAACCTGATTTCTTCAGGCCGTTCCTCGACCAGTTGTTGTTGTGATATTGATGACATTCTGATCTATTCCAAGAGTTGTGAGGAACATGAGCAGCACTTGAGGATTTGCTTTGCAGACATTGGAAGAGTATCAGCTGTTTGCTAAATTCTTGAAGTGTTCCTTCAGGATTGATTATGTTGACTTCCGAGTTCATGTGGTTACGGGAGACGATATTCGTATGGACCCGAGGAAGATTGAGGCTGTACAGCTTTGGCCTAGACCTGTTCAGTGACAGAGTTCCGCAGCTTTTTAGGCTTAGCCGGTTTTTACCGCCGTTTCGTGCAGGATTTCTTGTGTATAGCTGCACCGTTGACCGGACTGACCAGGAAAGGGGTTCCTTTTCTTAGAACGAGGCATGTGAGTTGAGTTTTCATCAGTTGAAGACTTGGTTGACGACTGCACCAGTTCTATCTTTGCTTTCTGGATCGGGCGACTTTGTTGTTTACTGTGATGTTTCGCGAGTGGGGCTCGATTGTGTACTGATGTAGCACTATAGAGTTATCGCTTATGCTTCCCGACAGTTGAAGGAAGTACGATCAGGATTATCCCACTCATGATTGTCACGCCCCGCTTCCCAGAGTACGTAAGATTGGGCACGTGACATAGCCAACCATGCTACCTGTGGGTAGGAAGTATCCATCCACAGTCACATTACGGCTGTAGAGATATCAAGAACAAGATAAATAAACTATCTAACACATGTCCAAATCCATAATAATAAGAGTCAATGAAAAATGAGTGCGGAAGCAAATGATCCAATACAATAATAGAAAGGTACGTCCCATAATGCGGGATCGCACCTGGAAATAAAAGGCAATAAGTGAACTAACCACTACAGAACTCACAAATCAGCCTGCTGGCTGAGGTACTCCCGCTCGGTCGTCGACAGTGGTAAGGAATCTGGGCCATGCAAAACCCAGACGTCAGCGCGTCATGTCAACCAAATAATATAATATAAACATGGTAAAAGGCAATTCAGGTATGAACATGAATAAAGCAGTACTAAGAAATAACAGAGCAGGGTAATGTGCAGTGGTGACTAAATTGTCCTATCAAGTTTCTACTCTATAGTTTTTGAAATCAATTGATGAATCATCGATGTAACTCAATAGTATCCCGTGCGTGCCCGGGACCACGGTCAAGGTTCTCAGGGCTGAATCCGAGACGTGCCGCTAGGCAGTAAAGTAGGTAGCAGGATGGACGAGTGATGTCAGCATCATCACTCCCGGACTGGCCAAGCCCGTAAGACTGATCAGAACAGGTATCGAACTGTTGAGTTACAAGTCGGTTTCACCTTTGATTTCCCCATACCCCCAAGTTATGTATGTCAGGTCAGGTATTCAGTAGTCCAGGATTAATGCCAACACAGAATCAGGTAAAAGCAGGTCTGTCTGAATAGACAGCAGGAATGGTCCATGAGGACCCCAAGTCAGGTTCGTTGGCATTGGGCATGAGATCATGTGATAAGTCAGGTCATAGTACAAAAGGTTGAGTCAGTATGTACAGGGTGTCATGTCCGGTGTATCAGTATATATGTGTCAGGTGTAGCAGGGTCGAGTCAATATGTACTGTGATCGGGTGTGTGCTCACGACCGGTATACAATCAAATAAGTAACAGCAGCAAGAAAAAGTAATTAACAATAACGGTTCACTTAATCACAATAGCACATGAATATGGTGCAGTTGTATGATATTAACAGGTTCGAGCACCCTTGGGGTGCAATAATCACAGGGCAGCGCAATATCAATAACATCAGGTAAAAAGATTTAAGTGTGCGACTATCATCCTATAAATGGTGAAATGATTAGCAGGTAGTCGTTATTAAAGTTATGGTGGCAAAGTACAATTTAGATGGCAGTATTATAATGCATATCACATTTCGTCCAATGAGGACAAGTAACAATACTTAGTTAAAACAGCAAGTTTTATGAGTCAAATATTTAATTAGTTTAATCGTAGCATGTAGCAAGAAATCTTGCCTCGACGGTTTCGCAAACCGGAAAACACGAATGCAAATGTCGGCAGAAAAATACGAGACGGGTGCACGGGCCACGGATCGAGTCCAAACAGCGAACAGCGGGACCACACGAACCAGGGTACTTCGCTGGAGCGTCGGGTCCAAACGACGGCACGGCCGGATTCCGGCAAAAGTCAACGGCAACGAAGTTAGCAAACACGATATACGTCAACAAGGACCAGCGAGGGGGTTTAATACGAATGGAAAGGTAAAGGGATGCTTACAGGAAGACACCAGGGGCAACCACGACGGGCTCGACGGCGATGGGACGCCGGCGAGGCAGCGACGGCGAGCAGCGAAGGCTGGAAAGCTTTTGGGTTCGCTGGAAAGGGTGGTGCTGTGCGATGAGGGGAGGTAAAGGCCGGGTTCTGGTCGCAGGGAAGAGGAGGTGGCGCGGGTGACGACGGCGAGGATCGACTGCACGTTTTCCGGCGACCCGGGGTTGTGTTAGGGTCGGTTCGGGTTCTGTGGTGGTCCGGTGAGGTCGTGGGGAGGAAGAAGACGACGAGGTCGGGACGAGGGTGAAAGGAGGAGGATTCTGGTGTCGGCGGCGGTGAGAGGCGGCGGCGACGGCGAGATCTGCGGCTGTGGTGGCGTCGGAGGGTTGGGTTGCAGGCGCGGAAAAAGAACGGAGGAAGGAGGGGTGTGCTGTCGAGGTTGTAGAGGCCGGGTGACGGCGGTGGTGGTCTCGTCGGCGCGGGGACTGCGGCGGCGACGGCGACGGGACGGCTAGGGTTAGGGTTGCAGGGGTTCCTCGCGAGGTTTTTCTCGTGGGTTTTAACGAGGAACAGTGGGAAATATAATAGAGAGAGAGAGATTGTGTATGGGGCCCACGAGGGATTTATTTCCCTCGTGATTGGTTGGGAGCTGAAAGGAGATTTTAAAGAAGGATTTTCAAAGAGATTTTAACGGACGAATTTGTAACAGAGTATATATTTTAGTTTTAAAAAAATATTTAATTAAATGGGCATTTTCGGCGCTAAATGAAACATTTTCAAATCGCGCCCGGGTTGCGCCCAAATGTCCCAAATTCAAATTATAGGATTTTAAGCGAGTTCCAAATTTTGAAAAGAGGTGTTTTGTGATTAAAATGCATGCCCCCAAGTCGGACACTTGCACGCGCGCGTAGTCGTCCAAACTTGCCCGTTTAGCCGAACGGGACGAAATCTCGACGCGCGGACGCTGCCACGCGACTAGTGGCGACGAGTAGGCCAACATGGATATTTTTAATTTCATTTTAGGTGTTAAAATTTGTTATGTGCCAAAAATGACCTAACCGGTTAAAATTTTGCAATAAGCACCAAACAACCAGGATAATTGAAATGAGTAATTTATAACACTCAACTAGCAATAGAAATAGTATTATTTGGGCTCGGGTGTTACATCATACCCAACTACAAAAAGAATTTCGTCCTCGAAATTCCAAGAATACAAGATAGCTAACTACAGGAAAAGGTGAGGAAATTTCTGCCGGATCTCGTCTTCTCGCTCCCAAGTGGATTCTCCATGCAATCGATTACCCCAAGAAACTAGCACAAGAGGGATAACTTTGTTCTTAAGAACCTTTTCTCTTCGATCCTTGATTTCAACTGGTCGCTCCTCAAAAGTTAGGTCTTCTCGTACTGTTAGCTCCGAATGATCCAAAACGTGTGTTTCATCTCGAATATACTTACGGAGTTGAGATACGTGAAACATATCGTGCACATTTGCCAAGGACTGCGGTAACGCCAAATGATATGCTACCTCACCAACACGCTCCACGATCTCAAGGGTCCAACGAATCGAGGACTAAGCTTTTCTCGACTTCCAAAACGAATCACCCCTCTAGTCGGTGATATCTTCAAGAACACCAAATCACCCACGGTGAATTCTAGAGGTCTTCTCGACGTGTCAGCCCAACTCTTCTGTCTGTCTTGTGCTGCCTTCATATGATTTCTGATAGTGTTAACCTTCTCAACTGTCTGCATCACCAAATCTGGTCCCAACAATTTTCGTTCACCGACATCATCCCAACAAATAGGTGAACGACATTTACGACCATACAAAGCTTCAAACGGAGCCATCTGGATAGTTACCTGAAAACTGTTGTTGTAAGAAAACTCCACCAGGTGTAGATGATCCTCCCAAAAACCTTTGAAGTCCAACATGCAAGCCCTCAACATATCTTCAAGGGTCTGGATCGTTCTTTCCGATTGTCCATCAGTCTGAGGATGATAAGCTGTGCTAAACTTCAATCGAGTCCCCAAACTTTCTTGTAAACTCTTCCAAAAGTGCGACAAGAACCGAGTGTCCCGATCGGACACGATGCTTACCGGCACTCCATGCAATCTGACAATCTCCTGCATGTATCGCTCTGCCAAAGTCTCCGTCGATTGACCAACCCGAAAAGGAATAAAGTGAGCTGCCTTGGTCAACCGATCAACAATCACCCATACTGCATTGTTGCCCTTTGGACTCCGCGGTAAAGCCGTCACGAAATCCATGGTTATATGTTCCCACTTCCACTGAGGGATCGGAAGTGGTTGCAACAAACCGGCAACCCTTTGGTGTTCAGCCTTGACTTGCTGACACACCAAGCACTTAGCCACGAAGCGAGCAATTTCCCGTTTCATACCTTCCCACCAGAAGTGCTTTCGAATATCTCGGTACATCTTTGTCCCTCCTGGATGTACAGAGTAAACTGAACTGTGTGCCTCCTTCATAAGTTCTTCACGCATACCCCCTTTTGGCACACACACACGGCTACCATATCTCAACGAACCATCTTCGTGGATCAGTAAATCAGTCCGTAGTCCGGCTTCAACCTGCTCTCGAAACTTTTGCAGTCTAGGATCCTGCGATTGTGCCGCTTTAATCTTCTCAACTAAGGACGATTGTACTTGCAACTGCATCAACTGTCCCGTAGCATGTGGTAGCACAACCTCCAAATCAAATCTCCGAAAATCCGCAATGATCTCCCTTTGTGCGGTCAATACCTGAATTGCTGGTAACCGACTTAGCGCATCTGGCACGACGTTAACTTTTCCCGGATGGTACTTAAGATCAAGGTCGTAGTCGGCCATCAGCTCCAACCATCTGCGTTGCCTCATGTTCAACTCCTCCTGAGTGAATACATACTTCAAACTCTTGTGATCAGTAAAGACTTCGACTCTCTCGCCCAAAAGGTAGTGTCTCCACATCTTCAGGGCGAAGATCACGGCCGTAAGCTCCAAGTCATAAGTCGGATAATTCTTCTCATGAGTCTTCAGTTATCTCGACGCGTAAGCGACGACTTTCCCATTCTGCATCAAAACACATCCCAATCCTTTCCCAGATGCGTCGCTATGAATCACTAGTCCTCCGGAATTGTCTGGTACGGTCAGGATAGGGGCGGTTATCAACTTCTGCTTCAACGTCTCAAAAGCCAACGCACACTTATCCGTCCATACAAAAGGTACCTCCTTGCGCGTAAACTTGGTCAACGGTTCTGCCAAACGAGCGAAGTTCTCCACAAATCTCCTGTAGTATCCGGCTAATCCAAGGAAACTTCTTATTTCAGCTACATTCCTTGGAATAGGCCAATCTCGAACTGCTGCAATCTTTTCGGGATCGACGGCGATTCCATCGCCCGACACAACATGCCCCAGAAACTTTATTTCTTCCAGCCAAAATTCGCACTTACTCATCTTCGCATACAATTTCTCCTGTCTCAATGTCTGCAGTGTGATCTTCAAATGCTCAGCATGCTCCTCCAAACTCTTCGAGTAAACCAGAATATCGTCAATGAATACCACAATAAACTGGTCCAAGAATGGTGAAAAGATTCGGTTCATCAAGTCCATGAATACTGCCGGCGCATTCGTTACTCCGAAGGGAATCACTAGATACTCGTAATGTCCATACCGAGTTCAAAACGCCGTCTTGCAAATATCCTCTGCTTTCACTCGGACCTGATGATATCCGGACCGCAAATCCAGTTTCGAGAATACCCTCGCGCCACTAAGCTGCTCAAAAAGTTCTCCAATGCGAGGAATCGGGTACTTGTTCTTAATAGTTACCCGGTTTAATTCTCGATAATCGATGCACATCCTCTTTGTGCCATCCTTCTTCTTTACTAGAAGAACTGGAGCTCCCCAAGGCGAGTTGCTGCTTCGAATCCAACCCTTCTCAAGCAATTCAGTAACTTGTTTCTTAACTTCTTCCAATTCTACTGGTGCCATTGGATAATACGCTTTAGATACTGGCGCTGCACCAGGAATAAGGTCAATTGCGAACTCCACGTCTCGCTTCGGCGGCAAGCCCGATATATCTTCAAACACATCCATAAAATCGTGAACAACCGCCGGCTCTTCACTATTATCAACTTCCATTGCTGCAAGAACATTGTTAGTCGGCCTAGCCCTAAACTCGACTGGCCCGATAGAACTGCTTCCTTAACGCAACTGCTGTCTGCTGCAAACTCCCCTTCATCCCAGATAAACTCTGCCGCTCTTGGCTGCTGCAAGTATTTATGAGAAAGTGGTCAAACCCAGAGAGACATTCTGCCTCTGGATGTCCACGTCCAGCCTGCGCATGAACCTCCGTGCCCTGTCTGCATCGTTGGCAACTAAAGGTCCAGCGAAACTACTGAGTCTCGTCCATTCTTCTACATGCACATCTACGGGTGCTCCCTTCTGCTTTAGTCCGATGAACTTCTCTTCCATTTCCTCCCGTGCAGTCCGCGGGAAGAACTTCTCCAGGAAACTCTTAGAGAAATCCGCCCAACTGATTGGCTTGGACAAGCAGGTCTCCTCCACAAGCCACCACTCTCGGGCGTAATCCACCAGCTGAATGCGCACGACATCAACTCTCTTGTCTTCTGGGATCTGTGCCGCAATCAGTAAATTCTCCGTGTCCACTAGCCACTGCTCGGCTGGCAACGGCTCCTCCAAACCAGTGAAGGTAGTAGGACCCAACCGTCTGAAATCTGCCACGGTCCCTACTCGGTCAACTGGCTTCGCTACAGCGGTGTTTACAGACTGCCGAATGTCCTGCAAACCCTCCTGAAATGAATCTGCCTGCTGTTGGATCAGTTCAGTTTGCCTCTTCTGATTCTCCAACATCCCACGTATTACCCCTAACATGGCGGCTTCATCCACGCGTCTCTGGTACGTCTTCATATTCTTACTTGCCATAATCCTGAACTCAAAACACCCAACATTAGCATGATGATAGATTCTGAATATAGATCAAGGCTAGAACTCCAAGATACTTAAATAGAGTACCGCATTGTAACTATGCCGCGGTATCATAGCCACAATTACTTAACTCCACCCAAGTCGCCTAAGTCCTAGGGATAACAAGAAATCAGGTTTTCGAGTCGACATGCAAAGTAAGTTTGCACGTCGTAAAAGATATAATCAGGAAGAATGTGATTCAAGAATGGTAAAACGGTCAAGGTGGTAGGACATGTTTCCTAAACACGGGTATTCTGATTCGTGTATTGGGTACAATACCCAACTACAAAAGAATTAACCCGACTAACCTATGGCTCTGATACCAAAAGAACCATGTCACGCCCCGCTTCCCAGAGTACGCAAGATTGGGCACGTGACATAGCCAACCATGCTACCTGTGGGTAGGAAGTATCCATCCACAGTCACATTACGGCTGTAGAGATATCAAGAACAAGATAAATAAACTATCTAACACATGTCCAAATCCATAATAATAAGAGTCAATGAAAAATGAGTGCGGAAGCAAATGATCCAATACAATAATAGAAAGGTACGTCCCATAATGCGGGATCGCACCTGGAAATAAAAGGCAATAAGTGAACTAACCACTACAGAACTCACAAATCAGCCTGCTGGCTGAGGTACTCCTGCTCGGTCGTCGACAGTGGTAAGGAATCTGGGCCATGCAAAACCCAGACGTCAGCGCGTCATGTCAACCAAATAATATAATATAAACATGGTAAAAGGCAATTCAGGTATGAACATGAATAAAGCAGTACTAAGAAATAACAGAGCAGGGTAATGTGCAGTGGTGACTAAACTGTCCTATCAGGTTTCTACTCTATAGTCTTTGAAATCAATTGATGAATCGTCGATGTAACTCAATAGTATCCCGTGCGTGCCCGGGACCACGGTCAAGGTTCTCAGGGCTGAATCCGAGACGTGCCGCTAGGCAGTAAAGTAGGTAGCAGGATGGACGAGTGATGTCAGCATCATCACTCCCGGACTGGCCAAGCCTGTAAGACTGATCAGAACAGGTATCGAACTGTTGAGTTACAAGTCGGTTTCACCTTTGATTTCCCCATACCCCCAAGTTATGTATGTCAGGTTAGGTATTCAGTAGTCCAGGATTAATACTAACACAGAATCAGGTAAAAGCAGGTCTGTCTGAATAGACAGCAGGAATAGTCCATGAGGACCCTAAGTCAGGTTCGTTGGCATTGGGCATGAGATCATGTGATAAGTCAGGTCGTAGTACAAAAGGTTGAGTCAGTATGTACAGGGTGTCATGTCCGGTGTATCAGTATATATGTGTCAGGTGTAGCAGGGTCGAGTCAATATGTACTGTGATCGGGTGTGTGCTCACGACCGGTATACAATCAAACAAGTAACAGCAGCAAGAAAAAGTAATTAACAATAACGGTTCACTTAATCACAATAGCACATGAATATGGTGCAGTTGTATGATATTAACAGGTTCGAGCACCCTTGGGGTGCAATAATCACAGGGCAGCGCAATATCAATAACATCAGGTAAAAAGATTTAAGTGTGCGACTATCATCCTATAAATAGTGAAATGATTAGCAGGTAGTCGTTATTAAAGTTATGGTGGCAAAGTACAATTTAGATGGCAGTATTATAATGCATATCACATTTTGTCCAATGAGGACAAGTAACAATACTTAGTTAAAACAGCAAGTTTTATGAGTCAAATATTTAATTAGTTTAATCGTAGCATGTAGCAAGAAATCTTGTCTCGACGGTTTCGCAAACCGGAAAACACGAATGCAAATGTCGGCAGAAAAATACGAGACGGGTGCACGGGCCACGGATCGAGTCCAAACAGCGAACAGCGGGACCACACGAACCAGGGTACTTCGCTGGAGCGTCGGGTCCAAACGACGGCACGGCCGGATTCCGGCAAAAGTCAACGGCAACGAAGTTAGCAAACACGATATACGTCAACAAGGACCAGCGAGGGGGTTTAATACGAATGGAAAGGTAAAGGGATGCTTACAGGAAGACACCAGGGGCAACCACGACGGGCTCGACGGCGATGGGACGCCGGCGAGGCAGCGACGGCGAGCAGCGAAGGCTGGAAAGCTTTTGGGTTCGCTGGAAAGGGTGGTGCTGTGCGATGAGGGGAGGTAAAGGCCGGGTTCTGGTCGCAGGGAAGAGGAGGTGGCGCGGGTGACGACGGCGAGGATCGACTGCACGTTTTTCGGCGACCCGGGGTTGTGTTAGGGTCGGTTCGGGTTCTGTGGTGGTCCGGTGAGGTCGTGGGGAGGAAGAAGACGACGAGGTCGGGACGAGGGTGAAGGGAGGAGGATTCTGGTGTCGGCGGCGGTGAGAGGCGGCGGCGACGGCGAGATCTGCGGCTGTGGTGGCGTCGGAGGGTTGGGTTGCAGGCACGGAAAAAGAACGGAGGAAGGAGGGGTGTGCTGTCGAGGTTGTAGAGGCCGGGTGACGGCGGTGGTGGTCTCGTCGCCGCGGGGATTGCGGCGGCGACGGCGACGGGACGGCTAGGGTTAGGGTTGCAGGGGTTCCTCGCGAGGTTTTTCTCATGGGTTTTAACGAGGAACAGTGGGAAATATAATAGAGAGAGAGAGATTGTGTATGGGGCCCACGAGGGATTTATTTCCCTCGTGATTGGTTGGGAGCTGAAAGGAGATTTTAAAGAAGGATTTTCAAAGAGATTTTAACGGACGAATTTGTAACAGAGTATATATTTTAGTTTTAAAAAAATATTTAATTAAATGGGAATTTTCGGCGCTAAATGAAACATTTCCAAATCGCGCCCGGGTTGCGCCCAAATGTCCCAAATTCAAATTATAGGATTTTAAGCGAGTTCCAAATTTTGAAAAGAGGTGTTTTGTGATTAAAATGCATGCCCCCAAGTCGGACACTTGCACGCGCGCGTAGTCGTCCAAACTTGCCCGTTTAGCCGAACGGGACGAAATCTCGACGCGCGGACGCTACCACGCGACTAGTGGCGACGAGTAGGCCAACATGGATATTTTTAATTTCATTTTAGGTGTTAAAATTTGTTATGTGCCAAAAATGACCTAACCGGTTAAAATTTTGCAATAAGCACCAAACAATCAGGATAATTGAAATGAGTAATTTATAACACTCAACTAGCAATAGAAATAGTATTATTTGGGCTCGGGTGTTACAATGATCTAGAGATTGCCACGGTGGTTTTGCGTTGAAGATTTGGGAGCACTACTTGTACGGAGAGTCGTGTCAGATTTTCACGGACCACCAGAGCTTGGCGTACATCTTCCTACCGCGGGTTTTGATTATTGAGACAGTGCCATTGGATGGAGCTTGTGAAGGATTGTGATTGTGAAATCCTTTATATCCCGTAGCAAGGCGATTGTGGTAGCTGATGCTTTGAGTCGTAGGCCCGGGGGTAGCTTGTTCCAGTTGTGTGCAGTTCAGAGACAGTCTTCTGCAGATTTACAGTTCTTGTGCGACTGTTGAGTATAGTTTAAGTTCTCCTCTACTGGGGCACAGGTTGCTCATGTCCGCGCCCGTCCACTTTTACTTAATCGTTTTCGTGAGGTACAGCCCGCCGATGCTCGTTGTCTGAGATTCTTGAGCATGTTCAGCAGGGTAGAGATTCAGAGTTCTTAATTGATGACCGGAGTGTGTTACGTTGTGGGATTCGCTTGTGTATACCAGATACTGATGGGTAGAGACGCGAGATCCTCGAGCAGGCACATCAGTCAGTTTTCTGTGTTCACCCAAGTTCCACCAAGATGTAACGTGACTTGTGAGATAGTTACGGGTGGGTCGGGATGAAGAGTGGAGTTTCGGATTTTGTTTTGAAGTGCTTAGCTTGTCAGCGAGCTAAGGTTGAGCATTTGAAGCCGGTTGAAGGGTTGCAACTTTTAACCGTTTCAGAGTGGGAATGGGAGCAGATCTCTATGAATTTCGTCGTGGTGTCCACCCAGGTCTAGACAGGGTGTGACTCCATTTGGGTAATTGTTTTCCGGGTGTGCTCAGTATGCTCAGTTTGCTCGTTGTTCTTCGATAAGTTTGTGCATTTGCACGGAGTTCCTTCATGCGTTATATCCAATAGGGGCACCCAGTTCGATAGCCGTCTTTGGCAGAAGCTTTAGGAAGCCTTAGGTACTGGTTGAGTTTTAGCTCCGCTTTCCATCCGTAGGCTAATGGTCAGATAGAGCGGACTAAAAGAATCTGGAGGATATGCTTGTGCGTACGTACTAAGTGTTGTTGGCTGTGGGATCGTCACTTGCCATTGATAGGGTTCTCCTACGATAACAGTTATCAGGAGAAATTTCAAATGGCAACTTTCTGGCCTTGTATGGTAGGTTGTATCGATCGCCAGTCTGTTTTACTGACTCCTTGAGAGCAGGATTTCGGACCCCAGCTAGTCAAGAGACTTCGGAGAAGATCCAGTTGGTTCAGGTCAGGATGAGAGCAGCCTAGTGCAGACAGAAGTCTTATGCCGACCGTCGTTGTCGCAGACTTGAGTTCGTAGTGAGAGATCATGTATTCCTATAGATTTTTCCGATGAAATGGCGTGTTGATTTTTGGGAAGCTTAGTCCCAAAATTTGTAGGTCTTTTTGAGATCCTTGAAGCGAGTCGGTACCGTTGCCTATCGTTGGCACATCCGCCCAGTTTTCTGAGTATTCATCCCGTATTCCTTGTGTCGATACTTCGCAAATACCTTCACGACCTTTCTCACATCATTTAGCACCAGACCATTCGATTGGGACACGATTTTTCGTTCACCAACAGCCGATAGTAATAGTAGATTGGCAGGTGGAGAAACTTCGGTCAAAGGTCTTGCCATCTGTGGAGGTTTTATTTGGCGTAGCCATCTAGTGAGGAGATCACTTGGGAGGCTACGAACGAGATGTGGATGATTTGCACTCATCTCTTTGAAGGTATGCATAGTAAGAATTTTAAATTCGGAGACCGAATTTCTTTAAGGGGAAGATTGTAACGTTTTAGAAATCGTTAGGCGAATTTTCCGTTATTAGGTAAAATAAATTGTGTTTTCCGTTAAAACCTAGAAGCGATCTTTTATCTGTATAGAATTCACTGCACCTAGTTTAGTTAGAAAATTGCTAGTTTGCGGTTTTTAGTTTTCACTTGAAAATTTTAGTGCACTTTAATATTTTTTCTTAATTAAAATATTATTATAACCTTTTAATTATGCACTTAATTAGTGGTAATTACAAATTTGATTAGGTTAATTATGCTAATTTAAATCTATGCTAACTTAATCACATGATTAATCACTAAACCATCCTTGCAAAATATCCTACAAAATATCTAGATATTTGTTGATTTAATGAAAACTTTAAATAGAAAATGAAATAGATTAAGAGGTGGCTTTGGATGGGAGGTGCATTAATGGGCATTAATTGGTGTTTTTAGCTAGAAATTTCCACACAATTTCCTAAACCCCTCACTTATCAAGCCTTGGCCAAGCCCCCCCCTTTGCTGCCCCCTCTCTCTCTTCTTGCTTCAATTGCACTTCTTCAAGCTTCTAAAAATCATCAAAAATCCTCAAATAATCCCACAAATTCAAATATAAATCCCTACCCATTATTCTTCAACCCCAAACATGCTTGGATCTTCATGAAAGACATTATTTTGGAGGCTAAAATTTGGAGTTTAGTTACTAATTTGTGAACTAGTGGAGGTATAAAATCCTAACCCTAATCTTTTAATGTTGTTTAAATCATTATGCTAGCTTGTTAGATATTTAAATATGGCTTTAATTTTCATATTTAGAATTTCTAGAAAAGGATTTTGATAATCAAGTTAGGGTTTTGTTTATTGTAATGGTTAAGTGTGAAGTTTAGACTTGGATAAAACTTAACCTAGTGCAAGATTGTTAAATGATATTTTTCCTAATTATCTAATTAGCTTAATTGTAAATTAAACTTTTACTAAATCGCTTTTGGGTGAGATTAAAATTGTAGTAAAGGTTTGTGTGATTTAATCAAGCTATTATGCGATGATTGTGATTACTAGTTTTGGTTAAACTTGTAGATTTGGGCTAAATTGATTAAAAGTTGCTTACTAGATTTTCGGATAATTTAGGCGTGGCTTTCTTTTGACGTTGCGACTTTATATATATTAGATTCCACGATATATATTGTGTTGTGAATGCGCGATCGGTACGATCGGGGTCTAGGCTTGATGGTTGTGTCATCCTAGCTAGGGTTATGCCGATATCGTGCGCGTTTTGTGCACTGAGTGCACAGTGTGTTTATCTTGTGGACGTTATCCTTGCGTTTAGTTGTCTTCGTATCGGCATAGGATATTTAACCTTATGTGTTCTGTTTGTGAAATTTAGGATCGCTAGCAGGGACTTCGGACGCTGCGAAGAAAGGGAAGCAGGTTGTCAGATTTACCTAGCTCGAGATCATCGGTGAGTAGACTTAACATCTACAGGGGAATCGTCCGTATGGCGTTATGCATCTGGGCTAGATTAAATGACATGATTATTAGTTATAAGTATATGGACATTGATTGTGCATGTGTACCTTTGTTGCATATCTCATTTCCTATTGTTTATGGACTTAGTATTAATGAGACACAACACCATTATTGACGGTTCATGTTTCACGAGCACTAATTGCATGCTACACACACCGTCGATAATTGCCATGACACGCACAACACCTATACATATGTGATATTTTATTTGTTAGGGACATTGAGACATGATCCTTATATTCCATTGTGCATATGGAACATAGCATACCAGTATACCTACATGCTTACACATATGCCTTGCCATGCCTACATACTAGCTACCCATATACCTATATGGTATTATACCATTAGTGACAGGTATATACACATATGAGACATAGCTACATGTACATCTTGCATACATACTTACACATACACCCGTATGGTATTACATCATTATTGATAGGTACGTACTGATATACCTTGCTACAGCTACAGGTACCTTATGCACACATACTTACCTGTACACTCACTTACCTTACTAGGGTTACATATACTTATGTGGTATTGTTTTGTTATTGACATGTAGTCATTGATTCTTATGCGATTGCGCATATGATAGGTAGTATACCTTGCACACTTACATGATTACACATATACCTTGCTATACATATATGTTTACACATATATCTGGCTATAGCTATATGTTCACCTGTATATGATGTTGCATTTGATTTCTGAGAAATTAGGAACCGCATGATATATTTAATAACTTGTTGCAGTTAAATAGCGGGTTTTCCTTTATATGCTCATATTACTGTTTCATGTTGCATATATTATATTTCATGGATTTCGCATTGATATATGGATTTCATATGATGTTTTACTTCTGGGTATATATATCAGTGGTATGGGATGCTGACATATATACATGTATATATATATCAGTGGTATGGGACACTGTTATATATGTACACCTATATAATATATATATCATCATAATAATCTATGCAAATATTCTTATTCATTACTTGATATTTTCTGGATTTGAGGACCGTGGTAGTTTTATGAAATTTTGCATTATTTGAAAAACCCGGTTTCTCTTGATATGATATTTCGATGCGTCCACCATGAGGTTTCTCGGTTATGAGTTTTGTGATATTTACCCAATGCGAGGAGTGGAGTGGGCCGTGTGCAGGTACATGGTGGAGCCCGGTATAGTTCCCCGGGGCAAGAAAGGTATGTCGATGGTTTAGCCGATGAGCCTGGCAGGCGGGCAGGTACCTACCAGTGATAGTATTTGGACTCGACGGTTATTGTGGTGATACCGACTGAAGTTATGTACGTATGGATACATGGAATTTCGAGTGTCGAAGCTGGGCACTCGGGTTTCGAGATAGTGTAGTCGTGGTGACGGCACCCGATAGACGAGTATTTATGTATCGATGCTAGACACTAGTTTTCATGATATTTTCGGGTGTCGATGTTAGACACTCAGGTTCCATGAGACTTACAGGATATGAGGATTTCGTGAGGATGATATATTTTATTCCATACTCAGCATTTACTTGATATGCATTGTTTCATGTATTAGTAGTACCTGATAGAGTACCATTCATGACTGTTGCATTTACATATTGCCATTTATTGCTATCAGCTTGCATGTGATAGACCATCGCAGTACGTGCATACTTGCGATTAGCTGCATATGTTATTTACTATTCACGAGTTGGCAACTCACCCCCGTTGTGCTACAGTGGTTTTGCAGGTTTGACCCTCAGAGCAGTCACGGCAGGGCTTCATCCTATCGTATCATTTTTTGCAGCGGATACCGCTTCGGCTGACTGTGAGGTTTTGCTATAAGTGGGTTTCGCGGTTATCTGTTTAAGTACTTTGTATATCTTTGGTTGTATCTAGTACTCTCCATCTACCACTTTCATGTATTTACTTAGAGACGAGATGTGAGGACGATATTGTATATTTTTGTGACTTTGGATGTCTTTTATGCTATTTTTATTTACATCGTCCATTTTCTTCACTACGGCGTTGTATATCTGTTGTGGTGGTTGTTTTCCGCCTTTGGGCGTGGATTTGCTCCCGTTGGGGATGCTTTACTTATATCTTTGTATGTACCCATTTTTGGGGCTAGGTTTTACAAAGGAGGTGCTGCCAAAATTTTTAAGAAAGTAAATTTGGACTTTAAAGAATTTGTACTTGAGATTTTCAAAAGTTTTAGCAATGTTCTTATCACTTACTACTTTTGATGGTTTAGATTGCTAGGTTTTCAGCTTACTTGAATTGTGTTACGCCTGTAGACGTTACGTAGTTTAAGTACCGTCACATGCCAATTTCGGGTTGTGACAGTTGATGCCGACCCAAAAACCAAATCCTAAGTCCTCCCGGGGTAAATGATGAGTTGCTCCTGGCATTATTCCAGTGCAGCAATGATGATGCCAAATAAGATCCAAATTCCAAGTCCCCAAACGGAAAATAATGAGTCGCTTCTGATATCATATTCCAGTGTAGTAATGCAGACGCCAAACAAAATCCAATGTCCCAAAATTTTCTCAGCCCTACGGTTGGTCCCCAAGTTGACTACCGTATACAATCCATGGGCTCAAATAATTCTCATCATACCCATGCCCCACCACAGTCACCAGTTTCGCGTCCGGTCTCCGCCCTTGGAATTATGCTCCATTTAGGAAGACCTACTCATGTGTCCTCACGATACATGAGGAGAACAAACTTACGGGATCCTCACGACTCGTAAGAAAATACCTTCGTGGGATCCTTACGACTCACAAAGGAAAAACACACTTGGGAATCCCCACGATACCTAAGGAGAAAGTACACCTACGAGATCCTTTCAACTCGTACGGAGAAAATGCTTTTATGGGACCCTTAAGGCTTATAAAATTGAAAATCCTTAAGTGATAGGGTCCTAAACCTGTCTCTTAAGCCATCGTTCCCCAACAGGAAAAGACAAATGATGAATTGCTCCTGGCACATGTGCTTCAGTGTTAGCAACTGATGCCTACCCTAACCCCAAAATTCCAAACTCAAATCCGATAGACCCCTATGTCTTTAAACTGGAAACAGATGACCCCTAAGTCGTTAAACTGGGAACATATGACCCCTAAGTCGTTAAACTGGGAACGAGGGAAATCCCCTCACAATAAATGATGATTCGCTCCTGGTACCATATTCCAGTGCAGCGGTGCTGATGCCAAACCAAAACCAAAATCCCCAAATCTTGTCATGGCAGATGATGATTCACTCCTGGTACCATATTCCAGTTTAGTGGTGCTGATGTCAACCCAAATCATATCAAATCAGCAAAACAACCAATGACCTCCCTGGCAGAATCAAGCTCCACCTCGGAAACAAGTCAACCTCATCCCTGACACCGCAAGAAGCAAAGCAAGTCAGATCCAGCACTGACCGTCCACGTCGCAAAAAGGGCAGCATCGACCGTCTAAGTCGCTAAAAGGGCAGCACCGATCGTCCAAGTCGCTAAAATGGCAGCACCGACCGTCCACGTTGCAAAATGGGCAACATCGACCGTCCAAGTCGCAAAAAGGGAAGCACCGACCATCCAAGTCGCTAAAAGGGAAGCACCGATCGTCTAAGTCGCAAAAAGGGCAGCACCGACCGTCCAAGTCGCTAAAAGGCCAAAACAACTAATGACCTCCCTGGCAGAATCAAGCTCCACCTCGGAAACAAGTCAACCTCATCCCTGACACCGCAAGAAGCAAAGCAAATCAAATCCAGCACCGACCGTCCACGTCGCAAAAAGGGCAGCATCGACCGTCTAAGTCGCTAAAAGGGCAGCACCGACCGTCCAAGTCGCTAAAATGGCAGCACCGACCGTCCACGTTGCAAAATGGGCAACATCGACCGTCCAAGTCGCAAAAAGGGAAGCACCGACCGTCCAAGTCGCTAAAAGGGCAGCACCGACCGTCCAAGTTGCAAAAAGGGCAGCACCGACCGTCCAAGTCGCTAAAAGGGAAGCACCGACCGTCCAAGTCGCTAAAAGGGCAGCACCGACCGTCCCAGTCGCTAAAAGGGCAGCACTGACCGTCCACGTCGCTAAAAGGGCAGCAACGACCTTCCAACTCGCTAAAAGGGCAGCACCGACTGTCCACGTCGCTAAAATGGCAGAGACGACCTCCACGTCGTCAAAATAGGAACCAAATAAATCAACCTCCACGTGAAAGAAGATCCATCAATTTCATGCACACAACCCATGTATGTGGTGTGCATTTATTAATGGAGGGAAATTTGTTGGGGTCAAAATTTACACCCCGATTGACTATCCAACTCGCTAAAAGGGCAGCACCGACTGTCCACGTCGCTAAAATGGCAGAGACGACCTCCACGTCGTCAAAATGGGAACCAAATAAATCAACCTCCATGTGAAAGAAGATCCATCAATTTCATGCACACAACCCATGTATGTGGTGTGCATTTATTAATGGGGGAAATTTGTTGGGGTCAAAATTTATACCCGGTTGACTAAGTCAAAATCAAAGTCAACCCCAAGCCAAGTGGGCCTAAGCCCAGAACAAGTAGACCAATGCCCGGGTCGAGCCCGAACATGAATCCGCCGGTCTCCCCCATGCCAAAATAAAAATTTTGTAATAAATAATTTTGGTGTATTTTTTTTTATAAATGTAAGAAAAATAGGCATAAAACCAAATTTTTGTAAAGCCCATGGCTCATGTGCAAAAGAATTAAGCACATAAGGCATGGGGTGACACAAGTGCCATTTGGTAAAGTCCAAGAGGCTATATGTAAAGTGCGTAGCCTATAAAGGTAAACATGATGAAAATATATATAACAACCTTTTCCATTCTTAAAAATTCTAGGGTTTGTGCCTCCTTTCTGAAGGTTCTAAAACCTTCCCCCCTTTTAAATTAAATCAAGAGTTTAACTCTTCCCATTTCCAAAGAAAGAAATAGTTTTTCACCACAAAACCCTTGAATGGGAGCTCAGATCTTCAATCAGATCTCAAAAAGGGGGACTTTTAAGTCTCACCCCCTTTTCTCCAAGATCCAGCCGATCAAGAGGAGGAAGAAGGAGACCCATCTCCAAATTTCCAACTTTTGAGAGATCCAAGGCTCAAAAAAAGCTCCAGGGCTAAAGAGAGAAGAGAGGGATCCCCATTGATCACCTCTGAAGATCTTTGGGGAGTTCAACTCCACGGCCCAAATCCTTAAAGGAGTTAAACTCCTATTCTAGATCATTTAAGAGTTTAACTCCAAATCTAAATCTTTTGGAGTTTAACTCCACTCAAAATCCCTTGGGAGTTCAACTCCTAGCTCAGGGGCTAAGCCCCTTTTAGGCTGGTGTTTCCAGCGGTCGCGTGCCGCGCACGTGGCTCGCTGGCGCCCAGCCCAAGCATGCCACGCATGTGGCCCGCGGGCGCCCAGCCCACGCGTGCCGCGCACGTGGCCCGCGGGCACCAAGCGCCCACGCGTGCCGCGCACGTGCCCGCGGGCGCCAAGGGCCCACACGCCAGGCACGTGACCCGCGGGTGCCAAGCTCCCACGCGCCAGGCACGTGACCCGCAGGTGCCAACTCTCCAGGCATGTGATTCATGGGCGCCCAGTGCCTACGTGCCATGCACACGTCTTTATGATGCTCCTTACCCCTCATTTTTCATACACTCTACACTCAAAACACGTCCCCTGCTAGGAAATTTTTTTTAACGAGGCGCTGCCTCACACCCCGCAAGGGGGCTGCTAGCCCCCTTGACCCCAGCCCTCTATCCGGGTAGCAGGACCCCTGTAAACTCTGCGAGGCCCTCGATATATCCAAAACCCTTTCAAAACATAACACACGCACACGGCACATTGAGTTCGCATGATCAGTTTGACCCATCAATCGGAGGTTCCCTCGCTAGGACGATCATATACTTGTAGCATTGTTTTAAAAGAAACGATTTTCATTAATATACTCTAAAGTCTCGAAACATAGAATTTTAATCCTAAACCTTTTTCTTTGGCAATTTCGCCCTCACAGCCATCATTAGGAGAATCATGTTAAATGATGGTGCGGATTATCGCACATCTTGGGTCTCGTGGGTGAGATCGGAGCTCTTCACGGAGCGCGTTCTCGAAAGAAAAGAAATACATTTTAAAATAAAATAAACAACACTAAATTAAAAATCATAAACTTGTAACTTAAAAGAAATTTTTTTTGTAAATATAATTTTAATAAAATATTCTAGATTAAAAGATTAATTTTTTTTATTAAAGTACCTCAAGTTTTCCAAAAAGATAGATTTTAATAAAAATATCATAAACTTTTAAAAACTAGGTTTTATCATTAAAATACCATAAAATCTAAATTTTATTAAAACTCTCGACATTCTTATTAACATATTTTACTAAAAATACTCTCGAGGTTTATTTTTAAAAGTAAAGTATTTTATATAAAACCCCCTCGAGTTTTCAAATGAACTATTTTACATAAATGACGTAAGTTCACTAAATTACCTAGATTATATAAACTAATCTCTAACGTATTTAGGTAACAATGGGTTTAAGTGGTATCTTTTCTCTAGGGTTCGGGAAGCCGGAGAAAGTGGGTGCTTGCCTAGTTTAGACAAAACTAGTATTTTAGGTTGCAAAATTATTGTCCGGCAATCGTCCTTGAAAAGGTCACAAATGCCGCCAGCCATGTATTGTGGTTGTCAAATTAAATTATATGAATATCGAATCATATATTATCAAACCCATGACATCCTACAGGATTTAACTTGAACACTTGAAACCTGACTTAAACCTGAACTTGACTTGAGCTCGAATTTGACTTGAACCTGAATATGAATTCTTGAACTTGATATAAATCCTGGAACTTGAACTTGGCTTGAACACTTGACTTGACCCGAACCATGAATATGACTTGGTTTGAACTTGACATGAATACTTGAACACAACTTGAACTTGAACTTGTACATTCTCTATATTTATGGATTCAGACAAGACTTGTAAACTTAATCTATACATTAAAATACATGGAGATAAGAGGTAGGTTGGTAAGGAATGTATGCCGTGGCACAAGAGCCCATTAAAAGACACCTTTTGAATATGCTTTTAACGTTGTTCTGTGGGGTTTGACAGAACCTTGTACTCTCTTATACCTTTGGTCCGCGGGGTACGACGGACCACTCTCGTACACATGCATACCTTCTTTATTAAACCACAAACAATCACGTTAGAATAGAATAACCAGATTCTTATACCTGTGATGTTTAAGATACCTTACAATACTGATTTCTAATTAACAATCTTACCTGTCCTCTTCTGCATTAGATTCATATTCTTCTTGATACATGTCTTTTATCACACTTTATATTCATATCCTTTTTGGAGACTTACCGAGCGCAAATTCTCTGATGGGCATTCCACTATGTTTTCTTTCTATCCTTGGAATGTTCGTCAGGTGATGTAAGGACAGAGAAGATCGAGCCGAGTCAGGAGGATTTCGATCAGCATACCACTCAGCCAGACTACTAGTTTTCCTTTCTGCAGTTATTTCCAGTATGTCATTGTTTAGGCACTTTCCAGTTATTGTATTTTTTTTCAGACATCGTATTTATACTTGAATTTATGAATGTAAATAAAGTTGTTGAAATTGAATTCACTTTTCATTTTCATGTTATGATATATTTCTCATAAACGCTTAACGTATTTACTGTGTGAAACGACAATCTCAAAATAAATACGTCGCGGGCCTCATCATATGTCGTCACCGTCTTTTGGGAAGCGGGGCATGACACATGAATACATGAACTCGACTTGAATCTTGAAATGGTACACTTCCTATGTATTCATTGATTCGGGCAAGACTTGTGACTATAATTGTAAATTAGATTACGCGGGGTGTTGGGGAACTTTAAGTATGAGTCCAACGAAATCTAAGGATTCCCCCTAGTTCATGAATCCATGTCTACTAACACATGCAATCTACCATGAGGGCTCGTATTTCCTTACCCTTGGATTATATCTTGTTGGTTTGGAATACTTTAACACTAGCTTGAAGTCCCGTTATTAACATTTGATTTGGGCCCGTGGTTCCTTGCCCCTGAATTACAACCTATTGGGTTTGAGGACACTCATGAAATTGGTTGGCATTCACTCTTGAACCGACGTTACATTAGTTTACCATCGTAGAGACTTTTAAGACACATTATTTATATTCACCAACACATACTTATCAACTGCTTAGATTAGCCAATGCTTAATTTGAACTGCTATGTTTACTTAGTTTTTCATGTTTGAATAGTTGCCATGTTCACTTAACATATCATACCTGTCTTATAACTATTAACACATCACCACAATTTTCATAATCCCACTTTTCTTGGTGACTTACCGAGCGCAAGTTCGCTGAAGGGCATTCCACTCATCTTTATTTTCTTGGAATGTTCGTTAGGTGATTTAGGGACCGAGGGGGTTGAAATAATTACAAAGGATTATAACCAGTTCGTACTTGAAGCAGATCACTAGTTTTCTTTCCGCGCTTTACTTTTCCAGTATGCCTCATGTTTAAGGCTCTTTGTTATTGCACTTGATATCTTGAAATCAGTTGTAAGATCTTTGAATGTAAATAAAGTTGTTTGTTGAAATTTCATTCTCTTATTATTATTGTCTTATTTTATATTGTTTATATACGCTTAGCGTATTTGTTTGAGAAATAATTTTCTCGGAAAAAATACATCGTGGGCCTCGTCACGTGCATGCTTCCGTCTTTTGGGAAGTGGAGCGTGACACCCACTGACTACGATAACTCTCTGGAAGAGTCATATACATATGCACTTCTAAATTCCTATTTAGAAAGAAATTATAGTCATCCACCTACCAGATCTCAAAGTTATGAAAAACAGCAGTGGTAAGTTATATCCGTATAGACTTCAGCACAGACACCGAAGTAAAGGTTTCATCACAATCCATAGCGGGTATTAAACCCTTCACTATAAGTCTAGCTTTATTAGGTTACAACCTTTACATCTGCACTGATCATGAAAGATCTACTTGCTCCTAATGGATTTTACCCTTTCAGGAGCATCCGACAAAGTCCATAATTTGCCAGAGTGTGAGGAGTCTAACTTGGATATAATGCATCCAGCCATGAATCGGAAGTCACTACTTCATATGGCCTGCTGATAACTAGTAGGGCCATCATCACTACGATACTGACCTCACTATCACCGTCTATGAGAAAACTAAATTATCTCTCGGGTAGCTGAACTTACCTACTAAAATCAGCGAAGTGGGTAAGGTTTGTCGGGTCCAATTGAATCCTTAGGTTCTAACTAAATTTTCAGTAATCGTTTGTGGATCTGTAATCACTTCCAGTTCTACCATACTTCTACTAATTTCTTTTGCAAAAACATTGCTTTTATAAAAAGCTGTCGAGTTAAGAACAAATCAACTTTTGATCTTGAAAATGGTAGAAGTTAAACCCTTGCTAAAGTTTGGGATAACCCACAAACTGCTCATTACTGAAACGTGTCTTGAGTATATTCAGATTCTAATATCAACACGAACCGAATTACTCTATATTTTATCAACTTTAAGATATGTTCTCATTCTAAATCCATATAGAATCTCATGCACTAATTTAGATGGAACCATATTCAATTACAATGCAGCTGTTTCTAGTGCACTTCCTTAAATGAAAAAAGTCCATATAGCATTACTCGTCTTGGAGCGCACCCATGAATGAGTAATCTGAGAGAGAATTAAATTTTCAATAATATAACTACAGAATACCTAGCATAAGTATCTACATTTTTTATCACTTCGAAGAATTTTGATACTTTCAATGTTTGGTTCTCTATAATATTCTTATACCTTATGAACTTCTTAAGATCTTTGGACTTTGCATTTCTACATGAACGCGTGTCTAAAACCAAAGAACTCATAAGTAAAACGGAATGAAATCAGAGTACCAACCCCTCGCCCTAAAGGACGTCGGACAACATACATTACTTTATATAATTCTTATGAGTACACTAACTCATACTCCATGTGTTGTAGGTTAAAATTTTTATTTTGGTTAAGAATATCTACACCGTTATTCAATGCACCTTACCCAATAAAGGTAAATGTTCAGAACATATTTTCAAAAATTATATCCCACTTTATAAAATAAAGAGATAGATATATTATTTTTAAAAATCGATGCATAACAACGGTTATTCAAAACTAAATATTTGCCGTTAGGCAAAACCAGATGATTTTCCCCAATAGCATAAATTGCTGCGAATTCCGGTATTGAGGATTAAATCACCATTTCCCAATACTCTATTCCTTATCAGCATCTGTAATGTCCTACAGATGTAGGATTCTAATCCGGTATCCATATGCCCAGGAGTCAGAGTTAATTTTTCAATTACTACACAGGAAAACTGAAACATAAAAATGTTTCAAGGGATGGCTGGGTATTCCTAGTAATGCCTCTTCCACTGCCTAGGTACATGACAGTGGATGTAATTTCCTTTGCTCTTACTTCAATTCTTTTATATGTATCTACATTTTATCTTTTGTACACCATACTTAGGCTGGTTGGTTTTCTTCCTTCTCTACCTTTCAGCACTAGTTTTAGGTTTTGAAGAAAACTATCTAACAAGCATAACGAGTGTACTTTCCTAATACAAAGAGCTCTCAACTCGAGAAAAGATAAAGGGAAGAGACAACAATATTATACAATTCAATTTCTTCAGAATCTGTGACCATCTTCGGACTGAAATAACTTTTTTGAGTTTGTATGTAACTATACGAGATGGTATTTCTACGTAATATGAATCTTCATAGTGATACGAAGTGTTATGGAGAAGGCAAGGCAGGGGGAGGGTAGAAGCGGCAGGGACATCAGAAACTTTGTCGTGAATTAGGGCAATGTGGCATCCCAAATTCAAAGTTTATAAAATGGTTCGGTTAACTTGGTTTATGAGGTATAGTTATAAGGCCAGTCATGATCACTGTCAGAGAGAGAGAAAAGAAACACCCAGCGTATGCTTTTACAAGATTAGATTGGTTTATTACCTAATAAGGATGGCTCTCACTATTTTCTCGAATTCTCCTTCAAACCCTAAAAATGGAACTAGTCGGGATTATGTACACCTTACAAGTTCGCTAACCGTTTAGCCAGGCTAGTGTTGGTACTCCGAGGGAGGCTCCCTGTGCTTTCACACTGACCTAATTAAATAACCCTGTTTCCGCAGAGGCATAATCCCTTTAATACCTTTCTAGATCCTTAATGGGTTAACTAGTTGTGAAGTGAAAATCTCTCAGGAGTAATACCTACTCATAGTGGGAATTGGGACCCAACTATCATTGTGTGATAAGCTTGATAGAAGTCAATAAGTCACCACACTCCAGAAGGTATGCACTCACCTTGCAAGTTTCCCTTATATTTGAAACTCCCAATATTGTTTTTACCCCTAGGACCTTGACTAAAGATCAACACATCAAAAGGTCCTAATCAAGTTCTACCTATCATTTTGTAACTAGTTTAGACCCACCCGTACTACCCTTGACTTAAGATCAAAACGATCATACGACTGTCCTAACTAATCGCATCACCATGCAGCAGAAAAGCATTACTTAGCAACCGCACACTACGCCTTGCCTAAAGATTAACATAACATAGTACGCATACTAAGTTCTACTCATCTGAAATGACGGAGGGCTACGTTTGATTTTTAAGAAAACCCTTAATGCAATGAACTTGATATCGTTGAAGGAATCGATTGGTTTTGAAAAGGAGTGGTTTATGCTCCAATTTTAAAACAAGTGGTTTTGAAGAAAACCGAGTGGTTTATGGTAACATAAACTTTTTCTTAAGAGCGAATTCCCCATGAAGGGCGGACGCAGGGCTAGCATAGATGCAAACATATAGAAGCATTTATTACATATATTATATATCAACACACACACACACACACATATCATCACATGCAGATAATTACATTACAGGCATGCGGAAAACATCACAGAAATGGAATAGTCAGATTTCCTAAGAATCCCGCGTTTCGATTGAGACACAAACGAAACGCGGCATTCCCTGTTTGTGTGAATGGCCTGTACGTAGCCAAACCAATACCCTTACGTGCACGGCGAGCCGTCCGCCAATCCTAGAAACGAGGCAACCCGGTCTCATTGCTGTGAGGGGGCCACTCGACGTTCCTTAGAACCCGGCTACTCGAGCAATCCTCCATGGGTCTATCTTATACTCCCTATAAGCGCAACAAACAACCCACCAATTCTAGAATGAGACAATCTGTTCTTAACTCCTTAAGATGGCCATCTACCACAATCTAGAACCTGACAGCTTGAGCGCTTCTCCGCGGGGTAAAACCTATGCATTATACAAGCAACGACAACGATGGCCTCAACCTGGCCGCATATCGAAAAAGAATAATACATACACCGGCAACGACGGCCACAATCCGACCGCTCGTCCCGAAAAATAATATACATTTGGCTTATACAAGAATTGAAATACAACACAAGTATTACACCCATTCACTTGAGGGGCTATTCAACGTGACAATCTGATCCAAACCAACACACCAATATAGTAGACTCACTATGTGTAACCCCGTCGAATTGATCACACATCAATTCGTCGACGTTAACCGACACATATCATCATATGCTAAACATAAACGATGCTATTATTTCAATCCAACCATTCCCAAATCACTCGAAAACACAGTGAACAAAACCAATAACCTGGGCAATTTTGGGGTATCCCAATAATCATGTTTCTTCAAGTCCAAGACATTGTAGAAACAACAAGGAAGATTGCTGAATTCTGGCCGCCCCAGGCAGCCTCAAAGACACTCCACGCGGTCAGAACACAAAGTTCCGGCCTCGTATTTCTACAATATGACACTGGTTTGAAAGCCTATTTAAAAATATATCTCAAAAAAATTTCAGAGAGGTATTTTGAAATCTGCAGTGACTTGAACTTTGAAACAAATACCGGGAATGTTTTAATTGAAACAAACGCATAGTCAAAAGCAAGTGTAATGACTCTGAAATCACTGTACAGAAAATTCTTGTTATTATACAGAAAAGAGTATTACATCTTGTGTAAGAGTTATAAGTTAGATTTTTTTAATAAAAGCAAGAAATAACTTGTAGCTCACCGGTAAAGCCTCTACACTACTGTGACGTAGCCTGTGTGTTCGATTCCCATCAGACAAAATTATTTTTTCTGATTTTTTTTTTAATTTTTGGATGTGCGGTAACACTAGAAAAGATAAGGTGCGAAATGAGGATATTCGTGCAAAATTTGGTGCAGCACCTGTGGAGGAGAAGATGCAGAAAAACCGGCTAAGATGGTTTGGTCATGTGCGACGCAGACCTATGGAAGCACCGGTTCGACGAATAGATACTCTCGATGTGGGCAATGGAAAAAAGGCAAAAGGGATACCGAAGAAAACATCGATGGAGGTGATACGAAACGATATGGTTGCCAAAGGCCTCAATGAAAGTATATTGTTCGATAGGAGTGAGTGGAGGCGAATGATTCATGTGCTGGACCCGGCGTGATTTTTACGTTGGTTCATGTAGCCTACCCCGTATGCTTGGGATAAAAGGCTCAGTTGTTGTTTATTTGTTTGGAAGCCAAAGAGTTGCATGTGCAATACACAGGGAAATGAAAAGTTTCAGAAAAATCAAACATGCGCAAAATGGAGTAAACACAGATATACCCACGGGGCACAAATCTTGAGGCAAAACCTCAAGATCCGATCACCCAAGATGCCCAATTTGCCGGCGACGATGGTTAAATTGAGCCCTATTGGCTCCTTGCTTTGCACACATATCCCTTCGACTCCTCTGTACTGTTTGATTTCCCTGCAAGCAAACAGAGACTCTTCATTTCACAATTTAACACCCTTTTAATGTTTTTTAATCCAAAATTTTAATTCCAAAACCCTAATTCTCCACTATAAATAACACCCCTTGCCCTAGATCCCCTCTATTCTGAAAATTTCTAGCAAAATCAACTCAAAAGTTCCTAAGTGCAAGTGGAGTCAAGTGGAGTTAGCAACCAAGCTTGTTCCGTCGAAAATCGAAGCAGTTTCCGGAGCTCTCACGACGCCACGAAGCCCCCTCCCTTCTTCCTTACTCTCTTCTAGATATTACCAAGCCGTAAGTCCCTCTCATCTCTCTTTCTTTTCATCTTATTTCATCTCCTAATTATATATCGGTAAAGTGGAGTTATTCTCGATACATTTCTTTTTAAAACCCAGAACTTCCTTTTCCTTTATACATAAGCAAACTAAGTTTACCACTTTATTTGTAACTTTAATTACAAACATTTAGCTTTAAGTTTAACCAAAATTCTCATGTGAAACAAATAAAAACGAACTTTTCCATTAAAATACCTTGAACTTTAGCATCATCATCTTTTCGATAACTATTAAAACAACACCTTTAGCAAAACTTCACGGGATAACGAACTACCCCACACGCACACTTTGGTTTCATAGCACGATATCTATATATATGTTTGATTGGTTCAAAGAAATGATTTTCATTAAAATACTACATCTTTTAAAAACTGGGTTTCTTTTAAAGCGGTATTTTGTAATCCTTAGCAAATACACCTCTACAACCCTCGTTAGGGGAACCGCTAATGGATAGTGCAGATTATCGCATATCTTTGGGATAGTAGAGCGAGATGCAAAACTTCTCATGGAGTATTCAATCTCGAAAGGAAATAAAATACGGTTTTTTAGAAACGCGACTTTTCTAAACAAAACCAATTTTTGAAAATTATATAAAAATTATAAATCCGTATTTTCAATATATTATGAAACTATATTTTTAAAAAAAATGAAAGATTAAAATGTTAATAAAATACCATCAAGTTACCAAAAGGGCTAGTTTTCAATAAAATATCATAAACTTTTAAAAACTAAGTATTTATCATTAAAATATCCCAATAATTAAAATACATGCTCATGAAAAACCTAAATGTTATAAATCACTCTCGAGGTTTAATTTTTAAACTATATTAAAATATTTTTCATAAAACCTTCTCGAGATCTGCAAAATAATGTTTTAAGGACTCTAGTTTAACATACGTTTAAGCGGGATCAATTCTCTTGAACCTCAGGGAGTAGGAAAAAGTGAGTGCTTACCTATTCAGTTTAGACAACTTAACGGAGTTATCAATAGCAATTGTCTTGGAAAAAAACACAAATCCTGTCGTCCATGTGCAGCAGTTGCCGATTCCTCCCGAACTTAAGAAAATCAAGAGTTAAATCCGTTCACAAGTTTCTGACTCAATCTGAGTCCAAACTCAAACCAGAATCCAAAATCAAATACGAACTTGAATACTTAACATGAACTTGACATGACTACTTGAATACATGATTATATCCTGAACATGAACCTGAATATTTTATATCCATGGATTCGGCCAAGACCTATAATCTTAATCTATATAATACAATACACGGGGATAAAGAGATAGATTGGTACAGAATGTATATTATGGCACGAGAGGTCCCTTTAAAAGTCACCTACATGAATTCACGTGCCGTTGTCCTGTAGGTTATGATGGGATCTTGTACTACATATTACCATAGTCCACGGGGTAAGATGGACTTCTCTCGTATACATGAATACCTTATTTATCAAACTATAAATAACCACGTTAGAATAACTATCTTATACCGGTGAATGATCATATACAACTTTACCTATTCATTTCAAATTATATACTATCTTCTCTTTTTTCTTTTGGGACTTACTGAGCGCTAGTTCGCTGATGACATTCCTTTCTGTTTCTTTCTTTAGGATGTTCATCAGGAAGATCGGACTATGAGGAGATAGGGCCGAGCCCGGAAGACTTAGACCAGCTTACTGCATAACCAGATTACTAGCTCTTTCCATTATGCACTTACTTTCTGTATGCTATTGTTTAGACATTGCTTTGTTTATTGTATCTTTTATTTCAGACAGGTGTATGTAAAGTTGAATGTAAATAAAGTTGGTGTTTTATTTTATTACTCTTGTCATTCTTGTTCATTATTATATTGCTTAATTACACTTAACGTATTTATTTTATAGTAAATACGTTGCGGGCTTGCTACGTCACTGTTTCCGTCTACTGGAAAGCAGGGTGTGATAGGTTTTGTTGGCGGTCCATGCATGTCAGCTCTGCATGAAGTCTTAAGCAATATATCACAAGAATTATAAGAATCAACAACTATTCATTCCTTGTATTTCAAATTTCTTAAATCTATCATAACCTTTCCTTTTCTATCAAGGTGGTGGATTCTCCCAATAATACCAGTACCAATGTCAATGGCAACACACCGCCACCTACTTTACCACATCCTCTTACCATTGCTACTCCAATCAATGAACATACGGTGCTTCTAGAAGCCATCAAAAGTCTACTGGAGGGCCAACAATAGCAGACTGCTATTCTTATGAACCTGAAGCTGAAGCACCTGGAGTGAAGTAATTTCGTGTATTGCATCCAAGGAACTTTTCTGGGAAAGAGAGTCCTTTTTAGGCTGAAGAATGGGCCCAGAGTATAGAGGACGACCTTACCGCAACACAGGTACCAGCCATAGTTTGGGTTCGTATGGCCAAGCTCCAGCTCACCGACAACGCAAGAGTCTGGTGGAAAGTTGAGAAAAGTCGTCTCACACAACCCATAGAGTGGAAGACGTTCCGCGATCTGTTCAATATAAAGTTCTTCCCCAAGATTGCCCATTTTGAGATGGAGCAACAGTTCATCCACCTGCAATAAGGTTCTACGTGGGTAAAATCGGTGGATGAATATGATGACGAATTCATCATGCTTTGCAAGTAAAGAATTCGTATCAAATTCTGTTCCGTAAAGCACATCACTATCCCGACATCAACATCTTATCAGGTTCGCGGCACACTTAATCCCGACCGGTGAGATTCGGGCTAGACGATTCCAACAGGGTTTAGGCCTAGAGATTCAGGCGGCTTTAGCCATAGGCAACTATACAACTCATGAACTCGCATTGAAGGCAACACGTCGTTATGAAGCTGTGGTCAAGAAGAAATGTAAGGCTCAAGCAGCCGGAATCAAATGCCTTGCTACCAAGATGACAGGAGGAGACTCTTTTAGGCCGACTTTTGTACCCAAGTGGACAGGAGGATCATTTAACCGGTCCAGTCTAGATTTCTGTTTCTACTGCAAGAGAACTAAACACTTGGTGAAGGCCTGCAGGCGTGTAAATAGCCTGTGTTTGATTTGTGGTGCATCTACTCATGCGATAGGAGCATGCCCATATCGTATTAACACATCACCAGCATCCAGACTCGCAATCATAGCTTTGCAGAGGCCAGCCATTCAGGCACCTGCAACCTGGCTAGCTCTTCCTGTACCAGCTCCATGTGGACTACTGGCATAGCCTCATCGTCAATTCCACCAGGCATAGAGAAACGTGCCTCAAGGGCAGAGGAATGTGCCCCCGTCAAGGAGGAATGCACCGAGATGACAGGATTTGACAATGATGGTCGAGGAAGCCGAAGCCACATGACAAGTCATCATCGGTAAATCCCCCATCCTTTCAATCTTTCAATCCGTGTGTATCGTTATACTTTCCTATATCTAAACATGATCTCACACAACTTAGGTACTATACTAGTAGCTACCCTTCCTGCACTTGCACTTTTTGACACTGGAGCTTCACACTGCTTCATGTCCCAACGATTCGTGATAACGATTTGTGATAACGCACGCGATTCCCGTGAAGCCACTCATTTCAAGTTGGAATGTCGGTTTCGGGAATGGAGTCTTGAAGGCAACTTTGGGGGTATGATCAGTGCCCAGTTATAGTTTGCGGTCGAGAATTCTACACAAATTTCAAATTACTAGACATACCAAATTTTGATGTTGTGTTGGGAATGGATTGGCTGGGAATATTCTATGCTACTATTGACTGCCGTCAAAGGAGGGTAGTATTTGAGATATCAAATCACCCAGTCTTCTATTTCAAAAGTGGAGATAGAAACTTAGAGCCAGGAAGCTACCGTGCTAAACCGAAGAATGCAGAAGTGTTCTCTCTACCTGCGGAAGAAGAAAAGCCCGAAGTAGTTCTAGAATTCAAAGATGTTTTCCCTGAAGACATATCAGGTTTGCCTCCCGATCGAGCTCTGAGTTTAGAATTGATTTACAACCTGATGTACAACCTGTAATCAAAACTCCATATCGATTAAGTCCGAAGGGATTAAAGGAGATCTGTATTCAGTTGGACGAACTACTGAAAAAAGGTTGGATCTGACCCAGTACTTCAAGTTGGGGATCTCCGGTGTTACTAGTGAAGAAGAAGGAATGTTCATACAGGATGTGTGTGGATTATCGAGCTTTGAACGAAGTGACGATTAAAAACAAGTATCCACTACCGTGCATCGATGACCTTTTCGATCATTTAAGTGGGTCTTATGTTTTTTCAAAGATAGATCTTCGTTCGGGTTATCATCATGTGAAGGTCAAAGAGTCTGACATTCCAAAGACGACGTTTAGAACCTGTTATAGTCATTATGAATATCTCTTAATTCCATTTGGAGTGACCAATGCACTTGCCATCTTTATGAACCTGACGAACCAAGTTTTCCGAGAGTACTTAGACATGTTTGTTGTTATCTTCATCGAAGACATCCTAGTGTATTCAAAGAATCGAAAAGAACATACCGAGCGCTTACGGATTGTTCTGGGGACATTACGACAACATCAGCTCTACGCCAAGTACAACAAGTATGAGTTTTGGCTAGATCAAGTCAGATTTCTCGGACATATTGTTTCAGGCGAAAGAATCTTTGTAGATCCAGCTAAGGTGCCAGCTGTCAGTGAGTGGCCGACACCAAAAACGGTGAAAGATATGTGAAGTTTCTTGAGATTAGCAGGATACTACCAGCGATTCATTGAAGGCTTCTCAAAGATCGCAACACCCCTGACCAAGCTCACACGTAAAGACGAAGCATTCGTATAGTCAGAAGCATGTGAAAAAGCTTTTGTAGAACTCAAATTGAGATTAATCTCTGCTCCTATCCTCATATAACCGGATCAATCTGGAGGATTCATTGTGCATTATGATGCGTCCGGTAAAGTATTAGGATGCATTCTACACCAGCATGAAAAAGTTATGGCTTTTGCATCAAGACAGTTAAAGGTCCATGAATGCAACTATCCAACACATGATTTAGAATTGGCAGCCGTCATTTTCGCACTCAAGATTTGGCGCCACTATCTTTTGGGAGAACGAGTAGATATATACACTGACCATAAAATTCTGAAGTATGTATTTACTCAGAAAGAACTAAACATGCGGCAGAGAAGATGGTTAGAACTCATGGCGGATTTCGACATCAACCTATAGTATCATCCTGGAAAGGTGAATGTAGTTCCCGATGCCCTTAGTCGTCAGCCATTAGCAATGAATCTCACCGCTCAGTGGAAACTACAACAAGAATTGCACGGATTGGAGATTGAAGTAGTTGTGCCAGATAACGCTTTATATTTGATGAACTTACAGATCCAGTCCACTCTTGTCAATCAGATCAAGGTAGCTCAAGCAAATGATGCCAAGCTACAAAAGATTCGAGAACAAGTAGAAAGTGGACTACGAACTGACTTCATCATCCATGAAGATAGATCCTTGCGGTATGGAAGTTGTTTATGCATACCAGTCGGACCTGTTCGAGAAGAGTTGATGAAAGAAGATCATAGCTTTACGAATTCGGTACACCCCGGTGGTACAAAGATGTACAAAGATCTACGAAAACATTATTGGTGGTATGGACTAAAGTGCGAAGTAGCAAGGAGCGCAGCCAAGTGTTTGGTGTGTCAGCAAGTGAAGGCTGAACATCACAGAAGTGCTGGTTTATTTCAGCCGTTACCAATCCCTGAATGAAAATGACAGCACATTACCATAGACTTCGTGACTACTCTCTCTCGCAGCACGAAGAGTAACGACGCAATTTGAGTTATTGTGGACCGACTCACCAAGTCGGCTCACTTTATTTCATTCAGAGTTGGCCAGTCGACCGAGACGTTAGCAAAGAAGTACATGGAGGTGAGTATAAATCTAAAGTAAGATTTAAACCTTCAACATGTATCATATTGATACCCATGAACTCATGCAGGAGATCGTGAGATTACATGAAGTACCTATTTGCATTGTCTACGATCATGATACAAGATTCCGATCATAATTCTGGCAGAGTCTGCAAGCTAGCCTGGTAACGAGTCTGAATTTTAGCATGGCATATCATCCACAAACGGACAGACTGTTCAAGCGAATAATTAAGATTCTGGAAGACATGCTAAGAGCATGTATGCTAGACTTCGGAGGTTCGTGGGAAGATCACCTACACCTTGTGGAGTTTTCATAGAAAACAACTATCAGGCAAGCATTGGAATGGCACCATTCGCAGCACTCTACGGACGAAAGTGTCGTTCACCGCTAAGTTGGTACGACGTTGGAGATCGCTAACTCCTTGGACCAGAGATGATCGTGGTAACTGTGGACGTAGTTCACACGATCAGGGAAAGGATGCGCATATCCCAAGACCGACAGAAGCATTGGGCAGATGCAAAGCGCCGATATCTGGAGTTCCAATCAGGAGACCATGTATTCCTAAAGATCTCTCCAAACAGAGGAGTGATCCATTTTGGCAAGAGGGGTAAACTCAGTCCGAGGACGAAATTTTTATAAGGAGGGTAGAATGTAACGACTCTGAAATCACTATACAGAAAATTCTTGTTATTGTACAGAAAAGAGTATTACAGTCTGTGTAAGAGTTATAAGTAAAAGAAAGAAACAGCTTGTAGTTCATTGGTAAACCCTCTACACTGCTGTGACGTAGTCTGTGTGTTCGATTCCCATCAGACACAATTAATTTTTTTTTTCTGATTTTTCTTTTTAATTTTTGGAAGCCCAAGAGTTTCACGTGCAATACACAGGGAAATGAAAAGTTTTAGAAAAATCAAATAAGCGCAAAATGGAGTAAACACAGATATACCTACGTAGCACGAATCTCGAGGCAAAACCTTAAGATCCGACCGCCCAAAATGCCCAATTGGCCGGCGCCGATGGTTCGATTGTTCCCAATTGGCTCCGTGCATTGCACACACACCCTTCGACTCCCTTGCACTGTTTGATTTCCCTGCAAGCAAACAGAGACTTTTCATTTCACCATTTAACGTCTTTTTAATACTTTTTAATCCAAAATTTTAATTCCCAAATCCTAATTCTCCACTATAAATATCACTCCATGCCTTAGCTTCCCTCTATTCTGAAAATTTCTAGCAAAATCACCTCAAAAGTTCCGAAGTGTAAGTGAAGTCAAGTGGAGTGGAGTCAGCAACCAATCTTGTTCCGTCGAAGATCGAACCCGTTTCTGGAGCTCCCACGACGCCACGAAGCCCCCTCCCTTCTTCCTTACTCTCTTCTAGATATTACCAAGCCGTAAGTCTCCCTCATCTCTCTTTCTTTTCATCTCATTTCATCTCCTAATCATATATCGGTAAAGTGGAGTTATTCCCGATACATTTCTTCTTAAAACCTAGAAATCTCTTTTCCTTTATATATAAGTCAAACTATGTTTACCACCTACTTGTAATTTTAATTAAAAATGTATAGCTTTAAGTTTAACCAAAATTCCTATGTGAAACAAATATAAACGAAATGTTTCATTAAAATACCTTGAATTTTAATATCATCATCTTTTCGATAACTGTTAAAACAATACCTTTAAGAAAACTTCACGGGGTAACGACCTACCACACACGCACACTTTGGTTTCATAGTACGATATCTATATATATGTCTGGTTGGTTCAAAGAAATGTTTTTCATTACAATACCACATCTTTTAAAAACCGGGTTTCTTTTAAAACGGTATTTTGTAATCCTTGGTAAATATGCATCTACAATTCTCGTTATGGGACCCGCTAATGGATGGTGCGGATTATCGCACATTCTTGGGATAGTAGAGCGAGATACAGAACTACTCACGGAGTATTCGATCTTGAAAAGAAATAAAATACGGTTTTTAAGAAACGCGACTTTCTAAACAAAACTAATTTTTGAAAATTATATGAAAATTATAAATTCGTATTTTCAATATATTATGAAAATATGTTTTTATAAGAATGAAAGGTTAAAATTTTAATAAAATACCATCAAATTACCAAAAAGGGCTAGTTTTCAATAAAATACCATAAATTTTTAAAATCTAAGTATTTATCATTAAAATACCCCAATAATTAAAATACATGCTCATGAAAACCCTAAATATTATAAATCACCATCGAGATTTAATTTTTAAACTATATTAAAATATTTTTCATAAAACCCTCTTGAGATCTGCAAAACAATATTTTAAGGACTCTAGTTTAATATAGGTTTAAGCGGGATCAATTCTCTTGAGCTCCAGGGAGCAGGAGAAAGTAAGTTCTTATATATTCAGATTAGACAACTTAATGGAGTTATCAATGGCAATTGTCTTGGAAAAAGACATAAATCCCGCCGTCCATGTGTAGCAGTTGCTGATTACTCCCGAACCTAAGAAAGTTAAGAATTAAATCTGTTCATAAGTGTCTGACTCAATCTGAGTCCAAACTCAAATCCAGAATCCAAAATCAAACACTAATTTGAATACTTGACATGAACTTACTTAAACACATGATTACATCCTGAACATGAACCTGAACATTTTATATCTATGGATTCGGCAAAGACCTATAATTTTAATTTATACAATACAATATATGGGGATAAAGGGGTAGATTAGTTCGGAACGTATATTGTGGCACGAGAGATCACTTAGAGATCACTTTAAAAGACACCTACATGAATTCACGTGCCGTTGTCCCATGGGTTATGACGGGGCCTTGTACTACATGTTACCATAGTCCATGGGGTAAGATGGACTTCACTCGTATACATGAATACATTCTTTATCAAATTATAAAAGGATTGAATAGAGGAACTCCCGAGCATTTCTTGATCTCAGATGTGCTCATATCAATGGAATGGGTGACTCATTATTTCGATGAATCATTTCTTCGGACAGAAGAAGATTCTGTAAACACTTATTCGAAATCTCACTTATCAGAGTCCATTGTGAAAGAATCCTCTGAGAAATTGGCCATGATATATCTGATCCATACATAAACATAATATCATGAAAAATGGATACAAATTTTTGACTGCCACTTAGTATCGGCAATGGGTCTGAAAAAGTTTTCTAAAAGGATGAAATTTAGATATTTGCACCCTGTCGAAGTAAGGAACCGTGGCATATATGTTTGGAACAGATTCCATTTTGAGAGATAACCACGTTAGAATAACTATTTTATACCGGTGAATGATCATATACAACTTTACCTATTCATTTCACATTATATAGTATCTTTTCTTTCTTCTTTTGAGACTTACCGATCGCTAGTTCGCTGACGACATTTTTTTCTGTTTCTTTCTTTGGGATGTTCATCAGGAGGACCGGATTCTGAGAAGATAGAGCCGAGCCCGGAGGACTTGGACCAGCTTGCTGCACAGCCAGATTACAAGCTCTTTCTAGCATGTACTTACTTTCTGTATGCTATTGTTTATGCATTGCTTTATTTATTGTATCTTTTATTTCAGACAGTTGTATGTAAAGTTGAATGTAAATAAAGTTGCTGTTATATTTTATTACTCTTGTCATTCTTGTTCATTATTATATTGCTTAATTACGCTTAATGTATTTATTTCATAGTAAATACGTTGCGGGTTTACCACGTCACCATTTCCGTCTGTTGGGAAGCGGGACGTGACAGCAAGTTATAGTGTTTGGGCTGGCTCTGATCCATGTTACGGTTCCTAATGCTCGTGCCGCTAAACTCACGGCCAAGGGAGAACGATAAACGAAAATTTTAATACAAGCACTAGAAACCCAAACCTAGAAATCGTCCAAACAGTAAAGTGGCAAAACAAATAAGAGAGCTAGCTGCTAGGTTATGAACATACAGCCTTTGTAGTGTGTCCATCCAATCGTGTAATATCCCTTTTAAGCACTAAGATTATCGGAAACGAGTTTGAGAGTCGATCGTCCTTGTCGAAGATGATCCACGTGAGGGAACCCGATTCAAGCTCTAACTTCACTCTAATAAGCCTTTTATGAAGCAACTAACACCCAAAACTTGCTAGGTAACGTGTGTTAGAGATGTAAGAATTTTACACAATCATTTTCTCTCTAATGTCCAATCTCAAGAGAGCTCTCATATTCAAGAGGAAGGAGGAGAATGGAGAGGGGAGAGAGAGAGAGTGAACGAGAGAATGGATCAATTCCACGAAAAATCAAGCATGCTAGAATAGTTTTAGCAAATCAATTTCTAAATAAAAAAAATGCATATCCATTCCTCTCACCATAGTCCCTTTACACTCATCTCTCCACCTCATTTCATATTTTCCAAAAAGAAAAATACCCTAAATGAGGTGTACTTCTAGAAGTATTTTGTATACATATAAAATACAATCTCGGTATATGTATACATATACGCGTATTCGTATAAAAATACGAATAACCAAGAAAGAGAAAATATAATGTGAACATAATATATATATATATATATATATATATATATATATATATATATATATATATCACTTGATTTAATAATCCGGCTTAAATATATGCCGGCTAGTTTTATCATGGTGTTGAATCTTTATGATGCTGTCTATGAACAATAGATCATGTATACACATTATATACAAGGCATTGAGTCACAGATTCGTGCATTATTAGGCCAAAGTAACACGTGCACATACTAAGATGCCACTGAATATAAACGACAATGTGGAACACAAACTATATTTTCAAATCACTCTCAATTACTTCACTCTCTCATGAGAACTTTTCCCTAGTATCCATCATGACAACCATTCACATCGCTGACTTGCTAGGGAAATTATCTTTTTAAATCACTCTCAATTACTTAACTTTCCTGAGAACTTTTCTCTAGTAACAAAGTTATATATTGCCCCTCTTTAAATTAACCACAATTTTTTTGTTTAAAATATAAAAGGAGTCAATTTACAATAAAATTTAAGAGTCTCCGCTTGACTAGTCTACAGTTTAATGGTCAAAGACAATGCTGGTATATATTGGTGTACTGATCATACACTCAATTATAAATTTGTTTACTGAAATATCTTAACCACGTTACCCAAAAGCGCAGCCAGTTAAGTAATGAAAGAACAATGTATATCAGATGAACATGATACTTAAAAAGCCTCACTCATGTGGGCCTTCTTGAAATTTGGGCCACATGGAAAGCCTCCAATGGAAACTCTTGCTATGAAATGCAAGACACATGGGATGCATACATTTATTTTTGAATCGACAATGACTAGATTCAATCCAAGACCTCTAGAAACTAGTGTGCTTTGATACCATGTCAAGAACCATTTTACCCAAAAGCTGAAGTTTTTAAGTCGTGGGATAACAATGTATTCAAGCAAGCATAATACTTTAATAAACCGTATAAAAATGATATAAAACAACTATATCAAAATATGCTATTAAAGTTATCAGTATATTATGAAACATAGATGCACTTGTTGTACGGATCAGTATGGCGGTCCTTGGCAATTATATCTATAATATACAATAATCCATCAAACGTTGATCGGTATTTATACTGGCACAATGGACCGTAAATGGTTTCGGTATATGAGAAATTTGGTTAATAACAATATTGAATATTCTCTCCCATTGCTTTCTAACTTGATTTTATTATGATCCCTGCATTTCTATCCTCAAATCTTAAAGAATATGTTCAAATACATTAAAAGCCATTTTCCTTTTAAAGTAAAATAGAATTCTTGGCATATGGAAAGATAAAGCTAAGATTCAAGATAAGGCCTTTCACAATGTTCTGTTTTATGCTGGACTTCGCAAAATCAAATGCATTTGTCTATTGGATTTCCACAGATATGTGATTCATGTATAGATAAATATAAATTGGAGCAAGTTTGGGGCAAAATTATAAAGGTAATTAATACAGACCAAAATATAAGAGGGTTTAAGAATACCTTGTAGCAAGCAAAGTGTTCAAAATTGCCCAGTTCCTAGTTAGCTACTTCTACTACACATCTAGGTATCTTATCCCAAAGAACAAGAGAATGAACCAAATAGGAAAGATCCCTATGGAGAAAGCTGTGTGTGTCTAACTTATTTGAAAACCGAGGAAGCGACACTAATATAAATTATATATCAAGAAGAAAGAAGAAAATAAGCTTACTATGTTTTATTAGTTTTGTAACATATTTATCTTATATATATAGCGTGCATCGAAGTGGAGGAGAGGGTGGGTGGAACTTGGAGTGCAGACAAGAATATAGGTTCTCTTTTCTCCGGCTAATGAAAATGTTTTGATAGAACACCGGAGGAGAGAATGGAACCGAAGATGGAAACCGGATTTAAACCCGATCCTTTGGGCTCAGAGGACGAAGACAACCCAATCTTCTAGAGAGAAATTGGTTACTGATAGAGGTCAGAACTCAGCGAACATCACTACGGTAAATAATACCTACATACCACCAACACCTAAAGTGAAATTAGTTGTGCCATTATTTGTCCTCCATTATTCTCATATAGAAAAGTTGTTTACCTTAAGTTCACTTTAGATGTTGGTGGTATGTAGTTGGAGAACAATAGATGACAAAGTCCCTAGGAGGGAATTTCTTTCTATGGTAACTCTAGAAATCAACCCTCCACCGTTTATTTTGACGATCAGCACCCAACATCTTTCTTTTTATCGTCTAAGTTGTGGATACACCAAATTTCATACGATTCTATCATTTATTTCACCGTTGATTTAGCAATATAAAAAGTTATATTGTCGGTAAACCGTTAAATTTGTACATGCTAAATCAACGGTGAAAAGTGGTAGAATCGTATGAAATTTAGTGTATCCACGTCTTAGATGATAAATGTGAAGATGATGGATACCGATTGTCGAAAAAATGACGGAGATTGTATTTTTTCGACGCCATTGGAGAAAATAAATTCCTTCCTATGGTCTCTTCGCTTCATTATTCTCTTTCTATATTTTCCTATCTTCTTCCATTTCACACAAAAAGTGTTCTTTTTTTTTTCCCCCCCTTATCTTTTTCCCCCATTTTTTGCAAAATTTAGAAATCCCTTAGCATCTAGTAAATTGTTGAAAAGAAAGATTCACTTTCCCTTCTTCTTTATGATTGAAAATGACAATCGTATTGCACCATGAAGAACGATAAATGAAACAAGAATAATATAATATTTTTCACTGCAGGGAAATACATATAATTATCTATCAGTATATTATATTTGCTTAGTCTTTACAATGATTTCCTACTTCATCTTTCTTTCAATACCAAAATCACCCATGTGATCTGCCTCGTTGGGATTACTGATTGGGTCTTCCCTAGCTTCACCAATCTTTGGAATCATTGACATTTCCAACAAGAACGGAACAAGCCAACCCAAGTCTTGAGCCTATCCACGATCGCTTCAAGATGACAGCAAAGGAGGGCTCTTCGCTTGATATGATTCACCCGGTACCTGGTATTGGTAGTAGCATCAGCCTATTTCCTTTCGACAAAATGGAAAGGCCGCTTCAGCGTCCGAGGAAAAGTCTACTAATTATATTATAGGGATACATCTCAGGCAGAGTTTGATTTGGTTTTTGGGGTGACGGTGGAAAAGTTGACAGACAAACCATCCTTATTGTGTCACTCTACAAACCGTACATGAGATTTTCACCTCATAGGGATCTTTATTCAATTCCTTTTAAGTAATTGGATCCTTTTCTTATTCCCTTCTTCCACTCTATCCCCAAGAGCATCTAAGACCCATTTATATGCGAATCAAATCACCAGCTTCTTGTGGGATGGCAATCCATAGACTTCGACTTCACCTTCGTTATCAGGGCAATCCTTCTTCTTTGAGGACTCTTCTTGGCATAATAGCCTATTTGTGATGAGAGAGTTTCTCGTCTTTAATTAATATAGATCCCCTTGCTTTGACTGTTAGAGGTGGGTAACCCGTTCCTGTCTTTGTTTCTATTGCAATCTTTCTCATCATATCACATTCTGTTCTACAATATTTGAGAATCACTTTACTGATGTTTGTACTTTTATCATGATAAAAGGATATCTGATTGTGACAACGTATGATTTCTTCTTGTGCGTGAAACATGCCTATGCCTTTTTTCTTTGTAGTACGCTATGCTTGCCGGTCTAATACACCACTTCATCTTGCTGCTTTTTGGAATACTTGGAAGAACACTTAACTCTTATCCAAGCCTGGGCGGGGGTGGAGATTTGATGGAACTAAGATGTCAGACTTGAAACCTGAAAACAGATGGACTCTTCTCTGAAAAAATGATGTATAAATTTCTAAGCTATGGAGAACACATTCTAAGGAGGCAATGGTCAATTAAGAAGTCTAAGGTTCTGCCCAAGGTTTATGGGTTTTGAATGATGTGATTCTAGCCAAAAGAAAATTAATCAGTCCCTGTTTGGCAATGGAGTTAAGTTTAGATAACCAAAGTCTCGTAAAGTTATCTAAATTTAGCTCCGAAGTCCTAAGTTCCCTAACCATGCCATGTTTGGAATGGATTTCGGAGTTTTTATGACTCCGACTATCTAAACTCTAAAGTTGAGATAACCAGAGTTTACAAAACTCCAATCCAACCAAAAGTTTCTAAACTCCAAAATTTGTGAAGAAAAGATCTCCTTTGCCGCACCTGCCTATTGTCTCTGTTGTCACAAAATTAAAATGCCCAAAAACTCGACATGGAAAGTCATAGAATGAGATAGACAAGAGGATATGAGATGGGCTACAAGATAAAAGCAAAATGGAAAGATTGAAACCCACCTTAAAAATTAAAGTCGTGACAGAGAATAGAGATGATATTTTGGCATTACAGTGACAAAATACATTATGTCGTCTCATCCCAGTAGATGATAGATTGATAGTTTATATCAATTGAATCTTCCCCTCCTGTATCAGGAATATCAGCTCAGAAGCAAACATCTGTAACTCTTATGTTGCTCAATAAATACATATAAATTACAAGAAACGAAAGGGAATCCTTTAAATTAATGGTGATATCATAATTTTATGAACGAGGCACTGGTCCAGGCATAGCAAAGTAGCAGTTTTCTAATCCCCAAAAGCCAGGACTATCACACATAAAATATAACTACAATTACAAATATAAAATCATCATTTATCATCTTTTAATTTAGATCATAGTTTTGTGCTCATTGGTTTTTAGATCTTTGGGAGAAATCTGTAATAGATTGTAACTGAATTCCAAAAGAGAGTGAAGAAGCAGCAAGAAAAATACATTTAGTCACAGATCATGGAAAAACTACAAGAGTACATCAGTCGATCAACGGTGACCTGAAGACCGGTATGCGAAGAGGAGAGAGACATACTAGGTTTATCAGAGGTTCTGCCCAAGGTTTATCCGATTTTTCAGTCAATCAAAGGTTCTGCCTGAGGTTTATCAGATTTTTCCAGGCTTCTTGTCTCTGGAGATTGAGACCGGGAGATCCGGCTAGAGATAAGGAAGATCACAAATAGGAAGTATCTACCATATTATGAAAGTATGTTTTCCAAGTCATAAGAAACTATAATAATGGGATATTAACACTACCAGAAAAGAAATCCAAACAAAGGCAAACCTCATGGGGGGCAACGGGGTTTGACGTGAGGCTTTCTGGATGGAGCTTCCCAGCATATTGCACTTGCTTTGCCATCTCTGTTTCCGAATCAATTTTATCAGCTTCTTAATTGTTTACTTCATCCTGAAAAACGATATTAAAAGTTTATAGACATAAGTAGACCCTACTAGCTAACAGGATTACCAATCTTAAAATTTTGAATCACTACCATACCCTAACAGATGGAGAACTATCAAAAGAGAGGAGTGAAGTTTTAAAGAAGGTACAAGGATATAAATTATGATATATTAATCATTTGATGATCATTTTGGTTGTCATTTGGTACTTTATTGCACCAACTAGGGGCAGTTTATGACAATTTATCTAATTTATAATGTCCGTGGTATTTATATACAAAAAAGATAAATTTTATTAAAAACCATGGACCTTTCAGTGTTTTTGAGATAACACCATTGAACTTTAAAAAACGGCATGAAATCCCCCTAAAATGCCCCCAACATAATCTGAAGCTGTTCCTTTTAGGTATGATATAAAAGGAATTATAGCTGGTTTTAGAACAATTAATTCATGGGGGTTAAACACATGAGAATGATTAGCATGGAAAATATAACACCAAACCTATTAAAATCAATCCCTAAATCAATTTTCTCAAATTATTCTCAAACCAAACACTTCCAAACAATATTGATAGTTTGGGATGGTGGGTTTCACGACGTTTTTAAAGTTTAGTGGTGTTTTATCGAAAACACCAAAACGTCGAAGGTGCTTAATAAAATTTATACGTAAAATAGATAATCCAATGCTTGTGCTGTGCCATTCTATCAAAAGGACAAGTCATCCGAGTCATCAGAATCACATGTTAAATATATAGTTTGTAAAATGCTTTAATTTCAAAAAATTTATAGAGTAGAAACTTGGCACTTTTTACAAAATAGCCCTCCACTTCCATCAATCAACCCCGGTAAGAGATTGGCCTTGCCTGAAGGTCAAAAGTGAAAGATATCCATATATGATCCCTGTATAAACATTCTGTAAGTATTATCATACATCCCTGTAGAAACATTCTGAAGCATTCTTATCCTTCCACCTAAGGAAATCTATCTTCAAATGCAGCCCACAGGGAAGATTAACCATGCAAGAACAACATACGACATTGGCTTCACTGACTACCTAAAGCTTCCTGAGACTGGACCTGATGGAGCTCGGATCTCCTTCAGATGTTGTCCTCCGTCGATCTGTAGCGAGTGCTGTTGAACGGCTGAGATTTGGTTTAAAGGTTGTCTCCTGGAACGTGTGGATCTCAATGGGTTGATTTTGAGGTGAAGCCGAGCTATCTGCAAAGAAGTCCCGGGGTGGGTGACCACCGTAGGACCCTCCGACGATCAAGTTAGCCGAGAAAAATAAGCAGAGTAGCGACTTATTGGATTAAAATTGACCTTACCTGAGTTGTCTGAGAGAGGGTTTTTTATAGGGGTCGCATGGAGCGAGCAGGCGTGAGATCTTCGCCTTCGGTTACATCCCTGACGTTACACCAGCGTGAATGACGGGATCCCCCTGTTAATGGAGGGATACACCCATTAATGGGGGATGCACCAGCGTGGGATACGGGACGTGGGGTGGCGGATATCTCACGTTGGTTAGAATTGCGGAAGCGCTAGGGGTTCGCGTTTTCGTTTGTCCAAAAGAGCTGGGGAGGCTTAGCTCGGCGTGAGACCCGGAGACGAGCCGGGAGACCGACGAAGCTCAACTCTGCAATAACTCGGAGACAAGTACAGGAGGATGGGCGCCAGTTCGGCGGCTAGGTCGCTCTTGGGTAAGAGGCGGAGTGTAAGCTCGGAGATGAACCGAGAAAGGTCATCATTGCTCTACACTGATTTTGCCTCGGTAGCCCCCCCAGGAATCTAGTGAGCAGTTACTAGTGACACGTTATTCGTCACGTGTCATGATCTGAGGAATTCTTACTTATGAGCATCATCATTAGCCCCCCACTCTCGTTCCGACCTATTTATGGGTCGGGTCGAGAGTGGCCTGCTTGGTTTGTCTCGCTCAGTCTGTTGCCGGGAATCCTCGGTACGGATTTTCCGGGGTGACATGGTGTTGGGCAGTTGCGTCGTTCAGATTTCTGGACCCACATGGCGTATCCCCCAGCGCTTGGATCTTCGCGTGTATCTCCGATGATATCATTGGATCAGCGAAATGATCGCACATTAAAGAGGGGGCGCCGATTCGCTCGTTCGTCTGATGGGTCACAGGCCATGCATTTGAAGCGGGTTGGCGGACGCGACAGGCTGTCGCTGTCGTCTGCGATTGAAGGGATGTCCCCAATGGTCGTTCAACATGTGGAGACTTGACGGCTGGCACACAACGCTTCGTTTCGGTAGGAATTGATCTGGGCCGTTGGATGTCTTTTCTGCAGTGTATAAATAGGAGGGGACCCCCTAGGGCCAACACTTTCCGTCATAATTTCCCTTTGGTGTCAAAGATTGTTCGACGCTCCCTCCGTTAGATTGGATCCCTTGTGCTTTTTCCTCGGAGAACCAATCCCTTTGAATCAGGTTAGATGTCTTCTTCTGAGGAGTCTGCAGAAATAATTAGAGTTGAGTCGGGCGATGAGGTTCCAGTTGTTAGAGCTGAGTCTAGAGAGTCTTCCACCTCTTTGGCTGCTGACAACCAAGAGGGTTCTCTTATTGTTTCCTCCGTGTCGGGCTCGCCCCAAAGAGCCAGGGAAACCCGCGTCACTAGCCGTCCGGCGGCGACAATGGCCCCTAAGTTGCGCATCGGGGACGCTCGCGATGCACCCTCCGTCTTGAGGGATGTGAACGAACTTGCCGAGATTCGGGCTCGTTTCTATATCCCTTCTAACTATTCGCTCCGTTTGGCTAAAGAGGGCGAACGGGCGGACCAGGTGTAAGAGAAGGAGATTGCCCTGTATTTGGAAGCATTCCGAGCGGGAATGCGCCTGCCCTTTCTAACCGAGGTATGTTGGGTACTTCGTTGCTTCTATCTCTCCCCGGACCAGCTAGCACCGAACTCTTGGAGAATCCTCCTCGGGTTTCTGGTCCCATTGAAACTTGAAGACATTCCCTTCAGCTTGACCCTTCTTACTTCCTTTCTCTGCTATAAGAATCACCCCAGCACTAGCAAGAACGAGCCGAGCTGGGTGTATTTTTCCTTCAAAAAACAGAAGGGCGGGGTGGCCGGGTCGGGTGTGGTAGTCGTCCCTTCTTCCATTCATGAATGGAAGGAGAAGTTTGTATTCTTCGGACCATCCGAGGATGAGGATTGGCCCTTGCCTACACAGTGGCACAGGGCCGACTGTCCGAGGGCGAAGCTGTCATCCTCGCCTGAGGCGGGGGCGGTATCCATGTAGAAGCCGATCCAGCGGGCCGACGTCCTGCTTTCCGAGCAGGTTCTTAGCTGGGCCGGGCTCAACCCCGCTCGCTTCATGGGTAAATTAGGTCTTTTGGACGATCTGTTTAGACTTGAATGATTTCTTTTGCCCTTCTAGCATCACTAACTCTTTTGTGTATTCTCCTTTCGCAGGACAAATGGACCGGTCCAAAATCTTAGCTGCCATAGCCACTACGTCCCAGAAGAAGACAGGGGCGTGAGCTTGTCCCGAGCCGGCCCGAGCTTGGCCCTGAGACCATCTCCACCAGCGAGGCTTTCCGCAACCCCCCAAGCCCCCGATGACCGCTGCGGGGGCAGCCAGAAGCATGCGCGAGACCCGACGCCCTTGGCGAGGGGGGAGGAAGAGGGTGTTGAGGTTCCCCTCAAGAGGAAAAAGACGATCTCCCGCCCGCCGTCCACTGAGATTCCTGAGGGGATTCCCACGCAGGAGGGGGACGTCTGCTTTGTGGTCCCCTCAGGACTTTCGATTGCCGACAGCTTGCTCTCCGACATGGAGCAATCGGCCGGGGGAAAAATTCTCTGGGGGATCCTGAAGGCCCAAGTGGCCGCCATCGCTGAGGAGGCGGTTCAGGCCGGTATCTGTTTCCTTTAAGGATTCTGTTAAGTGCTCTTTATTAATTTGAATGTTTCTAACAGCTTCTGCTGCTTTCCTCAGGTTCTCCAATATTACGCCCTCATCGTAAATATGAAATCCGAGGAGATTGCCCCGGCCATGAAGAAGGCGGGGGAATCATCTTTGCTGGAGGAGGATCTGCGTCTTGAGCTGCAGCAGGAGAAGGAGAAGACAACCGCCCTCGAAACTCGATTGGCCGCCAAGGCGTTAACGGTCTCTAAGTGCCAGGAGTCCCAATAACTTCTGAGTGCGTCCAACCAAGTCGTTCAGGCTAAGTTAGAGGAGTTGGGCATGCGCTATGCCACAATGAAGAAGTAGAGGGATTCCAGCAAGAGGGAGGCCGAGGCGACGCTCGAGGCGATGAAGATTGCCGAGCTCCGAGCCTCGAAATCGGTGGAGAAGTATAAGGCGTTAGACCAGTTCTATGCCGACATCACCGAAGCCTCGACCATCATTTGGCACGAGGATCTTGATGCCGTCAAGGCGTTGATGCCGGAGTTTGCCGACGGTGAGCTCTACGCCAGAGTTCCGCTCTTGGTGGATACGCCGCAAGTGGCTGGTGCCGGGGAGGCCATCGGAGGATAGGAGGTTGCAGAGGTAGAAGCCCCAGCCCCTGAGGACGGTGCTGAGCAAGGCGAGACCCGGGCAGAGCCCGCGGCATGAGCCTTTTTGCCTTGTGTGTTTTTTGTTTTTCCTTCTTTTCCTTTTTTTTTTCTAATTTTGTAAGCCCCCGGGCACCTTTTTGTAAGGCTGAGGAGCCCAGAGTACCTTGTAAAAATTTCTGGAACATAAATAAAGCTGAGCTTATTTTTTTCTGCATGACTATGTGTTTTCCACGTGAGTATTTCAGCTTGCCAGTCCTTTTTTTAAGTGTTAGGCCATAGGTCGATGACCGGCCTTTTAGATGACGATCGTGCGTTGAGTATAAGTCGATTGACCGCCAGGTGTAGGAAGGTCGGTGCCCTTCCACTGGTGCCCTTCCCTTCCCCGAAGTCGTGGTGGCGATCGTTCATTTAGGATGAATCAATAGATATCCAAGTGTTGGAAGGTCGGTACTAGTCCATTCTCAGATCCGGGTTGACGACCACGTCTCTTCGTAGGGTAGGAATCAACCCGACGGAGAGTAACTTGCACGGTCGCCTCTTCAGGAGGGCTTTAGATCCTTAGCATAGATGGGTAGGAATCTACCCGCTAGGGATGGACCGGGTAGGGAAGCTGCTGGTGGCCTCATGATGAGGGTTTTGATCCTTGGCGCAGATGGGTAGAAATCTACCCGTCAGGGATGGACCGGGCAGGGAATCTGCTCAGTGGCCTCGTGATGAGGGCTTTGATCCTTGGCGTAGATGGATAGGAATCTACCCGCCAGGGATGGACCGGGCAGGGAAGCTACTCGGTGGCCTCGAGATGAGGGCTTTGATCCTTGGCGTAGATGGGTAAGAATCTACCCGTCAGGGATGGACCGGGCAGGGAAGCTGCTCGGTGGCCTCGTTATGAGGGCTTTGATCCTTAGCGTAGATGGGTAGGAATCTACCCGTTAGGGATTGACCGGGCAAGGAAGCTACTTGGTGGCCTCGTGATGAGGGCTTTGATCCTTAGCGTAGATGGGTAGGAATCTACCCGCTAGAGATGAACCGGTCAAGGAAGCTGCTCTGTGGCCTCATGATGAGGGCTTTAATGCAAGGCGTAGATGGGTAGGAATCTACTTGTCAGGGATAGACTGGGCATAGAAGCTGCTCGGTGGCCTCAAGATGAGGGCGTTGATCCTTGGTGTAGATGGGTGGGAATCTACCCGCCAGGGATGGACCGGACAGGGAAGCTGCTCGGTGGCCTCGTTATGAGGGTTTTGATCCTTAGCGTAGATGGGTAGGAATCTACCCGCTAGGGATGGACCGAGAAAAGAAGCTGCTCGGTGGTCTCGTGATGAGGGCTTTGATGCTTAACGTAGATGGGTAGGAATCTACCCGTTAGGGATGGATCAGGTAAGGAAGCTACTCGGAGGTCTCGTGATGAGGGCTTTGATTCTTAGCGTAGATAGGTAGGAATCTATCCACCAGGGATGGACCAGACAGGGAAGCTGCTCGGTGGCCTCGTAATGAGGGCTTTTTAGACTTCCCTTCGCCTTCGTAGGGCGTCATTCAATTTTCCATGACCCGTAAAATCAGGAAGAGTGACCGTCATGGATGACGCATGGCAGAAGCGTGCCGGTGGGGTGTGATACTCTGAGATTCACGTCGTTCGATCTTCCATTGACCGCTTAGGGGTTAGTGAGGATCGGCATGGTCACCATGTGGCAGCTCTGTATCGGGAATTTGAAAATATCCCGCGATTATCCGCGTCGCCGCGCGCGTAAATTTTGGCCTTTGGAAGATTTTTGTTGAGGCTATAAATAGCGAAGGCGTGTTGGTTCCTTTCTAGCCTTGCATTTCTGAAGATGGTCGGGCGTCTGTGCGTGCTCATCAGCAAGATAATTTCTCGGGACGATGTGTACCTTTACAAACTCGACTGATCCGAACAGACGTACGAGGCGGTGATAGACCACGTGGAGGGCCAATTCAGACGCCTTCTTCACCGGCGATCTCCACTCCTCTGAGTGCTTATTTATACGATCGGGAGGAGATCCCCAGGTCTGCACAATGCCTTGTCTCCGCAGTTAAGGGACGAGGTGATCGAGAAGTTGCACTCGCTTTACCATCTCGGCCTGATCTCGAATAGTAGGCGGGACTGATCAGTGGGCCTTCTTCTGGAGTGTTTCTAGAAGAGGCTGATCGTTGATTTTTGTCCGGCGGGTGGCACTTTCGAGGTATCCGAGGAAGCTAGGGCTCGGCTGGCAGAGATTTCGTCGGATTATCATCAACAGTGCTTCCTCAATCCCCGGCCCCCTTTGCTGTAATTTTTTTGTAAGGTTGAGGAGCCTATAATATCTCTTAGTGGATAAAATTCTTCTTTTCTGATGTGTTTTATCTTCTTTTACCCCTTAGCACTTCTTACATATTTTCTCAAAACGCATTTAGGGATCTTGGAACCGAGGAACAAGAAAATATATTGAAGAAGTCTTTTCTAATTCAGGAGACTTAATAATAATAGGAAAAAATACATCGCTTCAAAAAGAAGAAATATATTCATTTGTACAATTTAAGCTTCTCGGCGTTGTAGGGCTATAGAAACCTACGACCCTAGCGTCTTGAAAGCGATATGCCCTACCGGGAAACACCTCTGCGACGAGGAAAGGGCCGTCCCACTTCGGGGAGAACTTGTGTAGCCGGCCTTGATCTACGAACTCGTTCCTTCGGAAGACCAAATCTCCCGTCTTGAAGGCGCGATACTTTACTTGTGCGTTGTAGTAGCGAGCGGTTTGCTGTTGATAGGCGGCCGCTCGGATTTGCGCCCGATCACGTTTTTCCAATAAGACGGCCAAGTTGGTCCTTAGCGCCGAGGTGTTAGCTTTATCTTCGAAATGTTCGACTCGGTAACTGGGTAATCCGATCTCTGTCAGGACCATTGCTTTAGTACCATAGCAGAAGCAGAAGGGGGTTTCTCCTGTGGGTGTCTTCTTCGATGTGTGCAATGCCTATAGTACTCACGGTAGTTCCTCGACCCAGCTGCCCTGTCTTCCTTCCAGACGAGCTCGAAGACCTCGGATGATGCCTCGGTTAGCTATCTCGGCCTGCCCGTTACATTGAGGATGTACGACCGCGGCGAACTTCATTAGAATGTGGTAGTCGCCGCAGAACTCTTTGACTTTATCATTTTCGAAGTTGGTTCCGTGATCGGTAACTATACACCTCAGGATCCCGAATCGAGTAATTATGTTGTTCTGCAGGAACTTTATCATAGTGGTGGCATCCGGTTTCCTGATGAGCACGGCCTCGACCCACTTCATGAAGTAGTCTACCGCGACGAGGATGTATTTGAGTCCGTCCGTGCCGGTAGGGAGTTGGCCAAGAAAGCTCAACTCTGCAATAACTCGGAGACAAGCACAGGAGGATGGGCGCCAGTTCGGCAGCTAGGTCGCTCTTGGGTAAGAGGGGGAGTGTAAGCTCGGAGACGAACCGAGGAAGGTCATCAGTGCTCCACACTGATTTTGCCTCGGTGCCCCCCAAGGAATCTAGTGAACTGTCGCGGGTGACGCATCATTCGCCACGTGTCGTGATTTGATGAATTCTCACTTAGACCTCTTTGATAACCTTTTATATGTCTGCACAAGCTCCTGAGACAATTGAGCCCTACGCAACCCAAGATTGTTCCGACATCAATCATAAACCAAACATGAAGCAATGATCATAGCATAAATGTGGATGGTTGCCGTACCACCCACCATACACTATGGAGTATATATAATTAAAACCTTTGAAAGGCAAACCATGCAGTAATATTCTGATCGTATCATCAGAACCAGACTCGGGTGACTTAGGTTTTAATAAATGCTGCTGCTGAAGTAGTAATGTTCGGTCCCTTTGGCCATGTACATCAGCCTGATGATTCGGTTAATTAACTTTGCAAGATAGTAATGGCATTCCTGAATCCGAATAAGGATCGAAAAAAATAGTGACTGATGATTAATCATCTGCATTCTTTAAGTATGTTTTAGCACTTCTCCTGAATAACTTGCGATCTTGATTAACACCGGAAAATTTGGCAAGAACCGATGCATACTGCTCTGCAGTTTGGGACTAATTCTCTGCCTTAAACCAATGAACATGATTGAGCTGACAAAACTAAAGCCAAAGATAAGCTCTCATGTGACAGCTAAAGGCATGAAGTCTTTTACTTATCTTCTCAACAACCTCCTTCAGCATCTTACTTTGATAAATCATACAGCGACCATAAGCGCACAACGGTGTCGCAAGGACTGCTTGTCCGAAATAGTGCTCTGCAGCCACAAAATCATCCCAATATAAATTTCAACACCACTGTTGTACTCTTCCAACCAACAATGAAATCATTCAAGCAATGGCTCCACATATTGTCAACCACTGAGCGCATGGAAATGGAAGAGAATTCATGGTGTATCGTCACTCTTTCCACATCTCCCAACTGCAGTTGCATCACGTCAAGCACCCCAGATGTCTGAAGATCCAAGTGAAACTCGATCACGATTTCATATAGCTTACTCAGTTGGTCAAGTTCCCTTGAGTGGCTGCATCGTTCTGGTCTTAAGCGCTTCAATGAAAAATGGAATGGCCTGGCATCATTGCTGAGGATCATCTTGGTATTTTTTTTTTAATTTTAGAAATCCACCTCCATATTGGAAAGCAAATTGGTACCAAATAAACTACAATATAAGCCCAGATGGTTTTTAAAATAGGAATGCAATATGAGAACTGTTTTATGCCTATGAATGAATCCTCTGAGCATTGTCGCCGCTGCATCTTTGTCACGTCCTGCTTTAATAAACACGGAGAGAAAAAGTGGATGAGACCCGCAACGTATTCACACTGAGAAGTGCTCTTTCTTGACGTGAATAAGTTTAGCTCAACTACAGATAGAAAGATAATAAATACAAGAACTTAAAATAACAACAATGTCCAAAAACATTTATTACAGTCCCAAAAGCAATAACTGAACACATTTCTAAAAATTTAAGGAATTAGGAATAAAAAGAATAGCCTTGAACAAAAAAAGGCATACTGCAACCAAAGTTAATACTCGACTTGAGAAGAAAAGTAGTTGTTATCATGCTCGCTCGGCTCAACTTCATACTAAGTTTGATCTCCTGCCTCAAAGTCATCTAACGGACGTTTCCAAAAGAAAGAAAACACAGAAAATAGAATGTCCATCAATGAACTGCAGCTCGGTAAGTTCCCAATTTTTTTAAAAATAAAGAGTATTAAAAAGAAACATGATATATATAAAAAAGAATGAAACAATCAAGTACGTATAAATAGCAATAGATATAAGGCGACAATATCATGATGTTTGTTCTCTAAACGGTATTATTATATTTTAAGTATATAAGTTTGACTAGTGAGAGTTCTATACGTAACAAGAATGTTCTGTTTCCCCTCGGAACAATAGAAACACGGATTTAAGAGATTCATGAGCTAGTAATGCATTGTTCCGTAACCAGAGAGAAAAAAATACTCACCATGCACTCTATCAAGATTAGATTGGTTAATCACTTTATCAAATACTCCCACTGTTTCCTTGAATTCTCGTTCAAATTCTAAAAGGAGAACTAGTCGGGATCATATACACCATATAAATTCGCTAACCGTTTAGTCAAGTCAGTGTTGGTACTCCGAGGGAGGTCCCTCGTACTTTTGTACAGACCCAATTAAATAACCCCGTTTCCGCAGAGGCGTAATCTCATTAACACTTTCTATACACCTAATAGATTAATTAATTGGGAAGTGAAAATCTCCCGAGAAGTAATACCTACTCATCAGTGGGAATCGACTCATCAGTGTATACGACTCTGCCATAGGGTTATTGTAGTCAGTGGAAGCAGCAGAAGGTATGCAAGTTGCTTATGTCTATTCATTGACTAAAACATGCATAGCGGAAACGGATCATCTGTTTTGATGTGACAGTCAAGGTGATTGACTTCATCAAAACAACAAATGAATCTAGTAAGAAAGATATAGGGAGTTATGTCCTGAAATCTGGATGACATACTCCTGATAGGAAGTGATGTTCGTATACTACAATCGGTCAAAATTTGGTTGTCACATATGTTTCTCCACATAGGATCTGGATAAGATATACGAATTCTGGTGACTAGATCTATATCAACAGACCCAGATTTGGAAAGTATCCCAATTCAGGTACTTGGATACCATTCTAAAGTGCTTTAGAATGGACGACTCCTGGCATGGTACTGTACCGACAGATGATGGAGTCTCCCTCTCTAAATAGATGTCTTTCAGACTGATGATGAGAGAGACTAGCATGAATGACATTTGCTTAGGTAATTGAGTCAATCATGCAATTTCTTGTACCAAACCATATGTTGCTACCGCACTTACCGTAGTAAGCAGATATTAATCCAATACTAGAGAATCAAAGAGAAGCAGTTATGAACATAAGAGGATGTTCTTGGTATATGGTAACGACAGCTTCCTCCGGGAGGCGGTTATCGGTTCAGGCTTCCAAGATGACCTGGATGATAGAGATGCTGTCAAAGTTTTGAGTTTACCCTCTTCTGAGAAGCAGTATATTAGATATGATTCCAATAGCGATACTGAAGTAGGCATGGTGCAGGATACTGGTTATGACTCAATAGAGGATACAACCCAAGAAGTTTGTTGGATAAAATTGTTCATTTATGAACTTGATCCCATCAAGTATCCAGATAAATTCTTGAGGAGGGTTATTGCTCAGTTCGGGAGATCGTTGATCTCCGCGAATTTGAGATATTGAGAGATGAAGTTGGAACATTGTAATGGATTCACCCACTGAGGCTATTTCTCGAACATGAATGTTTCTTAAACACTATTTGCGAAACTGATTAGTAAAGAAGTTGGGTATTGGGTAGCACACAAGCTATGGGTATGCAATACCGAAATAATTAGCCTTAAGTATAAGTGGGAGATTGTTGGATATAGCGACCTTAAGGCAATTATTGTAATTGCAGGTAGGCGATTATGGTAATTGAGGGGGGACCTATACAGGTAGAACAATTTTACTTGAAATAATAGTATCCTATCTGGTTTGTCTTTATCATTGATGTGTATACGATTTACTTGTTATTATGTGACGCTAATACATAATGATAAAGCACGTAAGATTCTTACTTGAGTGCTGTTTTCCGCCGAAAACATAGACAAACTGGGATAAATCGTCTTGCTTGAATTTAGGAGCAGATGCTATTTGAACGTATCCATCCACCTCTCCGAAAATACCAAGTTGATTTATGACACCATATATCGGAAATTTGGATAGATACGACCAATGTAGCAGATTTTATCAGATTCCCCCTCATTTGTGAGAGGGTTTTTGATTGTGGGGACGCTCATCCCTGCAGGCGCAAGCCCTTGCAATTAATTAAGTTACCGCATTGCGATAACCACTTTCTCCTGCTCCGGAAGTTCACTTCATGTCATGTATATTTTTGTTTATTTTGGTTGCCCATTGATTGTATACGGAGACTCGTTTATATCGTCGTCCGTAGGGCACATATTAGTCCAAATCCGTATATTTTAGATTTGGGTTTGTTTTATTTAAGGACGGTTAATCTAGTTTGAAATTAAGATCAACTTAAATATATAAGCATTTGGGCTCAATTTATTTTAGCTAAGGATACATTAGTCTTATTTGAGACTAAGATCAACTTAGCAATATTTTAAGGATCCTTGAATTTTATTAAGGTTCAACAACAGAGCATTTGGGCTCAATTGCAAAAGACTTAGCCAATTTGGGCTTAATCTGCTCAGTGTTTTTTTTGTTCAGAAGTGCTAAGCACTTATTTGCGCTTTGTTTGTTCAGCCCCTCTTTTTATGTAAGAGTGCTAAGCACTTGTTTGACGCTCTGGCGCTCATATGAGTATCATATGAAGCCTTCAGTTATGAGCGCTGCCCAATTAGTGCTAGGCACTCAGTTATATATAGTGCTAAGCATTTTTTTATATGGCATCCACGTGAAAAGCACGTGCGGCGCTGGGCGTTGCCCAATTAGTGCTAAGCACTTTGGCGTTTTGGATGTATATGAAATGCTAAGTAATTTTTTGTGTGGCGTCCATGTGAGGAGCACGTCGGGCGCTGGGCGCTGCCCAATCAGTGCTAAGCACTCTGCCGTTTTGGCTGTATATGAAGTGCTAAGCATTTTTTGTGTGGCGTCTCACGTGTATTTCAGTGAGGCGTTGGCCTTCTGCTTTGGGCGCCCACATGTTTTTCATGTGAGGCGCTGGGCGCTGTTGGGAGGGTCCTCACGTGGGAAACATGTAAGGCGCTAAGTTCTTTTTCTCCCCCTTTTTTAGAGATTAAATCACTATTGATGGCATTTTGATCATTAATGATCACCAAAATCTTTGTTTTAAAGATCAGGGATCGGGTTTTCTTTAAGAACTAAGTTTCTTTTATAAGAACTAAGTTTCTTTTAGGCTTAAACAGTATTTTCGGAGGAATTAAATTCTCAGAACATATGTTCTGTTTTTTCTTTCTTTTTTTAACCTAGTTCTTTTCTGAATTTCTGATTCTCAAGAACAAGATCTTCCCGATGAGAATTAAATTCTCAACTTATGGGAGACTTGCCTTATGGATCTCTAATCCAGAGAAAGAACTAAGTTATTTGAGAATGGTTAAATCCTTAGATAGGTAAAAAGAGATATTTTGATCTCTGTGTTTTTTTACCTAGGGTTTTAAGGAGGCAAGTATTCTTCTTCTCTATTGTTTTTAAACCTTTATGTATTTTTCAGAAGTTTGGGGGGGGGGTTATCTTTATATGAGACTTGAAGTATCGGGTCATTTATATAGGAGAGGCAAATTGTTAATTAGTTTTAAGAAAATCTCTCATTGAGAGATTCCAATTGATTTAATTGGACTCAAAATTGATTTGGCGAATTTTACCCACCGTTGGATTTTTGATTCAAATGTTTCTGTTTTATAGAATATGTTTTCTTGTTTTTAACAAGATTGGGGAAATATTTTCCCATATACAAAATTTATTCCGTAAAACGGTGATTTTTAATTACCATTTGATTTTTAATCACCATTTGATTTTTAATCAAAGGGCTCCCTATTTTACAGAGAGCAATTTTTTTTTTTGTTTAGAAAGATTGGGAAAATATATTTCCAAAATAGATTTTAATTCTACCATTAGATCTTTGATCCAACTGAGAGTATTTTCTCACTTAGGAAGATTTGGGAGATATTTTTTCCTAATAGAATTTAATTCTATTATTTGATGATTTATCATCACCATTGGCTCTTTAATCCAACAGCTCTGTTTTACAGAGAGTATCCCAGTTTTTAGGGAAATAACCCCATATAAAATTTAATTTTACTTAACTTTAATTTGGACGCTGGCGCTCACGTGTCATGTGATCTCCCAAAATTTAAACAATACAAAAAAAAAGCTAAGCTCTGTTAAGTTTTGAGGCAGCACCTCACGTGCCCCTTATGAGGGCGCCAATGTCAGCGCCAACCCCTTAGGATTAAATCCTATGGTGGAGCCACACGTGAAGCTCGCGTGAGCGCCAATGTGCAAAGCACATGAGCGCTTATTAGATAAAAATTAAATTCTTATATGGCGCCGCACGTGCTCCTCACATGGGCGCCAATGTGCAAAGAACAGGAGCGCCTAGAATCCAATTCTTAAGCGGCGCCCACGTGCATAACACGTGAGCACCGGCGCCCAAATTAAACCCAAGTAAAATTAAATTCTGCAGGGGATATTTTCCTAAAAACTGGGATACTCTCTGTTAAACAGAGCCGTTGGATCAAAGATCCAACGGTGATGATAAATAATCAGATAATAGAATAAAATTCTATTAAAGGAAAATATTCTCCTAATCTTTTTAAACGAACAGAAAATTGTTGGATGAGAGATCCAATGAAATGGGAAAATATTTACCTATATTTTTCTAAACAAAACAAATATGTGCTCTGTAAAATAGAGAAACCTTGGATCAAAAATCCAATGGTGATTAAAAAAAATCACCACTTAACAGAATAAATTCTGTATATAGGAAAATATTTTCCCAATCTTGTTAAAAACATGAAAACATATTCTGTAAAATAGAAGTCCTTAGATCAAAGATCTAGCGGTGGATAAAATTCTCCAAATCAATTTTGAGTCTAATTAAATCAATTGGAATATCTCAATGAGAGATTTTCTCAAAACTAATTAACAATTTGCTCTACTATATAAAGAACCCGAGACTTCACGTCTCACACACCACAGAGACAGAGGGAAAAAGAGGAACCTCCCATAAGCTTATGAAAAAATACAGAAAGCTTTCAAAACAACAGAGAATTTAATTCTCAAAGAGGAAGACTTCCTTTTCAAAAAAAAACGTAGGTAAAGAAAACACAGTGATCAAAATATATCTTTTACCTATTTTAAGGGTTAAACCCTTCTCAAATAACTTAGTTCTTTCTCTGGATCAGAGATTCACAAGACAAATCTCCCATAAGTTGAGAATTTAATTCTCATCAGGAAGATTTTGTTCTTGAGAATCAAAGATTCAGAAAAGAATTAGGTCCAAAAGAAAAATAAAAGGAAAAAGAACCTATAAAAGAACTTAGTTCTTAAAGAAAAACCTAATCCCAAATCTTCAAAAACGAAGATCTTGGTGATCATTAATGGTTCAAATGTCATTAACAGAGATTTAATCTCTATAAAAGGAAAAATGACTAGCGCCTCACGTGTTTCCCACGTGGGCGCTCTTTTAACAGTGCCTAGCGCTTCACATGAAAAACACGCGGGCGCCCAAAGCAGAAGACCAGCGCCTCATGTGAAACACACGTGGGCGTTGAATAAAAGTGCTTTGCACTCCATATGTAGCCAAAACAGCAGAGTGCTTAGCACTGATTGGGAAGCGTCCAGCGCTGCACGTGCTCTTCATGTAGGCGCCACACAAAAAGTGCTTAGAACTTCATATAGAGCCAAAACGGCTAAGTGCTTAGCATTGATTGGGCAGCGCCCAACGTCTCACGTGGGCGCCACACAAAAGGTGCTTGGCACTTCATATACAGCCAAAACGGCTGAGTGCTTAGCACTGATTGGAAAGCGCCCAGTGCCGCACGTGCTTCTCACGTGGGCGCCATATAAAAAGTGCTTAGCATTTCATATATAGCCGAAACGGCTGAGTGCTTAGCACTGATTGGGCAGCGCCTATAATTGAATACTTCACATGATAATTACGTGAGTGTCAGAATGTCAAATAAGTGTTTAGCACTTTTGCATAAAAAGGGGGCTGAACAAACATAGCCCAAATAAGTGCTTAGCACTTCTGAACAGAACAAAAGAAGACTGAGTAAGCCCAAATTGGCTAAGCCTCTCTTGCAACCGAGCCTAAATGCTCTGGATCTTAATAAATTTAATGATCCTTAAAAATATTGCTAAGTTGATCTTAGTCTCAAACAGGACTAATGTATTCTTAGTTTAAAATAGATTGAGCCCAAATGCTCATACATTTAAATTGATCTTAATCTCAAACTAGATTAACGGTCCTTAAATAAAACAAAATATTTTTGAACCAAAGGAATATATAACCTAAGTTCAAAACCTCGTCAAGAAAATCCTTAACCCAAGCCCAAATCTAAAATATACGGATTTAGACTAATCTGCGTCCTACGGACGACGATATAAACTAGTCTCCATATACAATCCACGGGCAACTACATAAAAACAAAATAACACATGCCACGAAGTGAACTACCGGAGAAGGAGAAAGTGGTTATCGTAATGCGGTAACGTAATTAATTGTAGGGGCTTACGCCTGCAGGAAAGAGCGTCCCTACAATCAGAAACCCCATACAAATGAGGGGGAATCTGATGAAGTCTGCTACAACGGTTGCGTCTGTCCAAACCTCCGATATATGGTGCCATAAATCAACTTGGTATTTTCGGAGAGATGGATGGATAAGTCCAAATAGTATCTGTCCCCAAATTCAGGCAAGACGATCTATTTCAGTTCGTCTTTGTTTTCGGCGGTGAACAGATTCTGGCACTTCTGGTGGGACCTTTTTCTCTTTCCACTCCACACTTCGTGTGTCTTGTTTCGCGAACAAAATCATGGTTTGCTATAGTTGCCCTTGGATTCGAGGTATTAAAGCTTGGTGTCTTGCTCCTATGCAGAAAATCAATAGCTTTCAACTGCACCTCATGCAACAACTCCCGCTCCATCCCAACTGGAGGAGTGACCTATGGGCCAACGCGGCCTTAATTTTCTCAATGCCAGTGGGGTAAGTCACACGAGCCATTATAGGATTGTTCTTCGGGACCATGCTCCCACCCGTGAGTTTCAGTGCCTCCGCGCTGCAAGGAGAAGCTCCTAAAAAGTCTGTCTTCGATCGACTGGCAATCACAACGGCCCCTCTTAACGGGCCTTCCAAATCCGGCGACTCAGTCTTCAACTGGCTGAGCAAAAGATCAAATGGGCTCGCGAAGAAGCTCGTGATACCTGAAGGGGCTACCCCAAAATTGATAGCCCTCCTAACTCCTGCTACCAGCGAAGCCGTTAAAGGTGCTTCCCCCATCAGGCAGTTGGTCTTCGAAAGACTAACCGCTACTTCTCAAACTCTACCAAGAACGTCGGTTTTCAATAGGCTGACGCTGACTGAAGCCCCTCAGCAAAGCCGGGGGCATAAAGAAGCCGCTTTTAAAACAGAGGCGGTCCCTTCAATAAGGCACGCTCGACGTCGCCACTGGCGCCGAGTGAGTAAAGCTGGGGCTAACTCCCCCTCTGGACTTACCCCACCAGCTCCAATGGTCGAAGTTCACGCTGCGGTTCCAACCGGGAACAGCTTTGATCTACTCAGGAGGGTGCGCAAGAACTCCCCGACGGCTGTGCTGAAGAAATCACCTCTGCTAGTAAAGGTCCCTATTCAGGCAAAGTCAGAGCGGCTCCGTCAGCGGCTTTCCTCGCAAATTCATAGGGTCTGGTGAAAAGTCCAGGACTCTGTAATTGACCAGAATTACTCTCGTTGGTCGAAGAAATTGAAGGCTCGGCAAGAAAAGGACCACTTCTCCATCATACAGCGAGGGACTTTTTCTACACGGGATCCTGTTACAATGACCCCGTCAACTCCAACCTCCCACAAAAGAACGAGGCTAGATAAAATCCTACTACCTGCGGCAAATTCCAAAGGCGATGGACCCAAACGCCCCAAGTCTGGGGGCATGATCATACATATGGTCTATATGGCTTCAGGAAAAGAGGAAAGCCGTGCCTCCGTATGTCATCGACCGCAAACTCGGTCGCTGACTGAGCAACAACAAAAACTCTAGGAAATGCTGACCAAAATGGCAGCACTTATCGGGCAGAAAGAAAGTACGAATCCAGCAGCCGAACAGTGCCAAGTGCAGGAGACCGATACAGTGTTCCTGCAAAGGGTGCTTGAAAGAAAAGATAAAGAAGCCACTGAACAAGCTGCTAACATGAAGCAGATGGCGCTCTTGTTCCAGGACATGGTTAGAATGATGATCCAACCAGAACTCCCAGCCGAAGATCCGCCGATAATTATCAAGGATGATAGAGGGGAAATAGCAAACCCTCTTCCGGCCTTACCAGTGGCCAAGGAGGAAATGATCTCCAAGGACACCCTTGATGATTACATTGCTAAAAAAATAAGAGCTCATCAAGCTAATAAGGCTACTGGCCAGATCGTCAGAACTGGGCGACCGTAGCCAGGCTGGTATGTTCAAATCAAGTACCCGCCGGGGTATACAATCCCCAAATTCCATGTGTAAAAAGGGACATGCAATCATCACCAGCACGTCGCACAGTTCAGAGCTCTGTGCGGCAACACTGGAGGCGACAACAAACTGTTGCTTCGCCAGTTCGTTGGCGGCTTATCAAAAACAGCCTTTGAATGGTACTCAGAGCTCCTAAATGACTCCGTAAAAACATTCACAGAGATGGAACTATTGTTCACACAGCGTTTTGCCAGCGCAAGCGAGCACACTCTAATTACGGCATTAATCAATGCCAGGGTAAGGCCAGGAGAAACTTGGGTCCAATACGCGATCCGGTGGTGGAACTTATGGTCTAAGTGCGAACAGCGCATTGAAGAATCTCCTGCCGTGGGTATGTTCATCGGGACCCTAAATTCTCAAACGACTGTGTCCCAGTTTATGACATTCTTCAAACTAACGACCTTCCAGGCTCTGATCGATAAACTGACCCAAATGGACCAGATGAGCCACGGGCCTTCCTCCTAAAATAAGGACCCTTGAAATGCTAAGGGTAAAGGGAAAGCAGCCTTCGTTGCCAATACGCAACAACAGCCGAGTGGTCAGAAACTGGATGTTCGCCAAAACAACGCGCGCCCATGCCCATCCTTGGAGGAAAGACTAGGACGCGCTTACTCGTTTCCCCGTGATAAGACGAGTGTAAGTCGATGTCATGCATCTCGCGGGTTCGCGGGGAGGCGGAATTTGCAAAAAACGATTTTAATATGCATTGCAACATCAACTAAACACCATGATCGATACTAAACTCTAACTAGCTAAACATCTAAGAGGTTTAACTACTATGTAAGAAAGTTATACCATAAGTAACTGGTCCTTCTTCTTCTTGTACTCCTCCTCCTCTACAAGAGCTCCTTGGAGTGTGTATGGATCGCGCCTCCTCGTCGGCCTTCTCGAGTCGAAGAAGATCCATCCGAGAGTGTCTACCTTGAGCTTCTACCTCTAAGATGAGGTAACTATGGTACCTAGAGTGCTAATCTAAGTGACCTAGAGGATGCAGAGAACGATTATGGATAGTTTAGTCTCATTAACCCTAGGTTTCTCAACACATGAGACAAGTCAGGGTTTGAGGAAGAAGAAGAGAGTGCTTGAGGAGAGAGAGTGTACTTGTTATTATGAAAAGAATAATGGCTAATTGTGATGGATATGAGGCATGCCATAATATCTCACAATAATATCCAAGTGACACCTAGCCTCACACATGATATCTAAGTACCACCTTGCCTCAATAGCCATCAAGAGTCACCAAGTAGCCATGCTTCATTCATAATTACTTAATACCTCATACCTCCACCTCATTAATCCATTTAACATAAATGGTAATACAAGTAATGAGGTGGCATCTTCTAGAAGCATTCTTGAACAAATTACAAGAATACCCCTCACCGTATTTACATACCCGTATCCGTATTCAGAAAAAATATGAATACAATGAGACAAAATAATCCGATAATCTAATATTAGGATCCGGTTTAAACCAAAGCCCGCTAGTATTATCTGTCCGAACATGATACGGGCACATGTACACGTATATGTTCGAACCCTACCGTAAAACCATACGACTTCTACATCGTTTCGCCCGAAGCAGGGAAACCCTCTGTGTGGGACTCTAAAGAATCGACAGTACGCTGGCAGTGGGTTTAACCATAAGCACGTTAGCGGTACTAGCTGCACGTAACGGCTACCCAGATATCTGTCTATAAGAGGCCGATGAGCAAACTCATCCAAATACCCACTGAGCCTATCTATGACAATCTCCGTATAGTTTGGTCTGTTCGCCTAAGAGTATCGCATATCGATCCTAGGGGGTAACCGTCAGACCTTGCCGGAGTGTAGCCCAAAACACCCTGAGAAACTACTGGAGTACCTACTAGTAAATCTCGCTTGCCCTGGCCAGGGACTTTGTGTAATGGCTTTCCGAACACAGTGCGATATCAACCCCCAATACCGGGAGAGACGAATCCTATCTAACCGCCACTGCCTCCAAGTGCTTCGGGATTGCACTTAACTACTACCTGTTTGCACGACTCAATAGAGCCATGGTAGGGTAGTAATCTAAGAACAGTGGGAACACATTCGAGGTGAAGTAATAGTGTCAAGTTAACGGACTATGCTGTACTCATGTCATCTGGGAACTGCTTCCTGACGATAGGTATAGTACCAACCAGCAGTTCCCCATGAGTCCGTCTAGTGTAACTCATAACCCAATGAGCACCCGCATACTATCTCCAGTATGACGTACTAATGGCTTTGGGGCAGACTATCTCCCCTGTTGGGATGAGAAGCATATACACTAGTCTACTCTGGAGTATCGATACCCTGTCTCGATAATTCTACGACTAGGGACCTGTATAAGGATATGTTTATAGACTACTCAGCCCCCACTAGTGTGACTGCCATCACAACGCTGGTAGTCAAGCAAAGATCCTAAGGGCTCTACCAATATGTATTAGCGATACGTTAAAAGAAATATATACACATATTAAGATAGAAATAAACCAAGTAGCATACTACCATTTTGAGCAAGACTGTCATAAAAACCGTGTATATCCCAAGCTTCCAAAATATAATATACAAACTAGTACCTAACAATAATGGCCTTTAGGGCATATATCACTAACAACGAGGAGACTATTCAAATTGGCAATGCGTAATAAACTTATCACATTGCCAAATCCACGGCTATTTCCTGATTTAAAATCAGGAAAGCTTACGGAAAAGGCTTCAGAAAAGAGTCACGCGGTTACACGTGACCGGCAGTCACGTGTTGGCACGTGACATCTAAAAGCATCAGCAAGGCAAATTCAGCTTCCCGACTGCATCAAAGAAAAAGGCTTCGGAAAGGGTCACGTGCTCCCACGTGACCTGGGTCACGTGTCGGCACGTGACATCTAAAAGCAGCGGCAAAGACACAACGGTTCCCTGATCAAATCAAGAAAAAGGCTTCAGAAGAGGTCACGTGCTCCCACGTGACCAGGGTCACGTGTTGGCACGTGACACTCAAAACATCAGACTCATTCTCCGGTTAAATCGAGAAGAAGGCTCCATGCCAGGGTCACGTGCTCACACGTGACCAGGTGTCACGTGGTGGCACGTGACAGCTAAACAGAGAACAGAAAGCAAAGCGCAGAAAGAAAGAAGAAAGCTCGTTCCAAGGGGGTCACGTGGCCACACGTGACCGACTTCAAAGCCCATTTGTTAACAGAATTGAATTCTGAGAAAAGAACTCTCAAATCTTTCCAAAAGCAACCGACTGAATTAAAGATTTAGAGGTGATTAAATATCATCTATCTATGGGAAAATCTCGAAATTTGGAAAGATTTCCCCTTTAAATCTAACAAAAATAACAAAGGAGAATCCCTGGATTTGAAATCCAATGGTGAATAAAATTCACCTAATAATCCAAAGGTCCAAAACGAATGATGGATGCAAATCAAATCTCTCAATGAAGATTCGTCAAAAAAACTAATTGACTCGGCTGCTTCTCTTATAAATAGGAGCCAAGAGACACAAAAAGAAGGGGGGGCAGAAGGAATAAAAAAGAGAGAGCCTTGATACTTTGAGGAATTTGGATCTTCTGCAAAAGAAAACCCCAGGTAAGAAAGGGAAGGCTTCTTGAAAGAAAAGAGAATTTAATTCTCAACAGAGTTTAACTCTGATATAAAACAGAAAAAACATATTTCTTCTCTCTTTGATAGAAGATCTGTAAAGTGCACATCTCCCCTTGAAGTTGAGAATTTAATTCTCAATGGGTTGAGATCCTGCCATGCAGATCCAAAGCATAGAGAGGGAATGGAAGCAAGAGAATTTAATTCTCACAGAACTATAGGAATTTAATTCCTTTAAAATAAAATTAGGGCTTGACCCTGTGTTAGGGGAGTTTAATTCCTTCAGAACAAAAGAAAACAGGGTTTAACCCTGATTAAGAACTTAGTTCTGTTGAAACAACGGGAGTTTAATTCCCTTAATCATAATTCTTTAACAGAGAATGGGAGTTTAGTTCCTTAAAGCCTTCATTAGGGTTTAACCCTATTCGGTTCTTCATGTATATGAGGAATTTAATTCCTACAGAAAATTCATAGTTCAACTCTATTCCAGAATATAAATCTTCAAAAGGAAGTAGGAATTTAATTCCTCTGGAATTTAAAGCTTTTATTAGGGTTGAACCCTACGAGGAAAAAGATTAACAGATCTTCTAAACAACATACATAGAGGCAGGGTCACGTGCCACCACGTGACCCTCCCCCCAAAAGATCTACAGAAAGCCCTCTGGAGGCAGTGCCTCACGTGACTCACGTGACCCTTGACAGAAGCTTTAACACACAAGCGCTTGAATCCCCGTCACGTGATGGCACGTGATGCTCTAAAAAGATGCATAGTTTCAGAAGAACAAGTGAAGGGAGGGCACTCTCACGTGTTGCCACGTGACCCCTCTTGCCTTAGTGTTTAACATTAAAACGGAACCCCTGAATTCAGTGATAAAACATTGTTTGGCCTTAGTGTAACGCTAAGCACAGAACTATATTTGCAGTGTTCAACACTGATTACCGTAGTGTTCAACACTAGTTTGGGACTCCTGTTGACAGTGTTTAACACTGGTCTCTTTTAGTGTTGAAACACTAACTTATCAATCTTATTCCCAGTGTTCGACACTAATTCGTCTTTAGTGTTTAACACTAGACACAGGCCCAATTGGCCGAATGGATAGAGGCAAAACCTCTCCTTCAAGGGACCAACAGGAAGCCAATATTCCAGACATAAGTGGACTTAGCCCAAGATGGCCATAAGTCCTCAATTCGTAATTGAATGGGCTAATGGGCTCATAACATAATTGATTGGTCTTGATCCCAAATTTGGCCGAAGACTATTTAATCCACTCCGGTTCCAGGGTACATCTCTTCAGTCCTTTGATACTTGGCGTTGTAATCCCTCAACGTCTTCAAAGAGGTGACGGGTCCCGGTGACCACGCATTGATGTGGACTGTGGGGTCCTTAAACCCATGGACTACGACGTCCTTAACCTCGACCGAGATGTCTTAAAACTAACAATGGACCGCAATGTCCTTAAACTACCCATGGACCGCAATGTCCTTAAACTAGCAGTGGACCACCACGTCCCTAAAACTGGGACAATAGAGCCCCGCATGCTCTTTTGTCGGATCTAAACGATCCCGTTTAAGTTGATCTTAGCTTCAAAGATGGCTAACATATCCTTAAACCTTCAAACAGACTGGACTATGAATCTCCCCCAATTAACCCTGGTTCGAGGGTACATCTCTAAACTCCTCTGACATCTGTCGTTGTAATCCTTCAACGTCGTCAGAGAGGTGACAGGTCCCGACGGCCATACATACGATGGACCGCTATATCCCTAAACTGGAACAATAGAGCCCGAACGCTCTTTTGTCGGATCTAAACGATCCCGTTAAGTTGATCTTAGTCTGAAACTAGACTAACATATCCTTAACAAACGTTTGAGTTGATCTCGGCCTCAAATATGGCTAACGTATCCTCAAACCAAACCCCTAAACCCAAATCTAAGATAATACGGATTTGGACTAGTCCACGCCCTACGGGCGACGACATAACTCGGTCTCCGTAAACAATCCACGGGCAACCACAAACAAAACAAACACCCACGACACGAAGTGACCAGCTGGAGAAGGAGAAAGTTGTTACCGCGATGCGGTAGCGTAATTAGCTGCAGGGGCTTGCGCCTGCAGGGAAGAGCGTCCCCACAATCAAAAACCCCTCAAGCGAGGGGGAATCTGACGAAGTCTGCTACATCAGACGCATCCGTTTAAACCTTCGATACATGGTGCCATAAATCAACTTGGCATCTTCGGAGAGGTGGACAGATCGCACCAATTAGCATCTGTCCCGAACCTCAGGCATAGACGTCCCCGCGTCTCGGCCGCCGTTCGGAGGGGAACAGATTCTGGCATGCCCGGTGGGACCTTTTCCTCTTTCCACTCCACACTTCGTGTGTCGTGATTCGCGAACCAATCGCGGTTCGCTAATGGTTGCCCTTGGGTTTCAAGATACTAAGAATTGGCGTCTTGCTTATTGCCGAAAGCAAAGGATCGATGGCTTCTACTTCCGTGAAATTCTCCAACTGCTCAGACTGCAATTGCGACCAACGCTTTGCCTCGCCAGGAGGTATAGCCTACGGACCCCAAGCTGCTTCGTTATTCACAATGCCGGTGGACCAGGTGACTCAGGCCACTACCGGATTGTTCTTCGGGACTATACTCCCACCAACAAGCTTCACGGCACCGGTGCTGACAAAGAAAGCTCTCAAGAAGTCGGTCTTTGATCGCCTTACCCCTGCTGCGGCTCCTCTCAACGGGTCGCCCAACATCAGCGCCTCGGTCTTCTCTAGATTGGGCCAGAAATCCGGTGGACCCATCATGGGGCCTACAATCCCAGAGAAGGCTGCTTCTAAGAAAGTGGCCGCTCCTGCTCCCGAAATCGCCAAGGCGGCTTCTCCGGCCAAAAAGTCGATCTTTACAAGATTGACGGCTTCAGCTTCCGCCCCTGCTACCCAAAGGACGTCGGTCTTTGACAGGCTAACACCAACAGCGACCCCCCACCTACACAGGGGGCAAGACGAAACCATTCTTACCGCTGAACCAACGCCGTCGGCTCGACATGCTCGACGTCGCCATTGGCGCCGAGTAAGGAAGGCTGGGGGCAACTCCCCCTCTGGGTTAACTCCATCAGCCCCGATGGCAGAAGTTAATGCTGCTGTTCCAACTGGGAACAGCTTCGAGATGCTAAATAAGGTGCGAAGGAATTCTCCTACTGCAGTGCTAAAGAGGTCCCCTCCCCCATTAAAAAAGGTTGTGGAAATAAAATCAGAACAGCCCCGATCCCTTCAACGGCTGTCTTCCAAAATCTATAAGGTTTGGCGGCAGGCCCGAGATTCGATCATCGATCCAAACTTCTCCCGCCAGCACAAGAAGCTGAAAATCCAACCGGAAGTTGGTCACCAGGCTAAACCCCGAAAGGCTGTCTGGACACCCACCTGGATGGCCCCTTCAACCTCCATGGCTCATAAAAGGAGGAAGCCAGAGAAGATCCCCTAGCCTGCAACGACAGCTAATAGCACTGAGCCCAGACGCCCTAAGTCTGGGGGCATGATGGTCCACACCGTATACATGGCGTCAGGAAAAGAAGACAGCCGTGCGTCCACGGGTCATAGACCGCTTACACGGTCTGTGACCAAAGCTCAGGAGCAACAGCAAAAGCTCCAAGAAATGATGAATGCTATGGCCGCACTTACCGGGCCAAAAGAAAACCCAGAAACGTCCTCAGACGCACGCCAGGAGGAAGAAACCGACGCTGAATTCCTTCGCCAGATACTGGAGAAAAAGGACAAAGAGGCTGCCGAACAAGCAACCAACATACAGCGTATATGCCTTCTCTTCCAAGATATGATAGGAATGATGATCCAGCAGGACCTACCCGCCGAGGATCCCCCAATCGTTCTTGAAGACGACTGAGGAGAAACGTCAAAACCACCACCGGCCCTCTCAACGGCCAAGAAGGAGGCAATCTCTAAAGCTGATTTGGTTGACTATATAGCCCAGCAAATCCGGGTTCATCATGCGGCTGAGGCAGCTGGTCAAGTCGTAAAGACGGGCCGGCCGTATCCAAGCAGGTACGACCAAATCAAATACCCGCCGGGCTATACGATACCAAAATTCCATGTGTATAAGGGGACCGGCAATCCCCATCAACATGTTGCCCAGTTCCGGGCCCTCTGCGGTAACACCGGCGGTGATGATAAACTGTTGCTTCGCCAGTTCGTGGGTAGCTTATCAGAAACAGCGTTCGAATGGTATTCGGAACTCCCGAACGATTCTATCAAGACGTTCGCTGAAATGGAGTTGTTATTCACTCAGCGATTCGCAAGTGCCAGCGAACGCACTCCAATAACAGCACTGATTAACGCTAGGGTAAAACCAGGCGAAACCAGGGTCCAGTATGCTATACGCTAGCGGAATTTGTGGTCGAGATGCGAAAAACGCATTGAGGAAGCACCCGCAGTGGGCATGTTCGTGGGAACCCTAGACCCCCACGCAACTATCTCCCAGTTTATGATGTTCTTTAAGCCAACCACATTCCAGGCTTTAATCGACAAGTTAGCTCAGATGGACCAGATGGGTCATAGACCAACTCCCCCGAAGTCGGAACCTCGGAATGACAAGGGTAAAGGAAGGGCAACCTTCGTCGCGAATGCCCAACAGCAACCTAACGCCCCGAAACCGGCAGATCAACTGGAAGAAAGACGCCGGTATTATAACGAGAAGATGAAGCGTCCCTACTCATTCCTACGAGACAAGACGAAACGGTTATTCGAGCTGGCAGTACGCAACAGACTTATAAACCTACCAAATCCAAGGCGACCACCGCAACCCACCGAGGTGAATAACCCTAATTATTGCCCTTACCATCAAACGGTAAGTCATCCGATCGAAGATTGCTTCGTCTTCAAAGGATGGATTGAAGATCAGTACCTCCAGGGGAAGTTTATACTGTCCGAAAAGTGGAAGGTGAGCCCACCACAGCCACATACTCTTAAGAAAGCAGATACACTGGGGCAACCTGTTCCTTTATTGAAGAAGCTCCATGGGAGGTCGTGCTATCAACTAAAACCAAAAGAATGCTGAGAGACCTTCATGCGTGCCCTGCGATCGAATGGAAGGACCCTCTTGAACCTCAAATTATCGAAGGGATGTTGAAGCCCCGCCCAACTACGAAGACTCGCGATAATGGCCCAAATACTCACGCCCAGCCGTCAAAATCTTCAAAGAAAAAGAAGAAGAAATCCAAGAAGCCCGTGAAGCTTGGAGACGAGCACACGAACTTGCAGAAGCAAATCGACGCACTGGAAGAGTACAATCAAAAGGCGCGAACTCCTGTCACACTGCAAGAGTTCCTCAACCACATCTTTCAAGAGGGAGATGACGGAGAGAGCTCGTCGGATGAATCCGAAGGATATGTGGCGAGTTGTAACGTAATCTCCCACTCGTTTACCGATGATGGGAAAACTCTTGGCACTAAGAAGCTGGAGACGGAGCCTAAACCAGAGCGTGCATGGCCAACAAATGAGATGATCAATGCCTTTCTAGATGAGATTCGTCTAAAGAGTAAAGCGGATCAGGAGCATGAGATGGCAGCATCAGAAGGAACCAAATGCGGGAGACTGAACGAAAGAGTTGAACTACCCCTGCCAGAGCGAAAGGCATCCGAAGTAGACAAGAAGATATTCAAGACGAGAAAAAGGTTTGCCAAAGCCATGTCAATGGGAATGAAGCTACCACCCTCGGAAGGAAACACACACGATGGGGTGGAGAGGCACCATGATTATTGCGCATATCATCGGAAAATTTCACACCCCACGGAGGAGTGCGACGCCTTTAAGATATGGTGGCAAGGATATGTTGCTCGTCGGCAACATTTTAAGCGCGTGAAACGCAAGATCCGTCGGGAACGAAGAAGTACTGTCGATAGGAACAACAGAACTACTGGCAACTGTTGCATGGTTAACGCCGGGGGGTCACAAGTTCTCACTTTTGGGAGCGACTCTGATGAAGAAATGGCTCTGGGCCCTCTCTTTAAAGAATCCGTTTTAGGGAAAGAGGAGAGATCAAAGGCCTGCGAGAACATTCAGCTGCGCAATCGCACACTCACAGAAAAGAATCTCGGGCCTACGAGTAGAAAAGATAAGGGAAAGGAAAAGGTCACTGAGGATATCACTTTAGATGACCAAGTCATGAAAGAGCTGACTACCAAAGACCCCCCCAGGAAGGGTAAGGTGGACTACAATATCCTGGCACACCTAAGGAAGCTACCTTCTCAGCTTAGCATTCTCGATGCCCTCCTACTATCAAAAGAAGCGCGAGAGTCACTGATTAAAGCGTTACAACAACCTGAGCAATTCCAAGCCTTCCTCGCCACTGAAAGGATGAAGGATGAACTGGAGGAAGTGCACACGGCCGACATCACTTTCGGTGACGAAGACCTCCTTCTCGGGACGTGCGACCACAACCGTCCCCTATATGTCTCTGGATACTGCCATGATATCAAGATAGGAAAGATCCTAGTGGATAATGGATCCTCCGTCAATCTCTTTAACGTTCAGGTGTTAAAGGAAATCTGCATGAGTGTGCAACACCTCGCTCGTGACAAGATTACCATTTCCGGTTTCGATTCACAATCGTCACGGACTCTCGGATCCGTGATACTAACATTACGCTTTGGACTTCTCGTCACAGACATCAAATTCCATGTCATTGACGCCAAGACCTGCTACAATGCCTTGCTCGGCCGTCCTTGGCTACACGAGTACAACATCATCCCTTCTACGCAACATCAGTGTATGAAGTACTTTAAGGATGGTTTCGAGTATACCGTAACAGGTGAGTTGAACCCATTTTCCGTGAACGAAGTCCGCAAATACGAAGATGCGAAGTACTTTTTGCCAGATTGAGAGGATACAGAAAGGTGTCGCAACCCAGAGAACAAAACCGCCGCCACCATCCCTGTTTTCGGGAGCGATACCGAAGAAGAGGAAGAGATAGTTTATGCCGGGCCATCTCAACGCAACAACCTGGGGACGTCCACCCCCATGTTGGTCTTTGGAAGTGATTCAGAAGATGAAGTTAATGCCGTGTTCTCCAATCGGCTGTCAATACAAGCACCTCCTGGCGATGACTATAGTTTGCAAATCGCCATGGTACCGCGAGAACACTACAAGGATCTCGACACACTTCAAGCTCACAATGTGCAGGACCTGCGAACATTTTACGTCCCTCCCAGGCAAAGGGGTGAGAAGGTGATCCTATTCTACCGATCCTCAGAGTCGAAAGTAGAGAAAGAGATCTGGCATGGCGCGGATGCTACACTCGACAGGCTCCAACCCATCCGTCTGCCCAGATACTATACAAATGGATTAAAGAAGCTATTGAAGCGCCATGGAGTACCCTTAAAACAGACTGTTCGGCAGGCTCGGTTCTACAACAAGATTTGGGATGTCCCTGGGACTCAACGCAAATTGCCCAACGGGAAAATGGAAACACTTGGGCTTGGATACGCGAGAACCGGAAAACGGGGACGGGCCCACAATAATTACGCCATATATACCTTTGATGAAGAAGAGGACGCCCTGTCAGGAAGTACCAACCCCTCATCAAAACTAGACCCCATGACTGAAGTGCCGAGTCCGTCGTTTGAACAACGAGTGGACAATCCTATCAGGAAAGTGGGCCAGAAAGCTCGGGAAGACCACAACCGCGAGATGGCCATCTACGAGAAGGCCAGGACGCAACGTCTATTTCAACAGGCTAAAAAAGACAAAGATGTTCGTCTTTGTCAACCCGTTGTACGAAAGGCCCGACGCAGAGACAGAAATAAATCAAGAAGCGGAAAAAGGAGCCGACAACAACGACGCAGGATTACAGAGTTACGTGATCGGGTATTGCACGGCTCGGATTTGTCCCTCATGAAGAAGATGAGTCGAGCGTACTCCTTCCCCCGAGACAAGACGGAGAGGTTACTCAAGCTCGCTTTAAAACATCAAATGATCACGTTTCCAGAGTCTAGACGCCCTGAGCAAGCTAACAAGGCGTCTCATCTGAACTATTGCTCTTATCACCGAGCCATAGGACATCCTACCGAAGACTGCTTCACCTTCAAGAACTGGGTCGAGGACCAGTACCAACGGGGCAGATTCGCTTTATCCGACGGCTGGAGGGTAACGCTGCCACAAAAGCACGAACCCAAGGCCGCAAGAGCAGAACCGAATCCATCTCAGTCCTGGGAGTGGATTCGCACCTGTTATACGATTACAATATTAAAAGAAGAGCCCGAGAACATGGATGACCTTTCCCGGTGCTTTGAGAACAGCGATGATGAGGTGATCTCAGAATTTCCGCCAGCTCCGAAAGAACTAGAAGATGGTATACATACTACTGCAGATAACCTCAAGAAGATTGAGTTGGGATCGGCAGATGACCCGCGACCGACATTTGTCAGCGAGCTGCTATCTGAAGAAAGGGTGGCTGCGTTAAAGAAAGTGCTTCTACGACATAAAGAATGCTTCGCGTGGAACTATTCCGAGATGCCGGGATTAGATCCGGAGATTGCTGTGCATAAATTAACAATATCCCCGGATATCAAGCCGGTCAAGCAGGCGCCAAGAAGGATGCGGCTCGAGCTTGAGATGAGCATCAACGCCGAAGTCAAGAAGCTGATCGATTCTGGATTTATCCAAGAAGTCCAATATCCCGACTGGATCGCCAACATCATCCCGGTAATGAAGAAGAATGGGACGGTACGCATATGCGTGGATTTCAGGGATCTCAATAAAGCCTGTCCAAAGGACGATTTCCCGGTACCGGTAACCGAGCTAATGATAGATAACACGTCCACTCACGAGGTTTTCTCTTTTATGGACGGTTCATCAGGATACAATCAGATAAAGATGCATCCCGAAGACCAGAAGCACACCGCTTTCCTGACCCCTTTGGGTATATTCTGCTACAGGGTTATGCCCTTTGGTCTAAAGAACGCCGGCGCTACCTATCAAAGGGCCATGACAAAGATCTTCGACGATCTCATACATGATATCGTCGAGTGCTATATCGATGACCTTGTAGTGAAGTGCATGTCATACGAAGAGCATTTAAAGCATCTGGAGACTGTATTTCAACGCCTTCGGCAATATAATTTGAAAATGAATCCCCTCAAATGCGCGTTTGGAGTTTCCTCGGGCAAATTCCTGGGATTCATCGTTCGACACCGAGGTATTGAAATAGATCCGTCAAAGATTAAAGCGATCATGGAAATGCCTCCGCCAAGAACCCTCAAACAGTTGCGGTCTCTCCAAGGGAAACTCGCATACATCCGGCGGTTTATCGCCAATCTTTCAGGCAAATGCTGTCCCTACAGCCACCTGATGAAAAAGGGAACTCCATTCGTTTGGGATCACAAATGCCAAGGTGCACTAGACGAGATCAAGGAGTACCTGCAGAACCCTCCGGTGTTGGCTGCGCCGGTCAAGGGAAAACCCCTCATTCTTTATACAACCGCCCTCGAAGGTTCCTTAGGCGCATTATGGGCACAAGAGAACGATCAAGGGAAAGAGAGAGCACTCTACTACTTAAGTCGAGTTCTACTGGGGCGGAAAGCAACTACTCTCCCATTGAAAAACATTGCTTGGCGTTAATCTTCACGATAACAAAGCTCAGGCACTATGCGTTGGCACACGAAGTCCGTCTCATCTCGAAGGTGGACCCCCTTAAATACTTGATGTCAAAAGCCATATTGACGGGACGACTCGCTAAATGGGCCCTGCTCTTGATGGAGTTCTCGATAACGTATCAACTTCTCAAGGCGGTGAAAGGCCAGGCCATTGCCGATTTCCTCGCTGAGCACCCGATACCGGCCGATTCTCCTCTGAACTGCGATTTGCCGGACGAGCATGCATTTGATGCGATTGGCGGCGGTAGTACCTGATGGGAACTCTATTTCGATGGAGCGTCCTCCATAAAGAAACGGAAACAAGGTATCCCAATGATCAAATCGGGGGTAGGCCTCATCTTCGTGACTCCACAAGGAGGGATAATGCGCTTCGCCTTCTCCTTAACAGAGCAGAGGACGAACAATGAAGTTGAGTACAAAGCTCTGATAGCAGGCCTCGAGATCGCCATCGACATGGGAATTGAAGACCTCCTTATATACGGGGATTCTCAATTGGTCATTAGTCAAGTAAATGGTGACTACCAAACGTGCAAACCGGAGTTAGTGAAGTACGGCGAAAAGGTGCAACGACTATTGACCCAAATTCCCTCCTATACTTTGGAGAACATACCGCGCGCGGAAAACAGCAAGGCAGACGCGTTGGCCAAACTTGCTAAAGAGCTGGCTGACGAAAACCTCGATGATGTAAGAATCGTGGTACAAAGCCGTCGGGTGCTCGCCCCAACGGAAATCCCTCCGGAATCATATGAGGAGAAGGGAGCGACTGAGCATGCGACTCTACAAATAAAAGATCATGAGGAGGCCGAGGACTGGAGGGAAGTCTTTATAGACTACTTTAAGTCCCACCGAATGCCCGAAGAAGCATCCTCAAGACATCAGCTCATGAAACGAGCTCTGTCTTTCGCTTTCGTCAACGATACCCTATACAAGAGATTGTTTGATTCTCTATGGCTGAGATGCTTAGGACCTGATGAGGCAGAAAGAGTCGTTCAGGAAGTTCACGACGGACTTTGCGGTTCTCACCAAGCAGGCCCAAAGATGAAGTTAAAAATTAAACGGATGGGTTACTATTGGCCCACGATGACCCAGGACTGCCTCGAGTATGCGAAGCAATGCCACTCGTGCCAGATTCATGGAGACTTTATCCACCAACATCCGAATCCACTACACCTAACGGTGGCTAGTTGGCCATTTGAAATGTGGGGGACTGACATAGTCGGCCCCATCGAGCCAGCATCGTCCCGGGGACATCGTTTCATCCTAGCGACAACTGATTACTTCTCCAAATGGGCAGAAGCAGTACCGCTGAGGGAAGTGAAGACGGAGAACATCCTCCACTTCTTCAAGACGCACGTCATCTATCGGTTTGGAACCCCACGGCGGATTATCTCCGATAACGGGCCAGCCTACAGAAGCCATAAGATTAGCCGCTTCGCGCAGCAGCACAATATAGACTGGAGATATTCTTCAGTTTACAACCCACGAGCTAACGGTCTGGCCGAGGCCTTCAATAAGACCTTGACGAAGATCATAAAAAAGACCGTTTCCCGGAATAAAAGAGACTGGCACGAGAGGCTGCAAGAGGCCCTTTGGGCCTATCGAACTACATTCAAGACGGCCACAAACACAACGCCGTACGCGTTGGTATTTAGGACGGAAGCAGTGCTCCCCCTCGAGATAGAGTTACCCTCTCTACGAGTGGCAGTCCACTACGAGCTGACGGACGAAGAAAATGCTCACCTTCGGCTTGAGGAGCTTGATGCCCTCGATGAAACCTGGCTCATAGCGCAACAACATCTAGAAGCCTACAAAGCAAAGATGACGCGCTCGTATGAAAGATTGACCAGGCCGAGGACATTCCGCCAAGGCGAACTCGTACTAGTGGTCAAAAGACCTATGATCCCCAATCGTGCCAAGCGGGGAAAATTTGAGCCAAACTATGAAGGCCCGTACATCATAGACAAGGTCTACCAGGGTGGAGCCTATCTACTCATGGACATGCACGGTGAAAGGCCTTTCAGGCCAATAAACGGCCGCTTCTTAAAGAAGTACTATGCTGAATGAGCCACAGCCTGGGTCAATGATAGATGACGACGACTATGTCCGCTCGCTATCTTCCTAAGCTCAGACTTTACAAGCAGTAGCCGGCCCTCCCCTGAACAACGGACCGAAATGTCCTTAAACTAACAATGGACCGAAATGTGCTTAAACTAACAATGGACCGAAACGTCCTTAAACTAACAATGGACCGAAACTTCCTTAAACTAACGACGGACCGAAACGTCCTTAAACTATCGACAGACCGAAACGTCCTTAAACTAACGACGGACCGAAATGTCCTTAAACTAACGACGGACCGAAACGTCCCTAAACTACTACCGCAGCATCCTTAGGTTGACGAGGTAAAAAAAAGGAGAAAAAGAAAAATATAAAAAAAAAATGATGAAAAAACGGTATGTCCATGAGCAAAATGGGCACGGATGAAAACCCAAAAGGGCTCTGTGAGTAAAAACAGCAGGGCTACCGGCGAGTGTTCGTGAAAACCCGAAAGGGCGCGACCTTGTAAAAAAAAAAAAAGAGAAAAAGAATAAAAAAAAACGGTATGTCCATGAGCAAAATGGGCACGGATGAAAACCCAAAAGGGCTCCGTGAGTAAAAACAGCAGGACTACCGGCGAGTGTTTGTGAAAACCCGAAAGGGCGCAACCTCGTTAAAAGACACTTATAGGGTCCTCTCGACCTTGTAAGGAGAAACCACCTGCGTGAGATCCTTACGACTCACAAAGGAGCAACACACTTAGGGATCCTCACGATTCCTAAGGAGAAAATACACTTACGAGATCCTCACGACTCGCAAGGAGAAATCTCTTATGGGACCCTCATGGCTCGTAAGATTTGAAAGTCTTAAGTTACAAAGACCTAAACCTGTGCTTAAGCAATCCTCCACAACCTTCGATATTGCCCTACAGGCGGCTCAATACTGGCCCTTGTATACAATCCACGGGCGCGAATAAACATTTCCCCAGTAAAGTCCAACCCTTGTAGGTCCTCTCGACCCATAAGGAAAAAGCCCTCTTGTAGGATCCTTACGACTTACAGAGGAACACACACTTAGGAATCCTCACGATCCCTAAGGCGAAAATACACCCGTAAGATCCTCACGACTTATAGGGAGAAATACCTTTGTGAGACCCTTACGGCCCATCCTAACCCTGTTCGCTAAGCCACCTTTGTTCGACATCGACAGAGGCAAATGATGATTCGCTCCTGGCAATATTCCAGTTGTAGCGATGCTGATGCTGAGATTGGCACCAGATTCTAAGTTCCACACTCGCGATAAAAAAAAAACAGCGAGCCATACGTGCATATGAAATAGCCGAAATGATGGGGCAACTTGCAATAAAAATCAGCAAGTAAAAAAAATGTATGCATAAAAAATAGCCGAAATGATGGGGCAACTCGCAATAAAAAAGCAGCGAGCAGAGAATAAATAAATAGCCGAAATGATTGGGCACCGCGAAAAATAGCCGAAATGATGGGGCAATCGCGACCTCCGCGATATAAAAGCTGAAATGATAGAGCATCGCGGAAAATGAAATAAAATATAATAAAAAGTTTCAATTTATGCCCTACAGGTGATGTTCTATCACACCCTGTACACAATCCAAGGACGTAAACAAAAAGGGAACATACCTCCCCCCCAGGTTTCACCAAAGAAAGAAGCTAAATCTCGACGGCCCACAAGCGACCTAGAGATCATCCCAACATTCGTCCCGTAACGACGGACACAACTTCAAGCTAAGCGGAATAGCGGCAACTCCCAGTTCTATGGCTCGATGGTATACATATCGCCAACAGTCAAACCTCCATCCCGTGAAATGCGGATACAATCAGCAAAATTCCTGGTCACGTGGAACGCGGATAACGTCACTCTTTGACCCCGTGGAAAACGTCCAGAGCGGATCTTGGTCCTCGCAGAGCACGGCAGTGAACCTGTGCGAAGCATCCAGAGCGGAGCCTAGTCCTCGCCTAACGCGGCAGTGAACCCGTGTGAAGCATCTAGTGCAAGATTCCAGGTCACGTGGAACGCGGATAACGTCACTCTTTGACCCCGTGGAAAACGTCCAGAGCGGATCCTGGTCCTCGCAGAGCACGGCAGTGAACCCGTGCGAAGCATCCAGAGCGGAGCCTAGTCCTCGCCTAACGCGGCAGTGAACCCGTGTGAAGCATCTAGTGCAAGATTCCTGGTCATGTGGAACGCGGATAACGTCACTCTTTGGCCCCGTGGAAAACGTCCAGAGCGGATCCTAGTCCTCGCAGAGCACGGCAGTGAACCCGTGCGAAGCATCCAGAGCGGAGCCTAGTTCTCGCCTAACGCGGCAGTGAACCCGTGTGAAGCATCTAGTGCAAAATTCCTGGTCACGTGGAACGCAGATAACGTCACTCTTTGACCCCGTGGAAAGCGTCCAGAGCGGATCCTGGTCCTCGCAGAGCATGGCAGTGAACCCGTGCGAAGCATCCAGAGCGGAGCCTAGTCCTCGCCTAATACGGCAGTGAACCCGTGTGAAGCATCTAGAGCAAAATTCCTGGTCACGTGGAACGCGGATAACGTCACTCCTTGACCCCGCGGAAAACGCCCAGAGCAGAGCCTGGTTCTCGCCAAGCACGGCAGTGAACCCGTGTGAAGCATCCAGAGCAAATATCGGACTGTAGAGTCCTTAAAATCCACGGACTATGATGTCCTTAACCTCGACTGTGATGTCTTAAAACTAACGATCAACCACCCCGATTCCCTACGGATTCTGCCTTGGTTTAAGGGTACATCTCTTCACTCCTTTGATACCTGGCGTTGTAATTCCTCAACGTCTTTAAAGAGGTGACGGGTCCCTGCAACCCAACATCGGACTGTGGAGTCCCTAAATCCACGGACTATGAGGTCCTTAACCTTGACCGTGATTTCTTAAAACTAGCATCGGACTGTGGAATCCCTAAATCCACGGACTATGAGGTCCTTAACCTTGACCGTGATGTCTTAAAACTAACATCGGACTGTGGAGTCCTTAAATCCACGGACTATGAGGTCCTTAACCTTGACCGCGACGTATTTAAACTACAATACCTGGAGAAACCCCTAACTCCGTAAAACACGGACAAGGGTGACCGCATCCAACACTTACACGTCCTCACGACCTGTAAGGAAGAAAAACTCTCTTGTGGGATCCTTACGACTCTCAAGAGAAAACCCTTTTAAGAATCCTCACGATTCTTAAGAAGAACTTACACCTATGGGATCCTCTCGACCTGTAGGGAGAAAAACTCTTTATGAGACCCTCGTGGCTCATAAAATGCAAAAGCCTTAGGAAGCAGATCCTAACCCTGAATCCTAAGCCATCGCTGTCCTGCAAGGAGATCAAGATAGAATATCCGCAGAATACATTCAATAAAAAGGGGACACACCATTAAAAAAAATGTATCTTTTATTCATAAGCCAAAATGGATACAAAGTACAATTCATGAAAGAAACAAAAGAAAGATACTCTTATCCATGAGTATGTACAAAAAAAGGGAGAAAAGATACAAGTCCTCAAGCCGGCGGGCGATGCAATAATTTTACTAGCTCATCGTTCTGTTGCTGAGCCACGGCTTCATGACGCAAGATCTCCAGAAGACGAGCCTCCGCCTGAGCTTGCTGAGCCTGATACGAAGCAAGCCGAGCTTCGAGCTCTTTCTCGGTGGCTTTATGAGCTTCGACCCTCTCGCAAGCGAACGTGGCAGCTTTATCGAGAGCCACCACCTCTTTGAGGGACTCCTGAAGCAACCACCAGAGTTCATACGCTTTGTTGGCCTTGGCGATAAGAGTGGCGCGAAGTTCGCTCAGCGCCTTGGAAGCTGGCCCCCTCTCCGAAAATTTACGGCCGAGCCTTTTTCTCGCACAACAATATGTTCGCTACGTGTCGCTCTACCAGGCCACGTGAGCTCGCTTTCGTGACCGCAGCCTTGGAAACAAGACATTTACAAGACCGTATAAATGAGCTTTCAGTCGACAAGAATAATCGATCTAAAACGCGCTCACATCACCTGACGTGAAAGGCAACAAGAAAGACATCCGACACATTTCAAGCATGCATTCGCAATCATATGAGTATTCAAAAAATAATAATAGCATTTGCAATCGTATGAACATTTAAAAAGTCTGATACGCAGGAAAGTGGCTTCTGAGTTACGATAGCATTCGTAATTAAAGAAAGTTCTCATGAGAAGAATACAAAGTTTATTTATGCAAGCGGAAACATACGTACTAGTACCAAGCCTACATGGAAGTTCGGCATAAAACGTAAAAAAGGGGGGACTAATTTAAAAATGTTCTATGCTGACGGGAAAAGGTCACCAAACACGGGATCAACGGCACAGGGGTTAGTGAAGCAGAGGACAAAATTCTCCATCTCTCTCTCTGCTTTCTCCAGCACATCAAAACGACGGTTCTCACGAGGAGTCGCTCCCCATCGATTGGCGCCGTGTTCGTCCGCGAAAGCATACATAATAGCTCGCCAGGCCTTTATCTGGCTTAGCAGATGAATTGAGCAATCCTTCAAAGCCTGAGTAATCAGGCACGCTTCATGAAAGCCCTCGAGCTTTTCTTCCGCCGCGTCGAGCATCGCCAGGGTCATCTCCGCCGGGTGAGGAGGGATGTCGGCAAGCACGGCCGTGAGAATCATCCGGAGCCAGAGGGAACCCATCGGGAGGGGGGACCCCCTACGGATCGAGAGTTCATACATGGCTGAGTCGCATTCGTTGTCGGTAAGGAGGGGATCCACCAACCGAGCAGCAAAGCGGGGGATCATCTCCTCAATAGGAACTTCCCAAGGCTGTCGACGAGCATGAGGGCGATTGCAGGCCATGGTGCTCGTTTGTTTCTCAAGACAAGTTACACCAAGATAAAAAAAAAATAATAATAATAATATAAATCTCTTTGTGAAGGGAAAAGAAAGCTATGGCCTCATATATAAAGAAGTGCATTAAGCGCTGTGCGCGGAAAATCTTGCATGGTGAAGCTATTTCCAAGGCCCAAAAAAGGAAATGCATCGAAAATCAAGGAGAGGGAACTATTTCCAAGGCCCTTCTTCTGCATCTGATATTGTGCACTGAAAATATGGCATGGGAAGATTTTGTGAACAGCCCCATCAAGGGACCCCACGTGCAGAACACGTGAGGCCCAAACCCGATGTACAAAAAAATGGAGTAGTACCCTGCATATTAAAAGCACCAACAACAACAGTAGCAAAATAATAAAGTCCCAGGGAGAGGCATGCAAACATGGAAAGACATAATAAAACTTGTCACTGAATCTTTCAAGAAGTTCATACAAACTAAAGAGGGCACGTTTACAATGGTATGACTTCAGACGCGGGGCATGGGTTGAGAAACTCAAGCTTGACCTTGTCCAAGATCCTCCAAGCATTTCGAACCGCCCGAGTATGTTTTCTCTCGCGATCGTAAGCGTCTGGGTCCTCGCGGATGTCCTCCACCCTCCGGTAGGCAGCAAGTATGGCCGACTGCTGAAACGCCTGGTGCAAAAGATCAATGAGGTTGTCACGCCTTCTCTTCGAGATCAGACTCATCAGATACACCGAATGTATCTTATCCTCGGCAATGTCCAATGCCCTGAGTGGCATACCGGCGCAGAAGAGAGGAAGCGCCTCCCAAATCGCCAGCACGATGAGCCTCAGAAGAGAAGAGCGACGGGGGAGTAGCCGATGGTCGTACTCGTCAAAGCGGCTCATAATCTCAGCACACTGAGCATTGGTGAACTCCTGATTCTGACTACGGCCTAGGGCACGAATATTCCCGTAGGAAATGATTTCGTTGAGATCATACAAATGAGCGTCCATGATACCTGAAATAAAAATCAGGACGATTTATTACAAACCCTCTTCTTCTTCACTAATCATAGAATGACAAGGAAACCCCAAGAAGCCTCCGTGTGAAGAAACTGAATTCTTCATTGGAATTAAATTCCTTATTAAGAGAAGGGAATTAATTTCCCAGAAACATTTTTGGGATGGAATTGAATTCCATGGATTTGAACTGCCATCATCATCTCCCTAAGGATCTTCTAAACCCTAAGAGATCTACTGTTGGAGGTTAAGTGGTCTCATATTTTGGTTAAAGTACTTGAAGAAAAATGGGTTCTTTGTGAAACCCTTGATATGGATTTAAAATCCAGAGAGTTTTGTCAAAACGAAGGTGCTTCGATTACCATTACCTGAGGAGGAAGAATCCTTTTAAAACAGAGTTAAACTCTGAAAATATTTCAAGACAGAGAACTAAGCTCTGGAAGAAGAGAATTAAATTCTCAGAAAAAGTTCTCGAAAGAAGGAGATGAGCAAAGTGAAGGCTCTTCGGAAGGGACACGAACATTTATAGGATGTGATGGAGACGCTTCATCTCCTCAAATCCCTAAAGGAATCCAACGGTCACAAAAGGTGACAGCGTTGCACTCACGTGCGGACACGTGAGAACAACGCTGTGGGGGCATTTGTTTCCTGATTTAAAATCAGGAAAGCTTACGGAAAAGGCTTCAGAAAAGAGTCACGCGCTTACACGTGACCGGCAGTCACGTGTTGGCACGTGACATCTAAAAGCATCAGCAAGGAAAATTCAGCTTCCCGACTGCATCAAAGAAAAGGGCTTCGAAAAGGGTCACGTGCTCCCACGTGACCTGGGTCACGTGTCGGCACGTGACATCTAAAAGCAGCGGCAAAGACACAACGGTTCCATGATCAAATCAAGAAAAAGGCTTCAGAAGAGGTCACATGCTCCCACGTGACCAGGGTCACGTGTTGGCACGTGACACTCAAAACATCAGACTCATTCTCTGGTTAAATCGAGAAGAAGGCTCCATGCCAGGGTCACGTGCTCACACGTGACCAGTTGTCACGTGGTGGCACGTGCCAGCTAAACAGAGAACAGAAAGCAAAGCGCAGAAAGAAAGAAGAAAGCTCGTTCCAAAGGGGTCACGTGCCCACACGTGACCAAGGGTCACGTGGCCACACGTGACCGACTTCAAAGCCCATTTGTTAACAGAATTGAAATCTGAGAAAAGAACTCTCAAATCTTTCCAAAAGCAACCGACTGAATTAAAGATTTAGAGGTGATTAAATATCATCTATCTATGGGAAAATCTCGAAATTTGGAAAGATTTCCCCTTTAAATCTAACAGAAATAACAAAGGAGAATCCCTGGATTTGAAATCCAATGGTGAATAAAATTCACCTAATAATCCAAAGGTCCAAAACGAATGATGGATGCAAATCAAATCTCTCAATGAAGATTCGTCAAAAAAACTAATTGACTCGGCTGCTTCTCCTATAAATAGGAGCCAAGAGACACAAAAAGAGGGGGGGCAGAAGGAAGAAAAAGGAGAGAGCCTTGATACTTTGAGGAATTTGGATCTTCTGCAAAAGAAAACCCTAGGTAAGAAAGGGAAGGCTTCTTGAAAGAAAAGAGAATTTAATTCTCAACAGAGTTTAACTCTGATATAAAACAGAAAAAACATATTTCTTCTCTCTTTGATAGAAGATCTGTAAAATGCACATCTCCCCTTGAAGTTGAGAATTTAATTCTCAATGGGTTGAGATCCTGCCATGCAGATCCAAAGCATAGAGAGGGAATGGAAGCAAGAGAATTTAATTCTCACAGAACTATAGGAATTTAATTCCTTTAAAATAAAATTAGGGCTTGACCCTGTGTTAGGGGAGTTTAATTCCTTCAGAACAAAAGGAAACAGGGTTTAACCCTGATTAAGAACTTAGTTCTGTTGAAACAACGGGAGTTTAATTCCCTTAATCATAATTCTTTAACAGAGAATGGGAGTTTAGTTCCTTAAAGCCTTCATTAGGGTTTAACCCTATTCGGTTCTTCATGTATATGAGGAATTTAATTCCTACAGAAAATTCAGAGTTCAACTCTATTCCAGAATATAAATCTTCAAAAGGAAGTAGGAATTTAATTCCTCTGGAATTTAAAGCTTTTATTAGGGTTGAACCCTACGAGGAAAAAGATTAACAGATCTTCTAAACAACATACATAGAGGCAGGGTCACGTGCCACCACGTGACCCTCCCCCCCAAAAGATCGACAGAAAGCCCTCTGGAGGCAGTGCCTCACGTGACTCACGTGACCCTTGACAGAAGCTTTAACACACAAGCGCTTGAATCCCCGTCACGTGATGGCACGTGATGCTCTAAAAAGATGCATAGTCTCAGAAGAACAAGTGAAGGGAGGGCGCTCTCACGTGTTGCCACGTGACCCCTCTTGCCTTAGTGTTTAACACTAAAACGGAACCCCTGAATTCAGTGATAAAACATTGTTTGGCCTTAGTGTAACGCTAAGCACAGAACTATATTTGCAGTGTTCAACACTGATTACCGTAGTGTTCAACACTAGTTTGGGACTCCTGTTGACAGTGTTTAACACTGGTCTCTTTTAGTGTTGAAACACTAACTTATCAATCTTATTCCCAGTGTTCGACACTGATTCGTCTTTAGTGTTTAACACTAGACACCGGCCCAATTGGCCGAATGGATAGAGGCAAAACCTCTCCTTCAAGGGACCAACAGGAAGCCAATATTCCAGACATAAGTGGACTTAGCCCAAGATGGCCATAAGTCCTCAATTCGTAATTGAATGGGCTAATGGGCTCATAACATAATTGATTGGTCTTGATCCCAAATTGGGCCGAAGACTATTTAATCCACTCCGGTTCCAGGGTACATCTGGCGTTGTAATCCCTCAACGTCTTTAAAGAGGTGACGGGTCCCGGTGACCACGCATTGATGTGGACTGTGGGGTCCTTAAACCCATGGACTACGACGTCCTTAACCTCGATCGAAATGTCTTAAAACTAACAATGGACCGCAATGTCCTTAAACTACCCATGGACCGCAATGTCCTTAAACTAGCAGTGGACCACCACGTCCCTAAAACTGGGACAATAGAGCCCCGCATGCTCTTTTGTCGGATCTAAACGATCCCGTTTAAGTTGATCTTAGCTTCAAAGATGGCTAACGTATCCTTAAACCTTCAAACAGACTGGACTATGAATCTCCCCCAATTAACCCTGGTTCGAGGGTACATCTCTGAACTCCTCTGACATCTGTCGTTGTAATCCTTCAACGTCGTCAGAGAGGTGACGGGTCCCGACGGCCATACATACGATGGACCGCTATGTCCTTAAACTGGAACAATAGAGCCCGAACGCTCTTTTGTCGGATCTAAATGATCCCGTTAAGTTGATCTTAGTCTCAAACTAGACTAACATATCCTTAACAAACGTTTGAGTTGATCTCGGCCTCAAATATGGCTAACGTATCCTCAAACCAAACCCCCAAACCCAAATCTAAGATAATACGGATTTGGACTAGTCCACGCCCTACGGGCGACGACATAACTCGGTCTCCGTAAACAATCCACGGGCAACCACAAATAAAACAAACACCCACGACACGAAGTGACCAGCTGGAGAAGGAGAAAGTTGTTACCGCGATGCGGTAGCGTAATTAACTGCAGGGGCTTGCGCCTGTAGGGAAGAGCGTCTCCACAATCAAAAAACCCTCAAGCGAGGGGGAATCTGACGAAGTCTGCTACATCGGACGCATCCGTTTAAACCTTCGATACATGGTGCCATAAATCAACTTGGCATCTTCGGAGAGGTGGACGGATCGCACCAATTAGCATCTGCCCAGAACCTCAGGCATAGATGTTCCCGTGTCTCGGCCGCCGTTCGGAAGGGAACAGATTCTGGCACGCCCGGTGGGACCTTTTCCTCTTTCTACTCCACACTTCGTGTGTCGTGATTCGCGAACCAATCGCGGTTCGCTAATGGTTGCCCTTGGGTTTCAAGATACTAAGAATTGGCGTCTTGCTTATTAGTTAATGTAAGTTAATATATCAAATATATAATTAAACATTAAATTATCAAATCAACACTTGATTTAATAATCCGGCTATATCACATATAATCGACTAATATCATATGAATCAACACTTGATCCGATAACCCGGCTATATCTCATATAATCGACCGTATCACAAATCGCGAGAATAGAATGCGGTATCACATATGCACATTAATCTCGGTCCCACACATATTACATATGTCCTCCTACTCCGTTTCGCATGAACCAGGAAACCTCTGTGTAGGGCTCTAAAAACTCGTCAATACGCCGGCAGTAGGTGATGATCATATCAAACACCTACAAGCCGCAAGCGGTCTGCTAAACGTAACGGCCACCCGGGTATTGAGCGATCAGAAGATCAACAAGAAAGCCTGCTCATACTCCTGCGAATCCAATCAGTAACACTACCGTACAGTCTAGTCTCTTCATATGATATGTCGCATATCACAGCCTGGGGGTGGTCTACCGTCAGACCCCAATAGCCTGATAAGTCATGCCGATGCATGGTCCATAACGGTTCGAGAAACTACTGATAACACTTACCAGTAGATCTCAGCAACCATGGCCAGGGATTTCCTGTTATGGCCAATCGAGCATAGCGCAACATCAACTCCCAATACCGGGAGAGACGAATCCCCTCCTATCGCTCATTGCCTCCATGTGACTCGGGACTGTATCCAAAAACCACCATTTTGCACGATCTCTTGACCGTGGTATGGTGGAAATAAAAGCACAATGGGAATCACACAAGACTCTATGACGATCTCGGGTCGACAGACTAACCTGTACCAGTGTCACCAGAGAACTGCTATATGACGGTAGGTATAATACCATCTAGGAGTTCTCGGCGAGTCCGTCCAGTGTACCCAGTCTCCACTGAGCACCCGTATACCTTCTCTGATGTCAAACGCCAATGGATATGGGATCATCCATCGCCCATCATATGGGTCGAGAAACGCATACGCTAGTCTACTCTGGAGTATCGATGCCCTGTCTCGATACTCCTACGACTAGGAACAATTATAGGGTGTACTTATGGACTACCCTTGGCCCTATTAGTATGATCTCCATCATAGTCCTGGTAGTCAAGTACACATCTTAAGGGCTTTATCAACATGTGAGAGCAAGACAGTATCACAATACAAATCTACATGTTAAGATAAAGAGCAACCAGATAGCATACTATCATGTCGAGCACGAAAGTCCTCCCAATATATGTCCAAGCATCTACTACAATATACATCACATGTACAGTAATGGCCTCTAGGGAATACATATAACTAACAATCTCCCACTTGCACTAAGGCCATTTGTTGCAGTATCTCATACTCAATGATATAGCAGTGGTTGTAGTATCCCATACTCAACCATCCCAAAATCTCTCAAATAGTATTTGGGGAGGCAGGCCTTGGTGAGTGGATCTGCCGTGTTAACCTCAAAATCTTCTCTCCTTATCTCGATCCCTTAGAGATCAACCATCTCCTTGATCAGGTGATACTTGCCTCAGAATATGCCTGGATCGCTGATGGGACCGGCGTTTCTAGGCCAATGCCATAACTCCATTATTGTCACAATAACAGTTATTGGACACTCAATGGTAGGAACCTTGTTCATCTCATGAACAAGAAATGTCCAGACAGCCACTTTGGTAGTATCATTGGTAGCAATGTATTCAGCCTTTATCATCTAGCATGTCACGGTATCTAGCTTAGAACTCTTCCAACATACCGTCCCTCCACTGAGGGTAAAGACGATGCCTGTGACTGACTTTCAGTCATTCTTATCACTCTGGAAGCTCGAACCAAGAACTTTCTTTTAGTGATTCTCAAGTACTTAAGAATGTCCTCCACAGTTGTCCAGTGATTCTCTCAAGTTCCGATTGATTCCTGATCACTACACCTAGTGACCCATCTACATCTAGTCTAGATTTGTGACACTCCTAACATCCACTTAGATCTATCATCATAGATAAAAAACAACAAGATGTAGTAGGTATCATTCAGATCTTCTATGGAGAATCCCCGTGATAAGAGGAGCTTGACCGAGTGTAGCATATGAAACCATTTCCTATCAAGAGTATATTATCCAGGTACAATATATGGAAGACAACCTTACTCTCTACAATCTTCTTGTATATACATGGTTCATCTACTATTTTGATGAAGTCAAACTCTTTGAATGACACATCAAAACAGATGTTCCAACTCCGTGATGCTTGCATTGATCCTAGTGGACTTAAGCATAGCTTTGAAATTCTCAACTTTTCCATTTACACCAAGAATCTTCTCAAGATCCATTTGCTCTCGATGGGTTTTACCCGTTTTGGTGCAACATGCAAAGTCATACTTTGTTGGTGTACATGGATTCTATCTTTGATCGCATAGCATCCAGTCTTTACACAGAGTCACCACTCGTGATGGCCTGCCTGAACCTGGTTGGGCCATCATCAATCATGATGCAATCCTCGCTCCCACTGTCACCGAGAAGACCGTAGTATCTCTCAAGTGGATGAGGAACCCTACCAGATTCACGGAGAGGCTGAGGTTCATTGGAGACTATTGAATTCTTTGGTTTCACCAAATCATCAGCTGTTAGTTTTTCAAGCTGGAAAAACTTCCAGTTCTACCTCATGTCCACAAATTTCTTCACAAGAAATTCCTTTTCTAAAAAGGTGGCATGCTGAGAAACAAAACATCTTTTGCTCCTCAGAGTGGTAGAAGATATTCCCTCGCAAATGTTTGGGATATCCTAACAAACTTATACAGAACTGACCTTGCCTCGAGCTTGTCCGGATTTTGCTTTTCAACATAGCCCAGACAACCCCATATCTTAACTCGTTTAAGACATGGTCTCTTCTTATTCCATATCTCATATGGAGTGGTAGGCACTGATTTAGACGGAACCCCATTCAATAGGTATGCAGCTTCTCAAGTGCATAACTCATAAAAGAAAATAGGTAACTCAGCAGTACTCACCATAGAGCACACCATATCTCATAGGGTGCGATACTTCCGTCCCGATACACCGTTGTGCTGTGGTGTATACGAAGGAGTAAGCTGAGAGAGAATCTCATTCTCCTTTTAGAAAATCCAGGAACTCCATGCCTAAGTATTTGTCTTCTTGATCACATAGAAGTACTTTAATACTTCTACCCGTCTGGTTCTTCAACTTCAAGCTTATATTTCTTGAATTTTTCAAAAGTTTCAGACTTGTGTTTCAACAGGAACATATGTTCGAATCCTGAGAGATGATCAGTGAATATAATGAAGTATGAAAAACCAACCTTGGCATTTGTAGACATAGGACTATATACATCATCATGTATCCGTCCCAAGAGTTCAGTAGCTCTTTCTCTGTTTCCAGTAAACGGAGTATAGGTCATTTTATCTTTGAGACAAGACTGATAATTATCATAAGATGAAAATTCGAACAGATTCTGTAACACCCAAGCCCAATGCTACTAATTTCTGTTACTTTATGAATGGAGTGTGACCCTTATTTCATTTATCTTGCTTGATTGTTACTTACTGTAAAATTTTACCCGGCAAATTCATTTCTGCATATAACAAATTTTGGCATCTAAAATAAAATTAAAAATAGTCATCTTGGCCTACTTGACACCCTAACCCTGCTGTAGCGTCCGTGCATCGTGTTCTCGTCCCGTTCAGTGAAACGGGCGAGTTTGGATGGCTACGTGCACGTACGTGTGTCCGTTTTGGGGGTATGCTTTTTGATCATAAAACACTTCATTTTAAAATTTGGATCCCGCTTAAAATCCTATTATTTCAATTTCAAATTTTTGGACCTGACCCGGGTGCGATTTGGAAATGTTTTATTTTGCCCCAAAATCCCAAATTTTATATTTTAAAACGATCGCATATCTTATATTTTTTCAACCATATAATATTTCATAATCTTTAAATAAATATTTTCTTAACAAATGATTCCTTCCTCAGCCAATCAAACAACCTAATCTCTTCCCGTGGGCCCCACTCCCACTCTCTCTCCCCCCCCGTATTCTCTCTCTCCCTCACCGTCTCTCTCTATCTCTCTCTCTCTCCCCCCGTCTCTCTCTCTCTTCTATATATAATCTTTCACCCTCCTCCTTTTTTTTTAAAATAACGCGACCCATCACCCCCCAGCGAACCCTATCTACCGCCGCCTCCATCCTCGCCGCTGCAGCACCAACGCCGACGCGAACAGCACCAGCATCCTCGCCTCCTCGCCCTCGTCGCTTCCACGTCCATCTTCCTCCCTCCTTCGTCGACTTCCCGAGCGCCCTGCACCCCCAGCACATTGTCGCAGCCGCCGTGAGTCGCCGCCGGCAGTCTCGCACCCGTGCCCCGGCCTCGCTAGTACCCCCTCAGTGAGCATTGTTTTCCTTCCTCTTTTCCTTTCTTCTCTTTTCCCTTCTCTGTTGACGTTTTCTTGAACTGCAGCTGCCCATCGCGGTCACTGTTGGCTGGCCGCCGGAGCTCCGTCGACGAGGTCGATCGTCACCACCCGTCCCACAGATCCTCGTGAGCACTCCCTTCTCCTTTTTCCTCCTTTCCTTCTTCTCTATTCTCTTTTCTTTCTTGTTGCATCTCTTGTATGTTTACTGTTCATTTCTTGGCCGGAATCCAACGATGCCGACGACGTGTCCCGACGTTCCAGCGTGGTACCCCGACCCGTGTGGTTCCAGTGTTCGTCGTTTGGGTTCATTCCGTGAACCGTGCGACCGTCGCGAGTTTCCCCGCCGACGTTTATCGTTCCGTTTTTCCGATCCGCGACCCGTTGAGGCAAGAACCCCTTGCTACATGCTAAACAATATTTACATATATATTAATGACACCCTAAACCGATAAATTTAACTTGGTACGATCATTTCTCATTTTCATGTACAATATTGTTATATATCATTTTATCTTTAAACTTGGAACCTATAGTTTGCAATTGAACCTAATAACCACATTTACCTGCTTAATCACATTTTTTGATATTGACATAGCATATGGCATCTATCTCTATAGTTTTGTTCCATTCGGACACTCGTATGCATTTTAACCTGTAATAGCTGTACTGAACCGTTATATAAATCATTGCACCTCTCAAGTTCTTAAACTTGTTAACATGATTAAAAGGCCATAATTGTCATCCTGCATTCGCATAACATTGAAATCATCTCTGTGACACAACCGATAGCTGTACTGCAAATTGAGTAAATCTGCCTATTGCTTAATTCATTGCTTATATCATGTTGATGATAACCATGCTTGATTATATAACTAATTGTGCACACCTATGACATTGTTTACATCTTGACTTGACTTGCTACACGCATATTGATTGACCCGACATGGTACCGTACACTGCTTGACTTGACCTGATGTACCATGACCTGATCCGTTACCTGATCTTGTGTCTAATGACAACAAACCTGACATGTAGTCCTCATGGACCGTTCCTGTTGTCTATCCAGACAAACCTGCTCTTGCCTGATCCTGTGTTGGCATTAGCTCACGATTACTGAATACCTGACTTGACATACATAACTTGGGGGTATGGGGAAATCAAAGGTGAAACCTGACTTGTAACTCAACAGTTCGATACCTGTTCTGATCAGTCTTACGGGCTAGGCCAGCCCCGGAGTGATGATGCTGACATCACTCGCCTGTACCTGCTACCTTTTACTGCCTAGCGGTACGTCTCGGTTTCAGCCCGAGAGTCTTAGACCGTGGTCCCGGGCATGCACGGGATACTATTGAGTTACATCGACGATTCATCAATTTGGTTTCAAAGACTTAGAACAGAAAACCTGATAGAACAGTTTAGTTTACCCACAGCACACTACCCTGCACTGCCCTGACTTATATTATTGTTACCCTTGTTTTATTCATGTTTATATTGCATTGCCTGCTACACTGTTCATATTATATTACTTGTTGACATGACGCGCTGACGTCTGGGTTTTGCATGGCCCAGATTCTGTACCGCTGTTGCAGTCCGAGCAGGAGTACTTCAGCCAGCAGGTTGAGCTGTGAGTCCTGTATTAGTTAGTTTTTTTTTCTTTCCTGCATTTTATTCCTGATGTGAGCCCGCATTATGGGACATACATTTCAGTTATTTGTATTGGATCATTTGCTTCCGCATTTTATTATTCTTGACTCATGTTATATTGGATTATGGACATGTTAGATAGTTTTATTTTGTTCTTGATATCTCTACAGCCGTAATGTGACTGTGGATGGATGCTTCCTACCCATAGGTAGCATGGTTGGCTATGTCACGTGCCCATTTTAGCGTACTCTGGGAAGCGGGGCGTGACATGGTTCTTCTGGTATCAGAGCCATAGGTTAGTCGGGTTGATTCTTTTGTAGTTGGGTATTGTACCCAATACACGAATCGGAATACCCGTATTTAGGAAACATATCCTGCCACCTTACTGTTTACCATTCTTGAATCACATTCTTCCTGATTAAATCTTTTACGATGTGCAAACTTCCTTTGCATATCGACTCAAAAAACCTGATTCCTTGTTATCTCTAGGACTTAGGCGACTTGGGTGGAGTTATGTAATTGTGGCTATGATACCGCGGCATAGTTACAATGCGGTACTCTATTTAAGTATCTTGGAGTTCTAGCCTGTATCACATACTTTGGATTTCATGCCTAACAAATGAATTCCTTAGACATCATATGCCTAACAATTATAAACCCCTCATTTTAGTCTCAATATTGAAAACACTTTTCAATAACCTAACGGGTAATTCAACAAGATTCTCGATAACCTGATCGAATGCTCGTCGGAAACTTTAGTAGACGGCCGCACCCCCGATGCCGTCAACAAAGTGCACTAAGGCAGAACACCGCGGCCGTGAGCACCCGAACGGATGGTTTTGGCGACGGGGTTCTCCTACAGTCACTTGGTCGGGGCTATGGGGTGTGGCTATCTAATAAGGTTACCCGGCGAGTATCTGTGTACACTACGTAATTGCGACAGACTTTTGATCCACATCAAAATTCTGTGGCAACCGATCAAATGAGACTAAACTGCTAGATTTATAAAATTCAAACTAGTTATCTCATAACTAATTATGTGGATTCCAAATATTGTGTCACAATCATAGATAACTAGACGAAGTTAAACTTTTTGATTGAATAAGCAAGCACCCAAAATTCCCAACAAGCTCAACACTTGAGCGGAGTTCAAAAAGTACCCAGAACATGCCACAGCTCCTATGAACCATCCGTAGAAGGGCCGATCCATGCCTCACTCATGTCGCCACGGAACTGCAGCAAACCCTAAGGTATGATTGCGGTTCCACGATCTAAAAAGTCGAGTTTGGGTATCGTTCTTCTACAGGGTCCACAGAATCGCTTGCAAGATTTTTTGAAGATTTTAAACTCGGAAAAATCCAACACTTGGATAATTTCCAGCGGGGAAAAATTGGGTTATTGATATCCGTTCAAACTTTTTAACATCGTCTAAATAACCTGAATACGTGTTAGAATTACGACTACGAAACACTCCGAGTTGCCTTTGCAGAAAGTTAACATCACATGCAAATTTAGCAAAAACAAACAACACCTGAAACACCAAAACCCAGAGATTGGAACACAGGAAAAATTTGAAGCTCAAACATCCTAAAAGGGCCGGCCTCTTCGGAATTTTCCTTCATCTGCTCGGCCAAAATCCGAGCAAACTCCCTCAAATTTTCTTGGTGTTCATGTCATATCTCATACAATATTCTGCAGTTGTTTAAAAATTTTTTATAGGGCTTTTGAAATTCGACAGAAACTGGATTCTAGGGTTTTAAGTTTCGGAGCAGTTTCGGTTTCATAATCTAACAAATATCGTTTAAATCTCTAGCTTGGCTTTGATACCACTGTAGGGTTACTTGGTAAGGCAGCAAGGTTTCGGGAGGCATCGTCTATGCCATTTTCAAAAATTTGCTAAACTTAACAACCCTAACCAAGAAACTTAACTAGAGATATAAATAAAACATCATGCAAACAATTTTGCAAGTCTAAGTGAATGCGGAATACAACCATTGTAGACCGGTCCTTCACTTCAAATGCTCCGTGCAGAAGTCCCTTCGCTGCAAGTTGTGATCTCCCAAACTCTTGAGTGGCTCCACAAGTTGAAAGATGCAAACTTGCTCGAAGTCTTCGAGGCCGAAGATGATCTACGTCGAGAAGACTCAAGCTCATGCTATCTTTTCACTAAATTAGGGTTTAGTGAAGCAAACACCCTAAACTAAATGGCTAATGGTAGAGGATGATGAAGTAGGAAATGAGCTCTCTTTAGTTTTCTTTTTCTCACAATATTTTCTCACCATTTTCAAAAGCTAGAAAGCTTTTCATGAGGAAGAAGAAGCTCAAGTGAAGGATAAGAGAATGAACTCATGAGGTGAGAATATGAGCCATGGATGAGTTAGTGTCATGCACTAACTCATGTAGAGACTTAACTAGGGTTGAGGATAATGGTTAAGTTTATAAATACCTCAAGGAAAACAAAAGAGTGGACTTGGTCAATGGTTATCCACAAGCTTCTACAAGCTTGTAGCCATACCAAATATTCACCATTTTTGAATTACCTTGAAAAATAAAAACCCTACATTATCCTAACTATAGTGTAAGTCTCATACACCCATGTATCATGTATCATCAAGCACGACACAATAAAATGTACATTAATATATATCACATATATACTATATGCACACAAGTGAGAAAAAAAATACTTAGTGAGCAAATATTAGTTAATGTAAGTTAATATATTAAATATATAATTATATATTAAATTATCAAATCAACACTTGATTTAATAATCCAGCTATATCACATATAACCGACTAATATCATATGAATCAACTTATCGAATCAACACTTGATCCGATAACCCGGCTATATCTCATATAACCGACCGATATCACAAATCATGAGAATAGAATGCGGTATCACATACGCGCATTAATCTCGGTCCCACACATATCACATATGTGCTCCTACTCCGTTTCGCATGAACCAGGAAACCTCTGTGTAGGACTCTAAAGACTTGTTATGCCGGCAGTAGGTGATGATCTTATCAAACACCCACAAGCCGCAAGCGGTCTGCTAAACGTAACGGCCACCCGGGTATTGAGTGATCAGAAGATCAAAAAGCAAGTCTGCTCATACTCCTGCAAATCCAATTAGTAACACTACCGTACAGTCCGGTCTCTTCGTCTGATATGTCACGTATCACAGCCTGGGGGTGTTTTATCGTCAGACCCCAATAGCCTGATAAGTCATGCCGATACAAGGTCCATAACGGTTCAAGAAATTATTGATAACACTTACAAGTAGATCTCAGCAACCCTGGCCAGGGATTTCTTGTTATGGCCAATCGAGTATAGCGCAACATCAACTCCCAATACCGGGAGAGACGAATCCCCTCCTACCGCTCATTGCCTCCATGTGATTCGGGACTGTACTCAAAAACCACCTTTTTACACGATCTCTTGACCATGGTATGGTGGAAATCAAAGCACGATGGGAATCACACAAGACTCTATGACGATCTCGGGTCGACAGACTAACTTGTATCAGTGTCACCAGAGAACTGCTATCTGACGATAGGTATAATACCATCTAGGAGTTCTCGGCGAGTCCGTCTAGTGTACCCAGTCTCCACTGATTACCCGTATACCTTCTCTGATGTCAAACACCAATGGATATGGGATCATCCATCGCCCATCATATGGGTCGAGAAGTGCATACGCTAGTCTACTCTGGAGTATCGATACCCTGTCTCGATACTCCCACGACTAGGAACAATTATAGGGTATACTTGTGGACTACCCTTGGCCCCACTAGTATGATCTCCATCATAGTCCTGGTAGTCAAGTACACATCTTAAGGGCTTTATCAACATGTGAGAGCAAGACAGTATCATAATACAAATCTACATGTTAAGATAAAGAGCAACCAGATAGCATACTATCATGTCGAGCAAGAAAGTCCTTCCTATATATGTCTAAGCATCTACTACAATATACATCACATGTATAGTAATGGCTTCTAAGGCATACATATAACTAACAATAGAGCCATCTAAAAGAAAAGAAATGACCGAAAAAGTAGCCCTTCAAATAAGGGACGAAGAAAAGGTCAAGGATTGGAGGGAAGTCTTCATATACTACTTCAAATCCCAACAAACGCTTCAAAACGCGTCATCCAGATATCTGCTCAAGAAACGAGCTCCATCCTTCGCCTTCGTCAATGATACTCTATATAAGAGATCGTTGGACTGTCTGTGGCTAAGATGCCTGGGACTAGAAGAAGCGAAGAGAGTCATCCAAGAAACTTACGATGGACTCTGCGGTTCTCATCAAGCTGGGCCAAAGATGAAGCTGAAGATAAAAGAATGGGTTACTATTGGCCCATAACTATTCAGGACTGCTTCGAACATGCGAAGTAGTGTCACTTGTGCCAAATTCACGGGGACTTCATCCACTAACATCCAAATCCACTACACCCAACAGTAGCCAGCTGGCCGTTCGACATGTGAGGAACCGATATAATTGGCCCCATTGAATCGGCATCGTCCAAAGGACATCGGTTCATACTAGAAACAACCGACTACTTATTTAAATGGGTATAAGAAGTACTACTAAGAGAGGTGAAGATGAAGAATATCCTCCATTTCTTCAGAACACATGTCATCTATCGGTTCGACACTCCGCGACGAATTATCTTTGATAATGGGCCAGCTTATAGAAGTCATAAAATAAGCCGCTTCGCACAATAATATAAAATAGATTGAAGATACTCTTCAGTCTATAACCCTCGGGCCAATGGTCTAGCTGAAGCTTTCAACAAGACCTTGACAAAGATTATAAAAAAGACGGTGTCCAGAAACAAAAAAGACTGGCATGAAAGGCTGCACGAAACTCTCGGCATACCGAAAAACGTTCAAAACGGCCACGAATACAACACCATATGCGTTGGTGTTCGATACAGAAGCAGTACTTCCCCTGGAAATAGAACTCTCTTCCCTATGAGTAGCGGTTCGATACGAGCCGACAGACGAAGAAAATGCTCATCTTCGGCTTGAGGAGCTCGATGCCCTCGACGAAATACACCTTATAGCACAGCAAAATCTGAAGGCTTATAAGGCAAGGATGACGCGGTCATACGAAAAATTGACCAGGCCGAGAACATTCCGCCATGGAGAACTCGTGCTAGTCATCAAAAGACCCATGATCCCCAATCATGCAAAATGGGGGAAGTTCGAGCCGAATTATGAAGGCCCGTACATCATAGAAAAAGTCTATCAAGGTGGAGCCTACCTGCTCATGGATATGCATGGAGAAAAACCCTTCCGGCCAATAAACGGCAGATTCCTCAAAAAATACTGCGCTTGACGAGTCACGACTTAGGTCAATGATAGATGATGACGCTTGTGTCCGCTCGCTATCTTTCTGAGTCAGAATTCTAAGAGTAGTATACAAAAAGCTCCGTCGCATCAAAAACGGCAACAACAAACCAAGAAGACCTTAAACTAACAATCCGCCTCAAAAACGATGATAATGGACCGAGATGTCCCTAAATTAAAATTTTGCCACAAACCTGGCAACAATGGACTGAGATGTCCCTAAACTAAAATTTTGCCTCAAACTTGGCAACAACGGACTGAGATGTCCCTAAACTAACAATGGACCGAGATGTCCCCAAACTAACAACGGACCGAGAATTCCTTAACGTAACAATCCGCCTAAAAACCGGCGACAATGGACCGAGATGTCCCTAAACTAAAATTTTGCCTCAAACCTGGCAAAAATAGACCGAGATGTCCCTAAACTAAAATTTTGGCTCAAACCTGCAACAACATACCGAGATATCCCTAAACTAACAACGTACCGAGACGTCCCTAAACTAATAACAAACCGAGAAGTCCTTAAACTAACAACCCGTCTCAAAAACGGTGACAATGGACCGAGATGTCTCTAAACTAAAATTTTGCCTCAAACATGGCGATATCAGAGCGAGAAGTCCTTAAACTAACTATCCACCTCAAACATGGCGACAATAGACCGAGATATCCCTAAACTAACAATGGACCGAGATGTCCCTAAACTAACAACGAACCAAGATGTCCCTAAACTAAAATTTTGCTTCAAACCTGGCAACAACGGACCGAGATGTCCCTAAAATAAAATTTTGCCTCAAACCTGGCAACAACGGACCAAGATGTCCCTAAATTGACAACGGACCGAGACGTCTCAAAACTGACAACGAACCGAGAAGTCCTTAAACTAACAATCCGCCTAAAAAATGGCGACAATAGACCGAGATGTCCCTAAACTAAAATTTTGCCTCAAACATGGTGATATCGGACCGAGAAGTTCTTAAACTAACTATCTGCCTCAGACATGGAGATAACGGACCGAGATGTCCCTAAACTAAAATTTCGCCCCAAACATAGCGATAATGGACCGGAATATCCCTAAACTAGCACACCGTCCCAAATACGGCGATGTCCTCCCTTAAGATCTATATTGCAATCGAAGTTTCAACGGCGAGGGTTGCAACTCAAGTCCCACCAACAAACAGATGGGCACCTGCGGTGAAACTACTCTCGGTTATTCCATCGTTAAAAAACGGTATGTCCACAAGCAAAATGGGCGCGGATGAAAACCTGAAAGGGCGTCGTGAGTAAAAACAACAGGACTGCCGGCGAGCATCACGAAAATCCAAAAGGGCGCAATCTTGTAAAAAAAAACCTACGTAAGGTCCTTACGACTCACAAAGGAGCAACACACTTAGGAGTCCCCACAATTCCTAAGGAGAAATTACACTTGTGAGATCCTAACGACCCATAAGGAGAATTTTCCCCTATGAGACCCTCACGACTCATGAGATTTAAAAGCCTTAAGCTACAGGGATCTATCTTAAGCCGTCACATTCCCCTAATACTGCCCTACAAGGGTCCTATATTGACCCTTGTATACAATTCACGGGCACAAATAAATATTCTCTCACTAAGTTCTACCAATGGCAAGAAATGTCCGCATATGGTGAACGACACTTGTAAGTCCTCTCGACTTATAAGGAGAAAACACTCTTATAAGATCCTTACGACTTACAAGAAAAAATGCACTTAGGAATCCTCACGATTCCTAGGGAAAAAATACACCTACGAGATTCTCACGACTTGTACGAAGAAACACCTTTATGAGACCCTTATGGCTCATAAAGTCAAAAAGTCTTAGTCGACAGGATCCTAACCATGTTTACTAAGCCATCTTTGTTCAAATAGACAAAGGCAAATGATGATTCTCTCCTGGCAACATTCCAGTTGTAGCGATACTGATGCCTAAATAAATATCAAATTTCAAGTTCTCTTACGGCAAATGATGATTCGCTTATGGTAATATTCCGATTGCAGCGATGCTGATGCCAAGATTGGTATCGGATCTCAAGTTCCTGAATCGTAATAAAACTCAGCGAGTCGCAAAAAAATATGTATATGAAATAGCCGAAATGTTTGGGCAACTCCCAAAAAAAATCAACGAGCAAAAAATATGCATATAAAAAGCCAAAATGATAGGGCAACTGGCAATAAAAAGTAGCGAGTAAAAATAAAAACAGCCGAAATGTTTGGGCACTGCGATAAATAACCGAAATGATTGGGCAATTGCGACTTTCGCGAAATAAAAGCTTAAAATATAGAGAATCGCGAAAAAAATGAAAATAAAACTTTTCTGCCCTGCAGGTAGGTCTATAACGACTCCTGTATACAATCCATGGACACAAATGAAAGAAAGGGAACCATTCTTTCCCACTAGGCTCCGTTAAAGGAAGAGCCAGATCTTGATAGCAACATCTATAGCCTAAAGATCGACTCGACATGCTTCTCATGCCAGCAGGGTGCAGATAAGACGTCAACAAAGACATAAGGGTTGAATAAAAGAGGAGTGATGGCAAAATCCTAGCTCAAAGTCTGGACGGTACATATACAACCTAGAGACTATCCAGGCGTTCCTTCTCATTCCGGAAGAATGCAGATGTAACGTCACCATCAAAAAAGAAAGACCCATAGGTCGAAACAAAAATGGGTTAATGGAAAAATCTTAACTCCAAGTCTTGACGGTTCATATACAACTTAGAGACTATCCCTGTGTCCTCTCCTCATTCCAGCAGGGGCAGACACAACAATCAAATAAAAATGAAGTGACGGCAAAATCCTAGCTTCAGGTCTCAGTGGCAAAATCTAAAGCCTAGAGATCACCTCGACGCTCTCCTCATTCCAGCAGGGTGCGGACACAACAATCAGATAAAAGTGGAGTAATGGCAAAATCCTAGCTCCGGCTCGACATGCTTCTCATGTCAACAAGATGCAGACGCAACGTCAACAAAGTCCCAAGGGTCAAATAGAAATGGAGTAATAGCAAAATCCTAGCTCTAAGTCTTGACGGTTCATATATAACCTAGAGACTATCTCGACGTTCCCCCTCATTTCAGCAGGATGCGGATGCGACTATCAAATGAAATTGGAGCAATGGCATATTTCTAGCTCCGGACTTCAATTGCAATACATACAGCATAGAGATCCTACAGATGTCTACTCTAATTCAGCAAAGAATCGGCATGGCATCGCCAAAGAAAAAAACGAAGTGACGACATGTTCCTAGTTTCGGGTCTTAACAGCAACTCATATAAAGCCTAAAGACCGTTGGAGATCATCCAATACCAGAAGGGTGCAGTTATGACTCATCGGGGCTCCAAATTGAGCCTAATCTCAAGTAAAAAGTTTCATGGCAAATTTCTAACGCTTGCTCTTCCGACGGTAATATAACCTAAGAAGATTACTTGAAGACGTTTTGTCCAGCCCCTGAAGGGATCAAAGACATGACAGTCACGGGGTTACTCGAACAACAGCTTAAAGACTGCATATTGAGGAATATATCAGCCAACGCGATGGTACCACGGACTAAAAACCTAGTACCACAAACCTAACGGATCCCTATCGTAATGAATGGGGTTATCTACATACAACGTTAGGACATGTTTGCCTGAAAGCCCAAGGGAGGTAAACTAAAGATATTCCGAAATGAGTGCGTAAACTACAAACTCCGAAACGAGTACATAAACTAGAGACTCCGAAACGAGTGAATAAACTACAAACTCCGAAATGAGTACATAAACTAGAGACTCCGAAACAAGTGAATAAACTACAAACTCCGAAATGAGTACATAAACTAGAGACTCCGAAACGAGTGAATAAACTACAAACTCCTCCGAAACGAGTACATAAACTAGAGTACTCCGAAATGAGTACGTAAACTACAAACTCCGAAATGAGTACGTAAACTACAAACTCCGAAATGAGTAAATAAACTAGAGACTCCGAAATGAGTGAATAAACTACAAACTTCGAAACAAGTACATAAACTAGAGACTACGAAACTAGTGAATAAACTAGAGACTCCGAAACGAGTACAAAAACTAAAGACTCCGAAATAGGGTGAATAAACTAGAGACTCCGAAATGGGGAGAATAAACTATACACTCTGAAATGAGTACATAAACTAAAGACTCTGAAACGAGTGAATAAACTACAAACTCCGAAATGAGTACATAAACTAGAAACTCCGAAACAAGTACATAAACTAGAAACTCAAAAACGGGTGAATAAACTACAAACTCCAAAACGAGTACATAAACTAGATACTCTGAAATGAGTACATAAACTACTTCGCGCCAAATCAAGACAATCAAGAAAAGAAAAGTGTAGATATGAAAGAATAAAGGGCTTATCATTCATACTTCAGAAAAGACCACACAGTGATGATAAGAACGACTAAAAAAAAGGCTACTACATCATCTGAGGTCTACAATGGTAAGACGCTAAACTCCGGACATGGATTCTCAAACTCAAAAGCAAGTTTGAGTAGTGCGCCTTCAGCTTCATTGAACATCTTTTTGTGCATCTTCTTTCGGATGCAAGCGTCAGGGTCACCACTGATGTCCTCAACCCTCTGATATGTTGATACTATTGCTTTCTGAAGGGTTGCGGCAGCGCCCCGGCCGTTGAAACGCGGCCAAAATGCGGAACAAAATTTTTCTAAACCGGCGCTACCGCTACCCGATTTCCGGATCGACCTTAAACCCTATTCTAGCAAATTAACTAAGAGTTAGAAAGGTTATACCGAGTTGATCCGTGTCCTTCGGTCTTCATTCCAAGCTCCTAGTGATCCTTTGACGATGTTTGGTTGCCGGTCTTCCTCCATCTCCGATGATCCACCCGAGGGAAACGGCGCAAGCTCCAACCTCGTCGAACGAGATAACCGACGCTCCAACGTCGCTAGCGATTGAGAGTCGAGGTGTATGGAAGTGTCACTACATTTTTCTCTCTACCCAAAGTGCTCATGGAACAACCATAGAAGATGAAGAAGGAGGTAATGAAAACTTGGCATGAGCAAAGAATGGCTAAGTGTTTTTGTATCAATGAGAGAGTGAGGGAGTGGGCTAATATATTGTGTAATGTCATGAGCCAAATGAAAAATGAATCCCCCTCCAAAATATGGCCGTCCCTCTCTCTCTCTCCAATCATGAAAATCTCAATTTTCTTTTTACAATAAAATAACATCAACCATACTTTGTTCCATGCCCAAGACCATACCTTTGCCACCTCACACCCTCCACCTCATTTGTTAAACAAATGAATTTCCATAAATGGAAATTCATACAAATGATGTGGCACCTTCTAGAAGCTATTCCATACAAAATACGGAATACTTCCCGGTACATGTACCGAAATACATATACGCGTATTCGTACCAAAATACGAATAGCCGAGAGAGAAAATAAGTAGCGAACAATAATACTAGAATATATATATAAATACATATATAAATTATTAAATCAAAACCTGATTTAATAATCTGGCTTAATCCCAAGCCGCTAGTATTACCAACCGTCCGATTAAAGTCTGCGCAGCATGCACATATTTAATCGGACACCTGTATATATCAACATACGCCATATACACCATATCGCCTGAACCGTGAAAACCCTCTGTGTGGGACTCTAAAGACTCATCAATACACTGGCAGTGAGTTTAACCATAAGCACGTCAGCGGCACTAGCTGTACGTAACGGCTACTCAGGTATTAAGCGAAAGGGAGGCCGACGAGCAAACTCATCCTGAACCCCTACTGAGCCTGTCAGTGACAATATCCGCACAGTCTGGTCTGTTCGTCTAAGAGTATCGCATATCGAGTCTAGGGGGGTGGATAAAGTCAGACCCCCAACAACGCGACATTTAGTGTCGGTATGAAACCCATCACCATCTGAGAAACTATCGATCCTGGATCGGTAATTCTCGTCCAACGTGGCCACGGATTTATGGTGATGGCCATCCGTACACAACGCGACATCAACCTCCAATACCGGGAGAGACGAATCCTCGACGATCCGATCACTGCTTCCATGTGGCTCGGGACTGTACCCAACTAAAACCTGTTTGCACGACTCCTTTGAGCCGTGGTAGGGTAGTAATCAAAGCACAGTGGGAACTCACACGAGACAAATGACGATCTCAGGTCGACAGACTAACCTGTACACATGTCACCTAGGAACTGCCATCTGACAATAGGTATAATACCAACTAGCAGGTTCCCGGCGAGTCCGTCCAGTGTACTCATAACCCAATGAGCACCTGTATACTATCTTAGGTGAACAAACTAACACCAATGGCTTGTGAGACCTGGCCACCGCCCCTCGTCAGGGTCTCGATCAGTATACACCAGTCTACACTGGAGTATCGATGCCCGGTCTCGATACTCCTACGACTAGGGACATTTAAGGATGTGCTTATAAACCCCAGCTCCCACATATATGATCGCCATCATAATGCTGGCAGTCAAGCAAGAATCCTATGGGCTCTATCAACATGTACATGATGATAAAGACAAACCAGATAGCATACTATCATCTTGAGTAAGACTATTTTATCGGTATAGGTTCTGCCTCAATTATCATAATCATTTGTCCGCGACTATGATAATTGCCTTGAGGGCACTATATCCAACAATTTCCTACTTGCACTTAAGGCCAATTATTGCGATGTCGCATACTTACAGTCTGTGTGATACCGAACACCCAACTTCTCTACTAATTAGTTTCGCAAAGCCCGTTTGCGAAAATGATCGCGTTCGAGAAATAGCCTCAGTGAGTGGATCCGCTCCAATGTTTCTTTCTGTATCTCTCTATATCTCAACTTCACGGAGAAAGCTACCTCCCGAAATGAGCAATACTTGTCTTAGAATTTGTCTAGATATCTGATGGGACCCAGTTCACAAATGAACTCCAAATCCAGCAAACTACTTAGACTGTATCGTCCACTGAATTTAATCAGTAACATGCGCCATGCCTTCCTCAGTATCCGCTTGAACCACCTGTCCAACATACTGTCCCTCAAAAGAGGGAAAACTATAACTCTGACAGTCACTCTGTCATCCAGGTCACCTTGGAAGCCTGAAATGGTAACCGTCTCCAGAAGGAGGCTGTCGTTACCATATCGCAAGAACATCCATTTATGTTCAATAACTGCTTCCCAATGTTTCTCCAGGAGTGGATTAATATATCTGCATATTGCATCTAGTGCAAACGCAATATCTGGTGTGGAACTTGACATTCCACAATTAACTCAATTGCCTAAGCAAGTGATATGCTAATCATGCAGATCCCTCTCCCCTTTAGTCTATAAGACATCTTTAGAGAGGGTGACTCCATCACCTGCAGGTACACCACCATGCCAGGAGTCGTCCATTCTAAAATATCTTTAGAATAATATCAAATTACCCAAATTAGGATACTTCCCAAATCTAGATCTAAACTATAGATCCAGTAACCAGAAAACCCTGATATTATATCCATATCCTATGTGGAGAAACAACTTTGTGACAATCACAGTATAACTGATCGTAGCATAGGAATATCTTTTCCTATCAAGTGCATGTCATCTAAATACCTGGACATCACTCTCTACTACCTTCTTAACAGATCCATCTCCTATTCTGATGAAGTCAAAGCCTCTGAGTGTCACAAAAAAAATAGATGATCATTTCCGCTATACCTGCTTTAGTCTATAATTAGACATAAGCTACTTTCCTTCTATGCTTCCGCTGCTCCCACGGACTACAACAACCCTCTGGCAGAGTCTTATACACGTGCACTTCTAAAGCTAGTTTAGAATGACGCCATACTCATCTTCCTGCCGGGTCTTATAGTCTAGAACAGCAGCAATGGCAAGTCTGGATGAACAAGAACCTCCATGTCACCGTCTCTAAGAAGACCGAAGTACCTCTCGGGTGCCTGAGGTTACCCACCAAATCTACGGAGTGACTAATGGAACGTCAACAACAATTGAATCCTTAGGTTCTATTAAATCTTCAGTGATCGTTTGCGGTTCTGGAATCACTTCCAGTTCTACCATACTCCCACTTCAGTTTTCTGAAAAAATCCATTTTACTATAACTGTGGCGAGTCAAGAACAATATAAATATTGATCTTCCTGATGGTAGAAAGTTAACCCTCGTCAAAGCCCGGGATAACCCACAAACAGCCATTACTGAAATGTGCCTTGAGTTTATCCGGATTCTGGTTTTAAGCATCAGCCGGACAACTCCCGATACCTTAACATCGTTAAGATATAAATTGATTCTATATATATCTAATATAGAAACAAAAGCACTAATTTAATTGGAACCAGATTCAAAATCATGCAGCTGTCTCTAGTGCATATCAACCAAATGGAAAAAGGCCATTCAGCATTACTCATCTAGGAGTGCATTCATATATGAGTAACCCGAAAGAGAAGCAAGTTCTCAAAACCATTACTATCAATGGAATACCAAACACAAGTATCTACATCTTCGACTTCCTCGAAGAATCCTGATACTTTCAGCAAATAGTTCTCTACTTTTATTCTTATACCTATAACTTCTCAAAATCTTGACCTTGCATTTCAACGAAATACCTGTCTAAAATTAGAGAAGTCATGAGTAAACAGAATATAGTACGAGTACCAACCCCATTGTCTTAATGGACACTGGACAACATACAATACTTTGTATAAGTCCCCTGAGTTCAACAACTCAAACCCTGTGTGTCGTATGTTGAAAAACTGTAGTATGGTTAAGAAGAATTACACCGCTGTTGAATGCACCTTACCTAATCACCAACCAATATAGGTAAATGTCATAGACATAATATCAAAAAGATATATCTCACTTTATAAAAATAAACGTACAGATATATCAGTTTGAAATTGGTGCATAACAACGGATATTCAAATCCATATATTTGCCGTCTGGCAAAATCCAGATGATTTCCTCAAATATTACCAATTACAACGAATTATGATATAATGAGGATCTAATCACCCAATTCCCAATATCTTTCTCCCACTCACCATCTGTAATAACATGCAGATGTGAGAAACTGATCTGGTAAATACATACCCTGGAGTTAGATTCCAACTGGGAAAACAGTTATCAATTAACATCGCACAGTGAAACTGAAACATGAAAATGTTTCGAAGGGGTTTACCGTATTCCTAGTAACGCCTCTTCCACTATCCTGATTCACGACAGTAACCATATACTTACCTGCCCTCACTCCAATCCCTTTATTATGTCTTTACTTATTACCTTCAGTACACCTTCTTTAGGCTAATTGGTTTTCTTCTTTCCCTACCCTTCGGCACCAGCCTAAGGTTTGGAAGAAGACTATCCAATAAGCGTAATAGGTGTACTCTCCTAATCCTAGGAACCCTCGCAACCTGAGAGAAGGTAATGAGAAAAGACACCTGAATAATCCTATCCAATCTCTCCAGAACCAGAATCCATCCTCGAAAAAGTTCCTTCGAGTTCGTACATAACCATACGATGGATTTATCCAATGGAAGTGGATATCCATAGTGATACGGAGTGTTCTAGAGAAAAGCAAAGGTGATGTGGAAGTGGCAGAGGTATACCTGGTTTCGTCGTGAATGATGGTGATCGCAATTTTCTTTGCCATTATTCCAATCCCTTTATATGTCTTTACTTATTACCTTCTGTACACCACAGTTAAGCTTGTTGGTTTTCTTCCTTCTCTACCGTTTGGCACCAGCCTAAGATTTGGAGGACGACTATCCAATAAGCTTAATAGGTGTATCCTCTCCTAATCTTAGGAGCCTCACAACCTGAGAGAAGGTAAAGGGAAAAGACAACCGAATAATCCTATTCATTCTCTCCAGAACCTGAATCCATCCTCGAAAAAGTTCCTTCGAGTTCGTATGTAACTATACGATGGATTTATCCAATGGAAGTGGATACTCGCAGTGATACGAGGTGTTCTGGAGAAAAGCAAAGGCGATATAGAAGTGGCAATGATGTATGCGACACCGTGACATTTCAAAAGCCAAAGTGTTTTAAGAAGGTTCGGTCAACTTGGTTCATGAGTTTTAGTCAAAAGTCGGGTCATACTCGCAGCCAGAGAGAGAGAGAGAGAGAGAAGAAACACTCAGCGTGCACTTTAACCTAGATCAGAATGGTTAATCATTTTATCTAATCTGGATGGCTCCTACTGTTTCCTCAAATTCTCCTCCAAACCCAAAAGGAGAATTAGTCAGAATCACCCGAGGAGTAATCCTACTCATCAGTGGGAATCGGGATCCAACTATCATCGCATGATAACTTGATGGAATCCACTCAAGTCACCACACTCCAGAAGGTATGCGCAAGCCTGGCAAGTTTCCTGTATGTTTGAAACTCCCGATATGATTTTTACCCCAAGCGGCTTATGACCTTGACTAGGTCAACATATCATAAGTCACAAGTCAAGTTCAACCCGTCATTATCCTGGATTAATTAGACCCACTCGTACGAGCCTTTGACTAGTAGCCCCCTTGCGGGGTGCGGGGTAGCGCCTTGTTAGAATTTTTTTTTAATGGTGGACATGTCTTGGGTGTGGGGTGCATGGAAAATGAGGGGTGTGGAGCGTCCTAAAAATGCGTGCATGGCACGTGGGCACTAGGCGCTCGCAGGTCACGTGCGTGGCACGTGGGAGCGTGGGCGCTGGCGCCCGTGGGTCACATGCCAGGCGCGTGGGCGCTTGGCGCCCGTGGGTCACGTGCGCTGCACGCGACTGCTGGACGCTGTGCGACCGCTGGGCGCTCGCGGGTCACGTGCGCGGCACGCGACCGCTGGGCGCCTACGGGTCACGTGCGCGGCACGCGACCGCTAGGCACCCGCAGGTCACGTGAGGCGCACGTGGGCGCTGAGCACCCATGGGTCATGTGCCCTGCATGCGACTGCTGGGTGCCCACGGGACACGTGCGCGGCACGCAACCGTTGGACGCCCATGGGTCACGTGCGCGGCACGCGACCACTGGAAACACCAGCGGAAAAGGAGCTTAGCCCCTGGGCTGGGAGTTGAAATCCCAAAGGTCTTCGGAGTTGAACTCCTAACAGGGATTATGTATAGATTTGGAGTTAAACTCCTAAAAAGGGGGTTGATTTATGGAGTTAAACTCCAACAGATCTTGAATGGAGTTAAACTCCTAGAAATCTTTAGATCTTCTTTTGAGCCTCGGATCCTCCTGGAATGGGAATTTTTTTGGAGATGGGTATCCTTCTTCTTCCTCTTGTTAGCTGGATCTTGGGGGGGGGGGGGAAAGGAGGCGAGACTTAAAATCTCCCCTTTTAAGGGTTTGATGGAAGATCCGAGCTCCCCTTTATGGGTTTTATGGTGAAAAACTATATTTTTGGAACAGGAAGAGTTAAACTCTTGATTTAATTCAAAAGAAAAGAAGAAGGTTTAGAACCTTGAGGAAGGAAGAGGTACAAACCCCAGAATTTTTAGAGAATGGAAAAGTTGTCATAAATATTTTCATCATGTTTGCCTTTATAGGCTACACACTTTACAAATAGCCCCTTGGGCTTTGCCAAATGGCGTTTGTGCTACCCTATGCCTTATATGCTTGTTTCATTTTGCACATAAGTCATGAGTTTTACAAAATTTTAGCTTTCTGCCCATTTACATACATTTATTTCTACAAAAAAGAATTACATTAAAACTAATTTATGGCTTCATTCCTTTTGTCATGGGGCCAGTCCTTTCCCTGCTCGGTTCTGACCTGGGCATGGGCCTACTTGGCTTGGAGTTGACTTTGATTTTGATTTGGTCAACCGGGGTATAAATTTTGACCCCAACAAATTTCCCCCTATCAATAAATGCACACCACATATGTGGGTTGTGTGCATGAAATTGATGGATCTTCTTTCGCATAGAGGTTGATTTAATCTGATTCCCATTTTAACGACATGGAGGTCGATGCTGTCCTTTTTGCGATGTGGACGGTCGGTGCTGCCATTTTTGTGACGTGGATGGTCGGTTTTACCATTTTTATGATGTGGATGGTCGGTTCTGCCATTTTTGCACCGTGGACGGTCGGTTATTCCATTTTAGTGACGTGGACGGTCGATGCTGCCCTTTTTGCGACGTGGACGGTCGGTGCTGCCACTTTTGCGACGTGGACGGTCGGTGCTGCCATTTTTATGACGTGGATGGTCGGTTCTGCCATTTTTGCGACGTGGACGGTCGATGCTGCCTTTTTTGCGATGTGGACGGTCGGTGCTGCCACATTTGCGACGTGGACGGTCGGTGCTGCTATTTTTGCGACGTGGATGGTCGGTGCTGCACTTTTAGCAAATTGGACGGTCGGTTCTGCCCTTTTAACGACTTGGACGGTCGGTTCTGCCCTTTTTGCGACTTGGACGGTCGGTGTTGCCATTTTAGCAACTTGGACGGTCGGTTCTGCCATTTTTGCGACATGGACGGTCGATGCTGCCCTTTTAGCGACTTGGAAGGTCGGTTCTACTTTTTTAGCGACTTGGACGGTCGGTGCTGCTCTTTCTGTGACTTAGACGGTCGGTTCTTCCATTTTAGCGATGTGGACGGTCGGTGATGCCATTTTAGCGACGTGGACGGTCGGTGATGCCATTTTAGCGACGTGGACGGTCGGTTCTGTCCTTTTTGTGACTTGGATGGTCGGTGCTTGATTTGACTTGCTCCGCTTCTTGCGGTGTCGGGGTTGAAGTTGACTTGCTCCGCTTTCTATGGTGTCAGGGTTGATTTGTTTGATTCGATTTATTCTGGGAGTTCCCTACCCGTCCAGCGGGACTTTTGAGCTTGGAAGCGCTACCGAGCGGGACATTAATTTGATCTGTCTGATTTCTTCCTCGTTAGGCGGGACTTTTGAATTTGAGAGGAACTTGGAATTTGGAATTTGTTTGGCATCAGCTTTGCTGCACTAGAATAATGCCAGGAGCAACTCATCATTTGCCCCGGAAGGACTTAGGATTTGGTTTTTGGGTCGGCATCAGCACCGCTAACACCGAAGCAATGCCAGGAGCGACTCATCATTTGCCTATGGAAGACTTGGGATTTGGGTTTTTGGTTGGCATCAGCACCGCTAACACTGAAGAAATGTCAGGTGCGACTCATCATTTGTCCTTGGGAAAACTTGGGGTTTGGGTTTTGGGTCGGCATCAGCACCGCTAACACTGAAGCGAAATGCCAGGAGCGACTCATCATTTGCCATTGCCCGTTGGGGAGCGATGGCTCAGGAGACAGCTTTAGATCCCTATCATCTAAGGCTTTTCAATTTTATGAGCCGTAAGGGTCTCATAAAAGAATTTTCTCCCTACGAGTCGAGAGAATCTCGCAGGTGTATTTTCTCCCTAGGAATTGTAGGGATTCCTAAGTGTGTTGCTCCTTCGTGAGTCGTAAGGATCTCACGCAGGGATTTTTTCCTCACAAGGCCGAGAGGATTTTGTGAGGGTATTTTTATCTCTTTTCATGAATTTGCGCCCTTTCGTGTTTTCACAAACTCGCCGGCAGTCCTGCTATTTTTACTTACGGAGCCCTTTCGGGTTTTTATCCGTGCCCGTTTTGCTTGTGGACATACGGTTTTTTTCGGTGGGACTTTAAATGTAGTCTCGCCGGTTGGACTTTGGGAGAGATAGGGGTCGTTTACGCCCGTAGATTGTATACGGTTTTACAGGATGTATGATCCAGACCGTAGGGCCGGTGTGCTCAATTCGTCTATGACTTGGAGCATTCACGAATAGTATTTCTTGAGATATCGGCCATTGATGGGTGTCATGGGCCTTTCTCCCTCGGTATTTATCAGCTGGTAGGACCCTCCATCAAACACTTTCTCGATGATGTAAGGTCCTTCCCAGTTTGGCTCGAATTTTCCCTTGGCATGTCGATTAGGGATGATCGGTCTTTTAAGGACCAACACCAATTCGTCTTTCTTAAAAGCACGGAGACGGGTCATCTTATCATAGGCCCGTGACATTTGGGCTCGGTACAACTCCAGATTTTGCTGTACTGCGAGCCTCTTTTCTTCGATGGCGTCAAGCTCTTTGAGCCGAAGGAGGACATTTTCCTCCTCCGTCAACTCGTGTTGTACAACCATTCTTTGGCTTGGAACTTCGACTTCGAGCGGGAGGATTGCATCCACTCCGATGAGTAGTGAGTATGGAGTGGACCGAGTTGGAGTGCGGTGCGTGGTACGATATGCCCACAACGCTTCGTGAAGCTTGAGATTCCAATCTCTCTTGTTGGCCGAGGCATTTTTCCTCAGGAGCTTGTATAGAGTTTTATTGAAAGCTTCGGCTAGCCTATTGGCTCTTGGATTATAGATGGAGGAATATCTCTAGTCTATCTTGTGCTGAGTAGCGAACTTTAAGACTTTAAAGCTCTTGAAAGAAGACCCGTTGTCAGATATGATTCTTCTCGGTGTACTAAAGCGGTATAGAATATTATGTCTGAAGAACATCAGAATATCTTCTGTTTTGACTTCTTTTAGCAGGACAGTTTCAGCTCATCTGGAGAAGTAGTCTGTAGCAGCCAATATGAATCGGTGGCCTTTGGATGATGGAGGATCAATTGGGCCAACTATGTCGGTGCCCCAAACTTCGAAAGGCTACAATGCCACCCTAGGATGCAACGGATTGGGATACTTGTGAATGAAATTACCATGAATTTGGCAGAGATGGCATTTCTTTGCATGCTCTTCGCAATCCCTTATCATGGTGGGCTAGTAATATCTAAGCCGTTTGATTTGAAGCCGCATTTTGGGGCCGGACCGGTGAGCCCTGCAGACGCCCGAGTGAACTTCTTTCATGACTTTTTGGGCTTCGGCCGATGATTGGCACCTGAGCTAGAGTTGGTCATATGATCTGCGGTATAGCGTATTATTTACAAACACGTATCGGAGAGCTCTCTTCTTCAGCTGAATCCTCATAGATTTTTCTTTGGGAAGCTTTCCGTATCGAAGGTACTTTATGAAGGGTTCTCTCCAATCGAGCCCGTCTTGAATGATCGAAGCCTCTTCGGCAGGATTGTTCTCTTGTTCTATACTTTCTTCTTCACGCAAAGGGACTCTCATTAGTTCAATGTGAGTGAACCGTTTCTTGAGTTCCACCACTCGACTTCTATATCGAGCTAACTCGGGTGTGTATATCTTATAGTCGCCGCTTACCTGGTTGACGAAAAGCTGGGAGTCACCATAGACCCGTAGCCGAAGGATTTGTATTTCTATAACAAGCTCCAGACCAGCTATCAGAGTTTCGTACTCAGCCTTGTTGTTTGTGCGAGGCTCGGTGAGAGCAAAAGAATGTCGTATGGTTCCTATCGATGGCGTGATGAACACCAATCCTATCGCTGCTTTTATCTGTGGGATGCTTGATTTGCCAGAGCTCCTCATTGATAAGGCTCCATCGAAGTAGAGCTCCTAACATGGCTCATCATTCTTGAGGAGCAGCACTTGTTCGTCGGGTAACTCACAATTGAGCGGTGATCCTTGTTTTGCCCAATCAGAGCAAAGCTCTGTTGAAATTCAAAATTCAAAATTTTGAAGCAACGCTTCAAATCTCGGGCGCAACGCGCCACATGTCAGGCGCTGATACGTCAGCGCAGCGCCCAAGAAGGCGCGCCCAATCAGAGCAAAGCTCTATTTTAAGCAAAATTAAAGGAAGCAACGCTTCAGTTGCGCAAGCACTGTGCTGCGCGACACGTGTCAGCGCAGATGCGCTAGCGCAGTTGCGCTGCGCTGTGCGCTGCGCGACACATGTCACGCGGTGGAGTATTTGCGCTAAAAAGAATTAAGATTTTAAACAAATATTTCTGTTCTTGTTAAAACAAGAAGATTTTCTTCTGTAAAACAGAAGTCCTTGGATCAAAGATCCAACGGTGGGGAAAATTCCCCAAATCACTCAGAGAAAAATCTCTTTAACAAATTTAACTAATTTATGGGCACAATAAAAAGGACCCTAGGCCTCAATTCAAAGGCATCAACATTTTCTAAAAGAAAAAAAGAGAGAAAGAGAACTCTGAAGAACTCCTCAAGAAAAAAAAAGAAGGTAAAAACCTTTAGAAGGAAGAGAAAGTTCTCTTATGAACAGATCATAAATCTAAAAACAAGATCAATGATCTTTAATAAAAATAAAAAAATAAAAAAATATATATAATAAAAATAGTGCTTTGCACTTTTTATGAACTTTTGGTTCTTTGAGATAAGAAAAAACAAGAAAAAACTTATCTTTTCTTTGATCTAAATTAGATCAAGAAATCAAATAGTGCTTTGCACTTCTGTTCTTGAATCTAAAAGATTCTTAGTGCTTTGCACTTCCAAACTGCGCTGTTGCGCTCTTGGGAGAGCGCCACGTGTCAGCAGCGCAAGCGCAGCGCACTGCGCTTGCATGACACGTGTCGTCATCACAAGCGCTTGCGCTCTCTGCTTGGCGCAAAGAGCCTGACAAATGCAAGGCATTTCTTAAAGGGCCTGGCCCAAATCAAAAAGACCTAGCAGGCCAAAATAAATTGCAAAGTAATAAAAAGGGGGCGGAGCCCAGGTGAAATTGATGCTCTGCATCTTTTATAGGCAGAGCCCAAAAAAAAAAATAGAAGTAATGCAATGCATTATTTAAGTGTGGGCAAAGCCCTAGCACAGGTCTAATAGACCAAAAATAAATAAGGGTGTTGAATATTTTCAACTGGACTTGGCCCAATTTTGGCCTTAAGTCCTCAAATTAAATTGACTGAGCACAGCTGTTCTCTTAAATTAATTTATATCCGGTTCGAGGGTACATCTCCGAATTCCTCTGACACCCATCGTTGTAATCTTTCAACGACGTCAGAGAGGTGACAGGTTCCGACGACCACACATCAATACGGACTGCGGGGTTCTTAAACTCGTGGACCGAAACGCCCTTAAAATAATATTGGACCGAAACGTCTTTAAACTAATATTGGACCGAAACGTGCTTAAACTAATGTCGGACCACCACGTCCCTAAACTGGAATATGGACCGCCACGTCCCTAAACTGGAACATGGACCGCAACGTCCTTAAACTACCTATAGACCACTACGTCCCTAAACTGGAACAATAGAGCCTCCAAATGCTCTTTTGCCGGATCTAAACGATCCCGTTTAAGTTGATCTTAGCCCCAAACACGGCTAACGTATCCTTAAACATTCAAACGGACTGCGGGGTCCTTAAACTCGTGGACCGAAACGTCCTTAAACTAATATTGGACCGAAACGTCCTTAAACTAATGTCGGACCACCACGTCCCTAAACTGGAACATGGACCACCACGTCCCTAAACTGGAACATGGACCGCAACGTCCTTAAACTACCTATGGACCACTACGTCCCTAAACTGGAACAATAGAGCCTCCAAATGCTCTTTTGCCGGATCTAAACGATCCCGTTTAAGTTGATCTTAGCCCCAAACACGGCTAACGTATCTTTAAACATTCAAATGGACTATAAAACTCCAAATCAACTTTGGTTAAAGGGTACATCTCTGAACTCCTCTGACATCTATCGTTGTAATCCTTCAATGACGCCAGAGAGGTGATGAGTCCCGACGGCCATATATTAAATGGATCACCACGTTAAGTTGATCATAGTCTCAAACAGGACTAACGTATCCTTAATGAACGTTTAAGTTGATCTTAGCCTCAATACGGCTAACGTATCCTTAAACAAAAATACCAAACCCAAATCTAAGTAAATACGGATTTGGACTAATCCACGTCCTACGGGCGACGGTATAACTTAGTCTCCGTATACAATTCACGGGCAACCACAAACAAAACAAACACACACGACACGAAGTGAAATTCTGGAGAAGGAGAAAGTGGTTATCGCAATGCGGTAGCGTAATTAACTGCAGGGGCTTGCGCCTGCAGGGAAGAGCATCCCCACAATCAAAAACCCCTCAAGCGAGGGGGAATCTGACGAAGTCTGCTACATCGGCCGCATCCGTCTAAACCTCCGATATACGGTGCCATAAATCAACTTGGCATCTTCGGAGAGGTGGACGGATAAAACCAAATAGCATCTGCCCCGAATCTCAACGTCAGGACATCGCGGTCCTGTACGCCGCCATTCGGAGGGGAACAGATTCTGGCATGCCCGGTGGGACCTTTTCCTCTTTCCACTCCACACTTCGTGTGTCGTCTTCGCGAACCAGTCGCGGTTTGTTAATGGTTGTCTTCGGATTTCAAGTTACTAAGATTTGGTCTTTTTCCTGGCACAGAACTCAAGATTCAATGGCCTCTAATTGCACCAACTGCTCGAAGTGCCACTACAACGGACGCTCCACCTCACTGGGAGGTGTAGCATATGGGCCCCAAGCGGCTTCCTTCCTCACTCCGCCAGTAGACCAGGTGACTGATTGGTTCGAAAGAGTGTGTTTTGTAGTTTAACCGCAATCAATAACGGTGTCGCGTGTAGCTAGACCGAGATGAGTACGGGTCGTCCTCAGGGAAACGTTGAATCTTTTATTCTTACTTTAGATGTGTTGAAAAAGAGAGGAGGGATAAAGAATTTTATAGAGTGGTTTCTAGATCTACGTTAAACAAGAATGTAAAATATAGATCTAGATTATTTTAAAGATGTAATTAATATAATAAGAGGGCTTGTAGGGTTCGTTAGGATTTAGTAGTTATGGATGATTAATTAAAAGTTACCCTTTTTATCCATTAATAGATTTAGAACTAGAACGACGGTGATGCGTGTAGATTAGGGTTTCTAGAGGGAAAATGAATCCCACTCTTAACCCTTATCTCGACACGGAACTCCGTTCATATCTAGCCTTTACCAAAACAATCATTAATCTAATCTCTAATCGCGGTCGGAACTAGCAAAGAATTGCTAGCGCGCCCGATTAGGATGTTAGTGATTCTTTTGATAAAGTTCCTAAACTTTATAGGACTTAAAAAGAGTTTAGGGATGTTCATCATCCATTAGCCTGCCCTAATCCTACGAACCCTAACAAGCGGAGAATTACTCGCGCATGTTGGGAGAAAAAGAGATGGAAAGAAATTGCATAATTAAACTACGAAGAAATAGAATAAGAAGAAGAAAGCTACCTTTATTAATCAACATATCAAATACACTTTGATTCCTTAGAAAATGATTACAAAAACCTAGTTTGCTTCTCGATCTCTTCTAAGGAGGTAGATGAACCGTTGATGATCAGCCTGGATGCGTGAGCCGTCTTGGACTTCGTGATCGCGTCGGCTTGATGATTTTTTCCAAGAGGCTCTCGGTGCCTTTTTATAGTGCAAAGACAGAATCTTTAGGTTGGAAACTTGGTAAAATTCAGCAGTGATTGATCTCCCAAAATTGTAGATAAAGATCTCTCTAGATTGCCGCGGATCCGCGGCCAACAGGGGGTTTGGCCGCGGTTCCGCGGCCAATGGTAGAGATCTCCTGATGAAATTTCTTGGGCTTGCTTCTTGTGACATGTGGCAATCCTAGGCACCTTCAGAATTTAGAAATCTTCTCTTGGTTGCTTCCAGACTTGGTCTCCAAGTTTTGATTCTTAATTAGGCAAGTCTTCTTCAACAACTTGATTTGCTTGATTCTAGTCTTGGAAAATTCTGCACAACTTGAAAATATTCTGCACAACAACTCAAATAAGATTTAGTAGGCTTAGTTCTACTAGGATTTGGTCAATAGATTTATTTGCATACATTTTCCTACCAAATGCTAATTAAAATATATTAACACATGGAAAATAATGTTTTTACACATAAACCCTCATATGCATAATATATTATAATAAAGTCCTATTTTTATATGAAAATGGTAGGAAAAATATAATACAAATGTGCAGTTTTATCAACTGAACAAATACCCCCAAACTTATCTTTGATCGTCCCGAGCAAACTAGTTTATTTAAGAGGAGAAAAAGAAAGGAGAAAACTAAGCACACTTTCGTAGGCAGACACGATTGCACTGAGCACGTGCAACAAGCCGTTAAACCTCTAGGTGTCCCTAGTAGGAGGAGTGTTGTCTCCTGAGGGTTTTCAGCGGATTACACCCATAAAATCCTATAATAAAAGAGAGATGGTGAAATTTACATATAAAGATAAGAACCATAAAAGAAAGACTTTGAAAATAAGAGTTTCCAACTAATCTAGCTTTTCGGTTGTCATGAGCCCTATCTTAATTGTCATGAAAAAATGTTAGAAATCACATTATCCCTCAATAAAACATCGTCTTTATTCTTCATTCCTACCTTTCATCCAAACATTGATCATATAACCCCACGTGTGTATCAAGAACATCCCTACACTCGAAGAATTCAATTCAAGCTATCATACTCTTGTCCATCTATCTTAGTACTTTTTATTTTGATGAATATTAAGATTTGCTCACACATTTTCATTCGACCGTTAATACTTCTTGAGGTACTAACAGACCTATTACTTATGTGCTTGCTGATTAGGTGATAATATTTTCCTCGTCTTGCTCCACCTAAGGCTTAGCAGTGACTCCCAGACTAGTTGGCCTTAGGGCACTAGGTGAAGAGGCACCCTCGCTATATTTTTTTATTGCTGCCTTGGCGATAACAAAACCAGTGTTCATTTTTTTCTTTTCATCCTTTTTATATTTTCTTCATTTTATTTTTTTCATTTCCTTCATACTTTGGCTTTTAGACAAGAGCATTTCAAGGTATCCTCTACTATCCCGAGTTTCAAGACGTGTGTAAGTGCATATAGTAGGGTATCAACATTCAAATGTTTGGCTTCCAGAATAAAAACTATTTTTCAGACTTATTTTTATACTTAGATTAGTGACTTCCTTCATCTTACTAACCCTTGGGACAACAGCTCATAACTACTTATTACCAGTTCGTTTAAGAAAACTTTTAATTTTCTTGGTTTTCTTAAATTATTCTTATCTTTTGGATGTAATTCTTCACTTTCTACTCTTTTGTTATAAAAGAATTTTTTTTAAAAATTGTTGAAAATGTTGTGCTTATGCAAAGTATGATGCAAATTGATGTGTAAATAAGCACAAACCTCCCCCAAACCTGTTTACAGCAGTGTCCTCACTGATGTCATCCGTTAAGCTCAAAAACCTGTACTTGGGAGGAAATTATTAATGGGGGTAAGAATATATGAAAGTGAAAATCATCCCCCAAACTTATTTTAGGCTCATAATTTTGTAAAAATCATTTTCTTTCAAGAGCCAAAATATACCACCCCCCCGAACTTGAGTTAAACAATTTTAATCTTTTAAAATCACACGAGGGGGTCAAGGTTATTGGTCAATGCCAAGCTTTGCAAAGACCGAAGGTCAACACCAACCATTCAAAAATTTTATCGATGAAGCACCAAGGTTGGTGGAAGAACATTTCACCTTTCGACGTGAAGAAGTGGGGAGGTGATAAGAGGTGTAATGGAAAAGAATTGGGTCTCAATTTGGAGAGACGACACAGTGATAGTAATGATGGATTACTCGCATTATCATGATTGTCCAAAAGAAGGGGTGGAGGTCTAATTTCTTCATCTTTGAGTTGATTCATCTCAACACCCGTATCTTTTAAAAATGCGAGTTCATCAGCGAAAATTTCCTCAAAGCTTTCGTCGATACCCCGAAGAATATGTCATCAGAAAAAATGGGGTGATCGTCCGACTCTATAAAAAGTTCCTCATCAGTGTTAGATGTTGACCTGGACAACTCGGTGGAAGAGTACATGGTTGGGTCTAACAACATATGAAAAGAGTCAGTATCATGAGGTTGATCAAATTCGCTGCTGTCGACATCCATTAATTCGAAAGAACACACATGAGCATAGGGTTCGGAGGGTTCACTTCCCAACTTGTAAATGTTAAGCTCAATTGACTTCTTTCCAAAGGATAAGGTCATAGAGCCGTTTCTACAATTGATTACTGCGTTGGAAGTGGCCAAAAAGGGCCGACCGAGTATCACCGGGATTTGATTGCGTGGGTTTGTCACAGGTTGTGTATCTATAACGATAAAGTCCACAGGGAATATGAATTCCCCGACTTTGATTAACACATCCTCTAGCTCACCCCTTAGTTGGGTGATAGATCGATCGGCCATCTGAAGAGTGCAATGCGCAGGTTTTAACTCTCCAATCCCTAATTGCTCATAAACAGAATACGGAAGCAAGTTAACACTAGCACCTAAATCGAGTATAGCACGATTGATATTTTTACCCCCAATAGAAATTGAAATTGTAGGACTTCCGGGATCCTTTCGTTTCTTGGGTAGTTGTTGCGTAAAAGCAGTGCTCACATTACTCATAAGAAAAACTTTTTTAGGTACTTGAACTTTTCTCTTCCTAGTGCACAAGTCTTTTAGGATTTTTGCATATGACGGAACTTGTTGAATAGCATCTAGGAGAGGAATGTTTATGTTAACTTGCTTAAAAATTTCCACAATCTTCTCCATTTGTGGACTTGGTCTGTTGCCCCTTAACCTGTTTGGATAAGGTGCGTTATCAATAAGGGTTTGGTCCAACATTGGAGAGGATTGTGGGGACGGATTCGATCCCAAAATTGGAGTAGGAATCGACTTAGATAGATTTGGCGAAATGGGCGAAGGGTTCGAGCCTTGGGGAAAACGGAGAATAGGCTCGGATGAAGGTGGGAGACTAGACGAATTAGGGGAAGAAGAAGAAGCTGGGGTATCATTGGTGTCACTATCATCACACTGCTCACCCACTCGGTTATTCAGCACTTTGCCCGATCTCAACGTGGTAACAGCACTCACATTATAACTTTATGAGTGGCCATGATTAGGTATGGGTTGAGATGGGAGTTTCCCTTTCTCTCTCGCACTCATTGCGGCATTTAACTGTGCGATTTGGTTTTCTATTGATTTAATACTCTCACTATGGGAGGCGGAGTTTTTCGTTAGGGTATCAATAGAAGACGTCATCTCAGCCGACAATTGCATGAACTGTTTCATGAACATATCCAAAGTTTGTGCAAGTGAGTTGTCAGTACCGGCCACTTGTGGTGTAGAAATGTTGGCCGGATTTTGGAAATTCTGTGACTGAAAGGGGGGCTGATTCTGTGATTGTGGTTGCTGTGGAGGAGGTCTTTGATAATTGCTTTGTTGGTTTTGGTTCCAAGCAAAGTTAGGATGGTTCCTCCATCCTTGATTGTACATGGAAGAATAAGGGTCGTTTCTAGGTCGCTGCTGAAAAGCAGCATTAGCTTTAAACGATGCATTCATAGGACATTCCTCCGTTAAGTGTGAAGGATCCGAACAGCAACCACAGACGGTCTTAGGAAACGTGACCTGATTTAAGGAGAATGATGAGAACTTGTTTTCAATAGCGTCGAGTTTCTTCTGTATCGCTGCCATTTCGGCTTTTACTGCGATAGAAACATCGAGCTGGTGAATACCTCCCTTAGTTGAAGGTGGTCTTACGCTTTCCCACTGCAACGTGTGTTCAGCAAGGTCTTCCAGATATTTCCAAGCTTCACCGTCATCTTTAGACATGAAATTGCATTGACACATTGTTTCAAGCATCTGCTTTGTCGCTGGATTAATGCCCTCATATATAATCCGACATAAATCCCATCTTTATATTCCGTGATGGGGGCATTGGACAAGCAGATCTTTGAAACGTTCAAAGCACTTCCAAAATGGTTCATTAGGAAGCTGGGTGAACTGGTTGATCTCGCTCCTAATATGGGCAGTCTTATGGTTTGGGTAAAACTTCTTAAGAAATGCTATGACAAATTCATCCCAATTAGTGATGGAGTGTGCGACAGTATTGTAAAGCCATTTTTCTGCCAAGTCGCACAGTGTGAATGGGAGAAGACGTAAGCGCATAGCATCTAAAGTCAATTATGAAATACCCATCATTACGCATACGTTTTCGAATTTGGTGATGAAAACGTACGCGTCTTCCGACTCAAGCCTGTGAAATTTGGGCAGCAGATTGATGTAGTGGGGTTTAATTTCAAAATTATCCCCGTTAGGTGGTGGAAGAGATAGACAAGTGGGAAGAGAACCACGGATAGGATAGCATCTCTCTTGGAGAGAGATGCACGGTGGATTCTGCGCACCTACGGGCGGTGGCAGCGTGGTGTTATATTCTGATGGAGTGCCGTCCATCTCGGTCGTTGTAGTATAGTGGTGAGTATTCCCGCCTGTCACGCGGAAGATACCAGAGAAGTGTGAAACCCTAGATCTCCTGTTTCCTCAAGTCCGTGATTCCAGATTCCCTCGCAAAATTCACACACAAATCGTTAAATATGCAATTTGCAGTTTTGTTTTAATAATGATATGAATCGTCTAAGAATTCAACACAAATAGCAAGAATAAAAAATTGCGCACGTATCCCCGGCAACGGCGCCATTTGATTGGTTCGAAAGAGTGTGTTTTGTAGTTTAACCGCAATCAATAACGGTGTCGCGTGTAGCTAGACCGAGATGAGTACGGGTCGTCCTCAGGGAAACGTTGAATCTTTTATTCTTACTTTAGATGTGTTGAAAAAGAGAGGAGGGATAAAGAATTTTATAGAGTGGTTTCTAGATCTACGTTAAACAAGAATGTAAAATATAGATCTAGATTATTTTAAAGATGTAATTAATATAATAATAGGGCTTGTAGGGTTCGTTAGGATTTAGTAGTTATGGATGATTAATTAAAAGTTACCCTTTTTATCCATTAATAGATTTAGAACTAGAACGACGGTGATGCGTGTAGATTAGGGTTTCTGGAGGGAAAAGGAATCCCACTCTTAACCCTTATCTCGACACGGAACTCCGTTCATATCTAGTCTTTACCAAAACAATCATTAATCTAATCTCTAATCGCGGTCGGAACTAGCAAAGAATTGCTAGCGCGCCCGATTAGGATGTTAGTGATTCTTTTGATAAAGTTCCTAAACTTTATAGGACTTAAAAAGAGTTTAGGGATGTTCATTATCCATTAGCCTACCCTAATCCTACGAACCCTAACAAGCGGAGAATTACTCGCGCATGTTGGGAGAAAAAAAGATGGAAAGAAATTGCATAATTAAACTACGAAGAAATAGAATAAGAAGAAGAAAGCTACCTTTATTAATCAACAATATCAAATACACTTTGATTCCTTAGAAAATGATTACAAAAACCTAGTTTGCTTCTCGATCTCTTCTAAGGAGGTAGATGAACCGTTGATGATCAGCCTGGATGCGTGAGCCGTCTTGGACTTCGTGATCGCGTCGGCTTGATGATTTTTTCCAAGAGGCTCTCGGTGCCTTTTTATAGTGCAAAGCCAGAATCTTTAGGTTGGAAACTTGGTAAAATTCAGCAGTGATTGATCTCCCAAAATTGTAGAAAAAGATCTCTCTAGATTGCCGCGGATCCGCGGCCAACAGGGGGGTTTGGCCGCGGTTCCGCGGCTAATGGTGGAGATCTCTTGATGAAATTTCTTGGGCTTGCTTCTTGTGACATGTGGCAATCCTAGGCACCTTCAGAATTCAGAAATCTTCTCTCGGTTGCTTCCAGACTTGGTCTCCAAGTTTTGATTCTTAATTAGGCAAGTCTTCTTCAACAACTTGATTTGCTTGATTCTAGTCTTGGAAAATTCTGCACAACTTGGAAATATTCTGCACAACAACTCAAATAAGATTTATTAGGCTTAGTTCTACTAGGATTTGGTCAATAGATTTATTTGCATACATTTTCCTACCAAATGCTAATTAAAATATATTAACACATGGAAAATAATGTTTTTACACATAAACCCTCATATGCATAATATATTATAATAAAGTCCTTTTTTTATATGAAAATGGTAGAAAAAATGTAATACAAATATGCAGTTTTATCAACTGAACAGTGACCCAGGCCACCACTGGCCTGTTCTTCGGGACCATGATCCCACCTACAAGCTTTTCTGAGCCAAAACTTGCACCGGAAGTGAACAAGAAGTCGGTCTTCGACCGGCTCACTGCTACGACGACCCCTGTCAACAGGTCGCCAACTACCAGACCAACAGCCTCTGTTTTCGCCAGGCTGGATCAGAACTCTAAATTGGCTGTCTCAAGGAAGGCAATAACTGCTGCTCCAGAAGTCGTCAAGACGGCTTCCCCTGTCAAAGAGTCAGTCTTTTCAAGATTGACGATTCCTGCTCTTGCCCCTGCCCGAGGATCTGTCTTCGACAGGTTAAATATCACCCCACAAAAGACAACCTCAGTCTTTAAGAGGTTAACACCGGCAGTGCCTCATTCGGGCAGGGGGCAAAAAGAAGATGTCTCAATCTCCGAGCCAGTCCCAACGGTTCGTCATGCTCGACGTCGCCATTGGCAGTGAGTGAGGAAGGCAGGGGGCAATTCCCCCTCAGGGCTAACTCCACTGGCTCCAGTGGTGGAAGTCAACGCTGCTGTTCCAACTGGGAACAGCTTTGAACTGCTGAGGAGGGTACGGAAGAATTCTCCAACCGCTACACTGAAAAGATCTCCTCCGCCTGCGGAGAGAGTCCCAGAAACAAAGCAAGAACAGCCCCCTCAATGGCTGTCCTCAAGAAGTTATAAAGTTTGGAGGAGGGTTCAAGACTCCGTGATCGACACGGATCACTGCCGTCAACGAAAGAAGATGAAGGTGCAAAAAGAAAAGGACCGTCCTACTAAACAGCAGAGGACAACGATCACCAAGATGCCCACTGCAATGGCCCCTTCAACTTCAACGGCCCACAAAAGAAGAAGGCCGGAGAAAACCCCCGCGCCCGTGGCAAATGCCAAAGGTGGTGAGCCTAAACGCCCTAAGTCCGGGGGCATGATAGTTCATACAGTTTATGTGGCATCGGGAAAGGAGGATAGCCGCATATCAACAGGTCATAGACCGCACACGAGGTCGGTGACCAAGGCTCAGGAGTGTAGGGTGTTTTTCGTCACCCCATTGAGATGGGAATACGCGCACGCTTATCAGGCGTACTACAGATTCCCCCTGCCTAGGGTAGGCCGGGGTTTAATGATTGTGGGGATCCGAATCTCCGGCAGCCGCGGACTAAGCTGCCGTTAATTACCCCTCGCCTTTGGGGCGAGGGAACCTCCGATTAACGGGTTAAACTGGTCATGCGAACTCAATGTGCAGTGTACGTGTGTTCTGTTCTGAAGGGGGGGTTTTGGATATATCGGGAGCCACGCAGAGTTTTTATGGGGGTCCCGCTACCCGGATAGCGGGCTGGGGGTCAAGGGGGCTAGCAGCCCCCTTGCGGGGTTCGGGGCAGCGCCCCGGCCCGAAAATTTTTTTGAGGGGGAGAGTGTGGCGGAGTATGTGTATGTGTACATTTGTATACATATGTATATATATACATGTATATATAAATAAAGGGGAAAAGGGCATCCAAAGGATGCGTGGGGCAGCACCTTGGGTGCTGTGCGCTTAGGTGCTGTGCGCTCAGGCGCAAGCGCGCCACGTGTCGGCACGTGGACGCTTTGCGCATGAGCGCTGCGCGCAGGTGCGCAAGCTCGCCACGTGTCGGCACGCGGGCGCTTTGCGCACTTGCGCAAGCGCGCGCGCCACGTGTCGGCACGCGGGCGCTTTGCGCACTTGCGCAAGCGCGCGCGCGCCACGTGTCGGCACGCGGGCGCTTTGCGCACTTGCGCTGCGCGCTGCTAAAACAAATTTCTCAGAAGAGAAATCAGAGAGGAGTTGGACTCCTGAGTGTTTTTTTTTTTTTTTGGTTTAGTGAACGATGTTCTTCTTCCTCCTGTTGCTTGCTGGATCTTGAAGATCAAGAGATGTGAAATCTCAAAATCTCTTCTTTTTCAGATCTAATGATAGATCCAAGTTTCCCTTTGTCGGTTTTGTGGTGAAAAACTAATTTGTTTTGAAAAAAGAAGAGTAAAACTCTTGATTTAATTCAAGAGAAAGAAGAAGGTTTTGGAACCTTGAAGATGGAAGAAAGAGCTCAGCTCTGAGACTTTTTTTGTTTGGAGAGAGAGAAAGTTGTGAGATATTTTCATTATCTTTTGCCTTTATAGGCTATACACTTTGCACATAGCCCCTTGGGCTTCACAAAATGGCATTTTGCCTATCCCATGGCTCATGTGTCATTTCTTTTTGCACATAAGCCATGGGCTTTACAAAAATTTGGCTTTATGCCTATTTTTCTTACATTTATCCATAAAACAAAACAAAAGAAATACAACAAAATTATTTATTACAAAATTTTAATCTTGGCATGGGGGGAGGCCGGCCGTTTCTTGTTCGGGCTCGACCCGGGCATGGGCCCACTGGATCTGGGCTTGGGCCCACTTGGCTTGGGGTTGACTTGGATTTTGACTTGGTCAACCGGGGTGTAAATTTTTACCCTAACAAATTGCCCCCCATCAATAAATGCACACCACATATGTGGGTCGTGTGCATGAAATTGATGGATCTTCTTTCACGTGGAGGCGGCTTGATTTGGTTCCCACCTTTTGGGAAGCTGGCACTGCCCTTTTTACGACATGGACGGTCATTGCTTGACATGTCTCCGAGACGGAGTGTCCGTGATAGACGTTTCCCTGGCCCGGAGTGATCTGGTTCCCGCTTTGTAGGAATCCTGTGCTGCCCTTTTTACGACGTGGACGGTCGGTGCTACCCTTTTTGCGACTTGGACGGTCGTTGCTGCCCTTTTAGCGACGTGGACGGTCGATGCTGCCCTTTTTGCGACTTGGACGGTCGGTGCTGCCATTTTAGCGACTTGGACGGTCGGTGCTGCCCTTTTAGCGACGTGGACGGTCGGTTCTGCCCTTTTTGCGACTTGGACGGTCGGTGCTGCCCTTTTAGCGACGTGGACGGTCGATGCTGCCCTTTTTGCGACTTGGACGGTCGGTGCTGCCCTTTTAGCGACGTGGATGGTCGATGCTGCCCTTTTTGCGACTAGATGAAATGCACTCTCAAAGTCCTCTCGACTTTGAGAGGAGAAAATTCCCGCGTGAGATCCTTACGACTCACAAAGGAGCAACACACTTACGAGTCCCCACGACTCCTATGGAGAAAATACGCCTACGAGATCCTTTCGACTCGTAGGGAGAAAATGCTTTTATGGGACCCTCACAGCCCATAAAATTGAAAAGTCTTAGGTGATAGGGATCTAAACCTGCCTCCTAAGCCATCAATTCTCAAATTCTCTCGGGGCAAATGATGAGTTGCTCCTGGCATTATTCCAGTGCAGCAATGCAGATGCCAAACAAAAACCAAAATTCCAAAATCCTCTCCATGACAGATGATGGTTCGCTCCTGGTACCATATTCCAGTAGAGCGATGCTGATGTCACCCCAAATCAAAATCAGCAAGTCAGAATCCAAGCTCGACACCGCAAGAAGCGGAGCAAGTCAAGTCTACCCCTGACACTGCAAGAAGCAGAGCAAGTCAAATCAAGCATCGACCGTCCACGTCGCTAAAAGGGCAGCATCGACCGTCCAAGTCGTTAAAATGGCAGCATCGACCGTCCACGTCGCTAAAAGGGCAGCACCGACCGTCCAAGTCGCAAAAAGGGCAGCATCGACCGTCCACGTCGCTAAAAGGGCAGCATCGACCGTCCAAGTCGTTAAAATGGCAACATCGACCGTCCACGTCGCTAAAAGGGCAGCACCGACCGTCCAAGTCGCAGAAAGGGCAGCATCGACCGTCCACGTCGCTAAAAGGGCAGCACCGACCGTCCAAGTCGCAAAAAGGGCAGCATCGACCGTCCACGTCGCTAAAAGGGCAGCACCGACCGTCCAAGTCGCAAAAAGGGCAGAACCGACCGTCCACGTCGCTAAAAGGGCAGCATCGACCGTCCAAGCCGTTCGGTGTGCATGAAGTCCGCTATGAAGATTCTCGGTACTTTATGAACCACCAAAATGCTAAGCCACAACTGACTGAGGATAGACCGACCCCAAGACTCAAAAGCAAATCTGCGCCGGCTGTCACTTTCAAGAGCAAAAACACCCAAGTGCGCCCGCATTTCGGTAGCGACACTGACGAGTCCGACGCTGGAAGCCCGTCCTCCCGTAAAACTCGTCCTCGTTTTGGCAGCGATACAGACGAATCTGTTACTGAAGGCCCATCTAGCAGCAAAGTCCGCCCTCATCTTGGCAGCGACACTGAAGAGTCGGAGGAAGAGGACCTGCCGTGCAACAGCGATGCAGATTGGACCCCTATGCAACAAGAGAAACTACGAGAGACCTTCGAAGTTGCAGAAGGGTCCCTAGCCGTGACAAGGGTACCAGAGCAGATGTATAAAGAGCTCGATGCGTTATCAGTCTCCACCGTGGACCAGCTGAAGACTTTCTACGTTCCCGGGAGGAAAAGTGGACAGAAGGGCATCCTGTTTTATGGGTCAAACCCCGTTGCGCACCCGGACGATTTGTCTGTTGCGTGCCTTCCATATGAGAGAGGCATAAGAGCCGTCCTCAATCCCAGATACTATGCGCTCGAGATGCGGGAATACTTTAAGAAGTGCGGATGCCGGTTATATCAAACGGAGTCCGAAGCAAAGTTTTACGAAGGCCTATAGCATCCGCCCCAGGTCCGAGCACTCATCGATGGACGAATTCCAGATAGACGGGGCATAGGATACATTCAACCTGATTCCAAAGCGTGCTATATGATCCATGTTGGTGAGGCCAGCGAAAGATCAAATGATGACGACGAGATAGCCGAGCCAGAAGAAGCTCCTCAAGAGCTCGAAGATGGCGGACAAGCAACCTTTGACGAGCTAACCGAGGTTGACTTAGGAACGCCCGATAATCCAAGGCCGACCTACATCAGCTCGCTCTTGTCAGAGGAAATGAAAGCGCAGATAATCGCCCTGCTGCATGAGTTCGTCGACTGCTTCGCGTGGACATACAAAGAAATGCCTGGCCTTTCCCCTGAAGTGGCCGTACATAAGTTGGCTATATCTCCTGATGCTAAGCCAGTCAAATAAGCTACTCGAAGAATGAGAAGGGAGTTGGAAGAAAAGGTCATTGAGGAAATCAAGAAACTCATCGATGCCGGCTTCATCAGGGAAGAGAAATATGCAGACTGGATCGCATGCATAGTCCCAGTGAAGAAGAAAAATGGGCAGATCCGAGTCTGTGTCGATTTCAGGGACCTCAATAAGGCATGTCCTAAAGATGACTTCCCGCTACCGGTCATGGAAATGATGGTCGATGACACCTCAAATTATGAACTGTTCACCTTTATGGACGGCTCGTCTGGATATAATCAGATCAAGATGTCGCCTGGGGATGAGAAGCACACAGCATTTCGAACCCCGATCGGGATATATTGCTACAAGGTAATGCCATTCGGATTGAAGAACGCGGGTGCTACATATCAGAGGGTAATGACTAATATCTTTGATGACCTAATCCATAAAGTCATCGAATGCTATGTTGATGATCTGGTCATCAAGACTAAAGCCAAGGCCGATCATATCCAAGATCTCAGGACCGTTCTCACCAGACTGAGGCAATACGATCTGAAGATGAATCCTTTAAAGTGCGCTTTTGGCGTGTCATCGGGAAAATTCCTGGGCTTCATAGTTCGACATCGAGGGATCGAAGTTGACCCATCAAAGATAAAGGCCATCATGGAGATGCCCCCTCCGAAGAGTCTGACGCAGCTGAGATCTTTTCAAGGCAAGCTTGCTTATATACGGAGGTTTATCTCAAATTTATCAGGGAGATGCAGGCCCCTCTCAAAGCTCATGAAGAAAGGAGCTCCTTTTATCTGGGATGCCGAATGTCAAGCAGCTTTCGAAAGCATCAAACAGTACTTGTTGCACCCTCCAGTGCTGGCCGCTCCCATTCCAAATAAACCGCTGATTCTCTACACTGCCGCGCTGGACGAGTCACTCGGTGCGCTCCTTGCCCAGAATAATGAGGAGGGAAAAGAAAATGCCCTCTACTACCTCAGTCGAACTCTAGTCGGGGCGGAACACAACTACTCCCCAATCGAAAAGCAATGCCTGGCTCTGATATTTGCTGTGAAGAAGCTGAGGCACTATTTGCTCGCTCATCGGGTTATGCTGATCTCCAAGGTCGACCCGCTCAAACACTTGATGACCAAAGCAAGCCTAGCCGGCAGAATGGCAAGATGGGCTGTCATGCTACTTGAGTTTGACATAGTTTATACCCCTCAGAAAGCAGTAAAAGGGCAAGCTCTTGCAGACTTTCTCGCCGCTCATCCCATACCAGAAGGGTCGCCGCTAAATTGTGAGTTACCCGATGAACAAGTGCTGCACCTCGAGGAAGATGAGCCATGTTGGGAGCTCTACTTCGATGGAGCCTCGTCAATAAGGACCTCCAGTAAATCAAGCGTCCCGGAGATAAAAGCAGGGATAGGATTGGTGTTCATCACACCATCAATGGGAACCCTACGGCGTTCTTTTGCTCTCACCGAGCCTCGGACAAACAATGAAGCTGAGTATGAAGCTCTGATAGCTGGTTTGGAGCTTGCCATAGAAATGGAAATCCTTCGGCTACGGGTTTACGGTGACTCCCAGCTTGTCGTCAACCAAGTAAGCGGCGACTATAAGATATACAAACCCGAGTTAGCTCGGTACAGAGGTCGAGTGGTGGAACTCATGAAACGGTTTACTCACATTGAACTAACGAGGGTCCCTAGAGCGTTGAACGGAAAGGCTGATGTACTCGCTTGCTTGGCCAAGGAGCTGGCTGATCCTGACAAAAACTAATTTGTTTTGAAAAAGGAAGAGTAAAACTCTTGATTTAATTCAAGAGAAAGAAGAAGGTTTTGGAACCTTGAAGATGGAAGAAAGAGCTCAGCTCTGAGACTTTTTTTGTTTGGAGAGAGAGAAAGTTGTGAGATATTTTCATTATCTTTTGCCTTTATAGGCTATACACTTTGCACATAGCCCCTTGGGCTTCACAAAATGGCATTTTGCCTATCCCATGGCTCATGTGCCATTTCTTTTTGCACATAAGCCATGGGCTTTACAAAAATTTGGCTTTATGCCTATTTTTCTTACATTTATCCATAAAACAAAACAAAAGAAATACAACAAAATTATTTATTACAAAATTTTAATCTTGGCATGGGGGGAGGCCGGCCGTTTCTTGTTCGGGCTCGACCCGGGCATGGGCCCACTGGATCTGGGCTTGGGCCCACTTGGCTTGGGGTTGACTTGGATTTTGACTTGGTCAACCGGGGTGTAAATTTTTACCCCAACAAGGAGCAGCAGCAGAAGCGCCAAGAAATGATGAACGCTATGGCCGCACTTACAGGGCCAAAAGAAAACCTTGAAACGTCCTCGGATGAACGCCAAGAGGAAGAAACCGACGCCGAATTCCTTCGTCGGATATTGGAGAAGAAGGACAAAGAGGCTGCTGAACAAGCAGCCAACATACAGCGTATGGGCCTCCTCTTTCAAGACATGATAGGGATGATGATACAACAAGATCCTCCAGCTGAAGAGCCCCCGATCGTCCTTGGAGACGATAGGGAAGAAACATCAAATCCTCCACCAGCTCTGTCGATGGCTAAGGAGGATACAATCTCCAAAGCCGATTTGGATGAGTACATCGCCCAGCAAATACGGGTTCATCATGCGACCGAAGCGGCCGGTCAGGTCGTAAAAACGGGGCGGCCATATCCAAGTTGGTATGATCAAATCAAGTACCCACCCGGTTACACAATTCCCAAGTTCCATGTCTACAAGGGGACGGGCAATCCTCACCAGCATGTTGCCCAGTTCAGGGCATTCTGCGGCAACACCGGCGGTGATGACAAGCTGTTGCTTCGCCAGTTTGTTGGAAGCTTATCAGATACGGCGTTTGAATGGTACTCTGAGCTCCCGAACGACTCTATTAAAACCTTCGTGGAGATGGAGCTGCTGTTTACTCAGCGTTTTGCAAGCGCCAGTGAACGTACCCCGATGACGGCACTGATTAACGCCAGGGTAAAACCCGGCGAGACGTGGGTTCAGTACTCTATACGATGGCGGAACTTATGGTCGAAGTGTGAGCAGCGTATTGAAGAAGCTCTCGCGGTGGGTATGTTTGTTGGAACCCTCGATCCGCAAGCAACCATCTCGCAATTTATGATGTTCTTCAAGACGACCACCTTCCAGGCACTAATCGACAAGCTGGCGCAAATGGATCAGATGGGCCATAAACCTCCTCTTCCAAAGCCGGACTCCCGAAATGAGAAGGGAAAGGGAAAAGCGATCGTCGTCGCTAATGCTCAACAACAACCGAGCGACTCGAAGCCGGTTGCTCGTCAAAATAATATGCGCCCGTACGTACCCCTTGAGGATAGGATGGGACGTCCTTATTCCTTTCCCCGCGATAAAACGAGGAGGTTATTCGAGCTGGCGTTGCACAACAGACTCATAAATCTGCCGGATCTAAAACGTCCGTTGCAACCAAGTGACGTCAACGAGCCCAACTACTGTCCTTATCATCGAGTACTAGGCCATCCGATCGAAGATTGCTACGTTTTCAAGAATTGGCTTGAAAACCAGTACCGACAGGGCAAGTTCGCATTATCCGACAAATGGAAGGTGAATCCCCCATAGCCCCACACCTCTAAGGGGACGAATACGCCGGGGGCAATATGCTCTGTCGTTGAAGAAACTCCTTGGGAGGTTGTATTATCAGCCAAGACAAAGAGGATGCTGAACGACCTTCAGACATGTCCAGCGATTAGGTGGAAGAACCCGTTGGAACCGCAGGTCATTGAGGGGATGTTGAAGCCACGTCCAACTCCAAAGACCGATGGTGGTGGCTCAAGCACTCGCAACCAGCCGTCAAAATCCTCGAAGAAGAAGAAAAAGAAGTCAAAGAAGCCTGTGAAGTCTGGAGACAAGCGCACGGACCTACAAAAACAAATTGACACGCTGGAGGAATACAACCAGAAGGCACGGACTCCCGTTACATTCTAAGAGTTTCTCAACCACGTCTTTCAAGAGGAAGGTGAGGGAGAAAGTTCGTCAGATGAATCTGAAGAATGCGTGGCGAGCTGTCATATGATTTCCCATTCGTTCACGAATGATGAGGAGACTTCTTGTACTGAAACGCTGGGGGCAGACCCTGAATCAAAAATTCTGGGGCCATCAGATGAGGAAATTGACGCATTCCTCAACGAAGCTCGATTGAGAAGTAAAGCTGATCGAGAATGCGAGACGGTTATATTCGAAAGGGCCAAACGCCAACGACTTGATGAAAGAGCTGAGATGATCCCGCTGGAGCAAAACACCTCCACGGCCGACAAAAGCCAATTCAAGATGAGGAAAAAGTTTGCTAAGGCCATATCAATGGGCATGAAGCTACCATCCTCTGAAGGAAACATCACTGGTGAAGTGGAAACGCACCCCTCCTATTGCTTATATCATCAAAAGATTTCGCACCCCACATAAGAGTGCAAAGCTTTCGATAGATGGTGGCAAGGATACGTTGCTCATCGACAACGCTTTAAGCTGGAAAAGCGTAAAACTCGTCGAGAACAAAGAAATACAACCGAAGGGATTAAAAGAACTACCGGCAATTGTTGCATGGTTAACACTGGTAGATCACAAGTGCTCACGTTCGGGAGCGATTCTGATGAGGAGCTGGAGCTTGGCCCCCTCTTTAAAGAGTCCACTTCGGGAAAAGAAGAAGTACCGAAGGTTTGCGAAAATATCCGGCTACATAATCGCACGCTGCCCGAAAAGAACCTCGGACCCTCGAACAAAAAAGATAAAGGGAAAGAAAAGGCCACTGAAGATATCGTCTTATATGACCAAGTGGTGGAAGAGCTAGCTGCCAAAGACCCACCAAAGAAGAATAAGGTGGATTACAACGTCTTAGCATATCTGAGGAAGCTGCCCTCACAGCTCAGCATTCTTGACGCCCTTTTGCTATCAAAAGAGGCGAGATATTCGTTGATTAAGGCGCTCCAAGACCCAGAACAATTCCAAGCATGCCTGGCCGAGGAAAAGATGAAGGATGAATTGGAGGAAGTGCACACGGCCGATGTTACTTTTGGCGATGAAGACCTTCTACTTGGGACGTGCGAACACAATCGCCCCCTCTATGTCTCAGGATACTGTCACGATATAAAGATAGGCAAAATCCTGGTCGACAATGGATCCTCCGTTAACCTCCTCAATGTACGGGCCTTAAAAGAAATCTGCATGAGCGTCCAGCACCTTGCTCGTGACAAGATCACCATCTCCGGGTTCGACTCCCAGTCATCAAGAACTCTTGGGTCTGTGATACTGACGCTACGCTTCGGACTGCTCGTCACGGACATTAAGTTCCACGTCATAGACGCCAAGACATGCTACAACGCTTTGCTCGGCCGACCATGGTTACACGAGTACAAGATCATCCCTTCTACACAGCATCAGTGTATGAAATATTTTAAGGATGGTCTCGAGTATACTGTGACGGGAGAACTGAACCCGTTCTCTGTGAACGAGGTCCGCAAATACGAAGATGCCAAATACTTCTTACCGGATTTCGAAGATACGGAGAAGTGTCACAAGCCGGAGAATAAAGCTAATGCCACCATCCCTGTCTTCGGCAGTGATACCGAGGAGGAAGAAGAGAGAGTTTATTCGGGTCCGCCCCAATACACCAAGCCGGGACCATCGGCTCCTGCATTGATCTTTGGCAGCGACTCGGAAGATAAAGTCCATGCTGTATTCTCTGCTCGACCTTCAATACAAACGTCCGCTGACGAAGAGCAAAGTCTACAAGTCGCCATAGTGCCGCTGAAACACCATAAAGAACTGAATGCACTTAATATCTACAGTGTAGAAGAGTTGCGGACATTCTATATCCCTCCCAGGCGAGAAGGCGAGAAGGAAATTCTATTCTACCGCTCTGAAGAAAACAAAGTGGATAAAGAAATCTGGCACGAGACAGATCCTACGCTGGACAGACTTCAACCCATCCGTCTACCCAGATATTATACAGAAGGCTTGAAGAAGCTGTTGAAGCGCCAAGGGATACCTTTCAAACAGACCGTTAGAAAGGCCAAATTCTATGACAGGGTCTGGAACGTTCCTGGGACTCAACGCAAGCTGTCCAATGGGAGGATGGAAACGATCGGGCTCGGATACATTCGCTCCAAGAAACGAGAGCTGCTCCGCGACTGTTACGTCGTGCACGACTTCAATGAAGAAGCAGATGCGCAACGGGAGGACACTAATCTTGAACTAGTAAAAGTTCCTGATGCAAAAGTGCCCAGTCCGTCGTTTGAAGAACAAATGGATAGGCTTATGAGGGAAGCTGGTCAAAAAGTCCGGGATGATCACAACCGCGAGATGACCATCTACGAGAAGGCCAAGACGCAACGCCTCCTTCAACAGGCCGTCAAAGATGAAAGTGCCGCTCCCTGCCAACCTGTTATAAAAAAGGCTCGACGAAGAAGCAGAAATAAGTCGAAAGGCCAAAAAGGCGCTCAACAGCAACAAAGTAGGGCTAAGAAGCCACGCAAACGGGAATCGAGCGTTATTGATCTATCCCTCATGAAGAAAATAAGTCGAGCATACTATTTTCCTCGGGATAAGACGAAGAGGATACTTGACCTTGCTCTAAAATATCAAATGCTTACACTGCCGGAGTCTAAATACCCCGAACAAGCAGGCGAAGTCTCTCACCCGGACTATTGCCCTTATCACCGAGTGATAGGACACCCTCTCAAGGACTGCTTCACCTTCAAGAATTGGGTTGAAGATCAGTATCAGCTTGGCAAGTTCGCTCTGTCTGACAACTGGAGGGTAGCACTGCCACAAAAGCATGAGCCCAAGGCCACGAAAGAAGAACCGGTTCCACATTAGGATTGGAAGCGAATTCGCACCTGTCACATGATTACAATATTAAAAGAAGAGCCCGAGAATATGGACAACCTTCCCTGGTGCTTCAAAAACAGCAACGATGAGGTAATCTCAGAATTCCCACCAGCGCCAAAAGAGCTGGAAGATGGAATCCATACCACTGTAGATAACCTTAAGAAAATTGAGTTGGGAACGGCGAATGACCCCCGACCGACATTCATCAGCGAGTTACTATCTGAAGAAAGGGTAGCTGCGTTAAAGGATGTGCTTCTACAGCATAGAGATTGCTTCGCATGGAACTATTCCGAAATGCCCGGATTAGATCCAGAAATTGCTGTGCATAAATTAGCAATATCCCCGGACGTCAAGTCAGTCAAACAGGCACCAAGAAGAATGCGGCTCGAGCTTGAGATGAGTATCAACGCCGAGGTCAAGATGTTGATCGACTCTGGCTTTATCCAGGAGGTTCAATATCCTGAATGGATCGCTAACATCGTCCCGGTGATGAAGAAAAATGGGACGGTACGCATATGCGTGGACTTTCGGGATCTCAATAAAGCTTGCCCGAAGGATGATTTCCCAGTGCCAGTCACCGAACTGGTGATAGACAATACATCCACTCATGAGGTTTTCTCCTTCATGGATGGCTCATCAGGGTATAATCAGATAAAGATGCATCCCGAAGACCAGAAGCACACCGCCTTCAGGACCCCTCTAAGTATATTCTGTTATAAAGTGATGCCCTTCGGTTTAAAGAATGCCGGTGCCACTTATCAAAGGGCCATGACAAAGATCTTCGATGACCTTATACACGAAATCGTCGAATGCTATATCGATAATCTCGTGGTTAAAAGCAAATCATACGAGGAACATCTCGAGTATTTGAAGACCGTATTTCAACGCCTTCGGCAATACAACTTGAAGATGAACCCGCTCAAGTGTGCATTCGGAGTTTCCTCAGGCAAATTCCTGGGATTCATTGTTCGACACCGAGGTATTGAAATAGATCCGTCAAAGATCAAAGCGATCATGGAAATGCCTCCGCCGAGAACTCTCAAACAGTTGCGATCTCTCCAAGGGAAGCTCGCATACATACGGCGATTTATAGCCAACCTTTCAGGCAAGTGCCATCTCTATAGCCACCTGATGAAGAAGAGAACTCCATTTGTCTGGGATCACAAATGCCAAGGCGCACTGGACGAGATCAAGCAGTACCTGCAGAACCCGCCGGTGTTGGCTGCTCCGGTCAAGGGAAAACCCCTCATTCTTTATACAACCGCCCTCGAAGGTTCCTTAGGCGCATTATGGGCACAAGAGAACGATCAAGGGAAAGAAAGAGCACTCTATTACTTAAGTCGAGTTCTGCTGGGGACAGAAAGCAACTACTCCCCCATTGAAAAACACTGCCTGGCGTTGATCTTCGCGATAACAAAGCTCAGGCACTATGCGTTGGCGCATGAGGCCCGTCTCATTTCGAAGGTGGACCCTCTTAAGTATTTAATGTCGAAGGCCATACTAACAGGTCGACTCGCTAAATGGGCTCTGCTCTTGATGGAGTTCTCGATAACGTATCAACCTCTCAAGGCAGTGAAAGGCCAGGCCATCGCCGACTTCCTTGCTGAGCATCCGATACCCGCTGATTCTCCTCTGAGCTGAGATCTACCAGACAATCATGCGTTCGACGCAATCGACGGTGGTGGTACCCGATGGGAGCTCTTTTTCGATGGAGCGTCTTCCATAAAGAAGCGCAAACAAAGTGCCCCTATAATCAAATCGGGGGTAGGCCTCATCTTCGTGACTCCACAAGGAGGGATAATGCGCTTCGCTTTCTCCTTAACAGAGCCGAGGACGAATAACGAAGCCGAATATGAAGCCTTGATAGCAGGTCTTGAGATCGCCATCGACATGGGAATTGAAAACCTCCTCATATACGGAGATTCTCAACTGGTCGTTAGTCAAGTAAACGGCGACTACCAAACGTGAAAATCGGAGTTGGTGAAGTACGGCGAAAAGGTGCAACAACTGTTGACCCAAATTCCTTCTTACACTTTGGAAAACATACAGCGCACAGAAAACAGCAAAGCGGATGCCTTGGCCAAACTTGCTAAAGAACTGGCTGACGAGAATCTCGATGATGTTAGAATCATGGTACAAAGCCGTCAAGTGCTTGCCCCGGCAGAAATATCTCCGGAATCATTCGAAGAGAAGGGAGCGACTGAGCAAACGACCCTGCAAGTAAAAGACCGGGAAAAGGCTGAGAATCGGAGAGAAGTCTTCATAGACTACTTTAGGTCCCACCGAATGCCTGAAGAAGCGTCCACAAGACATTAGCTCATGAAGCGGGCTCTATCTTTCGCCTTCATCAACGATACTCTGTACAAGAGATTGTTTGATTCTCTGTGGTTGAGATTCCTGGGACCTAACGAAGTGAAAAGAGTCGTTCAGGAAGTTCACGACGGACTCTGCGGTTCTCACCAAGCGGGCCCAAAGATGAAGTTGAAGATCAAACGGATGGGCTACTACTGGCCCACAATGATCCAGGATTGCCTCGAATATGCGAAGCAATGCTACTCATGCCAAATCCATGGGGACTTCATCCACCAGCATCCAAATCCATTACATCCGACAGTGGCTAGCGGCCGTTTGAGATGTGGGGAACTGACATAGTCGGCCCTATCGAACCAGCATCGTCTAGGGGACATCGTTTCATCCTGGCGACGACTGACTACTTCTCTAAATGGGCAGAAGCAGTAGCGTTAAGAGAAGTGAAGACGAAAAATATCCTCCACTTCTTCAAGACGCACGTCATATATCGGTTTGGAACTCCGTGACGGATCATCTCCGATAACGGGCCAGCTTACAGAAGTCACAAGATCAGTCGCTTTGCGCAATAGCATAATATAGACTGGAGATATTCCTCAGTTTATAATCCACGAGCTAATGGTCTAGCCGAGGCCTTCAACAAGACTTTGACAAAGATCATAAAGAAAACGGTGTCACGAAATAAGAAAGACTGGCACGAGAAGCTGCAAGAAGCTCTTTGGGCGTATCGAACTACGTTCAAGACGGCCACGAACACAACGCCGTACGCGTTGGTGTTCGGTACAGAAGCAGTACTTCCCCTCGACATAGAGCTACCCTCTCTATGAATGGCAGTCCACTATGAACTGACGAACGAAGAAAATGGTAACCTTCGGCTTGAGGAGCTTGATGCTCTTGAAGAAACACGGCTCATAGCGCAACAAAATCTGGAAGCTTATAAAGCAAAGATGATGCGCTCATACGAAAGATTGACCCGACTGAGGACATTCTGCCAAGGCGAACTCGTGCTAGTGGTCAAAAGGCCTATGATCCCCAATCGCGCCAAGCGGGGAAAATTCGAGCCAAACTATGAAGGCCCGTACATCATAGATAAGGTCTACCAGGGTGGGGCCTATCTACTCATGGACATGCACGGTGAAAGGCCTTTCAGGCCGATAAATGGTCGCTTCCTAAAGAAATACTACGCTTAATGAGCCACAGCCTAGGTCAATGATAGGTGACAACGACCATGCCCGCTCGCTATCTTCCTAAGCTCAAGTTTTATAAGCAGTAGCCAGCCTCTCAATAGTGGACCGAAATGTCCTTAAACTAATAGTGGACCGGAACGTCTTTAAACTAATACCGCAGCATCCTAAGGCTGACGAGATGAAAAAAAAAAATATAATAAATAAAAACGGTATGTCCATAAGCAAAAAGGGCACGGATGAAAACCCGAAAGGGCTCCGTGAGTAAAAACAGCAGGGCTACCGGCGAGTGTTCGTGAAAACCCGAAAGGGCGCGACCTCGTAAAAAAAAGAGAAAAAGAAAATAAAAAGAATAAAAAAAACGGTATGTCCATAAGCAAAATGGGCGCGGATGAAAACCCGAAAGGGCTCCGTGAGTAAAAACAGCAGGGCTACCGGCGAGTGTTTGTGAAAACCTGAAAGGACGCAACCTCGTTAAAGGACACTTATAGGGTCCTCTCGACCTTATAAGGAGAAACCACCCACGTGAGATCCTTACGACTCACAAGGGAGCAGCACACTTAGGGATCCCCATGATTCCTAAGGAGGAAATACACTTGCGAAATCCTCACGACTCGTAAGGAGAACTCTCTTATGGGACCCTCACGGCTCATAAGAGTTGAAAGTCTTAAGTTACAGAGACCTAAACCTGTGCTTAAGCAACCCCCACAACTTCCGATATTGCCCTACAAGTGGCTCAATACTGACCCTTGTATACAATCCACGGGCGCGAATAAACATTTCCCTAACCAAGGTCCATCCGTGACTGGGGATATGTTCGCACGACCCTTCTAAGTCCTCTCGATTTACAAGAAGAAAACCCTCCTGTAGGATCCTTACGACTTATAGAGGAAATAAACACTTAGGAATCATCACGATTCCTAAGAAGAAAATACACCTATAAGATCCTCACGACTTGTAGGGAGAAATAACTTTGTGAGACCCTTACGGCTCATGAAGTCAAAGCCTTAGTCGACAGGACCCTAACCCTGTTCGCTAAGCCACCTTTGTTCGACATCGACGGAAGCAGATGATGATTCGCTCCTGGTAATATCCCAGTTGTAGCGGTGCTGATGCCGAAATCGGCTTACGGCGAAAAGCCAGTAGGCCGCACATGCATACGAAATAGCCGAAATGATAGGGCAACTTGCAATAAAAAGCAGCAAGTAAAAATGTATGCATGCAAAATAGCCGAAATGATTGGGCAACTCGTAATAAAAAGCAGCGAGTAAAAATAAAAAAAATAAAATAGCCGAAATGATGGGACAACTTGCAATAAAAAGCAGCAAGTAAAAATGTATGCATGCAAAATAGCCGAAATGATTGGGCAACTCGCAATAAAAAGCAGCGGGTAAAAATAAAAAAAAAATAAAATAGCCGAAATGATTGGGCAACTTGCAATAAAAAGCAGCGGGTAAAAATAAAATAAATAGCCGAAATGATTGGGCACCGCAAAAAATAGCCGAAATGATTGGGCAATCGTGACCTTCGCGATATAAAAGCTGAAATGATAGAGCATCGCGGAGATAAAACAAAAAAATGATGATAAAAGTTTGGCCCTACAGTTAAGATCATATCGATCCCTGTATACAATCCAAGGGCGTAAACAAAGAGGGAACCATACTTTCCCAACAGGCTCCGCCAGAAGACGAAGCCAAATCTCGACGGTTCAGTCCAACTCCGAAGAAACAAATGTCTTCAGCAGATACCTCGACTCACGGATACAAACACTCCTTGACAAGAGCCTCCTGATTCGCGTCGACTCGCAGAGCCACCAGTGCCTCCGTGGGAAATCCTCAACTCGTTTCAAACCCCAAGGAAACAAATAATCCTTGGCGCTTGGGAAACAAATAATCCCTAGCAAACTCCTCGACTCACGGATACAAACACTCCTTGAAAAGAGCCTCCTGATCCGCGTCGACTCGCAGAGCCACCAGTGCCTCCGTGGGAAATCCTCGACTTGTTTCAAACCCCAAGGAAACAAATAATCCTTGGCGCTTGGGAAACAAATAATCCCTAGCAAATTCCTCGACTCACGGATACAAACACTCCTTGACGAGAGCCTCCTGATCCGCGTCGACTCGCAGAGCCACCAGTGCCTCCGTGGGAAATCCTCGACTCGTTTCAAACCCCAAGGAAACAAATAATCCTTGGCGCTTGGGAAACAAATAATCCCTAGCAAATTCCTCGACTCACGGATACAAATACTCCTTGACGAGAGCCTCCTGATCCGCATCGACTCGCAGAGCCACCAGTGCCTCCGTGGGAAATCCTCGACTCGTTTCAAACCCCAAGGAAACAAATAATCCTTGGCGCTTGGGAAACAAATAATCCCTAGCAAACTCCTCGACTCACGGATACAAACACTTCTTGACGAGAGCCTCCTGATTCGTGTCGGCTCGCAGAGAAACCAGTGTCTCCGCGGGAAATTCCCGATTCGTCTCAACTTGCAAGATGAAGCCTCAGGCAGCAGGGATTGAAAAACTTGCTTCCTGAACAATGGGACCCTACAAGTCGATCTAAAACGGTCTCTTGCATACTATTCACGGGTCTCACTCTCCAAAGTCGAGTTTCGACAAGGAGGGAAACAACCGCTTACGGGTCCTCTCGACTCATAAGAGGGAAAAATTCTCTTATAGGATCCTTACAACTTATGAAAGAAAATCACACTTAGGAATCATCACGATTCCTAAGGAGAAAAACCCACCTACGAGATCCTCTTGATCCGTAGGGAGAAAAATCTCTACGAGACCCTCACGGCTCATAGAGTTGAAAAGTCTTAGGCAGCAGATCTGAACCTGGGGCCTAAGCCATCGCTATTTCTTAAGAAAGTCAAGATGCGTGCTCTATTATCTGTTGACCATGTTTACTCATGTGGCGTGCTGATAATAAAAGAAAGAAAAGACGGAGAAATGACACAAGACGTTACAGAAAATGCGTATCTTTTATTCATAAACTTGATTGGGTACAGAAAACGTTGTGTTAAAGAATAAAAAAAATATATATATATACACATTCTTTTATCTATAAGCACAAACGATACAAAGAAGGATAGCTACTGAGGAGGAAGTGTCTTTAGTAAATCCACAAGTTGCTCTCGCACTTCCTTCAGCGCCTCTTCCTGAGCGGCTGCCGCGGCCACCTCCGCTTCCACCTGGGTCCGCTGCTGTAAAAAGGATGAAAGTTGCTCCTCCGCCGCCTTCTGGGCTGCTTCCTGGCTGGGTGCATCTCGCTCGACAATGTCAAGTTGTTGCCTCAATGATAACCCTTCAGAAAGACATTGCAGAAGGCCCTCAAAGACAACCCTCAGCCGTGCGGCATTGGCCTCCACCCGAGCATGCAGTTGGGTAGACTTGCTCGAAGTCTCACCGCGCTCCTTACGCCTTGAAATGACTTCTTGTTCGAGGTGGCAGAAGTAAGAAGCGCTCTGCTCAATCCATGCTGGTCTTTGATTGCTGGCGGCCAAGGTCTCGGGAGCGGGACGCAGCGACTCCAACTGATGCAGGTGGGCCTCAATCTCCCTGCAATGGTTAACCCAAGATGCAATGATGCCCTCATCATGAAAGTTTACGAGTATTGCCAGCATCGGGTTAACCACCGTAGCGAAGTCGGCGGCAGATGTAGGAGTTTCAATGTTGAGTTCCTTGACGTAGTCACTCAACATGCGCAGACTATTCGCGGCGCCTTTTGAAGACGGACTTCTCAGATAAGGACCCGCCGGCATTGTAATGCGAGGCTTGAAAGGCGCCGGGGCCGGAACGACAGCTGAAAAGAAACAGAATGTGATCAGATAACAGTACAAAAAATAAAGAGGGGAAAGTTACCAGTGTGATAGTCACTGTACCGGTTGGGACAGGTGGCAAGGTCGAAAGGGCCGGTGGCGCAGCTGATCTTTTATCCCCTCCTTCAATTTTTAGCACTGCAGTCGAGATGAGAAAAAAGGGGTCAGAGGTAATTCCATCAGTGAAAAAAGAAAGATATCAATGGAATTCATACTCACCAACGCCACCAGAGGAAGAAGCAAGTTCAGATGGGAAGGAGAAGTGTAGGAGCAACATCTGATATACATGATCAAAGAGCACTCCTGAAAAGACACAACAATATGACTTTAGTACACGAATTATATGTCTGAAGTATAGGATTAATAAATTGCAAACCCATACCTTCCAACATCTTAGATGGTATGAGAGAGGGTTGAGAGTTTACCACCACCAAGGCAGTTGTTGAAGGCGCTCCCTCAAGCAGTGGGGCATCGGCGCTGGCTGCACCTGCGTTACAAGAAAGGTGAACTTGTCGGAAAGGATTGTAAAGTAAAGAAAAACAGCAACTTGGGGTTTACCTTAGGAGCTCCCGGCTGAAACGGAGGCGATTCCCTCCTCTATCGACATGAGACCACCGCCCGTGGCCTCATCGCTCGACTCAATGGGGGCCGTCGTTGTGCTCGCGCGACCAGGAGACGACAGGAGATCGTAGGCAGGGAGGGCAATGATTGGAGCGTTGCCGGATTCTTGGAAGAAAGCGGCTGACTCTTCTCTAAGAGTCGTGCCCATCTCATCCGCTACTTCTTCGGGCTCCGCCGTCTCCATCGGCTTATCCACCGTCACCATGAGGTCGCCGGCCTCAAGCGCCTCGTCCGCCACTACCCTGGGCTCAGTTACGACGATCATTTCATCTGCCGCCGTTTCAGGCTCGGCATCAATGACCTTCTCGGCTATAGACCCCTCCACCTCCATCTCAGGCTCCGAAGCCTCAGCGACGTTGCCCACCGTCGGCTCAGGTCCGGCAGGTGCCGCCCCCTCTGTTTCTTTGGGTCCAACGGTCTCTACCTTCCCCTCGGTCGGATTTGGCCCTGCAAGATAGAATATATAAGAACCGACAGCTTTATGAGTCTAGTAACGAAATTCTGAAGGAAGTATTACCTGAGGTAGACTTGTCGTTAGCCTCTCTGTTGGCGCGGATCGCCTGTCTATGAGCTGTAGACAGGGCGACCGGGGCCTCTTCGGATGGAGTATCAGCACGAGGGACGGTACTGGGGCCCGCTCCCATAGCCAAGGCAGCCCTGCGCGCCTTCTCCTCACGCCTCGACCGTTTCCTCTCCTCCCGAGCCGTCACGATAGACCTCTTTGATGCTTCCTCTATCGAAGCATCGTCGAACTCATTTAAAGATGCCTCCAGAGCCTTTAAGGCATCTCTCATCGGCTCTCCAAGACGAACCTCCTGCGATGGCCCAGAGGAAGCGGGAACGTCGGAAGCTGGCAGAACGTCTGCGTCACTTGGCGGGAGCGGCATTGAGATTCCTGTGATGAAAAGAGAAAGGTTAGATCGACCATAACATGAGGGAGATGGAAACTTGATGAATTAAAACTTACTAAGGCCCATAGACGCTCTAAGACGTTCCTCCTTCTGGAAAGTCTTCAAAGAAGTGGCAATGGCTTCTTCATCAGTGATGCCTGTTGGAAGAAAGGAAAGAAAAGCGTTAATCAAAGGCAATGATGAAGATATGTTGCAATAAAGAAAATGTGACTAGTAACTACCTGATTGCGCAAGCTTAGCTAGCCATGCGTCACGCCTTGCCAACCACGCTGAAGTTTCGAGAGCGGCCTCCAAGTCTGTATCATTTGGGGGTGGCATGATTAATCCCTCGTTAGTCTCGTATTCACTCAGGCCCTCGGCATAGGGAGCGTGGGGTTCCTGACCAAATACGACATCTGCAGCGAAGAGCTATTTCTTTTTCTTTTGCCCGCCAACCCTAGGTGCACGCGGGATCGATTTACGTTTAGCAGCCACCTTGGGACGACGGGTCCCGATGTCCGCACCCACGCCAGACTCCGGTGAGGATACAACCACTGTCTCTACTGGAGCACAGGGCGCTGCAGGTGCATCTGTGACATCAGGGAGAGACAATCCACGTGGAGGACTTTGCGCACGCGGTGGCCCGGTTCTAACCTCTTTTAGAGGAGCAACTACTGGAGTCCTCGGGACCAAAGGAGCATTGCGGTCACTGTTGGAGATAGTGCCCTCAGAGTCAATTATTGGATCACAGGCACGTGATTGCAATGATTGAGGGAGGACCTATCCCGGTAGAACAGTCTTACTCGAGATGATAGTATGCTATCAGGTTTACCTTTATCATCGTGTACTGCTTTAGGTGACATGACATGTCGCTATTGCACGTTGATAGAGCCCCTAGGATTCTTGCTTGACTACCGGCAGTATGAGGGCGATCATATACGTGGGAGCTGGTAGTCTATAAGCACATCCTTAAAAGGTCCCTAGTCGTGGGAGTTTCGAAATAGGGCATCGATACTCCAGAGTAGACTAGTGTATACAGTCGAGACCCCGACGAGGGGCGGTGGCCGGTCTCACAAGCCACTGGTGTCAGTTGGTTCACCTAAGATGTATACAGGTGCTCATTGGGTTATGAGTACACCGGACAGGACTCGCCGGGAACATGCTAGTTGGTCTTATACCTGATGTCAGATAGCAGTTCCCAGGTGACATGTGTACAGGTTAGTTCATCGACCTGGGGATCGTCATTTGTCTCGTGTGAGTTCCCACTGTACTTTGATTACTACCCTACCACGGCTCAAAGGAGTCGTGCAAACAGGTTTTAGTTGGGTACAGTCCCGAGCCACATGGAGGCAGTGAGCGGATCTTCGGGGGTTTCGTCTCTCCCGGTATTGGGGGTGAGGTCGCGCTGTGTCTAGGAGAGCCATTACACGAAGTCCTTGGCCAAGGCAGGAGATTTACTGGTAGGTATTCCAGTAGTATCTCAGGGTGTTCTGGGCTACACTCCGACACGACTTGTACCGCTTTTGGGGGTCTGACTTTTACCAACCCCCTAGGCCCGCCATGCGATGCTCATAGACGAACGGACCGGACTGTACGGATATTGTCACTGACAGGCTCAGTAGGGTGTCAGGATGAGTTCGCTCATCGACGTCCCTTTTAGTCAATAGCTGGTGGCCCGTCACGTATTGGCTTATACCTCTGACGTGCTAGTGGTTAAATCCACAGCCATAGTATTGACGAGTCTTTAGAGTCTACCACACTTTCAGTTACTCAGTTTTCGGGCGAAACGCTGTAGAGGCCGTATGGAGATATGGCAGGGTCCGATCAGATACGTGCGGTATTGCACGGATCAGGATCAGACGGTTTGTACTAGTAGCCGTATAGTTATATGGCAGGGTTCGATCAGATACGTGCGGTATTGCACGGATCAGGATCGAACGGATATTACTAGCCGGCTTTGGTTTAAGCCGGTCCTAGTTTAGTACAGTGTAGATTTTGTCTCTTTGCATTTGTATCCGGACGGAATACAGATGTGGGTGTGTATGCACAGTGTCGGGGTTTTTCCTGTAATTTATTACGGGACCAGTTTTCTGGAGTTGCCAGTTTGCATTCCGTTCCGGCCGGTTTTCCTTTGTTCTTTCCCGGCCGGACTTTTCCGATGGAGGGGGTTATTTGCAATTGTGCAAATAACATATTGAGGAGGGGGTTTCTTGCACTTGTCTTGATTATGATAGGATTGTTATCTATTGCACCATGCTTGCATTTATATGATTTGATGAAGGTATGGTTTGATTAAAGTGTAGCATGCTTGTTTGTCCCTTGATGTGGTCACCCCCTTCTTCACTCCTACACTCACCTCCCTTCATCATATATATCCTTTCTTTCCCTCCACCATTTTATTATTGAAATGGCCGGCCACTTGATGAGGAGGAGAGAAAAATTGAGAGATTCATTTTGTGCTTCATTTTGTTCATCTCATTTGGCTTGCAAAATGGTTGCTTCATTTCCCTCCAAAGTTCAACATTCATTCCTCCATCCAAAGGCAACAAACCCCAAAGAGACAAGTAGCCTCTACACTACACTTCCTACAGCAAATCTTGGACGTGTCGATTCGCCAGCTTCGCGCCCGAGTTGCCTCGGTATTGAGGTGGGAGCCCGTAAAAGCTACAGGCGATGTGGTGCCCTTTCCGACGGATGGAGATCCCGCGAGGAGATCGGAGTGGAGATGAAGACCGGAGGACTTGGATCGTCGGTATACATCTCTAACCCGTATTCTAGTTAGCTTAGACTTGTTAATGGTTACGATCCGGAGTTTAGTGCGCGGTGGTGCCGGTTTGCAAAGTCCGCAAAAATTTAAGTTGTTCACCGCTTCCGCATTCCGGCGTCGGATTGACGGCCGGGGCGCCGCCGTGCACTTACAGTGGTATCAGAGACTCGCCATTAACTTCGTCTAGCTTCGTTTGGTGTGTTTGCATTTCCGATCGACCAAAATTTCCAAAAACCGTATTTTTTGTTCACATCAGTTTCTGTTGAAATATTTTGGTGTCGAAAAATTTTTCAGGTTGTAAAATATTGATGTACTGGAAAATCTAAGAGCTCTGTAAAAATTCGATGAAGTGACTCCACAGTTGGAGCGCGGAACCGCCGCGAAAACCCCATTTGTGCGGCCCTTCCGCCGCGCACTATTCACATCACTTCACCATTTTTTTACAGAGGCCTTCTGGGCTTAAAATATGGGCTTTGGAATATTAAAGTTGGGCCAATTGTTTCTGTGAGTGCTACAGTTTTCTTTGGGGCCCACTTGTTAATTGTTTGATCAATCGGAAATTTTTTAAACACATTTTTCACAGTATTTACATTATATCTGCGACCGTGAATGTCACTCGATCGGTAAATCCGGTTTAACTGCTATAGCCCGGTTAGACGGATTTGCGAACGTGACTTTCACGTTGATGTTCTATGTATTTGCTGTGATGTTGCGGATCGGTCGTGGGGGATAGCCTGGATGCAATGCTAGTACAGTGTTGTTGTATTATGTACATTTGATATTGCGGGGCGAGCGTCCGACATGTGGACTGCCGTCACTGCCAGTTTGTATTATTCTTTTGGGGCACGACCTGGTTGCGGTCGATGTACCCGGTGTATGTATATTTTACTTTCTGTACTAGGATTGCCCCGCGGAGGGGTGCACGGATAGCCGGGTTCTGGAGGGCAACAAGCCCGCATCTCATGGCATTGAGACGGAAGGGGCTTCACTCTAGGATTGGCGGGCTATTCGCCGCACTCGTAGGGGGTACAGGTTGACCCAGGAGGGGTGCCCAAGTTACCGGATTCCGTGAAGTGCTGGGTGGTCCATTCACGGGGCTGAAGGGGGCTGCCTCGCTTCAGGTTTTGGCGGGTGACTTGCAGCACCCGTAGGGGTCTAGGATTTCTTTGCACAGGCTATCCACACGACCAGGGGAACGTCGGGTTTCAGTAGTGGCTCTGTGAAACCCGGGGATCCCAGATATCTGTATTGTTCTATGATGCTGTTCATTCTCTGTGATGTTGCATTTTATTCACGCCTTGAGCGAAATACTATATATTTGTATATATATTAGTAGATGTTGTATATGTTTTACATCCACGCTAGTCCAGTCCCCGCTCTGTCGTTAGTAAGCTAACCTAACGGGTGATGACGGGACCCATTGGCGAATGCGGATGGCATATACGTACGTCAGTATATTTTCGTTCTTTGTGGTGTGATCAATTGATGGGACTGCATTGATTCGGATCAATGCAAGTTAAACAAACCTAATCTGATGTTGTTGGAACACTTTTCAAAAAGCTGTTATTGCAAGGACGTTCACTTTTGTTTTGCATCGCGGTATTCATTTAGAATATCCTGCTCCTCAGTCGACGAGGCAAGGGCCGAGATCCCTTCACCGGGAGTGACCCCTTGGACAATAAGTTTGTGTCAGGGCATTAACTTCACTATAGCCGATTACTTTTGCTTTGCACCGTGGTATTCAGTTGGAATATCCTGCACCCCATTCTACGGGGAAAGAGCCGAGATCCCTTCACCGGGAGTGACCTCTTTAGCGGAAGTTGTCGTCACTATATTTCTAAAAAGCTATCCGTTCCTTCAACGATATCAAGTTCATTACGTTAAAGGTTTTCGCCAGAAACCATTCGTAGCCCTCCGTCGTTTCATATGGGTAGTCAATAGTATTCAAGCTGTGTTTGTTGGCCAAAGTCAAGGCACAGTGTTTGGTAGCTGTTGGTTATTCATATGCAGCATAGATAGATGCGTTGGTTTGGAACAGTCGTACTGCCTTGTTGGCCAAAGTCAAGGGTATGTACGGGTGGATTCAAATTAACCTGGAGAATGACGGGCAGAACTTGACATGTGACTTATGATTTGTTGGCCAAAGTCAAGGTCATAAGAGCATGGGGCAGAAATCACATCGGGAGTTTCAAAAGTACTGAAACTTGCCAGATATGCGCATACCTTCTGGAGTGTGATACCATGAGCGGATTCCGTCACGTTATCATACGATGAGAGTTGGATCCCGATTCCCACTGATGAGTTAGTTTACTCCTCGGGTAACCCCGACTAATTCTTCTTTCAGGTTTGGAGGAGAATTTGAGGTACAGTGGGAGGATTCCAGATTAGATAAATTGGTAACCATTCTGATCTAGGTTAGAGTGCACGCTGAGTGTTTCTTTTCTCTCTCTCTTTGGCAGTGACCATTGACCCGACCCTAAGACTATGACTCAGTGACCAAATTGACCGAACCTTCTTAACACAGGCTTTTGGATTGTCAGAGTTGCAGACCTCATTGCCACTCCTACTTTTACCCTTTTCTCCAGGACACCCCGTATTACTGCGAACGTCCACTTCCATTGGACAAAACCATCGTATGGTTAGATACGAACTCGAAGGGATTCGAGGATGGTTTCTGGTACTGGAGAAAACGGATAGGATTATTCAGTTGTCTTTTCTTTTCACCCTCTCTCAGGTTGCGAGTACTCCTTAGTTTAGGAGTAGTACACCTATTATGCAAATTGGATAGTCTTCTTCCAAACCTTAGGCTGGTGCCGACCGGTAGGGAATGAAGAAAACCAGTTAGCCTAAACGGTGTACAGAAGGTATTAAGATTAAGACAAAGCAAGGGATTAGTAAGAGGGCAAAGTAAAATGCAACAGATATTCACGACCAAACCAAATATTTCGTTACCACTCCCACATCACCTTTGTATTTCTCCAGGACACTCCGTATCACTACGAAGATCCACAGTTTATTTGGATACTCCATCGTATGGTTATATACGAACTCGAATGGAACTGGTTCCAGTTCGGGGATGGATTCTGGTTCAGGAGAAATAGGAATAAGGTTTATTCGGGTGTCTTTTATCTTCACCTTCTCTCGCATTGCGAGTGTTCCTAGGATTGGGACAGTACACCCATTATGCTTATTGGATAGTCTTCTTCCAAACCATAGGCTGGTGCCGAACGGTAGGGAAGGAAGAAAACCATTTGGCCTAAAAAGGGTGTGCAGAAGGTAAAGACTAAAGACATATGAAGGGATTTGGAGAGGTGGCAAAGAATTATACGGTTACAGTCGTGAATCTGGAAGAGGCATTACTAGGAATACTAGGATACCCCATCGAAACATTTCAATGTTTCAGTATCACTGTGTACTGTTAATAGAAAACTGATTTCCCGATTAGATACTTACTCCAGGGTATGTATTTACCAGATACGAATCTCACATCTGTATGGTTTTACAGATGATGAGTGGGAGTAAGTTATTGGGAATTGGGTGATCATCCTCATTATATCGGGATTCGTTGTAATCGGTGATATTTGAGGAGATCATCTGGGCTGTTTGCCGGTCGGCAAATATTTGGTTTTGAATATCCGCTGTTATGCACCAATTTCAAATTGATATATCTGTACGTCTATTTCCATAGAGTGAGATATACCTTTTGATATTATGTCGATGACATTTACCTATATCAGTGGATGGTTAGGTAAGGAGCATTAAACGACGGTGTAATTCTTCTTAACCATAAGTACAGTTTTCAACCTACGACACACAGTGAAAGAGTTGTCAGACTCAGCGGACTTGTACAGAGTATTGTATGTTGTCCAGTGTCCATTAGGACAGAGGGGTTGGTCCTCATACTGTATTCTGTTTACTTTTAACTTCTCTAGTTCTTAGACATGTGTTTCGTAGAAACACAGGGTCTAAGTTTTGAGGAGTTATAGGTATTTGAATAGAGTAGAGAACCAGCTATAGCAAGTATCGGGATTCTTCAAAGTGATCGAAGATGTAGATACTTGTGTATGGTATTCAGTTGATAGTAATGGTAAAGAGAAATTGCTTCTCTTTCAGGTTACTCATAATTGGAAGCATTCCTAAGTTGAGTAACGCTGATCGGCCTCTCTCCATTTAGTTGACATGCACTGGAGACAGCTGCATGATTTGAATCTGGTTCAATTAAATCAGTGCCTCTGGTTCTATATTGGATATAGTACAGTTAATATCTTAACATTGTTAAGATACGGGGAGTTGTCCGGCTTATGATTAAAACCAGACACTGGACAACTCAAGGCGCGTTTCTGTAATGGCTGTTTGTGGGTTGACCCAGGCTATGACGAGGGTTGACTTTCTACCATAAGAAAGATCAATAGTGATATTGTTCTTGACTCGCCACAGTTTTAATAAAAATGGATTTTTTCAAAAACAGTAGTGGGAGTATGGTAGAACTGGAAGTGATTCCAGAACCGCAAACGATTACTGAAGATTTGATAAGGAACCTAAAGATTCAATTTGATTTGACATTCCATTGGCCACTCCGCAGATAAGGTGGGTAACTTCAGGCACCCGAGAGGCACTACGGTGGCCTCAAGGACGGTGACAGGGAAGTTCTTGTTTACCCACAATTGCCATTGCTGTTGTTCCAGGTTACGAGACCCGGCGGGAGGATGAGTATAGCGTCGTTCTAAAACTAGTTTTAGAAGTGTACGTGTATATGACTCTGCCAGAGGGTTGTCGTAGTCAGTGGGAGCAGCGGAAGCATTGGTGGACAGGTAGCTTATGTCTATTTATAGACTAAAGCAGATGTAGCGGAGATAGATCATCTATTTCTGACGTGACAGTCATAGGTTTGACTTCATCAGAATAGGAGATGGATCTGTTGAGAAGGTAGTAGGATGTGATGTCATGGTATTTGGATGACATACACAAAGTAGGAAAAGAAACTCCTATACTACGATCGGTTATACTTTGGTCGTCACACAGTGGTTTCTCCACACAGGAACTGGATTTTATATCTGACATACTGGTTACTGGATCTATGGTTTTAGATCTAGATTTGGGTGGTTTCCCAATCAGGGTACTTGACAGCATTCTAAGAGAATTTAGGATGGACGACTCCTGGCACGGTAGTGTACCTGCAGGTAATGGAGTCACCCTCTCCAAAGTTGTCTTACAGACTAAAGTGGAGAGGGACGTGCATGATTGGCAGATCACTTGCTAAGGCAATTGAGTCAATCGTGAGATGTCAAGTACCACACCAGATGTTGTTCTTGCACTAGATGCAATAAGTTGACATTAATCCAATCCTGAAGAAACAGTCGGAAGCAGTTTTAGAACATAAGTGGATGTTCTAGGGATATGATAACGACAGCCTCATTTAGGAGACAGTTATCATTCCAGGCTTCCAAGGTGACATGGACGACAAGCAGGTTGTCAGAGTTATAGTTTTCCCTCTGACGAGGGGCAGTATTTTGGACAGGTGATCCAAGGCAATACTGAGGGAGGCATGGCGCGCAGGATACTGATTAAGTTCAGTTGACGATACAGTCTAAGAAGTTTGGATTTGGAGTTCATTTATGAGCTATGTCCCATCAGACATCCAGACACATTCTAAGACAGGTATTGCTCATTTCGGGAGATGGGTTTCTCCGCGAACTTGAGATATAGAGAGACATAGAAAGAAACAACAGAGCGGATCCACTCACTAAGGCTATTCCTCGAACGCAATAGTTTCGCAAACAGGTTTTGTGCGACTGACTAGTAGAGGAGTTGGGTGTTCGGTATCACACGGGCTGTGAGTATGCGACATCGCAATAATTAGTCTTGAGTGCAAGTGGGAGATTGTTGGAGATAGTGCCCTCAGAGTCAATTATTGGATCACAGGCACGTGATTGCAATGATTGAGGGAGGACCTATCCCGGTAGAACAGTCTTACTCGAGATGATAGTATGCTATCAGGTTTACCTTTATCATCGTGTACTGCTTTAGGTGACATGACATGTCGCTATTGCACGTTGATAGAGCCCCTAGGATTCTTGCTTGACTACCGGCAGTATGAGGGCGATCATATACGTGGGAGCTGGTAGTCTATAAGCACATCCTTAAAAGGTCCCTAGTCGTGGGAGTTTCGAGATAGGGCATCGATACTCCAGAGTAGACTAGTGTATACAGTCGAGACCCCGACGAGGGGCGGTGGCCGGTCTCACAAGCCACTGGTGTCAGTTGGTTCACCTAAGATGTATACAGGTGCTCATTGGGTTATGAGTACACCGGACAGGACTCGCCGGGAACATGCTAGTTGGTCTTATACCTGATGTCAGATAGCAGTTCCCAGGTGACATGTGTACAGGTTAGTTCATCGACCTGGGGATCGTCATTTGTCTTGTGTGAGTTCCCACTGTACTTTGATTACTACCCTACCACGGCTCAAAGGAGTCGTGCAAACAGGTTTTAGTTGGGTACAGTCCCGAGCCACATGGAGGCAGTGAGCGGATCTTCGGGGGTTTCGTCTCTCCCGGTATTGGGGGTGAGGTCGCGCTGTGTCTAGGAGAGCCATTACACGAAGTCCTTGGCCAAGGCAGGAGATTTACTGGTAGGTATTCCAGTAGTATCTCAGGGTGTTCTGGGCTACACTCCGACACGACTTGTACCGCTTTTGGGGGTCTGACTTTTACCAACCCCCTAGGCCCGCCATGCGATGCTCATAGACGAACGGACCGGACTGTACGGATATTGTCACTGACAGGCTCAGTAGGGTGTCAGGATGAGTTCGCTCATCGACGTCCCTTTTAGTCAATAGCTGGTGGCCCGTCACGTATTGGCTTATACCTCTGACGTGCTAGTGGTTAAATCCACAGCCATAGTATTGACGAGTCTTTAGAGTCTACCACACTTTCAGTTACTCAGTTTTCGGGCGAAACGCTGTAGAGGCCGTATGGAGATATGGCAGGGTCCGATCAGATACGTGCGGTATTGCACGGATCAGGATCGGACGGTTTGTACTAGTAGCCGTATAGTTATATGGCAGGGTTCGATCAGATACGTGCGGTATTGCACGGATCAGGATCGAACGGATATTACTAGCCGGCTTTGGTTTAAGCCGGTCCTAGTTTAGTACAGTGTAGATTTTGTCTCTTTGCATTTGTATCCGGACGGAATACAGATGTGGGTGTGTATGCACAGTGTCGGGGTTTTTCCTGTAATTTATTACGGGACCAGTTTTCTGGAGTTGCCAGTTTGCATTCCGTTCCGGCCGGTTTTCCTTTGTTCTTTCCCGGCCGGACTTTTCCGATGGAGGGGGTTATTTGCAATTGTGCAAATAACATATTGAGGAGGGGGTTTCTTGCACTTGTCTTGATTATGATAGGATTGTTATCTATTGCACCATGCTTGCATTTATATGATTTGATGAAGGTATGGTTTGATTAAAGTGTAGCATGCTTGTTTGTCCCTTGATGTGGTCACCCCCTTCTTCACTCCTACACTCACCTCCCTTCATCATATATATCCTTTCTTTCCCTCCACCATTTTATTATTGAAATGGCCGGCCACTTGATGAGGAGGAGAGAAAAATTGAGAGATTCATTTTGTGCTTCATTTTGTTCATCTCATTTGGCTTGCAAAATGGTTGCTTCATTTCCCTCCAAAGTTCAACATTCATTCCTCCATCCAAAGGCAACAAACCCCAAAGAGACAAGTAGCCTCTACACTACACTTCCTACAGCAAATCTTGGACGCGTCGATTCGCCAGCTTCGCGCCCGAGTTGCCTCGGTATTGAGGTGGGAGCCCGTAAAAGCTACAGGCGATGTGGTGCCCTTTCCGACGGATGGAGATCCCGCGAGGAGATCGGAGTGGAGATGAAGACCGGAGGACTTGGATCGTCGGTATACATCTCTAACCCGTATTCTAGTTAGCTTAGACTTGTTAATGGTTACGATCCGGAGTTTAGTGCGCGGTGGTGCCGGTTTGCAAAGTCCGCAAAAATTTAAGTTGTTCACCGCTTCCGCATTCCGGCGTCGGATTGACGGCCGGGGCGCCGCCGTGCACTTACAGTGGTATCAGAGACTCGCCATTAACTTCGTCTAGCTTCGTTTGGTGTGTTTGCATTTCCGATCGACCAAAATTTCCAAAAACCGTATTTTTTGTTCACATCAGTTTCTGTTGAAATATTTTGGTGTCGAAAAATTTTTCAGGTTGTAAAATATTGATGTACTGGAAAATCTAAGAGCTCTGTAAAAATTCGATGAAGTGACTCCACAGTTGGAGCGCGGAACCGCCGCGAAAACCCCATTTGTGCGGCCCTTCCGCCGCGCACTATTCACATCACTTCACCATTTTTTTACAGAGGCCTTCTGGGCTTAAAATATGGGCTTTGGAATATTAAAGTTGGGCCAATTGTTTCTGTGAGTGCTACAGTTTTCTTTGGGGCCCACTTGTTAATTGTTTGATCAATCGGAAATTTTTTAAACACATTTTTCACAGTATTTACATTATATCTGCGACCGTGAATGTCACTCGATCGGTAAATCCGGTTTAACTGCTATAGCCCGGTTAGACGGATTTGCGAACGTGACTTTCACGTTGATGTTCTATGTATTTGCTGTGATGTTGCGGATCGGTCGTGGGGGATAGCCTGGATGCAATGCTAGTACAGTGTTGTTGTATTATGTACATTTGATATTGCGGGGCGAGCGTCCGACATGTGGACTGCCGTCACTGCCAGTTTGTATTATTCTTTTGGGGCACGACCTGGTTGCGGTCGATGTACCCGGTGTATGTATATTTTACTTTCTGTACTAGGATTGCCCCGCGGAGGGGTGCACGGATAGCCGGGTTCTGGAGGGCAACAAGCCCGCATCTCATGGCATTGAGACGGAAGGGGCTTCACTCTAGGATTGGCGGGCTATTCGCCGCACTCGTAGGGGGTACAGGTTGACCCAGGAGGGGTGCCCAAGTTACCGGATTCCGTGAAGTGCTGGGTGGTCCATTCACGGGGCTGAAGGGGGCTGCCTCGCTTCAGGTTTTGGCGGGTGACTTGCAGCACCCGTAGGGGTCTAGGATTTCTTTGCACAGGCTATCCACACGACCAGGGGAACGTCGGGTTTCAGTAGTGGCTCTGTGAAACCCGGGGATCCCAGATATCTGTATTGTTCTATGATGCTGTTCATTCTCTGTGATGTTGCATTTTATTCACGCCTTGAGCGAAATACTATATATTTGTATATATATTAGTAGATGTTGTATATGTTTTACATCCACGCTAGTCCAGTCCCCGCTCTGTCGTTAGTAAGCTAACCTAACGGGTGATGACGGGACCCAGTGGCGAATGCGGATGGCATATACGTACGTCAGTATATTTTCGTTCTTTGTGGTGTGATCAATTGATGGGACTGCATTGATTCGGATCAATGCAAGTTAAACAAACCTAATCTGATGTTGTTGGAACACTTTTCAAAAAGCTGTTATTGCAAGGACGTTCACTTTTGTTTTGCATCGCGGTATTCATTTAGAATATCCTGCTCCTCAGTCGACGAGGCAAGGGCCGAGATCTCTTCACCGGGAGTGACCCCTTGGACAATAAGTTTGCGTCAGGGCATTAACTTCACTATAGCCGATTACTTTTGCTTTGCACCGTGGTATTCAGTTGGAATATCCTGCACCCCATTCTACGGGGAAAGAGCCGAGATCCCTTCACCGGGAGTGACCTCTTTAGCGGAAGTTGTCGTCACTATATTTCTAAAAAGCTATCCGTTCCTTCAACGATATCAAGTTCATTACGTTAAAGGTTTTCGCCAGAAACCATTCGTAGCCCTCCGTCGTTTCATATGGGTAGTCAATAGTATTCAAGCTGTGTTTGTTGGCCAAAGTCAAGGCACAGTGTTTGGTAGCTGTTGGTTATTCATATGCAGCATAGATAGATGCGTTGGTTTGGAACAGTCGTACTGCCTTGTTGGCCAAAGTCAAGGGTATGTACGGGTGGATTCAAATTAACCTGGAGAATGACGGGCAGAACTTGACATGTGACTTATGATTTGTTGGCCAAAGTCAAGGTCATAAGAGCATGGGGCAGAAATCACATCGGGAGTTTCAAAAGTACTGAAACTTGCCAGATATGCGCATACCTTCTGGAGTGTGATACCATGAGCGGATTCCGTCACGTTATCATACGATGAGAGTTGGATCCCGATTCCCACTGATGAGTTAGTTTACTCCTCGGGTAACCCCGACTAATTCTTCTTTCAGGTTTGGAGGAGGATTCCAGATTAGATAAATTGGTAACCATTCTGATCTAGGTTAGAGTGCACGCTGAGTGTTTCTTTTCTCTCTCTCTTTGGCAGTGACCATTGACCCGACCCTAAGACTATGACTCAGTGACCAAATTGACTGAACCTTCTTAACACAGGCTTTTGGATTGTCAGAGTTGCAGACCTCATTGCCACTCCTACTTTTACCCTTTTCTCCAGGACACCCCGTATTACTGCGAACGTCCACTTCCATTGGACAAAACCATCGTATGGTTAGATACGAACTCGAAGGGATTCGAGGATGGTTTCTGGTACTGGAGAAAACGGATAGGATTATTCAGTTGTCTTTTCTTTTCACCCTCTCTCAGGTTGCGAGTACTCCTTAGTTTAGGAGTAGTACACCTATTATGCAAATTGGATAGTCTTCTTCCAAACCTTAGGCTGGTGCCGACCGGTAGGGAATGAAGAAAACCAGTTAGCCTAAACGGTGTACAGAAGGTATTAAGATTAAGACAAAGCAAGGGATTAGTAAGAGGGCAAAGTAAAATGCAACAGATATTCACGACCAAACCAAATATTTCGTTACCACTCCCACATCACCTTTGTATTTCTCCAGGACACTCCGTATCACTACGAAGATCCACAGTTTATTTGGATACTCCATCGTATGGTTATATACGAACTCGAATGGAACTGGTTCCAGTTCGGGGATGGATTCTGGTTCAGGAGAAATAGGAATAAGGTTTATTCGGGTGTCTTTTATCTTCACCTTCTCTCGCATTGCGAGTGTTCCTAGGATTGGGACAGTACACCCATTATGCTTATTGGATAGTCTTCTTCCAAACCATAGGCTGGTGCCGAACGGTAGGGAAGGAAGAAAACCATTTGGCCTAAAAAGGGTGTGCAGAAGGTAAAGACTAAAGACATATGAAGGGATTTGGAGAGGTGGCAAAGAATTATACGGTTACAGTCGTGAATCTGGAAGAGGCATTACTAGGAATACTAGGATACCCCATCGAAACATTTCAATGTTTCAGTATTACTGTGTACTGTTAATAGAAAACTGATTTCCCGATTAGATACTTACTCCAGGGTATGTATTTACCAGATACGAATCTCACATCTGTATGGTTTTACAGATGATGAGTGGGAGTAAGTTATTGGGAATTGGGTGATCATCCTCATTATATCGGGATTCGTTGTAATCGGTGATATTTGAGGAGATCATCTGGGCTGTTTGCCGGTCGGCAAATATTTGGTTTTGAATATCCGCTGTTATGCACCAATTTCAAATTGATATATCTGTACGTCTATTTCCATAGAGTGAGATATACCTTTTGATATTATGTCGATGACATTTACCTATATCAGTGGATGGTTAGGTAAGGAGCATTAAACGACGGTGTAATTCTTCTTAACCATAAGTACAGTTTTCAACCTACGACACACAGTGAAAGAGTTGTCAGACTCAGCGGACTTGTACAGAGTATTGTATGTTGTCCAGTGTCCATTAGGACAGAGGGGTTGGTCCTCATACTGTATTCTGTTTACTTTTAACTTCTCTAGTTCTTAGACATGTGTTTCGTAGAAACACAGGGTCTAAGTTTTGAGGAGTTATAGGTATTTGAATAGAGTAGAGAACCAGCTATAGCAAGTATCGGGATTCTTCAAAGTGATCGAAGATGTAGATACTTGTGTATGGTATTCAGTTGATAGTAATGGTAAAGAGAAATTGCTTCTCTTTCAGGTTACTCATAATTGGAAGCATTCCTAAGTTGAGTAACGCTGATCGGCCTCTCTCCATTTAGTTGACATGCACTGGAGACAGCTGCATGATTTGAATCTGGTTCAATTAAATCAGTGCCTCTGGTTCTATATTGGATATAGTACAGTTAATATCTTAACATTGTTAAGATACGGGGAGTTGTCCGGCTTATGATTAAAACCAGACACTGGACAACTCAAGGCGCGTTTCTGTAATGGCTGTTTGTGGGTTGACCCAGGCTATGACGAGGGTTGACTTTCTACCATAAGAAAGATCAATAGTGATATTGTTCTTGACTCGCCACAGTTTTAATAAAAATGGATTTTTTCAAAAACAGTAGTGGGAGTATGGTAGAACTGGAAGTGATTCCAGAACCGCAAACGATTACTGAAGATTTGATAAGGAACCTAAAGATTCAATTTGATTTGACATTCCATTGGCCACTCCGCAGATAAGGTGGGTAACTTCAGGCACCCGAGAGGCACTACGGTGGCCTCAAGGACGGTGACAGGGAAGTTCTTGTTTACCCACAATTGCCATTGCTGTTGTTCCAGGTTACGAGACCCGGCGGGAGGATGAGTATAGCGTCGTTCTAAAACTAGTTTTAGAAGTGTACGTGTATATGACTCTGCCAGAGGGTTGTCGTAGTCAGTGGGAGCAGCGGAAGCATTGGTGGACAGGTAGCTTATGTCTATTTATAGACTAAAGCAGATGTAGCGGAGATAGATCATCTATTTCTGACGTGACAGTCATAGGTTTGACTTCATCAGAATAGGAGATGGATCTGTTGAGAAGGTAGTAGGATGTGATGTCATGGTATTTGGATGACATACACAAAGTAGGAAAAGAAACTCCTATACTACGATCGGTTATACTTTGGTCGTCACACAGTGGTTTCTCCACACAGGAACTGGATTTTATATCTGACATACTGGTTACTGGATCTATGGTTTTAGATCTAGATTTGGGTGGTTTCCCAATCAGGGTACTTGACAGCATTCTAAGAGAATTTAGGATGGACGACTCCTGGCACGGTAGTGTACCTGCAGGTAATGGAGTCACCCTCTCCAAAGTTGTCTTACAGACTAAAGTGGAGAGGGACGTGCATGATTGGCAGATCACTTGCTAAGGCAATTGAGTCAATCGTGAGATGTCAAGTACCACACCAGATGTTGTTCTTGCACTAGATGCAATAAGTTGACATTAATCCAATCCTGAAGAAACAGTCGGAAGCAGTTTTAGAACATAAGTGGATGTTCTAGGGATATGATAACGACAGCCTCATTTAGGAGACAGTTATCATTCCAGGCTTCCAAGGTGACATGGACGACAAGCAGGTTGTCAGAGTTATAGTTTTCCCTCTGACGAGGGGCAGTATTTTGGACAGGTGATCCAAGGCAATACTGAGGGAGGCATGGCGCGCAGGATACTGATTAAGTTCAGTTGACGATACAGTCTAAGAAGTTTGGATTTGGAGTTCATTTATGAGCTATGTCCCATCAGACATCCAGACACATTCTAAGACAGGTATTTCTCATTTCGGGAGATGGGTTTCTCCGCGAACTTGAGATATAGAGAGACATAGAAAGAAACAACAGAGCGGATCCACTCACTAAGGCTATTCCTCGAACGCAATAGTTTCGCAAACAGGTTTTGTGCGACTGACTAGTAGAGGAGTTGGGTGTTCGGTATCACACGGGCTGTGAGTATGCGACATCGCAATAATTAGTCTTGAGTGCAAGTGGGAGATTGTTGGAGATAGTGCCCTCAGAGTCAATTATTGGATCACAGGCACGTGATTGCAATGATTGAGGGAGGACCTATCCCGGTAGAACAGTCTTACTCGAGATGATAGTATGCTATCAGGTTTACCTTTATCATCGTGTACTGCTTTAGGTGACATGACATGTCGCTATTGCACGTTGATAGAGCCCCTAGGATTCTTGCTTGACTACCGGCAGTATGAGGGCGATCATATACGTGGGAGCTGGTAGTCTATAAGCACATCCTTAAAAGGTCCCTAGTCGTGGGAGTTTCGAGATAGGGCATCGATACTCCAGAGTAGACTAGTGTATACAGTCGAGACCCCGACGAGGGGCGGTGGCCGGTCTCACAAGCCACTGGTGTCAGTTGGTTCACCTAAGATGTATACAGGTGCTCATTGGGTTATGAGTACACCGGACAGGACTCGCCGGGAACATGCTAGTTGGTCTTATACCTGATGTCAGATAGCAGTTCCCAGGTGACATGTGTACAGGTTAGTTCATCGACCTGGGGATCGTCATTTGTCTCGTGTGAGTTCCCACTGTACTTTGATTACTACCCTACCACGGCTCAAAGGAGTCGTGCAAACAGGTTTTAGTTGGGTACAGTCCCGAGCCACATGGAGGCAGTGAGCGGATCTTCGGGGGTTTCGTCTCTCCCGGTATTGGGGGTGAGGTCGCGCTGTGTCTAGGAGAGCCATTACACGAAGTCCTTGGCCAAGGCAGGAGATTTACTGGTAGGTATTCCAGTAGTATCTCAGGGTGTTCTGGGCTACACTCCGACACGACTTGTACCGCTTTTGGGGGTCTGACTTTTACCAACCCCCTAGGCCCGCCATGCGATGCTCATAGACGAACGGACCGGACTGTACGGATATTGTCACTGACAGGCTCAGTAGGGTGTCAGGATGAGTTCGCTCATCGACGTCCCTTTTAGTCAATAGCTGGTGGCCCGTCACGTATTGGCTTATACCTCTGACGTGCTAGTGGTTAAATCCACAGCCATAGTATTGACGAGTCTTTAGAGTCTACCACACTTTCAGTTACTCAGTTTTCGGGCGAAACGCTGTAGAGGCCGTATGGAGATATGGCAGGGTCCGATCAGATACGTGCGGTATTGCACGGATCAGGATCGGACGGTTTGTACTAGTAGCCGTATAGTTATATGGCAGGGTTCGATCAGATACGTGCGGTATTGCACGGATCAGGATCGAACGGATATTACTAGCCGGCTTTGGTTTAAGCCGGTCCTAGTTTAGTACAGTGTAGATTTTGTCTCTTTGCATTTGTATCCGGACGGAATACAGATGTGGGTGTGTATGCACAGTGTCGGGGTTTTTCCTGTAATTTATTACGGGACCAGTTTTCTGGAGTTGCCAGTTTGCATTCCGTTCCGGCCGGTTTTCCTTTGTTCTTTCCCGGCCGGACTTTTCCGATGGAGGGGGTTATTTGCAATTGTGCAAATAACATATTGAGGAGGGGGTTTCTTGCACTTGTCTTGATTATGATAGGATTGTTATCTATTGCACCATGCTTGCATTTATATGATTTGATGAAGGTATGGTTTGATTAAAGTGTAGCATGCTTGTTTGTCCCTTGATGTGGTCACCCCCTTCTTCACTCCTACACTCACCTCCCTTCATCATATATATCCTTTCTTTCCCTCCACCATTTTATTATTGAAATGGCCGGCCACTTGATGAGGAGGAGAGAAAAATTGAGAGATTCATTTTGTGCTTCATTTTGTTCATCTCATTTGGCTTGCAAAATGGTTGCTTCATTTCCCTCCAAAGTTCAACATTCATTCCTCCATCCAAAGGCAACAAACCCCAAAGAGACAAGTAGCCTCTACACTACACTTCCTACAGCAAATCTTGGACGCGTCGATTCGCCAGCTTCGCGCCCGAGTTGCCTCGGTATTGAGGTGGGAGCCCGTAAAAGCTACAGGCGATGTGGTGCCCTTTCCGACGGATGGAGATCCCGCGAGGAGATCGGAGTGGAGATGAAGACCGGAGGACTTGGATCGTCGGTATACATCTCTAACCCGTATTCTAGTTAGCTTAGACTTGTTAATGGTTACGATCCGGAGTTTAGTGCGCGGTGGTGCCGGTTTGCAAAGTCCGCAAAAATTTAAGTTGTTCACCGCTTCCGCATTCCGGCGTCGGATTGACGGCCGGGGCGCCGCCGTGCACTTACAGTCACTGCCTGGAGGCGCACCCTTACGGTCGACCAGTAGTCGCCTTTCCTCCTTTATAACGGCTCCTGTCGCATGATTATACCAGTCTTTGTATACGTTGAGGAGTCGTGGAGCACAAACCGGCGCACTGATAAAGAAACGAGAACCCATATTCAGGCGCATGAAATGATGCAGCGCGTTCTCCATCCCTTCTTTAGTGGCAGCGGGTTCCAGTAAGAAAGCTTCCAAGGGGACCCCTTGATCGTAGCCCAGTTGTTGGGCAAAACGATGCGGGTTATATCTTATGAAAATCGCCGCACCATTCTGCCTGAAGACTAGGAAGCCCGGTCTAATAGAATATAAGTGAAGGGTCTCCCGGGCCGTTAAAACCGAAGCTCCATCCTTGAAAGTGTCTTGTAATGGTCGCACCGCGGTGGTGGATGCTTTTCCAATAGTCAGCACCTTGTCAATAAAGGACATCCCGGCTCCAACGGTGTGAGAGCGAAGGAGTAAACCCCTGGCGTTCCGTGGAGACGGGGTCACGATAGATGCGCCAATCAGTTGTATGATGCGAGGGAAACCACACTTGTCGAAAAACGAGGGCCTTTTGTGCATGCCGAAGACACCCGCCGTATGTAGCTCGAGCCATGACATAAAGTAGTGCATCAGGAAGACCACGTGCAATACCCCGGGCTCGTTAGCATCCGTTGCTCGGCTGAGGCCATGATATAGGTGCGCCAAGCCAGTGATCCCAACAGCCACCTTTACCCCGATGGCCATCCGGTGGGCCGGGTAAAAGACAGAGGGCCGCATTCGATGAGAGTGCATTGGGATTGCAAACCAGCTCAGCCACAATCCAAGAAATCCTAAGAAAAAGGCCTCCTCATCCATTCCGGGGGCCGCAATTTCTGTAAATGACATGGTAGGGAAGTCCGGAAGGAAAAAACCCCTTTGATCTATCTCCTTCTCCGGTAGGTTGTCCATACCTAGACCGAAAGGGTCATCCAGAGTGGCAAACTTGGCAGCCTCTGATGAGAGGACGCTTGGGCGAAGGAACCGAGCGATGAAATCTTCAAAGTTAACCCCCCGACTCCCATGTTCGATAAAAAGAGATTCATAGATGTTCAACACCTTAATCAAGCTTGGGAATTGATGTTGAACGGCATTCTCCGGTGTGACCCCCCTTACCACCGGCCTAGCACCAAAGACGTACACATCTATCGGGAGCAGCTCCTCATAATGTTCTCCCATGACTGGTAGACCGGATACCTCCGTGAACTCCTCCAAAGAGATGGACACTTCCCGATCCATGGCAAGGAAAGTGTGGGTAGGAATGTTCCACTGCTTCAGGAAAGCCTTAAACCACCAGGTGGGGAGCGTGGGATACTGGAAGAGAGAGACGTAGACCGCGGTGTACAATCCTAATCTTATCAACTGCGACTTCTTCGTTGACAGGATATACCGGGCCCACGGCAGGTAGCAATCGGATGGCGGGGGATCAGACCAATGTTATATGATTGCCCCCAGGGTCTCGCCTCGTCTTGACAGGTACGGCGTCCTAGGATATCCAAGACCATAAGACGTTGGACCGGAACCGCATCCATAGTGGGATGAAGAAAGCTGTTCGCGGTCCAATCCACCATCTCCACGGCATACTGCACCGAGGGTGGGGCAGCATAATGAATTGCCGTGATGGGCTCGGACAGCACTGCGCATGTGAAGCTGCGTCGACCCATAATGATCTGGTTATACCAAGACCCCCAAAGGTGGAGATTCTTGTACTCCGGGTCGTATTCTCTAATCATGGCCAAGACTTCACGGTCCAAGGGCGCTTCGGGAAACCCTTTCTTCGAGCGGATGAACGGAAACGAGGTGTCGAGAGACATGATCGCTGCAAAAAAAAACAATCTAGCCGTTAGTGTTGTAATTCCAACGCTTGGCGTTTAAAAAGAAAAATACGTTAATCGATTAATTAAATTAAAAACTAAATTAGAATTAATTAATTACACCACACAGCAGTGCGGCGGGTAGAAGACCGAAGGGGGACCCAAAAAATCTGGATGACAATGTGTCAGTTGGTCCCCAGGAAAACATTCCCACTAATAATAATAATAAAAGAATCCCTAGAGACAAGGAGAAAATCTCCTCTTTCAGAGCAAAGCTCTGTCACAGAATGACACTTGTCAAATTCTGGTCTCAAAGGAATAAAATTCCTTAAAAAGAGCATAGCTCTATGGTAATAATGGAAAGGTCCATCAGAAAATGTTACACCTAGAAGAATTAAAAATTTTAGAATCTTAAAAAAAAAAAATCCATGAAAAACTTATGAATTTTTTTTTCATTTTTCAGATCTAAAAGATCTACAGATGATTCAAAGAGCAAAGCTCTGTTCATGGGTTAGAACCCATGAACAAGATCTCTACAGATCTATAAGTTCTTGAGAGCAAAACTTTGTTTATGAAACCCCAATGGGGATCTCTTTAGATCAAAAGATCTGTGAGAGCAAAGCTCTTTGGTTGAGATTAAGTTAAATTAAGTTAAATTAATTTTACCTAAAGTTTTTGACTTTAGAAATGAGCAAAGCTCTGAAAGTTCTTGAATGAGAGCAAAGCTCTGGAAAATAAAAATCTTGAAACGGTGAGATTTTTCTAAGGGCCAGAGGTCCTATTTATAAGGCGCTTGCGCCCCTTGAGCTCATCCCTTGATCCAACGATCAGGAGTTTGCCACCGCTGCACTCATGTGTGCGCCACGTGAGCGCAACGGTGGGGGGGCATTTGTTTCGTCCAATCAGAGCAAAGCTCTGTTGAAATTCAAAATTTGGAAGCAACGCTTCAAATCTCGGGCGCAACGCGCCATATGTCAGGCGCTGATACGTCAGCGCAGCGCCCAAGAAGGCGCGCCCAATCAGAGCAAAGCTCTATTTTAAGAAAAATTAAAGGAAGCAACGCTTCAGTTGCGCAAGCACTGCGCTGCACGACACGTGTCAGCACAGATGCGCTAGCGCAGTTGCGCTGCGCTGCGCTTTGCGCTGCGCGACACGTGTCACGCGCTGCGGACACGTGTCAGAGCAGATGCGCTAGCGCAGTTGCGCTGCGCTGTGCGCTGCGCAACACGTGTCACGCGCTGGAGCATTTGCGGCAAACAGAATTAAGATTTTAAAGAAATCTTTCTGTTCTTGTTAAAACAAGAAGATTTTCTTCTGTAAAACAGAAGCCCTTGGATCAAAGATCCATCGGTGGGGAAAATTCCCCAAATCACTCAGAGAAAGATCTCTTTAACAAATTTAACTAATTTATGGGCACTATAAAAAGGACCCCAGGCCTCAATTCAAAGGCATCAACATTTTCTATAAAAAAAAAAGAGAAAGAGAACTCTGAAGAACTCCTCAAGTAAAAAAAAGGTAAAAACCTTTAGAAGGAAGAGAAAGTTCTCTTATGAACAGATCATAGATCTAAAAACAAGATCAATGATCTTTAATAAAAATATAAAAATATATATAATAAAAATAGTGCTTTGCACTTTTTATGAACCTTTGGTTCTTTGAGATAAGAAAAAACAAGAAAAAACTTATCTTTTCTTTGATCTAAATTAGATCAAGAAATCAAATAGTGCTTTGCACTTCTGTTCTTGAATCTAAAAGATTCTTAGTGCTTTGCACTTCCAAACTGCGCTGTTGCGCTCTTGGGAGAGCGCCACGTATCAGCAGCGCACTAGCGCAGCACACTGCGCTTGCATGACACGTGTCGTCATCACAAGCGCTTGCGCTCTCTGATTGGCACAAAGCGCCTGACAAATGCAAGGCATTTCTTAAAGGGCCTGGCCCAAATCGAAAAGACCTAGCAGGCCAAAATAAATTGCAAAGCAATAAAAAGGGGGCAGAGCCCAAGTGAAATTGATGCTCTGCATCTTTTATGGGCAGAGCCCAAACAAAAAAAAAATAGAAGTAATGCAATGCATTATTTTCAACTGGACTTGGCCCAATTTTGGCCGTAAGTCCTCAAATTAAATTGACTGAGCACAGCTGTTCTCTTAAATTAATTTATATCCAGTTCGAGGGTGCATCTCCGAACTCCTCTGACACCCATCGTTGTAATCCTTCAACGACGTCAGAGAGGTGACGGGTCTCGACGACCACACATCAATACGGACTGCGGGGTCCTTAAACTCGTGGACCGAAACGTCCTTAAACTAATATTGGACCGAAACGTCCTTAAACTAATAATGGACCGAAACGTCCTTAAACTAATGTCGGACCACCACGTCCCTAACTGGAATATGGACCACCACGTCCCTAAACTGGAACATGGACCACCACGTCCCTAAACTGGAACATGGACCACCACGTCCCTAAACTGGAACATGGACCGCAACGTCCTTAAACTACCTATGGACCACTACGTCCCTAAACTGGAACAATAGAGCCTCCAAATGCTCTTTTGCCGGATCTAAATGATCCTGTTTAAGTTGATCTTAGCCCCAAACACTGCTAACGTATCCTTAAACATTCAAACGGACTGCGGGGTCCTTAAACTCGTGGACCGAAACGTCCTTAAACTAATATTGGACCGAAACGTCCTTAAACTAATAATGGACCGAAACGTCCTTAAACTAATGTCGGACCACCACGTCCCTAAACTGGAACATGGACCACCACGTCCCTAAACTGGAACATGGACCGTAACGTCCTTAAACTACCTATGGACCACTACGTCCCTAAACTGGAACAATAGAGCCTCCAAATGCTCTTTTGCCGGATCTAAACGACCCCGTTTAAGTTGATCTTAGCCCCAAACACGGCTAACGTATCCTTAAACATTCAAATAGACTATAAAACTCTAAATCAACTTTGGTTCAAGGGTACATCTCTGAACTCCTCTGACATCTATCGTTGTAATCCTTCAACGACGTCAGAGAGGTGATGAGTCCCGACGGCCATATATTAAATGGATCACCACGTTAAGTTGATCTTAGTCTAAAACAGGACCAACGTATCCTTAACGAACGTTTAAGTTGATCTTAGCCTCAATACGGCTAACGTATCCTTAAAAAAAATACCAAACCCAAATCTAAGTAAATATGGATTTGGACTAATCCACGTCCTACGGGCGACGGTATAACTTAGTCTTCGTATACAATCCACGGGCAACCACAAACAAAACAAACACACACGACACGAAGTGAAATTCTGGAGAAGGAGAAAGTGGTTATCGCGATGCGGTAGCATAATTAACTACAGGGGTTTGCGCCTGCAGGGAAGAGCGTCCCCATAATCAAAAACCTCTCAAGCGAGGGGGAATCTGACGAAGTCTGCTACATCGGCCGCATCCATCTAAACCTCCGATATACGTTGCCATAAATCAACTTGGCATCTTCGGAGAGGTGGACGGATAAAACCAAATAGCATCTGCCCCGAATCTCAGCGTCAGGACATCGCGGTCCTGTGCGCCTCCATTCGGAGGGGAACAACCCTTCTGGTATGGAATGAGCAACAAGGAAGTCAGCGAGAGCTTGCCTTTTTACTGCTTTCTGGGGAGTATAGATTATGTCAAATTCAAGCAGCATGACAGTCCATCTCGCCATTCTACCGGCTAGGCTTTCTTTGGTCATCAAGTGTTTGAGCGGGTCGACCTTGGAGATCAGCATAACCCGATGAGCAAGCAGATATTGCCTCATCTTCTTCACAGCGAATATCAGAGCCAGGCATTGCTTTTCGATCGGGGAATAGTTGTGTTCCGTCCCGACTAGAGTTCGACTGAGGTAGTAGAGGGCATTTTCTTTTCAATCCTCGTTGTTCTGGGCAAGGAGCACACCGAGTGACTCATTTACCTCGGCAGTATAGAGAATCGACGGTTTATTTAGAATAGGGGAAACAAGCACTGGAGGGTGAAACAGGTACTGTTTGATGCTTTCGAACGCTTCTTGACATTCGGTATCCCAGACAAAAAGAGCTCCCTTCTTCATGAGCTTTGAGAAGGGCCTACATCTTCCCAATAAATTTGAGATAAACCTTTGTATATAAGCAAGCTTGCCTTGAAAAGATTTTAGCTGCGTCAGACTCTTTGGAGGGGCATCTCCATGATGGCCTTTATCTTGGATGGGTCAACTTCGATCCCCCGATGTCGGACTATAAAGCCCAGGAATTTTCCCGATGACACGCCAAAAGCGCACTTCAGAGGATTCATCTTTAGATCGTATTCCCTCAGTCTAGTGAGAACGGTCCTAAGATCTTGGATGTGATCGGCCTTGGCTTTAGTCTTGACAACCAAATCATCAACATAGCAATCGACGACTTTATGGATTAGGTCATCAAAGATATTGGTCATTGCCCTTTTATATGTAGCACCTGCGTTCTTTAGTCCGAATGGCATCACTTTGTAACAGTATATGGCGATCAGGGTTCGAAATGTTGCATGCTTCTCATCCTCAGACGACATTTTTAACTAATTGTACCCAGACAAACCGTCCATGAAGGTGAACAGCTCATAATTTGAGGTATCATCGACCATCATTTCCATGACCGGAAGTGGGAAATCGTCTTTAGGGCATGCCTTGTTAAGGTCCCTGAAATCGATACAAACCCAAATCTGCCCATTTTTCTTCTTTACTGGCACAATGCATGCGATCCAATCTGTGTATTTCTCTTCCCTGATGAAGCCAGCATCGATAAGTTTCTTAGTTTCTTCGATGACCTTTTCTTCCAGCTCCCTTCTCATTCTTCGAGAAGCTTGTTTGACAGGCTTGGCATCAGGAGATATATCCAGCTTATGCACGGCCACTTCAGGGGAGAGGCTAGGCATTTCTTTGTACGTCCACATGAAACAGTCAGCGAACTCATGCAGCAAGGCGATTATCTGCTTTTTCATTTCCTCTGACAAGAGTGAGCTAATGTAGGTTGGTCTTGGATTATTGGGCGTTCCTAAGTCAATCTCGGTTAGCTCGTCAAAGGTTACTTGTCCACCGTCTTCGAGCTCTCGAGGGGCTTCTTTTCGCTCGGTTATCTCGTCGTCGTCATTTGACCTTTCGCTGGCTTCACCAACGTGGATCATGTAACATACTTTGGAATCAATTTGAATGAAACCTATGCCCCGTCTGTCTGGAATTCGTCCATCGATAAGTACTCGGACCTGAGGCGGATGCCATAGCCCCTCATAAAACTTCGCTTTGGATTTCGTTTGATATAACCGACATCCGCACTTTTTAAAATATTCCCGCATCTTAGGCGAATAATATCTGGGGTTTAGGATGGCTCTTATGCCTCTTTCATAGGGAAGGCACGTGACAGAAAAATCTTCCGGGTGCACGACAGGATTTGACTCATAAAACAGGATGCCCTTCTGCCCGCTCTTTCTCTCGGGAACGTAGAAGGTATTTAGCTGGTCCACGGTGGAGACTGACAATGCATCGATCTCTTTGCACATCTGCTCCAGTACCCTGGTGACGGCTAGGGATCCTTCTGCAATTTCAAAGGTCTCTCGTAGTTTTGCTCATTGCATGGGGGTCGAGTCTGCACAGCTGTTGCAAGGCGGGTCCTCTTCCTCCGACTCTTCAGTGTCGCTGCCTAAATGAGGGCGGATTTTGCTGTCGGACGGGCCTTCAGTATCAGATTCGCCGTATCGCCATCGAAATGAGGGCGAGTTCTACGGAAGGACGGACTTCCCGCGTCGGACTCATCAGTGCCACTGCCGAAATACGGACGCACTTGGGGTTTTTGCTTTTGAAAGTGACAGCCGGCTCAGATTTGCTTTTGAGTTTTGGGGCCGCTCTATCCTCGGTCAATTATGGCTTAACATTTTAGGGGTTCACAAAGTACCGAGAATCTTCATATCAGACTTCATGCACACCGAACGGCTGGATGTCTCCGTCAATGCGTCTTTCTTCACCATTTTTAGTATACTTCATACATTGATGGAGAGTTGATGGAACAATACCGTAATCGTGGAGCCACGGCCGTCCCAAGAGAAGTTTATAAGACGTGTCAGCATCGATCGCGTATATCTTAGCTTCGGTTTGCAGATCCCCAAATTTTATTGGCAGGGCTATAGACCCCAGAACTTGCTAGCAATTTTGATTGAAATCTTGAATGACATTCCATTCCCTTGACAGGTGTTGGACGTCCATTGATAAACTCTTCAGAGCCCGCAAGTTCATGATGTTTACTGAGGATCCCGGATCAATCAATATGCGATTAATCCGATCTTCGTCACTGTACCCAGTCACGTAAAGCGGCCGATTATGCTCAGCCATTCCCAGTAGTAAGTCTTCGTCCTTAAATGTGACTGCGGCGGCATGCAGAGCGTACTGGGTTTCTTTTAAATTAATTTCCGCAAAGGGAGCCTGGTACCGCTCGGGGTTTTGTAAAGAGTGAATGAGAACATCCCTAACCTCCTTAGATATGACCAAGGAATCGTAGATGCTCAGGAGAGACGGAAGCTTCCAGAGATGGGCCAAGACATTGTAGTCCACTAAGGAAGGACTTGAGTTTTCATGAGCCGGCTCTCTGCCATCTTATTTATTAACGACTTGTTTTTCCTTTCCTTTTGGGGTGTTGCCCTGATTTTGCGGTAGAGCCTTGCCGCTTCTGAGCTGGATTTGGTTGGCCTTTGAGGCGAGCTCCTCATCCTCTTCGGAAAAACATAGCTCTTCCTTAGAGTCGTTACCAAGGTGAATGGTGTAGCAGGTCACTATAGGGATCTCTTCATTGGAGTCTTCTTCTAACTCCTCCAGAATTTTCGCCGCTTCTACAGGGAGGAACTCCTTCAATTGAATCAGAGTTCTTTCCTTCTGTTCATAATCTTCGAGGGAATCGATATATTTTTGAATGGTCGATCTCCCTGCAGACTCTTTTTCGCGTCGAGCTGCACTTTTCTTCTTCTTGAGATTTTTAGATTTTGAGCCTGATGGAGCCGAATTGGCAGCTGGAATGGTAGGCTTCTTCTGCCCTTCCCATTCCGTTCTGGGCTCTTTCCGAAGTAGCTTTAGCATCTTCTTCGTCTTATTAGAAATGTGTGTACTCCACGGAGACTACAGTGAGTCAGTTTCATTTCTCAGGGTAGCGGGTTCGGCTGTCTGCTCCCAGAAGGCTTCAGCTTCTGTCTGTATAAAGTTAGTGGTCGCAACTTGATTGTTCACCAACACACTCTTGGACAGCTCGATCTCTCCAGTCTTGTACTGCTTCTCGACCCAGTCTTTGAAAATATAGCAATCTTCGATCGCGTGGCTCACTACTCTGTGGTACGGTCAATACAGGGGATTGTCGGTCATTTTTGCTTCATGCGGTCTTTTTGACTCCGGCAATTGTAGGTCGTTGTTCAAGGCATCTTTGAATATCTTGTGAACCTTGTCCCTTCTGAAAGAGTAAACCGTGTTCTTTTTCTCCTCTAGGGAAGGCCATTCTCCTCTCAGCACTGGCTTTCAAGACCGGTTGATTTTAGATTCACCTGCTTTTCCCTTGTTTTCATTATCGGACGCATTGAAGACATTGGTACTGTTGGAATTCCTGCTTCTAAGGTTTTCATCCCTCTTTCTTTTCCAAGCCTTGTCTCTCGGAGAGTCTGAGGTAGACTCTTGCTTCGAGCGTTCCTGCATTTGGACTTTCTTGGTTAGCTCCTGAAATGTCTTGAGGCCTACTGTACACAAGAATGGGACCATCCAATTGCTGAGGTTCCCAATAAGAAGGCTGACGGACTGGTCCTGGGTCCTGCTCCAGCGACGGTTCGCACTTGACCGTGAGATTACGCCATCGGGCGATAAAATCGGTGTTGCTTTCATTCTTCCCCGGCTTGGTCCTCACAAGGTCAACAATGGAGATTTTATCACCGACGCTCATGAATCTTTGCCGAAACAGAGACTCCATTTGGGCAAAAGTAATGACGGACCCGTTTGGTATGCTTGCGTACTAGTCGAAAGCAACACCGGTCAGGTTATTGATAAACTGACGAAGAAGGAGCACGTCATTGGCCCCTGTGTTTCTGCATGATACTTTAAAGTGGGCGAAGTGCTGATTTGCATTTCCCGTCCCGTCAAATCTTCCGAACTTAGGAATGACTTAGCCGCTCGGGAACTCGATCAGATCGTACTATGAGGGATACGGCCGCCCACTACTGTCGATTTCTTTCTGAGATTCGGTTTCGGCTACCAATGCTCTAACCTTGCTAGTGACCAAATCCATTATACGATCTTGTGTTAGCGGGATAGTGCTATCTGGGGACAAGGCGTCCCCAGAAGCGGAATGTGGCTGGCTTTCGTGCGGCTCACCCAATCTTGGACCTAAGGGGACATGCATCGGTTGCTTCGGGTTGCCATCGCCCGGCTCATGAGTAGAGACATGTGCCTGATTGGAAGGCGCTCGAGCAATTTGAGCTGTTAGCTGCATCACAACATTCGTCAGGTCGTCGATTTTGGAGTAAAGCTTGGCCATTTCTTTATCTTTGCTCATGAGATGTTTTCGAAGCTCTTGAAGCAACTCTTGCTCTACGGTTCTGGGGCGGAAAGTCAGCTCTTCCTCGCTATCCGAGCTTGACTCTACATGGACTGAAGGATCTATTTGCCTATCGTCCTTATCGAGAGGGTTTTCCTCATCCAATGGAGGCGGCTGTTCTTGGGAAGCGGCAACCACATTCAAGCCAGATTGGGCTTGGGATATGGTGGCCTCATCCTTGCTTTTGCTATGCAAGTTATCACTGGGACGCCCGCCCGCCATATAGACTGTATGGATAACATGTCCCACTGTCTTTTTATTATCGGCAGCTGATTTCACGGATCGCTGTTGTGGTCCTCCTGTTTCGGTAACGGGCAATCCACTAAAAGCTGCTGGCCTGACCGGATTCTTGAATAGTGTTGACGCTTATTTTCTGGTTTTGCCCCACTGCTTTCGTGCGGCACAGAGCGTCTGATAGACACTTGAAGAGATGGTGTCACGCTTTCTCTGATGGGATGGGACACGTCTCTTTGCAATATCGTTCGGACTGCCGTCTTCTTAATTCTGGCGGTCATGGCATTTTTCTGAACCCACTTCAGAGGTTTGAAAGAATTGATGACTTTTACGGTCAACTCAGCCGTCGTCGCAGGATGACTCGGCTCTTGGAATCTCACAAGATTCCACTTGGCCGGATTCCTGGCCTTCTTGTTAGCTCGATACCTGAGCCGCTTCTGTCTCAGCCTTTCTGTTTTGAGCACTTGGCTAGTTACGACTCTTCGGGAAGCCGCCGTAGACCGACTGACAGAGAGTCCAGAGAATATGCCTGCTTGCTCGATCGTCAAGGGCAATGTCTGAGCTTGCTGGAGCTGCTTTTTGGCCCATTGGTGTTGACGGTCTTGCCCCCAGTTGGAACAGTGGAAAGTCGTTCGAATACAGATTTGCATTTGGGATGGGAAGCTCTGGCGACCACGACGTTCGGCCTCTTGTCCCTCGAGGTTAGTTTGACCGCTTGGTTTGTCGCGACCTCATCCAGATGAGCGCTTCCAGCAGGGTAGATGATGACCGAACCAAATTGACGGGGTGACTCCTCCTATTGCCGGCTGAGACTGGCAGGGAGAACCACACGGGCATTGATCTTGACTACGTATGAGATCGAGGTCACGTCGGAAGGTGAATTCATCTTAGGAGACATTGTCGTTGAAAGTTGATTGTTGCACGAAAAGAAAAATACTTTAGTAAAAACAACGGTATATATGCTAAATGAGTTCGCATGAACACTTGACCAGAGATATGGGAGGAGAGAAAGGTCCCACTGGGCGTTCCAGAATCTGTAGGGTGTTTTTCGTCACCGCATTGAGATGGGAACACACACACGCTTGTCAGGCGTACTACAGATTCCCCCTGCATAGTATAGGCGGGGGTTTATTAATTGTGGGTATTTGAATCTCCGGCAGCCGCGGACTAAGCTGCCATTAATTACCCCTCACCTTTGGAGCGAGGGAACTTCTGATTGACGTGTCAAACTGAACATGCGAACTCAATGTACCGTGTGCGTGTGTTGTGTTTTGGACGGGTTTTGGATATATCGGAGGTCTCGCAGAGTTTATGAGGGTCTCGTTACCCGGATAGCGGGCTGGGGGTCAAGGGGGCTAGCAGCCCCCTTACGGGGTGCGGGGCAGCGTCCCGTTAGAAATTTTTTTTCAATGGGGGGAGTGTTTTGGGTGTGGAGTGCATGGAAAATGAGGGGTGAGGAGCGTCTTAAAGACGCGTGCATGGCATGTGGTCGCTAGGCACCCACAGGTCAAGTGCCTGGCATGTGGCGCTTGGCGCCCGCGGGTCACGTGCCAGGCGCGTGGGCGCTTGGCGCCCGCGGGTCACGTGCCCTGCACGCGACCGTTGAGCACTGGGTGCCCGCGGGTCACGTGCGCGGCACGTGACCGCTGAGCGCTAGGTGCTCGCGGGTCACGTGAATCACACGTGGGCGCTGAGCGCCAATGGGTCACGTGCCCTGCACGCGACCGCTGGGTGCCCACAGGTCACGTGCATGGAACATGACCGCTGGACACCCATGGGTTACGTGCGCGGCACGCGACCGCTGGAAACACCAGCAGAAAAGGGGTTTAGCCCCTGGGCTGGGAGTTGAACTCCCAAGGGTCTTCGGAGTTAAACTCCTAACAGGGATTATATATAGATTTGGAGTTAAACTCCTAAAAAGGGGGTTGATTTATGGAGTTAAACTCCAACAGATCTTGAATGGAGTTAAACTCCTAGAAATCTTTAAATCTTCTTTTGAGCCTTGGATCCTCCCGGAATGAGATTTTTTTAGAGATGGGTATCCTTCTTCTTCCTCTTGTTGGCTGGATCTTGGGGGGAAAAAGGAGGAGAGACTTAAAATTTCCCCTTTTAGGGGTTTGATGGCAGATCTGAGCTCCCCTTTAAGGGTTTTATGGTGAAAAACTATTTATTTTTGGAACAGGAAGAGTTAAACTCTTGATTTAATTCAAAAGAAAAGAAGAAGGTTTAGAACCTTGAGGAAGAAGGAGGTACAAACCCTAGAATTTTTAGAGAATGGAAAAGTTGTCATAAATATTTTCATCATGTTTGCCTTTATAGGCTACACACTTTATATATAGCCCCTTGGGTTTTACCAAATGGCGCTTGTGCTACCCCATGCCTTATATGCTTGTTTCTTTTTGCACATAAGCCATGGGTTTTACAAAATTTCGGCTTTCTACCCATTTATATACATTTATTTCTAAAAAAAAGAATTACATTAAAACTAATTTATGACTTCATTCCTTTTGTCATGGGGCCAGTCCCTTCCCTGCTCGATTCTGACCTGGGCATAGTCCCACTTGGCTTGGGGTTGACTTTGATTTTGACTTGGTCAACCGGGTATAAATTTTGACCCCAACAGTGATGAGATTATCTTTTCGTTTCTTTGAGATCAACCCCATCAAGTACACTGAATGCACCTTATTCTCAGCATCATCGAGCGCTTGAAGAGGCATAACCAGAAGGCGCTTGGATATAGCTTCCCAGATCGACCTAACGACGATCTGCAAAAAGGCAGAACGGCGAGGGAGTAATCGACCGTTGTAATCATCAAAGCGATGCATCACCACATCGCATTGGGCATCAGTGAACTCCTGGCCTTGGCAGCGGCCTTGTATGCGAATCGCCTCGTAAGAAATAATCTTTTTAAGATCGTACAGACGACCGGCCATTGTACCTCAAAAAAGGGGTGGAGAGTTAGCGATTAACATATTAAAGTCACTACAGTAGGCCGCACAAAATCAAGGTGATGGCTCATCAAGGATGAGACATGTGCCCATTGTGAGAATCCGAAAGTATTCTTATTAAATAAATAGTGCCCATTAAACAGTGGAGTTAAAAACTCCCAATATTCCCCAAAAGGTGGGCTCTTTAAAACAAACAACAGATTAAAATCTGTGAAGAAAAAAATGATTAAAACCCCAATAATAATAATAATAATAATAATAATAATAATAATAAAACATACAAGAATGGTAAAGGGAATAAAATTTCCAAAGTTCTTAAAATCCAAATCAGAGCCAAGCTCTGCGAAAAAATTGGAATTAAATTCTCCTAAACAGTGGGATCAAATCCCAGAACAATCCCCGTGCTAAAAGAATTCATGGGTTAATTAATGGAATTAAATTCCAGAACAAGTGTCAAGATTGATAGTAGGGTAAAACCCTAAATAAGAGAGTTAAAGATTCTCAAATCCTGGATGAGAGTATTAAGATCCATGATCTGTAAAAAGAAAGTTTTTAAATCTCCAAAAGATCGATTCAAAAAAAAAAGAAAAAGGAAAAGAGAGAGAGAGAGCTAAGCTCTGCCGAAACTGATAATGAACTTAAAATCCAAAACTAAGAAAATATATATGCTCAAAAGGAGTTAAGAGCTAAACTATGTTCATAGTTCTTACCAAGAAATCTGGCAGAGTTCTGAAAGACGGAGATCTAGGCTCTGGGAAATGAGAATTAAATTCTCAAAAGAAAGGAAGGTTCAAGAAAAAAGATGAAAAGATAACAGTCATCTCAAGGGCCAAAAGCCCTATTTATAAGATGTAAAGGGACGGTTCAACTCCCTAAAAGATCAAACGGTGGAAAAAGTGACACCATTGCACTTATGTGTGAGCCACGTGAGAACAACGTTGAGGGGCATTTGTTCCCCCAAAATTTAAACAATACAAAAAAAGAGCTAAGCTCTGTTAAGTTCTAAGGAAGCACCTCACGAGAGCGTCGGCGCTAACCCCTTAGAATTAAATCCTATGGTGGTGTCGCACGTGAAGCTCGCGTGGGTACCAATGTGCAAAGCACAGAAGCGCTTATTATATAAGAATTAAATTCTTATATGGCGTCGCACGTATTCCTCACATGGGCGCCAATGTGCAAAGCACAGGAGCGCCTAGAATCAAATTCTTAAGCGGCGCCCACGTGCATAACACGTGAGCGTCGGCGCCCAAATTAAAGCCAAGTAAAATTAAATTCTGCTGGGGATATTTCCCTAAAATCTGGGAAACTCTCTGTTAAATAGAGCCGTTGGATCAAAAATCCAACGGTGATGATAAATCATCAAATAATAGATTAAAATTCTATTAAGCAAAAATATTCCCCTAATCTTTCTAAACGAACAGAAAATTGTTGGATGAAAGATCCAATGAAATAGGAATATATTTCCCTATATTTTTCTAAACAAAAGAAATATGTGCTCTGTAAAACAGAGAACTCTTGGATCAAAAATCCAATGGTGATTAAAAAAAAATCACTACTTAATAGAATAAATTCTGTATATGGGAAAATATTTCCCCAATCTTGTTAAAAACAAGAAAACATATTCTGTAAAACAAAAGTTCTTGGATCAAAGATCCAACGGTGGGTAAAATTCTCCAAATCAATTTTGAGTCCAATTAAATCAATTGGAATCTCTCAATGAAAGATTTTCTCAAAACTAATTAACAATTTACCTCCAATATATAAAGACCCCGAGACTTCAAGTCTCACACACCACAGAGACAGAGGAGAAAAGAGGAACCCCCCATAAGTTTTTGAAAAAATACAGAAAGTTTTCAAAACAACAGAGAATTTAATTCTCAAAGAGAAAGACTTCCCTTCAAAAAAAACCTAGGTAAAGAAAACACAGAGATCAAAATATCTTTTTTACCTATTTTAAGGGTTCAACCCTTCTCAAAGAACTTAGTTCTTTCTCTGGATCAGAGATCAACAAGCCAAGTCTCCCACAAGTTGAGAATTTAATTCTAATCAGGAAGATCGTGTTCTTGAGAATCAAAAATTCAGAAAAGAATTAGATCCAAATGAAAAACAAAAGGAAAAAGAACATATAAAAGAACTTAGTTCTTAAAGAAAAACCTGAACCGAGATCATCAAAAATGAAGATATTGGTGATCATTAATGGTCAAAATACCATTAACGGAGATTTAATCTCTAAAAAAGAAAAAAAGACTAGCACCTCACGTGTTTCCTACGTGGGTGTCCTTTTAACAGCGCCTAGTGCCACACGTAAAAAACACGCGGGCGCCTAAAGCAGAAGGCCAACACCTTACGTGAAACACACGTGGGCGCTGAATAAAAGTACTTAGCACTCCATATACAGCCAAAACAGCTGAGTGCTTAGCATTGATTGGGCAGTGCCCAGCGCCGCACATGCTCCTCACGTGGACACCACACAAAAAGTGCTTAGCACTTCATATAGAGCCAAAACGGCTAAGTGCTTAGCACTGATTGGCCAGCGCCCAACGCCTCACGTGCTCCTCATGCGGGCACCATTCAAAAAGTGTTTAGCACTTCATATACAGATAAAATGGCTGAGTGCTTAGCACTGATTGGGCATCGCCCAGCGCCGCACGTGCTCCTCACGTGTGCGCCATATAAAAAGTGCTTAGCACTTCATATACAGCCGAAACGGCTGAGTGCTTAGCTCTGATTGGGCAGCGCCCATAATTGAATGCTTCACATGATATCTATGTGAGTGTCAGAACGTCAAATAAGTGCTTAGTACATTTGCATAAAAATGGGACTAAACAAACAGAGCCCAAATAAGTGCTTAGCATTTCTGAACAGAACAAAAGAAGACTGAGTAAGCCCAAATTGGCTAAGTCTATCTTGCAACTGAGCCTAAATGCTCTGGATCTTAATAAATTTAACGATCCTTAAAAATATTGCTAAGTTGATATTAGTTTCAAACATGACTAATGTATACTTAGTTTAAAATAGATTGAGCCTAAATGCTCATACATTTAAGTTGAACTGCCGGAGAAGGAGAAAGTGGTTATCGCAACGCAGTAACGTAATTAACTGCAAGGGCTTGCGCCTACAAGGAAGAGCGTCCACACAATCAAAAAACCCTCATAAATGAGGGGGAATATGATGAAGTCTACTACAACGGTCGCGTCTGTCTAAACCTTTGATATATGGTGCCATAAATCAACTTGGTATCTTCGAAAAGGTAGATGGATAAGTCCAATTAGCATATGCCCCCAAATTCAGGCAAGACGATATATCCCAGTTCGTCTCTGTTTTTGGCGGTGAATGTTTCCCCAATCAGAGCAAAGCTCTGTTTGAAATTCAAATTTCAAAATTGAAGCGACGCTATGCAGCGCCAAGTGCGCTGCACCATAAGCAGCGCACCATGTGTGCGCTAGCGCTAGGTGCGCTGTGCTCTAAGTAGCGCACCACGTGTCAAACACGAATGCGGTAGCGCTAAGTGCGCTGCGCTCCGAGCAGCGCATCACGTGTAAGACACAGGTGCGCTAGCGCTAAGAGCGCTGCGCTCTAAGCAGCGCACCACGTGCAAAGCACGGTTGCGCTAGCGCTGGAATTAAAAAACTCCTTACCGTTAGATCAAAAGATCTAATAATAATGATAAATCATTAATTAATCAGAATTAAATTTTGTTATGGAAAGATTTTTCAATCTTGTTAAAAACAAGAAGATTACCTTCTGTAAAACAGAAGCCATAGGATCAAAGATCCAATGGTGGGGAAACATGCCCAAATCAATCAGAGAAAGATCTTTTTAACTGATTCAACAAATCAGCTTGCCCTATATAAAGGCCCCAAGACTTCAAATCTGATATAGAGAAAACCCCCCAAAAACTTTGAGAAATTCAAAGATAAAGAGAAAGCTCTTGCAAGAAGATATTTCTTCAAGGTAAAGATGAAGGATGATGAACACAGAGATGAGATCATCTCATAAAAAGAAAAATTCATTTCTTTAAAAAGATCATAGATCTACAAGATAAAAAGTCTTTCACAAAGAGATCAAAAGATCTCATCATAAAATAAAAGAAGAACATAATTCTTCTCATAGATCATGGATCTATAAAGGCAAAGCATTTCATCAACATAAGGGATTGGAAATATCTCCTGCAAAATAAGAACTGTTGTTCTTAGATCTTGAGACAAAGTCTCTTTTAAAAGAACATAAATTTGTTCCCAGATCGTAAAATTGATCAGATGCGCTTTGCGCTCTTGAAATACGCCTTGCGCTCTTGAACTGCGCTTCTGCGCTCTCTGGACTGGCGCTCGGCGCCAAATGCGCCACGTGTCAACCACGTATGCGCCAATTAACAACTTGCGCTTTGCGCTTCTGAAATAGCGCACTGCGCTCATGGGCTGGCCCTCAGCACCAAGCGCACCACGTGTCACTCACGTGTGCGCTACTAAATTGAAAGCGCAATGCTCTCATAGATTAGCGCTAAGCGCTCATAAACTGGCATCATGCGCTCGTCATCTAGTGCCTAGCGCTGAGCGCGACACGTGTCTCTTATATGTGCGCTGCTTGGCAGGAGCGCACTGCGCTCTCTGACTGGCGCAAAGAGCCTGGTGCGCCTCGTGTTGCGCTGACAGAACATAAATTGTTCTTTAATAAGCCAGTGCTTCGATGAATGCTCGGCATTCAATATAAGACAAAAAAAATTGTTAAGATATAATGCTCAGCATTGTTAAAAGGGCCAAGCCTAAATAAAGGCTCAACAACCCAGAATAAAAATATTAAATATTTATTGGACTTAGCCCAAGATTGGACATAAGTCCTCAACCCATATTAATTGAGCTTATCTGCTCATAAATATTTTAACAGATCTTAGTCCCAAATTAGATTACAGATCTTTCAACCAACTCACATCAGTTCGAGGGTACATCTCTTTACTCCTATGATATTTGTCGTTGTAATCCTTCAACGTCTTCAGAGAGGTGACGGATCCCGACAACCAAACATTCCACGGACTATGATGTCCTTAACCTTGACTGTGAGGTCTTTAAACTCACGGACTATGACGTCCTTAACCTTGACTGTGAGGTCTTTAAACTCACGGACTATGACGTCCTTAACCTTGACTGTGAGGTCTTTAAACTTACGGACTATGATGTCCTTAACCTCGACCGCGATGTCTTTAAACTAACATTGGACCGAGATGTTCTTAAACTAACATTGGACCGCAATGTCCTTAAACTAATCGACCGCAATGTCCCTAACTAAATAATAGAGTCAAAATGCTCTTTTGTTGGATCTAAACGATCCCGTTAAGTTGATCTTAGTCTAAAAGTAGACTAACGTATCCTTAATATACATTTAAGTTGATCTTAGTCCCAAATGAGACTAACGTATCCTTAAACCCAACCCCCAAACCCAAATCTAAGAAGATATGGATTTGGACTAATCCACGCCTTACGGGCGACAACATAAATTAGTCTCCGTATACAATCCACGGGCAACCAAAAAAAAAAAAACACACACGATACGAAGTGACCATCTGGAGAAGGAGAAAGTTGTTACCGCGACACGGTAGCGTAATTAACTGCACGGGCTTGCGCCTGCAGGGAAGAGCGTCCCCATAATCAAAAATCCCTCAAATGAGGGGGAATCTGACGAAGTCTGCTACATCGGCCGCATCCGTTTAAACCTTTGATACACGGTGCCATAAATCAACTTGGCATCTTTGGAGAGGTGGATGGATAGCACCAATTAACATCTGCCCCGAAATTCAAGCGAGACGTTTATCGTGTCTTCGCGTTTTCGGCGGGGAACAGATTCTGGTATGTCCGGTAGGACCTTTTTCTCTTTCCACTCCACACTTCGTATGTCGTGTTCACGAATGAATCACGGTTTAATATGGTTGCCCTTGGGTTCGAGGTACTAAGATTTGGTGTCTTGCTCGGTGCAGAAAATGAAAGATCAATGGCGTCTACCTACACAAAATGCTCCAGCTGCACTGCAACTCCCGTTCCACCTCATCTGGAGGTGTAACTTATGGGCCCCAGGTGGCCTCCCTTTTCACAATGCCGGTAGAGCAGGTAACGCAGGCTAACACCAGGTTGTTCTTCGGGACCATGCTCCCACCAGTGAGAGTTAACATCCCGCTGCCGTAAGAAGCACAGAAGAAGTCGGTCTTTGATCGGCTCACTACTACCACGACCCCTCTCAACGGGTCATCCAATGCCAAGCCAACAACATCAGTCTTCGATAGGCTGAGCCTGAACTCCAATGGGCCCATCAGTAAGCCTATGATACCTGAAGCGGCCATCCCAAAGTAGATAGCCATTCCTGCTCTCGAGGTCACTAAAGAAGCTTCTCCCGTCAAAGGATCAGTCTTTACGAGGTTGACCACTCCGGCTCCCGTTCCCGCTCAAAGGTCTATCTTTGACTGGTTGGATACTGCTGCTCAACGGACGTTGGTCTTCAAGAGCCAGGTACCAGCAGCGCCTCACCAGAACAGGGGGCATGACAAAACCATCCCCATAGCTGAACCAACACCATCTGCACAACATGCTCGCCGTCGTCACTGGCGCCGAGTACGGAAGGCTGGGGGCAGCTCTCCGTCTGGATTTACTCTACCAGCTCTAATGGTGGAGATCGACGCTGCTGTTCCAACCAGGAACAGCTTTGAACTGCTTAACAAGGTGCGTAGGAACTCTCCTACTGCAGTGCTGAAGAGATCTCCTCCACCCGTGGAGAATGCACCGAAGGCGAAGCCGGAACAACCCCCTCAGCGGCTTTCTTCCATAATTTACAAAGTCTGGCGACAGGTTTAGGACTCAGTAATTGATCAAGATTACTCTCGCCGACAGAAAAAGATAAAAGTTCGGCAAGAAAAGGACCATCTTGTCAAGCCACAAAAGGCGACAACTACCTGGGTACCCGCTGCAACGGCCCCCTCGACTTCAACTGCTCATAAGAGAAGGAGGCCAGAGAAAGCCCTTATGACCGTAGCGAGCCGCAAGGATGTCGAATCTAAACGCCCCAAGTCTGGAGGCATGATGGTGCATACTGTTTATATGGCTTCCGGAAAAGAGGAAAGTCGTGCTTCTACGGGACATCGACCGCTTACCCGGTCAATAACGAAGGCTTAGGAACAACAGCAGCAGAAGCTTCAGGAGATGCTGACCACAATGGCTGCACTCGCTGGGCCAAAAGAAAATCCAGAGACCTCGGAGCAGCGTCAGGAACAAGAAACTGACACCGAATTCCTCCGAAGAATGCTCGAGAGGAAAGAAAAAGAGGCTGCGGAACATGCAGCCAATATAAAACGAATGGCTCTCTTATTCCAAGACATGGCTGGGATGATGTTACAGCCGGAACCTCCAGCTAAAGACCCTCTGATCATCATTGAAGATGAATAGGGGAAACATCGAACCCTCCTCCGGCTCTTTCAGCAGCCAAAGAGGAAACCATCTCCAAAGCTGTCCTGGATGACTACATTGCTCAGCAATTGCAAGCTCACCAGGTGAATGAAGTGGCCGGCCAAATTGTTAAAACTGGGCGACCATATCCAGGCTGGATTGACAAAATAAAGTACCCGCCGGGATATACGATCCCTAAATTTCATGTATATAAAGGGACGGGCAATCCCCACCAGCATGTCGCCCAGTTCAGGGCTCTATGTGGCAACATCGGAGGTGATGATAAATTGCTACTTCGCCAGTTCGTCGACAGCTTGTCGGAAACGGCATTCGAGTGGTATTCTGAACTTCCAAACGACTCCATCAAGACTTTTGCGGAGATAGAACTACTATTCACCCAGCGTTTCGCAAGTGCTAGTGAACACACCCCAATAATGGCATTGATCAATGCTAGGGTGAAGCCAGGTGAAACGTATGTGCAATATGCAATACGATAGCGAAACTTATGGTCAAAATTGGAGCAGCGCATCGAAGAAGCGCCGGCGGTGGGCATGTTCGTGGGCACTCTGGACCCTCAGGCAACTATTTCCCAATTCATGATGTTCTTCAAGCCGACCACGTTCCAGGCCTTGATCGATAAACTGGCCCAAATAGACCAGATGGGTCATAGACCGTCTCCTCCAAAGCCGGAGCCACGAAATGAAAAGGGTAAAGGGAAGGCGACCTTCGTCGCAAATACTCAACAGCAGCCCAGTGCCCCAAAACTAATGGATCAACTAGAAGAGAGACGGCGATACTATAATGAGAAAATGAAGCGTCCTTATTCGTTCCCTCGGGAAAAAACGAAGAGAATGTTCGAACTGGTGGTGCACAACAGGCTCATCAATCTGCCGAATCCAAAACGACCATTGCAACCCGATGAGGCTAATAGTCCCAATTATTGCCCTTACCATCAAATAGTAAGCCATCCAATTGAAGATTGCTTCGTCTTTAAGGGATGGATCGAGGACCAATACCAACAAGGCAAGTTTGCGCTGTCCGAGAATTGGAAGGTGAACCCACCACAGCCACACGCTCATAAGAAGACAGACACGCCGGGGGTACCATGCTCCTTCGTAGAAGAAGCTCTATGGGAGGTCGCTCTTTCAGCCAAGACGAAAAGAATGCTGAAGGATCTCCAAATATGCCCGGCGATCAGGTGGAAAAATCCACTGGAACCCGAGATCATCGAGGGAATGCTGAAACCGGTGATAGCCAAAACACTCACACTCAGCTGTCAAAGTCTTCGAAGAAGAAGAAGAAGACCAAAAAGCTCGTGAAGCCTGGTGACAAGCGCACAGACCTGCAAAAATATATCGATGCGCTGGAAGAATATAATCAGAAGGCGTGGAATCCAGTCACATTTCAAGAGTTTCTCAGCCACGTCCTTGAGAATGGAGATGACGACAATGGAGAAGACTCGTCGGATGAATCTGACTATTACGTAGCAAGTTGCCATGTGATCTATCACTCATTGATAAACGATGAAGAAGCTCCTTACACAGAGAAACTGGGGGCAGGTCCTGAGCCGAAACTTCTAGGGCCATCAGACGAAATGATTGATGCATTCCTAAACGAAGCTCTTCTCAAAAGCAAAGCTGCTCGAGAGCGTGAGATGGCCGTATTTGAGAAAACTAGATACCGGCGACTGGATGAAAGGGTTGAAACACTCCCGCCAGATCAAAGTACATCCGCCTCAAATAAAAGCAGGTTCAAAATGAGGAGGAGGTTCGCCAAAGCCATATCTATGGGAATGGAGCTGCTGCCCTCCGAAGGAAACACTCTTGGTAAAGAGGAAATGCATCCTAATTACTCCTTATATCATCAAAAGATTGTGCACTCCACCGAAGAGTGCAACGCTTTTAAAAGATGGTGGTAGGGATATGTTGTTCACCGGCAACATTTCAAAAGGATGAAACGCAAAACTCTTCGGGAGCAAAGAAATACGACCGAGGAGCGTAAAAGAACTACCGGTAACTGTCACATGATCGGTGCTAGGGGATCTCAAGTTCTCACCTTCGGGAGCGACTCTGACGAAGAAATGGCTCTTGACCCTCTCTTTAAAGAGTCCACCTCGGGAAAAGAGGAAGAACCGAAGGCCTGTGAAAATAATCAGCTGCGCAATCGTACGCTGCCCGAAAGAATCTTGGGCCCTCGAACAGTGGGTCAAATAGAAGAGACAAGGGGAAAGAAAAGGTCCCTGAGGATATCATCCTTGATGACCAAGCCGTCGAAAAGCTGACAGCCAAGGACCCGCCAAAGAAAAGTAAGGTGGACTACAACGTTCTGGCACACTTGAGAAAGCTACCTTCGCAGTTAAGCATTCTCGACGCCCTTCTGCTATCCAAAGAGGCAAGAGATTCATTGATCAAGGCACTACAAGAGCCAGAGCAATTTCAAGCTTTCCTCGTAGAAGAAAAGATGAAGGACGAGCTGGAAGAAGTGCACACAGCGGATATCACCTTTGGCGATGAAGACCTCCTCCTCGGGACGTGTGAGCATAACCGTCCCTTATATGTCTCCGGATACTATCATGACATCAAGATAGGCAAAATCCTGGTTGACAATGGGTCCTCCGTCAATCTCCTTAATGTAAGAGTGTTAAAAGAAACCTGCATGAGCGTCCAATTCCTCGTTCGGGATAAGATCACTATCTCCGGGTTTGACTCCCAGTCATCACGGACGCTCGGGTCTGTAATATTGACACTACGCTTTGGGTTGCTCATCTCAGACATTAAATTTCACATCAATGCTTTGCTCGGCCGGCCCTGGTTACACGAGTACAACATCATCCCTTCTATACAACATTAGTGTATGAAGTATTTCAAAGATGGTCTCGAGTACACTGTGACAGGGGAACTAAACCCGTTCTCCGTGAATGAAGTCCGAAAGTATGAAGATGCAAAATACTTCCTGCCAGATTTCGAGGACACAGAAAGATGTCGTAAGCCGGAGGACAAGAACAAAGCTATCACCACTATTCCGGTCTTCGGGAGTGATACCGAGGAGGAAGAAGAAATAGTTTATTCAGGTCCGCCCCAGTGCAACAAGCCGGGACCGTCCGTTCTTATGTTGATCTTCGGCAGCGACTCGGAAGATGAGGTCAATACCGTATTCTCTGCTTGGCCATCAGTACAAGCCTTCACTGATGAAGATCAAAGTTTGCAAGTTGCCATCGTTCCGCCAAAGCATCATAAAGAGCTAGACGTGCTTGATACCTACAGTGTGGAAGAACTACAAACATTCTATGTCCCTCCCAGGCGAAAATGTGAAAAGGAGATCCTATTCTACCGATCCGGGGAAACCAAAGTGGAGAAAGAAATCTGGCATGGAGTGGATTGTACACTTGACAGGCTCCAGCCCATCCGTTTGCTCAGATATTACACGGACGGACTAAAGTGACTCTTAAGACGCTAAGGTATACCCCTTAAGCAAACTGCTCGACAAGCACGGTTCTATAACAGGATCTGGAATGTTCCCGGAACTCAACGAAAGTTTCCCAACAAGAGAATGGAAACAATCGGGCTTGGATATGTTCGATCCAAGAAACGGGAGCTGTTCCGCGACTGTTATGTCATACATGACTTTGATGAAGAAGGAGATGCTCTGTAGGAAGATGCTAACCCTGAACCAGAACGAGCTCCCATCGTGAAAATTCCCAGTCCGTCGTTCGAAGAACAAATGGACAAGCTTATAAGGGAAGCAGATCAAAAGGTTCGAGACGACCATAATTGCGATATGGCCATCTACGAGAAAGCCAGGACGCAACGCCTCCTTCAACAGGCTGTGAAAAATGAAAATGCTCCTCCTTGTCAACCCGTTGTACAAAAGGCCCGACGTAGAGGCAGAAATAAACCAAAGAACGGGAAAGGCGTTCGACAGCAACAAAGCGGGTCCAAGAAGCTACGAGACCAAGAATCGAGCAGTCCGGATTCGTCTCTTATAAAGAAGATGGGTCGAGCATATTCTTTTCCCTAAGACAAGACAAGGAAGATATTCGATCTTGTCATAAAACATCAGATGATGACATTCCCGGAGTCCAAGCACCCCGAGCAAGCAGGCGAAGTCTCTCACCTGGACTATTGCTCCTATCACAGGGGCAATAGGACATCCTATTGAAGATTGTGAAGGAGTCCAAGCACCCCGAGCAAGCAGGCGAAGTCTCTCACCCGGACTATTGCTCCTAGCACAGGGGCAATAAGACATCCTATTGAAGACTGCTTCACATTCAAGAATTGGGTCGAAAACCAATATCAATAAGGCAGATTCGCTCTTTCCAGCAGTTGGAGAATAACCCCGCCGCAGAAGCATGAACCGAAGACCACGAGAGTAGAACCAGATCAACATCGGTCTTGGAAGCGATCTCGTACTTGACATATGATAACGATGTCAGAACGAGAGCCCGAGAATATGGATGACCTCCCCTGGTGCTTCGAAAACGATGACGACGAGGTAATCTCAGAGTTTCTACCAGCCCCAAAAGAGCTGGAAGATGGGATACATACTACTGCAGATAATCTCAAGAAAATTGATTTGGGGACGGCAAGTGACCGCGGCCGACATTCGTCAGTGAGCTGTTGTCTGAAGAAAGGGTGGCTTCGCTAAAGGACGTGCTCACGCAGCACAAAGATTGCTTCGCATGGAACTATTCCGAGATGCAAGGACTAGATCCAGAGATTGCTGTACACAAGTTGGCAATATACCCGGACGTCAAGCTGATCAAACAAGCACCGAGAAGAATGCGGCTCGAACTTGAGATGAGCATCAACGCCGAGGTCAAGAAACTAATCGACTCCGGCTTCATCCAAGAGGTTCAGTATCCTGATTGGATCGCCAACATTGTCCCGGTAATGAAGAAAAACGGGACGGTGCGCATATGTGTGGACTTTCGGGATCTCAACAAAGCTTTCCTAAAGGACGACTTCCCAGTACCGGTCACGGAGCTGATGATAGATAATACGTCCACTCACGAAGTGTTCTCCTTCATAGATGGATCATCAGGGTACAATCAGATAAAGATGCATCCCTAGGACCAGAAGCACACCGCTTTCTGGACCCCTTTGGGTATATTATGCTATAAGGTGATGCCTTTCGATCTAAAGAACGCCGGTGCCACCTATCAGAGTGCCATGACGAAGATCTTCGATGACCTCATACATGAAATCGTCGAATGTTATATTGACGACCTCGTAGTTAAAAGCAAATCATACGAGGAACATTTAGAGCATCTGAGGATCGTGTTTCAGCGCCTTCGGAAATACAACTTGAAGATGAACCCTCTCAAATGCGCGTTCGGAGTGTCCTCGGGCAAATTCCTAGGATTCATCGTCTGACACCGTGGCATCGAGATAGATCCGTCAAAGATTAAGGCGATTATGGAAATGCCTCTGCCAAGGACTCTCAAGCAACTGCGGTCTCTCCAAGGGAAGCTCGCGTATATCTGGCGATTTATAGCCAACCTCTCTGGCAAGTGCCGCCCCTACAGTCACTTGATGAAAAAAGCAACCCCGTTCGTCTGGGATCACAAATGCCAAAGCGCACTGGACGAAATCAAGCAGTACCTGCAGAATCCGCCAGTGCTGGCTGCTCCGGTCAAGGGAAAGCCTCTCATTCTGTATACAACAGCCCTCGAAGGTTTTTTAGGCGCGCTGTGGGCACAAGAGAACGACCAAGGGAAAGAAAGGGCTCTCTACTATCTGAGTCGAGTTCTTTTGGGGGCAGAAAGCAACTACTCTCCCATCGAAAAACACTGCCTGGCGTTGATCTTCACGATAACGAAGCTCAGACACTATGCATTAGCACATGAGGTCCATCTCATATCAAAGGTGGATCCTCTTAAATATTTAATGTCAAAGGCTATATTAACGGGACGACTCGCTAAATGGGCCCTGCTCTTGATGGAGTTCTCGATAACTTATCGACCCCTCAAGGCAGTGAAAGGCCAGGCCATCGCTGACTTCCTCGCCGAGCATCCGATACCCGCCGAATCTCCCTTGAACTGCGAATTGCTAGACGAGCACGCGTTTGACACGATCGACGAAGAGAGAAGAAAGAATGATACCCAATGTGAACTCTACTTCGATGGAGCATCTTCCATGAAGAAGCACAAACAAAGCACGCCCATAATCAAATCATGGGTAGGCCTCATCTTCATGACTCCATAAGGAGGGATAATGCGCTTTGCCTTCTCCTTAACAGAGCCGAGGACGAATAATGAAGCCGAATACGAAGCTTTGATAGCAGGTCTCGAGATCACTATCGACATGGGAATTGAAAACCTCCTCATATACGAAGACTCCCAGCTGGTCGTTAGCCAAGTAAACGGCGACTATCAGACAAGCAAACCAGAGCTAGTGAAATACGGCAAGAGAGTGCAGCAACTGCTGACTCAAATTCCTTCCTACGCCTTGGAAAGCATACCGCGTGCAGAAAATAGAAAGGCGGATGTGTTAACCAAGCTCGCTAAAGAATTGGCCGACGAGAACCTCGATGACGTGAGGATCGTTGTGCAAAGCCGTCGGGTTCTCGCACCAGTAGAAATATCTCTGGAGTCGTCTGAAGAGAAGGGAGTGACCGAGCAAACGACTCTACAAATAAAAGACTAGGAAAAGGTTACAGATTGGAGAGAAGAATTTAGAGACTACTTCAAATCCCGTCGAACACCTGAAGATGCGTCCTCAAGACATCAGCTTATAAAACGAGCTCTGTCTTTTGCTTTCGTCAATGATACTTTGTATAAGGGATCATTTGATTCTCTGTGGTTAAGATGCCTGGGACCTGAAGAAGCAAAGAGAGTCGTTCAAGAAACTCACGATGGACTCTGCGGTTCCAACCAAGCCGGGCTGAAGATGAAGCTAAAGATTAAAAGGATGGGTTACTACTGGCCCATGATGATCCAAGACTGCCTCAAATACGCGAAGCAATGCCACTCATGCCAGATTCACGGGGACTTCATCCATCAGCATCCAAATCCACTACACCCAACAGTGGCTAGCTGGCCGTTCGAAATGAGGGGAACTGACATAATCGGCCCCATCGAATCAGCATCGTCCAGAGGACATCGATTCATTTTGGCGACAACTGATTACTTCTCCAAATGGGCAGAAGCAGTACCGCTGAGGGAAGTGAAGACAGAGAATATCCTCCATTTCTTCAAGACGCACGTCATTTATCGGTTTGGAACTCCGTGACGGATCATCTCCGATAACGGGCCAGCCTACAGAAGCCACAAGATCAGCCGCTTCGCACAACGGTATAACATAGACTGGAGACACTCTTCGGTCTAAAATCCCCGAGTTAACGGTCTAGCTGAGACTTTCAACAAGACCTTGAAGAAAATCATGAAAAAGACAGTGTCTCGAAATAAGAGGGACTGGCATGAGAGACTGCATGAAACTCTCTGGGCATATCGAACTACGTTCAAAACGGCCATAAACACAACGCCGTACACATTGGTATTCGGCACAGAAGCGGTACTCCCTCTTGAGATAGAGTTGCCCTCTCTACGAGTGGCGGTTCATTACGAGCTAACAGATGAAGAGAATGCTCACCTTCGGCTTGAGGAGCTCGATGGCCTTGATGAAACCCGGCTCATAGCACAGCAAAATCTGGAGGCTTATAAAGCAAAGATGACGCGCTCATATGAAAAATTGACTAGGCCGAGAACGTTCCGCCAAGGCGAACTCATGCTAGTAGTTAAAAGACTTATGATCCCCAATCGCGCCAAACGGGGGAAATTCGAGCCGAACTATGAAGGCCCGTATATCATAGACAAAGTTTACCAGGGTGGAGCCTACCTACTCATGGACATGCATGGTGAAAGACCTTTTAGGCCAATAAACGGTCGCTTCCTAAAGAAATACTATCTCTGATGAGTCACGGCTTAGGTCAACGATAGTGACGACGACTAAGTCCACTCGGTATCTTCTTGAGCCCAGACTCTATAAGTAGTAGCCGGCTATCGGACCGAAATGTCCTAAAACTAACAATGGAACACTATGTCCTAAAACTGGCGTCGGACCGAAATGTCCTAAAACTAACAATGGACCACTATGTCCTAAAACTGGCGTCGGACCGAAACGTCCTTAAACTAACGATGAACCACTATGTGCTAAAACCAGTTGTTGACCGAAACGTCGATAAACTACTGTAGACTGCAGTGTCCCAAGGTTGACACAAAAAAAGGAAGAATAAAAAAAAAAAGAAACGGTATGTCCATAAGCAAAATGGGCACGGATGAAAACCCGAAAGGGCCCCGTGAGTAAAAACGGCAGGGCTACCGGCGAGTTTTTGTGAAAACCCAAAAGGGCGCAACCTCGTTAAAAGACACTTGCAAGGTCCTCTCGACCTTGTGAGGAGAAACCACCTGCGTGAGATCCTTACGACTCACAAGGGAGCAACACACTTAGGGATCCCCACGATTCCTAAGGAGAAATTACACTTACGAGATCCTCACGACTCATAAGGAGAACCCTCTTATGAGACCCTCACGGCTCATAAGATTCAAAAGTCTTAAGCTACAGGGATCTGAACCTGTTCTTAAGCGGCCACCACAACCTCCAATGCTTCCCTACAAGCGGCTCAATACTGACCCTTGTATACAATCCACGAGCGCGAATAAACATTTCCTTAACAAAGTCCTATCCATGACTAGGGATATGTCTACATGGTGAACAGCCCTTGTAAGTGCTCTCGAATTATAAGGAGAAAAGCACTCTTGAAAGATCCTTACGACTTACAAGAGACCGTACACTTAGGAATCCTCACGATTCCTAATGAGAAAACACACCTACGAGATCCTCACGACTCGCAGGGAGAAATACCTTCATGAGACCCTTACGGCTTATAAAATCAAAAGCCTTAGTCAACAGGATCTTAACCCTGTTCGCTAAGCCATCTTTGTTCAACATCGACAGAGGCAAATGATGATTCGCTCTTGGCAATATCCCAGTTGTAGTGATGCTGATGCCGAAATCGGTGTCTAATTCCAAGCTTGCAGCGAAAAGCCAGTAAGCCACACATGCATACGAAAAAGCCGAAATGATGGGGCAACTTGCAGATAAAAAGTAGCAAGTAAAAATGTATGCATACAAAATACACGAAATGATTGGGCAACTCGCAATAAAAAGCAGCGAGTAAAAAAATAAAACAAATAGCCGAAATGATTGGACACCACGAAAAATAGCCGAAATGATTGGGCAATCGCAACTTTCGCGATATAAAAGCTGAAATGATAGAGTATCATGGAAAGAAATAAAAAAAATGAATAAAATTTATGCCCTACAGGTAATATCATATCAATCTCTGCATACAATCCAGGGGCGCAAATAAAGAAGGAATCACATCATCCCTCCCCAGGCTCCATCAGAAGAAGAAGCCAAATCTCAACAGTTCGCAAAGCAGCCTGGAGATCATCTCAACATTTGTCTCATCACAACAGATGTAACATCAAGCAAGTCGGAACCAGGGCAATTCCCAGTTCCATGACTCGGCGGTGCGCAGATGACCGAGAGTCAAACCCCGACCCTGTGAAATGCGGATAAAGTCAACCCTTCCTGGTCACATGGAACGCGGCTTAAAGTCAATCCTGACCCCGTAGGAAACGTCCAGAGCGGAGCCTGGTCCTTGCAGAACACGGCTATGACCCCGTGGGAAGTATCCAGAGCAAAATTCCTGGTCACGTGGAACGCGGCTTAAAGTCAATCCTGACCCCGTGGGAAACGTCCAGAACGGATCGTGGTCCTCGCAGAATACGGCTATGACCCCGTGTAAAGCACCCAGAGCAGAGCCCGGTCCTCGCAGAACACGGCTATGACCCCGTGGGAAGCATCCAGAGCAAAATTCCTGGTCACGTGGAACGTGGCTTAAAATCAATCCTGACCCCGTGGGAAACGTCCAGAGCGGATCCTGGTCCTTGCAGAACATGGCTATGACCCCGTGTGAAGCACCCAGAGCGGAGCCTGGTCCTCGCAGAACATGGCTATGATCCCGTGGGAAGCATCCAGAGCAAAATTCCTGGTTACGTGGAACGCGGCTTATGTCAATCCTAACCCCGTAGGAAATGTCCAGAGTGAAGCCTGGTCCTCGCAGAACACGGCTATGACCTCGTGGGAAGCATCCAGAGCAAAATTCCTGGTTACGTGGAATGCGGCTTATGTCAATCCTGACCCCATGGGAAACGTCCAGAGCGGATCCTGGTCCTCGCAGAACACGGCTATGACCCCGTGTGAAGCACCCAGAGCGGAGCCTGGTCCTCGCAGAATACGGCTATGACCCCGTGGGAAGCATCCAGAGCAAAATTCCTGGTTATGTGGAACGCGGCTTATGTCAATCCTAACCCCGTGGGAAATGTCCAGAGCGGAGCCTGGTCCTCGCAGAACACGGCTATGACCCCGTGGGAAGCATCCATAGCAAAATTTCTGGTTATGTGGAACGCGGCTTATGTCAATCCTGACCCCGTGGGAAACGTCCAGAGCGGATCCTGGTCCTCGCAGAACACGGTTATGACCCCGTGTGAAGCACCCAGAGCGGAGCCTAGTCCTCCCAGAACACGGCTATGACCCCGTGGGAAGCATCCAGAGCAAAATTATTGGTTACGTAGAACGCGGCTTATGTCAATCCTGACCCCGTGGGAAACATTTGTTAGTTATATGTATGCCCTAGAGGCCATTACTGTACATACGATGTATATTGTAGTAGATGCTAGGACATATATAGGGAGGACTTTCTTGCTCGACATGATAGTATGCTATCTGGTTGTACATTATCTTAACATGTACTCTGATTGTCTCTATATTACATGTTGATAAAGCCCTTAGGATATGTACTCGACTACTGGGGCTATGATGAGATCATACTAGTGGGGCCACGGTAGTCGACGAGTACATCCTATAACTGTTCCTAGTCGAGCGTGTATCGAGACAGGGCATCGATACACCAGAGTAGACTAGCGTATACGCATCTTGACCCATATGATGGGCGATGGATGATCCCATATCCATCGGTGTTTGACATCAAGGATGGTGTGCGGGTGCTCAGTGGAGACTGGGTACACTGGACGGACTCGCCGAGAACTCCAAGATGGTATTATACCATACGTCAGATGGCAGTTCTCCGGTGACACTGGTACAGAGTAGTCTGTTGACCCGATATCGTCATAGAGTCTTGTGTGGTTCCCACTGTGCTTTGATTTCCATCATACCACGTCCAAGAGGGCATGCAAAAAGGTGGCTTTTGGGTACAGTCCTGAATCACATGGAGGCAATGAGCGATAGGAGGGGATTCGTCTCTCCCTGTATAGGGAGTTGATGTTGTGCTGTGTTCGATTGGCTATAACCGGAAATCCCTGGCCAGGGTTGCTGAGATTTACTGGTAAGTGTTATCACTATTTTCTCGAACCGTTATAGACTTCATATCGACACGACTTATCGAGCTACTGGGGTCTGACGTTTACCACCCCTAGGCGAGATATGCAACATATCAGACGACGAGACCGGACTGTACGGGAGTGTTACTGTTTGGATTCACAGGAGAATATGCAGGCTTGCTTGTTGATCTTCTGAGCGCTCAATACCTGGGTAGCTGTTACGTTTAGCTGGCCGCTTGCAGCTTGTGGGTGTTTGATATGATCATCACCTACTGCCGGCGTATTGACGATTCTTTAGAGTCCTACACAGAGGTTTCTTGACTCAGGCAAAACGAAGTAGGAGCACATATGTGATATGTGCGGGACCGAGGATAATGCGATATGTGATACCGTATTATATTCTCGCGATATTTGATATCAGCCGGGTCATCGGATCAAGTGTTGATTCGATGAATCGGTACGGATAAATATTAGTCGGTTATATCCGATATAGCCGGATTGTCGGATCAAGTGTTGATTCGATAATTTAATGTATAATAATATATATGATATATTAAATTACATTAACTAATATTTGCTCACTAAAAGATTCTTTTTCTCACTCGGGTAATACATTGATATATATGCGATATATGTTAAATGTATTATTTTATTTTGTTACGATAAATATTATATATGTGATATATAATATTGTAACATGATATGATAACTAATGCAACTTGTTTAGTGGAGTTTAAACATGATTAGGGTTTGGATTAGGGTTAAGCTTTCTAGATGTTTCTAGAAGCTTTTCTTTTTGTCATGATAAAGATATTTGTAAGTGACTCATGCTTTAACCCAACCCAAACCCTAACCCTAGTCAATTCTCTACAATGGTTAAGTCAACCATGGTTGCATTATTCTTCATATCATTTCATTTTCTATTCATCACAAATGGATTCTAATATTGTTCATCATCTTCTTCCTTCTTCTTCTTTGCTTGAAATGGTTTCTTGCTTTGATTTTTGTGATGGATAAATATGAGAAAAAGATAAATAAAGAGAGAAAAAATCCTACTTCATCATCCTCATCTTCCCTTGCCATTTAGATGAGGGTGTTCACATCATTTCATGAATGTTAGCTTGTGTTAAAGAAACTTCAAGGTAGATCATCTTAGTATCGAAGATCGAAAGCAAAGGTTGCGTCTTTCTCTTCGTGGAACCTCTCGAGAGTCCGGATCCCGATGATCGCAGCGAAGGGACCACAACATGGAGCATATGAAGTGAAGGACAGGATCTACAAAGGTTGTAATCCCTCTCACTTAGTGTTAAGTTGTTAGCATGATAGTTTTTGCCTAATCTCTAGTTTAAAGTTCCGTATTCGGGTTGTTCGGCACGGCTAATTTTTTAATCGGGCATGGTTGATGCCTCATAGACCCTTTTGCGCATGCCTAGCAACCCTACAGTGGTATCAGAGCCAAGCTAGAGCTTTAGGCGAAGTCTAGACGAAGTTTAAAGTCCGATCGAAACCCGAAACCCCGATAAAACCCGCTCTCTGGACTTTTTCTAAATACTGGGTTTTTTCCACATTAAAAATGTTTAAAAAATTCAGCAGGGAATTATAAGAATTACGGTGCAAAAAGTTTTCGATGAACAGTATAAAGCGCGGCGGAACCGCGGCAGAAGCATGCCTTCTGCGGCGGTTCCGCGGCGAAATGATGACGTCAGCATCTCCTGTTTGCACAGTAACTCCTATTTTATTATACTGGATTTTCTGGGAATTTTTAATATTTATTAAAAAGCTGAATTTTCTGGGGTTGTTTAGGGATTCGATGATTCGATCGGATTATCAGATTTTGTCTATGTGGTTTTCCGGATAATTTTTAGAAACTGTTAAAAAGTTCGAACGGATATCAATAACTCACTTTTTCCCCTGTCGGAAAATTTTTCAAAAGTTGGATTTTTTCTCGTGTTTAAGAATGTTCTAAGTCATGCAAGTAACTCGGTGGACCCTCTAGAAGACAACAAACCTTAACTCGATTATGTGACCGTCTTGAACTGCCCTTTGAACCTTAGGGTTTGGGGCAGTACGGCGTGCCACATGTGAGGAGTTGGCTTGACCCTTCTACGGCTGGACCATTGGTACTGTGGCATGTAATGAATGTTTTTAAACTGATTTCAAGTGTTGAGATATATTGGGGAAATCTTGGGTGCTTGATGATTCGATCGGAAAGTTTAACTTTTTCTATTTATCTGGAATGTGATACAATATTTGGAATCCACAGGTAGTTATGAGATAACTGATTTGAATATTATAAACATAGCAGTTTAGTCTCAGATGATCGGTTGCCACGGAATTTTGATGTGATCAAAAGTTCGTTGCAATCACGTAGTGTACGCGGATACTCGCCGGGTAAACTTAATAGACAGCCACGCCCCATAGCCCCGACCAAGTGACTGTAGGAGAAAGCATCCGTTCGGGTGCTCCCGGTAGCGGTGTTCCGCCTTGGTGCACTTCGTCGACGGTATCGGGGGTGCGGCCGTCTACTAAAGTTTGCGACGAGCATTCGATCAGGACGTCGGGAATCTTGTTGAATTGCCCGACTTGATATTGAAAAGAGTTTTCGATAATGAGATTAAAATGCGGGGTTTATAAGGAATTCATTTGGTTAGGCATGTGATGTCTAAGGAGGTTGCGGATTCCAACTGTTGTAGTTTTACACTTTCTTTTCTGTGATCGTAAGCGTAGTATGTGGTATATCGCCGGCTTCGTTGCTATACATCAACGACAATCGGGATACGCATACTTGCTTACGTTGATGATATGAGATATTATGTGTTGCTGTGATATGTTATATTGGATCGTCGCGTTTGAATAGCCGGGGGTTTTATGTGAGATGAGAGTCTTTTCTTTTTCATTCATGTAAAATTCATTTGTATGTAATATTCTTTTATTGGGGCACTTCCAGGTAGCGGAAGATGTCACCGTTGTATATTATTTACTTTTCCGCATTAGGTAGACCCAAGGCGGGGAGCACAAGTAACCGGATTCTAGGGTCCAGTGGGAGACCATCTCGAGGAGTCGAGACCGGGTCTCCTAACCCTAGAATTGGCAGTGTTACTTGCCGCTCTCGTAGGGGTCTAGGGATGTGGGTTTGGCTATTCATCGCGACCGTGGAATCCGTGTTTTATACAGGCTCGTATTGAAAACACGGACGTCCTAGTATATCCAATATTTCATATATGTTCTTCTGCTGCATTGTTCTGTGATGAGATTATATTACTGCCTGAGACGAATGTTTATATTATATATATGAGATATATGTTATATTGCAGATTTCGTTTCAAAAGAGATGCTTGTGAAGCATAATAAAATGGGACCTCATTAATAAGATTAATGAAATAAAAGAAACCTAAGATGTTGTAGAAACTTGTTTATAAAAACTGGTAGCTCTAGTTCTTGCTTTGCATAGCGGTGTTCCTTGTAGAACATCCAGCACCTTATTCGATAAGGAAAGGACCGAGATCCCTTCACCGGGAGTGACTCCTTTAGCAATAACTGGCAGATGCTACAAACTCGGTTTGTCTTTTGATTGCTTCTATAGTTCTTTTTTTGCATAGTGGTATTTGTGAAATATCCTGCACCTTATTCGATGAGGAAAGGGCCGACGATCCCTTCACCGGGAGTGACCCCTTTAGCAAAACTAGAAGAGCCTCAAAAACACTCCATTTAAAATCACTCGATTCTACAACGATATCAAGTTCATTACGCAAAGGGTTTTCTTAAAAAAACCTGTCGTAGCCCTCCGTCATTTCAGATAAGTAATAGTTAGTATTCGTGCTGCGTTTGTTGACCTCTGTCAAGGCGTAGTGTGCGGTAGCTGATTAGTGCTTATCTGTATAAGCATATGATGTGATTGATTTAGGGTAGTCGTGCGACCTTGTTGACCTCTGTCAAGGGTCGTGCGGGTGGGTTTACTTCAATCAGGAAATGACGGGTTGAACTTGACTAGCACCCTATGGTTTGTTGACCTCTGTCAAGGTCATAGGACGCTTGGGGTAAAATATTATTGGGAATTTCAAGTGTTGAAATTTGTAATGAGATTGCATACCTTCTATGAGATAGTTAGATCCCGATACCCGCTGCGAGTAAGAGTTATTCCTGGGAGAGTTTTACACATTACAATTAGCCGATCAAGTAGGTGTCTAGAAAGGTGTTAACGGGGTAACGCCTCTGGAAAAACGAGGTTTACTTTAATTAGGTTCGTGCGAAAGCACGGGGGACCTCCCTCAAAGTACCGACACTGGCCTGGCTGAAAGAATGACGAACTTGTAGCGTGTAATTAATCCCGGCTAATCTTTCCTTTTAGGGTTTGAAGGAAGATTTGATTAAAACAGTGGGAGACATCCTGATTAGATATATTAGATAACCAATCTAATCTTGCAAGAGCATACGCTGAGTGTTTTCTTCTCTCTCTCTCCAAATAGCGACCATATCACGCCTTAATCAAGATAATAAAACGGATATATTGACCGAACCCGCTTGTTATACTGAGCTGGGGAACGTTGGTCCCGCTCCAACTTATAATTGTTATAAGACAGAGCAGGAAATTAGGGAATACCAGATTTCCCGTGCCGCCCAAACGAAGAAAGTGCATGCTGATGCATCTTCTTCGGGTGTGTTCATTATAGAGAACTGTTTCTCAGTATCCTTTACGTCCTGAGTATGTGATACCGGATCAGGATCCCGCATATGTAATCTGTTACATGGGCTACAGATAGGTAAAGAACTGAGAACGGGTGATATGTTTCATGAGACAGAAAACGGTGCAAGTGTTGCAGCCAAGTCTGTTGGTCACTATCACCCTGTATTACCTCAATACATTGATTCTGAACGAATGTTATTAGATACCGAACCTGATATACAAAATCATATCAGTCTCTTTATTAGTAAAGAAGTGATATAATTTTGTATTGTTGGATAATGTTTTGAACATTTCCTATATCAAAAGTTGATCGGTTCAGGCACGTTATCTAAAAGCATTGATGTTCTAAATCAAACTACAGTTCTTAGTATACAGAACACACACAAGAGGAAGAGTTCAGAAATGAACAGATCCTTCTTGAGGTATTGTAGACTAGGTCATATCAATGCGACCCGACTAGCTAAGTTGCACATAGATGCATATTTAAATCTGTTTGAATTTACATCTTGTGAAACTTGCCAGTCATGTCACAAAGATAAGATGACCATAGCTCCGTTTACTGGAAACAGAGAAAGAGTTAGTAAACTCTTGGGATGATACATGTTGATGTATGTAAGGTCCCCTGTCTATATATGCCAGGACTGGTTCTTTGTACTTCATTACATTCTCTGATGATCTCTCAAGATTCAGACATATGTTCCTGTTGAAACACAAGTCCGAACCTTTTGAGATATTCACAGAATATGATTTAGAAGTAGAGAACCAAAACACGGGTATAAGTATTATGTCCTTTGATGAGATCGAGGAGGAGAATACTTGAGCACGGAAATCCTGGATTATTCTAAAGGAGAATGAGATTCTCTCTCAGCATTACTCCTCCGTATACACCATAGCACGATGGTATATCGGGGCGGAGCAATAGCACCCTATGTGATATGGTGTGCTCTATGATGAGTACTACTGTGTTTCCTATTTCCTTTTGGGAGTTATGCACTTGAGAAGCTGCATACCAATTGAATTGGGTTCAAATCAAATTAGTTGCCTACCACTTCATATGTGATATGGAAAGGGAAGAGCCCATATCTTAAGTTGGTTAAGATTTGGGGTTGTCCGGCCTATGTCTAAAAGCAAAATCTGGACAAGCTCGAGGCAAGGTCTGTTATGTAGAACTGGAAAGGTTTCAGCTATACAAAATGCAGCTGATGATTTGGTAGAACCAAAGGATTCAATAGTTTCCAACGAACCTCAGCCTCTCCGCCGATCTAGTAGGGTTCCTCACCCACCTGAGAGATACTTCGGTTTTTCTATGACAGTGGGAGCGAGGATTGCATCATGAGATGATGACCCAACTAGTTTCGAGCTGGCCATCAGGAGTGGGACTCTGTAAGAATGGCTGGATGCTTGTCGATCTGAGATGGAATCCTTATACACCAACAAAGTATGGACTTTGGTTGCTTTATCTGAAGGGTTAAATCCCCATCAGGAGCAAGTATATCTTGAGAAGATTACTTGGTGTACATGGAAAAGTTGAGACTTTCAAAGCTAGATTTGTTAAAGGTTTGCATCATAGACCAGGTATGGATTATGTTGAAACCTTTTCTAAGGATCTATGCTTAAGTCCATCCAGATCCTACTTGCCACGGCTACATACCATGACTACGATATCTGGTGGTTGGGTGTCATGACTGCTTTTCTAAATGATGTTTTAGAAAAGAGAACGTCTATAAGTACACAGCCAAAGGGCTTCGTAGACAGTGGGAGCAGCGGAAACGTGAGCAAGATGTTTTATATGATAAAGCAGGCATCGCGGAGTTGGAATATCTGTTTTGATGTGGTAGTCAAAAAGTTTGACTTCATCAAAATGGTAGATGAACCTTGTATATACAAAAAGGTAGTAGAGAGTATGGTGGAGATCCTCGTAGAGTACGTGGATGACATACTCTTGATAGGGAAGAAGTTTCCTATGCTACGCACGGTCAATCTCCGCTTATCACAAGGATTCTCCATATAGGATCAAAGTGATACCTCCTAAATCCTGGGTTTTGGATCTATGAGATAGATCTAATTGGATGTTAGAATACTCACTAGTTGTAGTGAAATGGTATCAATCGATCCTGGGGAGAATCACTGGAAAGGTTCCAGGCTGATAAGGACGACTGAATGTCAGTCGCAGGCATTGTCTTTACCTTCAGTGGAGGGACGGTATGTTAGGAAGAGTTCCAAGATAGATACCGTGACAAACTAGACGATTAAAGGCAAGATACATCGTTACCAAGGATGCTACCAAAGAGGCAGTCTGGATATATATAAGTTCATAAGATGAACTTCGTTCCTACCATTGTGTGACAATGGAGTTGTGGCTTCAGCCAAGGAACTACTGTCCCATCAGAAATCCAGATATAATTCTTAGGCAGTATCACCTGATCATGGAGATGGTTGATCTCCAGGGAGATCGAGGTTAGGAGAGTAGACACAGAGGACAACAGCGCGGATCCACTCACAAACGCCTTTTTCCCAGTAGAGACTTTTATGGGATGGTTGAGTATGGGATACTTCAACCGCAGCTAATTGTTGGGTATGCGATACCATAACAGATGGCCCTAGTGGAAGTGGGAGATTGTTAGTTATATGTATGCCCTAGAGGCCATTACTGTACATTCGATGTATATTGTAGTGGATGCTAGGACATATATAGGGAGGACTTTATTGCTCGACATGATAGTATGCTATCTGGTTGTACTTTATCTTAACATGTACTCTGATTGTCTCTATATTACATGTTGATAAAGCCCTTAGGATATGTACTCGACTACTGGGACTATGATGAGATCATACTAGTGGGGCCACGGTAGTCGACGAGTACATCCTATAACTGTTCCTAGTCGAGGGTGTATCGAGACAGGGCATCGATACACCAGAGTAGACTAGCGTATACGCATCTTGACCCATATGATGGGCGATGGATGATCCCATATCCATCGATGTTTGACATCAAGGATGGTGTACGGGTGCTCAGTGGAGACTGGGTACACTGGACGGACTCGCCGAGAACTCCCAGATGGTATTATACCATACGTCAGATGGCAGTTCTCCGGTGACACTGGTACAGAGTAGTCTGTTGACCCGATATCGTCATAGAGTCTTGTGTGGTTCCCACTGTGCTTTGATTTCCATCATACCACGTCCAAGAGGGCGTGAAAAAGATGGCTTTTGGGTACAGTCCCGAATCACATGGAGGCAATGAGCGATAGGAGGGGATTCGTCTCTCCCGGTATAGGGAGTTGATGTTGTGCTGTGTTTGATTGGCTATAACCGGAAATCCCTGGCCAGGGTTGCTGAGATTTACTGGTAAGTGTTATCAGTAGTTTCTCTAACCGTTATAGACTTCATATCGACACGACTTATCGAGCTACTGGGGTCTGACGTTTACCACCCCTAGGCGAGATATGCAACATATCAGACGACGAGACCGGACTGTACGGGAGTGTTACTGTTTGGATTCACAGGAGAATATGCAGGCTTGCTTGTTGATCTTCTGAGCGCTCAATACCTGGGTAGCTGTTACGTTTAGCTGGCCGCTTGCAGCTTGTGGGTGTTTGATATGATCATCACCTACTGCCGGCGTATTGACGATTCTTTAGAGTCCTACACAGAGGTTTCTTGACTCAGGCAAAACGGAGTAGGAGCACATATGTGATATGTGCGGGACCGAGGATAATGCGATATGTGATACCGTATTATATTCTCGCGATATTTGATATCAGCCGGGTCATCGGATCAAGTGTTGATTCGATGAATCGGTACGGATAAATATTAGTCGGTTATATCCGATATAGCCGGATTGTCGGATCAAGTGTTGATTCGATAATTTAATGTATAATAATATATATGATATATTAAATTACATTAACTAATATTTGCTCACTAAAAGATTCTTTTTCTCACTCGGGTAATACATTGATATATATGCGATATATGTTAAATGTATTATTTTATTTTGTTACGATAAATATTATATATGTGATATATAATATTGTAACATGATATGATAACTAATGCAACTTGTTTAGTGGAGTTTAAACAAGATTAGGGTTTGGATTAGGGTTAAGCTTTCTAGATGTTTCTAGAAGCTTTTCTTTTTGTCTTGATAAAGATATTTGTAAGTGACTCATGCTTTAACCCAACCCAAACCCTAACCCTAGTCAATTCTCTACAATGGTTAAGTCAACCATGGTTGCATTATTCTTCATATCATTTCATTTTCTATTCATCACAAATGGATTCTAATATTGTTCATCATCTTCTTCCTTCTTCTTCTTTGCTTGAAATGGTTTCTTGCTTTGATTTTTGTGATGGATAAATATGAGAAAAAGATAAATAAAGAGAACAAAAATCCTACTTCATCATTCTCATCTTCCCTTGCCATTTAGATGAGGGTGTTCACATCATTTCATGAGTGTTAGCTTGTGTTAAAGAAACTTCAAGGTAGATCATCTTAGTATCGAAGATCGGAAGCAAAGGTTGCGTCTTTCTCTTCGTGGAATCTCTCGAGAGTCCGGATCCCGATGATCGCAGCGAAGGGACCACAACACAGAGCATATGAAGTGAAGGACAGGATCTACAAAGGTTGTAATCCGTCTTACTTAGTGTTAAGTTGTTAGCATGATAGTTTTCGCCTAATCTCTAGTTTAAAGTTCCGTATTCGGGTTGTTCGGCACGGCTAATTTTTTAATCGGGCATGGTTGATACCTCGTAGACCCTTGTGCGCGTGCCTAGCAACCCTACAAAGTTCAGAGCAGAGCCTGATCCTCGCAGAACACGGCTATGACCCCGTGGGAAGCATCCATAGCAAAATTCCTGGTTACGTGGAACGCGGCTTATGTCAATCCTGGCCCCGTGGGAAACGTCCAGAGCAGAGCCTGGTCCTCGCATAACACGGCTATGACCCCATGGGAAGCATCCAGAGCAAAATTCCTGGTCATGTGGAATGCGGCTTATGTCAATCCTGACCCTGTGGGAAACATCCAGAGCGGAGCCTGGTACTCGCAGAACACGGCTATGACCCCATGAGAAGCATCCAGAGTAAATCTTGGTCCCGTGGAACACGGCTAAAGTCAATCTTGAACCCGTGGGAAACGCCTAGAGCAACTCCTGACTCCGTGAAATGCGGATAATGGCAACACCATTAATCACTTACGGGTCCTCTCGACCCGTAAGGAAGAAAACTCTCTTGTAAGATCCTTATGACTTATAAAAGAAAACGCACTTAGGAATCCTCATGATTCCTAAGGAGAAAATACACTTACGCGATCCTCTCGACTCGTAGGGAGAAAAGTTTTTATGAGACCCTCACGGCTCATAAAGTTGAAAAGCCTTAGGCAGCAGATCTTAACCTGTTTCCTAAGCTATCGCTACCTCTCAAAGAGTTCAAGACGGAATGATTCTATCATCTGCAGGCTATGCTTACTAAGGTGACATGCTGATAACAAAGAAAAGAAGAAAGCAAAGAGATAATACAAGACATTGCGAAAGAAATGTATCTTTTATTCATAAATTCAATCGGGTACAGAATACATCTTATGAAAGAATAAAAAATGGATACACTTTATTCAAAATTACAAATGGTACAAAAAACAATTATTGAGAGGGAAGCACTTTCAATAGTTCAATCAGCCACTCCCGCACTTCCCTCAGCCCTTTTTCTCGGTCAGCTGTCGCGGCCAACCCTGCTTCGACCTGAGCTCGTTGCTGCAAGTAGGACAAAAGTTGCTCTTCGACGGCCCGCTGAGCTGCCCCACGATTCTGTGCATCCCGCTCAACGATGTCGAGCTTCTGCCTCAGTGTTAGCCCGTCAGAGATGCATCACAGAAGGCTTTCAAAGATAGCTTTCAACTGTGCAGCATTTGCATCAACCTGAGCGTGCAGCCGAGCAGACTCGCTTGAAGTCTCTTCGCACTCCTTACGTTTTAAGGCCGCTTCCTGTTCAAGATGGCGGAAGTAAGGAGTGCTCTGCTCAACCCACGCAGCCCGTTGAGAGTTCACAGTCAGGACCTCAGGAGCAGGACGACCGAATTCGAGCTCGTGCAGACAGGCCTCAATTTCCCTGCAGTGATTAACCCAAGACTCAACGACGCCCTCACTATGAAAGTTCATGAACGTCGCCAGCTTAGGATTAACCTTCGCGGCAAAATCTGCAGCGAATGTGGGAGCCTCCACGTCAAGCTCCTCGATGTAGTCGCTCAACATGCGCAGACTATTCATAGTGCCTTTGGAAGATGAACGTCGAGAAAAGGGGCCTGCTGGTATTACGACTCGAGATTCGAACGGAGCTGAAGTCGGTATCACCGCTGCGAAACAAATCACAGTCAAATGACGGTTTAAGAAATAGAGGAGGTTCATGAACAATGGAGTTTACTATACCAACTGCAGCAGGTGGCAAGGCCAGGAGTACCAGTGGCGCAACTGTTTTTTCGTCTCCTCCTTCGATCTGTAGTGATGCAATCAAAACAAAGAAGAATTAGAAATGATTTGGCTGCCCGTAAAATAAGAGACATTAGCTGAAGGCTGTACTCACCAGCGCTACTAGATGAGGCAATCTCTGACTGGAAAGAGAAGTGTGGGTGTAGCACCTGATACAGGTGATCAAAAAGGACTCCTGCAAGGACGCAGTAATGCAACGTTAGTACATAAAGTATACAGCCTGCAATGAAACTGATGGGTCACAAATCCGCACCTTCCAGCATTTGAGATGGTACGAGAGAAGGTAGAGGAGCGGTCGCTGTTAAAGCAGCAACTGGAGATGCTTCCTCGGGTGGCACAACCCCAACGCTCATCACACCTGCATTAGAAATAAGAGAAACGCTGTCAAAAAGAAATTAAAAAGGATTGCAGAATAAAAGGGAAAGTAATGACCTAAAATCTACCTGGTGATTCGCCGGTCGAGACCGCGACAAGGGCGTCACTAGAGGCAGCAAATACTTCACCCTCCTCCATCGGAATGGTCTCGCCACCCGTAGCCTCATCTCCCGATTCCACGAGAATTGTCGTGACACTCGTAGCGCCCGGCAATGCCAAGGAGCCGCAGGGGGAAAGAGCGACAATTGGAGCAGTGCCCGACTCTTGTGAAAGAGTGGCTACCTCGGGCTCGGCGACTGTAGGTATCTCGCCCACCGCTACCTCGGGCTCGACGATTGTGGCTGTCTCACCTGCCGCTACCTCGGGTTGGCGATTGTAGCTGTCTCACCCACCGCTGTCTCAGGCTCGATGGTTGCCGCCACTTCTTCGGCAGGACTCGGCCCTGCAAGATAACACATATGAGAACATGAAAATTAGAACTTTGACAAAAGAACCAATGTCACGTTAGCTTGAGTCAGTTTTCTGATTTCTTCCCGAGCATCACGTGCTGCCTGTCTGTGAACGTTGGACAAGGCAGCCGAAATATCCTCTGAAGGAGTAAGGGCAGGGTAGCGGCGCTTGAACCCGCACCCGCATCCAAGGCGGCAGTACGCTCCCTTGCCGCGCGCATCCTATGCTTCCTCTCCGCCCGGGCCGTCAGGGCAGATCTTCTAAAGGCCTCCTTCAACAGAACATTCTCGTCCGCGCCAATAGTTACCTCTGGAGCCGTTATGGCATTCGTCATCGGTTGCTTAATTGAAACTTCTTTTGGCAATACTGGCGGAACTGAGATAACCGACCCGGGAAACGTCTCCGCACCGCCCTGTGAAGTCTGTGCCACGCTTGGAATAACCTGAGTAGAGGTAGTTCCTGTGATAAGAAGAAAAAGAGGGGTCAGATTACCCATAAGAAATGGGAGCGGAGACACGGTGAACCGAAATGTACTGATGCCTAAGGATGCTCGAAGTCTTTCCTCTTCCTCAAAAGTCTTGAGAGAAGCTGCGAGAGCTTCTTCGGTGGAAATTCCTGTTAAAGAAGGAAAAGTGTCAGTCAAAACATGATGATAGAAATATGATGCAATGACGAAAGATACAGCTGATGGTTACCTGATCGCGCGAGGATAGCCAGTCCCGCTTCGTGGCTTACCAATTGCTCAGAAGCTGCAATGACAGCCGCCAGATCAGTATCATTTGGCTGCATGAATAGACCCTCATTTGTCCCATACTCGCTCAGACCCTCTCCATAGGGAGTGTGAGTCTCCTGGCCGAGTACAACGTCGACAGAAAGGATCGACTTTTTCTTCCTCTTCTGCGAGCGAGCTCCGGCCGCAGCTAACCCAAGCTTACGCTTGCTAGGAACTTTGGGGCGACGAGTCCCGATGTCTGAACCCACGCTAGAATTGGGGGAGGCTACAGTCACCTTTTCTATAGGAGCCCAGGGTATCGGTAGCTCGGGCCTGTCATGCGGAACTTCGATCACCGCAGCTTCTCTTAAAGGAGGTGGGATAATGGTCCGTCGCTTCAGAGGGATGTTTCGATCACCAGCAGGGGGTGTACCTTTGCGATCGAGCAACAGTCGCTTCTCTTCCCTGATAACGGCGCCCATTGAATGTTGGTACCAGGCCACGTGTACATTAAGGGCCTTTGGGACACAGCTCGGTTCGCTGATAAAGAAGTGAGACCCTGTGTTTAGGCGCATAAAATGATATAGTGCGCTCCGCATTCTCTCTTCGGTAGCAGCAGGTTCTGCCAAAAAGGCCTCAAGTGGGACACCCTGATTATAACTTAGCTGCTGGGCGAAATGATGCGGGTTGTATCTCATGAATAATGCCGCATCATTTTGCCTGAATACGAGAAAGCCCGGCCTGATGGAGTACAAATGAAGAATCTCCCGGGCTTTCAAAACAGAGGCCCCGTCTTTAAAGATGCCTTGCAATGGCAGCACCGCTTTTGAAGTTTCCTGGCCGATGGTCAATACTTTGTCTGTGAAAGACATACCATCTCCAACCGTGCGCAGACGAAGGAGCAAGCCCCTAGCTTCCCGCTGTGACGGACTCACGATGGAGGCGTCAACCAGCCGCATTATCCGAGAGAATCTGCATCTGTCGTAAAAAGAAGGTCTTTTGTGGACACCGAAGACCCCAAGCACGTGCAGCTCCATCCATGAAGTGAAGTAATGCATTGGGAAGTTAGCAGGATGCACCCCTGGTTCAGTGGTATCCGCTGCTAAGCTAAGGCTGTGATATAGGTGGGCTAACCCGGCGATTCCAATGGCCACTTGTATTCCGGCAACCATGCAATGCGCGGAGTAGAAGACATAGGGCCTCATATAACGAGGGTGCAGAGGAAGCACGAACCAACTTAACCATAAACTGAGAAACTCGAGAAAGAACGCTTCCTCATCAATGTCCGGAGCGGCGATTTCTGAGAAGGAGACGATCGTGACGTCAGGAAGAAAGAAACCCTTTTGATCAGCTTCCAGTGTTGGCCGACAGTCCAAGCCAAAGACGAAAGGATCGTCAAGTTTAGCAAACTTTTCGCATTGTCGCGATAAAATTTCTGGGCGAAGAAAACGGGCAATGAAGTCCGCAAAGCTGACCCCCGGGCCTCCGGAATCAAGAAAGAGGCTCTCATACATGTTCAACACCTTTATCAGACTTAGGAACTGGTGCTGAATGGCGTTCTCTGGGGTAAGACCCATCACCACCGATTTGGTGGCAAAAACATATTCATCCGGAGGAAGCAGCTCCTCGTAGTGCTCCCCCCTAACTGGTAAACTAGAAAACTTGGCAAATTCTTCCAAGGAAATGGAGACCTCTCTATCCAACAGGAGGAAGGTGTGGGTCGGAATGTTCCACTGCTCTAAAAACGTCTTGATCCACTATGTGGGAGATGCAGAATACTGGAACAAGGAAGCGTAGACCGTAGGGTATAAGCCAAGTTTCAGCAGCTACGATTTCTTTGCCTATAAGATATATCGGGCCCACTGCAAGTATCCGGCCGGATGACAGGGAGTTAGCTCGATGTTGTAGGGCTGTCCCCAAGGGCACGACTCGCCCTGACATATGCGCTGTCCTAGGGTGTCCAAAGCCACCGCCGGCTGCACAGGAATCGCATCCATAGAAGGCTGAAGGAGACCCTCCGAAGTCCAATTAACCACCTCCATGGCATAGTTCACCGGGGGTGCATCTGCATAAGGGATCACCAAGATAGGCTCCGAAGGTGTTGCGCAAGAAAAGCCCCGGCGTGTAGGGTTGCTAGGCACGCGCACAAGGGTCTACGAGGCATCAACCATGCCCGAATAAAAATTTAGCCGTGCCGAACAACCCGAATACGGAACTTTAAACTAGAGATTAGGCGAAAACTAACATGCTAAACATTTTAACACTAAGTGAGAGAGATTACAAGCTTTGTAGATCCGGTCCTTCACTTCATATGCTCCGTATTGTGGTCCCTTCGCTGCGATCATCGGGATCCGGACTCTCGAGAGGTTCCACGAAGAGAAAGACGCAACCTTTGCTTCCGATCTTCGATACTAAGATGATCTACCTTGAAGTTTCTTTAACACAAGCTAACACTCATCAAATGATGTGAACACCCTCATCTAAATGGCAAGGGAAGATGAGGATGATGAAGTAGGATTTTTGCTCTCTTTATTTATCTTTTTCTCATATTTATCCATCACAAAAATCAAAGCAAGAAAGCATTTCAAGCAAAGAAGAAGATGGAAGAAGATGAACAATGTTAGAATTCCTTTTGTGATGAATAAAGCAAAAGAGATAATGATGAATTATGCAACCATGGTTGACTTAACCATTGTAGAGAATTGACCAAGGGTTAGGGTTTGGGTTGAGTTAAGGATGAGTCATAACAAAATATCTTTATCATGACAAAAAGAAAACCTTCTAGAATCATCTAGAAAGTTTAACCCTAATCCAAACCCTAATCATGTTTAAACTCCACTAAACAAGTTGCATTAGTTATCATATCATGTTACAATATTATATATCACATATATAATATTTATCGTAACCAAATAAAATAATACAATTAACATATATCGCATATATATCAATGTATTACCCGAGTGAGAAAAAGAATCTTTTAGTGAGCAAATATTAGTTAATGTAATTTAATATATCATATATATTATTATACATTAAATTATCGAATCAACACTTGATCCGACAATCCGGCTATATCGCATATAACCGACTAATATTTATCCGTACCGATTCATCGAATCAACACTTGATCCGATGACCCGGCTGATATCAAATTTCGCGAGAATAGAATACGGTATCACATATCGCATTATCCTCGGTCCCGCACATATCACATATGTGCTCCTACTCCGTTTTGCCTGAGTCAAGAAACCTCTGTGTAGGACTCTAAAGAATCGTCAATACGCCGGCAGTAGGTGATGATCATATCAATCACCCACAAGCTGCAAGCGGTCAGCTAAACGTAACAGCTACCCAGGTATTGAGCGCTCAGAAGATCAACAAGCAAGCCTGTACATTCTCCTGCGAATCCAAACAGTAACACTCCCGTACAGTCCGGTCTCGTCGTCTGATATGTTGCATATCTCGCCTAGGGGTGGTAAACGTCAGACCCCAGTAGCTCGATAAGTCGTGTCGATATGAGGTCTATAACAGTTCGAGAAACTACTGATAACACTTACCAGTAAATCTCAACAACCCTGGCCAGGGATTTCCGGTTATAGCCAATCGAACACAGCACAACATCAACTCCCTATACCGGGAGAGACGAATCCCCTCCTATCGCTCATTGCCTCTATGTGATTCGGGACTGTACCCAAAAGCCACCTTTTTGCACGCCCTCTTGGACATGGTATGATGGAAATCAAAGCACAGTGGGAATCATACAAGACTCTATGACGATCTCGGGTCAACAGACTACTCTGTACCAGTGTCACCAGAGAACTGCTATCTGATGTATGGTATAATACCATCTGGGAGTTCTCGGCGAGTCCGTCCAGTGTACCCAGTCTCCACTGAGCACCCGTACACCATCCTTGATGTCAAACACCGATGGATATGGGATCATCCATCGCCCATCATATGGGTCAAGATGCGTATACGCTAGTCTACTCTGGTGTATCGATGCCCTGTCTCGATACACCCTCGACTAGGAACAGTTATAGGATGTACTCGTCGACTACCGTGGCCCTACTAGTATGATCTCATCATAGTCCCAGTAGTTGAGTACATATCCTAAGGGCTTTATCAACATGTAATATAGAGACAATCAGAGTACATGTTAAGATAAAGTACAACCAGATAGCATACTATCATGTCGAGCAAGAAAGTCCTCCCTATATATGTCCTAGCATCCACTACAATATACATCGTATGTACAGTAATGGCCTCTAGGGCATACATATAACTAACAATCTCCCACTTGTACTAGGGCCATCTGTTATGGTATCGCATACCCAACAATTAGCTGCGGTTGAAATATCTCATACTCAACCATCCCATAAAAGTCTCTACTGGGAAAAAAGCCTTTGTGGGTGGATCCGCGCTGTTGTCCTCTGTATCTACTCTCCTAACCTCGATCTTCCTGGAGATCAACCATCTCCAAGATCAGGTGATACTGCCTAAAAATTATATCTGGATTTCTGATGGGACGGTAGTTCCTTGGCTGAAGCCACAACTCCACTGTCACACAATGGTAGGAACGAAGTTCATCTTATGAACTTATATATATCCAGACTGCCTCTTTGGTAGCATCCTTGGTAACGATATATCTTGCCTTTAATCGTCTAGTATGTCACGGTATCTAGCTTGGAACTCTTCCAACATACCGTCCCTCCACTGAGGGTATAGACAATGCCTGCAACTGACATTCAGTCGTTCTTATCACTCTGGAACCTTTCCAGTGATTTTCCTCAGGATTGATTGATACCATCTCACTATAACTAGTGAGTGTCCTAACATCCAATTAGATCTATCTCATAGATCCAAAGCCCAGGATTTAGGAGGTATCACTTTGATCCTATATGGAGAATCCTTGTGATAAGCGGAGATTGACCGAGCGTAGCATATGAAACTCCTTCCCTATCAAGAGTATGTCATCCACGTACTCTACGAGGATCACCTACCATACTCTCTACTACCTTTTTCTATATACAAGGTTCATCTACCATTTTGATGAAGTCAAACTCTTTGACTACCACATCAAAACAGATGTTCCAACTCCGCGATGCCTGTTTTATCACATAAAACATCTTGCGCATGTTTCCGCTGCTCCTACTGTCTACGAAGCCCTCTGGCTGTGTACTTATAGATGCTCTCTTCCAAAATATCATTTAGAAAAGCAGTCATGACACCCAACCACCAGATATCGTAGCCATGGTATGTAGCCGTGGCAAGTAGGATCTGGATGGACTTAAGCATAGATCTTTAGAAAATGTTTCAACATAATCCATACCTGGTCAATGATGCAAACCTTTAATAAGTCTAGCTTTGAAAGTCTCAACTTTTCCATGTACACCAAGTAATCTTCTCAAGATATACTTGCTCCTGATGGGGATTTAACCCTTCAGATAAAGCAACCAAAGTCCATACTTTGTTGGTGTATAAGGATTCCATCTCAGATCGATAAGCATCCAGCCATTCTTACAGAGTCCCACTCCTGATGGCCAGCTCGAAACTAGTTGGGTCATCATCTCATGATGCAACCCTCGCTCCCACTATCATAGAGAAACCGAAGTGTCTCTCAGGTGGGTGAGGAACCCTACTAGATCGGCGGAGAGGCTGAAATTCGTTGGAAACTATTGAATCCTCATTCAATAGGTATGCAGCTTCTCAAGTGCATAACTCCCAAAAGGAAATTGGAAACTCAGTAGTACTTATCATAGAGCACACCATATCTCATAGGGTGTTATTGCTCCGCCCCGATATACCATCGTACTATGGTGTATTCGGAGGAGTAATGCTGAGAGTGAATCTCATTCTCCTTTAGAATAGTCCAGGAATTCCGTGCTCAAGTATTCTCCTCCTTGATCTCATCAAAGGACATAATACTTATACCCGTATTTGGTTCTCTACTTCTAACTTATATTCTGTGAATATCTCAAAAGGTTCGGACTTGTGTTTCAACAGGAACATATGTCTGAATCTTGAGAGATTATCAGAGAATGTAATAAAGTACAAAGAACCGATCTTGGCATGTGTAGACATGGGACTTTCATACATCAGCATGTATCAATCCCAAGAGTTCACTAACTCTTTTCTCTGTTTCCAATAAACAGAGCTGTGATCATCTTATCTTTGTGACATGACCGACAAGTTTCACAAGATGTAAATTCAAACTTATTTAAATATGCATCTAAATGTAACTTCAGCCAGTCGGGTCGCATTGATATGACCTAGTCTACAATACCTCAAGAAGGATTCGTTCATTTCTGAACTCTTCCTCTTGTGTGTGTTCCATATACTAAGAACTGTAGTTTGATTTAGAACGATAATGCTTTTAGATAACGTGCCTGAACCGATCAACTCTTGATATAGGAAATGTTCAAAACATTATCCAACAATACAAAATTATATCCTTTCTTTACTAATAAAGAGACTGATATGATTTTGTATATCAGGTTCGGTATCTAATAACATTTGTTCAGAATCAATGTATTCTGGTAATACAGGGTGACAGTGACCAACATGTTAGTTATATGTATGCCCTAGAGGCCATTACTGTACATTGGATGTATATTGTAGTGGATGCTGGGACATATATAGGGAGGACTTTCTTGCTCGACATGATAGTATGCTATCTGGTTGATCTTTACCTTAACGTGTACACTAATTGTCTCTCTGTTACATGTTGGTAAAGCCCTTAGGATGTGTACTTGACTACCTGGACTATGATGCGGATCATACTAGTGGGGACATGGTAGTCTATAAGTACATCCTTCAAAGTCCCTAGTCGTGGGTGTATCGAGACAGGGCATCGATATACCAGAGTAGACTAGCGTGTACCTTCTCGACCCATACAGATGGGCGATGGATGATCCCATATCCATTGGTGTTTGACATCAGAGGAGATATACGGGTGCTCAGTAGAGACTGGGTACACTGGACGGACTCGCCGAGAACTCCCAGATGGTATTATACCTTACGTCAGATGGCAGTTCTCTGGTGACACTGGTACAGAGTAGTCTGTTGACCCGAGATCGTCATAGAGTCTTGTGTGGTTCCCACTGTGCTTTGATTTCCATCTTACCACGTCCAAGAGGGCGTGCAAAACGGTGGTTTTTGGGTACAGTCCCGAGTCACATGGAGGCAATGAGCGATAGGAGGGGATTCGTCTCTCCCGGTATAGGGGGTTGATGTTGCGCTGTGTTCGATTGGCTATAACAGGAAATCCCTGGCCAGGGTTGCTGAGATTTACTGGTAAGTGTTACCAGTAGTTTCTCGAATTGTTATAGACCTCATATCGACACGACTTATCGAGCTATTGGGGTCTGACGTTTACCACCCCTAGGCGAGATATGCGACATATCAGACGATCAGACCGGACTGTACGGTAGTGTTACTGGTTGGATTCACTGGAGTGTGAGCGGGCTTGCTCGTCGATCTTCAGATCGCTCAATACCCGGGTGGCCGTTACGTTTAGCAGACCGCTTGCGGCTTGTGGGTGCTTGATATGATCATCACCTGCTGCCGGCGTATTGACGAGTCTTTAGAGTCCTACACAGAGGTTTCCTGGCTCAAGCGAAACGAAATAGGAGCGCATATGAGATATGTGCGTGACCAAGAATAATGCGTGTATGTGATACCGTATTCTATTCTCGCGATGAATGTATCGAATGGTTGTATGCGATATAACCTAGTTATCGAATCAAGTATTGATTCGATAAGCCGATACATTGAATATTAGTCGATTGTGTGTGACATGACCGGATCATTGAATCAAGTGTTGATTTAATGATTTAATGCATAATTATATATTTGATATATTACTTTACACTAACTAGTATTGGTTCACTTTAAACGGATTTTCTCACTCGGTTTGTGCACATTGTATATGTGATATACTTTTGTACACATGATTATATCATGTTTGATGATACATGCTTTTTGGTTTAGTGTAAAGAATTAAACCAAGGTTAAGTTGTTGATTAGGGTTTTACTTATTCATTTATCTTATTTATTTATTCATTTTGAATAAATTGAAAGATAAATGAATGGTGGCTTCATTTGTTTTTACTTGAAGCTTCATGAAGCTTTGACTTGATGACCTTTTTGTTCTCATCCTTAACCCTAACCATTCAACCCAACCTTAGTCAATTCTCTACACTTAACTAAGGTTAAGAATATGATAAGTAATGATTTTCTTTTCAATATTAATTAACTTATCATATTCATTATCTTCTTCTTCTTCTTCCTTTCTTCACTTGAAGAAAGCAAGCTCCATCAATGGTGATTGATGGAAATGAGTGAGAAATCCAATTCTAAAGTCTACCCACTTCCTATTTCTTCATCCTCTACCTCTTGCCAAGTAGTAGAGTGTGTTTCCTTCATAAGTTTTCATGGCTTGGTGAAGGTGGAGCTTGATCTAGCGATGCCTCGACGTAGATCATCTTCGGCACGAAGCCGACGACCTTGCCCGCTCTTTCTCCGATGAAGCCGACGCTAGAGCCCGGATTTTGATTTGGACAGCGGAGATGACTTCATCACGGAGCCGTGGAGGTGGAGCACCGGATCTACAAAGGTTGTATTTCCGTATTCTTATAGTTAAGTGTTAACTAGTTTACTTTTCGCCTAGAATTCTAGCTCTGATACCACTGTAGGGTTCCTAGGCACCCTAATGAGGTCTCACAAGGCATCAACCATGCCAATTTCAAATTTTGCGGTGTATATTGGTTCATGAGATGAACTATGTTCCTCCCATTGTGTGACAATGGAGTTGTGGCTTATGCCAAGGAACGCCGGGTCCCATCAATGATCCAGACATATTCTAAGGCAGTATCACTTGATCATGGAGATGGTTGATCTCCAGGGAGATCGAGGTTAGGAGAGTAGACTCAGAGGACAACACAGCGGATCCACTCACAAAGGCCTGTTCTCAGAGAGAGACTTTTATGGGATGGTTGAGTATGAGATACTACAACCACTGCTACAGATGGCCCTAGTGCAAGTGGGAGATTGTTAGTTATATGTATGCCCTAGAGGCCATTACTGTACATTGGATGTATATTGTAGTGGATGCTGGGACATATATAGGGAGGACTTTCTTGCTCGACATGATAGTATGCTATCTGGTTGATCTTTACCTTAACGTGTACACTAATTGTCTCTCTGTTACATGTTGGTAAAGCCCTTAGGATGTGTACTTGACTACCTGGACTATGATGCGGATCATACTAGTGGGGACATGGTAGTCTATAAGTACATCCTTCAAAGTCCCTAGTCGTGGGTGTATCGAGACAGGGCATCGATATACCAGAGTAGACTAGCGTGTACCTTCTCGACCCATACAGATGGGCGATGGATGATCCCATATCCATTGGTGTTTGACATCAGAGGAGATATACGGGTGCTCAGTAGAGACTGGGTACACTGGACGGACTCGCCGAGAACTCCCAGATGGTATTATACCTTACGTCAGATGGCAGTTCTCTGGTGACACTGGTACAGAGTAGTCTGTTGACCCGAGATCGTCATAGAGTCTTGTGTGGTTCCCACTGTGCTTTGATTTCCATCTTACCACGTCCAAGAGGGCATGCAAAACGGTGGTTTTTGGGTACAGTCCCGAGTCACATGGAGGCAATGAGCGATAGGAGGGGATTCGTCTTTCCCGGTATAGGGGGTTGATGTTGCGCTGTGTTCGATTGGCTATAACAGGAAATCCCTGGCCAGGGTTGCTGAGATTTACTGGTAAGTGTTACCAGTAGTTTCTCGAATTGTTATAGACCTCATATCGACACGACTTATCGAGCTATTGGGGTCTGACGTTTACCACCCCTAGGCGAGATATGCGACATATCAGACGATCAGACCGGACTGTACGGTAGTGTTACTGGTTGGATTCACTGGAGTGTGAGCGGGCTTGCTCGTCGATCTTCAGATCGCTCAATACCCGGGTGGCCGTTACGTTTAGCAGACCGCTTGCGGCTTGTGGGTGCTTGATATGATCATCACCTGCTGCCGGCGTATTGACGAGTCTTTAGAGTCCTACACAGAGGTTTCCTGGCTCAAGCGAAACGAAATAGGAGCGCATATGAGATATGTGCGGGACCGAGAATAATGCGTGTATGTGATACAGTATTCTATTCTCGCGATGAATGTATCGAATGGTTGTATGCGATATAACCTAGTTATCGAATCAAGTATTGATTCGATAAGCCGATACATTGAATACTAGTCGGTTGTGTGTGACATGACCGGATCATTGAATCAAGTGTTGATTTAATGATTTAATGCATAATTATATATTTGATATATTACTTTGCACTAACTAGTATTGGTTCACTTTAAACGGATTTTCTCACTCGGTTTGTGCACATTGTATATGTGATATACTTTTGTACACATGATTGTATCATGTTTGATGATACATGCTTTTTGGTTAAGTGTAAAGAATTAAACCAAGGTTAAGTTGTTGATTAGGGTTTTACTTATTCATTTATCTTATTTATTTATTCATTTTGAATAAATTGAAAGATAAATGAATGGTGGCTTCATTTGTTTTTAGTTGAAGCTTCATGAAGCTTTGACTTGATGACCTTTTTGTTCTCATCCTTAACCCTAACCATTCAACCCAACCTTAGTCAATTCTCTACACTTAACTAAGGTTAAGAATATGATAAGTATTGATTTTCTTTTCAATATTAATTAACTTATCATATTCATTATCTTCTTCTTCTTCCTTTCTTCACTTGAAGAAAGCAAGCTCCATCAATGGTGATTGATGGAAATGAGTGAGAAATCCAATTCTAAAGTTTACCCACTTCCTATTTCTTCATCCTCTACCTCTTGCCAAGTAGTAGAGTGTGTTTCCTTCACAAGTTTTCATGGCTTGGTGAAGGTGGAGCTTGATCTAGCGATGCCTCGACGTAGATCATCTTCGGCACGAAGCCGACGACCTTGCCCGCTCTTTCTCCGATGAAGCCGACGCTAGAGCCCGGATTTTGATTTGGACAGCGGAGATGACTTCATCACGGAGCCGTGAAGGTGGAGCACCGGATCTACAAAGGTTGTATTTCCGTATTCTTATAGTTAAGTGTTAACTAGTTTACTTTTCGCCTAGAATCCTAGCCAACGATCCGTACTCTAGAGTTTGTCGGCATCGCAAAATTTGAAATTGGCATGGTTGATGCCTTGTGAGACCTCATTAGGGTGCCTAGGAACCCTACACAACAGACTTGGCTGCAACACTTGCACCGTTTTCTATCTCATGAAACTTATCACCCGTTCTCAGTTCTCTACCTATCTGTAGCCCATGTAACAGATTACATATACGGGATCCTGATCCGGTATCACTACCCAGGACGTAAAGGATACTGAGAAACAGTTCTGTGTAATAAACACACCCGAAGATGATGCATCAACATGCACTTTCTTCGTTTGGGCGGCACGGGAAATCTGGTATTCGCCAATTTCCTGCTCTGTCTTATAACAATTATAAGTTGGAGCGGGACCAACGTTCCCCAGCTCAGTATAACAAGCGGGTTCGGTCAATATATCCGTTTTATTATCTTGATTAAGGCGTGATATAGTCGCTACCTGGAGAGAGAGAAGAAAACACTCAGCGTATGCTCTTGCAAGATTAGATTGGTTATCTAATATATCTAATCAGGATGTCTCCCACTGTTTTAATCAAATCTTCCTTCAAACCTTAAAAGGAAAGATTAGCCGGGATTAATTATACCCTACAAGTTCGCCAATCTTTCAGCCAGGCCAGTGTCGGTACTTTGAGGGAGGTCCCCCGTGCTTTCGCACGAACCTAATTAAAGTAAACCTCGTTTTCCCAGGGGCGTAACCCCGTTAACACCTTTCTAGACACCTACTTGATCGGCTAATTGTAATATGTAAAACTCTCCCAGGAGTAACTCTTACTCGCAGCGGGTATCGGGATCCAACTATCTCATAGAAGGTATGCAATCTCATTGCAAATTTCAACACTTGAAATTCCCAATAATATTTTACCCCAAGCCTCTTATGACCTTGACAAAGGCCAACAAACTATAGGCTGCTAGTCAAGTTCAACCCGTCATTTCTTGATTGAAGTAAACCCACCCGCACGGCCCTTGACAAAGGCCAACAAGGTCGCACGACTACCCTAATCCAATCTGCATCATATGCATAAGCAGATAAGTAATATTCAGCTACCGCACACTACGCCTTGACAAAGGCCAACAAACGCAGCACGAATACTAAACAGTCCTTATCTGAAATGACGGAGGGCTACGACGGGTTTTTCAAAAAACCCTTTGCGTAATGAACTTGATATCGTTGTAGAATCGAGTGATTTTAAATGGAGTGTTTTTTAGGCTTTTCTAGTTTTGCTAAAGGGGTCACTCCCGGTGAAGGGATCGTCGGCCCTTTCCTCATCGAATAAGGTGCAGGATATATCATATATACCACTATGCAAAGCAAGAACTATAGAAGCAATCAAAATACAAACCGAGTTTGTAGCATCTGCCAGTTATTACTAAAGGAGTCACTCCCGGTGAAGGGATCTCGGTCCTTTCCTTATCGAATAAGGTGCTGGATGTTCTACAAGGAACACCGCTATGCAAAGCAAGAACTGTAGCTACCAGTTTTTATAAACAAGTTTCTACAACATCTTAGGTTTCTTTTAGTTTCATTAATCTCATTAATGAAGTCCCATTTTATTATGCTTCACAAGTATCTCTTTTGAAACGAAGTCTGCAATATAACATATATCTCATATATATAATATAAACATTCGTCACAGGCAGTAATATGATCTCATCACAGAACATTGCAGCAGAAGAAACATATATGAAATATTGGATATACTAGGACGTCCGTGTTTTAAATACGAGCCTGTATAAAACACGGATTCCACGGTCGCGATGAATAGCCAAACCCACATCCCTAGACCCCTACGAGAGCGGCAAGTAACACTGCCAATTCTAGGGTTAGGAGACCCGGTCTCGACTCCTCGAGATGGTCTCCCACTGGACCCTAGAACCCAGTTACTTGTGCTCCCCACCTTGGGTCTACCTAATGCGGAAAAGTAAATAATATACAACGGTGATATCTTCCGCTACCTGGAAGTGCCCCAATAAAAGAATATTACATACAAAAGAATTTTACATGAATGAAAAAGAAAAACTCTCATCTTACATAAAAACCCCCGGCTATTCAAACGCGACGATCCAATACAACATATCACAGCAACACATAATATCTCATATCATCAACGTAAACAAGTATGCGTATCCCGATTGTCGTTGATGTATAGCAACGAAGCCGGCGATACACCACATACTACGCTTACGGTCACAGAAAAGAAAGTGTAAAACTACAACAGTTGGAATCCGCAACCTCCTTAGACATCACATGCCTAACCAAATGAATTCCTTATAAACCCCGCATTTTAATCTCATTATCGAAAACTCTTTTCAATATCAAGTCGGGCAATTCAACAAGATTCCCGGTTGTCCTGATCGAATGCTCGTCGCAAACTTTAGTAGACGGCTGCACCCCCGATACCGTCGACGAAGTGCACCAAGGCGGAACACCGCTACCGGGAGCATCCGAACGGATGCTTTCGGCGACGGGGTTCTCCTACAGTCACTTGGTCGGGGCTATGGGGCGTGGCTGTTTATTAAGTTTACCCGGCGAGTATCCGCGTTTTCTACGTGATTGCGACGGACTTTTGATCACATCAAAATTCCGTGGCAACCGATCATCTGAGACTAAACTGCTATGTTTATAATATTCAAATTAGTTATCTCATAACTACCTGTGGATTCCAAATATTGTATCACATTCCAGATAAATAGAAAAAGTTAAACTTTCCGATCGAATCATCAAGCACCCAAGATTTCCCCAATATATCTCAACACTTGAAATCAGTTTAAAAAACATCCATTACATGCCACAGTACCAATGGTCCAGCCGTAGAAGGGTCAAGCCAATGCCTCACATGTGACACGCCGTACTGCCCCAAACCCTAAGGTTCAAAAGGCAGTTCAAGACGGTCACATAATCGAGTTAAGGTTTGTTGTCTTCTAGAGGGTCCACCGAGTTACTTGCACGACTTAGAACATTCTTAAACACGAGAAAAAAATCCAACTTTTGAAAAATTTCCGACAGGGGGAAAAAGTGAGTTATTGATATCCGTTCGAACTTTTTAACAGTTTCTTAAATTTATCCGGAAAGCCACATAGACAAAATCTAATACTCCGATCGAAACATCGAATCCCCAAAACAACCCCAGAAAACTCAACTGTAGAATAAAAATTAAAAATTCCCAGAGAACTCAGCACTGTGTAATAGGAATTACTGTGCAAAATAGGAGGGGTGACGTCATCAAATGGCCGCGGAACCGCCGCAGAAGCCAGGCTTCTGCCGCGGTTCCGCCGCACTTTTGACGAATTAGCCCCTCGAATTTCACAGTAATTCTAATAAGACCCTGCTGAATTTTTTAGAAATTTTTAATTGACAAAAATCCAAATTTTCAGAAAATTTCCAGAGAGCATTTTGGAGTCGGGGTTTCGGGTTCGATCGGACTTTAAACTTCGTCTAGACTTCGCCTAAAGCTCTAGCTTGGCTCTGATACCACTGTAGGGTTGCTAGGCACGCGCACAAGGGTCTATGAGGCATCAACCATGCCCGAATAAAAATTTAGCCGTGCCGAACAACCCGAATACGGAACTTTAAACTAGAGATTAGGCGTAAACTAACATGCTAAACATTTTAACACTAAGTGAGAGGGATTACAACCTTTGTAGATCCGGTCCTTCACTTCATATGCTCCGTGTTGTGGTCCCTTCGCTGCGATCATCGGGATCCGGACTCTCGAGAGGTTCCACGAAGAGAAAGACGCAACCTTTGCTTCCGATCTTCGATACTAAGATGATCTACCTTGAAGTTTCTTTAACACAAGCTAACACTCATCAAATGATGTGAACACCCTCATCTAAATGGCAAGGGAAGATGAGGATGATGAAGTAGGATTTTTGCTCTCTTTATTTATCTTTTTCTCATATTTATCCATCACAAAAATCAAAGCAAGAAAGCATTTCAAGCAAAGAAGAAGAAGGAAGAAGATGAACAATGTTAGAATTCCTTTTGTGATGAATAAAGCAAAAGAGATAATGATGAATTATGCAACCATGGTTGACTTAACCATTGTAGAGAATTGACCAAGGGTTAGGGTTTGGGTTGAGTTAAGGATGAGTCATAACAAAATATCTTTATCATGACAAAAAGAAAACCTTCTAGAATCATCTAGAAAGTTTAACCCTAATCCAAACCCTAATCATGTTTAAACTCCACTAAACAAGTTGCATTAGTTATCATATCATGTTACAATATTATATATCACATATATAATATTTATCGTAACCAAATAAAATAATACAATTAACATATATCGCATATATATCAATGTATTACCCGAGTGAGAAAAAGAATCTTTTAGTGAGCAAATATTAGTTAATGTAATTTAATATATCATATATATTATTATACATTAAATTATCGAATCAACACTTGATCCGACAATCCGGCTATATCGCATATAACCGACTAATATTTATCCGTACCGATTCATCGAATCAACACTTGATCCGATGACCCGGCTGATATCAAATATCGCGAGAATAGAATACGGTATCATATATCGCATTATCCTCAGTCCCGCACATATCACATATGTGCTCCTACTCCGTTTTGCCTGAGTCAAGAAACCTCTGTGTAGGACTCTAAAGAATCGTCAATACGCCGGCAGTAGGTGATGATCATATCAATCACCCACAAGCTGCAAGCGGTCAGCTAAACGTAACAGCTACCCAGGTATTGAGCGCTCAGAAGATCAACAAGAAAGCCTGTACATTCTCCTGCGAATCCAAACAGTAACACTCCCGTACAGTCCGGTCTCGTCGTCTGATATGTTGCATATCTCGCCTAGGGGTGGTAAACGTCAGACCCCAGTAGCTCGATAAGTCGTGTCGATATGAGGTCTATAACAGTTCGAGAAACTACTGATAACACTTACCAGTAAATCTCAACAACCCTGGCCAGGGATTTCCGGTTATAGCCAATCGAACACAGCACAACATCAACTCCCTATACCGGGAGAGACGAATCCCCTCCTATCGTTCATTGCCTCCATGTGATTCGGGACTGTACCCAAAAGCCACCTTTTTGCACGCCCTCTTGGACATGGTATGATGGAAATCAAAGCACAGTGGGAATCACACAAGACTCTATGACGATCTCGGGTCAACAGACTACTCTGTACCAGTGTCACCGGAGAACTGCCATCTGATGTATGGTATAATACCATCTGGGAGTTCTCGGCGAGTCCGTCCAGTGTACCCAGTCTCTACTGAGCACCCGTACACCATCCTTGATGTCAAACACCGATGGATATGGGATCATCCATCGCCCATCATATGGGTCAAGATGCGTATACGCTAGTCTACTCTGGTGTATCGATGCCCTGTCTCGATACACCCTCGACTAGGAACAGTTATAGGATGTACTCGTCGACTACCGTGGCCCCACTAGTATGATCTCATCATAGTCCCAGTAGTTGAGTACATATCCTAAGGGCTTTATCAACATGTAATATAGAGACAATCAGAGTACATGTTAAGATAAAGTACAACCAGATAGCATACTATCATGTCGAGCAAGAAAGTCCTCCCTATATATGTCCTAGCATCCACTACAATATACATCGTATGTACAGTAATGGCCTCTAGGGCATACATATAACTAACACGGCGGCCTCTGATAATTTGATCATACCATCTACCCTATAGGTGAAGATTCTTATATTCTGGGTCGTGGTCTCTGATCAGCGCAAGAACCTCTCGGTCTACAGGTGCCCCAGGAAATCTGCCTTCTGAGCGGATGAACGGAAAAGAAGTGTCGAAAGACATGTCGCCTGCGCGAAAAGGGACAAAAATCAACTGTCAGTGCTATAATTTAATTTAAATTCTGACACTTGGTACTTTAGAATTTGTACCACACTGCAATGCAGTAGAGAGGGACCAAAGGGGGCCCACAAAATCTAGATAACAATTCATCAATTAATAAAACAACCTCATCATTTGATGAGACTGTTAATTAAATGAGGAAATCCTCAAGAAGATTCTCATTAAATGAGATATCTCTCGGGCAGAGGAGTAAATCTCCCTTTGAGAGCAATGCTCTGTGACAGAGTGACACTTGTCAAACTCTGATCATGAAGGAATAAAAATTCCTCAAGTGCCTTGCTCTGAAAAAATGATGATGAAAGAATCCATCAGAAAAATTAATCAGAAAAATTAAAATCAATTTTTTATGAATTAAAAATTCTAAGATCTTCAAGATCCATAGACAAACTCTTAAGAGTTCTTCATGGGTTCAAGAGAGCAAAGCTCTGGAAATGAAACCCTAAAAAAGGGTTTCTTTTAGATCAAAGATCTATGAAGAGTAAGGCTCTGTTAACGGGTAAAACCCTAGATTATTAAAAGATTTAATCTTTACCTAAATTTTGACAGAGTTTTGACTATTGAAAATTTCTTAAAATGAAGAGCTATGCTCTATGGGAGAATAAAAATTCTCAGAAAAGAAGATGAACAGAATCATCTAAAGGACCGAAGGTCCTATTTAAAGGCATTGAAATGCCTTTTCAACTTTTGAGTTTATCCAAGGGTGCAGATGCTGCCACCGCTGCACTCACATGTGGGCCACGTGAGCGCAACAGTGGGGGGGAATTTGTTTTCCCCAATCAGAGCAAAGCTCTATTTGAAATTCAAATTTCAAAATTGAAGCGACACTTCAGATGCAGTGCCAAGTGCGCTGCGCCCTAAGCAGCACACCATGTATGCGCTAGCACTAGGTGCGCTACGCTCTAAGCAGCGCACCACGTGTCAAACACGGGTGCGCTAGGGCTAAGTGCGCTGCGCTCCGAGCAGCGCACCACGTGTAAGACACAGGTGCGCTAGCGCTAAGAGCGCTGCGCTCCGAGCAGCGCACCACGTGTAAGACACAGGTGCGCTAGCGCTAGAATTAAAAAACTCTCCACCGTTGGATCAAAAAATCTAATAATAATGATAAATCAATAATTGATTAGAATTAAATTCTGTTATGGAAAGATTTTTCAATCTTGTTAAAAACAAGAAGATTGCCTTCTGTAAAACAGAAACCCTAGGATCAAAGATCCAATGGTGGGGAAACATCCCCAAATCAATCAGAGAAAGATCTTTTTAACTGATTCAACAAATCAGCTTGCCCTATATAAAGGCTCCAAGATTTCAAGTCTGATATAGAGAAACCCCCCATAAACTTTGAGAATTTCAAAGATAAAGAGTAAGCTCTTGCAAGAAGATATTTTTTCAAGGTAAAGATGAAGGATGATGAACACAGAGATGAAATCATCTCATAAAAAGAAAAATTCATTTCTTTAAAAAGATCATAGATCTACAAGACAAAAAGTCTTTCACAAAGATATCAAAAGATCTCAACATAAAATAAAAGAAGAACATAATTCTTCTCATAAATCATGGATCTATAAAGGCAAAGCATTTCATCAACATAGGGGATTGGAAATATCTCCTGCAAAATAAGAACTGTTGTTCTTAGATCTTGAGACAAAGTCTCTTTTAAAAGAACATAAATTTGTTCCCAGATCATAAAATTGATCAGACCTTGCGCTCTTGAAATACACCTTGCGCTCTTGAACTGCGCTTCTGCGTTCTCTGGACTGGCGCTCGGCGCCAAATGCGCCACGTGTCAACCACGTATGTGCCAATTAACAACTTGCGCTTTACGCTTCTGAAATAGTGCATTACGCTCATGGGTTGACACTTAACGCCAAGCGCACCACGTGTCACTCACGTGTGCGCCACTAAATTAAAAGCACAATGCGCTCATGGATTAGCGCTAAGCGCTCATAAAATAGCATCATGCGCTCGTCATCTAGCGCTTAGCGCTGAGCGCGACACATGGCCCTTACATGTGTGCTACTTGGTAGTAGCGCACTGCGCTCTCTGACTGGCGCAAAGCACCTGGTGCGCCACGTGTTGCACTGACAGAACATAAATTGTTCTTTAATAAGCCAGAGCTCTGATGAATGCTCAGCATTCAATACAAGACAAAATAAATTGTCAAGATATAATGCTCAGCATTGTTAAAAGGGCTAAGCCCAAATAAAGGATGAACAGCCCAGAATAAAAATTTTAAACATTTATTGGTTTAGCCCAAGATTAGGCATAAGTCCTCAACCCATATTAATTGAGCTCATCTGCTTATAAATATTTTAACAGATCTTAGTCCCAAATTGGACTACAGATCTTTCAACCAACTGACATCGGTTCGAGGGTACATCTCTTTACTTCTCTGATATTTGTCATTGTAATCCTTCAACGTCTTCAGAGAGGTGACGGGTCCCGACAACCAAACATTCCACGGACTATGTTGTCCTTAACCTTGACTGTGAGGTCTTTAAACTCACACACTATGTCGTCCTTAACCTTGACTGTGAGGTCTTTAAACTCACGGACTATGACGTCCTTAACCTTGACTGTGAGGTCTTTAAACTCACAGACTATGATGTCCTTAATCTTGACTGTGAGGTCTTTAAACTTACGAATTATGATGTCCTTAACCTCGACCGTGATGTATTTAAACTAACATTGTACTGAGATGTCCTTAAACTAACATTGGACCATAATGTCCTTAAACTAATCGACCGCAATGTCCCTAAACTAAACAATAGAGTCCAAATGCTCTTTTGTTGGATCTAAACGATCCCGTTAAGTTGATCTTAGTCTAAAAGTAGACTAACATATCCTTAACATACGTTTAAGTTGATCTTAGTCCCAAATGAGACTAACGTATCCTTAAACCCAACCCCCAAACCCAAATCTAAGAAGATACGGATTTAGACTAATCCATGCCCTACGGGCGACAACATAAATTAGTCTCTGTATACAATCCACAGGCAACCAAAAACAAAACAAACACACACGACACGAAGTGACCATCTGGAGAAGGAGAAAGTTGTTACCGCGACACGGTAGCGTAATTAACTGCAGGGGCTTGCGCCTGCAGAGAAGAGCGTCCCCACAATCAAAAACCCCTCAAATGAGGGGGAATCTGATGAAGTCTGCTACATCGGCCGCATCCATTTAACTCTTCGATACGCGGTGCCATAAATGTCACGACCCGAAAGAGCACGTGACTGGCCCTTGAACCATATGAAGTCTATAGGACTCCATCTGATCCAAGTAAGCCAAAAGCCCAGAAATCTAAAACCATTTTAAGAGTAAATAAAGAAAACTGGTTTTAAAGAAGTGGAGGAAAACATGTTTGAAGTCAAGGTTTTTAAATAACTAAGCTGAATGTGCATTTTTAAAATGTAAAGTCTTTTCTAAAAATTTCGGCAGAGTTTCTTTTGTAAATACTGGCCCCGAACGGGGTACAACAAGAACAATATATATATACAATGTTAAAGGCATCCCCAAGCAGGAGCTAGCTCTTCGTCAATCGACGGTCACAACCACGCAAGCAATATAATATACAACGCCGAATGGCGAGGGTCAAATCCAAAAGAAACTCAATAAGCATGAAAACCGCAATACTACTAAGCGCGACTCTATGGTCGAATTATACAACACTAATGTCTAAGTCTGAAACAATATACAAGTTTTTGGTTGATGGAAATTCTAGATACAATGAATAATACAAGTACAATGGTGGTTTTTGATGCAAAAGAATCCACCTACCAAATGCAATTCACCCGCAAGGAAGTAGTGTGCCAGAAATGCCGCAAAGAAACCTGTACGGCAAAACCTGCAAGAACTGTGGCACAACGGGGGTGAGTTGCCAACTCGTGAATAGAGAATATCTACAAGCAGAAACCGAATGCAAGACATAATCCTAGGTCATCAATCAGTATAATATAACCCACAAGAGTACGTCTGAAGTATGATACGGTGGCAAGTAACATCTAAACAAGTATGTAGTGCCAAGTACTCAGGTAATAACATGTCATCAGTATAAGGTATGTCTGCATGAAGTAAATATGAATATCAATACACATATATTAGCGTCCCATACCACTAATATTGGTGTAAGGATATATATAACAGCGCCCTCATACCCTGTTATATATACAAATGAAGTATGATCAATGTAAATCCAGTCTGTATGTGATCAAGTCTGTATAAATGTGGAACCCGTCCACCCGTCACCCAATGACAAATAAGCATCATGTATGCAAATATGAGGATATAAACAAAATCATGGAAAAACATCATGAAACCCGTGCCTAGCATCGACACGTAAATCCTCGTCCATATGGGGCTCTGTCTGCGGTATCGGCCCTCGGCCCCGGCAGTACGGGTCATCCCATGTCCTCATCCATATGGGGCTCCGTCTGCGGTATCTGCCCTCGGCCCCGGCAGTACGGGTCATCCCATGTCCATCTCTCAACTCCGGTCGGTATCCTCCAGATATCCGCCGAGTTCAAATACAATCACCGGTAGGTAGTGGTCCCTCTGCCAGGCTCACCGTCTACTACACAGCGAAACCGTTCTCGCCCCGGGGTACTATACCGGGTCCACCATGTACCCGTAATCGGCCTCATCCGCCTCCTCGAATCGGGTTTCACATGTCGCTCTCAGCACCGAGAAAACACATGGTGGACGCACTGAAATATCATATCAAAGGTAACCCGGTTTTTAACACAATTATATATTCTCTTTTGAAATACCCACGGTTCCCAAATCCAGAAATATCATGGAAACAACATATTTCAATGCGTATAATCAAAACATGATGTATGCGACATGTAAGAAAGGTAAGCATATCATGAGTCATGCAACATGGAATAGTAATGTGCACATGTTGAGGGAAACCGCTCTTTTAAAACGAATCAGTTTTGAAGAACATCATGCGGTTCCCAAATCTCTAATCAAGTCAGAATCATCTATGTGTGTGTACAGATATAAGTGTACAATATGCCATGCAAGAATCACATCATGAATGCAACAGTACTACAGTGTAGTGGCATGGCAATTATTGTTGATGAAGTGTGTGAGCCGGCAAATAGTGTACGTGGAACATACGCATCATCGATAATGGTGCTGGTGTCCTAACAGCATGATAATAATATAGTAATAAACATATGCACGCAATGTGAATAGCATGAATATGCGGAAATCAAATAATCAACACCACAGTGAAGAAACTACATCAATATTTATATGTCATGCAGTTATGCCTTTTGAAATAAGACAAATCAGGGTTTTAGTAAAATAAGGGGTACGGTGTTTTTAAGAAAAGATACGCCTTTTAAAGTATCCGTAGAATCCCTTTGTTTGTCTTTAAGATATTCCTGATTCGTAGTTTTTGAAATAGGTATGACTCGGGTCTAGTCTAACATCTACTATGCAAACTACTGATCTAAGTATCAAGCCAATCGGGAGAGGTATGGAAACCACCTAAATCTGAATCGATATATATATAGATATAATAGTCGGTGATCCCGCTTCAATAGTATCGCGTACGATACAGTATATCATATGACATCCTCAAGTCATGAGTGCGGATCTATCATCAATGTAAAGCTCGTACGGTAAATCGTCGTACGGCATCCCAATAGCTGGGTACGGGTCAATATCACACTAGCTCATCACATCTCAGGTATCACTATCATCTATCACATAATCTGGGGTACTGATCTAAGTCTAGTACAACTGATACCATCAATATACTGCGTGTGCAAGCACACGTCCCAAGGCCCGCTAGAGATCACGTATCGTATCCCAAATACGAATCACATCAAATCACCGATCTTGCGGCACAAAGCCCAACATCATCGACTCATCTCCAATGTCATCCAATGTCATCAACACAGTGCAAGTATAATGAATATGCAAGGGTGTGCGTATAGGTGTAAATCTATTCTAGGGTTCGTGACTATGAACTACACTAGTCACTTCTAACCCTACACTATCCATAGTACACCTAATCTATCATATCCACGACACACTATAACTATCAAGCATAATATATAGTATACTAACTACGGACTGCGGGGGTGCTATACGCCATCCACTCGACTTCCCCCAGTAGATATAATCTACTCACCTTGCGTCTCCATCTTTCGATGTCACCACGCGCTTGCTTGTCGTCCCGTAGTCTTCATGGGGTACCTACACATCAAGTGTCGTATATGCGCATTAAAACCAAACCAAAGCTAAAACGGCACACGAAACCCAAAACGATACGATAAGAGGCATATAGGTTAGAACCTATAGCACGCCTTCAAAACCATTAACAATTCCTCTATATCGTCGTATAAACGCCAATTAGTCGAGGTAAAACACAATACACAATTTTAGAATCAAAAATACGGAATACGGAAACACGAATCCAAAACAGCAACTTAGGAAATATGTTCCAGATTTCACCCTAGGTCCAATTAGACAAATCTATAAATACCAGGGGTCTAATCTATACATGTAGAAGCAGCAGAACCAAAACGACACAGATTGGTGCTGGTCGGGCCGCAAATTGCGGCCAATTGGGATTAATTGGCGCCCGGATAAGGGAGTTAGGGGCTAGGGTCTTGGTGGTGGCTTCCTGGGTGCCTGCACATGCCACTGTCCAATCAATTTTATTTTAGGATGTCCCGGGTGATAGCAGATCCCAATTAACCTTCACAGATTTCACAAATTTTCCGATATCGGTTTCTAAAATCCGTATTCTGGGTTTAGGCTTCAGGTTAGGGTCTCAATTCATGCACTAGGGTGTTCATATAACCTCAACTGAGCTCAATTTCACATTACAACATAAGTTTCCCTCAAACCCTAACTAGGTTTTACCTCAAGTCACCAAATCACACAATATCGGTTCAATCACAACATGGGGGTGAAAGTAATGCTAAAACTAAGCTAAGGGTTCAGTAAATACCTCATTTGGCAACTCAAGAATTTTCTTGAGTTGCCCCTAGTGGCCAAAATCCTTGCTTCTTTAGCTCCAAGTGTATATCTAGGGATTGTGCACACATTTAATGAAATGGAGATTGGGTTTTGGGGTTGTTTTAGAGGTGTTGTGAGGGGTTGAAGAGGGGAGGGAAGTGAGGGAGGAGCAGCAGCAGGAGAAAGGAGGAGAGGGAGGAAAATGAGGGAAGGGAAAAATGGCTAAGTGTTTAGTCAAATGAGACCATACCTCTCTCTCACCAAACCTCATATTATATTCCCTTTTCTTTTCTTTTTCTTTTCTTATTTCCAAAATTCCTTCTCACATAAATAGTAACCCCAAAACAACCATGGCAATAAAAATGTAACACAAGTGTGAAAAAGTGATATGTGCATGTTTTGCACAAAAATGCTAAAAACCGATTAACGATTTTTTTAATCGCGATTAGCACTAATTTAGCATATAACTAATCAATTAAACTTAGAAATGGCATAATTCTCTAATTTACCCTATTTTATAATTTTCCATAATTTTTCTAACATTTTTCCTATTTATTTGTATTTAAAAATACCAAAATATTAAAATATTCAATAAAATAATATTAAATTATTAAAACTTCCCAAAAATTAATATTTTATCTTTTTGAAATGTTACAATCTACCCCCCTTAAAGAAATTCGGTCCCCGAATTTAAATTTAATCCCCCAAAATGCATATATAAGAATATCCTGTGCGTCTGGTGCGCAAGGAAATCAAAATTCATATATGTGTCAAACAGGTGTACAAAACAACATCTAAGTGCAACTGGTGTGCACGAAACATCTGTCGTAGGCAACGTGTGTGCCTGACAGTAAAAATCAGGTGCATGTGGCATGCACGAAGAATCCCGATTTAGTGCATCTGGAGTGCACCAATATCGTATATCAAAACACTAAAGGTGCATGAAAATTATGCTGGAAGTGTAAATCAAATCACTGTATAAGATAGGCGTGAAATCATAATCAATACCTCGAATGTAATAACTTATGTGCAAAACATAAATATCCAGTGGGTGCATGAAACAATATCATGAAACTCAGTCATCAAAACTAATTCATGCAAACAGAACGCCCAAAATACCGAAATCCAAAATGACGGATACGTGATAATCGAATCACAAAATCACAAATCATAAATACCGTCGTCGGTAGTTCCTCCTTCAAGGTCGAGAAGGAGTCGGTGCATCCAATGCTAGCAGCGCAAGATATCTACTTGCCTCTTGCTCACGGTCTGGCGTCCTCTGACTCCGGGTCATTATCTTCTCTGCGGATTACCCTTCTCGCAGTCAATCGGCTCATCGGCCCTGTCAGGTGTGCTAACGGGGACGATTCCGTTCTGGCACTTCTCTGGTCATCTCTCGGTCAATCCTCATGGCTACTCGTAAAGCAGCATGTCACTGGCGTCGGCCTCTGGCTCTTTGAATGCACATCCCACATCTGATCTTGGGTGCAAACATCATTGCAGCAATGTCCTGGAAGGAATCCTGCTCAAGGTCTCTTCCGATCTTGCTTAAGCCGAACTGTACGAAGGCTGGCTCTCTTGCATAATCTCTTCTCACTCGATGGACATCTGTGTGTCCTCAGCACAACATTCTCTCGGAAACTGGTCGCATCCCAATTCCTCTATAAGCATATCAGGTCTCTAGTCTCGACGGGAAGTAATGACAGCTCGTCAGCGTCCCGCATGAACCTCTGGTTCTACTTGTCTCTATCGTCGTCCACTATGGCGTCACGCCATTCTATCTACGCACTGCACTGTTCTCGGCCACAGTCAATCCAAAGTCTCTCGCACGGACTCGAAACCGCGTACCCTGTAGCCTCATCATTCTGTACAAGATGTCCGGCCGAACAGGTCCTCGGGAACGCGTCCCAACCATCGGAGGAATACTCAATACTCGTCCGTCCTTGATCAATTCGCAACGCATCTGGGTAAGTTCCTTTATCCGAACCTGGTCAACTACCTCGTCGACGATGCCGAACTCTGGCCTGCTGGGTGTGCGCAATATGACCACTCCTGGGTCTAGGTCTTCTCGTATCGTATTCCAGAAAGGTCCTATCGAGGTTTCTCTCTCAAATCTCATTCCTGCCGGATTGCCCGGAAGTCATCATCCATTGCTGAAGCTAATTCTTATTCCGGAACGGCTGCATACTTATCGCGCTTCTTTCTGGAAGATATATCCATATACAACGCCTCTGGGTGCGTATCACATCTCTGATGTCAGCGGAGTGGGACGTCATCTCGTCGAAATCTCTTGCAAACTCTTTTATTCACTCTGCTTCAATGTCGACTGATTCGGACTCGTCTCATCGTGGCTGCATGGACTGTGCTCCAACGGCTATACTCGTATCTGGAGTCTTCCAAGCAAAGCATCCCATCACGTGATATCCGAATGATGTCGAAACATTCGATCGACTCGTCAGAACCTTATAATCCCCCAAGAGATCAACATCTTGAGTACAGTTTAATAGTATCGAGTACATGCCACAGCGTCGGTGGTCCAGCCGTAGAAGGGCAAACCCAAGCCTCACTAATGACGCCGCGGAACTGCCGCAAACCCTAAGGTTCAAAGGCTTTCACACGGTCATTAAGTCGAGTTAGGGTTTCATTCTTCTAAAGGGTCCATGGAATCGCCTGCATGTCTTTCCGTATACTTTAAACTTAGAGAATGGGCTCCTGACATTCGATCGTCTCTGTCGACTCTCAACGAACCTGCGTGAATTCGTTTCAAGCTAGAAGCAATCTATCTGATGACCTCGCATCAGGGTAAGCAAACGAACACCTATCCTAGTCATTCATCCTCAGGTGACTAGCGACTCGCTATCATCTCTCTAAGTATGTACTCATGCTGCAGTAGCTCCAATCGTCTGGGTGATATCTCGTCGTTTGCAGTAACAACTGGCTCATTCGCCTGTACGCCGAACAACGCCTCAATCCTCCAGGAAAGGCGATACATTGGCGATCATCTCTGAATCGGTCTGCTCTAGATCCGAGTAAGACTCCCCACACTGGAAATCTTCAACTCTACTGAGACCACTCCGGCGCATAAATCGGACGAATCACCTTCGTCTCCCAAATCGGGTTTAAGGATACGTTAGTCTCATTTGAGACTAAGATCGACTTAAACGTTCGTTAAGGATACGTTAGTCTTACTTTAGACTAAGATCAACTTAACGGGATCGTTTAGATCTGACAAGAGAGCAATTGGGCTCTATTGTTTTGTTTAGTGACATTGCGGTCGATAATTAGTTTAAGGACATTACGGTCTAATGTTAGTTTTAAGACATCACGGTCGAGCTTAAGGAAATCATAGTCCATGGGCTCAAGGACCCCACAGTCCAATGTTAGTTTAAAGACATCACGGTCAAGGTTAAGGACATCATAGTCCATGGGTTTAAGGACCCCATAGTCCAATGTTAGTTTAAAGACATCACGGTCGAGGTTAAGGACATCATAGTCCATGGGTTTAAGGACCCCATAGTCCAATGTTAGTTTAAAGACATCATGGTCGAGGTTAAGGACATCATAGTCCATGGGTTTAAGGACCCCATAGTCCAATGTTAGTTTTAAGACATCACGGTCGAGGTTAAGGACATCATAGTCCATGGGTTTAAGGAACCCACAGTCTAATGTTAGTTTAAAGACATCACGGTCAAGGTTAAGAACATCATAGTCCATTGTTAGTTTTAAGACATCACGGTCGAGGTTAAGGACATCATAGTCCGTGAGTTTAAGGACTCTACAGTCCGTGAAATGTGTGGTTGTTGGGACCCGTCACCTCTTTGAAGACGTTGAGGAATTACAACGACAAATATCAAAGGAGTGAAGAGATGTACCCTTGATCAGGGTGGATTAAGTGATCTGTAGTCCAATTTGGAACTAAGATCAATTGATTATATTATGAGCACATTGGCTCAGTTGAGTCTGAATTGAGGACTTATGGCCTACTTGGGCTAAGTCCAATTAAGTTTGAAGTGTTGGCCCTCTGTTGGACCATTAGACATTTGTCTGGATTCGAGCCCATATTATTTAGCAATGCTAAACGAGAGTTGGAGGGCTTTGACAACATTTTTATATTTGATTTCCTCAATTTTGAGATTCATTTAGAAGAGGGACTTTTGCCTCTGGAAAATTAGACAATTTGGCTAAAAGTAGTGTTAAACACTAGAGAACAACAGTGTTAAACACTGGAAATACAATCTTCAATTTAGTGTTAAACACTAGAAAACAATCAGTGTTAAACACTGGAAATATAATCCCCAAATTAGTGTTAAACACTAAAGAAAGAGGGGCCACGTGTGGACACGTGAGGGCGCCCAAAGGTGGGACCAGATCCCTTTACTTCATTTTGCAATTAAGTGTTAAACACTTTTTATTTTTATTTTGAGCATCACGTGTTGACACGTGATGAGGATTTATGCGCTGACTGTTAAAGCGTTTGCTAAGGGGCCACGTGATAACACGTGAGAGCGCCCAAAGCCTCCATTTCATTCGCTTTGATCTTCTGTGTTTTGGAGGTCACATGGGAGCACGTGAGGCATTGCCTCAGAGCCTTTTCCTTCTCATTTTTGGAGATCTTTTCAGGGGTCACGTGGGGCCACGTGACCTTGATTCTTTTCATGCACCGAGATCTTTTAAGTCTTCTTATTTTATTTTGAGAATTAAATTCTCTGTAGGGTTAAACCCTAACCATGATTTTGGAGGAATTAAATTCCTATTACGGAAGAATTAAATTCTTATGTAGGGTTAAACCCTAATTTCTTTTTAGAGGAATTAAATTCCCATATATGTAAAAGAATTAAATTCTTATATAAGGTGAAACCCTACTTTCATTCTTTGGAGGAATTAAATTCCTGTGCATTTTAGAGAATTAAATTCTCAATTAGGGTTGAACCCTAGTTTTGTCAATCTTGAAGGAATTAAATTCCTATAATTTTAGGAGAATTAAATTCTCATATAGGGTTAAACCCTAGTTTTGTTTTGAGAGAATTAAATTCTCTAAACTCAATTCCCCTTCCAAGTTTTGGATCTGCATGGCAGGATCTCAACCCGATGAGAATTAAATTCTCAACCTATGGGGAGATGTGCTTCTGCAGATTTTCAACTAGAGGAAGAACTAAATTCTTTCGCAGAAGAGTTAAACTCTTAGATTTTAAGAATTAAATTCTCTGTTTGAAGTTTTGATTCCCTTTCTTTTCTCACCTAGGGTTTTCTTTGTTGAGAATTAAATTCTCGTTTCTTTTCTCTCTGCTTTTTTCAAGATGCCAAAACTCTATCTCTCCAAAAAAATTCTTTTCTTTTCTTTTATTCTTGGCTCCTATTTATAGGAGAAGGAAAAGAATCAATTTGTTTAATGGATCTTTCATTGAAATATTTTGTTTGTTTTCATAATTAATATGAGCCTTTAGATCATTCAGTGAATTTTATTCACCGTTGGATTTTCAATCCAAAGATATTCTGTTTGTTATTTTCGGTGAGATTTAGGGAAATCTTTCCTTGTCTAAGATTTTTCCATAAATCGGTGTTATTTAATCACCCCTGGATTTTTTAATCCAATGGTTCTCCCTGATTCTTTCCCATTTGGAAAGATTTTAGAGAAATTTAGAATTTTAATTCTATTAAACTGTAAGGCTTTCAAAGCCTGTCACGTGCTGGCACGTGAACCTTGGTCACGTGTAAGCACGTGACCCCCAATTGGGGTCTTTCTTCAGCCGCTTGTTTTCATTTCTGTTTGATGGGATTTTAACCATCACGTGTCATCACGTGACCATTGGTCACATGTGAGCACGTGATACCTCATTGAGGTAATTTCTGATTTTTAGAATTAAATTCTATTAAGTTATAAGGCTTTCAGAGCCTGTCACGTGCTGGCACGTGACCTTTGGTCACGCGTGAGCACGTGACCCCCAATTGGGTTCTCCTTCAACCGTTTGTTTGTGCTTTTGTTTTAACCATCACGTGTTGATACGTGACCATTGGTTACGTGTAAGCACGTGACCCCCAGTTGGGTCCTTCTTCAGCCGCTTGTTTATGATTCTGTTCGCTCAGATTTTAACCTTGTAAATAGATCATGTGTCAACACGTGACCCTTGGTCACGTGTGAACACGTGATGCCTCTTTGAGGAAAACCCTGATTTTTAATCAGAGAACAAATGCCCCAACAGCGTTGCTCTCACGTGTCTGCACGTGAGTGCAACGCTGTCACTTTTGTGCCCGTTGGATCCATCTAGGGAATAGGGGAGATGAAACGTTTCCATCATATTGTATAAATGTAGCGGTCTCTTCAGAAGCGCCTCCACTCTTTTCATCTTCTTCCTTGCAAACTTTTCCCTTTGAGAATTTAATTCTCCTTCTCAGAGCTTAGTTCTCTGTTCCAAGATTTTCAGAGTTTAACTCTGTTTAAGAAAGACCCATCTCTTCAGGTAATGACCTTTGAACGATCGAAGAACTTTCACAGAAACCTTCACTGGATTTTAAATCCACACCAAGGGTTTTCCCTTTAATCAAGAACCCATCTTTTTGAAGCTTTTAAAAAAACAGAAAACCATTTAATCTTCAAATAATAGATCTCTTAGGGTTTCGTTGATCTTTAGGGATCGGTGGTGGTGCTTGTCCTTTCCATGGAATTTAATTCCATCTCAGAAAGCTTTGGCTCTGAAAAATGTCTCTGGGAATTTAATTCCCCCCTTTTTAACAAGGAATTTAATTCCTATGAAAAACTCAGTTCTTCCCATAGAACTCCTTGGGTTTTCTTGCCCTGAGTTGTCTTCTTCACAACCAAGAAGAAGAAGTTTGCAATGTCGCTTTCTGGGAATTTAATTTCTGTAATTCTTTTTGATTTGTCACAGAGTCCAAGATGGATTTCTTCTAGGGGAATGTGTAGGGTCATTTGAAATCCATTGCTTATTTAATGAGAATCTTCCATCTGTCTCATTATAATTGTTTTGCCTCATCATTAGCCAGCCGCCATCTTGATTTTGTGGGACCCATGTGTTTTGTAGCCGATGGTCCCATAAAATGAGTCTGCTGTCGTTTTCTTCCATAGTCTTTACATATATTTATAATCATATATATATATATGCACTGTTGGCTTTGCTTTAACAGTTTCCCCTTATTTTATTTTAGGTACAATGGCGTCTGTTCCGTATTTCCCTTTCACCCGCTCGGAAGCCGCTTTTCCCCAATCGCCATCTGACGAGGAGGTGATGGCAATGATCAGGGCTCATGACCCGAATCGCACCAATTTACTTCTGTGGGGGACCTGGTACAGTCACATCATCCGGGGTCGCCGGAGTTTTCTTTGCGAAGTACCGACGGAGCCTACCTTTCCGTTCCTGCCAATGGATTCTCCAGGGACAGTCTTTGCTGTGGAGATGCCTAATTGGACTCCGATGGGGCGACTTGAGCCTTCGACGACGGACATCCCGAATCATCCTATCCCGGCCATAGATATACTGGGACGCCGTATTTGCCAGGGCGAGGCCCAACCGTGTAGGCAGATCTACAAAATAGGGCTCACCCCTCGACACCCCACAGGCTATCTCTTTTGGGCTCGATACATCCTGTCCGCCCATCGCGCATGACTGCAGAAGGTTGGGCTTTATCAGGCGATATATGCGTCGCTCTTCCACTACCAATCCCCCCACGTCTGGTGGGTTAAAGCGTTCTTGAACCAGTGGAATCTCCTCACCAACACTTTTCTCCAAGGGGACCGCGAAGTTTCGATTTCTTTAGAAGAATTTCGCGAGATCTCGGGGCTACCAATCAGGGGGACACTTTATGAGGAATTGCTGCCTTCCGACGAGTACGTCTTTGAGACTGAGCCCGCAATGCTCGACGGCTTGTCTACTGAGAACGTCGTCCGCCACAAGCGCCCGAGTTTGATCAAGGTCCTGGGCATCTTTAACAAACTGTTCACAGAATCTGAGGAGCAGGGCATCACTTTTAGGAGCTTCATCACTTGCTTCCTTTGCGAGGGTGTCCTGTCGAAGACGGCTCTGAAGTTTGCAAACATCAATGACCCCTTTGGGTTTGGTTTGAACAGGCGGCCAACTAAGGAATCGGATTTACCGCAGTACTAAATTCCTATTACGTCGCCGGTATCTTTCGAATCGATTGCAGCTCCAGGCATGGATGAGGAGACATTCTTTATGGGTTTTATCAGCATCTGGCTCAGCTGGTTCGTCATTCCCATGCATCGTCGCTTCATGAGAGTCTCGGTGATCTATCTGGCTCATCGTATTGCTGAGGGGACATGGCTAGCCGTAGGCATCCCGGCGCTAGCGCATCTTTATCATGGGTTGGGTGCCGTGGCTAATACTTCGACTCCCGGTGTGGACGTAGTAAACTTTTCTCTCCATTACTTCACATCTTGGATCGAAATGCACATGTTAGGGGCTTTTGCTGCGCACCGGTGACCCGCATTTTACGACGCCTATACCTTCCTGCGACTCATGCTGTTAGTGGATGCTTCTGCCCCTGACCCGACTCAATTTGGGGCCATCCGTGTGTTGATTGTTCCTTACGCTACCACGGGCGGATTGGTATTCGTTGATCGGGTTCTATCCTCTCCTTCAGGTCCAATCCAACAACTCCACGACTTGTCGAAAGAGGGGGCACCTTCTCTGAAGCCCCGAGAGGCCACGCACTTGTACACGATCAGGCCAGGTTATCTGGTATTCTGTCAGAACAGTGTGGCCCTCTTTATGCGGTACAATCCGCATCGCTTCGCCCGGCAGCTTGGATATGATCAGGGCATCCCATTCGAGGCTTTTACAGTCGCGCCGGTTCCTTCACCTGAAGCTGGTCACGATGCTGCTCACTACTTTGTGAGGCTGAACACTGGTTCCCGCTTCATGATCCCTGAAGCTGACGATATTCCCCGATGCGTGGGGTCCTTTATGGGCTGGTACCTTCATCGGGTCAGCCCGATTATTGCTGAGGAAAAGAGGGTGCTCCTTGGATATGGTACTCCTGCTCAGGTTCAGGCCACGGGAGTTCCGCCACGACCGCGCGCACCGGTCCGCTTTCCCCTGAGGGATACCAGTGTCGCGCTCATTCCGGGGGAGTCGGAGGTGGACCTCACTCCCACAATTGGTATGCCATTGGATACTCGGGCTCAGTCGAGGGGTAAAAGAGCGCCGGTAGCAGTACCACCGCCCGTGGCATCGACAATGGCCGTGTCGTCCTCAATCGCAGCACCAAGCGAGGGCATTGGGAGCGAGGGCGTTGAGGGTGAAGTGGGTCAGCGTAGGACCAAGGCTCCTCGAGGGAGGAAACGGTCGTCTTCGGCGGTCGGTTTCTGGATCCAAACGGCGGAGTAAGGTGGCTACCAACCTGCTCGACTCTTTAGTAGAGTCTGAGCCCATTCTTCAGGACGAACCCTTGGCTCTGCAAGAATCGGACGCTGGCTTACTTTTTCCCAGTTCAACTGCCGAGGAAGCCGCACAGTTGGCTGAGGCTATAAGACGTTCTCAAGACGAGTCAGAGAACGTAAGAATTCCGAAGAATCCCTACCCAGCCGTCATTTTTTATGAAGACTCTTCGTGGATCTGGCGACGATTCATCGGCCCTTTAGAGGAATGGGGCGAAAGGGCCCTTAAACAGGCTGCTTCGGAGGACGCTGCGGATGCGCTTTCATTGTGGACTGGCGGGCACGAGTCCACCCTTGAACCTTGGCGAGCATACCTCCTCGAGAAGGAGCGTCGGCTTGAACAAGCCCTATTGAAAGCTTCCTTACGCATCGGTATGTTCCTGTTATTTCTTTATAATATTTTATATTGTCTGCGCTTGTATATATGTATTCTTATCCTTGTGTAAACTGTGCAGATACATCGGCGATGGGGGAGGTTCCCACGGGTTTACTGACTGTAGAGCCTGCTGATACCTCTAGTGAAACACTGCTCGGTGTGGAGGGGGTTGATGAAACTGTTCCTCCTGCGATAGAGCCTCCTGCGGTGGCTCCTGCTCCCGAAGCACTTTCTCCCTTAGGGGAGGCACCTTTGGGGGTTGCCGTTCCAGTGGATCTCCCTGAGGGCGGCCCATACGCTAGGTTGGAGGTAGTCGAGGCTACCCCTTCTCGTTGGAGCCCGAGGTCGCGGCGGAGGCCATTGAAGCTGCTATCCCTCCTGCTCAGAATGGGAGGAGCGTCGAAGGTAACCTTCCATATCTTAAATTAATAATCTTTCCATTATCTGAACTCTTTTTTTCTTTTCAGAATTGCGCGGACTGGCGGCCTCTATTACCGATTTGTCTCCCCGGCAATCCTTTCAGCGTCTGCTGGAGATGGTCGCTCCGCAAGCGATATCTCCTCAACGCATCATCCTCTCGTCTGGGCAAGGTTAGTGTTGTTCACCACTTTTCATAGCATTGTTGTTGTTTCGCAAAAATGACATGGATGTCTTTTACAGTTCTGGAGGCCGACGACGAGGTTGAGGTTCTTGAAGGGCCAGGGGAGCCTTCAGCTCCTTCTTACATGACTGTGGGTAAGTAAAGCCTCCACATTGTTCCTTTTGTTCTTGATTTACAAGTTTCGCTGACTGTTTATAAATCTGAATAGCTCTGCCAGTCCCTACTACGTTGGAGTCGCGCGTCATTATGCCACCCGGCCCATATGCCCTGCGTGCTTCGGAACGGATGGCCAAGCTAAGCCTCGCCTCTCTGTCATCTTTGATCAAGGAACTTTGTGCTGGCAACGCAATTACAGCCGAAGCATTTGCTGCCGAAGCTAACGGCTCTCTTCCCTTTCTTGCCACATATCATAGCGAAGCAGTGGTGCAAATCTGGGTTGAGTTCTGTCGGCAGGTGGAGGCTTGCTTGCACGTGCTCGAGTGTACCCACCTTTCTTCGGAGGCCGTGGCTACGAAGGCGGGCTTACGGGGTCTGATAGAGCGGTGCGTGGCGAACATGGTGTCGTGCGAGAAGAGGCTCAGCCGCAAATCTTCAGAGAGGGAGCTGGCTTCTAAGGCGCTGAGCGAGCTCCAAGCCAACCTTACAGTCAAAGCCAACAAAGCGTATGGACTCTGGCGAGTACTTCAAGAGGCCATCAAGGAGGTGGTGGCCATCGACAAAGCCGCCGTGTTCACTCGTAAAAGGATCGAGGCCTATAAGGCTACTGAGAAAGAGCTTGAAGGCCGGCTTGCCTTATATCAGGCCCAGCAAGCTCAGGCGGAGGCCCGTATGTTAGCAATATTGAATCATGAAGGCGAGGCGCAGCGAAAAAGGGATGAACTGGCAAATCTGCTAAACCGCCCGTCTACTTGAATAATTGTAGATATATATTTTTGTTTCCTTTGTACATACTCCTGAATAAGAGTATATTTTTTGTTTCATCCACAAATTGTACTTTGTATTCATTTTGGTTCATGAATAAAAGACATATTTCTTTTTCACGATGGTGCATCTCTTTGACTAAATGTATTCTGTGGATAGTCTATCTCAATTTCTCTGCAGGACAACGATGGCTTAGGATTCAGGGTTAAGGTCTGCCTCTTAAGACTTTTCAACTTTATGAGCCGTGAGGGTCTCATAAAGAATTTTCTCCCTACTAGTCGAGAGGATCCCGTAGGTATGGTTTCTTCTTAAGAATCGTGAGGATTCCTATGTGCATGTTTTCTCTTGAAAGTCGTAGGGATCTCACAAGAGAATTTTCTCCCTTACGAGTCGTGAGGACCCGCAAGTGATGGATGAAGTTGCCCTTATCCGCATTTCACGGAGTTAGGGGTTGCTCTGGATGCTTCCCACGGGTTCATTGCCGTGTTCGGTGAGGACCAGGCTCCGCCCTGGACATTTTCCAGGATACCGTAGTTTAAAGACATCGCGGTTGAGGTTAAGGACATTATAGTCCGTGGATTTAAGGACTCCACAGTCCGTTGTTAGTTTTAAGACATCACGGTCGAAGTTAAGGACATCATAGTCCATGAGTTTAAGGACCTCACAGTCCAATGTTAGTTTTAAAACATCACGGTCCAGGTTAAGGACATCATAGTCCATGAGTTTAAGGACCTCACAGTCCAATGTTTGCTCTGGATGCTTCCCACGGGTTCACTGCTGTGTTCTGCGAGGACCAGGCTCCGCTCTAGATGCTTCACACGGGTTCACTGTCGTGCTCTGCGAGGACCAGGATACCGTAGTTTAAAGACGTCGCGGTCGAGGTTAAGGACATCATAGTCCATGGATTTAAGGACTCCACAGTCCGTTGTTAGTTTTAAGACATCACGGTCGAGGTTAAGGACATCATAGTCCATGAGATTAAGGACCTCACAGTCCAATGTTAGTTTTAAGACATCATGGTCGAGGTTAAGGACATCATAGTCCATGAGTTTAAGGACCTCACAGTCTAATGTTTGCTCTGGATGCTTCCCACGGGTTCACTGCCGTGTTCTGCGAGGACCAGGCTCCGCTCTGGATGCTTCACATGGGTTCACTGCCGTGCTCTGCGAGGACCAGGATACCGTAGTTTAAAGACGTCGCGGTCGAGGTTAAGGACATCATAGTCCATTGATTTAAGGACTCCACAGTCCGTTGTTAGTTTTAAGACATCACGGTCGAGGTTAAGGATATCATAGTCCATGAGTTTAAGGACCTCACAGTCCGATATTTGCTCTGGATGCTTCCCATGGGTTCACTGCCGTGTTCTGCGAGGACCAGGCTCTGCTCTGGATGCTTCACACGGGTTCACTGCCGTATTCTGCGAGGACCAGGATCCGCTCTGGACGTTTTTCCATGGGGTCAGAAGTGACATAATCCGCGTTCCACATAGCCAGGAATTTTGCTCTGGATGCTTCCCACGGGTTACTGCCGTGTTTGGCGAGGACCAGGCTCCACTCTGGATGCTTCACACGGGTTCGCTGCCGTGCTCTGCGAGGACCAGGATCCGCTCTGGACGTTTTCCATGGGGTCAGAAGTGACATAATCCGCGTTCTACGTAGCCAGGAATTTTGCTCTAGATGCTTCCCACGGGTTCACTGCCGTGTTCGGCGAGGACCAGGCTCCGCTCTGGATGTTTTCCATGGGGTCAGAAGTGACATAATCCGCGTTCCACGTAACCAGGAATTTTGCTCTGGATGCTTCCCACGGGTTCACTACCGTGTTCGGCGAGGACCAGGCTCTGCTCTGGATGCTTCACACGGGTTCACTGCCGTGCTCTGCGAGGACCAGGATCCGCTCTGGACGTTTTCCATGGGGTCAGAAGTGACATAATCCGTGTTCCACGTAGCCAGGAATTTTGCTCTGGATGCTTCCCACGGGTTCACTGCCGTGTTCGGCGAGGATCAGGCTCCGCTCTGGATGCTTCACACGGGTTCACTGCCGTGCTCTGCGAGGACCAGGATCCTCTCTGGACATTTTCCACGGGGTCAGAAGTGACATAATCCGCGTTCCACGTAGCCAGGAATTTTGCTCTTTATCCGCATTTCACGGAGTCGGGGTTTTACTCTCGGTCATCTGTGCACCGTTGAATTATGGAACTGGGAGTTGCCGCTGTTCCGCTTTGCTTGATATTGTGTCCGTTGTAATGAGACGAATGTTGAGATGAGCTCCATGCTATCCGCGAACCGTTGAGATTTGGCTTCTTCTTCTGATGAAGTTTGGAGAGGAAAGGTATGATTCCTTTTTTGTATGCGCCCCTGGATTGTGTACAGGGATTGATGTGATATCACCTATAGGGAAAAAAGTTTCATTCTTTCATTTTTTTTATTTCTTTCCGTGATGCTCTATCCTTTCAGCTTTTTACATTGCGAAAATCGCGATTGCCCAATCATTTCGGCTATTTTTCGCGGTGCCCAATCGTTTTGGCTATTTGTTTTATTTTTACTCGCCACTTTTATTGCGAGTTACCCAATCATTTCGGCTATTTTGCATGCATACATTTTTACTTGCTGATTTTGTTTGCAAGTTGCCCCATCATTTCGGCTATTTCGTATGCACGTGTGGCTTGTCAGCTTCTTGCTGCAAGCTTGGAATTAGACACCGGTTTCGGCATCAGCACCGCTACAACTGGGATATGGCCAGGAGCGAATCATCATTTACCTCTGTCGATGTCGGACAAAGGTGGCTTAGCGATCAGGGTTAAGATCCTATCGACTAAGGCTTTTGACTTCATGAGCCGTAAGGGTCTCATAAAGGTATTTCTCCCTGCAAGTCGTGAGGATCTCGTAGGTGCGTTTTCTCCTTAGGAATCGTGAGGACTTCCAAGTGTATGTTCTCTTATAAGTCGTAAGGATCTTACAAGAGTGTTTTCTCCTTATAAGTCGAGAGGACTCACAAGGGTTGTTCACCGTGCGAACATATCCCTAGTCACGGGTGGGACTTTGTTAGGGAAATGTTTATTCGTGCCCGTGGATTTTATACAAGGGTCAACATTGAGCCGCTTGTAGGGCAGTATTGGAGGTTGTGGGGGCTGCTTAAGAACGGGTTTAGGTCCCTGTAGCTTAAGACTTTCAAATCTTATGAGCCGTGAGGGTCCCATAAGAGGGTTCTCCTTACGAGTCGTGAGGATCTCGCAAGTGTGTTTCTCCTTAGGAGTCGTGGGGATCCCTTAGTGTGTTGCTCCCTTGTGAGTCTTAAGGATCTCACGCAGGTGGTTTCTCCTTAAAAAGTCGAGAGGACTTTGAAAGTGTCTTTTAACGAGATTGCGCCCTTTCGGGTTTTCACAAAACTCGCCGGTAGCCCTGCTGTTTTTACTCACGGAGCCCTTTTGGGTTTTCATCCGTGCCCTTTTTGCTTATGGACATACCGTTTTCTTTTTTCTCTTTTTTTTTATTCTTCCTTTTTTTTATTCTAACGAGGTTGCGCCCTTTTGGGTTTTCACAAAACTCGCCGGTAGCCCTGCTGTTTTTACTTACGGAGCCCTTTCGGGTTTTCATCCGTGCCCATTTTGCTTATGGACATACAGTTTTATTTTATTTTTTTATTTTTTTTGTTGTATCAGCTTTGGGATGCTGCAATCCATCGTAGTTTACCGACATCTCGGTCAACAGCTAGTTTTAGGACGTAGTGGTCCGTTGTTAGTTTAAGGACGTTTCGGTCCGTCGTTAGTTTAGGGACGTTTCGGTCCGCTGTTAGTTTAGGGACGTTTCAGTCCCCTGTTAGCTTAAGGACGTTTCGGTCCGCTGTTAGTTTAAGGACGTTTCGGTCCGCTGTTAAGGAAGCCGGCTACTACCTATAGAGTTTGGGCTTAGGAAGATAGCAAGCGGATATAATCGTCGTCATCTGTCATTGACCTAGGCCGTGACTCATCAGGCGTAGTATTTCTTCAGGAAGCGACCATTTATTGGCGTGAAGGGCCTTTCACCATGCATGTCCATGAGTAAATAGGCTCCACCCTGGTAGACCTTGTCTATGATGTACGGGCCTTCATAGTTCAGCTCGAATTTTCCCCGCTTAGCGCGATTAGGGATCATATGTATTTTAACCACTAGCACGAGTTTGCCTTGGCGGAATGCTCTCGGCCTAGTCAATCTCTCGTATGAGCGCGTCATCTTTGCTTTATAAGCCTCCAGATTTTGTTGCGCCATGAGTCGGGTTTCATCAAGGGCATTGAGCTCCTCAAGCCGAAGGTGAGCATTCTCTTCGTCCATCAGCTCGTAATGAACTGTCATTCGTAGAGAGGGTAGCTCTATCTCGAGGGGGAGTACCGCTTCTGTACCGAATACCAATGCGTACGGCGTTTTGTTAGTGGTTGTTTTGAACGTCGTTCGGTATGCCCAGAGAGCTTCGTGCAGTCTCTCATGCCAGTCCTTTTTATTTCGAGACACCGTCTTCTTTACAATCTTCGTCAGTGTCTTGTTAAAAGCCTCAGCCAGACCGTTAGCTCGGGGATTATAAACTGAGGAGTATCTCCAGTCTATGTTATGCTGTTGTGCGAAGCGGCTGATCTTGTAGCTTCTGTAGACTGGTCCGTTATCGGAGATAATCCATCGTGGAGTGCCAAACCGATAAATGATGTGTGTCTTGAAGAAATGGAGGATATTCTCCGTCTTCACTTCCCTCGGCGGTACTGCTTCTGCCCATTTGGAGAAGTAATCAGTTGTCACCAGATTGAACCGATGTCCTCTGGACGATGCTGGTTCGATGGGGCCGATTATGTCAGTCCCCCACATTTCGAACGGCCAGCTAGCCACTGTCAGATGTAGCGGATTCGGATGCTGATGGATGAAGTCCCCGTGAATCTAGCATGAGTGGCACTGCTTCGCGTATTCGAGGTAGTCTTGGATCATCGTGGGCCAATAATAATCCATCCGTTTGATCTTTAGCTTCATCTTTGGCCCGGCTTGGTGAGAACCACTGAGTCTGTCGTGAGTTTCTTGGACGACTCTTTTTGCTTCTTCAGGTCCCAGGCATCTTAACCACAGAGAATCAAATGACCTCTTGTACAGGGTATCATTGACGAAGGCGAAAGATAGGGCTCGCTTCATGAGCTGATGTTTTGAGGACGCATCTTCAGGCGTTCGACGGGATTTGAAGTAGTCTATAAAGACTTTTGTCCAATCCTCAACCGTTTCTTGGTCTTTCACCTGTAGAGCCATTTGCTCGGTCGCTCCCTTCCCCTCGGAAGACTCCGGAGATATTTTTTCCTGTGCAAGAACCCGACAGCTTTGTACCACGATTCTTACGTCATCGAGGTTCTCATCGGCCAATTCTTTACCAAGCTTTGCTAATGCATCCGCTTTACTATTCTCTGCACGTGGTATGCTTTCCAAGGTGTAGGAAGGTATTTGGGTCAGCAGTTGCTGTACCCTCTCACCGTACTTCACCAGTTCTGGTTTGCACGTTTGATAGTCGCCGTTTACTTGACTAACGACCAGTTGGGAATCTCCGTATATGAAGAGGTTTTCAATCCCCATGTCAATGGCGATCTCGAGACCTGCTATCAAAGCTTCGTATTCGGCTTCATTGTTTGTCCTCGGCTCTGTTAAGGAGAAGGCAAAGCGCATTATCCCTCCTTGTGGAGTTACGAAAATGAGGCATACCCTTGATTTGATTATGGGGGTGCTTTACTTCCACTTCTTCATGGAATACGCTCCATCGAAGTAAAGTTCTCTTCGGGTACCACTTCTGTCGATCGTGTCAAACGCATGTTCGTCTGGCAATTCGCAGTTCAAGGGAGAATCGGCAGGTATCGGATGCTCAGCGAGGAAGTCGGCAATGGCCTGTCCCTTCACTGCCTTAAAAGGCTGATACGTTATTGAGAATTCCATCAAGAGCAAGGCCCATTTAGCAAGCCGCCCCGTCAATATGGCCTTTGACATCAAATATTTGAGAGGATCCACCTTCGAGATGAGACGAACGTCATGCGCTAATGCATAGTGTCTGAGCTTCGTTATCGCGAAGATTAATGCCAGGCAGTGTTTTTCGATGGGAGAATAATTGCTTTCTGCCCCCAGCAGAACTCGACTCAAATAGTAGAGCGCTCTCTCTTTCCCTTGGCCATTCTCTTGTGCCCATAATGCGCCTAAGGAACCTTTAAGGACGGTTGTATACAGAATGAGAGGCTTTCCCTTGACCGAAGCGGCCAATACTGGCGGATTCTACAGGTATTGCTTGATTTCGTCTAGCGCGCTTTGGCATTTGTGATCCCAGACGAACGGGGTTCCCTTCTTCATCAGGTGGCTGTAAGGACGGCACTTGCCTGAAGATTGGCTATAAATCGCTGGATATACGCGAGCTTCCCTTGGAGAGACCGCAATTGCTTGAGAGTCCTTGTCGGGGGCAACTCCGTAATTGGCTTGATCTTTGACGGATCTATCTCGATGCCTCGGTGTCGGACGATGAGTCCCAGGAATTTGCCCGAGGAAACTCCGAACGCGCATTTGAGAGGGTTCATCTTCAAGTTGTATTGCAAAAGGCGTTGAAATACGGTCTTCAGATGCTCTAAATGCTCCTCGTATGATTTGCTTTTCACCACGAGGTCGTCGATATAGCATTCGACGATTTCATGTATGAGATCATCGAAGATCTTCATCATGGCCCTCTGATAGGTGGCACCGGTGTTCTTTAGACCGAAAGGCATTACCCTGTAGCAGAATATGCCCAAAAGGGTCCGGAAAGCGGTATGCTTCTGGTCCTCGGGATGCATCTTTATCTGATTATATCCTGACGATCCGTCCATGAAGGAGAAGGATTCGTGGGTGGATGTATTGTCTATCATTAGCTCAGTGACCGGTACTGGAAAGTCGTCTTTTGGGCAGGCTTTATTGAGATCCCGAAAGTCCACGCATATGCGCACTGTTCCATTTTTCTTCATCACCGGGACGATGTTGGTGATCCAGTCCGGATACTGCACCTCTTGGATGAAGCCAGAGTCGATTAGCTTCTTGACCTCTGAGTTGATGCTCATCTCAAGCTCGAGCCGCATTCTTCTCGGCGCTTGTTTGATTGGCTTGACATCTGGGGATATTGCCAATTTGTGGACAGCAATTTCTGGATACAGTCCTGGCATCTTAGAATAATTCCATGCGAAGCAATCTTTATGCTGCATGAGCACGTCCTTTAGTGTAGCCACCCTTTCTTCAGACAGCAATTCGCTGACGAACGTCGGCCGCGGGTCACTTGCCGTCCCCAAATCAATTTTCTTGAGGTTATCTGCAGTGGTATGTATTCCATCTTTCAGCTCTTTCGGCGCCGGTGGAAACTCTGAGATCACCTCGTCATTATTGTTTTCGAAGCACCAGGGGAGATTATCCATACCATCGAGGTCTTCTTCTGATAGCGTTATCACGTGGCAGGTACGAGCTCACTTCCAAGACCAATGTTGACCTGGTTCTACCCTCGTGGATTTGGGTTCATGCTTCTGCGGCAGGGTTATCCTCCAGCTGCTGGATAGAGCGAATCTGCCTTGTTGATATTGATCTTCGACCCAGTTCTTGAAGGTGAAGCAGTCTTCAATAGGATGTCCTATTGCCCTATGATAGGAGCAATAGTCCGGATGAGAGACTTTGCCTGCTTGCTCGGGGTGCTTGGACTCCGGGAATGTAATCATTTGATGTCTTATGGCGAGATCAAGTATCTTCCGTATTCTGTTCTGAGGAAAAGAGTATGCTCGACCCATCTTCTTTATAAGAGACGAATCTGGATTACTCGATTCTTGATCGTGTGGCTTCTTGGTCCTGCTTTGTCGCTCTCGAACGCCACTCCCACTCTTTGATTTATTTTTGCCTCTGCGTCGGGCCTTTTGTATGACGGGTTGATAAGGAAGAGTATTGTCATTCTCCGCGGCCTGTTGAAAGAAGCGCTGCATCCTGGCTTTCTCGAAAATTGCCATCTCACGGTTATGGTCGTCTCGGATCTTTTGACCCGCTTCCCTTACTAGCTTGTCCATTCGTTCTTCAATTGACGGGCTCGGCATTTTGATAACAGGACCTTATTTTGGTTCAGGATCGGTCTCTCTTAACAGAATGTCCTCTTCTTCATCGAAGTCATGTATGACATAACTGCCATGGACTCGCTCTCGCCTTTTGGGTTGAACATATCCAAACCCGAGTGTTTCCATTCTCCCGTTGGGCAACTTGCGCTGGGTTCCTGGGACATCCCAAATCCTGTTATAGAACTGAGCCTGTCGAATGGTCTGTTTGAAAGGTACCCCTTGGTGCTTCAATAGCCTTTTCAAGCCTTCTGTGTAATATCTAGGCAGGCGGATGGGCTGGAGCCTGTCGAGCTTAGAATCGGCGCCATGCCAAACTTCTTTCTCCACTCTAGTTTCCGTGGATCGGTAGAATAGGATCGCCTGTTCACCTTTTCGCCTGGGAGGGACGTAAAATGTTTGTAGCTCTTGCACGCTATAAGCTTCAAGTGCGTCGAGATCTTTATAGTGCTTCCGCGGAATCATAGTGATTTGCAAACTCTGATTATCACCAACGAATGCTTGTATTGGCGGCCGAGCGGAGAATACAGCGTTAACTTCGTCTTCCGAGTCGTTGCCGAAGATCAACATGGGGGCGGACGGTCCCGGGTTGTGGCGTTGAGACGGCTCTGAATAAACTATCTCTTCTTCCTCCTCGGTATCACTCCCGAAGACCGGAATAGTAGTAATAGCTTTGTTCTTCGGTTTGTGACATCTCTCCGTGTCGTCGAAATCTGGCAAGAAGTATTTTGCATCTTCGTACTTTCGGACTTCGTTTACGGAGAATGGGTTCAGCTCTCCCGTGACAGTGTACTCGAGACCATCCTTGAAGTATTTCATGCACTGATGTTGTGTAGAAGGGATGATGTTGTACTCTTGTAACCAAGGCCGGCCGAGCAAAGCATTGTAGCATGTCTTAGCGTCAATGACATGGAACTTAATGTCCGTGACAAGCAGCCCAAAGCGTAGTGTCAGTATTACAGACCCGAGGGTCCGTGATGACTGGGAATCGAAGCCGGAGATGGTGATTTTATCACGACCGAGGTGCTGAACGCTCATGCATATTTCCTTCAACACCCTCATATTAAGGAGGTTGACGGAGGACCCATTATCGACCAGGATTTTACCTATCTTGATATCATGACAGTATCCAGAGACATATAGGGGACGGTTGTGCCCGCACATCCAGAGGAGGAGATCTTCATCGCCGAAGGTAATATCGGCTATGTGTACTTCTTCTAGCTCGTCCTTCATCTTTTCTTCAGCGAGAAAAGCTTGGAATTGCCCTGACTCTTGTAGCGCCTTGATCAACGAATCTCTTGCTTGTTTTGATAGTAAAAAGGCGTCGAGAATGCTGAGCTGCGAGGGTAACTTCCTTAAGTGCGCCAGAACGTTATTGTCCACCTTACTCTTCTTTGGAGGGTCCTTGGCGGTCAGCTCTTTTATGACTTGGTCATCAGAGACCTTTTCTTATCCCTTATCTTTTCTGTTTGCTGGTCCAAGATTCTTTTCGGGCAGCGTGCGATTGCGCAATTGAATATTTTCGCAGGTCTTCAGCTCTTCCTCTTTCCCCGAGGTGGATTCTTTGAAGAGAGGGCCAAGAGTCACCTCTTCATCGGAGTCGCTCCCGAACGTGAGAACTTCCGATTCCCCAGCGTTGACTGTGCGACAGTCGCCGGCAATTCTTTTACGCTCCTCAGTCATATTTCTTTGCTCCCGACGAGTTTTGCATTTCATTCGCTTAAAATGTTGCCGGTGAGCAATATATCCCTGCCACCATCTTTTAAAAGCGTCGCATTCTTCGGTGGGATGCGAAATCTTTCGATGATATGAGCAGTAGCTAGGATGCATCTCTGCTTCACCGACAGTGTTTCCTTCGGAGGGTGGTAGCTTCATTCCCCTCGATATGGCTTTAGCAAACCTTTTCCTCGTCTTGAACTTGTTTTTATTCGCGATGGATGTGATTCGGCGGAAGTGTCTTGACTCTTTCGTCCAGTCGCCGACGCTTGGCCTTTTCAAATATGGCCATCTCACGCTCCCGATCGGCTTTACTTTTCAGATGAATTTCACTCAGGAAGGTGTCGAACATTTTGTCTGACGGCCATAGAAGTTCCGGCTCAGGACCTGCCCCCAGTCTCTTGGTGCAAGGAGCTTCTTCATCATCTATCAATGAGTGAGAGATCACATGACAACTTGCTACGTAATTCTCAGATTCGTCCGACGAGTCTTCTCCATCATCTCCGTCTTTAAGGACGTGGCCGAGGAATTCTTGGAGCGTGATTGGAATCCGGGCCTTCTGGTTGTACTCTTTCAGCGCGTCGATCTGTTTTTGCAGGTCCGTGCACTTGTCGTCAGGCTTCACGGGCTTTTTGGATTTCTTCTTCTTCTTCGAAGATTTCGACGGCTGGGTGTGAACACTTTGGCTATCACCACTGATTCTTGGAGTCGAGCGTGGCTTCAGCATCCCCTCGATGATCTCAGGTTCCAACGGATTCTTCCATCTAATCGCCGGGCATGTCTGGAGATCATTCAGCATTCTTTTGGTTTTGGCCGAAAGAACGACCTCCCATGGAGCTTCTTCAACAAAAGAGCACATTGCCCCCGGTGTGTCCGTCTTCTTAGGAGTGTGCGGTTGTGGTGGGTTTACTTTCCACTTCTCAGACAGCGCAAACTTGCCTTTTAGGTACTGATCCTCGATCCATCCTTTAAAGACGAAGCAATTTTCGATTGGATGGCTTACCGTTTGGTGGTAAGGGTAATAATTGGGATTATTCAGTTCGCCGGGTTGCGATGGTCGCCTTGGATTCGGCAAATTGATAAGCCTGTTGCGCATCGCCAGCTCGAATAGTCTCTTCGTTTTGTCCTGTGGGAACAAGTAAGGACGCTTCATCTTCTCATTATAATAGCGTCGTCTCTCTTCCAGTTGATCCGCTAGCTTTGGGGCACTGGGCTGCTGTTGGGTGTTCGCAACGAAGATCGCCTTCTCTTTACCCTTTTCGTTCCGCGGTTCCGGCTTTGGAGGAGATGGTCTATGACCCATCTGGGCCAGCTTTTCGATTAGCGCCTAGAACGTGGTCGGTTTGAAGAACATCATGAACTGTGAAATAGTTGCATAAGGGTCTAGGGTGCCCACGAACATACCCACCGCTGGTGCTTCTTCGATGCGCTGTTCGCACTTCGACCACAGGTTCCGCCATCGGATTGCGTACTGAACCCATGTCTCGCCCGGCTTCACCCTGGCATTGATCAATGCCGTTATCGGGGTGCGTTCACTAACACTTGCGAATCGTTGGGTGAACAACAACTCCATTTCCGCGAAAGTTTTGACGGAATCATTTGGAAGTTCGGAGTACCACTCGAATGCCGTCTCCGATAAGCTGCCGATGAATTGGCAAAGCAAGAGCTTATCATCGCCGCCGGTGTTGCCACAAAGAGCCCTGAACTGGGCGACATGTTGATGGGGATTGCCTGTCCCTTTGTACACATGGAATTTCGGGATCGTGTAGCCCGGCGGGTACTTTATCTGATCATACCAGCCTGGATACGGTCGCCCAGTTCTAACAATTTACCCAGCCGCTTCATTCGTCTGGTGAACTCGTATCTGCTGAGCGATATAATCATCCAGGACGGCTTTGGAGATTGTCTCTTCCTTGGCTGTTGACAGAGCCGGTAGAGGGTTTGATGTTTCTCCTCTACCATCTTCAATTATTACTAGATGATTTTCGGTTGGGGGATCCGGCTGGATCATCATGCCCACCATATCTTGGAATAGAAGGGCCATCTGCTTTATATTGGCAGCTTGTTCCGTAGCCTCCTTGTCCTTCTTTTCGAGCATTCTCCGAAGGAAGTCAGCATCAGTTTCTTGTTTGTGACGTTGTTCTGACGATGCCTCCGGGCTTTCTTTTGGCCCGGTGAGTGTGGCCATCGCAGTCAGCATCTCCTGAAGTTTCTGCTGCTGCTGTTCCTAAGCACTTGTGATGGATCGGGTGAGTGGTCGGTGGCCCGTAGAAGCGCGGCTATCCTCTTTCTCGGATGCCATGTAGACGGTATATACCACCATGCCCCCAGACTTAGGGCGTTTGGGCTCAGTGCCTTTGACATTCGTCACAGGCATGGGGATTTTCTCCGGCCTTCTCCTCTTATGAGCGGTCGAAGTTGAAGGGGCTGCTGCAGTGGGCACCCAAGTAGCCGTCGTCTTTTTTGGCTTAACAGGACGGTTTTCTTCCTGTCGGACCTTCAGCTTCTTCTGCCGGTGGGGATAGTCTTGATCAACCACCGACTCTCGGACTTGTCGCCAGATTTTGTAAACTTTAGAAGACAGTCGTTGAGGGGACTGTTTCAGCTTCATTTCTATGACGGTCTCCACCGGCGGCGGAGATCTTTTTAGTATGGCGGTAGGAGAATTTCTGCACACTTTATTTAGCAGCTCAAAGCTGTTCCCGGTTGGAACAGCAGCATTAATTTCCACCGTTGGAGCCGGTGGAGTTAGCCCAGAGAGGGAGTTGCCCCCAGCCTTCCTTACTCGGCGCCAGTGGCGACGTCGAGTGTGTCGAGCCGATGGTGTTGGTTCGGTGATGGGGACGGCTTTGTCTTGCCCCTATCCAGATGAGGCGCTGCTGGTGCCAGCCTCTTGAAGACTGACGTCTTTTGAGTGGCGGTATCTAATCTGTCAAAGACAGACCTTCGAGCAGTAACGGGAGCCGGAATAGTCAGTCTTGTAAAGACCGACTCTTTGGCAGGAGAAGCCTCCTTGACGACTTCAGGAGCAGAGATGGCTATCTTCTTTGGGATGGCCACTTCAGGTGTCATGGGCTTCTTGGCAGGCCCATCAGAGTTCAGGCTCAGTCTGGCGAAGACTGAGGAGTTGGAGCTGGACGACCCGTTGAGAGGGGCCGTGGTAGTAGCAAGTCGATCGAAGACCGACTTCTTGGGAGCTTCCGGTGCTGGCATAGGAGCGCTGAAGTTCATTGGTGGGAGCATGGTCCCGAAAAACAATTCTGTGGTGGCTTGAGTGACCTGTTACACCGGCATCGTGAACAGGGACGCCGCTTGTGGTCCGTAAGCTAAGCCTCCAGATGAAGCAGAACGTGGGTTGCAGTTGCAGTTGCAGTTGACACATTTCGCGCAGGTGAACGCCATTGATCCTTTGCTTTCTTTACCAAGCAAAACGCTAAATCTTAGTACCTCGAACCCAAGGGCAACCATCAGCAAACCGCGATTGGTTCGCGAACACGACACACGAAGTGTGGAGTGGAAAGAGGAAAAGATCCCACCGGGCATGCCAGAATCTGTTCCCCTCCGAAAGACGCGGCGGAGACGCGATGTACGTCTCGCCTGAAATTCGGGGCTAATTGGTGCTATCCGTCCACCTCTTCGAAGATACCAAGTTGATTTATGGCACCGTGTATTGAAGGTTTAAACGAATGCGGCCGATGTAGCAGACTTCGTCAGATTCCCCCTCATCTGAAGGGTTTTTGATTGTGGGGACGCTCTTCCCTGCAGGCGCAAGCCCCTGCAGTTAATTACGCTACCGCATCGCGATAACAACTTTCTCCTTCTCCAGATGGTCACTTCGTATCGTGAGTGTTTGTTTTGTTTGTGGTTGCCCGTGGATTGTATACGGAGACTAAGTTATGTCGTCGCCCGTAGGGCATGGACTAGTCCAAATCCGTATCTTTCTTAGATTTAGGTTTGGGGGGTTTGGGTTTAAGGATACGTTAGTCTCATTTGAGACTAAAATCGACTTAAACGTTCGTTAAGGATACGTTAGTCTTACTTTAGACTAAGATCAACTTAACGGGATCGTTTAGATCCGACAAGAGAGCAATTGGGCTCTATTGTTTAGTTTAGTGACATTGCGGTCGATAATTAGTTTAAGGACATTACGGTCCAATGTTAGTTTTAAGACATCACGGTCGAGCTTAAGGACATCATAGTCCAAGGGCTTAAGGACCCCACAGTCTAATGTTAGTTTAAAGACATCACGGTCAAGGTTAAGGACATCATAGTCCATGGATTTAAGGACCCCACAGTCTAATGTTAGTTTAAAGACATCATGGTCGAGGTTAAGGACATCATAGTCCATGGGTTTAAGGACCCTACAGTCCAATGTTAGTTTAAAGACATCACGGTCGAGGTTAAGGACATCATAGTCCATGAGTTTAAAGACCCCACAGTCCAATGTTAGTTTAAAGATATCACAGTCGAGGTTAAGGACATCATAGTCCATGGGTTTAAGGACCCCACAGTCCAATGTTAGTTTTAAGACATCACGGTCGAGATTAAGGACATCATAGTCCATGGGTTTAAAGACCCCACAGTCCAATGTTAGTTTAAAGACATCACGGTCAAGGTTAAGGACATCATAATCCATTGTTAGTTTTAAGACATCACGGTCGAGGTTAAGGACATCATAGTCCGTGAGTTTAAGGACCCCACAGTCCGTGAAATGTGTGGTTGTCGGGACCCGTCACCTCTTTGAAGACGTTGAGGAATTACAACGACAAATATCAAAGGAGTGAAGAGATGTACCCTTGAACCAGGGTGGATTAAGTGATCTGTAGTCCAATTTGGAACTAAGATCAATTGATTATATTATGAGCACATTGGCTCAGTTGAGTCAGAATTGAGGACTTATGGCCTACTTGGGCTAAGTCCAATTAAGTTTGAAGTGTTGGCCCTCTGTTGGACCATTAGACATTTGTCTGGATTCGAGTCCATATTATTTAGCAATACTAAACGAGAGTTGGAGGGCTTTGGCAACATTTTTATCTTTGATTTCCTCAATTTTGAGATTCATTTGGAGGAGGGACTTTTGCCTCTGGAAAATTAGACAATTTGGCTAAAAGTAGCGTTAAACACTAAAGAACAACAGTGTTAAACACTGGAAATACAATCTTCAATTTAGTGTTAAACACTAGAAAACAATCAGTGTTAAACACTGGAAATATAATCCCGAAATTAGTGTTAAACACTAAAGAAAGAGGGGTCACGTGTGGACATGTGAGGGCGCCCAAAGGTGGGACCAGATCCCTTTACTTTGTTTTCAAATTAAGTGTTAAACACTTTTGATTTTTATTTTGAGCATCACGTGTTGACACGTGATGAGGATTTATGCGCTGACTGTTAAAGCGTTTGCTAAGGGGCCACGTGATAACACGTGAGAGCGCCCAAAGCCTCCATTTCATTCGCTTTGATCTTCTGTGTTTTGGAGGTTACGTGGGAGCACGTGAGGCATTGCCTCAGAGCCTTTTCCTTCTCATTTTTAGAGATCTTTTCATGGGTCACGTGACCTTGATTCTTTTCATGCACAGAGATCTTTTAAGTCTCCTTATTTTATTTTGAGAATTAAATTCTCTGTAGGGTTAAACCCTAACCATGATTTTGGAGGAATTAAATTCCTATTACGGAAGAATTAAATTCTTATGTAGGGTTAAATCCTAATTTCTTTTTAGAGGAATTAAATTCTCATATATGTAAAAGAATTAAATTCTTGTATAAGGTGAAACCCTACTTTCATTCTTGGGGGAAATTAAATTCCTGTGCATTTTAGAGAATTAAATTCTCAATTAGGGTTGAACCCTAGTTTTGTCCATCTTGAGGGAATTAAATTCCTGTAACTTTAGGAGAATTAAATTCTCATATAGGGTTAAACCCTAGTTTTGTTTTAAGAGAATTAAATTCTCTAAACTCAATTTCCCCTCCAAGTTTTGGATCTACATGGCAGGATCTCAACCCGATAAGAATTAAATTCTCAACCTTTAGGGAGATGTGTTTCTGCAGATCTTCAACTAGAGGAAGAACTAAGTTCTTTTGCAGAAGAGTTAAACTCTTAGATTTTGAGAATTAAATTCTCTGTTTGAAGTTTTGATTCCCTTTCTTTTCTCACCTAGGGTTTTTTTTGTTGAGAATTGAATTCTCGTTTCTTTTCTCTCTGCTTTTTTCAAGATGCAAAAACTCTATCTCTCCAAAAAAAATTCTTTTCTTTTCTTTTATTCTTGGCTCCTATTTATAGGAGAAGGAAAAGAATCAATTTGTTTAATGATTCTTTCATTGAAAGATTTTTTTTTGTTTTCATAATTAATATGAGCTTTTAGATCATTCAGTGAATTTTATTCACCGTTGGATTTTCAATCCAAAGATATTCTGTTTGTTATTTTCGGTGAGATTTAGGGAAATCTTTCCTTGTCTAAGATTTTTCCATAAATTGGTGATATTTAATCACCCCTGGATTTTTTAATCCAACGGTTCTCCCTAATTCTTTCCCATATGGAAAGATTTTAGAGAAATTTAGAATTTTAATTCTATTAAACTGTAAGGCTTTCAAAGCCTGTCACGTGCTGGCACGTGACCCTTGGTCACGTGTAAGCACGTGACCCTCAATTGGGGTCTTTCTTCAGCCGCTTGTTTTCATTTCTGTTTGATGGGATTTTAACCATCACGTGACCATTGGTCACGTGTGAGCACGTGATGCCTCATTGAGGTAATTTCTAATTTTTAGAATTAAATTCTATTAAGTTATAAGGCTTTCAGATCTTGTCACGTGCTGGCACGTGACCCTTGGTCACGTGTGAGCACGTGACCCCCAATTGGGTTCTCCTTCACCCGTTTGTTTGTGCTTTTGTTTTAACCATCACGTGTTGACACCTGACCATTGGTCACGTGTGAGCACGTGACCCCCAGTTGGGTCCTCTTTCAGCCGCTTGTTTATGATTCTGTTCGCTCAGATTTTAACCTTGTAAATAGATCACGTGTCAACACGTGACCCTTGGTCATGTATGAACACGTGATGCCTCTTTGAGGAAAACCCTGATTTTAATCAGGGAACACTCCTGTGCTTTGCACATTGGTGTCTACATGAGCTTCACGTGTGGCGCCACCATTGGATTTAATCCTAAGGCGTTGGTGCTGGCGTCTCGTGAGGGACACGTGGGGTGTTACCTCAATAAAATTTTAACAGAGCTTAGCTTTTTTATTATGTTTAAATATTGCGGGAACAAATGCCCCCCATCGTTGTTCTCATGTGGCTCATACGTGAGTGCAACGGTGTCACTTTTTCCACCGTTTGATCTTTTAGAGAGTTGAACCGTCCTTTCACATCCAATAAATATGCCCTTTGACCCTTGAGATGTCTGTCGTCTCATCATCTTTCTTAAGTCTTCTTCTTCCTTGAGAATTTAATTCTCATCTTAGAGCTTATATCTCTGTCCACAGAACTTTTTCAGAGTTAAACTCTGTTAAAAAAATTGGTAAGAATCATGACCAAAGTTCAACTCTTAAAAGAACCTTCCTTTTTGTTTTGGATTTTTAATCCATTAACAGAGCTTAGCTCTTTTTTTAAATGATCTTTCAAAGATTTTAAGAACTTCTCATCCCTTTTTAAATAAACCGTGGGTCTCAAATCCCTGTTAGTTCTCTTCTTAGGGTTTTACCCTATCATTGATCTTGTTCTTTGAGAGTTTCTGGAATTTAATTGCAATATATTTATCATCTGTCTCCCAACATGGGGGACTTCTGGGATTTAATCCCATTATCTGAGGAATTTTAATTCCATTTTATCTTACAGAGCTTAGCTCTTAGAAATTTTTTGAACTTTTTGGGAATTTTATTCCCCTTCTTATTCCTCTTTATATATATATATATATATATATATATATATATATATATATATATATATGGTTCTAATACCCTTTTTTACAGATTTGAATCTGTTGCGGGGCTCATTTTTCGAGAACATTTAGATTTTTTAACTCCGCTGCTCAATAGGATTATTCATTTAATGAGAACCCTTTTGGATTCTCACAATGGGTGCATGTCTCATCATTGATTAGCCATCACCTTGATTTTGTGGGGTCCACTGCTTTTAGATCGCAGTGATTTTATTTTGTCATAATGAAGTACAGATTTGGGTGTATTGAAAATGCTAAGGTCCTTAGTTGCAGTTAATTACATTATGCCAATCACTAGCTCTCTACGTTTTTTTTAGATACTATGGATTCCGATTACTTTTTTCCTTATGTCCGTTCGGAGAGCGCTTTTGCCGCCGAGCGTACGGATTGGGAAGTCTTCATTTTAATCCGAGACAACAACCTAGAGAAGAAGTCTCTTCATCTGTAGGGATCGTGGTATAGTTATATTATCTAAGGTCGGCGCAGCTTTACTTGTGTGGTGTTGTTCCCTCATAAAAAGGAGAGAAAAGGGGAGAAAATTCCTCACGGCTCAAGCCTCACGTGTTAAATACGTGAGCGCTTATATGCAAAGCATATAAGCGCTGCAACCAAACAATTAAAGACTACATAGGCCTCACGTGTTAAACACGTGAGCGCCTATGTGTAAAGCATATAAGCACGAAAAAACCACACTGGGGTCACGTGTTAAACACGTGAGAACACCATTTCGAAGTATTAGCTTTAGATAGAGTTAAACTCTATGCATATAATTAAATTCTATTTTTGTGTGCAAAGCATATGAGCATTAAGACTAAATAGCCAAAGGCCAAATTGACCTCACGTGTTAAACACGTGAGCGCCTATATGTAAGGCATATGGGCGCCAAATGAAAGAAGCTAAATAAGCCTCACGTGTTAGACACGTAAGGGCGCCTCCCCATGTAGAATTAAATTCTACTCTTGAGAAATACCTTCTTGGATTTTTCTAAAAGAGAAAGATCATCTCTGTTAAATAGAGAATCGTTGGATTAAAAATCCAATGGTGATTAAACATAGAATTAAATTCTATTGGGGGAAAATATCTCCATGATCTTTCTAAATGAGAAGGATATTTTCTGTTAAACGGAAAGTTGGTGGATCAAAAATCCAATGAGATGGAAAATATTTCTTATATCAGAGAAAGATTGTACCCTTGGATTAAAAATCCAATGGTGATAAAAAAATCATCGTTTAATAGAATAAAATTCTATATATGGGAAAATATTTCCCCAATCTTGTTAAAAACAAGAAAACATATTCTATAAAACAGAATACTTAGATCAAAGATCTAACGGTGGGTAAAATGCCCCAAACCAATTTTTAGACCAATTAAATCAATTGGAATCTCTCAATGAGAGATTTTCTCAAAACTAATTAATAATTTTGCCTCCACTATAAAAAGGACCAGAGACTTCAAGTCTCATATAGAGAGAACCCCCTATAAGCTTTTGGAAAAATACAATGAGCTTTCAAAAAGAACAGAGAAATTAATTCTCAAAGAAGAAGATCTTCCTTCTCAAAACCCTAGGTAAAGAAAAAAGAAAATATCAAAATATCTTTATTACCTATCATATCATATCTAAGAGTTTAACCCTTTTAAAAGAACTTAGTTCTTTCTCTGGATCTGAGATCCACAAAACAAGTCTTCCATAAGTTGAGAATTTAATTCTCATGGGAAGATCTTGTTCTTGAGAATCAAACATTCAGGGAAGAACAAGTTTTAAAAAAAAAGAAGATGGAGTCCATAATACTTCAGGAACTTAGTTCCTTCAAATCAAGAACTTAGTTCTTTAAAATCTTAACCCAAAATCCTAAAAAATAGTGATTTTGGTGATCGTTAATGGTCAAAATACCATTGACAGAGGTTTAACCTCTCTGAAAATATCAAAAGAGATTAAATCTCCATAAAAAAACTCAACGCCTCACGTGAAAAACACATGGACGCCCAAGATAGAACGCCAACCCCTCACGTGAAATACATGTGAGCGCCATGTTAAAGTGCTTGGCACTTCATACACAGCCAAAATGGCTAAGTACTTAGCACTGATTGGGTAGCGCCTAGCATCTCATGTGAAACACACATGGGTGAAGGACCAAAATAAACGAGACAGCGCCGCATGTGCTCTTCACGTGGACCCCCCCAACAAAAGTCTCAGCACCTCACGTGCTTCCCATATGGGCGTTCTCAAACAAAGGGCCCAGCATCTTACGTGCTTCCCACGCGGGTGTTCAAAACAGAAGGTCAGCGCCTCACGTGAAATACACGTGAGTGATGAATTAAAGTGCTTAGCACTTCCTATTTAGCCAAAATGGCTGAGTGCTTAGCACTAATTGGGCAGCGCCCAACGCCACACGTGCACCTCACGTGAACGCCATAAAAAGTGCTTAGCACTTCATGATTAGTCAAAACGACTAAAGTGTTCAACACTCATTGGGCAACACCCATGACTGAATACTTCACACGACATACATGTGAGCGCTAGAGCTCAAATAAGTGCTTAGCGCTTTTATATAAAAGGAAAAGGGGGTGGAAAAACAGATCCCAAATAAGTGCTTAGCACTTTTGAACAAAAAGAAAGACTGAGCAGACCAAACCCAAATTAGCTAAGTCTCTGAAGTTTTCTTGCAGCTGAGCCCAAAAACTCTTTTGCTGGATCTTAAGTAAAAATGATCCTAAAATGTTGTTAAGTTGATGTTAGTCTCAAATAAGACTAATGTATCCTTAGCAAAAATAAATTGAGCCCAAATGCTCACTTATATATTTAAGTTGATCGTAATCTCAAAATAGATTAACGGTCCTTAAATAAAACAAAAATATTTTTGAACTGTAGAAATATACAACCAAAGTTCAAAACCCCGTCAAGCAAATCCTTGACCCAAACCCAAATCTAAAATATACGGATTTGGACTAATCCGCACCCTACGGCCGACGACATAAACTAGTCTTCGTATACAATTTACGGGCAACCAAAATAAACAAAAATACATGTAACAACTCTAAAATATTTGTATAGAAATTTTCTGTTAATATACAAGAAATGAGTTTTACAGTCTGAGTTTGAGTTATAAGTTACTTTTATTAAATAACAGCAAGAAATAATTTGTAGCTCACTGGTAAAGCCCTTGCACTGCTGTGACGTAGTCCCTGTGTTCGATTCCCATCAGACACCATTATTTTTTTCTGAATTTTTTTAACTTTTTGGAAGCCCAAAAGATTGCACGTGCAATACACAGGAAAATAAAAAGTTCAGAAAAATCAAACATGTGGAAAATGGTTTAAACAGAGATTAAATTAAGTGGCATGAATCTTGAGGCATTTGCCTCGAGATCGACCGGCCAAACTTGAATAAAACCCGGCGGAGACGGCTGAGATGAGGCCAATGAAGCCCGGGCTTTGCATACACACCTCTTCAGCTACCCCTAACCCCTCTGCACTATTTGATTTCCCTGTAATCAAACATAGACCTTTCATTTCAAAATTAAACACAATTTTAATTCTTTTAATCCATATTTTTAATTCCCAAATTCTAATTCTCAATTATAAATACCACCCCCTACCTTTGCTCAGCACCATTCTGAAAATTCTAGCCAAAACTCTCTAAAAAGTTCCCAGTGCAAGTGAAGTAAAGTGGAGTTAGCGAGCAAGTTGGTTCCGGCGAAAATCGAAGCAAATTCCGGAGCTCCCGCGATGCCACAATGATCATCCTCTATTCTTTACCTTTTCTTTGAGCTTTCTAAACAGTAAGTCCCTCCCAAACTCTGTTTTTCTTCATTGAATTTCTTTTTTAAACAAAATCGGTAAAAGTGGGGTTATTACCAATATCATCTTTTCTGAAACCGATAACTCCATTCTCCTTTATCGTTTGGACAATCTAATTTTACCACTTCACTTGTAATCATTTCTGTATCCACAATTCAATATAGAGAGATATATCCCCCCCACATATATATATGTCCAATGTTTAGAATAAATTTTAACCACGAATCTCACGTGAAACAACCTTAATTTAACTTTTTCATTAAAATACCTTGAACTTTGTTATCATATATTTTCGAAAATTTTTCTTAGCAATACCTTTAGGAAAACTTCATGGGGTAATGATCTACCCCACACGCACACCTGGTTTCATAGCACGATGCCTAATAGTATGTATTTTTGGTTCGAAGATAGTATTTATAATAAAATACCACATAATTCTAAAACCGGATTTCTTTTAAAATGGTATTTCATTTCCTTTGCGATTATGCATCTAAAACCCTCTTTAGGGGATCTTCTAATGGATGGTGCGGATTTTCGCACATACTTATGCTAGTAGAGCGAGGTGTAGACCTCCTTATGGAGTATTCGATCTCGAAAGGATTTAAATATGTTTTTAAGAAATACGAATTTTCTAGATAAAATAAAATTATTTTTCTTTAAAAATTTATATAAAATTATAAATTCATATTTTCAAAATATAATGAAACGATATTTTTCTAAAAAGAAAGATTAACAAATAACAATAAAATACCATCAAGATACCAAAAAGGACAAGTTTTTCAATAAAATACTATGAACTTTCAAATGCTAAGTATTTATTATTAAAATACCTAAATACTTAAAATCCATGCTCATGACAACCCTATATAATACTCATCACCCTCGAGATTTACTTTTTAATTATATTAAAAATATTTTTCATAAAACCCCCCCCAAGATATATAAAACAATATTTAAGGACTGTAGTAAATATAGGTTTAAGCGGGATCAATTCTCTTGAGCCCCAGGGAGCCAGAGAAAGTGAGTGCTTACCTATTTAAGGTAGACAACTTAACGGAGTTATCAATGGTAATTGTCTTGGAAAAAACATAAATCTTACCGTCCATGTGCAGTAGTTACCAATGACTCCCAAACCTAAGAATTCCAGAGTTTAAATCAGCTTACAAGAATCTGACTCAGTTAGAGTCCAATTCAAATCTGAATCCAAAATCAAACATGAATACTTAGTCATGAACATGAATACTTGAAATCAAACATTAATATCAAACATGCATACTTAACCTGACATGACCAGACCATGGTTATACCTTAACATGACTACTTGAATACTCGATTACATCCTGAACATGAATACCTGAACATTTTATATCCATGATTTCAGTAAGACTTGTAATTATAATACAATTCAATACGCGGGGATAAAGGGGTAGATTGGTATGGAACGTATATCATGGCACGAGAGGTCACTTAAAAGACACCTACATGAATTCACGTGTCGTTGTCCCATGGGTTATGACGGGCCCTTGTACTACATGTTGCCATAGTCCACGGGGTAAGATGGACTCCTTTCGTATACATGGATACCTTCTTTATCAAGCTACAAACAACCACGTTAGAATAACAATCATATATATATACAATTTACCAGTTCATTTCACATTACATGTTATATTCTCTTTCTTCTTTTGCGACTTACCGAGCGTTAATTCGCTGACAATGTTCCTTTCTATTTATTTCTTTGGAATGTTCGTTAGGAGAACCGGACTCTCAGGAGATCGAGCTTAGCCAGAAGGACTTAGACCATCTCACCACTCAGTCTGACTACTAGTTCACCCGCACTTTCATTTTGTATGCCATTGTTTATGCACTATTTTACTCATTGTATATTTTCTTTTCAAACATTTGTATGCAAAGATGAATGTAAATAAAGTTGCTGTTATTTTAAATCACTTGTCATTCTTGTACATTTTTTATATATTTCTTAATTATGCTTAACGTATTTATTTCTTAGTAAATACGTTGTGGCCTGCCATATCACCGTTTTCGTCTACTGGGAAGCGGGAGGTGAAAATACACACAACACGAAATAAACTGCTGGAGAAGGAGAAATTTGTTATCGCAACGAGGTAATGTAATTAACTGTAGGGGCTTGCGCCTGCAGGGAAGGGCATCCCCACAATCAAAAAACCCTTCATAAAATGAGGGAGAATTTGATAAAGTTTGCTACAACGGTCCCATCTGTCCAAACCTCCGATATATGGTGCCATAAATCAAGTTAGTATATTCGGAGAGGTGGATGGATAAATCCAAATAGCATCTGCCCTCAAATTCAGGCCAAACATCCCAACGTCTCAGTCCTTGTCTTTCGGCGGTGAACAGATACATTAGTCTTATTTGAGACTATGATCAACTTAGCAATATTTTAAAGATCCTTGAATTTTATTAAGGCCCAATAACAGAGCATTTGGGCTCAATTGCAAGAGAGTTAGCCAATTTGTATTTAGTCTGCTCAGTGTTTTTTTTTTTGTTCAGAAGTGCTAAGCACTTATTTGGGCTCTGTTTGTTCAGCCCCCCTTTTTATGCAAAAGTGCTAAGCACTTGTTTGATGCTCTGGCACTCACATGGGTATCATGTGAAGCCTTCAGTTATGCGCGCTGCCCAATCAGTGCTAAGCACTCAGCTATATATAGTGTTAAGCACTTTTTTACATGACGTCCAGGTGAAGAGCACGTGCGGCGCTGCCCAATTAGTGCTAAGCACTCTGCCGTTTTGGCTTTATATGAAGTGCTAAGCATTTTTTTTGTGGCGTCCACGTGAGGAGCACACGAGGCGCTGGGCGCTGCCCAATCAGTGCTAAGCACTCAGCCGTTTTGGCTATATATGAAGTGCTAAGCACTTTTTCTATGGTGTCTTACGTGTATTTCACGTAAGGCGCTGGCCTTCTGCTTTGGATGCCCATATGTTTTTCACGTGAGGTGCTGGCCTTTTGCTTTGGATTCCCATGTGTTTTTCACGCGAGGCGCTGGGCGCTGTTGGGAGGGCGCACGTGGAAAACACGTGAGGCGCTAAGTTCTTTTCTTTTATCTTTTTTTAGGGATTACATCTCTGTTGATGGCATTTTGACCATTAATAATCACTAAGATCTTTGTTTTGAAAATCTGGGATTAGGTTTTCTTTAAGAACTAAGTTCTTTTATAAGAACTAAGTTTCTTTTATGGTTAAACCCTATTTTTCGGAGGAATTAAATTCACAGAACACATGTTCTTCTTCTTTTTCTTTCTTTTTTTAATCTAGTTCTTTTCTGAATCATTGGTTCTCAAGAACAATATCTTACCGATGAGAATTAAATTCTCAACTTGTGGGAGACTTGTCTTGTGAATCTCTGATCCAGAGAAAGAACTAAGTTTTTTGAGAAGGGTTAAACCCTTAGATAGGTAAAAAGAAATATTTTGATATCTGTGTTTTTTTTTTACCTAGGATTTTAAGGAGGCAAGTCTTCTTCTTCTCTGTTGTTTTTAAAACTTTCTGTATTTTTCAGAAGTTTATAGGGGGTTTTCTCTATATGAGACTTGAAGTCTCGGGTCCTTTATACAGGAGAGGCAAATTGTTAATTAGTTTTGAGAAAATCTCTCATTGAGACATTCTAATTGATTTAATTGGTCTCAAAATTGATTTGGGAATTTTACCTACCGTTGGATCTTTGATCCAAATGTTTCTGTTTTACAGAATATATTTTCTTGTTTTTAGCATTATTGGGGAAATATTTTCCCATATACAGAATTTATTCTGTAAAACAGTGATTTTTAATCACCATTGGATTTTTAATCCAAGGGTTCTCTATTTTACAGAGAGCAAATTTTTTTTGTTTAGAAAGATTGGGAAAATATATTCCCAAAATAGAATTTAATTCTATCATTAGATTTTTAATCCAACCGAGAGTATTTTCTCACTCAGGAAGATTTGAGAAATATTTTTTCCTAATAGAATTTAATTCTATTATTTGATGATTTATCATCACCATTGGCTTTTTGATCCAACGGCTCTGTTTTACAGAGAATATCCCAGTTTTTAGATAAATATCCCCAAATAGAATTTAATTCTACTTAACTTTAACTTGGGCGCTGGCGCTCACGTGTCATGCACGTGAGCACCATTTAAGAATTTAATTCTAAGCGCTCATGCGCTTTGCATATTAGTGCCCACGCAAGCTTCACGTGCGGTGCCACCATAGGATTTAATTCTAAGGCGCTCATGAGGGGCACGTGTGGTGCTGCCTCAACAAAATTTTAACAGAGCTTAGCTATTTTATTATGTTTAAATATTGGGGGAACAAACGTCAGTATTATGATAGCAATCATATACGTGAGAGATGTGTAGTCTATAAGCACAACTTTAAATGTCCCTAGTCGAGAAAGTATCGAGACTGGGCATCGATATTCTGGAGTAGATTAGTATATACGTTTCTAGACCCTGTCAAGGGGAGGTGGCCGGTCTCACAAGCCATTAGTGATGTATCACCTAAGATGGTATACTGCTCACTGAAGGTGAGTACAATGGAGGGACTCGCCAAGAACTTCTAGATAGTATTATATCTATTGTCAAATGAAAGTTCTTTAGTAGTATGAGTAAATGTTAGTTTTTTGACTTGAGATCATCATTTGTTACATTTGAGTTCCTACAGTACTTAGATTATTACCCTACCATGGCTCAAAGGACTCGTGCAAACAGATTTTACTTGGGTATAATCCCGAGCCACATAGAGGCAGTGAGCGATTGTCTAGGATTCGTCTCTCCTAGTATTAGAAGTCGATGTCGCGTTATGTTCGGTTGGCCATCACCCTAAATCCGTAGCCATGATGGATGAGATTTACTGATAGGAGTTCAATAGTTTCTCGGTTGGTGATGAGCTTCACTCCGGCATGACTTATCAGGTTATTAGGGGTCTGACGTTATCCACCCTCTAGACCAGGAATACGATACTCTTAGACGAAGAGACCAGACTATACGGAGATTGTCATATTTAGGCTCAGTTGGGGTACGGACGGACTTGATCGTCGACCTCCCTTTCGGCATTTACCTGGGTAGCCGTTACGTACAGCTAGTGTCGCTGACGTGTTTGTGGTTATGGATTTATCCAGTAACTCACCGCCAGCGTATTGTCGAGTTTTTAAAGTCCAACACAAAGCGTTTTCCCGGTTCAGGCGATATGATGTAGATGACGTATGTTGGTACATATAAGGGTCGGATTAAATATGTATACAAGCTACATGGACTTTAATCGGACGGATGATAATACTGGCCGGTTTAGGATTAAGCCAGATGTTTCCCCAATTAGAGCAAATCTCTGTTCAGAATTCAAAATTTGAATTAAAGCTGCACTTTTATAAAAGCGCTGCGCTACAACTAGCGCACCCCGTGCAAAGCGCATAGGCGCTAGCGCTAGATGCGCTGCTCTCCAAGGAGCGCACCACGTGCAAAGCACGTGTGCGCTAGCGCTAAGAGCGCCGCGCTCCAAGTAGCGCACCATGGGCAGAGCGCATAAGCGCTAGCGCTGGAACTAAATGTTCCTCACCGTTGGATCAAATATCCAATGGATATGATTGAATCATCAATTAACAAGAATGAAATTCTGTTGAATCTTTCCAAACAGAAAAGATTGTGCCCTGAATTTGGAACTCCGTCGGATCAATGATCCAATGGTGATTAAAAATCACTAAAATACATAAAAAATTCTGTAAGGGGGAAAGATTTCTCAATCTTGTTAAAAACAAGAAGATTATTTTCTGTAAACCAGAAGCCCTTAGATCAAAGATCCGACGGTGGGGAAATTCCCAAATCAATTAGAGAATAAATCTCTTTAACCGATTGAACAAATCAGTTTGCCCTATATAAAGGCCCCGAGACTTCAAGTCTCAGAGAGAGGAACCCCTCCATAAACTTTGAGAAAAGCTCAGGAAGAAGAAGAAGCTCTCGGCAAAGAAGACAATTCTTTTCAAGGTAAAAAAGAATAGAAAGACGAAATCATCTCAATATAAAAAGAAGCATTTACTTCTTTCACAGACCATAGATCTATAAGACAAATTGTCTTTCACAAAAAAGATTATGAACATCTCATTATAAAGCGGGGGAGAATTATTTAATTCTCTTAGGATCACAGATCCATAAAGGCAAAGCCTTTCATCAAAAAGAGATTGAAATATCTTCTATAAACTGAGAACTTTGTTCTGAGAATCTTGAGACAAAGTCTCTTATCAAAGAAAAGATAATTTTCAGAGCGCAAAGTTAACTTAAGAAGAGCCTTAGCGCTCCTAATATAAGAAGAGCCTTAGCGCTCCTAATTTAAAAGTGCCTTAGTGCTCTTAATCTAGCGCAAAGCGCTGCAGTGCCATAGCATTTCAAACACAGCACACTGCGCTCATTGGCTAGCGCTCAGCGCTATGCGCGCCACGTGCTCCTCACGTGTGCGCTGTATTACTAAAAGCGCTTTGCGCTCATTATATGGCACCAGCGCTAAACGCCTCAACGTTTCAATTATAGCGCATCAGCACTCTACATCTAGCGCAAAGCGCTAAGCGCATCAGCACTCTTCATTAGCGCTTTAACCATAGCGCACTGCGCTCATCGACTGGCGCTAGTGCCAAGTGCGCCACATGCTTTTATGTGCGCTTGGACAGAACATAAACTGTTCTTTGAATAACTTTAGAGCTATGATAAATGCACAACATTCAACTAAAGACAAAACATTGTCAGAGACCAAACCAATGCTTAGCATTTTTAAAGGGATTGGGCTCAAACAAACATCTAACAACTCAAAAACAAATGTTGAACATTGTAATTGAATGGACTTAGCCCAAATTGGCCATAAGTCCTCAATTCAGATTAATTGAGTTCATATGCTCATAAATCACAGATCTTAGTCCCAATTGGACTACAGGTCTCTCAACCCACATCGGTTTAAGGGTACATCTCTGAACTCCTCTGATATTTATCGTTGTAATCCTTCAACGTCTTCAGGGAGGTGACGGGTCCCGACAACTATATATTTCATGGACTATGATGTCCTTAACCTGGACTGTGGGGTCCTTAAGCCCATGGACTATGATGTCCTTAACCTTGACTGTGAGGTCTTTAAACTCATGGACTATGATGTTCTTAATCTTGACTGTGAGTTCTTTAAACTCACGGACTATGATGTCCTTAACCTTGGCTGTGAGGTCTTTAAACTCACGGACTATGATGTCCTTAACCTGGACTATGGAGTTCTTAAGCCTATGGACTATGATGTCCTTAACCTTGACTGTGAGGTCTTTAAACTCACGGACTATGATGTCCTTAACCTTGACTGTGAGGTCTTTAAACTCACGGACTATGATGTCCTTAACCTGGACTGTGGAGTCCTTAAGCCCATGGACTATGATGTCCTTAACCTTGACTGTGAGGTCTTTAAACTCACGGACTATGATGTCCTTAACCTTGACGGTGATGTCTTTAAACTCACGGACTATGATGTCCTTAACCTGGACTGTAGGGTCCTTAAACTCATTGACTATGATGTACTTAAACTTTACGGACTGTGGGGTCCTTAAACTCATGGACTATGATGTCCTTAAACTTTACAGACTATGACGTCTCTAAACTAGACTATGATGTCTTTAAACTCCATGAACTATGATGTCCTTAAACTTCTGGACCGCAATGTCCCTAAACTAAAACAATAGAGCCCAAATGCTCTTTTGTTGGATCTAAATGATCCTGTTAAGTAGATCTTAGTCTAAAATTAGACTAATGTATCCTTAACAAACGTTTAAGTTGATCTTAGTCTCAAATGAGATTAATTATCCTTAAACCCAAACCAAACCCAAATCTAAGAAAATACGGATTTGGACTAATCCCCGCCCTACGGGCGACAACATAAATTAGTCTCCGTATACAATCCATGGGCAATTAAAAACAAAACAAACACACACGACACGAAGTGACCATCTGGAGAAGGAGAAAGTGGTTACCGCGATGCGGTAGCGTAATTAACTGCAGGGGCTTGCGCTTGCACGGAAGAGCGTCCCCACAATCAAAACCTCCTCAACGAGGGGGAATCTGACGAAGTCTGCTACATCGGCCGTATCTGTCTAAACCTCTGATACATGGTGTCATAAATCAACTTGTCATCTTCGGAGAGGTAGACGGATAGCACCAAATAGCACTGCCCCCAAAATTCAGGCCGGACGTCCCAACGTCTCGGTCGCGTCTTTCGGTGGGGAATAGATTCTGGCACGCCCGGTGGGACCTTTTCCTCTTTCTACTCCACACTTCGTGTGTCGTGTTTTCGTGAACGAATCACGGTTTGATATGGTTGCCCTTGGGTTCGAGGTACTAAGATTTTGTTTTGCTCTCATGCAGAAAAAAGAAATCGCCTCTAACTGCTCCAGCAGCAACTGCAACTCCCGTTCCACCTCATCTGGAGGTGTGACCTACGGGCCTCAGGCGGCCTCTGTTTTTACAATGCTAGTGGACCAGGTGACTCAGGCCACCACCGGGCTATTCTTCGGGACCATGCTCCCACCCATGAACTTCAATGCCCTGCTACCGTTGCAGGAAACCCCAAAGAAGTCGGTTTTTGATCGACTTACTACTACTGCGACCCCTCTCATCGGGTTATCCAACTCCAACGCCTCAGTCTTTGATAGACTGGGCCAAAGCTCATTTGGTTCCATGAAGAAGCCCGCAATACCAGAAAGGGTTATCCTAAACGGATAGCCATTCCTGCTCATGAAGTCGTCAAGGCGGCTTCTCCTACCAAAGGGTCGGTCTTCACAAGACTGACTGTTCCGGCCCCCGCTCCAGGCAAAGTCCTCAAAACTGCTTCCCCCGCCCAGAAGTCTGTCTTTGACAGATTAGATATTGCTTCTCAACGGACATCGGTTTTTAAAAGGCTGACGCCGGCGACAACCCTTTTCCAAAACAAGGGGCGTGATGAAGTCACCCCTACAGCTGAGATAATCCCATCCGTACGACATGCTCGCCATCGTCACTGGCGCCGAGTAAGGAAGGCTGGGGGCAATTCCCCTTCCGGACTGACTCCGCCAGCTCCCATGGTGGAAATCAATGTTGCTGTTCCAACTGGGAACAGCTTTGAACCGCTTAGGAGGGTTCGCAAGAACTCTCCAACTGCCGTGTTGAAAAGATCTCCTCCACCTATGGAGATTGCTACGGAAAAGAAGCCGGAGCAGCCCCCTCAGCGGCTGTCCTCCAAAATTTACAAAGTCTGGCAACAGGTCCAGGAATCGGTGATTGACCAGGATTACTCTCGCCGATCAAAGAAGATTAAAGCTCGGCAAGAAAAGAGCCATCCCGTGGTACCACAGAAGATGTCATCCGTCTGGGTGCCCGCTGCAACAGCTCCCTCGACTTCAACTGCTCGCAAGAGAAGGAGGCCAGAGAAAGCCCCTGTGTCCGCGATGAACCGCAAAGACACCGAACCTAAATGCCCCAAGTCTGGGGGCATGATGGTGCATACTGTTTATATGGCTTCTGGAAAAGAGGAAAGCCGTGCTTTTACGGGTCATCGACCGCTCACCTGATCGATAACAAAGGCTCAGGAGCAACAGCAGCAGAAGCTTCAGGAGATGAAAACTGCAATGGCTGCACCCACTGGGTCGAAAGACAATCCGGAGACCTCAGATCAGTGTCGGGAACAAGAAACTGATACTGAATTCCTCCGAAGAATGCTCGAGAGGAAAGAAAAAGAAGCCGCGGAATAGGCGGCTAACATAAAACGAATGGCTCTTTTGTTCCAAGACATGGCCGGGATGATGTTACAGCCGGAACCTCCAGCTGAAGACCCCCCAATTATAATTGAAGACGACAGAGGGGAGACATCGAACCCTCCTCCGGCTCTTTCAGCAGCCAAGGAGGAGACCATCTCCAAGGCCGCTCTGGATGATTACATCGCTCAGCAAATACGAGTTCACCAAGCAAATGAAGCGGCTGGACAGATCGTTAAGACTGGACGACCCTACCTAGATTGGTATGACCAAATAAGGTACCCGCCGGGATATACGATCCCCAAATTCCACGTATATAAAGGGACGGGAAATCCGCACCACCACGTCGCTCAGTTCAGAGCCTTATGCGGCAACACTGGAGGCGATGACAAACTGTTGCTTCGCCAATTCGTCGGCAGATTAGCGGAAACAGCCTTTGAATGGTATTCGGAGCTGCCTAACGACTCTGCCAAAACATTTGCAGAGATGGAGTTGCTGTTTACACAGAGATTCGCAAGCGCTAGTGAGCGCACCCCGATCACCGCATTGATTAACGCCAGGATAAAGCCAGGAGAAACATGGGTTCAATATGCAATACGGTGGCGGAACTTATGGTCGAAGTGCGAGCAGCGCATCGAAGAAGCGCCCGCGGTAGGCATGCTCGTGGGTACTCTCGACCCTCAAGCGACCAATTCGCAATTCATGATGTTCAAGCCAACCACCTTCTAAGCCTTGATTGACAAGCTAGCCCAAATGGATCAGATGGGTCTTAGACCATCTCCTTTGAAGCTGGAATCTCGAAATGAAAAAGGGAAAGGGAAAGCGACCTTCGTTGCCAATACTCAACAACAGCCGAGCAACTTAAAACCGGTTGTTCGACAAAACAACGTGCATCCACGCCCATCCCTCAAGGAGAGACTGGGACGTCCTTACTCGTTTCCCCAAGATAAAACGAGGAGACTGTTCGAGCTGGCAATGCGTAACAAACTCATCAATTTGCCGGATCCAAAACGTCCGTTGCCGCCAGGCGATGTCAACAATCATAATTACTGTCCTTACCACCAAGCAGTAAGCCATCCGATCGAAGATTGCTTCGTCTTTAAAGGCTGGATTGAGGACCAATATCAACAAGGCAAGTTCGCATTATCCAAAAACTGGAAGGTGAACCCGCAACAACCTCACACCCCTAAAAAGGTGGATATGCCGGGGGCATCGTGATCATTCATAAAGAAAGCCCCATGGACCGAAAAGTCCGTAAACTAGAAATTCGCCTCAAATATGGCAACGGTGGACCGAAAAGTCCATAAACTAGAAATTCGCCTCAAATACGGCAACGGCAGACCGAAATGTCCTAAAACTAACAACGTACCGAAACGTCCTTAAACTAACAACGGACCGCAATGTCCTAAAACATGCGACGGACCGAAACGTTCTTAAACTAACGATGGACCGCAATTTCCTAAAACTTGCAATAGACCGGAACGTCGTTAAACTAACAAGGACCACTATGTCCTAAAACTGGCCGATGATCGAAACGTCTTTAAACTACTACAAACCCACGGCATCCCCAGGCTGACGTGGTAAAAAAAAAGGTATGTCCATAAGCGAAATGGGCATGGATGAAAACCCGAAAGGGCTCCGTGAGTAAAAACAGCAGAACTACCGGCAAGTTTTGTGAAAACCCGAAAGAGCGCAATCTCGTTAAAAGACACTTACAAGGTCCTCTCAACCTTGTGAGGAGAAAATACCTGCGTGAGATCCTTACGACTCATAAGGGAGCAACACACTTAGGGATCCCCATGATTCCTAAGGAGAAATTACACTTGTGAGATCCTCACGACTCATAAGGAGAACCCTCTTATGAAACCCTCACGGCTCATAAGATTTAAAATTCTTAAGCTACAGGGATCTGAACCTGTTTTTAAGCCATCACAACCTCCAATTCTGCCCTACAAGCGTCTCGACCCTTGTATACAATCCACGGGCGCGAATAAACATTTCCCTAATAAAGTCCCACCAGAGACTGGGGATATGTTCGCACAATGGATAACCCTTGTAAGTCTTCTCGACTTATAAGGAGAAAACACTCTTGTAAGATCCTTACGACTTACGACAAGCCATACACTTGGGAATCCTCACGATTCCTAAGGAGAAAATGCACATATGAGATCCTCACGACTCGTAGGAAGAAATACCTTCATAAGACCCTTACGGCTCATGAAGTCAAAAGTCTTAGTCCACAGGATCCTAACCCTGTTTACTAAGCCACCTTTGTTCGACATCGACAGAGGCAAGTGATGATTCACTCCCGGCAATATCCCAGTTGAAGCAATGCTGATGCCTAAATCGGTATCAAATCCCAAACTCGCAGCGAAAAGTCAGCGACGGGCAAATGCATATGAAATAGCCGAAATGATGGGGCAACTTACAACGAAATCAGCAAGTAAAAATGTATGCATACAAAAATAGCCGAAATGATTGGGCAACTCACAATAAAAAGAAGCGAGTAAAAAAAACAGCCGAAATGATTGGGCACCGTGATAAAACAGCCGAAATGATTGGGCAATCGTGACTTTCGCTATATAAAAGATGAAATGATAGAGCATCGCAGAAAGAAAAATATATAAATAAAAGTTTTTTCTTTACAGGTGAGATCACATCGATCCCTGTATACAATCCAGGGGCGCAAACAAAAAGGGAACCATACTTTCCCACCAGGCTCCATCAGAAGAAGAGCTAAGTCTCGACGGCCATATCTACAGCCTGAAGACCCACAACGGTATTCCTTCGCAGTCCAGCAGGATGCAGATGCAACGTCAACGAAAGACCTCACGGTCGAAAAAAAGCGGAGTGATGGCAAAATCTCAACTCTACCTCAGCATTCGTCTCGTTACACCAGACACAATATCAACAACGGCGTTCCTTCACAGTCCAGCAAGATGCAGATGCAACATCAACGAAAGACCTCACGACCGAAACAAAGCGGAGTGATGGCAAAATCCCAGCTCCACCTCAGCATTCGTCTCGTTACAGCAGACGCAATGTCAACGACGGCGTTCCTTCGCAGTCCAGCAGGATGCAGATGCAACGTCAGTGAAAGACCTCAAGGTCGAAACAAAGCGGAGTGATGGAAAAATCCCAGCTCCATCTCAGCATTTGTCTTGTTATAGCAGACGCAATGTCAACAACGGCGTTCCTTTGCAGTCCATCAGGATGCAGATGTAACGTCAATGAAAGACCTCACGGTCGAAGCAAAGCGGAGTGACGGCAAAATCCCAGCTCCACCTCAGCATTCGTCTCGTTACAGCAGACGCAATGTCAACGACGGTGTTCCTTCATAATCCAGCAGGATGCAGATGCAACGTCAGTGAAAGACCTCACGGTCGAAACAAAGCGAAGTGACGGCAAAATCCCAGCTTCACCTCAGCATTCGTCTTATTACAGCATACGTAATGTCAAAACCGGCGTTCCTTCGCAGTCCAGCAGGATGCAGATGCAACGTCAATAAAAGACCTCATGGTCGAAACAAAGCGGAGTGATGGAAAAATCCCAGCCCCACTTCAGCATTCATCTCGTTACAGCAGACGCAATGTCAACGACGGCGTTCCTTCGCAGTCCAGCAGCATGCAGATGCAATGTCAGTGAAAGACCTCACGGTCGAAACGAAGCGGAGTGACGGCAAAATCCCAGCTCCACCTCAGCATTCGTCTCGTTACAGCAGACGCAATGTCACCCCAGGGTCATAACAACGGAGCCACGGCATAGTCCCTAGTTCCAAATCTCGACGGTTCACAGATAACCTAGAGACCACCTCGACATTCATTTCGTTACAGCAGACGCAACATCAGCAAAGCGGAGTGATGGAAAAATCCTAGCTCCACCTCAACATTCGTCTCGATACAGCAGACGAAATGTCACCCCAGCGTTCTTCCTCCAACAGGATTCGGACACACCAAAACAATGAAGCAAAGGCAATATTCCTAGCTTCAGGGTCTCGACGGCAACTCAAATAAAACCTGAAAGACTATCGGAGATCATCCCACACCAGCGCGGAGTGGTCACCACTTCGACGTTCATCTCGATACAGCAAACGAGATGTCACCACAGCGTTCTTCCTCTAGCAGGATTCAGACGTGACAATCAAACAACGGAGCCATGACAAAATCTCTAGTTCTAAACCTCGACGGTTCACCAACAACCTAGAGACAACCGCGGCATTCGTCTCGATACAGCAGACACAATGCCAGCAAACGAAGCGAAGGCCAAATTCCTAGCTTCAGGGTCTTGACGGCAACTCATATAAAACCTGAAAGACTATCGGAGATCATCCCACACCAGCGCGGAGTGGTTATGACTCATCGGGGCTCTCCAAAATGAGCCTAACCTCAAGTAAAGAGCGCCATGGCGAAATTCCTAACGCTTACTCTTCCGACGGTCAAACTGCCTAGGAAGATTGCTTGAAGACATTTTGTTCAGCCCCCGAAGGGATCAAAGACACGACAGTCGTAAGGCCACTCGAACAGCAAGATTGCTTATCGAGGGATACATCAGCCGACGCGACGGTACGACAGGCAAAATCCTAGTTCCACAGACCCTAACGGACCTCTGTCGTAAAGAGCAGAGGCTAATTATGACGTTAGGATATCCTTACGAGAACTTCTCGATTCGTCTTGACTCGTAAGGCAAAGCCTTAGGCAATGGGGATTAAAAAAACCTGTTTCCTAAGCACTGGGACCCTGCAGGTCGGTCTAAAATGGACTCTTGCATACTATTCATGGGTCACACTCTCCAAAATCAAATCTCGATAAGAAGAGAAACAACCACTTATGAGTCCTCTCGACTTGTAAGAGGGAGAATTCGCTTGTGAGATCCCTATGACTCTCAAGAGAAAGCACACTTGGGAATCCTCACGATTCCTAAGAAGAAAATACACCTACGAGATCCTCTCGACTCGTAGAGAGAAAAGTCTTTATGAGACCTTCATGGCTCATAAAGTTGAAAAGTCTTAGGAGGCGAATCCTAACCCTGACTCTTAAGCCATCGCTGTCCTACAAGGAGATCAAAATAGATTATCCACAAAATGCATTTACTAAAAGGGACACACCATCTTGGAGCAAAATATGTTTTTTATTCATGAATCAAAATGAATACAAAGTACAATTTATAGAAGAATAAAAAAAAAATATACTCTCATTCTGGAGTATGTACAAAAGAAGTATAAATATATATATATATATATACAATTCTTCAAGCCGGCGGACGATTCAATAGGTGTGCCAGTTCATCCTTTTTCCGCAGGGCTTCGGCTTCATGATTCATTATCGTCAAAAGACGGGCCTCCGCTTGAGCCTGTTAGGCCTGGTATGAGGCAAGCCGACTTTCAAGCTCTTTTTCAATAACCTTATGGGCTTCGACCATTTCACGAGTGAAAATGACAGCCTTATCAATGGCTATTACCTCCTTGATAGCCTCTTGAAGCCCTCGCCAATGATCATATGCCCGAGTGGTCTTGGCCGTAAGATTAGCTTGAAGTTCCCTCAGCGCTTTGGAAGCCAGCTCCCTCTCCGAAAACTTTCGGCTGAGCCTCTTCTCGCATGACAACATATTTGAGGCGCATCATTCGATCAGCCCCCGCAAGCTCACCTTTGCAGCTACAACCTCTGAGGAAGACGGGTACATTCAAGAATATGCAAGCAAGGCTCTACCTGACGACAGAACTCAACCCAGACTTGCACCAATGTTTCACTATGGTAAGTAGCAAGAAAAGGAAGAGAACCGTTGGCTTCAGCGGCAAATGCTTTGGTCGTGATCAGACTCCCAGCACGAAGATCTTCAATTAGAGCTGACAAGGAGTGAAGTCTTAGCTTAGCCATCCGCTCCGAGGCACGTAAAGCATAGGGGCCGGGCGGCATCATGATGTGAGATTCCAGCGTGGTAAAAACTGGTAAAGCTGTTAAGATTCATAGAAAACAATTGGCGAGATTCACAAGTAAAGAGCGAATGGAGCAACGTTGAAACTTTACTTACCCACGGTCATCCAAAAAGGGTCTGAAGGCTCCCCAGGCCCGTCAAGAATCTCAACCTCATCATCGGCCTCCATAACTATAGAAGACATCAGTGTCATTATATGAAACAATAATAATGCCGTGAGGAGAGGGCAAATAACGCTAACCTTGCCCGGAAGAGAGGACGATGCGTTGAGGGGATATCGCCTGCGGAGTGGCCATCTCTAGCAGACGCTGGAAGGACTTCCTAGGGGACATGTCCACGATGGACGCCGCCAATCCCCGTAGCTCTGAAAAGACAAAAAAGTTCAGATAATGAAGAGATCGCTAGAATAAAAGATAGAAAAATAACTTCGATGCTCCTCCCACTCTGGATTGGAGGGATGTCAGCTTCGGCGGCCTCCTCCGTGCCCCCAGGCACATCATCGGGGATGTGGGATGGTATAATAACTTTCGATGGAGGACCAGTGACCATCGCTACAGGCTCCAATGAAAGGACGGTGGCCTCGACTACTTGTCCCGCAGTCTCCGGGCCGTCCCCAGAGAGATCCATTGAATCTGCGGCCAATGAAGATGTCTCATCCGGGGGAGCAAGCACCGGGGGAGCGGGAATCACCGAGGGAAGCTCCATCGCAGGAACAAAAGTTGCATCGACCCCCTTGATTAGTCGAAAATATTGTATTTTTAACACGGCAATTTCCTCATCATTTGCATCCATATAGAAGTGTTCGGCATTCATATTTACATATTAGCAAAACTGTCGCAAAATATCAGATTACATGTATTAGACTCTTAAACCGACACTGTAAAGGAAATTGACCACATTTCATGGCATCGCATCATCCCTACATTTTCGCAACACTTGTTTTGAGATATGTGCAGGAAAATCCAGCAGAAAGGCCAAAATGTACAGGGTACAGCTAAAACGTTACGCCAACTCAATGATTTCAATTCTGGTACCAATCCAAAAGGCAAAACAAAAATCAACATATCAAATAAAGGCTCAAATGTCAACCCAAGACCACTGTGATTAATCCAAAAAATTGTGTTTACCGTAATCAGAAACGGTGTCGCTTTGCAGCTAGCCGGTGAGTACGGGTCGATCCGCAGAGATGTGTAATTTCTTGTTTTTGTGTTATAACGAGTTGATTCAGATTGTTGTTTGGTTTTTTTCGATTGTTTTAAAAACTAATTTATATGATATGAAAGAACTCGTTAGGGTTAGGTCAAAGGTAGGGTTGATGAGATCAATATTTTCACCCCTTTCAATGCCGTTTGATTAAAGCTTTTTAGAAAATCACAACAATTATTAGCAAATGGGATTAGGATGATCGGGAAGAAACAAAGTTTCTTCCTCTAGATCCTTGTCCGTCCTTTCCTATTAATTGCTGCAATCTTCATGGACGTCATGCATGTCCGGCCTTTTAGACTACGGTTCACCGTTACCTCATAGGTAGGGTGCCGTAGGGGGCGGATCATACATGCGTGCATGAAGGTTTCTTTTTGAAAATATGTTGGCATTGAAGGAGGTGAGAGATATCCATCTCTCACTCCCTCCCTTGTTCCTAACCCTAACGAGCGAGGATTTTACTCGCTCATTAGGGAATTATTAAAAAGTGACATTTTTGTTGTTTATGTTTTAAAGTGTTACTCTTACGACAGATTAAAATTAGCTGAACTAGTGAACTACAGCAAACAAATAGATAACTAGGGCAAGTAATGATATTAAACTAAGGCAGGAATTAAATAAATTAAAAACTTACAAGAAAAGTTGATGCTCTAAATCTCCCAACGAGTCTGAACTTTTATTGATTGAAAAGAGGCATAGATTTTACAGATTTTGAGTACAATTTATAAGCAACCAGTGAAGCTAGGGTTACAGACTCTCGTAGACATGCAATTACAGATTTGCCCCCTAAAAATCCCAACACCCGCACCGACACACCGACACAGAGAATTTGCACCGACACGGGCCTAAGATGGCCGCGGAACCGCGGCAATGGAGCGCTTGGGCCGCGGTTCCGCGGCCCTTTGGTGGGCTTGGCTCACCAACTTCCTGGGCTTGGTTCCTCATATCTTGGGCCTCTCATTTATATACTTATTTTCTCTGTTGGCTTCTTAATCTTTTCCAGATCCTCAGTGAAAACTTGTAAGGATCTTTTGACCGTTTCACTTTGCTTTTCGTCTCGGCTTGAGTAAGATCCGTGTGCTGGTTGGTCAAAAGTCCATTTCCTGTAGCATCTTTCGTCTTTTTCACTGTATTTGTTCCAAGATCCTGTATCCTGTATCATGCAACAAACGAGCGTCAAAAGTACCTGTTTACTTATAAAATGCATAAAAGTGGGGCGTATGAATTGCAATATTATGATGTGAACAAATACCCCCAAACTTATCTTTTGCTCGTCCTCGAGCAATCTTATTAATTTATTCTAACTTAGCCGCACTTTCGCAGGGAAACGCGATTGCACTGAGCACGTGCAACAAGCCGTTAAACCTCTAGGTGTCCCTAGTAGGAGGAGTGTTGTCTCCTGAGGGTTTTCAGCGGATTACACCCACAAAATCCTATCAACTTGATTTTTCGACTTTTGTTTTCCAATTAGGTTCTAACAAGGAATTCTATTATCGTCGCCCCGCAAATTATCCACCCATATTCTTCACACTTCCTTATTATGTAACTTAAGATTGTACATGTTCTATAGAATTACTTAGAATTCAGCATTTCTTAAGTTTTTCTTCTAGAGTTTCATCTCCACTTAGGAATTTCTATCAACTCTATTAAAGATACAAGTTTTATTTTTCATTCCTTTCTCTTATCTAAACTCTAATCACATATCCCCACGTGTGTGTAATTTTCACCCCTACACTTGGAAATTCAAATCAAGCAATCGTACTCTCGTCCATTGTCCAAAGCACTTAACTTTCGCTTACACATCCTTCATACGACCGTTAATACTTCTTGAGGTACCAACAGCCGATTACAAGATGCGTTAGGCCTTTAAAGCGTATTTCCTAGTTTTGCAACACCCAAGGCTTTTAGCAGTGACTCCCAAACCAGTTGGTCTAAGGCACTAGGTGATGAAGCACCCTCGCTAATTAATTTTCTAGCCCTAAGTAATCACAAAAACCAGTGTCCATTTTTTTTTATTCACCCCTTTTTTTTTCTTTTTATTTTCATTGTGCTAAGGATTTTAGACAAGAGTAATTCAAGGTCTCTTCTACTAATCCAAGTTTCAAGGTGCGTGATTGTGCAATTTGTAGGGTACATGTTTTCAGAATCTAAACTTAAGCTAGGAACTATCTTTCGAACTTATACTTTAATAAGAACATTAATACTCTTCCCTCGTTTTGGCTTAACCCACGAAGTGAACCCAAAATTTGCCTATTCCTAAATAACCTACAAAGACATACACTTTCTACCGTTAAACTTTAAGCAAGGTTATTTTTAGGGTTTTTAATTTACTAAGTCTAAGATCTAGTTTTTCCTAGCTAGTTAACCTTTTTATCAACTCAAGTCAATTAACCAAAATTGAATACAATAATTTTTATAATTTTTGAAATTTTCTTAATTTTTATGGGTTTTTCAGTTTTCTAATTTTTTTATTTTTCAAATTTTTAAATTTTTATGATTTTTATATAAAAATGCAATGCAGAAATTAAATATGCAAAAGGAAAACAAAGATATATACAATATGCAATGCGAAGGATAACTATATACATCACCCTCTAATACCCCCAAACTTGAGCAAAGCTGTAATACCCAGCTCCTTTCTGTACGCCCATGTTTGTATTTCTTTTTCACCGATAATGGGTATTTGTTATTATTGATTATTTTAAAATTTCCCAACCTGTTTTAGTTTATCCCCTCCCCTTTTCTCAAACCCAAAATCCCCACACCATAACACTCAGCCGTTTTCCCGTTATTGAATTTAAACACAGAATAAATGTTATGTATATTTCTCCGTCTAAAGTCAGCCCTGGACCCAAATCATAGTTCTAGTTATTTATCCTGAACCCAAACCCAAATCCAAATCCCTTTATTCTCCCATTTGATTTTTCCTCTAAATTCAACTACCCATTTCTCCTAATATTATTACCATTATTTAGCCGGGCCTTCCATTTTATTTCCTCTGTTTTTTTTCCTGCGACCCAACTATTATTCCCGAGCCCAGAAGCCCCGGCCCGTCTCTTTTTCCTCCTTATTTTCTTTCTTGGCCCGACCCATATTCCTTTACCATTTTTCCAATTATTTTCTTTGGCCTATCTCTCAGCCCACAGCCGCTCCCAGCTCTAACCCGCACCCGCTTTCCCCCACTCACCCGACCCGACTCCCCACCCTGTTCATCTTCCTTAAATTTTCCAACGGCTCTTTCCGTTTCACCCGCGCGAGATCCATTCCCTCCGCCTCCGCCCTCGCTCACGCTGCCGTTACCCCACGACGCGCGTCCCCCTCTCTAACCCCCGTCGCTTCCGTTCTCTCTCACTCTCACTCTCGAGTCCCTGTGCTCAACTCGCGACGACGACGACGACCAATTCCCATTCTTCCATCACCTCACCGTCGCTCGCCTCACCTCACCATCTCCACCCTCGTCCCCAAACTCATCACACCCCCAACTCGAGACTACGCCACCACCTACAGCCCCAACAACCACCGCTCGAGCTCCAACTCTCTCGACTACGCCTTCTTCGCCTCCGGTCACCTCCCTCCATCACCCGCTACACGCCGACGAGCCCACTGCACCGTCGACCACCATCATCAGCACCATCGATGTCTCTCCCTGCTTGTCTCTCTCTCAATCTCTCCATCCCTCCCCGAGCTCACTCTATCCCCTGCAAACCCTTTCCCCTCTGTGTCCCCTCTCTCTCACTGATTCTCTACCTCACTTCTCTCTCTCTCACTGCTCCTCCCTTCCCTCTAACTCTCTCTCACTCTTCCCCTCTCTGCTGCTCTCCTCTATTTCTTTCTCACTATCTCTCTCTCTTCCTACATCTCTCTCTCACTCTGTCTCGTTTTCTCTCTCTCAATCCCTCTACCACTCTCACTCTGTTTCTCTTTCTCTCACCCTCTGTCTCTCTCTCCCTGCATCTCGTTTCTCTCTCTCTCTCACTCAGTACATTCTTCCTCTCTTTTACTCTCAACTCTCACTCTCTCTCTTTCTCACTACCTGCTCTCTCTCACTCTCTCTGCAAACCTGTTCCTCTCTCTAACTCTCTCTCTCTCGCGATATCTCTCCCCCTCTGAAACCTCTCCACCAGCCGACCCTCACAACTCCATAGACGATCACTACACCACCCCCTTCACCACCCGCTGCCAAGCCGTCAAGACCGTACCAGGTCGAGCCGAGACTCGAATTCGAGCCAAGTCAAGTTGCCGTGCCGCGTGTGTGTCGCGTGTTCGTGACGTTACAATCACCGTGCATCCCCGGGACTGCTCCAGGCAAGTATTCTACTTGCTTACATTCTATTTACCTAAGTTACAATCGTTAAATACATGGATTATAATGTTACAAGTTTAAAACTATTATGTGCCGTATCTGTTCGATGCTTGTTCCCTTAGGAAAACATTATCAAATTTGACGAAACTGGATAAATTACTTTGGCCCTTGTAGGGATGGATAACGTGTGCAAATTTCATTAGAAAATACGACTGTTAAAGATTAAAACGACTACCCCAAGTTTAACCGTAAAACTGAAATTCTACTGTACCTGAAAACCGTTAAATTCACCATAAATCATATACATACTAGAATAGTGCGTTCGAGGGCTCAAATCGAAGCCAACTCGACGAACTTTAACCCTATGCTAGTTTCCGGACATTCCTGTACTTAAATTGTGATGATAATTGGATTGGAGTACGACTCTGGACTGCAGTCCAGAGCGACTCCAGTCGTTGCTTGCCATTCCGTATTGGGTACCACAGGATTTCCTTAACTCGTAGGTTGCGGAACTCCGCTGTTTATTATAGATAAATCTGTTAGCTAGACAACACAATTGGTTTTATTCTGTTTCGTTACCGTTTGATGTTTATTCTATAATTTAATAGATCGGGACACATAACAGTCCCAGCAGAATCAGAATTGACATGTTAATGTTAAACAGATTATAACTCCTAACGTACAGACGCGATTGAAGATCCGTTTGTTGCGTTGAAAACTTTACTGAAAACCCTAGAATTCATTCAACTGTAGCATCGCTAAAATCAGATCCCAACTGGGATTAAAATGCGTTGCGAAATGGATTTCTGATTCTGAAACCGGATTTCCAGCCGCGAGCGCTTAAAATGAAATGGTTATAATTAGCAATCCTGGAACCCGATTGGCTTGAAACCAAATTTGATGGATGGACAACTGAACATATTAAATACCACCTGTTTATCGTTTCGCTAAATTATACACGTAATTTTCATGATAAATTGTGCAAGTGATAGAATACTGTTTTTATGACATCTTGATCGTACTTCATATACTGTTCACGTATTATATCATGCCCATAACATTGTAATGATAACCAAGTGATATCGTGCATTTACCCAGTGTTAGTTCTAGCGATGATTGTGGCAAGTACGTCAGTGTTTGTGTATTCATGATTAAGTGAAAGTGATACGTACTTGTACACAATCAGTGACCCTATTATTCTATTGCATTGTCGACGTCTGTGGGATGCGTGTACGTGTGACTATAAGTGGTATGGGACACTTATGGAAGCGCTTGCACGGGTGTTACAGATAAGGCATCCGACACTGCCATTTATCTTAGGTATTAGTCGGGACGTGCTTGATGGAGATCCTTTCTCCAGTTCTCGCGCAGACTTGTTACGGATCGATTAGTATTTAGGGTTGTGGTTAGCGTTTGATGTAGACCACGGGGTGTGGGGTAGTTTAAGTGTGAGTTCAACAGAATCTCGGGAGTCCCATGCCGGCTTATATATTTAGGGAGTTATATGGAGATTTACAGGGTACGTGATATATACACCGTGATATTCTTGTTACATGTTGGGCCCGTGGTCCCTTGCCCTTGGGTTCTACCCTTGGGTGGAGGACACTCGTGAGTGGTTGACTCTCACACTTGGACTGACGATAGGCTTAGTGACCTGTACAGTGAGACTTAGAGACTGATAGGGATACTGGCATTTTTATTCCTTATATATTGTGTGGCATACGTGACATTTCGTTAAACTGCTTTACTGTTCCGCTGCATTGATTACTGCACATTCATATTCCTACTGTCATTGATTTACTGTTATTCATATCCCTTACCACTGTTAGAACTGTCACATGATTATATATATATTATATTGCTATTGTGTCGCTCTGACGACCTGAGTATGCATGCTCAGTGTGAAGAGGAGATTTAGCCTGGACCAGAACTAGACGTGCATCATAGACTTCTTGACTTGCCATTCTGAGGTACTTTCATTTGTTCCACTTCAGGTCAGTCTTTACATTGTTTCTTTCAGTTACTGCATTTCTCATTACCTGCGCGTCATTTACTGTTTACCATGAAAAACTAGAAGCCGAAGTGTGACTACGGCAGGACATTCCTTGACCGTAGGAGCATGGCTGGCCTTGTCTACCCCTCGTATTCCGTATTTTGGGAAGCGGGGCGTGACAAAAGCAGTGCCCTCACTGCCCGGCCCCACGTCGCGCTCGTGAGCGTGAACGTGATATTTCCCCTCTAGCCAAAAGTGTTTGGATCCCCCTCTCAATTTCCGTCAACCGACGGTCGTGCTCTCGTGCAGTTGCCCGAAACTCATCCCGCAAAGAGTCTATTCTTCTCACCGTTCTTCGCATCAATCGCGCATGCTCTTGGGGAGTTAGTTCTTCCCCGCTCGAAGTCGAGCTCGAGCTAGGGATGTGTGCAGGTACATTTTCTGCCGGTTCTGTTCGTGTCCAAATATCCGTGAGTCTAGAGTAGGACGACGAGACGCCCTCTAAAAGTGGTCGAACCGGGACACCGTCTATCATATATGAGTCAAATTCCTCGGCTGGGAGGAAATAACGGCAGAGTTGGGTAACGAACATGGGACATGGATATACACTCCCTCGTTTCCCCGTACCTATGGATTGGAGCAAAACCGTGCACATGTCGAACCTAGGATTTTTCGTCATTAGAGTGTGGACGACATGTAACGAAGGGGTGAAAAAGGTCGTGTTATGAGAACTTCCAAAAATATTGTTTTGTGCCCACCGGCACACAGTTAAAACGTTTGCGAAAAGGGTCCGTGCTTGGATGCCCTTACGCGGTTCTCGTGTACAGTCATTACCCATTAATGGCATATAATCTTCAAAGCGCAGTGGGTGTTCATGTGCAGGTACACGTGGAATGAGTGTAACCTCGTGTATCATGTCCCTATCGATGCGAATTTCACGATTTTCCCAATTCAGTTTAATGTAACCCAAGTTGTCTAGGCTATTATCTTCCATGGATTCGTAAAATAGGGCAACTAGGTTAGGTAGAGCAAACGCAGATGTATGATTATAGAGGAGGAAATTGCAGCCCCTTTGTGCGATTTCGTATGGGAAATATGTACCGTAAATCTCGTGTGCGAAAACAGGGGGAAAATCCCTTTCATACTGCATTTTATGTGCCATTTGGATGTTTCAGAGAAAAAGTATATGCAGGAACAGAGAATAAAGGATCAGATTTACCTCCCCTGAAAAATTCAGGGGGTGAAGACACTAGGAGGCGGCGGTTGCGCTGTGGTTAGCGGATACGGCGGCGGTTCCGCGGTCGTCTGGTGGCGGCGCGGCGAGAATCTTCTGCAAAGGGTAGGGGGCGGCGGCTAGGGTTTTATGAGATGAAAACTTTTTAGAGTAAACACACAGGAGGCTCGGGTTCCTTTAAATAGGGGATGGGGGGGTGATTTACATAAAACACCCTCTAAAACGAGGGTTTTATTTGTAAAATCAGCTCTTAATCTGCAGATTTGCAATTAGGTCCAAAAATTATTATTTTTTATTTATAAAAAAAATTATTTTTTTATTTTTTTATGGTATTTTGGAAATATATACACAAATAATATACACACCCCCAAACTTATTTGAAATAGTGTCCTCAGGAAACGAAGTTTGGGGGTGAAAGTGGAGGAATATCACTCAGTGTAGATCGGTTCCTGCAAAAGCAGGAGCTCCTCCGAAGGATCCGCTGTGAAGAACGGTTTTAGTCGATGCCTATTTACCTTGAATAAGGTACCGTCTTCAGGGTTCTCAAGATCAACCGCACCGTGCGGATAAACGGTGCGGACTACAAAGGGTCCTCTCCATCTGGACCGGAGCTTCCCGGGATGAAAATGTAACCGAGTGTCATAAAGTAGAACCTGTTGACCAGGTTCAAAAGTTTTTCGCAAAAGGTGTTTATCGGGGAACACCTTAGCTCGGTTTTTAGCAGTTATGACATTATCATATGCCTCATCCCTCAGCTCCTCCAGTTCATTCAATTGCAGCTTTCTGTTGCTGCCCGCATCTCCTAAAGACCAATTCAGCTCTTTGATAGCCCAAAATGATTTATGCTCGATCTCCACTGGGAGGTGGCAAGCCTTCCCGTACATAAGCCGGTATGGAGACATACCAAGATCGGTCTTATATGCAGTACGGAAAGCCCATAGTGCATCTATCAGTTTAAGTGACCAATCCTTACGGTTTTTGGAAACCGTTTTCTCCAAGATTTGCTTTATTTGCCGATTTGAAATCTCGGCTTGCCCACATGTTTGGGGGTGATATGGCGTTGACAATTTGTGGGTGATAGAGTATTTACGCATTAAGGACTCGAAAGTCCTATTGCAAAAGTGAGAACCATTATCACTTATTATCGTCCGAGGGTGCCCGAATCGAGAAAATATGTGTTCTTTAAGAAACCGAACAACAACCTTGTTATCGTTCGTTCGGCTGGGCACAGCCTCGACCCGCTTAGAAACATAGTCAACCGCCAAAAGAATATACACATTTCCAAAAGAGTTAGGAAATGGTCCCATGAAATCTATACCCCAAACATCAAAAATGTCCACTACCAAAATGGGTTGCAGTGGCATTTCGTTTCTCCGTGAAATCCGGCCGAAGTGTTGGCACCGGGAGCAAGTTTTGCAGTATTCAAATGCATCCTTGAAGAGTCGTGGCCAATAGAAACCACACTGCAAAACTTTTTCGGCTGTCTTCTTTGGGCCAAAGTGCCCGCCACATGCTTGATTGTGGCAAAAAGACAGCACGTATTTGATTAATCCAAAAAATTGTGTTTACCGTAATCAGAAACGGTGTCGCTTTGCAGCTAGCCAGTGAATACAGGTCGATCCGCAGAGAAGTGTAATTTCTTGTTTTTTTGTTATAACGAGTTGATTCAGATTGTTGTTTGGTTTTTTGTCGATTGTTTTAAAAACTAATTTATATGATATGAAAGAACTCGTTAGGGTTAGGTCAAAGGTAGGGTTGATGAGATCAATATTTTCACCCCTTTCAATGCCGTTTGATTAAAGCTTTTTAGAAAATCACAACAATTATTAGCAAATGGGATTAGGATGATCGGGAAGAAACAAAGTTTCTTCCTCTAGATCCTTATCCGTCCTTTCCTATTAATTGCTGCAATCTTCATGGACGTCATGCATGTCCGGCCTTTTAGACTACGGTTCACCGTTACCTCGTAGGTAGGGTGCCGTAGGGGGCGGATCATACATGCGTGCATGAAGGTTTCTTTTTAAAAATATGTTGGCATTGAAGGAGGTGAGAGATATCCATCTCTCACTCCCTCCCTTGTTCCTAACCCTAACGAGCGAGGATTTTACTCGCTCATTAGGGAATTATTAAAAAGTGACATTTTTGTTGTTTATGTTTTAAAGTGTTACTCTTACGACAGATTAAAATTAGCTGAACTAGTGAACTACAGCAAACAAATATATAACTAGGGCAAGTAATGATATTAAACTAAGGCAGGAATTAAATAAATTAAAAACTTACAAGAAAAGTTGATGCTCTAAATCTCCCAACGAGTCTGAACTTTTATTGATTGAAAAGAGGCATAGATTTTACAGATTTTGAGTACAATTTATAAGCAACCAGTGAAGCTAGGGTTACAGACTCTCGTAGACATGCAATTACAGATTTGCCCCCTAAAAATCCCAACACCCGCACCGACACACCGACACAGAGAATTTGCACCGACACGGGCCTAAGATGGCCGCGGAACCGCGGCAATGGAGCGCTTGGGCCGCGGTTCCGCGGCCCTTTGGTGGGCTTGGCTCACCAACTTCCTGGGCTTGGTTCCTCATATCTTGGGCCTCTCATTTATATACTTATTTTCTCTGTTGGCTTCTTAATCTTTTTCAGATCCTCAGTGAAAACTTGTAAGGATCTTTTGACCGTTTCACTTTGTTTTTCGTCTCGGCTTGAGTAAGATCCGTGTGCTGGTTGGTCAAAAGTCCATTTCCTGTAGCAACTTTCGTCTTTTTCACTGTATTTGTTCCAAGATCCTGTATCCTGTATCATGCAACAAACGAGCGTCAAAAGTACCTGTTTACTTATAAAATGCATAAAAGTGGGGCGTATGAATTGCAATATTATGATGTGAACAAATACCCCCAAACTTATCTTTTGCTCGTCCTCGAGCAATCTTATTAATTTATTCTAACTTAGCCGCACTTTCGCAGGGAAACGCGATTGCACTGAGCACGTGCAACAAGCCGTTAAACCTCTAGGTGTCCCTAGTAGGAGGAGTGTTGTCTCCTGAGGGTTTTCAGCGGATTACACCCACAAAATCCTATCAACTTGGTTTTTCGACTTTTGTTTTCCAATTAGGTTCTAACAAGGAATTCTATTATCGTCGCCCCGCAAATTATCCACCCATATTCTTCACACTTCCTTATTATGTAACTTAAGATTGTACATGTTCTATAGAATTACTTAGAATTCAGCATTTCTTAAGTTTTTCTTCTAGAGTTTCATCTCCACTTAGGAATTTCTATCAACTCTATTAAAGATACAAGTTTTATTTTTCATTCCTTTCTCTTATCTAAACTCTAATCACATATCCCCACGTGTGTGTAATTTTCACCCCTACACTTGGAAATTCAAATCAAGCAATCGTACTCTCGTCCATTGTCCAAAGCACTTAACTTTCGCTTACACATCCTTCATGCGACCGTTAATACTTCTTGAGGTACCAACAGCCGATTACAAGATGCGTTAGGCCTTTAAAGTGTATTTCCTAGTTTTGCAACACCCAAGGCTTTTAGCAGTGACTCCCAAACCAGTTGGTCTAAGGCACTAGGTGATGAAGCACCCTCGCTAATTAATTTTCTAGCCCTAAGTAATCACAAAAACCAGTGTCCATTTTTTTTTATTCACCCCTTTTTTTTTTCTTTTTTTTTCCATTGTGCTAAGGACTTTAGACAAGAGTAATTCAAGGTCTCTTCTACTAATCCAAGTTTCAAGGTGCGTGATTGTGCATTTTGTAGGGTACATGTTTTCAGAATCTAAACTCAAGCTAGGAACTATCTTTCGAACTTATAATTTAATAAGAACATTAATACTCTTCCCTCGTTTTGGCTTAACCCACGAAGTGAACCCAAAATTTGCCTATTCCTAAATAACCTACAAAGACATACACTTTCTACCGTTAAACTTTAAGCAAGGTTATTTTTAGGGTTTTTAATTTACTAAGTCTAAGATCTAGTTTTTCCTAGCTAGTTAATCTTTTTATCAACTCAAGTCAATTAACCAAAATTGAATACAATAATTTTTATAATTTTTGAAATTTTCTTAATTTTTATGGGTTTTTCAGTTTTCTAATTTTTTTATTTTTCAAATTTTTAAATTTTTATATAAAAATGCAATGCAGAAATTAAATATGCAAAAGGAAAACAAAGATATATACAATATGCAATGCGAAGGAAAACTATAAACATCACCCTCTAATACCCCCAAACTTGAGCAAAGCAGTGCCCTCACTGCCCGGCCCCACGTCGCGCTCGTGAGCGTGAACGTGATCTTTCCCCTCTAGCCAAAAGTGTTTGGATCCCCCTCTCAATTTCCGTCAACAGACGGTCGTGCTCTCGTGCAGTTGCCCGAAACTCATCCCGCAAAGAGTCTATTCTTCTCACCGTTCTTCGCATCAATCGCGCATGCTCCTGGGGAGTTAGTTCTTCCCCGTTCGAAGTCGAGCTCGAGCTAGGGGTGTGTGCAGGTACATTTTCTGCCGGTTCTGTTCGTGTCCAAATATCCGTGAGTCTAGAGTAGGACGACGAGACGCCCTCTAAAAGTGGTCGAACCGGGACACCGTCTATCATATATGAGTCAAATTCCTCGGCTGGGAGGAAATAACGGCAGAGTTGGGTAACGAGCATGGGACATGGATATACACTCCCTCGTTTCCCCGTACCTATGGATTGGAGCAAAACCGTGCACATGTCGAACCTAGGATTTTTCGTCATTAGAGTGTGGACGACATGTAACGAAGGGGTGAAAAAGGTCGTGTTGTGAGAACTTCCAAAAATATTGTTTTGTGCCCATCGGCACACAGTTAAAACGTTTGCGAAAAGGGTCCGTGCTTGGATGCCCTTACGCGGTTCTCGTGCACAGTCATTACCCATTAATGACATATAATCTTCAAAGCGCAGTGGGTGTTCATGTGCAGGTACACGTGGTATGAGTGTAACCTCGTGTATCATGTCCCTATCGATGCGAATTTCACGATTTCCCCAATTCAGTTTAATATAACCTAAGTTGTCTAGGCTATTATCTTCCATGGATTCGTAAAATAGGGCAACTAGGTTAGGTAGAGCAAACGCAGATGTATGATTATAGAGGAGGAAATTGCAGCCCCTTTGTGCGATTTCGTGTGGGAAATATGTACCGTAAATCTCGTGTGCGAAAACAGGGGAAAAATCCCTTTCATACTGCATTTTATGTGCCATTTGGATGTTTCAGAGAAAAAGTATATGCAGGAACAGAGAGTAAAGGATCAGATTTATCTCCCTTGAAAAATTCAGGGGGTGAAGACACTAGGAGGCGGCGGTTGCGCGGTGGTTAGCGGATACGGCGGCGGTTCCGCGGTCGTCTGGTGGCGGCGCGGCGAGAATCTTCTGCAGAGGGTAGGGGCGGCGGCTAAGGTTTTATGAAATGAAAATTTTTTAGGGTAAACATACAGGAGGCTCGGGTTCCTTTAAATAGGGGATGGGGGGTGATTTACATAAAACACCCTCTAAAACGAGGGTTTTATTTGTAAAATCAGCTCTTAATCTGCAGATTTGCAATTAGGTCCAAAAATTATTATTTTTTTATTTATAAAAAATAATTTATTTTTTTATTTTTTCATTTTTTATTTTTTTATGGTATTTTGGAAATATATATACAAATAATATACACACCCCCAAACTTATTTGAAATAGTGTCCTCAGGAAACGAAGTTTGGGTGTGAAAGTGGAGGAATATCACTCAGTGTAGATCGGTTCCTGCAAAAGCAGGAGCTCCTCCGAAGGATCCGCTGTGAAGAACGGTTTTAGTCGATGCCCATTTACCTTGAATAAGGTACCGTCTTCAGGGTTCTCAAGATCAACCGCACCGTGCGGATAAACGGTGCGGACTACAAAGGGTCCTCTCCATCTGGACCGGAGCTTCCCGGGGTGAAAATGTAACCGAGTGTCATAAAGTAGAACCTGTTGACCAGATTCAAAAGTTTTTCGCAAAAGGTGTTTATCGTGGAACACCTTAGCTCGGTTTTTAGCAGTTATGGCATTATCATATTCCTCATCCCTCATCTCCTCCAGTTCATTCAATTGCAGCTTTCTGTTGCTGCCCGCATCTCCTAAAGACCAATTCAGCTCTTTGATAACCCAAAATACTTTATGCTCGATCTCCACTGGGAGGTGGCAAGCCTTCCCGTACACAAGACGGTATGGAGACATACCAAGATCGGTCTTATATGCAGTACGGAAAGCCCATAGTGCATCTATCAGTTTAAGTGACCAATCCTTACGGTTTTTGGAAACCGTTTTCTCCAAGATTTGCTTTATTTGCCGATTTGAAACCTCGGCTTGCCCACATGTTTGGGGGTGATATGGCGTTGACAATTTGTGGGTGATAGAATATTTACGCATTAAGGACTCGAAAGTCCTATTGCAGAAGTGAGAACCATTATCACTTATTATTGCCCGAGGGTGCCCAAATCGAGAAAATATGTGTTCTTTAAGAAACCGAACGACAACTTTATTATCGTTCGTTCGGCTGAGCACTGCCTCGACCCACTTAGAAACATAGTCAACCGCCAACAGAATATACACATTTCCAAAAGAGTTAGGAAATGGACCCATGAAGTCTATACCCCAAACATCAAAAATGTCCACAACCAAAATGGGTTGGAGTGGCATTTGTTTCTCCGTGAAATCCGGCCCAAGTGCTGGCACCGGGAGTAAGTTTTGCAGTATTCAAATGCATCCTTGAAGAGTCGTGGCCAATAGAAACCATACTGCAAAACTTTTTCGGCTGTCTTCTTTGGGCCAAAGTGCCCGCCACATGCTTGATCGTGGCAGAAAGACAACACGCTCTTGACCTCACTCTCGGGTACACACCGACGAATGATTTGGTTGGAACAGTATTTAAAAAGATAGGGCTCATCCCAGTAAAAATGCTTTACTTGGGACAAAAATCGAAGCTTATCCTGTTTCGACCAATCATTAGGTATCAGGCCGGTGGCTAAGTAGTTCACGATATCGGCGAACCATGGTTCGCACGAAACGGTCAAGAGTTGCTCGTCGGGAAAAACGTCAGTGATTGGAAGATCAAGCGTGGGCGAAGAAGGAAGTCGTGATAAGTGATCAGCTACTACGTTTTCACATTCCTTTTTGTCCTTAATGACAAGGTCAAACTCTTGCAATAAAAGGATCCAACGTATTAGCCTTGACTTAGCATCCTTCTTCGCAAAAAGGTGGCGAAGAGCCGAATGATCAGTATAAACAACGATTGGAAAGCCGATTAAATAAGGCCGAAATTTTTCGAGTACAAACACAACAGCTAAAAATTCTTTCTCTGTTGTTGTGTAATTAAGTTGGGCCTCATTTAGTGTTCGGCTAGCATAATAAATTACGTGCGGCATCTTATTAATGTGCTGTCCAAGAACAGTGCCAATAGCAAAGTCTGATGCGTCGCACATGATTTCAAAAGGGTGCATCCAGTCGGGAGATGAGAGGATGGGTGCAGTGATGAGTGAATGTTTTAAAGACTCGAATGCTTCAGTGCACGTAGAGTCGAAAGCGAAGGTCGTGTCCTTGGCCAGTAAGAGAGTCAAGGGTCTAGCAATCTTGCTAAAGTCCTTGATAAACCGTCTGTAAAACCGGCGTGGCCAAGGAAGGCTCTGATATCTTTGGCGCATTTTGGGGGAGGTAGGTTAGAAATCACTTCGATTTTGGCCCTGTCTACCTCGATGCCGTTTTGTGAGATGACATGTCCTAAGACAATGCCCTCTCGCACCATGAAATGGCACTTCTCCCAATTTAATGTTAGGTTCTTATCCCTGCAGCGGGTAAGAACGGCGTCAAGATGGCGTAAACACTCGTCGAAGGAGTCGCCAAAGATGGAGAAATCCTCCATAAAGATCTCCAAGAACTTTTCAACCATGTCTGAAAAGATCCCCATCATACACCGCTGAAATGTGGCGGGCGCGTTGCATAACCCAAAGGGCATGCGACGATAAGCAAAAGTGCCAAAGGGACAAGTGAATGTTGTCTTGTCTTGATCCTCTTTGGCGATGGGGACTTGATTGTAACCGGAATAGCCATCGAGAAAGCAATAGAACTCGTGCCCTGTCAATCGCTCGAGCATTTGGTCAATGAAAGGTAAAGGAAAGTGGTCTTTCCTTGTTGCGGCATTGAGTTTCCTATAGTCTATGCAGACTCGCTACCCAGTTTGGGTGCGAGTGGGAATCAACTCATTTGTCTCGTCTGTAATGACCGTAATGCCCGATTTCTTTGGCACGACGTGGATTGGGCTAATCCATTGGCTATCCGAGATAGGGTAAATGATACCGCTATCCAGACACTTGACAATTTCCTTCTTAACAGCCTCTTTCATGATGGGGTTGAGGCGCCTTTGTGGATCTCGTGCTGGCTTGGCATCATCCATTAAGTGTATATGATGTTCGACTATGAGGGGACTAATCCCCTTAATGTCCGCCATAGACCAGCCGAAAGCTTGCCGATTATTATGTAAGACCATCAAGAGAGCCTTCTCTTGCTCAAGAGCTAGAGAGGCTGATATAATGACGGGTAAGGTCTCATTATCACCTAGATATGCATATTTTAGGTGTGTCGGCAAAAGCTTTAAATCGAGTTTAGGAGGTGAAATAATAGATGGTAACAATGGGGTAGTTGTTTCAATCTCGAATGATTCCATCAAAGGTTCGAACCGAGTGTACGCTATAGTGTCGGATGGTTCAATTTTCTCATCCGAAAAAGCAAAAGACACCAATTCAGGTGATGAGTCTTCAAAGTCGTCGAAGAATGTAAAACACTCAAAATAGTTATCCGCCGTGAAAGCTGTGTCGGATGCTAGGAGGAACGCACTAGTGGCGTTAACATTGCTGTGATCGAACAAAAAATTCTTGAATTCACAGTCCTCCTCCGCGATTTCATTGATCGAGCAAACATCGAGTACGCTAGCATTGGGCTCAGCAGGCTGACTTCCTAACTTGAAAATATTGAGCTCAATTGTCATATTGCCGAAAGATAGGTTCATTGAACCATTACGACAATTGATCACTGCGTTGGAAGTAGCCAGAAATGGTCGAGCAAGTATTACCGGAATTTGGTTCCGGGGGTTAGCAACAGGTTGTGTGTCCATCACAATAAAGTCAACGGGGAAAATGAAATCCCCTACTCTTATTAACACATCCTCCAGCTCTCCCCTAGGATGGGTTATTGACCGGTCAGCCATTTGGAGAGTACAGTGAGTGGGCTTAAGCTCTCCAACGCCCAATTACTCGTACACAGAATAGGGTAGCAAAATTGACGCCCGCGCCAAGATCTAATAGTGCTCTATTGATGTTCTTGTCCCCAATTGTTATCGAAATGGTAGGACACCCGGGGTCCTTTTGCTTTGGGGGTAAGGAATTTACAAGAGCATCGCTAATAGCACTAGCCACAAAAACTTTCTTTGGCACTTGTGACTTCCTCTTTTTGGTGCATAAGTCCTTTAAAATTTTGGCATATGAAGGAACTTGCTGAATTGCATCCAAAAGAGGGATATTTATGCTAACCTGTTTGAACAACTCGACAATCTTCTCCATTTGAGGAGTTGGTTTATTGGATCTCAATCGATTAGGAAAATGAACATTTTGAAAAGTGGTTGAGTCCAATTTTTGTGGATCAGATTGTCGAGTTAGAACGGCACCCCGTGTAGATGTGTTCGTGTCGTGAGAAATAGGTCCGTTCAAGCTAGAAGAGGTAGAGCCATGTGAAGGGTGGAGAATAGGCTCTAAAGAAGAAGAAGATGGTGAAGAAGATGAAGAAGGCCCACCGGCAGGGGTGTCATTGTTAATGCCCATATTGTTTCGCAACACTTTTCCCGATCTCAACGTGGTCACAGCATTTACGTTATGATTTTGTTGATTGTGTGCAGCATGTGCGTGACCGGGGTTGGGCAACGGTTGAGACGGGAGTTTTCCTTTTTCGCGCTCGCTCAAAGCTGCATTGAGTTGTGCAATTTGTGCCTCAATAGATTTGATGCTCTGATCGTGTGAGGCACTATTTTGCACTAAAGATTGAATAGAAGTCTCAAGTCTTGCTGTAGACTGTGTAGATTGCTTAAGAAATGCATCTAGACTTCTTTCGAGCGAGCTAACCTTATCATTATTAGGTTGAACATAATTGTTTGGCTGGTAAGCATTGTTCGGCACAAAATTGTTCACCTGATTAGGGTAAGGTTGTTGTTGAAATTGTTGCGGTTGATATTGAGTTTGCGAGGGTGCTTGTTGTTGTTGTGGAGGAGGAGGTCTTTGAAAATTATTATTATTTCCTTGGAATTGTTGATTTTGGTTCCAAGCGAAATTTGGGTGACTCCTCCACCCTGGATTATACGTCGAAGAGTACGGATTGTTTCTTTGTCGTTGCTGAAATGCAGCATTGACTTGATCCTGTCCTTGTGTAGATGCATTATAAGGATACTCTTCGGTCAGGTGCGATGGATCCGCACAACAAGCACAGACAGTTCGTGGAGGCATAGCAGGGGCAGGAGAAGACGATGAGATTTTGGTCTCGATCGCTTCTAGCTTTTTCGTAAGAGCGGCCATCTCGGCCTTCATAGCAATCGACATCTCTACTTGATGTATGCCTGCCCTAGATTGACCACTAGAAGATGATGTGGTCTTGGTGCTCTCCTACTGTATTGTCTGCTCACTAAGATCCTCGAGAAACTGCCACGCTTCATCACTAGACTTAGAGAGAAAATGACCTTGACAGATGGTTTCTAGCAACTGCTTCGTTGCCGAGTTCAATCCCTCGTATAATGTTTGGCAAAGTTGCCAACTTTCTATCCCATGATGAGGGCATTGAACTAATAGGTCCTTGAATCTCTCGAAGCACTTCCAGAATGGTTCGGAAGGAAGTTGTGAGAATTGAATTATTTCATTGCGGATTCTGGCAGTTTTATGGTGAGGATAAAATTTTTTTAGAAAAGCTTTTACAAACTCATCCCAATTTCTAATAGAATGTGATGCGGTGCTATATAGCCACTTCTCGGCTAGGTCACATAAGATGAAAGGAATGACCCTTAGCCTTATAGCGTCATCACTCAATTGGGTCGTTTTCATCATAGCGCACACATTTTGGAATTTATTAATAAAGATATATGCGTCTTCAGTTTCCAAACCATGAAATTTCGGCAGCATATTGATGAAATGTGGTTTAATCTTAAAATTGTCCCCATTTGCCGGTGGGGGTGAAAGACATGTAGGTAAAGAAGTGCGAACGGGGTAAAAGAGATCCTGGAGCGCAACTCGTGCGGGCGCTTCAACAGGCGGAAGATTCGGGTTATTCGCACCTGGCGGAGGTGGAATCATTCCCGTCAGTAAGGTATTGTTGGGGTTGAATCCCGACATACCTTCGGTGAAAGAAGTTGAAGGTGAAGGTAAGAAAGTGGACGGATTTTCGACTTCGGTGTCGAAAGGTTCGTTGGTCGGTACCAACGAAACGCGGACTAATCGGGCGTCTGTATCCCTATTCCAAAGTGACATACACTAAAAGGGATAGTGCAGTCAGAAAAGAAAAGAAAAACAGAATGTGGGGGTAAGATAACGTCAGCGAGGGAAAGTGGTGGAAGTGGTTTGCAAGTTTTCTTAGCGGCAAGTTGCAAGTTTTTGAAAAGATTTTTCTCTCTTTTTTTTATGTGACGGTTTTGCAAAAAGGTTTTTCAAAAGGGACTCGTGACACAAATCAACCACACATGCACAATCAGGCCTAGATCTAGGGTTGCCTAGGTCTGCTAGACAGCTCCTAACTAGGGCTAGAAATAGGACCTCAAACCGCCTCTTCACGGACAAGTACGGCCAGGTAAGTGGGAAGGAACCACCACTACAGTGGGCCTAATTAATAACCACTAGCCTAGACACCGCAATGTCGGTTAGGATAAATGGCCGATGCCTACCCTAGTCCTTTTCCTATTGAGCTCGCTGTCCTTAGGTCTGAGTCTAATCTTTTTTTATTAATTGTGGTCAATGCACATGCTTTAGGTGTTTTCTGGGGTCCTGGGAAGGGTGATGAAATCCCCACCCAATCTGAGTTTGGTCAATTAGCCCCTTAAAGTCCAATTAAATTATGCAAAACAGTAAAATTCACTTGCAATCAATTTTAGCGCGGCGCAAAGAAACCTGCAGAAAATCTGTTATTTAGAAGGGGGAGAGAATTTTTTATAGCGCAAAGAATTCCTGCAGAAACTTTTTACAGTGGAGATATGGAGGTTGCAGAGGGGAAGAAAAAAGAGAGCAAACCCTGTAAAAATTATGTGCTGACGTGGCAAGGGTGCGGCGGAACCGCGGTATATGGGCCTCCTTGGCGGCGGAAACGCGGCGCCTTGGTGGATTCAGGCTCTGGAATTTTTTGAACTGTTCTGTGATTAAAATTCCTCTCTGTTCTTATGCTCCTTTTTCTGTTTTGATCTTCTGTAAAACTCCAGATCCGCGACGCTTTGTTGTTCCTGCAAGATTGAAACGAGAAACCCTTCAAACAGATAAAAATTGCTAAAGTGTTTTTGTATTTTGTATTTTCTGATTTTTATGATTTTTCAAAATTTATATCAACCCAAAATCCTACAAAACAAAAAAAAAATTACGCCATCCCCGGCAACGGCGCCATTTGATTAATCCAAAAAATTGTGTTTACCGTAATCAGAAACGGTGTCGCTTTGCAGCTAGCCGGTGAGTACGGGTCGATCCGCAGAGATGTGTAATTTCTTGTTTTTGTGTTATAACGAGTTGATTCAGATTGTTGTTTGGTTTTTTGTCGATTGTTTTAAAAACTAATATATGTGATATGAAAGAACTCGTTAGGGTTAGGTCAAAGGTAGGGTTGATGAGATCAATATTTTCACCCCTTTCAATGCCGTTTGATTAAAGCTTTTTAGAAAATCACAACAATTATTAGCAAATGGGATTAGGATGATCGGGAAGAAACAAAGTTTCTTCCTCTAGATCCTTGTCCGTCCTTTCCTATTAATTGCTGCAATCTTCATGGACGTCATGTATGTCCGGCCTTTTAGACTACGGTTCACCGTTACCTCGTAGGTAGGGTGCCGTAGGGGGCGGATCATACATGCGTGCATGAAGGTTTCTTTTTGAAAATATGTTGGCATTGAAGGAGGTGAGAGATATCCATCTCTCACTCCCTTCCTTGTTCCTAACCCTAACGAGCGAGGATTTTACTCGCTCATTAGGGTATTATTAAAAAGTGACAATTTTGTTGTTTATGTTTTAAAGTGTTACTCTACGACAGATTAAAATTAGCTGAACTAGTGAACTACAGCAAACAAATAGATAACTAGGGCAAGTAATGATATTAAACTAAGGCAGGAATTAAATAAATTAAAAACTTACAAGAAAAGTTAATGCTCTAAATCTCCCAACAAGTCTGAACTTTTATTGATTGAAAAGAGGCATAGATTTTACAGATTTTGAGTACAATTTATAAGCAACCAGTGAAGCTAGGGTTACAGACTCTCGTAGACATGCAATTACAGATTTGCCCCCTAAAAATCCCAACACCCGCACCGACACACCGACACAGAGAATTTGCACCGACACGGGCCTAAGATGGCCGCGGAACCGCGGCAATGGAGCGCTTGGGCCCTTTGGTAGGCTTGGCTCACCAACTTCCTGGGCTTGGTTCCTCATATCTTGGGCCTCTCATTTATATACTTATTTTCTCTGTTGGCTTCTTAATCTTTTCCAGATCCTCAGTGAAAACTTGTAAGGATCTTTTGACTGTTTCACTTTGTTTTTCGTCTCGGCTTGAGTAAGATCCGTGTGCTGGTTGGTCAAAAGTCCATTACCTGTAGCATCTTTCATCTTTTTCACTGTATTTGTTCCAAGATCCTGTATCCTGTATCATGCAACAAACGAGCGTCAAAAGTATCTGTTTACTTATAAAATGCATAAAAGTGGGGCGTATGAATTGCAATATTATGATGTGAACACACTGCAAAGAGCTCAAGCCCCAAGGATCCAACATGGCCGTGGAACCGCGGCTGGAGCCTGCTTGCGCCGCGGTTCCGCGGCTGATTTGCCACGTCATCCACCAAATTTTGGGCCATAATGCTTCTCTAAGGGTCTACACTTCAGCAAGACATGTTAATTTCCAGAAGACTCCAGAGACTTCTGCCAGATCAGCAAACCCTTGTTCCTACACTAAACTAAGCCTTGTATTCTAGAAACTTCTTCTTAAACCCTGGCTTAAACCCTAAGCTAAGCCTAACAAACTCTTTCTAGAAGTCTTTCAACAAACTTTTGGAGGGAACTCAAAGACTTAGGGTTTGGGAGATCTATAAATAAGACCCTAGGCTCACTTGTAAAGGAGGATAGACTTGATCCTTGACTAGTTCATTTAGCCAATTTAGATCCATTCACTCTCTTTCTTCATCTTCTTCTTCCACAAGTCTAGTGAGAAGGCTTGTGTGAAACCCTAACCCTAATTCCAATCAAAAGCCAAGATCCTGAGTACCCATTCAAGCAAGAAGCCTTGCAACCTTTTAGGAGCCGAGCCGATCTTCAACGGAGCAAGTGGTCCAAGCCGATCCACGACTCACGGAGCCGAATGATGCCAATTCAACAATTTAGTTCTTCCTCTTGTAGTTCTTGAGCGACTGTAATTGAATTGTTGATATAAATAAAAGGTGATATTCTTTTATCTTGCTCTCTTTAAATTCTTGCATCATGAGTCAATCTAAATTTCTAGTTATAATTCTTGTTGTGATGTCTGAGTAAAACTCCGCTCGTCGAGGAGTTGAGACGATCAATAGAATGATGATATAATATACTATAAATCAATTCTTGAATCCCACGAGTTTTGTAAACCCTAGCAAGATCAAGAATCGACAACCCAATTCATTGCGATGCTTTCTTGATTGATATCGCTCGAGATTGGGGAGTTACGATTGTTTCTTGAAATTGCTAGAGGCTAGAATGTGAATGATAATCGATGAAAGATCAAGGGTTAAACGATGAAACCCTAGTTTCATCAAGAAAGCCCTAACTCTCATCGACCATCATCGATCTAGTATCAATCCTTCGAAGGACAAGAACACGAAATCTTGATATTACATCACGTCTATAGATCCGATCGATTCCTACGAGCCTCATTTAGATTCTTGGCATTTTGGTTGGAAATATTATCGAAACCCAATTCTTGATTGTTTATCAGTTTCTTGATTCTTGATTAAACATCGTGACACCTGAATCAATTGATAAATTCTTGAATCATGTTTTCTTTTCTTTTCAATTAACTTTTCGATTCAAACAAAGAAAATATAAAAACGAATCGCACAATCCCTGTGGACGATCCGCACTCGCTTACGATCTACAACTGACACCGTAGTTGATTGCAGTCAAATATAATTCTTTGATAGTGAGTTCTTTATACAATTTTCTAAATACCGATACAAGATACTATTATCGATCAAATGAAACCGTTATCGGGAAACAATTGATTCGATACTTGCTTTTTACAAACACATCCGAGAATTACACTAAATCAAATGGCGCCGTTGCCGGGGATTGCGCGCTAATTCGTTTCATATTATAGTTTGAATTGAAAGAATTATTCCATTGTTGTTTTTGAGATCAAAATTCGTGCAAACCCTAAACGATTTGCTGTTGTTCATTGCAAGGAAATCTGGAGCTGTTTGGCAAGTGAAGAAATTATTTTGAAAATACCAGAGAGCTGAGGGAGTCCACAGAAGCTCCCTGAAGAAGTTTGGTTCAGTGATCCAACACCTAGACCGCGGAAGTACGGTGGGAGTGCCCTATTGCGGCAGAACCGCGGCCCCTTTGAGGGATCTCTGTGCAATTTTTTCTCTGTAAGTTTCTTACCTCCTTCTCTCTCCTCTTTTTAGCTCCAACTAACAATTTTCTGCAGGTTTCTTTGCAAATAATCGCAGCGCCGCAAAAGCAAAATTAAATTTGTGCGTGATTTTGATTTCTTGGTTGTTTGCATTATAATACGGAAATTAAGGGGCACGGCCAAATCCAAATTAGGTGGGGATTTCATTACCCTTCCTAGGCCCCAAAAATCGCAAAACTTGCATCCGCATTGACCCACATTAACTAAAAGAAATCTAGAGAAGACTCTAAGGACTGTCGCGCTCAATTAGGACAAGAGAAGGCCGTGGGTAATTCATTGCTTATCCGCGTTTTCTTGTGGTGTCTAAGGCGAGTGTGTCTAAGGCTAGTGGTTTTTAATTAGGCCCACTACTTACGTAGTGGAGTACCTTCCCACTTACCTGGCACTTATCCGGCCACAGGAGGACAAAGAGGCAGTGGAGGATTCTATCCTGCGACTTGTCTTTTGGCAGTTAGGAACGGTCTAGAGCCGGACCTAGGTGACCACTAGATTCTAGGGTTTGTGTGCTGCATTTGTTTTGTCGCATCATTTTCTTCAAAAAATCCGTATCATTTTTCAAAGCAAGCACCGCATTCATTCATTACCCCTAATTATAAGTCAACGCTGCCACTTGTACTAACCCTTTTTAGTACAAGATAGGCTGGACACGGGATTCTAGTGCCCGTTTAGTCCGCGTACCCTTTATCGACTCCGAAGTCGATATTTCTCCATTTACCTTTTCTTTACCTACTACCACACCCACACCGATGGATCCGAATCCATCGAACTTCTTTAACCCTAATCGGCCGCCGTCCGTTGGTGCGCAGAATCCACCCCGCATCTCTCTCCAGGAGAGGTGCTACCCTATTCGAGGTCCTCTTTCGACCTGCTTATCCACACCACCAGTCAATGGGGATAACTTTGAGATTAAGCCCCAGTATATCAATCTTTTACCCAAATTCCACGAATTCGAGACTGAGGACGCTTACGTTTTCATTACCAAATTTGAAAACGTATGCGCAATGATGGGTACGTCACAACTTTCAGTGGATGCTATGCGTCTACGACTTCTTCCATTTACATTGTGCGATATAGCCGAGAAGTGGCTATATAACACTACCGCACACTCTATTACGAATTGGGAAGAATTCGTCGCTGCATTCCTTAAGAAATTTTACCCGATACAAAAGACAGCTCGAATCCGTAGTGAACTGAATCAATTTGCCCAGCTTCCTGCTGAACCATTTTCAAAATGCTTTGAACGTTTCAAGGATCTATTGGTTCAGTGTCCTCATCACGGCATCCCGAGATGGGAATTGTGCCGAATCATTTATGAGGGCATTAACCCAAACACTAAACAGAGCCTTGAAAACATGTGTCAAGGTACTTTTATGACCAAAGATGATGGGGAAGCTTGGAAGTATTTAGAAGAGTTCGCTGAAAAATCACTACAATGGGAGAGTGGAACCCAACCATTGAATAGGGGTGGCGTACACCAAATAGATGTGTCCATAGGCGTTCGAGCTGAAATGACAGCAATGCAAAAGAAGCTCGACGCTATGGAACACAAATTTGCAGCAGCCTCCCTAAACCCAGTGTCACTCCCCAAAACTGTTTGTGGGTGTTGTTCTGATCCATCTCATTTAATGGAAGAATGTCCATTAAACTCTGCATTTCAAGGTCACGAGCATTCTAATGCGGCATTTCAAACACCTCGAAACGATCCATATTCTTCCACGTACAATCAGGGTTGGAGGAATCACCCGAATTTCGCTTGGAACCAAAACCAATCTCAAAACACGATTCCAAACACGAATAATTTTCAAAGGGCTCTTCCTCCACCACAACAGCAACCCCTTCAACTCACTCAGCACCCCTATCAGTCACAAAATTTCCAAAACCAGGGCAACACTCCTGCACAGTCTAATCCTATGCAGTCCTGTTCTGACGAGTTCTCTCAATTCACTCAAACCATGAAATCACTTTTGTCAAATTTCATAGAGGTTTCGACTGAGGTTAGATCTTCCGTCAGTGAGATAAAGAAAAACTCAGCGTCCCAAGCTGAGAGTATCAGATCGATGGAAGCTGAAATCGCATGCCTAAAAGCCGAAATGCGTGCGAGAGAAAAAGGGAAACTTCCCTCTCAACCCCTACAGAATCCTGGGCATTACAATGTAAATGCCGTCACAACATTGAGATCGGGAAGAGTGCTAAACAATCATGTCGGGAAAGGTATTGATGATACTGAAAATCATATCAACACCCCGGCTGAGACCTTTCCACACACACACACTTCTCCTTCTGATCCTTCTTCTTCTACCACACCACTTTCTCAAGAGCCTATTCTCCATTTCCCACTAGGCTCGACACCTTCTCCCAACCCTTATAGTTCTCCACAGACGGTCCCCACACCTCTTTTGGGACCATGTCTACCCCCTCTTCCTTCTCCTGTGATGAACCCTGCGCTTATTGCGAAAGCTCCTTATCCGAACCGGTTAAGGGGTAATAGAACGAGTCCTCATATGGAGAAAATTTTAGAAATGTTCAAACAGGTTAACATCAATATCCCTCTCCTAGATGCTATTCAGCAAGTCCCCGCTTATGCGAAAATTCTTAAGGACTTGTGCACTAGGAAGAGGAAGACTCAAGTGCCGAAGAAGGTCTTCATGTCTAATAATATTAGCACTGCTTTTATATCCCAACTACCAAAGAAACGAAAGGACCCAGGATGTCCTACAATATCGATTTCGATTGGGGGTAAAAATATAAATCATGCTCTTTTAGACCTTGGCGCAAGTGTTAACCTGCTCCCTTATTCTGTCTATGAGCAATTAGGGATTGGAGAGCTGAAACCTGCTCACTGCACTCTCCAGATGGCAGACCGATCTATCACCAAACCAAGGGGTGAATTAGAGGATGTGTTGATAAAGGTCGGGGAATTTGTTTTCCCTGTAGATTTCATTGTGCTCGACACACATCCTGTAGCAAACCCCCGGGGCCAAATTCCGGTGATTCTGGGTCGTCCTTTCCTTGCCACTTCCAACGCTGTTATAAACTGTAGAAATGGTTCAATGAACTTATCATTTGGAAATATGACCATTGAACTAAATATCTATAAAGTTGGAAGTCAGCCATCAGAACCCTCTGCTCATATTTTAGATGTGTGCTCTGTCCATGAGATCGCTCCCGATAGTTGTGGAGCTGAGGATCTTTGCTTGCTAGATCTCGATGACATTACCACATCTCTGTTTGATTTCACACATGATCTTAGTGAGGACACTTTCTCTATACTTGAGTCCTGCACTCCTGACTTTTCTCCACCCGAGTCTGTATCTTTCACAGGCTCTGAGCTTTTTTGTAAATCCAAAAATCGCTCAATGATCCCTCCTTCTATCATTTCTCCACCCGAGTTAGATCTCAAAAATTTTACCTTCTCACCTTAAATATGCATATCTAGGTGAGAATGAGTCTTTACCGGTTATCATATCCGCTTCTCTTGCATCATAGCAAGAAAATGCCCTTTTATCAGTATTGAGATCTAACAAAGAGGCGTTTGGTTGGAGTATGGCGGACATCAAAGGGATTAGTCCCTTGATAGTTGAACATCATATACATGTGATGGATGATGCCAGACCAACCCGAGAACCACAGAGACGGTTGAATCCCGTCATGAAGGAAGCGGTCATGAAAGAGATCGTCAAATGCTTAGATAATGGTATTATATACCCCATCTCCGATAGCCAGTGGGTGAGTCCTATACATGTCGTTCCTAAGAAATCCGGCATCAAAGTTATAACCAATGAGGCAAATGAGTTGATTCAGACACGCGCCCAAACTGGGTGGCGTGTATGTATTGATTATAGAAAACTCAATGCTGCCACGAGGAAAGACCACTTTCCTCTACCATTCATTGATCAGATGCTGGAACGCTTAGTGGGACGAGAGTATTATTGTTTTATGGATGGATACTCAGGCTATAATCAGGTCCCCATCGCTAAAAAGGATCAAGATAAAACCACTTTTACTTGTCCTTTTGGTACCTTTGCTTACAGTCGCATGCCCTTTGGGCTATGCAATGCTCCCGCTACCTTTCAGCGGTGTATGATGGGGATATTCTCTGATATGGTAGAGAATTTTCTGGAGATCTTTATGGACGATTTCTCGATTTTTGGAGACTCTTTTTCCGATTTCCTAGCGTATCTTAACGCTGTTCTTACTCGTTGCAAAGAGAAGAACTTGACTTTGAACTGGGAAAAATGCCATTTTATGGTCCAAGAAGGAATAGTACTTGGACATGTCATTCCACAGAAAGGCACTGAGGTTGACAGAGCTAAGATTGATGTCATTCAAAACCTACCTCATCCCAAAAGCGTCAAAGATATTCGATCTTTCCTTGGCCATGCGGGCTTTTATAGGAGATTCATTAAGGACTTTAGCAAAATTGCTAGACCTTTAACTCTTCTCCTGGCCAAGGATACAACCTTCCATTTTGACTCGGACTGCGAGACAGCTTTCGACTCACTTAAACACTCACTCACTTCAGCCCCCGTTTTATCATCACCAAATTGGGACTACCCCTTTGAGCTTATGTGTGACGCATCTGATTTTGCAGTAGGTGCAGTCTTAGGACAGCACATCGAAAAGATGTTACACGTAATATACTATGCAAGTAAGACCCTGAATGATGCGCAAATCAATTATACAACCACCGAGAAAGAACTTTTAGCGATTGTATTTACATTAGAAAAATTCAGGCCTTACTTAATTGGCTCTCCTATAGTTGTGTATACTGACCATTCCGCTTTAAAACATCTTCTGGCGAAGAAAGATACAAAAGGTTGACTAATACGTTGGATCCTTCTGTTACAAGAATTCGATCTTGTTATCAAAGATAAGAAAGGATGTAAAAACGTAGTAGCTGACCATCTGTCACGCATCATTTCTTCCCCTGTGACCCTGCCAATTAATGACTCGTTCCCTGACGAACAACTCTTGAGCATATCCGCTGAACCATGGTTCAGGGATATTGTGAACTATCATGCCACGGGACTAATACCGAGCGATTGGTCAAAACAGGACAAATATCGTTTTCTTTCCCAAGTAAAACACTTTTACTGGGACGAGCCCTATTTGTTTAAATATTGTCCTGATCAGATCATTCGCCGGTGTGTCCTGAATGAAGAGTTCAAGAGTGTTCTTTCATTTTGTCATGATCAGGCCTGTGGGGGTCACTTTGGTCTTAGAAAGACAGCGGAAAAGGTTTTGCAATGTGGATTTTATTGGCCGACCTTATTCAAGGACGCATTTGAGTATTGCAAAACCTGTACACAATGTCAGTATACGGGTAGAATATCCCAGAGGAATGAAATGCCTCAGCAACCCATCTTGGTTGTTGAAATATTCGATGTTTGGGGCATTGATTTTATGGGTCATTTTCCCAACTCCTTTGGGAATTTGTACATTTTGCTGGCGGTTGATTATGTCTCAAAGTGGGTAGAAGCCATTCCATGTTGCACTAATGACAAGAAAGTTGTCATTAAGTTCTTAAAAGAGAATATCTTTTCGCGATTTAGACACCCACGCGCTATCATTAGCGATAATGGGACACATTTCTGCAACAGATCTTTCGAGACTCTGATGCGAAAATACTCAATCAACCACCGACTTTCTACACCCTATCATCCCCAAACAAGCGGGCAGGCTGAAATCTCAAACAGACAAATCAAACTTATCCTGGAGAAAACTGTTGCTAAAAATAGAAAAGACTGGTCGACCAAATTGACAGATGCTCTTTGGGCATTCAGAACTGCATTTAAGACCGACCTAGGAATGTCTCCATATAGGATAGTGTTTGGAAAAGCATGTCATTTACCCGTCGAGATAGAGCATAAAGCATTGTGGGCTATAAAAGAAATAAATTTTGATCTAAACCTTGCTTGCAACTTTCGAAAGCTGCAACTTAATGAGCTAAGCGAACTTAGCGATGAAGCTTATGATAACGCTGAAATCACAAAGAATAGGACTAAGGTTTTTCACGATAAAAACATTTTGAGGAAAACATTTTCACCTGGTCAACAAGTCCTTCTTTATGATTCACGACTACACCTTCACGCGGGTAAGCTCCGATCTCGATGGAAGGGACCTTTTATTGTGCGGTCTGTATACCCGCACGGGGCAGTAGAAGTAGAAAATATTAAAAACGGCACCTTTTTCAAAGTAAATGGACATAGACTAAAGCCGTATTTTTCCACTGACCCCACGGAGGTGCTCTTGTTCTTACAAGAGCCAGTTTATTTGGATTAAAATTCCTCCGTCTCACCTTCATGTCCAGTATATCAGTGCATCATTTTTTGAATGAAGGTGAGTAAAAAGAGTAAGTTTGGGGGAAGTTCTTCACTTATATATTTTGCCCCCACTAATAATTCCCCCAGGCTGACATTTTTGTAGGTATAGCGTTTGGCAACAGTGAGGACACTGTTGAAAACAAGTTTGGGGGAGGTTTGTGCTTATTTTTGCATCATTTGCATATCATCTGCATAAGCACAAAACATTTCTTTAAAAATCTATAAAAATTGAAAAATTTTCAAAACCCATAAAAATATAAAAATTTTCAAGTATAAAAATAATTTTAATATTTACACCTTTTTTGTACATAAATAAGATAATAAAAGTTTAGATAGTGAAAAATTACATTCATGAGATTAGAAAAATTTGAGAAAACTAGGAAAATTAGAAGTTTTCTTATACGAACTAGTAATAAGTAGTTATGAGCCGTTGTCCCAAGGGTTAGTAAGATGAAGGACGTCACTAATCTGAGGATAAAAATAAGTCTGAAAAATAGTTTCTATTCTGGAAGCCAAACATTTTGAACATTGCTACCCTGCTATTCGCACTTACACACGTCTTGAAGCCTGGGATAGTAGAGGATACCTTGAAATGCTCTTGGTTTAAAGCCAAAAGTATGAAGGAAATAAAAAAAAATAAAAAAAAATGAATGAAGAAAATATAAAGTGGTGAGAAAAATGGACACCGGTTTTGTTATCACCAAGGGCAATAAAAATATATAGCAAGGGTGCTTCTTCACCTAGTGCCCTAAGGCCAACTGGTCTGGGAGTCACTGCTATGCCTGAGGTGGAGCAAGACGAGGAAAATACACCAAGTAAGCAAGCACAGGAGTAATCGGTCGGTTAGTACCTCAAGAAGTATTAACGGTCGCATGAAAGTGTGTGAGCAATCTCATCAAAATATTCATTAATTAAAAAGTACTGAGGCTGATGGGCAAGAGTACGATAGCTTGAATTGAATTCTCCGGGTGTAGGGATGTCTTTACACACACGCAGGGTTATATGATCGATGTTTGGAATAAAGATAGGAATGAAGAATAAGACGATGTTTTATTGAGGGAGGACGTGATTTCTAACATCTTTTCATGACCATTAAGATAGGGCTCATGACAACCGAAAAGCTAGCTTAGTTGGGAACCCTAATTTTCAAGGCTTTTCTTTTACAATTCTTGTCTTTAAATGTAATATTCATGATCTTTCTTTTATTATTGGATTTTGTGGGTGCAATCCGCTGAAAACCCTCAGGAGACAACACTCCTCCTACTAGGGACACCTAGAGGTTTAAAGGCTTGTTGCACATGCTCGGTGCAATCGTGTTGCCTACGAAAGTGTGCTAGATAGTTTTTCTCTTTCTTTATTTTCTCCTTCTCTTTTTAATAAAATAGTTCGCTCAAGACGATCGAAATTAAGTTTGGGGGAATTTGATTAGTCGAAAATATTGTATTTTTAACACGGCAATTTCCTCATCATTTGCATCCATATAGAAGTGTTCGGCATTCATATTTTACATATTAGCAAAACTGTCGCAAAATATCAGATTACATGTATTAGACTCTTAAACCGACACTATAAAGGAAATTGCCCACATTTCATGGCATCACATCATCCCTACATTTGCGCAACACTTGTTTTGAGATATGTGCAGGAAAATCCAGCAGAAAGGCCAAAATGTACAGGGTACAGCTAAAACGTTATGCCAACTCAATGATTTCAATTCTGGTACCAATCCAAAAGGCAAAACCAAAATCAACATATCAAATAAAGGCTCAAATGTCAACCCAAGACCACTGCAAAGAGCTCAAGCCCCAAGGATCCAACATGGCCGCGGAACCGCGGCTGGAGCCTGCTTGCGCCGCGGTTCCGCGGCTGATTTGCCACGTCATCCACCAAATTTTGGGCCATAATTCTTCTCTAAGGGTCTACACTTCAGCAAGACATGTTAATTTCCAGAAGACTCCAGAGACTTCTGCCAGATCAGTAAACCCTTGTTCCTACACTAAACTAAGCCTTGTATTCTAGAAACTTCTTCTTAAACCCTAGCTTAAACCCTAAGCTAAGCCTAACAAACTCTTTCTAGAAGTCTTTCAACAAACTTTTGGAGGGAACTCAAAGACTTAAGGTTTGGGAGATCTATAAATAAGACCCTAGGCTCACTTGTAAAGGAGGATAGACTTGATCCTTGACTAGTTCATTTAGCCAATTTAGATCCATTCACTCTCTTTCTTCATCTTCTTCTTCCACAAGTCTAGTGAGAAGGCTTGTGTGAAACCCTAACCCTAATTCCAATCAAAAGCCAAGATCCCGAGTACCCATTCAAGCAAGAAACCTTGCAACCTTTTAGGAGCCGAGCCGATCTTCAACGGAGCAAGTGGTCCAAGCCGATCCACGACTCACGGAGCCGAGTGACGCCAATTCAACAATTTAGTTCTTCCTCTTGTAGTTCTTGAGCGACTGTAATCGAATTGTTGATATAAATAAAAGGTGATATTCTTTTATCTTGTTCTCTTTAAATTCTTGCATCATGAGTCAATCTAAATTTCTAGTTATAATTCTTGTTGTGATGTCTGAGTAAAACTCCGCTCGTCGAGGAGTTGAGACGATCAATAGAATGATGATGTAATATACTGTAAATCGATTCTTGAATCCCACGAGTTTTGTAAACCCTAGCAAGATCAAGAATCAACAACCCAATTCATTGCGATGCTTTCTTGATTGATATCGCTCGAGATTGGGGAGTTACGATTGTTTCTTGAAATTGCTAGAGGCTAGAATGTGAATGATAATCGATGAAAGAACAAGGGTTAAACGATGAAACCCTAGTTTCATCAAGAAAGCCCTAACTCTCATCGACCATCATCGATCTAGTATCAATCCTTCGAAGGACAAGAACACGAAATCTTAATATTACATCACGTCTATAGATCCGATCGATTCCTACGAGCCCCATTTAGATTCTTGGCATTTTGGTTGGAAATATTATCGAAACCCAATTCTTGATTGTTTATCAGTTTCTTGATTCTTGATTAAACATCGTGACACCTGAATCAATTGATAAATTCTTGAATCATGTTTTCTTTTCTTTTCAATTAACTTTTCGATTCAAATAAAGAAAATATAAAAACGAATCGCACAATCCCTGTGGACGATCCGCACTCGCTTACGATCTACAACTAACACCGTAGTTGATTGCGGTCAAATATAATTCTTTGATAGTGAGTTCTTTATACAATTTTCTAAATACCGATACAAGATACTATTATCGATCAAATGAAACCGTTATCGGGAAACAATTGATTCGATACTTGCTTTTTACAAACACATCCGAGAATTACACTAAATCACCCCTCCACACTGATTAGTGTCTCATCGGGGATATTTGCAGAGTCCATAGTCAGGGCACGACTTGGACTCAGATCCTCTGCCATTAGCGAAGTCCCTGCAAAGTTTGCATGAGGATAAGGATATGTATATATATATATATATATATATATATATAAGCAGTGCAAAATACTACAAAAGGATATATAAGTGTACCAATGCGCAAAGGAGCTTCTAGTATGGCTTGTTCAAGCCGACGCTCCTTCCTGAGGAGGTATGCTCGCCGGGGTTCGAGGGTAGACTCGTGGCCACCGGTCTACAACGAAAGCGCATCTTCGGGGTCGGCTGAGATAGGCTGCTTAAGGGCTCTCTCGTCTCCTTCTTCCAAGGGACCTATAAATATCCGCCGTATTGATGGAGGGTCTTCATAGAATATGACGGCAGGATAAGGACTCCTCAGGGCACGTATGTTCTCGGTTTCGTCCTGGGAACGCCTTATGGCCTCAGCCAGTTGTGTGGCTTCCTCGGCAGATGAACCAGGAAAAAGAAGACTGTCTTCAGGCGGACTAGTAACGGTCTTCTTCCCCCGCTTTGGCCCGGAGCTAGTGACTGTAGAAGATCGCTTCCTTCCCCTTGCCGCCCGCTTTTTGAGCTGCTTCTCGGTTTTGACAGGGAGGGAAGACTTCTTTAGGACCTCCGCCAAGGGGATTGTTGGGTTCAAAATTTGCACCCCGGTTGACCGAGTCAAAGACAAGGTCAACCCCAAGTCAGGTGGGCCTAAGCCCAGGTCAAGCGGACCCATGCCCAAGTCGAGCCCGCGGCCAGCCTCCTCCATGTCAAAATATAGATCATGTAATAAATAATTTTTATGTAATTTTTTATGCATGAATGTATGCAAAATGGGTATAAAGCTAAATTTCTGTAAAGCCCATGGCTTATGTGCAAAAAGAAATGGCACATGAGTCATGGGATGGGCAAAATGCCATTTTGTAAAGCCTAAGGGGCTATATGTAAATATGTAAGCCTATATAAGGCAACATGATGAAAATATCTAATATACTTTTTTCATTCCCCTCAAAATCTAGGGTTTGGGCCTCTTTCCCCTTTCTGAAGGTTCTAAACCTTCTTCTTTCTTTTGAATTAAATCAAGAGTTTTACTCTTCCTTTTCCAAAACTAAATAGTTTTTCACCACAAAACCCACAAAGTGGAGCTTAGATCTCCCATCAGATCTCAAAAAGAAAAGATTTTTAAAATTTCATATCTCTTGATCTTCAAGATCCTGTCAACAGAGGAGGAAGAAGGAGGCCCATCTCCGAAAACCCCATTTTAGGGAAGACCCAGGGCTCCAAAGAAGAACCCCTTTCATCAACTCCAAAACATCTTAGGAGTTTAACTCCTCACACACACACACACACACACACACACAGAATAATAAGTGCTCCTTTCTGGGAGTACAACTCCCATTGCGGGGACCAAGTCCCTTTTGCCTTCCGAGCGTCCACGTGCCTGGCACGTGAGGCGTTAGCGCCCTTGCGCTCAAAGCACTAGCGCCCGCGTGCTGACACGTGGGCCGCTAGCGCCCTTGCGCTCAAAGCGCTAGCGCCCAAAGCGCTAGCGCCCGAGCGCCCGTGTGCTGATATGTGGGGCGCTAGCGCTAGCGCTCTCGCACTCAGAGCGCTAGCGCCCGAGCACCCACATGCCTAGCACGTGGGGCGCTAGCACTCTTGCGCTCAAAGCACTAGCATCCAAAGCGCTGGCGCTTCTTCCCACGCATCCTTTGGATGCCCTTTCCCTTTTTCATATATATATATATATGTATGTATGTATGTATGTATATATGTATGTATATACATGCGCGCGCGCACACACACACACACACACTCTACAACACTGTCCCTCTCAAAAAAAAATTGGGCCGGGGCGCTGCCCCGCATCCCGCAAGGGGGCTGCTAGCCCCCTTGACCCCCAGCCCCCTATCCGGGTAGCGGGACCCTCGTAAAAACTCTGCGTGGCCCCCGATATATCCAAAACCCCTCTAAAACACAACACTGCACATTGAGTTCGTATGACCAGTTTAACCCATCAATCGGAGGTTCGCTCGCTCCAAAGGCAAGGGGTAATTAACGGCAGCTTAGTCCGCAGCTGCCGGAGATTCGGATCCCCACAATCAATAAACCCCAGCCTACCCTAGGCAGAGAGAATCTGTAGTACGCCTGACAAGCGCGCGCATATTCCCATCTCAATGGGGTGACGAAAACACCCTACGGGGATATTATCATCAGAGCTAGGTGTTACCTCCGAAACAATTACGGTATTCGTCATCGGTCGTTCAAGTGAAGCCTCTGTTGGCAATGAGGCGTGAAGCCTTTCCTCCTCTCCGAAGGTTCTAAGTGAAGCAGCAATGGCTTCTTCTGTGGAGGCACCAGTTAAAACAGCAGGCGTCAGTCAAAGCATGATAAAAAAATGAACAGCGGAGAGATAAGGGTGAAGTATACCTGACTGTGCAAGGGCGGCCAGTTCTTTTTCAAGGATGGTTGACTGTTTAGAAGCTTCGATGGCAGCCTCCAAATCGGTATCATCGAGCGTCCCGAATAAACCCTCATTGGTCCCATATTCGCTCAAGCCTTCGCTAGACGGAGCAAGGGGCGTCGAGCCTAATATGGTGTCCAAAGAAAGTACTTATTTCTTTTCTTGTAAGGACAAGCGCCGGTGGCCGATAACACGAGTTTGCGTTTAGTAGACGCCTTTGGACGACGCGTCCCAATTTCTTTTCCTACGTCCGACTCGGGGGACACGGCAGCCACCTCATTTTTAGGCACGCTGGATGGGGGTAACCTGTGCATAGGGCTTAGCACGTGTGGGGGCTCAACTACAGTGACCTCTCTCAAGGGAGGATGAACAATGTTTCGTCGCTTCAGAGGAACATTTCGATCACCAGCCGGCACTGCGCCCTTGCGATCAAGCAGCAATCGCTTTTCCTTCCTAATGACGGCACCCATCAAATGTTGGTACCACGCCACATACACATTCAGGGCTTGCGGAACACAACTCGGTTCGCTGATGAAGAAGTTAGACCCTGTGTTCAGGCGCATAAATGATGTAGTGCGCTCCGAGTACTCTCTTCAGCGGCAGCCGGTTCTTCCAAGAGAGCCTCAAGTGGGATGCCCTGATTGTAGCTTAACTGCTGGGCAAAGCGATGCAGGTTATACCTCATAAATAAAGCCGAGTCATTCATCTTAAATACGAGAAAGCCCAGCCGGATAGAGTACAGATGAAGAATCTCCCGAGCTTTCAAGACGAAGGCCCCATCTTTAAATATATCCTGCAATGGCAGCACCGTCTTCCCCGATTCCTGGCCGATGGTCAAAACTTTATCAGTAAAGGACATGCCATCTCCAACCGTGCGCGGGCGAAGAAGCAAGCCTCTAGCTTCCCGTTGCGTTGGAGTCATAATAGAAGCGCCAACCAGTCGCATGATCTGAGAGAACCTGCACCTGTCATAAAAACCCGACCTCTTGTGGATGCCAAAGACGCCTAGCACCTGCAACTCGAGCCATGACGTGAAATAATGCATCGGTAAATTTACTGACTGCACCCCTGGCTCAGTGGTATCCGCTGCCAAGCTGAGGCTGTGATACACATGGGCTAACCCAGCGATCCCTACAGCCACTTGTATCCCAGCAACCATCCGATGCCCAGGATAGAAGACGGACGGCCTCATACGGCGAGGGTGCATGGGAAGCGCAAACCAACTCAGCCATAACCTAAGAAACCCAAAAAAGAACGTTTCTTCATCAATCCCAGGAGCCACCAGCTCTGCAAAAAGGATGACTGGGGTATCGGGTAGAAAGAAGCTCTTCTGATCCGCCTCCGCCGCCGACAGGTTGCCCAAACCTAAGCCAAAGGGGTCGTCAAGACTGGCGAATTTCTCGACTTCTTCCTTCAATACTTCTGGGCGAAGAAAATCAGTGATAAAAGCCGTAAAATTAACTCCACGACCTTTGGATGCAAGAGAGAGGTTCTCATAGATATTCAACACCTTTATCAAACTCGGAAATTGGTGTTGAATAGCGTTCTCGGGAGTAAGATCCATTACTACTGATTTGGTGGCGAAAATATACTCATCCGGGGGAAGCAATTCCTCATAATGTTCTCCCCTAACGGGTAAACCCGAGACTTCTGCAAATTCCTCCAAAGAAATGGAGACTTCTCGATCTGATAGGAGGAAGGTGTGGGTCGGAATGTTCCACTGCTCCAGAAATGCCCTGACCCACCATGTAGGAGGTGTGGAATATTGAAACAAAGAAGCGTAAACGGCGAGATATAATCCGAGCTTCAGCAACTGTGATTTCTTCGCCGATAAAATATACCGAGCCCACTGCAAGTATCCGGCCGGATGACGGGGAGTTAGTCCGATGTTGTAGGGTTGTCCCCAAGGGCGCGACTCGTCCTGACATATGCGCCGTCCTAGAGTGTCCAAGGCCACCGGCGGCTGCACGGGTATTGCGGCCATAGAAGGCCGAAGGAGACCCTCTGAAGTCCAGTTGACCTCCTCCACAGCGTAATTTATCGGAGGTGCATCTGCATAAGCGATCGCCGAAATAGGCTCCGAGGGTGTCGCACTGGAAAAGCTCCGTCGGCCCATGATAATTTGATCGTACCATTTACCCCATACATGAAGACTCTTGTGCTTCGGGTCATGGTCTTTGATAAGTGCAAAAACCTCTCGGTCTACGTGTGCTTCAGAGAATCCGCCTTCTGAGCGAATGAACGGGATGGAAGTGTCGAAAGACATGGTACCTGCGCAGAAAAGAAAGAATTTTCATCCACCAATGCTATAAATTAAATTCTATCACTAGGTACTATAAATCTGTACTGCACTGCAATGCAGTCAAAAGGGACCAAAGGGGACCCACAAAATCTAGATGACAGTTCATCATTAATAAAACAGCCTCATCATTTGATGAGGCTGCCATTAAATGAGGAAATCCTCAAGAAATTCTCATTAAATGAGAAATCCCTCGGGCAGAGAAGTAAAACTCCCATTAAGAGCAGCGCTCTTCACTAGACAGACATCTGTCAAAGTCTAATGATGAAGGAATAAAATTCCTCAAGAAAATCCTAAGAGCCTTACTTTGAAAAGATGATGGAATAATCCATCACGAATAAAATTTCAATTTGATCTTCAAGATCCATAAACAAACTCTTAAGAGTTCTTCTATATGATCTGAAAGGAGCAAGGCTCCTTTAATGGATTAAGAAATCATAAGCAAGATCCTTTTAGATTTGTGATTCCAAGAGAGCAAAGCTCTGTTAATAAAACCCTAAAATAGATTTTCTTTAGATCAAAGATCTATGAAGAGCAAGGCTCTGTTAATGGGTGAAACCCTAAAAGATGTTTCAAAAAGATTTAATCTTTTACCTAAAAAAATCTGACAGAGTTCTGTCCTTAAGAAAATTCAAAAGAGGAAGAGCTGCGCTCTGAAGGAGAAAATAAATTTTCAAGAAGGATTGAAGATAAACAGAAGTCAACTCAAGAGCCAAGGGTCCTATTTATAGGCACTAAGCGCCGTTTCAATTCCTCAGTTGATCCAGGAGTGGAGATGCTGCGACTGTTGCACCCACGTATGGGCCCCATGAGCGCAACGATGGGGGGGCATTTATTTCCCCAATTAGAGCAAATCTTTGTTCAGAATTCAAAATTTGAATTAAAGCTGCGCTTTTATAATAGCGCTGCGCTACAACTAGCGCACCTCGTGCAAAGCGCATAGGCGTTAGCGTTAGATGCGTTGCGCTCCAAGTAGCGCACCACGTGCAAAGCACGTATGCGTTAGCGCTAAGAGCGCTGCGCTCCAAATAGCGTACCATAGGAAGAGCGCATAAGCGCTAGCACTGGAACTAAATGTTCCTCACCGTTGGATCAAATATCCAACGGATATGATTAAATCATCAATTAATAAGAATGAAATTCTGTTGAATCTTTCCAAACAGAAAAGATTGTGCCTGAATTTGGAACACCGTCGGATCAATGATCCAATGGTGATTAAAAATCACTAAAATACAGAACAAATTCTGTAAGGGGGAAAGATTTCTCAATCTTGTTAAAAACAAGAAAATTATCTTCTGTAAACCAGAAGCCCTTGGATCAAAGATCCGACGGTGGGGAAATTCCCAAATCAATTAGAGAATAAATCTCTTTAACCGATTGAACAAATCAGCTTGCCCTATATAAAGGCCCCGAGACTTCAAGTCTCAGAGAGAGGAACCCCCCCATAAACTTTGAGAAAAGCTCAGGAAGAAGAAGAAGCTCTCGGCAAAGAAGACAATTCTTTTCAAGGTAAAAAAGAATAGAAAGACGAAATCATCTCAATATAAAAAGAAGTATTTACTTTTTTCACAGATCATAGATCTATAAGACAAATTGTCTTTCACAAAAGAGATTATGAACATCTCATTATAAAGGTGGGGAGAATTATTCAATTCTCTTAGGATCACAGATCTATAAAAGCAAAACCTTTCATCAAAAAGAGATTGAAATATCTACTATAAACTAAGAACTTTGTTCTTAGAATCTTGAGATAAATTCTCTTATAAAAAAAAAGATAATCTTCATAGCGTAAAGTTAACCTAAGAAAAGCCTTAGCGCTTCTAATCTAAGAAGAGCCTTAGCGCTCCTAATTTAAAAGTGCCTTAATGCTCTTCATCTAGCGCAAAGCGCTGCAGTGCCATAGCACTTCAAACACAGCGCACTGCGCTCATTGGCTCGCGCTAAGCGCGCCACGTGCTCCTCACGTGTGTGCTACATTACTAAAAGAGCTTTGCGCTCATTATATGGCACCAGCGCCAAACGCCTCAACGCTTCAACTATAGCGCATCAGCGCTCTACATCTAGCGCAAAGCGCTAAGCGCATCAGCGCTCTTTATTAGCGCTTTAACTATAGCGCACCGCGCTCATCGACTGGCGCTAGTGCCAAGTGCGCCACATGCTTTTATGTGCGCTTGGATAGAACATAAGCTGTTCTTTGAATAACCTGGAGCTATGATAAATGCACAGCATTCAACTAAAGACAAAACATTGTCATAGACCAAACCAATGCTTAGCATTTTTAAAGGGATTGTACTCAAACAAACATCTAACAACTCAAAAACAAATGTTGAACATTGTAATTGAATAGACTTAGCCCAAATTGGCCATAAGTCCTCAATTCAGATTAATTGAGTTCATATGCTCATAAATCACAGATCTTAGTCCCAATTGGACTACAGGTCTCTCAACCCACATCGGTTTAAGGGTACATCTCTGAACTCCTCTGATATTTGTTGTTGTAATCCTTGAACGTCTTCAGAGAGGTAACAGGTCTCGACAACCATACATTTCATGGACTATGATCTGCTTAACCTGGACTGTGGGGTCCTTAAGCCTACGGACTATGATGTCCTTAATCTTGACTTTGAGGTCTTTAAACTCACGGACTATGATATCCTTAACCTTGACTGTGAGGTCTTTAAACTCACAGACTATGATGTCCTTAACCTTGACTGTGAGGTCCTTAACCTCACGGACTATAATGTCCTTAACCTTGACCGTGAGGTCTTTAAACTCACGGACTATGATATCCTTAACCTTGACTCTAGGGTCTTTAAACTCACGGACTATGATGTCCTTAACCTGGACTGTGGGGTCCTTAAATTCATGGACTATGATGTCCTTACACTTTACGGAATGTGGGGTCCTTAAACTCATGGACTATGATGTCCTTAAACTTTACAGACTATGACATCTCTAAACTAGACTATGATGTCTTTAAACTCCATGGACTATGATGTCCTTAAACTTCTGGACCGCAATGTCCCTAAACTAAAACAATAGAGCCCAAATGCTCTTTTGTTGGATCTAAATGATCCTGTTAAGTAGATCTTAATCTAAAATTAGACTAATGTATCCTTAACAAACATTTAAGTTGATCTTAGTCTCAAATAAGATTAACTATCCTTAAACCCAACCCAAACCCAAATCTAAGAAAATACGAATTTGGACTAATCCCCGCCCTATGGGCGACAACATAAATTAGTCTATACAATTGTAACACCTGAGTTTAGGGTTAGCAGTAATTGTGTGTTAATGTGGGGGTTTTTGGTAAAAAGTTTACCAAAATGGGTTTCTAGTAATTTATCTGGTTTTATAGTTATTTTTGTAGGAATTTATCTCGACCGTACACACTTGTGCACGATAGCTAGGGTTAGGCTTAGAGTGACCTAAGTTTGGGTGTGCATGATGGGTTAACCATGTTTAGCCCACCATGGTAGGATTAGGGCCTTGCTTAAGGTAATTGAGTTGATTTTGGAGCAAATGAGTTTAACTAGGGTGGTTGGCTTTGACCAAGGGTGCTTAGGATGTTTCAAGTTGACTTGCTAGAGAGAGAGAGAGATGTGATGGTTGCCATGATGGTTTAAGTTTGTGTCACACCAAACCTTTTTAGCATGTCTCTTCACACTCAAATCCCTCTCACTCACACCCTCACATCAGCCCTATTTCCAGCATTTTCAACCCCTAAAAACATCAGAACAGCCACCAAAACAAACCCCATCAGCTCCTGAAAACCAACATCAGCACACTTCAGCCTGATAAAACCAGCTTCAGCCACCCATTTTTGCTCCAGAACAGCACTCAACTGCTGCACAAACAGCCCTATCATCATTGCAACAGCCCACTGCTTAAACAACACACACCCTCACACCTTTAGCCTCCAATCCAACATTATAACCTCAGTTCCAGCTCCTTTCTTCAGCACTGCAACAGCAGCAGCTAGTTTTAGCAAGCAGTGAAGCAGATCAGCACCTCTTGGTTGGAATTTCAGCTCTTGGAACAGTAGGAGCATCACTCCAGCAGCACACCACTCCCTCCTTTTTCTTTCCTCCTTCAACTAGGATCTGTAGAGGTATATTTTCCCCTAACCCAACTTCTCTTGGCTCATGTTATGGTTCTAGTGTAGCTAGTGTTTATATTATGTAGATTAGTGCTAGTTGTAGAGATTTGGGGTGGGATTTAGTCAAGTAATGGTTTTAATGGTTAGTATAACCTTAGTAAGTGCTGTTAAGGCTAGTGGAACCAAGATTTATCCAAGTTTTCACCAGAGTAACCAATTTGCCCGACTTGGCGTAAATTAGAGATTTTATGGACTTTTAAGCCTCTGTGGGATCTGCTGTTGACCCGAACCTTAAATCATAAAATTATGAAGACTGTAACATAGTGACCTTAGCAGAGACATACACACAGAACACGGGGACCCACCTCCAAAATGAGGCTGCCGGTTTATTCCTTCTGGCAGCAAATTGCGGCCAGAACAGGGGCTAGGGTGTTGGGTTTTTGGCTGTAGGGTTCTTCTGGGTAGCTTAGGCTTTTGGTATCTGTAACTTTTGCAGTTTGGCCCAGAGGCAAAATCTGGAGCTATAAACGCATTTTCGATGTTTATAACCTTGTGCGACACGCGCGTGATCCGCGTGGTTCTGTGGCGCGCTGCGCGCCACAGCGCGTCGAGGTTGGTTCTGGAGAGTTCACACGCGTCGCGATGTGTCGTATGCACACGCATTTAGGTTCACGCATGCGTATCCTTTTTGCGATAATTATACGATTTTGGTGATTCTTGTGGGTTGGTGTTAGGTAATGTTAGTAATAGTTAGAATAGCCTAATTAGGTATGGTTAGGACCAAGTTAACCTAGGAAACCACAGATTACATAAAAATACCCTAAGTTTTCTATTGGTACAAAACTTGATGTTTTTGAGCAAAACATAGCTTTTTGAGATCTGCTGCTACCCTTGTAGGTTCAGAATAAAATTGAGTGGACCATAGCCTACTGGTGACACACTAACCCAACTACCAGAGCCCGACCCCACCACCTTCAACCCAGGCCGCCAGAAAATTCATTCTGGCCACAAATTGCAGCCAGACTAAGGAGTTAGGTCTTAGGGTTTTTTCTACAGGTGTCTGCTACATTTTATAGGTCTCTGGTATACATAGTTTTGCAATATTTTGATCTGGGTAAAATCTGGGGCACTATATTGTTTTCTGGTGTTTTTGGTTTGCGCGATACGCGTGTGGTTCTGTGATTCGGCGTATCGCGGCGTATTGGGTTAGGCGCTAGGCACATACACGCACGTTTCAGCGTATCGCACACACGCGCGTCAATTCGTGACACGAGTTCTCGTTTTGTTTTATCGCGTATGCAAGATTTTGATTATATTTTGATTTTTGTGTAAATTCCAGGTTCGCAGGCGGGTACGTCAGACGCCGCCGGGAAAGGGAAGCAGGTGGTCGGCTATACTTAGCACACGACCAGGTGAGTAGATTTAACATCTACGGGGAAATCGCCCGTATGGCGTTAAGCGTCAGGGCGTAGTAGGATGTTTAGTTTTATATGTTCATGCAAACATACTAGAGTAGCATACCCTTGTTACATATATAGAACTGGTAGTATAGAACACTGCACTGTCACTAACGGTACATGCTGCACGAGCACGATCTATATGCTACGCTCACACCGTTAGTGATTGCCATGACACTCACAGTATAGGATTGTTAGAAATTATATGTTATATTAAGTCCATTTCACTGATGTTGTCATGATTTGCCATATCCGCATATGCATATTTTTACCATGTTCACCTTGTAGCTCATCATAATGCTCATATATATATATATATATATATATATATATATATATATATATATATATTGGACACATATGCATTATTTCCACATTAGAGTACGTGTATATTGCTACACTCACTTAGCATATTTAGCTTCTCGCACATCCATACCTATACTCATTTTCATACGAAACATACATGGATGATATTGACTTGACTTAAAAACTAAGGGACCGCATTTGGTATTTTCCAAACTGGGTATTTTTAGAAAAAGAGCGGTTTTTCCCTTTTCTTCCATACGACACATGGCATGGATTTACGCATTAGATTGATTCATGTGATTTCTGGATTTTGGAAACCGGAGTACTATTTTAAGAAAAATACGCACTGTTTAAAAACCCGGTTTCCCTTGATTTGATATTTTAGTGCGTCCACCATGTGTTTTCTCGGTGCTAGAGCGATACATGGAAACCCGAGTCGAGGAGCTGGACGAGACCGATTGCGGGTACATGGTGGACCCGGTATGGTATCCCGGGGCGAGAACGGATCGCTGTGCAGTATACGGTGAGCCTGGCAGAGGGACTACTACCTACCGGTGATTGGTTGGACCTGGCGGTTATTCGGAAGATACCGACCAGAGTCGAGAGATGGATACGGGACGACTCGTACTGCAGGGGCCGAGGGCCGATACTGCAGACAGAGCCCGTGGGCTAACCCGGATTGACGGATGCCCGAGATATGAGGTTTTGCGTGTCGATGCTGGACACGAGTTTCTTGATATTTGGGTGCCGATGTTGGGCACTCACGATTTTATGAGATTACAGGATTTGAGGGCCGATGTGGATGACGGCGCCTGAGTTGTATTGGGATTGGGGTGTATTGACAGACCCCAGTTATGTTTTCCACGCTGACATTCCGTGTAGACATTATTTCTCCCCATACTCAGCATTTAGCACTTGACATCTCGTCCTGTAGCTAGCATACCTGATAGAGTATACATGCTTGCATAATATCGCATACCCTGCTCATCATGTATAGGGTTGTTAGATTATATTGCCATGTCTGATTATCACATATCTTGCTTATTACATAGGGATGTCATTTGATCGCACTTGTTGCATGATATTGAGCATCCAGTTCATCATATAGATGTTACCTGTTGGCATAGACTAGAGTATCGCAGCACGTGCATACTCGCGATTACCTTTATATGTTATCTACTACTTACGAGTTGGCAACTCACCCCCGTTGTGCCACAGTATTTGCAGGTTGCCCTTTGGAGTAGTCGCGGCTGGCTGTTCACCGCACCTTTTGACACAGATACCATTGCTAGTTGGTGGGTTTTTGTACGCTATCTGTTTACTTTCAGTTGTATATTGATGTATCTAGTATTCTCCATCTACCTTCATGTATTGACTTAGAGACAGTTGTGATGACGATATATGTTATCTTGTACTCTGGTGTCGAGCTCGTTGTGAGCCGACTTTATTTATTTATGCAGTCTTATATTTCTTGCTATCCTCATTTCATTTTTACTTAGTCGTATCATCATCATTGTGATGCTCTATTTTGACAAATTCTTTTATAAGGTAATGTCGCACACAAATAAGATTATTAAATAACACTTGAACTTAAAAAGGATTTTTTTCTACTAAATTAATAAAAAGGGTTTTCTAAATATTGGTAACCGTTTTTACAAAAAATATTTTAACACTCTACATTTATATGGTTTTGATTTCTGGGTTTTCGGCTTACTTAGTCATGTTACGCCTTCAGACGTTACATGGTTAAGTGCCGGTCACGGGCCGAACTTTGGGTCGTGACTACAATCCACGGGCAACCAAAAACAAAATAAACACACATGACACGAAGTGACCATCTGGAGAAGAAGAAAGTAGTTACCGTGATGCGGTAGCGTAATTAACTACAGGGGCTTACGCCTGCAGGGAAGAGCGTCACCACAATCAAAAACCCCTCAACGAGGGGGAATCTGACGAAGTCTGCTACATCGGCCGCATCCGTCTAAACCTCCGATACATGGTGTCATAAATCAACTTGGCATCTTCGGAGAGGTGGACAGATAGCACCAAATAGCACTGCCCCCAAAATTCAGGCCGGACATCCCAATGTCCCGGTCGCATCTTTCGGCGGAGAACACCAGATTATTAAATCAAGTTTTGATTTAATAATTTTTATATTTATTATATATATTCTAGTATTATTGTTCACTGTTCATTTTCTCTCTCTTAGCTATTCGTATTTTTATATGGATACGCGTATATATATTTCGATACGTATAACGGGTTGTATTCCGTATTTATACGGAATACTTCTAGAAGGAGGATACCTCATTATAGGAATTTCCTTTTTAGGAAATTATTAATGAGGTGGCTTAGTGAGGTGGAAAGATGAGCATGGTAGAAAGGGATGGGCTTCTTTGTTTATTGCTAAAATGTTATATCACATTTTATTTTATGGTTTGGAAAGATTGCTAGGGATTTGTATCAAGTGCTCTCTTGATAATTTTTGTTTTTCGTTTATGTATCGGTCGTGGTTGCCGCGACGAGGGCACTAAGAACTTTCAGTGGTATCAGAGCTACCAGACAGGGATGCCGACCCTGGGGGGTTCTCACTGTGGTGATAATAATGGTGAAGCGCAGGCTCTTACCCTAAGGGTGCCCCATGCGGTTATATGGTCCGGCGGGCTGTAGTCTGTCGTATGGGGACTACGTAAAAAGTAGCCTCTGAGAGATCTATGGGCATCACGGTCTGTTTCCGCTGCGCTAACTGACCCTTTAGTAAGTAGTGTCTCCATAACATCAATACGAATATCATTGTCGTTAATTTCCGAGTAATGCGTCGGGCAATTCTTCTCTAAGGTCTTCAGCTGTTCGACACATTAGTCATCAACAGTCCTTGCTACACTAAGCATTCCTTGCTACACTAATACACTATCCAATCTTTTTCCAATGCATTGATATGAATTACCAACTTTCCTGAACCGTTCGAAGCAGTTAAAACATGAGCGATCATTAACATATACTTCAACTTGTCGAAACTTGCACACATTTCTCAGACCAACCAACTGGTCATCCTCTCTGGTCAACTTGGTCAACAGCACCATTATCCATGCGAAATCTTACACGAACCTCCGATAGTAACCAGCGAGTTCAACTGATGCTTATTCGAAGTTCCCTCGGACTCTTTCAATCTAAAGTTGCCGTGGTCCTTCCTGGTCTACTACGATCTCATCTTCCGATATTTTATCATCCAATCACTTAATTTCATCGATTCAAAATGCGCATTTGCCCAACTTGGCATCCCACCGGGCTTCAAGAGAATCAAAGAAAGGAGTCGGATTTAACTTTCAAGGTAAGATATAGGTTTCGAAATAATTGAACAGAGAGAAAAACAAAGTAGTACAATAAAATCAAGAAATGGATCAAGGGTAGGAATCTCAGTTACTTAAACAGAGTACCGCATTGTAATCATGCTGTGGTACATGATTATAATCACATAACTCCATCTAAGTCACCAAAATCCTAGTATCATAATCAATAGAGTACGATTTAAGAATACATAATCAAGAAGATTACAGGATACGATCAACGGCGATGAAAGGTTTGCAATTTCGTTTTCCTTCCATCGAGATACGATCGTTAGGAAAAGTAAGAAGGAATTCAAGGAATAGGATTAGGGATGAATCATAGTGCAAACGTTACATTCTCGCTCTAATATCAATTTGGGCATGTAAGGTACCAAGACAATCCGTACCCAAACTACCTTGCATCTGCCGGTATCAATCACTAGGCAAACCGCACAACAAGTCTCGGCCACCGAATACGACGGGACACTCCTGATGCTCCCTTCTAGAAACAATCTTCCCATCCCGTGTAAGTCCCAGATCAGATCTAGAAATAACATGCTGCAATCTATGTCGATTTTATTTAGAGGGTAGACCAGCTAGTTGGAGATATAAGTGACGGGATCAGATAATAATAATACTGGGAAGGAGTTAAATGAGAAAAATATTTACTACCATCTCCTTAGAAGTCTCCACTTCTACAGTACAAATAATGCTCCAGGAACATCACTTCTAAAAAGATATCTTGAGAACAGGTGTCGATCTGATGGTCAGTAGCTCTACAACCAAAACACTGCCACTTTACTTTCGACCATACCGCCCAGTATGTCCTGGCCGCCGGCAGTAGTTACAGGATCAAGGTATTCTTCAAAATTGAAATAAATGGCCGCTTCATTGGAAAGTTCCTTGTCTCCACCGGAATACCCCTACATGTTGGAACTATGGTTTTCTTCTGTACTACCATACATGATAGAATATACTACTGATGATCACCTCTCCCTGTGTTCGTGGGTCTTTGTTGCCCCCCAATGGTAATGGTAGCAGTCTGTTGGACCGCCTTCAAACTCTCCTAAAACGCCATAGTCCTTAAGTTAAGGACAGAAGGCGAGTTTAACAAGAAAAACAAGATTTAATCGAAGCAAGGAATTCAATGAAATCAAGATTCGATAAAGACACATTCAAGAATTTGAATGGCAAGGCAATAGCTTGGTAGGACATGTTCCTATATTCTGAGATTTACGGTTAATGAATTGGGTAGAATACCCAACTACAAAATGAACCAAGCCCAACTAACCTAACCTTAGGCTCTGATACTACCAAAATCTTGTAACGCCCCTCTTCCCAAAATGCAGAAAAATACCGGATATGACTTGGCCGGCCATGATACCTATAGTAAGGAAATTTCATTCCATAGCCACATTAAGGATGTCGCAGTAATCAAGCACAGAATAAAATCTCTATATCTAAACATGTCCAATAGCCACAATAAATAATATCGGAAACAATAAGGATACAAGAAAATAAAGAAACAATATCCTAATCGTACCCCTTACGGGTTTACAAAAATAAACCCACAACGTGCAATACTGGAGAAACTAAACTATAAAAACTATCCCAGCAGGACTCTCCTTACTGGTCGGCAATCCTATTGAAGTACTCTCGATCCTCCCGTGCTAAATACAAAAGATCTGGGTCATGCAAAATCCAGGCGTCAGTGCGTCATAAATATCATTAATAATAATATAGTATACTATTGCAATAACTCAATGTCATGTATATAAGTAGCAAGCAACAAAAATAACATGAAATGGACGAACAATATATAATGGATCAATCATATCAGTGTATCCTATGGGTCCATGTCGCTATGTTATCTATCCTAAATGTATTTGAAATCAATTAATGTACTTGTGGGGTGTTTTTCGTCACCCCATTGAGATGGGAATACGCGTCGCTTGTCAGGCATACTATAGATTCCCCCTGTCTAGGGTAGACGGGGGTTTATTGATTGTGGGGATCCAAATCTCCGGCTGCCTCAGAATAAGTTGCCGTTAATTACCCCTCACCTTTGAGGCGAAAAAACCTCCGATTGACTGGTCAAGTGTTCATGCGAACTCAATATGCGCTGTGTGTATTTTTGTCTTGAGAGGTTTTGGAAATATTAGGGGCCTTGCAGAGTTTACGGGTGTAACGTTTTAAAAATAAATAAATAAATAATTAGATAAATAAAATCCTTTAGGTGAATTTTCTGATAATCGGTAAAATAAATCGTATTTTCCGTAAAACTCAACTACGATTATTTTTCAATATTGATTTAAATACGCCTATTTTAATTATGTAATTACTAGTATTTGGTATTTATTTAGTCACTTATACATTATTAGTTTACTAAAATATTTTGCGTAATTAATTAATTTTCAATATTTACATAAGCTTTTAATTTTACATTTAATTAGTGTAAATTACAAATTTGAATGGGTAAATTACATACTTAGGAATCATTATAAACTAAAACCTAGTGTTAACAAAAATTTTATCAACACTTTCCAAGACTTGTAGTTTCTATGGTTTAAAATGAAAATAAAATGAAATTTTAAAATAGGAAATTGATTTAAGATGCAATAATGAGTTTTGTAGGGGTTTTCTTGACTTGGAAATTTCTTTCACACCCACACACACCTCCATTACCTCAATGGCTGAGCAATTAGTGGCAGCGCCCCTCTCTCTTCACCAATTTCCCATCTCATTCTCACTTCCAAAATTAATAGAAAAGGAAAAAAATTTAATAAAATATGACATAAGCTAAAAGGTGTAATTATTGATGAGTTTCTACATACATCTACACACATTCCACTCTCTCTCTTTTTCACTTGCTTGCTGGCCGAGCCCTTCAAGCCCAAGCCTCCTCATTTCCCCCCTTCATCTCAACTCAAAAACTCTCCAAAAATTCAACAAAAATCCATAAAAAACACCACTAATTCCTAATTAAATCCTTACCCATTATTCTTTGCTCCTTCTAGCTTGAATTCTTGAGGCAAGAGAGCCATTTGGGAGGCTATGTGAGCATACTAGATCTCTTGATTTGTGAGGTATAAGCCTTAACTTATGTTTTGATTGTTGGTTAATTACTCCAATTTAGTTAAATTTGGTGTTTAATTTTGGTTCTAGTTACTAACTTGAAAATTCAAGTTTAGGATTTGGATCAAGTTAGGGTTTTTGATCATTTATTTGTGGTGGTGAGTTGTAGTTTAACATATTAAATCATGTAAAAGATAAGCTAGTTGCTAGTTGCTAATTGTTGAATTAAAATTTTGCTAAATACGTTATTTTTGCAAACTAGGTTTTAGAAACTAAATTAAAATGTGGGATTAAAAATCTAGTTAGGGTTTTAGCCCATCATTAAGATTTCCATGAGTGGTTTAACATGTTAAAATATGCAAAATTAAGTTTAGTGGTGGAATTGTGAATTTTTCTTTAAAAAGTGCTAAAATTGGATATTTACGCAAACTAGAATTTGGGTTTTATACAAATTGATGAGATTAAATTATGGAAATGGTTTATATAACCTAGTTATGATATTTAGTGAATATTATGACCATTAGTTTCGTTTAAACATCAAGTTTTAAAATGAAACGGTTAATTGACGCTTTCTAGGTTTTGCGAAATAGAACGATTTGATTGATTTTAAGGTTTTAATGACTTAAACCCTATTTTATATTATAATTAGTGAGTTTTGGAACTACGACTTGTACGTTCGTGTTTTATCTCGACCAATCGGCTTTTGTACGCCGATGTCGAGGGTTTTTCGGTTCTTTTGCATGAGCAGGTCATAGGTAACCTATGCGCGTTTCATGCGCCGTTTTGGTTTTGTTCGTGATTCGGTTTACAATATTATATATGTTTGCGTATAGGTACCCCTCACATAGACTTCGGACGAGAAAGAAGAGCTGGGCGATATCGACTTCGGCAGACAAGGACCAGGTGAGTAGATGTATATCTACGGGGGAAGTTGGGTAGATAGCGTATAGCACCCCCGCAAATGTCGAATAAGGATGTTACGTACTGTTATTAAGAAGTCGGACGTGACCTTAGATTTTTGGCGAGTAGGGTCCTATTCAAGACCTTAGATTGGACTAGACTGATTTAGAAAGACTTAATCAGAGGATGACTGCCTTGGAGGGAATTCGTAGGTTTCAAGTAGACACACACATGCACGCACACATACACTTGACTTGGTGTATGTGTGTGTGAATGTGTGTAGGTTTCTATATGTATATGTGTGTGTGTGTGTGTGTGTGTGTGTGTGTATAACATATACACGTGATATGGGGATCTTATATGATACATGGGGATGAGTCGATATGACTAGGCTTGATGCCGTGATTTATTGGATAGATGATCGAGTTATGACATGAGATGTGTTATGATAGTAGCGGATCGTTGGGCAATGAGATTATATAAAATATATTTATATAAACGATAATATGTGTTGATGACATTGAAACGAATGAGACGCTAGAATAGAACCCAGATGGTAATATGTGACTTAATCACGATACGATATATATGACATGATATTTTAGTGGATCATTTGACGATATATATTTACACAGACGATGATATATGTGTTGGAGATAGTGCCCTCAGAGTCGATTATTGGATCACAGGCACGTGATTGCATTGATTGAGGGAGGACCTATCCCGGTAGGACAGTCTTACTCGAGATGATAGTATGCTATCTGGTTTAACTTTATCATCGTGTACTGCTTTAGGTGACATGACAGGTCACTATTGCACGTTGATAGAGCCCCTAGGATTCTTGCTTAACTACCGGCAGTATGAGGGCGATCATATACGTGGGAGCTGGTAGTCTATAAGCACATCCTTAAAAGGTCCCTAGTCGTGGGAGTTTCGAGATAGGGCATCGATACTCCAGAGTAGACTAGTGTATACAGTCGAGACCCCGACGAGGGGCGGTGCTCGGTCTCACAAGCCACTGGTGTCAGTTGGTTCACCTAAGATGTATACAGGTGCTCATTGGGTTATGAGTACACCGGACAGGACTCGCCGGGAACATGCTAGTTGGTCTTATACCTGACGTCAGATAGCAGTTCCCTGGTGACATGTGCACAGGTTAGTTCATCGACCTGGGGATCGTCATTTGTCTCGTGTGAGTTCCCACTGTGCTTTGATTACTACCCTACCACGGCTCAAAGGAGTCGTGCAAACAGGTTTTAGTTGGGTACAGTCCCGAGCCACATGGAGGCAGTGAGCGGATCTTCAGGGGTTCGTCTCTCCCGGTATTGGGGGTGAGGTCGCGATGTGTCTAGGAGAGCCATTACACGAAGACCTTGGCCAAGGCAGGAGATTTACTGGTAGGTATTCCAGTAGTATCTCAGGGTGTTCTGGGCTACGCTCCGACACGACTTGTACCGCTTTTGGGGGTCTGACTTTTACCAACCCCCTAGGCCCGACATGCGATGCTCATAGACGAACGGACCGGACTGTACGGATATTGTCACTGACAGGCTCAGTAGGGTGTCAGGATGAGTTCACTCATCGACGTCCCTTTTAGTCAATAGCTGGTGGCCCGTTACGTATTGGCTTATACCTCTGACGTGCTAGTGGTTAAATCCACAGCCATAGTATTGACGAGTCTTTAGAGTCCGCCACACTTTCAGTTACTCAGCTTTCGGGCGAAACGCTGTAGAGGCCGTATGGAGATATGGCAGGGTCCGATCAGATACGTGCGGTATTGCACGGATCAGGATCGGACGGTTTGTACTAGTAGCCGTATAGGTATATGGCAGGGTTCGATCAGATACGTGCGGTATTGCACGGATCAGGATCGGATAGATATTACTAGCCGGCTTTGGTTTAAGCCGGATCCTAGTATAGTACAGTGTAGATTTTGTCTCATTGCATTTGTATCCGGACGGAATACAGATGCGGGTGTGTATGCACAGTATGGGGTTTTCCTGTAATTTATTACGGGACCAGTTTTCTGGAGTTGCCAGTTTGCATTCCGTTCCGGCCGGTTTTCCTTTGTTCTTTCCCGGCCGGACTTTTCCGAAGGAGGGTGTTATTTGCAAGTTTGCAAATAACACATTGTGGAGGATTTATTTGCAAGATGATTTATTATGATAGCATCTTTTTGATTCCATTCTTTTCACTTGCTTTTTGTTGATAAGAAAGGATTAGATGTGATTAGAGTTTGATGTGAGATGGTTATGATTATGTTTTGGATGTGGTCACCTCTTATGCTCCTACCATCACCTCCGTTCATGCTTCATAATCTTTCCACCACCATTTTCTAAGGAAGAGAGTTTTCATAAGAAAAAGAGAGAAGAAGAGAAGAAGAAGAAGAGAGCTTCATTCTAGAGAGTTTTCATAAGAAAAAGAGAGAAGAAGAGAAGAAGAAGAAGAGAGCTTCATTCTAGAGAGTTTCTTTCTTGATCTCATTTTCATGCTAGAAAAATGCAAGCACCATTTTTCTAATCCTTGTTTCCTCCATCATCCTCAATGGAAACAACATAACCCCAAAGAGACAAGCATCTTCTACACTACATTCTACAGCATATCTTGAGCATGTCGAGTTGCCGGCTTCATGCCCGAGTTGCCTCGGTATTGAGGCGGGAGCCCGTAAAAGACGCAGGCGATGTGGTGCCCTTCCGGCGAGGAGGCGACGATGTGGAGGCAAGACTTTCCGCGGGAGATCGGGACGATGACGAGAAGACCGGAGGACTCGGATCTCTCGGTATACTTCTCTTCCCTTTCTTGTTAGTAGCTTAGACTTGTTAATGGTTACGATCCGGGTGTTTAGTGCGCGGTGGTGCCGGTTTGCTAAGTCCGCAAAAAAAATTAAAGTTTATCACCGTTTCCGCATTTGGCCGTCGGATTGACGGCCGGGGCGCCGCCGTGCACTTACAGTGGTATCAGAGCCTCGCCATTAACATAGTCTAGCTTGGTGTAATGTGTTTTTCTGTTTCGATCGATCGAATGTTCCAAAACTGCATTTTAGTTCGCATCAGTTTCTGTTGAAAATTTTTGAAGTCTAAAAATTTTTCAGGTTGTAAAATATTGATGTACTGGAAAATTTAAGAGCTCTGTAAAAATTCGACGAAGTAACTCCACAGTGGGAGCGCGGAACCGCCGCGAAAACACCCTTCCCGCCGCCCTTCCGCCGCACACTGTGGAGATCACTTCACCAATTTTTTACAGAGGCCTTCTGGGCTTAAAATATAGTTTTTGGAATATTAAAATTGGGCCCAGGTTTTCTGTGAGTGCTACAGTTTTGATTGGGGGCCCACTTGTTAATTTTTGATCGATCGGATATTTTAAACACATTTTTCACAGTATTTACATTATATCTGCGACCGTGAATGTCACTCGATCGGTAAATCCCGTCTAACTGCTATAGCCCGGTTAGACGGATTTGCGAACGTGACTTTCACGTTGATGTTCTATGTTTATGCTGTGATGTTGCGGATCGGTCGGTGGGGATAGCCTGGATGCAATGCTAGTACAGTGCGGTTGTATTATGTACATTTGATATTGCGGGGCGAGCGTCCGACATGTGGACTGCCGTCACTGCCTGTTTGTATTATTCTTTTGGGGCACGACCTGGTTGCCGTCGATGTACCCGTTGTATGTATATTTTACTTTCTGTACTAGGATTACCCCGCGGAGGGGTGCACGGATAGCCGGGTTCTAGAAGGCAACAAGCCCGCATCTCATGGCATTGGGACGAAGGGGGCTTCACTCCAGGATTGGCTGGCTATTCGCCGCACTCATAGGGGGTATAGGTTTTCATTGCACAGGCTATCCACACGACCAGGGGAACGTCGGGTTTCAGTAGTGGCTCTGTGAAACCCGAGGATCCCAGATATCTGTATTGTTCTGTGATGCTGTACATTTCTGTGATGTTGCATTTTATTCACGCCTTGAGCGAAATACTATATATTGGTATATATATTAGTAGATGTTGTATATGTTTTTCATCCGCGCTAGTCCAGTCCCCGCTCTGCCGTTAGTTAGCTAACCTAACGGGTGATGACGGGACCCAGTGGCGAATGCGGATGGCATATACGTACGTCAGTATATTTTCGTTCTTTGTGGTGTGATCAATTGATGGGACTGCATTGATTCGGATCAATGCAAGTTGAAACAAACCTAATCTAATGTTGTTGGAACACTTTTCAAAAAGCTGTTATTGCAAGGACGTTCACTTTTGTTTTGCATCGTGGTATTCATTTGGAATATCCTGCTCCTCAGTCGATGAGGCAAGGGCCGAGATCCCTTCACCGGGAGTGACCCCTTGGACAAACAGTTTGCGTCAGGGCAATGACTTCACTATAGCCGATTACTTTTGCTTTGCATCGTGGTATTCATTTGCAATATCCTGCACCCCATTCTACGGGAAAAGAGCCGAGATCCCTTCACCAGGAGTGACCTCTTTAGTAAAGGTTTTCGTCACTATATTTTCTAAAAAGCTATCTGTTCCTTCAACGATATCAAGTTCATTACGTTAAAGGTTTTCGCCAGAAACCATTCGTAGCCCTCCGTCGTTTCATATGGATAGTCAATAGTATTCAAGCTGTGTTTGTTGGCCATAGTCAAGGCACAGTGTTTGGTAGCTGTTGGTTATTCATACGCAGCATAGATAGATGCGTTGGTTTGGGACAGTCGTATAGCCTTGTTGGCCCTAGTCAAGGGCTTGTACGGGTGGGTTCAAATCAACCTGGACAATGACGGGTAGAACTTGACATGTGACTTATGATTTGTTGGCCTTAGTCAAGGTCATAAGAGCATGGGGTAAAAATCCACATCGGGAGTTTCAAAAGAACTGAAACTTGCCAGATATGCGCATACCTTCTGGAGTGTTATAGCGTGAGCGGATTCCGTCACGTTATCATGCGATGATAGTTGGATCCCGATTCCCACTGATGAGTTGGTTTACTCCTCGGGTGACCCCGACTAATTCTTCTTTAAGGTTTGGAGGAGAATTTGAGGTACAGTGGGAGGTTTCCAGATTAGATAAAGGGATAACCATTCTGATCTAGGTTAGAGTGCACGCTGAGTGTTTCTTTTCTCTCTCTCTGGCAGCGACCATTGACCCGACCCTAGACTATGACTCAGTGACCAAGTTGACCGAACCTTCTTAACACTGGCTTTTGGATTGTCAGAGTCGCTGACCTCATTGCCACTCCTACTTTTACCCTTTTCTCCAGGACACCCCGTATTACTGCGAACGTCCACTTCCATTGGACAAAACCATCGTATGGTTAGATACGAACTCGAAGGAATTTATTCGAGGATGGTTTCCGGTTCTGGAGAAAACAAATAAGATTATTCAGTTGTCTTTTCCCTTTTACCTTTTCTCAAGTTATGAGTACTCCTTGGTTTAGGAGATAGTACACCTATTATGCAGATTGGATAGTCTTCTTCCAAACCTTAGGCTGGTGCCGACCGGTAGGGAATGAAGAAAACCAATTAGCCTAAACAGTGTGCAGAAGGTATTAAGATTAAGACAAAGCAAGGGATTAGTAAGAGGGCAAAGTAAATTGCGACTGTTATTCACGACCAAAACCAAGTATTTCTTCGCCAATCCTAAATCACCTTTGTATTTCTCCAGGACACTCCGTATCACTACGAAGATCCACAGTTTATTGGATACTCCATCGTATGGTTATATACGAACTCGAAAGGAACTTGTTCCAGTTCGGGGATGGATTCTGGTCCAGGAGGAATAAGGTTTATTCGGTTGCCCTTTATCTTCACCTTCTCTCGCATTGCGAGTGCTCCTAGGACTAGGACAGTACACCCATTATGCTTATTGGATAGTCTTCTTCCAAACCATAGGCTGGTGCCGAACGGTAGGGAAGGAAGAAAACCATTTGGCCTAAAGGGTGTGCAGAAGGTAACGACTAAAGACATATAAAGGGATTTGGAGAGGTGGCAAAGAATTATATGGTTATAGTTGTGAATCTGGATAATGGTAGAGGCATTACTAGGAATACCCAGATACCCCATCGAAACATTTCAATGTTTCAGTTTCAATGTGTACTGTTAAATGAAAACTGATTTCCTGATTAGACACTTACTCCAGGGTATGTATTTACCAGGTTTGATTCTCACATCTGTATGGTTTTACAGATGGTGAGTGGGAGTAAGTTATTGGGAATTGGGTGATCATCCTCATTATATCGGGATTCGTTGTAATCGGTGATATTTGAGGAGATCACCTGGGCTGTTTGCCGGTCGGCAAATATTTGGTTTTGAATATCCGCTGTTGTGCACCAATTTCAAATTGATATATCTGTACGTCTATTTTCATAGAGTGAGATATACCTTTTGATATTATGTCGATGACATTTACCTATATCAGTGGATGGTTAGGTAAGGAGCATTAAACAGCGGTGTAATTCTTCTTAACCATAAGTACAGTTTTCAACCTACGACACACAGTGAAAGAGTTGTTAGACTCAGCGGACTTATACAGAGTATTGTATGTTGTCCGGTGTCCATTAGGACAGAGGGGTTGGTCCTCATACTATATTCTGTTTACTTTTGACTTCTCTAGTTCTTAGACATGTGTTTCGTAGAAACACAGGGTCTAAGTTTTGAGGAGTTATAGGTATTTGAATAGAGTAGAGAACCAGGTGTAGCAAGTATCGGGATTCTTCAAAGTGATCGAAGATGTAGATACTTGTTTATGGTATTCAGTTGATAGTAATGATAAAGAGAAATTGCTTCTCTTTCAGGTTACTCATAATTGGAAGCATTCCTAAGTTGAGTAACGCTGATCGGCCTCTCTCCATTTAGTTGACATGCACTGGAGACAGCTGCATGATTTGAATCTGGTTCAATTAAATCAGTGCCTCTGGTTCTATATTGGATATAGAACAGTTCATATCTTAACGTTGTTAAGGTACGGGGAGTTGTCTGGCTTATGATTAAAACCAGACTCTGGATAACTCAAGGCACGTTTCTGTAATGGCTGTTTGTGGGTTGACCCAGGCTATGACGAGGGTTGATTTTCTACCATCTGGAAGATCAATAGTGATATTGTTCTTCACTCACCACAATTTTAAAAGAAATGCATTTTTCAGAAAACAGTAGTGGGAGTATGGTAGAACTGGAAGTGATTCCAGAACCGCAAACGATTACTGAAGATTTGATAAGGAACCTAAAGATTCAATCTGATTTGACATTCCATTGGCCACTCCGCAGATAAGGTGGGTAACTTCAGGCACCCGAGAGGTACTCAGGTAGCCTCAAGGACGGTGACAGGGAAGTTCTTGTTTACCCACACTTGCCATTGTTGTTGTTCCAGGCTGCGAGACCAGGCAGGAGGATGAGTATAGCGTCGTTCTAAACTAGTTTTAGAAGTGCACGTCTATATGACTCTGGCAGAGGGTTGTCGTAGTCAGTGGGAGCAGCGGAAGCATTGGTGGACATCAGGCTTATATCTATTTATAGACTAAAGCAGATGTAGCGGAGATAGATCATCTATTTCTGATGTGACAGTCATGGGTTTGACGTCATCAGAATAGGGGATGGATCTGTTGAGAAGGTAGTAGGGTGTGATATCCTGGTATTTGGATGACATACATAGAATAGGAAAAGAAATTCCTATACTACGATCGGTTATACTTTGGTCGTCACACAGTAGTTTCTCCACAAAGGACTTGAACATTATATCAAACATACTGGTTACTAGATCTATAGTTTTAGATCTAGATTTGGGTGGTTTCCCAATCAGGGTATTTTGACAGCATTCTAAGAGTATTTAGAATGGACGACTCCTGGCACGGTAGTGTACCTGCAGGTGATGGAGTCACCCTCTCTAAAGGTGTCTTATAGACTAAAGTAGAGAGGGATGTGCATGATTGGCAGATCACTTGCTTAAGCAATTGAGTCAATCATGAGATGTCAAATACCACACCAGATGTTGTTCTTGCACTGGATGCAATAAGTTGACATTGATCCAATCCTGGAGAAACAGTCGGAAGCAGTTTTAGAACATAAGTGGATGTTCTAGGGATATGATAACGACTGCCTCCTTTAGGAGACAGTTATCATTCCAGGCTTCCAAGGTGACATGGACGACAAGGAGGTTGTCAGAGTTATGTTTTCCCTCTGACGAGGGGCGGTATTTTGGACAGGTGGTCCAAGGCAATACTGAGGGTGGCATGGCGCAGGATACTGATTAAGTTCGGTTGACGATACAGTCTAAGAAGTTTGGATTTGGGGTTCATTCATGAGCTAGGTCCCATCAGACATCCAGACATTCTAAGACAGGTATTGCTCATTTCGGGAGATGACTTTCTCCGCGAACTTGAGATATAGAGAGACATAGAAAGAAACACCAGAGCGGATCCACTCACTGAGGCTATTCCTCGAACGCAAAAGTTTCGCAAACGACTTTTGTGAGACTGACAAGTAGAGGAGTTGGGTGTTCGGTATCACACGGGCTGTGAGTATGCGACATCGCAATAATTAGCCTTGAGTGCAAGTGGGAGATTGTTGGAGATAGTGCCCTCAGAGTCGATTATTGGATCACAGGCACGTGATTGCATTGATTGAGGGAGGACCTATCCCGGTAGGACAGTCTTACTCGAGATGATAGTATGCTATCTGGTTTAACTTTATCATCGTGTACTGCTTTAGGTGACATGACAGGTCACTATTGCACGTTGATAGAGCCCCTAGGATTCTTGCTTAACTACCGGCAGTATGAGGGCGATCATATACGTGGGAGCTGGTAGTCTATAAGCACATCCTTAAAAGGTCCCTAGTCGTGGGAGTTTCGAGATAGGGCATCGATACTCCAGAGTAGACTAGTGTATACAGTCGAGACCCCGACGAGGGGCGGTGGTCGGTCTCACAAGCCACTGGTGTCAGTTGGTTCACCTAAGATGTATACAGGTGCTCATTGGGTTATGAGTACACCGGACAGGACTCGCCGGGAACATGCTAGTTGGTCTTATACCTGACGTCAGATAGCAGTTCCCTGGTGACATGTGTACAGGTTAGTTCATCGACCTGGGGATCGTCATTTGTCTCGTGTGAGTTCCCACTGTGCTTTGATTACTACCCTACCACGGCTCAAAGGAGTCGTGCAAACAGGTTTTAGTTGGGTACAGTCCCGAGCCACATGGAGGCAGTGAGCAGATCTTCAGGGGTTCGTCTCTCCCGGTATTGGGGGTGAGGTCGCGATGTGTCTAGGAGAGCCATTACACGAAGACCTTGGCCAAGGCAGGAGATTTACTGGTAGGTATTCCAGTAGTATCTCAGGGTGTTCTGGGCTATGCTCCGACACGACTTGTACCGCTTTTGAGGGTCTGACTTTTTCCAACCCCCTAGGTCCGACATGCGATGCTCATAGACGAACGGACCGGACTGTACGGATATTGTCACTGACAGGCTCAGTAGGGTGTCAGGATGAGTTCACTCATCGACGTCCCTTTTAGTCAATAGCTGGTGGCCCGTTACGTATTGGCTTATACCTCTGACGTGCTAGTGGTTAAATCCACAGCCATAGTATTGACGAGTCTTTAGAGTCCGCCACACTTTCAGTTACTCAGCTTTCGGGCGAAACGTTGTAGAGGCCGTATGGAGATATGGCAGGGTCCGATCAGATACGTGCGGTATTGCACGGATCAGGATCGGACGGTTTGTACTAGTAGCCGTATAGGTATATGGCAGGGTTCGATCAGATACGTGCGGTATTGCACGGATCAGGATCGGACAGATATTACTAGCCGGCTTTGGTTTAAGCCGGATCCTAGTATAGTACAGTGTAGATTTTGTCTCATTGCATTTGTATCCGGACGGAATACAGATGCGGGTGTGTATGCACAGTATGGGGTTTTCCTGTAATTTATTACGGGACCAGTTTTCTGGAGTTGCCAGTTTGCATTCCGTTCCGGCCAGTTTTCCTTTGTTCTTTCCCGGCCGGACTTTTCCGAAGGAGGGTGTTATTTGCAAGTTTGCAAATAACACATTGTGGAGGATTTATTTGCAAGATGATTTATTATGATAGCATCTTTTTGATTCCATTCTTTTCACTTGCTTTTTGTTGATAAGAAAGGATTAGATGTGATTAGAGTTTGATGTGAGATGGTTATGATTATGTTTTGGATGTGGTCACCTCTTATGCTCCTACCATCACCTCCGTTCATGCTTCATAATCTTTCCACCACCATTTTCTAAGGAAGAGAGTTTTCATAAGAAAAAGAGAGAAGAAGAGAAGAAGAAGAAGAGAGCTTCATTCTAGAGAGTTTTCATAAGAAAAAGAGAGAAGAAGAGAAGAAGAAGAAGAGAGCTTCATTCTAGAGAGTTTCTTTCTTGATCTTATTTTCATGCTAGAAAAATGCAAGCACCATTTTTCTAATCCTTGTTTCCTCCATCATCCTCAATGGAAACAACATAACCCCAAAGAGACAAGCATCTTCTACACTACATTCTACAGCATATCTTGAGCATGTCGAGTTGCCGGCTTCATGCCCGAGTTGCCTCGGTATTGAGGCGGGAGCCCGTAAAAGACGCAGGCGATGTGGTGCCCTTCCGGCGAGGAGGCGACGATGTGGAGGCAAGACTTTCCGCGGGAGATCGGGACGATGACAAGAAGACCGGAGGACTCGGATCTCTCGGTATACTTCTCTTCCCTTTCTTGTTAGTAGCTTAGACTTGTTAATGGTTACGATCCGGGTGTTTAGTGCGCGGTGGTGCCGGTTTGCTAAGTCCGCAAAAAAAATTAAAGTTTATCACCGTTTCCGCATTTGGCCGTCGGATTGACGGCCGGGGCGCCGCCGTGCACTTACAATATGTTTGATGATATTGGGATGTATGCGATTATAGTACAGTACCCTTGATCATAATATTGTTTGATGATGATACTATACGAACAATGATGTATACATCTGATAGTTGACCCGTACCCCGAATTTGGGAAGCCGTACGATGGATTTTATCGTACGAGGCATAGATGTGATGATTGATCCGCACTCTTGACTCGAGGAAGTCGTACTACGTACGTGACGTTATTGAGGCTGGATAGTCGACTACTAGAGATATCGATTCAGACTTTAGATGGATTCTTACTTCCTATCGACTAGTTTTTTTTAGTTTAGTTTTTAGTGGGTTAGATAGATACTGGTTTAGGCTTGAGTCATATAGTTTGTAGTTATAAATGTATATTCTAAATGTGCGGTTAATACACATTCACCCTTGTATTCAGATTGTAATCATCGCTTTGCATGTTCATATATATGTTTCTTTAGTTAATATAAAACTCTTCCTGTTAAGACACCAGCACCATTGCCGATGATGCGCATGTTCCACGTACACTTATTTGCCGGCTCACACACATCATCATCGCTAATTGCCATGTCACATACACTTTAGTTAATATTATCTTTTATTGATATAATCAGCTTAATGCTAGACCAATATAATATTGTGTGATTACTCTCATGTGCAAGTTTAGACATTGCATTTATTACTTAGACACTTCCTGCATTCACATTTTCATGTTATCATGCAGTATTGTGGGGCTTATGCCGATACTCATTATTTACTTACTCATGATTTTGGGATTTTGGATTTCTACGAGATATTCGGATTTTGGGGAAAAACGCAAGAATATATATAAAAACTTCTCTCTCTCTCCCTCTCATTTTAAAATACAAGTTTCGGTTTTCTCTTGATGTATGTGTCGTCCACCATGAGATTTCATATTTTCTGTTGGATTTCGAGACCCGATTCGAGGAGTGGATGAACCGTCTCGGGTACATGATGGGCCCGGTATAGTACCCGGGGGCAAGAAGCTCGAGTTGTAGACGATGAGCTTGGCAAGGGAAGACTACCTACCAGTGATGTCTGGCGCGGTGGATATCCGGAGGATACCGACTGTTGTCGTGATATTTGATGATATGGGCCGATCCGGACTGACGGAGCCCGAGATATTGTGACTATGAGGTATTGAGACTTGAGATTTACATGTTTTGTGTCGATACTTGACACGGAATTCCATAGATTTCATTGATGATATTTCAGATTACCGTACAAATTTTACTATGATAAAAGTTAAAGATTTTTTATACAGATATATCCAGATTTCATGGTTGATTGTTTTACATTCTTGGTGCATGCATACTCATACACATGACATGTTACTACTTGAGGCACTGACACGAGCACTGAGCATTGCACTTACGCATAGATTATTACCATGACGCTACTAGATGACTAGTGATATATTAAGTATATTATTATGACCTAGGAGAGCGTCGTGCATGCGATTTCTACTCGTAGATGTTTTCTACTCACGAGTTGGCAACTCACCCCCGTTGTGTCAAATTTTCTTACAGGTTTCGATGTACAGGTTTCCTTGGCAGCTTGCTGGCACATCATTTCATTCAGGGTGATTTGCTTGGTAGGTTGGTTCACTTGCATCAGAACCACCGTTGTACTTTAATTATTTCATTTGTATCTAGTAAGCTCCATCAACTAGACTTGTATTACTTGATATTTTAGAAGACCGGTTGTTTTTATTTTGACCTTAGAGTCGCGCTTGTATTATTATGGGTTTTTTTCTGGTGGATTGGTTTTCTTCTGAGTTTTGAGCCTCGCCCTTCGGCGTTGTATATTAAAGTGCATTGTGTGGTTATTTCCGCCATTTGGCGTAGAGCTAGCTCCCGCTTGGGGATGTCTTTTTATTATTGCATATATATATATTCTTATTTGTACCCGTTTGGGACCAGTTTTTACAAAGAAGACTCTGCCGAAATTTTTGAGAAATTTGATGTTGTTTTTAAAACATGTTTTCCTGTACTTCTTCTTTTAAATGGTTTAGATTTCTTGGCTCCGGCTTGCTTAGATTACGATACGCCTCTAGACGTTTCGTAATTTAAGTGCCGGTCACATTCCATACCTTCGGGTCGTGACAAACTTGGTATCAGAGCGCTAGGTTTAACCTTTTGTCCAAGTCTAGGTTGACCTTGGTTGATGGAGTAGGTGACTTAGGTAGAGTGACGTACCGTGGGTATGATCCGCGGCATACTTACGATATGCTACTCTGCTTAGGAAACCTTAGGATGAATATTTCTTTGCATCATATTCTATTCGTTCCTATGATCTATCTTCGTCAATGTTGGATGGTGGTTTCTGTTACCATGGTCGCACGGGAAGAAGGAGCTGCGGCTCGAATGCGATGACCGTTAGGGTATCGTTTATTCCTGAGGATCGAGGCACTATTTAGCGTGCAGACGAAGGTTATTCACATGTCGTCTAGACGAAGTTAAAAGGTTCGAACAATTATCAGAAACCCATTTCCCCGAGTTTAAGGTATTCGGAAGAACATGCAGGTATTTCTATGGACCCTCTAAAAGAATGAAACCCTAACTCGACATAATGACCATGAGAACGCTGGTGAACCTTAGGGTTTGCGGCAGTTCCGCGGTACCATTAGTGAGGCTTGGGTTTGCCCTTCTACGGATGGTCCGCAGATACTGGGGCATCTACTGGATATTTTTAAAACTATACTTGAGTGTTGAGCTATTGGGGGATTTTGGGACATTGATAAATCGATCAAAAAGTTTAACGTAGTCCAGATATCAGGTGAAGGGATAGATTACGTGGGAGACTCCAGATATGAGCATAGCCGTTTGTAGCGCAGTAAGCACAGCTATAAGGAGACGAGTCTGAATCAGTCGACATTAGAAAAGGCGCACATTGACGATAGTGTTTACGATTGCGATTTGGTGATTTGAATTTCATATTTCCGTTATTTGGATTTTGGTATTTTGAGGATTTTGTTCTATGATTGGTATTTCCTATGTGTACATTCATTACACTCTATTCATGTTTCATATATCAGTGGTATTGATGTTGTTTTGTGCATACCCAGTGCACTCGATTTGGTTTTATACATTTTGAGATATTGATTTGATTTCGTGCATATGGGTTGCACATGATTTTGACGTATATTTTGACATAGTTTTCATGCACTTTTCTTACTGTGATTTCGATTTTGATATTCGGTATATGTTTTCGTGCACCAAATGCACTTGATTGAGATTCTTGCGCACATTTGGCGCACTTGATGCGATTTTGTGCACACCAGATGCACTAAATCGGGGTTTTGTGCATATTAGATGCACCAGATATTATTTTCGTGCATGCCTGTTGCACTTGATAGATGTTTTTTGTGCACACCCGTTGCACTCAGTTTTGTTTCTGTGCGTATTCATGGCTTCTGTATTTGATTTCGATTTCCGCACGCACCGGACGCACGTGGTACCTCGTATATTGTATTTGAGATTGATTTCATTCTGAGCAGTACGTTTTTATGATATTTACCTATTTGGTTTTATAATCGAGCAGGACTATCCTGAGACCAGTACCTAGGTGTTTTGCATGCTTCTTTATTCAGATGATTGGACGATTTTACTACGATGCGTACTATATATAAGTTATAGTTCTGATGTATCTTATGTTGGTTTTCGTATCGGACTTAGACATTGTATTCTCACCATAACTCCGATGATTGCGTTACGCTTGACGGAGTTTTGATTTTGAGTTATGTACTTGTTTTTTTCATCCGCATGCATTGCGCTAAGATGTGTTTTATGTATTGATGATTTCGAAGCCCCGACGATTTGAGTGTTTTGCTAAATGTTTTAGTATTTTGGTGGAGTTTTAATTTAAATTCGGGGACCGAATTTTTTTAAGGGGGGAAGATTGTAACATTTTAAAAATAAATAAATAGATAAATAAAATCCTTCATGTGAATTTTCTGATAATCGGTAAAATAAACCGTATTTTCCGTAAAACTCAACTACAATTATTTTTCAATATTGATTTAAATATGCCTATTTTAATTATGTAATTACTACTATTTGGTATTTATTTAGACACTTATAAATTATTAGTTTACTAAAATATTTTCCGTAATTAATTAATTTTCAATATTTACATAAGCTTTTAATTTTATATTTAATTAGTGTAAATTACAAATTTGAATGGGTAAATTACATACTTAGGAACCATTATAAACTATAACCTAGTGTTAAAAAAAAATTTATCAACACTTTCCAAGACTTGTAGTTTCTATGGTTTAAAATGAAAATAAAATGAAATTTTTAAATAGGAAATTGATGTAAGATGCAATAATGAGTTTTGTTGGGGTTTTCTTGACTTAGAAATTTCTTTCACACCTATACACACCTCCATTACCTCAATGGCCAAGCAATTAGTGGCAACCCCCCTCTCTCTTCACCAATTTCCCATCTCATTCTCACTTCCAAAATTAATAGAAAAGGAAAAAAAATTTAATAAAATATGACATAAGCTAAAAGGTGTAATTATTGATGAGTTTCTACACACATCTACACACATTCCACTCTCTCTCTTTTTCACTTGCTTGCTAGCCAAGCAATTCAAACCCAAGCCTCCTCATTTCCCTACTTCATCACACAACAACAACAACAACAACAACTGAGCCTTTTATCCCAAGCATATGGGGTAGGCTACATGAACCAACATGAGAATCACGCCGGGTCCAGCACATGAATCCTCTGTCTCCATTCACTTCCATTGAACAATATACATTTCCCTACTTCATCTCAACTCAAAAACTCTTCAAAAATCCATGAAAAACACCACTAATTCCTAATTAAATCCCTACCCATTATTCTTTGCTCCTTCTAGCTTGGATTCTTGAGGCAAGAGAGCCATTTGGGAGGCTATATGAGCATGCTAGATCTCTTGATTTGTGAGGTATAAGCCTTAACATATGTTTTGATTGTTGGTTAATTATTCCAATTTAGTTAAATTTGGTGTTTAATTTTGGTTCTAATTGCTAACTTGAAAATTCAAGTTTAGGATTTGGATCACGTTAGGGTTTTTGATCATTTATTTATGGTGGTGAGTTGTAGTTTAACATATTAAATCATGTAAAAGATAAGCTAGTTGCTAGTTGCTAATTGTTGAATTAAAATTTTGCTAAATACATTATTTTTGCAAACTAGGTTTTAGAAACTAAATTAAAATGTGGGATTAAAAATCTAGTTAGGGTTTTAGCCCATCATTAAACTTTCCATGAGTGGTTTAACATGTTAAAATATGCAAAATCAAGTTTAGTTGTGGAATTGTGAATTTTTCTTTAAAAAGTGTTAAAATTGGATATTTACGCAAACTAGAATTTGGGTTTTATACAAATTGATGAGATTAAATTATGGAAATGGTTTATATAACCTAGTTATGATATTTAGTGACGACCATTAGTTTCGTTTAAACATCAAGTTTTAAAATGAAACGGTTAATTGACGCTTTTTAGGTTTTGCAAAATAGAACGATTTGATTGATTTTAAAGTTTTAATGACTTAAACCCTATTTTATATTATAATTAGTGAGTTTTGGAACTAAGACTTGTACGTTCATGTTTTATCTTGATCAATCGGCGTTTGTATGCCGATGTCGAGGGTTTTTCGGTTCTTTTGCATGGGCGGGTCATAGGTTTTAACCTATTCGCGTTTCGTGCGCCGTTTTGGTTTTGTCCATGATTCGGTTTACAATATTATATATGTTTGCGTATAGCTACCCCTCACGTGGACTTTAGACGAGGAAGAAGAGGTGGGCGATATCGACTTCGGCAGACAAGGACCAGGTGAGTAGATGTATATCTACAGGGGAAGTTGGGTGGATGGCGTATAGCACCCCCGCAAATGTAGAATAAGGATGTTACGTACTGTTATTAGGAAGTCGGACGTGACCTTAAATTCTTAGCGAGTAGGGTCCTATTGAAGACCTTAGGTTGGACTAGACTGATTTAGAAAGACTTAATCAGAGGATGACTGCCTTGGAGGGAATTCGTAGGTTTCATGTAGACACACACACACGCACACCCACATACACTTGACTTGGTGTATGTGTGTGTGTGTGTATATATATATATATGAATATGTATAGGTTTCTATATGTATATATATATAACATACACACGTGATATGAGGATGTTATATGATACATGGGGATGAGTCGATATGACTAGGCTTAATACCGTAATTTATTGGATAGATGATCGAGTTATGGCATGTGATGTGTTATGATAGTAGTGGATCATTGGGTAATGAGATTATATAAAATATATTTATATAAACGATAATATGTGTTGATGACATTGAAACGAATGAGACTCTAGAATAGAACCCAGATGGTAATATGTGACTTAATCACGATACGATATATATGACATGATATTTTAGTGGATCATTTGACGACGTATATTTACACAGACGATGATATATGTTTGATGATATTGGGATGTATACGATTATAGTACAGTACCCTTGATCATGACATTGTTTGATGATGATACTATACGAACGTGATGTTTGCATCTGATAGTTGACCCGTACCCCAAATTTGGGAAGCCGTACGATGGATTTTACCGTACGAGGCATAAATATAATGATTGATCCGCACTCTTGACTCGAGGAAGTCGTACTACGTACGTGACGTTATTGAGGCTAGATCGCCGACTACTAGAGATATCGACTCAGACTTTAGATGGATTCTTACTTCCTATCGACTAGTTTTATTTAGTTTAGTTTTTAGTGGGTTAGATAGATACTGGTTTAGGCTCGAGTCATATAGTTTGTAGTTATATATGTATATTCTAAATGTGCTTTTAATACACATTCACCCTTGTATTCAGATTGTAATCATCGCTTTGCATGTTCATATATATGTTTCCTTAGTTAATATAAAACTCTTCCTGTGAGGACACCGGCACCATTACGGATGATGTGCATGTTCCACGTACACTTATTTGCCGGCTCACACATATCATCATCGCTAATTGCCATGTCACGTACACTTTAGTTAATATTATCTTTTATTGATATAATTAGCTTAATGCTAGACCAATATAATATTGTGTGATTGCTCGCATGTGCTAGTTTAGACATTGCATTTATTACTTAGACACTTCATGCATTCATATTTTCATGTTATCATGTAGTATTATGGGGCTTATGCCGATACTCATTATTTACTTACTGATGATTTTGGGATTTTGGATTTCTACGAGATTTCTGGATTTTGGGGAAAACCGCAAGAATATATATAAAAACTTCTCTCTCTCCCCCTCTCATTTTAAAATACAAGTTTCAGTTTTCTCTTGATGTATGTGTCGTCCACCATGAGATTTTATGTTTTCTGTTAGATTTCGAGACCCGATTCGAGGAGTGGATGAACCGTCTCGGGTACATGATGGGCTCGGTATGGTACCCCGGGGCAAGAAGCTCGAGTTGTAGACGATGAGCGTGGCAGGGGAAGACTACCTACCGGTGATGTCTGGCGTGGCGGATATCCGGAGCATACCGACTGTTGTCGTGAGATTTGATGATATGGGCCGATCCGGACTGACGGAGCCTGAGATATTGTGACTATGAGGTATTGAGACTTGAGATTTACGTGTTTTGTGTCGATGCTTGACACGGAATTCCATGGATTTCATTGATGATGTTTCAGAGTACCGTACAAATTTTACGATGATAAAAGTTAAAGATTTCTTATACAGATATATTCAGATTTTATGGCTGATTGTTTTACATTCATGGTGCATGCATACTCATACACATGACATATTACTACTTGAGGCACTGACACGAGCACTGAGCATTGCGCTTACGTATAGATTATTACCCTGACGCTACTAGATGACTAGTGATATATTATGTATATTATTATGACCTAGGAGAGCGTCGTGCATGCGATTTTTACTCGTAGATGTCTTCTACTCACGAGTTGGCAACTCACCCTCGTTGTGCCAAATTTTCTTACAGGTTTCGATATACAGGTTTCCTTGGCAGCTTGCTGGCACATCATTTCATTCAGGGTGATTTGCTTGGTAGGTTGGTTCACTTGCATCAGAACCGCCGTTGTACTTTTATTATTTCATTTGTATCTAGTAAGCTCCATCAACCGGACTTGTATTACTTGATATTTTAGAAGACCAGTTGTTTTTATTTCGACCTTAGAGTCGCGCTTGTATTATTATGGTTTTTTTTCTGGTGGATTGGTTTTCTTTTCAGTTTTGAGCCTTGCCCTTCGGCGTTGTATATTATAGTGCATTGTGTGGTTATTTCCGCCTTTTGGCGTAGAGCTAGCTCCCGCTTGGGGATGCCTTTTTATTATTGCATATATATATATATATATATATATTCTTATTTGTACCCATTTGGGGCCAGTTTTTACAAAGGAGACTCTCCCGAAATTTTTGAGAAATTTGATGTTGTTTTTAAAACATGTTTTCCTGTACTTCTTCTTTTAAATGGTTTAGATTTCTGGGCTTCGGCTTGCTAAGATTACAATACGCCTCTAGACGTTTCGTAATTTAAGTGCCGGTCATGTTCTGTACCTTCGGGTCGTGACAACGGGGGTCCCTCTACCCAGATAGTGGACTAGGGGTTAAAGGGTTTAGCAGCCCCCTTATGGGGTGCGGGGCAGCGCCCCGTTAGAATTTTTTTCTAATAAGGACAGTGTTGTGGAGTGTGTGTAATAATAAAAAAGGGGAAAAAACGTCCAAAGGACGCGTGGGCGCCGGCGCCTCGCATGCTTGGCATACGGGCCCCGGGTGCAGGGCACCGGCGCCTCGCATGCTTGGCACGCGGGCGCAGGGCGCATCGCGTGCTTGGCACGCTGGAGCAAGGCGTCTCCCGTGCTTGGCACGCGGGCGCTAGGTGCCAGTAAGAAGAATGGGCTTAGCCTATACACTGGGAGTTGTACTCCCGATTGTCTTTTGGAGTTAAACTCCTAAAAGAAAAGGGTTTATTATTATATATTTCTTTTATGGAGTTAAACTCCAAGAGATTTTGATTGGAGTTAAACTCCTAATTAGGGTTTTATTTATGGAGTTGAACTCCAATAGATCTTGAATGGAGTTAAACTCCTAGAAATCTTTGGATCGGATCCTGCCAGACTGGGATTTTTAGAGATGGGTCTCCTTCTTCCTCCTCTTCTGTTGGCCGGATCTTGGAGAAAATGGGGTGAGATAAAAAAAAAAATCTCTCCTTTTTGAGATCTAATGGAAGATCTGAGTTCCCCTTCAAGGGTTTGATGGTGAGAAACTATTCTTTTTTTAGAAAAGAAGAGTGAAACTCTTGATTTAATTTAAGAAAAAGAAGAAGGTTGAGAACCTTGAGGAAAGAGAAGGAGGCACATACCCTAATTTTTTGAGAGAGAGAAAAAGTTGTTCAGATATTTTTATCATCTTTGCCTTTATAGGTTACACACTTTACATATAGCCCCTTGGGCTTTACAAAATGGTATTTTGCCCATCTCATGCCTCATGTACTCATTTCTTTTGCCCATGAGCCATGGGTTTTACAAAAATTTGGCTTTATGCCTATTTTTCTTACATTTATTCATAAAAAGTACACAAAAATTGTTTATTACAAAATTTTTATTTTGGCATGGGGGAGGTCGACCGCTTCATGTTCGGGCTCGACTCGGGCTTTGCCTATTTGACCTGGGCTTGGGCCCACTTGGTTTGGGGTTGACTTTGATTTTGACTTGGTCATCCGGGGTGTAAATTTTGACCCCAACAAATTGCCCCACATCAATAAATGCACAACATATATGAGGGTCGTGTGCATGAAATTGATGGATCTTCTTTCACGTGGAGGTTGATTTAATTTGGTTCCCGTTTTGACGACGTGGAGGTCTTTTTTGCCATTTTAGCGACGTGGACGGTCGGTTTTGCTGTTTTTGCGACTTGAACGGTTGGTGCTGCCATTTTTACGACCTGAACGGTCGGTGCTGCCCTTTTTGCGACTTGGACGGTCGGTGCTGCCCTTTTTGCAATGTGGACGGTCGGTGCTGCCCTTTTAATGACTTGGACGATTGGTTATGCCCTTTTTGCGACTTGGACGGTCGGTTATGCCTTTTTTGTGACTTGGACGGTCGGTGCTGCTCTTTTAGCGATGTGGATGGTCGGTGCTGCCCTTTTTGCGACTTGGATGGTCGGTACTGCCCTTTTAGGGACTTGGAGTGTCGGTCCTGCCCTTTTTGCGACTTGGACGGTCGGTTTTGCCCTTTTTGCGACTTGGACGGTCGGTGCTGCCCTTTTTGCGACATGGACGGTCGATACTGCCATTTTTGCGACTTGGACGGTCAGTTCTGCCATTTTTTGACTTGGACGGTCGGTGCTGCCCTTTTTGCGACTTGGATGGTCGGTTCTGCCATTTTTGCGAGTTGGACGGTCGGTGCTGCCCATTTTGCGAGTTAGACGATCGGTTCTGCCCATTTTGCCACTTGGACGGTCGATGCTGCCCTTTTTGCGACTTGGACGGTCGGTGGTTGATTTGACTTGCTCTGCTTCTTGCATTATCAGGGATGAACTTGACTTGCTCCGCTTCTTGCGGTGTCGAGATTGGATTTTGACTTGCTCCGCTTTCTGCGGTGTCGGGGTTGAAGTTGACTTGCTCCGCTTTCTGCGGTGTCTGGATTCGACTTGTTTCCGAGATGGAGCTTGATTCCGCCAGGGAAGTTATTGGTTGTCTTGCTGATTGTGATTTGGGTTGACATCAGTATCGCTATACTGGAATAAGGTAGCAGGAGCAAATCATCATCTTCCATGAGAGGATTTGGGGATTTTGGTTTTGGGTTGGCATCAGCACCGCTACACTGGAATATGGTATCAGGAGAGAATCGTCATTTGCTGTGAAGGGATTTCCCTCGTTCCCATTTTAACGACTTAGGGGTCATCTGTTCCCAGTTTAACGACTTAGGGGTCATCTGGGGTCATCTGTTCCCAGTTTAACGACTTAGGGGCCATCTATTCCCAGTTTAACGACTTAGGGGTCATCTGTTCCCAGTTTAAAGACTTAGGGGTCTATTGGATTGGAGTTTGGGATTTTGGAGTTAGGGTAGGCATCAGCGTTGCTAGCACTGAAACACATGTGCCAGGAGCAATTCATCATTTGCCCCGGGAGGACTTGGGATTTGGTTTTTGTTGGCTATAGTTCCCTCAAGGCAATTATCATAGTCGCGGGTTATGATGATTGAAGGAGGACCTATACCGGTATAACAGTCTTACTCGAGATGATAGTATGCTATCTGGTTTGTCTTTATCATTATGTACAGCATTAGGTGGCATTATAGATCACTATTACATGTTGATAGAGCCCATAGGATTCTTGCTTGACTACCAGTAGTATGATGGCGATCATATATGTAGGAGCTGGGTGGTCTATAAGCACATCCTTAAATGTCCCTAGTCGAGGGAGTTTTGAGATTTGGCATCGATACTCCAGAGTAGAGTAGTGTATACTGATCGAGACCCCGACGAGGGGCGGTGGCCGGTCTCACAAGCCATTGGTGCCAGTTTGTTCATCTAAGATGTATATAGGTGCTCATTAGGTTATGAGTACACCGAACGGACTCGCTGGTAACATGCTAGTTGGTATTATACCTATTGTCAGATAGCAGTTCCCTGGTGACATGTGTACAGGTTAGTCTAACGACCTGAGATCGTCGTTTGTCTCATGTGAGTTCCTAGTGTGCTTTGATTACTACCCTATCACAGCTCAAAGGAGTCGTGCAAATAGGTTTTAGTTGGGTACAGTCCCGAGCCATATGGAGGCGGTGAGCGGATCGTGGGGGGATTCTTCTTTCCCGGTATTGGGGGTTGATGTCGCGGTTGTGCACGGGTGGCCATCACCAGAAATCCTTGGCCAAGTTAGTCGAGAATTACAGATCTAGGATCGGTAGTTTCTCAGGTGGTGATGGGCTTCATACCGACACTAAATGCCGTGTTATTAGGGGTCTGACTTTATTCACCCCTTAGACTCGATATGTGATACTCATAGACGAACAGACCGGACTGTACGGATATTGTCACTGCAGGCTCAATAGGGTTTTAGGATGAGTTTGCTCGTCGGCGCTCAACACCTGGGTAGCCGTTACGTACAGCTAGTGCCGCTGACGTGCTTGTGGTTAAATCTACTGCCAGCGTATTGAAGAGTCTTTAGAGTCCTACACAGAGGGTTTCCTTGTTTTAGGTGAAAGGATATAGAGGCCGTATGGTTTTACGGCAGGGTTCGATCACATACGTGTACTTGTGCACGGATGATGTTCGGACGGATAATACTAGTGTGCTTTGCTTTGGTTTAAGCCGGATCCTAGTATTATATTTGTTGGATTATTTTTGTTTCTTTGTATTCATATTCTTAAGAATACGGATGCGGGTATGTATATACGGTTGAGGGGTATTCTTGTAATTTATTACAAGATTACTTTTAGAAGATTACACATCATCATGGCTTAGACCTTTTTGGATTAAAAGGTTATTGAGGTGTAGGATGAGGTGTTTATTGCATTTTTGTGGCATAACTAATTAGTGACCCATGGTTACTGTTCTAGCATGCTTAGGGTTTTTGTTTGTTGTGTGAGTGTGATAAGAAATAATGGAGCCATCACATAAATGTCCATGTCTCCAAAACATCTTAGTCCAAAAAAAATATCTCAAGTCAACGTAATCTCACAACAAACAAAAACCTTAAGCATGCTAGAATAGTAACCATAGGTCACTAATTAGCCATGCCACAAAAATGCAATAAACACCTCATCCTACACCTCAATAACCTTTTAATCCAAAAAAGTCTAAACCATGATGAGGTGTAATCTTCTAAAAGTAATCTTGTAATAAATTACAAGAATATCCCTCAACCGTATATACATACCCGCATCCGTATTCCTAAGAATACGAATACAAAGAGACGAAAATAATCCAACAAATATAATACTAGGATCCGGCTTAAACCAAAGCCCACTAATACTATCCGTCCGAACATCATCCATGCACAAGTACACGTATGTGATCGAACCCTGCCGTAAAATCATACGGTCTCTACATCGTTTCTCCCGAAGCAGGGAAACCCTCTGAGTGGGACTCTAAAGACTAGTCAATACGCTGGTAGTGGATTTAACCACAAGCACGTTAGCGGCACTAACTGTACGTAACGGCTACCCAGGTGTTGAGCGAAAGGGAGGCCGACGAGAAAACTCATCCTAAAACCCCTACTGAGCCTGACAGTGACAATATCCGTACAGTCCGGTCCGTTCATCTATGAATATCGCATATTGAGTCTAGGGGTGGATAAAGTCAGACCTCTAATAACACGACATTTAGTGTCGGTATGAAGCCCATCACCACCTGAGAAACTATCGATCCTAGATCTGTAATTCTCGACTACCTTGGCCAAGGATTTCTGGTGATGGCCACCCGTGCACAACCGCGACATCAACCCCCAATACCGGGAGAGACGAATCCCCCAATGATCCGCTCACCGCCTCCATGTGGCTCAGGACTGTACCCAACTAAAACCTATTTGCACGACTCCTTTGAGCCATGGTAGGGTAGTAATCAAAATACAGTGGGAACTCACATGAGACAAATGACGATCTCAGGTCGATAGACTAACTTGTACACATGTCACCAGGGAACTGCTATATGACAATAGGTATAATACCAACTAGCATATTCCCGGCGAGTCTATCCGGTGTACTCATAACCCAATGAGCACCTGTTTACATCTTAGGTGAACAAACTGACACCAATAGCTTGTGAGACTGGCAACCGCCCCTCGTCGGGGTCTTGATCAGTATACACTAGTCTACTCTGGAGTATCAATGCCCAGTCTCGAAACTCTCTCGACTAGGGACATTTAAGGATGTGCTTATAGACCACCTACCTCCCATGTATATGATCGCCATTATACTGCTGGTAGTCAAGCAAGAATCCTATGGGCTCTATCAACATGTAATAGTGATCTGTAATGCCACCTAATGCTGTATATGATGATAAAGACAAACCAGATAGTATACTATCATCTTGAGTAAGACTGTTCTACCGGTATAGGTCCTCCCTCAATCATCATAATCACCTGCCTGCGACTATGATAATTGCCTTAAGGGCATTATAGCCAACAATCTCCCACTTGCACTTAAAGATAATTATTACGATGTTGCATACTCACAGCCCGTGTGATACCGAACACCCAACTCCTCTACTAATCAGTTTCACAAAGCTTGTTTGTGAAACTATTGCGTTTGAGAAATAGCTTCAGTGAGTAGATCCGCTCCAGTGTTTCTTTCTGTATCTCTCTATATTTCAACTTCGCGAAGAAAGTTATCTCCTGAAATGAGAAATACCTGTCTTAGAATATGTCTGGATATCTGATGGGACCCAGTTCACAAATGAACTCCAAATCCAGCAAACTTCTTAGATTGTATTGTCCACTGAATTTAATCAGTATCTTATACCATATCTTCCTCAGTATCCGCTTGGCCCACCTGTCCAAACTACTGCCCCTCAAAAGAGGGAAAACTAAAACTCTGATAATCGCTCCGTCATCCAGGTCACCTTGAAAGCCTGGAATGATAACCATCTCCCGAAGGAGGCCGCCGTTACCATATCGCATGAACATCCACTTATATTCATAAACTGCTTCCCAACGTTTCTTCAGGATTGGATTAATATAAACTTATTGCAGCTAGTGCAAAAACAACATCTAGTGTGGTACTTGACATCACATGATTGACTCAATTGCCTAAGCAAGTAATATGCCAATCATGTAAATCCCTCTCACCTTTAGTCTGTAAGACACCTTTAGAGAGGGTGACTCCATCACCTGCAGGTACACCACCATGCCAGGAGTTAGCCATTCTAAAACACCTTTAGAAAAATATCAAAGTACCCAGATTGAGACACTTCCCAAATCTAGATCTAAAACCATAGATCTAGTAATCAGAAACCCTGATATTATGTCTATATCCTATATAGAGAAACTACTTTGTGACAACTACAGTATAACCAATCGTAGTATAGGAATTTCACTTCTTATAAAGTGCATGTCATCCAAATACCACACATCACACCCTACTATCTTCTTAACAGATCCATCTGATATTCTGATGAAGTCAAAGCCTATGACTGTCACATCAAAAATAGATGATCTATCTCCGCTATACGTGCTTTAGTCTATGAATAGACATAAGCTACTTGTCCACCATGCTTCCGCTGCTCCCACTGACTACAACAACCCTCTGGCAGAGTCATATACACGTGCACTTCTAAAGCTAGTTTAGAACGACGCTATACTCATCGTCCAGCCAGGTCTCATAGTCTAGAACAGCAGCATGGCAAGTCTGGGTAAACAAGAACTTCCCTGTCACCATCTTTGAGGATACCGAAATATCTCTCGGGTGCCTGAGGTTACCCACCATATCTGTGGAGTGGCTAATGGAATGTCAAAAATCAATTGAATCTTTAGGTTCTATTAAATCTTCAGTAATCATTTGTGGTTCTGGAATCACTTCCAGTTCTACCATACTCCCACTACTGTTTTCTGAAAAAAGTCAATTTTGCTAAAACTGTGACAGGTCAAGAACAATATCACTATTGATCTTCCAGATGGTAGAAAGTCATCCTTCGACATAGCCCACAAACAGCCATTACTGAAATATTCCTTGAGTTTATCCAGAGTCTGGTTTCAAGCATTAGCCGGACAACTCCATATACCTTAATATCGTTAAGATATGAACCATTCTATATCCAATATAGAAACATAGGCACTAATTTAATTGGAACCAGATTCAAATCATGTAGCTATCTCTAGTGCATGTCAACTAAATGGAGAGAGGCCGATCAGCATTACTCAACTAGGAGTGCATCCAGATATGAGTAATCTGAAAGAGAAGAAAGTTCTCAAAACCATTACTATCAACTAAATACCAAACACAAGTATCTACATCTTCGATCATCTTGAAGGATCCCGATAATTGCAACACATGGTTCTTTACTTTATTCTTGTACCTATAACTTCTCAAAACTTGGACTTTGTATTTCTACGAAATACTTGTCTAAAAACTAGAGAAGTCATAAGTAAACAAAATATAGTACGAGTACCAACCCCTTTGTCCTTATTTACACTGGACAACATACAATACTTTGTATAAGTCCTCTGAGTTCAATAACTCATACCCTGTGCGTCGTAGGTTGAAAACTGTATTATGGTTAAGAAAAATTACACCGTTGTTGAATGCTCCTTACCTAACCATCAACTGATATAGGTAAATGTCATACACATAATTTCAAAATGTTATATCTCACTTTATAAAATAAACGTACAGATATATTAGTTTGAAACTGGTGCATAACTACGAATATTCAAAACCAAATATTTTCCGTCCGGAAAAAACCCAGGTGATTTCCTCAAATATCACCAATTACAATGGATTCCGATATAATGAGGATATAATCACCTAATTCCCAATATCTTACTCCCACTCATCATCTGTAATATCATACAGATGTGAAAATCAGATCTAGTAAATATATATCCTGGAGTAAGAATCTAATTAGGAAATCAGTCTTCAATTAACAACTCACAGTGAAACTGAAACATGAAAATGTTTCGAAGGGGTATCCGGGTATTCCTAGTAATGCCTATTCCATTATCCAGATTCATGACTATAACCGTATATTTCCTTGCCATCTCTCCAATCCCTTTATTTGTCTTTACTTATTACCTTCTGTACACTGTACTTAGGCAAAATGTTTTTCTTCATTCCCTATCTTTTGGCACCAGCCTAAGGTTTGGAAGAAAACTATCCAATAAGCGTAATAGGTGTACCCTCCTAATCCTAGGAGCCCTCGCAACCTGAGAGAAGGTAAAGGGAAAAGACAACTGAATAATCCTTATTTTATTTCTCCTGAACCAGAATCCATTCTCGAACTGGAACAAATTCCTTCGAGTTCGTATGTAACTATACGATTGATTATCCAATAAATGTGGATTTTCGTAGTGATACAGAATGTTTTGGAGAAATGCAAAGGTGAAGTAGGAGTGGCGATGATATACGCGGTTTCATCGTGAATGATAGCAGTCGCATTTTATTTTGCCCTCTTTCTAATCCCTTTATTTGTCTTTACTCATTACCTTCTGTACGCCATACCTAGGTTAATTGGTTTTCTTCCTTCCCTACCTTTCGGCACCGGCCTATGGTTTGGAAGAAGATTATCCAGTAAGCGTAATAGGTGTACCCTCTCTTAATCCTAGGAGCCCTCATAATATGAGATAAGGTAAAAGGAAAAGACAACTGAATCTTATTCAATTTCTTCAGAACCGGAAACCATTCTTAAATCTGAAACAAGTTTCTTCGAGTTCGTATGTAACTATACGATGGTCATATCCAATAACTGTGGATCTTCGTAGTGATACGGAATGTTCCGGAGAAAAGCAAAGGGTAAAAGTAGAAGTGGCAATGAAGTATGCAACTCTGACAATCCAAAAGCCAATATGTTTTAAGAAGATTCGGTTAACTTGGTTCATGAGTTTTAGTCTAGGTTCGGGCCATGGTCGCTGCCAAAGAGAGAGAGAGAGAGAAGAAGAAACACTCAGCGTGCACTCTAACCTAGATCAGAATGGTTAATCACTTTATTTAATCAGGTTGGCTCCCACTGTTTCCTCGAATCCTCCCCCAAACCCAAAGGAGAATTATTCGGGATCATCTAAAATCATACGAGGAGTAAACCAACTCATCAGTGGGAATCGGGATCCAACTATCATCGCATGATAACTAAATGGAATCCACTCAAGTTATCACACTCCAGAAGATATGCACATGTCTGGCAAGTTTCAGTTTCTTTAGAAACCCCCGATGTGATTTTTACCCCATGCTCTTATGACCTTGACTAAGGCCAACAAATCATAAGTCACATGTCAAGTTTTACCCGTCATTGTCCAGGTTAATTTAAACCCACCCGTACTCGCCCTTGATTAAGGTCAACAAGGCTATACGACTGTCCCAAACCAACACAACTATCTATGCAACAGAAAAGTAACAAATAGCTAGCAAACACTATGCCTTGACGAAGGCCAACAAACATAGCATGAATACTAAGTGCTACCCGTTTGAAATGACGGAGGGCTACGAATGGTTTTTGGTAAAAAACCTTTAACGTAATGAACTTGATATCGTTGAAGGAACCGGATAGCTTTATAAATATATAGTGGCGAAATCTTTTGCTAAAGAGGTCACTCCCGGTGAAGGGATCTCGGCTCTTTCTTCTTCGAATGAGGTGCAGGATATTCCTAACTGAATATCTCGATGCAAAGCAAAAAAATAATCGGATATATTGAAGTTATTACCCTGACGCAAACTTCAGCCCAAGAGGTCACTCCCGGTGAAGAGATCCCGGCTCTTGCCTCGTCGAATGAGGTGCAGGATATTCATAACCGAATACCGCTGTGCAAAAAAAAAAAAGAAAAAGTCTTTGTAATAACAACTTTTGAAAATTGTTCCAACAACATCAAATAGGTTTGTTTTATCCTTTCATTGATCAGAATCAACATAGTCCCATCAATTAATCACACCAGAAAAGAACGAAAATATAATGTACGTATATGCCATCCGCATTCGCCACTGGGCTCCGTCATCACCCGTTAGGTTACTTAACTAATGACAGAGCGGGGGATGGACTAGCGCGGGTGCAAAACATATAAAACATCTACTAGTATATATATATAAATATATATATATAACAATCATCCCAGGCATGATATATGCAACATCACAGAATAGCGATAAGCATCACAAAAAAAAACGGATAATCTGGGAGCCCCGGGTTTCCTTTGAGCCGCAAGTGAAACCCGACATTCCCTGGTCATGTGGATAGCCTGTGCAATGAAAACCTAGACCCCTACGAGCGCGGAAAGTTACCCGCCAATTCCAGAAGTGAGGCAACCCTAATCATCAACGTGAATGGGCCACCCGGCACTTCGCGGAATCCGGTAACTTGAGCACTCATTGGGTCAACCTGTACCCCTACGAGTGCGGCGAATAGCCCGCTAATTCTGGAGTGAGCCCCCCTCTGTCTCAATGCCATGATATGCGGGCTCGTTTCCCTCTAGAACCCGGCTAACCGTGCACTCCACCGCGGGGTAATCCTATTACAGAAAAGAAAAGAATATGTACAACGGTGACATCGACCTCAATCCGGTCGTGCCCCAAACGAATAATATACAAACCATAGGTACATAAATAAATAATTCTTCTTTTGGATTTATTTATACATTTGATATTGTAGGGCGAGCGTCCAACATGTGGACTGCCGTCGTACAAACTGGCAGTGATGGCTCCATTATTTCTTATCATACTCATACAACAAACAAAAACACAAGCCATTATTTATTTTTCTTTCTCTCTCTCTTGAGTTGCTCTCAACACCTCATTCTCATGGCATCTTCTTCTTCCTCTAGCTCTACCCAAACCCTCTCATGAGTTGAGAATCCTTGGGTGTCTTGAGACAAATTAATCCTTCATCACTCTCTACTTCATCTACGGTATCTAGAGTAGTGATCTTGGTGCCCTAGTTGCCTCGGATATAAGATTGGAGCTCGTTGCATAGACTCTCGGGTGGATCATCTTCGATGGAAGGAGACCGGAGATCAAGCTTGATCAAGGAAGCCCCTAGGAGCTTGGGATGATGGTTTAAGACCGAAGGACATGGATCTATTCGATATAACCATTCTAACTCCTTTGCATGTTTTGTTATCTAGGGCTTATGGGTAGATCCGGGTAATTGGTTGTGGTAGCGCCAAGTCTTATAAATTTTTGTTCCGCATTTGGTCACGAATTGATGGCCAGGGTGCTGCCGTAACCCAACAGTTTTTGGGTCGGTATTAGCACCGCTAACACTGAAGCAAAGCCAGGAGCGACTCATCATTTGCCATTGGAAAAACTTAGGATTTAGGTTTTGGGTTCGCATCAGCACCGCTAACAGTGAACCAATGCCAGGAGAGACTCATCATTGCCGTTGCCCGTTGAGGAGCGATGGCTTAGGAGACAGGTTTAGATCTCTGTCACCTAAGGCTTTTCAATTTTATGAGCCGTAAGGGTCTCATAAAAGAATTTTTTCCCTACGAGTCGAGAGGGTCTCGCATGTGTATTTCTCCCTAGGAATCGTGGGGATTCCTAAGTGTGTTGCTCCTTTGTGAGTCGTAAGGATCTCACGCGGGGATTTTCTCCTCACAAGGTCGAGAGGATTTTGCGAGTGTATTTCATCTCCTTTTTTTATGAGTTTGCGCCCTTTCGGGTTTTCACAAACTTGCCGGCAGTCCTGCTGTTTTTACTCACTGAGCCCTTTTGGGTTTTCATTTATACCCGTTTTGCTTATGGACATACCCTGTTTTTCTTTTTTCTCGCTTTTTTTTGGCGAATCTTCATTGCTGGTGGGACTTTAAATGTAGTCTTTTCGGTAGGACTTGGGAGAGATAGGGGTCGTTTATGCCCGTGGATTGTATACGGTTTTACAGGATATATGATCCAGACCGTAGGGCCGGTGTGCTCAATTCGCCTGCGACTTAGAGCATTCACGCATAATATTTCTTGAGATATCGGCCATTGATAGGTGGCATGGTCCTTTCTCCCTCGACATTTATCAGCTGGTAGGATCCTCCATCAAACACTTTCTCGATGACGAATGGTCCTTCCCATTTTGGCTCGAATTTTCCCTTGGCATGTCGATTGGGGATGATCGATCTTTTAAGAACTAACACCAGTTCGCCTTTCTTGAAAGAGCGGAGACGGTTCATCTTGTCATAGGCTCGTGACATTTGGGCTCGGTATAGCTCCAGATTTTGCTACACCGCGAGCCTCCTTTCTTCTAGGGCATCAAGCTCTTCAAGCTGAAGGAGGACATTTTCCTCCTCCATCAACTCGTGTTGGACGGCCATTCGTAGGCTTGGAAGTTCGACTTCGAGCGGGAGAATTGCTTCCACTCCGAAGAGTGGTGAGTAAGGAGTGGACTGAGTTGGAGTGCGGTGTGTGGTACGATATGCCCACAATGCCTCGTGAAGCTTGAGATTCCAGTCTCTCTTGTTGGCTGAAGTATTTTTTCTCAGGACCTTACATAAAGTCTTATTGAAGGTTTCGGCTAGCCAATTGGCTCTTAGATTATAGATGGAGGAATATCTCCAGTCTATCTTCTTCTGAGTAGTGAACCTTGAGATTTTGAAGCTCCTGAAAGAAGGCCCGTTGTCAGAAATGATTCTTCTTGGTGTACCAAAGTGGTATAGAATATTATGCTGGAAGAACGTCAGAATATCTTCTGTCTTGACTTCTTTTAGCGGGACAACTTCAGCCCATCTGGAGAAGTAGTCAGTTACGGCTAATATGAACCGGTGGCCTTTGGGTGACGGATGATCAATTGGACTAACTATGTCGGTGCCCAAAATTTCGAAGGGCCATGATGCCACCATAGGATGCAGCGGATTGGGATTCTTGTGAATGAAATCACCGTGAATTTGGCAGATATGGCACTTCTTTGCATGCTCTTCACAATCCCTTATCATGGTGGGCCAGTAATATCCAAGCCGTTTGATCTGAAGCCGCATTTTGGGGCCAGACTGGCGATCCCCGCAGACGCCCGAGTGAACTTCTTTAATGACTTTTTGGGCTTCAGCCGATGACAGGCACCTGAGCCAGAGTTGGTCATATGATCTGCGGTATAGTTTATTATTTACAAACACGTATCAGAGAGCTCTATTCTTTAGCTGAATCCTCATAGATTTTTCTTCGGGCAGCTTGTCGTATCGAAGGTACTCTATGAAGGGTTCTCTCCAATCGGGCTCGTCTTGAATGATCGAAGCCTCTTCGGAAGGATTTTTCTCTTGTTCTATACTTTCTTCTTCATGTAAAGAGACTGGAGGCAGAATTTGTCGGCTTTTGACTGTGATTAGAATTTCGTCCATGTCAGGATCAACTAGCTCTTTAGCTAGGCGAGCGAGTATGTCGGCTTTTCCGTTCAACGCCCTAGGGACTCTCATTAGTTCAATGTGAGTGAACCATTTTATGAGTTCCACCAATCGGCTTCTATATCGAGCTAACTCGGGTTTGTATAGCTTATAATCACCGCTTACCTGGTTGATGACAAGCTGGGAGTCTCCGTAAACCCGTTGCGAAGGATTTCCATTTCTATGGCGAGCTCCAGACCAGCTATCAGAGCTTCATACTCAGCCTCGTTGTTTGTGCGAGGCTCGGTGAGAGCAAAAAAACGTCGTAGGGTTCCCATCGATGGCGTGATGGACACGAATCCTATCCCTGCTTTTATCTGCGGGATGCTTGATTTTCCGGAGCTCCTTATTGATGAGGATCCATCGAAGTAGAGCTCCCAACATGGCTTGTCATCCTCAAGGTGCGGCACTTGTTCGTCGAGTAACTCGCAATTGAGCGGTGACCCTTCTGGTATGGGATGAGCCGCAAGGAAGTCGACGAGAGCTTGCCCTTTTACTGCTTTCTGAGGAGTATAGATTATGTCAAATTCAAGCAGCATGATAGCCCATCTCTCCATTCTACCGGCTAGGCTTGCTTTGGTCATTAAGTGTTTGAGCGGGTCGACCTTAGCGATCAACATTACCCAATGAGCAAGTAGATAGTGCCTCAGCTTCTTCACAGCGAATATCAGAGCCAGACATTGCTTTTCAATCGGGGAATAGTTGTGTTCCGCCCCGACTAAAGTTCAACTGAGGTAGTAGAGGGCATTCTCTTTTCCCTTCTTGTTGTTCTGGGCAAGGAGTGCACCGAGTGACTCATCTAGCGTGGCAGTATAGAGAATCAACGGTTTATTTAGAATAGGGGCAGCAAGCACTGGAGGGTGCAACAGGTACTGTTTGATGCTTTCGAACGCTTCTTGACATTCGGCATCCCAGAAAAAAGGAGCTCCTTTCTTCATGAGCTTCGAGAATGGCCTACATCTCCCCGATAAATTTGAGATAAACCTTCGTATATAAGCAAGCTTGCCTTGAAAAGATCTTAGCTGCGTTAGACTCTTTGGAGGGGGCATCTCCATGATGGCTTTTATCTTGGATGGGTCAACTTCGATTTGCCGATGTTGGACTATAAAGCCCAGGAATTTTCGCGATGACACGCCAAAAGCGCAATTCAGAGGATTCATCTTCAGATTGTATTCCCTCGGTCTAGTGAGAATGGTCCTAAGATCTTGGATGTGATCGGCCTTGGCTTTAGTCTTGACAACCAGATCATCAACATAACATTCAACGACTTTATGGATTAGGTCATCAAAGATATTGGTCATTGCCTTTTGATATGTAGCACCTATGTTTTTCAGTCCGAACGGCATCACTTTGTAACAGTATATGCCGATCGGGGTTTGAAATGTTGTATGCCTCTCATCCTCAGGCAACATTTTTATCTGATTGTACCCAGACAAACGGTCCATGAAGGTGAACAGCTCGTAATTTGAGGTGTCATCGACCATCATTTCCATGATCGGAAGTGGGAAATCATCTTTAGGGCATGCCTTGTTAAGGTCCCTAAAATCGATACAAACCTCAATCTGCCCATTTTTCTTCTTTACTGGGACAATGCATGCGATTCAGTCTGCGTATTTCTCTTCCCTGATGAAGCCAACATCGATAAGTTTCTTAATTTCCTCGATGACCTTTTCTTCCAGCTCCTATCTCATTCTTCGAGGAGCTTGTTTGACAAGCTTGGCATCAGGAGATATAGTCAGCTCATGCACGACCACTTCAGGGGAGAGGCCAGGCATTTCTTTATACATCCACGCGAAGCAGTCGGCGAGCTCATGCAGCAGGGCAATTATCTACTCTTTCATTTTCTCTGACAAGAGTGAGTTGATGTAGGTCGGCCTTGGATTATCAGGCGTTCCCAAATCGATCTCGGTTAGCTCATCGAAGGTTGCTTGTCTGCCATCTTCGAGCTCTTGAGGAACTTCTTCTGGCTCGGCTATCTCGTCATCATCATTTGACCTTTTGCTGGCTTCACCAACATGGAGCATGTAGCATGCCTTGGAATCAGGATGGATGAAACCTATGCCCTGCGTATCTGGAATTCGTTCATCGATGAGTGCTCAGACCTGAGGCGGATGCCATAGCCCTTCGTAAAACCTCTCTTCGGAGTCCGTTTGATATAACTGACACCCGCAATTTTTAAAGTATTCTCGCATCTTAGGCATATAATATCTAGGATTGAGGACGGCCCTTATGCCTCTCTCGTATGGAAGGTACGCGATGTAGGGTTCCTAGGCACTCTAGTGAAGTCTCACAAGTGATCAAATATGCACAAATCAAATTTTACGGGTGCCTACAAACCCGACTACGGATCGTTTGCTAGATATTTAGGCGAAACAAGCAAGCTAGTTTACAACTAAACTATAAGATAACGGAAATACAACCTTTGTAGATCCGTTTGTCCACCTCCATAGCTCCACAACGAAGTGCCTCCGCTGTCCAAGTGAACTCCCGGGCTCTAGCGTCGGCTTCGTCGAAGAATAAGCGAGCTAGGTCGTCGATGTCCATGCCGAAGATGATCTACGTCGAGGCATCGCTAGATCAAGCTCCACCTTCACCAAACCTTGAAAATTTGTGAAGGAAACACACTCTACTACTTGGCAAGAGGTAGAGGATGAAGAAATAGGAAGTGGGTAGACTTTAGTTTTGGATTTCTCACTTGATTTGGATAGTTGCCATTGAAGTAGAAAGCTTTTCTTCATGTTGAAGAAGATGAAGAAGAAGAAGAAGATATGATAAGTTAATTAAAAATGAGATAATTAAATCAATACTTATCATGACTTCAACTATAGTTAAGTGTAGAGAATTAACTTGGGTTAGTTAAATGGTTAGGGTTAAGTTTAAGACAAGAATGAAGACTAAGTCAAAGCTTCAAGAAACTTCAACTAAAAACAAAATAAGCAACCATTCATTTATCTTTTTCATTTTCCAAAATGGATATAAATAAATAAGATAAATGAATAAGTAATCAAAACCCTAATCATTAACTTAAACCATGGTTTGATTCTTTACACTTAACCAAGTAAGCATGTATCATCAAACATGATACAAACATGTGCACAAAACTATATCGCATATACAATGTGCACAATTCAAGTGAGAAAATCCATTTAAAGTGAACCAATACTAGTTAATGCACAGCAATATATCGAATATATAATTATACATTAAATCATTAAATCAACACTTGATTCAATGATCCGGTCATATCGGATATAACCGACTAGTATCATATGTATCGGCTTATCGAATCAATCCTTGATTCGATAACTAGGTTATATCGCATATAACCATTCGACACATTCATCGCGAGAATGAAATACGGTATCACATACACGCATCATTCTCGGTCCCGTACATATCTCATATGCGCTCCTATTTCGTTTCACTTGAGCTAAGAAACCTCTGTGTAGGACTCTAAAGACTCGTCAATACGCCGGCAGCAGATGATGATCATATCAAACACCCACAAGCCGCAAGCGGTCTGCTAAACGTAACGGCCACCCGGGTATTGAGCGATCAGAAGATCGACGAGCAAGCCCGCTCTCACTCCTGCGAATCCAACCAGTAACACTTACCGTACGGTCCGGTCTGTTCGTCTGATATGTCGCATATCTCGCCTAGGGGTGGTAAACGTCAGACCCCAGTAGCTCGATAAGTCATGCCGACTTGAGGTCCATAACATTCGTGAAACTACTGATAACTCTTACCAGTATATCACTGCAACCCTGGCCAGGGATTTCCTGTTATGGCCAGTCGAGCATAGCACAACATCAACCCCCAATACCGGGAGAGACGTATCCCCTCCTATCGCTCATTACCTCCATGTGAATCGGGACTGTACCCAAAAACCACCTGTTTGCACGACTCAGTAGAGCCGTGGTAAGGTGGAAATCAAAGCACAGTGGGAGACACACAAGACTCTATGACGATCTTGGGTCAACAGACTAAGCTGTACCAGTGTCACCAGAGAACTGCCATCTGACGTGAGGTATAATACCATCTGGGAGTTCTCGGCGAGTCCGTTCAGTGTACCCAGTCTCCACTGAGCACCCGCATACCATCTTCGATGTCAAACACCAATGGATATGGGATCATCCATCGCCCATCGCATGGGTCGAGAAGATATGCGCTAGTCTACTCTGGAATATCGATGCCCCGTCTCGATATTCCCTCGACTAGGAACATTTCAAGGATGTACTCATGGACTACCCAGGCCCCACTAGTATGATCTACATCATAGTCCTGGAAGTCGAGTACACATCCTATGGGCTTTATCAACATGTAATCAGAGAGACAGAAAGTATACATGTTAAGATAAAGTGCAACCAGATAGCGTACTATCATGTCGAGCAAGAAAGTCCTTCCTATATATGTCCCAGCATCCACTACAATATACATCCAATGTACAGTAATGGCCTCTAGGGCATACATATAACTAACAATCTCCCACTTGCACTAGGGCCATCTGTAGCAGTGGTTGCAGTATCACATACTCAACCATCCCCTAAAAGTCTCTCTTTGGGAAAAAGGCCTTCGTGAGTGGATCCGCCGTGTTGTCCTCTGAGTCTACTCTCCTAACCTCGATCAACCTGGAGATCAACTATCTCCATGATCAGGTGATGCTGCCTTAGATTATGTCTGGGTCACTGATGGGACCAGGGTTCCAGGGCCAAAGCCTCAGTTCCATTGTCACACAATGGTAGGAACCTAGTTCATCATATGAACCAATATACACCCAAACATCCTCTTTGGTAGTATCTTCAATAGCGATGTTACCAGCCTTTATCGTCTAGTTTGCCACGGTATCTAGCTTGGAACTCTTCCAACATACCGTCCCTTTACTGAGGGTAAAGACAGTGCCTGTGACTGACATTCAGTCGTCTTTATCACCCTGGAACACTTCCAGTGATTCTCCCCAGGATCGATTGATACCATCTCACTACATCCAGTGAGAATCCTAGCATCCAATTACATCTATCTCATAGATGAAAACTCAGGATTTAGGAGGTATCACTTTGATCCTATTTGGAGAATCCTAGTGATAATAGGAGATTGACCGATCGTAGTATAGGAAACTCTTTTCCTATCATGAGTATGTTATCCACGTACTCTACGAGGATCATCACCATACTTCCTACTACCTTTTTGTTTATACAAGGTTCATCTACTATTTTGATGATGTCAAACTCTTTGACTAACACATCAAAACAGATGTTCCAACTCCGCGATGCCTGCTTTATCCTATAAGGCATCTTGCACACGTTTCCGCTGCTCCCACTGACTACGAAGACCTCTGGCTGTGTTCTTATAGACGTTCTCTTCTAAATCAGTATTTAGAAAAGCAGTCATGGCACCCAACCGCCAGATATCGTAGTCATGGTATGTAGCCGTGGTAAGTAGGATCTAGATAGACTTAAGCATAGCTACTGGAAAAAGGTTTCATCATTATCCACGCCTGGTCGATGACGAAAACCTTTAATAAGTCTAGCTTTGAAAGTCTCAACTTTTCCATCTACACCAAGTAATCTTCTCAAGATATACTTGCTCCTGATGGGGATTTAACCCTTCAGATATAGCAGCTAAAGTCCATACTTTGCTGGTGTACATGGATTCTATCTCAGATCGCTAAGCATCCAGCCATTCTTACAGAGTCCCTACTCTCGATGGCCTGGTCGAAACTAGTTGGGTCATCATCTCATGATGCAATCCTTGCTCCCACTGTCATCGAGAAACCGAGGTATCTCTCAGGCGGATGAGGAACCCTACTAGATCGGCGGAGAGGCTGAGGTTCGTCGGAAACTATTGAATCCTCTGGTTCTGTCAAATCATTAGCAGTTTTGTACAGCTGGAACCTTTCCAGTTCTACAGAACTGATCTTGCCTCGATCTTGTCCGGATTTTGCTTTTGACATAGGCCGGACAATCCCAAATCTTAACTTACTTAAGAGATAGGATCTTCCCATACCATATCTCATATGGAGTGGTAGGCATTGAATTGATTCAAACCTAATTCAATAGGTATGTAGCTTCTCAAGTGCATAACCCCAAAAGGAAATAGGTAACTCAGTAATACTCATCATAGAGTACACCATATCTAATATTGTGCAATTGCTCCGCCCTGATACACCGTTGTGCTGTGGTGTATTCAGAGGAGTAACACTGAGAGAGAATCTCATTCTCCTTTAGAATAGTCCAGGAATTCTATGCACAAGTATTCTCCTCCCTGATCTCATCATAGGACATAATACTTATACCCGTATTTTGGTTCTCTACTTCTAACTTATATTCTGTGAATACCTCAAAAGGTTCGGACTTATGTTTCAGCAGGAACATACGACTGAATCTTGAGAGATTATCAGAGAATATAATGAAGTATAAAGAACCATTCCTGGCATGTGCAGACAGGAGACCTTACGTACATCATCATGTATCAGTCCCAAGAGTTTACTAACTCTTCCTCTGTTTCCAATAAACAGAGCTATGGTCATCTTATCTTTGTGACACGACCGGCAAGTTTCACAAGATGTAAATTCAAACTGATTTAAATATACATCTAAATGTAACTTCAGCCAGTCGGGTCGCATCGATATGACCTAGTCTACAATGCTTCAAGAAGAATTCGTTCATTTCTGAACTCTTCTTCTTGTGTGTGTTCAGTATACTAGGAACTGTAGTTTGATTTAGAACGTTAATGCTTTTAGATAGCGTGCCTGAACCGATCAACTTTTGATATAGGAAATGTTTAAAACATTATCCATCAATACAAAATTATATCATTTCTTTACTAATAAAGAGACTGATATGATTTTGTATATCAGGTTCGGTATCTAATAGCATTTGTTCAGAATCAATGTATTCATAATACAGGGTGACAGTGACCAACAGACTTGGCTGCAACACTTGCCCCGGTTTCTGTCTCATGAAACTTATCACCCGTTCTCAGTTTTTCTACCTTTTTGTAGCCCTATGTAACAGATTACATATCTGGGATCCTGATCCGGTATCATATACCCAGGATTCAGAGGATACTGAGAAACAGTTCTTTATAATGAACATACCCGAAGGAGATGCATCATATGCACTTTCTTCGTTTGGGCGGCATAGGAATTCTGGTATTCCCTAATTTCCTGCTCTGTCTTATAACAATTATAAGTTGGAGCGGGACTAACGTTCCCCAGCTCAGTATAACAAGCGGGTTCGGTCAATACATCCGTATTATTATCTTGATTAAGGCGTGATATGGTCGCTACCTGGAGAGAGAGAGAAGAAAACACTCAGCGTGCGCTCTTGCAAGATCAGATTGGTTATATATTTTATCTAATCAGGATGGCTCCCACTGTTTTTATCAAATCTTCCTTCAAACCCTAAAAGGAAAGACTAGCCGGGATTAATTACACTCTACAAGTTCGCCAATCTTTCAGCCAGGCCAGTGTCGGTACTTTAAGGGAGGTTCCCCGTGCTTTCGTACGGACCTAATTACTGTAAACCTCGTTTTCCCAGAGGCGTAACCCCGTTGACACCTTTCTAGACACCTACTTGATCGGCTAATTGTAAAGTGCAAAACTCTCCCAGGAGTAACAATTACTCGCAGTGGGTATCGAGATCCAACTATCACATAGAAGGTATGCAATCTCATTGCAAATTTCAACACTTGAAACTCCCGATAAAGGTTTTTACCCCTAGCACCTATGACCTTAACTATGGTCAACAAATCATAAGTACTAGTCAAGTTCTACCCGTCATTTCGTGATTAATTAGACCCACCCACATGACCCTTAACTAAGGTCAACAAAGTCACGCGACTGTCCTAACTAATCGCATCATATGCGGTGTAGGAAGACATCACTTAGCTACCGTACACTGTGCCTTGACTATGGTCAACAAACACAGCACGAATACTAAGTACTCTACTTCCTAAAATGACGGAGGGTTGCGAATGGTTTTTGTGAAAACCTTTAACGCTTTGAACTTGATCTCGTTGCGGAATCAAATGGTTTTTAAATGGAATGTTTTTGAGGCTTTTCTAGTTTTGCTAAAGGGGTCACTCCCGATGAAGGGATCGTCGGCCCTTTCCTCGTCGAATGAGGTGCGGGATATATCATATATATCACTGTGCAAAGCAGAAACTATAGAAGCGATCAAATACAAACCGAGTGTGTAGCATCTGCCAGTTATTGCTAAAGGAGTCACTCCCGGTGAAGGGATCTCGGTCCTTTCCTCATCGAATAAGGTGCAGGATGTTCTATAATGAACACCGCGATGCAAAGCAAGAACTGTAGCTACCTGTTTTATTTTGAAATTCGATTCCACAACATCAATTAGGTTTATTTTCTTTCATTAATCTCATTAATGAACATCCCATCATTTTAAGTTACCTAAACATCACAGATAGATATGACGTACACTTATGCCATCCGCATTCGCCTCGATGTCTCCTCGTGCACCGTTAGGTTAGGTAACTAACGGCAGAGCGGGGCAGGGCTAGCGCGGGTGTAAAACATAAGCAACGTCTATATAATATATCATATATACTATATATAATATCTGTCACAGAACATCACATGATCACAGATAAAACACAGCAGAAGAAACATATGAAATATTGGATATACTAGGACGTCCGTGTTTTCAATACGAGCCAGTATAAAACACGGATTCCACGGTCGTGATGAATAGCCAATCCCACACCCCTAGACCCCTACGAGAGCGGCAAGCAACCCTAACAATTCTAGGGTTAGGAGACCCGGACTCGACTCCTCGAGTTGGTCTCCCTCTGGACCCCATAACCCGGTTACTTGTGCTCCCCTCCTTGTGTCTATCCTAATGCGGAAAAGTAAATAATATACAAACGGTGACTACTCCCGCAACCTGGAAGTGCCCCAATAAAAGAATATTACATACACGTTTTTACATGAATGAAAATGAAAAACACTCATCTCACATAAAAAAACCCCGGCTATTCAAACACGACGATCCAATATAACATATCCAGCAACACATAACATCACATGTCATCAACGTAAGTAAATATGCGCATCCCAATTGTCGTTGGCATATAGCAACGAAACCGGCGACATCACATATTACACTTACGGTCACAGAAAAGAAAGTGTAAAACTACAACAGTTGGAATCCGCAACCTCTTTAGACATCACATGCCTAATCAAATGAATTACTTAGACATCACATGCCTAACAATTATAAACCCCGCATTTTAGTCTCGTTATCGAAAACACTTTTCAATATCAAGTCGGGCAATTCAACAAGATTCCCGAAAAACTGATCGAATGTTCGTCGCAAACTTTAGTAGGCGGCCGCACCCCTGATACCGTCGACGAAGTGCACCAAGGCGGAACACCACTGTCGCGAGCACCCGGACGAATGCTTTCGGCGACGGGGTTCTCCTACAGTCACTTGGTCGGGGCTATAGGGTGAGGCTGTCTATTAAGTTTACCCGGCGAGTATCCGCGTACGCTACGTGATTGCAACGGACTTTTGATCACATTAAAATTCCGTGGCAACCGATCAAATGAGACTAAACTGCTATGTTTATAACATTCATTCAGTTATCTCATAACTTCTTGTGAAATCCAATTATTGTATCACATTCCGGATAAATAGAAAATGTTAAACTTTCCGATCGAACAATCGAACACCCAAGTTTTCCCGATACAGATCAACACATGAAACAAGTCTAAAAACATTCAGTTCGTGCCTCAGTACCAACGGTCCAGCCGTAGAAGGGTCAAGCCAACGCCGCACATGTGGCACGCCGTACTGCGCCAAACCCGAAGGTTCAAAGGGTAGTTCAAGACGGTCACATAATCGAGTTAAGGTTTGTTGTCTTCTAGAGGGACCATCGTGTTACTTGCACTACTTAGAACGTGATTAAACTACAGAAATATCCAACACTTGGAAATTTCCCGACAGGGGAAAAATTGGGTATTTATATCCGGTCGAACTTTTTAACATATTCAAAAAATTATCCGGAACGACACATAGACAAAGTTTGACAATCCGATTGAATGTATGAACTCCCAATACAACCCAAAATACTCAACTCTTGATTTCAGATTAAAAATTCCCGAGAAAACCAGCACTGAAAAATAGGAGTTACTGTGCAAAATTCAATGGCAGATAAGACAAAAGTGCGGCGTAAGGGCCGCATTAGCACGCTAATGCCGCGGTTCCGCCGCACTTTAGAAAGATCATTAGGTAATTTTTGCATCTTAATTCTTAGATTTACCTGCTTGTTTTTCTGCATATTTTTAATTTGCAAAAATCCACATTTTACAAAAATGTCCAGAGAGCATTTTAAAGTCGGGGTTTCGGGTCGATCGGACTTCTAACTCCGTCTACGCATCGCCTAAGGCTCTAGCTAGGCTCTGATACCACTGTAGGGTTCCTAGGCACTCTAGTGAAATCTCACAAGTGATCAAATATGCACAAATCAAATTTTACGGGTGCCTACAAACCCGACTACGGATCGTTTGCTAGATATTTAGGCGAAACAAGCAAGCTAGTTTACAACTAAACTATAAGATAACGGAAATACAACCTTTGTAGATCCGTTTGTCCACCTCCATAGCTCCGCAACGAAGTGCCTCCGCTGTCCAAGTGAACTCCCGGGCTCTAGCGTCGGCTTCGTCGAAGAATAAGCGAGCTAGGTCGTCGATGTCCATGCCGAAGATGATCTACGTCGAGGCATCGCTAGATCAAGCTCCACCTTCACCAAACCTTGAAAATTTGTGAAGGAAACACACTCTACTACTTGGCAAGAGGTAGAGGATGAAGAAATAGGAAGTGGGTAGACTTTAGTTTTGGATTTCTCACTTGATTTGGCTAGTTGCCATTGAAGTAGAAAGCTTTTCTTCATGTTGAAGAAGATGAAGAAGAAGAAGAAGATATGATAAGTTAATTAAAAATGAGATAATTAAATCAATACTTATCATGACTTCAACTATAGTTAAGTGTAGAGAATTAACTTGGGTTAGTTAAATGGTTAGGGTTAAGTTTAAGACAAGAATGAAGACTAAGTCAAAGCTTCAAGAAACTTCAACTAAAAACAAAATAAGCAACCATTCATTTATCTTTTTCATTTTCCAAAATGGATATAAATAAATAAGATAAATGAATAAGTAATCAAAACCCTAATCATTAACTTAAACCATGGCTTGATTCTTTACACTTAACCAAGTAAGCATGTATCATCAAACATGATACAAACATGTGCACAAAACTATATCGCATATACAATGTGCACAATTCAAGTGAGAAAATCCATTTAAAGTGAACCAATACTAGTTAATGCACAGAAATATATCGAATATATAATTATACATTAAATCATTAAATCAACACTTGATTCAATGATCCGGTCATATCGGATATAACCGACTAGTATCATATGTATCGGCTTATCGAATCAATCCTTGATTCGATAACTAGGTTATATCGCATATAACCATTCGACACATTCATCGCGAGAATGAAATACGGTATCACATACACGCATCATTCTCGGTCCCGCACATATCTCATATGCGCTCCTATTTCGTTTCGCTTGAGCTAAGAAACCTCTGTGTAGGACTCTAAAGACTCGTCAATACGCCGGCAGCAGATGATGATCATATCAAACACCCACAAGCCGCAAGCGGTCTGCTAAACGTAACGGCCACCCGGGTATTGAGCGATCAGAAGACCGACGAGCAAGCCCGCTCACACTCCTGTGAATCCAACCAGTAACACTTACCGTACGGTCCGGTCTGTTCGTCTGATATGTCGCATATCTCGCCTAGGGGTGGTAAACGTCAGACCCCAGTAGCTCGATAAGTCATGCCGACTTGAGGTCCATAACATTCGTGAAACTACTGATAACTCTTACCAGTATATCACTGCAACCCTGGCCAGGGATTTCCTGTTATGGCCAGTCGAGCATAGCACAACATCAACCCCCAATACCGGGAGAGACGAATCCCCTCCTATCGCTCATTGCCTCCATGTGAATCGGGACTGTACCCAAAAACCACCTGTTTGCACGACTCAGTAGAGCCGTGGTAGGGTGGAAATCAAAGCACAGTGGGAGACACACAAGACTCTATGACGATCTTGGGTCAACAGACTAAGCTGTACCAGTGTCACCAGAGAACTGCCATCTGACGTGAGGTATAATACCATCTGGGAGTTCTCGGCGAGTCCGTTCAGTGTACCCAGTCTCCACTGAGCACCCGCATACCATCTTCGATGTCAAACACCAATGGATATGGGATCATCCATCGCCCATCGCATGGGTCGAGAAGATATGCGCTAGTCTACTCTGGAATATCGATGCCCCGTCTCGATATTCTCTCGACTAGGAACATTTCAAGGATGTACTTATGGACTACCCAGGCCCCACTAGTATAATCTATATCATAGTCCTGGAAGTCGAGTACACATCCTATGGGCTTTATCAACATGTAATCAGAGAGACAGAAAGTATACATGTTAAGATAAAGTGCAACCAGATAGCGTACTATCATGTCGAGCAAGAAAGTCCTTCCTATATATGTCCCAGCATCCACTATAATATACATCCAATGTACAGTAATGGCCTCTAGGGCATACATATAACTAACACGCGATAGACAAATAATCCGGATGCACAACAGGATTTGACCCATAAAACAGGATACCTTTCTGTCCACTTTTCCTTTTGGGAACGTAGAAAGTTTTCAACTAGTCCATGGTGGAGACTGACAATGCATCGAGCTCTTTGCACATCTGCTCCGACACCCTTGTGATGGCTAGGGACCCTTCTGCAATTTGAAGGTCTCTCATAGTTTTGCTCGTTGCGTGGGGGCCCAGTCTGCACAGCTGTTGCAAGACGGGTCTTCTTCCTCCGTCTCTTCAGTGTCACTGCCTAAATGAGGGCAGATTTTGCTGTCGGATGAGCCTTCAGTATCAGATTCATCCGTATCGGTACCGAAATGAGGGCGAGTTTTACGGAAGGAAGGACTTCCAGCGTCGGACTCATCTGTGTCACTGCCGAAACGCGGATGCACTTGTGGGTTTTTCTTTTGAAAGTGACAGCCGACTCAGATTTGCCTTTGAGTTTCAGGACCGTTCTGTCTTTGGTCAGCTGTGGCTCAGTATTTTGGGGCTTTATAAAGTACCGAGAATCCTCATATCGGACTTCATGCACACCGAATGGCTGGATGTCTCCGTCAATGCGTCTTTCTTCGCAATTTTTAGTATACTTCATACATTGATGGAGAGTTGAAGAAACGATGCCGTAATCGTGGAACCACGGCCGCCCCAAGAGAATTTTATAAGACGTGTCAGTGTCGATCACGTATATCTTAGCTTCGGTTTGCAGATCCCTAGATTTGATTGGCAGAGCTATGGATCCCGGAACTTGCTTGCAATTTTGGTTGAAGCCTTGAATGAAAATCATTTCCCTTGACAGGTGCCAGACGTCCATTGACAGACTCTTCAGAGTCCACAAGTTCATGATGTTCACTGAGGATCCCGGATCAATCAATATGCGATTAATCCGGTCTCCGTCGCTGTATCCTGTCACGTAAAGCAGCCGATTATGCTCAGTCGTTCCTAGTAGCAAGTCTTCGTCCTTAAACATAACTGCGGCGGCATGCAGAGCGTATTGGGATTCTTTCATATTAATTTCTGCAAAGCGAGCTTGATACCGCTCGGGGTTTTGTAAAGCGTGAATGAGAACATCTCTAAGCTCTTTAGATAGGACCAAGGCATCGTAGATGCTCAGGAGAGATGGAAGATTCCGAAGATGAGCCAAGACATTGTAGTCCACTGAGGAAGGACTTGAGTTTTCATTAGCCGGTTCTCTTCCATCTTCCTCATTAGCCACATGTTTTTCCATTCCTTTTGGGGTGCTGCCCTGATTTGGCAGCAGAGCCCTGCCGCTTCTGAGCTGGATTTGGTTGGCCTTTGTGGTGAGCTCCTCGTCCTCTTCGGGAAAACAGAGCTCCTCCTCAGAGTTGCTGCCAAGATAGATGGTGCAGCAGGTCACTATAGGGATCTCTTCATTGGAGTCTTCTTCTAACTCCTCCAGAATTTCAGCCGCTTCTACAAGGAGGAACTCCTTAAATTGAATCAGAGTTCTTTCCTTCTGTTCATAGTCTTCGAAGGAATCGATATATTTTTGAATGGTCGATCTCCTTGCAGACTCTTTTTCGCGTCGAGATGCACTTTTCTTCTTCTTGAGCTTTTTGGATTTTGAGCCTGATGGAGCCGAATTGGCAGCTGGAATGGTAGGCTTCTTCTGCTCTTTCCATTCCGTTATGGGCTCTTTCCGAAGTAACTTTAGCATCTTCTTCGTCTTATTAGATATTTGCATACCCTATGGAGACTGCGGTGAGTCAGTTTCATTTCTCTGGGTAGCGGGTTCAGCTGTCTGCTCGCAGAAGGCTTCAGCTTGTGTCTGTATGAAGTTGGTGGTTGCAGCTTGGTTGTTTACCAACACACTCTTGAACAGCTCGATCTCTGCAGTCTTGTACTGCTTCTCAACCCAGTCTTTGAAAATATAGCAATCCTCGATCGCGTGGCTCACTACTCTGTGGTATGGGCAATACAGAGGATTGTCGATCATTTTTGCTTCATGCGGTCTCTTCGACTCCGGCAATTGTAGACCATTGTTCAAGACATCTTTGAATATTTTGCAGACCTTGTCCCTTATGAAAGAGTAAACCGTTTTCTTTTTCTCCTCTAGGGAAGGCCCTTCTCCTCCCAGCAATGGTTTTCGAGACCGGTTGGTTTTGGAATCGCTTGCCTTTCGCTTGTCTTCATTGTCGGATGCATTGAAGACATTGTTACTGCTGGAATTCCCGCTTCTTCGGTTTTCGTCCCTCTTGCTTTTCCAAGTCTTGTCTCTCGGAAAGTCTAGGGTAGACTCTTGCTTCAAGCGTTCCAGCATTTGGACTTTCTTGTTTAGCTCCTGAAACATCTCGAGGCCTGCTGTACACTAGAATGGGACCATCCAATTGCTGAGGTTCCCAATGAGAAGGCTGACGGACTGGTCCTGCTCCAGCGGTGGTTCGCACTTGACCGTGAGATTATGCCATCAGGCGATAAAGTCGGTGTTTCTTTCATTCTTCCCTGGCTTGGTCTTCACAAGGTCAGCAATGGAGATTTTATCACTGACACTCATGAACCTTTGCCGAAACAGAGACTCCAATTGGGTAAAGGTAATGACAGACCCGTCTGGTATACTTGCGTAGTAGTCAAAAGCAACACCAGTCAGGTAATTCACAAACTGACGAAGAAGGAGCGTATCATTGCCCCCTGTATTTCCACACGACGCTTTAAAGTGGGCGACGTGCTGATTTGCATTTCCCGTCCCGTCAAATCTTCTGAATTTAGGAATGACGTAACTGTTGAGGATCTTGATCAGATCGTACTGTGCGGGATATGGCCGCCCACTACTACCAATTTCTTTCTGAGCTTCGGCTTTGGCTACCAATGTTCTAACCTTGCTAGTGACCAAATCCATTATCCGATCTTGTGTTAGCGGGATAGTGCTATCTGGGGCCAAGGCGTCCCCAGAAGCGGAATGTGGTTGGCTTTCATGCGGCTCACCCAATCTTGGACCCAAGAGGACATGCATCAGTTGCTTTAGGTTGCCATCACCCGGCTCATGAGTAGAGACATGTGCCTGATTGGAAGGCGCTTGAGGAATTTGAGCCGTAAGCTGCATCACAACATTCGTCAGGTCGTCAATTTTGGAGTAATGCTTGGCCATTTCTTTATCTTTTCTCCTGAGCCGTTTTTGAAGCTCTTGAAGAAGCTCTTGCTCTACGGTCCTAGGGAGGAAAGTCGGCTCTTCCTCGCTGTCCGAGCTTGACTCTACATGGACTGAGGGGTCTTTCTGCCTATCATCCTCATCGAGAGGATTTTCATCATCCAGTGGAGGCGGCTGTTCTTAGGAAGCGGCAACCACATTCAAGACAGATTGGGCTTGGGATGTTGTGGCCCCATCCTTTCTTTTGCTGCGAAGGTTGTCGCTGGGGCGCCAGCCCGCCATATAAAACGTATGGATAACATATCCATCCGTCTTTTTATTATCAGCGGCTGATTTCACAGATTGCTGTCTTGACCCTCCTGTTTCGGTAACGGGCAGTCGACTGAAGGCGGCTGGCCTGGACGGATTCTTGAATGGTGATGACGCTTCCTTTTTGGTTTTGCCCTGCTGTTTTCGTGCGGCACAGAGCACCTGATAGACTCTTGAAGAGACAGTGTCATACTTTCTCTGTTGAGGCTGGGATACATCTCTTTGTAGCAACGTTCGGACCGCTGTCTTCTTAATTCTGGCGGTCATGGCATTTTTCTAAACCCACTTTAGTGGTTTGAAGGAATTGCTAATTTTTACGGCCGACTCAGCCATCGTCGTGGAGTAACCCTACTCTTGGAACCTCACAAGATTCCACATGGCCGAAGTCCTGGCCCTCTTGTTGGCTCGATACCTGAGCCGTTTCTGCCTTAACTTTTCTGTTTCAAGCACTTGGCAAACTTCGGCTCTTCGGGAAGATGCCGTAGACCGACTGATAGAGAGGACAGAGAAGATGCCCGTTCAGGCGATTGTCAAGAGCACCATCTGAGCTCGCTGGAGTTGCTTTATGGCCCCATTGGTGTTGACGGCCTTCCCCCAGTTGGAACAGTGGAGAGCCGTTCGAATACAGATTTGCATTTGGGTTGGGATAATTTGGCGACCATAATGTTCGGCCTCTTGCCCCTTGAGGTTGGTGTAACATTTCAGAAAATATAAAATATTATTTTTGGAATTTAATATTAAAATAATATATTTCCCGAAAACTGCCCGATTTGCGAAATTGGGGTTTTCGAAAAAGGGTAAAAATATATACCAATAATTGTAAAATAAATGGAAATTAAAATGATTTATTCATTTAATAGTATATTTAAAGGATTTGGCATTTTTAAAATTTTTATATGCAGTTTCGATAAAAACCCGATTAGTGCACTGCTAATCGCGATTAAACCAAATCCGTGTTTCTATAGTTTTTCATGGCTAGTGCATCCTGTCATGTAGAATTTTGGTAACATGTTGTTTTCTTGTGTTGGTTTGGGTATTTTATGGTTTGGTTTTAAGAGAAAAGAGAAAGGGGTAAAAGGGTAAATAGATGAAAGAGTGGGTGAGAATAAGAGAGGAGGGAGAGAGGGGCTGCCTCATTTTCACCTCCCCCATCATTTTCTTCTCCTTCTTCTTCCCCACTTCTCTCTACCTTCACCCCATGGTATCATCTCAAAATATCCATCAAAACCCTAAACCCCTTTTACAAAAATTGATCACCTCCTTCTCCTCTACACATTGGACCAAGAAAAGTTAGATTTTGACAATCTTGAGGAGCTAGGGTTTTTCTTGAGTTGCATCCATGAGCTATAATTTCTACCATTTAGATAATTTTAAGTTTTTTTATATTCTAGTTAGTTAGAAATAGGTTTAAGATGTGGATTTATGAACTTGGAAAATCCTAGTGAGGGTTTGAGTGAAATTGTGGATTGATGATGTTTTATGGCTGTCAATGAGACTTTTGAGGTGATTCTTGGCCTGGACCATAGCCTAGAAACCAAAATACAGATTTATGAATTGATTATCTCGGTTTTATGTTGATTTGTGAGGGTATATAGAAATCTGGAGTAACCCCGGGGCACTAATAATTATTTAGCAAACACAGTGACACATGCAGGCACCCAGGAAGCTACCATAGAGACCCGAGACCCCAACTCCACAAAATGGCCACAGATTTAATCATTTTGGCCATAATTTGCGGCCAGAGTAGGGTGTAATTGATCCATGTTGGTTCCGGGGCTTTATCTTCAGTAATTTAGACCCTCCATATGTGCAGAATTGACCAATTTGGCCTATGGTAAAATCTGGGAGCACATTGGGGTGTTTTTGGCTATGTTTTCCGTATTTTGAATGATGAGTTTTGATATTTGGATTTGTAATTTGTTGTTGAATGTTTGTACGTCAACGACTAGGGGTAACTTGTCGTGTTTTGCATGCGAAGCTATAGGTTTTAACCTATGAGCGAAACGTGTGCCGTTTTGGTTTTCCGCCTTGATTTTAACACGTATTGCGATTGTTTATTATTGTAGGTACCTTCATGTGGATTCCTAAGCGATGGAGCATGGCTTCATCGACTTCGTCAAGCAAGAAGCAAGGTGAGTGGATCTATATCCACGGGGAAGTCGGTGGATGGCGTATAGCACCCCCGCAAAGTTTTGGTGGAAACCGGTTTGTAGCTTATGGTTAAGAAAATCTAGATTTGGAAACTAGGCTTAGAGTTAACTGATAGTTAGTAAAACCATATTAGAAACTAAGGATAGTTAGAAGTCATATAATACGGCTAATATGTGATGACGGTAGTTGAGGATGATGTTTGACGATATTGTCGTTTAGGATACTATAGGACTAGATAGTCAACGTAGATGTTTCATCCGAACCATACATATTTCTAAACTGAAGAATTGTATGCATCTTCTAAACAGTTACCTTGAGGGACGTTACGGAATTTCAAATGATATCTTTTCCTTAAAAACATCGTAACCCCTATTTTCAAAATGACGATTCGCTTCTTTAAAAAATCTGATTGTATGGTTCGGGTGTGTATGTTAGATTAGATACTTATACTTATAGTAGAGATAGAATGTTTATGTGAACTCGACTTGATGTGAGATATAAATGCGATGACAAGAATATAAGACGAATATGATGACCTGATGATATGTTGGTATACGGATGCGAGTCGATTGAGATGATTGATACCTTGCCGGTCCCCTGATATGAGATTGTTATGGATGTTACCTGGGATATAAGTATATAGATATTTATTTTGTGGTGAATCTAAAATGATAAGCTGTATGAGACGTTTGGTCCCTACCCTCATTGTCGTAAAGGTTGATTGGATCCCTATTGGTATTATATCGCCGTACGATGATTTTCCGTACGTGATGAGTTTGACTTGATGATTGATCCATACCCTTGACTAGAGGATGCCGTACGATGGATTATACCGTACGTGATGCTGTGAGGCTAGATGCCGATTGATAGATTCTCCGACTCAGACATACCTTATAGCTTTTAGCTGATGATTTACCTTATGCTGCATTCATGATATTATCATTGCATTGCATATACCTGTGTTAGTACACTTACACCATTATCGATGATGCGTATGTTACACGTACACAGGTTTGCCTGCTCACACACTTCATCATCGATAATTGCCATGTCACTACACAGTAGGATTGCTGCATCATGATATGACTCTTTCCATGATTTACTTGCTATAGTTACCTGTGCACTTTTATATGATGTTGCATTTGAATTTGGAGATATTAGGAACCGCAAGACATATTTTCAAAACTGGAATCATTTAAAAGAGCGGTTTTCCCTTAATATGATATATCACTGTTCCAGGTTGCATGATATATGGATATGCCTACATTTCTGTTATATATCGCATACATCATGCTTTATGCTTACACGCATTGAGATATGTTGTTTTCATGAGATTTCTGGATTTGAGAACCGTGGCTATTTCAAAGGAAAGCATGTACTGTTTTAAAAAAAAACCCTGGTTTCTCTTGATATGATATTTCAATGCGTCCAGCATGCGTTTTCTCGGTTCTGAGACGTATGACATGTGAAACCCGATTCGAGGAGTTGGATGAGGCCGATTGCGGGTACATGGTGGACCCGGTATGGTACCCCGGGACGAGAACGGATTTGCTGTGCAGTAGACGGTGAGCCTGGCAGAGGGACTACTACCTACCGGTGATAGTATTTGGGCTTGGCGGATATCCGGAGGATACCGACCGGAGTCGAGAGATGATATGGGCCGATCCGGACTGACGGAGCCCGATATATGAGGATTTACGTGTCGATGCTGGACACGGGTTTCATGATGTTTTCGGCTGTCGATGTTAGACACCCAGGTCCCATGATTTTGATGTGTCGCGAGGGACACCGTTGATTTATATCCTCATACTTTCATGCACACTCTTTTATGATATTTACGTGCATACAGACATTGATTATATGGTTGGATGAGATCCACATGCATATATACCTTGATTATGATTGGACGAGATCCACATGCATACATACTTTGATTATATGGTTGGACGAGATCCATATGCATACATACATTGATTATGGTTGGACGAGATCCATATATATACATTGATTATATTGTTGGAGGATATCCACATGATGATTGGCATTGGTATTAGTGTTGGCACATATACGACTCGGTCACCCTAGATATCAGAGTATTACCTTTGTGATATAGTTGACCTAGGAGTCGTTGTTTATTCGATTTCCATCTGTTGATATTTTTCTACTCACGAGTTGGCAACTCACCCCCATTGTGCCACAGTTCTTGCAGGTTGACCGCACATATCAGTAGCAGCATCACTGGCACACAGCTTCATTTGGGTGTTTTGCATTGATAGGTAGGGCATTTGTATCGTACCCACTCTTGTATTAATATTTCATACTGTATCTAGTCGACTCCATTAATCAAAATTTGTAAATTGTATAAGCAATGAGACTTAGTGGGATTGTGGTTGCGAGACTTAGAGCGAGGGGTTTTCCGCTACTTGTGGTTTGAAGTCTTGTTTATTTATTTATCTTTTGTGGTGAACTTCGCCGTTGGGCGTCGTATACTTATTTATACTGTCTTGCATGGTTGTAATTCGTCGTTTGGTGAATAGCTAGCTCCCGCTTGGGGATACCCTTATCATTATCTTATAAATGTGGTTTTGGATCAAAATATACGAAGGAGGTGTTGCCCAAATTTTCAAAAAGACGAAACATGTTTTTAAACTTGCATAATCCACTTGCATTTTCATGTTCCTTTTCTATGCATTAAGAAAACTTGATTTCATTATACCTTTATTTCAAAACTTCACCTCCTTTATTTTCTTAAAAATGTTTAGATTTCTGGGTTTTCAGCTCACTTGAATTCCGTTACGCCTTTAGACGTTGCGTGATTCAAGTGCTGGTCACGAGCTAATATTTCGGGTCGTGACAAAGTTGGTATCAGAGCGCTAGGTTTAACCTTGGTCCGAGTCTATATTTGACTATGCGGAGTCTAGGGCGGGTGTGTATTTTGGAACCTAGGCTTGACCTTACGGAACTTAGACTTAAATGGGGAAGGGGGAGGGTATTAGACCCGAACTTTCGTTTCATAGGCTGACCCTGATTGATTAAGTAGGTAGCTTGAGTAGAGTGGCATACCATACATATGTTCCGCGGCATATTTACGACACGATACTCCACTTAAGAAACCTTAGGATGTACACATTTTTGAGATCTATGATTCTCTTCATACCCATGATTATACATCCATTTGAGATCTTTAATTCTATTCGTTTCCATGATCATACTCTCATTGATGCTGTTTCTTCTTATGATCATGTATCCATTCTGGATCTGTCGTTTCCTTTTTGCCTTTGATTTATTTTCTTCGATACTCGATTGAGGTTCCTGTCACCATGGTTTGAGCGCAGTTTGAGCTGCTGCTAGTGTTGCGGTCAGGGCGAGCTCGTCTGGTACAAGGGCTGACCATTGTGTTTTCTGGTGACTTGGGAACGTCTCGATATAGTATTTGTGTTGTGACCTCTTGTTGAGGCGAGTGTTTGGTTTTATGCCGGATGATCGGGCCACTGTTATAGCTGCCAGTTGCGAGAGGACTGTTGATGTACAGCATACCTCATAGATTATGATGTCGTCTACCGTGCAGATAGATGACCCAGCTGTTGCTAAGATTGATAGGATGTCACTTCCAGAGCTTACGAGCTAAGATCGCCGGAGCTTCCAGGCAGAAATGCGACAGATGATAGCTAGTCTACCCTGATTTGAGAGACGAAGGTGATTCGTCAGATTGATGCGCCAACGCAGGCCCAGTTGAGTTGAAGATTTCTAGTGTGGAGAGTCTTACTCAGATCTAGAGCAGACCGATCCAGAGATGACCGCCGGTGTATCGTCTTTCCTGGAGGATTGAGGCATTGTTTAGCGTACGGATGAAGGGTATTCACATGTCACCTAGGTGAAGTTAAAAAAGTTTGAGCGAGTGTCAGAAACCCATTTTCCCCAAGTTTAAAGTGTTCGGAGGAACATGCGGGTAATTTTGTGGATCCTCTAGAAGAATGAAACCCTAACTCGACATGATGACCATGGAACCGCTTTTGAAACCTTAGGGTTTGCAGCAGTTCAGCGGTGCCATCAGTGAGGCTTGGGTTTGCCCTTCTACGGCTGGTCCAGAGGTACTGTGGTATGTACCAGATATTCTTAGACTGTGCTCAGGTATTGAGCTTTCGGGAAATTTTAGGACCTCGATGACTCGATCGAAAAGTTTGACGTCATCCAAATATCATATGATAAGAGACTAGTAAGCTGACCAGCTTCGGATAGAAGACCTCACCCAAATGCATTGTGAGTTGATCGAGGACGGACGAGTATTGAGTATTCCTCCGATGGTTTGGACGAGTTCCCGAGGACGTGTTCGGCCAGATATCTTCTACAGAGTGATGAAGATACAGAGTACGCGATTTCGAGTCTGTGTGAGAGACTTCGGATTGACCGTGGCCGAGAACAGGAGCAGTGCGCAGATAGCATGGCGTGACGTCATAGTGGGCGATGGTACAGACGAGTGGAACCAGAGGTTCGTGCGAGACGCTGACGAGCTGTTGTTACTCCCCGTCGAGGTTAGAGACCTGATAGGCATACAGAGGCGTTAGGATGCGGCCAGTTCCTGAGAAAATGTTGTGGTGAGGACGCAGATGTCCAGAGGATGAAAAAAGATTATGTAAGAGTACCAGCCTCCATACAGTTCGGCATAGGCGAGATCGGAAGAGACCTTGAGCAGGATTCCTTCCAGGACACTGCTGCAATGAGATTTGCACCCAGGATCAGTTGTGTCACGTGTATTCAGAGGACCAGAGGCCGACGCCAGTAACGTGCTGCCTTACGAGTGGTCATGATGATTGATCGAGAGACGACCAGAGAAGTGCCAGAACGGAATCATCCTCGTTAGCACACCCGACAGGGCCAACGAGCCGATGGATTGCGAGATTGGTAAATCCACATAGAAGATAAGGACCCAGAGACCGAGGATGCCAGACCGTGAACATGAGGCAAGCGGATGTTCTTGTTCTGCTGGTTTTAGGCGCACCGATTTATTCTTCGACATTGTAGGAGGTGTACCTCAATATCATTTATTGCGATTTGCGTTTGTGATCTGAGTATCACGCTTATATCGCCTAGATTTGAGTTTTGATGACGAGTTTCCTGATATTGATTTCGTGCACCATGGCTGCACCTACTAGGTATTTACATTTCGTGCATAGTTATTGCACTTGAGATATGTTTTTATACATCGTTGTGTTGGTTTTTGATTTGTGCATATTTATTGCACTTGATATCGGTTTTGTTCCTTGGCTGCACATGTTTATGATTTCGTGGATTTCATACAGTTGATTCGATTTTGCGCGGGTGGTACGCGCTCGATTTGATTTTGCACTCGGTATAGCTTATATATGCTTGTAGTGCATTGATATGTGTTTTATGCACGCAGTTGCACACGTTTATGATTTTATACACCCCGGTACACTCGGTGTTGCTGTTTACACATTTGAGTTATTGAACGGTATTTTGTGCACAGGATGCACTGTATTTATATTTCGTGCACTTGATACACCGGATTTGTATTTACGCATTTATGCACTGTATTTCATGCACTGGATACACCGTATTTGTATTTCGTGCACTTGATGCACCATATTTGTATTTACGCATTTATGTACTGTATTTCATGCCCTGGATGCACCGGATCTGTGTTTCGTGAATTTGTTGCACTATATTTTCTTCTCGTACATTTGTGGAACTGGATTTATGTTTTGTGCATTGGTTGCGCCAGTTCGTATTTTGTGCATTGGTTTCACTAGATTTATACTCTGTACATTGTTGCACCGATTTATGTCTTTGAGCATTTGTGTTACCAGATTTTTGTTTTCGTGCGCGTTGGCACTTGCCGTTCGTTTTTGTGCATGCTACTACACTATATGCTTTTACGGACTCAACGCGCTTTGGCTGGATTTTTGCGCATATTAAGCGCTTGATTTTGGATTTTGTGCGCATCGGATGCACTTGAGTGAGATTTTTACTCATACATGTCGGATGCACTAGATTTAGATTTCTTTCGTGCATGATGGATGCACCTGAATTGGATTTTCGCGCATGTTGGGCACATGATATGAGATGTGATTTTGTGCACACCGGATGCACGTGATTTGGGATTTTTATTCATGCACGACAGTTGCACTGGATTGAGATTTTCGTGCACTCTAGATGCACTTGATATTATTGTCGTGCACACCCGTTGCACTGGACAAATGCTTTCGTGCACACCCGTTGCACTTAGTTTTGGCTTTTGTGCATATCGTAGCACCTATATTTGGATTTGATTTCCGTGTGCACCAGACACATATGATTATTGGATACGCCTTTTGAGCCTGATTTTGCTTTTGAGCACCTTTATTTCATGATAGGTACTATATATTATATAGTAGCTGAACAGGACTGATCTGATTACAGTACCTGAGTACTTTGCATACATTAAAGATTACAAAAAGGGTTTTCAGAAGGAGCTATAGTCTCGCTATTTCCTACGTGTCCGTGAGTGACACGAACGTTTATAAAGGAAAACCTTTTGGGATAGTTTGAAAACGACGGAACGTGTATTTAGGAAAACATATATGGACATATATTATTATTTTAAAATGAGAGTCCGCCAGTTATGCCGTGAGTTACGCATTCACGCGGCGATTTAGAAAAGATTTTTCATGTATTTTATTCAGATTTTGGAATTTTCAAAATGCGTACTATACACGTATTATAGTATTTGACTAGTGTATATTGAATTTCAGGAGTGGATTTCGAGATCTGTTTCTCTATTGTAACTCCGAGGATATGCATGAGAATTCGATAATTTGCATGACGCTTGACGGAGTTCGATTTTGAGTTTACTCATTTTCATGCGCACTTGACGCGCTGTATTATTTCTGCGTTTTCCATGATTTCGGGGCCCCGTTGTTTTGAGCTGATTATTGAAATGTTTTAGATTTTGGCGGTTTAAATTTAAATTTGGGGACCGAATTTATTTAAGGGGGGAAGATTTTAACATTTCAGAAAATATAAAATATTATTTTTGAAATTTAATATTAAAATAATATATTTCCCGAAAACTGTCCGATTTGCAAAATTGGGGTTTTCGAAAAAGGGTATAAATATATACCAATAATTGTGAAATAAATGGAAATTAAAATGATTTATTCATTTAATAGTATATTTAAAGGATTTGGCATTTTTAAAATTTTTATATGTAGTTTCGATAAAAACCCGATTAGTGCACTGCTAATCGCGATTAAGCCAAATCCGTGTTTCTACAGTTTTTCATGGCTAACGCACCATGTCATGTTGCATTTTGGTTACATGTTGTTTTCTTGTGTTGGTTTGGGTATTTTATGGTTTGGTTTTAAAAGAAAAGAAAAAAGGGTAAATAGATGAAAGAGTGGATGAGAATAAGAGAGGAGAGAGAGAGGGGCTGCCTCATTTTCACATCCCCCATCATTTTCTTCTCCTTCTTCTTCCCCACTTTCCTCCACCTTCACTCCATGGTATCATCTCAAAATATCCATCAAAAGCCTAAACCCTTTTTACAAAAATTGATCATCTCCTTCTCCTCTACACATTGGACCAAGAAAAGTTAGATTTTGACAACCTTGAGGAGCTAGGGTTTTTCTTGAGTTGCATCCATGAGGTATAATTTCTACCATTTAGATAATTTTAAATTTCTTTATATTCTAGTTAGTTAAAAATGGGTTTGAGATGTGGATTTATGAACTTGGAAAATCCTAGTGAGGGTTTGAGTGAAATTGTGGATTGATGATGTTTTGTGGCTGTCAATGAGACTTTTGAGGTGATTCTTGGCCTGGACCATAGCCTAGAAACCAAAATACGGATTTAGGAATTGAATATGTCTGTTTTATGTTGATTTGTGAGTGTATATGGAAATCTGGAGTAACCCGGGGGCACTAAAAATTTTTTAGTAAACACAGTGACACATGTAGGCACCCAGGAAGCTACCATAGAGACCCGAGACCCCAACTCCACCAAATGGCCATAGATTTAATCATTCTGGCGGCAATTTGCGGCCAGAGTAGGGTGGAACTTATCCATGTTGGTTCCAAGGCTTTATCTTCAGTAATTTAGACCCTCCATATGTGCAGAATTGACCAATTTGGCCTAGGGTAAAATCTGGGAGCACATTGGGGTGTTTTTTGCTATGTTTTCCGTATTTTGAATGATGAGTTTTGATATTTGGATTTGTATTTGGTTGTTGAATGTTTTTACATCAACGACTAGGGGTAATTTGTCATGTTTTGCACGTGAAGCTATAGGTTTTAACCTATGAGCGAAACGTGTGCCGTTTTAGTTTTCCGCATTGATTTTAACACGCATTGCGATTGTTTATTATTGTAGGTAGCTTCACGTAGATTCTGAGGCGACGGAGCATGGCGTCATCGACTTCGGCAAGCAAGAAGCAAGGTGAGTGGATCTATATCCACGGGGGAAGTCGGGTGGATGACGTATAGCACCCCCGCAAAGTTTTGGTGGAAACCGATTTGTAGCTTATAGTTAAGAAAACCTAAATTTGGAAACTTGGGTTAGAGTTAACTGATAGTTAGTGAAACTATATTAGAAACTAAGGATAGTTAGAAGTGATATAATACAGCTAATATGTGATGACGGTAGTTGAAGATGATGTTTGACGATATTGCCGTTTAGGATACTATAGGACTAGATAGTCGACGTAAATGTGTCATCCGAACCATACATATTTCTAAATTAAAGAATCGTATGCATCTTTTAAACAGTTACCTTGAGGGACGTTACGGAATTTCAAATGATATCTTTTCCTTAAAAACACCGTAACCCCTATTTTCAAAACTACGATTCGCTTCTTTAAAAAATCCGATTGTATGGTTCATGTGTGTATGTTAGATTAGATACTTATACTTATAGTAGAGATAGAATGTCTATGCGAACTCGACTTGATGTGAGATATAAATGCGATGACAAGAATATAAGATGAATATGATGACCTGATGATATGTTGGTATACGGATGCGAGTCGATTGAGATGATTGATACCTTGCCGGTCCCCTGATATGAGATTGTTATGGATGTGACCTGGGACATAGGTATATAGATATTTATTTTATGGTGAATCTAGAATGATAAGCTGTACGAGACGTTTGGTATGTATCCTCATTGTCGTAAAGGTTGATAGGATCCCTATTGGTATTATGTTGTCGTACGATGATTTTCCGTACGTGATGAGTTTGACTTGATGATTGATCCATACCCTTAACTAGAAGATGCCGTACGATGGATTATACCGTACGTGATGCTGTGAGGCTAGATGCCGATTGATAGATTCATCGACTCAGACATATGATAGTTACGTATACCTATAGCTTTTAGCTGATAATTTACCTTATGCTGCATTCATGATATTATCATTGCATTGCATGTACCTGTGTTAGTACACTTACACCATTAGCGATGATGCGTATGTTATACGTACACATATTTTCCGGCTCACACACTTCATCATCGATAATTACCATGTCACTACAGTAGGATTGCTGCATCATGATATGACTCCTTGCATGATTTACTTGCTATAGTTACCTGTGCACTTTTATATGATGTTGCATTTGACTTTGGAGATATTGGGAACCGCAAGACATATTTTCAAAACTGGAATCATTTAAAAGAGCGGTTTTTCCTTAATATGATACATCACTGTTCCATGTTGCATGATATACGGATATGCTTACATTTCTGTTATATATCGCATACATTATGCTTTATGATTACATGCATTGAGATATGTTGTTTTCATGAGATTTCTGGATTTAAGAACCGTAGCTATTTCAAAGGAAAGCATGTACTGTTTTAAAAAAACCAGGTTTCTCTTGATATGATATTTCAGTGAGTCCACCATGCGTTTTCTCGGTTCTGAGATGTATGACATGTGAAACCCGATTCGAGGAGTTGGATGAGGTCGATTGCGGGTACATGGTGGACCCGGTATGGTACCCCGGGACGAGAATGGATTTGCTGTGCAGTAGACGGTGAGCCTGGCAGAGGGACTACTACCTACCGGTGATAGTATTTGGGCTCGGTGGATATCCGGAGGATACCGACCGGAGTCGAGAGATGATATGGGCCGATCCGGACTGACGGAGCTCGTGGGCCAATCCGGACTGACGGAGCCCGATATATGAGGATTTACGTGTCGATGCTGGACACGGATTTCATGATGTTTTCGGGTGTCGATGTTGAACACCCAGATTCCATGATTTTGATGTGTCGCGAGACACACCGTTGATTTATATCCTCATACTTTCATGCACACTCTTTTATGATATTTACGTGCATACAGACATTGATTATATGGTTGGACGATATCCACATGCATACATACCTTGATTATGGTTGGACGAGATCCACATGCATACATACCTTGATTATATGGTTGGACGAGATCCACATGCATACATACCTTGATTATGGTTGGACGAGATCCATATACATACATTGATTATATTGTTGGAAGATATCCACATGATGATTGACATTAGTATTAGTGTTGGTACATATACGACCCAGTCACCCTAGATATCAGAGTATTACCTTTATGATATAGTTGACCTAGGAGTCGTTTTTTATTCGATTTCTATCTGTTGATATTTTTCTACTCATGAGTTTGCAACTCACCCCTGTTGTACCACAGTTCTTGCAGGTTGACCGCACGGATCAGTAACGGCATCCCTGGCACACAGCTTCATTTGGGTGTTTTGCATTGATAGGTGGGGCATTTGTACCGTACCCACTCTTTTATTTATATTTCAAATTGTATCTAGTCGACTCCATTAGTCAAAAATTTTAAATTGTATAAGTAATGAGACATAGTGGGATTGTGGTTGTGAGACTTAGAACGAGGGGTTTTCCGCTACTTGTGGTTTGAACTCTTGTTTATTTATTTATCTTTTGTGGTGAATTTCGCCGTTGGGTGTCGTATACTTATTTATACTGTCTTGCGTGGTTGTAATCCGTCGTTTGGCGAAGAGCTAGCTCCCGCTTGGGGATACCCTTATCATTATCTTGTATATGTGGTTTTGGATCAAAATATACGAAGGAGGTGCTGCCCAAATTTTCAAAAAACAAAACATGTTTTTAAACTTGCAAAATCCACTTGCATTTTCATGTTCCTTTTCTATGCATTAAGAAAACTTGATTTCATTATACCTTTATTTCAAAACTTCACCTCTTTTATTTTCTTAAAAAGGTTTAGATTTCTGGGTTTTCAGCTCACTTGAATTCCGTTACGCTTTTAGACATTGCGTGATTTAAGTGCTGGTCACGAGCTAATATTTCGAGTCATGACAGTTGGTTTGGCCGCTTGGTTTGCCGTGACCTCCGCCAGATGAGCGCTTCCAGCAGGGTAGATGATGACGGAACCAAATTGACAGTGTGACTCCTCCTATTGCCGGCTGAGACTGGCAGGGAGAACCACGCGGGCATTGATCTTGACCATGTACGAGATTGGGGTCGCGTCGGAAGCTGAATTCATCTTAGAAGACATCGTTGTTGAAAGTTGATTGCTGCACAGAAAAAACATTATTTCAGTACAAACATCGGCATATATGTTATATGAGTTCGCATGGACACTTGACCCAAGATATAGGAGGAGAGAAAGGTCCCACTGGGCATGCCAGAATCTGTAGGGTGTTTTTTGTCAGCCCATTGAGATGGGAATACGCATCTCCTGTCAGTCGTACTACAGATTCCCCTTGCCTAGGGTAGGCGGGGGTTTATTAATTGTGGGGATCCAAATCTACGGCAGCCGCGGACTAAGCTGCCTTTAATTACCCCTCACCTTTGAGGTGAAGGAACCTCCGATTGACGGGTCAAGTGTTCATGCGAACTCAATGTGCAGTGTGCGTATGTGTGTCTTGAGGGGTTTTGGATATATTGGGGGCCTCGCAGAGTTTACGGGGGTCCCGCTAGAAATTTTTTTCTAATAGGGACAGTGTTGTGGAGTGCGTCTAATAATAAAAAAAGGGAAAAAGCGTCCAAAGGATGCGTGGGCGCCGGCGTCTCGTGTGCTTGGCACGCAGACGTCGGGCGCCAGTAGGAGGAAGGGGCTTAGCCCCTACACCGGGGGTTGTCCTCCCGATTGACTTTTGGAGTTAAACTCCTAAAAGAAAAAGGTTTATTATTATATATTTCTTTTATGGAGTTAAACTCCAAGAGATTTTGAATGGAGTTAAACTCCGAATTAGGGTTTTATTTATGGAGTTGAACTCCAACAGATCGTGAATGGAGTTAAACTCCCAGACTGGGAGTTTTGGAGATGGGTCTCCTTCTTCCTCCTCTTCTATTGGCCGGATCTTGGAGAAAAGGGGTGAGATAAAAAAAATCTCCCCTTTTTGAGATCTAATGGAAGATCTGAGTTCCCTTTCAAGGGTTTGATGGTGAAAAACTATTCCTTTTTTAGAAAAAAAGAGTGAAACTCTTGATTTAATTTAAGAAAAAGAAGAAGGTTCGGAGTCTTGAGGAAGGAGAAGGAGGCACAGACCCTAATTTTTTTTGAGAGAGAAAAAGTTGTTCAGATATTTTCATCATCTTTGCCTTTATAGGCTACACACTTTACATATTGCCCCTTGGGCTTTACAAAATGGCATTTTGCCCATCCCATGCCTCATGTGCTCATTTCTTTTGCACATGAGCCATGGGTTTTACAAAAATTTGGCTTTATGCCTGTTTTTCTTACATTTATTCATAAAAAAATATACCAAAATTATTTATTACAAAATTTTAATTTTGGCATGGAGGAGGCCGGCCGCTTCATGTTCTGGCTCAACTCGGGCATGGGCCTACTTGACCTGGGCTTGGGCCCACTTGGCTTGGGGTTGACTTTGATTTTGACTTGGTCAACTGGGGTGTAAATTTTGACCCCAACAGTACTCCTCTATGTAACTCAACAGTATATATCTTGTTACCCCTGGGACCACAGACGCATGATATATCCCGTTACCCCTGAGACCACAGACGCAAGATGTATGAATCAAGAATAATTATTCTGTTACCTCCTGGAATCACGGACGCAAGTAATATTCTCTTAAGTTACAATTCAGTTACATTCTTGATTTCCCCATTTCCCCAGGTTTTATGTTCATATCAGGTATAGAAATAATATCTACCTAATGCCAACATGGGATCAAACAGGTACATGATACGTCCCTCAGGACAACAGGAAAAAGTCAATCAAGTCAAGTCAGGATTGTTGGCATTGATAAATATTATGGCAAATAGGTACTAGCATGATAACGGTTACAGTAATTGGATGGCAGGGTGCAAGTCATGCATTAGTGTACAGGCATATCAGGGATGAAATCAGTCAGGTAAGGTGTCTACATCACAATCACATATCACAATCAAGTCATGTAATATAGCATGCAATATAGTTGTAACAGTATATCGATAATCATGTAAATAGCATGTATAGACAATCAGGTAACACGTATTATAAAAAAAGTCAGATAATGTGTTACTATGAGTAAATATGATATCAACTCTTTAATCCTTTTTACCATATATATAATATTTCTATTCTACTATGATACTATCAAATTAGAGACACTTGCACTAACTAGATAACTGTGACGATACTCATATAACTTCCTATACGTTTATTATACCAAATTGACCGTATTAAAATAATCTTTTGTTAAGATTATAAATAATGATAATTAACCTACACATTATTATGAACTAAATTATAATTATTAATTATCTAGTAATATACGGATATAATAATCACAAAAATATTACGGCATGATATAACTATGTCGTAACTAGCATGTAGCAAGTAAAATACTTGCCTTGAGGATCCACGGGTGCGCGGCACGGGGAAAGAACGCAAGAAACGACGGAAATCTCTTTGAGGCATTTCGTCGAGCACTTTGCTCGCAAAATTGAATCATTATTGGAACGAAGATCCGGAAGCATGAAAATGATCATCACGCTCCTACGAACTCGGGCCAATCCTTGGAGCCTTGGTTCGTGGCTCAAAACGGTATCGAACAGGCTGTCAAAGTCGAGGGTTTATGTCGTCAGTATTGTTATTGCGGCTGCTGTTGCTGCGCGGAGAACAAGACAATGAAGGCGGCGACTGGATCGACGGCTAGAGGACTTAGCTTGAGGATGCGGTTGACGCCGATGGTGAAAGCGGAGGTGACGGTGGTCGACTGTGCCAAAGACGAGGATGTCGGCTATGCTTAGGGCGAGGCAACTGGAATGGGTCGAGGGTGCGGCGAGATGGACAAGGCGATGGCTTCGGTTGTATGGGGTGTTGGGTTAGATTGAGAGGGAAGGAGAACGAGACGGGTGCTCGGCCAAGAGAACGTAGGCGGCCGAAGGTTGGTTGCAAGGAAGAAGAAGATGAAGTCGACGCGGATCAAAGCGTCATGGCTTGGCGACATCTGTAACGATCCTGAAATCTCTTTACAAATGTAATTTGTTCAATATATAGAAAGGGGTATTTCAACCTGACTAAGAGTTGTAAGATAAATTTATTCAATAAAAGCAAGAAGTATCTTGTAGCTCACTGGTTAAGACTCTCTACTGCTATTCTTTAGCCTGCAAGTTCGAATCCCATCAACCCTTATTATTTTTAATATTTTTCTTTTTAACTTTTCGGAAGCCCAAGAGTTGCACGTACATTACATGGAGAAACGAAAAGTTTTAGAGAAATCAAACAATATAAATAAGGAGTTAAGACCAAATAGATCACATGACACAAATCTCGAGACAGATGGGCAAATCTCGACTTCCCGTTTTCTCTTTTGGGCCAATACCGACGGTTTGGATGGGCCAATTGCCTTTGTGCTTCGCTCGTATGTCCCTTTGGCTCTCCTTTACTCTTTTTTCCTATTTGTTTTCTCTGAATTATACCAGAGATCTCACACCCTTTCATTTCCCCCTATTAACACAATTAAATTCATTTTTATTCAATTTTTAATTTTCCATTCTCTCATATTTTATCCTATAAATACCATCCCATATCCTAGCTCTCCCATATTCTGAAATATATAGCAAAAAATCTCCAAAAATTTCCAATTTCAAGTGGAGTTAAGCTGGTCAAGTGGAGTTAGCTCGAGCCAAGTTTGTTCTTTCGAAGACCGGAGTCATTCTCGACGCTACCACGATTCCATAAAGACCCTCTCCTTTTTCCTCCCTTTTCAAAGCGTAAAAACCCGTAAGTCCCTTCTTTCTCTTTTACATTTCATCTCAAACCATTTCTTAAAACAATATCAATTAAAGTGGAGTTAGATTAAATAGACCTTCTTTAAAATATTTGATCACTCTTTCTATGTTAAATAATTCACCATAATCTTTCTAACACCACTTTAAATATTATTCATCTCATTTACTTTTGAATTGTTTAAAATTTTGTGCTAAATAAATCATACAACAAAATTACACAAAAATACCATGAACCTTACTTAAACCTTTTAACATTATCATGAACTATAACTCTAGAAAATGCATGGGGTAACGACCTACCCCACTCACAAACACTATGTTTTCATATCACAATATTTTGGTTAATTTTCATTTAAAAGAATCACCTTTTTAAAAAATACTTTTTATCGCTATTTTTTAACCCTTTGCAATTACGCCTCTACAACTCTCGTAGGGGACCCATTTGCGGATGGTGTGGGTTATCGCACGTCATTGGGATAATAGTGCGAGATGCAGAACTCCTCACGGAGAATTTGGTCTCGAAAGGAAATAAAAATACGATTTTAAAGAATACGACTTTTAAAACAAATTAAATCATTGTAAAATTATATAAAATTATAAATCCGTATTTTCAATGAAAACAAATTGTGAAAACTAAATTTTTAAATGAAAGATTAAAATTTTAATAAAATACCATCAAATTTCCAAAAGTAGTATTTTTCATTAAATGCCATAAACTTTCAAAGTTAGATTTTTACACTAAAATACCACAAAATATAAAATACGTTTTTATATAAAAATCTTGACTTTTTAAATGAACATATTTTTATTAAAAACTTATTCGAGGCTTTAGGACAGATTAAAAACCCTCGAGAATTTTAAATGACATTTTTACTAAAATACCCTATAAATCAATATGCTAGAATAGATTATGTATTTAGGTTGTAAATTGGTTTGAGTGACATCTTCTTTTGTCAGTTGTCTCGGAGTTGCTGGAGACAATGATGCACCACTTGTCTCTCCCTAAATATAAATCGTAACCTTAGGGTGGAAATTATCAAATGATAATCGTATTTGAAAAAGACAAAAATCTTGCCGTCCATGTGCAGCAGTTATCGATAATTTTCTAAACTCAAGAATTTACAAGATTAAAGCTCTTCACAAGATTTAAATCTGAACATAACTCGAATCCAAACTCGAATCTAAACTTGAATTTAAACTCGAACTCAATCTACTCGAACTAACTTAACTCGACTCAGGATTGCAATTGACATGACTCGATTCTACTTGACTTACTCGACTATATTATTCACTTTTGAAATATATGGTTTCGATCAAGACACGTTATAATCAACCAATCAAATCAACTAAGTCAAAACAACAGTTACAATCTATTATACTTATGGTGCTTGGGATAGTTTCAGGTGTGAATCCAACGAAATTCAGGAGTCCTGTATTAACCTACTCGAATTATATTTACTCGAATCTCAGTCGGGTCGACTCTTCCACGGCTTGGAGTCCCGATGCTAACACATGTCATGGGCCCATGTTTCCTTGCTCCTAGGGCCCCACTCTTGAGCTCGTGAATACTTATACAGTTGTGTTGACATTCACACTTGGAACTTAACGTTAACATAGCGACCATATAGAGACCTATAGGAAATATACCCATGTTCATTTCCACATACTTTTTACTTGTCTTTACATTAATTCATGATTATGCTATAACTGTCACTCTTCACTTTTACCCTACCTTTAGAACTTACCGAGCGCTAGCTCGCTGACGGGCATTCCACCCACTTTTGTTTTCTTGGAATGTTCGTCACATATAGTTAAGACTGAGGAGATGGATGCCACAGAGGAGGAGTACGATCAGATCGCTGATCAGACTTAGACTAGCTTACCTTTTCTTTCAGCTTTTGTATGCCACCTGTTTAAGCATTTCTGTTATCGTACTTACTTTTCAGTTGAACTCTTGTACTGTAAATATTTCAAATTTGAATGTAAATAAATATGTTTGTTGAAAAATTTTCAGTCTCCATTTATTCTTGCATTTTGTATTATTGTTTCAATATGCTTAGCAATTTTATTTAGGGAATGACTTTCTCTGGGTAAATATGCCGCAGGCTTGCCACGTTCTCGTTTCCGTCTACTGGAAAGCGGGACAAGATAGATTTTATTGGTGGCCCATGCAGGTCAGTTCTGCATGAAGTCTTAAACAAAATACCACAAGAATTAATGAATTCAACAAATATTTACATTCTTTGCATTTCAAATTTCTTGAATCTATCCTAATCTGACTTTTTTATCAAAGTGATGGATTCTCCGAATAATACCAGCACCAATATCAATGGCAACACACCACCGCCTACACTACCACCTCCACCTACCGTTGCAACACCCATCAACGAACAAACGGTGCTTCTTGAGGCTATCAGGACCTATTGGAGGGACAACGGGAGCAGACAACCCTCATGCACTAAGGACTTGCTCCCCCCAAGGTGGAAGCACTCGGAGTCAAGCAGTTCCGAGCACTGGACCCAAAAAACTTCTCGGGTAAAGAGAGCCTGCTTGAAGTGGAGGAATGGGCTCAAGCGATTGAGGATGACCTAGCAATGGCTCAAGTGCCAAATATAGCTTGGGTAAGGGTTGCTAAGTTGCAACTGACAGATAATGCCAGGGTATGGTGGAAAGCAAAAGAGAGCCGTCTCGAACAACCAACAGAGTGGAAAATATTCCGAGACATGTTCGATGCAAGGTACTTTCCAGAGACATCCCTCTTTGACATGGACTATCAATTCATCCATCTACAACAAGGCTCGATGTGGGTCAAGTCTTTGGATGAATATGATGCTGAGTTTACTACGCTTGGCAGGTAATTTATAGTCTCAAGTTAAATTTTCCTATCTCACTTAAACACTGCTAACGCAAGGTCAAAACAGGTTCGCTGCACACCTCATTCCTGCTGCTGAGATCCGAACACGACAATTCCAGCAAAGGTTGGACCCTGAAATCCAAGCTGCACTCGCTACAGGGGATTTCCCAAACCATGAGCTTGCTTTGAAAGCTGCCCGACTCTATGAGGCAGTTGTGAAGAAGAAGGGCGGGCCGCAGTCGACCGATGTGAAATGCCCTGTACACTAGATCACAGGGCCTCTTCCAGGCCACCTTTCAACGGACCATCTTGGAGGCTAGGAGGTTCGTTCACCAACATAAAGCCAAACTTTTGCAGCTAAGGCAAAAGAACAGAGCATTTAGTGAAGAACTATCGTAGAGCGAACAACTTGTGCTTGATCTGTTGGTCTTCGACTCATACTATCGGAGCATGCTCCCACAACCACGGGACTAATAACCCTCCAGCTAAACCGGCGATCTAAGCTCTTCCTACCGGTTAGCTCTAGCTCCCCGCACCCAGACTGCTCAACTCAACGCCGTGTGTTTAACCAGGCACAAAGGAACATGACGCGGTGCCAAGCATTCACTATGTCGGTCGAAGAGGCCAAACCTATGAGTCAGGTTATCACTGGTAAATCTCTTCTTTCTTTCCTTTCAAGTCATTTCAATTCCTAGCTATCTATATTTGTTATATCTAAACCTATCTCACACGACTTAGGTACAATCTTAGTAGCCACTCTACCAGTACTCACGCTCTTCGATACCGGGGCATCGCATTGCTTCATGTCGCAGCGGTTTGTAAGAACTCATGCGATCCCAGTTAAGCCGCCCGTATCCAGTTGGAATGTCAGTTTGGGGAACGACATTCTAAAAGCAATCTTGGGATACGATCTGTGTCCAGTGATTGTCTGCAGTCGACAATTCTATGTGTACTTCAAGGTACTGGACATACTGAATTTCGACGTAGTCTTAGGAATGGACTGGCTGGGAACTTTCTTCGCTACCATCGACTGTCGCCAAAAGTGGGTAGTGTTTGAAATACCAGATCACCTAATGTTGTATTTCAAAAGCGGAGACAAAAATTTAGAGTATAGCATCTACAAAGCAAAACCAAAGAAAGCAAAGATTGTAGCGTTGCAAGCGGAAGGAATGAATCCAGAAGTTGTCAGAGGATTCAAGGATGTATTCCCTGAAGACATAGCAGGTTTGCCTCCCGATCGAGCTTTAGAGTTTGGTATTGACTTACTACCCAGTTCATAACCTGTAATAAAAGCTCTATACCGTTTAAGTTCGGAAGGATTAAAGGAGATCCGTATCCAGTTAGACGAACTCCTGAAGGAAGGATGGATCAGACCCAGTACCTCAAGGTTGGGATCACCGGTGTTACTAGTGAAGAAGAGGGACGGTACCTACCGGATGTGTGTGGGTTATCAAGCACTGAACGAAGTGACAATTAAGAAAAAGCATCCTCTACCTCGCATCGATGACCTTTTCGATCAGCTGAGTGGATCTTGTGTCTTCTCAAAGTTGGATCTCCGTTCAGGCTATCATCAAGTGAAGGTCAGGGAATCCAACATTCAGAAGACGACGTTTAGGACTCGTTATTGCTATTATGAATATCTCGTATTGCCATTTGGAGTGACCGATACCCCAACCATTTTAATGAACCTGATGAACCAAGTCTTCCGTGAGTACTTAAATGGGTTTGTTGTTATCTTCATCAACAACATGCTAGTGTATTCAAAGAATCAGAAAGAACACGCCGAGTACTTACGCATTGTCTTGGAAACATTATAACAGCATCAGCTCTACGCCAAGTATAACAAGTGTGCATTTTGGCTACACCAGGTCAGATTTCTGGGACACATCATTTCAGGCGAAGGAATCTCTTATCAAGCTTGGGTGTCAGCTACCAGTGGTGGCCGATACCAAAATCAGTCAAAAATATAAGAAGCTTCTTGGGCTTAGCAGGATATTACAGACGCTTCATCGAAGGATTTTCAAACATTGCAGCACCCCTGACCAAGCTTACACGTAAATACGAAGCATTCGTGTGGTCAGAAGCATGTGAGAAGGCTTTCGTAGAACTCAAGTCGAGATTAACCTCTGCACCTATTCTCGTAGTACCTGATTGATTTGGCGGATTCGATGTACATTGTGATGCGTCCCGTAAAGGATTAGGATGTGTTTTACATCAGCATAGAAAGGTTGTGGATTTTGTATCAAGATAGTTTAAAGTTCATGAGCTCAACTATCCAACACATGAACTGGAATCGACGGCCGTCATCTTCGCACTCAAGATTTTGCGTCACTATCTTTTGGGAGAACGGGTGGATATATACACCAACCATAAGAGTCTAAAGTATGTATTTACTCATAAAGAACTCAACATGCAGTAAAGAAGATGGCTAGAGCTCATGGAAGACTTCGACATCAACCAACAATATCATCCTAGAAGAGTGAACGTAGTTCCCGATGCATTTAGTCGCCAGCCATTAGTAATGAACCTCACCGCTCAGTGGAAGATACAGCATCATCAATGAAGTAGCTTTGCTGGGAAACACATCATCCTTGATGAACTTACAAGTCCAGTCTATTCTTTTCAATCAGATCAAGGCAACTTAAGAAAATGATGCCAAACTACGAAAGATCCGAGAATAAGTAGAAAGTGGTCTTCAAACCGACTTCATTATCCACGAAGATGGATCCTTACGATATGTGAGCCATTTATGCGTGTCAGTCAACCCTATTAGAGAAGTGTTTACACCGGTTTAATCAGGTTCATTCATATACGCACATGCACACATGGGTTCAACAATACAATCAGAGGAAAAACAGGTGTTAGAAAAGGAGCACTCGGTGGTCAACGACAAAAGGAAAGCATTTAAATGAACATTTTATTTTACAGGAAATTGATCACCAAACACGGGATCGAAAGTACAAGGTTTCACAAGACTATGGATAAAATTCTCTAACTCCCTCTCCGCCTTCTCCACCATGTCAAAGCGGTAATCTTCACAAGGAGTCACTCCCCATCGATCAGCACTTTGCCTATCAGCGAAGGCAGACATGATGGCCCGCTGAGCCCGTATCTGGCTTAGCAGCTGAACAGAGTGATCCGTCAGAGCTGTGGTAATCAAAAGTGCCTCATGAAAGCACGCGATCTTGTCCTACGTGGCGTCAAGCATTGCCGGAGTCATCTCCGCTGGATGAGGGGGAATATCATTGAGCACGGACAAGAAAACCATCTGGAGCCAAATGGAACCGATAGGGTGAGGAGATCCTCTAAGAGTCGAGAACTCATGCAGCACCGTATTACATTGGTCATCCGTAAAAGTAGGATTCACCAAGCGTGCAGCAAAACGAGGAATAATTTCCTCGATAGGCACCTCTCATGGATGTCGGCGAGCATGTAGACAATTACAAGCCATAACTCTTCCCTGTTAAAATGATTCTCTAAAAGTGAGAGAGAAGAGAAGCATTGTTTCAGATTATGAAGGGAGGCATTTAAGTCCAGGCACAGAAAATGTTGTGCATGATGGAACTATTTCCAAGCTTTGTTTAAAGAAGGTATTGGAAAAGAAAAGTTTGACTCGGGAAAAGCAGAGAAAGAAGATGAAAAGACACCCTCAGTAAGGAGGCAGCGCCTCACGTGTTTGTCACAAGAGCGCCAGCACCAAGAGTTAAAAACTCTGAGGCAGCGTCTCACGTGCCTTGCACGAGGGCACCAGCGCCAAGAGTTAAAAACTCTGAGCAGCGCCTCACGTGCTTCGCACGAGGGCGCCAGCGCCAGAACTAAAAGCACTCTATCAGACAAAGCCGTTGGATCAAAGATTCAACGGAGATGATAAATCTTCAAAATACAGAATTAAATTCTGCCGAGAAAATATTTCTTAAATCTTTCTAAACAAGAAAGATTACTCTCTGTAAAACAGAGTACCGTTGGATTAAAAACGCAATGGTGATTAAAAAATCACCTATCAGCAGAATAAATTCTGTATGGGAAAATATTTCCCTAATCTTATTAAAAACAAGAAAGATATTTTTTGTAAAACAGAAGTTCTTGGATCAAAGATCCAACAGTGGATAAAATCCCCAAATCAATTAAAGATCTCTCAATGAGAGATTTCTTTAACTAAATCAACAAACTTTCCTCTACTATATAAAGGAATCAATACTTCAAGTCTTGTACAGAGGAACCCCCCCATAAGCTTCAAACTTAAAAAAAAGCAAGCAAGAAGAAAGCTTTAAGAGGGAAGAAAGAAGAACACCTCTCTTCGAGGTAAATAAAAATAATAGAGATCAGAGAATCTCATCTGCATATTCAATGGTTTAACCCTTATAAAAGAATTTAGTTCTTTCCCTAGATCTGAGATCCATGAGACAAGTCTTCCACAAATGAGAATTTAATTCTCATAGGGATGAACTTGTTCTTGGGGATCAAAGATCCAGAAAAGAACAGAGAATTGAACTCTTCATAACAGAATATAAGAAGAAAACCTAGCGTCCAAGCGCCTCATGTGTCCCTCACATGGACGCTGCTCAATAAAGAGTGCTTAGCACTCAATGGTTGGTGCTCAGTACTAAGCGCCTCACGTGTCCCTAACGTGGGCGCTGCTCAATAAAGAATGCTTAGCACTCAATGTTTAGCGCTCAACACCAAGCGCCTCACGTGCCCCTTACGTGGGCGCTATTCAACATAAAGCGCTTGGTACTCACCAGCCAACGCCCAGTGCCCAGTGCTTAGCACCTAGCGCCTCACGTGCTCCGCACGTGGGAGCCGTAAAGAGTGTTTAAAGCTCTATAAAAACAAAAAAGTAAAGTATTGTAACGCCTTAGATTTCGGTTAGTGTTCGTTTAGACGTGAATGCGGGTTTACTGTAAAAAAAATTTTACCAATTCGGGTTCCTCACATTTTATAACATTTAATTAATAAATTATTATTATTTATTATAAGCATGCACGCACGTGTGCACGTAAATGTAAGTTTTGTTTGTGCTAATTTTGATCTTAGCAACCTTGACACATAACCTAATCCTTTGTTTACCCTAATCATTTCTTTAATCCAATCCTTAACCTAAACCATAGATCTTTTGAGTGAGAGAGAGAGAGAGAGATATTTGTTTTGGGAGTGATGAGGTGTGTGTGAAAACATTAATGGTGCATTAATGATGTGGTTACACTCACCTCTCACCTCACCCTACACTCACCTCTCTCTTTCTCTTTATTCTCTTCTCTCATTATCCCTCACACTTATTCCCTTAGCATTATTCTTCATCTCTCTCAACTCTAATCTGAACACTCTCATTTCTTTCATCAATCCATCTCAAAAATCTCACAATCTCATCAAAAATCGTATCTTTGATCACTTTTTGCTGCTTGGATGCCTAGGAGCATGCAAAGCTAGGATCTTTGTGTTCTTTTGGCTAGGTAATGATCCCTATCTGTTCTTTTTATAGTTTTTGTGCTTTGTAGATTGTTAGATTTAGTTTAGATAGTGTAAAGTTAGGTTTTGTGCATAATATCGTATTTTTAGTGCCTTTTGTGACATATGTGATCTTCTGTGACCCGGAGAGTTTACTAGAAAACCAAACAATGTAGTTTTGTAGTACCTGAGACCATAGGGCATCACCTGAAGAACGAGACCCCCTGCTCGGACCACGGCCGGCGACGTCTAAAGAGTGATCCGGCGACCCCGGCTTTTGAGAGGAGTTGGGGTGTGGGTTTTTGAGGGTAGTTCTATTCTGTGGTTTGGGTGCTTTTGGTTCTGTTTGTTTGTTTAGTTCTCTGTATGAAAAATCTGGGATCACCTAGGTAGATTCTTTTGTTTCATTTAAGCGCGAAATGTTATATGACGCGGATCGTGCACTTTATGTGGTTTTGCTCTTGGGTTAGTTTCATCGTGTCGCTACACACGTTAGCCACAATACGAACACTTGAGAGTATATTTTGTGTTGTTGCGTCGGTCTAATGTAGTTGTATGTGTTTTGGGTCTATTACTAATGTGTACTTGCTTTATTGTCTTAATATTGTAGGTTCGCAGGAGGGGACTTCGGATACTGCTACAAAGGGAAGATAGGTGGTAGACTTCACCTAGCTTGGAGCGTTGGTGAGTAGATTTAATATCTACAGGGGAATCGCCCGCATGGCGTTATGCGTCTGGGCTAGAGATGTTATTTCTGTCGCATATTCTATGTCATATTTAGAATTGCGCATTCATCCTACTGCTTAGTTAGTGTTGTGATTGGACTAGTATCCTTAGAACACTGCACCATTATTGACGGCTTATGTTGCACGAGCACTGATTGTATACCACACACACCGTCAATAATTGTCATGTCACACACAACCCACTTATAGATATAATATTTTTTGATTAGAGATATTGAGACATTGATTCATATTTCTTATACATATGACATTTAGCATACCTGTATACCCACATGCTTACACATATGCCTTCATATACTTATATGCTAAATATCTGTATACCTATAAAGTATTGTACCATTAGTGATAGGTACATATACACTTCATGACATAGCTACAGGTATAACTTGCACACATACTTCACTTATACCCAGGGGGTATATTACATCATTTACTTATAGGTAGATACATATACCTTGCTATACCTTATTGTTTACATATATATCTGGTTATAGCTGTATGTTTACCTTTACTTGATATTATTTAGACTTGGGTAAATTAGGAACCGCGTGATATTTATATTAACTTGTTGCAGTTAATTAGCGGCTTTTCCTTCATGTGCTTACATTTTAGTTTTATATTGCATATATTATATTCATGGATATTCGCATTTCGATATGGATTTTTCATGATATTTCTTTTTATTTCTAAGTATATATAACAGTGGAATGGGACGCTTCTATATATGCCTTTACATCAATATTAGAGGAATGGGACGCTAATATATGTGTATTGATTCATGCATTGGTATTTATTCTTTACTTGATATTTGTATGCATCCGCTTTGAGATTTGTTTTAAACCGATACGTGGATAAAGGGTGTCGATACCGGACACTTACGATTCGAGGAACGTCTAAATATGAGAAAGACCGATACGTGGATCATGGGTGTCGACACCAGACACTTACGATTCGAGGAACGTATAGATTGTGTATTTTTGTGTCGATGCTTGACACATTGTTTTCATGATATTTTACTTCTATGTATATATAACAGTGGAATGGGACGCTGTTATATATGTCTTTACATATATATTAGTGGAATAGGACGCTAATATATATGTATTGATATCAATTTATATACATCATTTTTATTCATGCAAATATATTTAAGGTGTTAAAATTTTACTTGATATTGGATTTGGGATATAGGAGATTTATTTAGGATTTGATACAAGATATATATATGAGATTGCTGATTTTGTACATTCAGGATATATGAGATTTATTCGATATTGTACATTAAGGATTTGTGAGACTTATATGATATGAGAGCCAATTTGGGGGCTGATTTGAGGAATTGGGATTTGGATTGTCTTGATGGATTGTGATCCTACCACGATGTCAGGATTCCGTGGAAATGACATATTTCATTTCATACTTCACATTTATTGTTTATGCACTGTTTCATGTATTAGTTGTACCTGTTAGCATACCTTTCATGACTGTTGCATTTACATACTTATTTTATATGCATTACTTCATGTGTTAGTTGTACCTGCTAGAGTACTTTTCATGACTGCTGCATATATATATACATTTTCATATCATTATTACATGATTATTGCATACCGATTGTCATATTACCGCTTCATGTATTTGTAGTAACAGTTAGTGTACTTTTCATGATTATTGCATTCATATGACCGTTATGGCTATTAATTTCATATGTTAGATTCGCGTTGTACGTGCATACTTGCGATTACCTGCATATGTTATTTACTATTCACGAGTTGGCAACTCACCCCCGTTGTGCCACCGTTGTTTTGCAGGGTGTTCCCCAGAGTAGTCGAGGCAGGCTATTCATCTATCTGATCATCTTTTGCTGCGGATACCGTTTCAGCTCTTAGTGTGCAGTTTTGCTTTGGTGGGTTTTGTGGTTATCCGTATTGTTGTATTGTATATTCGTTGTATCCTTGTACTCTCCATCTACTATATTTTCTTGTTGACTTAGAGAATTGGTGGGGACGATATTGTATATTATTTGTGACTTTTTGTCTTTTATATAGTTTCCTTTCTATCGTCTTTTATTTCTTCGCTACGGCGTCGTATATTTGTTGTGGTGGTTGTTTTCCGCCTTTGGGCGTGTATTTGCTCCCGTTTGGGGATGTTTTATTTATATTTATGTTGTACCCATTTTTGGGGCTGGTTTTTATAAAGGAGGTGCTGCCAAAATTTTAAAGAAAGAAAAGTTGGACTTTTAAAGAATTTGGGTTGTGACTTCAAAGACTTTTAAACAATGTTTCTTATCTTCTCTTGTCTTTTTAATGGTTTAGATTTCTGGGTTTTGGCTTTCTTTTACTGGGTTACGCCTGTAGACGTTGCGTAGTATTAGGACCGTCACGTGCCAATTTCGGGTCGTGACAAAGTTGGTATCAGAGAGCTAGGTTTTACATTTCGGAGTGTAGGATGACCTTGGTATGATGGAGTAGGTAGCTTAAGAAGAGTAACGTAGTGTGTGTATGTCTGCAGCATACTCACGATGCGGTACTCCGCCTAAAGTGACCTAAGTACAATTGCTTGAAATTCCTTCCTTAATAATTCCTATCCTTATGATTTGATTTCCGCGTTCATATCGAATCATATCTCTATTTATAGCCTTTGCCGCCGACGACTATGGGGACTCAGAGAGGTCCAGCGAGGGCCGAGGTCAGAATTGACTCGGGTAGGACGAGGACTGACCAGGATGGCACGCTCGTTGCACAGGAGCAGACGGATCCGCCTTCGACAGATAGTATCGCTAGGCTTATAGCAGAAATGCAGGACATGCGCCAGACGATGAGTTCTTTGGTTGAGGCCATTCGAGCGCAACGACAGGAGGTGTCACCCCTGTTACCCAGTTGTTCCTTGCTATCAGTATGCAGCATTCTGTCACCTACATAGCACCAGTGGATGCAGCCCTAGTTGACGAGACACGTATTCCAGAGACTTTGGGAGTTCCGGAACCGTAGAGGACTCGTACCGGTGTACCAGCTCAGAGACAGAGGCTTAGTCGTCGAGACAGCTTTCGTGAGCGTCGTGGAGTAGCAGTGGTTTGGGACGAGAGTCGTGTTAGGTAGATCAGCCGTTTGTTGTGTTAGCTTCTGTCAGCGATTCTTTTGCTGCGCGACACGTATTTCAGTCGTGTGCCAATCGGTTAGGAGATAGAGATTCGTCCGTCACTTGATCCTTCTAGAGATGTTGGATTTGACGTTCTCCTGGGCACGGACTGGTTAGTTACGTGCTAGGCGTCTGTGGACTACCGCGAGAAAACAGTCAGGTGTTGTTTTCTCCGGCGGGTCAGTTCTTGTTGTGTAGGGGGACAGTGGTGCCGCCTCTCACAGCTTGAATTCAGCATTTTTCACTAGTCGACTTTTGAGGAGAAGATGTCAAGGATTCTTGGCGTTCATTCGTGATACTGAAGCCACAGTGGGATTGTTGGACCGGGTTTCTATCGTGTGAGAGTTTTCCGACGTTGTTCCAGATGAGCCGGCGAAGCTTAAGGAGCTTAAGGATCAGCTGCAGAGCTATGTGTTGGGGGGGTTTTGTGAGTCTGAGTGTTTCGCATTGGGGGAGCTCCTATTTTTGTTCGTCAAGGAGAGAGACGGCAGTTTGAGGTTGTGTACCGATTAATCGTAAATTTAACCGGATTACGGTGCGGATAGGTTTCATTTACCTCACATTGACAATTTCTTGATCAACTCCTGAGTGCGAGACATTTTTCTAAGTTTGTTTAGGATCAGGTCATCATTGTTGCAGGTTCGGAGTGATGACATTCCGAAGACTGCTTTTGTGCGTACTACGGGCTTTGTGTGTTTTGGTGGTGTCATTGGACTCACCAATGCCCTAGCAGCATTCGTAGATATGATGAACCAGATTTCTTCAGGCCGTTCCTCGACCAGTTATTGTTGTGTTATTGACGATATTCTGGTCTATTTAATGTGTCTTGAGGGACAGGAATAGCACTTGAGGATTTGTTTTGCAGACATTGGGAGAGCCCCAGCGGTTCGCTAGATTCTCGGAGTGTTCCTTCAGGCTTGTTTGTGTTGACTCCTAGGTCTTGTAGTTACGGGAGACGGTTTTGTATGGTTCCGAGGAAGATCGAGGTCGTACAGCTTAGGCCCAGACTTGTGTGCAGGACGGAGGTCCACAGATTTTGGGGCTTAGCAGGTTTTTACCGCCGTTTCGTGCAGGATTGCTAGTGTAGTGCTGCACCGTTGACTGTTCTGACCGGAAAGGAGGTTTCTTTTCTTTGGACTGAGGCATGCATGCAGAGTTTTTCAGCAGTTGAAGACTCGGTTAACAACTGCATCAGTTCTTTCTTTGCTTCTGGTTCGGGCGACTTTGTTGTTTAACTGTAATGTTTCGCGAGTGGGGCTCGATTGTGTACTGAGGTGACACTATAGGGTTATCGCTTTTGCTTCCCTACATTTGGAGGAAGTACGAGTAGGATATCCCACTCATGATCTGGAGATGGCCGCGGTGGTCTTGCGTTGGGATTTGGAGACACTACTTGTTCGAGAGTCGTGTCAGATTTTCATGGACCATCAGAGCTTAATGTACATCTTCCGGCAGCGGGTGTTGATTGTTGAGACAGTCTTTTGCAAATTTACAGTTCTTATGCGATCGTTGAGTACAGCTTACTCATGGCCGTGCCTGACCACTTTTCCTTAATCGCTTTCGCGAGGCACTGCCCGCCGATGCTCGTTCGTCAGAGATACTTGAGCATATTCGGCTGGGTAATGATTCAGAGTCCTTGATTTGTGACAAGGGTGTGCTAAGTTTAGGGACGCGTTTGTGTACCTGATACTATTGGGTAGAGACGCGAAATCTTAGAGCAGGCACATCTGTCAACTCTCTGTACTCATTCAAGTTCCACCAGCATTGACGTGACTTGTGAGATAGTTACGGGTGGGCAGGGATGTAAAGAGAAGTTTCGGGTTTCGTTTCAAGGTGTCTGTCTTGTTGTGTGCTTTGGTTGAGCATCTGAGACCGGCTGAAGAGTTGCAACCTTTAACCGTTCCGAAATGGGAGTGGGAGCAGATCTCTACGAATTTCGTTATGGTGTCTACCCAGGTCTAGACAGGGTGTGACTCCATTCGGATGCTTGTTATCTGGTTATGCTCAGTTGTTCTTTGTTAAGTTTATGCGTTGCACGGAGTTCCTTCGTGGGTCGTATCCAAAGGGGGCACCCTGTTCGCTTGCCGTCTTGGACAGGAGCTTCAGGAAGTCTTGGGTACTGCTTGAGCTTTAGCTCCGCTTTTCCATATGCAGGATGATGGTTTTGTGAGAGCGGGCTATACCGACTATGGAGGATATGCTTGTGCGTACATTTTAGTTGTTGTCGGCAGTCGGGGATCGTCACTCGCCATTGTTAGGGTTCTCCTTCGATAGCTGTTATCAGGAGTCACTCCAATTGGCAACCATTAGGTTTAAGGTTAGGTCGTGTCGATCACCAGTTTATTTTTCTGACTCTGCGTAGTAAGCTTTTGGACCCCAGCTAGTCTAGAGACTTCGAATTTGATCCGGTTGTTTTAGGTCAGGATGAGAATTGTCCATTGCGGACAGAGGTTTTTTGCCGACCGTGATGGTCGCAGACTTGAGTTCGCAGTGGGAGATCATGTATTCCTACGGACTTTCCGATGAATGACGTGTTGAGTTTTGGGAAGTTTATCCCAGAATTGTAGGTCCTTTTGAGATCCTTTAAGCGAGTTAGTTTCGTTGCCTTTAATTTGGCACTTCTGCCCAGATTATTGAGTATTCACCCCGTATTCTTTGTGTCGATACTTTGCAATTACCTTCATGACCTTTCTCACATGATTGAGCACCAGACCACTTAGCTTGGACACGATCTTTCGTTCACCAGCAGCCAATTGTGTTAATGGCTCGGCAGGTAGAGAAACTTCGGTCAAGGGTCTTGCCATCTGTGAAGGGTTTTCTTGGACGTAGTCGTATAGTGAGGTAATCACTTGGAAGGCTGCGAACGAGATATGAGAGTTTGTAATCTTCTCTTTGAAGTTACGTTTAGTGAGAATTTTAAATTCGGGGACGAATTTTTATAAGGGGGAGATTGTAACGCCTTAGATTTCGGTTAGTTTTCGTTTAGACGTGAATGCGGGTTTACTGTAAAAAAAGTTTACCAATTCGGGTTTCTCATATTTTATAACATTTAATTAATAAATTATTATTAATTGTTATAAGCATGCACGCACGTGTGCACGTAAATGTGAGTTTTGTTTGTGCTAATTTTGATCTTAGCAACCATGACACTTAACCTAATCCTTTGTTTATCCTAATCATTTCTTTAATCCAATCCTTAACCTAAACCTTAGATCTTTTGAGTGAGAGAGAGAGAGAAAGATATTTGTTTTAGGAGTGATGAGGTCTGTGTGAAAATATTAATGGTGCATTAATGATGTGGTTACACTCACCTCTCACCTCACCCTACACTTACATCTCTCTTTCTCTTTATTCTCTTCTCTCATTATCCCTCACACTTATTCCCTTAGCATTATTCTTCATCTCTCTCAACTCTAATCTGAACACTCTCATTTCTTTCACCAATCCATCTCAAAAATCTCACAATCTCATCAAAAATCATATCTTTGATCACTTTTTGCCTCTTGGATGCCTAGGAGCATGCAAAGCTAGGATCTTTGTGTTCTTTTGGCTAGGTAATGATCCCTATCTATTCTTTTTATAGTTTTTATGCTTTGTAGATTGTTAGATTTAGTTTAGATAGTGTAAAGTTAGGTTTTGTGCATAATATCGTATTTTTAGTGCCTTTTTGTGACATATGTGATCTGCTGTGACCCGGAGAGTTTACTAGAAAACTAAACAATATAGTTTTGTAGTACCTGAGACCATAGGGCATCACCTGAAGAAAGAGACCCCCTGCTCGGACCACGGCCGGCAACGTCTGAAGAGCGATCCGGCGACCCTGGTTTTTGAGAGGAGTTGGGGTGTGGGTTTTTGAGGGTGGTTCTATTCTGTGGTTTGGGTGCTTTTGGTTCTGTTTGTTTGTTTAGTTTTCTCTGTATGCAAAATCTGGGATCACCTAGGTAGATTCTTGTGTTTCGTTTAAGCGTGATACGTTATACGACACAGATCGTGCACTTTGTGTGGTTTTTCTCTTGGGTTAGTTTCGTCGTGTCGCTACGCACGTTAGCCACAATACGAACACTTGAGGGTATGTTTTGTGTTGTTGCGTCGGTCTAATGTAGTTGTATGTGTTTTGGGTCTATTACTAATGTGTACTTGCATTATTGTCTTAATATTGTAGTTTCGCAGGAGGGGACTTCGGACACTGCTACAAAGGGAAGACAGGTGGTAGACTTCATCTAGCTTGGAGCGTTGGTGAGTAGATTTAACATCTACAGGTAAATCGCCCGCATGACGTTATGCGTCTAGGCTAGAGATGTTATTTCTGTCGCATATTCTATGTCATATTTAGAATTGCGCATTCACCCTACTACTTAGTTAGTGTTGTGCTTGGACTAGTATCCTTAGGACACTGCACCATTATTGACGGCTTATGTTGCACGAGCACTGATTGTATGCCACATACACCGTCAATAATTGCCATGTCACACTTATAGATATAATATCGTTTGATTAGGGACATTGAGACATTGATTCATATTTCTTATCGCATATGACATTTAGCATAGCTGTATACCCACATGCTTACACATATGCCTTCATATACTTATATGCTAGATACCTGTATACCTATAGACTATTGTACCATTAGTGATAGGTACATACACACTTCATGATATAGCTACAAGTATACCTTGCACACATACTTCACTTATACCCAGGGGGTATATTACATCATTTACTTATAGGTAGATACATATACCTTGCTATACCTTATTGTTTACACATATATCTGGTTATAGCTACATGTTTACCTTTACTTGATGTTATTTAGACTTGGATAAATTAGGAACCACATGATATTTATATTAACTTGTTGCAGTTAACTAGCGGATTTTCCTACATATGCTTACATTTTAGATTTATGTTGCATATATTATATTCATGGATTTTCGCATTTCAATATGGATTTTTCATGATATTTCTTTTTATTTCTAAGTATATATAACAGTGTAATGGGACGCTGTTATATATGCATTTACACCAATATTAGTGGAATGGGACGCTAATATATGTGTATTGATTAATGCATTGGTATTTATTCTTTACATGATATTTGTATGCATCCGCTTTGAGATTTGTTTTAAACCGATACGTGGATCAAGGGTGTCGATACCGAACACTTACGATTCGAGGAACGTATAAATATGAGAAAGACCGATACGTGGATCACGGGTGTCGACACCGGACACTTACGATTCGAGGAACGTATAGATTGTGTATTTTTGTGTCGATACTTGACACATTGTTTTCTTGATATTTTACTTCTATGTATATATAACAGTGGAATGGGACACTATTATATATGCCTTTACACATATATTAGTGGAATGGGACGCTAATATATGTGTATTGATAGCAATTTATATACATCATTTTTATTCAAGCAAATATATTTAAGGTGTTAGAATTTTACTTGATATTGGATTTGGGATATAGGAGATTTATTTGGGATTTGATATAGGATATATATGAGATTGCTGATTTTGTACATTCAGGATATATGAGATTTATTCGATATTGTACATTAAGGATTTGTGAGACTTATATGATATGAGAACCAATTTGGGGGTTGATTTGAGGAATTGGGATTTGGATTGTCTTGATGGATTGTGATCCTACCACGATGTCAGGATTCCGTGGAAATGACATATTTCATTCCATACCTCACATTTATTGTTTATGCACCGTTTCACGTATTAGTTGTACCTGTTAGCGTACCTTTCATGACTGTTGCATTTACATACTTATTTTATATGCATTACTTCATGTGTTAGTTGTACCTGCTAGAGTACCTTTCCTGACTGCTGCATATATGTATACATTTTCATATCATTATTGCATGATTATTGCATACCGATTGTCATATTACCGCTTCATGTATTTGTAGTAACAATTAGTGTACTTTTCATGATTATTGCATTCATATGACCTTTATGGCTATTAATTTCATATGTTAGATTCGCGCTGTACGTGCATACTTGCGATTACCTGCATATGTTATTTACTATTCACGAGTTGGCAACTCACCCCCGTTATGCCATAGTTGTTTTGCAGGGTGTTCCACAGAGTAGTCGAGGCAGGCTATTCATCTATCTGATCATCTTTTGCTACGGATACCGCTTCAGCTCATAGTGTGTAGTTTTGCTTAGGTGGGTTTTGTGGTTATCCGTATTGTTGTATTGTATATTCGTTGTATCCTTGTACTCTCCATTTACTATATTTTCTTGTTGACTTAGAGACTTGGTGAGGACGATATTGTATATTATTTGTGACTTTTTGTCTTTTATACAGTTTCCTTTCTATCATCTTTTATTTCTTCGCTACGGCGTCGTATATTTGTTGTGGTGGTTCTTTTCAGCCTTTGGGCGTGTATTTGCACCCGTTTGGGGATGCTTTATTTATATTTATGTTGTACCCATTATTGGGGCTAGTTTTTATAAAGGAGGTGCTGCCAAAATTTTAAAGAAAGAAAAGTTGGACTTTTAAAGAATTTGGGTTGTGACTTCAAAGACTTTTAAACAATATTTCTTATCTTCTCTTGTCTTTTTAATGGTTTAGATTTCTGGGTTTTGGCTTTCTTTTACTGCGTTACGCCTGTAGACGTTGCGTAGTATTAGGGTCGTCACGTGCCAATTTCGGGTCGTGACAAGTAAAGTAAAGTATGAGTGTCAGAACCCATATAAGTGCTCGGCACTTTTTGCAGGAAAAGGGACTGAGCCCAAACCAATGCTTAGCACTTCTTTTCAAAATAAAAAGAAAACTGAGTGGGTCAAGCCCAAGTTGGCTAGGTCCCTAATTCAGATCAACTGAGCCCATGGGTTCATGGCGTCCGAAACATGATTCATGTCCATCCCACATTTACTAAGTTAATCTTAGTCCCCCAAAAATGACTAATAATTTTTAGATGGTCCACCATGATCTCTTCCCTCAGACACGAGAATTGGTTCAAGGGTAAATCTCTCCATATCTCTGATGCATATCGTTGTAATTCTTCAACGTCCTCATAGAGGTGGCGGGTCCCGACAACTAACAACTCTTTGGCGCACTCCCAAACCGATGGGCATATCTCAATACGGACCGTAACGTCCTTAAACTAGTTACGGACCAAAACGTCCTTAAACTAACAATGGACTGTAACGTTCTTATTGTTAGTTGTATGTATGCCCTAGAGGCCAGTATTGTACAGATGATGTATATTGTATTGGATGCTTGGACATATATAGAGATGACTTTCTTGCTCGATATGATAGTATGCTATCTGGTTGCTCTTTATCTTAACATGTATACTTGTCTCTTTATACTGTCTTATAGTTACATGTTGGTAAAGCCCTTAGGATGTGTACTTGACTACCTGGACTATGATGCGGATCATACTAGTGGGGACATGGTAGTCCATAAGTACATCCTTCAAGGTCCCTAGTCGTGGGTATATCGAGACGGGGCATCGATATACCAGTGTAGACTAGCGTATACGCTCTTCGACCCATGAGATGGGCGATGGATGATCCTATATCCATTGGTGTTTGACATCAGAGATGGTATACGGGTGCTCAGTGGAGATTGGGTACACTTGACGGACACGCCGAGAACTCCCAGATGGTATTATACCTCACGTCAGATGGCAGTTCTCAGGTGACACTTATGCAGGTTAGTCTGTAGACCCGAGATCGTCATAGAGTCTTGTGTGATTCCCACTGTGCTTTGATTTCCACCTTACCACGTCCATGAGGGCGTGCAAAACGGTGGTTTTTGGGTACAGTCCCGAGTCGCATGGAGGCAATGAGCGATAAGAGGGGTTTCGTCTCTCCCGGTATTAGGGGTTGATGTTGCACTGTGCTCGATTGGCCGTAACAGGGAAGTCCCTGGCCAGGGCTGATTAGAGATTTACTGGTAAGTGTTACCAGTAGTTTCTCGACCCATTATGAGCCTCACATCGGCACGACTTATCGGTTATTGGGGTCTGATGTTTACCACCCCTAGAATTGATATGCGACATATCAGACGAGGAGACCAGACTGCACGGGTAGTGTTGCCGGTTGGCTCGACGGGAGTTGTAGCAGGTTCGCTTATTTTCTTCTGATCGCTCAATACCCGGGTGGCCGTTACGTTTAGTTGACCGCTTGCGGCTTGGGGGTGCTTGATATGATCATCACCCACTGCCGGCGTATTGACGAGTCTTAGAGTCCCACAAAGGAGTTACCTAGTCCAGGCGAAACGTTGTGGTGCGCGTATGCGATATGCGCATGGACCCGGTTAAAATGCGCGTATGAGATACCGTATGTTAATCGAGCGGCTTGCTTTTGGTTAGGTCATATGTGATATGGCCGGATTGACAAATCAAGTGTTGATTTATCATTTAACCATTAGTTTCTCACTAGAAATCCTTTCTTATATTTTTTGGATGTATGCATGCATGTATGCATTCTTTCTTGATTCATGCACATATGGATGTGCATGCACACATACATACATACATCATCCTTCATGGTTGTATATACATAGAAGATGGTGGCAATATAAGACTCACACCTTGGTTAAATAATATGAATTATTATTGCATTTGTTTTAAAACAAAATGAAAAAGGAAAGGATAATTCATGGTTCACTTTCTACACTCTTCTTTGACCTAACCATTCTCACCCACCATTTAACCATGGATTAACTTTCCTTTCGTGTTTTAACTCAAGTTCAATAATATCTTTATTGTTTAACCATGGTTTGAGATGAGAAGTGGAAAATATATATTCATATATTTTCTATTTTTCAAAGTAGACTTTATCTTTTCTCTTCTTCAAAAAAGGCCATCATTTTCTTCCTCCTTCTTCTTTTGCTCTCTAGATTTCTCTAGTGAGCAAATTACTCACCAAGTTAGGATTTTGAAGTGATAATAGCCACCACAACATCATTCTACACAATTCTTGCCCACTTGTTTAGAGTGTTAGCTTCATTTCTTTCTCTTGATCAAGTGAAGTTGCAAGCTTGGACCAAGCGGACTCCGGGTGGATCATCGTGGACCTAGAGGAGTTCAAGCGGACTTTTTCCAAACCCCAAGTGGCCAAGGAGTCTAGCGTAGGGAGCTACAAAGGTTGTACTCTCAAAACCCTAGTCTTTGTTACTTGTAAAGTCATGAAACCCTAATTTTCTAGAATTGATTCTTTGCATGCTTACTTAGCACCCTAAAAAGTTAATCCTTGGTACATGCGATGCTTCCAAACCCTTCATGAGGTGCTAGGTAAACCCAACATTGGTATCAGAGCCGACCTAGAATATTAGGCGGCACTTTAGCGAAGTTAAAACTCCGATCGAACTGGAAAATACGAATTTTTAGCACTCTCTGGACATTTTTTGAAAACTGTTGTTTTTCAGGATTAAAAATATGTAAAAAATACAGCAGGGAATTATAAGACAAAATGTAAAAAACGAAACCCTAATAAGCAAATTCCACCGCGGAACCGCGGCTTAAGCTGGCTTAGGCCGTGGCTTCGCGGCCGTACAGAGCCATTAAGGCTTCGTTTTTGTACAGTGTGCTTATTATCTGCTTGTAGAGGTTTTTGGATATTTTTAATATGGTTTCAGTGACACATGTTCTGGAGATTGTTTTGGATTCGGTAATTCGATCGGAATTTTGATTTCGTGTTTCTTTCCGGGTAATTTAGAAAGTATTGAATTGTTCGAACGAGTATCATTTACTCACTTTTTCACGGGGTTTTAATCTTTCGGAAATACGTGCAAGTTTTGTAGTGGACCCTCTAGAAGACAACAGACCTTAACTCGATTATGTGACCGTCTTGAACTGCCTTTTAAACCTTAGGGTTTGGGGCAGTACGGCGTCCCACATGTGAGGCGTTGGCTTGACCCTTCTACGGCTAGACCGCTACTACTGTGTCACACTCCGGGTTTTTTGAACTCCGCTCAAGTGTTGAGCTTTATGGAATTTTGGGTATTTGGTCATTCGTTCGAAAACTTTAATACTGTATATTTATCTGGAATGTGATACAATATGTGGAATTCATATAGTTAGGCATGAAATACGAAATATGTGATATTTCGCATTTACGATGTCTAAAGAGAATGTGGATTCCAAATATTGTAGTTTTACACTTTCTTTTCTGTGACCGTAAGTGTAGTATGTCGATATCGCCGGTTTCGTTGCTATACATCAACGACAATTGGGGTATGCATACTTACTTACGTTGATGATATGTGATATTATGTGTTGCTGAGATATGATGTGCAGGATTGTCGCAATTGAATAGCCGGGGGGTTTTATGTGAGATGAGAGTTTTATATTTTCATTCTTGTAAATTCAAATGTAATGTAATATTCTTTTATTTGGGGCACTTCCGGGTTGAGGTTGATGCCACCAGTATTGTATATTATTTACTTTTCCGCATTAGGATGGACCCAAGGAGAGGAGCACAGGTGACCGGGTTCTGGGGGTTCAGTGGGAGACCATCTCGAGGAGTCGAGACCGGGTCTCCTAAACTCCAGAATTGGTAGGGTCGCTTACCGCTCTTGTAGGGGTCCAGGGTATGGGCTTGGCTATTCATCGCGACTGTGGAATCCGTATTTTCTATTGTTGGCTAAATACTAAATACGGACATTCTAGTATATCCCACACTATATCTATGTTTTTGCGCCAATATCTGTGATGTGATCAGCTGATATGTTGTGATGGATACAGTATATAGTATATATGATATATTATATAGACGTTACTTATGTTTTACACCCGCACTAGCCATGCCCTGCTCTGTCGTTAGTTACCTAACCTAACGGTGCACGAGAGGACATCGAGGCGAATGCGGATGGCATAAGTGTACGTCGTATTTATCTATGATGTTTAGGTGACTTAAATGATGGGAATTCATTAATGTGATTAATGAAAGAAAAGAAACCTAAAAGATGTTGTAGAATCAATTTTTTTCAAAAAGGGTAGCTACAGTTTTTCTTTGCATAGCGATATATATGATATATCCCGCACCTTATTCGATGAGGAAAGAGCCGAGATCTCTTCACCGGGAGTGACCACTTTAGCGAAACTGGCAGATGCTACAACACTCGGTTTGCTTTTGATTGCTTTTGGAGTTTTGCTTTGCATAGTGATATATGTGATATATCCCGCACCTTATTCGATGAGGAAAGAGCCGAGATCCCTTCACCGGGAGTGACCTCTTTAGAAAAACTAATAAAAGCCTCAAAATCACTCCATTTCAAAATTCACATGATTCTACAACGATATCAAGTTCATTACGCAATAGGTTTACAGAAAAACCTGCCGTAGCCCTCCGTCATTTCAGATAAGTCCTACTTAGTATTCGTGCTACGTTTGTTGACATCCGTCAAGGCGTAGTGTGCGGTAGCTAACTAGTATTTATCTGCTTTTGCATATGATGCAGATTGGATTAGGGTAGTCGTACGACCTTGTTGACTTCCGTCAAGGGTCGTGCGGGTGGGTTTGATTCAATCAAGAAATGACGGGTTGAACTTGACTTGCACCCTGTAGTTTGTTGACCTCCGTCAAGGTCATGGGATGCTTGGGGCAAAACATTATCGGGAGTTTCAAGTGTTGAAATTTGCAATGAGATTGCATACCTTCTATGAGATAGTTGGATCCCGATACCCACTGCGAGTAATTGTTACTCCTGGGAGAGTTTTACACAGGACAATTAGCCGATCAAGTAGGTGTCTAGAAAGGTGTCAATGGGGTTACGCCTATGGGAAAACGAGGTTTACTTTAATTAGATCCGTGCGAAAGCACGGGGAACCTCCCTCAAAGTACCGACACTGTCCTGGCTGAAAGATCGGCGAAGTTGTAGGGTGTAATTAATCCCGGCTAGTCTTTCCTTTTAGGGTTTGAAGGAAGATTTGATAAAAAACAGTGGGAGCCATCCTGATTAGATAAAATAATAACCAATCTGATCTTGCAAGAGCATACGCTAAAGTGTTTTCTTCTCTCTCTCTATAGGTAGCGACCATGTTATTCCTTAATCAAGAAAATAATATGGATGTATTGACTGAACCCGCATGTTATACTGTGCTGGGGAAAGTTGGTTCCGTTCTTTCTTATAAGAGTTATAAGACTGAACAAGATATAGGGGAATACCAGGATTCCCATGCCACCCGAATGAAGAAAGTACATGTTGATGCATTTTCTTCGGGTGTGTTCGTTACAGAGAACTGTTTCTCCATTTGCCCTACGTCCTGGGTATTCGATACCGGGTCAGGATCCCATATATGTAATCAGTTACATGGGCATAGGAAAGGTAGAGAACTTGGAGAAGGTGATAAAGACATAAGAGTTGGAAATGGTGCAATTGTTGCAGCTAAAACCGTCGGGGAATATCACCTTGTATTACCGACTGGTAATACATTGATTCTGAACGAATGCTATTACATGCCGAACCTGATATGCAACATTATATCGGTTTCTTTGTTGAGTAAAGAGGGATATAATTTTGTATTACAGGATAATGTTATGAACATTTTCCGTAACCAAAAGTTGGTTGGATCAGGCACTTTGTGCAATGGCATTTATGTTCTAAATCAATCAACAGTTCTGAGCATAACAAACACACACAAGTGAAAGAGTTCAGAACTAAACGAATCCTTCTTGTGGCATTGTAGACTGGGTTGCATCAATGCGACGCGACTAGCTAAGTTGCATAAAGATGGATATTTGAATCCGTTTGAATTTTCATCTTATGACACTTGCCAGTCATGTCTCAAAGGCAAGATGACCAAAACTCCGTTTACGGGACACGGAGAAAGAGTTACGAAACTCTTGGGACTGATACATAGTGATGTATGCGGTCCCATGTCTACACATGCCAGGGATGGTTCTGCATAGTTCATTACATTCACTGACGATCTCTCTAGGTTCGGGTATGTGTTCCTGATGAAACACAAATCAGAAGCTTTTGAGAAATTTAGAGAATATAAAAAAGAAGTCGAGAACCAAACCAGAAAAAGTATTAAAATCCTACGATCTGATCGAGGAGGTGAATACTTGAGCATTGAATTCCTGGACTTCCTAAAAGAGAATGGGATTCTCTCTCAGCTGACTCCTCCATATACACCACAGTACAACGGTGTGTCAGAACGGAGGAACCGCACCCTATTAGATATGGTGCGCTCTATGATGAGCACAGCTGAGTTACCTATTTCCTTCTGGGGATATGCACTGGAGACAGCAACATACCTACTGAATAGGGTTCCTACCAAATCTGTGACTACCACCCCATATGAGATATGAGAGGGGAAGAGACCATATCTTAATTTTATTAAGGTATGGGGTTGCCCGGCCTATGTCAAAAGACAAAAACCGGACAAACTCGTGGCAAGGTCTGTTTTGTGTAAGTTTGTTGGATATCCCAAGCATTCGCGAGGGTATATCTTCTACCACAGTGAGGAACAAAGAGTGTTTGTTGCTCAACATGCCACCTTTTTAGAAAAGGAATTTCTTACAAAAGAGATTAGTGGCTCTGAAGTAGAACTGGAAGAGGTTCCAGCTGTACAAACCACAACAGAAGATTTAGTGGAACCAGAGGATTCAGTAGCTCCCAACGAACCTCAGCCTCTCCGCCGATCTAGAAGGGTTCCTCGCCAACCTGAGAGATACTACGGTTTTCTCATGGATGGTGGGAGCGAGGATTGCATCATGGAGGATGATGACCCAACTAGCTTCGAGCAGGCCATCACGAGTGGGGACTCAGTGAAATGGCTGGATACAATGTGGTCCGAGATGGAATCCATGTACACCAACAAAGTATGGACTTTGGAAGATGCTCCTGAAGGGGTAAAACCCATTGGGAGCAAGTGGATCTTCAAGAAAAAACTTGGTGTAGATGGGAAAGTGGAGACTTTCAAAGCTAGACTTGTTGCAAAGGGTTTTCGTCAAAGACCAGGTGTGGACTATGACGAGACCTTTTCTCCAGTGGCTATGCTTAAATCCATCCGGATCTTGCTTGCCATCGCTGCATATCATGACTACGAAATCTGGCAAATGGATGTTAAGACCGCCTTTCTAAACGGTGATTTAGAAGAGTGCGTATACATGACTCAGCCAGAGGGCTTCGTAGATAGTGGGAGCAGCGGGAAGGTGTGCAAGCTGCTTAAATCCATTTATGGATTAAAGCAAGCATCGCGGAGTTGAAACATCTGCTTTGACGTCGTTATCAAAGAGTTTGATTTCGTCAAAAACGTAGATGAACCTTGTATCTACAAGAAGGTGGCAGAGAGTAAGGTTGTCTTCCTCGTATTGTACGTGGACGACATACTCTTGATAGGAAATGACATTCCTATGCTGCGATCGGTCAAGCTCTTCTTATCACAAAGATTCTCAATGAAAGATCTTGGTGATGCCTCATGCATATTGGGAATTAGGATCTATAGAGATAGATCCAAACGGATATTGGGATTGTCCCAATCCAGGTACATTGACACCATACTAAAGAGGTTTAGTATGGAAGAATCCAAGCGTGGGAACTTACCCACGATCTCTGGAGTCACTCTCTCTAAAGAGATGTCTCCTAAGACTGATTTGGAGAGAGCTCGCATGCAAGGGATACCCTATGCTTCGGCTGTAGGCTCTATCATGTACGCGATGCTATGTACCAGACCCGATGTAGCATACTCACTAAGTGTAGTGAGCAGGTATCAAGCTGATCCTGGAGAGAGTCACTGGACAGCTGTGAAGAACATTCTCAAGTACTTACGAAGGACTAAAGAGATGCTCTTGGTGTATGGTAACGGAGAACTCCAAGTGGAGTCCTTTACCGATTCGAGCTTCCAGAGTGATAAGGACGACTCTAAGTCGCAGTCGGGATTTGTCTTTACCCTTTACGGAGGGGAGGTTAGCTGGAAGAGTTTCAAGCAGGAAACCGTGGCAGACTCGACGATGGAGGCTGAATACATCGCTGCCAACGATGCTGCCAAAGAGGCTGTCTGGATCAAGAAGTTCATTACTGAACTTGGAGTGGTTCCATCCATTGAGAATCCAATACCTTTGTATTGCGATAACAATGGAGCGGTGGCTTTGGCCAAGGAACCCAGGTCCCATCAGCGATCCAGGCATATTCTGAGGCGGTATCACCTGATCCGGGAGATAGTTGATCGCCGGGAGATCGAGGTCAGGAGGGTTGACACGAAGAATAACACAGCGGATCCACTCACGAAGGCCATTCCCCAGATACAGTTTGAGAGACTCTTCGAGATGCTCGGTATGCGATACTATAGCAGCTGGCCCTAGTGCAAGTGGGAGATTGTTAGTTGTATGTATGCCCTAGAGGTCCGTATTGTACAGATGATGTATAGTATATTGGATGTATGGACATATATAGAGATGACTTTCTTGCTCGATATGATAGTATGCTATCTGGTTGCTCTTTATCTTAACATGTATACTTGTCTCTTTATACTGTCTTATAGTTACATGTTGGTAAAGCCCTTAGGGTGTGTACTTGACTACCTGGACTATGATGCGGATCATACTAGTCGGGACATGGTAATTCATAAGTACATCCTTCAAGGTCCCTAGTCGTGGGTATATCGAGACGGGGCATCGATATACCAGTGTAGACTAGCGTATACGCTCCTCGACCCATGAGATGGGCGATGGATGATCCCATATCCATTGGTGTTTGACATCAGAGATGGTATACGGGTGCTCAGTAGAGACTGGGTACACTGGACGGACTCGCCGAGAACTCCCAGATGGTATTATACCTCACGTCAGATGGCAGTTCTCAGGTGACACTTGTACAGGTTAGTCTGTAGACCCGAGATCGTCATAGAGTCTTGTGTGATTCCCACTGTGCTTTGATTTCCACCTTACCACGTCCATGAGGGCGTGCAAAACGGTGGTTTTTGGGTACAGTCCCGAGTCGCATGGAGGCAATGAGCGATAGGAGGGGTTTCGTCTCTCCCGGTATTGGGGGTTGATGTTGCACTGTACTCGATTGGCCGTAACAGGGAAGTCCCTGGCCAGGGCTGATTAGAGATTTACTGGTAAGTGTTACCAGTAGTTTCTCGACCCGTTATGAGCCTCACATCGGCACGACTTATCGGTTATTGGGGTCTGACGTTTACCACCCCTAGACTTGATATGCGACATATCAGACGAGGAGACCGGACTGCATGGGTAGTGTTGCCGATTGGCTCGACGGGAGTTGTAGCAGGTTCGCTTGTTTTCTTCTGATCGCTCAATACCCGGGTGGCCGTTACGTTTAGCTGACCGCTTGCGGCTTGGGGGTGCTTGATATGATCATCACCCACTGCCGGCGTATTGACGAGTCTCAGAGTCCCACAAAGGAGTTATCTAGTCCAGGAGAAACGTTGTGGTGCGCGTATACGATATGCGCATGGACCCGGTTAAAATGCGCGTATGAGATACCGTATGTTAATCGGGCGGCTTGCTTTTGGTTAGGTCGTATGTGATATGGCCGGATTGATAAATCAAGTGTTGATTTATCATTTAACCATTAGTTTCTCACTAGAAATCCTTTCTTGTATTTTTTGGATGCATGCATGCATGTATGCATTCTTTCTTGATTCATGCACATATGGATGTGCATGCACACATACATACATACATCATCCTTCATGGTTGTAAATACATAGAAGATGGTGGCAATATAAGACTCACACCTTGGTTAAATAATATGAATTATTATTGCATTTGTTTTAAAACAAAATGAAAAAGGAAAGGATAATTCATGGTTCACTTTCTACACTTTTCTTTGACCTAACCATTCTCACCCACCATTTAACCATGGATTAACTTTCCTTTTGTGTTTTAACTCAGGTTCAATAATATCTTTATTGTTTAACCATGGTTTGAGATGAGAAGTGGAAAATATATATTCATATATTTTCTATTTCTCAAAGTAGACTTTATCTTTTCTCTTCTTCAAAAAAGACCATCATTTTCTTCCTCCTCCTTCTTTTGCTCTCTAGATTTCTCTAGTGAGCAAATTACTCACCAAGTTAGGATTTTGAAGTGAGAATAGCCACCACAACATCATTCTACACAAGTCTTGCCCACTTGTTTAGAGTGTTAGCTTCATTTCTTTCTCTTGATCAAGTGAAGTTGCAAGCTTGGACAAAGCGGACTCCGGGTGGATCATTGTGGACCTAGAGGAGTTCAAGCGGACTTTTTCCAAACCCCAAGTGGCCAAGGAGTCTAGCGTAGGGAGCTACAAAGGTTGTACTCTCAAAACCCTAGTCTTTGTTACTTGTAAACTCATGAAACCCTAATTTTCTAGGATTGATTCTTTGCATGCTTACTTAGCACCGTAAAAAGTTAATCCTTGGTATATGTGATGCTTCCAAACCCTTCATGAGGTTCTAGGTAAACCCAACACTTAAACTAAAGCAATAAAGTCAAATGCTATTTTGTTTGGTCTGAATGATCCTAAATCCCTATTGAGTAGATCTCAGTTTAAAATTGGACTAACGTATCCTCAACAAACATATAAGCTGATCTTAATCTCAAACGAGATTAACGATCCTTAAATCAACTCAAACCCAAATCTAAGAATATACGGATTTGGACTAATCCACGCCCTACGGGCGACAACATAAATCAGTCTCTGTATACAATCCATGGGAAACTAAAAATAAAATAAACACACACGACACGAAGCGAACCTCTGGAGCAGGAGAAAATGGTTATCGCGATGCGGTAACGTAATTATCTGCAGGGGCTTGCGCCTGCAGGGAAGAGCGTCCCCACAATCAAAAACCCCTCGCAAACGAAGGGGAATCTAACGAAGTCTGCTACGACGGCCGCATCCGCCCAAACCTCCGATATACGGTGCCATAAATCAACTTGGCATCTTCGGAGAGGTGGATGAATAAATCCAAATAGTATCTGCCCCTAAATTCAGGCAAGATGATCCATCTCAGGTCCATCTCTGTTTTTGGCGGTAAATAGATTCCGGCACGCCCGGTGGGACCTTTTTCTCTTTCCACTCCACACTTCGTGTGTCGTGTTTTTCCGCGATCAAATAATCGCGGTATATATATTTGTGGTTGCCCTTGGGTGATGGGATACTGAAGCCGGCGTTTCGTCTCTATGAAGAATGGCGTTTGCTTCCACCCTTGCAACTCAGGCTCTGTCATATCTGGTGGAGTCAAGTATGGGACACTTGTAGCCTCAAATCTCTCTAATCCGGCTCTTTGAGAAATCAACGGGCTTCTTTTTGGGTCGATACTCCCACCTCCCACCCTCAGTGCCTCAACGCCGATGGAGGAAGCCCAGTGGAAGTCTTTCTTCCACAGGCCGGTTCCCCAAGCTGCAGTTTAGCCGACGGAATCAGTCCTTAAACAACTGGCACCTGCCAAGGACCAAGGTCGACGCAGAGGGCAGAATATTCAAGCTCTCAAAGGAAACTAGGGACAGGCTCGACAAAATCCTGAGGCTAATCAAATCTCGGCCATAAGAAACAGTCGACGTCGATATCGGCATCATACAAAATGAGCTGGGGGCAGTTCTCCGTATGGTCCTGTTTCAACCCCAGTGGTGAATGTTGTTGTTCCAACCGGGAACAGCTTCAAACTGTTGCGAAGGGTCAGACAAAATTCTCCCACCGCAATATTGAAGAAATCTCTGCATCCCATGGAGATCCCACTATAAGAATACCAAGTTCGCCATTCGAAGAACAAATTGACAAGCTAATGAGAGAAGCCGGTCAAAAGGTTCAGGATGACCACGGCCGCGAAATGGCCATTTATGGGAAAACCAGGACGCAACGTCTAATTCAGCAGGTTACAGAAGATTACGATGCCCTTCATCCTTAGCCCGCTGTGCGCTCTCGTGGAAAGGGAAAAGCCCGACGCAGAAGCAACAACAAGGTGAAGAAAGGGAATAACATTCAAAAACAGCAAAGCGGATCCAGGAAGCCACACGATCGAGAAAAAGTCAACTGGAATCCGTCTTTTATGAAAAAGATGGGTCGGGAATAATCTTTCCCTCAAGACAAGACAAGGAAAATATTCAACCTTGTCATGAAGCATCAAATGATGACACTCCCGGAGTCTCGGCACCCCGAGCAAATAAACGAAGTCCATCATCTGGCTTATTGATCCTTCCACCAAGCAATAGGATATCCTCTTGAAGACTGCTTCACCTTCAAAGACTGGGTCGCAGACCAGTATCAGCAAGGCAGGTTTGCCCTATCCGACAGTTGGAGGGTAGCCCGCCACGAAAGCATGAGCCGAGAGCAACCTACACGGCGAGGGAAAGTCTAGATTAGCATCGATCTTAGAAACGAGCTCGTACCTGCCACGTAATAACACTATCAAAAGAAGAAGAGCACGAGAATGTGGATGACCTCTCCCGGTGCTTCGCAAATGAGGATGAGGACGAGATAGTTTTAGAATTTCCACCGGCGCCAAAAGAGTTGGAATATGGGATACACATCACAGCGGACAACCTGAGAAAAATCGACTTGAGGATAGAAAACGAGCCAAGGCCAACGTTTGTCAGTGAGCTGCTATCTGAAAAGCAGGTGGCCACGCTAAAGGAAGTACTTACGCAATATAAAGACTGTTTCACATGGAATTATTCTGAGATGCCGGGACTAGATCCAGAAATAGCAGTGCATAGACTGGCTATATCACCGGACGTTAAGCCAGTTAAGTAAGCGCTATGAAGAATGCGGCTCGAACTCGGGATGAGCATCAATGCCGAAGTCAAGAAACTAATCAACTCCGGTTTTATCTAAGAAGTTCAATATCCCGACTAGATTGCCAACATTGTCCCAGTGATGAAGAAAAATAGGACAGTACGCATCTGCGTGGACTTCCGGGACCTCAACAAAGCTTGCCCGAAGGATGACTTCCCAGTACCGATTACCGAGCTGATGATCGATAACACGTCCACTCATGAGGTCTTCTCCTTCATGGATGGATCTTCAAGCTACAATCAAATAAAAATGCATCCCGAAGACCAAAAGCATACTGCCTTCCGGACCCTGCTGGGCATATTTTGCTATAAAGTGATGCCTTTTGGCTTGAAGAACGCAGGGGCTACCTACCAGAGGGCCATGATAAAGATCTTCGATGACCTCATACACGAGATTGTCGAATGGTATATCGACGACCTCGTGGTGAAAAGCAAATCGTATGAGGAGCAATGGGAGCATTTGAAAATAGTGTTCCAGTGTCTTCGGAAATATAATCCGAAGATGAACCCTCTGAAATGCGTGTTTGGAGTCTCCTCAGGCAAATTCCTGGGGTTCATCTTACGACACCGAGGCAACGAAATAGACCCATTAAAGATCAAGGCGCTTATGGAAATGCCCTCTCCAAGAACTCTCAAACAACTGCGATCTCTCCAAGGAAAGCTCGCGTATATCCGACGGTTCATAGATAACCTCTCTGGCAAATGCCGCCCCTACGTCCATTTAATGAAGAAGAGGACCACGTTCGTTTGGAATCATAAATGACAAAATGCACTGAATGAAATCAAGCAATATCTGCAGAACCCGCCGGTACTGACCGCTCCGGTCAAAGGAAAGCCTCTCATCCTGTACACAACAACCATTGAAGGTTCTTTAGGCGCGCTATGGGCACAGGAGAATCGCCAGGGGAAGGAGAGAGCTCTCTACTATTTGAGTCAAGTTCTCCTGAGGGCAGAAAACAACTACTCCCCAATTGAAAAGCATTGCCTGGCACTGATCTTCGCGATAACGAAGCTCATGCACTATGCCCTGGCACATGAGATCCACCTCATATCAAAGGTAGATCCTCTCAAATATCTGATGTCAAGGGCCATACTAACAGGGAGGCTTGCCAAATAGGCCTTCCTCTTAATGGAGTTCTCGATAACGTATCGACCTCTCAAGGCAGTGAAAGGCCAGGCCATCGCCGACTTCCTCACTGAACATCCAATACTAGCCTATTCTTCCTTAAATTACGAGTTGCCAGAAGAACACGTGTTCGACACAATCGAAGGGAAGACAGGGGAAAATAATGTCCAATGGGAACTATACTTCGATGGAGCATCTTCCATGAAAAAGCGAAAGCAAAACACCCCTATAATTAAAGCTGGGGTGGGCCTTATCTTCGTGACTCCGCAAAGAGGGATAATGCATTTCTCCCTTTCCTTAATAGAGCCGAGGACAAACAACGAGACTGGGTATGAAGCTTTGATAGCAGGTCTTGAGATTGCTATTGACATGGGCATCGAAAACCTCCTCATATATGGAGACTCCCAGCTAGTCGTTAGCCAAGTAAATGGCGACTATCAGACATGCAAACCGGAGTTGGTAAAATATGGCGAAAGAGTGCAGCAACTGATGACTCAAATTCCCTCTTACATCCTGGAAAGCATATCGTGTACAGAAAATAGCAAGGCAGATACGTTGGCCAAGCTTGCTAAAGAATTGGCCGACGAAAACCTTGATGACGTAAGGATCATTGTGCAAAGCCACCAGATTCTCGCGCCAGCAGAAATATCTCTGAAGCCGTCTGAAGGAAAGGAAGCGACCAGGCAAGCAGCCTGCCAAATAGAAGACGAAGAAAAGGCTACGGATTGGAGAGAGGTCTTCATAGACTACTTCAAATCCCATCGAACACCCGAAGACGCGTCGTCAAGACATCAGCTCATGAAGCGAGCTCTATACTTCGCCTTCGTCAATGATACTCTATATAAGAGGTAATTCGACTGTCTGTGGCTGAGATGCCTGGGACCAGAAGAAGCAAAAAGGGTCGTCCAAGAAACTCACGACGGACTCTACGGTTCTCATCAGGCCGAACCGAAAATTAAGTTGAAGATCAAGAGAATGGGTTACTATTAGCCCACGATGATTCAGGACTGCATCGAATATGCGAAGCAGTGTCACTCATGCCAAATTCTCGGAGACTTCATCCACCAGCATCCAAATCCGCTACACCCGATGTTGGCTAGCTGGCCGTTCGAAATGTGGGGAACCGATATAATTGGGCCCATTTTACCAGCATCATCCAAGAGACATCGATTCAAATTGGCAACAACCGATTACTTCTCTAAATGGGCAGAGGCAGTACCGCTAAGGGAGGTGAAGACGGAGAACATCCTCCATAACTTCAGGACACATGTCATCTACCGGTTCAGCACTCCGCGATGAATCATCTCGGATAATGGACCGGCCTACAGAACCTATAAGATCAGCCGCTTCGTATAGCAGCATAGTATAGATTGGAGATATTCTTTAGTCTATAATCCTCGAGCTAACGGTCTAGCTGAAGGTTTCAACAAGACCTTGACAAAGATCATAAAGAAAACGGTGTCCAGAAATAAAAGGGTTTGGCACGAGAGACTGCATGAAGATCTCTGGGTGTATCGAACTACGTTCAAAACGGCCACGAATACAACACCATTCGCGTTGGTATTCAGCACGGAAGCGGTACTTTCCTTGGAAATAGAGCTACCCTCTCTACGAGTAGCAGTTCGATATGAGCTAACAGATGAAGAAAATGCCCATCTTCGGCTTAAAGAGCTTGATGCCCTCGATGAAACTCGTCTCATAGCGCAGCAAAAACTGGAAGCTTACAAAGCAAGGATGAAGCGCTCATATGAAAGACTAATAAGTCCAAGAACGTTCCGCCAAGGCGAACTCGTGCTATTTGTCAAAAGACCTATTATCCCCATCCGTGCAAAGCAGGGGAAATTGGAGCCAAACTACGAAGGTCCGTACATCATAGACAAGGTCTACCAAGGTGGGGCCTACTTGCTCGTGGATATGCATGGTAAAAGACCCTTATGGCCAATAAACGGCCGGTTCCTTAAGAAATACTATGCTTGACAAGTCACGGCTCAGGTTAATGATAGATGACGACGCTCGTGTCCGCTCGCTATCTTCCTGAGTCCAAACTCTATAAGTAGTATCCGGCAAAACTTCACCTCGAAGCTAAAAATGGACCGAGATGTCCTTAAACTAACACTGGACGGAAATGTCCCTAAACTAACAACGGACCGAGATGTCCCTAAACTAACAATGGACCATAATGTCCTTAAACTAAATACATCACCTCCAACACGGCGATGGCGGAATTCAAGTCCACAAGTCCCAGCGGTAAGGACTGCAACTTAAGTCCCGCTGGCTGCACAGCTGCCCCGGTGGCGAAGTCCCCCATAAGTTCCATTGGCAAACAGAGGGGTAAAAAAAACGGTACGTCCACAAGCAAAATGGGCACGGATGAAAATCCGAAAGGGCGACGTGAGTAAAAGCAGCAGGGCTACCGACGAGCTTGTGAAAACCTGAAAGTGCGCAATCTCGTGGAGAAAAAAAGGGTACGTCCACAAGCGAAATGGGCACGGATGAAAACCCGAAAGGGCGCTATGAGTAAAAACAGCAAGGCTACCGGAGAGCTTGTGAAAACCCGAAAGGGCGCAATCTCGTTAAAATAAAGACACTTGCAAGGTCCTCTCGACCTTCTAAGGAGAAAATACACCTGCGTGAGATCCTTACAACTCATAAGGGAGCCACACACTCAGGGATCCTATGATTCCTAAGAAGAAATTACACTTACGAGATCCTCATGACTCGTAAGGAGAACTTCCCTCTATGAGACCCTCATGGCTCATGGGATTCAAAAGCCTTAAGATACAGGGACCTGAACTTGTTCTTAAGCCATCTCACTCCCCAAGTTGCCCTACAGGCGGTCCATATTGACCCTTTTATACAATCCACGGGCACAAATAAACGTTCCCTCACAAAGTCTCACCAATAAGAGGAATGTTCTCATATGGTGAACGACACTTGTTAGTCCTCTCGACTTATAAGGAGAAAATACTCTTATGAGATCCTTACGACTTATAAGAGAATACACACTAGGGAATCCCCATGATTCCTAAGGAGAAAATACACCTGATCCTCATGACTCATAGAGAGAAATACCTTTATGAGACCCTTACCGCTCATAAAGTCAAAAAGTCTTAGTCAACAGGATCCTAACCCTTTTTGCTAAGCCATCTTTGTTCAAATCGACAAAGGCAAATGATGATTCGCTCCTGAAAATATCCCAGTTGTAGCGATACTGATGCCTAAATCGGTATCAAATTCTAAGTCCTTTCAAGGTAAATGATGATTCACTCCTAACCACATTCCAGTCGCAGCGATGCTGATGCTAAGATTGGTATCAGATTTCAAGTTCCATACTCGCAACAAAAATCAGCGAGCAAAAAATGCATATGAAATAGCCGAAATGTTTGGACAACTCGCAATAAAAAGCAGCGAGTAAAAAGAAAAAACAGACGAAATGATTGGAAAAACGCGACTTTCGCGATATAAAAAGCTGAAATAATAGGGCATCGCGGAAACAAAAAAATGAAACTTCTGCCTTGCAGGTGAGTCCACATCGACCCCTGTATACAATCCATGGGCACAAACAAAAAGGGAACCACATTTTTCTACCAGGCTCCATCAGAAAGAGAGCCATGTCTCGACGGCAACATCTACAGCCTAGAGATTAACAACGGTGTTCCTTCTCACTCCAGCAGGATGCAGATGCAACGTCAATAACCGATCCCAGGGTCAAAACAACAGAGCCATGGCAAAGTCCCTAGTTCCGAGCTTCGACGGTTCACAAACAACCTAGAGACTACCTCAGAGCTATGGCAAAGTCCCTAGTTCCCGGTCTCGACGGCAACATCTACAGCCTAGAGATCAACAACGGCATTCCTTCTCACTCCAACAAGATGCAGACGCGACGTTAATAACTGACCCCAGGGTCAACGGAGCCATGGCAAAGTCCCTAGTTCTGAGTCTCGACGGTTCACAGACAACCTAGAGACAACCTCGACATTTGTCGCAATATAGCAGACACAATGTCAACAAACGAAGCAAAGGAAGATCACTAGCTTCAGGGTCTTGACGACAACTCAAATAAAACCTGAAAGACTATCGGAGATCATCCCACACCAGCGCGGAGTGGTTATGCTCGTCGGGGCTCCCAAATTGAGCCTGACCTCAAGTAAAAAGCAGGATGGAAAATTCATAACGCTTGCTCTTCCGACGGTAATATGATCTGGGAGATTACTTGAAGACGTCGTGTCCATCCTCTGAAGGGATCAAAGACACGACAGTCATGGGGCTACTCGAACAGCATGATTCCGTATCGGAGAATACATCTGCCAACGCGACGGTACAACAGACAAAAACCTTAGTACCACAGACCCTATTGGACCTCTGTCGTAAAGAGTAGAGGTTAACTGTGACGTTAGGATATTCTTGCGAGAAATTCTCGATTTGTCTGGACTCATAGGGAAAACAATGTTCCTGTGAGAACTTCTCAACTCGTCTCGACTCGTAGGGAAAAACATCTTCATGAGACCCTCACGGATAATGAAGGTGGAAAGCCTTAGGCAACGGGGATATCAACCTGTTTCCTAAGCACCGTGGCCCTAAAAGTAGGTCTAAGATGGACTATTGTATACTATCCACGGGCCATATTCTCCAAAATCGAATATTGAAAAGAAAAAAACCACTTATGAATCCTCTCGACTTGTAGGGGGGAAATTCTCTTGCGAGATCCTTATGACTCTCAAGAGAAAACGCACTTAGGAGTCCTCACGACTCCTAAGGAGAAAATACACCTACGGGATCCTCTCGACTTGTAGGGAGAAAAGTTTTTATGAGACCCTCATGGCTCATAAAGTTGAAAAGTCTTAGGCGACATATCTAACCCTGTTTCCTAAGCCATCGCTGCCCTGCAGGGAGGTCAAGATGGGCTATCTACGGGCCATATTTGCTAAAGTTACATGCCACTGAAGTAAAGAAGTTACTTATGGGTCCTCACAATTCGTAAGGAAAAAATACCCGAGTGAGATCCGAGGCGATGAACACTTAGAAATCCTCACGATTTCTAAGAAGAATGTACTCTCCCGATGGTAATATGACCTGGGAGATTATTTGAGGACGTTTCGTCCAGCCCCGAATGGATCAGAGACACGACAGCTGCAGGGCTACTTGAACATCAAGATTGCATATCGAGGAATACATCAACCAACATGACGGTACAACAGATAAAACCCTAGTACCACAGACCCTAACGGACCTCTGTCATAAAGAGCACGGGTTAACTGTGACGTTAAGACCAGTTTGCCCACAAGCCCAAGGGAGGTAAACTAAACAAGCTCCGAAATGAGTTCATAAGCTAGAGACTCCGGGATGAGTGAATAAACTACAAGTTCCGAAATGAGTTCATAAACTAGAGACTTTGGGATGAGTGAATAAACTACAAGCTCCGAAATGAGTTCATAAACTAAAGACTCCGGAATGAGTGAATAAACTACAAGCTCCGAAATGAGTTCATAAACTAGAGACTCTGAAATGAGTATATAAACTACTTCACACTAGAACAAGACATCAAGAAACAGAAGGGTGCAACACATGGGCCTCGGGATTTAGAATTGAGATTTGAGTTAATGATAGATGACGACGCTTATGTCTGCTCGCTATCTTCTCAGATCAAAATTCAAAAAGTTATGTACACCAGCCCGAAACCGGTTGTATGCTACGTATTAGGCTACACTACTTCACTCACGTGTATACCTCCATGAGTAAAGTAGTGGGGGGCATTTGTTTACACCGGTTTAATCAGGTTCATTCATATACGCACATGCACACATGGGTGCAACAATACAATCAGAAGAAGAACAGGTGTTAGAAAAAGAGCACTCGGTGATCAACGATAAAAGGAAAGCATTTAAATGAACATTTTATTTTACAGGAAATAGATCACCAAACACGGGATCAAAAGTACAGGGATTCACAAAACTATGGATAAAATTCTCTAACTCCCTCTTCGTCTTCTCTACCATGTCAAAGCGGCGATCTTCGTGAGGAGTCGCTCCCCATCGGTCAGCACCGTGCTCATCAGCGAAGGCAGACATGATAGCCTGCTGAGCCCGTATCTGGCTTAGCAGCTGAACAGAGCGATCCCTCAGAGCCGTGGTAATCAAAAGTGCCTCATGAAAGCACCCGATCATGTCCTCCGCGGCGTCAATCATTGCCGGAGTCATCTCCGCTGGATGAGGGGGAATATTATCGAGCACGGACAAGAAGACCATCTGGAGCCAAATGGAGCCGATGTGGAGAGGAGATCCTCTACGAGTTGAAAGCTCATGCAGCACCGTATCAAATTGATCATCCGTAAGAGTAGGATTCACCAAGCGTGCAGCAAAACGAGGAATAATTTCCTCGATAGGCACCTCCCATGGTTGTCGGCGAGCATGTGGACGATTACAAGCCATAACTCTTCTCTGTTAAAATGATTCTCTGAAAGTGAGAGAGAAGAGAAGCATTGCTTCAGATTATGAAGGGAGGCATTTAAGTCTAGGCACAGAAAATGTTGTGCATGATGGAACTATTTCCAAGCTTTGTTTAAAGAAGGCATTGGAAAAGAAAAGTTTGACTAAGAAAAAGCAGAGAAAGAAGATGAAAAGACACCCTCGGTAAGGAGGCAGCGCCTCACATGTTTGCCACGAGGGCGCTAGCACCAAGAGTTAAAAACTCTGAGGCAACGCCTCACGTGCCTCGCACGAGGGCGCCAGTGCCAGAACTAAAAGCACTCTGTTAGACAGAGCCGTTGATCAAAGATCCAACGGAGATGATAAATTATCAAATTGCAGAATTAAATTATGCTGAGGAAATATTCCTCAAATCTTTCTAAATAACAAAGATTACTCTCTGTAAAACAGAGCACCGTTAGATTAAAAATCCAATGGTGATTAAAAAATCACCTATCTGCAAAATAAATTCTGTATGGGAAAATATTTCCCTAATCTTGTTAAAAACAAGAAAGCTATCTTCTGTAAAACAGAAGTCCTTGGATCAAAGATCCAACGGTGGATAAAATCCCCAAATCAATTAAAGATCTCTCAATGAGAGATTTCTTTAACTAAATCAAAAAACTTGCATCTACTATATAAAGGACCCAAGACTTCAAATCTTGTACAGAAGACCCCCTCCCCCCATAAGCTTCAAACTTTAAAAAAAAAGGCAAGCAAGAAGAAAACTTTAAGAGGGAAGAAAGAAGAACGCCTCTCTTCGAGGTAAATAAAAATAATAGAGATCAGAGCATCTCATCTGCATATCCAAGGGTTTAACCCTTATAAAAGAACTTAGTTCTTTTTCTGGATCTGAGATCCATGAAACAAGTCTCCCACAAATGAGAATTTAATTCTCATAGGGATGAACTTGTTCTTGGGGATTAAAGATCCAGAAAAGAACTGAGAATTGAACTCTTCATAATAGAATATATGAAGAAAACCTAGCATCCAAGCGCCTCACATGTCCCTCACGTGGGCACTGCTCAATAAAGAGTGCTTAGCACCCAATGGTTGGCGCTTAGCGCCAAGCGCCTCACGTGTCTCTCACGTGGGCACTGCTCAATATTTGGTGCTCAATGCAAAGCGCCTCACGTGCCCCTCACGTGGGCGCTATTCAACATAAAGCGCTTGGTACTCACCAGCCAACACCCAGCGCTTAGCACCTAGAGACTCACGTGCTCCGCACGTAAACGGCATAAAGAGTGTTTAACGCTCCATAAAAACAAAAAAGGAAAGTAAAGTAATGTACGAGTGTCAGAACCCATATAAGTGCTCAGCACTTTTTGCAAGGAAAATGGACTGAGCCCAAACCAGTGCTTAGCACTTCTTTTCAAAATAAAAAGAAAACTGAGTGGGTCAACCCCAAGGTTGATAGGTCCCTAATTCAGATCAACTGAGCCCTATGGGTTCATTGCGTCCCAAACATGATTTATGTTCATCACACATTTCCTAAGTTAATCTAAGTTTCCCAAAAATGGCTAATGATTCTTAGATGGTCCACCATGATCTCTCCCTCAGACAAGGGAATTGGTTTAAGGGTACATCTCTCCACACCTCTGATGCATGCGTTGTAATTCTTCAACATCTTCAGAGAGGTGGCGGGTCCCGACAACCAACTCTTTGGTGCACTCCCAAACCGATGGACACATACCAATACGGACCGCAACGTCTTTAAACTAGCTACGGACTGAAACGTCCTTAAACTAATAACGGACCGTAACGTCCTTAAACTAAAGCAATAGAGCCCAAATGCTCTCTTATTAGGTTTGAATGATCCTAAAACTCTGTTGAGTAGATCTCAATCTAAAATTGGACTAACGTATCATCAACAAACATTTAAGCTGATCTTAATCTCAAACGAGATTAACGATTCTTAAATCAACCCAAACTTAAATCTAAGAATATACAGATTTGGACTAATCTACGCCCTATGGGCGACAACATAAATCAGTCTCAGTATACAATCCATGGGCAACAAAAAATAAAACAAACACACACGACACGAAGTGAACCACTGGAGCAGGAGAAAGTGGTTATCGCGATGCAGTAACGTAATTAACTGCAGGGGCTTGCGCTTGGAGGGAAGAGCGTCCCCACAATCAAAAACCCCTCGCAAACGAGGGGGGATCTGACGAAGTCTGCAACAACGGCCGCATCCGTCCAAACTGTAAGTCGATGTACAACACCCCACGAGTTGTGGGGAGGCGGAAACATGAAAAACAATCTTGTTCTTTGAGTTAACATCGACTAACCGAAGAATCTTTTTTAAACTATAACTAACATATACATAGGAGTTCTTAACTACTATGAAAAGAGATTATACCTAGTGAATCTAGTCCTTCGTCTTTTCGTTATCCACCTCTTCCTCGGCCTCCTCTATGTAATAGACGATCCACCCGAGAGCTTCTATTCCAAGCTTCACCTCTAAACTTGAGGTAACTAGGTTTCTTTAGTTGCTAATCAAAGGTACCTAAGTGATATAGAGTGAGGTTATGGATTAATTAGTCTATCTAATCCTTGATCTAAACGCATGAGAGGGGAGGATTAGGGTTTGAAGAGAGAGAGCTTGAGGAGAAAGAAGGTGAGCAAGAGAATGAGAAGAAATAATGAACTCATTTGAATATATGAAGCATAATCTTTTATGAAATAAATAAAATAAATCATTTAACAACCATGCTTCATTGATTCAAATGAGTGATTCATCTCATGAGTCATTAGATCAATAAATGATGCATTAACTCTATGGATGAATCACACAAATGAGTCACTAAATCAATAAATGCAAATGCCACCTAAACCCTCAAGTCACCATCCTTCTAGAAGCTTCCTGCAAAATTACGAGAACGCCCCTCCTATCCGTGAAAACACGGAAAAACATTAGACTATATAAATCCAATAATCCGATACTAGAATCTGGCTTAAACCAAAGCCGGCTAGTAAAAACTGTCCGAATGTCGTACGTGCGTAAACACACGTATGCGTTCGAACCCTTGTCGTAAAACCATACGACCTCTATATCGTTTCGCCTGGAGCAAGGAAACTCTCTGTATGGGACTCTAAAGACTCGACTACTACGCTGGCAGTGGGTTTAATCACAGACCGCAAGCGGCACTAGCTGTACATAACGGTCCCCAGGTAGATGTCGATAAGAAGGCCGATGAGGAAACCCATCCGAACTCTTACTGAGCCTGATGTGACAATCTCCGTACAGTCCGGTCTGTTCGTCTAAGACTATCGCATATCGGGCCTGGGGGCGGCAAGCGTCAGTCCCCTAATAGCGGTATAAGTCATGTCGGAGCGTAGCCCATCACACCTTAAGAAACTACTGGAACCTACCAGTAAATCTCGGTTGCCCTGGCCAAGGACTTCGCGTAATGGCTCTCTGACACAGCGTGATATCAACTCCCAATACCGGGAGAGACGAGTCCTGTTTAACCGCCACTGCCTCCAAGTGCTCGGGACTGCACCCAACTGCTACCTGCTTGCACGACTCCTTTGAGCCGTGGTATGGTAGCAATCTAAGAACAGTGGGACACACTCGAGGCGAAGTAGCAGTGTCAAGTCTGCAGACTATGCTGTACTCATGTCACCTGGGAACTGTTAACTGACGACGGGTATAATACCAACCAACAGTTCCCTGCGAGTCCTGTCCGGTACACCCGTAACCCAACGAGCACCTGTATACTATCTCCAGTACGACGTACTGATGGCTGTGGGACAGACTATCTCCCCAACTGGGATGAGAAGCGTACACACTAGTCTACTCCGGAGTATCGATGCCCTGTCTCGATAATCCTACGACTAGGGACCTGGAAAAGGATGTGCTTGTAGACTACCCAGCCCCCACTAGTGTGACTGCCATCACAACGCTGGTAGTCAAGCAAGATCCCAAGGGCTCTATCAATACGTATACTCACATATTAAGATAAATAAAACCAAGTAGCATACTACCATGTTTAGCAAGACTGTTATATAACTGTGAATATCCCAAGCTTCCATTAAGTAATATACAAACTAGTATGATACAATAATGGCCCCTAGGGCATATACACTAACAATCTCCCACTTGCACTAGGGCCATGTACTGGCATATCAAAGACCGATGATCTCGAGTAGCCTCTCGAACTGAATCTGAGGTAGGGCCTTTATGAATGGATCAGCAATGTTCTCTTCAGTAGCAACTCTCCGGACCTCGATCTCCCGGCGATCTATGATCTCCCTGATCAGGTGATACCGCCTTAAGATGTGTCTAGACTTCTGATGGGACCTTGGTTCCTTCGCTAAAGTTGTAGCTCCGTTGTTGTCACAATACAGAGGTATTGGATCAACAATGGTAGGAACCACCTGAAGTTCTGTTAGGAACTTCTTCATCCAGACCGCTTCTTTTGCGGCATCGCAAGCAGCAATATACTCCGCTTCCATCATCGAGTCAGCAACGGTGTCCTTCTTGGAACTCTTCCAGCATACTGCCCCTCCATTGAGGGTAAAGACATAACCAGACATGGACTTGGAATCGTCCTTATCACTCTGGAAGCCGGAATCAGCAAAGGCCTCGATCTTGAGGTCTTTTCCACCGTAAACCAATAACATCTCCTTAGTCCTTCTCAGGTACTTGAGAATGTTCTTTACTGCTATCCAATGAGTCTCCCCTGGGTCTGACTGATACCGGCTTACCACGCTGAATGCGTAAGCTACATCTGGTCTGGTGCACAACATCGCATACATTATAGAGCCTACCGCAGAAGCGTAGGGTATAATGGACATGCGATCCCTTTCCAAATCAGTCTTGGGAGACATCTTTTTGGATAGGGTGATTCCGTGACAAGCCGGTAGATTACCGCGCTTAGAATCTTCCATACTGAATCTTTTCAGTATAGTGTTGATATACCTCGACTGCGAAAGTCCCAACATCCTCTTGGATCTATCACGATAGATCCGGATCCCCAGAATGCAAGAGGCATCACCCAGGTCTTTCATGGAGAACCTGTGTGACAAGAATCCCTTGACAGATTGTAGCATAGGAATGTCATTTCCTATCAATAAAATGTCATCCACGAACAAGACGAGGAACACGACACTTCGTGCTACAACTTTACTATATATACATGGTTTATCTGGATTTTTGATAAAGTCATATTCTTTGACTGTTTCATCAAAACAGATGTTCCAACTCCGCGATGCCTGCTTTAGTCCATAAATAGACTTAAGCAACTTGCACACTTTCCCGCTGCTCCCACTCTGATTGAAACCTTCTGGATGATCCATATAGACACACTCTTCTAAATTAGCATTCAGAAAAGCCGTCTTTATGTCCATCTGCCAGATTTCATAATCATGGAAGGAAGCAATAGCAAGAAGGACCCGAATGGATTTGAGCATAGCCACTGGAGAAAAAGTTTCGTCATAGTCCAAACCGGGTCTTTGACGAAAACCCTTTGCAACAAGTCTAGCCTTATAGGTTTCCACCTGTCCATCTACACCAATCTTTTTCTTGAAGATCCATTTGCATCCTATGGGTTTTACCCCATCTAGAGCAAAGTCCAAAGTCTATACTTTGTTGGTGTACATGGACTCCATTTCGGTCCGCATTGCATCTAGCCATCGTACCAAGTCGCCGCTCTGGATGGCCTGCTGGAAGCTAGTAGGTTCATCATCATCAATGACGCAATCCTCTCTATCCCCATCTATGAGAAAACCGTAGTATCTCTCAGGCGGATGAGACGGCCTACTACTCCTACGGAGGGGTGCGGTAATGTCCTGTTCTTCTTGAACTACTGGTTCTACCAAACTTTCAGTAGTAGTTTGTGGTTCTGGAATTTCTTCCAGTTCTATTTTGCTCCCACTTATTTCCTTTTGTAAAAACTGATATTCTAGAAAATGGGCATTACGAGAAACAAAAACCTTTTGTTCCTCTGCGTAATAGAATAGATACCCCTTGAAGTTCTTTGGATATCCCACAAACATACACTGTACTGATCGTGCCTCGAGCTTGTCCACATACTGCTTTTTAACAAAAGCTGGACATCCCCATATCTTCAGATACTGAAGATAGGGTTTCTTCCCACTCCACATCTGATATGGTGTGGTAGGCACAGTCTTGGTCGGAACCATGTTCAAAAGATATGCCGCTGATTCTAGCACATAACCCCAGAAAGATCGTGATAACTCAGCATTACTCATCATGGAACGTACCATATCCAATAGGGTTCGATTTCGTCTCTCCGATACACCGTTATGCTGTGGGGTGTATGGAGGAGGAAGCTGAGAGAGAATTCCTTTCTCTTTTAGGTAACCTAGGAACTTGGCACTTAAGTATTCACCACCTCGATCAGATCTTAGTGTCTTGATACTTTTGCCGGTTTGATTTTCTACTTCATTCTTATACTCTTGGAATTTCTCAAAAGCCTCAGATTTATGTTTCATCAGATAAATGAATATGTACCTAGAGTAATCATCCGTAAAAGTAATGAAATAGGAAAAACCACCTCTTGCATGTGTAGACATTGGACCACATACATCGCTGTGTATGAGTCCTAAGAGCTCGCTCGCTCTTACTCCATATCCAGTGAATGGAGTCTTTGTCATCTTTCCTTTGAGACATGATTCACAAGTGGCATAAGTTTGATATTCGAACGAGTCCAAATATCCTTCTCTATGTAACTTAGTTAACCTTGTCTCATTGATGTGACCTAGTCTACAATTCCATAAGAAAGTCTTATTTAAATCTGGAGACTTTCTTTTTAGTGTGTTCTGGACATTGAAAATCTATAGTTGGTTTAAGACATATATACCGTTATTCAGTGTACCAGACCCAATCAAACTATGATTAAGGTGGATGTTAACAACATCACTTACAAACGTGAAATCATAACCTTTATTTGATAACAAGGAAACTGATATGATATTACACGTTAAGCTAGGTACACAAAAACAGTTATGTAAAACCAAAATGTGTCCACTTGTCAATCCCAGTTGATAATCCCCTACGGACACAGCTCCCACGCTAGCTCCGTTAGCAACCTTTAGGGTCATATCACCATCCTTCAGCACTCTACGGTTTCTCAGTACCTGCAATGAATTGCATATATGAGATCCTGATCCGGTATCCAATACCCAGGAAGTAAAGTTGATTGACAGACAATTCTCAATTACAAACACACCTGAAGTCGAAGCCACAGCCTGCTTCGGTTCCTGGTTCTTGGCGTTCCACGCCTTGCAATCTTTCTTCCAGTGCCCTTTCCTATGACAATGGAAGCACTCATCCTGGGCCACTACTGGCACAGCAATCTTTTTCTTTCCCTTCGCTCCCACCTTACTAACACCTCCTCTAGGTTTGGTGGCGGCCTTCTTCTTCTTTCCTTTGGCCCTAGCCTTGGACCTGGAAGAAGAAGCACCGCTAACAAATATAGCGGGTGTTTCCCTTGCCTTCTGCAAGGTGCCCTCTGCACTCCTCAACATGTTAAGGAGTTCTGGAAGTTCAACTTCTTTTCTTTGAATGTTGAAATTCATAATAAACTGGGCGTAGGTGGAAGGAAGGGACTGGAGAATCAAGTCTGTATAGAACTCATTATCCAAAGTCGTCCCAAGGTCTGCGAGCTCTTCAATATAGCCTATCATCTTTAGGACATGTTCTCCTACCGATGATCCGACGACCAACCTCGCTCGAAACAAGTTCTTTAAGGTCTCGTATCTTGCTATACGAGATTGCTCTCCATAAAGTTCCTTTGTATGGAGAAATATGGCATCAAGATCCATATCCTCGTGCCTCCTCTGATGTTCATTGTTCATCGAGGCAAGCACGATGCACTTGGCCTTCGCGCAATCTAACTCCCAGGTTTTGCGGATTTCCTTATTCGCATTACTGGATTTGGGACCTGGGACTGCAGGTGACTTAGTGGTGAGGACATACCCCAATCTGTCATAGGTCAAAGCCATTTTGACATTCCGTAGCCAATCTTTATAGTTTGGCCCTGTCAGTATATTTTTTTCTAATAGTAACTTAAGTCCAGTCATTTTCAGGGTCGCTGCAATTAGGAGAGAGAGAGAGAACACTTTAGTATGATGCTCTTGCAAGTTTAGAGTGGTTTTAGTTTATCTAAACTGGATGGCTCCCACTGTTTCTCGAATCCCTCCTCAAACCAAAAAGGAAGAACTAGCCAGGACTATTCTCACTGTACAATACTTGCTTAACCGTTCAGCCAGGCCAGTGTCGATACTTCGAGGGAGGTTTTCCAACGCTTTCGCGAAGTTCCTTAATTAAATAACATCTTTTCTCTGGGGGCGTAGCCCCGCTGACACCTTTCTCGGCACCTACTTGGTTTATAGCATTGATCGTTAAGTGACGAATCTCCTGATGAGTAGCATATACTCACAGTAGGATCGGAATCCAAATATCATCGTATGATAGTGCTGAAGGAATCCTACCAACATTCATCAAACTGTAAATGGTATGCATCTCTTTGCAAATTTCATTTTCTTTAGAAATTCCCGATATAAATTTTTGCCCCATGCTCTTATGACCTTGGCGTTGGTCAAAATGTCATAAGTCACATGTCAAGTTCTACCCATCATTATCTTGTTAATTTGAACCCATCCGTATATATCCTTGACGTTGGCCAAAATGATAATACAACTGTCCCAAACCAACTCATCTATCTATGCAACAAATGAATACCCAGCAGCTACCAAACATTATGCCTTGGTGTTGGTCAAAATACATAGCTTGAATACTACTGAATACCCAAATGAAATGACGGAGGGCTACGAATGGTTTTGGCGAAACCGTGAACGTAGTGAACTTGATATGACTAAAGGAACCTGATAGCTTTTAAAAGGAGTGGTTAAAGCTCCGCAATTAAAAATATCTTCTGTTTTAAAAATAACCGAGTGGTTTCTTTTAAACTGTTCCAACGATTCAATTTTGGTTTATTTTCTTTGCATTAATAATAATGCGTCCCATCATTAACCTATCATTGCAGAAAACAACGAAAATACAACGTCCTCTTCTGTCATCCGCATTCGCCACTGGGTCCCGTCATCACCCGTTAAGTTACTTAACTAACGGCAGAGCGGGGGCTGGGCTAGCGTGGGTGTAAAACATAAGTGACGTCTAAATAGCTATCATATATAGATATTGTATATTCGTCATACGCAATAATAGGCATTCCAGATCACAGATGAACATTATTGGATATGCAAGCAATCCGCGTTTCTTTTGAGCCTGCAACGAAAGACGGATTACACAATTGTGATGAATAGCCATTACCCCACCCTAGACCCCTACGGGTACGGCAAACTACCCGCCAAGTACCCGAAGTGAAGCGGTCTCCCTCAACAATGTGAGTAGGCCACTAAACACTTCAAAGTACCCGGTAGTTTGTGCACCCCACCTTGGGTCTATCCTAGGAGCAAAAAACAGTAAAATGAAATAATACAACGGTGGCTACAACCGCAACCTGGATGTGCCCCGCAAAATAATATTACAACATATTACAATTATATCGAATGAATGAATATAATAACCCATCTCAAATCCTGGCTAATCATCACAACAATCCAATCAAGTTCATAAACACAAACTGTTAAATCATTACAGAAATGTGCAACCCCCTGCTAACCGACATACTAGCAGTTAGGGGAGGTTTACGAACACATTATACAATCACAGATATAATCTTATTAGCCAAACATCGTATAATTTCGATCGAGCAAACACATTAGATTCTACTCCAAAACTTCTCTGTGCACCTGAGACTTGAGCAGAAAAAAAACATTCCAGAAAAGACAAAAAACATCACAGAAGAGTTCTGGGAAAATTTGGGGTGAATCGGCTTCAACTCGGCCGCGGATCCGCGGCAGATCGATGGAATCGGCCGCGGTTCAGCGGCGGTTTGGACGATTCATGCACCCAATTTTTTCCAGAGTTCTTGTATTCCCTGCTTGTATTTTTAGAGGTCCCTGAAAAATTTTTACGGCCTATTTTAAAATCGATAGAAACTTAGTGATTTTGATGTTTTTTCCGGTTCGTTTTGCGTTCGAAATTCTTACGACTTTGCTAGTGAGTTAATTATTGTTTAGCGAGACTCTGATACCACTGTAAGTCGATGTACAATACCCCACGAGTTGCGGGGAGGCGGAAACATGAAAAACAATCTTGTTCTTTGAGTTAACATCGACTAACCGAAGAATCTTTGCTAAACTATAACTAACATATACATAGGAGTTCTTAACTACTATGAAAAGAGATTATACCTAGTGAATCTAGTTCTTCATCTTTTCGTTATCCACCCCCTCCTCGGCCTCCTCTATGTAATAGACGATCTACCCGAGAGCTTCTATTCCAAGCTTCACCTCTAAACTTGAGGTAACTAGGTTTCTTTAGTTGCTAATCAAAGGTACCTAGGTGATATAGAGTGAGGTTATGGATTAATTAGTCTATCGAATCCTTGATCTCAACACATGAGAGGGGAGGATTAAAGTTTGAAGAGAGAGAGCTTGAGGAGAGAGAAGGTGAGCAAGAGAATGAGAAGAAATAATGAACTCATTTGAATATATGAAGCATAATCTTTTATGAAATAAATAAAATAAATCATTTAACAACCATGCTTCATTGATTCAAATGAGTGATTCATCTCATGAGTCACTAGATCAATAAATGATGCATTAACTCCATGGATGAATCACACAAAAGAGTTACTAAATCAATAAATGCAAATGCCACCTAAACCCTCAAGTCGCCATCCTTCTAGAAGCTTCCCGCAAAATTACGAGAACGCCCCTCCTATCCGTGAAAACACGGAAAAATATTAGACTATATAAATCCAATAATCCGATACTAGAATCTGGCTTAAACCAAAGCCGGCTAGTAAAAACTGTCCGAATGTCGTACGTACGTAAACACACGTATGCGTTTGAACCCTTGTCGTAAAACCATACGACCTCTATATCGTTTCGCCTGGAGCAGGGAAACTCTCTGTGTGGGACTCTAAAGACTCGACTACTACGCTGGCAGTAGGTTTAACTACAGACCGCAAGTGGCACTAGCTGTACGTAACGGTCCCCAGGTAGATGTCGATAAGAAGGCCGATGAGGAAACCCATCCGAACTCCTACTGAGCCTGATGTGACAATCTCCGTACAGTCCGGTCTATTCGTCTAAGACTATCGCATATCGGGCCTAGGGGGAGGCAAGCGTCAGTCCACTAATAGCGGTAAAAGTCGTGTCGGAGCGTAGCCCATCACACCTTGAGAAACTACTGGAACCTACCAATAAATCTTGGTAGCCCTGACTAGGGACTTTGCGTGATGGCTCTCTGACACAGCGCGATATCAACTCCCAATACCGGGAGAGACGATTCCTGTCTAACCGCCACTGCCTCCAAGTGCTCGGGACTGCACCCAACTGCTACCTGTTTGCACAACTCCTTTGAGCCTTGGTATGGTAGCAATCTAAGAACAGTGGGACACACTCGAGGCGAAGTAGCAGTGTCAAGTCTGCGGACTATGCTGTACTCATGTCACCTGGGAACTGTTAACTGACGACGGGTATAATACCAACCAACAGTTCCCTGCGAATCCTGTCCGGTGTACGCGTAACCCAACGAGCACCTGTATACTATCTCCAGTACGACGTACTGATGGCTGTGGGACAAACCATCTCCCCAACTGGGATGAGAAGCGTACACACTAGTCTACTCCGTAGTATCGATGCCCTGTCTCGATAATCCTACGAATAGGGACCTGGAAAAGGATGTGCTTGTAGACTACCCAGCCCCCACTAGTGTGACTGCCATCACAACACTGGTAGTCAAGCAAGATCCCAAGGGCTCTATCAATACATATACTCACATATTAAGATAGATAAAACCAAGTAGCATACTACCATGTTTAGCAAGACTGTTATATAACTGTGAATATCCCAAGCTTTCATTAAGTAATATACAAACTAGTATGATACAATAATGGCCCCTAGGGCATATACACTAACAGAACCTTCGATATACGGTGCCATAAATCAATTTGGCATCTTCGGAGAGGTGGACGGATAAATCCAAATAATATCTGCCTCCAAATTCAGGCAAGATGATCCATCCCGGATCCTTCTTTGTTTTCGGCAGTAAACAAGAAGAGTTAATGAAAGAAGCTCAAGGCTCCTCGTATTTTGTATACCCTGGCGGTGCAAAGATGTACAAGTGTCTATGACAACATTACTGGTGGCATGGAATGAAGCAAGAAGTACCAAGGAGCATAGAAAAGTGCTTAATCTGTCAACAAGTGAAGGCTGAGCATCACAGAACTGCTGGCCTACTTCAGCTGTTACTGATCCCAGAATCGAAATGGCAGCACATTACCATGGACTTCATAATTGCACTCCCTCATAGCACGAAAGGTAAGGATGCGGTTTGGGTTATTGTGAATCGACTCACCAAGTCAGCTCACTTTATTCCATTCAGAGTTGGCCAATCAACCGAAACGTTGGCAAGAAAATGTATGGAGGTGAGTAAAAATATAAAGTAAAGATTTCAACCTTCAAGATATATCATACTTGTCTTGATACCCATAAATTCATGGAGGAGATCGTAAGATTATATGGGGTACCTGTCTGCATCGTCTCCGACCGAAATACTAGATTCTTTTGGTAGAATCTTCAAGGCAGCCTGGGAACGAGTCTGAACTTCAGCATGGCATATCATCCCAAAATAGATGGACAGCCCGAATGAACAATTCAGATTCTGAAAGATATGCCGAGAGATTCTGGAAGATATGTCGAGAGCCTGTATGCTAGACTTCGGAAGTTCGTGTGAAGATCACCTACATCTTGTGGAGTTTTTGTATAACAACAGTTACCAGGAAAGCATTGGGATGGTACCATTCGCAGCACTATATGGATGTAAGTGTCGTTCCCGCTGAGTTGGGATAACGTTGGAGATCGTGAACTCCTTAGGCTAGAGATGATCGTTTCAACTGTCGATATAGTTCGCACGATCAGGGAAAAGATACGCATAGCACAGGACCGACAGAACCATTAGGAAGATGCAAAGCGCCGACATTTGGAGTTCCAACCCGGAGAGCATGTGTTTTTGAAGATCTCTTCGAACAGAGGAGTGATATGTTTTGGCAAACTGGGTAAACTTAGTCCAAGGTATATCGGCCCGTTCGACATACTTGAACGAGTTGGAGAAATGGCATACCGCTTGGCACCATCACCCTCATTGGAAGGAGTGCATAATGTGTTTCACATATCCCAGCTGCGACGATATGTGAGCGACTACAGCCACATACTTGATCACTCAGAGCTCACTGTTCAAACCACCTTATCTTGCGAGTAGCAACCAGTCGAGATCTTGGATCGAAAGGTGAAGACATTACGAAACAAGGAGGTGAACTTGGTCCGAGTTATGCAGAGAAAGGATTCGCTAGGAGAATCAACCTGGGAGAGATAAGACATGCATACACGATACCCTTATCTATCTGAAATTAGTCTTTGTGTAAATTTCTTGGACGAAATTTTTGTAAAGAGAGTAGGTGTTCCCTCATAAAAAGGGAGAGAATAGGGGAGAGAATTCGCCACGACTCAAGCCTCACGTGTTAAACACGTGAGCGCTTATATGCAGAGCATATAAGCGCTACAACCAAACAATTAAAGACAACATAGGACTCACGTGTTAAACAAGTGAGCGCCTATGTGTAAAGCATATAAGCACGAAAAAACCCACAATGGGGTCACGTGTTAACACGTAAGAACACCCTTTTGAAGCATTATCTTCAAATAGAGTTAAACTCTATGCATAGAATTAAATTTTATTTTGTATGCAAAGCATATGAGCATTAAGAGTAAATGGCCAATGGCCAAATTGTCCTCACGTGTTAAACACGTGAGCGTCCATATGCAAGTCATATGGGCGCCAAATGAAAGAAGCTAAATAAACCCCACGTGTTAAACATGTGAGAGCGCCTCCTTATATAGAATTAAATTCTACTCTTGGGAAATACCTCCCTGAATTTTTCTAAAAAGAGAAAGACCCTCTCTGTTAAACAGAGAGCCGTTGGACCAAAAATCCAAGGGTGATTAAAAAGGTCGCCAAATATAGAATTAAATTCTATTGGGGAAATATCTCCCCAATCTCTCTAAATGAGAAGGATATTTTCTATTAAACAAAAAATGGTTGGAACAAAAATCCAATGAAATGGGAAAATATTTCCTCAATCTTTCTAAATAAAGAAAGATTGTGCTATGTTAAACCGAGCACCCTTAGATTAAAAATCCAATGGTGATTAAAAATCACCGTTTGAAAAAATAAATTATGTATATAGGAAAATATTTCCCCAATCTTGTTAAAAACAAGAAAATATATTCTGTAAAAACAGAAATAGTTGGATCAAAGATCCAACGGTGGGTAAAATTCTCCAAACTAATTTCGAGACCAATTAAATCAATTGGAATCTCTCAATAAGAGATTTTCTCAAAACTAATTAACAAATTTGCCTCTAGTATATAAAGGACCCAAGACTTCAAGTCTTATATAGAGAGAACCCCCCATAAGCTTTTGCAAAAAAAATACAAAAGGCTCTCAAAAACAGTAGAAGAAAGAAGATCTCCCTCCTTCAAGACTCTAGGTAAAGAAAAAGAAGAGATCAAAATATCTCCTTTGTCTAGTATAATGAAAACAAGGGCTTAACCCTTCATACAAGAACTTTGTTCTTCCTCTGGGTTAAGATTTGCAAAAGCAAATCTCCCTATGTTTTTTTCTTTCTCTTTTTGGGAATTTAATTCCTCCGAAATTAGGGTTTAACCCTACATAAAGAACTTAGTTCTTATAAAAAAGAAAAGAAGAACTTTGTTCTTCAATAGAAAAAACGATTCAAGATATTCAAAACAGAAATCTTGATGATCATCAGTGACTAAAATGTCATTAACAGGGATTAAAATCTCTAAAAAGAAAAATAACTTGGCGTCTCACGTGAAACACACGTGACCAAAATTAGTGCTTAGCACTATTATAGTGCCTCACGTGTTTCCTACGTGAGTGCCTAAAACAAAAAAAAGAGCTAAAACGCCTCACGTGCTTCCCACGCGAGATTCCAAAAAAAACAAAGAAAACTCATTTATGTTGATTGGACACCCACCAAATAAAGCAGTTCAGCACTCCAAAAATAAAGCAATCATGTGAAATACATGTGAAACAAAAAAAGAGAGGCTGAGCGCCTCACGTGCTTCATACGTGAGCGCCAGAGCTCTAACCAAGTGCTTAGCACTTCTGTATAGAGAAAAAGGGGTGAACAAACAAAACCCAAAATCAATGCTCAGCGCCTCACGCGCTTCCCACGTGGTGCCATACAAAGTGCTTAGCACTCTATATTCAGTCAAAATGACTAAGTGCTTAGCACTGATTGGGCAGCGCCTATCTCTGAACGCCTCACATATTTCACACGTGAGCGCCAAAGCTACAAATAAGTGCTTAGCACTTTTGAACAAAAAAAAAAGACTGAGCAGACTGAGCCCAAATTGGTTTAGCCTCTTAGAAAAGGTTTTCTTACAATTGAGCCCAAATGCTCTGTTGTTGGATCTGAAATAAAAATGATTCTTGAAATTTTGCTAAATTGATCTTAGTCTCAAATTAGACTAACCTATCCTTAGTTAAAAATAAATTGGGCCCAAACGCTCATATGTTTAAATTGATCTTAATCTCAAACTAGATTAACGGTCCTTAAACCAAACAAAATATTTTTGAACTAAAGGAAAAATATAACTTAAGTTCAAAATCCTAAATCTAAAATATACGGATTTGGACTAATCCGCGCCATAGGGTGACGACATAAACTAGTCTCCGTATGCAATCCACGGGAAACCAAAACAAATAAAAATACACACGACACGAAATGAACTACTGGAGAAAGAGAATGTGGTTATCGCAATGTGATAACGTAATTAACTGTAGGGGCTTGCGCCTATAGGGAAGAGCGTCCCCACAATCAAAAACCCTCACAAACGAGTGGGAATCTGATAAAGTTTGCTACAACGGTCGTATCTATCCAAACCTCCGATATACGATGCCATAAATCAACTTGGTATTTTCGAAGAGGTGGATGGATAAGTCCAAATAGCATCTACCCCCAAATTCAGGCAAGACGATCTATCCCAGTTCGTCTCTGTTTTCGGCGGTGAACAGATTCTAACACACCCAGTTGGACATTTTCCTCTTTCCACTCCACACTTCGTATGTCCTGTTTCACGAACAAAATCGCGGTTCGCTATGGTTGCCCTTGGATTCGAGGTATTAAAACTTGGTGTCTTGCTCCTATCTAGGAAATCAATGGCTTCTCAATGCACTGCATTCAACAGCAACTCTCGCTCTACCCAACCGGAGGAGTGACCTACGGGCCTAACGCGGCCTCTATTTTCTGAATGCCAGTGGGGCAAGTTACGCAAGCCACAGATGGATTGTTCTTCGGGACCATGCTCCCACCTGTGAGTTTTGGTGCCTCGGTACTGCAAGAAGAAGCTCCCAAAAGGTCGGTCTTTGATCGATTGGAAACCACAACGGCCCCTCTCAACGGGCCGTCCAAATCTGGCGTCTCAATCTTCAACGGGCTGAGCGAGAACGGGCCCGCGAAGAGGCTCGTGATACCAGAAGGAGCTATCCCAAAACTGATAGCCCTCCTAACTCCTGCTACAGGTGAAGCCGTCAAAGGCGCTTACCCTACTAGACGGTCAGTTTTCGAAAGGCTGGCCACTTCTCCCCAAACTTTAATAAGGACTTCGGTCTTCAACAGGCTGACGCCAATTGTAGCTCCTAGGCAAAACCAGGGGTGTGATGAAGTCGCTTCCAAAACTAAGGCGGTCACTTCAACAACGCACGCTCGACGTCTCCGCTGGCGCCGAGTGAGAGAAGCTGGGGGCAACTCCCCTTCTGGACTCACCCCACTAGCTCCAATGGGGGAAGTCAACGCTGCTGTTCCAACTGGGAACAGTTTTGAACCTCTTAAGAGGGTGCGCGAAAACTCCCCAACAGCGGTGCTAAAGAAATCACCCTCGCCTGCAGAACTTACAGTGCAAGCAAATCCAGTGCAGCCTCATCAGCGGCTCTCCTCGCAAATTCATAGGGTCTGGCAGAAAGTTCAGGACTCTATGATTGACCAAAACTACTCTCGTCGACCGAAGAAATCGAAGGCTCGACAAGAAAAGGACTACTCCTCCGCCATACAGCAGAGGACTTCTCCTAAGCATGTGACTGTCATAACGGCTCCTTCAACTCCAATCTCCCATAAAAGAACGAGGTTGGAAAAAACTCAACCGTCTGTGGCAAATTCCAAAGGCGATAGACCTAAACGCCCCAAGGCCGGGAACATAACAATACATACGGTCTACATGGCTTTGGGAAAAGAAGAAAGACATGCTTTAGTGAGCCACCAACCGAAAACTCGGTCGCTGACTAAGGCTTAGGAGCAATAACAGAAGTTCCAGAAAATGCTGACCAAAATGGCAGCACTTACCGGACAGAAAGAAAGTCCGGACAAAGAAGCTGAACAGCGCCAAGAGCGGGAGACCGATACAGAGTTCCTGCGAAGAGTGCTCGAGAGAAAGGACAAGGAAGCCACCAAGCAAGCTGCTAACATAAAGCAGATGGCTCTCTTATTCCAAGACATGGTTGGAATGATGATCCAGCCAGAACCTCCGACCAAAGATCCGTCGATAATCATCGAGGATGACAGGGGGAAAATATTAAACCCTCCTCCGGCCTTATCAGCAACCAAGGAGGAAACGATCTCCAAGGCCACCGTTGATGATTATATTACTCAACAAATAAGAGCTCATCAAGCTAATGAAGCTACTAGCCAAATCGACAAAACTGGACGACCGTATCCAGGCTGGTATGACCAAATCAAATACCTGCTTGGATATACGATCCTCAAGTTCCATGTATACAAAGGGATAGGCAAACCTCACCAGCACGTCACGCAGTTCAGAGCTCTGTGTGGCAACACTAGATGCGACGTCAAACTGTTGCTTCGCCAGTTCATTGGCAGCCTGTCAGAAACGGCCTTTGAATGGTACTCGGAGGTCCAAATGACTCCGTAAAAAATTCACGGTGATGGAACTACTGTTCATATAGCGTTTCGCCAACACAAGCGAACGCACCCCAGTTACGACATTAATCAATGACAGGGTAAAGCCGGGAGAAACCTGGGTCCAATACGCGATCAGGTGGTGGAACTTATGGTTTAAGTGTGAACGGCGCATTGAAGAATCTTCCTCCGTAGGCTTGTTCATCGGGACCCTTGATCCTCAAACGATTGTATTCCAATTCATGACATTCTTCAAACCAACCACCTTATAAAATCTAATAGATAAACTGGCCCAAATGGACCAGATGGGCCACGGGCCTTCCTCCTCAAATAAGGGCCCTCGAAATAACAAGGGTAAAGGGAAAGAGGCCTTCGTTGCCAATACACAACAACAACCAAGCGACCCAAAACCGACTGCTCGCTAAAACAACGCGCGTCTGCACCCATCCTTGGAGGAAAAACTAGGATGCGCTTATTCGTTTCCCCGTGACAAGACGAGGAGACTATTCGAATTGGCAATGCATGATAAACTCATCACATTAGCAGACCCGCGGCGTCCACCGCAATCCGGCCACATCAACAACCCTAATTACTGCTCCAATCATAAAATGGTGAGCTACCCAATTGAAGATTGCAATGTCTTCAAGAACTGGGTCAAAGACCAGTATCAACAGGGAAAATTCGCGCAGTCTGATAAGTGGAGGGTAAACCCACCTCAGAACCACACTCCTAAAAAAGTGGATGCGCAGGGGGCATCATGCTCACTCGTAGAAGAAACTCCATGGGAAGTCGTTCTTTCGGCAAAAACCAAAAGAATGTTGAAGAATCTATAAGCATGTCTGGCAGTCAGATGGAAAAGCCCACTTGAATCCAAAATCATCGAAGGGTTGCTGAAACCATGTTCTGCACCGAAAATTGTTGATGATGGGAAACCCCCCCCTCAAGTCAAGCCTTCAAAGTCTTTGAAGAAAAAGAAGAAGACCAAGAAGCCTGTGCAGCCTGCCGAGTATAACGTCACGCGCACAGATCTACAAAAATGCATTGATGCGCTAAAGGAGTACAACTAGAAGGCGCGGACACCAGTCACGCTTAAAGAGTTCCTCAAGCATATTCTTGAGGACGAAGATAGTGACAACGATGAGGAAAATGACTCATCAAAAGACACCGAAGAACGTGTAGAAAGTTACCACATGGTCTCCCATTCGTCGTTATATGACGAAGAAACTCCCTCAGCATCAGAAAGCAATGCAGAGGAACTGGAGGAAGAATCGGCGCTAAAATCCCCGGAACTGCCAGAAAAACCAATCAATAGGCTGTTAAATGAAGCCTTTTAAAAAAAGCAAAGTTGACCGAGAACGCGAAACAGCCATATACGAAAAGGCTAAATGTCAGCGTTAGGACAAAGAAGCTACGGGAAGGATGAGTCGTAAAGTACTCCAACCAAACCAAAGTATACCTGCTACAAATAAGAGCAGGATCAAAACAGAGAAGTAGTTCGCCAAAGCCCTGTCAATGGGGATGAAGCTGCCACCTCTCGTAAGGAACACTCCCGGGTTCATATGCCTCGATAGAGAAGATGCATGCCCAAACTACTGCTTATATCAATGGAGGGTCACCCACCCCACCGAGGAATGTAGTGCCTTCAAGAAGTGGTGGCAAGGATACGTTGCCCATCAAAAACACTTCAAGAGGATGAAGTGCGAAGCTCATGCTCATCGACGGCAAAATAGTGCGACGAACACATCTGAAGAAACGACTAGCAACTGTCATATGGTTGGTACCAGTTCGAAGAGGAAAAACCCCAAGTTCTTACCTTCGGGAGCAATTCTGAGGAAGAAATACCCCTTAGCCCTCTCTTCAAAGACTCCACCTCCAAAAAAGAAGAGGAGAAGAAGAACTGCGAGAATATTTAGCTGCGTAACCGCATGCTGACTGAGAGGAACCTTGGACCTACAAACAAAGATTCGAGCAAAAAAGACAAAGAGAAAGAAAAAATATCTGAGGAAATTGCCATCGACGATGGAGTTGTCAAAGAGCTCGCAACAAGAGACCCGCCTAAGAAAAACAAGGTGGATTATAACGTCTACGCACATCTGAGGAAAATACCTTCGCAACTGAGCATATTGGATGCTCTCCTCCTGTCCAAAGAGGCGCGAGATTCTCTGATCAAGGCATTACAAGAGCTCGATCAGTTCCAAGCTTTCTTCGCAGAAGAGACGATGAAGGATGAGCTGGCAAAGGTCTACACGGCTGACATTACATTGGGTGCGAAGATCTTCTCCTCGGTACGTGCGAACATAATCTCCCGTTATACGTCACCAGGTACTGCCATGATATCAAGATAGGGAAAATCCTTGTCAACAACGGATCCTCCGTCAACCTTCAACGTTCAGCACCTTGCCCGAGATAAAATTACCATCTTCGGGTTTGACTCACAGTCGTCACGGATACTTGGGTCTGTAATACTGACATTACGCTTCGGGCTGCTCGTCACTGACATCAAATTTTATATCATTGACGCTAAGACTTGCTATAATGCTTTGCTCGGCAGGCCTTAGTTACATGAGTCCAACGTCATCCCTTCTACACAACATCAGTGCATGAAATATTTCAAGGACGGTTTGGAGTACACCGTCACGAGAGAGCTAAATCCGTTCTCCGTAAACGAAGTCCGGAAATACGAAGACGCAAAGTATTTCCTACCAGACTTCGAGAATACTGAAAGGTTCCACAAGCCAGAGAATAAACAGAAATTCATCGCCACTATTCCCATCTTTGGGAGCGATACCGTGGAAGAAGAAGAAATAGTCTACTCGGGGCAACCCCAAAAAAGAAAACAATAAGCCCGAATCATCTACTCATATTCTGACCTTTGGCAGCGTTTCTGAGGACGAGGCCAACGCAGTGTTCTCCATCCACCCGTCAATGCAAACCTTCGCCAGAGGAGATCAAAATCTGCAAATCACAATGGCTTTGCCTCGGAATTTTAAGGAACTTGATACGCTTGATACATACAGCGTACATGAACTGCAAACTTTCTACGTCCCTCCCAGGCAAAAAGGTGAAAAGGCGATCCTCTTCTACCAATCTACGGAGACCAAAATAGAAAAAGAAGTCTGGCGTGATGTCGATTTTGCACTCGACAAGTTTCAACCAATCCGTCTGCCCGGATATTACACGGAGGGATTGAAAAGACTGTTAAGATGCCAAGGTGTATCCCTCGAACAAACTGTTCGACAAGCCCAATTCTATAAAAAGATTTAGGATATTCCCGAGACCCAGCGAAAGATGTCTAACGGGAAGATAGAGACAACTAGGCTCGGATACGTTCGGTCTAAGAAACGGGAGCAGATCCACAGTTGTCACGTCATAAACAGCTCCAGTGAAGCGGAAAACGCTCTTCTAAATAGCCGTGACGTCAAATCAGAGCGAGATCCCGCTTAAAAAACGTTAAGTCTGTCGCTGGAAGAGCAAATTGACAAGTTAATAAAAGAAGCTTGTCAAAAGAGCCGGAACAATCACAGCCGCGAAATGGCCATTTATGAAAAGGCCAGGACGCAGTGTCTCAGTCAGCAATGTGCGGAGAAGAAAGACGATAATGCTCTTCATCTCCGGCCCACTATATGTTCTCGCAAAAGGGGAAAATCTTGTAATAGAGGTAAAAACGGGGCAAAGAATGCAAACAACGTTCGAAAACAACAAAGCGGATCCAAGATGCCGTGCAATCGAGAAAAACTCAATTGGAGCCCGTCCTTTATAAAGAAAATGGGTCGGGAATACTCTTTCCCCCAAGACAAGACAGGGAAAATATTCAACCTTTTCATGAAGCACCAAATGATGACACTTCCGGAGTCTCGGCACCCCGAACAAATAAACAAGGTCTATCATCCAGATTATTGCTCATATCACCGAGTAATAGGTCATCCCCTTGAAGACTGCTTCACTTTCAAAGACTGGGTAGAAGATCAGCATCAATAAGGCAGGTTCGCTTTATCCGACAGCTGGAGAGTAACCCCGCCGAAAAACATAAGCCAAAGAGCGTGAGGATGGGACCAGCTCAACATCAAGAATGGAAGCAAACTCATAGCTGCCATATGATAACACTTTCAAAAGAGGGAGAGCATGAGACTATGGATGACCTCCACATGTGCTTCGTAAATGAAGACGAGGAAAGGGTGATCTCAGAGTTTCCACCAGCACCAAAAGAGCTGGAAGATGAGATACATTCCACGGCGGACAACCTAAGAAAAATTGACCTAGGGACGAAAAATGATCCAAGACCAACGTTCGTCAGTGAACTGCTATCTAAAAAGCAGGTGGCCACGTTAAAAGACGTGCTCATACAGTATAAAGATTGCTTCACCTGGAACTACTCTGAAATGTCGGGTCTAGATCCAAAGGTGGCAGTACATAAACTGGCCATACACCAGGAATAAAGCTAATCAAACAGGCACCGAGAAGGATGCGACTCGAACTTGAGATGAGTATCAACGCTGAGGTTAAGAAACTAATCGACTCCGGTTTCATCCAAGAAGTTCAATATTCTGACTAGATCTCTAACATCGTTCCAGTGATGAAGAAAAATAGGATGGTACGCATCTGTGTGGACTTTCGGGACCTCAACAAAGCTTGCCCGAAGGACGACTTCCCAGTACCTATTACCAAGCTGATGATCGATAGCACGTCTACCCATAAGGTCTTCTCCTTCATGGATGGATCTTCAGGATACAACCAAATGAAAATGCATCCTGAAAACCAAAAGCATACTTCCTTCCGAACCCCATTGGGCATATTTTGCTATAAGGTGATACCCTTCGGTTTGAAGAATGCTGGCGCTGCCTACCAGAGGTCCATGACAACAATCTTTGATGACCTCATACATGATATTGTCGAATTCTACATCGACAACCTTGTAGTAAAGAGTAAATCTCATAAGGAACATTGGAAATATCTAAAAATAGTGTTCCAATGCCTTCGGAAGTATAATCTGAAGATGAATCCTCTAAAATGTGCGTTTGGAGTTTCCTCTGGTAAATTCCTAGGATTCATCATACGTCACCAGGGTATCAAAATCGACCCTTCAAAGATCAAGGCGATTATGGAAATGCACATGCCAAGAACCCTCAAACAACTGCGGTCTCTCCAAGAAAAGATCGTGTATATCCGGCGGTTCATTGCTAACCTCTCCGGGAAATGCCATCTCTACAGTCATTTGATGAAGAAGGGGACCCCGTTCGTCTGGAATCAAAAGTGCAACAATGCACTAGATGAAATCAAGCAATACCTGCAAAATCCACCGGTATTGACCGCTCCGGTTAAGGGAAAACCCTTTATCCTATATACAACGGCCCTTGAGGGTTCTTTAGGCGCACTGTGGGCACAAGAGAACGATCAGGAAAAGAAGAGAGCTCTATACTATTTAAGTCGAGTCTTCTTGGGGGCAGAAAAAAACTATTCTCCTATCGAAAAGTATTGCCTGGCACTGATCTTCGCAATAATAAAGATCGGACATTACGCCTTGGCATACGATGTCCATCTTATATCAAAAGTGGATCCTCTCAAATATCTAATGTTAAGGGCCATACTAACCGGAAGGCTTGCCAAATGGGCTCTCTTCCTGATGGAGTTCTCCGTAACGTATCGACCCCTTAAAGCAGTGAAAGATCAAGCCATTGCCGACTTTCTCACGGAACATCCGATACCAGCCGACTCCCCCTTAAATTGCGAGTTGCCAGATGAACACGCATTCGATGCGATTGAAGAAGAAAATTATTCCCAATGGGAACTCTACTTCAATGGAGCATCTTCCATGAAGCAGCGAAAGCAAAACACCCCTATAATCAAAACCGGGATAGGCCTTATCTTCATGACTCCGCAATGAGGGATATTGCGTTACGCCCTCTCCTTAATTGAGCCAAGGACCAATAACGAGGCTGAATACGAAGCTTTGATAGAAGGTCTAGAGATCAATGTCGACATGGGAATCAAAGACCTCCTCATATTTGGTGATTCCCAGCTGATCGTTAGCCAAGTAAATGGTGACTATCAGACATGCAAGCCAGAGCTGATAAAGTATTGCGAAAGAGTGCAGCAACTACTGACACAAATCGCTTCCTACACCCTGGAAAATATACCGCGAGCGGAAAACAGTAAGGCGGATGCATTGGCCAAATTGGATAAGGAAGTGGCCGATGAAGACCTCGATGACATAAGGATCATTGTGCAAAACCGCAGGATTCTTGCGCCAATGAATATATCTTCAGAAGACCTAATAGAGACATTCGAAGGAAAAGAAGCGACCGAACAAGTAGCTCTTCAAATAGAGGATGAAGAAAAGGTCAAGGATTGGAGGGAAGTCCTCATAGACTACTTCAAATCCCAACGAACGCCCAAAAATTCATCGTCTAGACATCATGACATGAGCTTTGTCTTTCGCCTTCGTCAATGATACTCTATATAATCAAAAAAAGTCGTCCAAGAAACTCACGATGGACTCTGCGGTTCGCATCAAGCCAAGTCAAAGATGAAGCTGAAAATAAAAAGAATGGGTTACTATTGGCCCACAATGATTCAGGACTGCATCGAATATGCAAATCAGTGTCACTCGTACCAAATTCACAGAGACTTCATCTACCAACATACAAATCTGCTATACCCAACAGTGGCTAGCTGGCCGTTCGAGATGTGAGGAACAGATATAATTGTCCCTGTCGAACCAGCGTCCTCCAAAGGACACCGATTTATATTGGCAATGACCGATTATTTCTCTAAGTAGGCAAAAGCAATACCACTAAGGGAGGTCAAGACGAAGAATATCCTCCATTTCTTCAAAACCCATTTCATCTATCGGTTCGGCACTCCGCGACGAGTTATCTCGGATAATGGGGCAGCTTAAAGAAGTCATAAAATAAGCCGCTTCATAGAACAGTATAAAATAAATTGGAGACACTCTTCAGTCTATACTCCTCGAGCCAATGGTCTAGCTGAAGCTTTCAAAAAGACCTTGATAAAGATTATAAAAAAACGGTGTCCAGAAATAAAAAAAAAAAAGACTGATACGAAAGGCTGCATGAAGCACTCTGAGCGTACCGAACAACGTTCAAGATGGCCACGAATACAATACCATACGTGTTGGTGTTTAGCACGAAAGCAGTGCTCCCGTTAGAGATAGAACTCCCCTATCTACGAGTAGCGGTTCGATACGAACTGACAGATGAAGAAAATGCTCATCTTCGGCTTGAGGAGCTCGATGCCCTCAACGAAACTCGCCTTATAGCACAGCAAAACCTGGAAGCTTATAAGGAAAGGATGACATGGTCATACGAAAAACTGATCAGGCTGAGAACATTCCGCCAAGGCGAACTCGTACTAGTCGTCAAAAGACCAATGATTCTCAATCATGCAAAACGGGGGAAATTTGAGCCGAACTATGAAGGCACGTATATTATAGACAAAGTCTACCAAGGTGGAGCCTACCTGCTCATGGATATGTATGGCGAAAGACCCTTTCGGCCAATAAATAGCCGATTTCTCAAAAAGTACTACGCTTGAAGAGTCATGACTTAGGTCAATGATAGATGATGACACTCGTGTCTGCTCACTATCTTCATGAGTCAGAACTCTGAGAGTAGTATCCAAAAAACTTCGTCTCAGACATGGCGACAACGGACCGAGATGTACTTAACTAACAACGGACCGAGATGTCCCTAAACTAAAAATTCACCTCAAACATGGCGATAATGGACCGAAATGTCCTTAAACTAGCGCATTGCCCCAAATACGGCGATGTGCTCTCTTAAGATCCATATTGCAATTGAAGTCCCAATAGCGAGGGTTGCAACCCAAGTCCTACCGGCAAACAGATGGGCACCTACGGCGAAACTACTTTCGGGAATTCCATCTTCAAAAAAAGGTATGTCCATAAGAAAAATGGGCAGGGATGAAAACCCAAAAGGGCGTTGTGAGTAAAAACAGCAGGATTGCCGGCGAGCTTCGCGAAAACCCGAAAGGGCGCGATCTTGTTAAAAAAAACTGTATAAGATCCTTACGACTCACAAAGGAGTAACACACTTAGGAACCCCCACAATTCCTAAGGAGAAATTACACTTGCAAGATCCTCACGACTTGTAAGAAGAATTTCCCCCCTATGAGACCCTCACAGCTCATAGGATTCAAAAGCCTTAAGCTACAGGGATCTAAACCTGTTCTTAAGCCGTCATATTCCCCTAATATTGCCTTACAGGCGGTCCTATATTGACCCTTGTATACAATCCATGGACATAAATAAATATATCCCCCACCAAGTTCCACTAATGACGTGAAATGTCCCTATATGGTGAACGACACTTATAACTCCACTCGACTTATAAGGAGAAAACACTCTTGGAAGATCCTTATGACTTACAAGAGAAAATATCACTCAGGAATCCCTACAATTCCTAAGGAGAAAACACATCTACAAGATCCTCACGATTCGTAGGGAGAAACACCTTTATGAAACCCTTACGGCTCATAAAATCAAAAGGCCTTAGTCAACAGGATCTTAACCCTGTTTGCTAAGCCATCTTTGTCCAAATTAACAAAGGCAAATGATGATTTGCTCCTGGAAATATCCCAGTTGAAGCGATACTGATGCATAAATAGGTATCAAATTTCAAGTCCTCTCATAGCAAATGATGATTCGCTCCTGGCAATATTCCAGTTGCAGCGATGTTGATGCCACAATGGGTATCAAGACCAAGTCCCCAACTCGCGACAAAGATCACAAGCAAAGATATGAATAAGAAAAAAACCAAAATATTTGGGCAACTCGCAATAAAAAGCAGCGAATAAAAATAAAAAATATATAGCCGAAATGATTGGACATCGTGATAAATAGCCGAAATGATTAGGCAATCGCGACTTTCGCGATATGAAAAGCTAAAAAGATAAAGCATCATGGAAATAAAAAAATATAAAATGAAATTTCCTCTGCCCTACAAGTATGTCTATATTGACTCTTGTATACGATCCATGGGCACAAATAAAGGAAAAGGGAACCATATTTTCCCACCACACTTCGTCAAAAGGAGCTCCAAGTCTCGACGGTACATATACAACCTAGAGACATCCCTGTGTTCCCTCCTCACTCCAGTAAGGGCGGACACAACAATCAAATAAAAATGAAGTGACGGGAAAATCCTAGCTTCGGGACTTAATGGCAACATCTAAAGCCTAGAGATCACCCCGATATTCTTCTCATTCCAGCAGGATACAAATACAACGTCAACAAAAGACCCAAGGGTCAAAGCAAAAATAGAGTAATGGAAAAATCCTAACTCCAAGTCTTGACGGTACATATACAACCTAGGGACTATCTCGGCGTTCCCTCTCATTTCAGCAGGATGCGGACACAATTATCAAATGAAATTGGAGCAATGGCATATCCCTAGCTCCGGACCTCGATTGTAATACATACAGCATAGAGATCATACAGATGTTTCCCGACTTCAGCAAAGAATCGACGCGACATCGTCAAAACAAAAAAAAAATGAAGTGATGGCATATTCCTAACTTCGGGTCTTAATGGCAACTCATATAAAGCCTAAAAGACTATTGGAAAAAATACCACCCCAGAAGGGTGCGTTTATGACTCATCGGGGCACCAAATTGAGCCTAAGCTCAAGTAAAAAATGTCATGGTAAATTCATAATGCTTGCTCTTCCAACGGTAATATGACCTAAGCAGATTACTCGAAAACGTCTTATCTAGCCTCTGAAGGGATCAGAGACACGATAGTCACGGGGCTACTCGAACATCATCTTAAAAACTACATATCGAAGAATATATCAGCCAACGCGATGGTAACACGGACTAAAACCCTAGTACCACAAACCTGACAGACCCCTATTGTAAAGAATAAGGGTTATCTAGATACAACGTTATGACAAGTCTGCCTGTAAACCCAAGGGAGGTAAACTAAAAAGCACTTCAAAATGAGTATATAAACTAGAGACTCCGAAATGAGTGAATAAACTACAGAGTCCGAAATGAGTGAATAAACTACAGACTCCGAAATGAGTGAATAAACTACTTCACGCCGAATCAAGACATTAAAAGATAGAGAGGTGCAAGCATGAAATAAAATATGTCTTTTATTCATAAACCAAAATGAATACAAGATACAGAAAAAAGAAGAAGAAAAAATATACAGCGGCAAAATTTTTTAAGACGGTGGACGGTTCAATAAGCCAGATAGATCATCATTTTTCCGCTGAACCTCCGTCTCAAGCTATAGCAGCGCCGCAAGCTAAGCCCCTGCCTGTGCTTGTTATTGTTGATACAAAGAAAACCGACGCTCAAGCTCCTTCTCAGCGGCCTTGTGAGTCTCAACCATTTCGCGCGTAAAAGTAACAGTTTTATCGAGAGACACCAGCTCCGTAATTCCTCTTGACGAACTCGCCAAATTTCATAGGCCCGAGTAGTTTTAGTTGCGAGCTGAGCTTGGAGTTCCCCTAGAGCCTTCGAAACCAACTCCCTCTCCGAAAATTTCCGGTTGAGTCTTTTCTCACAAGATCGGAGGTTGGCAGAACACCGATTAATCCATTCATGTAAGTTGGCCTTTACAGATAAGATATCAAAGGGAAGACGTACGCATTCGACTCCATGCAAAGAAGCCTCCACTTGACGGTAATACTCAATCCAAGTACGCACCAGTGCCTCATCATGGTAGGTAGTAAGGACAGACAAAGAAGCGTTAGCTTCGACAGCAAATTCCTCTACCATGACGGAAGTGCCAGCACGGAGATCCTCAATAAGAGTTGCCAGTGAATGAATACTCTGTTTCGCCATTCTCTCAGACATACGTCTGGCATAAGGGCCCGGCGGCATGCAAATTTGGGACTCTAGTAGGGTCAGGGTTGGCAAAACTGTGAAAGATGCATGTATGGTTAGTCGTCTTTCCGCACGGGGAATAAGTAAAAGAATACCAGGGCTAAAGCATTACTTACCCATGGCCACAGAAGGCAAATCTGAGAAATCCCCAGGCCCATCAAGAACTTCAACTTCGTCATCATCTTGAAGGACTGTGGTGTAAAATAAAGGGCAGGCGGTATCATTATGAAAATATAATACGTAAGGCAAAGAAATACCAACCTTGGCCGGAGGAAAGGACGATGCGCTGGAGGGTATCACGTGCGGGGCCGCCATGTTAAGTATACGCAAGAAGGTTTCCTCCAGAGAACGGTCTACAATAGAGCACGCCAACTCCCGAAATTCTGAGAGAAAGAAAAGATCAGACATATAGAAAGGTCGTTAAACAAAATGAAGAAGAAATATAAGATTACCTTCAATATTTTGTCCAGTATGGATCGAAAGGATAGCAGCCTCAGGAATCTCCTCTACATCCTCTAGGGCGCCACTAGAGATATTTACAGAATCTATAACAGGTCCAGCAACCTTCGCTAAAGGAATAAAAGTCATCACCGGAGACTCTAAGACGTGATCTGGGCTTGAAACTGCACCCGTCATGGAAAGCCCTACAAAAGAAAAATGGGTAAAGACCAATACGATATGAAAGCAATATAAATCATTTACTGAAAGGGATTTAAAAGGTACATACCGATATGCCAGGGAGCCTGAAGTATAGCCTTTTCGAGCACTTTTCTGGTTAACCGCGCTCGTCGGGCTTCGATCGAAGATTAATCCTTACCCGCCTTCAAAGCAGCCTCATCTTCAGAAGCGGCCGATATTGGCTGTTTAAGAGCTCGTTCTTCTGCCGGTGTTAAAGGAACTACTGGTAACATAGCAGGAGCCGGGTCAACATCACGGAACTCGACAAAGGGAAAGCTTCCCTTCTTTGGACGCACGTTTTCGGTCTCATCCTGTGATCGCTTCAAGGCTTCAGCCAGCTGAGCGGCCTCCTCGGAAAATATATTAGGAAAGAGAAGACCATCATCTGGTTCATGCGCAGACATAAGCTCATCATGAGTGAGAGGTTCAGACACGAGCAAAGTATCGAGTAAATGGGCGGACGATTTCTTTCTTGTAACGTTTTAGAAATCGTTATGCGAATTTTTCCGTTTTAGGGTAAAATAGTCGGTGTTTTCAGTAAAAACCCGGAAGTGATCAAATTTCTGTACAGACTTGACTGCACCTAGTTTAACAAGAATAGTGCTAGTTTGCGGGTTTGGGGGGTCAATTGAAAATTTTGGTTCACATAGATATTTTTCCCTAATTAAAATATTATTTTAAGTTGTTAATTATGCACTTAATTAGTGGTAATTACAATTTTGGTTTGGGTTAATTACTTCTAAAGTGAATCTATGCTAATCTAATCACTGAATTTAGCTTAATCCATCTATAGAAAAATATCTAGATATTTGTGAGTTAAAGAAAAAAATTTAAAAGAAAAGAAAGAGGTGGCATAAGATATTTAGTGCATTAATGAGCATTTATTGCATTTTAGCTAGATTTTTCCACTCATTTTCACAAAACCCCCTCTCCTTTACCTTTGGTCGAGCCTCCCCAATTCTGCCCCCTTCTCTTTCCTTGCTCATTTTCATCATCTCCAAGCTCAAGTAAATCTTTAAAAATCCTCAAATAATCCCACAAACTCACAAACTAATCCCTATCCATCATTCTCCATCTTTAAACTAGTATAGATCTGTTGGAGATAGTGCCCTCAGAGTCAATTATTGGATCACAGGCACGTGATTGCAATGATTGAGGGAGGACCTATGCCGGTAGGACAGTCTTACTCAAGATGATAGTATGCTATCTGGTTTATCTTTATCATCGTGTACTGCTTTAGATGACCTTACAGGTCACTATTGCGCGTTGATAGAGCCCTTAGGATTCTTTCTTGACGGCCAGCAGTATGATGGCGATCATATACGTGGGAGCTGGGGTCTATAAGCACATCCTTAAAAGGTCCCTAGTCGTGGGAGTTTCGAGACAGGGCATCGATACTCCAGAGTAGACTAGTGTATACATTCGAGACCCCGACGAGGGGCGGTGGCCGGTCTCACAAGCCACTGGTGTCAGTTGGTTCACCTAAGATGTATACAGGTGCACATTGGTGTTGGAGATAGTGCCCTCAGAGTCAATTATTGGATCACAGGCACGTGATTGCAATGATTGAGGGAGGACCTATCCCGGTAGGACAGTCTTACTCAAGATGATAGTATGCTATCTGGTTTATCTTTATCATCGTGTACTGCTTTAGGTGACCTTACAGGTCGCTATTGCACGTTGATAGAGCCCCTAGGATTCTTGTTTGACTGCCAATAGTATGAGAGCGATCATATACGTGGGAGCTGGTAGTCTATAAGTACATCCTTAAAAGGTCCCTAGTCATGGGAGTTTCGAGACAGGGCATCGATACTCCAGAGTAGATTAGTGTATACAGTCGAGACCCCGACGAGGGGCGGTGGCCGGTCTCACAAGTCACTGGTGTCAGTTGGTTCACCTAAGATGTATACAGGTGCTCATTAGGTTATGAGTACACCGGACAGGACTCGCCGGGAACATGCTAGTTGGTCTTATACCTGACGTCAGATAGCAGTTCCCTGGTGACATGTGTACTGGTTAGTTCATAGACCTGAGGATCGTCATTTGTCTCGTGTGAGTTCCCACTGTACTTTGATTACTACCCTACCACGCTCAAAGGAGACGTGCAAACAGGTTTTAGTTGGGTACAGTCCCGAGCCACATGGAGGCAGTGAGCGGATCTTCAGGGGTTCGTCTCTTCCGGTATTGGGGGTGAGGTCGCGCTGTGTCTAAGAGAGCCCTTACACGAAGTCCTTGGCCAAGGCAGGAGATTTACTGGTAGGTATTCCAGTAGTATCTCAGGGTGTTCTGGGCTACACTCCGACATGACTTGTACCGCTTTTGGGGGTATGACTTTTACCAACCCCCTAGGCCCGCCATACGATGCTCATAAACGAACGGACCAGACTGTACGGATATTGTCACTGACAGGCTCAGTAGGGTGTCAGGATGAGTTCGCTCATCGACGTCCCTTTTGGTCAATACCTGATAGCCTGTTACGTATAGGCTAATACCTCTAACGTGCTGGTGGTTAAATCCACAACCAAAGTATTGACGAGTCTTTAGAGTCCCCCACAGACCGTTTTCTCAAGTTTCGGACGAAACGCTTTAGAGGCCGTATGGAGATATGGCAGGGTTCGATCAGATACGTGCGGTATTGCACGGATCATGATCGGACGGAATATACTAGCGGGCTTTGGTTTAAGCCAGATCCTAATATAGTACAGTGTAGATTTTGTCTCATTGCATTTTATATTCGGTCGGAATACAAATGCGGGTATGTATATACAGTAGCGGGGTTTTCCTGTAATTTATTACGGGATCAGTTTTTTGGAGTTGCCAGTTTGCTTTCCGTTTCGGTCATTTTCCTTTGTATCTTTCATTGGCCGAAAATTGGTGGAGGAGGGCTTATTTTCAATTGTGCAAATAAGCATTGCGGAAGGTGTTCTTTGCATTTTGTTGTGTCATGATGGCTGCACCATCCCTTGACTTTCTTGACTTCATCATTGATTGACTTTGGGTTCATGATGGTTGATTTGGAGTGAGGTTATGGTTGTAATGATTCTTGATCATCATCACCCTTTTCTCTCTCTTGATTATTTGGCTCACTCTTTTTCATTCATGCACACACCACCCTTTCATTCTTCTTGATGAGCCATGGCCGGCCACTTCTCTAGTGGGCTGTCCAAAATTTGTATGTGGGAATTTTTGCTCTTTTCATGCTACAAAATTCCCAAGTTCATTCACAAAAGGTTTATATCTCATTTCCTCCACAAAAGAGCAACTTCCATAAACTCCATGAGACACATAGCTCTCTACACTATTCTATAGCAACTCTTGGGCACGTCGGCTCGCCAATATCATGCCCGAGTTGCCTCGGTCCAGAGGTGGGAGCCCGTAAAAGAAGCCGGCGAGGAGGTGAAGACCGGAGATTCCGCGGGAGATCGGGACGACGACCAGAAGACCGAAGGACACGGATCGCTCGGTATATCTCTCTACCCCGTTCTTTAGTTAGCTAGAATTAGTTTAATGGCCCGATCCGGGATTTTTGTGCACGGTGGTGCCGGTTCTAAAGTTTAAAGTTAAGCATCGCTTCCGCATTTTGGCCTCGGATAGACGGCCGGGGCGCCGCCGTGCACTTACACTGGTATCAGAGCCACGCCATTAATCTTGTCTAGCTTGGTCTAATGTGATTACATCCTTGATCGAACAAAATTCCAAAACCCACGATTTCAATGCATCAGTTCTCTGTCGAAATTTTTTTGGCTCCAAAATTTTTTCAGGTTGTTGCAGAATACTGTGCAGGGAATACTGTGCAGGGAATTCTAAGCACTCTGTGAAAATTTGGTCGCGTGATCTCACCATACCACCGCGGAACCGCGGCCAAACCAATGCTTGGGCCGCGGTTCCGCCGCCACTTTTACAGTTCAGTGAACCAAAATTTTACAAAGAGCTCCTGGGTTGAAAATAGGGTTCTTGGGATATTCTTTTTGGCCCAGAATTTCTGTGAGTGCTACAGTAGTGCTTGGGGCCCACTTAGGTAAATTTGATCGATCGAAAATTTTAAACACATTAGTTCACAGTATTTATATTATATCTGCAACCGTGAATGTCACTTGATCGGTAAATCCTGTCTAACTGCTATAGCCCGGTTAGACGGATTTGCGAACGTGACATTCACGTTGATGTTCTGTGATTGTGCTGTGATGTTGCGGATTGGTCGTGGGGATAGCCTGGATGCAATGCTAGTACAGATTTTGTTGTATTATGTACATTTGATATTGCGGGGCGAGCGTCCGAAATGTGGACTGCCGTCACTACCTGTCTATATATTATTCTTTTGGGGCACAACCGGGTCGAAGTCGATGTACCCGTTATATGTATATTTTACTTTCTGTACTAGGATTACCCCACGGAGGGGTGCACGGATAGCCGGGTTCTAGAGGGCAACGGGCCCGCATCTCATGGCATTGAGACGGAGGGGGCTTTACTCTAGAATTGGCGGGCTATTCGCCGCACTCGTGGGGGGTACAGGTTGACCCAGGAGGGGTGCCCAAGTTACCGGATTCCGTGAAGTGCTGGGTGGTCCAATCACGTTGCTGAAGGGGGATGCCTCGCTTCAGGTTTTGGCGGGTAACTTGCCGCGCCCGTAGGGGTCTAGGATTTCATTGCACAGGCTATCCACACGACCAGGGGAACGTCGGGTTTCAGTAGCGGCTCTGTGAAACCCGGGAATCCCAGATATCTGTATTGTTCTATGATGCTTATTACATTTCTGTGATGTTGCATATTATCACGCCTTGAGCGAAATATTATATATTGATATATATATACTGGTAGATGTTGTATATGTTTTGCATCCGTGCTAGTCCAGTCCCCGCTCTGTCGTTAGTTAACTAACCTAACGGTTAATGACAGGACCCAGTGGCGAATGCGGATGGCATATACATACGTCATTATTTTCGTTCTTTATTGGTGTGATCAATTGATGGGACTGCATTGATTCGGATCAATGCAAGTTAAAAACAAACCTATTCTGATGTTATTGGAACACTTTTCAAAAAGCTGTTATTGCAAGGACGTTCACTTTTGTTTTGCACAGTGGTATTCAATTGGAATATCCTGCTCCTCAGTCGACGAGGCAAGGGCCGAGATCCCTTCACCGGGAGTGACCCTTTGGACAAAAGTTTGCGTCAGGGCAATAACTTCACTATAGCCGATTACTTTTGCTTTGCATCGTGGTATTCAGTTGGAATATCCTGCACCTCATTCTACGGGGAAAGAGCCAAGATCCCTTCATCGGGAGTGGCCTCTTTAGCAAAGGTTTTCGTCACTATATTTTTATAAAGCTATCCGGTTCCTTCAACGATATCAAGTTCATTACGTTAAAGGTTTTCTCCAGAAACAATTTGTAGCCCTCCGTCATTTCATATGGATAGCCAATAGTATTCAAGCTGTGTATGTTGGCCAAAGTCATGGCACAGTGATTGGTAGCTATTGGGTATTCATATGTAGCATAGATAGAGGCGTCGGTTTGGGACAGTCGTACTACTATTTTGGCCAAAGTCAAGGATATGTACGGGTGGGTTCAAATTAACCTGGAGAATGACGGGTAGAACTTGACATGTGACTTATGATATGTTGGCTAAAGTCAGGGTCATAAGAGCATGGGGCAAAAATCACATCGGGAGTTTCTAAAGAAACTGAAACTTGCCAGATATGCGCATACCTTCTGGAGTGTGATAACGTGAGCGGATTCCGTCACGTTATCATGCGATGATAGTTGGATCCTGATTCCCACTGATGAGTTGGTTTACTCCTCGGGTGATCCCGACTAATTCTTCTTTCAGGTTTGGAGGAGAATTTGACGGTACAGTGGGAGGTTTCCAGATTAGATAAATTAGTAACCATTCTGATCTAGGTTAGAGTGCACGCTGAGTGTTTCTTCTCTCTCTCTCTTTGGCAGCGACCATTGACCCGACCCTAGACTATGACTCAGAGACCAAAATTAACCGAACCTTCTTAAACACTGGCTTTTGGATTGTCAGAGTTGCAAACCTCATTGCCACTCCTACTTTTACCATTTTCTCCAGGACACCCCGTATTACTACGAACGTCCACTTCCATTGGACAAAACCATCGTATGGTTATATACGAACTCGAAGGAATTTATTCGATGATGGTTTCCGGTTCTGGAGAAAACGAATAGGACTATTCAGTTGTCTTTTTCTTTTTACCTTCTCTCAAGTTGCGAGTACTCCTTGATTTAGGAGATAGTACACCTATTACGCAAATTGGATAGTCTTCTTCCAAACCATAGGCAGGTGCCGAACGGTAGGGAATGAAGAAAACCAATTAGCCTAAACGGTGTACAAAAGGTATTATGTAAAGACAAAAGAAAGGGATTAGAAGGAGGGCAAAGTTAATTGCGACTGCTATTCACGACCAAACCAAGTATTTTATTACCACTCCCACTTCACCTTTGTATTTCTCCAGGACACTCCGTATCACTACGAAGATCCACAGTTTATTGGATACTCCATCGTATGGTTATATACGAACTCGAAAGGAACTTGTTCCAGTTCGGGGATGGATTCTGGTTCAGGAGAAATAGGAATAAGGTTTATTCAGGTGTCTTTTATCTTCACCTTCTCTCGCGTTGCGAGTGCTCCTAGGATTAGGACAGTACACCCATTATACTTATTGGATAGTCTTCTTCCAAACCATAGGCTGGTGCCGAACGGTAGGGAAGGAAGAAAACCATTTGGCCTAAAGAAGTGTACAGAAGGTAATGACTAAAGACATATGAAGGGATGTGAAGAGATGGTATAGAAATATACGGTTACAGTTGTGAATCTAATAATGGAAGAGTCATTACTAGGAATACTAGAATACCCCATCGAAACATTTCAATGTTTCAGTTTCACTATGCACTGTTAAAAGAAAACTGATTTCCCAATTAGTCCTTACTCCAGGGTATGTATTTACCAGGCATGATTCTCACATCTGTATGGTTTTACAGATGATGAGTGGGAGTAAGTTATTGGAAATTAGGTGATCGTCCTCATTATATCGGAATTCGTTGTAATTGGTGATATTTGAGGAAGTCACCTGGGTTGTTTGCCGGACGGCAAATATTTGGTTTTGAATGTCCGTTGTTATGCACCAATTTCAAATTGATATATCTGTACGTCTATTTTTATAGAGTGAGATATACCTTTTTGAAATTATTTCTATGACATTTACCTATATCAGTGGATGGTTAGGTAAGGAGCATTGAACAGCGGTGTAATTCTTCTTAACCATAAGTACAGTTTTCAACCTACGACACACAGGGATTGAGTTGTTTAACTCAAGGGACTTATACAGAGTATTGAATGTTGTCCAGTGTCTATTAGGACAGAGGGGTTGGTCCTCGTACTATATTCAATTTACTTATGACTTCTCTAGTTTTTAGACAAGTGTTTCGTAGAAACGCAAGGTCCGAATTTTGAGAAGTTATAGGTATATGAATAAAGTAGAGAACCAGGCATTGCAAGTATCAGGATTCTTCAAGGTGATCGAAGATGTAGATACTTGTGTAGGGTATTCAGTTGATAGTAATGATTAAGAGAAATTGCTTCTCTTTCAGGTTACTCATAAATGGAAGCATTCCTAAGTTGAGTAACGCTGATCGGTCTCCTTCCATTTAGTTAACATGCACTGATGACAGCTGCATGATTTGAATCTGGTTCAATTAAATCAGTGCCTCTGTTTCTGTATTGGATATAGAACAGTTCATATCTTAACAATGTTAAGGTACGGGGAGTTGTCCGACTTATGCTTAAAACCAGACTCTGGATTACTCAAGGCACGTTTCTGTAATGGTTGTTTGTGGGTTGACCCAGGCTATGACGAGGGTTGACTTTCTACCATCTAGAAGATCAATAGTGATATTGTTCTTGACTCGCCACAGTTTTAAAAAGAAATGGATTTTTTCATAAAACAGTAGTGGGAGTATCGTAGAACTGGAAGTGATTCCAGAACCGCAAACGATTACTGAAAATTTAGTAAGAACCTAAAGATTCAATCTGGTTTGACATTCCATTGGCCACTCTGCAGATATGGTAGGTAACCTCAGGCACCCGAGAGGTACTCCGGTAGCCTCAAGGACGGTGTCAGGGAGGTTCTTGTTTACCCAGTATTGCCATTGCTGTTGTTCCAGACTGTGAGACCCGACAGGAGGATGAGTATAGCATCATTCTAAACTAGCTTTAGAAGTGTACGTCTATATGACTCTGCCAGAGGGTTGTCGTGGTCAGTGGGAGCAGCGGAAGCATTGGTGGACAAGTGGCTTATGTCTATTTATAGACTAAAGCAGAAATAGCGGAGATAGATCGTCTATTTCTGATGTGACAGTCATAGGTTTGACTTCATCAGAATAGGGGATGGATCTGTTAAGAAGGTAGTAGGGTGTGTGTCCTGGTATTTGGATGACATACACAGAGTAGGAAGTGATATTCCTATACTACGATCGGTTATACTTTGGTTGTCACACAGTAGTTTCTCCACAAATAACTTGGATATTATATCAGACATTCTGGTTACTGGATCTATGGTATTAGATCTAGATTTGGGTAGTTTTCCAATCTGGGTACTTAGACAACATTCTATGAGTATTTAGAATGGACGACTCCTGGCACGGTAGTATACCTGCAGGTGATGGAGTCACTCTCTCTAAAGGTGTCTTACAGACTAAAGGGGAGAGGGATGTGCATGATTGGCAGATCACTTGCTTAGGCAATTGAGTCAATCATGAGATGTCAAGTACCACACCAGATGTTTTTGCAGTAGATGCAAGAAGTTGACATTAATCCAATCCTGGAGAAACAATCGGAAGCAGTTTTAGAACATAAGTGAATGTTCTAGGGATATGATAACGACAACCTCATTCGGGCGACAGTTATCACTCCAGGCTTCCAAGGTGACCTGGACGGCAGAGTGGCTGTCAGAGTTATAGTTTTCCTTCTGACGAGGGGCAGTATTTTGGACAGGTGGTCCAAGGGGATATTGAGGGAGGCATGACCCAGGATACTGATTAAGTTCAGTTGACGATACAGTCTAAGAAGTTTGGATTTGGAGTTCATTTATGAGCTAGGTCCCATCAGACATCCAGACACATTCTAAGACAGGTATTGCTCATTTCAGGAGATGGCTTTCTTCGCGAACTTGAGATATAGAGAGATATAGAAAGAAACATCAAAGCGGATCCACTCGCTGAGGCTATTCCTCGAACGCAATAGTTTCGCAAACGAGCTTTGTGAGACTCACTAGTAGAGGAGTTAGGTGTTCGGTATCACGCGGGCTGTGAGTATGCGACATCGCAATAATTAGCCTTGAGTGCAAGTGGGAGATAGTTGGAGATAGTGCCCTCAGAGTCAATTATTGGATCACAGGCACGTGATTGCAATGATTGAGGGAGGACCTATCCCGGTAGGACAGTCTTACTCAAGATGATAGTATGCTATCTGGTTTATCTTTATCATCGTGTACTGCTTTAGGTGACCTTACAGGTCGCTATTGCACGTTGATAGAGCCCCTAGGATTCTTGCTTGACTGCCAGCAGTATGAGGGCGATCATATACGTGGGAGCTGGTAGTCTATAAGCACATCCTTAAAAGGTCCCTAGTCGTGGGAGTTTCGAGACAGGGCATCGATACTCCAGAGTAGACTAGTGTATACAGTCGAGACCCCGACGAGGGGTGGTGGCCGGTCTCACAAGCCACTGGTGTCAGTTGGTTCACCTAAGATGTATACAGGTGCTCATTAGGTTATGAGTACACCGGACAGGACTCGCCGGGAACATGCTAGTTGGTCTTATACCTGATGTCAGATAGCAGTTTCCTGGTGACATGTGTACAGGTTAGTTCATCGACGTGAGGTTCGTCATTTGTCTCGTGTGAGTTCCCACTGTACTTTGATTACTACCCTACCACGCTTAAAGGAGACGTGCAAACAGGTTTTAGTTAGGTACAGTCCCGAGCTACATGGAGGCAGTGAGCGGATCTTCAGGGGTTCGTCTCTCCCGGTATTGGGGGTGAGGTCGCGCTGTGTCTAGGAGAGCCCTTACACGAAGTCCTTAGCCAAGGCAGGAGATTTACTGGTAGGTATTCCAGTAGTATTTCAGGGTGTTCTGGGCTACACTCTGACACGACTTGTACCGCTTTTGGGGGTCTGATTTTTACCAACCCCCTAGGCCCACCATGCGATGCTCATAGACGAACGAACCGGACTGTACGGATATTGTCACTGACAGGCTCAGTAGGGTGTCAGGATGAGTTCGCTCATCGACTTCCCTTTTGGTCAATACCTGGTAGCCCGTTACGTATAGGCTAATACCTCTGACGTGCTGGTGGTTAAATCCACAACCAAAGTATTGACGAGTCTTTAGAGTCCCCCACAGACCGTTTTCTCAAGTTTCGGGCGAAACGCTTTAGAGGCCGTATGGAGATATGGCAGGGTTCGATCAGATACGTGCGGTATTGCACGGATCATGATCGGACGGAATATACTAGCGGGCTTTGGTTTAAGCCAGATCCTAGTATAGTACAGTGTAGATTTTGTCTCATTGCATTTTGTATTCGGTCGGAATACAAATGCGGATATGTATATACAGTAGCGGGGTTTTCCTGTAATTTATTACGGGATCAGTTTTTTGGAATTGCCAGTTTGCTTTCCGTTTCGGCCATTTTCCTTTGTATCTTTCATTGGCCGAAGATTGGTGGAGGAGGGTTTATTTACAATTGTGCAAATAAGCATTGCGGAAGGTGTTCTTTGCATTTTGTTATGTCATGATGGTTGCACCATCCCTTGACTTTCTTGACTTCATCATTGATTGACTTTGGGTTCATGATGGTTGATTTGGAGTGAGGTTATGGTTGTAATGATTCTTGATCATCATTACCCTTTTCTCTCTCTTGATTATTTGGCTCACTCTTTTTCATTCATGCACACACTACCCTTTCATTCTTCTTGATGAGCCATGGCCGGCCACTTCTCTAGTAGGCTGTCCAAAATTTGTATTTGGGAATTTTTGCTCTTTTCATGCTACAAAATTCCCAAGTGCATTCACAAAAGGTTTATATCTCATTTCCTCCACAAAAGGGCAACTTCCATAAACCCCATGAGATACATAGCTCTCTACACTATTCTACAGCAACTCTTGGGCACGTCGACTCGCCAACTTCGTGCCCGAGTTGCCTCGGTCCAGAAGTGGGAGCCCGTAAAAGAAGCCGGCGATGTGGTGCCCTTCCGGTGAGGAGGTGAAGACCGGAGATTCCGCGGGAGATCGAGACGACGACGAGAAGACCGAAGGACACAGATCGCTCGGTATATCTCTCTACCCCGTTCTTTAGTTAGCTAGAATTAGTTTAATGGCCCGATCCGGGATTTTTGTGCGCGGTGGTGCCGGTTCTAAAGTTTAAAGTTAAGCATCGCTTCCGCATTTTGGCCTCGGATAGACGGCCGGGGCGCCACCGTGCACTTACAATTGGGTTATGAGTACACCGGACAGGACTCGCCGGGAATATGCTAGTTGGTCTTATACCTGACGTCAGATAGCAGTTCCCTGGTGACATGTGTACAGATTAGTTCATCGACCTGAGATCGTCATTTGTCTCGTGTGAGTTCCCACGGTACTTTTATTACTACCCTACCACGCTCAAAGGAGTCGTGCAAACAGGTTTTAGTTGGGTACAGTCCCGAGCCACATGGAGGCGGTGAGCGGATTTTCAGGGGTTCGTCTCTCCCGGTATTGGGTGTGAGGTCGCGCTGTGTCTAGGAAAGCCATTACACGAAGTCCTTGGCCAAGGCAGGAGATTTACTGGTAGGTATTCCAGTAATATCTCAGGGTGTTCTGGGCTACACTCCGACACGACTTGTACCGCTTTTGGGGGTCTGAATTTTACCAACCCCCTAGGCCTGCCATGCGATGCTCATAGACGAACGGAACGGACTGTACGGATATTGTCACTGACAGGATCAGTAGGGTGTCAACATGAGTTCGCTCATCGACGTCCCATTTGGTCAATACCTGGTAGCCCGTTACGTATGGCTAATACCTCTGACGTGCTAGTGGTTAAATCCACAGCCAAAGTATTGACGAGTCTTTAGAGTCCCCCACAGACAGTTTCTCAAGCTTCGGGCGAAACACTGTAGAGGTCGTTTGGAGATATGGCAGGGTTCAATCATATACGTGCGGTATTGCACGGATCATGATCGGACGGATAGTACTAGCGGGCTTTGGTTTAAGCCGGATCCTAGTATTATACAGTGTAGATTTTATCTCATTGCATTTGTATTCGGTCGGAATACAAATGCGGGTATGTATATACAGTCGCGGGGTTTTCCTGTAATTTATTACGGGATCAGTTTTTTGAAGTTGCCAGTTTGCATTCCGTTTCAGCCATTTTCCTTTGTTTCTTTCCTTGGCTGAATATTGATGGGAGGGGATTATTTACAAATGTGCAAATTGGCATTGTGGAGGGTGGTCTTTGTAACTTGTTGCTTCATGATGGTTCAACCATCACTTGACTCCATGGGTCATCATTGCTTGACTTTTGTTTTGATGAGATTGGTGATGGGTTTATGAGTGTGGACTTTGTTGTGATGATGATTCTTAATCATCACCTTTCTCTCTCTTGTATTATTGTTTCTCACCCCCCCTTTGAGACTCTCCTCCCCTCTCTCATTCTTGATGAAGGGGGCCGGCCACAAGATGTGTGGGGGCTGTCCAAATTTTTTGTGAGGGTTTTTTATCTTTTTGGCTCACACAAAATTCCATAGCACCATCCAAAACTTCATTCCTCCACTTTGACATTCATATGGCGACTTCATATAAACCCCATGAGACATACAGTTCTACACTATCCTACAGCATTCTTGGACACGTCGACTCGCCAACTTCACGCTCGAGTTGCCTCGGTCCAGAGGTGGGAGCCCGTAAAAGAACCCGACGATGTGGTGCCCTTCCGACGAGGAGATGAAGACCGGAGATTCCGCCGGGAGATCGGGTCGACGACGAGAAGACCGAAGGACACGGATCGCTCGGTATAGCTCTCTACCCTTTCTCTAGTTTGCTAGCATTAGGTTAATGGTCCGATCAGGGTTTGAAAGTCCACGGTAGCGCCGGTTCTAGTTTTTAGAAAAGTTCTTGTATTCCGCATTTTGGCCTCGTACAGACGGCCGGGGCGCTGCCGTGCACTTACACTGGTATCAGAGCCATGCCATTAACCTAGTCTAGCTTTCTCTAACGTGTTTACAAGTTCGATCGAACGGATATTCCGAAAACCCGATTTCTAAAGTACAGTTTCTGTCGATTTTATTTTCTGCTCCAAAAATTTTTCTGGGCATGTTAAAAAATCGTGCAGGGTTTTTTGTGAACACCGTAAAAATTTGGTACTCTGATCCTACTGTAGAGTCGCGGAACCGCGGCCATAACCCTATTTTGGCCGCGGTTCCGCCGCCGAAATATAGCTTCATTGCACCAAATTTATACAGTAGCTATCTGACTTGGAAATTGGGTTTTTGGTATGTTCTGTTTGGGCCCAGATTTTTTTCTGAGTACTGGGTATTGTGCTTGGGGCCCACTTCGGGAAATTTAGTCGATCGAAAATTTTAAACATGCTAGTTCACAGTATTTACATTATATCTGCGACCGTGAATGTCATTTGATCGGTAAATCCTTTCTAACTGCTATAGCCCTTTTAGACGGATTTGCGAACGTGACATTCACGTTGATGTTTTGTGTTGTGCTGTGATGTTGCGGATTGTCGAGGTGGATAGCCTGGATGCAATGGTAGTACAGTTTGGTTGTATTTGTACATTTGATATTGTGGAGCGAGCGTTCGACATGTGGACTGCCGTTACTGCCTGTTTGTATATTATTCTTTTGGGGCACGACCGGGCTGAGGTCGATGTACCCGTTGTATGTATATTTTACTTTCTGTACTAGGATTATCCCACGGAGGGGTGCACGGGTAGACGGGTTCTAGAGGGCAATGGGCCCACATCTTATGGCTTTGAAACGGAGGGGGCTTCACTCTAGAATTGGCGGGCTATTCGCCGCACTCGTAGGGGGTACAGGTTGACCCAAGGAGGGGTGCTCAAGTTACCGGATTCTGTGAAGTGCAGGGTGGTCCATTCACGTTGTTGAAGGGGGCTGCCTCGCTTCAGGTTTTGGCGGGTAACTTGCAGCGCCCGTAGGGGTCTAGGATTTCATTGCACAGGCTATCCACACGACCAGGGGAACGTCGGGTTTCTGTAGCGGCTCTATGAAACCTGGGGATCCCAGATATCTGTATTGTTCTGTGATACTTATTACATTTCTATGATGTTGCAATTTTTTCACGCCTTGAGCGAATATTATATATTGATATATATACTAGTAGATGTTGTATATGTTTTGCATCCGCGCTAGTCCAGTCCCCGCTCTGTCGTTAGTTAAGTAACCTAACGGGTGATGACGGGACCCAGTGGCGAATGCGGATGGCATATACGTACATCATTATTTTCGTTCTTTTGTGGTGTGATCAATTGATGGGACTGCATTGATTCGGATCAATGCAAGCTAAACAAACCTATTCTGATGTTGTTGGAACAATTTTTCAAAAAGCTGTTATTGCAAGGACGTTCTCTTTTGTTTTGCATAGTGGTATTCGGTTATGAATATCCAGCGCCTCAGTCGACGAAGCAAGGGTTGAGATCCCTTCACCGGGAATGACCCCTTGGACAGAAATTTGCGTCAGGGTAATAACTTCACTATAGCCGATTGCCTTTTGCTTTGCATCGTGGTATTCAGTGGGAATATCCTGCACCTCATTCTACAGGGAAAGAGCCGAGATCCCTTCACCGGGAGTGACCTCTTTAGCAAAGGTTTTCGCCACTATATTTTTATAAAAGCTATCCGGTTCCTTCAACGATATCAAGTTCATTACGTTAAAGGTTTTTTTCCAAAAACCATTCGTAGCCTTCCGTCATTTCAGACGGGTAACACGTAGTATTCATGCTATGTTTGTTGGCCTTAGTCAAGGCATAGTGTATGGTAGCTGCTTGTTACCTTTCTGCTGCATAGATGGATGCGTTGGTTTGGGACAGTTGTACAGCCTTGTTGGCCCTAGTCAAGGGCTTGTACGGGTGGGTTCAAATTAACCTGGACAATGACAGGTAGAACTTGACATGTGACTTATGATTTGTTGGCCTTAGTCAAGGTCATAAGAACATGGGGCAAAAATCACATCGGGAGTTTCTAAAGAAACTGAAACTTGCCAGATATGCGCATACCTTCTGGAGTGTGATAACGTGAGTGGATTCCATCACGTTATCATGCGATGATAGTTGGATCCCGATTCCCACTGATGAGTTGGTTTACTCCTCGGGTGATCCCGACTAATTCTTCTTTCAGGTTTGGAGGAGAATTTGACGTTACAGTGGGAGGTTTCCTTATTAGATAAAGTGATAACCATTCTGATCTTGGTTAGAGTGCACGCTGAGTGTTTCTTTTCTCTCTCTCTTTGGCAGCGACCATGGCCCGACCCTTGACTATGACTCCGTGACCAAAATTAACCGAACTTTCTTATAACACTGGCTTTTGGATTGTCTGAGTTGCATACCTCATTGCCACTCCTACTTTTACCCTTTTCTCCAGGACATCCCGTATTACTACGAACATCCACTTCCATTGGATAAAACCATCGTATGGTTATATACGAACTCAAAGGAATTTATTCGAGGATGGTTTCCGGTTCTGGAGAAAACGAATAGGACTATTCAGTTGTCTTTTCCTTTTACCTTCTCTCAGGTTGCGAGTGCTCCTTGGATTAGGGGATAGTACACCCGTTACGCTTATTGGATAGTCTTCTTCCAAACCTTAGGCTGGTGCCAAACAGTAGGAAATGAAGAAAGCCGATTAGCCTAAGTGTGATGTACAGAAGGTATTAAGTTAAGACAAATAAAGGGATTAGAAGGAGGGCAAAGTAAATTGCGACTGCTATTCATGATCAAACCAAGTATTTCATTACCACTCCCGCTTCACCTTTGTATTTCTCCAGGACACTCCGTATCACTACGAAGATCCACAGTTATTTAGATATTTTATCGTATGGTTATATACGAACTCGAAAGGAACTTATTCCAGTTCGGGGATGGATTCTGGTTCAGGAGAAATAAGAATAAGGTTTATTCAGGTGTCTTTTATCTTTACCTTCTCTCGCGTTGCAAGTGCTCCTAGGATTAGGATAGTACACCCATTATGCTTATTGGATAGTCTTCTTCCAAACCATAGGCTGGTGCCGAACGGTAGGGAAGGAAGAAAACCATTTAGCCTAAGAGGGTGTACAGAAGGTAATGACTAAAGACATATGAAGAGATTTGGAGAGATGGCAAAGAAATATACGGTTATAGTTGTGAATCTGGATAATGGAAGAAGCATTACTAGGAATACCCGGATACCCCTACGAAACATTTCAATGTTTCAGTTTTACAGTGTACTGTTAAAAGAAAACTGATTTCCCAATTAGACCCTTGATCCAGGGTATGTATTTACTAGGTATGATTCTCACATCTGTATGGTTTTACAGATGATGAGTGGGAGTAAGTTATTGGGAATTAGGTGATCGTCCTTATTATATCGGAATTCGTTGTAATTGGTGATATTTGAGGAAGTCACCTGGGTTGTTTGCCGGACGGCAAATATTTGGTTTTGAATATCCGCTGTTATGCACCAATTTCAAATTGATATATCTGTACGTCTATTTCTATAGAGTGAGATATACCTTTTTGAAATTATGTCTATGAAATTTACCTATATCAGTGGATGGTTAGGTAAGGAGCATTAAACAGCGGTGTAATTCTTCTTAACCATAAGTACAGTTTTCAACCTACGTCACACAGGGAATGAGTTATTAGACTCAAGGGACTTATACAGAGTATTGTATGTTGTCCAGTGTCCTGGGGACAGAAGGGTTGGTACTCGTACTATACTCTGTTTACTTGTGACTTTTCTGGTTCTTAGACACGTGTTTCGTAGAAACACGAGATACAAGTTTTGAGAAGTTATAGGTATAAAAGTAAAGTAGAGAACCAGGTATTGCAAGTATTAGGATTCTTCAAGGTGATCGAAGATGTAGATACTTGTGTATGGTATTCAGTTGATAGTAATGATTAAGAGAACTTGCTTATCTTTCAGGTTACTCATAATTGGAAGTACTCCTAAGTTGAGCAATGCTGATCGACCTCTTTCCATTTACTTGACATGCACTTGAGACAGCTGCATGATTTGAATCTGGTTCAATTAAATCAGTGCCTCTGTTTCTGTATTGGATATAAAACAGTTCATATCTTAACGATGTTAAGGTACGGAGAGTTGTCCAGCTTATGCTTAAAACCAGACTCTGGATAACTCAAGGCACGTTTCTGTAATGGCTGTTTGTGGGTTGACCCAGGTTATGACGAGGGTTGACTTTCTACCATCTGGAAGATCAATAGTGATATTGTTCTAGACTCGCCACAGTTTTAACAAAAATGGATTTTTTCAGAAAACAGTAGTGGGAGTATGGTAGAACTGGAAGTGGTTCCAGAACCGCAAACGATTACTGAAGATTTGATAAGAACCTAAAGATTCAATCTGGTTTGACATTCCATTGGCCACTCCGCAGACATGATGGGTAACCTCAGACACCTGAGAGGTACTCCGGTAGCCTCAAGGACGGTGACAGGGAGGTTCTTGTATACCCAGACTTTCTATTGCTGTTGTTCCAGACTGTGAGACCCGGCAGGAGGATGAATATAGCGTCGTTCTAAATTAGCTTTAGAAGTGTACGTCTATATGACTCTGCCAGAGGGTTGTCATGGTCAGTGGGAGCAGCGGAAGCATAGTGGACAGGTAGCTTATGTCTATTTATAGACTAAAGCAGAATAGCGGAGATAGATCATCTATTTCTGATGTGACAGTCATAGGTTTGACTTCATCAGAATAGGGGATGGATCTGTTAAGAAGGTAGTAAGGTGTGATGTCCTAGTATCTGGATGACATACACAGAGTAGGAAGTAATATTCCTATACTACGATCGGTTATACTTTGGTTGTCACACAGTGGTTTCTCCACATAGGAATTGGGCATTATATCAGACATTCTGGTTACTAGATCTATAGTTTTAGGTCTAGATTTGGGTAGTTTCCCAATCTGGGTACTTAGACAGCATTCTAAGAGTATTTCGAATGGACGACTCCAGGCACGGTAGTGTACCTGCGGGTAATCGAGTCACCCTCTCTAAAGGTGTCTTAAAGACTAAAAGGGAGAGGGATGTGCATGATTGGCAGATCGCTTGCATAGGCAATTGAGTCAATCATGAGATGTCAAGTACCACTCCAGATGTTTTTTTGCAGTAGATGCAATAAGTTGATATTAACTCAATCCTGGAGAAACGTTCGGAAGCAGATTTTAGAACATAAGTGGATGTTCTAGGGATATGATAACGGTAGCCTCCTTCGGGAGACAGTTATCATTCCAGGCTTCCAAGGTGATCTGGATGACAGAGTGACTGTCAGAGTTATAGTTTTCCCTCTGACGAGGAGCAGTATTTTGGACAGGTGGTCCAGGCGGATACTGAGGGAGGCATGCCGCAGGATACTGATTAAGTTCAGTTGACGATACAGTCTAAGAAGTTTGGATTGGAGTTCATTTCTGAACTAGGTCCCATCAGACATCCAAATATATTCTAAGACAGGTATTGCTCATTTCGGGAGATGGCTTTCTCCGCGAACTTGAGATAAAGAGAGATATAGAAAGAAACATCAGAGCGGATCCACTCACTGAGGCTATTCCTCGAACGCAATAGTTTTGCAAACGGGTTTTGTGAGACTGATTAGTAGAGGAGTTGGGTGTTCGGTATCACACGGGCTGTGAGTATGCGACATCGCAATAATTAGCCTTGAGTGCAAGTAGGACATTGTTGGAGATAGTGCCCTCAGAGTCAATTATTGGATCACAGGCACGTGATTGCAATGATTGAGGGGGGACCTATGCCGGTAGGACAGTCTTACTCAAGATGATAGTATGCTATCTGGTTTATCTTTATCATCGTGTACTGCTTTAGGTGACCTTACAGATCACTATTGCGCATTGATAGAGCCCTTAGGATTCTTTCTTGACGGCCAGCAGTATGATGGCGATCATATACGTGGGAGCTGGGGTCTATAAGCACATCCTTAAAAGGTCCCTAGTCATGGGAGTTTCGAGACAGGGCATCGATACTCCAGAGTAGACTAGTGTATACAGTCGAGACCCCGACGAGGGGCGGTGGCCGGTCTCACAAGCCACTGGTGTCAGTTGGTTCACCTAAGATGTATACAGGTGCTCATTGGGTTATGAGTACACCGGACAGGACTCGCCGGGAACATTCTAGTTGGTCTTATACCTGACGTCAGATAGCAGTTCCCTGGTGACATGTGTACAAGTTAGTTCATCGCCCTGAGATCGTCATTTGTCTCGTGTGAGTTCCCACTGTACTTTGATTACTACCCTACCACGCTCAAAGGAGTCGTGCAAACAGGTTTTAGTTGGGTACCGTCCCGAACCACATGGAGGCAATGAGCGGATCTTCAGGGGTTCGTCTCTCCCGGTATTGTGGGTGAGGTCGCGCTGTGTCTAGGAGAGCCATTACACGAAGTCCTTGGCCAAGGCAGGAGATTTACTGGTAGGTATTCCAGTAATATCTCAGGGTGTTCTGGGCTACACTCCGACACGACTTGTACCACTTTTGGGGGTCTGACTTTTACCAACCCCTTAGGCCCGCCATGTGATGCTCATAGAAGAACGGACCGGACTGTACCGATATTGTCACTGACAGGCTCAGTAGGGTGTCAATATGAGTTCGCTCATCGACGTCCCTTTTAGTCAATACCTGGTAGCCCGTTACGTATGGCTAATACCTCTGACGTGCTAGTGGTTAAATCCACAACCAAAGTATTGACGAGTCTTTAGAGTCCCCCACAGACAGTTTCTCAAGTTTCGGGCGAAACGCTGTAGAGGCCGTATGGAGATATGGCAGGGTTCAATCATATACGTGCGGTATTGCACGGATCATGATCGGACGGATAATACTAGCGGGCTTTGGTTTAAACCGGATCCTAGTATTGTACAGTGTAGATTTTATCTCATTGCATTTGTATTCGGTCGGAATACAAATGCGGGTATGTATATACAGTCGCGGGGTTTTCCTGTAATTTATTACGGGATCAGTTTTTTGAAGTTGCCAGTTTGCATTCCGATTCAGCCATTTTCCTTTGTTTCTTTCCTTGGCTGAATATTGATGGGAGGGGCTTATTTGCAAATGTGCAAATTGGCATTGTTGAGGGTGGTCTTTGTAACTTGTTGCTTCATGATGGTTCAACCATCACTTGACTCCATGGTTCATCATTGCTTGACTTTTGTTTTGATGAGATTGGTGATGGGTTTATGAGTGTGGACTTTGTTGTGATGATGATTCTTAATCATCACCTTTCTCTCTTTTGTATTATTGTTTCTCACCCCCCCTTTTGAGACTCTCCTCCCCTCTCTCATTCTTGATGAAGGGGGCCGGCCACAAGATGTGTGGGGGCTGTCCAAATTTTTTGTGAGGGTTTTTTTATCTTTTTGGCTCACACAAAATTCCATAGCACCATCCAAAACTTCATTCCTCCACTTTGACATTCATATGGCAACTTCATATAAACCCCATGAGACATACAGTTCTACACTATCCTACAGCATTCTTGGACACGTCGACTCGCCAACTTCGTGCCCGAGTTGCCTCGGTCCAGAAGTGGGAGCCCGTAAAAGAACCCGGCGATGTGGTGCCCTTCCGACGAGGAGATGAAGACCGGAGATTTCGCAGGGAGATCGGGACGACGACGAGAAGACCGAAGGACACGGATCACTCGGGATAGCTCTCTACCCGTTCTCTAGTTTGCTAGTATTAGATTAATGGCCCGATCCGGGTTTAAAAGTCCGCGGTAGCGCCGGTTCTAGTTTTTAGAAAAGTTCTTGTATTCCGCATTTTGGCCTCGTACAGACGGCCGGGGCGCTGCCGTGCACTTACAAGATCTTCATAAAAGACTTCATTTTGGAGGTTTAAATTTAGAGTTTGTTGCTAAATTATGTTCTTGAGGAGGTATAATTTCTAACCCTAATCTTTATTTGTGGTGTTAAAATCTTTAAGCTAGCTATTTGATTGTTTAGTATAACTTTAATTTCATGTTTAGATGATTCATGATAATTTTGTGAAAATCAAGTTAGGGTTTAAGTTGATGATATGGTTAATTGTTAATTGAAGACTAGGAACACTTCACCTAGGGGGAGAATGATATTTGTTAAATTCCTAATTTTGTCTAATTGAGATTATTAGCAAACTAGGTTTTACTAAAACATTTTTGGGTGAGATTAAAATTGTGGTAATGGTTTGGATAACTTAGTTAGGCTATTGATCCGTATGTCAAAAACTATTTCTAAACCGCAATCAAGAACGGCGTCGCTTTGCAGCTAGCCGGTGAGTACGGGTCGGTCCACAGGGATGTTGTGAATCTCCTATTCGCGCTAACGAGTTAATTCCGAAGGGTGTTCGGATAGATTATTAAATCTAAAAACATAAATTATCTATACTAAAATTATCTAGATCTAAATCCTGCTAGCGTTAGGTTTAGGAATGGTTTGGAAATGTGAATAAATATCAACGCTTTCTATACCCAGATCTAACCTCCATGGAAAACGCGCGCAACCGGGCCTTTATACTACGGTATCACCGCTACCTCGAGGGATAGGATGCCGTAGGACGCGGTGTGTGCGTGTATGCATGGAGTCCTATAGATTCTATGTGATGGGTAAGAAAGGGATGAGAGATCTCATCTCTCAAAAGCCTTTCCCAAAGCTAACATCTAAGGCAAGGAATTAAAATCTAAACTAGTGCAATTAAATAAAACTACTTACAGATGGCTCTCTCCAAACATCAACGCAGGGTTGTCAGATCTAGATTCATGAATTGAAAAGAGGCACCGATACTCTCCAAAAGAATTCTAAAATTTATTAATGAAGGGAGGCATAAAAAGAATACAATGATTTTGGCTTCTATTTATAGGAGATAGAAACCTTAGATTACAATCGATTCGCGTGTCTACATTTACCAAAATATCGTTAGGAAGACCTGGTCAAAGTAGACTTCCAAGCTTTGGTAAAATTTTATGTCTGGAAATTTTGGAACTGATTCTGGGCTTCTTGGGCTTTTTATTTCTTTGGATCTTTATTCAATTTGGCTTCTCTATTTCTTCCAGATCTCCAGTGAACAATTGTAGTGGAATTTTAACCGTTTGCTTTGTAATCTTGGACCTTGCGTTGCCTTGTACTGATCTTTTGTGTAGGCTTGATTAAGATCCTTCTATTTGTTGGTCAAAAGTCCCTTTTTGTGTCGTCTTTTGTCTTTTTCACTGTTTTCGCTCCAAGAACCTGCAACCTGTAATATGTAGCAGACATGCATCAAAAGCACCTGTTTATTTATAAAAAGAATAAGAATGGGGAATATAATAATGCAATATTATGGTATGAACAAATACCCCCAAACTTATCTTTTGCTCGTCCTCGAGCAAACTTATTTTTTTATTCTCTACAAAAACCTAACCGCACTTTCGCAGGGAAACGCGATTGCACTGAGCTCGTGCAACAAGCCGTTAAACCTCTAGGTGTCCCTAGTAGGAGGAGTGTTGTCTCCTGAGGGTTTTCAGCGGATACTACTCACAAAATCCTATCAATTCGGCTTTTCGACTTTTGTTCTCCAATTAGGTTTTCTAACAAGGAATTCTATTATTTTTGACTCGTAAATTATCCACCCATATTCTTCACACTTCCTCATTATTTAACTTAAGATTATATATGTTCTGCAGACCTACTTAGCTTTCGGCATCTCTTAAGTTTTCCTTCTAGGGTTCCATCTCCACTTAGGAATTTTTATCAATTCTACTAAAGATACAAGTTCTATTTTTCATCCCTTTCTCTCATCTAAATCCCAATCACATACCCCCACGTGTGTGTATAAATTATCCCTACACTTGGAAATTCAAATCAAGCAATCGTACTTTCGTCCATTGTCCAAAGCACTTATTAGTTGGTGAATTTTTAATTGAATTTTGCTTACACATCCTTCATGCGACCGTTAATACTTCTTGAGCTACCAACGACCGATTACAAGATGCGTTTGCACTTTAAAGCGAACTTCCTAGTTTTGCAACACCCAAGGCTTTAGCAGTGACTCCCAAACCAGTTGGTCTAAGGCACTAGGTGATGAAGCACCCTCGCTAAATATTTTTCTATTTTTTTTACTGCCTTAAGTAATCACAAAAACCAGTGTCCATTTTTTTTTCATTATTCAATTTTTTCCTTTTATTTTCATTGTACTAAGGACTTTAGACAAGAGCATTTCAAGGTCTCTTCTACTATTCCAAGTTTCAAGGTGCGTGATTGTGCAAATTGTAGGGTATACATTTTCAGAATTTAGACTTAAGCTAGGAATTATTTTTCAAACTTATACTCTAATAAGAACATCAATACTCTTCCCTCATTTAGACTTAGCCCAAGAAGTGAACCCAAAATTTGCCTATTTCTAAATAAACTACAAAGGCATATACTTTCTACCGTTAAACTTTAAGGAAGGTTATCTTTAGAGTTTTTAATTTACTAAGTCTAAGATCTAGTTGTTCCTAGCTAGTTAACCTATCTTTCAAACTCAAGTCAATTAGCCAAAATTGAATACAATAATTTTTATAATTTTTGAATTTTTTCAATTTTTATGGGTTTTCAAATAAATATGCAAATACTAAAATATGTACAAATGAATGCGAAGGAAGAAGACGTACCGAGTATACCCCCAAACTTGAACTTGACAGTGTCCTCACTGTCATGCTAAACCAAGAGGGTCAAAAATTGTCGGCACTCCTCTGTTTATTTATTTACAAATTTTTTATATCTTTAATGTTTTGAATTTTTTTTAATTTTTTATAGAAAAAGAAAACAAAATATATACATATATACAACAAGGTTCCCCCCAAACTTAAGCTTGGCCTTACACAAGCCAAAGATTAGCACCAACCATTCAAAAATCTTATCATGGTAATGGTCAAGTTGGTGAAATGATGGGGTGGAAAGAAAAGAAATGAGAAACACACGAGACCATGTGGGAAGAAGGGTAGAATATGGTCTCGGTGGGGGAGAAGAATGGCGGAAAGAAGAAAGAAGTAGAGTACGATCTTGAGGGTGTAAATTGAGTGAGTAAATTAGCGCAATTTGTGATGACCGATGTGTTAAAAGCGATTGCGCTAACCTATCAACCCGTCGTGCAATGGGATCAAATCCCTCAAGATTCGCAAGAAAACATGGGTACGCCGAACTTGGTATTTGAGATGAAAGCTTAACGGTCACTTGCTCGGTCGGAACAATGTGAAAGACGAAAGGGAGTGAATTAAGGATAGTATCTGTCTCACCGTAGTAAACTGTTTCGAACTTGAAAGATTCCATTAATGGTTCGAAACTACTGTAAGCACCCGAGTCTGATGGTTCAACTAACTCATCTGAAAATGTAAAGGACTCAAACTCGGGCGGTGAGTCATCAACATCGTCCGAAAAAGTGAAACACTCGTAAGTGTTATCATCTGTGAGAACAGTATCGGATTCAAAGGAAAAAATTTCAAGCTCACAATCTTCAAGCGGGGTCGAAACGATGGGAAGGAGGGAGGGTAATATAACAGTCAAAGGTTCAGGAGGATGAATTGGAAACTCAGGCACATCAAACAAAAATGATTCAACCTCAATATTATCCTCAAGACTCTCCTCAATACTATCCTCAAAATTTAACTCATCCATGCCATTATCATCAAAATCTAGACGCATATGAGATTCGGGAGAAACATTTAATAACTCAGGATGATGATTTGAACATAACATTTCAATTAAATCGACAGGTTCATCATCCGAAATATTCCCGGCGTCTATATCCTCAATTAAATGAAAATCAATTTCTTTAGACACCTCCTCAAAAGCATGGATGTTTATCAATTTAGGTTCTAGAGTGGAGGTGTAAAGGTCAAACGGATTAGGTGTGGTTTCACTCGAAAGGGGTTCGTCATAATCTGGAAAATCAAACACTACAAATTCGCTCAACTCATCATTTTGGACACATGTTTGAAAATTGGAGTTGTTGGATTCAATTGGGTATGGGTAGGTTTGATTTAGAAATCCTCTCTCATTCTCACTCTGTCCAACCGCCTCCTTATACATTGAAAAATTTTGAGCTAGCGGGAAACTAGCTACCGGTTCACTAGGTTGCATAAGGGCGGCCACGGACGCTTCCACATTCCTAGTCATTTTATTTGTTGCAGCAATATAAGCCTCCAACGACTCTTCCAAACTAGACTTAGGTGGTGAGGGGGTTTCGGTAAAGGATTCAAAATGGTGTGGATATGTGAAACTCCCTAATGACTGTGTAGAAATAGTGTCTAGTGAAGGTGGGAAAGTCGGGTAGGACTGGTAGGAAGTGGGTGATTGGACAGGGGTAGGGTCAACATGTGGATAAAAAGGTGAATAGTCATGCGGATCCCTAGAACTAGATGAGTGGAGAGGGGTAAAAGATCGGCTGCGAGATTGAGCAATATGCTCAGCAATGGACATCGGTCTAGGAGTTACGGCAAGACTTGAAAAAGTGGTGTCAACATACGAAGGTGGTGAAGGTTGACTTGGTTGACACAAAATGGGTTGAAAAGTCAAACTGTTTCTCCTAGACGCCTCTATGTGATCTTTCAAAGATTTTTTAGGCATGGAGGGATCGTCTTTAAATTGACCGAACAAATTGACATACGACGCAAAATTAGGTTCGAGATACCAAAGTTCGGCTAATGATTTATTATGTGGGGTACCCATGTTAAAAGAAGGGGAAAGAAGGAAAGTTTATTGTGGTGCAAGGATTTATTTGCGGCTAAAAAACTTTGCAAGTTTCTATAAAATTTTCCTTATTCTTTTTTTATATTCTTTTTCTCTTTATTAGGAAAAAAAGGATGCAAAAAGATTTTCAACACAAGATATGCAACAGCAAAATATTACTTGCAATCTAATTTCAAGCTGGGCCCAAAAATCCTGCACAAGATCGTTATTTGGAAGGGAATATATTTTTTAAAATGCAAAAAATATTGCAGGAATTTCCAGAAAAAATATATGGGGATTTACAGAGGGGAGAATTAGAAATCAAACCGTGCCAAAATTTTGCGATGAACAGTCGAAGAGGCCGCGGTTCCGCGGTTGTTCTGCGGGATCGGGTCCTGAAAAAAATCGTACGGCTCTGTGGTGGCAATCTACCTCTGTTCTGATGTGTTGTTCTCTGTTTTGCTTTCTGGAAATTTCCAGATCCGATTTTCGTGTATCCTGCAAAATTAAAACAACAAAGTATCCCTTCCAAAAATACCAAAATATATATATTTTTTGATTTTTTGATTTTTTTGATTTTTATGATTTTTTTAAATTTTGATTAACCCAAAATTGCGAAAAGGAAAGTTCTACGCCATCCCCGGCAACGGCGCCATTTGATTAGTATGTCAAAAACTATTTCTAAACCGCAATTAAGAACGGCGTCGCTTTGCAGCTAGCCGGTGAGTACGGGTCGGTCCACAGGGATGTTGTGAATCTCCTATTCGCGCTAACGAGTTAATTCCGAAGGGTGTTCGGATAGATTATTAAATCTAAAAACCTAAATTATCTATACTAAAATTATCTAGATCTAAATACTGCTAGCGTTAGGTTTAGGAATGGTTTGGAAATGTAAATAAATCTCAACGCTTTCTATACCCAGATCTAACCTCCATGGAAAACGCGCGCAACCGGGCCTTTATACTATGGTATCACCGCTACCTCGAGGGATATGGTGTCATAGGGCGCGGTGTGTGCGTGTATGCATGAAGTCCTATAGATTCTATGTGATGGGTAAGAAAGGGATGAGAGATCTCATCTCACAAAAGCCTTTCCCAAAGCTAACATCTAAGGCAAGGAATTAAAATCTAAACTAGAGCAATTAAATAAAACTGTTCTACACCATCCCCGGCAATGGCGCCATTTGATTCGTATGTCAAAAACTATTTCTAAACCGCAATCAAGAACGGCGTCGCTTTGCAGCTAGTCGGTGAGTACGGGTCGGTCCACAGGGATGTTGTGAATCTCCTATTCGCGCTAATGAGTTAATTCCGAAGGGTGTTCGGATAGATTATTAAATCTAAAAACCTAAATTATCTATACTAAAATTATCTAGATCTAAATCCTGCTAGCGTTAGGTTTAGGAATGGTTTGGAAATGTAAATAAATCTCAACACTTTATATACCCAGATCTAACCTCCATGGAAAACGCGCGCAACCGGGCCTTTATACTACGGTATCACCGCTACCTCGAGGGATAGGGGGCCGTAGGGCGCGGTGTGTGTGTGTATGCATGGAGTCCTATAGATTCTATGTGATGGCTAAGAAAGGGATGAGAGATCTCATCTCTCAAAAGCCTTTCCCAAAGCTAACATCTAAGGTAAGGAATTAAAATCTAAACTAGAGCAATTAAATAAAACTATTTACAGATGGCTCTCTCCAAACATCAACGCAGGGTTGTCAGATCTGGATTCATGAATTGAAAAGAGGCACCGATGCTCTCCAAAAGAATTCTAAAATTTATTAATGAAGGGAGGCATGAAAAGAATACAATGATTTGGGCTTCTATTTATAGGAGATAGAAACCCTAGGTTACAATCGATTCGTATGTCTACATTTACCAAAATATCGTTAGGAAGACCTAGTCAAAGTAGACTTCCAAGCTTTGGTAAAATTTTATGTCTGGAAATTTTGGAACTGATTCTGGGCTTCTTGGGCTTTTTATTTCTTCGGATCTTTATTCAATTTGGCTTCTCTATTTCTTCCAGTTCTCCAGTGAACAATTGTAGTGGACTTTTAACCGTTTGCTTTGTAATCTTGGACCTTGCGTTGCCTTGTACTGATCTTTTGTGTAGGCTTGATTAAGATCCTTCTATTTGTTGGTCAAAAGTCCATTTTTGTGTCGTCTTTTGTCTTTTTCATTGTTTTCGCTCCAAGAACCTGTAACCTGTAATATGTAGCAGACATGCGTCAAAAGCACATGTTTATTTATAAAAAGAATAAGAATGGGGAATATAATAATGCAATATTATGGTATGAACAGCTACTTTGCGATGTTTGTGATCGCTAGAATTGTGTTAGCTTTAGACTTGTGCTAAATTTCGATAAAGTTGCTTACTAGGTTTCGGTAAATGTTGGACGTAGGTTCTAGTGGGCGTTGCGATATTATGCATTTTATCTTCCTCGCGATATATTGTGTTATGAGTGCGCGATCGGTACGATCGGGGTCTAGACTTGGTGGTTGCGTAGTTTAGCGATCCTAGCTAGGGTTGTGCCGATATCGTACACGTTTTGTGCACTAGGTGCACAGTGTAATTTTCTGGGCGTTATCCTAGCGTTTCGTTATCTTTGTGTCGGCGTAGCATATTGAGCCTTATATGATGTGTTTGTGAAATTTTAGGATCACAAGCGGGGACTTCGGATGCTGCGAAGAAAGGGAAGCAGGTGATCGGATTTTAGTAGCTCGAGATCATCGGTGAGTAGATTTAACATCTACGAGGAAATCGCCCGTATGGCGTTATGCGTCAGGGCTGGATTTGATATTTTAGTTGTATGTTATTCGTATATGAGTTGATTGCACATGAGTGCCCTTGCATATTTTACCTGTTGTGCCTTGACTTGTACCTTTTGGACACAACACCATTACTGATGGTTCATGTTGCACAAACACTAATTTGTATGCTACACACACCGTCGGTAATTGCCATGACACACACCACACATTTACATACGTGATATTGTATTGGATAGGGATGATTGAGGTATTGACTCTTATTCCATTTCACTATACCTTGCTATATCTACATGTACATCTTGCATACATACTGACATGTACACCCACATAACTTGCTTCAGCTACATGTACATCATGCAAACATACTTACATGTATACCCCCATACACTGCTATAGCTGCATATACTCCTAAGTGGTATTGTATTGACATGTGATATTGAGACGTTGATTTTTGTGCTATTGCGCTTATGAAATGCATCATACATACTTGCTTACATGTGGACACTTATATCTTGCTACAGTTACATGTACACCTCATTGATGCTGCACTTGATTTCGAAGGATTTGGAAACCGTATGATATATTTTAAAGCTAGATTCATTTAAAGAGCGGTTTTCCCTTAATATGCTCATATTGCTGTTTTATGTTGCATATATCAGTTTTCATCGATTTAAGCATTGAAATATGGATTTCTTGCGATTTATGGATTTGAGAACCGTGGGGGTGTTTCAAGAAATTTTATGTATTATTTGAAAACCCGGTTTCTCGTGATATGATATTTCAGTGTGTCCACCATGAGTTTTCTCGGTTATGAGACTTGTGTTAGAAACCCGATGCGAGGAGTGGATGAGGCCGTGTTGCGGGTTCATGGTGGACCTGGTATGGTACCCCGAGGCAAGAAAGGTATGTCGATGGATTAGCCGATGAGCCTGGAAGGGGTTGTGCACTGTCTACCGGTGACAGTATTTGGACTCGGTGGTTATCTGGAGGATACCGACCAGAGTCGTAAGATGGATTTAGGCCGACCCATTCTGCCGGAGCCCGTGGGCCGATCCCGCAGATGGAGAGCCTATTATATGAGGATTTACGTGTCGATGCTGACACGAGTATTTCATGATGTTTTGGGTGTCGATGTTGGACACTCATGTTCCATGAGATGTACAGATATGGGGGCCAGTTTTGGTGACGGCGCCTGAGCATTTTTGGATTTGACGTGTCAGTGAGGGACACTTGGGTTTTTCCATGCTGATGATTTTTGCATGAGGTTTTATTTTATCATCCCACACTCAGGATTATGTTGATATGCATTGCTTCATGTAGTTATAGTACCTAGATGATGTACCTTTACATGATGTTTGCATATTCATATTACCATACTTATGCTATCAGATTTCATCTGATGGATTTATCGCTGTTCGTGCATACTTACGATTACAATATGATGTTATTTACTATTCACGAGTTGGCAACTCACCCCCGTTGTGCCACAGTGTTTTGCAGGACTTATCCTCAGAGTAGTCGCAGCAGGGCGCCTTTTTATCTCTACTTTTTTGGATATCGCTACGGTTGGATGTGAAGCCTTTGCTATTAGGTGAGTTCATGGTTATCCGTTTATGTACATTGTTTATCTTTTTGTTGGATCTAGTACTCCCCATCTACCACTTCATGTATTTGACTTAGAGATGAGTTTTGAGGATCGGTGTTGTATATATTTTTGGTGACTTTGGGTGCCGTGCTCGTGGGAGCCGGTCTTGCTGTAAAGTTTTACCTCCTTATGTTGTTTTCATTTATATTTCTTCGCTACGGCATCGTATATATGCTTGTGGTGGTTGTCTCCGCCGTTGGGCGTGATTTGCTCCCGTTTGGGATGCTTTCTTTATATTTTATATTGTACCCGTTTTCGGGGCTAGTTTTTACAAAGGAGGTGCTGCCAAAATTTTCAAGAAAGTAAACTAAAGTTAAAGATTTTACTTGAGATTTTCCGAATGTTTTTAACTATGTTTCTCTCCGCTTATCCAGTTTTTTGTGGTTTAGATTTCTGGGTTTCGGCTTACTTAAGTTGCGTACGCCTGTTGACGTTACGTAGTTTAAGTGCCGGTTACGGGCCTAAATTTTGGGTCGTGACAAAGTTGGTATCAGAGCGCTAGGTTTTATCTTTCGGAGTGTAGGATGACCTTGGTATGATGGAGTAGGTATCTTAAGCAGAGTGACGTAGCGTGTGTATGTTCCGCGGCATACTTACGACACGGTACTCCGCCTAAGTGACCTTCGGACTTATTGATTGAAATTTCTTCCGTGATTATATTCATCCTTGTGATTCGATTTCTGTGTCCTTATCGAATCTTGTTTCAATTTCCAGCCTTTATGCCGCCGAAGACTACGAGGGCACAGAGAGCGGCCGCGAAGGTCGAGGTCAGAGTTGACTCGTCTGAGACGAAGACTGACCAGAGCGGTATGCCTATTATACCGGAGCAGATTTCTATGGTAAAGGCCGGTATGCAGGATTTGCGCCAAATGATGGGGTCGTTAGTTGAGGCCATTCGAAAGCAGAGGCAGGAGGTCGTTCCACCTGTTGTGGGGACTGCGATAGTACCTACTGTTCCGGCAGTCGCAGCTACAGCTACGAAGGTTATCACCGTGTCACTGTCAGAGTTCATGAGACTGAGGCCTCCGGTTTTCACTGGCACCAATGCAGCTGAGGATCCACAGTCGTTTATCGACAGGATGGCAAGGATATGTCGTTCGCTCCGATGCTCCGACGCGAGATGGGTAGAGTTCACGAGCTTTCGTCTGGAGGGTCTGTCCTAGAAGTGGTGTGAGTCCTTAGAGAAGAGCAGAGCCGCAGGTCTTGCTCTTATGACCTGGGCTGAGTTCGTGATGGTGTTTCTTGTGCGTTTTCTTCCGCACAGCATCAGGGATGCTCGAGCACGCAGATTCGAGTCGTTACGCCAGACTCAGGGTATGACGGTGGCCGAGTATGATGTGTTGTTTACCAAGCTGTCTGTATATGCTCCGTATTTGATAGCTACGGAGGAGATGCGGGTCAAGAGGTTTGTTCAAGGCCTGCTTACCCAGTTGTTCCTCGCTATTAGCATTCAGCATTGCGACACGTATGCAGCAGCGGTGGATACAGCCCTATTGGTTGAAGAGCGTCTTTCTGAGTCGTTGGTTGTTCCCAAACCGAAGAGGGTTCGTACTGGTGTACCAGTATAGAGACAGACGTTTAGACGCTGTGATAGATTCCGTTCAGGTACTGGGGTAGTGGAGGCTCAAGACCAGGCCAGTTATTTAGCTCTTATCCCCAGGAGGGTCAGCAGTTTTCATCTGGATATTACCGGTGCGGGAGTTTATATCATCGAGTTCGAGATTGTACTGAGACACTTGAGGGCAAGGCAGCTGTACCACAGGTTACCTTACCACCTTCTCCTCCTCAGAGAGCGTTGCCTCTTATGCCTGTTGTTGCCCCATGTCAGACTCCTGCTCAGAGAGGTCATGGTCGCGGTGGTTTTGTGCCGAGAGGACGATGTGGCGGTGTTCAGTTGATAAAACTGCACATTTGTATTACATTTTTCCTACTATTTTTATATTAAAAAAGGACTTTATTTTAATATATTATACATATGAGGGTTTATGTGTTAAAACACCATTTTCCATGTGTTAATATATTTTAATTATCATTTGGTAGGAAAATGTATGCAAATAAATCTATTGACTAAATCCTAGTAGAATTAAGGGTACTAAATATTATTTGAGATTATTGTGCAGAATTTTCTAAGTTGTTATGCAGAATTTATCAAACAAATCAAGTTGTTGAAGAAATCTTGCCAAATTAAGAAGCAAAACTTGGAGACCAAGTCTGGAAGCAACCGAGAAAAGATTTTTGAATTCTGAAGGTGCCTAGGATTGCCACATGTCACAAGATGCAAGCAAAAGAAAATTGATCAAGAGATCTCACCCATTGGCCGCGGATCCGCGGCCATACCCCCCTTTGGCCGCGGATCCGCCGCAATATTATGGAGTTGGAAGGAAAGATTTTGGGGCATGATTCTCTACTATATTTTACCAACTTTTGAAGCAAAAGATTCTGGCTTTGCACTATAAAAAGGCACCGAGAGCCTCTTGGAAAAGCCATCAAGCCGAAGAGATCACGAAGCTCCCGACGCTCACGCATTCAGGCTGATCATCGACTGTTCGACTACCTCCTTAGGAAAGATCGAGAAGCAACTAGTTGTAATCATTTTCTATGGATTAAAAGTGTAGTTTGTTCAAGTCGATTAATAAAGGTAGTTATTTTATTTAATTGTTTCTTTTACATTATGTTTTCCCTCTCTTTCTTTTCATCTTCTTCTCCCAACATGCGCGAGTAATTCTCCGCTTGTTAGGGTTCGTAGGATTAGGGTAGGGTAATGGACGATGAAAATAACTAAACCCTTTTTAAGTCCTATAAAGTTTAGGAACTTTATTAAAAGAATCATTAACATCCTAATCGGGCGCGCTAGCAATTCTTTGCTAGTTCCGACCGCGATTAGAGATTAAATTAATGATTGTTTTGGTAAAGGCTAGATATGAACGGAGTTCCGTGTCGAGATAAGGGTTAAGAGTGGGATTCCTTTTCCCTCCGGAAACCCTAATCTACACGCATCACCGTCGTTCTAGTTCTAAATCTATTAATGGATAAAAAGGGTAACTTTTAATTAATCGTCCATAACTACTAAATCCTAACGAACCCTACAAGCCCCCTTATTATATTAACCACATCTTTAAAATAATCTAGATCTATATTTTACATTCTTGTTTAACGTAGATCTAGAAACCATTCTATAAAATTCTTTATTCCTCCTCTCTTTTTTCAACACATCTAAAGTAAAAGTAAAAAGTTCCACGTTTCCCAGAGGACGACCCGTACTCATCTCGGTCTAGCTACACGCGACACCGTTCTGATTGCGGTTAAACTACAAACACACTCTTTCGAACCAATCAAATGGCGCCGTTGCCGGGGATACGTGCGTAATTTTTTATTTTTTACTATTTGTGTTGAATTCTTAGACGAGTCATATCATTATTAACACAAAACTGCAAATTGCATATTTAACGATTTGTGCGTGAATTTTTGCAAGGAGATCTGGAGACACAGAATTAAAGGGAACAGGGAACAGAGACATTTTTAGAGATCCAGAGGAGCACAGAAGGCTATACAAAAATTTTCATCAAGTGATCCCTCTGCCACGCGGCGAAACCGCGGCATAAAGGCACTTTGTGCGGCGAAATCGGGGCAGGATAGAAGAGTTAGGGCCACAGAATTCTCTGGTATCTTTCTTAACTCCTTCTCTCTCCCCTCAAATCCAATAAAATCTATTTTCTGCAGGATTCTTTGCAAAATTGTGCCGCTCAAAAATCTTTTTGCAAAAGTTTTGTGATTGGTTTTGTTTTGCATATTTAATACGGACTCTAAGGGGCAAAGACCAAATCAAGATTAGGTGGGGATTTCATCACCCTTCCTAAGCCCCACAAATCACAAACTGAGCATATAGATCAACCCTTCATTAATTTAAAAAATATCTAGACCAGACTCTAAGGACTGTCGCGCTCAATAAGGACAGAGGAAGGTCGTGGGTAATCTATCGTTTATCCGCATTACTTTTGTAGTGCCTAGGCAAGTGTGACAAAGGCTAGTGGTTTTTAATTAGGCCCACGACGTAGTTCCTTCCCACTTACCTGGCACTTATCTGGCTACAAGGGTAGTATGGAGGCGGTAGAGGATTGATCCTGCGGCTTGTCCTTTGGAAGTCTAGGAGCGGTCTAGAGACTGACCTAGGTGACCTTAGTTCTAGGGTTGCTTGTGCATCTTAGGGAGATTTGTCTTGAGTCCCACATTTTTCAAAACAAGCCAATTATAAATCACACACACGCTGCCACTTGCACTAAACCCGCTTAGTGCATGCTCTGCTGGACACGGGATCCTAGTGCCCGTCTTGTCCGCGTTCCTGCTATCGACGCCGAAATCAGTACTTCTTCATCTTCTTTTCCCCCACCACACACCACATCGACCGTGATGGACGGCACTCCATCTAATTATAACACCACGCTGCCACCGCCCGCAGGTGAGCAGAATCCACCGCGTATCTCTCTCCAAGAGAGATGCTATCCTATTCATGGTCCTCTTCCTACTTGTCTATCTCTTCCACCACCTAACGGGGATAATTTCGAAATTAAACCCCACTACATCAATCTGCTGTCCAAATTTCACGGGCTTGAGTCGGAAGACGCGTACGTTTTCATCACCAAATTCGAAAACGTATGCGCAATGATGGGTACTTCACAATTGACTTTAGATGCTATGCGCTTACGTCTTCTCCCATTCACACTGCGCGACTTGGCAGAAAAATGGCTTTATAATACTGCCGCACACTCTATCACTAATTGGGATGAATTCGTCGTAGCATTTCTTAAGAAGTTTTACCCAAATCATAAGACTGCACATATTAGGAGCGAGATCAACCAGTTCACCCAGCTTTCCAATGAACCATTTTGGAAGTGCTTTGAACGTTTCAAAGATCTGCTTGTCCAATACCCCCATCACGGAATACAAAGATGGTATTTATGTCGGATTATATATGAGGGAATCAATCCAGCGACAAATCAGATGCTTGAAACAATGTTTCAATGCAATTTCATGTCTAAAGATGATGGTGAAGCATGGAAATATCTGGAAGATCTCGCTGAACACACGTTGCAGTGGGAAAGCGTAAGACCACCTACAACTAAAGGAGGTATTCACCAGCTCGACGTTTCCATCGCAGTGAAAGCCGAAATGGCAGCGATACAAAAGAAACTCGACGCTATTGAAAACAAGTTCTCATCTTTCTCCCTAAATCAGGTCACGCTTCCTAAGACCATCTGTGGTTGCTGTTCGGATCCTTCACACTTAACGGAAGAACGTCCTATGAATGCATCGTTTCAAGCTAATGCTGCTTTTCAGCAGCGACCTAGAAACGACCCTTATTCTTCCACATACAATCAAGGATGGAGGAATCATCCTAACTTTGCTTGGAATCAAAACCAACAAAGCAATTATCAAAGACCTCCTCCACAGCAACCACAACCACAGAATCAGCCCCCCTTTCAGTCACAGAATTTCCAAAATCCGGCCAACATTTCTACACCACAAGTGGCCGGTATTGACAACTCACTTGCACAAACTTTGGATATGTTCATGAAACAATCCATGCAAAATTCGGCTGAGATGAGGTCTTCTATTGATGCCCTAATGAAAAACTCCTCCTCCCATGGTGAGAGTATCAAATCAATAGAAAACCAAATCGCACAGTTAAACGCCGCAATGAGTGCGAGAGAGAAAGGGAAACTCCCATCTCAACCCCTACCGAATCCTGGCCATTCACAAAGTCATAATGTGAATGCCGTCACTACGTTGAGATCGGGGAGAGTGCTGAACAACCAAGTGGATGAGCAAGTTGATGATAGTGACACATTTGATACCCCTTCTTCTTCTTCTTCTTCCCCTAACTCGTCTAGTCTTCCACCTTCATCCGAGCATATTCTCCGTTTTCCCCAAGGCTCAAACATTTCACCAAATCTATCTAAGTCGATGCCCACTCCAATTTTGGGATCGAATCCGTCGCCACAGTCTTCTCCACAAATGTTGGACCCAAAACTTATTGATCGAGCTCCATTTCCAAACCGATTAAGGGCCAACCGACCTAACCCGCAAATGGAGAAGATTGTGGAAATGTTTAAGCAAGTGAGCGTGAATATTCCTCTCCTAGATGCTATTCAACAAGTCCCATCTTATGCAAGAATCCTTAAAGACTTGTGCACTAGGAAGAGAAAAACTCAAGTGCCTAAAAAGGTTTTCATGACGAGTAATGTTAGCACAGCTTTTACCCAACAAATACCAAAGAAACGTAAGGACCCCGGCTGTCCTACAATCTCTATTTCTATTGGGGGTAAAAATATTAATCGTGCTTTACTCGATCTAGGCGCTAGCGTCAACTTGCTTCCTTATTCAGTATACGAGCAGTTAGGGATTGGAGAGTTAAAACCCGCCCATTGTACTCTCCAAATGACAGACCGATCTATCACCAAACCTCGGGGCGAACTAGAGGATGTGTTAATTAAAGTCGGGGAATTCATATTTTCCGTGGACTTTATTGTTTTGGATACACAACCTGTGGCAAACCCACGCAATCAAATCCCGGTGATACTTAGTCGACCCTTCCTAGCAACTTCTAACGCTGTGATTAATTGTCGTAACGGTTCTATGAACTTATCCTTCGGGAAAATGACAATTGAGCTTAATATTTACAAGCTAGGAAGTCAGCCATCAGAACCTTCTGCTCAATTGCTGGATGTTTGTTCCATCCACGAGATAGCTTACGAAAGCTGCATGGATGAGGAGCTTTGCTTTGATGTTCTCGACAACATTAATGAGACATCGTTTGATCTTGCACCACTTACAGTGAGGATATGTTCAATGAGTCCGACCTTGAGATTGAACCCGTTGACTCGTTGCAAAAGTCAGCAGCACTTTCCGAGTCAATATCTTATGCAAGTGTTGAACCTCTTCGGGAGTCCGAATATCATTCGCTTACCCCACCTTCTATAGTCTCTCCGCCAATTCTTGATCTCAAACCGCTACCTTCTCATCTTAAATATGCATATTTAGGAGAGAATGAGACTTTGCCAGTAATTATTTCCGCTTCTCTAGCCTTAGAGCAAGAGAATGCACTTTTGGCAGTGTTGAGATTGAATCGGGAAGCATTTGGTTGGACTATGGCTGACATCAAAGGGATTAGTCCCTTAATTGTTGAACATTACATACATCTGATGGATGAAGCCAAACCAACCCGAGACCCACAAAGACGGTTAAATCCCGTTATGAAGGAGGCGGTAAAGAAAGAAATCGTCAAGTGCCTTGATAGTGGAATAATTTACCCCATATCTGATAGTCAATGGGTAAGTCCAATTCATATGGTCCCTAAAAAGTCTGGCATCACGGTCATCACTAATGAGGCTAATGAGTTAATCCAAACACGCACCCAAACTGGGTGGCGCGTATGTATCGATTACAGGAAACTCAATGCCACGACGAAGAAAGATCATTTTCCTCTACCTTTCATTGACCAGATGTTAGAACGATTAGCGGGACACGAATACTACTGTTTCTTGGACGGATACTCTGGTTATAACCAGGTCCCCATCGCCGAAAAGGATCAAGATAAAACCACTTTTACTTGTCCTTTCGGAACTTTTGCTTATAGACGCATGCCCTTTGGGTTATGCAACGCTCCCGCTACATTTCAGCGGTGCATGATGGGGATATTTTCAGATATGGTAGAAAATTTTCTGGAAATTTTTATGGACGATTTCTCCATTTTTGGGGACTCCTTTGAGGACTGCCTGCGTAATCTTGACGTTGTTCTTACCCGCTGTAAGGATAAGAACTTGACTTTGAATTGGGAAAAATGCCATTTTATGGTCCAAGAAGGTATTGTACTTGGACATATAATTTCACATAAAGGCATTGAGGTTGACAGAGCTAAAATAGATGTCATTCAAAACCTCCCTCGTCCCAATTGCGTCAAAGATATACGATCCTTCCTTGGTCATGCAGGATTTTATAGGAGATTTATTAAGGACTTTAGCAAAATTGTTAGACCCTTAACCCTTCTATTGGCCAAGGACACTACTTTTCACTTCGATTCGGATTGTGAGGCTGCTTTTGAATCACTTAAAGAATCACTCACTACAGCCCCCGTTCTATCATCTCCGGATTGGAACCACCCGTTCAAGCTTATGTGTGACGCATCAGACTTTGCTATTGGTGCTGTCTTGGGACAGCATATTGATAAGATGCCACATGTAATTTACTATGCAAGTAGGACCTTGAATGATGCACAAAAAAATTACACAACTACCGAGAAAGAACTCTTGGCAGTTGTATTTGCATTAGAGAAATTCAGGCCCTACTTGATTGGCTCGCCTATTGTGGTTTACACAGATCATTCCGCCCTACGACATCTTTTATCGAAGAAGGATGCGAAGGCCAGGCTAATACGTTGGATCCTATTGTTACAAGAATTTGATCTTGTCATCAAAGACAAGAGTGGATGTGAAAACGTTGTAGCCGACCATCTTTCACGCATCACTTCTTCGTCAACTGTGACCGTGCCGATAAATGACTCATTTCCCGACGAACAGCTCTTGAATGTATCCTACGAACCTTGGTTCGTGGATATCGTGAACTATCTTGCGACGGGACTTATACCTAGCGATTGGTCGAAACAAGACAAACTTCGATTTTCATCCCAAGTAAAATATTTTTACTGGGATGAACCATATCTATTCAAGTATTGTTCCGATCAAATCATTCGTAGGTGTGTCCCTAACGATGAATTCAAGAGCGTGTTATCATTTTGTCATGATCAGGCATGCGGCGGTCACTTTGGACCTCGAAAAACGGCGGAGAAAGTTTTGCAATGTGGTTTTTATTGGCCAACATTATTTAAAGATGCATTTGAACATTGCAAAACTTGTCCGCGATGTCAGCATTTGGGTCGGATTTCATGAAGGAATGAGATGCCGCTCCAACCTATTTTGGTTGTGGAAATATTTGATGTTTGGGGTATTGATTTTATGGGCCATTTTCCCAACTCCTTTGGGAATCTATATATCTTGTTAGCGGTTGATTATGTCTCGAAGTGGGTGGAAGCTGTACCGTGTCGCACTAATGACAACAAAGTTGTCATTAAGTTCCTTAAAGAAAATATCTTTTCGCGATTCGGATACCCTCGCGCTATCATTAGCGACAACGGGACACATTTCTGCAATAGGTCTTTCGAGGCCTTGATGCGGAAATATTCAATCACTCACAAGCTTTCTACGCCCTATCACCCCTAAACAAGCGGGCAGGCTGAGATTTCAAATAGGCAGATCAAACAGATATTGGAGAAGACGGTTTCGAAAAACCATAAGGATTGGTCAACCAAATTGACGGATGCTCTTTGGGCATTCCGCACCGCTTATAAGACCGACCTTGGTATGTCTCCATACCGCCTTGTGTTTGGGAAGGCATGCCACCTCCCTGTCGAGATTGAACATAAGGCAATTTGGGCTATTAAAGAGCTTAATTTTGATCTTGAGCATGCAGGCAGCTATCGGAAGCTGCAATTGAATGAGCTAAGCGAACTCCGCAATGAAGCTTACGATAATGCGGTGATAATAAAGAACAGGACTAAAGTGTTCCACGATAAAAATCTTTCTAGAAAAACCTTCACATCGGGGCAACAAGTCCTTCTTTACGATTCCCGTCTCCATCTTCATCCGGGTAAGCTTAAATCTCGTTGGAAAGGACCTTTTGTGGTGCGGTATGTACACCCGCACGGAGCAGTTGAAGTCGAAAATTTGAAAAACGGTTCGATTTTTAAAGTGAATGGGCATAGATTAAAACCGTATTTTTCTGCTGACCCCACGGAGGAGCTCCTGTTTTTACAGGAGCCGCTTTATCAAAACTAAATTTCCTCCGCCTCACCTCCATGTTTTTGTAACATTTTCTCATTTTAAGAAATGGAGGTGAGTAAAAAATGGATTTGATTGAATATTTGTGCGTGTCAAAGAATAAGTTTGGGGGAATTTTTCATTTAACTATTATTTTACCCCTTGTATCTCTCCCTTAGTATACAGGTCCATGTTCTCAAAAGGCTACATCAGTGAGGACACTGCTGAAAACAGGTTTGGGGGGAGGTTTGTATTCACTAAATTATCTTTGACACGGGGCATTAAATTTTTTTTATATATAACAAAAGAGTAGAAAGTGAAAAATTACATCCAAAAGATTGGAATAGTTTAAGAAAACCAAGAAAATTAGAAGTTTTCTTACACGAACTAGTAATAAGTAGTTATGAGCTGTTGTCCCAAGGGTTAGTAAAATGAAGGAAGTCACTAATCTGAGGATAAAAATAAGTCTGAAAAATAGTTTCTATTCTGGAAGCCAAACATTTGAATGTTGATACCCTACTATATGCACTTACACACGTCTTGAAACTCAGGATAGTAGAGGATACCTTGAAATGCTCTTGTCCAAAAGCCAAAGTATGAAGGAAATGAAAAAAAAAATTGAAGAAAATATAAATGGTGAAAAGGAAAAAAAAATGAACACTGGTTTTGTTATCGCCAAGGCAGCAATAAAAAAATATAGCGAGGGTGCCTCTTCACCTAGTGCCCTAAGGCCAACTGGTCTGGGAGTCACTGCTAAGCCTTAGGTGGTGCAAGACGAGGAAAATATTATCACCTAATTAGCAAGCACATGAGTAATCGGTTGGTTAGTACCTCAAGAAGTATTAACGGTCGCATGAAAATGTGTGAGCAAATCTTTAATATTCATTAAATTAAAAAGTATTAAGGTAGATGGACAAAAGTATGATAGCTTGAATTGAATCCTCCGAGTGTAGGGATGTCCATTTCACACACGTGGGGTTATATGATCAATGTTTGGAAGAAAGGTAGGAATGAAGAATAAAGACGATGTTTTATTGAGGGGTAATGTGATTTCTAACATTTTTTCATGACTATTAAGATAGGGCTCATGACAACTGAAAAGCTAGCATAGTTGGAAACTCTTCTTTTCAAAGTATTTCTTTTATGGCTCTTGTCTTTATATGTAAATTTCACCATCTTTCTTTTGTTATAGGATTTTGTGGGTGTAATCCGCTGAAAACCCTCAGGAGACATCACTACTCCTACTAGGGACACCTAGAGGTTTAACGGCTTGTTGCACGTGCTCAGTGCAATCGTGTCTGCCTACGAAAGTGTGCTTAGTTTTCTCCTTTCTTTTTCTCCTCTTAAATAAACTAGTGCTCGGGACGATCAAAGATAAGTTTGAGGGTATTTGTTCAGTTGATAAAACTGCACATTTGTATTACATTTTTCCTACTATTTTTATATTAAAAAAGGACTTTATTTTAATATATTATACATATGAGGGTTTATGTGTTAAAACACCATTTTCCATGTGTTAATATATTTTAATTATCATTTGGTAGGAAAATGTATGCAAATAAATCTATTGACTAAATCCTAGTAGAATTAAGGCTACTAAAAATTATTTGAGATTATTGTGCAAAATTTTCCAAGTTGTTATGCAGAATTTATCAAACAAATCAAGTTGTTGAAGAAATCTTGCCAAATTAAGAAGCAAAACTTGGAGACCAAGTCTGGAAGCAACCGAGAAAAGATTTTTGAATTCTGAAGGTGCCTAGGATTGCCACATGTCACAAGATGCAAGCACAAGAAAATTGATCAAGAGATCTCACCCAATGGCCGCGGATCCGCGGCCATACCCCCCCTTTGGCCGTGGATCCGCCGCAATATTATGGAGTTGGAAGGAAAGATTTTGGGGCATGATTCTCTACTATATTTTACCAACTTTTGAAGCAAAAGATTCTGGCTTTGCACTATAAAAAGGCACCGAGAGCCTCTTGGAAAAGCCATCAAGCCGAAGAGATCACGAAGCTCCCGACGCTCACGCGTTCAGGCTGATCATCGACTGTTCGACTACCTCCTTAGGAAAGATCGAGAAGCAACTAGTTGTAATCATTTTCTATGGATTAAAAGTGTAGTTTGTTCAAGTCGATTAATAAAGGTAGTTATTTTATTTAATTGTTTCTTTTACATTATGTTTTCCCTCTCTTTCTTTTCATCTTCTTCTCCCAACATGCGCGAGTAATTCTCCGCTTGTTAGGGTTCGTAGGATTAGGGTAGGGTAATGGACGATGAAAATAACTAAACCCTTTTTAAGTCCTATAAAGTTTAGGAAGTTTATTAAAAGAATCATTAGCATCCTAATCGGGCGCGCTAGCAATTCTTTGCTAGTTCCGACCGCGATTATAGATTAGATTAATGATTGCTTTGGTAAAGGCTAGATATGAACGGAGTTCCGTGTCGAGATAAGGGTTAAGAGTGGGATTCATTTTCCCTCCGGAAACCCTAATCTACACGCATCACCGTCGTTCTAGTTCTAAATCTATTAATGGATAAAAAGGGCAACTTTTAATTAATCGTCCATAATTACTAAATCCTAACGAACCCTACAAGCCCTCTTATTATATTAACCACATCTTTAAAATAATCTAGATCTATATTTTACATTATTGTTTAACGTAAATCTAGAAACCATTCTATAAAATTCTTTATTCCTCCTCTCTTTTTTCAACACATCTAAAGTAAAAGTAAAAAGTTCCACGTTTCACAGAGGACGACCCGTACTCATCTCGGTCTAGCTACACGCGACACCGTTCTGATTGCAGTTAAACTACAAACACACTCTTTCGAACCAATCAGGCGAAGGCAGAGGACAGCCAGTTGCCGGTAGAGGGCAGGCTCGGGTGTTTGCCTTGACTCATCAGGACGCACAGGCGTCCAATGCAGTGGTTTCAGGTACCCTTTCTGTATGTTCTTTTGATGCACATGTTTTATTTGATCCGGGATCTACGCATTCATATGTTTCTACGCACTTCGTGTCGAGGTTAGGCCGAGAGTCGTGTTTGCTAGATCAGCCGCTTGTCGTGACTACTCCTGTTGGAGAGTCATTTGTTGCGTGACATGTGTTTCGGTCGTGTGCGGTTCGTATTGGAGATCGAGATTTGTCCGTCGACTTGATCCTTCTTGAGATGTTGGACTTCGACGTTCTCCTAGGCATGGGCTAGTTAGCTACTTGCTACACGTCCGTGGACTGCCGCGAGAAGACAGTTAGGTTTTGTTTTCCCGGCGAGTCAGTGTTTGTTGTACAGGGGGACCGTGGTGCCGCCCCTCACAGTTTGATTTCTATCCTTTGCGCTAGTCAGCTTTTGAGGAGAGCATGTCGGGGATTCTTGGCTTTTATTCATAATACTGGAGCCACAGTGGAGTCGTTGGACCGGGTTCCTACCGTGCGAGAGTTTCCCGACGTTTTTCCCGATGAGTTACCTGGGTTGCCGCTAGAGCGCGATATTGAGTTTTGCATTGATCTGATTCCCGGCATGGGGCCTATTTCTATACCGCCTTATCGAATGGCTCTGGCAGAGCTTAGAGAGCTTTAAGATCAATTGCAAGAGTTGCTTGATAGAGTACTTGTGCGTCCGAGTGTTTCGCCGTGGGGAGCTCCTGTTCTGTTCGTCAAGAAGAAGGACGGTGGTTTGAGGTTGTGTATGGATTATCGTCAATTGAACCAAGTTACGGTGCGGAATAGGTATCCTTTATCTCGCATTGACGATTTGTTTGATCAGCTCCAGGGTGCGAAACATTTTTCTAAGATTGATTTGCCTTCGGGTTATCATCAGTTGCGACTGCTTTTCGTACGCGCTACGGCCATTATGAGTTTCTGGTGATATTTTTCGGACTCACCAATGCGCCAGCAGAGTTCATGGATCTGATGAACCGGATTTTCAGGCTATTTCTCAACCAGTTCATTATTGTGTTTATTGATGACATTCTGGTCTACTCTAGGAGTCGTGAGGAGCATGAGCAGCACTTGAGGATTTCTTTGCAGACATTAAGAGAGCACCAGTTGTATGCTAAAATTCTCAAAGTGCGCGTTTTGTCTTGATAGAGTTGATTTCCTGGGTCATGTGGTGACTGGAGATGATATTCTTGTGGACCCAAAGAAGATCGAGGCTGTGCAGCTTTGGCCCAGACCTGTATCTGTGACTGAGGTCCGCAGCTTTTTGGGCTTAGCTGGTTATTATCGCCGTTTCGTGCAGGATTTTTCGAGTATCACTGCACCGCTGACCGGACTGACCCGGAAGGGGGTTCCTTTTCTTTGGACTGATGCGTGCGAGCAGAGTTTTCAGCAGTTGAAGACTCGGTTGACTACGGCACCAGTTCTATCTTTGCCTTCTGGATCGGGCGGCTATATTGTTTTCTGTGATGCTTCTCGACTCGGTTGTGTACTGATGTAGCATGATAGAGTGATTGCTTATGCATCTAGGCAGCTGAAGAAGTACGAGCATAATTACCCCACTCACGATCTTGAGATGGCCACGGTGGTCTTTGCGTTGAAGATTTGGAAACACTACTTGTACGGGGAGTCGTGTCAGATCTTCATGGATCACAAGAGCTTGAAGTACATCTTCCAGCAGCGGGATCTGAATCTGAGACAGCGCCGTTGGATGGAGCTTGTGAAGGATTATGATTGTGAGATCCTTTATCATCCGGGCAAGGAGAATGTGGTAGATGATGCTTTGAGTCGTAGGCCCGGGGGTAGCTTGTCCTAGTTGAGCACAGTTCAGCGACTGTCTTCTGCAGATTGGCAGATCTTGTGCGATGGTAGAGTACAGTTTGAGTTCACTTCCACTGGGGGACATCTCGCTCATGTCCGTGCCCGTCCACTACTTTTTGATCGTATCCGTGAGGCGCATCCAAATGATGCCCGTTTGTCTGAGATTCTTGAGCTTGTTCGGCAGGGTACAGTTTCGGAGTTCATGATTGATGACCAAGGTGTTCTACAATATGGGACTCGCTTGTGTATACCAGATGCTGATGGGTTGAGACGTGAGATCATAAAGCAGGAATATCAGTCAGCTTTTAGCGTTCATCCAGGTTCCACCAAGATGTACCATGATTTGAAAGACTTTTACTGGTGGGAAGGGATGAAGTGCAATATTTCGGACTTCGTTTCGAGGTGCCTGACTTGTCAGCAAGTCAAGGCTGAGCATCAGAGGCCGGCAGGTGAGTTGTAGCCTTTACCCGTTCCGTTGTGGAAATGGGAGCAGATTTCCATGGACTTCGTTGTGGATCTACCCAGGACCAGTCGAGGGTATAACTCCATTTGGGTGATTGTTGACCGGTTGACGAAAGCGGCTCACTTCCTTCCGATGAAGACCACTTTCGGTTATGCTCAGTATGCTCAGTTGTATATAGATGAGATTTTGCGTTTGCACGGCGTTCCCATATGCATCGTATCTGACAAAGGCACCCAGTTTACTAGCCGTCTTTGGCAGAAGCTTTAGGAAGCTTTAGGTATCCGGTTGAGTTTTAGCACTGCTTTTCATCCACAGACCGATGGTCAGTCGGAGCGGACTATACAGACTCTGGAGATATGCTCCGTGCGTGTGTGCTTGATTTTGGTGGCAGTTGGGATCGTCACTTACCGTTGATTGAATTCTCCTACAATAACAGTTATCAGGAGACGATTCAGATGGAGCCTTTTGAGGCTTTGTATGGTAGGAAGTGTCGATCGCCAGTCTGTTGGACCGAACTCAATGAGAGTGGGGTTTTGGGACACCGGCTAGTTCAGGAGACTACGGAGAAGATCCAGCTGATTCAGGACAGGATGAGAGCAGCCCAGGCAGGCAGAAGTCTTATGCCGACCGTCGTCGTCGCAGACTTGAGTTCGCAGTGGGGGATCAAGTATTCCTGCGGATTTCTCCGATGAAGGGCGTTATGAGATTTGGGAAAAAGGGAAAGCTCAGTCCCAAATTTGTAGGTCCTTTCAAGATCCTTGAGCGAGTGGGTTCTGTTGCTTATCGTTTGGCGCTCCCATCTAGTTTTCCGGATGTTCATCCTGTTTTCCATGTGTCGATACTTCGTAGATACCTTCATGATCCTTCTCACATGATTCAGCACTAGATCGTTCAGCTTGAGCGCGATCTTTCATTCAACGAGCAGCCGGTAGTTATATTGGATCAGCAGGTAAAGAAACTTCGGTCAAAGGTCTTGACATCTGTGAAGGTTCTTTGGCGTGGCCCTGCTAGTGAGGAGATCACTTGGGAGGCCGAGAGCGAGATGCGGAAGAAATTCCCTCATCTCTTCGAAGGTACGCGTAGTTAAATTTTAATTCGGGGACCGAATTTCTTTAAGGGGGGAGATTGTAACGTTTTAGAAATCGTTATGCGAATTTTTCCGTTTTAGGGTAAAATAGTCGGTGTTTTCCGTAAAAACCCGGAAGTGATCAAATTTCTGTACAAACTTGACTGCACCTAGTTTAACTAGAATAGTGATGGTTTGCTGGTTTTGGGGGTCAATTGAAAATTTTGGTTCACATAGATATTTTTCCTTAATTAAAATATTATTTTAAGTTGTTAATTATGCACTTAATTAGTAGTAATTACAATTTTGATTTGGGTTAATTACTTCTAAAGTGAATCTATGCTAATATAATTACTAGATTTAGTTTAATCCATCCATCGAAAAATATCTAGATATTTGTGAGTTAAAGAAAAAATTTTAAAAGAAATGAAAGAGGTGGCATAAGATATTTAGTGCATTAATGAGCATTTATTGCATTTTTAGCTAGATTTTTCCACTCATTTTCACAAAACCCCCTCTCTTTTACCTTTGGCCGAGCCTCCCCAATTCTGCCCCCTTCTCTTTCCTTGCTCATTTTCATCATCTCCAAGCTGAAATAAATCTTTAAAAATCCTCAAATAATCCCACAAACTCACAAACTAATACCTACCCATCATTCTTCATCTCTAAACTAGCATAGATCTTCATGAAAGACTTCATTTTGGAGGTTTAAATTTGGAGTTTGTTGCTAAATTGTGTTCTTGAGGAGGTATAATTTCTAACCCTAATCTTTATTTGCGGTGTTAAAATCTTTAAGCTAGCTATTTGATTGTTTAGTATAGATTTAATTTCATGTTTAGATGATTCATGATAATTTTGTGAAAATCAAGTTAGGGTTTAAGTTAATGATATGGTTAATTGTTAATTGAAGACCAGAAACACTTAACCTAGTGGAAGAATGATATTTGTTAAATTCCTAATTTTGTCTAATTGAGATTATTAGCAAACTAGGTTTTACTAAAACATTTTTGGGTGAGATTAAAATTGTGGTAATAGTTTGGATAACTTAGTTAGGCTACTTTGCGATGTTTGTGATCACTAGAATTGTGTTAGCTTTAGACTTGTGCTAAATTTCGATAAAGTTTCTTACTAGGTTTCGGTAAAAGTTGGACGTAGGTTCTAGTGGGTGTTGCGATATTATGCATTTTATCTTCCTCGCGATATATTGTGTTGTGAGTGCGCGATCGGTACGATCAGGGTCTAGACTTGGTGGTTGCGTAATTAGCGATCCTAGAAAGGGTTGTGCCGATGTCGTGCGCGTTTTGTGCACTAGGTGCACAGTGTAATTTTCTGGGCGTTATCCTAACGTTTTGTTATGTTTGTGTCGGCGTAGGATATTTAGCCTTATATGATGTGTTTGTGAAATTTTAGGATCGCAAGTGGGGACTTTGGACGCTGCGAAAAAAGGGAAGCAGGTGATCGGATTTTAGTAGTTCGAGATCATCGGTGAGTAGATTTAATATCTACGGGGAAATCGCCCGTATGGCGTTATGCGTCAGGGCTGGATATGATATTTTAGTTGTATGTTATTCACATATGAGTTGATTGCACATGAGTGTCCTTGCATATTTTACCTGTTGTGCCTTGACTTGTACCTTTTGGACACAACACCATTACTGACGGTTCATGTTGCACGAGCACTAATTTGTATGCTACACACACACCGTCGGTAATTGCCATGACATGCACCACACATTTACATACGTGATATTGTATTGGATAGGGATGATTGAGGTAGTGACTCTTATTCCATTTCACGCATACCTTGCTATAGCTACATGAACATCCTGCATACATACTGACATGTACACCCGCATACCTTGCTTCAGCTACATGTACATCATGCAAACATACTTACATGTATACCCACACACACTGCTATAGCTGCATATACTCCTAAGTGGTATTGTGTTGACATGTGATATTGAGACGTTGATTTTTGTGCTATTGCACTTATGAAATGCATCATACATACCTGCTTACATGTGGACACTTATATCTTGCTATAGTTACTTGTACACCTCATTGATGCTGCACTTGATTTTGGAGGATTTGGAAAGCGCATGATATATTTTAAAGCAGAATTCATTTAAAGAGCGGTTTTCCCTTAATATGCTCATATTGCTGTTTTATGTTGCATATATCAGTTTTCATCGATTTACGCATTGAGATATGGATTTCTTGTGATTTATGGATTTGAGAACCATGGGGGTGTTTCAAGAAATTTTATGTATTATTTGAAAACCCGGTTTCTCGTGATATGATATTTCAGTGCGTCCACCATGAGTTTTCTCGGTTCTGTGACTTGTGTTAGAAACCCGATGCAAGGAGTGGATGAGGCCATGTTGCGGGTTCATGGTGGACCCGGTATGGTACCCGGGGCAAGAAAGGTATGTCGATGGATTAGCCGATGAGCCTGGCAAGGGGTGTGCACTGCCTACCGGTGACAGTATTTGGACTCGGCGGTTATCTGGAGGATACCGACCAGAGTCGTGAGATGGATTTAGGCCGACCCGTTCTGCCGGAGCCCGCAGGCCGATCCCACAGATGGAGCCTATTATATGAGGATTTACGTGTCGATGCTGACACGAGTATTTCATGATGTTTTGGGTGTCGATGTTGGACACTCAGGTTCCATAAGATGTACAGATATGAGGGCCGGTTTTGGTGACGGGGCCTGAGGATTTTGGGATTTGACGTGTCAGTGAGGGACACTTGGGTTTTTCCATGCTGATGATTTTTGCATGAGATTTTATTTTATCATCCCACACTCAGGATTATGTCGATATGCATTGCTTCATGTAGTTATAGTGCCTGGATGATGTACCTTTACATGATGGTTGCATATTCATATTACCATACTTATGCTATCAGATTCATGTGATGGATTTATCGCTGTTCGTGCATACTTGCGATTACAGTAGATGTTATTTACTATTCACGAGTTGACAACTCACCTCCTTTGTGCCACAGTGTTTTGCAGGACTTACCCTCAGAGTAGTCGCGGCAGGGCGCCTTTTTATCTCTACTTTTGCGGATACCGCTACGGTTGGCTGTGAGGCCTTTGCTATTAGGTGGGTTCGCGGTTATCCGTTTATGTACATTGTTTATCTTTTTGTTGGATCTAGTACTCTCCATCTACCACTTCATGTATTTTGACTTAGAGATGAGTTGTGAGGATCGGTGTTGTATATATTTTTGGTGACTTTGGGTGCCGTGCTTGTGGGAGCCGGTCTTGTTATAAAGTTTTACCTCCTTATGCTGTTTTTATTTATATTTCTTCGCTACGGCGTCGTATATAAGCTTGTAGTGGTTGTCTCCGTCGTTGGGCGTGATTCGCCCCCATTTGGAATGCTTTCTTTATATTTTATGTTGTACCCCTTTTCGGGGCTAGTTTTTACAAAGGAGGTGCTGCCGAAATTTTCAAGAAAGTCAACTAAAGTTAAAGATTTTACTTAAGATTTTCCGAATGTTTTTAACTATGTTTCTCTCCGCTTATCCAGTTTTGTGTGGTTTAGATTTCTGGGTTTCGGCTTACTTAAGTTGCGTACGCATGTTGACGTTACGTAGTTTAAGTGCTAGTTATGGGCCTAAATTTTGGGTCGTGATATTTCTCCTTTTAGTGCCTGAGCTGGTACTGGTAGAAGTACGCTTCCTCCCGTTCGACACTTTTGTACGGCGCTGCCCAATCTCGTCTTCAGGATCCGACTTTGATGATGCCACTGCTTGTGCCTTATCAAGAGTCTCTGCACCGGTTCCAGTGCGAAATGGAATACCAGCAGTACAGGGGACTAACTCTGTTCGAGCAGCTTTTGGAATAAGCACTGAATCGCAGTCCCTCAGAGGACGATGAACGACCGACCATGGTCGCAACGGAGCATTGATGGCTTGGACAGGCGCTGAGGTCTTACACTCGAAAAGCACTCGTCTCTCCTCTGTGATAATGGGACTAACCCGGTGACGATACCAGCTCTTGAAGGGCCCCACGAGCCTTGGAATATAGTCGGGCTCGGGGATCATCAAGAGGGAACCGGTATTTAGCCTCATGAAATGATGAACAGCATCACGGGAAGTCTCCAGCGAGGGAGTAGGCTCAACTAAAAAAGCTTCAAAGGGAACATCTTGGTTATAACCTAACTGCTGGGCAAAGCGATGCGGATTATACCGCAGGAAGAGAGCATCGTCATTTAATCGGAACACTAAGTACCCCGGCCTGATTGAATACAGATGCATTATCTCTTTGTGTTTCAAAACTGGCGCCTCATTCTTCAACAAATCAAATAACTGCTGAATAGGACCCGCTGGTGCAGAAAGGACCCGATCATTGAAAACCATGCCACCTTCGTTTGAATATGGGTTAAGCAGCACGCGCAAAGCCCCTAACTAAGTCGGATCAGGAGCGGAGGCATCAACCAATCTCATGACTCGTAGGAAAGTATAACAGGCCCCGGTGCACAGCAAACGTGCCTAACACGTGCATTTCAATCCAGGACGTGAAGTAATAGAGGGAGAAGTTCACGGTGTCTGCACCTGGATTTGAAGTGTTAGTTGCGGTACTTAAGCCATGATACTGGTGCGATAACCCTGCAATGCAAATAGCCAATCGTGCTCCTTCGGCTATGCGATGTGCGGGGTAGAAGATGGGGGCTCTTATAAAACGACGATGCATTGGCATGGCAAACCAGCTGAGCCAGAGACTGATGAAGCCTACAAAGAATGTTTTCTCGTCCATACCAGGGGCAGCAATCGCATCAAAAGTCACGGCCGACGAACTTGGGATATAAAATGTGGCAGATCTTCTTCTTTAGCCGGCAATTTCTCCAGGCCAAATCCGAAAGGATCCTCGACCTCCGCAAATTTCGGAGCTTTCTTGGATAGAGCATCTTTACGAAGAAAGCGAGCGATGAAAGCGTCAAAACTAACACCTTGCCCTTCTAATGCCATGAAGAGGCTCTCAAAAATACTTAAGGCCTTGATTAAACTTTGATGCTTGTGCTGAACAGCATTCTCAGTTGTCAAGCTTTCATGCATAGCTAGCACCGTAGCATAAACATACTCGTCAGGGGGTAGTAATTCTTCACAGTGTTCTCCCGTGATCGGAAGTCCCAAAATTTCTTGGAATTCCTCTAGCGAAACGGAAACTTTGCGATCCCCCAGAAGGAACGTGTGCGTTGGAAGATTCCATTGGTTTTTGGCTTTAACCCACCAAACATGAGGAGCATGATAGTAAAACAAAGATGCGTACACTGCCTGGTATAATCCAACTTTCTGCAAACGCGAGCGTTGGGAGGAGAGAATATAATGGGCCCAAGGAAGTAGCCCTCTGGATGCCGTAGGATGACGCCTATCTTGTAGACCTGCCTTCAAGGTCGAGCCTCGCCTTAGTATATCCGGCGTCCCAGAATGTCAATAGCCACCAAGGGCTTATCGGGAATCCCTGTCGTTGATGGCTCAAGCCGGCCTTCAGGAGTCCAATTAACCGCTTCCACTGCATATGCAATACGCGGACGCTCCGTAAACTGAATGGAACGAGTAGGTTCCATTGGTACTCCATGTTAGTGTATATGCCCTAGAGGCCATTACTGTATCATACTAGTTTGTATATTACTTAATGGAAGCTTGGGATATTCATCTTGTATATACAATCTTGCTCAAAATAGTAGTATGCTACTTGGTTTGTTTCTACTTCAATGTGTACATGTGTTTATTTTAGTATATCGCCTATACACATTAGTGGAGCCCTTAAGATCTTTGCTTGATTACCAGCGTTGTGATGGCAGTCACACTAGTGGGGCTGGGTAATCTATAAGCACATCCTTATGCAGGTCCCTGGTCGCAGGACTATCGAGACAGGGATCGATACTCCGGAGTAGACTAACGCATGCGCTTCTCATCCCAGTGTGGGAGACGGTCTTTCCCACAGCCGTCGGTACGTCGTACTTGAGATAGTATGCGGGTGCTCGTTGGGTTACGAGTACACTGGACAGGACTCGTCGGGAACTGACTAGTTGGTATTATGCCTATCGTCAGTTATCAGTTCCCAGGTGACATGAGTACAGCTTAGTCCGCTGACTTGACACTGTCACTTCGCCTCGAGTGTGTTCCCACTGTACTTTGATTACTACCCTACCACGGCTCAAAGGAGTCGTGCAAACAGGTGGTAGTTGGGTGCAGTCCCGAAGCACTTGGAGGCAGTGACGGTTAGACAGGATTCGTCTCTCCCGGTATTGGGGGTTGACATCGCGCTTTGTCTAGGAGAGCCATTACACGAGTAGTCCCTGGCCAGGGCAAACGAGATATACTGGTAGGCTTCCAGTGTTATCTCAGGGTGTTTTGGGCTTCACTCCGACACGACTTGTACCGCTATTGGGGGACTGACGTTTACCGCCCCCTAGGCCCGCCATGCGATGTATCAGACGAACAGACCGGACTGTACGGAGAATGTCACATTCAGGCTCAGTAGGAGTTCAGATGGGTTTCGCCTCGTCGGTCTTCTTGTCGGCACTACCTGGGGACTGTTACGCACAGCTAGTGCCGCTTGCGGTCTGTGGTTAAACCCACTGCCAGCGTAGTGTCGAGTCTTTAGAGTCCCACACAGAAAGCGTTTCGCCTTTAGGCAAAAGAGTAGAGGTCGCATGGTTTTGCGACAGGTCGCATGGTTTTGCGACTGGGTTCGGTCACATCCGTGCACTTGTGCACGTACAATGTCCGGACAGTTCACACTAGCGGGCTTTGGTTTAAGCCAGATCCTAGTGTACCTTTTGGGATTGGATTTATCCAGTGTGTATTCGTGTTCCTCGGAACGCGGATGCGGGTGTGTATGCACAGTTGACGGAGAGACAGAGGCAGAGGATTCTCATTAGGGTTGTTGACCGTTGACCGTTGACTATTGACTTTTTGCTCAACACTAATGAGAATATGATATGTGATTAACAATTATATTAATTAAGTATTATGGTGACATGGTTGTTGACTTGTTGACTTTGTTGACTTGTTGACTTTTGTTGACTTGTTGACTTTGTTGACCGGTTGACTAGGCTTGACTAGTTGACCATCATGATAACCATAGCTATCATTTCATGGAAAAGACTTTTGCTTGCTTGCTCTTTTGTGCAAAATGAGTGCATGAAATGATATGGCTATGGTTGCTTAAACCATCACATAACACTTGATTAATATGTTTTGTTATCATTGTTTTGGATTATGAGAGGGTGAAAGACAAAAGAGAGGCCCATTCTCACTTGACCATTCTCTCTCTTGTTCTTGAGCTCTCATACTCTTACTCTCACCCTCTTCCTCTTGCTCCCTCTCTTGACTCTATGGTTCACTTGTCTCATGAGTTGAGAACCAAGAACCATAGATAAAATCCCATACAAACTCTTCTCTACTCACTCTAGTTCACAAGGTTTAGCAAACCGAGTGAACTAGTTTCTTCAAAGTTCGAAGAAGGAGCCAAAGGTTGGAGCTTTCAGGTGGATCTATCTTCGGCGTAAGGAGACGACGGGAAGAAGCCGATCCGGACCACCATCGGAGTTTGAAGACGAAGGAGTTCAAGACAAGCAAGGTATAAACCCCCTAACCGAGTAGTTAACGACTCCTAGTTAGGTTGTTAGTTAGATGTTTAACAAAGATCCGGGTTTTAAGTCCATGTTACCACCTCTATAAAAATCATTTTTTATCAAATTCCGCATGCCCGAAAGTACCGGGAGAGGTAGCATGGACTTACAGTGGTATCAGAGCCTAGTTAAACTCTATCTAACATGTTAGCAAAGTAGCTAGAAGATCGATCAAAGAAAAGTCGCAAAACGAACCCAAAACTGTCAAGTTTCTGCCGATTTTTATTCTGTTCAAAAGTTGATAATTTTCATCTTAAAAATCGGCTCAGGCTTTTGTTAGAATAACCACCAAATTTGGTCCAATGATCGAGTCAAAGCACCGCGGAAATGCGGCGGGAGCACGCTCCCGCCGCGGTTCCGCGGCCGAGTTGACTCGGCCGAGGTCCATCTTTGGTGCAGTGTTTTTCTGGGGTTGTTTTAGGATTTTTGGAATATATATTTTCTGCCCCGGATTTTCCAGAACGAAAATTTTATTTTTGGGGTCCTGAAAATCCGTATTTTTGATCGAACTTCTAAAAGACTTAAGCTGACGGTTTTTCTGTGATGTGATATTTGTATTGAACGTCTGCTAATCGCTATATGTCGATTAGTGGGGGTTATACAAATCTGTGATCTGTAATGTTATTGGAATGTGTATATGAATATTTTGGATTGTCGCGGGTGAATAGCCGGGGGTTGTGAGACGAGAGTTTTCTTTTCTTTCAATTCATGTAAATTTGTAAATTGATGTAATAATTATTTGTATGGCCGCACAACCGGGTCGGGGTTGTAGCCGTCATTGTATAATTTCTTTTTACTGTTTTTGCTCCTAGGATAGACCCATGGAGGGGGTGCACAAACTACCGGGTATGCCGAAGTGCCGAGTGGCCTACTCACGGGGATGAGGGAGGTTGCTTCGCTTCGGGTACTTGGCGGGTAGTTTGCCGCACCCATAGGGGTCTTGGGTGGGGTTTTGGCTATTCACCGCGACCGTGTAATCTGCTTTTCGTTACAGGCTCGTACGAATTACAGATTCCTAGTATATCCAATGTATTCATCTGTGATCTGAAATGGCTATCATTGCATTATATCTATATATGATATTATTTAGGCGTTGCTTATGTTTTACAGCCGCGCTAGCCCAGCCCCCGCTCTGTCGTTAGTTAAGTAACCTAACGGGTAATGATGGGGCCCCGTGGCGAATGCGAATGGCATAAGCGTACGTCATATTTTGGTTGTTTTCTGCAATGGTAGGCTTAAATGATGGGACGCATTAAAAGAACTAATGCAAGAATATCATGCATTAAAAGAACTAATGCAAGATAATAAACCAAGTTAAAATCGTTGGAACACTTTCGAAAAACCACTCGGTTCTTTTCAAAACTAACTTTTAAATACGGAGCTTGAGCCACTCCTTTTAAAAGCTATCTCGTTCCATCGATTATATCAAGTTCACTACGTTCACGGTTTTGCCAAAACCATTCGTAGCCCTCCGTCGTTTCACATGAATAGTCAATAGTATTCAAGCTGTGTATGTTGGCCAAAGTCAAGGCATAGTGATTGGTAGCTATTGGGTATTCATGTGTAGCATAGATAGATGCGTTAGTTTGGGACAGTCGTACTGCTATTTTGGCCAAAGTCAAGGGTAGGTACGGATGGATCCAAATTAACCTGGATAATGACGGGTAGAACTTGACATGTGACTTATGATATTTTGGCCAAAGTCAAGGTCATAAGAGCATGGGGCAAAAATCCACATCGGGAGTTTCATAAGTACTGAAACTTGCTAGATTTGCATACCACTTGGAGTGTGATGATCTTGGTAGGATTCCTTCAGTTTCGTCACGCGATGATATTTGGATCCCGATCCTACCGTGAGTATATGCTACTCCTCGGGAAATTTCTCACTAAACGATCAATGCTATAAACCTAGTAGGTGCCTAGAAAGGTGTTAGCGGGGCTACGCCCCCAGGGAAAAGAGGTTCTTGAATTAAGGAACTTCGCGAAAGCGTTGGAAAACCTCCCTCAAAGTACCGACACTGGCCAGGCTGAACGGTTAAGCAAGTATTGTGCGGTGGGATTGATCCCGACCAATTCTTCCTTTTTGGTTTGAGGAGGGATTCGAGAAACAGTGGGAGCCATCCTGTTTAGACAAACTAAAAACCATTCTAAACTTGCAAGAGCATCAAGCTGAGTGCTTCTTCTCTCTCCTAATTGCAGCGACCAATCGACATGACTGGACTTAAGTTACTTCTAGATAAAAACATACTGACAGGGCCAAACTACAAAGATTGGCTCAGGAATGTCAAGATGGCAATCACTTACGACAAGATGGGGTATCTTCTTACCACCAAAGCTACCCCTGTCCCAGGTCCCAAAACCAACGTCGCGGATAAGGAAATCCGTAAGACCTGGGAACTAGACTGCGCGAAGGCCAAGTGCCTCGTGCTTGCCTCTATGGACAACGAACATCAGAGGAGGCACGAGAATATGGACCTGGAATCCATATTTCTTCATACAAAAGAACTGTATGGAGAGCAATCTCGTATCGCAAGATACGAAGTGTCGAAGAAGTTATTTTCGGCAAGATTGGCCGTCGGATCATCGGTAGCGGAACACGTGCTTAAGATGATTGGCTACATTGAGGAGCTGGCGGACCTTGGGACCACGTTGGAGAATGAGCTCTATACGGACTTAATTCTCCAGTCCCTTCCTTCCACTTACGCCCAGTTTATACTGAACTTCAACTTACAAGAAAAAGAAGTTGAACTTTCAGAGCTCCTCAACATGCTGAGGAGCGCAGAGGGCACCCTACAGAAAGGTAGGAAAACATCCACTTTGTTTGTAGGAGGATCATCTTCTTCTAGGTCCAAGGCGAAAGCCAAGGGAAAGAAGAAGAAAGCCCCCGCCAAACCAAGAGGCGGTGTTAGTAAAGTGGATACGAAGGGAAAAGCTAAAGCAACAAAGAAAGCGGGGAAGCTTGTGGATAAGGAAGAATGCTTCTATTGTCATAAGAAAGGACACTGGAAGAATGATTGCAGGGCCTGGAAGGCCAGAACACAGGAATTGAAGCAGGTTGCAGCTTCAGCTTCAGGTGTGTATGTTATTGAAAACTGTCTTTCAATAAACTCTACTTCCTGGGTATTGGATACCGGATCAGGATCTCATATCTGTAATTCTTTGCAGGCGTTGAGAAACCGTAGTGTTTTGAAAGCAGGTGACATGACCCTCAGAGTTGCGAACAGAGCTAGCATGGATGCTAAGGCCGTGGGGGACTATCACCTGGGAATGTCAGATGGACATGTTTTGGTTTTGCGTAATTACTTTTTTGTACCCAACGCAACTTGTAATATCATTTCTGTATCTTTAGTTTCTAAAGAAGGTTATGAATTTGCGTTTGTAAGTAATGTTGTAAACATTCACCTTAATCAAGTTTTGATTGGGTCAGGTACATTAAGCAATGGTATATACGTATTAAACCAACCACAGATTTTCAATGTCCAGAATACACACAAAAGAAAGTCTCCGGAGATAAATCAGACTTTCTTATGGCATTGTAGACTGGGTCACATCAATGAGAGAAGGTTGACAAAGTTACATACAGAAGGTTATTTGAATCCGTTCGAATATCAATCGTATGCCACTTGTCAATCCTGTCTCAAAGGAAAGATGACAAAGACTCCGTTCACTGGACACGGAGTAAGAGCGAGCCAGCTCTTGGGACTCGTACACAGCGACGTGTGCGGTCCAATGTCTACACATGCGCGAAGCGGTTATTCTTACTTCATTACTTTTACGGATGACTTTTCAAGGTACGGTTATGTCTTCTTAATGAAACATAAGTCCGAAGCCTTTGGAAAATTCCAGGAATATAAGAATGAAGTAGAAAAACGGACCGGCAAAAGTATCAAGATCCTAAGATCGGATCGAGGTGGTGAATACTTGAGTGCCGAGTTCCTGGACTATTTAAAAGAGAATGGAATTCTCTCTCAGCTTACTCCTCCATACACTCCGCAACATAATGGTGTATCGGAGAGACGGAACCGCACCCTATTGGATATGGTACGGTCCATGATGAGTAACGCTGAGTTACCGCGATCATTCTGGGGGCATGCGCTAGAATCAGCTACATACCTTTTGAACCGAGTTCCAACTAAGACTGTGCCTACTACACCATATGAGATGTGGTGTGGGAAGAGACCCTATCTTAAGCACATTAAGACATGGGGATGTCCAGCTTTTGTTAAAAAGCAGCATGCGGACAAGCTCGAGGCACGCTCAGTACAGTGTAAGTTCGTGGGATATCCAAAGAACTCCAAGGGATATTTCTTCTACTGCAAAGAGGAACAAAAAGTTCTTGTTTCTCGTCATGCCTACTTCTTGGAAACTGAGTTTTTAGAAACCCAGATAAGTGGGAGCACAGTAGAACTGGAAGAAATTCCAGAACCTCGAGCTATTACTGAATGCTTAGTGGAACCAGAGGGTTCAAAAGAACAGGACATTCCTACGCCGCTCCGCAGGAGTAGTAGGCAGTCTCATCCGCCCGAGAGATACTACGGTTTTCTCATAGACGGGGATAGAGAGGATTGCATCATAGATTATGATGAGCCTACTAGCTTCCAGCAGGCCGTTCAGAGCGTTGACTCAGTGAAATGGCTGGATGCAATGCGGACCGAAATGGAGTCCATGTACACCAACAAAGTATGGACATTGGACATTGCTCCAGACGGGGTAAAACCCGTAGGATGCAAGTGGTTCTTCAAAAGGAAGATTGGTGTAGATGGACAGGTTGAGACCTATAAAGTTAGACTTGTAGCAAAGGGTTTCCGTCAAAGACCTGGCTTGGACTATGACGAAACCTTTTCTCCAGTGGCTATGCTGAAATCCATTCGGATCCTTCTTGCCATTGCTGCCTTCCACGATTATGAGATCTGGCAAATGGACGTAAAGACCGCTTTTCTAAATGGAAATTTAGAGGAGTGTGTCTATATGGACCAGCCAGAGGGTTTCATTCAGAGTGGGAGCAGCGGAAAGGTGTGCAAGTTGCTTAAGTCTATCTATGGACTAAAGCAGGCATCGCGGAGTTGGAACATCTGTTTTGATGAGACGGTCAAGGAATTTGGCTTTATCAAAAATCCAGATGAACCATGCATCTATTGTAGATTTGTAGCGAGAACTGTAGTATTCCTCATTTTGTACGTGGATGATATTCTCTTAATAGGAAATGACATTCCTATGCTACAATCTGTCAAGGGGTTCTTGTCACACAGGTTCTCCATGAAAGACCTGGGTGATGCCTCATACATCCTGGGGATCCGGATCCATCGTGATAGATCCAAGAGGATATTAGGACTTTCACAGTCCAGGTACATCGACACCATACTGAAGAGATTCAGTATGGAAGATTCCAAGCGCGGTAACCTACCGGCTTGTCATGGGATCACCCTCTCTAAAGAGATGTCTCCCAAGACTGATTTGGAGAGGGATCGCATGTCTATTATACCCTACGCTTCTGCGGTAGGCTCTATAATGTATGCGATGTTGTGTACCAGACCGGATGTAGCTTATGCACTGAGTGTGGTAAGCCGGTATCAGTCAAACCCTGGGGAGAAACACTGGATAGCGGTAAAGAACATTCTCAAGTACCTGAGAAGGACTAAGGAGATGTTCTTGGTGTATGGCGGGAAAGACCTCCAGATCGAGGCCTTTGCTAACTCCAGCTTCCAGAGTGACAAGAATGATTCCAAGTCCATGTCGGGTTTTGTCTTTACCCTCAATGGAGGGGCGGTGTGTTGGAAGAGTTCCAAACAGGAAACCGTTGCAGACTCGACGATGGAAGCGGAATACATCGCTGCATCTGATGCCGCAAAAGAAGCTGTCTGGATGAGGAAGTTCATGAAAGAGCTTCAGGTGGTTCCGTCCATTGTTGATCCAGTACCTCTGTATTGCGACAACAATAGGGCTATAGCTTTAGCGAAGGAACCCAGGTCCCATCAGAGATCCAGACACATCTTAAGGCGGTATCACCTGATCAGGGAGATCGTGGATCGCCAGGAGATCGAGGTTCGGAGAGTCACTTCAGAAGATAACACTGCAGATCCATTCACCAAGGCCTTGCCCCAGACTCAGTTCGAGCGGCTGATCGAGATGATAGGTCTTCGATACGCCAGTACATGGCCTTAGTGCAAGTGGGAGATTTTTAGTGTATATGCCCTAGAGGCCATTACTGTATCATACTAGTTTGTATATTACTTAATGGAAGCTTGGGATATTCACCTTGTATATACAATCTTGCTCAAAATAGTAGTATGCTACTTGGTTTGTTTCTACTTCAATGTGTACATGTGTTTATTTTAGTATATCGCCTATACACATTAGTGGAGCCCTTAGGATCTTTGCTTGATTACCAGCGTTGTGATGGCAGTCACACTAGTGGGGCTGGGTAATCTATAAGCACATCCTTATGCAGGTCCCTGGTCGCAGGACTATCGAGACAGGGCATCGATACTCCGGAGTAGACTAACGCATGCGCTTCTCATCCCAGTGTGGGAGACGATCTTTCCCACAGCCGTCGATACGTCGTACTTGAGATAGTATGCGGGTGCTCGTTGGGTTACGAGTACACTGGACAGGACTCGTCGGGAACTGACTAGTTGGTATTATGCCTATCGTCAGTTATCAGTTCCCAGATGACATGAGTACAGCTTAGTCCGCTGACTTGACACTGTCACTTCGCCTCGAGTGTGTTCCCACTGCACTTTGATTACTACCCTACCACGGCTCAAAGGAGTCGTGCAAACAGGTGGTAGTTGGGTGCAGTCCCGAAGCACTTGGAGGCAGTGACGGTTAGACAGGATTCGTCTCTCCCGGTATTGGGGGTTGACATCGCGCTGTGTCTAGGAGAGCCATTACACGAGTAGTCCCTGGCCAGGGCAAACGAGATATACTGGTAGGCTTCCAGTGTTATCTCAGGGTGTTTTGGGCTTCACTCCGACACGACTTGTACCGCTATTGGGGGACTGATGTTTACCGCCCCCTAGGCCCGCCATGCGATGTATCAGACGAACAGACCGGACTGTATGGAGAATGTCTCATTCAGGCTCAGTAGGAGTTCAGATGGGTTTCACCTCGTCGGTCTTCTTGTCGGCACTACCTGGGGACTGTTACGCACAGCTAGTGCCGCTTGCGGTCTGTGGTTAAACCCACTGCCAGCGTAGTGTCGAGTCTTTAGAGTCCCACACAGAAAGCTTTTCGCCTTTAGGCAAAAGAGTAGAGGTCGCATGGTTTTGCGACAGGTCGCATGGTTTTGCGACAGGGTTCGGTCACATCCGTGCACTTGTGCACGTACAGTGTCCGGACAGTTCACACTAGCGGGCTTTGGTTTAAGCCAGATCCTAGTGTACCTTTTGGGATTGGATTTATCCAGTGTGTATTCGTGTTCCTCGGAACGCGGATGCGGGTGTGTATGCACAGTTGACGGAGAGACAGAGGCAGAGGATTCTCATTAGGGTTGTTGACCGTTGACCGTTGACTATTGACTTTTTGCTCAACCCTAATGAGAATATGATATGTGATTAACAATTATATTAGTTATGTATTATGGTGACATGGTTGTTGACTTGTTGACTTTGTTGACTTGTTGACTTTTGTTGACTTGTTGACTTTGTTGACCGGTTGACTAGGCTTGACTAGTTGACCATCATGATAACCATAGCTATCATTTCATGGCAAAGACTTTTGCTTGCTTGCTCTTTTGTGCAAAATGAGTGCATGAAATGATATGGCTATGGTTGCTTAAACCATCACATAACACTTGATTGATATGTTTTGTTATCATTGTTTTGGATTATGAGAGGGTGAAAGACAAAAGAGAGGCCCATTCTCACTTGACCATTCTCTCTCTTGTTCTTGAGCTCTCATACTCTTGTTCTCACCCTCTTCCTCTTGCTCCCTCTCTTGACTCTTATGGTTCACTTGTCTCATGAGTTGAGAACCAAGAACCATAGATAAAATCCCATACAAACTCTTCTCTACTCACTCTAGTTCACAAGGTTTAGCAAACCGAGTGAACTAGTTTCTTCAAAGTTCGAAGAAGGAGCCAAAGGTTGGAGCTTTCAGGTGGATCTATCTTCGGCGTAAGGAGACGACGGGAAGAAGCCGATCCGGACCACCATCGGAGTTTGAAGACGAAGGAGTTCAAGACAAGCAAGGTATAAACTCCCTAACCGAGTAGTTAACGACTCCTAGTTAGGTTGTTAGTTAGATGTTTAACAAAGATCCGGGTTTTAAGTCCATGTTACCACCTCTATAAAAATCATTTTTTATCAAATTCCGCATGCCCGAAAGTACCGGGAGAGGTAGCATGGACTTACACTCCACACGTACAACTACGATGGCCCCTTATAATGTGACCATACCAGACGCCCATAGCAGAAGGTTCTTTCTGTCCTTATCGTGATTCTTAATCATAGCCATCACTTCTTCGTCTGACGACGACTGTGGGAAAGCAGCCTCTGAGCGTGTATAAGAGAATTAGGGAAGTGAGGCTATATTACCTGAAAATAGGGACAACAAAAAAAACAATCAGCAAAATGTGTGATTTGGTCTTATGGGACTACTAACTAAAAAGCAAGTAGACCCTATGAAATCAAAATTGCAGCTCGTCAATGATGAGACAAAGGGTCCATTGTGAGAATCTAAAAGGATTCTCATTAAGTGAATAGTGGAGTTAAAAACCCTCAATATCTTTGAAAAGCGGTCTTTTTTAAAAAGATAACAACAGATTCAAATCTGTAAAAAGGGTATTAAAACCCTAAAAAGGATAATGCTCAAGAACAAGAAAGGAAATAAAATTCCCAAAAGTTCAAAACTTTTTAGAGCTAAGCTCTATAAGGCAAAATGGAATTAAATTCCTCTAATAATGGGATTAAATCTCAGAAATCCCCATGATGGGAAACAGGTTAAATATATATATATATATATATATATATGACGGAATTAAATTCCAAGACCCTCAAAGATCAGGGTCAATGATAGGGTAAAACCCTACGAAGAGAACCAACAATTCTCAAGAATGCCCATTGATTCAAGACCTATGATCTACCCAAATTTTTTTTAGATCTCTAAGAGATCAGTGCAAGAAAAGAGTCAAGCTCTGTTAAAGATTAAAATCCCAAAACAAGATAAAAAGTTTCCTAAGAGACAAAATTCTGTTCATAATCCTTACCAAAATTCTTATTGGCAGAGTTTAACTCTGATCAGAGGAGTTCTGTGCGTAGAGAGCTATGCTCTGAAAAGAGAATTATATTCTCACGAAAAAATTCAAGGAAGAAGATGAAAAACAGTAATCATCTCAAAGGCCAAACGCCTCATTTATATGACGTGATGAGAGCGGTTCAACTTCTCATTCCCCTAGGCAATCTAACGGTGGTAAAGATGGACAGCGTTGCACTCACGAGCAAGCCACATGAGAGCAACATTAGGGGTATTTGTTCCCTTATAAAAAAAGGAGAGAAAAGGGAAGAGAATTCCCCACGACTTAAGCCTCACGTGTTAAACACGTGAGCGCTTATATACAGAGCATATAAGCGCTGCGACCAAACAATTAAAGACTACATATGCCTCACGTGTTAAACACGTGAGTGTCTATGTGTAAAACATATAAGCACAAAAAACCCATACTAGGGTCACATGTTAAACACGTAAGAACACCCTTTTGAAGTATTAGCTTCAGATAGAGTTAAACTCTATGCATAGAATTAAATTCTATTTTGTATGCAAAGCATATGAGCATTAAGAGTAAATGGCCAAAGGCCAAATTGACTTCACGTGTTAAACGCGTGAGTGCCCATATGCAAGAAATATGGGCGCCAAATGAAAGAAGCTAAATAAGCCTCACGTGTTCAATACGTGAGGGCGCCTCCTTATGTAGAATTAAATTCTACTCTTAGAGAATACCTCCCTGGATTTTTCTAAAAAAAGAAAGATCATCTCTGTTAAACAGAGTGCCGTTGGACCAAAAATCCAAAGGTGATTAAAAAGGTCACCAAATATAGAATTAAATTCTATTGAGGGAAATATATCCCCAATCTCTCTAAATGAGAAGAATATTTTCTGTTAAACAGAAAATGGTTGGAACAAAGATCCAATAAAATGGGAATATATTTCCTCAATCTTTCTAAATATAGAAAGATTGTGCTCTGTTAAACCAAGTATTCTTGGATTAAAAATCCAATGGTGATTAAAAATCACCGTTTGACAGAATAAATTATGTATATGGGAAAATATTTCCCCAATCTTGTTAAAAACAAGAAAACATATTCTGTAAAAACAGAAATAGTTGGATCAAAGATCCAACGGTGGTAAAATTCGCCAAACCAATTTTGAGACCAATTAAATCGATTGGAATCTTTCAATAAGAGATTTTCTCAAAACTAATTAACAAACTTGCCTCTAGTATATAAAGGACCCGAGACTTCAAGTCTCATATAAAGAGAATCCCCCATAAGCTTATACAAAAACATACAAAAGGCTCTAAAAAACAACAGAGATTTTAATTCTCAATAGAAGAAAGAAGATCTCCCTCCTTCAAGACTCTAGGCAAAGAAAAAGGAGAGATCAAAATATCTCTTTTGTCTAGTATAATAGAAACAAGGGTTAACCCTTCATACAAGAACTTAGCTCTTCCTATAATTTGAGATTTGCAAAAACAAATCTCCCTACAAGTTGAGAATTTAATTCTCATCGGGGAGATTCTGTTCTTCAGACTCAAAACCTAGGGGAAAAGAACTAGATTAAAAAAGAAAGAGAAAGAAAAAGAACATATGTTTTGCGAATTTAATTCCTCCAAAATTAGGGTTTAACCCTGCATAAAGAACTTAGTTCTTATAAAAATGAAAAGAAGAACTTAGTTCTCCAATAGATAAAACGATCCAAGATCTTCAAAACAGAAATCTTGATGATCATCAATGACTAAAATGTCATTAACAGAGATTAAAATTTCTATAAAAAAAAAAGAACTTGGCGTCTCACGTGAAACACACGTGAGCAAAATTAGTGCTTAGCACTATTATAGTGCCTCACGTGTTTCCCACATGAGTGTCTAAAACAAAAAAAAGAGCTAAAACGCCTCACGTGCTTCCCACGTGAGCATCCAAAAAAAACAAAGAAAACTCATTTGTGTTGATTGGACAGCCACCAAATAAAGCTGCCCAGCACCCTAAAAATAAAGCAATCACGTGAAATATACGTGAAACAAAAAAAAGAGGCTAAGCGCCTCACGTGCTTCACACGTGAGCGCCAGAACTCTAACCAAGTGCTTAGCACTTCTGTATAGAGAAAAAGAGATGAACAAACAAAACCCGAAATCAATACTCAGCGCTTCACGTGCTTCCCACGTGAGTGTCATACAAAGTGCTTAGCACTCTAAATTCAGTCAAAATGACTAAGTGCTTACCACTGACTGGGCAGCACCCATATCTAAGCGCCTCACATGTTTCACACGTGAGCGCTAGAGCTACAAATAAGTGCTTAGCACTTTCGAACAAAAAAAAGACTGAGCAGACTAAGCCCAAATTGGTTTAACCTCTCTGAAAAGGTTTTCTTACAACTAAGCCCAAATGCTCTGTTGTTGGATCTGAAATAAAAATGATCCTTGAAATTTTGCTAAGTTGATTTTAGTCTCAAATTAGACTAACGTGTCCTTAGTTAAAAATAAATTGGGCCCAAATGGTCATATGATTAAGTTGATCTTATCTCAAACTAGATTAACGGTTCTTAAACCAAACAAAATATTTTTGAACTAAAAGAAAAATATAACTTAAGTTCAAAATCCCAAATCTAAAATATACGAATTTAGACTAATCCGCGCCCTATGGGCGACGACATAAACTAGTCTCCATATACAATCCACGGGCAAGCAAAACAAACAAAAATACAAACAACACAAAGTGAACTGCTGGAGAAGGAGAAAGTGGTTATCGCAACGCGATAACGTAATTAACTGTAGGGGCTTGCGCCTGCAGGGAAGAGCGTCCCCACAATCAAAAACCCCTCACAAACGAGGGAGAATCTGATAAAGTCTGCTACAACGGTCATATCTATCCAAACCTCTGATATACGATGTCATAAATCAACTTGGTATCTTCGGAGAAGTGGATGGATAAGTCCGAATTGTATCTACCCCTAAATTCCGGTAAGACGATCTATCCCAGTTCGTCTCTGTTTTCGGTGGTGAACAGTAGGATGTAACGACCCTGAAATTCCTGTACAAATGTAACTTGTTCAATATATAAAAAGGGATATTTCAGCCTGAATAAGAGTTTTAAGATAAATTTGTTCAATAAAAGCAAGAAGTATCTTGTAGCTCACTGGTTAAGCCTCTCCACTGCTGTTTTTTAGCTTGCAAATTTGAATCTCATCAACGCCAATTATTTTTAATATTTTTCATTTTAACTTTTCGGAACCCAAGACTTGCACGTGCATTATATGGAGAAACAGAAAGTTTTAGAGAAATCAAACAGAGTAAATGAGGAGTTAAGACCAAATAGATCATATGACACAAATCTCGAGACAGATGAGCAAATCTCGACCGCTCGTTTTCTCCCTTCGGCCGATACCGGTGGTTTGGATGAGGCCAATTGCCTCCGTGCTTTGCCTGTGCATCCCTTTGGCTCCCTTTTACTCCTTTTTCCTATTTGTTTTCTCTGAATTAAACCACAGAACTCACACCCTTTCATTTTCCTCTATTAACACAATTAAATTCATTTTTTAATTTTCCATACTCTCATATTTTATCCTATAAATACCACTCCATACCCTAGCTCTCCCCTATTCTGAAATCTATAACAAAAATTCTCCAAAAATTTTCAAGTTCAAAAGGAGTTAAGCTAGTCAAGTGGAGTTAGCTCGATCTAATTTCGTTCTTCTGAAGACCGAAGATATTCTCAACGCTACCACGATTCCACAAAGACCCTTCTCTTTTTTCCTCCCTTCTCAAAGCGTATAAACCCGTAAGTCCTTTTTTTCTTTCCTTAGTTTCATCTCAAACTGTTTCTTAAAACAATATCAATTAAAGTGGAGTTAGATTAAATAAACCTTCCCTAAAAAGTTTTATCACCCTTGCTATATTAAATAATTCATCATAATCTTTCTAACACCACTTTAAATATTATTCATCTCATTTACTTTTGAATTGTTTAAATTTTTGTGCTAAATAAATCATACAACAAAATTACGCAAAAATACCAAGAACCTTACTTAAACCTTTTAACATTATCATGAACATAACTCTAGAAAATTTAGGGGTGACGACCTATCCTACTCACAAACACTATGGTTTCACAGCACAATTTTTTGGTTGATTTTCATTTAAAAGAAACAATTTACATTAAAGTACCCCCACTTTAAAAAAAATACTTTTTATCTCTATTTTTAACCCTTTACAATTACGCCTCTATAACCCTCATAGGGGACCCATTTGCAAATGGTGTGAATTATTGCACGTCCTTGGGACAGCCGAGCGAGATGCAAAACTTCACGGAGAATTCAGTCTCGAAAGGAAATAAAAGTACAATTTTAAAGAGTACGACTTTTAAAACAAATTAAAACGTTGAAAAATTATATAAAATTTTGAATCTGTATTTTCAATGAAAATAAATTGTGAAAACTATATTTTTAAATGAAAGATTAAAATTTTAATAAAACAACATCAAATTTCCAAAAGTAGCATTTTACATTAAAATATCATAAACTTTAAAAATTAGATTTTTACACTATAATACCACAAAATATAAAATACGTTTTTATACAAAAATCTTGACCTTTTAAAACAATATATTTTTATTAAAAACTTATGCGAGGCTTTAGGATGAATTAAAAACCCTCGAGAATTTTAAATGACATTTTTACTAAAATACCCTATAAATCAATATACTAGTATAGGTTACGTATTTAGGTCGTAGATTGATTTGAGTGATATCTTCTCTTATCAGTTGCCTCGGCGTTGCCGGAGATAATGATACACCACTTGCCTCTCCCTAAATATAGATCGTAATCTTAGGGTAGAAATTATCAAATGATAATCGTCTTCAAAAAAGTCACAAATCCTGCCGTCCATGTGCAACGGTTATCGATAATTTTCCAAACTCAAGAATTTACAAGATTAAAACTATTCACAAGATTTAAATCTGAACCAACTATAACTCGAATCCAAACTCAAATCTAAACTTGAACTTAAACTCGAACTCAATCTACTTGAACTAACTTGACTCGACCCAAGATTGCAATTGGTATGACTCACATTCTACTTGACTTACTCGACTACATTATTCGCTTTTGTAATCTATGGTTTCGATCAAGACACGTTATAATAAACCAATAAAATTAAATAAGTCGATACAATAGTTATAATTTATTATACTCGGAGTGTTTGGAATAGTTTCAGGTGTAAATCCAATAGAACTTAACCTACTCGAATTCTATTTACTTGAATCTCAGTCGGGTCGACTCCTCCACAGCTTAGAGTTCCGATGCTAACACATGAAACGGGCCCGTATTTTCTTGCTCCTGGGGCCCCACTCTTGAGCTCATGAATATTTCTACGGGTGCGTTGACATTCATACTTAGAACTTAACGTAAATATAACGACCATATAAAGACCTATATGACATATACACATGTTCATTTCCACATACTTTTTACTTGTCATTTACATTACTTCATAATTATGCTATACTTGCCACTCTTCACTTTTACCCTACCTTTGGGACTTACCGAGCGCTGGTTCGCTGACGGTCATTCCATCCAACTTTGTTTTCTTGGATTGTTCGTCAGATACGGTTGAGACTGAGTAGGTGGACGCCACAGAGGAGGAGTATGATCAGATCGCTGCTCAGGCTTAGATTAGTTTACGTTTTCTTTCATATTTTGTATGCTACCTGTTTAGACATTGCTGTTATTATACTTACTTTTCAGTTTAACTCTTGTATTATAAATATTTCAAGTTTGATTGTAAATAAAGATGTTTGTTGAAAAATTTCAGTCTCCATTTATTTTCACATTATGTATTATTGTTTCAATACGTGTAGTATTTTTATTTAGGAAATGACTTTCTCTAGAAAAATATGTCGCGGGCTTTCCATGTCACCGTTTGCGTCTACTAGGAAGCGGGGCCTAACAACATCGATGTGTTTCGGTCGACGACGAGGTGAAAGAAGATGCTCTGGTTTGGGTTTGGGGCGGCAACGAAGACAAAGATGGTGGCAGTGATGCTCGGTAGAGATGGGTTCGAAGGCGGGGCGATGCAGTCATCGATGATGGCTGTGTCGGGTTTGGTGGTTGGGTGCGAGGGTGAGTAAGCGATGGACTCGGCCACGAACTCGAGCGAAGGGGGTCAGCGGTCACGGGCACGAGCGTGAGGAAAAGGAGAAAAGAAGAAGACGTGGGTTTTTATTTTAGAAGGAGAGAAAGAATTGAGATATATATATATATATATTTATATATATATATATAATTTGGTTTCTTTGCACAAACCCCTTCATAGTAAATTTGTTTAATAGATTTAAAAGTATTTACAATATCTCTTCATATCCTTTATTTAAAGTATCACAATAATATATATAAATTATATATATAGGTACTCTAGTTACATAACTAAGATTAAAATATTAAATGAATTATTAAGTAAGATATTATAAGATTAGCAAACAAACATTACATACTAATAATCATCTATTAACAAACTTAGATAGCCATAATTATACCATATCATGATAAGATCTTGTTTATCGCCGAAAGACGCAACCGGGACGTTAGAATGTCTGGCCTGAATTTTAGGGGCAGATGCTATTTGGTTTTATCCGTCCACCTCTCCGAAAATGCCAAGTTGATTTATGGCACCGTATATCGGAGATTTGGACAGATGTGGCCGTTGTAGCAGACTTCGTCAGATTCCTCCTCATTATGAGGGGTTTTTTATTGTGGGGACACTTTTCCCTGCAGGCGCAAGCCCCTGAAGTTAATTACGTTACCGTATCGCAGTAACTACTTTCTCCGGCTTCAGAAGGTCACTTCGTGTCATATGTGTTTGTTTTATTTTTGGTTGCCCATGGATTGTATACGGAGACTAGTTTATGTTATCGCCCGTAGGGCGTGGATTAGTCCAAATCCGTATTTTCTTAGATTTGGGGTTGGGTTGATTCAAGGATCGTTAACCTCGTTTGAGATTAAGATCAACTTAAATATTTGTTAAGGATACGTTAATCCGATATTGGACTAAGATCTACTTAACGGGGTTCGGGATCATTTTTGATCCAATGAAAGAGAATTTGGGCTCTGTCGTTTTAATTTAAGGACGTTGCGGTCCATTGTTAGTTTAAAAATGTTGTGATCCATATCTAGTTTAAGGATGTTGCGGTCTATAGAATTGTTGGTTGTCGGGACCCGCCACCTCTCTAAACACGTTGAAGAATTACAATGACATATATCAGAGATGTGAGGAGATGTACCCTTGAACCAATGTCAGTTGGGAGATCTGTAGTTGGGTTTGGGAATAAGACCAACTTAGAAAGAATGTGAGCGCATGGGCTCGGTTGATCTGAATTAGGGACTTTTTGTCAACTTGGACTCAGTCCACTTAGTATTGAATAAAGTGTTAAACACTTGTTTGGGCTCGGTCCCTTTTATGTGCAACAATGCAAAGCATTGATATAGGCTCAAACTTTCCCCCCCCCCACCCCATTTCTTTGTTTTTTATGGAGTGTCAAACACCCTTTTATGGTGCTGGGCTTTATTTACAGAGCGCTTTATGTTAAACAACACCCACGTGAGGGGCACGTGGGGCGCTTGGCGTCGGGCGCCAACCACTGAGTGCAGAGCACTCTTTATTTTATTAGCGCCCACGTGAGGGGCATGTGGAGCGCTGGGCGCTGGGCGCCAACCACTAAGTGCAAAGCACTCTTTATTTTATTAGCAGCGCCGACGTGAGGGGTACATAGGGCGCTTGGCGCTGGGCGCCAACCACTGAGTGTAGAGCACTCTTTATTTTATTAGCAGCGCCCATGTGAGGGCCACGTGAGGCGCTCAGCGCTGTTTCCTTCTTTGTGCATTTTTCTGAAGAGTTCAATTCTTTGTTCTTCCCTGGATCTTAAATCCCCAAGAACAAATTCATCCCTGCTAGAATTAAATTCTCATTTGTAGGAGACTTGTCTCATGGATCCCAAATCCAGGGAAAAAACTATGTTATTTTATAAGGGTTAAACCCTTGGGTATGCAGATGAGATACTATGATCTCTATTTACCTTGAAGAAAGTTCTTCTTCTTTCTTCTCTCTGAAAGCTCTTTTTTGCTTGCTCTTCTTTTTTTTTGAACTTGAAGTTTATAGGGGGTTCCTCTGTATAAGACTTGAAGTCTTGGGTCCTTTATATAGTGGAGGCTGATTTATTGATTTAGTTAAGAAAATCTCTCATTGAGAGATCTCTAATTGATTTAGGGATTTTATCCACCGTTGCATCTTTGATCCTAGGCCTTTTGTTTTACAGAAGATATTTTTTTTGTTCTCAACAAGATTGGGAAAATATTTTCCCACACAGAACTTATTCTGTATCTTGGTGATTTTTAATCACTATTGGATCTTTAATCCAACGGTGCTCTATTTTACAGAGATTAACCTTTCTTGTTTAGGAAGATTCGACGAATATTTCCTCAACAGAATTTAATTCTGTAATTTGATGATTTAACATCTTCGTTGGATCTTTGATCCAAGAGTAGAGAACTTTTAGTTCTGGCGTTGGCGTTCTCGTGCTTTGCACGTGAGGCGCTGCCTCAGAGTTTTTAACTATTGGCACTGGCGCTCTCGTGCTTTGCACCTAAGGCGCTGCCTCAGTTCAAATTTTGAACAGAGCCTTGCTCTCTTATTTGGGGGAAACAAATGCCCCCCACCGTTGCGCTCACGTGGCTCACACGTGAGTGCAGCGGTGGCAACCTTTCCACCGTTGGATTATCTTGAAAGTTGGATCGTCTTCCAGTGCCTATAAGTAGGGCCTTTAGCCCTTGAGGTGACTTTTGTTCATCTTCTTCCTTTCTTGTTTCTAAAAATTTAATTCTCCTTTCAGAGCTTAGATCTCTACCCAAGGAAATACCTTTTAGAGTTAGAACTCTGTCCAAATTTGGTAAGGATCGAACCCATTAACAGAACTTTGCTCTTCTCAGATCGTAGATCTTAAAATGGATTTTTAGGGTTACTTAACCCATTAATTAGAACACTGTTCATCTCTATGAAGAACTCTTAGAGTTCATTTTGTAGATCTTAAAGATCCTGGAGTTTTCACTCTGCAAAAAGCTATGTTTTTTTTCTGAAGCCCATCTCTTAGAGATCCACAGACATGATCATGGAGTAGTAAACCTCAATATCTTGGGCATTCCCCTCTGATTTTTAAGGATTCATGGGGGTTTTATTTTTCATTTCCTTATCATTGGGGTTTCTGGAATTTAATTCCATCGCATAAAAAGAATTTAATTCCTTACCGAAGAGCTTAGCTCTGAAAGATCAAAGGGCCCTTCAAGAATTTCATTCCCTGGTGTTCTTGAGCATTTTCATAGGGTTACACAATTTTAAATTTGTTGGGTGTTTTAACAGATTGTTTTCTCTACGGGGATGTCAAGAGTTGTTTAAACTCCCGTGTCTGTTTAATAAGAATTTTCTTGATCAGTTTGATCACTAAACGTTCACTGATTTTTCTTTTCATATACTATGGCCGCTCATCTGTATGATCTCGACGAAATTATTTCTTATGAAGATATTCGCGTCCAAGGCCGCTGCTAAAACCAGGAGTTTACAAATGCCTAATGCGCTGAGGTTATACTTCACTTCGACGTGGACAACGGTCGAATACTTCCTCGTCGTTCCGCTCTTTTGAAGATCATCGAGGGAGCGTTTTGGGAAGCACTTCCTGGATTTTACGAAGCCATGCCGCTTAAGGCACTTGATGATGCCAAAGACAAGGTGCACTCAGTATATCTGATGGGCCTGATCTCGAAGAGGCGGCGAGATAATCTTGTTAATATCTTGCATCAAGTTTTCCAATAGACGACGATAATCTCTGCTTACCAGAGGATGGATGACATCAGCGAGGATCCTGACACTTGCATTCGTAAGAAGGTGCACACGAAAATGGTCAGAAAAGCTAGAAGAATTTTAGATGGCCTTGCTTCTGAATTCCTCGATCCATGTCCCAGATTTAGTGTTTTGCTATTGTAAATATTTTCTTTCGTTTTTGTATAAGTTCTTGGAATATGAATGATAAAATTTTCTTCCCCCTTTTTTTTACATGTATTCTGCATGAAGTGTCATTATACTGTTGTTAGAATTCACATGTTTTGTGCATGAGGCGCTATTGGGGATTTTAATCCTGAACTAGCGTCGGCGCTCATGTGTTATGCACGTGCGGTGCCGTTTTAGTTTTCAAAAGGATCGACGTGGGTGCTCACGTGCCATGAGCGTGAGGCTCTGCTGATGAGGTCGTTTCATCTCCCTACTCTGATTCTAATGAGTCACCTCTTTCACTTCCCATGCTCTCCCCTTTTTCTAGGCCTTAGGAATAGTTCCACCATACACAACATTTTCTGTGCATAGCATTGTATGCTTCCCTTTATAACCTGAAGACGTGCCTTTCTTCCTCTCTTCAAAGAGAAAACCATTTAGACCTTAGGGTGATCATTTTGAGAAACAAACCAAAGGTTATGGCTTGCAACTGCCCCCACGCTCGTCGGAAACCATGGGAGGTGCCCATTAAGGAGATTATTCCTCGCTTTGGCGCACGGCTAGTAGACCCTATTTTTACCGACGCTCAGTGAGACGCGGTGATGTATGAGCTCCTGACTCGTAGGGGCTCTCCTATTCCTATGCACTCCATTTGGCTCCGAATGATCTTTCTATCCGTTCTTGCCGATATCCCCCCTCATCTGGCGGAGATGACTCCGGCGATTCTTGATACGGCAGAGGACAAAATTGAGTATTTCCATGAGGCACACTTAATTACCAAGCCTCTGAAGGATCGTTCGGTTCATTTATTGAGTCAAATAAGAGCTCGGCGGACCGTCATGTTTGCTTTTGTGATGAGCACGGTGCTAACCGGTGGGGAGCAACTCCTCGCGAAAACCGTCGCTTCGACATGTTGGAGAAGGCAGAGACAGAATTGGAGAACTTTGTATTTTGTTTTGTTAACCCCTGTATCTATGATCCCATATTTGGTGATCTTTTCCCTGTAGAGTAGTATATTTAAATCGATGTATTTCTCTAATTATTGACTGTTGAATGCTTTCTATTGAATTTTTCTATTCGTCGTATATTCGTACGTTCATCCCGCCTGTATACATGAGCTTTATACTTTACCCCTAGGAATTTTCTTTAAATGCGAGCGCTATTTTCGTGTTGCCCGCAAATCAGCGCGTTTTGGATACCATTTCCATTTAAGCAGGCATACAGTCGTGAATGCATGCTTAATGGGGTGTACACCAAAGACTCTCCTTATTGCCTTACATAGCACATGGTTTGTGCATGTTTTAGATTGAGTATTGTCGTCGAGTGGAGGCTTGCCTATATGGTCTTGAGTGCATACGTCTTCCTTTTGAGCTCTTGACTGCAAAGACGAGCCTGCGGAGGTTGAGCGAACGGTGCGCCGCCAACCAAGGCCACTCGTGCGTACGAAATTTGGCGAGTGCTTCAAGAAGCTATCATCGAGATGGTCGCTCTTGATAAAGCTGCCATCTTTGCCCGCGAGATGGTTGAAGCTCATAAAGTTGTTGAAAGGGAGCTTGAGAGTCAGCTTGCTTCTTATCGGACTCAACAGGCTCAGGCGGGGACTTATCTCATAGCCATAACGGAGCTTGAGGCCGAGGTCCTGCGGAAGACCGACGAGCTTACGAGCCTGCTGCACCGTCCACCGGCTTAAGCATTTTTTCGTCGTTGTGTATTTTTTTATTCATTTACGAATAGGAATATCTTGTATTCATTTTGATTCATGAATAAAGGACATATTTTATCTCATATTGATGTGTCATTGGCATGTTACTTTAGCAAATGTGGCCCGTAAATGGTATATAATAGTCCATCTTGACCTCCTTGTAGGGTAGCGATGGCTTAGGAAATAGGTTCAGGACTGCTACCTAAGAGTTTTCAACTTTATGGGCCGTGAGGGTCTCATAAAGACTTTTCTCCCTACGATTCGAGAGGATCTCGTAGGTGTAATTTCTCCTTAGGGATCGTGAGGACTCCTAAGTGCGTTTTCTTTTGAGGGTCGCAAGGATCTCGCAAGAGAATTTTCTTTTGTGCGAGTTTAAAGGTTCGTGGGTTGACTTGTTTCCGAGTCGAAGCATTGCTCTGACTATGAGGTCATTGGTTGACTTGTTTCCGAGTCGAAGCATTGCTCCGACGGGGAGGCCATTGGTTGACTTGTTTCCGAGTCGAAGCATTGCTCCGACGGGGAGGTCATTTGTTGACTTGTTTCCGACTCGAAGCATTGCTCCGACGAGGAGGTCATTGGTTGACTTGTTTCCGAGTCGGAGCATTGCTCCGATGGGGAGGTCATTGGTTGACTTGTTTCCGAGTCGGAGCATTGCTCCGACGGGGAGGTCATTGGTTGACTTATTTCCGAGTCGGAGCATTATTCCGGCGGGGAGGTCATTGGTTGACTTGTTTCCTCTTTCTGCGGTGTCGAGAAAGAACGCCGCGTTGATCTTCTGGGATGCAGATTTTGCCGTCGAGATCTGACTCTCCCTTTGACAGAGTCTGTTGGGAAATATGGTTCCCTTTTCGTTTATGCCCATGGATTGTATACAGGGTTCAGTATGGACTTGCCTGTAGGGAAAAAGTTTCATTCTTTCATTTTTTTATTTCTTTCCACGATGCTCTATCATTTCAGCTTTTTATATCGTGAAAGTCGCGATTGCCCAATCATTTCGGCTATTTTTTGCAGTGCCCAATCATTTTGGCTATTTTTCTTTTTACTCGCTGCTTTTTATTACGAGTTGCCCAATCATTTCGGCTATTTTTATATGTATTTTTGGCTCGCTGATTTTGTTGCAAGTATGGACTTGAGATCTGATACCAATCTTAGCATCAGCATCGCTGCGACTGGAATATTACGAGGAAAGAATCATCACTTGCCGTGAAAGGACTTGGAATTTGTTACCGATTTAGGCATCAGTATCGCTACTACTGGAACGTTGCCAAGAGCGAATCATCATTTACCTTCGCCGCTATCGAACAAAGGTGGCTTAGTACACAGGCTTAAGGACCTGAAGACTAAGGCTTTTGACTTCGTGAGCCATAAGGGTCTCATAAAGGTATTTCTCCCTACGAGTCGTAAGGATCTCGTGGGTGTAATTTCTCCTTAGGGGTCATGAGGGCTCCTAAGTGCATTTTCTCTTGAGAGTCGTAAGGATCTCACAAGAGCATTTTCTCCTTACAAATCGAGAGGACCTATAAGTGTTGTTCACCAAATAGGGGAATTTCACATCATTGGTGGAACTGGGCGAGGGAACGGTTATTTATGCCCGTGGATTGTATACAAGGGTCAATATTGACCACCTGTAGGACGGTTTGGAGGATATGATGGCTTAAGAACGGGTTCGGGTCCCTGTATCTTAAGACTTTTGAATCCTGTGAGCCGTGAGGGTCTCATAGGGGGGAAATTCTCCTTACAAATCGTGAGGATCTCATAAGTGTAATTTCTCCTTAGGGATCATGAAGATTCCTAAGTGTTTTTCTCCCTTATGAGTCATAAGGATCTCACACGGGTATTTTCTCCTTACAAGGTCGAGAGGACCCTGTAAGTGCACAGGAAATTTTTTACGAGTCTGCGCCCTTTTGGGTTTTCACAAACTCACCGGTAGCCCTGCTGTTTTTACTCATGGAACACTTTCGGGTTTTCATCTGTGCCCATTTCGCTTATGGATGTACCGTTTTTTTTTTGCCGCGTTAGCCTAAGAATGATGCGGTTCGTAGTAGTTTAAGGACGTTACAGTCCATAGCTAGTTTCAGGACATTGCGGTCCATTGATAGTTTTCTGCGGTGAAGTTTTACCGAATAGCACTTACAAAGTTTGGTACTCAGAAAGACAGTGAGCGGACACAACCGTCGTCATCTATCATTAACCTGGGCTGTGACTCATCAGGCGTAGTATTTCTTAAGGAATCGGCCGTTTATTGGCCGGAAGGGTCTTTCGCTATGCATATCCATGAGCAAGTAAGCCCCACCTTGGTAAACTTTGTCTATGATGTACGAGTCCTCATAGTTTGGCACGAATTTCTCCTGTTTGGCACGATTGGGGATCATAGGTCTTTTGACAACTAGTACGAGTTCGCCTTGGCAGAACGATCTTGGCCTAGTCAATTTTTCGTTCGAGCGTGTTATATTTGCTTTGTAAAACTCCAAGTTTTGCTGCGCCATGAGACAAGTTTCATCGAGGGTGTCTAGCTCTTCAAGCCGAAAATGAGCATTCTCTTCATCTGTTAGCTCGTACTGAACCGCCACTCGTAGAGAGGGTAGCTCTATCTCAAGGGGGAGTACCGCTTCTGTACCGAATACCAACGCGAATTTGTATTTGTGGCCGTTTTGAACGTGGTCCGATAAGCCCAGTGAGCTTTATGTAGTCTTTCGTGCCAGTCCTTTTTGTTTCTGGACACCGTCTTCTTTATGATCTTTGTCAAGGTCTTGTTGAAAGCCTCGGCTAGACCGTTAGCTCGGGGATTATAGACCGAAGAGTATCTCCGGTCTATATTATGTTGCTGTGCGAAACAGCTGATTTTGTGACTTCTATAGGCCGGCCCATTATCAGAGATAATCCGTCGCGAAGTGTCGAACCGATAGATGACGTGTGTCTTGAAGAAATGGAGGATGTTCTCCATATTCACTTCTCTTAGCGGTACTGCTTCTGCCGATTTAGAGAAACAATCAGTTGTCGCTAATATGAACCGATGTCCTTTGGATGATGTTAGTTCGATAGACCCAATTATATTGGTTCCCCACATTTCAAATGGCCAGCTAGCCACTATTGGGTGTAGCGGATTTGGATGCTGGTGGATGAAGTCCTTATGAATTTGGCACGAATGGCACTGCTTCACGTATTCGAGGCAGTCCTAAATCATCGTAGGCCAATAGTAGCCCATTCTTTTGATCTTTAGCTTCATTTTTGGCCTGGCTTGATGAGAACCACAGAGTCCGTCGTGGGTTTCTTGAATGACTCTCCTCGCTTCTTCCGGTCCCAGGCATCTCAGCCACAGAGAGTCGAACGATCTCTTATATTGAGTATCATTGACGAAGGAGAAAGACAGAGCTCGTTTCATGAGCTGATGTCTTGAGGATGCATCTTCAGGTGTTTGACGGGATTTGAAGTAGACTATAAAGACTTCTCTCCAATCCTTAGCCCTTTCTTGGTCCTCTATTTATAGGGTTGTTTGCTTGGTCACTTCCTTTTCTTCAGACGACTCCGGAGATATTTCTATTAAGCAAGAACCCAACAGCTTTATACAATGATCCTTACGTCATCGAGGTTTTCATCAGCCAGTTCTTTAGCGAGTTTGGCTAATGTGTCCGCTTTGCTATTTTCTGTACACGGTATGATTTCCAGGGCGTAGGAGGGAATTTGAGTTAGTAACTGTTGCACTCTGTTGCCATATTTTACCAACTCTGGCTTGCACATCTGATAGTCACCGTTTACTTGGCTAACGACCAGCTGGGAGTCTCCGTATATGAGAAGGTTTTCGATTCCCATGTCGACAGCGATCTCAAGACCTGCTATTAAAGCCTCATATTCTGCTTCATTGTTTGTCCTCGGCTCTGTTAAGGAAAAGGCAAAGCGCATTATCCCTCCTTGCGGAGTCACGAAGATTAGGGCTACCCCAGATTTGATTATGGAGGTGTTGTGCTGTCGCTTCTTCACGGAAGATGATTCGTTGAAATAGAGTTCCCATCAGGTATCACTCCCTCCTTTCTCCCCGTTGATCATGTCAAACGCGTGCTCGTCTGGCAGTTCGCAATTTAAAGGTGAGTCGCCAGGTATCGGATGCTCAACGAGGAAGTCGGCGATGACTTATCCTTTCACTGCCTTGAGGGATCGATAAATTATCGAGAACTCCATCAAGAGGAGGGCCTATTTAGCGAGTTGTCCTGTTAGTATGGATCTTGACATCAAATACTTTAGAGGATCCACTTTTGATATGAGATGGACCTCATGCGCCAAAGCATAGTATCTGAGCTTCGTTATCGTGAAGATTAACGCCAGGCAGTGTTTTTCGATAGGGGAGTAGTTGTTTTCTGCCCCCATGAGAACTCGACTCAAATAGTAGAGGGCTCTCACTTTTCCTTGGTCGTTCTCCTGTGCCTATTGCGTGCCCAAAGAACCTTCAAGGACGGTTGTGTACAGGATGAGGGGCTTTCCCTTGACCGGAGCGGTCAATACCGGCGGATTCTGCAGGTATTGCTTGATTTCGTCGAGTGTGTTGGGGTCAAAATTTACACCCCGGTTAACCAAGTCGAAATCAAAGTCAACCCCAAGCCAAGTGGGCCCAAGCCCAGGTCAAGTGGGCCAATGCCCGGGTCGAGCCCGAACATGAAGTCGCCGGCCTCTCCCATGCCAAAATAAAAAATTTTGTAATAAATAATTTTGGTGTATTTCTTTTATTTTATTTTGAATAAATGTAAGAAAAATGGGCATAAAGCCAAATTTTGTAAAACCCATGGCTCATGTGCAAAAGAAATGAGCATGTGAGGTATGGGATAGACAAAATGCCATTTTGTATAGCCCAAGGGGCTATATGTAAAGTGTGTAGCCTATAAAGGCAAAGATAATGAAAATATCTTAACAACTTTTTTTCTCTCTCTCAAAAAATTAGGGTCTGTGCTCCTTCTCCTTCCTCAAGGTTCTAAAACCTTCTTCCCCTTTTCAAATTAAATCAAGAGTTTAACTCTTTCTTTTCTAAAATTAAATAGTTTTTCACCATCAAACCCATGAAGGGGAACTCGGATCTTGCATCAGATCTCAAAAAGGGGAGAATTTGAATCTCACCCTCCCTTTCCTCCAAGATCCGGCCAACAAAGAGGAGGAAGAAGGAGACCCAATTTCGAAAATCCCACTTTGGAAAAGATCCAAGACTCAAGAGAAGATCCAAGATTTAAGAGAGAAGAACCTCTGATGATTTTTAGGGAGTTCAACTCCAAGACCCAAATCCAGATCCTTTAGGAGTTTAACTCCAAATCTAAATCTTTTGAAGTTTAACTCCACTCAAAATCCTATTTTGGAGTTTAACTCCTATTTCCGGGAGTAAAAAACTCTTCTTTTCACCGCGCCCAAATGCCCACATGCCCACGTACCGGACACGTGATGCGCCACCACCCAAAGCGGTAGCGCCAGCGCCCAAGCGCCTACGTGCCGGACACATGAGGCGCTAGCGCCCATTTACCGGACACGTGAGGCGCTAGCGTCAGCGCCCACATGCCGGACACGTGAGGCGCTAGCGCCGAAGCGCCCACGTGCCGGACACGTGAGGCGCTAGCGCCCAGCGCCCCAAGCGCCCACGTGCCGGGCACGTGAGGCGCTAGCGCCCAGTGCCAGCGTGCTAGGCACATGAGGAGCTGGCGCTCACGTGTCTTTTGGACACAATTTTTCCCTCATTTTACATGTACTCCACACTAAAAATACCTCCCCCGTTAGAAAAAATTTCTAACGGGGCGCTGTCCCGCACCCCGCAAGGGGGCTGCTAGCCCCCTAGACCCCCAACCTACTATCCGAGTAGCAGGACCCCCGTAAAAACTCTACGGGGCCCCCGATATATCCAAAACCCCTTCAAAACACAACACTGCACATTGAGTTTGTTTGCCTGTCAATCAGAGGTTTTCTCGCTCCAAAGGCTGGGGGTAATTAACGACAGCTTAGTCCGCGGCTGCCGGAGATTCGGATCCCCACAATCAATAAACCCCAGCCTACCCTAGGCAGGGGGAATCTGTAATGTGACTGACAAGCGCGCACGTATTCCCAACTCAATGGGGTGACGAAAAACACCCTACAGATTCTGGCACGCCCTGTAGGACGTTTCTTTCCTCCCATATCTCGGGTTAAGCGTTCATGCGAACTCATTTAACATATATGCCGATGTTTGTACTCAAATAATTTCCTTTTTTCGTGCAGTAATCAAATTTCAACGACGATGTTTTCTAAGATGAATTCAGCCTCCGACGTGACCTCGATCTCGTACGTGGTCAAGATCAATGCCCGTGTAGTTCTCCCTGCCAGTCTCAGCCGTCAATGGGAGGAGCTACCATGTCAATTTGGTTCTGTCATCATCTACCCTGCTGGAAGCGCTCATCTGGCGGAGATCCCGACAAACCAAGCAGCCAAACCTACCTCAAGAGGCAGGAGGTCGAATGTTGTGGTCGACAAGGCTTCCCACCCTAAATGCAAATCTGTATTCAAATGGCTCTCCACTGTTCCGACTGGGAGCAAGGCCGTCAACACCAATGGAGCCATAAAGCATCTCCAGCAAGCTCAGGTGGTGCTCTTGACAATCGCGCGAATGGGCATCTTCTCTGGCCTCTCTGTCAATCGGTCTACGGCGTCTTCCCAAAGAGCCGAAGTCTGCCAAGTGCTTAAAACAGAAAAGTTAAGGCAGAAGCGGCTCAGGTATCGAGCCAACAAAAGGGCCAGGACTCCGTCCAAGTGGAATCTTGTGAGATTCCAAGAGCAGAGTCACCCTGCGACGACGGCTGAATTGGCCGTAAAAATCAGCAATTCCTTTGAACCTCTGAAGTGGGTTCAGAAAAATGCCATGACCGCCAGAATCAAGAAGACAGCGGTCCGAACGTTGCTATAAAGAAACGTGTCCCGGCCCCAACAGAAAAAGTATGACACTATCTCTTCAAGAGTCTATCAGGCGCTCTGTGCCGCGCGAAAATAGCGTGGCAAAACCAAAAAGGAAGCGTCGGCACCATCCAAGAATCCGGCCAGGCCAGCCGCCTTCAGTCGACTGCCCGTTACCGAAACAGGAGGGTCAAGACAGCGATCCGTGAAATCAGCCGCAGATAATAAAAAGATGGCTAGATATGTTATCCATACGGTCTATATGGCTGGCGGGCACCCCAGCGACAACCTTCGCAGCAAAAGCAAGGATGGGGCCACCATATCCTAAATCCAATCTGGCTTGAATGTGGATGCCGCTTCCCAAGGACAGCCGTCTCTGTTGGATGATGAAAACCCTCTCGATGAGGATGATAGGCAGAAAGATCCCTCAGTCTATGTAGAGTCAAGCTCGGACAGAGAGGAAGAGCCGACTTTCCGCCCCAGGACCGCGGAGCAAGAGCTGCTTCAAGAGCTTCGAAAACAGATCAGGAGCAAAGATAAAGAGATGGCCAAACTCTATTCGAAAATTGACGACCTAACGAACGTTGTGATGCAGCTCACGGCTCAAATTGCTCGAGCGCCTCCCAATCAAGCACAAGTCTCTACTCATGAGCCGGATCAGGACAACCCGAAGCAACCAATGCCTCTTCCTTTGGGTCCAAGATTGGTCGAGCCGCACGAAAGCCGGCCACATTCCGCTTCTGAGGACGCCTTAGCCCAAGATAGCACTATCCCGCTAACACAAGATTGGATAATGGATTTGGTCACCAGCAAGGTTAAAACATTGGTGGCCGAAGCCGAAGCTCAAAAAGAAATTAGCAGTAGTGGGTGGCCATATCCCGCACAGTACGATCTGATCGAGTTCCCGAGTGACTACGTCATTCCTAAGTTCGGAAGATTTGACGGGACGGGAAACGCAAATCAGCACGTCGCTCACTTTAAAGCATCTTGCGGAAATACAGGGGGAAATGATGCACTCCATCTTCGTCAGTTTGTCAACAGCCTGACTGGTGTTGCTTTCGACTGGTACGCGAGTATACTAGACGGGTCCGTCACTACTTTTGCCCAAATGGAGTCTCTGTTTCGGCAAAGATTCATGAGCGTTAGTGACAAAATCTCCATTGCTGACCTCGTGAGTAGCAAGCCTGGGAAAAACGAAAGCAACACAGACTTTATTTCCCGATAGCGCAACCTCACTGTCAAGTGTGAACCGCCGCTAGAGCAGGACCAAACCGTCAGCCTCCTCATTGGGAACCTCAGCAATTGGATGGTCCCATTCTTGTGTACAGCAGGCTTCAAGACGTTTCAGGAGCTAACCAAGAAAGTACAAATGCTGGAACGCTCGAAGCAAGAGCCCATCCCGGACTCTCAGAAAGACAAGACTTGGAAAAGCAAGAGGAACGACAACCGTAGAAGCGGGAATTCCAGCAATACCAATGTCCTCAATGCGTCTGACAAGGAAGAAAAGCGAAGGGCAGGCGAATCCAAAACCAACCGGTCTCGAAAGCCAGTGCTGGGAGGAGAAGGGCATTCCCTAGAAGAGAAAAAGAACAAGGTTTACTCTTTCAGGAGGGACAAGGTCCGAAAGATATTCAAAGATGCCCTGAACAATGGTCTACAATTGCCGGAGTCGAAAAGACCTCATGAAGAAAAAATGACCGACAATCCTCTATATTGCCCGTACCACCGGGTAATGAGTCATGCAATCGAGAATTGCTATATCTTCAAAGATTGGGTTGAGAAGCAGTACAAGACCGGAGAGATCGAGCTGTCCAAGAGTGTGTTGGTGAACAATCAAGTTGCAACCACCAATTTTATACAAACGGAAGCTTAAGCCATCTAGGAGCAGACAGTTGAACCCGCTGTCTTGAGAAATGAATCCGACTCACCGCAGCCCCCTTGGAGTAAGCACATATCTAATAAGACGAAGAAGATGCTAAAGCTACTTCAGAAAGTGCCCAGGACGGAATGGGAAGGGCAAAAGAAGCCTACCATTCCAGCTGCCAATGCGGCACCATCAGGCTCAAAATCTAAAAAGCTCAAGAAGAAGAAAAGTGCAGCTCGGCGTGAAAAAGAGTCTGCAGGGAGATCGACCATTCAAAAATATATCGATTCTCTCGAAGACTATGAACAGAAGGAAAGAACTCTGATTCAATTGAAAGAGTTCCTCCCTATAGAAGCGGTTGAAATTCTGGAGGAGTTAGAGGAAGACTCCAATGAAGAGATCCCTATAGTAACCTGCTACGCCATCCATCTTGGCAGCGACTCTGAGGAGGAGCTCTGTTTTCTCGAAGAGGACGAGGAGCTCGCCATAAAGGCCAACCAAATCCAACTCAGAAGCGGCAGAGCTCTGCCGCCAAATCAGGGCAATGCCCCAAAAGGAAATGAAAAACATATAGCTAATGAGGAAGATGGCAGAGAACCGGCTAATGAAAACTCAAGTTCTTTCTCAGTGTACTATAATGTCTTGGCTCATCTCCGAAAGATTCCATCTCTCCAAAGCATCTACGATGCCTTGGTCCTATCTAAAGAGCTTAGAGATGTTCTCATTCACGCTCTACAAAACCCTGAGCGGTATCATGCTCACTTTGCGGAAATTAATATGAAAGAAGCCCAGTACGCTCTGCATGCCGCCGCAGTCACGTTTAAGGACGAAGACTTGCTACTGGGAATGGCTGGGCATAATCGGCCACTTTACATGACCGGGTACAGCGACGGAGATCGGATTAATTGCATATTGATTGATCCGGGATCCTCAGTGAACATCATGAACTTGCAGAATCTGAAGAGTTTGTCAATGGACGTCCGACACCTATCAAGGGAAAGGATTATCATTCAAGGCTTCAATCAAAACTGCCAGCAAGTTCTGGGTCTATAGATTTGCCAATCAAATTTGGGGATCTGCAAACTGAAGCTAAGATATACGTGATCGACGCTGACACGTCCTATAAAATTCTCTTGGGGCGGTCGTGGCTCCACGATTACGGTATCATTTCGTCAACTCTCCATCGATGCATGAAGTATACTAAAAATGGCGAAGAAAGACGCATTGATAGACTCATCCAGCCGTTCGGTGTGCATGAAGTCCGATATGAAGATTCTCGGTACTTTGTGAACCACCAAAATACTAAGCCACAACTGACTGAGGACAGAGCGGCCCCAAAACTCAAAAGCAAATCTGAGCTAACTGTCACTTTTAAAAGCAAAAAACCCCAAGTGCTCCCGCATTTCAGTAATGACACTGATGAGTCCGACGCTGGAAGTCCATCTTTCCGTAAAACTTGCCCTCGTTTCGGTAGCGATACGGAAGAATCTGATACTGAAGGTCCATCTAGCAGCAAAGTTCGCCCTCATCTTGGCAGCGACACTGAAAAGTTAGAGGAAGAGGACCTGCCTTGCAACAGCTGTGCGGATTGGACCCCCATGCAACAAGCGAAACTACGAGAGACCTTCGAAATTACAGAAGGGTCCCTAGTTGTCACTGTTGGATATATATGCCCTAGAGGCCTTCATTGTATAGGATGGTAGGGATATGTATGTACATGACAATTTTGCTTGATATGATAGTACGCTATTTGGTTTGTTTTTATCTTAACGTATGATATATTTTACTTTGTATTTATATACATGTTGATAAAGCCCGTAGGGTATTTGCCTGACTACCGGCATTGTGATGGCAGTCATACTTATGGGAGCTGGATAGTCAACAGACACACCCTTAAATGTCCCTAGTCGCAGGAGTATTGAGACTGGGCATCGATACTCCAGAGTAGGCTAGTGTATACATATCTAGACCTTGACGAGGGGTGATGGATTGGTCCCGCAGCCATTAGTGATGTGCACCTAAGATTGTATATAGATGCTCATTGAGTGTGAGTACACCGGACAGGACTCGCCGAGAACTGACTAGATGGTATTATACCTAGCGTCAGATAACAGTTCTTAGGTGACATGTGTGCAGATAGTCTGTCGACTTAAGGTCGTCATTTGTCTCATGTGAGTTCTCACTGTGCTTTGATTACTACCCTACCATGGCTCAAAGGAGTCGTGCAAACAGGTTTTAGTTGGGTACAGTCTCGAGCCACATGGAGGCAGTGAGCGACTGTTAGGGATTCGTCTCTCCCGGTACAGGGAGTCGATATCGCACTGTGATCGGTTGGTCATTACCATAAGTCCCTGGCCAGGGCTGATTGAGAATTACTGGTGGACTGACCAGTAGATTCTCGGATGGTCTTGAGCCATACCAGCATGACTTGTATGGTTGTTAGGGGTCTGACATTCACCACCTCCCTAGACCATACATGCGATACTCTCAGACGAACAGACCGGACTGCACGGATATTGTCACGGACAGGCTTAGTAGGGGTTACGGACGAGTTCGCTCGTCGACCTCCTTTTCGACACGTACCTGGGTTGCCGTTACGTACAGCTAGTGCCACTGACGGACTTGTGGTTAAACCCACTGCTAGCGTACTGTCGAGTCTTTAGAGTCCCACACAGAGGGTTTCCCTAGATCAGGCGAGACGATGTAGACGCCGTATGGTCTTACGGCAGGGTTTCGATCACATTCATGTACTGGCTACTCGAATGACGATCGGACGGATAATACTGGTAGGCTTTGGTTTAAGCCGGATACTAGTATTGTAGTATTGGATTATACTGATCTCAGTGTATCCGTATTTTTTGGAATACGGATACGGGTATGAAAATACGGAAAAAGGGTATTCTTGTAAATTCACAAGATTGACCTTCTAGAAGGAGACACCTCATTATTGTTTTATTCTTTTTCATTAAAGAATTAATGAGGTGGAAATTAGGAGAGTTATGAGGCATGGGTTGAAAGCATGGCTAAGCATTTGTTTATTCACTTTGGAGTTACTATTCAAGTAAGGTTGTAATTTATGAGATTAAATAATTCCATGGTTGAATTATTATCAAAATACTTAGCCATTCTAACAATTCATTTTCTTATCATTCTCACAAAAACTTTCTCTCTCCTAGGTTTTTTTTCTCTCCTTCTTCCTCAAGCTCATACACTTGTATGTGTTGCAAAACAATGAGCTATGAGATCAACTAGCCCAATACACACTCTCTCTACATCCACTTAGTAATCTCTCCTAGCATGTTAGATCACTAAGGTATCTCATGGAGGTTGAAGCTTGATCATAGGCCCCTCGGGTGGATCCATCTTTGACGCAAAGGAGACCGGCAACCGAACTCTTCCAAGACCTAGAAGAAGCCAAAGGAAGGAGCTTGAACCAAGGAGCAAGGAGCAACTTGAAGACCCGAAGGACTAGGAACGAGGGTATAACTCCTTTACATAGTAGTTAGCTCTGTCTCTTAGTTTAGTTTTGTTAGTTAAGGTTTAATCAAGATCCTAAAGTGGGAAAAAGTTCATGATGCAAAGCAAAAACTAGTTTCTTTTGAGGTGAGAAAACCGTTTTTAAAGTATTCCGCCTCCCCGTGACCCGTGGGGTGTGCATCATGGACTTACACTGGTACCAAAGCCATATTAAACCTTATTTAATTTGTTAGAAAAGTGTTAGAAATTCGATCGCCGGAAAAACCCGAAAATCGCATCTGAAAAAGCATGTTTCTGTCGATTTTAAAAACTGGTCTAAATTTTTTTTCAGAGAGCTTAAAAATTCGTGCAGGCTTTTTTAAGAACACAGAAAAAATTTGGAGTTGTAAATCGGTTAGACCGCCGCGGATCCGCGGCGGAACCATGCGTTCTGCCGCCGATCCGCGGCCGAGTCGACTCCGATTCCTTCCAAACTTTTTCTGTTATTCTTATTTTCTGGAATTGTGAATTTTGGGATATTTTGTTTCTGCCCAGATATTTTGTGTACTGTGTTAAACTGGGGGTAGATTCAAAATTGCTTAATCGATCGAAATTCTAATTGCTTTAGATAATCGGTTCTTCTGTAATGCTTTATGTGTTTTGAAACGTCCGCTAATCACTATACGACGATTAGTGGGGGTTGCATATATCTGTGATGATTGGTTTGTGTATATGAATTTATTGGATTGTTGTGATGAATAGCCGGGGGTGTGAGACGGGTGTTTTCTTTTCTTTCATTCAATGTAATTTGTAAAATTGATGAAATTGATGTAATATTATTTTTGCGGGGCACATCCGTGATGAGGTTGTAGCCACCGTTGTATTATTTTTTTACTGTTTTTGCTCCTAGGATAGACCCAAGGAGGGGTGCACAAACTACCGGGCATTTTGAAGTGCTTAGTGGCCTACTCACGTTGTTGAGGGAGACTGCTTCACTTCTGGTACTTGGCGGGTAGTTTACCGCACCCATAGGGGTCTAGGGTGGGGTTTTGGCTATTCATCACGACCGTGGAACCCGTCCTTCATTATGGGCTTAAATGAAGTGCGGAATTTCTAGTATATCCAATATGTTCATCTGTGATCTGGAATGCCTATTATTGCGTGCGACGAATGGATATATCTATATATGATATTTATTAGGCGTTGCTTATGTTTTACACCCGCGCTAGTCCAGCCCCCGCTCTGTCGTTAGTTAAGTAACCTAACGGGTAATGATGGGGCCCAGTGGCGAATGCGGATGGTATAAGCGTACGTTGTATTTTTATTGTTTTCTGCAATGGTAGGATTAAATGATGGGACAACATTAATTCATTAATGCAAACAAAATAAACCTAAACTAAATCGTTGGAACAATTTCAAAACCACTCGGTTTTCTTCAAAAATCAAATTTTAAATGCGGAGCATAAACCACTCCTTTTAAAAAGCTATCATGGTTCCTTCGATCATATCAAGTTCATTACGTTAACGGTTTCGCCAAAAACCAGCCGTAACCCTCCGTCGTTTCAAATAAACAGCACATCGTATTCATGCTATGTTTGTTGGCCTACGTCAAGGCATAGTGTATGGTAGCAATGTGTTGCTTATTTGTTGCACAGATAGATGCATTAGTTTAGGACAGTCATACAGCCTTGTTGGCCTACGTCAAGGGCAAGTACGGATGGATCTAAATTAATCAGGACAACGACGGGTAGAACTTGACTTGCATCTTATGATTTGTTGGCCTACGTCAAGGTCATAAGAGCTTGGGGTAAAAATCATATCGGGAGTTTCAAACATAAAGGAAACTTGCAGATTTAGCATACCTTCTGGAGTGTGGTGACTAGAGTGGCTTCCATCTAGGGCATCATACGATGAGAGTTGGATCCTGATCCCACTGATGAGCAGGATTACTCTCGGGAGATTTTCTCACTTAACAATCAATGTTATAAACCAAGTAGGTGTCTAGAAAGATGTTAGTGGGGCTACGCCTCCAGGGAAAAGAGGTTACATAATTAAGGAACTTCGCGAAAGCGTTGGAAAACCTCCCTAGAAGTACCAACACTGGCCTGGCTGAAAGGTTAAGCAAGTATTGTGACGTGCGATTAATCCTGACTAATTCTTCTTTCAGGGTTTGAAAAAGGATTTGAGGAAACAGTGGGAGCCATCCTGTTTAGATAAACTAATAAACCAATCTAAAACTTGCAAGAGCATATGCTGAGTGTTTCTTTTCTCTCTCTCTCTCTCTGGCAGCTACCATGACAAGACTAAAACTATTACTTGAAAAAAATACAATGCCCGGGCCAAAGTATAAAGATTGGCTAAGGAACGTCAACATTGCACTGACTTTTGAAAAAGTTGCATATGTTACCACCGCTGTTCCTCCCCTATCCCGGGACCAGATTCCTCAGTTGCGGACAAGGAGGTTCGCAAAACCTGGGATCTAGACTGTGAGAGAGCTAAGTGTATCGTGCTGGCGTCCATAAACAATGAACTCCAGAAATAGCACGAGAACATGGATATTATGTCCATCTTTCTCCATTGCAAGGATATGTATGGAGAGCACTCCCGTATCGCGAGGTACGAGACCTCAAGGAAACTGTTCCAGATGAGGTTAGCTCCAGGATCACCTGTAGGAGAGCACGTCCTGAAAATGATCAGCCTCATTGAGGAACTCGCAAATCTGGGATGCGTGCTAGAGAATGAGTTGTACATCGACTTGATTTTGCATTCCCTTCTCCACACCTTCTCTCAGTTCGTGCTGAACTTCAACATGCACGAAATGGAAGCTGATCTTCTAAAGCTCCTCAACATGTTGAGGGTAGCAGAAACCTCCTTGAAAAAGGAGAAGACCCCCATTTTGTATGTTGGCCAATCATCCTCTTCTAAATCTAAAGCGAAAGCTAAAGGGAAGAAGAAGATGAAAGCCACCAAACCGAAAGGCGGGGTCAAGAAGGTGCAGGGAACGAACAAGACAGGAAGGGTGAAGGCGGACAGGAACGAATGCTACTATTGTCACAAGCAAGGGCACTGGAAGAAAGATTGCATGGCTTTCAAAGCCAAAGACATGAAGCAAGCTGCTGCTTCTGCTTCAGGTGTGTTTGTAATCGAAAATTGTCTTTCAGTAAACTCTATATCATGGGTACTTGATACCGGTTCTGGTTCTCACATCTGTAATTCTTTGCAGGCTCTGAGAAACCATAGAGCACTGAAGACAGGTGATATGACTCTCCGGATGGGAAATGGAATGCACGTAGATGCTGTTGAAATGGGGGAATATCACCTGGGGTTGACTAGTGGGCACATTTTGGTGTTGTACAGCTGTTTTTGTATTCCCAGTGTGCTGTGTAATATTATATCAGTATCTTTGTTATCTAATGAAGGATATAATTTTGCGCTTGAAAGAAATGTCATGAACATTCTCCTAAATCAAGAAATGATTGGGTTTGGCACACTGGAAAACAGCATATACATACTTAATCAACCTCAAGTTTTCAATATTCAAAACACGCTGAAAAGAAAGGCTCCAGATTCAAACCAAGCCTTCCTATGGCATTGTAGACTTGGTCATATAAACAAAACAAGGTTGTCTAAGTTACATAAAGATGGATATTTAGATCCGTTTGAATATTCATCGTATGCAACTTGTCAATCATGTCAAAGGAAAGATGACCAAAAATCCGTTCACCGGACATGGAGAAAGAGCCACGGAACTCTTGGGACTTGTACACGGCGATGTATGTGGTCCGATGTCTACGCATGCACGAAGCGGTCACTCCTACTTCATAACTTTTACTGATGATTTCTTGAGGTATGGACATGTGTTTTTAATGAAGCATAAATCCGAGGATTTTGAGAAGTTTAAGGAGTATAAAAATGAAGTGGAGAAACAGACTGGTAAAAGCATCAAGACACTTCGATCTGATCGAGGTGGAGAATACTTAAGTACCAGTTTCCTTGAATGCTTAAAAGAGAATGGAATTCTCTCTCAGCTTACTCCACCTTATACACCTCAGCATAATGGTGTATCAGAAAGGATGAATCGCACGCTATTGGACATGATGCGTTCAATGATGAGTAGTGCTGAGTTGCCACTTTCCTTCTGGGGTTTAGCGCTAGAATCAGCAGCATACCTATTGAATAGAGTTCCGACTAAGCCTGTGACTACCACTCCATATGAAATGTGGAGCGGGAAGAGACCATGTCTCAAGTATATCAAGATATGAGGGTGTCCAGCATATGTTAAAAAGCATAATCCGGACAAGCTCGAGGCACGATCGGTTTTGTGCAAGTTTGTGGGATACCCCAAGCATTCAAGGGGATATATCGTCTACCACACTGAAGAAAAAAGTTGTTTTTCGCTCGCCACATTGTCTTCTTAGAGAGCGAATTTCTTGCAAAAGAAATTAGTGGGAGCGCGATAGAGCTGGAAGAAATTTCAGAACCTCAAACTACTGCCGAGGACTTAGTAGAACCTCAGGTTTCAATAGAGCCCGACGAACCAACGCCGCTCCGCAGATCTGGTAGGCTTTCTCATCCTCCTGAAAGATACTATAGGTTTCTTATAGATGGGGATCGAGAGGATTGCATCATCGATGATGATGAGCCTACTAATTTTCAGCAGGCTGTCACGAGTAAAGACTCGGTGAAGTGGCTGGATGCTATGAGATCCAAAATAGAATCTATGTACACCAATAAAGTATGAACTTTAGAAGTTGCTCCTCCTGGGGTGAAACCAGTTGGATGCAAATGGACAAGTGGAAACCTATAAAGCTAGACTCGTTGCAAAAGGTTTTCGTCAAAGACCAGGATTGGACTATGATGAAACCTTTTCCCAAGTAGCTATGCTTAAATCCATTCGGATCCTGCTTGCCATTGCTGCCTTCCATGACTATGAAATCTGGCAGATGGACGTAAAAACAGCTTTTCTAAATGGACATTTAGAAGAAAGTGTTTATATGGATCAACCAGAAGGTTTCTTAAACAGTGAGAGCAGCGGAAAGGTGTGCAAGTTACTTAAATCCATTTATGAATTAAAGCAAGTATCGCGGAGTTGGAACATCTGCTTTGATGAGACGGTCAAAGAATTTGATTTTATCAAAAATGTAGATGAACCATGGATTTATAGGAAGATTGTAGAAGGTGCAGTAGTCTTACTCGTTTTGTACATCGACGACATACTACTGATAGGGAATGATGTCCCTATGCTACAATCAGGAAAGCTCTTCTTGTCACAGAAATTCTCCATGAAAGACTTGGGAGATGCATCATACATTCTGGGCATTAAGATCTATCGTGATAGATCCAAAAGGATGTTGGGACTTTCACAGTCCGGGTATATTGACACTATACTAAAGAGATTTAGTATGGAAGATTCCAAGCGCGGTAATTTACCCGCTTGTCACGGGATCACCCTCTCCAAAGAGATGTCTCCAAAGACTGATGAAGAGAGGGCTCGCATGGGCATTATACGCTACGCTTCGGCGGTAAGATCCATAATGTATGCGATGTTATGTACCAGACCAGATGTAGCTTACGCACTTAGTGTGGTAAGCAGGTATCAGTCTGACCCAGGTAAGAAGCATTGGATAGTGGTAAAGAACATTCTTAAGTACCTGAGAAGGACTAATGAGATATTCTTGGTTTACGGTAATGGGGACCTACAGGTCGAGGCCTTTACCGACTCCAGCTTCCAAAGTGACAAAGATGACTCTAAATCCGTTTCGGGTTTTGTGTTTACCCTCAATGGAGGGGCGGTATGTTGGAGGAGTTCCAAACAAGATACCATCGCAGACTCAACTATGGAGGCTGAGTATATAGCTGCTAACGATGCCGCGAAAGAGGCTGTCTGGATGAAGAAGTTAATCTCTGAACTTCAGGTGGTTTCGTCCATTGCCAATCCAATACCCTTGTATTGTGATAACAATGGAGCTGTAGCATTAGCGAAGGAACCAAGGTCCCATCAGAAATCCAGGCATATCTTGAGGCGGTATCACCTAATCAGGAAGATCGTGGATCGCCGGAAGATCGTGGATCGCCGGGAGATCGAGGTGTGGAGAGTGGACACAAAAGACAACACGGCAGATCCATTCACTAAGGCCATCCCTCAAGTCCAGTTCGAGAGGCTGTTTGAGATGTTGGGCATGCGGTACGCCAGCAACTGGATCTAGTGCAAACAGTGGGTACTCATTGCGCCAATTACAGGCCTTAGTGCAAGTGGGAGATTGTTATATATGCCCTAGAGGCCTTCATTGTATAGGATACTAGGGATATGTATGTACATGACAATCTTGCTTGATATGATAGTACGCTATTTGGTTTGTCTTTATCTTAACGTGTGATTTATTTTACTTTGTATTTATATACATGTTGATAAAGCCCGTAGGGTGTTTGCCTGACTACCGGCGTTGTGATGGCAGTCATACTTGTGGGAGCTGGATAGTCAACAGGCACACCTTTAAATATCCCCAGTCGCAGGAGTATCGAGACTGGGCATCGATGCTCCAGAGTAGACTAGTGTATACATATGTAGACCCTGACGAGGGGCGATGGATTGGTCCCGTAGCCATTGGTGATGTGCACCTAAGATTGTATACAGATGCTCACTGAGTGTGAGTACACCGGACAGGACTCACCGAGAACTGACTAGATGGTATTATACCTAGCGTCAGATAACAGTTCTCAGGTGACATGTGTGCAGATAGTCTGTCGACTTAAGGTCGTCATTTGTCTCGTGTGAGTTCCCACTGTGCTTTGATTACTAACCTACCACGGCTCAAAGGAGTCGTGCAAACAGGTTTTAGTTGGGTACAGTCCCGAGCCACATGGAGGCAGTGAGCGACTGTTAGGGATACGTCTCTCCCGGTATAGGGAGTCGATATCGCACTGTGATCGGTTGGTCATTACCATAAGTCCCTGGCCATGGCTGATTGAGAATTACTGGTGGACTGACCAGAAGATTCTCGGATGGTCTTGAGCCATACCAGCACGACTTGTACGGTTGTTAGGGGTCTGACGTTCACCACTTCTCTAGACCATACATGCGATACTCTCAGACGAACAGACCGGACTGCACGGATATTGTCACGGACAGGCTCAGTAGGGGTTACGGAAGAGTTCGCTCGTCGACCACCTTTTCGACACGTACCTGGGTTGCCGTTACGTACAGCTAGTGCCACTGATGGACTTGTGGTTAAACCCACTGCCAGCGTACTGTCGAGTCTTTAGAGTCCCACACAGAGGGTTTCCCTGGATCAGGCGAGACGATGTAGACGCCGTATGGTCTTACGGCAGGGTTTCGATCACATTCGTGTACTGGCTACTCGAATGACGATCGGACGGATAATACTGGTAGACTTTGGTTTAAGCCGGATACTAGTATTGCAGTATTGTATTATACTGATTTCAGTGTATCCGTATTTTTCGGAATACGGATACGGGTATGAAAATACGGAAAAAGGGCATTCTTGTAAATTCACAAGATTGACCTTCTAGAAGGAGACACCTCATTATTATTTTATTCTTTTTCATTAAAGAATTAATGAGGTGGAAATTAGGAGAGCTATGAGGCATGGGTTGAAAGCATGGCTAAGCATTTGTTTATTCACTTTGGAGTTACTATTCAAGTAAGGTTGTGATTTGTGAGATTAAATAATTCCATGGTTGAATTATTGTCAAAATACTTAGCCATTCTCACAACCCATTTTCTTATCATTCTCACAAAAGCTTTCTCTCTCCTAGGTTTTTCTTCTCTCCTTCTTCCTCAAACTCATACACTTGCATGTGTTGCAAAACAATGAGCTATGAGATCAACTAGTCCAATACACACTCTCTCTACATCCACTTAGTAATCTCTCCTAGCAAGTTAGATCACTAAGGTATCTCATGGAGGTTGAAGCTTGATCATAGGCCCCTCGGGTGGATCCATCTTCGACGAAAAGGAGACCGGCAACCGAACTCTTCCAAGACCTAGAAGAAGCCAAAGGAAGGAGCTTGAACTAAGGAGCAAGGAGCAACTTGATGACCCGAAGGACTAGGAACGAGGGTATAACTCCTTTACATAGTAGTTAGCTCTCTCTCTTAGTTTAGTTTTGTTAGTTAAGGTTTAATCAAGATCCTAAAGTGGGAAAAAGTTCATGATGCAAAGCAAAAACTAGTTTCTTCTGAGGTGAGAAAACCGTTTTTAAAATATTCCGCCTCCCCGCAACCCGTGGGGTGTGCATCATGGACTTATAGTCACAAGGGTGCCGGAGCAGATGTGCAAAGAGCTTGATGCATTGTCAATCTCTACCGTGGACCAGCTGAAAAAATTTTACGTTCCCGGAAGAAAAAATGGATAGAAGGGCATCCTATTTTATGGATTAAATCCTGTTGTGCACCCGGACAATTTGTCTGTCGCGTGCCTTCACTATGAGAGAGGCATAAGAGCCGTCCTCAATCCTAGATACTATGCGCCCAAGATGCAGGAATATTTCAAAAGGTGGGGATGCCGGTTATATCAAACGGAGTCCGAAGCAAAGTTTTATAAAGGGCTATGGCATCCGCCTTAGGTCCGAGCACTCATCGATGGACGAATTCCAGATAGACGGGGCATAGGTTTCATCCAGCCTGATTCCAAGGCTTGCTACATGATCCAGATTGGTGAAGCCAGCAAAAGATCAAATGATGATGACGAGCTAGCCGAGCCAGAAGAAGCTCCTCAAGAGCTTGAAGACGGCGGACAAGCAACCTTTGACGAGCTAACCGAGATTGACTTAGGAACGCCCGATAATCCAAGGCTAACCTACATCAGCTCACTCTTGTCAGAGGAAATGAAAGAGCAGATAATTGCCCTACTGCATGAGTTCGTCGACTGCTTCACGTGGACGTACAAAGAAATGCCTGGCCTTTCCCGTGAAGTGGTCGTGCATAAGCTGGCTTTATCCCCTGATGCTAAGCCAGTCAAACAAGCTCCTTGAAGAATGAGAAGGGAACTGGAAGAAAAGGTCATTGAGGAAACCAAGAAACTCATCGATGTCGGCTTCATTAGGAAAGAGAAATATGCGGACTGGATCGCATGCATAATCCCAGTGAAGATGTCACACCCCGCTTACCAAAATACGGAATGCGAGGGATTGACAAGGTCAGCCATGCTCCTACGGTCGAGATAATATCTCTCCGTAGTCACACTTCGGCTTCTAGCTTTACGTGGTAATCAGTAAACAACGCACAGGTAATGAGAAATGCAGTAATTGAAACAAAACAGATACAAGGAACTAACCTAATGGAGATCAAAGAGTATAGCTCTGGATAGCTGATCAAGATGTCCGCGATGAACGTCTGGTCCTGGTCCAAGCTAGATCCACTTCTCACTCTGAGCATGCATACTCAGGTCGTCAGAGCGACGCGATAGCAATATATATATATATATATATATATGCAAGTGGTAACTCGTACAGTAATAATGAATATATAACAGTAAATCAAGATAGTAAAGATGTGACCATGAAGTAGCCAATGCGGGTGTCTAAAAGAGCAGGTGAACAGTAAAGCAGTAAAATAGTATGTCAGGTATGTCGATTCAGTAATCCATGCATGTCAATGTCACTATCCCTATCTGTCTCTAAGTCTCGCTGTACAGGTCACTAAACCTATCGTTAGTCCAAGTGTGAGAGTCAACCACTCGTGAGTATCCTCCACCCATGGGTAGGACCCAAGGGCAAGGGAACACGGGCCCGGGTAGCTCGCTAATAATCAGTGATATCCCTGTATATCTCCATATATCTCCATATGTGCCGGAATGGGACTCCCGAGAATCTGTTGAACTCACACTCAAACTACCCCACACCCCGTGGTCTACATCAAACGCCAAACATAAACTCAAATACCAGCCGGTCCATGACGAGTCTACGCGAGAACTGAAGACAGGGTCTCCATCAAGCATGTCTCGACTGATACCCAAGATCAATGGACGGTGTTTGGTGCCTTACCCGTGACACCCATACAAGTGCTTCCATAATTGTCCCATACCAATTATAGTCATACTTATACACGTCCCACAGACGTCGACAATGCAATACATCAATAAGGTTCACTGATTGTGTACAAGTACGTGTCACTTTCACTTATCCATTCATGCTCAAACACTAACGTACTTACCACAATCACCACTAATACCTAACACTGGGTAATGCACATGATCACTAGGTTATCAATGCAATGACATATATATAATGTGATGAGAATACGATAATTCAGGCATGATTAAGAAGTCATAAGTCGGTGTCCTACCACTTACATAATTTATCATAAATCCTACGTGCAATATTTAGCGAAACAATAAAAAGGGGGTAAGCAGTATGTCTAAATATCTATCCATCAAAATTAGTTTCACGTTAATCGGGTTTCAGGATCACTACATATGGCCATTTCATTTTAAACGTTCACTGCTGGAAATCCGGTTTCAGAATCAGAAGTCCGTTTCGTAACGCATTTTAATCCCAGTTGGGATCGGAATTTAGTGACACTACAGTTGAATGAAATTTAGGGTTTTCAATGAGATTTCTAACGCACTAGACGGACTCTCAATCACATCTCTACGTCAGAAGTTACGCACTGTTCAACACTAGGGTATCAGTTCTGGTTCTGTTTGGGACTGCTATACGTCCCGATCTTTTAAATTGCAGTTTAAATAGTAAACGATGATAAAAAGGTGTGAAATCACTTGCGTTATCTAGCTAACAGATTCATCTTCAAAAAAGTGTAGGGTTCTGCAACATACAAGTTCAGGCGACAAGGTAGTGAGAATTACGAAATAGACACCAACAGCCGGAGCTGCTCTGGACTGCAGTCCAGAGCCGCTCTCCGAACCAATTCTCGTCATACTTTCAGTACAGGCTGCTCTGGACTGCAGTCCAGAGCCGCTCTCCGAACCAATTCTCGTCATACTTTCAGTACAGAAACAATTAAGAACTTGCATAGGGTTACAGGTCGACGAGTCGGTTTCGATTTGAGCCCTCGAACGCCTCATTTCAATATGTACACACTAAATTGTGATTTTAACAAATTTCAGGTGCGGGAAATTCCCAGTTTTTACGGGTGTAACTGGGGATGTTCGTTTAAGCCATTGACGATTGTATTTTTCAGTGAAATTTCTACACGGTGCTCATTACCACACGGGCCAGAATATGCAATCGAGTTCTGTCACATTAAATGAAGGTTTTCATTTGGATCTTGCATCCAACACTTATGTTATATAAGGTTTCACGAAACGTAAACGTGGAATTTATAGTATTATGAATTGTAACGGATATAATATAGCATGCAGCAAGTAGGGTACTTTCCTGGAGACGCTTTGGCAACGCACGGCAGCGGCAGCGGCACGAACGCGACACACGCGCGGCACAGCAACGACGATTCCGGCATGGCACAACAGTGACAAAAGTCTCGATCTTGGCTCGAGCTTGTCGGAGTTGGAGGCTCAGTGTTGCTGGCGACGATCTGCAGCGACGTGGCGGTGCAGGGAGTGCTGACGGCGATGGTCCAAGGAGCTCCGGCAAAGGTGGAAGCCGGCGACAGAGGGCGTGTAAGGAGTTCGGGTGGGTTTGCAGTTGGTTGTCGGTGGTGTTCAAGATGGTCACTGGGGGTTGCTCGAGAGGGATGGTGAGGTGGTCGGTCGGTGAAGTTTCTGGTGTTGGAGGCGGCGGCTTGTCGGCAATGGCGGTGTAGCAGGTGGCCGGAGCAGAGGTGTCGAGAGAGTTGGAGCTCGAGTGTGCAGTGTGGGGGAATGGTGTCTGGAGAAGGTGAGGAGAGGGTGCAGAGGGTTGTGCGGTGGTGGAAGGGAGGAGATGGTCGGCGGGTGGTAGTGGTTTCGGCCGACGATGGATCTCCGGTGGAGATGGCTTGAGCTCGGTGGCGGCTGAAGGTGCAGGGGAGACTCGGCGAGACAGTAAGGGGAGAGGTGGTGGTTTGGGTTTGTGAGAGGGAGTGAGGGAGTCGACGAGGAGGTTTTCGTCGTCGTCGTCGTCGGGGAGGTGAGCGGGGTTGAGAGCTCGGTGGTTTTCAGAGAGAGGAGAGGAGTGAGTTGGAGAGTGCGAGGGAGAGAGGAGTTGGAGACGCGGAGTGGTTTGAGGGGCTCGAGAGGGTGCGCGGCGTGGGCGACGAGCACGGAGGTGGGGGCGACGAGGCGACGTGGGTACGCGCTGAAAAAGAGCGGGAAAAAAGTTTACATTGGGGGAGAAGAAGTAAAGAAGCGGGTCGGGTAGAGAGTTAGGCGGGCATGGCTTTGGGCTGGGCCAGGAATTTTTTTTTTTATGTTTTAATTTAATTGAATTTCCCTTGGGCTGAGGAGGTCGTTGGGCCGGCGACTTTTGAACAAATTCGAAGAAAAATGAGAGTGGGCCGGAGGAAGAGCTTGGGCCAGGGACAAATAAAGAATTTTAGTGTTGGGCTGGAGGGAAAGGACGAAGGAAATGGGGCCGGGAAAATAAAGAATTTTATTATTTACTTTCTTTGGTGTTTGGGCTAAGGTTTTAAAATAGGGAAATTATATTTTATTTTATCTTGGTTTGGAGTTAAATAAGAATGGGAATGAATCTTGGGGAACATAAATAGGAAGTTGGACCGGGTTTTAGGGTAAAATAAAAGGGAGAAAACCAAAAATGGTTTTAGATAAATCAGGGTTATAAAGGGTTTAGGAAAAGAAAATGTGAAGGGGAAAAAGATTAGGAAAAGAGTTTGAAGAATTGGGAAGGGAGTGGGCTGAGATATACAGTAAAAGGGATTGGGTTTTGGTTTTGGGGTTTAAAAGCAATAAAATAATTATAAATAAAATAAATAAATTTTGTAAGTAATACTTTATGAAGAATACGGACATTGGTATACAAAAAGAGCTGGGTATTACAGAAGAAGAAAAATGGGCAGATCCGAGTTTGTGTCGATTTCAGGGACTTCAACAAGGCATGTCCTAAAGACGACTTTCCCCTACCAATCATGGAAATGATGGTCGATGACACCTCAAATTACGAGCTGTTCACCTTTATAGATGGCTCGTCTGGATATAATCAGATCAAGATGTCGCCTGAGGATGAGAAACACACAGCATTTCGAACCCCGATCAGAATATACTGCTACAAAGTGATGTCGTTCGGACTGAAGAACGCAGGTGCTACATATCAAAGGGCAATGACCAATATCTTTGATGACATAATCCATAAATTCGTCGAATGCTATGTTGATGATCTGGTCGTCAAGACTAAAACCAAGGCCGATCACATCCAAGATCTTAGGACCGTTCTCACTAGACTGAGGGAATACGATCGGAAGATGAATCCTCTGAAGTGCGCTTTTGTTGTGTCATCGAGAAAATTCCTGGGCTTTATAGTCCGACATCGGGGGATCGAATTTGACCCATCTAAGATAAAGGCTATCATGGAGATGCCCCCTCCAAAGAGTTTGACGCAGTTAAGATCTTTTCAAGGCAAGCTTGCTTATATACGAATGTTTATCTCAAATTTATCGGGGAGATGTAGGCCCTTCTCAAAGCTCATGAAGAAAGGAGCTCCTTTTGTCTGGGACGCCGAATGTCAAGAAGCATACGAAAGCATCAAACAGTACTTGTTGCACCCTCCAGTGCTGGCCGCTCCCATTCCAAATAAATCGCAAATTCTCTACTCTGCCGCGCTAGATGAATCACTCGGTGCGCTCCTTACCCAGAACAACGAGGAGGGAAAAGAAAATGCCCTCTACTACCTCAGTCGAACTCTAGTCGGGATGGAACATAACTATTCCCCGATCGAAAAGCAATGCCTGGCTCTGATATTCACTGGGAAGAAGCTGAGGCACTATCTGCTTGCTCATCGGGTTATGTTGATCTCCAAGGTCGAACTGCTCAAACACTTAATGACCAAGGCAAGCCTAGCTGGCAGAATGGCAAGATGGGCTGTCATGCTACTTGAGTTTGACATAGTTTATACTCCTCAGAAAGCAGTAAAAAGGCAAGCCCTCGCCGACTTCCTTGTTACTCATCCCATACCAGAAAGGTCGCCGCTTAATTGCGAGTTACCCAACGAACAAGTGCTACACCTCAAGGATGACGAGCTATGTTGGGAGCTCTACTTCGATGGAGCCTCATCAATGAGGAGCTCCGGCAAATCAAGCATCCCGCAGATAAAAGCAGGGATAGGATTGGTGTTCATCACGCCATCGATGGAAACCCTACGACGTTCTTTCGCTCTCACCGAGCCTCGCACAAACAATGAGGCTGGGTATAAAGCTCTGATAGCTGGTTTGGAGCTCGCTATAGAAATGGAAATCCTTCAGCTACGAGTTTATGGTGATTCCCAGCTTGTTATCAACAAAGTAAGTGGTGACTATAAGCTATACAAACCCGAGTTAGCTCGGTATAGAAGCCGAGTGGTGGGACTCATGAAACGGTTCACTCACATTGAACTAATGAGAGTCCCTAAAGCGTTGAACGGAAAAGCCCACATACTCGCTCGCCTAGCTAAAGAGCTGGCTGATCCTGACATGGACAAAATTCTAATCACAGTCAGAAGCCAGCAAATTATGCCTTCAGCCTCTTTGCGTAAAGAAGAAAGCGTAGAACAAGAGAACAATCCTACCGAAGAAGTTTCGATCATCCAAGACGAGCCCGATTGGAGAGAACCCTTCATAGAGTACCTCCGATACGACAAGCTGCCCAAAGGAAAATCTGCGAGGATTCAGCTAAAGAAGAGAGCTCTTCGATACGTGTTTGTAAATGACACGCTATACCGCAGGTCATATGACCAACTCTGGCTCAGGTGTCTATCATTGGCCGAAGCCCAAAAGGTCATGAAAGAAGTTCACTCGGGCGTCTGCGTGGCTCACCAGTCCGACCCTAAAATGCGGCTTCAGATCAAACGGCTTGGATATTACTGGCCTACCATAATAAGGGGTTGCAAAGAGCATTCAAAGAAATGCCATCTCTGCCAAATTCACGGTGATTTCATTCACAAGCATCCTAATCCGTTGCATCCTACAGTGGCGTCGTGGCCTTTCGAAGTTTGGGGCACCGACATTGTTGGCCTAATTGATCCTCCGTCATCCAAAGGCCACCGGTTCATATTGGCCGCAACTGACTATTTCTCCAGATGGGCTGAAGCTATCCCGCTAAAAGAAGTCAAGACAGAAGATATTCTGACGTTCTTCTAGCATAATATTCTATACCGCTTCGGTATACCAAGAAGAATCATATCTGACAATGGGCCTTCTTTCAAGAGCTTCAAACTCTCAAGGTTCGCTACTCAACACAAGATAGACTGGAGATATTCCTCCATCTATAATTCAAGGGCCAATGGGTTGGCCGAAACCTTCAATAAAACTCTGTGCAAGCTCCTGAGGAAAAATGCTTCAGCCAACAAGAGAGACTGAAATCTCAAACTTCATAAGGCGTTGTGAGCATATGTACCACGCACCGCACTCCAACTCGGTCCACTCCATACTCATTACTCTTCAGAGTGGAGGCGATCCTCCCCCTCGAAGTCAAAGTTCTAAGCTTAAGAATGGCCGTCCAGCATGAGTTGACGGAAGAGGAAAACATGCTTCTTCGTCTCGACGAACTTGACACCCTCAAAGAAAAGAGGCTCGTGGTACAGCAAAATCTGGAGCTATCTCGAGCCCAAATGTCATGGGCCTATGACAAGATGACCCGTCTCCGCGCTTTCAAGAAAGGTGAATTGGTGTTGGTCCTCAAAAGGTCGATCATCCCCAATCGACATGCAAAAGGAAAATTCGAGCCAAACTGGGAAGGACCATACGTCATCGAGAAAGTGTTTGATGGAGGATCCTACCAGCTGATAAATACCGAGGGAGAAAGGCCTATGCCACCTATCAATGGACGATATCTCAAGAAATATTATGCATGAATGCTCCATGTCGTAAGCGAATTGAGCACACCAGCCCTACGGTTTGGATCATGCATCCTGTAAAACCGTATACAATCCACGGGCGTAAACAACCCCTATCTCTCCCAAGTCCTGCCGGAGAGACTACTTTTAAAGTCCCACCGGTGCAAAAAAAAAAAAGAAAAAGAAAAAACGGTATGTCCACAAGCAAAACGGGCACGTATGAAAACCCGAAAGGGCTCCGTGAGTAAAAACAGTAGGACTGCCGGCGAGTTTGTGAAAACCCGAAAGGGTGCAAACTCGTGAAAAGAGATAAAATACACTCGCAAAGTCCTCTCGACCTTGTGAGGAGAAAATCCCTGCGTGAGATCCTTACGACTCACAAAAGAGCAACACACTTAGGAATCCCTACGATTCCTAGGGAGAAAATACACCTGCGAGATCCTCTCAACTCGTTGGGAGAAAGTGCTTTTATGAGATCCTTACGGCTCATAAAATTGATAAACCATAGGTAATAGAGATCTAAACCTGTCTCCTAAGCCATCGCTCCCCAACGGGAAATGGCAAATGATGAGTCGCTCCTGGTGTTATGCTTCAGTGTTAGCGGTGCTGATGCCGACCCAAAAACCAAATCCCAAGTCCTCCCAGGGCAAATGATGAGTTGCTCCTGGAATTATTCCAGTGCAGTAATGCTGATGCCAAACAAGATCCAAATTCCAAGTCCCCAAACGGCGAATGATGAGTCGCTTCTGATATCATATTCCAGTGCAGCGATGCAGACGCCAACCAAAATCTAATCTCCCAAAATTCTCCCAGCCCTACGGTTGGTCCCCAAGTTGACTACCATATACAATCCACGGGCTTAAATAATTCTCATCATACCCATGCCCGACCGCAATCATCAGTTACGCAGCTAGTCTCCGCCCTTGGAATTATACTCCATTTGGGAAGACCCATTCATGTGTCCACACGATACATGAGGAGAACAAACTTACGGGATCCTCACGACTCGTAAGAAAACATCTTCCTGGGATCCTTACGACTCACGAAGGAAAAACACACTTGGGAGTCCCCACAACTCCTACGGAGAAAGTACACCTACGAGATCCTTTCGACTCATAGGGAGAAAATGCTTTTATGGGACCCTTACAGCTCATAAAATTGAAAAGTCTTAGTTGATAGGGACCTAAACCTGTCTCCTAAACCATCGCTCCCCAACAGGGAAAGGCAAATGATGAATTGCTCCTGGCACCTGTGCTTCAGTGTTAGCAACGCTGATGCCGACCTTAACCCCAAAATTCCAAACTTTCGATCCAATAGACCCCTAAGTATTTAAACTGGAAACAAATGACCTCTAAGTCGTTAAACTGGGAACAGATGACCCCTAAGTCTTTAAACTGGGAACAGATGACCCCTAAGTCGTTAAACTAGAAACCGATGACCCCTAAGTCTTTAAACAGGGAACAAATGATCCCTAAGTCGTTAAACTTGAAATAGATGACCCCTAAGTCTTTAAACTAGGAACATATGACCCCTAAGTCGTTAAAACTAGGAACAGATGACCCCTAAGTCGTTAAACTGGGAACGAGGGAAATCCTCTCATGGCAAATGATGATTCGCTCCTGGTACCATATTCCAGTGTAGTGATGTTGATGTCAACCCAATTTATATCAAATCAGCAAGACAACCAACGACCTCCCTCGCGGAATCAAGCTCCACCTCGGAAACAAGTCGAATCCTGACACCGTAGAAAGCAGGGCAAGTTAAATCCAATCCCTGACACAGCAAGAAGCAGAGCAAGTCAAATCAAGCACCGACTGTCCAAGTCGCAAAAAAGGCAGCACTGTTCATATCAGATTTTTGCATTTTTATACCGCCCATTCTTAATCACATTGCATATAGGTAGGTACTCTTGACCCGTGTTTGCTAAATAATTGCAGGTTACAGGTTCTCAGTTCTAAGCAGTGAAATTCATGAAAAAGCGCAACAAATTCGGGACTTCCGCCAACCACAGATAAATACGGGTATCTGCTCACTATCCGTATGATGATGCATACCAGTTCAATGGACAAAATGGCAAATCATTGGTCATTTTTATGCACAAAGTACAAGGGCGGCACAAGATCCAAGACTTCTACGCGGAGCTCAAGAAAATCAAGGCAAAAAGTCCACATCAATTCACCTTTTTGAACTGCTGGAAATCTGGAAGAAAAAGGAAGAGTTTATGAGAAACCAAGTGTACCAAACAAAAGAGAAGAGCAACATGAAGAAACCCAGAAAAAACGACAAGGCAACTCTACCAAACGGCCACGGAACCGCGTCCAACATGGCACATATGCGGCGGATCCGCAGCCGAGTCAACTCATTGTTGACTCAGTTTTTTAGGGTAGCTTTGTAACTTCATTTTAGGCCAGATTGTATCCCTAGGGTTTCAGTTGCCTGCCTATAAATAGCCCAGTGCAAAGCCATGTGAAGTGTGTTTTTCTTTGTATTAGATTTTAGGATTAGATTTTGTAGTTCTTCTTTCTCTTTTTATCTTTCTCCATTAAAACTTATAGTGAGCTTTATGAGTGATGAATAAAAGAAGAGTTATTTTCTTTAACATGCTTGTCTTGTTATTGTGTTTAATTATATTTGCTTGTAATTTTCATTTGCTAATCTAGTTGTTGTTATTCGTTGTTTGCTTTCTTTCTTCTTCTATTTTTCTTTATCCTTACAACAATGATGCATAAGTATGATCCTTGCCAAAGTGAGGTCTCAAATAGCTGGTTGTGATTTTCTAACCCTTTTCTTTCTATCTTCCTCCATTGTTTTATTTTCTTTTTCTTTTGTAATGGGTGAGTAGTTTCTCATTTGTTAGGGTAGGATAAGGAAAGTTTGAGAGAAGGAAATCTCTCTCACACTTTTCTTTGCCCAATATCTTAAATTGGACTCCCATTAATTGAACCACAATCCTCTCCCTACGGCACCCTATCCTATATGATAGCAGTAATTCCTTAGCGAGACCGGTTGAGGTTGAATTAACCGGAGGTTAAGGCTAAGAGCCAAGAACGGATGGACAAGGACTAAAAGGAAAAAACTAAGCGTTGGGAAGCCTAGCTTATCCTCGCAAGTTTCCTTCCTAGTCGTGCTAATCCCCGTTGTTGCTGATTACCGTAACACCGATATTAAGAGTGGCAACGAAGAAAGTGAGTGACTCCTAACTCAAACTAACCTAATCCCAACCCTAACAAGCTCTCTTTATACATATTTCAGCACATAGTTAATCTCAAACAAACCTGGACATTTGGACTTAACTCGTTAAAACACATAAAAAAAGATTCTCATCTCTCTGTGGACCGACCCGTACTCAACCGGCTAGCTACCAAGCGAAACCGTTTTGATTGCGGTAATTAACTAAGCACGCAAAAACTCTAACAATCAAATGGCACTGTTGCCGGGGAGACGGTAGTTTATTTCTTTGTGTAATTTCGGGTTAATTTGTGAATATACATATAACCAAAAACACAAAAAAATATATATTGTAAAAATCATCTTGTTATTTTTGATTCGTTTTTGTGCAAGTGTGCAGGATAGGAAGAAGGTCAAGTTCAGTGCCAAAATCGTGGGGAGTTTGATCCATATCTCGCGGCTACACCACTGCGGATCAAGACGGAACTACGGTCTACTGTAAGATTCTGGAGCAAACTTGGTGACCGAATAAAGATTCGGCGCAAGGAATCCTGCACAAAAACAGTTTTATTAGAGAGGGGAAGAGAGTTTGTGCAAAGAATGCTACAGAAAGAAGAGTTCAGTGGAGTTCAGAGGATGGGAGAAGAGAAATGGGATACTCACAGAGAGTTTTTGGGTGCTGACGTTACCCTTTGACCGCGGTTCCGCGGTCAAACTGGTGCTTCTGCCGCGGTTCCACGGCTGTTCAGGAAGTTGATGGCTTCAAATTTGTTCCCTGTGCTGATTTGGTTCTCCTCTTCCTGTTTAGAGCCCCTGAATCTTGATTTGGTCACTGAGTTTACTCCAGAATTTTACAGTAGACCGTGGTTCCGTCTTGATCTGCTGCGGTGTGGCCGTGGGATATGGGTCGAACTCCCCACGACTTTGGCACTGAACTTGACATTCTTCCTATCCTGCACACTTGCACAAAAACGAATCAAAAATAAAAAGATGATTTTTACAATATTTTTTTTTGTGTTTTTGGTTATATGTATATTCACAAACTAACCCGAAATTATACAAAGAAATAAACTACCGTCTTCCCGGCAACGGCGCCATTTGATTGTTAGAGTTTTTGCGTGCTTAGTTAATTACCGCAATCAAGACGGTTTCGCTTGGTAGCTATCCGGTTGAGTACGGGTCGGTCCATAGAGAGATGAGAATCTTTTCCTATGTATTTTAACGAGTTAAGTCCAAATGTCCAGGTTTGTTTGATATTAACTATGTGCTGAAATATATATAAAGAGAGCTTGTTAGGGTTGGGATTAGGCTAGTTTGAGTCAGGAGTCGCTCACTTCCTTCGTTGCCACTCTTAATATCGGTGTTGCGGTAATCGACAACAACGGGGATTAGCACGACTAGGTGTTAGTGTATATGCCCTAGGGGCCATTATTGTATCATACTAGTTTGTATATTACTTAATGAAAGCTTGGGATATTCACATGTATATAACAGTTTTGCTAAACATGGTAGTATGCTACTTGGTTTTTCTATCTTAATATGTGAGTATACGTATTGATAGAGCTCTTAGGATCTTGCTTGACTACCAGCGTTGTGATGGCAGTCACACTAGTGGGGGCTGGGTAGTCTACAAGCACATCCTTTTTTAGGTCCCTAGTCGTAGGATTATCGAGACAGGGCATCGATACTCCGGAGTAGACTAGTGTGTACGCTTCTCATCCCAGTTGGGGAGATGGTCTGTCCCACAGCCGTCAATACGTCGTACTGGAGATAGTATACAGGTGCTCATTGGGTTACGGGTACACCGGACAGGACTCACAGGGAACTGTTGGTTGGTTTTATACCAGTCGTCAGTTAACAGTTCCCAGGTGACATGAGTACAGCATAGTCCGCAGACTTGACACTGCTACTTCGCCTCAAGTGTGTCCCACTGTTCTTAGATTGCTACGCTACCACGGCTCAAAAGAGGCGTGCAAACAGGTAGCAGTTGGGTGCAGTCCCGAGCACTTGGAGGCAGTGGCGGTTAGACAGGATTCGTCGCTCCCGGTATTGGGAGTTGATATCACGCTGTGTCAGAGAGCCATTACGCAAAGTCCCTGGCCAGGGCAAACGAGATTTACTAGTAGGTTCCAGTAGTTTCTCAGGGTGTAATGGGTTTCACTCCGACACGACTTATACCGCTATTAGGGGACTGACGCTTGCCGCCCCCTAGGCCCGATATGCGATAGTCTTAGATGAACAGACCGGACTGTACGGAGATTGTCACATCAGGCTCAGTAGGAGTTCGGATGGGTTTCCTCATCGGCCTTCTTATCGACATTTACCTGGAGACCGTTACGTACAGCTAGTGCCGCTTGCGGTCTGTGGTTAAACCCACTGCCAGCGTAGTAGTCGAGTCATTAGAGTCCCACACAGAGAGTTTCCTTGCTCCAGGCGAAACGATATAGAGGTCGTATGGTTTTACGACAAGGGTTCGGACGCATACGTGTATTTACGCACGTACGACATTCGGACAATTTTTACTAGCCGGCTTTAGTTTAAGCCAGATTCTAGTATCGGGTTATTGGATTTATACAGTCTAAAGTTTTTCCGTGTTTTCACGGATAGGAGGGGCGTTCTCGTAATTTCGCGAGAAGCTTCTAGAAGGATGGTGACTTGGGGGTTTAGGTGGCATAAGCATTAAATGAGATTAGTGACTCATTTGTATGATTCATCCTTGTCATTAATGCATGCATCATAAATGGTTAATGACTCATGTAGATGAATCACTCATATGTATTTATGAAGCATGGTTGTTAAATCCTTTATTTTATTTATTTGATAAATAATAATGCTTCATATATATCATGAGAGATCATTATCTCATTCTCATTCTTATGCTCACCTTCTCTCTCCTCATGCTCTCTCTCTCTTCAAACCCTAATCCTCCCCTCTCATGTGTTGAGATCAAGGATTAGAAAGACTAATCAATCCATAATCCAACTCTATATCACCTAGGTTACTTAGATTAGCACTTTAAGAAACCTAGTTACCTCAAGTTAGAGGTGAAGCTTGAAGTATAGCTCTCGGGTGGATCATCTACTACATAGAGAAGGCCAGAGAGGAGGTGGAGAACGAAAAGACGAAGGACACGGTTCATTAGGTATAATCACTTCACATAGTAGTTAACAACTTTTATGTTTCTTGTTAGTTATAGTTTAGCAAAGATTCTTCGGTTAGTCGATGTTTACGCAAAGAACAAGATCGTTTTTCATATTTCCGCCTCCCCGCACGTAGTGGGGTGTTGTACATCGACTTACACTAGGAAGGAAACTTGCGAGTATAAGCTAGGCTTTCCAACGCTTAGTTTCTTCCTTTTGGTCCTTGTCCGTCCGTTCTTGGCTCTTAGCTTTAACCTCCGGTTAATTCAACCACAATCCGCTCCCTACGGCACCCTATCCTACATGATAGCGGTGATTCCTTAGCGAGACAGGTTGTGGTTGAATTAACCGGAGGTTAAGGCTAAGAGCCAAGAACGGACGGACAAGGACCAAAAGGAAGAAACTAAGCGTTGGAAAGCCTAGCTTATACTCGTAAGTTTCCTTCCTAGTCGTGTTAATCCTCATTGTTGCCGATTACCATAACACCGATATTAAGAGTGGCAACGAAGGAAATGAGCGACTCCTAACTCAAACTAACCTAATCCCAACCCTAACAAGCTCTCTTTATACATATTTCAGCACATAGTTAATCTCAAACAAACCTGGACATTTGGACTTAACTCGTTAAAACACATAAAAAAAAGATTCTCATCTCTCTGTGGACCGACCCGCACTCAACCGGCTAGCTACTAAGCGAAACCGTCTTGATTACGGTAATTAACTAAGCACGCAAAAACTCTAACAATCAAATGGCGTTGTTGCCGGGAAGACGGTAGTTTATTTCTTTGTGTAATTTCGGGTTAATTTATGAATATATATATAACCAAAAACACAAAAAATATATATTGTAAAAATCATCTTGTTATTTTTGATTCGTTTTTTTGCAAGTGTGCAGGATAGGAAGAAGGTCAAGTTCAGTGCCAAAATCGTGGGGAGTTCAACCCATATCTCGCGGGTATACCGCAGCGGATCAAGACGGAACCACGGTATACTGTAAAATTCTGGAGCAAACTCAGTGACCAAATCAAGATTCAGGGGCTCTAAACAGGAAGAGGAGAATCAACTCAGCACGTGGAACAAATTTGAAGCCTTCAACTTATTGAACAGCCGCGGAACCGCGGCAGAAGCACTAGTTTGACCGCGGAACCGCGGTCAAAGGGTGACGTCAGCACCCAAAAACTCTCTGTGAGTATCCCATTTCTCTTCTCCCCTCCTCTGAACTCCACTGAACTCTTCTTTCTGCAGCATTCTTTACACAAACTCTCTTCCTTTCTCCAATAAAACTGTTTTTGTGCAGGATTCTTTGCGCCGCCGCCAAATAAATTTTTTTTGCAAGTGTTTTAGAATTTTGTTTGTTACTGTTTTTCATAAATAATACGGACTTTAAGGGGCTATAACACCAATTCAGATTGGGTGGGGATTTCATCACCCTTCCTAAGACCTAAAAATCACTAAAAGCATACGCATTACCCTTGAGCTTAATAAAAAATATTTAGACTCAGCCAACTAAGGACTGTCGTGCTCAATAGGACAGAGGAAGGTTGTGGGCATTCGATCGTTTATCTAAACTTGACTTTGTGGTGCATAGGCTAGACAAGTGAGAAAGGTAATTTTAAAAGGCCCGTCTCACAGTGATTCGTGAGCGGAACCCTCCTTTCCTCATTTGTGCTTACCTGGCCACAATTGGCAGTGAAGAGACGATTTGAGGGTTATCTCACAACTTGTCACTTTGGAACATTAGGAGCAGTCTGGTGGACTTTGAAGACCATAGCTCTAGGTATGATTGTGCATGTTTTGACTGTAATTGTTTGAAGTTGTGCCATAAGTCCATACATATTTTTGCTAAAACTCTTTCTAAAAAAATATATAAAAAAAACAACAAAACAAAAAATTTATAAAAACTTGCCTTTTGTCGCCAGAATTCCATTTCACCCACCTTTCATCCGCATTTCTCCATTGACGTTTTCTTACCCTCACCTTCTACGCTTTGACTATACTAAACTCGTTTAGTATATGTCCAGTTGGACTTGGGACACTAGTGCCCGCCTAGTCCGCGTTACGTTAGTCGCCACCGACTACGCGATCGACTCCGACGTCGAAACTCCCTCCACGCCTCTTTCACCCTTACCTTTCCCGACCAACTCCGACGTTGACCGGGATTCTGTTCACACTTCCTCACCTTCACCTTCTCCATCACCAAATTCTTCTTTTGAGATATCAGGATTTCCTCCTAACATCCCTTTACCTCCCCCGGGTCTGATTCCACCTCATCCGAGTGCGAATAAACCGCAACCGCCTCCTGTTGTAGCGCCACAGCGAATCGCGCTCCAGGATCATTTCTATCCTACCCGCTCTGCACTCCCTACCTGTCTTTCACTTCCGCCAGCCAATGGGGATAATTTCGAAATTAAGCCCCACTTCATCAACATGTTTCCTAAATTTCACGGGCTGGAATCCGAAGATGCCTACATCTTCATCAACAAATTCTAGAACGTCTGTGCAATGATGAAGACAACCCAACTGTCCGACGATTCTATACGGCTACGAGTCATTCCTTTCACTCTGTGTGACCTTGCTGAGAAATGGTTGTATAGCACCGCATCGCATTCCATAACCAGTTGGGATGAGTTTGTAAAAGCGTTTCTTAAAAAGTTCTACCCGAATCATAAGACTGGGAGAATCCGAAACGAGATCAACCAATTTTCCTAGTTTCCTACCGAACCTTTTTGGAAGTGCTTTGACTGATACAAAGACCTTCTTATTCAGTGCCCTTATCACCGTATTGAGAGATGGAAACTTTGCCTGACCCTATACGAGGGTCTGAATCCAGCAACTAAGCAGTTGTTAGAAACCATTTGTCAAGGCCACTTCCTATCCAAATCTGACGAGGAAGCTTAGCAATTTTTCGATGATCTTGAGGAACAGACGCTTCGGTGGGAAAGCACACGACCGAACACTTCTTCTTCTACTACTTCTTCCGGTCTCTCTAGGGCAGGCGTTCATCAACTCGATATTTCAATTGCAATGAAGGCCGAGATGGAAGCAATCACACGAAAACTGGAAGCAATTGAGAGCAAATTATCATCTCCTTCTCCTACCTCTGCTCTTCCCCGTCGTACTATCTGTAGTTATTGTTCTGATCCATCCCACTTGACCGAAGAGTATCCTTACAACCCACCTTCTCAAGGACAGGATTAGGTCAATGCTGCCTTTCAGCAAAGACCAAGAATGGTTCATACTCTTCCACTTACAATCCTGGTTGGAGGAACCACCCCAATTTCGCTTGGAATCAGAACCATCATCAATTCCAAGGCCACAACAACTTCCAGAGGCCTCCTCCTCAACAACAACAAGCTCGGCAACAAACTCAACATCAATATCAGCAGCCCTTCCAACCCCAACCTTTTCAAAATCCGACGAACAATTTTGCACCCAACAATTCTTTTCCTCAAAACAACTTTGTTCCATCAAACAACGATAAGGTTTCCTCGTTAGAATGGAGTCTGGAGGCATTTGTAAAGTAACCGACTCAATCCGCCGCCAACATCCAGTCTTCCATTCAGTCTTTGGTGCAACACATTGCTGCATACGGGCAAAGCATAAAGACCATCGAAACCCAGATTGCACAGCTGAATGCGGCGTTAAGCGAGCGAGAGAAAAAGAAGCTTCCATCTCAACCACTCCCAAATCCTGGTCACCCACATAATGTACATATTCCTCTTGAACAAAAAAACCATAATGTGAGTACCGTGACTACGTTGAGATCTGGAAGGATGCTGCCCAACAACGTTGGCACAGATGATGACACCCCGGCCGCTTCTTCTTCTTCTTCTTCTTCGTCTCCTGAGCCTGTTCTCCATCTTCAAAAGGCTTTTCTTCTTCTTCCGCTACTCCGAACAGACCCATATTTCACTCCACGAAAACTCCAACTCTGGGATCCGTTCCAACTCTACAATCTCCTCCACAAGTATTGGACTCCACCAATTTCAAAATTGTTCCATTTCCAAACCGGTTGAGATCCAATAAACAAAATCAACAAATGGAGAAGATTCTGGAGTTGTTTAAACAGGATAACATCAACATTCCCCTCTTAGATGCAGTCCAACAAGTCCCTTCCTATGCAAAAATCTTGAAGGACTTGTGCACTAAGAAGAGAAAATCCCAGGTACCCAAGAAGGTTTTCTTAGCTAGTGCTGTGAGTGATGCTCTTACCCAAGATTTACCTCAAAAATGGAAGGACCCTGGCTGTCCTATGATTTCAATAACCATTGGGAATAAGAACATCAACCGCGTACTTTTGGATCTTGGTGCCAGTGTTAACCTGCTTCCGTATTAGGTATATAAGCAACTAGGTGTAGGAGAGCTGAAACCCACACACTGTACTCTCTAAATGGCCGACCGATCTATCACCCATCCAAGGGATGAGCTAGAGGATGTGTTAATCAAGGTTGGGGACTTCATATTCCCCATTGACTTCATTGTCTTAGAAACATAACCTGTAGCTAACCCCTGGAATCAAATTCCGGTGATACTCGGTCATCCATTCCTTGCAATCTCAAATGCTGTGATCAATTGTCGAAATGGTTCGATAAACCTATCTTTTGGAAACATGACAATTGAACTCAATATTTTTAGGTTGGGCAATTAGCCCTCTGAACCTAATACTCATATACTAGACGTTTGTTCGATCCAGGAGATCACCCCAGAGGACTGTGAATTCGATGAGTTTTTGTTCGATCACAGCAATCTTGACACCACTAATGCGTTCCTCTTTGAACCTGCTGCTGCTTCTGCTCCCGACAATGATTACGAGTGTTTCACTTTTTCGAACGATCTTGGCCAGTCGCCACCCGAGTTTGAATCTTTTGAATTTCCGGATGCGTTAGCTGAACCATCCAACTCGGTCGCTTACATTCGTTTTGAACCTTTGCTGGAATCCTTTGAGTTCGAGACATTTTCGCCGATCTTGCCCTCAATCGTTTCACCTCCAATGCTCGAACTCAAGCCATTGTCGTCTCACCTCAAGTACGCTTACTTAAGTGAGAATGAGACCCTCCCTGTCATCATCTCGACTTCTCTAGCTTCAGAGCAGGAGAAAGCCCTTCTAACGTTCTTGCACAGCAATCGGCAAGCTTTTGGCTGGACAATGGCGGACATCAAGGGGATTAGTCCTCTGATCATTGAACATCATATTCATATGATGGATGATGCCAAACCAGCCAGGAATCCACAAAGGCGACTCAATCCAGTCATGAAGGAGGCTATGAAAAAAGAGATCGTCAAGTGTCTGGATAGTGATATCATTTACCCTATCTCTGATAGCCAGTGGGTCAGCCCCATTCATGTTGTCCCCAAGAAGTCGGGCATAACGGTTATCACCAACGAGGCAAACGAGTTAATCCCTACTCACACCCAGACTGGGTGGTGAGTATGCATTGATTATAGAAAACTCAACGTCGCAACACGGAAGGACCACTTTCCGCTACCATTCATTGACCAAATGCTAGAACGATTGGCTGGACACGAGTATTACTGCTTTCTGGATGGCTACTCCGACCATAACCAGATTCCCATCGCCGAAAAAGACCAGGACAAAACCACGTTCACCGGTCCTTTCGGCACGTTTGCATATCGCCGCATGCCCTTTGGGTTATGCAATGCGTCTGCTACCTTCCAACGGTGTATGATGGGAATCTTCTCAGACATAGTGGAGAAATTCTTGGAGATATTCATGGACGATTTCTCCATCTTCGGCGATTCCTTTGACGAGTATTTGCTGCATCTCGACACTGTCCTTACCTGGTGTAAGGATAAGAACCTCACTTTGAACTGGGAGAAGTGTCACTTCATGGTATGCGAAGGTATTGTCGTAGGACATATCATTTCGCAAAATGGCATTGAGGTAGACAAAGCAAAGATTGAAGTCATTTCCAATCTCCCTCCTCCCAGATGCGTCAGAGACATCCAAGCTTTCCTTGGCCATGCCGGTTTCTATAGACGGTTTATCAAGGATTTTAGCAAGATTGCTAGACCCTTGACTCTTCTGCTGGCCAAGGACACCACATTCGACTTCAACTCGAGCTGTGTGACTGCGTTCGAATCACTAAAAAGCTCACTCACTTCTGCTCCCGTTCTTTCTTCTCCTGACTGGACGTATCCCTTTGAGATTATGTGTGATTCATCTGACTTTGCTATTGGTGCGGTCCTAGGACAGCACATTGATAAAATGCCGCACGTAATCTACTATGCTAGCCGAACCCTGAACGTTGCCCAACTGAATTACACAACAACCGAGAAGGAATTCTTGGCTGTTGTGTTTACATTAGAAAAAATCAGGCCTTACTTGATCGGCTCTCCAGTCATCGTCTACACAGACCATTAAGCTCTACGCCATCTTTTTGCGAAGAAGGACGCAAAATCTCGGCTGATACGTTGGATTCTCTTACTTCAAGAGTTTGACCTTGTCATCAAAGATAAAAGAGGATGTGAAAACGTAGTGGCCAACCATCTTTCATGACTTCCTTCTCCGCCGACGCTTCCACTTCCAATAAACGATGTTTTTCCGGATGAACAGCTTTTGACAGTATCGTGTGAACCCTGGTTCGCAGATATTGTGAACTATTTGGCAACAGGATTACTACCGAACGAATAGTCAAGTCAGGACAGACTTCGATTCTTATCCCAAGTAAAACACTTTTACTGGGACAAACCCTATCTGTTCAAGTACTATCCCGACCAAATTATTCGTCGGTGTGTTCCTAATAATGAGTTCAAGAGTGTGCTGTCGTTTTGCCACGATCAAGCATGTGGCGGGCATTTTGGCCCAAAAAAGACAGCCGAGAAGATCTTGCAGTGTGGCTTCTACTGGCCACAACTCTTCAAAGACGCTCATGATTACTGCAAGACTTGCTCCCGGTGCCAACACTTGGGCTGGATATCTAGGAGAAACGAGATGCTGCTCCAACCAATCTTGGTTGTCGAGATTTTCGATGTTTGAGGAATTGATTTCATGGGGCCTTTTCCCAGCTCTTTTGGAAACCTGTATATTCTTCTCGCTGTTGATTATGTCTCTAAGTGGGTCGAGGCTATACCCAGCGGGACGAACGACAACAAGGTTGTCGTTAGATTCCTTAAGGAAAACATTTTTTCCCGGTTTGGACACCCCCACGCGATCATTAGTGACAATGGAACGCATTTCTGTAATAGGACTTTCGAAACCTTAATGCGGAAATACTCCATTAATCATAAGCCATCCACGCCCTACCACCCCCAAACATGTGGGCAAGCCGAAGTGTCTAATCAGCAAATCAAACAGATTTTGGAGAAAACGGTTTCCAAGAACCGTAAGGATTGGTCTTTAAAACTCACTGATGCTCTTTGGGAATTTCGAACTGCTTATACGACTGATGTTGGCATGTCTCCTTATCGGCTTATTTACGGGAAGGCTTTCCACCTTCTAGTAGAAATCGAGCATCGCGCATTTTGGGCGATCAAGGAGCTGAATCTATCTCTTGAAGATGCGGGCAGCCATCGGAAGCTATAGATCAACGAACTGAACGAGCTTTGGGATGAAGCTTACGAAAATGCGGTTGTCGTTAAGAACCGAACAAAGGTGTTTCATGATAAATACCTTATGCGCAAAACTTTCACACCTGATCAACAGGTACTTCTTTACGACACCCGACTACATTTCTATCTCGGTAAGCTCAGATCTCGCTGGAAAGGACCATTCTTTGTACGGACTGTATATCAGCACGGTGCGATGGATTTGGAAAATCCAGAGGACGGTTCACTATTCAAAGTGAACGGACATAGGGTAAAACCGTTCCTCACTGCTGACCCATCAGAGGAGCTCCTGATGTTGCAGGAGCCGGTTTACATTGACTGATCTTCCTCCGCTTACCACCAAACTTCGGTTATCCAGCCATAAACAGTGGAAACACTGTTTCAAATAAGTTTGGGAGTATGTTTATACCAATTTTTTTCTAATTTCCCACTTGTAATTATTTATAGAATAAAAAATAAAATTAAAAAAAATTCATTTTCGGGGGTGTTTTTGTAAATATTCAGTTCCATTAAATAAATAAATGCTTTTTTTCTTTACAAAATAAATTCCTCTTTTTAAAGGGGCTTTTGTACATATAACCAAACAACCCCTATAAAAACACCCCGGCCCTTTTTCAGAAATCCCGAGCCCTAATTCTATCTCAAACCCAAAACCCTAGCTGCCACAGCATTCTTTGCCTCTGATCGCTCCCCGCCGCCGCGCAACCGCCGCAGAAGCTCCCTCCCTGCCGTGCTTCCGCCGCCGAATAGCCTCGTCTCCCTCTAAAAATTTCATAGGAGGTTTGCATCTCTGTTCTCCTCTCTGTCAAATTTTTAAAATTCTGCATTTGCTCTCTGTCATGGCCCCTACCCTGCAATTTGAAAGGGATTTCTCCCACTTGTTTGCGCATGATTTGTACGGTAGTTATTTCGGTGACGAGATCCGAAAGCGCAGATGGAATTTTTTGTTATTTAACCATCCGAACGCATTCGCGCTTCCGGATCTTGTTGCACGTTTTTATGATAGTATAGAGCAGGGTTGTTTGGCACAATACGGGTACCTTAGATTACTGTGGGGGGGATCGGGAAATTTTAATCGATAAGGACTTCATTCATGAAGTTACTTTAAAACCATGAATCCCCGTCTATGACCAACCCCTCCGTTTTGAGGACTACCTACCATTAATGGGAGACGACTGTTCTAGGGAGCCTAGGAAAGGCATTCAGGCTCGCACGCTTTATGCGAATGTTTTAACTATGTGCCGTTGGGCACAAAACAATATTTTCGGAAGTTCGCACAACACAACATTTTTTACACCATCCCTACACATGGTGCACACATTGATGACTCGAAACCCTAGCTACGACATGTGCACTGTGTTACTTCACTCGATTGGCGCCGGCAAGAGGGTTGCCAATTATACATGCCCGATATTGGTAACACAACTGTGTCGCCATTTCCTTCCTGTTTAGGAATTTGAATTTTACATGCATGGTGGGGTTCCCATTCGACCCTTTCTGGAGGGTGTTTCTACATCCTATGCACGACTTCACGCATTATGGTCGCGCACCGTGCCGACCGAGGATGTGATGGCCAAGACACCCAGCTCGAGCTCCACAGCGAGCGATGAAGAGCTCACCCCCACTGCGCAAGCGCGTTTGATACGACGAACCCATAAGGAGGTAGAACGAGTGATAAGGATGCTGACGAACTTTGATCAGCGACTGACGAGTCTGGAACAGGGAATGTACACCCTACTGACCAGAGAGGAACGAGCACGATCGAGGGGACGGAGGACAGATAGGGGTGAGGCAGGGACTAGTGAGGCCGCGTTTAGACGACGCCACAGGGAGCAGTGAACACACTGCTGTAAATAGGTTTGGGGGTGAGGGTTGATTGTAAATAATTATCTTTGCATTGCATCTGCACGTTTTCTTTTTAATTTTTGTAAATATTTGTTTTTCTTTGTATATTTAATTCCGTATCTTATTTTTCTGCATTGCATCTTTATATATATATATATATATAAAATAAAAAAATTGAAAAATTTTAAAAATTAAAAAAATTGAAAATTTCAATATTGGCCATATTTGACTCAAGTTCAACATGACGGTTGACTAGTTAGAAAAAAACTAGATCCTAAACTTAGTAAATTAAAAAACCCTAAAAATAACCTTTCTTGAAGTATAACGGTAGAAAATATACGTCCTTGCAGTTTATTTAGAAATAAGCAAATTTTGAGTTTAGTTCTTGGGCGGAGTCGAAATGAGGGAAGAGTATTGAAAGCTCTATTTGAAGTGTAAGTCTGAACAATAATTCTGAACCTTAAGTCCAAATTCTGAAAATAGATACCCTACAAATCGCACATACACGCACCTTGAAACTTGGGATAGTAGAGGATAACTAGAAATACTCTTGCCTGAAAACCTAGTATGAAAGAAAAAGCGGCATTTAAAGCTAACCACCAAAAGAGCATCACTGAAAAATATATCCGGTCTTGAAATAAATGAAAAAAAGAAAAAAAAAAAGGGAATAAAATACAAGACTTGGAAACTTCTATTTACGCTTTAAGCTCATACATTCAGTAATCGGATGTTAGTGCCTCAAGAAGCATTAATAGTCGTATGAAAGATGTATGAGCAAAACCGTCCATCATTAATGAAAAGAAGTAGTACTAGGTATTAAGGCAAGGGTATTATAGCTTGAATTGAATTTCCAAGTGTAGGGGTAATATACACACACGTAGGGGTTTATGATCGGAGTTTGGAGGAGAGCTAGGAATGAAAAATAGGGCTTATATCTTCAGTAGAGATGATAAAAATTCCGGATTTGAGATGATGTTTTAGAAGGAAAACTCAAGAAATGCTGAAAGCTTTATAAACCGGCAAAACGTATACGATCTTAAGTTAAATGAAAAGGAAGTGTGAAAAATACGGGTTGATGATTTCTAAGATAAAGATGATAGAGTTTCATGCTAGAATGATGAATTGTAGAATTAGAGTCGACGGCCAATTTGATCGGATTTTGTGGGTAGTATCCGCTGAAAACCCTCAGGAGACAACACTCCTCCTACTAGGGACACCTAAAGGTTTAACGCTTGTTGCACGAGCTCAGTGCAATCGTGTTCCCTACGAAAGTGGGGTTAGGAATTTTTGTGAATAAAATGACTTTGCTCGGGACGAGCAAAAGATAAGTTTGGGGGTATTTGTTCATATCAGATTTTTGCATTTTTATACCACCCATTCTTAATCACATTGCATATAGGTAGGTACTCTTGATCCGTTTTAGTTAAATAATTGCAGGTTACAGGTTCTCAGCTCTAAGCAGTGAAATTCATGAAAAAACGCAACAAATTCAGGACTTCCGCCAACCACAGATAAATACGGGTCTCTGCTCACTATCCGTATGATGCCGCATACCATTTCAAGGGACAAAATGGCAAATCATTGGTCATTTGCATGCACAAAGCACAAGGGTAGCACAAGATCTAAGACTTCAACGCGGAGCTCAAGAAAATCAAGGCAAAAAGTCCACATCAATTCACCTTTTTGAACTGCTGAAAATCTGCAAGAAAAAGGAAGAGTTTATGAGAAACCAAGTGTACCAAACAAAAGAGAAGAGCAACATGAAGAAACCCAGAAAAAATGACAAGGCAACTCTACCAAACGTCCGCGGAACCGCAGCCAACATGGCACATATGCGGCGGATCCGCGGCCGAGTCAACTCAGTGTTGAGTCGGTTTTTTAAGGTAGTTTTGTAACTTCATTTTAGGCCATATTGTATCCCTAGGGTTTCAGTTTCCTTCCTATAAATAGCCCAGTGTAAAGCCAAGTGAAGTGTGCTTTTCTTTGTATTAGATTTTAGGATTAGATTTTGTAGTTCTTCTTCCTCTTTTCATCTTTCTCCATTAAAACTTGTAGTGAGTTTTATGAGTGGTGAATAAAAGAAGAGTTCTTTTCTTTAACATGCTTGTTTTGTTATTGTGTTTAATTATATTTGCTTGTAATTTTCATTTGCTAATCTAGTTGTTGTTATTCATTGTTTGCTTTCTTTCTTCTTCTATTTTTCTTTATCCTTACAACAATGATGCTTAAGTATGATCCTTGCCAAAATGAGGTCTCAAATAGCTAGTTGTGATTTTCCAATCCCATTCTTTCTATCTTCCTCCTTTGTTTTATTTTCTTTTTCTTTGTAATGGGTAAGTAGTTTCTCACTTGTTAGGGTAGGATAAGAAAAGTTTGAGAGAAGAAAATCTCTCTCACTCTTTTCTTTGTCCAACATCTTGAATCGGACTCCTGTTAATTGAACCACAATCCGCTCCCTACGGCACCCTATCCTACATGATAGCGGTGGTTCCTTAGCGAGACCGGTTGTGGTTGAATTAACCGGAGGTTAAGGCTAAGAGCAAAGAACGGACGGATAAGGACCAAAAGAAAGAAACTAAGCGTTAGAAAGCCTAGCTTATACTCGTAAGTTTCCTTCCTAGTCGTGCTAATCCCCGTTGTTGCCGATTACCGTAACACCGATATTAAGAGTGGCAACGAAGGAATTGAGCGACTCCTAACTCAAACTAACCTAATCCAAACCCTAACAAGCTCTCTTTATACATATTTCAGCACATAGTTAATCTCAAACAAACCTGGACATTTGGACTTAACTCGTTAAAACACATAGATAAAGATTTTCATCTCTCTCTGGACCGACCTGTACTCAACCGGCTAGCTACCAAGTGAAACCGTCTTGATTGCGGTAATTAACTAAGCACGCAAAAACTCTAACAATCAAGCACCGACCGTCCACGTCGCAAAAAGGGAAGCACCGACCGTCCACGTCGCAAAAAGGGCAACGCCGACCATCCACATCGCTAAAAGGGCAGCGCCGACCGTCCAAGTCCCTAAAAGGGCAGCACCGACCGTCCAAGTCGCAAAAAGGGCACCACCGACCGTCCAAGTCGCAAAAAGGGCACCGACCGTCCAAGTCGCAAAAAGGGCAGCACCGACCGTCCAAGTCGCTAAAAGGACACCACCGACCGTCCAAGTCGCTAAAAGGGCACCACCGACCGTCCAAGTCGCAAAAGGGCACCACCGACCGTCCAAGTCGCAAAAAAGGCAGCACCGACCGTCCACGTCGCTAAAAGGGCAGCACCGACCGTCCAAGTCGCAAAAAGGGCAGCACCGACCGTCCAAGTCGCAAAATTGGCAGCGTCGACTCCACGTCATTAAAACGGGAACCAGATCAAGTCGACCTCCACGCGAAAGAAGATCCATCAATTTCATGCACACAACCCATATACGTAGTGTGCATTTATTGATGGGGGGGCAATTTGTTGGGGTCAAAATTTACACCCCAGTTGACCAAGTCGAAATCAAAGTCAACCCCAAACCAAGTGGGCCCAAGCCCAGTTCAAGTAGGCCAATGCCCGAGTCAAGCCCGAACATGAAGCCGCCGGCCTCCCCCATGTCAAAATAAAAAATTTTGTAATAAATAATTTTGGTGTATTTCTTTTATTTTATTTTATGAATAAATGTAAGAAAAATGGGCATAAAGCCAAATTTTGTAAAACCCATGGCTCATGTGCAAAAGAAATGAGCACATGAAGCATGGGATGGGAAAAATACCATTTTGTAAAGCTCAAGGGGCTATATGTAAAGTGTGTAGCCTATAAAGGAAAAGATAATGAAAATATCTCAACAACTTTTTTTCTCTCTCTCAAAAAATTAAGGTCTGTGCTTCTTCTCCTTCTTAAAGGTTCTAAAACTTTCTTCTCCTTTTTGAATTAAATCAAGAGTTTAACTCTTTCTTTTCTAAAAATAAATAGTTTTTCACCATCAAACCCATGAAGGGGAACTCGGATCTTCCATCAGACCTCAAAAATGGGAGATTTTGAATCTCACCCCCCTTTTCCTCCAAGATCCAGCCAACAAAGAGGATGAAGAAGGAGACCCATCTTCGAAAACCCCACTTTGGAAAAGATCCAAGGCTCAAGAGAAGATCTAAGAATTAAGAGAGAAGAAGCTCTGAAGATTTTTAGGGAGTTCAACTCCAAGACCCAAATCTAGATCCTTTAGGAGTTTAACTCCAAATCTAAATCTTTTGGAGTTTAACTCCACTCAAAATCCTCTTTTGGAGTTTAACTTCTATTTACGGGGGTAAAAACCCTTTTATCGTCGACGCCCAAGCGCCCACGTGCCGGACACGTGAGGCGCTAGCGCCCAAAGCGCTAGCGCCAGTGCCCAAGCGTCCAGCGCCCACGTGCCGGACAAGTGAGACGCTAGCGCCCATGTGCCAGACACGTGAAGCGCTAGTGCCCAAGCGCCCACGTGCCGGACACGTGAGGCACTAGCGCTAGCGCCCAAGCGCCCACGTTCCGGGCATGTGAGGCGCTAGCGCCCAAGCGCCCACGTTCCGGGCACGTGAGGTGCTAGCGCCTAGCGCCCACGTGCTGGGCACATGAGGTGCTAGGCACGTGAGGCGCTGGCGCTCACGCGTCCTTTGGACGCCATTTTCCCCTCATTTTACATGTACTCCACACTAAAAATACCTCCCCCGTTAGAAAAAATTTCTAACGGAGCGCTGCCCCGCACCCTGCAAAGAGGCTGCTAGCCCTCTGACCCCCAGCCCGCTATCCGGGTAGAGGGAGCCCCACAAAAACTCTGCGGGGCCCCCGATATATCCAAAACCCCTTCAAAACACAACACTGCACATTGAGTTCGTATGACCTGTTTGACCCGTCAATCGGAGGTTCTCTCACTCCAAAGGCGAAGGGTAGTTAACGGCAGCTTAGTCCGCGGCTGCCGGAGATTCGGATCCCTACAATCAATAAACCCCAGCCTACCATAGGCAGGGGGAATCTGTAATGCACCTGACAAGCGCGCGCGTATTCCCATCTCAATGGGGTGACGAAAAACACCCTACAGAGTGCACTCTGGCATTTATGATCCCAAACAAACGGGGTTCCCTTCTTCATCAGGTGACTGTAGGGACGGCATTTTTTGAAAGGTTAGTTATGAACCGTCGGATATACGCGAGCTTTCCTTATAGAGACCGCAACTGTTTTAAAGTTCTTGGAGTGGGCATTTCCATAATCACCTTGATCTTCGATAGATCTATTTCGATACCCCGATGTCGTATGATGAACCCTAGAAATTTGCCTGAGGAGACTCCAAATGCGCATTTCAGAGGGTTCATCTTCTGGTTATACTTACGAAGACGTTAGAACACTATTCTCAAATGCTCCCAGTGTTCCTTGTATGATTTGCTTTTCACTACGAGGTTGTCGATGTAACATTCAACTATCTCATGTATGAGGTCATCGAAGATCTTCGTCATGGCCCTCTGGTAGATAGTGCCTGCATTCTTTAGACCGAAAGGCATCACTTTATAGCAAAATATGCCCAGAGGGGTCCGGAAAGCGGTATGCTTTTGGTCTTCGGGATGCATCTTTATTTGATTGTACCCTGATGATCCGTCCACGAAGGAGAAGATTTCGTGAGTGGACGTGTTATCTATCATCAGCTCAGTAACCGGTACGGGAAAGTCATCCTTCGGACAGGCTTTGTTGAGGTCCCGAAAGTCCATGCAGATGCGCACTGTTCTATTTTTCTTCATCACTGGGACAATGTTGGCGATCCAGTCAGGGTATTTAACTTCTTGGATGAAACCAGAGTCAATTAGCTTCTTGACTTCGGCGTTGATGCTCATTTCAAGTTCGAGCCTCATTCTTCTTGGTACTTGTTTGACTGGCTTGACGTCCGGAGATATCATTTATACACAGCTATTTCTGGATCTAATCCCGGCATCTCGGAATAGTTCCATGCGAAGCAGTCTTTATACTTCATGAGCACATCTTTTAGCGTAGTAACCTGCTCTTTAGACAGCAGCTCACTGACGAACATTGGTCGCGGGTCGTTTGCCGTCCCCAAGTCGATTCTTCTCAGATTGTCCACCGTGGTGTGTATCCCATCTTCCAATTTTTTTGGCGCGGGTGGAAATTCTGAGATCACCTCGTCTTCATCCTTATTTTCAAATCACCAGGAGAGGCCATCCATATTCTCACGCACTCCTTCTTCCGACAGCGTTATCATGTGACAGGTACGAGATCGTTTCCAAGACCGGTGTTTATCTGGTTCTACTCTCGCCATATACGTTGCTTTTGGCACATGCATTTGTGGTGGGGTTACCCTCCAACTATTAGATAAAGCGAACCTGCCGAGTCGGTATTAGTATTCAACCCAGTTTTTGAAAGTGAAGCAGTCTTCAAGAGAATGTCCTATTGCTCGGTGATAAGAGCAATAATCCGATTGATAGATCTCGTTTGCTTATTCGGGGTGCTTAGACTCCGGGAGCGTAATCATTTGATGTTTCATGATGAGGTCGAATATCTTCCTTGTCTTGTCTTGAGGGAAGGAATATTCCCGATCCATCTTCTTCATCAGCGATAGATTTCGGCTGACCTTTTCTCGATCGCGTGGCTTCTTGGACTCGCTTCGCCGTTGTCGAACGTTTATTCCGTTCTTTAATTTGTTTTTGCCTCTACGTCGGGCCTTTTTCTTGCCTAGGGAATGCATAGCGGGCTGACGGTGAAGGGCATCGTCATCCTCCATAGCCTGCTAAAGGAAACGTTGCATCCTGGCTTTCTCATAAATGGTCATTTCGCGACTGTGGTCATCCCAGACCTTTTGACCCGCTTCCCTTATTAGCTTGTCCATCTGTTCTTCAAATGACAGACTTGGTATTTGTATGGCAGGACCTCATTCTGGTTCAACGTCAGCATCTTCTAAAAGAGCACCCCCTTCTTCATCAAGGTCATTTATGACATGGCAGCCATAGAATCGCTCCCGTTTCTTAGATTGGACATATCCAAGCCCGATCATTTCCATTCTCCCGTTAGGCATTTTTTGCTGAATTCCGGGGACATTCCAGATCCTGTTGTAGAATTGGGCCTGTCGCGCGGTTTGCTTAAAGGGTATGCCTTGGCATCTCAATAACCTTTTCATTCCCTCTGCGTAGTATCTGGGCAGACGGATTGGTTGGAGCCTGTCAAGCGCAAGTTCAGCACCACGCCAGACTTCTCTATCGACTTTGGTTTTCCCGGATCGATAGAATAGGATCGCCTTTTCACCTCTTCGCCTGGGAAGGACGTAGAATGTCTGCAGCTCTTGCACACTATATGTCTCAAGCGCATCAAGCTCTCTGTAATGCTGCCGCAGAACTATGGCGATTTGCAAACTCTGATCATCTCCAGTGAGGGCCTGCATTGATGGACAAACCGAGAACACTGCATTGACTTCGTCTTCAGAGTCACTGCCAAAGACCAAAATAGGAGTAGATGGTCCCGGCCTGTTGCATTGGGACGGCCCCGAATAGACTATCTCTTCTTCCTCTTCGGTATCGCTCCCGAAGACCGGAATAGTGGTGATAGATTTTTGCTTATTCTCCGGTTTATGACTTCTTTCCGTGTCTTCAAAGTCTGGTAGGAAATACTTTGCATCTTCGTAATTTCGGAATTCATTTACGGAGAATGAGTTTAGTTCCCCCGTCACGGTTAATCGAGACCATCTTTGAAATACTTCATACACTGATGTTGTGTAAAAAGGATGATGTTGTACTCGTGTAACCAAGGTCTGCCGAGCAAAGCGTTGTAACAGGTCTTGGCGTCAATGACATGAAATTTGATGCCAGTGACGAGCGGCCCAAAGCGTAACGTCAGTATTATAGACCCAAGCGTCCATGATGACTGGGAGTCGAACCCGGAGATGGTGATTTTATCCCGAGCGAGGTGCTGAACGCTCATGCAGATTTCTTTTAGCACCCTCACATTTAGGAGGTTGACAGAGGACCCGTTGTCAACTAAGATCTTGCCTATCTTGATGTCATGGCAATACCCGGTGACATACAGGGGACGGTTGTGCTCGCACGTTCCGAGGAGGAGATCTTCATCGCCGAAAGTGATGTCAGCTGTGTGCACTTCTTCTAGCTCGTCCTTCATATTTTCTTCGGTAAGGAAAACTTGAAACTGCTCGGGCTTTTGTAATACCCTGATTAGAGAATCTCGTGCCTCTTTAGACAACAGAAGGGCATCCAAAACGCTTAGCTGTGAGGGTATCTTCCTCAGGTGTGCCAGGACATTGTAATCCACTTTGTTTTTCTTGGGCGGGTCCTTGGCTGCCAGCTCTTCGACGACTCGATCATCGAGGGCGATATCCTCGGGGACATTTTTCTTCTCCTTATCTTTTTTGTTCGATCCCTTGTTTGTAGGCCCGAGATTCTTTTCGGGCAACGTACGGTTGCGCAGCTGAATATTCTCACAGTTCTTTATTTCTTCTTCTTTTCCTGAGGTGGATTCCTTGGAGAGAGGGCCGAGGGCTATTTCTTCGTCAGAATCGCTTCCAAAGGTGAGAACTTGAGATCTCTTGGTATCAACCATGTGACAGTTGCCAGCAGTTCTTTTATGCTCATCTTTCGTGTTTTTCTGCTCCCGACGAGTTTTGCGTTTTATCCGCTTAAAATGTTGTCGGTGAGCAACGTATCCTTGCCACCACTTCTTGAAGGCATTGCACTCTTCGGTAGGATGTGCAATCCTCCGATGGTATAAGCAGTAGTTAGGATGCCCATCCGCTACGTCAAGATGTATACCGCCATGAATATTTCCTTTGAAAGATGGCAGCTTCATTCCCATTGACAGGGCTTTAGCGAACCGTTTCCTTGTCTTAAGCCTGCTTTTGTCTGCCGCGGGTATGCTTCGATCTGGTTGGAGTGCTTTGTGACTTATCCCTACCATGACTTCTTTAACTTGATGCCGACGCCTGGCCCTTTCAAATATGGCAATTTCATGCTCTTGATCAGCTTTGCTCTTCTGATGGGCTTCGTTCAGAAGCATGTCGATCATCTCGTATGACGGTTCCAAGGATTTTGGCACCGATCCTGCCCCCAGCTCCTCTATATTATCTTCTGATGCCGAGTGAGCTTCTTCGTCATTTATTGGTGAATGAGAGATCATGTAACAACTTGCCACATAATTCTCGAGTTCTTCTGACGAGTCTTCTCCCTCATCATTGTCATTATCTCCGCTCTTAAGGATATGGTTGAGAAACTCTTAGAATGTGACCGGGGTTCGCGCCTTCTGCTTATATTCCTCCAGTACATCAATATGCCTTTGCAGATCCGTGTGCTTGTCATCAGGCTACACGGGTTTCTTAGTCTTCTTCTTTTTCTTTGAAGACTTTGACGGCTGGGCCTGGGTATTTTGCCCATCGCTACCAACTCTCGGTGTTGGGCGCGGTTTCAGCATCCCCTCAATGATCTTTGGCTCCAGCGGGCTTTTCCATCTAATCGCTAGACATGCTTGAAGATCATTCAGCATTCTTTTAGTTTCAGCCGAAAGAACAACTTCCTATGGAGCTTCCTCTATAAATGAGCATGATGCCCCCGGCGTGTCCATCTTTTTAGGAGCGTGCGGTTGTGGCGGGTTTACCCTCCAGTTTTCAGACAGAGCGAATTTACCTTGTTGGTACTGGTCCTCAATCTAGTTTTTGAAGATGAAGCAATCTTCGATTGGGTGGCCTACTATTCGGTGGTAGGGGCAGTAATTAGGATTGTTGACGTCACCCGGTTGCAGTGGGTGTCTCGGATCTGGTAGAGTGATAAGCCTGTTGCGCACCGCCAGTTCGAACAGTCTTCTCGTTTTATCCCGAGGGAATGAGTAAGGACGTCTCAGCTTTTCTCCGAATGATCGATGTTTATCGTTTTGGCGAGCAGTTGGTTTTGGATAACTCGGCTATTGCTGAGCATTGGCGACGAAGGTCGCTTTCCCTTTGCCCTTTTCATTTCGAAGCTCCGTTTTCAAGGAGGGCGGTCTATGGCCCATCTGGTCCATTTGGGCCAGCTTGTCGATCAAGGCTTGGAAAGTGGTCAGCTTGAAAAACATTATAAAATGGGATATAGTCGCTTGCGGGTCAAGGGTCCCTATAAACATGCCCATAGCAGGAGCTTCTTCTATGCGTTGTTCGCATTTCGACCATAGGTTCCGCCACCGATTTGCATACTGAACCCATGTCTCTCCTGGCTTCGCCCTTACATTGATCAATGCAGTGATCGAGGTGCGTTCGCTGGCGCTTGCGAAACGCTGGGTGAATAGCAACTCCATTTCTTTGAATGTTTTGATGGGGTCATTCGGAAGCTCCGAGTACCATTCAAATGCCGTCTCCGCTAAGCTGCCGACGAACTGGCGAAGTAGCAATTTGTCATCACCTCCAGTATTGTTGTAGAGAGCCCTAAACTGAGCAACGTGCTGATGGGGGTTGCATGTCCCCTTATACACGTGAAATTTAGGGATCGTATATCTTGGCGGGTACTTAATTTGATCGTACCAGCTTGGATAGGGTCGCCTAGTTCTGACGACTTGGCCAGCGGCTTCGCTTGCCTGATGAGTCGTATTTATTGAGCTATGTAGTCATCAAGCGCAGCTTTCGAGATCATCTCCTCCCTGGCTGCTGATAAAGACGGAAGAGGGTTTGATGTCTCCCCTCTGTCGTCTTCAATGATTATTGGGGGATCTTCGGCTGGAGGGTCCGGCTAGATCATCATGCCCACCATATCTTGGAACAGAAGCGTCATTTGTTTTATATTAGTCGCTTGTTCCGCGGCCTCTTATCTTTTTTCTCGAGCATCCTTCGTAGGAACTCGGCGTCGGTTTCTTGTTCCTGGCATTGCTCCGACGACGCTTCCGGGTTTTCTTTCTGCCCAGTAAGTGCGACCATTTTTAACAGTATCTTCTGGAGTTTCTGTTGTTGCTCCTCAGCCTTTGTTACAAACCGCATAAGTGGTCAATGACCCCCAGAAGCACGGCTTTCCTCTTTTCCGGAAGCCATGTAGACGGTGTGCACTACCATGCCCCTAGACTTGGGGCGTTTGGATCCATCACACTCAGAATTTATCGCCAGTGGTGGTTGATTCTCTGGCCTTCTCCTTTTATGGACAGTCGGGGTTGAGGGGGCTGCAACAGGAACCCCTACAGACGACACCTTCCGTAGCATGCGGTGGGATGGTCCTCCTCTTGCCGAACCTTCATTTTCTTCTGTCGACGGGAGTAGTCTTTATCGATCATAAAGTCTTGAACTCTTCGCTGGACCCTGTGGATTTTGGAGGACAGCCGCTGAGGGGGCTGCTCCGGCTTCGCTTTAGTAACATTTTTAGCGGGTAGAGAAGACCTTTTTAGCATGGCAATTGGAAAGTTCTTGCGCACCCTCCTGAGCGGCTCAAAACTGTTCCCAGTTAGAACAGCAGCATCAACTTCCACCATTGGAGCTAGTGGGATAAGTCCAGAAGGGGAACTGCCCCCAGCTTTCCTCATTCGGCGATAGTGACGACGTCGAGCATGTCGTGTAGCCGGGATCACCTCTATCGTCGGAGTAGCTTCGTCATGCCCCCTGCTTTGAGGAGAGGCTGTTATTGGTGCCAGCCTGTCAAAGACTGACATCCGCTGGGAAAGAATGGTCAACCTGTCGAAGGCCCATTTTCGAGTAGGGGAAGTAGTTTGGACGACTTCACCTGCGGCAGGAGTTAGGATATCCTTCTCTGGTATTGCGATCCTCTTCGCGGGCCCATTTGAGCTTAGGCTCAGCCTGTCGAAGACTAAGGTAGTAGACTTGGATGACCCGTTGAGAGGGGCCGCGGTATTTGCAAGCCGATCGAAGACCGACTGCTTTGGAGCTTCTTGTGACGGCACTGGAGCGTTGAAGCTCATTGGCGGGAGCATGGTCCTGAAGAACAATCCAGTGGTGGCCTGTGTCACCTGTTCCACCGGCATTGCGTAGATGGAGGCAGGTTGGGGCCCGTAAGTTACTCCTCCAGACGGGGCGGAGCGGGAGTTGTTGTTGCAGTTGGTGCAACTGGAAACCATTGATCTTCTTTTCTCTGCACAGGAGCAAGACACCAAATCTTAGTACCTTGAATCTACAGGCAACCATAGCAGACCGCGATTTGTTCGCGCAACACGACACACGAAGTGTGGAGTGGAAAGAGAAAAAGGTCCTACCGGGCATGCCAGAATATATTCACCGCCGAAAGACGCGACCGGGACGTTAGGATGTCTGGCCTGAATTTTAGGGGCAGATGCTATTTGGTTTTATCCGTCCACCTCTCCGAAGATGCCAAGTTAATTTATGGCACCGTGTTTCGGAGGTTTGGACAGATGCGGCCATTGTAGCAGACTTCGTCAGATTCCCCCTCGTTGTGAGGGGTTTTTGATTGTGGGGACGCTTTTTCCTACAGACGCAAGCCCCTGCAGTTAATTACGTTACCGTATCGCGGTAACCACTTTCTCCGGCTCCAGAAGGTCACTTCGTGTCGTGTGTGTTTGTTTTATTTTTGGTTTCCCGTGGATTGTATACGGAGATTAATTTATGTTATCGCCCGTAGGACATGGATTAGTCCAAATCCGTATTTTCTTAGATTTGGGTTTGGGTTGATTTAAGGATCGTTAACCTCGTTTGAGGTTAAGATCAACTTAAATATTTGTTAAGGATACGTTAATCCGATATTGGACTAAGATTTACTTAACGGGGGTTCGGGATCATTTTTGATCTGATGAAAGAGAATTTGGGCTCTATCGTTTTAGTTTAAGGACGTTCCGGTCCATAGCTAGTTTAAGCACGTTGTGGTCCATAGCTAGTTTAAGGACGTTGCGGTCCATGGAATTGTTGGTTGTTGGGACCCGCCACCTCTCTGAAGACGTTGAAGAATTAAAATGACATATATCAGAGGTGTGGGGAGATGTACCCTTGAACCAATGTCAGTTGGGAGATCTGTAGTTGGGTTTAGGACTAAGACCAACTTAGTAAGAATGTGAGCACATGGGCTCGGTTGATCTGAATTAGGGACTTTTGGTCAACATAGACTCAGTCCACTTACTATTGAATAAAGTGTTAAACACTTGTTTGGGCTCGGCCCTTTTTATGTGCCACAATGCTAAGCATTGATATGGGCTCTGACTCACCCCCTATTTCTTTGTTTTTTATGGAGTGTTAAACACTCTTTATGATGCGGGGCTCTATTTACAGAGCGCTTTATTTTAAACAGCGCCCACGTGAGGGACACGTGGGGCGCTTGGCGTCGGGCGCCAACCAAGTGCAAAGCACTCTTTATTTTATTAGCGTCCACGTGAGGGACACATGGGGCGCTTAGCGCTGGACACCAACCACAGAGTGCAAAGCACTCTTTATTTTATTAGCAGCGCCCACGTAAGGGACACGTGGGGCGCTTGGCCCTGGGCACCAACCACATAGTGCAAAACACTCTTTATTTTATTAGCAGCGCCGACGTGAGGGGCACGTAGGGCGCTTGGTGCTAGACGCCAACCACTGAGTGCAGAGCACTCTTTATTTTATTAGCAGCGCCCACGTGAGGGGCATGTGAGGCTCTCAGCGCTGTTTCTTTCTTTGTGCATTTTTCTGAAGAGTTCAATTCTTTGTTCTTCTCTGGATCTTCAATCGCCAAGAACAAATTCATCCCTGCGAGAATTAAATTCTCATTTGTGGGAGGCTTGTCTCATGGATCTCAGATCCAGGAAAAGAACTATGTTCTTTTATAAGGGTTAAACCCTTGGGTATGCAGATAAGATACTATGATCTCTATTTATCTTGAAGAAAGTTCTTCTTTCTTCTCTCTGAAAGCTCTTTTTTTCTTGCTTTTTTTTTTGAACTTGAAGTTTATAGGGGGGTTCCTCTGTACAAGACTTGAAGTCTTGAGTCCTTTATATAGTGGAGGCTGATTTGTTGATTTAGTTAAGGAAATTTCTCATTGAGAGATCTCTAATTAATTTGGGGATTTTATGCACCGTTGAATCTTTTGATCCTAGGCCTTCTATTTTACAGAAAATATTTTTCTTATTCTCAACAAGATTGGGAAAATATTTTCCCACACAGAGCTTATTCTGTATCTTGGTGATTTTTAATCACCATTGGATTTTTAATCCAACAGTGCTCTATTTTACAGAGATTTACTTTTCTTGTTTAGGAAGATTCGAGGAATATTTCCTCAACAGAATTTAATTCTGTAATTTGATAATTTATCATCTTCGTTGGATCTTTGATCCAAGGGTGGAGAACTTTTAGTTCTGGTGCTGGCGCTTTCGTGCTTTGCACGTGAGGCGCTACCTCAGAGTTTTTAACTCTTAGCGCTGGCGCTCTCGTGCTTTGCACGTGAGGCGCTGCCTCAAAGTTTTTAACTCTTGGCGTTGGCGCTTTCATGGTTTGCACGTGAGGCGTTGCCTCGGTTCAAATTTTGAACAGAGCCTTACTCTCTTATTGGGGGGGAAACAGATCTTAATTAAAATATAAATAGATTAGCAATCACATATAAAAATATTAATTAAACATTATGGTTCAACATGCATGTGGATCAGGTACAAAACTTGATAATCATGCATACCCATCAAAATACCAAAAACAATAATAATTTAAAACTACGCCCAACACATATATGATATAACTAAATAATGTACAATAGGGCAAAGGTGTTACATTTAACTAGCCCAATTTCATATCTATTTTATTTTATAACATTTTCGAACTCCGTGAAACGCACGTGAAAGTTTTAGAGCTCAAAAACGTCTATAGAACAGCAGTGGAGAGTCTTAACCAATGGGCTAGAAAGAGTTTCTTGCTCTTAATTAATAAGAATTACTTATAACTCCAAACTAGAACAGAAATACAGCCTTTAAAGAGATTCAAAGGTATAGGAAATTTGGCGTCGTTACAGACCCTACCGTAACCCATGTAAGCCTAAACCAGGAATTTAAACCATATATAAGAAAAATAATAGAGATGAAGTTTTAAGAAAAGATTTATGAAATGAAGTAAAACTTGTTTTGTAAAAAGTTAACGTTTAAAAAACGGACATCACCTCCTTAGTAAATTTTGAATTAAAATTCATGTACAACAGCAGTAAAATAAACACATCCTCATACGGGAACTAACTTGACGCCTACATGGTGGAGACACAATCCACACAAAATATACGACACCTAAACATGAAGAACAATAAGTGGAAAGTAATAAACACTATCTATAAATAAAGTCAAGCCGACTCTACACGAGTTCGACACCCAATATATATACAACATCTAAGTAGCATCTCATGTTTCTAAGTTAAAATAATATACAAGCGGTGGATGGAGTATTACTAGATACAAAAAAGTACAAAAGAGGTGGTTACGATGCAACTTCATAACCCATCTAGAGCAAAAGCGATCATGACCCAAAATATCTGAAATGCGCCAACAAACGCTACTGCTTCAAGCGGTCTGTCCTGCAAGAAGTTATAGCACAACGGGGGTGAATTGTCAACTCATGAGTCACAAAGTAGAAATCGTATATATAGACGAATCACCGACTAATCATAAAGAACAAGGCTAACATAATATATGAGAACTTGTATATATCATAAGTATATGTAAGTGCATCCTAAACGTATCGCGCACAATAAAAAGACATCATCAATAAAACCATCATCAAATCCCGTGTTGATCATCGACACTCGAAATCCTAAGATATTTTAGGCGTTGTCTCTCAGATTGGCCCTCTTTTAAATCTCATCAAATAACGCCGGTCGGTATCCTCCGGATATCCGCCGTGTTCTAAACTATCGCTGGTATCGAGTAATCTCGCTAGGCTCCCCACCTTTATATGCGGACTTCTTATCCCTCGGTATTGTACTGGGTCCACTATATATCCGTAATCGGTTTCTTCCTCCCTCGGTTTCGGATATAACCAAACTAATCCACCATGTATCCGTAACTGATTCCTTTCCCCCTCAGTATCAGATGTATCAGTAACCGGTTCCTTTCCCCCTCGGTATCGGATATAAACAAATCATAAATACATAGAAAGCTCATGGACATATCATCATCATTTCAAGAGTAAACCGTACTTTGCAAACATAATCAAGTTTTATAAAGTAATACCACGCGGTTTCTCAAATCTTATGGAAAACATAAAATTCATAGGAACAACAACATATAGTTAACTTTGCAACAGCGGAAACTAGGATACAAGAATATATAGAGCAATGTTATCAACATAACGAAACATGAAGAAACATGACAAGTTCTATACATGCCATGGCAGTTACTAATGATGTGTATGTGTAGCATGCGAGTCTGTGATGGTGCATCATGGTAATCATTAGTAATTGTTCAAGTGTTCCAGCAAGTGTGTTCGCAAAATATACACGAAGAAACGCTGTATGTTCTATACGTATCATGACAGTTACTAACGATATGTACGTGTAGCATGCGAGGCTGTGATGGTGGCTCATAGTAATCATTAGTAATTATGCAAGTGTTCCAGCAAGTGTGTTCGCAAAATATACGCGAAGAAACGTGGCAAGTTCTATACATGTCATGACAATTACTAATTATGTATACGTGTAGCATGCGAGTCTGTGATGGTGCCTCATGGTAATCATCAGTAACTGTGCAAGTGTTTAAGCAAGCGTGTTCACAAAATATACGTGAAGAAACATGGCAAGTTCTGTATGTGTCATGTCAGTTACTAATGATATGTATGTGTAGCATGCGAGTCTGTGATGGTGCTTCATGGTAATCATTAGTAATTTTGCAAGTGTTCCAGCAAGTGTGTTCTCACAAGCATAGCAAGGGAAATGAAACATGACATTGTAAACTGGGCATATAAAACATGAATTAAAATCAATAAGAAGTGTTCATAAGAATTTTGGTTGTCAGGGGTGCTATACGCTATCCACCCGATTTCCCCCTTGTAGGTGCTAAATCTACTCACCGAAATGCGGTTCGGGTTAATCGAAGCCTACGATCGCCTTGCCCTTTCTTTTCGACTCGGGAGTCTCCGCAATTGACCAAATACCCGTAGAGTCACAACATAAATACCGATATCGAAACTAACTAATACAATAAAAATGTATATTTAGCTTAAACATATGATAAAGGTACTTATATCACTTAGGATTGCTCCCTGAATCGATGTATACTCATCCAGAGATTAGTCGAGAAGGGTGGAGAGCAAAACAATAAGCAGAAAAGCAAAATGTAACCAAAAATGAACTTCAGACGTCTAATGCTGTAAACGATAGACGTCAGAAGAACAAAGACATTCCAGTCCAGAGAGAAGGCGGACGTCTGAAGAAGGGACGTCAGATGTCTGAGGAACAAATATTGCGGTGCACAAGGAGCGTCAGACGTCTGTCTCCAAAGCATCAGACGTCTGAGGAAAAATCCAGAGAACGACTAGACGTCTGAAGGTTCTAAGCTCAGACGTCTGAGAAACATCACGAGCTCATACAAAGAACTAGAAGATGTCCGAAGCTCTAAGCTCAGACGTCCGAAGAAGGAAAATGCTGCTAGAAATACTGGAAGTTGCAAAACACTTCATAAACCAAAACTTTTTGCTTAAAACTACCATCTTCAATCCAGAACAAGTTGTAACAACAAGAAAACTGCACTTGCATGCTAAAATTACAAGTAACCATTTAAAACTCCATTTGTGCAAAATTTATGAAGTAAAAATTTGAGTTTTATGCAAAGGTATAAGTTTTTCATGTAAAACTCTTCAGAATTTTCTTGAGATGAGAGATTGTCACATTGAAATGGAGCTAAAGAAGATCCAAGACTTGTAGGATACTACTTGAAGAATTTATGAAGGCTTCTATTTGAAGGAGTTGAATACTTGGTGGTTGAGTAGGGTAATGAGAGTGAGTGATGGTTAATGAGAAGTAAAAGAATTTGAGTATTTAAGAGAGAGTGAGAGAGAGCTAAAGTTTGTGTGAGATTGAGAGAGATATTGAGAAAATGAGCAAGAGAAAATAATGGGCTTTTGGATAGCCATGTCTTGGAGACTATTGGTGAGACTGAGGAAATTTTGGAGAAGAAGGAATAAAAGAAAATGGATATGGGTAATAATAAATGTGATGATCCCATGCATCCCTCTCCTGTGCCTCCCTCCTCCAACTCATCAATCACGAAGAAATCACAAAATATTATTTAGAGAAAAATAATGAAAACGTTAATATTAACATATGCTTGCTTTGTCAAAATAAGTATTAATTAGAAAAAGAAAATATTAGTTTTATTATTATAGATTGTATAGATATATTTATATATGCCAATTTATGAAAACCCAATTCAATAAATGTTTTAATTTTTAATAAAACTCATTATATAATTATTTAAATTCTAAAATAAACTTTAAAATTTTGAAATTATATAATAAATATCATTTATTGATTATTTGCTGAAATTAAATGATATAGAAAAATATTTATACAATATTTTCCAACACTCCTCACTCCGGCTCCCCACCGGCTCCCCTCCTCCAAACGGCTTCTTTTCCGGCTTCTCCAAAAAGAATTAATTAATTAATTAATTAATAATTACTAAAATTATTTAAAATATAATTTATAATCAATTTATTATATTATGAAAGGGCAAAATGAACATTTGTCATTAACAGTAACGTTGACCGTCAAGTAATGGTAGTTTCTTGATAGTTATTAGTTTCAAAGCTAATAGAAGTTTTATTAAAATGGTCCAAGCTTTCGGTAAATAACCCTAACAGAAGAAGAGGCCATGCATCAATTTTGCAGGTGTTGGATGGGAATAAACATGTTTTAAGGGTTACACGTGAGAAAATAAAATATTCATGGACCAAAGCAACAGCGCATCTGGTGCCGATTGACGAAGAAATCCATGGAAAATAAAATAAAAAATAAGAAAAATTAAAACTCTAACCATTAACGCCTTCTGGTTGAAGCTCCTTCGATCGATGGCAGCAAAGCATCGCCTTTATCCTCACTCCCACCACCGCCATCGCCATCATCAACAACAGCAGCAGCAGCAGCAACAACCACCCCAACTTGCTCTAATCAACACGAACATATTCCATTCCCCTACCTTTCTCCTCTCTTAAAACCCTAACCCTAGCCCTCACATTTCATCTAAACAACTGCTGCTGCCATGAAGGAATTGGAGCTCTCCCTTCGCGATTCCGCGATCTTTGTCCGCGGAGGGCTCTTTTTGGAGTCTACGGTGCCGAATTCGTTCATCACTTCGATTTCGGTCTCGAATTCGAAAGCGTCGATCTCGTTCCCTAAATTGAGCTGCGGACATCAGCGGAGATTGTCGTTCTTGTCGGTGAACTTGTCGGTAAAGGAATCGGAGGGGTTTGTTGAGAAGAATGGGCAGGCGAAAGAAGAGGAGGAGGGGATGGCTGTAGTGGATGAGGGATCGGACGAGAAGACGAGGAAGAAGAAGAAGAAGAAGGAGGTTAGGGTTCTAGGTGCCCGAGCTGGGGCGATGAACACTACGAAGCATCTGTGGGCTGGAGCTATGGCTGCCATGGTTTCCAGGTAGTGAAGATTAATGACAAGTTCAGTTTTTTAATCTTTCTCTTTTTAAAAAATAAATTAATCTTGTTCTTCTTTTTTATTGTTCATCACTGTATATAGATTTATGCGATTTAAGCCCGAGGATTTCTACGTAGTTCCCAATTGTTTGGTCCTATGACAATAATTTTTATGTAGTTAGTGACTTTAGTGTAGCATTGCTATTCGAGCTTTCATTTAAAGTCCATAGAAAAGTTCCTTACGTCTCTTGAAGTATTGAAATGTTGTTACTGGTAACAATAATCATGGTCATGAAGAAGTTGGATTTTATCTTAAATAACCAATCAGTGAAATTTAGGAACACGGAGGCAAATAGGATTTAAGTTTTAAAAAATATCAGCAGGAAAATAAGATTGTTTGGCCAGAATTACAGGACAGACAAGCTTAGAAATGACAACATAATTGCAGTAGGGGGAGAAGTACGTAGGAGACGAAGAGTTGATTTTAGAGCATAAAAATGATCCTTGGGTTCCAGGAGAAAGAAGAGAATACGAAATTTAGAGAGAAAGACCGAGCGAAAAGATTTTGCATAGTCTCATCCTCCTAAAATGGAATGCTCACATTGAATCCGTTCGTCCCATTAACATTTTCATAGCTTCCTCATTATTACTGGTAACTGATAAGAAACTATTCTCTTTGTATCCTATTCCACATATATCCCATAATATATGGTTCAGGAATCAGGACCAAGGTTTGTCTTCCTTCTCGATTTATTGAGGTGCGTTCACTAATATCAATAAGACCCTGTCCTCTTTAGTTAATGCTCTGGGAAGCCCATCATCTTTCCATACTTGACAGGCTTTAATATGACTGCTAAGCCAGATAAATGAAAGAATGAACATTAACTTGCTTTGTAGGCTTGAATTATGGCTGTTAAATAATTACTTAGCTGACATCACAAATCAATTATTGGGGATCTAAGCCACCCCTTTTACAACAATGTGCCCTAGAAAGAAATATGACTTGTACCCTATGGCCATGTATTTTTATACATATTACATGCTTGTTGCATTGTAACATGTATATTCAATACAATCTTAATAATGATTCGCATGTTTTTTAAAATAATTTTGTCGAATGTTAGAATTACTCGTGCATTTCCTTGCCACTCCTTTTGCATATATGCATATATTTTAATTGATATAAGGCAAAACTGCCTAGTCAACACCTAGGCAGTGTCTAAGCACCTAGGCGCTAGGCGGTACCCCTATCACCTAGCACTTTTACAAGCTTGCCTAATATTCTCTTAGAAGGTGTACATTCCCAGGTGGATGGGCACAACCCATATAAAACACGTTAAAGAAATTGAAACACCTAGGCTTGATCCCGGACCAACTATCACAAACTCACGATGCTGTGAAGTTTAATATTAACTTGGGTTAATTTTATTACTTTGCATTGGTTATGAGTTGCAACATACTTAGAGATGCATCAGTCCCATTTGCCCGGGCAACAATATGAGTAATATAAGCAGCTTTACAAAGATTTCTGCACCCATTCACTCGTTCGTCCTTCATATGTTCTCCAATGATCTAGCCTACTAAAGGTTTGGCTATAAGAGATCACGGATCACCTTCAGCATCTTTGTAAAGCTGTTGATCACTTGATTGTTGCGGAAGTCATACTTCATGGGGAAGACACTTCTAGGGTGGTAAAGCGATTCAGAAGATAAATTTTGGTTTGAATTTGTTTTGGGACCATACAACGTGTTTCTATCTTCTCAACATTGACCTTCATGTGCATCTGTCAGAAGTCATAGCCTCTGGATAAGTTATCAGGAATTTGAGCTCACGTCCTGGAGAGACTCAAACAGTAACATAAACAGGAGCTAGAAGTAGTCTTTTTGTTCTTAAGGTACCTGTCTTTCACCATTTCTTTATCATCGTTGGGAATATTAACCCCCTTTTCATTTTCGAGTAGGCAGCTAGGGCTAATTGTGGATCAGGCACCGTGAAAGTAATTTTGTATCGGAATGTGTTAATTAGGCACTAAATATTCCTTGGTGTGTCAATTGCTTGCATGGATTGAATTGCACATGAACCATCTGTTGAAAGTGGACGTGGCAGCTTTTTTGACCCGCACAAGACCTATTCTTTCATATCTTTGCATGTTAGTAGTCGAAACTTTATCTTCACTGATTTGCAGCATCAAGGATCAACCTCATTAAGCATATCAAATATATTGCAGGCAACCTTTCCTCATAATGAATGCGCTAAACAATTGTGTGACAATAAATATTCGTCATTGATGTTGTATTCTTTATATTTGAAGGTGATTAGGAGCTATCTATGCTATGAGTTGTGGCCATTTAAGTAATCCAAAACCATAAATCTAATCTTATTGGGTAGCACCAGGTTTGTGCATTACCCATTATTAAGAAGATTAAAAACTCAAATGCCATCCATTCAGTAAAAGACCGACATGACCCCATAGTGGGTTGGAGATTTGGTCACACCAACTCCTGGTCATATAGCAGGTCTTATTTGGATTCATCAGAGTGAAGCCCAACAGTCTCTAATACATATATTTTATTGTTCTAGGAAGCTAGGTTTCTTTAAAATATCTTTCTTAGCCCACAGCTGGATTTTGAGACAGGCAAGTGTGCATATGCTTTTTGTTTACATTTCAGAAGATTTCGCTTTCATGTTCTATGTACTTCGGCCATTGGGAATGCTTAAGGAATTTGTTGCCCATAGCATTCAGGAAAAAAATTTAGGATGCTTTCTTATGCTTTCCATCCCAACTGAGATGCATGCATGCGATCTGTGTTTCCATTCTTTTGAAATTTATCTAGTTCGAGTCAACCATGAGTGTGTGCTTGTAAGCTATGTTTCCTTTGCTTTTCATGGAGTTACTCATGCACAAACTGGCATGTCATCCACCAGATCCATTTTCACCTCCAGTTGTCTGCCGATTTGCCTAGGATCTACAATAGGTCAGCAAAACATGCTTATCTCTAAAACTTCGACTTATCAGGATTGGGAAATTTTGTTAAAGGTAGAGAAGGAACCGAAAGGCATTCTTTAATTTCCCATATTTCTGAATGTGTTCCCAAAAAAATTCACATTGTGAGGGTACAAACAACTAAAATTGATTTTCTTCATTTCATTTCTTTTAGTCTGTCATTTCAATGTTATTCCACAAACTGTTTGGCTACCAGAGATTAATTTTAGATGTTTGTCAGACTGCTGATTGTTGCAATGCCATACTTCATGGGAAGGCATTTCTAAGGCCGTGAAGTTATTGGAAAGAAAATTTTTGGTTTAGATTTCTTCGGGACTATAAAGCATCTTTAATTCTTTATTCCCTCTCAACATTGACCTTATTGTGCATCCTCAGAGGCCAAAGCCAGTATAGAGCATAGTAAGAGACAGATAGATTTGAGCTTGTATCCTGGAGAAACCCAACATCAACATAATAGGAGCTATGATGAGTATATTGTCCTCCTTACCTGCTTTTAGTCGCTGATTCCAAGAGAACAAGATAAGGCTTGTTCTTGTTGTTATGCACCTGCTTGTAAATCATCCCTTTCATTCTGAATATCAGCCTTTTTCCCATTTTTAGTAGGGAGAGCAAGCGCTATTTGTGGTTCATGAAACATAATCTTTAACTGGTTCATAATGCACTAGGCAGGCACTAAATGTGCATAAGGATGTCGATTGGTTGCATGAAGTGTACCATACGTGCGAGTTCAGGTTGACCCACACATGACCTATCTGTTCCCCTTAACAATTTCAGTGTCCTTTTTGCATATTCCCAATTACACTTCTCTTTGACAATTTTTAGCATCAACAATTAATATGGGACTCTTTCGCTTATGGCTGCCTTATAGTTGAACATAAATCCATATAGCATATCTACCATCTCTCTAGGATGATAGATCTAGATCCAGACTTTTCCTTAGCTAGGAGAATTTAGACGATGGCTACAGGTTATTAGTATGGAAAATCCCGATTTTTGTCCGGTTTCAGTTTAGCACTTGCTTCATGGTCGAAATATGCTAAAGGTATTGGGGCAATCTTTCTTAGGAAATTTAAAAGAATAATGTTGAATGTGCTACACATTCCGACAATGATGAATTTACTGGCCGTGATTCTTCGTATTCGAGCCCATTAACTTGTGCAGTGGCGAAGGCAGGATTATGGTTTAGTGGGGTCAAAAATACATTAGGCTACATTGGGCATGGTTCGGTGGGGTCAAATCTCTTTATTCAAAGCTTAAAAGCCTTGTTCTCCTATGGTGAAAAACCTTGTTCAAACCTGAAACCCCTCATTAGCATCTATGGCACCAAATTTCACTGGGGTCAATTGAACCCCCGGGGCCCATATGGATTCGCCTGTGAACTTGTGTATCAATGATACCCGACATTTGCCCTATCCGTGAAAGAAAATGCACGGCTTTATTTGCTTTTAGTGAGTTGGGTTGGGTAAAGAATTCAGGAGTGTTAAATTTGCTTCGCCGCAAAATTATATGCATCATTATTCAACAATGCATGGATTCAGTACCCTATATTTCTGGAATTCATCCAGCTGATATCAGTGTCTACTGTGGCTTGTGTTATGTATAGCACTTTCAAGCATAGCATTTGTTCTGTATCGTGGATGTAGTCAAGGAGGCAACCAAGTCCTTATAAGAAAATAAAGCCGTGTCCTAAGGTTTTTATTAACAAGCTGATGTAAACTACTGTAGCACGATCATAAAGGTGAACTAATTAATCAAGGATGATGAAGATGAGAACCTCAGATCCCATAAAAGAGATAGAAGGTTTGTCTGTCATTACCTACTTCCAAGTAATGCAGCAATTTATGGTGTCGACTCATAGTGGCACAAGATACACATGGTATGCAGATACACACTGGCCTTGACAGTGTGTATTTGTATACAATGTAGAGGCACAAGTTGCACATTAACCCTTCTGTGATTCATATATTTATTGTTTATGATTTCCCAACAATTTAACCAATTTCTAATATCTGATGCATAATATCATACTAAAAGATGAACTGCCTTATCTGCGAAATGGTTGCAATTCTTGCTATGTACAAGCCTTCTATTATACAATTTCTTATGGGAGAGTCATGTGTTGAAACTTGACATACCAGCATAATCATTGTTTCATTTTGTTCAAGAAATTATAATGATATGCATATGTCGCAATTCTTCATACATCCAGGCTACTATTTAATAATTTGTTATGGGATTTGTCACTTGTTAAAACTTCAACATACAATCATAAGGTTTGTTTCATTCGATTCCATCAAATCCTCCAAACAATTATAAGGACATGTATTGTTCTGGAGCATTGTCGATAACCAAGTTCTAATGATAAATAATGGTTTGAGTTCGTATATAAACTGATATGAAGTTCTAAAGCTTGACAGAGGTTGGAAGGCTTTAATGTAAGTTGTGACTGATTTCCAAATATTTGTAGTTGATTTTTAGTTTAAACCTTTGGGGCCTATGTGGTATGGGAACTTCTATGCAAACAAGTGTTAAGGAAGACTACTTCTTGCTCTGTACTTACCATTTTGAGTGCTGCTATTATAATTTCCAGTGTTTGCTATGTTGTGTCATATCATATTGCTGTTACCCTATAAATTTACGCTTCCTTGCACTTCTTAAATATGAGCATCTTGAATTAGTTTTCCTTCCGCTTTTATATTAGGAACTGTAGGAACTCTTTAATTTTCCCTTAATGGCTTTTTCCTGTAATAATGTTCTTCATTTCAGAACTTTCGTCGCTCCTCTTGAGAGGTTAAAGTTGGAGTATATGGTGCGTGGCGAGCAAATGCATATTTTTCAGCTCGTAAAAAAAATTGCAACCACACAGGGTCTGAAAGGCTTCTGGAAGGGAAATTTTGTCAACATTCTTCGCACTGCTCCATTTAAGGCAATAAACTTTTACGCTTACGATACATACAGAAAACAGCTCCTTAAATTGTCTGGCAATGATGAAACAACAAACTTTGAGAGGTTTGTTGCAGGTGCTGCAGCTGGCATCACTGCTACTATGCTATGTATACCTATGGACACGGTAAGCGCTTGGGTCTTATTTTATAAATGATTTTGTTATCTTCTTAATCTGTAGGGTATTAAATAGATTTGACATGTTGATTGTTGGTCAAAATGATGGCTTGGTTGCTTGCTTTCGTAAATTCTTGCTGATTCATGAGATAGAATAGCTATGCAACTTCACAGCTATTCTCATGAGGTTGGCAGACTACTTAAACATGAAAGTTTTATTGGAAGCAACATTTTCCCTCGGAATATTTGTGGAAACTTTGGGAATACAATTCCCTTTAGCTCTTTGTTTTATTTTTTGGTTAAGAGTTGAATGTGGCTGAGAGTTTAACATAATCTCTTATAGCAGTACACCATTTTCCATTCTAGACTTTCCTCCAGTGTAGGAGAAGTTGCATTTAGGATTATTGCAAGCCCCTCTCTTGTCCATTGTTTCCCCGCAGAAGACTGTCACTTATTAATAGAGGTTGACAGCCGGATGTAATACTTTCTCAAATCTTTCATGGAGCCTTGCCTCAAAGCCAGACCACCCAGAACCCGTTTTGATGGGAAAATGCTTAGGAAGAAGAAGATGCTGAGTTGGAAGCAATTCTTTCTGATAAATCTTAGCAACACACATCTTGTTATGCTCTTTCCTGGTATTGTAGAATTGCCCCTTGATTGCATGAGCTTAGAGCCTTAAACTGCATGATCAACAGTTAAAACAAGTCGTTTTGCCTACTTAGTGAACATGTCATAAGGGGTTGTATGGAACGAGGCTTCTCATGCTAGTTCCCTTGGCGACTAGTCATCAACAGCTGAATAACTTGTTGAAAAAACTGTTGAGGTCTTTTTGTAGCTTCTCAATTTTCTGAGGTGCAGTATAGCTGAACCCATTTTGATGGGAAGAAGGTTTAGAGGGTTATGATGAAACTTCAGTGAAATGAAGTACTTAAGCCTTTTTGTTCTTTGGTGATTATTTTACTATCTTTATCTACAACTTGAAACATTTCAGATCAGAACGAAGATGGTAGCTCCTGGAGGTGAAGCCTTAGGCGGTGTTATTGGTGCATTCCGCCACATGATCCAAACAGAAGGATTCTTCTCTCTATACAAGGGATTAGGACCCTCCATTATTAGTATGGCACCTTCAGGTGCAGTTTTTTATGGAGTATATGATATATTGAAGGCGGCTTATTTACACTCTCCAGAAGGGAAGAAGCGAATTTCTCAAATGAGCCAGCAGCAAGACCACGAATTGAATGCTTTTGATCAGCTGGAGTTGGGTCCCGTGAGGACTTTGCTGTATGGGGCCATTTCTGGTGCTTGTGCGGAGGCAGCTACATATCCATTTGAAGTAGTTAGGCGACAACTGCAGATGCAAGTTCAGGCGACGAAAATGAATGCATTTGCAACTTGTATGAAAATAGTCGAACAAGGAGGCGTGCCTGCACTTTATGCTGGTTTGATCCCTAGCTTATTACAGGTAATTTATCCAAATTTTATAAAAGAAAAATGCAGCATATAATGCGTGCAACATATATTGGCCCAAGCCCTTTTTTTTGGCCTACTTGCATACATCGGATTTGTTTGTTTTTTTTTTTTTCTCTTTTGGCAATTAAAGATGGTAGTATGCTCGAATCTCTTCCCTTCTTCCACTCTGTCCCAGCTCAGGGTAAGAGACAAGCAATTGAGGCGAATTTAGCTCCAATGGCACATATTTTCAGGTAGCTCAGGAAATAGAAATAATTAATTTGGTAATGCAAATGCGAAGCATTTTGCCTTGTCAGTTTGGCTGCAATATTTACTGATTTTTTTAAAAAAAAGAATACATTCAGTAATTTCATTTAATGCTTTCGTGTATCATGGTTCTCAAATAAACATAGAAAATGGAAATCTAATTGTAGAAAACTGAGATTGCAGGCCCACTTTCGGTCAACTAAATAGCATGATGCAACAGTTGAGAGATTGATCTATCTCTCTGCCGAAATTTTGATAGATTTTGCATCCTTAAATTATAGACTACTCAGATTGGGACCTTAACCGCATGATTTATCAACAAAAAACACTGAACTTTTATTCATGAGAGATTGATCCATTTCATTCCTTTTGGTAATTGTTTTGTTTCGGAAAAAACCTCCAGATTGAATGTAAGCTGCATTTGACGCCTATTTATTGTCTTTTATTAGAAAACCTCCAGATTGAATGTAAGCTGCATTTGACGCCTATCTGTTGTCTTTTATTATAAATGTTTCAGGTGTTACCCTCTGCAGCCATCAGTTATTTCGTATATGAGTGCATGAAGATAGTTCTCAAAGTTGAATGACTACAAATCGACCAACTTGCTGCTAACCCACAGTTTCTGCTAATAAACAATTCAGATTTTTGTAATGGAATTAATATATCTTTTTGTTATTGTGATGAACTTCCAATTCTTGATCTTGGGCCTTAGATGGACAAGTAAGAGGATCAAGGATTATTCAATGTTTTTAATATTCAGTCATTTTATTAGAATTAAATGTGCCTTGTGTACTCATATGCTGATATACAAACTTTGTGCATGTGAACCTTATTTTTTAGTGTAGCCATAATATACTTAGAGCCATTATATCGCTAAATTCTGAAGCCTTTCTTGTTTTGCTTGATTTAATATTGTTTGCACAGCAAATTTGTTAACCCAGGTTCATAAACTTCATGGCCGATGATTTAGTGATTCATTAATTAGCCTCAACTATTGCAGGTTTTCACTGAACTATAAACTTTTTTCTTATGGCAGTAGATTCCTTCAACTTTGGTTTTAAAGGCATATTTTCCCTGAATACCCCTGAAAAGAGCATTTTAATGGTAGCTTATTGTATTCAGGGAAAGAGAGTGATGGCCAAGGATGTTGAACTGTTGATGACCTGCAAGATTAAAAAAAAAATTGATAACCAAAAAAAGGTATGACTTGTTGGATGTATCTGCAAATTCGGTAGTTTGGAAATGGAGATTCATGTATCATTTGTTGTAAAAATCCTTCATTTACTTTGTTTGGTTAGCAATAAACTTGAGTTGAAAATGGAAACAGAGATGCAAAAAGCATCAGATTTTTGCAACATTTGTTGCACTCATGGGCTGTTTGGTTGTTAGGGAATAAAGATTCATGCAACATTTGTTGCAAAAAATCTTCATTTCCTGCAAAAAAAATTCATCATTTTCTATGTTTGGTTAGCAACAAACTTGAGTTGGAAATGGAAACGGAGCTGCTAAAAGCAACAAATTCTTGTAATATTTGTTGGGCTCATTTGGGTGGTAACAAAAGCTGCAATTTTGGGAATAGTGAGTATAGTAATTATTATGGGTGCCACATAAGCTTTATATATGCCACCTATGCAAATTTGCAACAAATGTTGCATTTCCTTCATTTTTTTGTTCAACTAAACACAAAAAATAGTTTGGACTTAGAAATCCAATTACAAAACTTGAAATCCAATTACAAAACTTGAAGATAATCAAAACAATGGATTTGGGCCAATTTTTTTTGCAACAAATGATGCATACAACATTTGTTGCGTGAAAGCAAAATGCAAATTCAAACCATTTTTTTGGGTGTAACAACTAACAAGAGTTGCAATTTCGGGAATGATGAGCACAGTAATTATTATGGGGTGTCACATAAGCGTATATGCCACATGATGTGCAAATTTACAACAAATGTTGCATTTCCTTTAAATTTTTGTTCAACTAAACACAAAAAATGTAGAAATCTGATTACAAAACGTGAAGATAACCAAACAATGGATTTAGGCCAATTTTTTTTTACAACAAATTTTGCATGCTACATCTGTTGTTGCATGTAACAAATGTTGCATTTCTTTTTTGTTGCTAACCAACATGCCCCTGAGTGAATCCAACCTCACAATAGGATATGAAAATGTTGAATGTAATTTTTTGAGGTAATGCTGAAAATATTATAAAGGGAAATTTTATTGAAACCACGTACTTTAGCATATGTTCTCAAAACCATCATGAAGAAAATTCTTATCACATAAACCCCTAACGTTACCCTCTGTTAAACCCGATCCCTCCCCCCGACCTCCATGACCATTAAATCTATTATCAAATGACCAAAATGCTTTTATATATATTTAGCTGAAGGTAATTGGTATCTTTCCTTCTCCTCTCTCATGCCTCTCTCCTCTTTCTCTAATGTCCTCATAAGCTCCTTCCCTCTCCACAACTTTCTTTCACGGTCTCTCCTTGTGTGAATCCATATCTTCCCCATCAAAGCTCACTTATCTGGCCGTCACTGTTTTTCCACGTGCTCCAACGTGCTATCGATGCCAAGCTCATCTCCATCGTTTTCCTCCTCTCTCATCACCGTCTTACGTCCTTCTGCCATGTCATCACCCCCTCTATTGTTCTCTCCTCGATCCACCGCCTCTCGACCTAGCACCGCACTCGATCTCTTCAAATTATTCTCCAGCGAGCTCCATGTGGTGCTCTTTTCCGCTGCTTACCGCCATGTCATCACTATTGTTTCAGTCCTGCCGCAATGTGGACGCCCTCAAGCTGTTTGATAAAATGATTGGGAGAAGTAAGAACCTTGACTCTAATTCGAACCTAATCAATGTATAGGTTGTTGATTTCTTACCGAGTTCTTGTGTCAGAGCCGATGATAGGAACAGTTGCATTCAAGTGGTTACTATAGCTAGTGATTGAAAAAGTGCGGATGAAGATAATCCTTACTTGAAACGTGTTTGTGTAAATGCTTGATAGAGAGAGATTGAGAGAGATTTTTGAGTTGTTTGCTATTTGGTATGTGTTTGTATAAATACTAAGAATGTGTTTATATAAATTTGGTGATAATGGTGCTTGGAATATATGTCTATAAATGTTTGGAATGTGTTGGTATAAATTTTGGCAATTGCTCGAGTCTGGTGTTAAGCATGCAGTATTTTAATTATGTATTTGAATGCAAACTGTTGTATTAAAGAGATGTGTGTTAAGCTTCAATGTATATTTTTATTTTGCTATAATTTGGTTAAGCATCAATTCAAATTGTTGAATTAAGGAAATCTAAATTTCGTCTTTATGCATGTCAAGTTATACTTATACGTTCAATTATGTCACGCCCCGCTTTTCAGTGTACGGAATCGGTGATGTGGCAGGCCACAACGCATTTACTAAGAAATAAATATGTTAAGTGTAATTAAGCAATATATAGATAAAATGCACAAAAATGACAAGAGATATTAAAATAAACAACAACTTTTATTAACATTCATCTTTACAATACAACTGCTTTGAAAAGGAAAGATACAATAATAAAAAGCAATACCTAAACAGTGACATACAAACTAAAAGTAAGTATAAGAAAAGCTAGTAGCCTTACTGCGCGGTGAGCTGGTCCACATCCTCCTGGTTAGGCTCGATCTCTTGAAAGTCCGGTTCTCCTGACGAACATTCCAAAGAAAGAAATAGAGAAGAATATCGTCAGCGAACTAGCACTCGATAAGTCCCAAAAAAAAGAATGAAATAGAACAAGTAATGAGAATCGAAACTGGTAAGTTGTACAGGTACATGCTTGTTATTCTAACGTAGTTGTTTGTAACTTGATATAGAAGGTATTTGTGTATACGAGAGGAGTCTATCTTACCCCGTGGACTATGGTAACATGTAGTACAAGGCCCCATCAAAACCCACGGGACAACGACACGAGAGTTCATGTAGGTGTCTTTTAAGTGATCATCTTGTGCCACGTTAATACGTTCCGTATCAATCTACCCCGTTATCCCCATGCAATGTTTTGTATAGAGTTATATTTACAAGTCTTGCCGAAACCATGGATACAAATTGTTCAAGTAATCAGGTTCAGGATGTATCATATATTCAAAAAGTCATGTCAAGTTATAATCATAGTTCGGTCAAGTCAAGTCAAGTATTCATGTTTGGTATTGAAGTTTGAATTCAGGTATTCAGGTTCATGTTCAAATATACATGTTAGACTTTGGATTCATGTTTGAATTAGAATCCGATTTGAGTTCGGATTCAGGTTTGAGTTAGACTTAAACTGAGTCAGACATTTGACAGATTTAGATCCTGAATTAGGTTCGGAAGTCATCGGTAACTACTGCACATGGACGACAGGATTTGTGTCTTTTTCCAAGACAATTATCATTGATAACTCCGTTAAGTTTTCTACCTTAAATAGCCAAGCACTCACTTTCTCCAGCTCCCTGAGGCTCAAGAGAATTGATCCCGCTTAAACCTATATTTACTAAAGTTCTTAATATTGTTTTATATAACTCGAGGGGTTTTATGAAAAACATTTTTAATAAAATTTCAAAATAAATCTCGAGTATTTATTTATGTTATTTAAGATTTTCATGGATATGAATTTTAAGGATTTGGGATATTTTAGTGATAATTGCTTAGCTTGGGAAGTTCATAATATTTTATTGTAAAACTTGTCTTTTGTTGGTATCTTGATGGTATTTTAGTGAAACTTGAAATTCTTTCATTAAAAAAAAGTTTATTATATTTTGAAAACATATGATTTATAATTTTTATATAATTATTAAAAATTAAATTTTATTTAAGTAGAAAAATGTGTTTTTCTTAAAAACCGTATTTAAAACCTTTTGAGACCGAATGCTCCGTGAGAAGGTCTGTATCTCGCTCTACTGGCCCAAGGATGTGCGATAATCCACGCCATCTAATAGCGGGTCCCCTAAAAAAGGTTGTAGAGGCATATTCACAAAGGAATTAAGAATACCGTTTTTAAAGTGAATGGTATTTTAATATAATATTTTATTCGTAACAAAAATTCACACAAAAGCGATATCGTGCTATGGAACCATGTGTGTATGTGAGAGGTAGGTCATTACCCCGTGAAGTTTTCTAAAGGTAAAGTATTAAAAAAAATACGAAAAGAGGTGATATTTAAATGGTATTTTAAACGAAAAATTTAAATTAAAGTTATTTTACATAACATTCTTGACTAAAATTTGATTCTAAACCTTATGATTTAAGGTTACAACTGATGGGTACAAGTTAGATTGAAAAAAAAAATTATTAAAGAGAAGGAGTTTTCTGGGGTTTTGAAAAAAATATCGGTATTAACTCCACTTACCGATATACATTTTGAAATGGAATTTTAAAGATGAGGAAAGAAGATTGTAAGGGATTTACTAGTTGATTAATTTAAAGAAGGATAGAAGAGGGAGGGTTGAATTTCGTGGCGTCGCAGGAGCTCCGGAATATCTTCGATTCTTTGCCAGAAATTGACCGCTTGGTAACTCCACTTGTACTTAGAAATTTTTTGAGAGTTTTGGCTTGAAATTTCAGAATGATATTGAGTCAAAAGGTGGGGTGGTATTTATAGTATAGAATTAGAGTTTTGGAATTAAAATGGTGAATTAAAATAAATTAAAAAGATAATAAATTGGAAATTGAAGGGCTTCTGTTTGATTGCAGGGCAATCAAACAGTGTAGGGGTGTTAGGGGTAGGGGAAGAGTCGGGTGTGCAAAACCCGGGCTCAATTGGCCACGGTTGGACCGTCGGTACCGACCCAAACCGCATTTCTGCCGGCCGATCTAGGGAGTTGGGTCGCTGAATTTGTGCCACGTGTATAAGTCTGTGTTAACTCCATTTTTCACATTTTTGATTTTTCTGTCTTTTCATTTTTGTGTGTATTGCACGTGTAAACTTTTGGGCTTTCTAAAAGTTTAAAAAGAAAAATCAGAAAAAAATAATGTGTCTGATGGGGATCGAATACGGGGGCTACGTCACAGTAGTACAGGGACTTTACCAGTGAGCTACAAGTTGTTTCTTGCTATTATTTAACAAAATTAACTTATAACTCAATCTCAGGCTGTACAACTCATTTTATGTACATTAAACTGGAAAATTCCATACAGTAAATTCAGAGTCCTTACATTCTGCCCTCCTTATAAAAATTTCGTTCTCGAAATTTATATTTACACAGGGACTAATTTACAAATAAGTGATAGTATCTTGCACGCATGTCTTCTTTTCGTTCCCACGTTGATTCTCCTGGTGAAACTTTTCTCCACATCACTCGGACCAAGTTTATTTTCTTGTTCCGTAGTATCTTCACCTTTCGATCCAGGATCTCAACGGGTTGTTGCTCGCAAGTCAGATCAGTCTGGACTGTGAGCTCCGAGTGATAGGGGATGTGGCTGGGGTCGCTCACATATCTTCCTACCTGAGATATATGGAACACGTTGTGCACTCCTTCCAATGAGAGTGGTAGTGCCAAACGGTATGCCACTTCTCCAAATCGTTCAAGAATGTCGAACGGTCCTATATATTTGGGGCTGAGCTTACCCCTCTTGCCAAAGCGGATCACTCCTCTGTTTAGAGAAATCTTTAAGAAAACATAGTCTCCAGGTTGGAACTCCAGATGTCAGCGCTTTGCATCATCCTAATGCTTCTATCGGTCTAGGGCCATGCGCATTCTTTCCCTGATCGTGCGAACTACGTCCACAGTTGCCACGATCATCTCTGGTCCAAGGAGTTCACGATCTCCGATATCGTCTCAACTTAGTGGTGAACGACGCTTTCGTCCGTAGAGTAGCAGCGAATGGTGCCATTCCAATACTTTCCTGATAGCTGTTATTGTATGAAAACTCCAAAAGGTGTAGGTGATCTTCCCACGAACCTCCGAAGTCTAACATACAAGCTCTTAGCATGTCCTCCAGAATCTGAATTGTTTACTTAGACTGTCCGTCCGTTTATGGATGGTAAGCTGTGTTGAAGTTCAGAATCGTTCCCAAGCTAGCTTGCAGACTCTGTAAAACTGTGATCGGAATCTGGTATCACGATCGGAGACGATGAAAACTGGTACTCCATGTAATCTCACAATCTTCTGCATGAGTTCATGGGTATCAAAAATAGTATATCTTGAAGTTAAATCTTACTTTAGATCCATGCTTACCTCCATGTACTTCTTTGCTAACGTCTCAGTAAATTGGCCAACTCGAAAGGGAATAAAGTGAGCCGACTTGGTGAGTCGATCCACAATAACCCATACCGCGTCATTACCCTTCGTGCTGTGAGGAAGGGCAGTCACGAAGTCCATGGTAATATGTTGCCATTTCCATTCTGGGATTGGTAGCGGCTGAAGAAGACCAGCAGTTCTGTGATGTTTAGCATTCACTTGCTGATACACCAAACACTTGGTTATGCTTCTGGCTACTTCGCGCTTCATTCCATACTACCAATAGTGTTGCCATAGATCCTTATATATTTTTGTACCATTAGGGTGTACAGAATAAGGAGAGCTGTGAGTTTCTTTCATCAACTCTTTTCAAACTGAGCCATTTGGTACACATAATCGACTTCTATATTGCAAGTATCCATCTTCGTGGATGATGAAGTCAGTTCGAAGTCCACTTTCTACTTGTTCTCGAATCTTTTGGAGCTTGGCATCATTTTCTTGAGTTGCCTTGATCTGATTGACAAGAGTAGACTGAACTTGTAAGTTCATCAAATACGAAACGTTACCTAACATAACTACTTCGATTTCCAATCCGTACAATTCCTGATGTAGCTTCCACTGAGTGGTGAAATTCATTACTAATGGCTGGCGGCTAAGTGCATCAGGAACTACATTGAACTTCCCTGGATGATACCGTAGGTTGATGTCGAAGTCCGCCATGAGTTCTAGCCATCTTCTCCGCCGCATGTTCAATTCCTCCTGAGTAAATATATACTTCAGACTCTTATAGTCAGTGTATATATCCACTCTTTCTCCCAGAAGATAGTGGCGCCAAATCTTAAGTGCAAAGATAATGGCTGCCAACTCCAGATCATGTGTTAGATGGTTGCGCTCATGTACTTTTAGCTATTTCGACGCGAAAGCTATTACTTTTCCATGCTGATGTAGAACACATCCTAATCCCTTACCGGACGCATCACAATGTACGACGAATCCTCCATATTGATCCGGTATTACAAGAATAGGAGCTGAAGTTAATCTTGATTTGAGTTCTACAAAAGCTTGTTCATATGCTTCTGATCACACGAATACTTCATCTTTATGTATGAGCTTTGTCAGGGGTGCTGCAATTTTCGAAAAGCCTTTAATGAATCGTCAATAGTATCCTGCTAATCCCAAAAAACTTCATATATTTTTCACCGTCTTTGGTGTCGGCCATTCGCTGACAGCTGACATCTTAGCTGGATCTACTGAGATTTCTTCGCCTGAAACGATATGTCCAAGAAATCCGACTTGATCTAGCCAAAATTCACACTTGCTGTACTTGGCATAGAGCTGATGCTGTAGCAATGTCTCCAGGACAATCCGTAAATGCTCGACTTGTTCTTTCCGATTATTTGAATACACCAGGATGTCGTCGATGAAGATGACAATGAACCTGTCTAAGTACTCTCGGAAAACTTGGTTCATCAGATTCATGAATATAGAAGGTGCATTGGTCACTCAAAATGGCATTACGAGATACTCATAATGACCATATCGAGTCTTAAACGCCGTCTTCGGAATGTCGTACTCTTTGACCTTCACCTGATGATAACCCGAATGAAGGTCTAGCTTTGAGAATACACAAGACCCACTTAGCTGATCGAAAAGATCATCGATGTGCGGTAGTGGATATTTGTTCTTGATCGTCACTTTGTTCAGAGCTCGGTAATCTACACACATCCTGTATGAACCTTCTTTCATCTTCACCAGTAAAATCGGAGATCCCCAACTTGAAGTACTGGGATGAATCCAACCTTTCTTCAGGAGTTCGTCCAACTAAGTACGAATCTCCTTCAATCCTTCTGGACTTAACCGGTACGGAGCTTTGATTACCGACTGCGCACCAGGTAGTAAATCAATGCTGAATTCAAGTGCTCGATCGGGAGGCAAACCTGTTATATCTTCAGGGAATACATTCTCGAACTACTTCTTGCTTTTCTTCTTCCACCGGTAGAGCAAACACTTTTGCATTCTTTAGTTTAGCAAGGAAGATTCCTGGCTCCAACGTTATCTCTACTCTTAAAGTAGAAGACTGGGTGATCTGGTATCTCAAATACTATCCTATTTTGACGGCAGTCAATCGTAGCATAGAAAACTCCCAGCCAGTCCATTCCCAACACAACATCGAAGTTTGGGATGTCCGGTACTTTGAAATTCGCGTACAATTCTCGTCCGCAAACTACAACTGGACATTGATCAAATCCCATAGTTGCTTTTAATACTTCATTCCTGGAACTAACATTCTAGCTTAAAATGAGTGGCCTCACAGGAATCGCATGCGTTCTCACGAATCGTTGTGACATGAAGCGGTGTGATGCTCCAGTGTCGAAAAGTGCGAGTGCATGCTATTAGTATAGTACCTAAGTTGTGTGAGATTGGTTTTAGATACAGGAGAACTATAGAGATATGCATGGATTGAAAAGATGAAAAGATTGGGAATTACCAGTGATTACTTGGCCAGTAGCTTCGGCTTCTTCAACCGTCATTGTGAAAGCCTGACATCGGGGTACATTCCTCCTTGCCGGAGGCACATTCATCTGTTCTTGGGGCATGTTTCTCTGCCCTTGAGGCATGTTTCTCTGTGCCTGATGGAATTGACGAGGGGGCTGTGCAGGAAGTCCACGTAGAGGTGGAGCAGGGAGAGCAATACGAGGTGCAAGAGCCTGAATAGTTGGCCGCTGTGGGATTGTGATTGCAAGTCTTAGTGCTGGAGCTGGGTTGAGTCGATATGGACATCCTCCTATGGTATGAGTGGATGCGCTACAAACCAAACACAGGCCATTTGCACGCCTACAGTCTTTCTCCAGGTGTCCATTCCTCTTGCAGTAGAAACAAAAGTCTGGACTGGGCCGGTTAAATGATCCTCCCGGTCTCCTGGGTGCAAAAGTTGGCCTGGAAGAGACTCCTCCTGTCATCTGTGTGGCAGGGCGTTTCACGCCGGCAGTCTGAGGTCTATCCTTCTTCTTCACGACTGTCTTATAACGTCGGGCAGCCTTCAAAGCGAGATCATAGGTTGGGAAATCCCCTATAGCGAGTGCAGCTTGGATTTCTGGGTCCAACCATTGCTGAAATCGTCGTGCCCGGATCTCAGCAGTAGGAATCAGGTGTGCCGTGAACCTGTTACGGTCTTGTGTTAGCAGTGCAATAAGTGACATCAGGAATTTGAATTTGAGACAATATCTTACCTGCTAAGCATAGTAAACTCAGCATCGTATTCATCCACGGACTTGCTCTACATCGAGCCTTGTTGTAAGTGGATGAACTATTGTTCCATGTCGAAACGGACAATCTCAGGGAAGTACTTCGCGTCGAACATATCGCTAAACGTCTTCCATTCAATCGGTTGGGCAAAACGGCTTTCTTCAGCCTTCCACCAGATTCTGGCGTTGTCTGTTAATTGCAGCTTCGCAACTCTCACCCAAGCAATCTCCGACATTTATGCTGCTACCAGGTCATCTTCTATCGACTGAGCCCATTTTTCCACCTCCAGTGGGCTATCTTTTTCTGAAAAATGTTTCGAGTGCAGCGTCCGGAATTGCTTAACTCCGGGTGCCTCGACTTCAAGGCGGTGCATGAAGATAGCAGTCTGTTGCTGACCCTCCAAGAGGCTCTTGATCGCCTTGAGCAGTACCGTTTGCTCGTTGATGGGAGCTGCAACGGTGGGTGGTGATGGTAGAGTAGGCGGTGGAGTGTTGCCATTGACGTTGGTACTCATGTTGTTGGGAGAATTCACGATCTTGATAGAAAAAGAAAGGTTAGGATAGATTCAAGGAATTTGAAATGTAAGAAATGTATGGTTACTGATTCTTATAATTCTTGTGATATATTGCTTTGGATTCCATGTAGAATTGACCTGCATGGGCCACCAACAAAACCTATCATGCCCCGCTTCCCAGTGTACGAAATCGGTGACGTGATGGGCCGCAAATAGTAAGAAATAAATACGTTAAGTGTAATTAAGCAATATATATATATAATTCACAAGAATGACAAGAGATAAAATAAACAGCAACTTTTATTAACATTCATATTTACAATACAACTGCTTTGAAAAGGAAAGATACAATGATAAAAAGTAATGCCTAAACAGTGACATACAAACTGAAAGTAAGTACAAGAAAAGCTAGTAGTCCTGCTACGCGGTGAGCTGGTCCACATCCTCCTGGCTAGGCTCGATCTGCTAAAAGTTCGGTCCTTCTTACGAACATTCCAAAGTAAGAAATAGACAGGAATGTCGTCAGCGAACTAGCACTCGGTAAGTATCAAAAGAAAAAATAGAATAGAACAAGTAATGAGAATTGAAACTGGTAAGTTGTACAGGTACATGCTTGTTATTCTAACGCAGTTGTTTGTAGCTTTGTACATAAGGATTTATGTATACGAGAGGAGTCCATCTTACCCCGTGGACTATGGTAACATATAGAACAAGGCCCCATCAAAACCCACGGGACAACGGCATGAGAGTTCATGTAGGTGTCTTTTAAGTGACCATCTCGTGTCATGTTAATACGTTCTGTACCAATCTACCCCGTTATCCCCGCGTAAAGTATTTTATAGAGTTATATTTACAAGTTTTACTGAAACCATGAATACAAGTTGTTTAAGTAATTAGGTTCAGGATATATCATGTATTCAAGAAGTCATGTCAAGTTATAACCATGGTTCGGTCAAGTCAAGTCAAGTATTCATGTTTGGTATTGAAGTTTGAATTCAGGTATTCAGCTTCATGTTCAAGTATACATGTTAGACTTTGGATTCATGTTTGAATTGGACTCCGATTTGAGTTCGGATTCAGTTTTGAGTTAGACTCAGACTGAGTCAGATATTTGACAGATTTAGATCCTGAATTAGGTTTGGGATTCATCGGTAACTACTGCACATGGACGGCAGGATTTGTGTCTTTTTCCAAGACAATTACCATTGATAACTCCGTTAAGTTTTCTATCTTAAATAAGCAAGCACTCACTTTCTCCGGCTCTCTGGGTTTCAAAAGAATTGATCCCGCTTAAACTTATATTTGCTAAGTCCTTAATATTGTTTTATATAGCTCGAAGGGGTTTTATGAAAAATATTTTTAATAAAATTTCAAAATAAATCTCGAGTATTTATTTATGTTATTTAGGGTTTTCATGAATATGAATTTTAAGGATTTGAGGTATTTTAGTGATAATTGCTTAGCTTGCGAAGTTCATAGTATTTTATTGTAAAACTTGTATTTTGTTGGTATCTTGATAGTATTTTAGTGAAACTTGAAATTCTTTCATTAAAAAAATAAGTTTATTATATTTTGAAAATATATGGATTTGTAATTTTTATATAATTATTAAAAATTAAATTTTATTTAAATAGAAAAATGCGTTTTTCTTAAAAACCGTATTTAAAACCTTTCGAGACCGAATGCTCCGTGAGGAGGTCTGCATCTCGCTCTACCAGCCCAAGGATGTGCGATAATCCGCACCATCCAATAGCGGGTCTCCTAAAAAGGGTTATAGAGGCATATTCGCAAAGGAATTAAGAATATTGTTTTAAAAGAAAACTGTTTTTAAAGTGAGTGGTATTTTAATGTAATATTTTATTTGTAACAAAAATTCACACAAAAGCGGTATCATGCAATGGAACCATGTATGTATGTGAGGGGTAGGTCATTATCCCATGAAGTTTTGTAAAGGTAAAGTATTAAAAAAATACTAAAAGAGGTAATGTTTGAAGTTCATGGTATTTTAAATGAAAAACTTAAATTAAAGTTATTTTACATGATATTCTTGACTAAAATTTGATTCTAAACCTTATGATTTACGGTTACAAGTGATGGGTACAAGTTAGATTGAAAAAAATATTAAAGAATGGGAGTTTTCTAGGGTTTTGAAAAAGATACCGGTATTAACTCCACTTACCGATACACATTTTGAAATGGAATTTTAAAGATGAGGAAAGAAGATTGGAACGAACTTACTGGTTAATTAACTTAAAGAAAGGCAGAAGAGGGATGGTTGAATTTCGTGGCGTTGCGGGAACGCCGGAATATCTTCGATTCTTCATCAGAAGTTGACCGCCTGCTAACTCTACTTGTACTTAGAAAAATTTTGAGAGATTTGGCTAGAAATTTCAAAATGATATTGAGCCAAAGGGTGGGATGGTATTTATAGTGTAGAATTAGGCTTTTGGAATTAAAATGGTGAATTAAAATGCATTAAAAAGATGATAAATTGGCAATTGATGGGGCTCTGTTTTATTGCAGGGCAATCAAACAGTGCAGGGGTGTCCAGGGTAAGGGAAGAGTCGAGTGTGCAAAACCCGGGCTCAATTGGCCACGGTTGGACCGTCGGTACCGGCCCAAACCGTATTTCCACCGGCCGATCTAGGGAGTTGGGTCGCTGGATTTGTGCCACGTGTACAAGTCTGTGTTAACTCCATTTCCCCCATGTTTGATTTTTCTGTCTTTGAATTTTTGTGTGTATTGCATGTGTAAACTTTTGGGCTTCCTAAAAATTTAAAAAGAAAAATCAGAAAAAAAATAATGTGTCTGATGGGGATCGAACACAGGGGCTACGTCATAGCAGTGTAGGAGCTTTACCAGTGAGCTACAAATTTTTTCTTGCTGTTATTTAACAAAATTAACTTATAACTCAATCTCAGGCTGTACAACTCATTTTCTGTACATTAAACTGGAAAATTCCGTACAGTAAATTCAGAGTCGTTACATATTCCATTTTTTTAGCAGTGCATGCAGATTTCAGTGTGAGGGAATTGACATTGATCAAGAGCAGGTTTTTTGTTTGTTGTTTGTTATTGTCACACCCCGCTTCTCGGTATACAGGGAATGAGACGTGGTGGGCCGCGACGTATTTACTCAGATGTAAACAGGCTAAGCGTAAATAAACAATATAAATAAATAACATAAGAATAACAAGAGATGTAATAAAATAACAACTTTTTATTGATAACCATTCTTTACATACAACTGAAAAGTAAAGTACAATGAAAAAAAGCGATACTTAAACAATGGCATATGAACTGAAAAAAGGTAAGTACAAGTAGGAACTAGAATTCTGACTCCTTTATAAACTGCTCCAAATCGTCCTGGCTGGGCTAGATTTTTTGAGAGTCGGGTTCTCCTGACAACATTCCAAAGATATAAGAGAAAGGAATGTCGTCAGCGAACTAGCGCTCGGTAAATCCCAAAAAATAGAATGGAATAGACAAAGAATCAAACAAGTAAATTATATGTTTGTTATGCTAACATAATTGTTTGTAGCTTGGTACAGAATGTATCAGTGTATACGAGAGAAGTCCAACTATCTTGTGGAATATGGGAAACGGAAAATAGAAGGCCTCATCAAAACTCACGGGACAATGGCATGGATGTTTATGTAGGTGTCTTTTAGTGTCCATCATCGTACCACTTTAAACACATCCCGTACCAGTCTACCCCATTAAAATCTCGTAATGTATATTATATTGATTGTATTGATTTGTAGTTATCAGACTTACTGAGACCATGGTATAAGTTGTTCATGTAAACGGATTCAGGAGGTAAACGGTAGTCACGTAGTCAAATTCAAGATATAGCCATGGTTCGGTCAAGTCAAGTCATGTTGATATTGTTCTGGTATTCATGTTCAGGTTCAAATATTCATGTTTGGTATATTGGATTCATGTTGTATTGGAGTTATGATTGGATTCATTTTTGGATTGTATTTAGATTAGACTGCTCAGATTGAGTCAGACACTTAAACAGATTTGGATCCTGAATTAGGTTCTGGTGTTATCGGTAATTGCTGCACATGGACGGGAGAATTTGTGTCTTTTTCTAAGATAATTACCATTGATAACCCCGTTTTAGTTTTCTACCTTAAATAGGCAAGCACCCACTTTCTCCGGCTCTCTGAGGCTCAAAAGAATTGGTCCCTCTTAAACCTATATTTACTAGGATCCTTAATGTAAATTTAATATAACTTGAGGGGGTTTTATTATAAATATTTTAAATATACTTTCAAAATAAACCTCCAGTATCTATTTATGTTATTTAAGGTTTTCACGGATGTAAATTTTATAGAACGGGATATGTTAGTGAATATATATATAACTTGAATAGTTCAAGGTATTTTAATATAAAGTTTGATTTGTATTGATTCATGATGGTATTTTCATGAAACTTGTAATTCTTTTATTTTCTAGAAAACAAGAAATTTTATTATATATTAAAAATAGATGGTTTGATAATATTTATATAATTATTAAAAATTAATTATTATTACTAAATAGAAATTCTCGTTTTTCTTAAAAATTGTATTAAAATTCCATCGAGATCGTATGCTCCGTGAGGAGGTCTGCATCTCGCCCTACTAGCCCGTGGATGTGCGATAATCCGCACCATCCAATAGCGGGTTCCCCGAAATAGATTGTAGAGGCATAATCGCAAGGAATTTAAAATACTATTTACAAGAAAATGAGTTTTTATATAGTTCAAGGTATTTTATTGAAAAGTCATATTTTGTCACAAGATATTGGTTTCAAGAGAATCGTGCAATATCAAGATGTGTGTATGTGAGAGGTAAGTCATTACCTCGTGAGGTTTTTCTAAAGGTATGCTAAGCAAAAATATTAAAGGATATCGTATGTAAACTTCATGGTATTTAACTATAAAAACTTAAATAAAGTTGTTTTACATGGAGTTTTAAGGTGAAACTTGTTTCAAAATATAAGTTAATGATTAACAAGTAAGGTATAATGATATTGATGAGTGATTCTTAAGAGAAAATTATACTTTTCAAAGTTTTAGAAACAAAATCCTGTATAACTCCATTTTCCGACATGTTTTGAAAAGAGATCATTTTAATGTACGAAGAGGAGAAGAGAGATGAGACTTACTTGCTAGAAAATTAAAGGAGAGGTATAGGAAGAAATTGGAAGTTTCGTGGAGTCGCGGGGTCGTCGGAAGTGCCTCGAATCCTTGTCGGAAATGGAACTAAGGCTAATTCCACTTGTACTCTTTTTTGACTTAGAAAATTTTGAGAATTTTTGATAAGAGATTTCAGAATGAAGAGGGCTAGAGTATGGGGTTGTATTTATAGGGTAAAATTAGGGTTTTGGAATTGAAGAAAGAATTAAAAAGTATTAAAAATTTGATTTAAAGCTTCATTTTAATTCTCTGTTAATTTTCAGGGAAATCAAGCAGAACAGGAGTAGTAAGGTAGGCCAAAGGTTTTAGTGTGTAGAGAACGGGACCATTCCCTAAAGTGGGACCTAGCGATGCTGGCCAAAGGCTCGATCTCGCTGGCCAAGTTGAAGAGTTAGTGGCTGTTCCCCTCCGAAAGACGCGGCGGAGACGCGGCGAAAGTCTAGCCTGAATTTCGGGGCAGATGCTAATTGGTGCTATCCGTCCACCTCTCCGAAGATGCCAAGTTGATTTATGGCACCATGTATCGAAGGTTCAAACGGATGCGACCGATGTAGAAGACTTCGTCAGATTCCCCCTCGTCTGAGGGGTTTTTGATTGTGGGGACGCTCTTCCCTGCAGACGCAAGCCCCTGCAGTTAATTACGCTACCGCATTGCGGTAACAACTTTCTCCTTCTCCAGATGGTCACTTCATATCGTGGGTGTTTGTTTTGTGTATGGTTGCCCATGGATTGTATACGGAGACTAAGTTATGTTGTCGCTCGTAGAGCGTGGACTAGTCCAAATCCGTATCTTTCTTAGATTTGGTTTTGGGAGGTTTGGGTTTAAGGATACATTAGCCTCTTTTAAGACTAAGATCAACTTAAATGTTTGTTAAGGATACGTTAGCCTAATTTTAGACTAAGATCAACTTAACGGGATCGTTTAGATCCGACAAGAGAGCAATTGGGCTCTATTGTTTAGTTTAGTGACATTGCGGTCGATAATTAGTTTAAGGACATTACGGTCCATTGGTAGTTTAAGGACATCTCGGTCCAATGTTAGTTTAAAGACATTGCGGTCGAGGTTAAGGATATCATAGTCCGTGGGTTTAAGGACCCCACAGTCCGATGTTAGTTTTAAGATATCACGATCGAGATTAAGGACATCATAGTCCATGGGTTTAAGGACCCCACAGTCCAATTTTAGTTTTAAGATATCACAGTCGAGATTAAGGACATCATAGTCCATGAATTTAAGGACTCCACAATCCGATGTTAGTTTTAAGACATCACGGTCGAGGTTAAGGACATCATAGTCCATGGGTTTAAGGACCCCACAGTCCAATGTTAGTTTTAAGACATCACGGTCGAGGTTAAGGACATCATAGTTCATAAGTTTAAGTACCCCACAGTCCGTGAAATGTGTGGTTGTCGGGACCCGTCACCTCTTTGAAGACGTTGAGAAATTACAACGACAAATATCAAAGGAGTGAAGAGATGTACCCTTGAACCAAGGTGAGTTGGTTGAAAGAGCAGATGTGCTCAATTCAAGGTAAGTTGAGGACTTATGGCCAGAATTGGGCTAAGTCCAATTAAAAATGTTTAACATTTTATTTTTGTTCTGGCTATTAAGCTTTTATTTGGGCTCAGCCCTTTTAATAATGCTAAGCATTGGGCTCTGACATTTTTGTCTTGTATTGAATGCATAGCATTCATCAGAAACAAAGCTTGTTCAGACAGTACGCCATGTGGCGCGTCAGGCACTTTGCGCCAGTCAAATAGCGCATTGCGCTTCTGTCAGGTAACGCACACGAAGAGGACACGTGTCGCGCTTAGCGCTGAGCGCTAGTTCATTAGCGTGTTGCGCTTTTAATTTATAAGCGCTTTGCGCTGATTTGTTGGTGCGCCAGTGAGTGACACGTGGCGCGTTTGGAGCTGAGCGCCAGTCCATGAGCGCAGTGCTCTGTTTTAAAAGCGCAAAGCGCAGATGGTGTCTATGGTTGACACGTGGCGTGTTTTGGCGCTGAGCGCCGATCCAAGGAGCGCAAAAGCGTAATTCATGAGTGCAAGGCACTTCTAACAATGCAAAGCGCATCTGACCAGATTTAAGATCAAAGAACAAACTTATGTTCTTCTTAAAGGAGGCTTTGCCTCAAAATTCAAGAACAAAAGTTCTTGTTTTTTTATAAAAGGCTCTGCCTTTATAGATCAAAGATCTGTAAATGAAGTAAAAATACTTCTTTTATTATTTTACGATTAGATCTTTTGATCTTTTTCTTTTTATTAAATACCTTGGTCTTTAATAGATCTCTGATCTTTTTAGAACATGGTTCTTCTTTTTATGAGATGGTTTCATCTCTCTTATTCAAGAACATAGTTCTTTACCTTGAAGATGAAGAAAAATCTTCTTTTTTTTAAGGGCTTGCTCTTCTTTCTCTTTGAGTTTTCTCAAAATTTGCAGAGACTTTTCTCTCTCTTTTCTAGTCTGTATTTCTTCTTCTTTTTTTATTTTGGAAAGGAGAATCATTGGTCATTGGGACCCACCACCTCTCCGATGACACTGAGAGATTACAGTGCCATATATCGAAGGTGTGGAGGGATGTACCCTTTGAACCATGTCCCACTCATCAGCGGGGAAGAACATACTGGAGCTTAAGCTTCTCGCTGCTGAAAAATGCTTCTTTGCGTTCGCGCACGTGCGTCGCACGTGTTGGGCGCACATATTTGCACGTAGCATACATGGAGTTTGCGCATATGCGCATTGTTGGGGGGAGCAAGCTCCTATGGAGAACGTATCTCTTTTTAATATTATTAAATGTTCTCATGTAGTGCGCACGTGCGTTGCACGTGGTGCGCGCATAGCGGGCATGGCGCTTGCGCATATGCGCATTATGGGGAGGAGTAAGCTCCTAACTTAGAGAACTAAGCTCCTATGGAGAACTAAGCTTTTTTTAATATTATTGAATATTCTCATGTGGTGCGCATGTGCATTGCACGTGGTGCGCGCATAGCGGGCACACGTGCATTGCACGTAGCGCACGTGGCGGTTGCGCATATGCGCATTATGGGGAGGAGTATGCTCCTATCTTGGAGAACTAAGCTCCTTTTAATATTATTAAATGTTCTCATGTAGTGCGCACGTGCGTTGCACGTGGTGCGCGCATGGCGGACACACGTGCGTTGCACGTAGCGCACGTGGTGCTTGCGCATATGCGCATTATGGGGATGAGCATGCTTCTATCTTGGAGAACTAAGCTCCTATGGAGAATTAAACTCCTTTTTGTTAGTTATATGTATGCCCTAGAGGCCATTACTGTACATATGATGTATATTGTAATGGATGCTTGGACATATATAGGGAGGACTTTCTTACTCGATATGATAGTATGCTATCTGGTTACTCTTTATCTTAACATGTACACCGATTGTCTCTATGTTACATGTTGATAAAGCCCTTAGGATGAGTACTTGACTACCAGGACTATGATGCCGATCATACTAGTGGGGACAGTGTAGTCGCCAAGTACATCCTTCAAATGTTCCTAGTCGTGGGAGTACCGAGACAGGGCATCGATACTCCAGAGTAGACTAGCGTATGCGCTTCTTAACCCATATGATGGGGGATGGATGATCCCATATCCATTAGTGTTTGACATCAGAGAAGGTATACGGGTGCTCAGTGGAGACTGGGTACACTGGACGGACTCGCCGAGAACTCCCAGATGGTATTATACCTCACGTCAGATGGCAGTTCTCTAGTGACACTGGTACATGTTAGTCTGTAGACCCGAGATCGTCATAGAGTCTTGTGTGATTCCCACTGTTCTGTGATTTACATCATACCACGTCCAAGAGGGCGTGCAAGAAGGTGACTTTTGGGTACAGTCCCGAATCATATGGAGGCAATGAGCGATAGGAGGGGATTCGTCTCTCCCGGTATAGGGAGTTGATGTTGCGCTGTGTTCGATTGGTTATAACTGGAAATCCCTGGCCAGGGTTGCTGACATTTACTGGTAAGTGTTATCAGTAGTTTCTCGAACTGTTATGGACCTCATATCGACACGACTTATCAAGCTACCGGGGTCTGACGTTTACCACCCTTAGGCGAGATATGCGACATATCAGATGAAGAGACCGGACTGTACGGGAGTGTTACTGATTGGATTCACGGGAGAAAGTACAGGCTTGCTTGTTGATCTTCTGATCGCTCAATACCTGGGGTGGCTGTTACGTTTAGCTGACCGCTTACAGCTTGTGGGTGTTTGATATGATCATCACCTACTGCCGGCGTATTGACGATTCTTTAGAGTCCTACACAGAGGTTTCTTGACTCAGGCAAAACGGAGTAGGAGCACATATATGATATGTGCGGGACCGAGAACAATACGTGTATGTGATACCGTATTAGATTCTTGCGATATGAGATATCGGCTGGGTATATGTGATATAGCCGGGTCATCGGATCAAGTGTTGATTCGATGAACTGATACAGATTATATTAGTCGGTTATTTATGAAATAGCCGGATTATCGGATCAAGTGTTGATTCGATAATTTAATGTATAATTATATATTTGATATATTAAATTACATTAACTAATATAAGCTCACTAAAAGATACTTTTTCTCACTCGGATAATACATTGATATATATGCGATATATGTTAATTGTATTATTTTATTTTGTTATAATAAATATTGTATATGTGATATATAATATTGTAATATGTTAGGGTTATTAATGCAACGTGTTTAGTGGAGATTAAACATGATTAAGGTTTGATTTGGGTTAATTTTTTCTAGAAGCTTCTAGAAGCTTTTCTTTTGTTTCTTACTAAAGATATTTTCTAAAGATATTTGTTATGATATTTGTTAACCCAACCCAACTCTTGACCATGGTTAATTCTCTACATGGGTTAAGTTATCATACTTAACCCATGGTTGCATTTCTAATCTCACCACAATTCATTATTCATCACAAAAGAAATGGTTCTTCTTCTTCTTTCTCTTTTTCAATGGAAAACCTTTCTTGCTTTTTCATTAGTGATGATTTTGAGTGAGAAATAGAAAACAAATGAGAGCTAAAATCCTACTTAATCATCCTCATCTAATCTAGCCAATTAGATTAGGGTGTTCACCTCATTAGTGAGAAAGAGCTTGAGTTAAAGGAATTTCGAGCTAGATCATCGGAGAAAAGGAAGACTACAAGCAAGCATGGATCATTCGGGTTGTGGAGCCTCTCTTGAGTCCGGGAGATCGTGGATCGCGGCGAAGGGACTTCTACTCGGAGCTTATGAAGCGAAGGAGCGGACTACAAAGGTTGTAATCTCTCACTCTTAGTTGTAAAGATGTTTACTTGCATGTTAAACCCTAATAATCTAGCAAAGATCCCGGTTTTGAGTTGTTCGGCACGTCTAAATTTTGAATCGGGCATGGTTGATGCCTTATAGAATCTTGTAAGAGTGCCTAGGAACCCTACAGTGGTATCAGAGCCAAGCTAGAGTATTAGGTGACGTGTATACGAAGTTAAAACTCCGATCGAACCCCGAAACATCGAACATGACCCCCTCTCGGGAAATTTAATAAAAATATGATTTTTTCTGCATTAAAAATACTCAAAAAAATCAGCAGGGAATTCTAAGGTTTATGGTGAAACACGGACCCACAACACCATCAAGTTGCCGCGGAACCGCGGCAGGAACCTGCTTCCCGCGGCGGTTCCGCGGCAGTACTCTGGTGTTATGGACACGTGTCTTCAGGTTACATCCGTAGGTGCTTGTACATGATTCTGGGTATTTTTAATTTTACTCAAGTATTGAGTGTTCTGGAGATTATTTTGTATTCGTTGATTCGATTGGAAAGTTTAATTTTGTTTTGTTTTCCAGATATTTTAGAAACTGTTAAAATGTTCGAACGGATATCATTAACTCACTTTTTCCCGGCATGAAAAAAACTTTCAAGTGTTGAATTTTTCTTGAGTTTAAATCTTTCGGAAAAAAGTGCAAGTAACTCGGTGGACCTTCTAGAAGAACACAAACCTTAACTCGATTATGTGACCGTCTGAACCGCCTCTAAACCTTAGAGTTTGGGGCAGTACGGCGTTGCCACATGTAAGGCGTTGGCTTAACCCTTCTACGGCTAGACCATTGGTACTGTGACATATTCTGGGACCTTTTGAACTCCGCTCAAGTGTTGAGCTATTTAGGAAATCTTGGGTATTTGATTATTCGATCGGAAAGTTTAATATTGTCTATTTATCTGAAATGTGATACAATATGTGGAATTCATATAGTTAGGCATGAAATGCGAAGTATGTGATATTTTGGATTTACGATGTCTAAAGTGATTGTGGATTCCAAATGTTGTAGTTTTACACTTTCTTTTCTGTGACCGTAAGTGTAGTATGTAGTTGTATTGCCAGTTTTCGTTGCTATACATCAACGACGATCGGTGTATGCATACTTACTTACGTTGATGATATGAGATATTATGTGTTGCTGTGATATGTTATATTGGATCGTCGTGTTCTGAATAGCCGGGGTTTTTATGTGAGATGAGAGTTTTTATTTTCATTCATGTAAAATTCATTTGTATGTAATATTCTTTTATTGGGGCACTTCCGGAATGAGGTTGATGTCACCAGTGTATATTATTTACTTTTCCGCATTAGGTAGACCCAAGGAGGGGAGCACAAGTAACCGGGTTCTAGGGTCCAGTGGGAGGCCATCTCGAGGAGTCGAGACCGGGTCTCCTAACCCTAGAATTGGCAGTGTTACTTACCGCTCTCGTAAAGGTCTAGGGATGTGGGTTTGGCTATTCATCGCGACCGTGGAATCCGTGTTTTATACAGGCTCGAAATAAAATACGGACTCCTAGTATATCCAATATTTCATATGTTATCTTCTGCTGCAATGTTCTGTGATGAGATCATATTACTGCCTGAGACTAATGCTTATACTATATATATATGCTGATGTATAAATATTACTGCTTTCGTTTCTTCTGTGATGCTTAGAAAGCATTAATTGATGGGATTTTTATTAATAAGATTAATAAAAGAAAAGAAACCTAAATGATGTTGTAGAATCAAAACTTTATAAAAAGGTAGCTACGGTCTTGCTTTGCACTGCGGTATATATGATATACCCTGTACCTTATTCGATGGGGAAAGAGCCAAGATCCCTTCACCGGAAGTGACCTCTTTAGCAAAACTGGCAGATGCTACAAACTCGCGGTTTAGTTTTTAACAGCTTATATAGTTTTTGCTTTGCACAGCGGTATATATGATATACCCTGCACCTTATTCGATGGGGAAAGAGCCGAGATCCCTTCACTGGGAGTGACCTCTTTAGCGAAACTAGAAAAGCCTCAAAAACACTCCTTTTTCAAAATCACTTGATTCTACGACGATATCAAGTTCATTACGCTCATGGTTATCTGAAAAACCTGTGTAGCCCTCCGTCATTTCAGATAGATATTACTTAGTATTCGTGCTACGTTTATTGGCCTGCTTCAAGACGTAGTGTGCAGTAGCTAACTAGTACTTATCTGCAAACATGAGATGTGATTGGATTAGGGTAGTCGTACGACTTTGTTGGCCTGCGTCAAGGGTTGTGCGGGTAGGTTTAATTTAATCAAGAAATGTACGGGTTGAACTTGACTAGCGGACTGTGGTTTGTTGGCCTGCGTCAAGGTCATAGGACGCTAGGGGTAAAAGTATTATCGGGAATTTCAAGTGTTAAAATTTGCAATGAGATTGCATACCTACTATGAGATAGTTGGATCCCGATACCCACTGCAAGTAAGAGTTACTCCTGGGAGAATTTTACACAGGACAATTAGCCGATCAAGTAGGTGTTTAGAAAGGTGTTAACGGGGTTAAACCTCTGGGAAGATGAGCTTTATTTTAATTAGGTCCGTGCGAAAGCACGGGGAATCTCCCTCAAGTACCAACACTGATCTGGCTAAAAGATTGACGAAATTGTAGGGTGTGATTAATCCCGGCTAATCTTACCTTTTAGGATTTGAAGGAAGATTTGATAAAAACAGTGGGAGACATCCTAATTAGATAAGATAATAACCAATCTAATCTTGCAAGAGCATACACTAAAGTGTTTCCTTCTCTCTCTCTCTAGGTAGCGACCATGTCAGTGTTTCGCCACGGCAGCGCCCCGGCCGTCTATCCCGAGGCCAAAATGCGGAATCAAAATTTTTCCTTACTTGGAAACCGGCGCTACCGCGGACAATGAAAACCCGGATCGTTAACCATTAACCTATACTAGCTATCAAGAGATAGGGTGAGAAGTATACCGAGTGATCCGAGTCCTCCGGTCTTCTCATCATCGTCCCGATCTCCCGCGGAAAGTCTTGCCTCCACATCGTCGCCTCCTCGCCGGAAAGGGCACCACAACGCCTGCGTCTTTTACGGGCTCCTGCCTCAATACCGAGGCAACTCGGGCATGAAGCCGGCAACTCGACATGCTCAAGATATGCTGTAGAATGTGTAGTAGATCATGCTAGTCTCATTTGGGGTTTGTAGTTGCCATGATGGAGGAATCAAGAATAGAAAAATGGTGCTTGCATTTTTCTAGCAAGAAAATGAGATTATGAGTGAAACTCTCAAGATGAAGCTCTCTTCTTCTTCTTCTCTCTTTCTTTTTCCTCTCCTTCTCACTTTTCTAATGAAAAACTTATCATCCAAATGGGAATGGTGGAGGAGGTAATATGAAGCATGAAGGGAGGTGAGTGTAGGGTAAAGCAAGTGGTGACCACATCAAGACACTATCATAACAAAAGCACAACCAAAACATACCCTCTCAAATCACCATTAAAGCAAGTGATGGTGCAAGATAAGAATGATATCAAAAAAGATGCTTTCATAATATCTCATCTTACAAATAAACCCTCTACAAAATGTTATTTGCAAACTTGCAAATAACACCCTCCATCAGAAAAGTCCGGCCGGGAAAGAACAAAGGAAAACCGGCCGGGACGGAATGCAAACTGGCAACTCCAGAAAACTGGTCCCGTAATAAATTACAGGAAAACCCCGACACTGTGCATACACACCCGCATCTGTATTCCGACCGGATACAAATGCAATGAGACAAAATCTACACTGTACTAAACTAGGATCCGGCTTAAACCAAAGCCGGCTAGTAATGTCCGTTCGATCCTGATCCGTGCAATACCGCACGTATCTGATCGAACCCTGCCATATATCCATACGGCAACTAGTACAAACCGTCCGATCCTGATCCGTGCAATACCGCACGTATCTGATCGGACCCTGCCATATCTCCATATGGCCTCTACAGCGTTTCGCCCGAAAGCGGAGTAACTGAAAGTGTGGTGGACTCTAAAGACTCGTCAATACAATGGCTGTGGATTTAACCACTAGCACGTCAGAGGTATAAGCCAATACGTAACGGGCCACCAGCTATTGACCAAAAGGGACGTCGATGAGCGAACTCATCCTGACACCCTACTGAGCCTGTCAGTGACAATATCCGTACAGTCCGGTCCGTTCGTCTATGAGGATCGCATGTCGGGCCTAGGGGTTGGTAAAAGTCAGACCCCCAAAGGCGGTACAAGTCGTGTCGGAGTGTAGCCCAGAACGCCCTGAGATACTACTGGAATACCTACCAGTAAATCTCCTGCCTCGGCCGAGGGCTTTGCGTAATGGCTCTCCTAGACACAGCGCGACCTCACCCCTAATACCGGGAGAGACGAACCCCTGCAGATCCGCTCACTGCCTCCATGTGGCTCGGGACTGTACCCAACTAAAACCTGTTTGCACGACTCCTTTGAGCCGTGGTAGGGTAGTAATCAAAGTACACTGGGAACTCACACGAGACAAATGACGATCTCAGGTCGATGAACTAACCTGTACACATGTCACCTGGGAACTGCTATCTGACGTCTGGTATAAGACCAACTAGCAGGTTCCCGGCGAGTCCTGTCCGGTGTACTCATAACCCAATGAGCACCTGTATACATCTTAGGTGAACCAACAGACACCAGTGGCTTGTGAGACCGGCCACCGCCCCTCGTCGGGGTCTCGGCTGTATACACTAGTCTACTAATGGAGTATCGATGCCCTGTCTCGAAACTCCTACGACTAGGGACCTTTTAAGGATGTGCTTATAGACCCCAGCTCCCACGTATATGATCGCCATCATACTGCCGGCAGTCAAGCAAGAATCCTAGGGGCTCTATCAGCGTGAAATAGCGACCTGTAAGGTCACCTGAAGCAGTACACGATGATAAAGGTAAACCAGATAGCATACTATCATCTCGAGTAAGACTGTCCTACCGGGATAGGTCCTCCCTCAATCATTGCAATCACGTGCCTGTGATCCAATAGTTGACTCTGAGGGCACTATCTCCAACAATCTCCCACTTGCACTCAAGGCAAATTATTGCGATGTCGCATACTCACAGCCCGTGTGATACCGAACACCCAACTCCTCTACTAGTCAGTCGCACAAAGCCTGTTTGCGAAACTATTGCGTTCGAGGAATAGCTTCAGTGAGTGGATCCGCAGGATGTTTCTTTCTATGTCTCTCTATATCTCAAGTTCGCGGAGAAAGTCATCTCCCGAAATGAGCAATACCTGTCTTGGAACGTCTGGATGTCTGATGGGACCTAGTTCATAAAAGAACTCCAAATCCAGACTTCTAAGACTGTATTGTCAACTGAACTTAATCAGTATCCTGCGCCATGCCTCCCTCAGTATTGCCTTGGCTCACCTGTCCAAAATACTGCCCTTCGTCAGAAGGAAAAATATAACTCTGACAACCTCCTTGTCGTCCATGTCACCCTGGAAGCCTGGAATGATAACTGTCTCCCAAATAAGGCTGTCGTTATCATATCCCTAGAACATCCACTTATGTTCTAAGACTGCTTCCGACTGTTTCTCCAGGATTGGATCAATATCAACTTATTGTATCTAGTGCAAGAACGACATCTGGTGTGGTACTTGACATCTCATGATTGACTCAATTGCCTAAGCAAGTGATCTGCCAATCATGAGTATCCCTCTCCCCTTTAGTCTATAAGACACCTTTAGAGAGGGTGACTCCATCAACTGCAGGTACACTACCGTGTCAGGAGTCGTCCATTCTAAATACTCATAGAATGCTGTCAAGGTACCCAGATTGGGAAACCACCCAAATCTAGATCTAAAACCATACATCTAGTAACCAGTATGTCTGATATAATATCCAAGTCCTTTGTGGAGAAACCATTGTGTGACGACCAAAGTATAACCGATCGTAGTATAGGAATATCACTTCCTACTACCTTCTCAACAGATCCATCCCCTATTCTGATGACGTCAAACCCATGACTGTCACATCAGAAACAGATGATCTAACTCCGCTATATCTGCTTTAGTCTATAAATAGACATAAGCCTGAAGTCCACCAATGCTTCCGCTGCTCCCACTGACTACGACAACCCTCTGCCAGAGTCATATAGACGTGCACTTCTAAAGCTAGTTTAGAACGACGCTATACTCATCCTCCTGCCGGGTCTCGCAGCCTGGAACAACAACAATGGCAAGTGTGGGTAAACAAGAACTTCCCTGTCACCGTCCTTGAGGCTACCGGAGTACCTCTCGGGTGCCTGAAGTTACCCATCTTATCTGCGGAGTGGCCAATGGAATGTCAAAACAGATTGAATCTTTAGGTTCCTTATCAAATCTTCAGTAATCGTTTGCGGTTCTGGAATCACTTCCAGTTCTACCATACTCCCACTACTTTTTTTGAAAAAATCCATTTTTAATAAAACTGTGGCGAGTTAAGAACAATATCACTATTGATCTTCCAGATGGTAGAAAGTCAACCCTCGTCATAGCCTGGGTCAACCCACAAACAGCCATTACAGAAACGTGCCTTGAGTTGTCCAGTGTCTGGTTTTAATCATAAGCCGGACAACTCCCCGTACCTTAACATCGTTAAGATATGAACTGTTCTATATCCAATATAGAACCAGAGGCACTGATTTAAATGAACCAGATTCAAATCATGCAGCTATCTCCAGTGCATGTCAACTAAATGGAAGGAGGCCGATCAGCGTTACCCAACTTAGGAATGCTTCCAATTATGAGTAACCTGAAAGAGAAGCAAGTTCTCATTACTATCAACTGAATACCATACACAAGTATCTACATCTTCGATCACTTTGAAGAATCCCGATACTTGCAATACTTGGTTCTCTACTCTATTCAAATACCTACAACTCCTCAAAACTTAGACCCTGTGTTTCTACGAAATACATGTCTAAGAACTAGAGAAGTTAAAAGTAAACAGAATATAGTATGAGGACCAACCCCTCTATCCTAATGGACACTGGACAACATACAATACTCTGTATAAGTCCGCTGAGTCTAACGACTCTTTCACTGTGCGTCGTAGGTTGAAAACTGTACTTATGGTTAAGAAGAATTACACCGCTGTTTAATGCTCCTTACCTAACCATCCACTGATATAGGTAAATGTCATCGACATAATATCAAAAAGGTATATCTCACTCTATGAAAATAGACGTACAGATATATCAATCTGAAATTGGTGCACAACAGCGGATATTCAAAACCAAATATCTGCCGACCGGCAAACAGCCCAGATGATTTCCTCAAATATCACCGATTACAACGAATCCTGATATAATGAGGATGATCACCCTATTCCCAATAACTTACTCCCACTCATCATCTGTAAAACCATACAGATGTGAGAATCATACCTGGTAACTACATACCCTGGAGTAAGTGTCCAATCGGGAAATCAGTTTTCCATTAACAGTACACAGTGAAACTGAAACATCGAAATGTTTCGTTGGGGTATCCTGGTATTCGTAGCAATGCCTCTTCCATTATCCAGATTCACAACTGTAACCGTATAATTCTTTGCCACCTCTCCAAATCCCTTTATATGTCTTTAGTCATTACCGTCTGCACACCCCTTTAGGCCAAATGCTTTTCTTCCTTCCCTACCGTTCGGCACCAGCCTATGGTTTGGAAGAAGACTATCCAATAAGCATAAAAGGTGTACTGTCCTAATCCTAGGAGCACTCGCAACGCGAGAGAAGGTGAAGATAAAAGACACCTGAATGTACTTTATTCCTATTTCTCCTGAACCAGAATCCATCCCCGAACTGGAACAAATTCCTTTCGAGTTCGTATATAACCATACGATGGATTATCCAATAAACTTGGGATCTTCGTAGTGATACGGAGTGTCCTGGAGAAATACAAAGGTGATTTAGGATTGGCGAAGAAATACTTGGTTCGGTCGTGAATAGCAGTCGCAATTTACTTTGCCCTCTTACTAATCCCTTGCTTTGTCTTAACTTAATACCTTCTGTACACCATCGTTATGCTAATTGGTTTTCTTCATTCCCCACCGTTCGGCACCTGCCTAAGGTTTGGAAGAAGACTATCCAATTTGCGTAATAGGTGTACTATCTCCTAAACCAAGGAGTACTCGCAATGAGAGAGGGTGAAAAGAAAAGACAACTGAATAATCCTATTCGTTTTCTCCAGAACCAGAAACCATCCTCGAAGTCCTTCGAGTTCGTATATAACCATACGATGGTTTTGTCCAATGGAAGTGGACGTTCGTAGTAATACGGGGTGTCCTGGAGAAAAGGGTAAAAGTAGGAGTGGCAATGAGGTCTGCAACTCTGACAATCCAAAAGCCAGTGTTAAGAAGGTTCGGTCAACTTGATCATTGAGTCATAGTCCAGGGTCGGGTCAATGGTCGCTGCCAGAGAGAGAGAAAAGAAACACTCAGCGTGCACTCTAACCTAGATCAGAATGGTTATCACTTTGTCTAATCTGGAAACCTCCCACTGTACCTCAAATTCTCCTACAAACCTGAAAGAAGAATTAGTCGGGATTACCCGAGGAGTAAACCAACTCATCAGTGGGAATCGGGATCCAACTATCATCGCATGATAACGTGACGGAATCCACTCACGTCACCACACTCCAGAAGGTATGCGCATGTCTGGCAAGTTTCAGTTCTTTTGAAACTCCCGATGTGATTTTTACCCCAAGCGGTTTATGACCTTGACTAGGTCAACAAACCATAAACCGCCAGTCAAGTTCAACCCGTCATTATTCTGGATTGCATTAAACCCACCCGTACGTGCCCTTGACTAGGTCAACAAGGCCGCACGACTGTCTTAACCAATCCCACTTATGCAACAAACAAGTACCACTTAGCTACCGAACACTACGTCTTGACTAGGTCAACAAACGCAGCACGAATACCAAATAATACCTGTAGGAAATGACGGAGGGCTACGGCTGGTTTTTGGCGAAAAACCTTTAACGTAATGAACTTGATATCGTCGAAGGAACTGCATAGCCTTTTATAAAATATAGTGACGAAAACCTTTGCTAAAGAGGTCACTCCCGGTGAAGGGATCTCGGCTCTTTCCCCGTAGAATGAGGTGCAGGATATTCCAACTGAATACCACGATGCAAAGCAAAAGTAATCGGCTATAGTGAAGTTAATGCCCTGATGCAAACTTCTGTCCAAGGGGTCACTCCCGGTGAAGGGATCTCGGCCCTTGCCTCGTCGACTGAGGAGCAGGATATTCCAAATGAATACCACGATGCAAAACAAAAGTGAGCGTCCTTGCAATAACAGCTTTTTGAAAAATTGTTCCAACAACATCAGATTAGGTTTGTTTAGCTTGCATTGATCCGAATCAACGCAGTCCCATCAAATGATCACACCACAAAGAACGAAAATATACTGACGTACGTATATGCCATCCGCATTCGCCACTGGGTCCCGTCATCACCCGTTAGGTTAGCTAACTAACGGCAGAGCGGGGACTGGACTAGCGCGGATGAAAAACATATACAACATCTACTAATATATATACCAATATATAGTATTTCGCTCAAGGCGTGATAAAATGCAACATCACAGAAATGTACAGCATCACAGAACAATACAGATATCTGGAAGCCCCGGGTTTCACAGAGCCGCTGCTGAAACCCTTCCCTGGTCGTGTGGATAGCCTGTGCAATGAAATCCTAGACCCCTACGGGCGCGGCAAGTCACCCGCCAAAACCTGAAGCGAGGCAGCCCCCTCCAGCACCGTGAATGGACCACCCAGCACTTCACGGAATCCGGTAACTTGGGCACCCCTCCTGGGTCAACCTGTACCCCCTATGAGTGCGGCGAATAGCCCGCCAATTCCAGACTGAAGCCCCCTCCGTCTCAATGCCCTGAGATGCGGGCCCGTTGCCTTCTAGAACCCGGCTATCCGTGCACCCCACCGCGGGGTAATCCTAGTATAGAAAGTAAAATATACATACACCGGGTACATCGACCGCAACCAGGTCGTGCCCCAAAAGAATAATACAAACAGGCAGTGACGGCAGTCCACATGTCGGACGCTCGCCCCGCAATATCAAATGTACATAATACAACAAAACTGTACTAGCATTGCATCCAGGCTATCCCCCACGACCGATCCGCAACATCACAGCATAAACATAGAACATCAACGTGAAAAGTCACGTTCGCAAATCCGTCTAACCGGGCTATAGCAGTTAGACGGGATTTACCGATCAAGTGACATTCACGGTCGCAGATATAATGTAAATACTGTGAAAAATGTGTTTAAAATTTTCCGATTGACCAAAAATTAACAAGTGGGCCCCCAATCAAAACTGTAGCAGTCACAGAAAACCTGGGCCCAAAATTAATATCCCAAAACCCCTAAAATTATCCCACAAGCCCACTGGAAAAATTGGGCACAGTGACGACACCAGAGTGCGGCGGAAGCGCGGCCCAAGGTGGGGTTTGACCGCGCTTCCGCGCTCAGGTAGTCGACTGAAGTTGTCGAATTTTTACAGTGGTCTTATAACTCACTGCACATCATTCTGAGACCACCTGAAAAAATTTTAGACTTCAAAAAAATTTCAACAGAAACTGATGTGAAGGAAAAATACGGTTTTTGGAATTTCGGTCGATCGGATAAGCAAAACACATTAGAACAAGCTAGGCAAGGTTAATGGCGTGGCTCTGATACCATGTTTCGCCACGGCAGCGCCCCGGCCGTCTATCCCGAGGCCAAAATGCGGAATCAAAATTTTTCCTTACTTGGAAACCGGCGCTACCGCGGACAATGAAAACCCGGATCGTTAACCATTAACCTATACTAGCTATCAAGAGATAGGGTGAGAAGTATACCGAGTGATCCGAATCCTCCGGTCTTCTCATCATCGTCCCGATCTCCCGCGGAAAGTCTTGCCTCCATATCGTCGCCTCCTCGCCGGAAAGGGCACCACAACGCCTGCGTCTTTTACGGGCTCCCGCCTCAATACCGAGGCAACTCGGGCATGAAGCCGGCAACTCGACATGCTCAAGATATGCTGTAGAATGTGTAGTAGATCATGCTAGTCTCATTTGGGGTTTGTAGTTGCCATGATGGAGGAATCAAGAATAGAAAAATGGTGCTTGCATTTTTCTAGCAAGAAAATGAGATTATGAGTGAAACTCTCAAGATGAAGCTCTCTTCTTCTTCTTCTCTCTTTCTTTTTCCTCTCCTTCTCACTTTTCTAATGAAAAACTTATCATCCAAATGGGAATGGTGGAGGAGGTAATATGAAGCATGAAGGGAGGTGAGTGTAGGGTAAAGCAAGTGGTGACCACATCAAGACACTATCATAACAAAAGCACAACCAAAACATACCCTCTCAAATCACCATTAAAGCAAGTGATGGTGCAAGATAAGAATGATATCAAAAAAGATGCTTTCATAATATCTCATCTTACAAATAAACCCTCCACAAAATGTTATTTGCAAACTTGCAAATAACACCCTCCATCGGAAAAGTCCGGCCGGGAAAGAACAAAGGAAAACTGGCCGGGACGGAATGCAAACTGGCAACTCCAGAAAACTGGTCCCGTAATAAATTACAGGAAAACCCCGACACTGTGCATACACACCCGCATCTGTATTCCGACCGGATACAAATGCAATGAGACAAAATCTACACTGTACTAAACTAGGATCCGGCTTAAACCAAAGCCGGCTAGTAATGTCCGTTCGATCCTGATCCGTGCAATACCGCACGTATCTGATCGAACCCCGCCATATATCCATACGGCAACTAGTACAAACCGTCCGATCCTGATCCGTGCAATACCGCACGTATCTGATCGGACCCTGCCATATCTCCATACGGCCTCTACAGCGTTTCGCCCGAAAGCGGAGTAACTGAAAGTGTGGTGGACTCTAAAGACTCGTCAATACAATGGCTGTGGATTTAACCACTAGCACGTCAGAGGTATAAGCCAATACGTAACGGGCCACCAGCTATTGACCAAAAGGGACGTCGATGAGCGAACTCATCCTGACACCCTACTGAGCCTGTCAGTGACAATATCCGTACAGTCCGGTCCGTTCGTCTATGAGGATCGCATGTCGGGCCTAGGGGGTTGGTAAAAGTCAGACCCCCAAAGGCGGTACAAGTCGTGTCGGAGTGTAGCCCAGAACGCCCTGAGATACTACTGGAATACCTACCAGTAAATCTCCTGCCTCGGCCGAGGGCTTTGCGTAATGGCTCTCCTAGACACAGCGCGACCTCACCCCCAATACCGGGAGAGACGAACCCCTGCAGATCCGCTCACTGCCTCCATGTGGCTCGGGACTGTACCCAACTAAAACCTGTTTGCACGACTCCTTTGAGCCGTGGTAGGGTAGTAATCAAAGTACACTGGGAACTCACACGAGACAAATGACGATCTCAGGTCGATGAACTAACCTGTACACATGTCACCTGGGAACTGCTATCTGACGTCTGGTATAAGACCAACTAGCAGGTTCCCGGCGAGTCCTGTCCGGTGTACTCATAACCCAATGAGCACCTGTATACATCTTAGGTGAACCAACAGACACCAGTGGCTTGTGAGACCGGCCACCGCCCCTCGTCGGGGTCTCGGCTGTATACACTAGTCTACTAATGGAGTATCGATGCCCTGTCTCGAAACTCCTACGACTAGGGACCTTTTAAGGATGTGCTTATAGACCCCAGCTCCCACGTATATGATCGCCATCATACTGCCGGCAGTCAAGCAAGAATCCTAGGGGCTCTATCAGCGTGTAATAGCGACCTGTAAGGTCACCTGAAGCAGTACACGATGATAAAGGTAAACCAGATAGCATACTATCATCTCGAGTAAGACTGTCCTACCGGGATAGGTCCTCCCTCAATCATTGCAATCACGTGCCTGTGATCCAATAATTGACTCTGAGGGCACTATCTCCAACAGTCAGGACTTAATCAAGATAATAATATGGATGTATTGACTGAACCCGCTTATTATACTGAGCAGGGGATCGTTGGTCCCGTTCTTTCTTATAAGAGTTATGAGACTGAGCAGGAAACAGGAGAATATCTGGATTCTCATACCGCCCAATCGAAGAGCAAGCATGCTGATGCGTCTTCTTCGGGTGTGTTAGTTATTGAGAACTGTTTCTTAGTTCACCCTACGTCCTGGGTATTAGATAGCGGATCGGGATCCCACATATGTAAATTGTTACGTGGGCTACGTAAAGGTAGAGAACTGGGAAAGGGTGATCATTCCGTACAAGTAGGGAATGGTGCAAGTATTGCAGCCAAAACAGTTGGCGAATATCACCTTGTATTACCAAGTAGTAATACATTGATTCTGAATGAGTGCTATTATATACCAAACATGATGTACAACATTATATCAGTTTCTTTATTAAGTAAAGAAGGATATAATTTTGTAGTACAGGATAATGTTATGAACATATTCCTGGATCAAAAGTTGATTGGATCGGGCTCGTTATATAATGGCATATTCATTCTCAATCAAAATACAGTCCTTAATATACAAAACACACACAAGAGGAAGAGTTCAAAAATGAACGAATCCTTGTTGTAGCATTGTAGACTTGGTCATATCAATGCGACACGACTAGCTAAGTTACATAAAAATGGATATTTGAATCCGTTCGAATTATCATCTTATGATACTTGCCATTCATGTCTCAAAGGAAAAATGACCAAAACTCCGTTTAGTGGACACAGAGAAAGAGTTACGGAACTCTTAGGACCGGTACATAGTGATGTATGCGGTCCCACGTCTACACATGCCAGGAACGGTTCTTCTAACTTTATTACATTCACCGATGATCTCTCAAGATTCAGACATGTGTTCCTGATGAAACACAAGTCTGAAGCTTTTGAGAAATTCAGAGAATATAAGCACGAAGTAGAGAACCAAACGGGCAAAAGTATTAAGATCCTTCGATCTGATCGAGGAAGAGAATACTTAAGCAATGAGTTGCTAGATTATCTAAAAGAGAATGGGATTCTCTCTCAGCTTACTCCTCCTTGTACACCACAGCACAACGGTGTATCGGAGCGGAGGAATCGCACCCTATTAGATATGGTACGCTCTATGATGTGTACAGCTGAGTTACCTATTTCCTTCTGGGGATATGCACTGGAGACAGCTGCAGACCTATTAAATATGGTTCCCACCAAATCTGTGCCAACCACTCCATATGAGATATGGAAAGGAAAGAGACCATATCTTAATTATGTTAGGATATGGGGTTGTCCGGCATATGTAAAAACACAAAATCCGGACAAGCTCGGGGCAAGGTCTATTCTGAGTAAGTTTATTGGATATCCCAAACATTTATGAAGGTATATCTTCTACCACACCGAGGAACAAAAGGTGTTTGTTTCTCGGCACGCCACCTTTTTAGAAAAGGAATTTCTTGCAAAAGAGATTAGTGGCTCTGAGGTAGAACTGGAAGAAGTTCCAGCAGAACAAACTACGACAGATGATTTGATGGAACCAGAGGATTCAGTAGTACCCGACGAACCCCAGCCTCTCCGCCGATCTTGTAGGGTTTCTCATTCACCTGAGAGATACTACGGTTTTCTCATTGATGGTAGGAGCGAGGATTGCATCATGGAAGATGATGACCCAGCTAGTTTCGAGCTGGCCATCAGGAGTGGGACTCTGTAAGAATGGCTGGATGCTTAGCGATCTGAGATGGAATTCTTATACACCAACAAAGTATGGACTTTGGTTGCTTTATCTGAAGGGTTAGATCCCCATCAGGAGCAAGTATATCTTGAGAAAATTACTTGGTGTACATGGAAAAGTTGAGACTTTCAAAGCTATGCTTAAGTCCATCCAGATCCTACTTACCACTGCTACATATCATGACTACGATATCTGTTGGTTGGGTGTCATGACTGCTTTTCTAAATGATGTTTTGGAAGAGAGCGTCTATAAGTACACAGCCAGAGGGCTTCGTAGACAGTGGGAGCTGCGGAAACGTGTGCAAGATGTTTTATGTGATAAAGCAGGTATCGAGGAATTGGAACATCTGTTTTGATGTGGTAGTCAAAGAGTTTGACTTCATCAAAATGGTAGATGAACCTTGTATATACAAAAAGGTGGTAGGGAGTATGGTGGTGATCCTCGTAGAGTACGTGGATAACATACTCTTGATAGGAAAGGAGTTTCCTATGCTACGCTCGGTCAATCTTCGCTTATCACAAGGATTCTCCGTATAGGATCAAAACGATACCTCCTGAATCCTGGGTTTTGGATCTATGAGATAAATCTAATTGGATGTTAGGATTCTCACGAGTTGTAGTGAGATGGTATCAATCGATCCTGGGGAGAATCACTGGAAAGGTTCCAGAGTGATAAGGACGACTGAATGTCAGTCGTAGGCATTGTCTTTACCCTCAGTGGAGGGACGGTATGTTGGAAGAGTTCCAAGCTAGATACCGTGACATACTAGATGATTAAAAGCAAGATACATCGTTACCAAGGATGCTACCAAAGAGGCAGTCTGGATATATATAAGTTCATGAAATGAACTTCGTTCCTGCCATTATGTAACAATGGAGTTGTGGCTTTAGCCAAGGAACCCCTGTCCCATCAGAAATCCAGATATAATTCTTAGGTAGTATCACCTGATCATGGAGATGGTTGATCTCCAGGGAGATCGAGGTTAGGAGAGTAGACACAGAGGACAACAGCGCGGATCCACTCACAAAGGCCTATTTCCCAGTAGAGACTTTTATGGGATGGTTGAGTATGAGATACTTCAACCATAGCTGATTGTTGGGTATGCGGTACCACAACAGATGGCCTCAGTGCAAGTGGGAGATTGTTAGTTATATGTATGCCCTAGAGGCCATTACTGTACATATGATGTATATTGTAATGGATGCTTGGACATATATAGGGAGTACTTTCTTGCTCGACATGATAGTATGCTATCTGGTTACTCTTTATCTTAACATGTACACTGATTGTCTCTATGTTACATGTTGATAAAGCCCTTAGGATGAGTACTTGATAACCAGGACTATGAAGCAGATCATACTAGTGGGGACGGTGTAGTCGCCAAGTATATCCTTCAAATGTTCCTAGTCGTGGGAGTACCGAGACATGGCATCGATACTCCAGAGTAGACTAGCGTATGCGCTTCTTGACCCATATGATGGACGATGGATGATCCCATATCCATTGGTGTTTAACATCAGAGAAGGTATACGGGTGCTCAGTGGAGACTGGGTACACTGGACGGTTTCGCTGAGAACTCCCAGATGATATTATACCTCACGTCAGATGGCAGTTCTCTGGTAACACTGGTACAAGTTAGTCTGTAGACCCGAGATTGTCATAGAGTCTTGTGTGATTCCCACTGTGTTTTGATTTCCATCATACCACGTCCAAGAGGGCGTGCAAAAAGGTGGCTTTTAGGTACAGTCTCGAATTACATGGAGGCAATGAGCGATAGGAGGGGATTCGTCTCTCCCGGTATAGGGAGTTGATGTTGCGCTGTGTTCGATTGGCTATAACTGGAAATTCCTGGTCAGGGTTACTGAGATTTACCGGTAAGTGTTATCAGTAGTTTCTCGAACTATTATGGACCTTATATCGGCACGACTTATCAAGCTACTGGGGTCTGACGTTTACCACCCCTAGGCGAGATATGCGACGTATCAGACGAAGAGACCGGACTGTACGAGAGTGTTACTGATTGGATTCACGGGAGAAAGTACAGGCTTGCTTGTTGATCTTCTGATCGCTCAATACCTGGGTGGCTGTTATGTTTAGCTGACCGCTTGCAGTTTGTGGGTGTTTGATATGATCATCACCTACTGCTGGCATATTGACGATTCTTTAGAGTCCTACATAGAGGTTTCTTGACTCAGGCAAAATGGAGTAGGAGCACATATATGATATGTGCGGGACCGAGAACAATACGTGTATGTGATACCGTATTAGATTCTCGCGATATGAGATATCGGCCGGGTATACGTGATATAGGCGGGTCATCGGATCGAGTGTTGATTCGATGAACTGATACAGATTATATTAGTCGGTTATTTATGAAATAGCTGGATTATCGGATCAAGTGTTGATTCGATAATTTAATGAATAATTATATATTTGATATATTAAATTACATTAACTAATATAAGCTCACTAAAAGATACTTTTTCTCACTCGGATAATACATTGATATATATGCGATATATGTTAATTGTATTATTTTATTTTTTTACAATAAATATTGTATATGTGATATATAATATTGTAACATGTTAGGGTTATTAATGCAACGTGTTTAGTAGAGATTAAACATGATTAAGGTTTGATTTGGGTTAATTTTTTCTAGAATCTTCTAGAAGGTTTTCTTTTGTTTCTTACTAAAGATATTTTCTAAAGATATTTGTTATGATATTTGTTAACCCAACCCAACCCTTGATCATGGTTAAGTTTCTACATGGGTTAAGTTATCATACTTAACCCATGGTTGCATTTCTAACCTCACCATAATTCATTATTCATCTCAAAAGAAATGGTTCTTCTTCTTCCTTCTCTTTTTCAATGGAAAATCTTTGTAGTTTTTTCCTTAGTGATGATTTTGAGTGAGAAATAGAAAATAAATGAGAGCTAAAATCCTACTTAATTATCCTCATCTAATCTAGCCAATTAGATTAGGGTGTTCACATCATTAGTGAGAAAGTGCTTGAGTTAAAGGAATTTCGAGGTAGATCATCGGAGAAAAGAAAGACTACAAGCAAGTATGGATCATTCGGGTTGTGGAGCCTCTCTTGAGTACAGGAGATCGTAGATCGCGGCGAAGGGACTTCTACTCGGAGCTTATGAAGCGAAGGAGCGGACTACAAAGGTTGTAATCTCTCACTCTTAGTTGTAAAAATGTTTATTTGCATGTTAAACCCTAATAATTTAGCAAAGATCCCGGCTTTGGGTTGTTCGGTACGTCTAAATTTTGAATCGGGCATGATTGATGTCTTATAGACCCTTGTAAGAGTGCCTAGAAACCCTACACTTTTAATATTATTAAATGTTCTCATATGGTGCGCACGTGCGTTGCACGTGGTGCGCGCATGGCGGATACACGTGCGTTGCACGTAGCGCATATGGCGCTTACGCATATGCGCATTATGGGGAGGAGCATGCTCCTATCTTGGAGAACTAAGCTTCTTTGGAGAACTAAGCTCTTTTGAGAATTGAATCCTTTGAGGATTGAACTCCACCCTTTCTAAGAGGTATCCCCTCTTATTTATATGGGAGTGGTAGAGAAGCCATCTCTCCTTTTCCCGATATGGGACTAAAAATGCATTCCCCATGTAGTAGAGCATTACTTTAGATTACACGTGCATAGCACATTTACTCATAACTTTTGATCTTGGATGAATTATGAGGCACATAATATATCAAATCGAAGGATTTTTCGAGACACTTTTGATAGCATCAAAATTTAGTTGTTTCTCATTCTGCAGTTTGTCAAAATACAGCCCGGAAAATACTGGTTCGCATCTTCTTCCTTAGATCACATGTGCATAGACATTTTGCTCATAACTTTTGATCCCGGATGAATTATGAGGCTGATAATATATCAAATCGAAGGTTTTTTTGAGATGCTTTCAATACCATCAAAATTTAGCTGTTTCTCATTCGGGAGTTTGTCAAAATACAGTCCAGAAAATACAGGTTCACATTTTCTTAAGCGTATCGCTGTCATTTGATGCCGTGGGCTCTTTTGTGCAGAAATTTTTGGCGGGAACAAATGCCCCCCACTACTTTGCCCACGTAAGTATATACGTGGGTGAAATAGTGCAGAGCAATTCATAGTATATGACCAATTTCGGGTTGGTATATAATTTTCAGAATCTTGATCTGAGAAGATAACGAGCGGACACAAGCGTCGTCATTTATAATTGACTCAAATCTCGACTCTTAAGGGGTATAGTCCTAAACCCTCAGCTCCATGAGCCGTACTCTTCTATTCCTTTATGTTATACTCTGGCGTGAAGGAGTTTATATGCTCATGAGTAAATTCTCCATTTCAGTGGCATGTAGTTTTGGCAAGTGTGGCCCATAGATGGTAAATAACAGTTAATCTTGAACTCTTTATAAGATAGTAATGGTTTAGGAGACAGGGGTAGGATCTGTCACCTAAGACTTTTCAACTTTACGAGCCGTGAGGGTCTCATAAAGAATTTTCTCTCTACCGGTCGAGAGGATCCCGTAGGTGTAATTTCTCTTTAAGAATCGTGAGGATTCCTAAGTGTGTTTTCTCTTGAAAGTCGTAAGGATCTCACAAGAGAATTTACTCCCTTACGAGTCATGAGGACCCGCAAGTGATGGGTGAAGTTGTCCGTATCCGCATTTCACGGAGCTAGGGGTTGCTCTGAATACTTCCCATGGGTTCATTGTCGTGTTCTGCGAGGACCAGGCTCCGCTCTGGACGTTTTCCAAGATACCGTAGTTTAAAAATATCGCGGTCGAGGTTAAGGACATCATAGTCCGTGTATTTAAGGACTCCACAGTCCGTTGTTAGTTTTGAGATATTACGGTCGAGGTTAAGGACATCATAGTCCATGAGTTTAAGGACCTCACAGTCCAATGTTAGTTTTAAGACATCACGGTCGAGGTTAAAGACATCATAGTCTATGGGTTTAAGGACCCCACAGTCCGATGTTAGTTTTAAGACATTACGGTCGAGGTTAAGGACATCATAGTCCATGGGTTTAAGGACCCCACAGTCCAATGTTAGTTTTAAGACATCACGGTCGAGGTTAAGGACATCATAGTTCGTGGATTTAAAGACCTCACAGTCCGATGTTAGTTTTAAGATATCACGGTCGAGGTTAAGGACATCATAGTCCGTGGATTTAAGGACTCCACAGTCCGATGTTTGCTCTGGATGCTTCCCACGGGTTCACTGCCGTGTTCGGTGAGGACCAGGCTCCGCTCTAGATGCTTCACACGGGGTCATTGCCATGCTCTGCGAGGACCAGGATCCGCTCTGGACGTTTTCCACGGGGTCAGAAGTAACATAATCCGCGTTCCACGTAGCCAGGAATTTTGCTCTGGATGCTTCTTACGAGTTCACTGCCATGTTCTGCGAGGACCAGGCTCCGCTCTGTATGCTTCATACGGGTTCACTGCAGTGCTCTGGGAGGACCAGGATCCGCTCTGGACGTTTTCCACGGGGTCAGAAGTGACATAATCCACGTTCCACGTAGCCAGGAATTTTGCTCTAGATGCTTCCCATGGGTTCACTGCCGTGTTTGGCGAGGACTAGGCTCCGCTCTAGATGCTTCACACGGGTTCACTGCCGTGCTCTGCGAAGACCAGGATCCGCTCTGGATATTTTCCACGGGGTCAGAAGTGACATAATCCGCGTTCCACGTAGCCAGGAATTTTGCTCTAGATGCTTCCCACGGGTTCACTGCCGTGTTCAGCGAGGACTAGGCTCCGCTCTGGATGCTTTACACGGGGTCATTGCCGTGCTCAGCGAGGACCAGGATCTGCTCTGGACGTTTCCCACGGGTCAGAAGTGACATAATCCGCGTTCCACGTAGCCAGGAAGGGTTGATTTTATCCGCATTTCACGGAGTCGGAGTTTGACTCTCGGTCATCTGTACATCACCGAGTCATGGAACTGGGAGTTGCCGCTGTTCCACTTTGCTTGATGTTGTGTCCATTGTAATAAGACGAATGTTGAGATGATCTCCAGGCTGTTTATGAACCATTGAGATTTGGCTTCTTCTTCTGATGAAACCTGGGGAAGAAAGGCGTGATTCCTTCTTTGTTTGCGCCCCTGGATTGTATGCAGGGATTGATGTGATATCACCTGTAGGGCAAAAATTTCATTTTTTCATTCATCATTTTTTTTATTTCGATGCTCTATCATTTCAGTTTTTATATCGTGAAGGTCGTGATTGCCCAATCATTTCGGCTATTTTTCGCGGTGCCCAATCATTTCGGCTATTTGTTTTATTTTTACTCGCTGTTTTTATTGCGAGTTGCCCAATCATTTTGGCTATTTCGCATACATATATTTTTACTTGCTGATTTTGTTTGCAAGTTGCCCCATCATTTCGGTTATTTCGTATGCATACGTGGCTTGCTGGCTTTTCGTTGCAAGCTTGGATTTAAACACTGATTTCGGCATCAGCACCGCTACAACTGGGATATGGCCAGGAGCGAATCATCATTTGCCTCTGTCGATGTCGAACAAAGGTGGCTTAGCGATCAGGGTTAATATCCCGTCGACTAAGGCTTTTGACTTCATGAGCCGTAACGGTCTCATAAAGGTATTTCTCCCTGCGAGTCGTGAGGATCTCGTAGGTGCGTTTTCTCCTTAGGAATCGTGAGGACTCCTAAGTGTGTGGTCTCTTATAATTCATAAGACTCTTACAAGAGTGCTTTCTCCTTATAAGTCGAGAGGACTTACAAGGGCTGTTTACCGTGCAGACATATCCCTAGTCACGGATGGGACTTTGTTAGGGAAATGTTTATTCGTGCCTGTGGATTGTATATAAGGGTCAGCATTGAGCCACTTGTAGGGTAGTATTGGAGGTTGTGGGGGCTACTAAAGAACGGGTTTAAGTTCCTGTAGCTTAATACTTTCAAATCTTATGAGTCGTGAGGGTCCCATAAGAGGGTTCTCCTTACGAGTCGTGAGGATCTCGAAAGTGTGTTTCTCCTTAGGAATCGTGGGGATCCCTAAGTGTGTTGCTCCCTTATGAGTCGTAAGGATCTCACGCAGGTGGTTTCTCCTTACAAAGTCGAAAGGACCTTGCAAGTATCTTTTAACAAGATTGCGCCCTTTCGGGTTTTCACAAAACTCGCCGGCAGCCCTGCTGTTTTTACTCATGAAGCCCTTTCGGGTTTTCATCCGTGCCCTTTTTGCTTGTGAACAAACCGTTTTCTTTTTATTTATTATTTTTTTTATTCTAACGAGGTTGCGCCCTTTCGGGTTTTCACAAGACTCGCCGGTAGCCCTGCTGTTTTTACTCATGGAGCCCTTTCGGGTTTTCATCCTTGCCTATTTTGCTTATGGACGTACCGTTTTTTTTCTTTTTTTTCTTTTTTTTGTATCAGCTTTAAGACACTGCAATCCATCGTAGTTTATCGACGTCTCGGTCAACAGCTAGTTTTAGGACATAGTGTTCCATCGTTAGTTTAAGGACGTTTCGGTCCGTTGTTAGTTTAAGGACGTTCCGGTCCGTTGTTAGTTTAAGCACGTTTCGGTCCATCATTAGTTTAAGGACGTTTCGGTCTGTTGTTAGTTTAAGGACGTTTCGGTCCGTTGTTAAGGAAGCCGGCTACTACCTATAGAGTTTGGGCTTAGGAAGATAGCGAGCGGGCATAGTCGTCGTCATCTGTCATTGACCTAGGCCGTGACTCGTCAGGCGTAGTATTTCTTCAGGAAGCGACCATTTATTGGCCTTAAGGGCCTCTCACCATGCATGTCCATGAGTAGATAGGCTCCACTTTGGTAGACCTTGTCTATGATATACGAGCCTTCATAGTTTGGCTCGAATTTCCCCCGGTTGGCGCGATTAGGGATCATAGGTCTTTTGACCGCTAGCACGAGTTCGCCTTGGCGGAATGTTCTCGGCCTAGTCAATCTTTCGTATAAGCGCATCATCTTTGCTTTATAAGCCTCCAGGTTTTGTTGCGCTATGAGCCGGGTTTCATCAAGGGCATCGAGCTCCTCAAGCCGAAGGTGAGCGTTCTCTTCGTCCGTTAGCTTATAATGAACTTCCACTCGTAGAGAGGGTAACTCTATCTCGAGGGGGAGTACTACTTCTGTACCGAACACCAATGCGTACGGCGTTGTGTTCGTGGCCGTTTTGAACGTAGTCCGGTACGCCCAGAGAGCTTCATGCAGTCTCTCGTCCCAGCCCTTCTTATTTCGAGACACCGTCTTCTTTACGATCTTCGTCAAGGTTTTGTTGAAAGCCTCGGCTAGACCGTTAGCTCGGGGATTATAGACTGAAGAGTATCTCCAGTCTATGTTATGTTGTTGTGCGAAGCGGCTGATCTTGTGGCTTCTGTAGGCTGGCCCGTTATCAGAGATGATCCGTCTCGGAGTTCCAAACCGATAAATGACGTGTGTCTTGAAGAAATGGAGGATATTCTCCATCTTTACCTCCTTCAGCGGTACTGCTTCTGCCCATTTGGAGAAGTAATCAGTTGTCGCCAAAATGAATCGATGTCCTCTGGACGATACTGGTTCGATGGGGCCGATTATGTCAGTTCCCCACATTTCGAACGGCCAGCTAGCCACTGTCGGATGTAACAAATTCGGATGCTGATGGATGAAGTCCCCGTGAATCTGGCACGAGTGGCACTGCTTCGCGTATTCGAGACAGTCTTGGATCATCATGGGCCAATAATAACCCATCCGTTTGATCTTCAGTTTCATCTTCGGCCCGGCTTGGTGTGAACCGCAAAGTCCGTCGTGAGTTTGTTGGACGACACTTTTTGCTTCTTCAGGTCCCAGACATCTTAACCATAAAGAATCAAATGACCTCTTGTACAGAGTATCATTGACGAAAGCGAAAGATAGGGCTCGCTTCGTGAGCTGATGTTTTGAGGACGCATCTTCAGGTGTTCGACGGGACTTGAAGTAGTCTATAAAGACTTCTCTCCAATCTTCAACCTTTTTTTGGTCTTTTACTTGTAGAGCCGTTTGCTCGTTCGTTCCCTTTTCTTCAGATGGCTCCGGAGACATTTCTGCCGATGCAAGAACCCGACGGCTTTGTACCACGATTCTTACATCATCAAGGTTCTCATCGGCCAATTCTTTAGCGAGCCTGGCTAATGCATTCGCTTTGCTATTTTCCGCGCGCGGTATGCTTTCCAAGGTGTAGGAAGGGATTTGTGTCACGCCCCGCTTCCCGGAGTACGCAAGATTGGGCACGTGACATAGCCAACCATGCTACCTGTGGGTAGGAAGTATCCATCCACAGTCACATTACGGCTGTAGAGATATCAAGAACAAGTTAAACTATCTAACACATGTCCAAATCCAGAAAAACAAGAATCAATGATAAATAAATGCGGAAGCAAATGATCCAATACAATAATAGAAAAGTATGTCCCATAATGCGGGCTCACATCTGGAAATAAAATGCGGGAAATAAAACTAACCACTACAGAACTCACAACTCAGCCTACTGGCTGAAGTACTCCTGCTCGGACAGCGACAGTGGTAAAGAATCTGGGCCATGCAAAACCCAGACGTCAGCGCGTCATGTCAACCAATAATATAATGTGAACAGTGTAATAGGCAATGCAGAAATAAACATGAATGAAGCAATAATATGAAACAAGCAGTGCAGGGTAGTGTGCAGTGGGTAACTAAACTGTGTTATCGGGTTTTCTATCCTAAAGTCTTTGAAATCAATTCAAGTAATCCTCCATGTAACTCAAAGGATATGTCCCGTTACCCCCCGGGACCACGGATCAGGAAGATGGGAACCAATAGTGGTTCTGTCCCGTTGCCCCCCGGGACTACGGATCAGGAAAATGTAAGAGTCACGAATGGCTCTGTCCCGTTACCCCCCAGGACCACGGATCAAGTAATACCCTTTTAAGTTACACTTTAGATTACCCTTTTGATTTCCCCATACCCTCAGGTTATATGTGTCAGGTCAGGTATTCAGTGGTCAAGGACTAATGCCAACACAAGTTCAGGTAACAGTAGGTTTGTCTGGATAGACAACAAGCTTGGTCCTTGAGGACTCCATGTCAGGTTTGTTGGCATTAGGCATGAGATCAGGTAACAGGTCAGGTCATGGTACATCAGGTCAAGTCGATAGTAAAGGGTACCATGTCAGGTGCATCGGTATATATCATGTGTAGCAAAGTCAGGTCAAGATGTAACAATATCGTGGGTGTGCTCACAACAGGTATATATTCGGACAGGGGATTAATCAGTAGGAAATAAGCAATAAGTTAAACAACAATAAGCAGTTCATTTAATCACAATAGTGCATTAGTATAGTACAGCAGTTTTATCATATTAGCAGGTTTCGAGCACCCCTTGCGGTGCAATAGATCACATGATGGTGCAATACCGTTATAACAATATCAGAATGTAATAGAGCTACATGTGTAAAGGCTATCATCCTTTAAACGGTAAAATATGATTAACGGGTAAACTTCGTTATTAGGGTTAAAGTGGCAAAATGTAATTTTAGGTTAACTGTAAAATGATATATGTCATGTTGCAACCAAATGAGAAAATAGCTGTACCGAGTTAAGTTTGCAAGTTTAATGAGTCAAACATATATAATTGTATAGTATAGCATGTAGCAAGTGATACTTGCCTTGACGGTTCGCGAACCGGGAAAAACGGACGTAACGTCGGCGGAGAAACATGCGACGGACGCACAGTTCACGGATCGAACCCAAACAACGAACAGTGGGACCACGCGGATCGGGGTACCTTGCTGAAACGTCGGGTCAAGTCGTCGGCACGGCCGGATTCCGGCGAGATGCAAAACAACGACAAAAGTTTAGAAACCCTATGTACAGACAAAGACCAACCAGAGGGGGAGAAAGGAAGGAGGAAGGTGAAGGAAAGCTTACTGGGATTGCAAAGGTTGCGACAGCGATGGAGTCGACGGCGGTGGGGCGCCGGCGAGGAAGCTGCGGCGGTAGGATAGGGCTGCGGGTGCTGGAGGAGGAAAGAAGGTGAGGAGGGAGAGGAGGTGGTCGGGTCTGGTGCGCAGGTGAAGAGGAGGTGGTCGGCGGTGGCGCAGGTGAAGGTGCTGGTGTCGTCGGCGACGAGTTGCGGCGGCGACGGGCGAGCAGCGATGGGTGCAGGTGGCCGCGGCTAGGCGTAGGGTGCATGGGGACGTGGGGAAGGAGGAAGGATGTGGCGAGGTTGAGGAGGCAGGGATCCCGGCGGTGCTAGCGCCGGCGCTGGGGCTCCGGTGGCGACGGAGGAGGCGGCGGCTAGGGTTCTCGCATGGGTTTTCTTCTGCGCGTGGTTTGAAGAAGGAGAGGAGATTAAATATATATATAGAGGAGAGAGAGGGTTAGAGAGAGAGAGGGATACAGATTAGAGAGAGAGAGATAGAGAGAGATGTGAGGGATAGAGATTAGAAAGAGAGAGAGAGAGAGATAGAGGCGGGGCCCACGGGGGTTAAGAACCCCGTGATTGGCCAGGGCGTGGAAAAAGGAAAAATTTAAAAGATTTCTGAAGTTTAAACGAACAGTAAAAATATTATGAATATATTATGGTTTAGAATATTTTATTGATTTGTGATTTTGGCGCTAAATGAAACATTTTCAAATCGCGCCCGGGTTGGGTCCAAAAATTCGAAATTCAATTAATAGGATTTTAAGCGGGTTCCAAATTTTAAAATGAAGTGTTTTAGGATTAAAAAGCATGCCCCCAAGTCGGACATTTGCACGCGCGTGTAGCCGTCCAAACTCGCCCGTTTCACCGAACGGGATGAGAACTCGACGCACGGACGCTACCACGCGGCTAGGGGTGACGAGTAGGCCAAGATAGATATTTTTAATTTCACTTTAGGTGTTAAAATTTGTTATCAGCAGAAATGACTTAGCCAGTTAAAATTTTACAGTAAGACCCAAACAAGCAAGATAGATAAATTGAGCAATGTCAAACACTCAACCAGTAACAGAAATAGTGGTATTGGGCTCGGGTGTTACATTATACCCAACTACGAAAAGAATTTCGTCCTCGAAATTCCGAGAATACAAGATAGACAACTACAGGAAAAGGTGAGGAAACTTCTGCCGGATCTCGTCTTCTCGCTCCCACGTGGATTCTCCATGCGATCGATTACCCCAAGAAACTAGCACAAGGGGGATAACCTTGTTCTTAAGAACATTTTCCCTTCGATCCATGATTTCAACCGGTCGCTCCTCAAAAGTTAGGTCCTCCCGTACTGTTAACTCCGAATGATCCAAGACGTGTGTTTCATCTCGAACATACCTTCGTAGTTGAGATACATGAAACACATCGTGCACACCTGCCAAGGACTGCGGTAACGCTAAACGGTACGCTACCTCTCCGACACGCTCCAATATCTCGAAGGGTCCAACGAATCGGGGACTAAGCTTCCCTCGACTCCCAAAAAGAATCACTCCTCCAGTCGGTGATATCTTCAAGAGTACCAAATCACCCACGGCGAACTCTAGAGGTCTTCTTGACGTGTCAGCCCAACTTTTCTGTCTGTCTTGAGCTGCCTTCATATGCTTTCTGATGGCGTTAACCTTCTCAACGGTCTGTACTACTAAATCTGGTCCCAATAATCTTCGTTCACCAACAGCATCCCAACAAACAGGTGAACGGCACTTACGACCATACAAATCTTCAAACGGAGCCATCTGAATAGTCGCTTGGAAACTATTGTTGTAGGAAAACTCCACCAAGTGTAGATGATCCTCCCAAGAACCCTTGAAGTCCAACATGCACGCTCTCAACATGTCTTCAAGAGTTTGGATCGTTCTCTCTGACTGGCCATCAGTTTGAAGATGATAAGCTGTGCTAAACTTCAATCGAGTCCCCAAACTTTCCTGTAAGCTCCTCCAGAAGTGTGATAAGAACCGAGTGTCCCGATCGGACACGATGCTCACCGGTACGCCATGCAATCTTACAATCTCCTGCATGTACCGTTCTGCCAAAGTCTCCGTTGATTGACCAACCCGGAAAGGAATAAAGTGAGCTGCCTTGGTCAACCGATCGATAATCACCCATACTGCATTGTTGCCCTTTGGACTCCGCGGTAAAGCCGTCACGAAATCCATGGTTATATGTTCCCACTTCCACTGAGGAATCGGAAGTGGTTGCAACAAACCAGCAACCCTTTGGTGTTCAGCCTTGGCTTGTTGACATACCAAGCACTTAGCCACGAAGCGAGCAATCTCCCGTTTCATGCCTTCCCACCAGAAATGCTGTCGAATATCTCGGTACATCTTTGTACCTCCTGGATGTACAGAGTAAGCTGAACTGTGTGCCTCCTTCATAAGCTCTTCACGCACATCCCCCTTTGGCACACACACACGGCTATCATACCTCAACGAACCATCTTCGTGGACCAGTAAATCTGTTCGTAGTCCGGCTTCAACCTGCTCTCGAAACTTTTGCAGTCTAGGATCCTGCGATTGTGCCGCTTTAATCTTCTCAACTAAGGACGACTGTACTTGCAACTGCATCAACTGTCCCGTAGAATGTGGTAGCACAACCTCCAAGTCAAATCTTTGAAAATCCGCAATGATCTTCCTCTGCGTAGTCAATACCTGAATCGCTGGTAACCGACTAAGCGCATCCGGCACGACGTTAACTTTCCCCGGATGGTACTTAAGATCAAGGTCGTAGTCGGCCATCAGCTCCAACCATCTACGTTGCCTCATGTTCAACTCCTTCTGAGTGAACACATACTTCAAACTCTTGTGATCTGTAAAAACTTCGACTTTCTCACCCAAAAGGTAGTGTCTCCAAATCTTCAAAGCGAAGATCACTGCCGCAAGCTCCAAGTCATGAGTCGGATAATTCTTCTCATGGGTCTTCAGTTGTCTTGATGCGTACGCTACAACCTTCCCATTCTGCATCAAAACACATCCCAAACCTTTTCCAGATGCATCGCTGTGAATCACCAATCCTCTGGAATTGTCTGGCATGGTCAGAATAGGGGCGGTTATCAAATTCTGCTTCAACGTCTCGAAAGCCAATGCACACTTATCCGTCCAAACAAAAGGTACCTCCTTGCGCGTAAGCTTGGTCAACGGTTCTGCCAGACGAGAAAAGTTCTCTACAAATCTCCTGTAATATCCGGCTAATCCAAGGAAACTTCTTATCTCAGCTACATTCTTTGGAATCGGCCAATCTCGAACTGCTGCAATCTTTTCGGGATCGACGGCGATTCCATCGCCCGACACAACATGCCCCAGAAACTTCACTTCTTCCAGCCAAAATTCGCACTTACTCATCTTTGCGTACAATTTCTCCTGTCTCAATGTCTGCAGTGCGATCTTCAAATGCTCAGCATGCTCCTCCGAACTCTTCGAGTAAACCAGAATATCGTCAATGAATACCACAATAAACTGGTCCAAGAATGGTGAGAAGATTCGATTCATCAAGTCCATGAATACTGCCGGCACATTCGTTACCCCGAAGGGCATCACTAGGTACTCGTAATGTTCATACCGAGTTCGAAATGCCATCTTGCAAATATCTTCTGCTTTCACTCGGACCTGATGATATCCGGATCGCAAATCCAGTTTCGAGAATACTCTCGCGCCACTAAGCTGCTCAAAAAGTTCTCCAATGCAAGGGATCGGGTACTTGTCCTTATAGTTACCCGGTTTAGTTCTCGAGCTGCCGTAAAAACTTGTGAGAAAGTGGTCAAACCCAGGGAGACGGTCTGCCTTTGGATATCCACATTCAAACTGCGCATGAACCTTCGTGCCCTGTCTGCCTCGTTAGCGACTAAAGTTCCAGCGAAACTGCTGAGTCTCGTCCACTCTGCTGCGTGCACGTTCACGGGTGCTCCATTCTGCCTCAGCCCAATAAATTTCTCTTCCATTCCTTCCCGTGCAGTCCGCGGGAAGAATTTCTCTAGGAAACTTTTAGAAAACTCCGCCTAACCTATCGGCTTGGGCAAGCGGGTTTCCTCCACAAGCCACCACTCTCGGGTGAAATCCACTAGCTGAATGCGCACCACATCAACTCTTTTGTCCTCTGGGATCTATGCCGCAATCAGCAAATTCTCCGTGTCAACTAGCCACTGCTCGGCTGGCAACGGCTCCTCCAGACCAGTGAATGTAGACGGACCCAAATGTCTGAAATCTGCTACGGTCCCTACTCGGTCAACTGGTCTAGCTCCAACATTGTTCACAGACTGCTGAACGATCTGCAAATCTTCCCGAAACGAGTCCGCTTACTGCTGGATCAGCTTGGTCTGTTTCTTTGATTTCCAGCATTCCTCTTATCACTCCAAGCATGGCGGCTTCGTCCACACGCCTCTGGTACGTCTTCAAATTCTTATCGGCCATAACAAAACACCCAACATTAGCATGATGATAGATTTTGAATATAGATCAAGGCTAGAACTCCAAGATATTTAAATAGAGTACCGCATTATAACTATGCCGCGGTATCATAGCCACAATTACATAACTCCATCCAAGTCGCCTAAGTCCTAAAGATAACAAGGAATCGGGTTTTCGAATCGATATGCAATGGAAGTTTGCACATCGTAAAAGATATAATCAGGAAGAATGTGATTCAAGAATGGTAAAACGGTCAAGGTGGCAGGAGATGTTTCCTAAACACGGGTATTCTGATTCGTGTTTTGGGTACAATACCCAACTACAAAAGAATCAACCCGACTATCCTATGTCTCTGATACCAAAAGAACCATGTCACGCCCCGCTTCCCAGAGTACGCAAGATTGGGCACGTGACATAGCCAACCATGCTACCTGTGGGTAGGAAGTATCCATCCACAGTCACATTACGGCTGTAGAGATATCAAGAACAAGATAAAACTATTTAACACATGTCCAAATCCAGAAAAACAAGAATCAATGATAAATTAATGCGGAAGCAAATGATCCAATACAATAATAGAAAAGTATGTCCCATAATGCGGGCTCACATCTGGAAATAAAATGCGGGAAATAAAACTAACCACTACAGAACTCACAACTCAGCCTGCTGGCTGAAGTACTCCTGCTCGGACAGCGACAGTGGTAAAGAATCTGGGCCATGCAAAACCCAGACGTCAGCGCGTCATGTCAACCAATAATATAATGTGAACAGTGTAATAGGCAATGCAGAAATAAACATGAATGAAGCAATAGTATGAAACAAGCAGTTCAGGGTAGTGTGCAGTGGGTAACTAAACTGTGTTATCGGGTTTTCTATCCTAAAGTCTTTGAAATCAATTCGAGTAATCCTCCATGTAACTCAAAGGATATGTCCCGTTACCCCCCGGGACCACGGATCAGGAAGATGGGAACCAATAGTGGTTCTCTCCCGTTGCCCCCCGGGACCACGGATCAGGAAAATGTAAGAGTCACGAATGGCTCTGTCCCGTTACCCCCCGGGACCACGGATCAAGTAATACCTTTTTAAGTTACACTTTAGATTACCCTTTTGATTTCCCCATACCCACAGGTTATATGTGTCAGGTCAGGTATTCAGTGGTCAAGGACTAATGCCAACACAAGTTCAGGTAACAGTAGGTTTGTCTGGATAGACAACAAGCTTGATCCGTGAGGACTCCATGTCAGGTTTGTTGGCATTAGGCATGAGATCAGGTAACAGGTCAGGTCATGGTACATCAGGTCAAGTCGATAGTAAAGGGTACCATGTCAGGTGCATCGGTATATATCATGTGTAGCAAAGTCAGGTCAAGATGTAACAATATCATGGGTGTGCTCACAACAGGTATATATTCGGACAGGGGATTAATCAGTAGGAAATAAGCAATAAGTTAAACAACAATAAGCAGTTCATTTAATCACAATAGTGCATTAGTATAGTACAGCATTTTTATCATATTAGCAGGTTTCGAGCACCCCTTGCGGTGCAATAGATCACATGATGGTGCAATACAGTTATAACAATATCAGAATGTAATAGAGCTACATGTGTAAAGGCTATCATCCTTTAAACGGTAAAATGTGATTAACGGGTAAACTTCGTTATTAGGGTTAAAGTGGCAAAATGTAATTTTAGGTTAACTGTAAAATGATATATGTCATGTTGCAACCAAATGAGAAAATAGCTGTACCGAGTTAAGTTTGCAAGTTTAATGAGTCAAACATATATAATTGTATAGTATAGCATGTAGCAAGTGATACTTGCCTCGACGGTTCGCGAACCGGGAAAAACGGACGTAACGTCGGCGGAGAAACACGCGACGGACGCACGGTTCACGGATCGAACCCAAACAACGAACAGTGGGACCACGCGGATCGGGGTACCTTGCTGAAACGTCGGGTCAAGTCGTCGGCACGGCCGGATTCCGGCGAGATGCAAAACAGCGACAAAAGTTTAGAAACCCTATGTACAGACAAAGACCAACCAGAGGGGGAAAAAGGAAGGAGGAAGGTGAAGGAAAGCTTACTGGGATTGCAAAGGTTGCGACAGCGATGGGGTCGACGGCGGTGGGGAGCCGGCGAGGAAGCTGCGGCGGTAGGCTAGGGCTGCGGGTGCTGGAGGAGGAAAGAAGGTGAGGAGGGAGAGGAGGTGGTCGGGTCTGGTGCACAGGTGAAGAGGAGGTGGTCGGCGGTGGCGCAGGTGAAGGTGCTGGTGTCGTCGGCGACGAGTTGCGGCGGCGACGGGCGAGCAGCGATGGGTGCAGGTGGCCGCGGCTAGGCGTAGGGTGCACGGGGACGTGGGGAAGGAGGAAGGATGTGGCGAGGTTGAGGAGGCAGGGATCCTGGTGGTGCTAGCGCCGGCGCTGGGGCTCCGGTGGCGACGGAGGAGGCGACGGCTAGGGTTCTCGCGTGGGTTTTCTTCTGCGCGTGGTTTGAAGAAGGAGAGGAGATTAAATATATATATAGAGGAGAGAGAGGGTTAGAGAGAGAGAGGGATACAGATTAGAGAGAGAGAGATAGAGAGAGATGTGAGGGATAGAGATTAGAAAGAGAGAGAGAGAGAGAGATAGAGGCGGGGCCCACGGGGGTTAAGAACCCCGTGATTGGCCAGGGCATGGAAAAAGGAAAAATTTAAAAGATTTCTGAAGTTTAAACGAACAGTAAAATTATTATGAATATATTATGGTTTAGAATATTTTATTGATTTGTGATTTTGGCGCTAAATGAAACATTTTCAAATCGCGACCGGGTTGGGTCCAAAAATTCGAAATTCAATTAATAGGATTTTAAGCGGGTTCCAAATTTTAAAATGAAGTGGTTTAGGATTAAAAAGCATACCCCCAAGTCGGACATTTGCACGGGCGTGTAGCCGTCCAAACTCGCCCGTTTCACCGAACGGGATGAGAACTCGACGCACGGACGCTACCACGCGGCTAGGGGTGACGAGTAGGCCAAGATAGATACTTTTAATTTCACTTTAGGTGTTAAAATTTGTTATCAGCAGAAATGACTTAGCCAGTTAAAATTTTACAGTAAGACCCAAACAAGAAAGATAGATAAATTGAGCAATGTCAAACACTCAACCAGTAACAGAAATAGTAGTATTGGGCTCGGGTGTTACAATTTGAGTCAGCAGTTGCTGCACCCTCTCGCCGTACCTTACCAACTTTGGCTTGCACGTTTGATAATCGTCGTTTACTTGACTAACGACCAGTTGGGAGTCTCCGTATATGAGAAGGTTTTCGATTCCCATGTCGATAGCGATTTCAAGACCTGCTATCAAAGCTTCATATTCGGCTTCATTGTTTGTCCTCGGCTCTGTCAAGGAGAAGGCAAAGCGCATTATTCCTCCTTGTGGAGTCACGAAGATGAGGCCTACCCCTGATTTGATTGTGGGGGTGCTTTGTTTGCGCTTCTTCATGGAAGATGCTCCATCAAAGTAAAGTTCCCACCGGGTATCATTTCCGTCGATCGTGTCAAACGCATGTTCGTCTGGCAGTTCGCAATTCAAGGGAGAATCGGCAGGTATCGGATGCTCAGCGAGGAAGTCGGCGATGGCCTGTCCCTTCACTGCCTTAAGAGGCTAATACGTTATTGAGAATTCCATCAAGAGCAAGGCCCATTTAGCGAGCCACCCCGTCAATATGGCCTTTGACATCAAATATTTGAGAGGATCCACTTTCGATATGAGACGGACTTCATGCGCCAACGCATAGTGCCTGAACTTTATTATCGCGAAGATCAATGCCAGGCAGTGTTTTTCGATGGGAGAATAATTGCTTTCTGCCCCCAGGAGGACTCAACTCAAATAGTAGAGGGCTCTCTCCTTCCCTTGGTCATTCTCTTGTGCCCATAATGTGCCTAAGAAACCTTCAAAGACGGTTGTATACAGAATGAGAGGCTTTCCCTTGACCGGAGCGGCCAGTACTGGCGGATTCTGCAGGTATTGCTTGATTTCATCCAGCGCGCTTTGGCATTTGTGATCCTTGACGAAAGGGGTTCCCTTCTTCATCAGGTGGTTTTAAGAACAGCACTTGCCCGAAAGATTGGCTATAAATCGCCGGATATATGCAATCTTCCCTTGGAGGGACCGCAACTGCTTGAGAGTCCTCGGCGGGGGCATCTCCATATTTGCCTTGATCTTCGATGGATCTATCTCGATGCATCGGTGTCGGACGATGAATCCTAAGAATTTGCCCGAGAAAACTCCGAACGCACATTTGAGAAGGTTCATCTTCAAGTTGTATTGCCGAAGGCGTTGAAACACGATTCTCAGATGCTCTAGATGTTCCTCGTATGATTTGCTTTTCACCACGAGGTCGTCGATATAGCATTCGACGATTTCATGTATGAGGTCAATGAAGATCTTCGGCATAGCCCTCTGATAGGTGGCACCAGCGTTCTTTAGACCAAAGGGCGTCACCTTGTAGCAGAATATACCCAAAGGGGTCCGGAAAGAGGTATGCTTCTGGTCCTCGGGATGCATCTTTATCTGATTATATCCTGATGAGCCGTCCATGAAGGAGAAAACTTCATGAGTGGACGTATTGTCTATCATCAGCTCGGTGACCGGTACTGGGAAGTCGTCTTTCGGACAGGCTTTATTGAGATCCCGAAAGCCTATATATATGCGCACTGTCCTATTTTTCTTCATCACCGAGACGATGTTGGCGATCCAGTCGGGATACTGAACCTCTTGGATGAAGCCAGAGTCGATCAGCTTCTTGACCTCGGCGTTGATGCTCATCTGAAGCTCGAGCCGCATTCTTCTCGGCGCTTGTTTGGTCGGCTTGACGTCCGGTGATATCGCCAATTTGTGCACAGCAACCTCTGGATCTAGTCCGGGCATCTCGGAATAGTTCCAGGTGAAACAATCTTTATGTTGCATAAGCACGTCTTTTAATATGGCCACCCGTTCTTCAGACAGCAACTCACTGACGAACGTCGGTCGTGGATCACTTTTCGTCCCTAAGTCAATTTTCTTGAGCTCATCTGCAGTAGTATGTATTCCATCTTCCAGCTCTTTCGGCGCCGGCGGAAACTCCAAGATCACCTCATCGTCGTTGTTTTCGAAGCACCGTGGGAGGTCATCCATATCCTCGGGCTCTTCTTTTGATAGCGTTATCACGTGGCAGGTGCGAGCTCGCTTCCAAGACTGATGTTGATCTGGTTCTACCCTCGTGGATTTGGGTTCATGCTTCTGCGGCGGGGTTACCCTCCAGTTGCTGGATAGAGCGAATCTGCCCTGTCGATATTGATCTTCAACCCAGTTCTTGAAGGTGAAGCAGTCTTCGAGAGGATGTCCTATTTCCCTATGATAAGAGCAATAGTCCGGATGAGAGACTTCGCCAACTTGCTCGGGGTTCTTGGACTCCGGGAGTATAATCAGTTGATGTCTTATGGCGAGATCGAGTATCTTCCGTGTTTTGTTCTGAGGAAAAGAATATGCTCGACTCATCTTCTTTATAAGAGACGAATCTAGATTACTCGATTCCCAATCGCGTGGCTTCTTGGTCCCGCTTTGTCGCTCTCGAACGCCTTTCCCGTTCTTTGGTTTGTTTCTGCCTCTGCGTTGTGCTTTTTGTACAATGGGTTGACAGGAAGGAGTATTTTCATCTTTCGTAGCCTGTTGAAGAAGGCGTTGTGTCCTGGCTTTCTCGTAGATGGCAATTTCACGATTGTGGTCGTCTCGGACCTTTTGACCGGCTTCCCTTATAAGCTTTTCCATTTGTTCTTCGAACGACGGACTGGGCATTTTCACGTCGGGAGCTCTTTCTGGTTCAGGGTTAGCATTTTCCCACTGAGCATCTCCCTCTTCATCAAAGTCATGTATGACGTAGCAATCGCGGAGTAGCTCCCGTTTCTTGGATTGAACATACCCAAGTCCGGTCGTTTCCATTCTTCCGTTGGGCAATTTCCGCTGAGTTCCAGGAACGTTCCAGATTCTGTTATAGAACCGTGCTTGTCGTGCAGTTTGCTTAAGGGGTACACCTTGGCGTCTCAAGAGTCTCCTTAGCCCGTCTGTGTAATATCTGGGCAAACGGATGGGCTGGAGCCCGTCGAGTGTGGAATCCGCACCGTGCCATATTTCTTTCTCCACTTTGGTTTCCACGGATCGGTAGAATAGGATCGCATTTTCATCTTCTCTCCTGGGAGGGACATAGAACGTTTGCAGCTCTTCTACATTGTAGGTAGCAAACGCGTCTAGTTCTTTATGATGCTTGGGCGGGACAATGGCAACCTGCAAACTTTGTTCTTCATCAGCGAAGGTTTGTATTGAAGGCCGATCAGAGAATATGGCATGGACCTCATCTTCTGAGTCGCTACCGAAGATCAACATAGGAGCGGACGGTCCCGGCTTATTGTACTGGGGCGGACCTGAGTAAACTATCTCTTCTTCCTCCTCGGTATCACTTCCGAAGACCGGAATGGTAGTGATAACTTTGTTCTTCGGTTTGTGACAACTCTCCGTGTCCTTCAAATCTGGTAAAAAGTATTTTGTATCTTCGTACTTTCGGACTTTGTTCACGGAGAATGGGTTCAGCTCTCCTGTTACAGTATACTCAAGACCATCCTAGAAGTATTTCATATACTGATGTTGTGTAGAGGGGATGATGTTGTACTCATGTAACCAGGGCCGGCCGAGCAGAGCGTTGTAGCATGTCTTGGAGTCAATGACATGGAACTTGATGTCCGTGACAAGCAGCCCAAAGCGTAATGTCAGTATTACGGACCCAAACGTCCATGATGACTGGGAGTCGAACCCGGAGATAGTGATTTTGTCGCGAGCGAGGTGTTGAACGCTCATGCAGATTTCCTTTAACACCCTCACGTTAAGGAGGTTGACGGAGGACCGATTGTCGACCAGGATTTTACCTATCTTGATGTCATGACAGTATCCGGAGACATATAGGGGACGGTTGTGCTCTCATGTCTCAAGGAGGAGATCTACATCACCGAAGGTGATATCGGCCATGTGTACTTCTTCCAGTTCGTCCATCATCTTTTCTTCGGTGAGGAAAGCTTGGAATTGCTCGGGTTCTTGTAACGCTTTGATTAAAGAATCCCTCGCTTCTTTTGATAGTAAAAGGGCGTCGAGAATGCCGAGCTGTGAGGGTAACTTCCTCAAGTGCGCCAGAACATTGTAGTCCACCTTACTTTTCTTTGGCGGGTCCTTGGCGGTCAGCTTTTTCATGACTTGGTCATCTAGGGCAATATCCTCAGAGACCTTTTCTTTTCCCTTATCTTTTCTATTCGTGGGTCCGAGATTCTTTTCGAGCAGCGTACGATTGCGCAACTGAATATTTTCGCAGGTCTTTGGTTCTTCCTCTTTTCCCGAGGTAGATTCTTTGAAGAGAGGGCCAAGAGTCATCTCTTCGTCAGAGTCGCTCCCGAAGGTGAGAACTCGTGATTCCACAGCGTTGACCATGCGACAGTCGCCGGCAATTCTTTTACGCTCCTCGGTCGTATTTCTTTGCTCCAGACGAGTTTTACATTTCATTCGCTTAAAATGTTGTCGGTGAGCAATATATTCCTGCCACCATCTTTTAAAAGCATTGCACTCTTCAGTGGGGTGCGCAATCTTTCAATGATATAAGCAGTAGCTAGGATGTGTTTCCGCTTCACCAAGAATATTTCCTTCGGAGGGTGGCAGCTTCATTCCCATCAATATGGCTTTAGCGAACCTCTTCCTGTCGGACTTTCAGCTTCTTCTGTCGGCGGGGATAGTCTTGATCAACCACCGACTCTCGGACTTGTCGCCAGACTTTGTACTTTGGAAGACAGCCGTTGAGGGAACTGCTCTGGCTTTATTTCTGTGACAGTCTCCACCGGTGGCGGAGATCTTTTCAGTACGGCGGTAGGAAAGTTCCTGCGCACCTTGTTCAGCAGCTCAAAGCTATTCCCGGTTGGAACAGCAGCGTTGACTTCCACCGCTGGAGCTGGAGGAGTTAGCCCAGAGGGGGAGTTGCCTCCAGCCTTCCTTACTCGGTGCCAGTGGCGACGTTGAGCGTGTTGAGTTGTTGGGGTTGGTACGAAGATGGGGATGGCTTTGTCTCGCCCCCTGTTCAGGTGAGGGGTTGTCGCTGGCGTCAGCCTCTTGAAGACTGATGTCCGTTGAGAAGCCGTATCCAACCAGTCAAAAGCAGACTTCTGAGCGGGAGCGGGAGTGGGAGCAGTCGGTCTTGTAAAGACCGACCCTTTGGTAGGAGAATCCGCCTTGACGACTTCAGGAGCAGGGATGGCTATCTTTTTTGGGATGGCCACTTCAGGTATCATGGGCTTCTTGGCGGGCCCATTGGAGTTCAAGCTCAGCCTGGTGAAGACCGAGGAGTTGGAGTTGGACGACCCGTTGAGAGGGGTCGTGGTAGTAGCAAGCCGATCGAAGACCGACTTCTTGGGAGCTTCCGGTGCGGGCATAGGAACAGTGAAGCTCGCTGGCTGGAGCATGGTCCCGAAAAACAATCCTGTGGTGGCTTGGGTGACCTGTTCCACCGGCATCGTGAACAGGGAAGCCGCCTGGGGCCCGTAAGCTATGCCCCCAGCTGAGGCAGAACGTGGGTTGCAGTTGCATGTGGAACACTTCGAGCAGGTGAACGCCATTGATCTTTGCTTTCTGCATCAAGCAAAATACCAAATCTTAGTACCTCGAAACCCAAGGGCAACCATTGGCAAACTGCGATTCGTTCACGAACACGACACACGAAGTGTGGAGTGGAAAGAGGAAAAGGTCCCACCGGGCATACCAGAATCTGTTCCCCTCCGAAAGACGCGGCGAACGTCTAGCCTGAATTTCGGGGCAGATGCTAATTGGTACTATCAGTCCACCTCTCCGAAGATGCCAATGGATTGTATATAGACTAAGTTATATTGTCGCCCGTAGGGCGTGGACTAGTCCAAATCCGTATCTTTCTTAGATTTGGTTTTAGGGGGTTTAGGTTTAAGGATACGTTAGCCTCTTTTGAGACTAAGATCAACTTAAACATTTGTTAAGGATAAGTTAGCCTAATTTTAGACTAAGATCAACTTAACGGGATCGTTTAGATCTGACAAGAGAGCAATTGGGCTCTATTGTTTAGTTTAGTGACATTGCGGTCGATAATTAGTTTAAGGACATTACGGTCCATTGGTAGTTTAAAGACATCTCGGTCCAATGTTAGTTTAAAGACATCGCGGTCGAGATTAAGGACATCATAGTCCGTGGGTTTAAGGACCCCACAGTCCGATGTTAGTTTTAAGAGATCACGGTCGAGGTTAAGGACATCATAGTCCATGGGTTTAAGGACCCCACAGTCTAATGTTAGTTTTAAGACATCACGGTCGAGGTTAAGGACATCATAGTCCATAAGTTTAAGGACTCCACAATCCGATATTAGTTTTAAGACATCACGGTCGAGGTTAAGGACATCATAGTCCATGGGTTTAAGGACCCCACAGTCCAATATTAGTTTTAAGACATCACGGTCGAGATTAAGGACATCATAGTCCATGAGTTTAAGGACCTCACAGTCCGTGAAATGTGTAGTTGTCGGGACCCGTCACCTCTTTGAAGACGTTGAGAAATTACAACGACAAATATCAAAGGAGTGAAGAGATGTACCCTTGAACCAAGGTGAGTTGGTTGAAAGAGCAGATGTGCTCAATTCAAGGTAAGTTGAGAACTTATGGCCAGAATTGGGCTAAGTCCAATTAAAAATATTTAACATTTTATTTTTGTTCTGGCTATTAAGCCTTTATTTGGGCTCAGCCCTTTTAATAATGCTAAGCATTGGGTTCTGACATTTTTGTCTTGTATTGAATGCATAGCATTCATCAGAAACAAAACTTGTTCTGACGGTGCGCCACATGGCGCGCCAGGCGCTTTGTGCCAGTCAAATAGCGCATTGCGCTTCTGTCAGGTAGCGCACACGAAGATGACACGTGTCACGCTTAGCGCTAGTTCATTAGCGCGTTGTGCTTTTAATTTATGAGCGCTTTGCGCTGATTTGTTGGCGTGCCAGTAAGTAACACGTGGCGCGCTTGGCGCTGAGCGCCAGTCCATGAGCGCAGTGCTCTGTTTTAAAAGCGCAAAGCGCAGATGGTGTCTCTGGTTGACACGTGGCGTGTTTTGGCACTGAGCGCCGATCCAAGGAGCGCAAAAGCGCAATTCATGAGTGCAAGGCACTTTCTAACAGCGCAAAGCGCATCTGATCAGATTTAAGATCAAAGAACAAATTTATGTTCTTCTTAAAGGAGGCTTTGCCTCAAAATTCAAGAACAAAAGTTCTTGTTTCTTTATAAAAGGCTATGCCTTTATAGATCAAAGATCTGTAAATGAAGTAAAAATACTTCTTTTATTATTTTACGATTAGATCTTTTGATCTTTTTCTTTTTATTAAAGACCTTGGTCTTTAATAGATCTCTGATCTTTTTAAAAGATGGTTCTTCTTTTTATGAGATGGTTTCATATTTGATATTCAAGAACATAGTTCTTTACCTTGAAGATGAAGAAAAATCTTCTTTTTTTTAAGAGCTTGCTCTTCTTTCTCTTTGAGTTTTCTCAAAATTTGCAGAGGGTTTTCTCTATCTTTTCTTGTCTGTATTTCTTCTTCATTTTTTATTTTGGAAAAGAGAATCATTGGTCGTTGGGATCCACCACCTCTTCGACGACACTGAGAGATTACAGTGCCATATATCGAAGGTGTGGAGGGATGTACCCTTTGAACCATGTCCCACTCATCAGGGGGGAAGAACATACTGGAGCTTAAGCTTCTCGCTGCTGAAAAATGCTTCTTTGCATTCGTGCACGTGCGTCGCACGTGTTGGGAACACATATTTGCACGTAGCGTACATGGAGTTTGCGCATATGTGCATTGTTGGGGGGGAGCAAGCTCCTATGGAGAACGTATCTCCTTTTAATATTATTAAATGTTCTCATGTAGTGCGCACGTGCGTTGCACGTGGTGCGCGCATGGCGGGCATGGCGCTTGCGCATATGCGCATTATAGGGAGGAGCAAACTCCTAACTTGGAGAACTAAGCTCCTATGGAGAACTAAGCTCCTTTTAATATTATTGAATATTCTCATGTGGTGCGCACGTACATTGCACATGATGCGCGCATGGCGGACACACATGCGTTGCACGTGGTGCTTGCGCATATGCGCATTATGGGAAGGAGCATGCTCATATCTTGGAGAACTAAGCTTCTTTTAATATTATTAAATGTTCTCATGCAGTGCGCACGTGCGTTGTACGTGGTGCGCGCATGGCGGGCACACGTGCGTTGCACGTAGCGCACATGGCGCTTGCGCATATGCGCGTTATGGGGAGGGGCATGCTCCTATCTTGGAGAACTAAGCTCCTATGGAGAACTAAGCTCCTTTTAATATTATTAAATGTTCTCATGTGGTGCGCACGTGCGTTGCACGTGGTGCGCGCATGGCGGGCACACGTGCGTTGCACGTAGCGCAAATTGCGCTTGCGCATATGCACATTATGGGGAGGAGCATGCTCCTATCTTGGAGAACTAAGCTCTTTTGGAGAACTAAACTCCTTTGAAAATTGAATCTTTTGAGAATTGAACTCCACCATTTCTAAGAGGTATCCCCACTTATTTATATGGGAGTGGTAGAGAAGCCATCTCTCCTTTTCCCGATGTGGGACTAAAAATGCATTCCCCATGTAGTATAGCATTACTTTAGATTACACGTGCATAGCACATTTGCTCATAATTTTTGATCTTGGATGAATTATGAGGCCCACAATATATCAAATCGAAGGATTTTTCGAGACAATTTCGATACCATCAAAATTTAGCTATTTCTTATTCCGCAGTTTGTCAAAATACAGCTCGGAAAATACTGGTTCGCATCTTCTTCCTTAGATCATATGTGCATAGACATTTGCTCATAAGTTTTGATCCCGGATGAATTATGAGGCCCATAATATATCAAATCGAAGATTTTTTCAAGATGCTTTCAATACCATCAGAATTTAGTTGTTTCTCATTCGGGAGTTTATCAAAATACAGCACAAAAAATACAGATTCACATTTTCTTAAGCGTATCGCTGCCATTTGATGCCTTGGGCTCTTTTGTGCAGAAATTTTTGGCGGGAACAGTGGCTTGGATTTTTTCCACGTGTCCTCCTCTGTACATACAATATTGTGCACGCGTTTATTTTTCTGTCTTTTCACTTCTTACGTGTATTGCACGTGTAAAATTTTGGGCTTACAAAGAGTTTAAAAGAAAATTCAGAAAAATAATATGTGGCTGATTGGATTCGAACACAGGGACTATGTTACAGCAGTGCAATGGCTTTATCAAAGAGCTACAAGTTATTTCTTGCTGTTCTTAAATAAAAACTGTTGGAGATAGTGCCCTCAGAGTCAATTATTGGATCACAGGCACGTGATTGCAATGATTGAGTGAGGACCTATACCGGTAGGACAGTCTTACTCAAGATGATAGTATGCTATCTGGTTTATCTTTATCATCGTGTACTGTTTCAGGTGACCTTACAGGTCACTATTGTGCGTTGATAGAGCCCTTAGGATTCTTGCTTGACGGCCAACAGTATGATGGCGATCATATACGTGGGAGCTGGGGTCTATAAGCACATCCTTAAAAGGTCCCTAGTCGAGGGATTTTCGAGACAGGGTATCGATACTCCAGAGTAGACTAGTGTATACAGTCGAGACCCCGACGAGGGGCGGTGGCCGGTCTCACAAGCCACTGGTGTCAGTTGGTTCACCTAAGATGTATACAGGTGCTCATTGGGTTATGAGTACACCGGACAGGACTCGCCGGGAACATGCTAGTTGGTCTTATACCAGACGTCAGATAGCAGTTCCCTGGTGACATGTGTACAGGTTAGTTCATCGACCTGAGATCGTCATTTGTCTCGTGTGAGTTCCCACTGTACTTTGATTACTATCCTACCACGGCTCAAAAGAGTCGTGCAAACAGGTTTTAGTTGGGTACAGTCCCGAGCCACATGGAGGCAGTGAGCGGATCTGCAGGGGTTCGTCTCTCCCGGTATTAGGGGTGAGGTCGCGCTGTGTCTAGGAGAGCCATTACACAAAGCTCTCGGCCGAGGCAGGAGATTTACTGGTAGGTATTCCAGTAGTATCTCAGGGTGTTCTGGGCTACACTCCGACATGACTTGTACCGCTTTTGGGGGTCTGACTTTTACCAACCCCCTAGGCCCGCCATGCGATACTCATAGACGAACGGACCGAACTGTACGGATATTGTCATTGACAGGCTCAGTAGGGTGTCAGCATGAGTTCGCTCACAGACGTCCCTTTTGGTCAATACCTGGTAGCCCGTTACGTATGGCTAATACCTCTGACGTGCTAGTGGTTAAATCCACAACCAAAGTATTGACGAGTCTTTAGAGTCCCCCACAGACCGTTTTCTCAAGTTTCCGGCGAAACGCTGTAGTGGCCGTATGGAGATATGGCAGGGTTCGATTATGTATGTGCGGTATTGCACGGATCATGATCGGACGGATAATACTAGTGGGCTTTGGTTTAAGCCGGATCCTAGTATTGTACAGTGTAGATTTTGTTTCTTTGCATTTGTATTCAGTGAGAATACAAATGCGGGCATGTATATGCAGTCACGTGGTTTTCCTGTAGTTTATTACGGGATCAGTTTTCTGAAGTTGCCAGTTTGTATTCCGTTCCGGCCAGTTTTCCTTTGTTCCTTCACGGCCGGATTTTTTCGATGGAGGGGCTAATTTGCAGTTGTACAAATTAGCATTGTGGAGGGGGTTATATGTATATGTGGCTTCATGATGGTTCTATGCATCATGAGATTCTTTTTACATCTCTTCCTTTGCATTTATTGTGATGGAATTTTGAAAGGATTGATTTGGAAAATGGTGTGACCATTTTCTTCTCATTTATCATGACTTTTCTTCTCTTGATTATTCATTCCTTTCCCCTCCCCCACCATGAGATGAGGCCGGCCACTTGAGAGGAGAGAAGAGAGATTTCATTTTCATGGTGGGAATTTTACTTCATCTCATTTTTCCTTGCTTGCTACAAAATTCCTAACACACCTCCAAAGTTGATTTCTTCACCTCCATCAAAGGCAACTTTACAACCCCATGAGACAAACATTACTACATTTAGCCTACAGCATCCTTGGGCTCGTCGACTCGCCAACTTCGTATTCGAGTTGCCTCGGTCCAGAGGTGGGAGCCCGTAAAAGAATCCGGCGATGTGGTGCCCTTTCCGACGAGGAGATGAAGACCGGACATTCCGCGAGGAGATCGGGACGGAGGCCGAAGACCGAAGGATACGGATCGTTCGGTATAGCTCTCTACCCCATTCTCTTGTTAGCTAGCATTAGGTTAATGGTTACGATCCAGGGTTTTAGGATACGGTTGTGCCGGTTTTCAAGTCAAGAAAAATTTTCGTTTCCGCATTTTGGCCTCGGAAAGACGGCCGGGGCGCTACCGTAGTCCTACATGGTATCAGAGCCACGCCATTAACCTAGTCTAGCTTGTTCTAACGTGTTTACAAGTTCGATCGAACGAAAATTCCAAAAACCGCGTTTTCAAGAGCATCAGTTTCTGTCGATTTTATTTGAGCTCGAAATTTTTTTTTGAGTGTTGCAGAAATTCATGCAGGTGTTTTTAAGAATTCTGGAAAAATTCGATGCACTGATTCCTTAGTAGGGCCACGGAACCACGGCCAAACCCCTGTTTGGGCCGCGGTTCCGCGGCAGTAAAGTGAAATCGATGCATCAAATTTTTCCAGTGGGCTTCTGGGTTGAAAATGGGGTTTTTGGAATATTCTTTTTGGGCCCAGATTTTCTTTGAGTGCTACAGTAGTACTTGGGGCCCACTTCGGTAAATTTGATCGATCGAAAATTTTAAACAGTTAGTTCACATTATTTACATTATATATCGACCGTGAATGTCATTTGATCGGTAAATCTTGTCTAACTGCTATAGCCCTTTTAGACGGATTTGCGAACATGACATTCACGTTGATGTTCTATGTTGTGCTGTGATGTTGCGGATTGTCGTGGTGGATAGCATGGATGCAATGTTAGTACAGTTTGGTTTTATATGTACATTTGATATTGCGGGGCGAGCGTCCGACATATGGACTGCCGTTACTGCCTGTTTGTATATTATTCTTTTGGGGCACGACCGGGCTGAGGTCGATGTACCCGTTGTATATTTTTACTTTCTGTACTAGGTTTACCCCGCGGAGGGGTGCACGGATAGCCGGGTTCTAGAGAGCAATGGGCCCGCATCTCATGGCGTTGAGACAGAAGGGGCTTTACTCTAGAATTGGCGGGCTATTCGCCGCACTCGTATGGGGTACAGGTTGACCCAAGGAGGGGTGCCCAAGTTACCGGATTCCGTGAAGTGCTGGGTGGTCCATTCACATTGTTGAAGGGGGCTGCCTCACTTCAGGTTTTGGCGGGTAACTTGCCGCGCCCGTAGGGGTCTAGGATTTCATTGCACAGGCTATCCACACGACCAGGGGAACGTCGGGTTTCAGTAGCGGCTCTATGAAACCCGGGAATCCCAGATATCTGTATTGTTCTGTGATGCTTATTACATTTCTGTGATGCTGCATTTTATCAAGCCTTGAGCGAATATTATATATTGTTATATATACTAGTAGATGTTGTATATGTTTTGCATCCGCGCTAGTCCAGTCCCCGCTCTGTCGTTAGTTAAGTAACCTAACGGGTGACGGGACCCAGTGGCGAATGCGGATGGCATATACGTACATCATTATTTTCGTTCTTTATTGGTGTGATCAATTGATGGGACTGCGTTGATTCGGATCAATGCAAGCTAAACAAACCTATTCTGATGTTGTTGGAATATTTTTCAAAAAAAAGCTGTTATTGCAAGGACGTTCTCTTTTGTTTTGCATAGTGGTATTCGGTTATGAATATCCAGCACCTTAGTCGACAAGACAAGGGCCGAGATCCCTTCACCGGGAGTGACCCCTTGGACAGAAGTTTGCGTCAGGGCAATAACATCACTATAGCCGATTACTTTTTGCTTTGCATCGTGGTATTCAGTTGGAATATCCTGCACCTCATTCTACGGGGAAAGAGCCGAGATCCCTTCACCGGTTTGACCTCTTTAGCAAAACTTTTCGTCACTATATTTTTTTATAAAAAGGCTATGCAGTTCCTTCAACAAAATCAAGTTCATTACGTTAAAGGTTTTTCGCCAAAAACCAGCCGTAGCCCTCCGTCATTTCTTACGGGTATTGTTTAGTATTCGTGCTGCGTTTGTTGACTCCGTCAAGGCATAGTGTACGGTAGCTAAGTGGTGCTTGTTTGTTGCATAAATGGGATTGGTTAGGACAGTCGTGCAGCCTTGTTGACTCCGTCAAGGGCACGTACGGGTGGGTTTAATGCAATCCAGATAATGACGGGTTGAACTTGACTAGAAATTTTTGATTTGTTGACTCCGTCAAGGTCACTTGGGTCCTAGGGGTAAAAACACACATCGGGAGTTTCTAAAGAAACTGAAACTTGTCAGGCATGCGCATACCTTATGGAGTGTGATAATGTGAGTGGATTCCGTCACGTTATCATGCGATGATAGTTGGATCCCGATTCCCACTGATGAGTTGGTTTACTCCTCGGGTGATCCCGACTAATTCTTCTTTCAGGTTTGGAGGAGAATTTGATATTACAGTGGGAGGTTTCCTGATTAGATAAATTGGTAACCATTCTGATCTAGGTTAGAGTGCATGCTGAGTGTTTCTTTTCTCTCTCTCTTTGGCAGCGACCATGACCCGACCCTTGACTATGACTCAGTGACCAAGTTGACCGAACCTTCTTAAACACTGGTTTTTGGATTGTCAGAGTTGCAAACCTCTTTGCCACTCCTACTTTTACCCTTTTCTCCAGAACACCCCGTATTACTACAACGTCCACTTCCATTGGATAAAACCATCGTATGGTTATATACGAACTCGAAGGAATTTATTCGAGGATGGTTTCTGGTTCTGGAGAAAACGAATAGGACTATTCAGTTGTCTTTTCTTTTTACCTTCTCTCAGGTTGCGAGTGCTCCTTGGATTATAGGACAGTACACCTATTACGCAAATTGGATAGTCTTCTTCCAAACCATAGGCAGGTGCCGACCGGTAGGGAATGAAGAAAATCAATTAGCCTAACGATGGTGTGCAGAAGGTATTATGTAAAGACAAATAAAGGGATTAGTAAGAGGGCAAAGTAAATTATGACTGCTATTCACGACCAAACCAAGTATTTCATTACCACTCCCACTTCACCTTTGTATTTCTCTAAGACACTCCGTATCACTATGAAGATCCACAGTTATTTGGATATTCCATCGTATGGTTATGTACAAACTCGAAAAGAACTTGTTCCAGTTCGGAGATGGATTCTGGTTCAGGAGAAATAGGAATAAGGATTATTCAGGTGTCTTTTATCTTTACCTTCTCTCGTGTTGCGAGTGCTCCTAGGATTAGGACAGTACACCCATTATGCTTATTGGATAGTCTTCTTCCAAACCATAGGCTGGTGCCGAACGGTAGGGAAGGAAGAAAACCATTTGGCCTAAAGGGGTGTGCAGAAGGTAACGACTAAAGAAATATAAAAGGATTTGGAGAGGTGGCAAAGAAATATACGGTTACAGTTGTGAATCTGGATAATGGAAGAGACATTACTAGGAATACCCGGATACCCCTACGAAACATTTCAATGTTTCAGTTTCACTGTGTACTGTTAAAAGAAAACTGATTTCCCAATTAACACTTGCTCCAGGGTATGTATTTACCAGGTATGATTCTCACATTTGTATGGTTTTACAGATGATGAGTGGGAGTAAGTTATTAGGAATTAGGTGATCATCCTCATTATATCGGAATTCATTGTAATTGGTGATATTTGAGGAAATCGCCTAGGTTGTTTGCCGGACGACAAATATTTGGTTTTGAATATCCGTTGTAATGCACCAATTTCAAATTGATATATCTGTACGTTTATTTTCATAAAGTGAGATATAACCTTTTGAAACTATGTCGGTGACATTTACCTATATCAGTGGATGGTTAGGTAAGGAGCATTAAACAGCGGTGTAATTCTTCTTAACCATAAGTACAGTTTTCAACCTACGACACACAGGGAATGAATCATTAGACTCAATAGACTTATACAGAGTATTGTATGTTGTCCAGTGTCCATTAGGACAGAGGGGTTGGTACTCGTACTAGATTCTGTTTACTTATGACTTCTCTGGGTCTTAGACATGTGTTTCGTAGAAACACAAGGTCCAAGTTTTGAGAAGTTATAGGTATAAGAATAGAGTAGAGAACCAGGCGTTGCAAGTATCAAGATTCTTCAAGGTGATCGAAGATGTAGATACTTGTGTATGGTATTCAGTTGATAGTAATGATTAAGAGAACTTGCTTCTCTTTCAGGTTACTCATAATTGGAAGCACTCCTAAGTTGAGTAACGCTGATCAGCCTCCGTCAATTTAGTTGACATGCACTAGAGACAGCTGCATGCTTTGAATCTGGTTCAATTAAATCAGTGCCTCTGTTTCTGTATTGGATATAGAACAGTTCATATCTTGACATTGTTAAAGTACGGGGAGTTGTCCAGCTTATGCTTAAAACCAGACACTGGACAACTCAAGGCACGTTTCTGTAATGGCTGTTTGTGGGTTGACCCGGGCTATGACGAGGGTTGACTTTCTACCATCTGGAAGATCAATAGTGATATTATTCTTGACTCGCCACAGTTTTAATAAAAATGGATTTTTTCAGAAAACAGTAGTGCGAGTATGGTAGAACTGGAAGTGATTCCAGAACCGCAAACAATTACTGAAAATTTAATAGGACCTAAAGATTCAATCTGGTTTGACATTCCGTTAGCCACTCTGCAGATATGGTGGGTAATCTCAAGCATCCGAGAGGTATTTCGGTAGCCTCAAGGACGGTGACAGGGAGGTTCTTGTTTACCCAAACTTGCCATTGCTGTTGTTCCAGACTGTGAGACCCGGCAGGAGGATGAATATAGCGTCGTTCTGAACTGGTTTTAGAAGTGTACGTGTATATGACTCTGTCAAAGGGTTGTCGTAGTCAGTGGGAGCAGCGGAAGCATAGTGGACAAGTAGCTTATGTCTAACTTTGGACTAAAGCAGATATAGCGGAGATAGATCATCTATTTCTGATGTGACAGTCATAGGTTTGACTTCATCAGAATAGGGGATGGATCTATTAAGAAGGTAGTAGGGTGTGATGTCCTGGTATTAGGATGACATACACAGAGTAGGAAGTGAAATTCCTATTCTACGATCGGTTATACTTTGGTTGTCACACAGTGGTTTCTCCACATAGGATATAGATGTTGTTTTTGCACTAGATGCAATAAGGTGATATTGATCCAATCCTGGAGAAACGTTCGGAAGCAGTTTTAGAACATAAGTTGATGTTCTAGGGATATGATAACAACAGCCTCTTTTCGGGGACGGTTATCATTCCAGGCTTCCAAGGTGACCCGGATGACAGAGTGACTGTCAGAGTTATAGTTTTCCCTCTGACGAGGGGCAGTATTGTGGACAGGTGGTCCAAGCGGATATTGAGGGAGGCATGGCGCAGGACACTGATTAAGTTCAGTTGTCGATACAGTCTAAGAAATTTTGGATTTGGAGTTCATTTATGAACTAGGTCCCATCAGACATTCAAACATATTCTAAGACAGGTATTGCTCATTTTGGGAGATGGTTTTCTCCGCGAACTTGAGATAAAGAGAGACATAGAAAGAAACATCAAAGCGGATCCACTCACTGAGGCTATTCCTCGAACGCAATAGTTTCGCAAACGGGTTTTGTGAGACTGATTAGTAGAGGAGTTGGGTGTTCGGTATCACACAGGCTGTGAGTATGCGACATCGCAATAATTAGCCTTGAGTGCAAGTGGGAGATTGTTGGAGATAGTGCCCTCAGAGTCAATTATTGGATCACAGGCACGTGATTGCAATGATTGAGTGAGGACCTATACCGGTAGGACAGTCTTACTCAAGATGATAGTATGCTATCTGGTTTATCATTATCATCGTGTACTGTTGCAGGTGACCTTACAGATCACTATTGTGCGTTGATAGAGCCCTTAGGATTCTTGCTTGACGGCCAGCAGTATGATGACGATCATATACGTGGGAGCTGGGGTCTATAAGCACATCCTTAAAAGGTCCCTAGTCGAGGGAGTTTCGAGACAGGGTATCGATACTCCAGAGTAGACTAGTGTATACAGTCGAGACCCCGACGAGGGGCGGTGGCCGGTCTCACAAGCCACTGGTGTCAGTTGGTTCACCTAAGATGTATACAGGTGCTCATTGGGTTATGAGTACATCGGACAGGACTCGCCGGGAACATGCTAGTTGGTCTTATACCAGACGTCAGATAGCAGTTCCCTGGTGACATGTGTACAGGTTAGTTCATCGACCTGAGATCGTCATTTGTCTCGTGTGAGTTCCCACTGTACTTTGATTACTATCCTACCACGGCTTAAAGGAGTCGTGCAAACAGGTTTTAGTTGGGTACAGTCCCGAGCCACATGGAGGCAGTGAGCGGATATGCAGGGGTTCGTCTCTCCCGGTATTGGGGGTGACGTCGCGCTGTGTCTAGGAGAGCCATTACACAAAGCCCTCGGCCGAGGCAGGAGATTTACTGGTAGGTATTCCAGTAGTATCTCAGGGTGTTCTGGGCTACACTCCGACACGACTTGTACCGCTTTTGGGGGTCTGAATTTTACCAACCCCCTAGGCCCGCCATGCGATACTCATAGAAGAACGGACCGGACTGTACGGATATTGTCACTGACAGGCTCAGTAGGGTGTCAGCATGAGTTCACTCACAGATGTCCCTTTTGGTCAATACCTGGTAGCCCGTTACGTATGGCTAATACCTCTGACGTTCTAGTGGTTAAATCCACAACCAAAGTATTGACGAGTCTTTAGAGTCCCCCACAGACCGTTTTCTCAAGTTTCGGGCGAAACGCTGTAGTGGCCGTATGGAGATATGGCAGGGTTCGATTATGTATGTGCGGTATTGCACGAATCATGATCGGACGGATAATACTAGCGGGCTTTGATTTAAGCCGGATCCTAGTATTATACAGTGTAGATTTTGTCTCTTTGCATTTGTATTCAGTGGGAATACAAATGCGGGCATGTATATGCAGTCGCGGGGTTTTCCTGTAGTTTATTACGGGATCAGTTTTCTGAAGTTGCCAGTTTGTATTCCGTTCCGGCCAGTTTTCCTTTGTTCCTTCACGGCCGGATTTTTCCGATGGAGGGGCTAATTTGCAATTGTGCAAATTAGCATTGTCGAGGGGGTTATATGTATATGTGGCTTCATGATGGTTCTATGCATCATGAGATTCTTTTTACATCTCTTCCTCTGCATTTATTGTGATGGAAATTTGAAAGGATTGATTTGGAAAATGGTGTGATCATTTTCTTCTCATTTATCATGACTTTTCTTCTCTTGATTATTCATTCCTTTCCCCCCCCCACCATGAGATAAGGCCGGCCACTTGAGAGGAGAGAAGAGAGAGTTCATTTTCATGGTGGGATTTTTACTTCATCTCATTTTTCCTTGCTTGCTACAAAATTCCTAACACATCTCCAAAGTTGATTTCTTCACCTCCATCAAAGGCAACTTCACAACCCCATAAGAAAAACATTACTACATTTAGCCTACAGCATCCTTGGGCACGTCGACTCGCCAACTTCGTGCTCGAGTTGCCTCGGTCCAGAGGTGGGAGCCCGTAAAAGAATCCGGCGATGTGGTGCCCTTTCCGACGAGAAGATGAAGACCGGACATTCCGCGAGGAGATCGGGACGGAGGCCGAAGACCGAAGGACACGGATCGCTCGGTATATCTCTCTACCCCATTCTCTTGTTAGCTAGCATTAGGTTAATGGTTACGATCCGGGGTTTTAGGATGCGGTAGTGCCGGTTTTCAAGTCAAGAAAAATTTTCGTTTCCGCATTTTGGCCTCAGAAAGACGGCCGGGGCGCTACCGTAGTCCTAGAAAAACAACATTTAAAGTATATTCAGGTTTGCAAACTCCATTCTGTACATTAACTTCTAAAAATTTCGTACAGTGAAATTAGAGTCATTACAGTTATTTTCATTCAGACAATTACACAAACATCCTATTTAATGTAAAATCGATGTTCACGACAAATTTTTTACATTGGCATTTTGCACAAACATCTTATTCTAATGAAGTACTGATGTTGTGCATAGATGATCTTTTTAGTATTTACGCGAACAAGTTCAAAACACCATCATTCAACCAATTGCAAAAAAATATTCCAAACACGGTCATTTAGACATTTATACAAACACTTTGCAAACATAAATATTTAAACAATTTCACTAATATTCCAAACACGATCATTCGGGCATTTATACAAACACCTTCCAAACGCCACCATTTAGTTAATTGATCAAAAATATTTCACACTATCATACAAACCTTTACACATACACATTCTAATCACCATCATTAATCAACATAGATTTGCAAAAAAAACATAATTACTTTCACACACATAGAAACGTTTACTCAATACATATTACATCTTAAAACTAATTTACTGATCCTCACACTACAAGAAATATAGGGTTTTTTCGTCGGGTAGGTTTTTTCGTCGGCTAAAAGCCGATGAAATAAACCCACAAACCGACGAATTAAACTCATTTATATTTGATTTAATTTAAAATATTTATTTGGGTTATTCCGTCGGCTAATGACCGACGGAATAACCAAAATAAATAAGGGGAAGATCAGATCGATCATATTCTCCCCCCAAAAACAAAAAACCCTAACCCGCCCCCCTTTGCCGGCGACTCCCTCCACACCGTCATTCTCCTCGCCGATGACCCTCCAAGCGTCGCCGACCCCTTGCCGACCCCCACCTCACCGATCCCCTCGCTGATCTCCTCGTCGATTCTCGATCCCTTCGTCGACCACTCCTCCGTCGTCCTCCAACCGCCGCCGTCGCCTTCCCTGGCCCTCGTTCCCTTAGCCGGCCACTCCCCCTCTGAGCGCTGCCCCTTTCTCTCTCCTCTTTCCTTCCCCGGGCACTCCCCTCCTCGCTAACCCCTTCCCTCTCTCCCTCCGAGAGTCGTCGCCCTGCAGCCGCCGCTGTCGACCCTAGCAATCTCCGAACACCGACCGTCGACCACCTGCAGCAGTCGCCATTGCCTGCAGTCATCAACATTGCTATAACCCTCCTCTCGTAATCCCTCTCCCCCTCTCTCTTTGTCAATATCTCTCTCACTCAATAACACGCTGTAACAACCTAGTACGGTTATACGACATTAATTGGTATTTTAACACTTACTTTATATTTCTTCTATTCTATCTATTGGGTTGCGAATGATTCGAATAGTAGTAGTCGTTATCCGACCCGACCCGCAAGTTTAGAACCTAATATGGTGCAAGATTGTATCTGAGATTTACCAGCAAAGTGTATCTATGTGAATCTAGTATAATACCTACATTATATTTTTATATCTTTATATATCATATATCTTGATCATCATATATTTTTTAATACCCACAAGTTAAGAATAAATTATATTTTGTTAATGTCATCATATGGTTCCTATCCCATATCTTATTTTGCTTTTATTTTTTACGTTTAAATCTCAAGATATCTAATATCAAATATTTACTAAATCTAGATATATTTTTAGAATCCTTTTAAATCTTAAATTAGGGGTATGAGCTATTTAAAATATATTTTTGCATTATATTTGAGAAGTTTACATATGTGAATTATTTTCCAAAATATATTTTTGATGAGATTTTGGTGGAGATTGGTTGTAATTTGATATTATCTATATACATTAAAACTAATATATATTTATAACTTAATTTAAACTATACTATATATATTTATTTTAAACACAAAACCTCTCTCTCTCTCTCTCTCCACATAACATATCTCTCTCTCATCAATTTATATATTCTTCTTCTTCGTTCTTTAAGCCCACACCCATTCTCGCCAACGCAACTCCATCCGCATCCTAAAATCTTAACCGTGCCATCAAAACTTGGTGTTGATTTGTATAGCGTCATGTTGCTTCCGTTCATCACGTTTGTTTCGAGGCAAGTTTACAACTTACTACATGCTATGCTTTATATAATTTACTTATATGTTGTCGTACTATTATTATTATCATCATCATCATATAGCTCTATCTATATAATTTATACACCGTAGTTATTTAACGTTAATCAGTTTTATAATATACAATGTATGCAAGTTTTAAACTTGCAACATGCTATGTTACTATATCAATATTTATTTAATAAATAATAATGCGTGTGTTTTATTATTCAGCAAATATTACCGATTTACCGTTTTTCAGTATCCATCTGTATCCGTACTTATAATAATTTATCTAGTTGCATGCCGGAACGTCACAACGTTTTCATACTACTATATTAGTTCAATACGTTATCTAGATTGTATCATACATGGTAATAGACGTGTAATGGTTATTATAGATAGATATACATGCATCCTGGTATTAGTTGTGTTTCGATATTGATTATGATATTACATGATATGTTCACGACACACTAAAAGACTTGTTACTTCGATCTTATTGCTAATGCCGACAATTCTGATTTGTTGTTCTGACGGACATAACTTGTTGTCTACTTAGACAAAACCTGTACCTGCTTGATCCTGCGTTGGCATTAAATTCATATCATTAATACCTGACTTGAAAACGAAACCTTGGGGGTAAGGGGAAATCAATAATGAAACCTGACTTGAACTCAACAGTTTGATACTTATACTGATCAGTTTTTATGGGCTCGGCCAGCCCCGGAATGATGATACTGACATCATTCGTCTGTACATGTTACTTGTTTACTGCTCAGTGGCACGTTTTGGATTCAGCCCGAGAGTCTTGACCGTGGTCCTGGGCACGCACGGGATACTATTGAGTTACATCGACGATCCCATTAAATTGATTTCATATATCTACATTATATTTTTAGATCTTTATATATCATATATCTATATCATCATATATCTTTTAATAACCACAAATTAAGAATAAGTTATATCATCATATAGTTCTCATCCCATATCTTATTTTGCTTTTATCTTTTACGTTTAAATCTCAAGATATCTAATATCAAATATTTACTAAATCTAGATATATTTTTAGAATCTTTTTAAATCTTAAATTAAGGGTATGAGTTATTTAAAATATATTCTTGTATTATGGTTGAAAATTGTACATATGTGAATTATTTTCCAAAATATATTTTTGATGAGATTTTGGTGGAGATTGGTTGTAATTTGATATTATCTATATACATTAAAACTAATATATATTTATAACTTAATTTAAACTATACTATATATATTTATTTTAAACACAAAACCTCTTTCTCTCTCCACATAACATATCTCTCCCTCATCAATTTATATATTCTCCTTCTTCATTCTTTAAGGCAACACTCATTCTCGCCGACACAACTCCAGCCGCATCCTAGAACCTTAACCGAGCCATCAAAACTTGGTGTTGATTTGTATAGCGTCATGTTGCTTCCGTTCATCGCGTTTATTTCGAGGCAAGTTTACAACTTGCTACATGCTATGCTTTATGTAATTTACTTATATGTTGTCGTTATAATTATCATTATCATCATCATACAGCTATACCTATATAATTTATGTACCGTAGTTATTTAACGTTAATCAGTTTTATAATATACATTGTATGCAAGTTTTAAACTTGCAACATGCTATGTTACTATATCAATATTTATTTAATAAATAATAGTGCATGTGTTTTATTATTCAGCAAATATTACCGATTAACCGTTTTTCAGTATCCGTCCGTATCCATACTGATAATAGTTTGTCTAGTTGCATGCTGGAACGTCACAACGTTATCATACTACTATATTAGTTCAATACGTTATCTAGATTGCATCATATATGATAATAGACGTATAATAGTTATTACAGATAGATACACAGGCATCCTGGTATTAGTCGTATTTCGATATTGATTACGGTTTTACATTTGGCATCAATTTGGGTTAATATATATTACATAACATGTTCACGACACACTAAAAGACTTGTTACTTGGATTTTATTACTAATGCTGACAATCCTGACTTGTTGTTCTGACGGACATAACTTGTTGTCTACATAAACAAGATGTTAGTTGTATGTATGCCCTAGAGGCCATTATTATACATGAGATGTATATTATAGTGGATGCTGGGATATATATAGGGAGGGCTTTCTTGCTCGACATGATAGTACGCTATCTGGTTGCTCTTTATCTTAACACGTACACTTACCGTCTCTCTGTTATATATTGATAAAGCCCTTAGGATGTGTACTTGACTACCAGGATTATGATGCAGATTATACTAGTAGGGCTTGGGCAGTCTATGAGTTCATCCTTCAATTGTTCCTAGTCGAGAGAATATCGAGACAATGCATCGATATTCCAGAGTAGACTAGCGTATAGCTTCTCGACCCATGTGATGGGCGATGGATGATCCCATATCCATTGGTGATTGACATCGGAGATGGTATACGGGTGCTCAGTGGAGACCGTGTACACTGAACGAACTCGCCGAGAACTCCTAGATGGTATTATACCTCACGTCAGATAGCAGTTCTCTGGTGACACTGGTATAGATTAGTCTGTCGACCCAAGATCGTCATAGAGTTTTGTGTGTCTCCCACTGTGCTTTGATTTCCACCCTACTGTTGGATATATGTATGCCCTAAAGGCCATTATATGATAGTGGATGTATTTGTACATGTATATATATATTCAGTATACATTCTTGCTCGACATGATAGTATGCTATCTGGTTCTTCTTTATCTGACATGTTGATTTGACTTTTATTCATTCATACATGCTGATAAAGCCCTGAGGATATCGGCTTGACTACTCTGATTATGAAGGAGATCATACTAGTGGGACATCTGTAGTCTATAAGTATATCCTGGAAAGTCCCTAGTCGTAGGTATATCGAGATAGGGCATTGATATACCAGAGTAGACTAGCGTATATGATACTAGACCCATACGATGGGCGATGAATGTTCCCACATTTATCGATGTTTGACATCAAGATCATATACGGGTACTCAGTGGTGACTGGGTACACTGGACGGACTCACCGAGAACTCCTATATGGAATTATATCTATCGTCGGATAGCAGTTCTCAGGTGACACTGGTACAGGTTAGTCTGTAGACCCGAGATCGTCACAGAGTCTTGTGTGTTCTCCCACTGTACTTTGATTGCCACCCTACCACGGCTCTACTGAGTTATGCAAATAAGTGGCCGTTGGGTACAATCCTGAGACACACGAAGGCGATGAGCGATAGGAGGGGTTTCGTCTCTCCCGGTATTGGGAGTTGATGTTGTGCTGTGCCCGACTGGTTATATCAGTAAGTCCCTGGCCAGGGCTGCTGAGATTTGCTGATAAGTGTTATCAGTAGTTTCTCGATTTGTTATAGACCATTCACCGGCACGACTTATTGAGTTATTGGGGTCGACGTGACCATCCCTAGGCTCGATATGCAGCATATCTGATGAAGAGACCGGACTGTACGGTAGTGTTGCCGGTTGGCTCGACGGGAGTTGTAGCAGGTTCGCTTGTTTTCTTCTGATCGCTCAATACCCGGGTGGCCGTTACGTTTAGCTGACCGCTTGCGGCTTGGGAGTGCTTGATATGATCATCACCCACTGCCGGCGTATTGACGAGTCTTAGAGTCCCACAAAGGAGTTACCTAGTCCAGGCGAAACGTTGTGGTGCGCGTATGCGATATGCGCATGGACCCGATTAAAATGCGCGTATAGGATACCGAACATTGATCGGGCGGCTTGCTTTTGGTGGGGTCATATGTGATATGGCCGGATTGATAAATCAAGTGTTGATTTATCATTTAAGTGAGAAAACTTGTATGCACATCCATATGTGCATGAAACTAAAAGAAAGATAGAAAAACATACATGCATGCATACATCCATCATAGTTGATTACACATGGAAAATGGTGGCAAGATAAGACTCACACCATGGTTAAATGAATGGATTATTATTTGATTTATGTTTAAAACAAAATAGAAAAGGAAAGGATAATTCTTGCTTAGCTTCTACACTCTTCTTTAAACCTAACCAAGCTCACCTACTTCTAACCATAAGTTATCCTTCTCTTTGTGTTTTAAACTCAAGTTAAATAATGTCTCTATCATCTAACCATGGTTTGAGATGAGGATTAGAAAATATATATACATATGTTTTCTTTTTACTTGATATGGTTATCATTTTTACTCTTGTTAAAAGAAAGCCACCATCTTCTTCCTCCTTCTTCCTTTGCTCTCTAGTTTCTTCTAGTGAGTTAAACACACATAAAGAAAGGTTTTTGAAATGAGAATCATAACCACAACATCATTCTACACAAGTTTAGCCAACTTGTTTAGAGTGTTCTCTTCATTTCTTATCTTGAAAAGTGAAGTTGCAAGCTTGGACTAGGAACTTCGGGTGGATCGTCGTGGACGCGAGAAGACTTCAAGAGGACCTTCTTCCAACACCCAAGAGGCCAAAGAGTCTAGCAAAGGGAGCTACAAAGGTTGTACTCTCGAAACCCTAGCCTTTGTCGCTTGTAAAATCATAAACCCTAATTTTCTAGGATCGATCCCTTTGTATGCTTGCTTAGCACCATAAAAATTTAAACTTTGTGACATGTGATGCTTCCAAACTCTACATAGGGTGCTAGGCAAACCTAACATTGAACCCTGCTCAAGTGTTGAGCTTTAGTGAATCTTGGGTACTTGATCGTTCGTTCGAAAACTTTAATACTGTCTGTTTATCTGGATTGCGATACAATATGTGGAATTCATATAGTTTAGGCATGAAATACGAAGTATGTGATATTTCGCATTTATGATGTCTAAAGAGAATGTGGATTCCAAATATTGTAGTTTTACACTTTCTTTTCTGTGACCGTAAGTGTAGTATGTTCGATATTGCGGTGGTTCGACATTCGACAGTTCTGGTCGTAGACAGAGTGCTGCTGATCTCCTCAGCTATGCGAATCGAAACAATCGGGGTACGCATACTTACTTACGTTGATGATATGAGATATTATGTGTTGCTGAGATATGATGTGCAGGATTGTCGCGATTGAATAGCCGAGGGTTTTTTTTATGTGAGATGAGAGTTTTATATTTTCATTCATGTAAATTCAAATGTAATGTAATATTCTTTTATTTGGGGCACTTCCGGGTTGAGGTTTTGTCACTAGTGTTGTATATTATTTACTTTTCCGCATTAGGATGGACCCAAGGAGGGGAGCACAGGTGACCGGGTTCTGGGGTTCAATGGGAGGCCATCTCGAGAAGTCGAGACCGGGTCTCCTAAACTCCAGAATTGGTAGGGTCGCTTGCCGCTCTCGTAGGGGTCCAGGGTGTGGGCTTGACTATTCATCGCGACTGTGGAATCCGTATTTTCTATTCTGGCTAAATACTAAATACGGACGTCCTAGTATATCCCACATTATATCTATGTTTCTGCTGCCTGTGTTCTGTGATATCTAAGACGAATGACATATTATATATATGATATATAGTAGACGTTGCTTATATTTTACACCCGCACTAGTCCCGTCCCGGTATGCCGTTAGTTAAGTAACCTAACGGTGCATAACGGAACATTACGGCGAATGCGGATGGCATAAGCGTACGTGTTATTTTCATTTCTTTTCTGTGATTGGCTTAAGGACTTAAATGATGGGATTACATTAATATGATTAATGTAAAGAAAATAAACCTAAAAAGATGTTGTAGAATCGGATTTAAAAACCACTCGGCTATTTATGAAAAAGCTACATTTCAAAACTGCGGAGCTCAAGCCACTCCTTTTGAAAACCATTTTGATTCTATGACGATATCAAGTTCAAAGCGTTAAAGATTTTCTTAAAAATCATCCACAACCCTCCGTCATTTTAGAAAGCAGAGTACTTAGTATTCATGCTACGTTTGTTGACTTTAGTTAAGGCGTAGTGTACGGTAGCTAAGTGATGTCTTCCTACACTGCATATGATGCAGATTAATTAGGACATTCATATGACTTTGTTGACCATAGTTAAGGGTCATATGGGTGGGTCTAATTGATCAAGAAATGACGGGTAGAACTTGACTGGTACTTATGATTTGTTGACCATAGTTAAGGTCATAAGTACTAGGGGTAAAAATCATATCAGGAATTTCAAGTGTTGAGATTTGCAATGAGATTGCATACCTTCCATATGATGGTTGGATCACGATCCCACTGTGGGCAATAGTTGCTCCTAGGAGAGTTTTACAGTTTACAATTAGCTAACTCATTAGATGTCTAGAAAGGTGTTAACGGGGCTCCGCCTCTGGGAAAACGAGGTTTACTTTAATTAGGTCCGTGCGAAAGCACGGGGAACCTCCCTCAAGTACCGACACTGGCCTGGCTGAACGGTTAGCGAAGTTGTAGACTGTAATTAATCCTGGCTAGTTTTCTTTTTAAGGTTTGAAAGAAAAACTTGATTAAAGCAGTGGGAGACATCGATTAGACAAGATAATAACCAATCTGATCTATGCAAGAGTTTTTGCTGAGTGTATTCTTTTCTCTCTCTTAATGGCAGATACCAATGACTGGACTCAAGCTTCTACTAGATAAAAACAAACTGAATGGGACCAATTATAAAGACTGGCTGAGGAATCTGAAAATAGCCTTGACTTATGATAAAGTATCATATGTCCTCGCGGCTTCAGCTCCGCCCATCCCATGTCCAAAATCCTCAGTTGCGGACAAAGAAGTCCGCAAGACATGGGACGCTGATTGTGCCACGGCCAAATACCTCGCGCTTGCATCGATGGAAAATACACATCAAAAGCAGCACGAGAATATGGACATTCAAACCATATTGCTCCATACAAAGGAGTTGTATGGAGAGCAATCACGCGTATTGCGATACGAAGCATCAAAGAAATTATTTCAGATGCGAATGGCCCCCGGCACACCAGTAGGAGACCATGTTCTGAAGATGATAGCTCTTATAGAAGAGCTTGAGGACCTTGGGTGGACTATGGACAATGAAGAATATATAGATATTATTCTGCAGTCCCTCCCCTCCACCTTTGCTCAATTCATAGTTAACTTCAACATGCATGGCATGGAGAAGGAGCTACCTGAACTCCTTAATATGTTAAGGAGTGCAGAGAGCACTATGAAGTCAGCAAAAACTCCCGTTATGACTGTTGGACAGTCTTCCTCTTCTCGCCCGAAAGCTAAGGCCAAGGGAAAGAAAAAGAAGAAACCCACCAATCCTAAGGGTGGAGTTAAGAAGGTGAAGGGAAAGGAAAAGTCCAAAGCTGGAGACTCGGGGAAAGGCGAATGTTTTCATTGCCACAAGACAGGACATTGGAAGCGCAACTGCACGGAGTACTTAAGTCTCAAGAAGAAGCATGGTGATGCTTCTGCTTCAGGTGCGTTTGTAACAGAAAACTGTTTTTCAATAAACTCTGCTTCCTGGGTATTGGATACCGGTTCAGGTTCTCACATTTGCAATTCTATGCAGGGGCTGAGAAATAGCAAAGTTTTGAAGACAGGTGACCATACTCTCCGCGTTGGAAATGGTTCCAATATATATACAGTCGCAGTGGGAGAGTATCACTTGGGGTTGCCGTCTGGATGTATTTTGGTTTTGAATCCATGTTATTTTGTACCAAGTATGCTTTGCAATATAATATCCGTTTCTTTGTTAGACAATGAAAGATATAATTTTGTATTGCAGAACAATGTTATGAACATTCACCTGAATCAAATGTTGGTTGGGTATGGTACGCTTAATAACGGAATATATGTCCTAAATCAACACACAGTTTTCAGTATACAACACACTAATAAAAGAAAACTTTCAGAATTAAATGAAGCTTTTCTTTGGCACTGTAGACTTAGTCATATTAACGAAACAAGACTAAACAAGTTACACAAAGATGGATATTTAAACTCCTTTGAATATAAATCTTATGCGACTTGCCAGTCTTGTATCAAGGGTAAAATGACCAAAACTCCGTTTACCGGACACGGAGAAAGAGCTACTGAGCTCCTAGGCCTCATACATAGTGATGTATGCGGGCCAATATCTACACAGGCTAGAGGCGATTTTTCATACTTCATTACATTCACTGACGATTTCTCAAGATTCGGTCATGTATTTTTATTAAAGCACAAGTCCGAAGATTTCGAGAAATTCATTGAATATAAACAAGAAGTAGAAAAACAAACCGGCTTGAGTATACAGATGCTTCGATCATATCGAGGTGGTGAGTATCTCAGTACAGAATTTGCAAACTTCCTAAAAGAGAATGGGATTCTCTCTCAGCTCACTCCTCCTTACACACCACAGCACAACGGTGTGTCTGAACAACGGAATAGGACCCTATTAGATATGGTCCGATCCATGATGAGTGGTGCTGAGTTACCCGTCTCATTTTGGGGGTATGCATTGGAGACTGCAGCGTTTCTACTGAACAGGGTTCCAACCAAAGCCGTGTCTACCACGCCATATGAGATATGGCATGGGAAGAGACCATCTCTTAAGAGAATTAAGATTTGGGGTTGCCCGGCCTATGTTAAAAAGCAGAATCCGGACAAACTCGAGACACGGTCAGTCATGTGTAATTTTGTGGGGTATCCAAATAATTCTTATGGATATCTATTCTACCACAAAGAGGAACAAAAGGTGTTTGTTTCTCAGTATGCCACATTCTTGGAAAAAGAGTTTTTCACAGATAAAGATGATGGCAAAGTGGTGGATCTAGAAGAGGTTCTAGAGACACAGACTACAAATGACGATTTGGTTGAACCGGCTGTTGTAATAGAAACTGAAGAACCTCAGCCACTCCGAAGTGGTAGGACTTCTCGCCCACCGGAGAGGTACTACGGTTTCCTCATTGATGGTGACGGAGAAGACTGCATCATGGATGATGATGATCCTACCCGTTTTCAGCAAGCTATCACGAGTGGTGACTCTGTGAAGTGGCTGGATGCCATGAGATCCGAAATGGAGTCTATGTACACCAACAAAATATGGACTTTGGACATTGTACCCCCTGGGGTAAAACCTGTGGGATGCAAATGGATCTTTAAAAGAAAGATTGGTGTAGATGGGCAGGTAGAGACCTATAAGGCAAGACTTGTGGCGAAGGGTTTTCGTCAAAGACCAGGTTTGGACTATGACGAAACTTTTTCGCCCGTAGCCATGCTTAAATCCATTCGGATCCTACTTGCTATTGCTGCTCACTACGACTATGAAATCTGGCAGATGGACGTTAAAACAGCATTTCTAAATGGAGATTTAGAAGAATGCGTTTATATGGATCAGCCAGAGGGCTTCATTGACAGTGGGAGCAGTGGGAAAGCATGTAGATTGCTTAAATCCATATATGGGTTAAAGCAGGCATCCCGGAGTTGGAACATCTGTTTCGATGATGTTATCAAAGAGTTTGATTTCATCAAAAATCCGGATGAACCTTGTGTTTATAAGAAGGCTGTAGGAAGAGCTGTCACATTCCTCGTATTGTACGTGGATGACATTCTTCTGATAGGAAATGATATTCCTATGCTACAGTCAGTCAAATCTTTCTTATCACTAAGGTTCTCCATGAAGGACCTGGGTGATGCCACATACATCCTGGGCATAAGGATCTATAGGGATAGATCCAAAAAGTTATTGGGATTGTCCCAAACCAGGTACATCAACACCATCCTAAAAAGGTTTAGTATGGAAGACTCCAAGCGGGGTGCCTTACCCGCTTGCTATGGGGTCACTCTCTCCAAGGATTCTTGTCCAAAGACCGATGAAGAGAGAGCTCAAATGAGCGTTATACCCTATGCTTCGGCAGTAGGATCTATAATGTATGCGATGTTATGTACACGCCCAGATGTAGCTTATGCACTTAGTGTTGTAAACAGGTATCAATCCAACCCAGGGGAGAACCACTGGACAGCTGTGAAGAACATTCTTAAGTACTTGCGAAGGACTAAAGAATTGTTCTTGGTTTATGGTAATGCAGATCTCCAAATGGAGGCCTTTACTGATTCGAGCTTCCAGAGCGATAAGGACGACAGCAAATCTATCTCTGGGTTTGTATTTACCCTCAACGGAGGGGCGGTAAGTTGGAAGAGTTCCAAACAGGATACCGTTGCAGACTCTACGATGGAAGCTGAGTATATTGCTGCGAATGATGCCGCCAAGGAAGCCGTCTGGATGAAGAAGTTCGTCTCGAAGCTAGGAGTAGTTCCAACCATTATTGATCCAATACCTTTGTATTGTGATAATAATGGGGCTATGGCGTTAGCCAAGGAGCCCAGATCCCATCAGCGGTCCAGACACATCCTGAGGCGTTTTCATTTGATCCGGGAGATTGTAGATCGCCGCGAGATCGAGATTAGGAGAGTAGACACAAAGAATAACGCCGCGGATCCATTCACCAAGGCCCTTCCTCAGCCGCAGCATGAGCGACTTTTTGAGATGTTAGGTATGAGATACGCCAATAACTGGCCTTAGTGCAAGTGGGAGATTGTTGGATATATGTATGCCCTAGAGGCCATTATATGATAGTGGATGTATTTGTACATGTATATATATATATATTCAGTATACATTCTTGCTCGACATGATAGTATACTATCTGGTTCTTCTTTATCTGACATGTTGATTTGATCATGCTTTTATTCATTCATACATGCTGATAAAGCCCTGAGGATATCGGCTTGACTACTCTGATTATGATGGAGATCATACTAGTGGGACATCTGTAGTCTATAAGCATATCCTGGAAAGTCCCTAGTCGTAGGTATATCGAGACAGGGCATTGATATACCAGAGTAGACTAGCGTATATGATACTAGACCCATACGATGGGCGATGAATGTTCCCACATTCATCGATGTTTGACATCAAGATCATATACGGGTACTCAGTGGTGACTGGGTACACTGGACGGACTTATCGAGAACTCCTATATGGAATTATATCTATCGTTGGATAGCAGTTCTCAGGTGACACTGGTACAGGTTAGTCTGTAGACCCGAGATCGTCATAGAGTCTTGTATGTTCTCCCACTGTACTTTGATTGCCACCCTACCACGGCTCTACTGAGTCGTGCAAACAAGTGGCCGTTGGGTACAGTCCCGAGACACACGAAGGCGATGAGCGATAGGAGGGGTTTCGTCTCTCCCGGTATTGGGAGTTGATGTTGTGCTGTGCCCGACTGGTTATATCAGTAAGTCCCTGGCCAGGGCTGCTGAGATTTGCTGATAAGTGTTATCAGTAGTTTCTCGATCTGTTATAGACCATTCACCGGCACGACTTATTGAGTTATTGGGGTCGACGTGACCATCCCTAGGCTCGATATGCAGCATATCTGATGAAGAGACCGGACTGTACAGTAGTGTTGCCGGTTGGCTCGACGGGAGTTGTAGCAGGTTCGCTTGTTTTCTTCTGATCGCTCAATACCCGGGTGGCCGTTACGTTTAGCTGACCGCTTGCGGCTTGGGAGTGCTTGATATGATCATCATCCACTGCCGGCGTATTGACAAGTCTTAGAGTCCCACAAAGGAGTTACCTAGTCCAGGCGAAACGTTGTGGTGCGCGTATGCGATATGTGCATGGACCCGATTAAAATGCGCGTATAGGATACCGAACATTGATCGGGCGGCTTGCTTTTGGTGGGGTCATATGTGATATGGCCGGATTGATAAATCAAGTGTTGATTTATCATTTAACCATTAGTTTTCTCACTTAAAACCTTTTCTTGTATATGATGGATGTATGCATGCATGTATGTTTTTTTTATCTTTCTTTTAGTTTCATGCACATATGGATGTACATACATACACCATCTATCATGGTTGATTACACATGGAAAATGGTGGCAATATAAGACTCACACCATGCTTAAATGAATGGATTATTATTTGATTTATGTTTAAAACAAAATAGAAAAGGAAAGGATAATTCTTGCTTAGCTTCTACACTCTTCTTTAAACCTAATCAAGCTCACCTACTTCTAACCATGAGTTATCCTTCTCTTTGTGTTTTAAACTCAAGTTAAATAATGTCTCCATCATCTAACCATGGTTTGAGATGAGGATTAGAAAATATATATACATATGTTTTCTTTTTACTTGATATGGTTATCATTTTTACTCTTGTTAAAAGAAAGCCACCATCTTCCTCCTCCTTCTTCCTTTGCTCTCTAGGTTCTTCTAGTGAGTTAAACACACATAAAGAAAGGTTTTTGAAGTGAGAATCATAACCACAATATCATTCTACACAAGTTTAGCCAACTTGTTTAGAGTGTTCTCTTCATTTCTCATCTTGAAAAGTGAAGTTGCAAGCTTGGACTAGGAACTTCGGGTGGATCGTCGTGGACGCGAGAAGACTTCAAGAGGACCTTCATCCAACACCCAAGAGGCCAAAGAGTCTAGCAAAGGGAGCTACAAAGGTTGTACTCTCGAAACCCTAGCCTTTGTCGCTTGTAAAATCATAAACCCTAATTTTCTAGGATCGATCCCTTTGTATGCTTGCTTAGCACCATAAAAATTTGAACTTTGTGACATGTGATGCTTCCAAACTCTACATAGGGTGCTAGGCAAACCTAACACCTACCACGGCTCTACTGAGTCGTGCAAATAGGTGGTTTTTGGGTTCAGTCCCGAGTCACATGGAGGCAATGAGCGATAGGAGGGGATTCGTCTCTCCCGGTATTGGGGGTTTATGTTGTGCTATACTCGATTGGCCATAACTGGAAACCTCTGAAAAGGGTAGATGAGATTTACTGTTAAGTGTTATCAGCAGTTTCTCAACCCGTTATGGACCTTGCATTGAAATGACTTATCAAGCTATTGGGGTCTGACGTTTACCACACCTAGGCGAGATATACGACATATGAGATGAAGAGACCAGACTGTACGGTAGTGTTACCGATTGGATTCGCAGGAGTATGGGCAGGCATGCTTGCTGATCTTCTGATCGATCAATATCCGGGTGGCCGTTACGTTTAGCAGACCGCTTGCGGCTTGTGGGTGTTTGATATGATCATCACCTACTGCCGGCGTATTGACGAGTCTTTAAAGTCCTACACAAAGGTTTCCTGGTTCATGCGAAACGAAGTAGGAGCACATATGTGATATGTGCGGGACCAAGATTAATGCGCGTATGTGATACCGCATTCTATTCTCGCGATATGTGATATCGGTCGGTTATATATGATATAGCCGGGTTATCGGATCAAGTGTTGATTCGATAGGATGTTACATTTGATATTAGTCGGTTGTATGTGATATAGCCGAATTATTAAATCAAGTGTTGATTTAATAATTTAATGTATAATCATATATGTAATATATTGACTTACATTAACTAATATCAGCTCACTTAAACATTTCTTTTTCTCACTAGTATACGCTTAGTATATATGTGATATATATTAATGTACATTATTTTGTGTCATGCTAGATGCCACATGATACATGGATGTATGAGACTCACACCATGCAAATAATAATGAAGGGTTTTTATTTATTTAAAGTAAATCAAAATTGGTTGGAAATTGTCATATGGTTGATGCTTGTAGAAGCTTGTGGAACCATTGACCAAGTCCACTCTTTTTGTTTTACTTGAAAATATTTATTAACTCAACCATTATTGTTTTGCCATGGTTTATTCTCTACATGAGTTAGTGTATGACACTAACTCACCCATGGTTGCTATTCTCACCTCATGGGTTTCATTTGTTCTTCACTTCATCTTCTTCTTCATTTTTGAGAAAAAGCTTGCTAGATTTTTCTAAGTGAGAAAATATTGTGAGAAAATAAAATCTAAAGTGAGCCCACTTCCTACTTCATCATCCTCTACTATTAGCCATTTAGTTTAGGGTGTTTGCTTCGCTAATTCACATATTAGTGAAAGGTAGCATGAGCTTGAGTCTTCTCGACGTAGATCATCTTCGGCCTAGAAGACTTCGAGCAAGCTTGTTCATTTCTCTAAGAGAACCCATACCAGAGTTCGGAAGATCACTACTCGCAGCGAAGGGACTACTATATGGAGCTTTAGAAGTGAAGGACCGGTCTACAAAGGTTGCATTCCTTGTTCACTTGTAATGTTTGATTACATGTTTGTATTGTCTAGTTACTCTAATTAGATCCTAGCTAGGGTTCTTTAGCACCTTCTGAAATTTTTGAAATTGGTATGCTTGATGCATTGAAAACCCAGTAGGGTGCTAAGGAATCCCAACACAAGAGTTGTACCTGCTTGATCCTGTGTTGGCATTAGATTCATATCATTAATACCTGACTTGAACACGAAACCTTGGGGGTAAGGGGAAATCAATAATGAAACCTGACTTGTAACTCAACAGTTCGATATTTATATTGATCAGTCTTTACAGGCTCAGCCAGCCCCAGAATGATGATGCTGACATCATTCTTCTGTACATGTTACTTGTTTACTGCTTAGGACACGTCTCGGATTCAGCCCGAGAGCCTTGACCGTGGTCCCGAGCATGTACGGGATACTATTGAGTTACATCGACGATTCCATTAAATTGATTTCAAAGACTTCTAGAATAGATAATCTAGAGGCACAGACTTTAGGATACACATCACATACCTATATCTCATTGTTTTACACCTGTGTTATTTATTTACACTCATGTTTAATCATAGAATCATATCCTGGTTATTACTATTATTTTGATATTTATGACGCACTGCCGTCTGGGTTTTGCATGGCCTAGATACTTGACATAGCATGTGAGTATTCGACATGATCGCCGATCAGTGAGGACCACCTCATTGATATAGCTCTTATGCGGCTTAGTTATTCTTTGGATCTTTATTGCTTCTGCTATCTTTTCCAGTTATTATACTTATGGCTATTGGACATGTGATAGATAGATTTAGTAGTTTACTGTTCTTGATATCTGATTGACAACCGTAATGTGACTATGGAAGGATCTTTCTTCGCCATAGGTAGCACGGTTGGCTTTGTCACGTGCCGTGTTTACATATTTTGGGAAGCGAGGCATGACACACACACTCTCTCCATTGTCTTGTAGTTGCAGTCAACGATCTCCTCCACCGCAACGACCCCGCCACCATTGCTGGTGACGATCTCGTAACCACAACCGCGACAATCTAATTTTCAATGAGTTTTCTTTACGATTTTTTGTTATTTTGGTGTATGGAATTGATGACATTAGGATTGAGTGAGATAGAGATATAGAATTGGTAATATTTGGATTAGGATTTTCGTGTATGGAATTGGTAATATTAGTGTGTAAGTGAGTAAGTGTGTGCAAGTGTGTATATTTGTATGTGAGTATGTGTGTGTTTATGTAAGTGTGTGTGTTGGTAAACACGCATACACTCATGATAAAGAATGCATGTCTAATTAGGGGTATGTTATCAATAAAAGCTGTGAATGTGATCTCAAGCTTGATATGAAACCAAAACAATAACTTCAACCAAAACCCTAATTTGTAATGTAAAACTTTAAAAAACATATGAATTGAGCCTTGAACTTCTAAATAGCACGAAAATCTTATACTAAGTGTATGATTCTCGATGATAATATGAAATTTATATGTTATCATCGAGGATCTCATATTCAAAAAATGAAACACGCCTTAAACCTCGTCCATCAGTTATATACACAATGATTTCCATCGTGACATAAAACTACGTGATGATTGTCAAAACTAAGTGTTTAATCGTTTGTTTTTGGCAACCGTCATGTAGTTTATGTGACAAGAAAACTGGTCATATTATAATGTAGTTTCTGGCAACCGTCATGTAGTTTCTGGCAACCATCATGTAGTTCACAATCATATTGCATCTTACAGTTCATCTTGCAAGAAAGGGGCGTTTAGGTAGACCTGTTAATTATTAGTGGATGTATCCATTCGAGAGGTAAGTAATGGTTACTATTTAATAGTTGAATTTAACTTTCGAATAATATTTATTAATTTCATCAATTAAACTTACCAAAATAAAGTCCACAGGTTTATATTTAAGATAAAACGATATATACGTAATAAAGATAGACCCGAGAAATCGATTGCCGAAGGGTTTCTCGTTGAGGAATACATGACATTTTGTTCTATGTACCTTGAGGGGACCAAGACTGCATTCAACAGGCCGCATCGTAACGAGAACGTCATGGGTAACGAGGAACAGGGATTAATATCCGTCTTCCGTGGAGGCGGAAACATAATAGGTGCCGTGAAACATGTCGCACTTCGTAGTCAGGAGCTTGACACAATATATAGATATGTATTATTTAACTCTGACGGGGTCGACGTATTTTAAGAGTACGTATATAGCCTGATATTTTTCTCAACACATAAATATATATGAAATATCTAACTACATTGTTTCATACTTAGATTATGGAGAGCTCAGTTTAGACCATCGACGGGTCAATCGCTACTGAGGCATATCGATAATGCTCGAAATCGAGAATTTGCATCATGGTTTAACCAATTTGTAAGTTTAACGCTAAAATATATTCAACTATATAACTCATGTCTCATCCTTTAAACTAAATGCGATTTTTTGAAATCTTATTGTGCTTTATTAGGTCCATACAGCCGTAGATGCCAACATAACAGAAGATATAAGAATACTTACCTCCGAACTAGATCCAGTAGTTTAGCGTCTAACTGATTATGTCGTTAATGGATATAGATTGCATATACAAGATAGAAATGCAAGTATAAAGTTCCAAAACTGCGGTGTTTTTTTACTTCAACCACAAGAGTTTATGCATCATCTAGAGATATCAATCCAACTACGGGTCAACTTGACTACTATGGTGTGTTGTAAGATATATTGCCGGTACATTATCGTGCACACAGAGTTTCGTATTCAAGTGCATGTGGTATGATATCAAGACAGAAGGCCGATGATACAAAGTAGAAAATGGGCTACTCTTACTTCATTCATCAAAACTCGTATTCACGAATGAACCTTACATATTAGCGAGTTAAGCACGTCAGTGTTTTTATGTCGAGGACCCTAGGGATGCTGTCTGGCATGTCGCTATCAGCACAAATCCGCGAGATTATTTTAATATGGGAAATCCTGATGAAAATCTTGAAATTAGCTATCCAAGCATGCCAGTCATATCATTACAAGACCTGACTATGGATATCGACGACGTTAGCCTTTCAAAGGCTGACCTCGATCCGGAGATTGTTATGAAGACGGATTATCAAGATCGGCTGTCCGTAGATGAAAACGAACGTGTGAACCGGAACAATTCATCGATGACTCGGAGCAAACTTCAGCGAGTGAGAGTAATGCTATAGAGGATGATGATTAACACTAAATTTTACCTGTCTGTACTATCCATAATCTTGTATATAATTAAACACTTCAGTTTATCGCATTTTTCTTATTTGTCTCCTTTATATACATGCAGATTTTAGATATGCAGAATTTAATTTATGTATTGAGTATTTTGAATATGATAAATTTAATTTCATCTACAACTATTTAATTTTTCTTAACTTTCTCTTGAAATTGTAATTGTATATGTATGTTGCATTAGTTATTTTTTCAGGATATGGTATCCAGTTCTGGTCATGGTCGTGGTCGTGGCCGGCCTGAGGGGGACGTGGCATCCACTTCCTCCAGTTCCGAGGGCCGTGGTCGGGGTCATGGGAAAAGGGGCCCTACACCGGCAAGTCGATATAGGCCCGCGATCGAGACGGCCTAAAGATCGATGTGCATATGTCGGCGACTAGGGATTTTGTAGATCCCGAGGCAAAAGATCTAAAGAAATTATATGTCTCGATATGCAATAAAGAGAAACGCATGACTGTTCCAGTTATGTGGCGGTGGACTGGACGTCGAGAGTTTTGGAGGCTAAGAAAAAAACGGACTTAGATGAGATTTTGATAAGTTTATTTAATTAAGTATTCATTTATTACTTTCGCATATATATGTTTGATGCTAATACGTCTTTGGTATTTCTTTGTAGGCGTGTTTTTCCATAGTTTGTTGGATTGACAGCTCTCCTGTATCTCTGCACGTCGTCCGAGACCGAATATTTATATACATGTTGGGGAGTTGGCATGATCAAAAACATACGGTCCATAAGAAATGGAGGACGGCTGCCACCGATAAGGAGAAATGGGCGGCGAAGCTTGCGAATTGGTCAGAAAAGTATTGGGCCGCCATGATTGATCACTTCAAATCGCATGAATTCTTGGTACGTAGATCGCCAAGAACTGTAATAGCATTAGACGTTAATCTTTTATTAGTAGAAGATGCTATATATATCTAAATAGCATGCTAGGAGCCAGCGAGGATTAGCGGCACAGAGTCACAACACTGATCGTTGGTTGGGCGGAGGGATGAACTCTGTTCTCCGCCGAAAAGATGCGACCGGGACGATGGGACGTCCGGCCTGAATTTTGGGGGCAGATACTATTTGGTTTTATCCGTCCACCTCTCCGAAGATGCCAAGTTGATTTATGGCACCGTGTATCGGAGGTTTAGACAGATACGACCGTTGTAGCAGACTTCGTCAAATTCCCCCTCGTGTACGAGAGGTTTTTTATTGTGGGGACGCTCTTTCCTGCAGGCGCAAACCCCTGCAGTTAATTACACTACCGCATAGCGGTAACTACTTTCTCCTTCTCTACATGGTCATTTCTTGTCATGTGTGTTTATTTTATTTATGGTTGCCCATGGATGTATACGGAGACTAATTTATATTGTCGCCCGTAGGGCGTGGATTAGTCCAACTCTGTATTTTCTTAGATTTGGGTTTGGTTTGGATTTAAGGATCGTTAATCTCATTGAGATTAAGATCAAATTAAACGTTTGTTAAGGATACGTTGGTCTAATTTTAGACTAAGATCTATTCAACGGAGTTTTGGGATCATTTAGAACCAACGAAAGAGTATTTAGACTCTATCGTTTTGGTTTAGGGACATTGCGGTCCACTGGATTTAAGGACATCATAGTCTATGGAGTTTAGAGACATCATAGTCTGTAAAGTTTAAAGACATCATAGTCTATGAGTTTAAGGACCTCACAGTCCATAAAGTTTAAGGACATCATAGTCCATGAGTTTAAGGACCTCACAGTCCATAAAGTTTAAGGACATCATAGTCCATTAGTTTAAGGACCTCATAGTCCATGGGATTCTGGTTTAACCAGTTTGGGGATGCATCAATAGTTATTGGTTATTGGGACCCTCCATCTGTAACAACCCTAATTTTCCTATACAAATTTTTTTCAAAATCCATAAAGGGGTATTTTAGCCTGAGCACAAGATATAAGTAGTTATTTTTCTTTTTAATTACAAGTTAAAAGAATGTAACAACTCCATTTTTAGTGTACATAAATTTGCTTTAAATTTAAATTATACTTGGAGTATTTAATGTTGCTGTTACCACTTTAAGTATCTATTTCGCTCCTTAATTACAAGAAGGAGCTTGTAGCTCATTGGTAATACCTTTCACCGCTGAACCAAGCCACCAGAGTTCAAATCCCATACCCCACATTATTTTTAATATTGATTTTTTAAAACCTTTAGAATACCAAGGGTTTACACGTGCATATCTCACAAAAACCCCACTACACATAAAAATGTAACATTGCCAGAAATTAGATGAGCCGTCGGGGGGATCCCGGCCGCCTGACTCGGCCGGGAATCGGCCAACTAGGCCTCGACTCGGCCGACTCGGTCCTCCGATCGAGTCACGGCCGAGTCACCCCCGAGTCGGCCGATTCCGGCGACGGCCCCAATATGAAAATTGTGTCTTTTCACATTCCCTATGCACCTGCAAAATTTTAGCCTCATACCATTTCCAGAGCTCTTTTAAAATCCCAATTACTCCACTTTTAATACATTTTATCACATTTTTCATTTTAACCTTTCACCTACCCTAACCTTAGCCTAACCCTATAAATACCACCCCTACCCTCTACCCTCTCACCCCAAACTCTGAGCCAACTCTCTAAAATTTCCAAGAAACTTATGTACTTTGAAAACGAGCACGAAGCGAAGCTACGGCGAAATTCCCGGCGAAATTCTGGCGATCGTTCTAGGAGCCCACGATGACGAAGAGACGCACCGGCGATTCCTCTCCTTCCATCTCACTCTCGTTATTTTCCAAAACCCGTAAGTCCCATTTTCTATATCTCTTTTCTATTCAAAAAATACGGATTTACAAAACCCGATGGAATCGGAACAAATCCGATTTCCGCTTCGGTTTCTTCATAAAACTCCACTTCTCGTTAATATAATTATACTTAAACTCTCTCATGTTGACTATTAAACACTAATCAACCAAATTTATCAAGTTTCATTTCATAAAATAATGGCTATTTCAATTTATCGTATTTTTCACTTAAATACCACATTGTTTCAATTCGACATTTAACTCCATTAAACTTGCTATACCTTTAAGTAGATCACGAGGTAACGACCTACCTCCTCACACATTCATATGCGACATAACACATTACCCTCAAGAACTTAGAATACGGGAAAACAAACATTTTCATTTAAATACCATTTACTTAATAAAACCATTTCTAAAAGATTTAGTATTGATACATTTTTATAAATAAATACCACTTATTATGAAAATAGGATAAGGTTGTAGGCATTCAGTCGTTTATCTAAACCTGACTTTGTGGTATCTAGGCTAGACAAGTGAGAAAGGTAACTTTAAAAGGCCCGTCTCACGGTGATTCGTGAGCGGATCCCTCCTTTCTTCACTTGTACTTACCTGGCCACAATTGGCGGTGAAGAGGCGATTTGAGGTATCTCACAACTTGTCACTTTAGACCAGTTAGGAGCAGTCTAGTTGACTTAGGAGACCCTAGAACATAGAATACGGGAAAACGATACTTTTTCATTTAAATACCATAATTAATAAAACTGTTTTCCTTAATGATTAGTATTTATACAAATTTTTGCAAAGCGCCGCTACAACCCATTTGGGGAACTCGTTCGGGATGGTGCGGATTATCCCACATCCTCGTGCTTAGTAGTGCGAGATTCAGACATCCGCAAGGAGCATTCGGTCTCGAAAGATTTAAAATACGACATCTTAAGAAAACGAGATTTCTAGAATATTATAAATATATACAAAAATTATTTTCATATAAATATATGTATATGTAACATAAACATATCTATTTTTGAAGTATTATAAATATTTCACCTTTTCTACAATATCAAAAGAATCAATTTTACACTAAAATACCATGAATTCCATACAAATCAATATTACAAATAAATACCTTTATTTCTAAAATTAGGATATTTTCACTAGAAATATCACAATATATAATCCACATTCATTACAACTCTAAAGACGAATAATAAATGCTTGGGGTGTATTTTGAAAAATATATAAAAGTATTTTTACATAAAACCCCCTCAAGTTCTATAATTTACCATAAGGACCCTAGTAAATATAGGTTTAAGCGGGACCAATCTCTTGGGCCTCAGGGAGCTGGAGAAGTGGGTGATTGCCTACTTAAGGTAGACAATTTAATAATAGTGTTATCAATACGGTAATCGTCTTTGAAAAAGACACAAATCCTGCCGCCCATGTGCAGCGGTTACCGATAACATCAAAACAATCAGGATTTCAATTCACTTTTCTAATTGTCTGACTCAAGTTTGAGTCTCATTATAATCTGAATTGAACATGATTCAAGTACAATCTAAAATTTACAATCTACAATCTACAAATTACAATTCAACATGAATCCATGAATCCAATTATCAATCTATACAACTTGATTGAACCAAATCATGGATATACATTCCATTTACATGCTTCTCCAGTTATTCCATTTACATGATTCTACGGTTACATCCGTTTACTGGTATCATGGTTTCGGTCAGTCATCCAATTATACAATCAATACAATTTACAATACAATACAATACAAACAAGACACTACGGGGTTTAAGGGGTAGATTAGTACGGAAGGTGTTAAAAGTGGCACGAGACTGTAAGACTTAATACACCTAACATGAATCCAGTTGCTGTTGTACACAAACGGTTCCTTGTACTATACTTGCCTCTAATCTCTGGTATATAGAGACTCCTCTCGTATACACTGGCATTCTTCTGTACCAAGTTACAAACAACAACGTTAATACAATATTACAACAAGATAATACAACTTTAAAAGATACCTCCTTATTCTGTCTATTCTACTTTTCCTCTTATCTTTGGGACTTACCGAGCGATCTGTTCGCTGACGACATTCTCTTTCTTTCTTTTTTGAATGTCGTCAGGTAATTTGGACACGTCAGAGATCGAGCCTACTGCTGAAGACTTGGATCAGTTTGCTGAAGATCCAGCGCTTTAGTTTCATTGTACACATTTCCTTTCAGTACTTTATATTCCTGTTATGCCATTGTTTAGGCATCGCTTTTATTTCAGTTGTATTTACTTTTCATGCATTGTACAAAAGAATGTTAATAAATAAAGTTGTTGTTCAGTTTATATATCTTATCTCTTGTGTATTTACTTTATATTGCTTAGATACGCTTAGCGTATTTACTTCACAGTAAATACGTAGCGGGCCAGTCCCGCCCCCTTCGCCGTACACCGGGAAGCGGGGCGTGACACCATCTCTCCGAAGACGTTGAAAGATTACAACGACATGTATCAGAGGTATGAAGAGATGTACCCTTAAACCAATGTCCCGATTTTGGGCAGTGGGATGAACATCAGTTTAGATGTCATCTATTAGGAGCTTATTAGCTGTCTTGAGATCGGCTTTGGAAACCCTGAGCATGAAGAGCTCAATTGATGGTCCTTGGAACATTTGATCTGATTCTGGCTAATGTTAGCCCTTCATAGTGTTCAACACTAACATGTTTATTCATCTCTAACGTGCTCCCACGTGATACTCTGAGGCAGTGTTAAATACTGGAATTTGATAATGCTCACGTGTCACACGTGATGCATATAAGTGTTAAACACTTTGGCCCTATGGCCGTCACGTGTAAGCACATGAGGCGCTAGCGCTGCTTCTTTGGGTTTATTCTTTTATTCTCCTCTGAGTGCTAAGCTCTATTTGGGTCACGTGAAATCACGTGAGGCAACCTAAAAGTAGGAACTGCCTCCGATTTATTCCCCTTTCTTATTTTGTAAGTGTCAAGCATTACCATGGGGTCACGTATGATCACGCGAGCCAATCTCGATTATTCCTTTTTGTTCATCAAAGGCGCTCACGTGGGAGCACGTGCTCGGCTATTATCATGTTGGGTGCCAATCCTTTTATGTGTATAGAGATCCTGAGTTTCGAGACTTTTAAGCCCATTGTTTTATGAGAGTTGGATTCTTAAGACTTATTTTTTTTCTTCTTAGGTTTGGGATCTGTATGACAGAATCTCCCCGATGAGAATTAAATTCTTAACTTGTGGGGAGATCTGTAACACCCAGCCCTTTTTATACCAATATTCGTGTTTCTCGTTAACTTAAAAGATTTTATTTTATTTATAATTATTTATTATTTTATTTATTTTAGAACTCCTCTTTAAACCCAAACCTAATTTCCCTGGCCCAAATTAAGTTCAACTAAACAACCTAGCCTATTCCCTACTTAAAGAAAATTTATCTCCTTAAATTTTAACCCTCAGCCCAAACTTCTTTTCAAATAAATAAATTATTTCTTTTGCCTCAACCCAGCCCGTTTCCCACTTCAATTTGAAATCCCCCAGCTCATTTTTCTCCCATTTTATTTTCCTTTAAGCCCGTCCCCCTTTCTTTCTTATTTATTTATTTTTCGATCTTATATCTCTGGCCCAGCCCAGCAGACACCCGGCTTTTTTTTCCATTTTTCTCCTCTAAATTATTTTCCTGCGGCCCAGCGAAAAATCTCTCAGCCCATTCAAATTTTCTTCATAAACTTAATTCCCCAAATTTCCCGGCCCGCTTCACTCTCACCCACGCCTCCTACCCGACCCGGCCCACTACCCAACACACCTTCTTCCCCAACGGCTATAATTCTTCCCGCTCGTTCTTTACTCGCGATCCACGCTTCTCGCCGCACCCGACACCTGCGCCCACGCTCACTTAGGCGTTACCCCACAACGCGCACCCTCGGCCTCTACTCGTCTCCTCTATCTCACTCCTCCTCACGTTTTTCTCTCTCGCTTTCTCTCCTTTTCTCTCCGTCTCTCTCTCTCCTCCATTTTTCCCGCTCCCCTCACCGGAGCACCGACCCCCACCATCATCTCCTCCCTCTCGGCACCCTCGACGAGCCCCAGCTCTCCTACTCCTTCTCAACCGAACCCAGCCACCTCCATCAACCTCCAAGCTTCGACCACCATCGTCGACCGCAGCTCAACATCATCGTCATCATCGTCGTCGTCGTCGCCATCACCTCTCACTCTCCCAACCTCCACCTTCGACCACCCCTGGTAACTCACCATACACCCACTGCCCCGAGCTCCCCTCCCACAGCCTCTCTTTCTCACTCTCTCTGTGCTCTCTTTCCCTCTCCCTGCTTTTCTCTCTCTCTCTACGCTTCTCACTCTCTCTCTCTCTCCCAATATCACTTTCCCTCTCTTGAACACACATCCCGAACACCTCACCTGAACCCCGCCAGCAACCACCCTCGCCCCCACAAGCCGAGTCGTGATCACCGCAAAACATTCAAACTTTGGCATTTCATCGAGCATTTTTCATACGTCGTCGATCCCTGCTGTCTCGGTCGTCGCCGCTGCTGCCGTACAACCCCGAGATGGATTGTATACGGAGACTGATTTATGTCGTCGCCCGTAGGACGTGGATTAGTCCAAATCCGTATTTTCTTAGATTTAGGTTTGGGGTTTTGGTTTGAGGATACGTTAGCCATATTTGAGGCTAAGATCAACTCAAACGTTTGTTAAGGATTCGTTAGTCCAATTTGAGACTAAGATCAACTTAACAGGATCGTTTAGATCCGACAAAAGAGCAATTGGCTCTATTGTTCCAGTTTAGGGACATAGGGGTCCATTGCCAGTTTAGGGACATGATGGTCCATCTCCAGTTTAGGGACATGGTGGTCCATGTTCCAGTTTAGGGACGTGGTGGTCCATTAAATGTATGGCCGTCGGGACCCATCACCTCTCTGACGACGTTGAAGGATTACAACGACAGATGTCAGAGGAGTTCAGAGATGTACCCTTGAGACAGAGTTGATTAGGGGATTTATAGTCCGATTTGGGACTAGAGTCTGTTTGAAAGTTTAAGGATACGTTAGCCATTTTTGAGGCTAAGATCAACTTAAACAGGATCGTTTAGATCCGACAAAAGAGCATTTGGGGCTCTATTGTTCCAGTTTAGGGACGTGGTGGTCTGATGCCAGTTTAGGGACATGGTGGTCCAATATTCCCGTTTTGGGGACAAATGTTAGTTTAAGGACGCATTAGTCCATGAGTTTAAGGACCCCACAGTCCGTATTAATGTATGGTTGTCGGGACCCGTCACCTCTCTGAAGACGTTGAAGGATTACAACGACAAATATCAGAGGAGTTCAGAGATGTACCCTTGAACCAATGTGGATTAAGTAATCTGTAGCCCAATTTGGAAACTAAGATCAATTAATTAGGTTATGAGCATATTGGCTCAGTTGAGTCTAAATTGAGGACTTATGGCCAATTTGGGCTAAGTCCAATTAAGTTAGAAATATTGGCTCTTGTTGGACCATTAAACATTTGTCTGGGTTCAAACCCGCATTATTTAGCAATGCTAAACATTTTCATCTTTGATTTTCTCAGTTTTGAGATTCATTTGGAGGAGGGACTTTTACCTCTGGAAAATTAGCCAATTTGGCTAAAAGTAGTGTTAAACACTAAAGGACAAAGTGTTAAACACTGGAGATAGAACTCTAAAATTATTGTTAAACACTAAAAGACAATCAGTGTTAAACACTGGAAATATAATCTTCAATTTAGTGTTAAACACTAGAAACAATCAGTGTTAAACACTGGAAACATAATCCCCAAATTAGTGTTAAACACTAAAGAAAGAGGGGTCACGTGTGGACACGTGAGAGCGCCCAAAGGTGGGACCAGATTCCTTTTCTTCGTTCTGCAATTAAGTGTTAAACACTTCTTCATCTTTTGAGCATCACGTGTTGACACGTGACGGTGATTTATGCGCTGACTGTTAAAGCGTTTGCTAGGGGGTCACGTGGAATCACGTGAGAGCGCCCAAACCTTTCATTTCCATTGATCTTTCTTTCTGCGTTTTGGGAGTCACGTGGGAGCACGTGATGGCATCAAAAAGTGGGGCCAGATCCCCTTTATTTTGTTCTGCAAACAAGTGTTAAACACTTTTAATTTTCATAACCATCACGTGTGGGCACGTGATGTATAATCATACCCTGATTTATTAAAACATTTATTAGGGGTCACGTGGTAACACGTGAGAGCGCCCAGAATTGTTTCTGCCTTTGCTTTTGTTCCATATATAATGAGGGTCACGTGGGAACACGTGAGGCATTGCCTCAAAGCTTTCCTCTTCTCATTTTTGGGGGATCTGTTCAGGGGTCACGTGGGGCACGTGACCTTAGTCTTTTCATGCACAGAGATCTTTTAAGTCTCCTTATCTTTAAGAATTAAATTCTTATTTAGGGTAAAACCCTAATTTTTGTTTTGGAGGAATTAAATTCCTATTGTGAAAGAATTAAATTCTTGATTAGGGTTAAACCCTAGTTTTGTTTTAGGAGAATTAAATTCTCAAAACTCAATTCCCCTTCTAAGTTTAGGATCTGCATGGCAGGATCTCGACCCGATGAGAATTAAATTCTCATCCTATGGGGAGATGTGCTCTGTACAGATCTTCAACCAGAAGAAGAACTAAGTTCTTCTTTTTTTTTATATAAGAGTTAAACTCTTTTGAGAATTAAATTCTCTTTTGAAGCCTCTCTTTTCTTACCTAGGGTTTTTCTTTTGCAGAGAATTAAATTCTCCTCTCTTTTCTTTTTTCTCTTGAGAATTAAATTCTCCTCCCTCTGTTTCTTCTCCCAAAAAAGTAGATCCCCTTCTTCTCTTCTCTTGACTCCTATTTATAGGAGAAGGAAAAGAATCAATTTGTTTAGCAAATCCCTCATTGAAAGATTTGATTTGATTTCATAATTAATATGATCCTTTAGATCATACAGTGAATTTTTATTCACCGTTGGATTTTAAATCCAAAGATATTCTGTTTGTTATTTCGGTGAGATTCAGGGAGATCTTTCCTTATTTAAGATTTTTCCATAAATTGGTGATTTTTAATCACCCTTGGATCTTTAATCCAACGGTCCCCATAATCCTCTTCCATTTGGAAAGATTTAGAAGCTTTTAGAATTTAATTCCATTAAACTGTAAGGCTTTCGAAGCCAGTCACGTGCTGGCATGTGACCCTTGGTCACGTGTGAGCACGTGACCACCAATTTAGTCCTTTTCTCAGCGTTTATTTATGCTTCAGTTTTAACCATCATTTGTCAACACGTGACCATTGGTCACGTGTGAGCACGTGATACCTCATTGAGGTGACTTCTGATTTTTAATCAGGGAACAGATTTTAGAATTTAATTCTATTCATTATTTTAGAGGCCTTAAGAGCCCATCACGTGTTTGCACGTGACCCATAGTCACGTGTGAGCACGTGAAGCCCCATTGGGGTCTTTTTTTGAGTTTTTATTATATCTTTTAACTCCTCCAGTAGGTTCTTAAAGGTCCATCATATGTGGACACGTGATGCCTCATAACTTTTGATCCCGGATGAATTATGAGGCCCATAATATATCAAATCGAAGGTTTTTTCGAGATGCTTCCAATACCATCAGAATTTAATAGTTTCTCCTTCGAGAGTTTATCAAAATACAAGCCGGAAGATACTGGTTCGCATTTCCTTAAGCGTATCGCTGCCATTTGATACCTTGGACTCCTTTGCGCAGAAATTTTTGGCGGGAACAAAGCCAACCCGAGAACCACAGAGACGGTTGAACCCCGTCATGAAGGATGCGATTAAGAATGAAATCGTCAAATGCCTTTACAATGGTATCATTTACCCAATCTCCGACAGCCAATGGGTAAGTCCAATTCATGTTTTCCTTAAGAAATCTGGCATCACGATCATAACAAATGAGGCTAATGAGTTAATCTAGACACGCGCTCAAACTGGATGGCGTATATGTATTGATTATAGAAAACTAAATGCCGCAACAAGGAAAGACCACTTTCCTCTACCTTTTATTGATCAGATGTTAGAATGCTTAGCTGGACGAGAATATTATTGTTTCATGGACGGATACTCTGGCTATAACCAAGTCCCTATTGCCAAAAAGGATCAAGATACAATTACATTTACTTGTCCTTTTGGTACTTTTGCTTATAGACGCATGCCCTTTGGGTTATGCAATGCTCCCGCTACATTTCAGCGGTGTATGATGGGGATATTCTCAGACATGGTCGAGAATTTTTTGGAGATTTTCATAGACGATTTCTCGATATTCGGAGATTCTTTTGCTGACTGCCTATCTCATCTTGACGCAGTTCTTACTCATTGTAAAGAGAAGAACTTAACCTTGAATTGGGAAAAATGCCATTTCATGGTCCAAGAGGGAATTGTGCTTGGACATGTCATTTCACGGAAAGGCATTGAGGTTGACAAAGCTAAAATAGATGTCATTCAAAACCTTCCTCATCCCAAATGCGTCAAGGATATACGATCTTTTCTTGGCCATGCCGGCTTTTATCGGAGATTCATTAAGAATTTTAGCAAAATTGCTAGATCCTTAACTCTTCTCTTGGCCAAGGACATAACCGTTCACTTTGATTCGGATTGTGAGGCAGCATTTGACTCACTTAAACACTCTCTCACTACAGCCCCCGTTCTATCATCTCCAGATTGGAACCACCCTTTTGAGCTTATGTGTAATGCATCAGATTTTGCAGTTGTGCAGTCTTAGGACAGCACATTGAAAAGATGCCACATGTGATCTATTATGCAAGTAAGACCCTGAATGATGCTCAAATTAACTATACAACTACCGAAAAGGAACTTTTGGCGATTGTTTATGCATTAGAAAAATTCAGGCCTTACTTGATTGGCTCACATATTGTTGTGTACACTGATCACTCCGCCTTGAAACATCTTTTGGCGAAGAAAGATGCTAAAGGTAGGCTAATACATTGGATCTTTCTATTACAAGAATTTGATCTTGTTATTAAAGATAAGAAAGGATGTGAAAACGTTGTAGCCGACCATCTTTGACGCATCTCTTCTTCACCTGTGACCCTGCCGATCAATGATTTTTTTCCAGACGAACAACTCTTGAATGTATCCGACTAACCTTGGTTCAGGGAAATTGTGAATTATCTTGCTACGGGACTTATTCCCCGCGAATGGTCGAAACAGGACAAACATCGATTTCTATCCCAAGTAAAACACTTTTACTGGGATGAACCCTATCTGTTTAAGTATTGTCCTGACCAGATCATTCGCAGATGTGTCTCTAATGATGAATTCAAGAGTGTTCTATCTTTTTGTCATAATCAGGCATGTGGGGGTCATTTCGGTGCTCGAAAGACGGCGGAAAAGGTTTTGCAATGCGGTTTTTATTGGCCGACTTTGTTCAAAGATGCATTTGATCATTGCAAAACGTGTGCACAGTGTCAACACACGGGTAGGATTTCCCGGAGAAAGATGCATTTGATCATTGCAAAACCTGTGCACAATGCCACAGCAACCGATCTTAGTGGTTGAAATTTTCGACGTTTGGGGTATTGACTTTATGGGTCCTTTTCCCAACTCTTTTGGGAATCTGCACATATTGCTTGCGGTTGATTACGTCTCGAAGTGGGTTGAAACTATTCCTTGTCGCACTAATGACAAAAAGGTTGTCATTAAGTTCTTAAAAGAAAATATCTTTTCGCGATTTGGACACCCATGTGCTATCATTAGCGATAACGGGACGCATTTCTACAATCGGTCTTTAGAGACTTTGATGCGAAAATATGCAATCAACCACAAACTTTCCACACCCTATCATCCCTAAACGAGCGGGCAGGCTGAAGTTTCAAATAGACAAATCAAACAAATTTTGGAGAAAACTGTTTCTAAAAATCAAAAAAATTGGTCGACCAAATTGACGGACGCTCTTTGGGCGTTCCGAACTGCATATAAAACCGATCTAGGTATGTCTCCTTACAGACTAGTGTTTGGTAAGGCTTGTCACCTTCCGGTCGAGATTGAGCACAAAGCAATGTGGGCCATTAGAGAACTTAACTTTGACTTAAATCAAGCCTGCAACTTTCGGAAGCTGCAATTAAACGAGCTAAACGAACTCCGCGATGAAGCTTATGATAATGCTGTGATTGTAAAGAACAGGACTAAGGTATTTCACGATAAAAACATTTTGAGAAAAACTTTTACACCGGGTCAACAAGTCCTTCTTTATGATTCACGACTCCATCTTCATGTGGGTAAGCTAAGATCTCGGTGGAAAGGACCTTTTATTGTGCGGTATGTATACCCGCACGGGGCAGTTGAGGTTGAAAATGTTGAAAACGGTACAATTTTCAAAGTAAATGGACATAGATTAAAACCGTATTTTTCTACTGACCCTTCGGAGGAGCTCCTGTTTTTACAGGAGCCGCTTTATAATGACTGATTTTCCTCTACCTCACCTCCATGACTTGGTAATTTTGTCGCGTGTTTAGAATGGAGGTGAGTCAACTTGTACATACAATTTATAAAAATAAAAAAATAAAAAAAATATAATAAACAAAACAATAAAAAAATTTGTACATGAGTGAAAAGAATAAGTTTGGGGGAGGATTTTCACGATCATATTTATTGCCCCCGTTAATAAAATTCCTCTCAAGCTTACACGTTTTTGTGATCCAACGGATGGCAACAGTGAGGACACTGTTGAAAACAAGTTTGGGGGAGGTTTGTGCTTATTTACGCATCATTTGCATATCACTTTGCATAAGCACAAAACATATAAAAATTTAAAAAAAATTCAAAAGATAAAAATATTTAATATCTAAATTTTATAATAAAAGATTAGATAGTGAAAAATTACATCCAAAAGATCGGAAAAATTTAAGAAAACCAAGAAAATTAGAAGTTTTCTTAAACAAACTAGCAATAAGTAGTTATGAACCGTTGTCCCAAGGGTTAGTAAAATGAAAGAAGTCACAAATCTGCGGATAAAAATAAGTCTGAAGAATAGTTCCTATTCTGAAAGCCAAACATTTGAATGTTGATACCTTACTATACGCACTTACACATATCTTGAAACTCGGGATAGTAGAGGATACCTTGAAATGCTCTTGTCTAAAAGCCAAAGTATGAAGGAGATAAAAAATGAAAAATAGAAAATTCTTGAAAAAAAAATGAACACTGGTTTTGTTATCACCAAGGTAGTAATAAAAAAAAATATCGATGGTGCTTCATCACCTAGTGCCTTAGACCAACTGGTTTGGGAGTCACTGCTAAGCCTTAAGTGGTGTAAGACGAGGAAAACACTAAATACGCCTAATAAGAAAGCACATGAGTAATCGGTCGGTCAGTACCTCAAGAAGTATTAACGGTCGCATGAAAAATGTGTGAGCAATCCCATCTAAATATTCATCAGATTAAAAAAGTACTAAGGTAGATGGACAAGAGTATGATAGCTTGAATTGAATTCTCAGAGTGTAGGGATGTCTGTTACACACACGTAGGGGTATATGATCGATGTTTGGAAGAAAGGTAGGAATGAAGAATAAAGACTATGTTTTATTATGGTATGATGTGATTTCTAATATCTTTTCATGACTATTAAGATAGGGCTCATAACAACCGAAAAGCTAGTGTAGTTGGAAACTCTAATTTTCAAAGTCTTTCTTTTATAATTCTAATCTTTACATGTAACTTTCACGGTCTTCCTTTTATTATTGGATTTTGTGGGTGCAATCTGCTGAAAACCCTCAGGAGACAACACTCCTCCTATTAGGGACACCTAGAGGTTTAAAGGCTTGTTGCACGTGCTCAGTGCAATCATGTTGCCTACGAAAGTGTGCTAGTTATTTTTTCTTTTTCTTTATTTTCTCCTTCTCTTTTTAATAAAACGAGTTTGCTCGAGACGACCAAAATTAAGTTTGGGGGAATTTGATCAGTCAAAAATATTGCATTTTTAACACATCAATTTCCTTACTATTTGTAATCATCTAAAGGTGTTTAGTATAAATATAGCACATATTAGCAATTCGTCTGCAAAATACCAAATAACATGTATTATGCATTATAACCGACATTTTGAGAGAAATTGTGTGTTTATTATTGCACGCATGATCTTTTGTATATCAAACACTTGTCTCGAGATTGTGTGCAGGAAATTCTCCAGGTAAAAGAGCCGGAACTGCTAAAAGTGCTGATAAAAATACACCAAGTCCAAGACTTGAAATCTGGCGGTAAACAAGAAAGTATAAAAAGATTCCAGACATAAAATAAGACCCTATGGATCAGCACCAAATCAACCTGAGTAGACCATGCAGCAACTCCACAAAACGGCCGCGGATCCGCGGCCGAGTTGGCCGATCCGCCGCGGATCCGCGGCCGAGTCAACTCGTTGGCGGCAAAAACTTTTCCTGAGGCTCTCTTCTCAACTATAAAACTTCTTCAAGACGCTTCAAATCTCCAGAAGCTTCCCACTAACAGCCCAACTTCTCATGCAAGCCTCATAAAAACCAAGCTTCTCTTGTAAGCTAAATAACTAACTCAGTCTAGAAGTTTCTTCTCAACTACCAAGCTTACAAGGGAAGCTATACCAAGATTACAAGGGAAGCTAAACCTAGCTTAGCTTCTAAAGGACGCTAGATCAAGCTTCTAGGGGAAGCTAAAGGAGAACACTATAAAAAGGGACCCATGGCTTCATGAAGAGGTTGTTCATCATTTAGGGAAAAATTCTAGTGAGATCCAAATGAATTCTACACAAATTGAGTGACACAATTTGATCCAAATCAAGATTCATCGAGTACCGATTCAAGCAAGCATTCAACGAGCCTTTTTAAAGCAACGCCGATCTTCATCCGAGCAAGTGATCCATGACGATCCGCGACTCACGAAGACGATGCGAAGCTAAATTCGACGATCTTGTTCTCTCCTCAAATCTTGTAGTCTTTGAGTGAATTGTAACGAAACATCGATTTATAAAAGGTGAAAATTCTTGATCTTGCTTTTATTTACATTCGATACATTATGAAGAGTTATTAATTCTTTATTGTTTTCTTTTTCATGATATTTGAGTGAAAACTCCGCTTGTGAAGGAATCAAGAAAATAGATAGATGATGATGATTAAATTCTTGAACGATTCTTAAGTCTTATGAGTTTTGTAAACTTTAGGAAATTGATTCAACGACGACCTAGTTTTGAGCGAGATGCTTTCTTGAATGTTTTCGCTCTAAATTAGAGATCAACGATCGATGATTGAATTTCCTAGAGGCTAGAATTTGAATGCTAATCAACGAAAGGACAAGGGATGATGATGAAAAAACCCTAATTTCTTTAATAGATCCCTAATTCTCGTTGATCGTCATCGATCAAGCAACAAATCTTCATTAGATAAGAATTTGTAATCATCATTCTTCATCATCACTATCGGTTGGATCGATTCCTACAAGCTTCTTTACAGATCCTGATAATTCATTCGATTTGGACAATTCTTGATTCTTGATTCTTGATCTTTATTTTCTTGATGATTCTTGCAACTAAATTTCATAAATCTTGAATCAATTTTTTTTTATCTTTTTATTTTCGACTCAACTAAAACAATAGCGAGCAAATCGCACTTTCTCAGTGGACGATCCGTTCTCATTGACGAAACTACAATAGACATCATCAATTGATTGCGGTATAAATTTCTTTGGTTATGAAACATTCTAAACACGACACGGAAACGAATCAATCACCAGTCAAACAAGCACCGAGAAGAATGCGGCTCGAGCTTGAGATGAACATCAACGCTGAGGTCAAGAAGCTAATCAACTCCGGCTTCATCCAAGAGGTGCAATATCCTGACTGGATCGCCAACATCGTCCCAGTGATGAAGAAAAATAGGACGGTGCGCATATGTGTGGACTTTCGGGATCTCAACAAAGCTTGCCCGAAGGATGACTTTCCAGTACCGGTCATCGAGCTGATGATAGATAATACGTCCACTCACGAAATTTTATCCTCATGGACGGCTCATCAGGATACAATCAGATAAAAATGCATCCCAAGGACAAGAAGCATACCACTTTCCGGACCCCTTTGGGCATATTCTGCTACAAGGTGATGCCTTCGGTTTAAAGAACGCAGACGCCACCTATCAGAGGGCCATGAAGAAGATTTTCGATGACCTTATACATGAAATCGTAGAATGCTATATTGACGACCTTGTGGTGAAAAGCAAATCATACGAGGAACATTTAGAACATCTGAAGATTGTGTTTCAGCGCCTTCGGAAATACAACTTGAAGATGAACCCTCTCAAATGCGCATTCGGTGTTTCTTCAGGCAAGTTCCTGGGATTCATCGTCCGACACCGAGGCATCGAGATAGACCCGTCAAAGATCAAGGCGATTATGGAAATGCCCCCGCCAAGAACTCTCAAGCAGCTGCGGTCTCTCCAAGGAAAGCTCGCGTACATCCGGCGATTTATAGCCAATCTTTCTGGCAAGTACCGCCCCTACAGTCACCTGATGAAGAAGGGAACCCCTTTCGTTTAGGATCGCAAATGCCAAAGCACACTGGACGAAATCAAGCAATACCTGCAGAATCCTCCGGTGCTAACCGCTCCAGTCAAGGGAAAGCCTCTCATTCTGTATACAACCGCCCTCGAGGGTTCTCTAGGCGCATTGTGGGCACAAGAAAACGACCAAGGGAAGGAGATATCCCTTTACTATTTGAGTCGAATTCTTTTGGGGGCAGAAAACAATTACGCCCCAATTGAAAAACACTGCCTGGCGTTAATCTTCGCGATAACGAAGCTCAGGCACTATGCGTTGGTGCAAGAGGTCTATCTCGTATCGAAAGTGGATCCTCTCAAGTATTTGATGTCAAGAGCCATACTAATGGGACGACTCGCTAAATGGGCTTTACTCTTAATGGAATTCTCGATAACATATCGTCCTCTCAAGGCAGTGAAAGGTTAGGCCATCGCCGACTTCCTCGCCAAGCATCCGATACCTGCCGACTCTCCCTTAAACTGCGAATTGCCAGACAAGCACGCATTTGACACAATCGACGAGGAGAAAGGAAGGAGTGACACTCGATGGGAACTCTACTTCGACGGAGCATCTTTCATGAAGAAGCGCAAACAAAGCACCCCCATAATCAAATCCAGGATGGGACGCATCTTCGTGACTCCACAAGGAGGGATAATACGCTTTGCCTTCTCCTTAACAGAGCCAAGGACAAACAATGAAGCTGAATATGAAGCTTTGATAGCAGGTCTTGAGATCGCTGTCGACATGGGAATTGAAAACCTCCTCATATACGGAGACTCCCAACTGGTCGTTAACCAAGTAAACGGCGATTATCAGACGTGCAAACCGGAGTTGGTAAAATACGGCGAAAGAGTGTAGCAACTGCTGACCCAAATTCCTTCTTACATCCTGAAAAGCATACCTCACGCGGAAAATAGCAAGGCGGATGCATTAGCCAAACTCGCTAAAGAACTGGCCGACGAGAATCTCGATGACGTAAGGATCGTTGTGCAAAGCCGTCAGGTTCTTGCACCGGCAGAAATATCTCCAGATTCATCCGAAGAAAAGGGAATGACAGAACAAGCAACCCTACAAGTAAAAGACCAGGAAAAGGCTATGGATTGGAGAGAAGTCTTTATAGACTACTTCAAATCCCGTTGAACACCTGAAGATGCGTCCTCAAGACATCAGCTCACGAAACGAGCTCTGTCTTTCGCTTTCGTCAATGATACTCTATACAAGAGATCATTTGATTCTCTGTGGCTAAGATGCCTGGGACCTGAAGAGGCAAGGAGAGTCATCCAAGAAACTCACGACGGACTCTGCGGTTCTCACCAAGCCGGGCCGAAGATGAAGCCGAAGATCAAAATGATGGGCTATTATTGGCCCACAATGATCCAAGACTGCCTTGAATATGCGAAGCAGGGCCACTCATGCCAGATTCACGGGGACTTTATCCACCAGCATCCAAATCCGCTACATCCAACGGTAGCTAGCTGGCCATTCGAAATGTGGGGAACTTACATAATCGGGCCCATCGAACCGGCATCATCCAGAGGACATCGGTTCATATTGGCGACAACTGATTATTTCTCTATGTGGGCGGAAGCAATACTGCTAAGAGAAGTGAAGATGGAGAATATCATCCATTTTTTCAAGACATACGTCATTTACCGGTTCGGCACTCCGCGACGGATTATCTCCGATAACGGGCCAGCCTACAGAAGCTACAAGATCAGCCGCTTCGCACAACAGCATAATATAAACTGGAGATACTCTTCGGTCTATAATCCCCGAGCTAACGGTCTAGCTGAGGCTTTCAACAAGACCTTGATGAAGATCGTGAAGAAGAAGATGTCCAAAAATAATAAGGACTGGCATGAGAGACTACATGAAGCTCTCTGGGCATATCGAACTACATTCAAAATGGCCACAAACACAACGCCGTATGTATTGGTATTCGGCACAGAAGCAATACTCCCCCTCGAGATAGAGTTACCCTCTCTATGAGTGGCGGTTCGTTACGAGCTAACAGACGAAGAGAATGCTCATCTTCGGCTTGAGGAGCTTGATGCCCTCGATGAAACTCGGCTCATGGCACAGCAAAACTTGGAAGCGTATAAAGCAAAGATGACGCGCTCATATGAGAAATTGACTAGGCCGAGAACATTCCGCCAATGCGAACTTGTGCTAGTAGTCAAGAGACCTATGATCCCCAATCGTGCCAAACGGAGGAAATTCGAGCCGAACTACGAAGGCCCATATATCATAGACAAAGTTTACCAGAGTGGAGCCTATCTACTCATGGACATGCATGGTGAAAGACCTTTCAGGCCAATAAACGGTCGCTTCCTGAAAAAATAATACGCCTGACGAGGCACGACCTAGGTCAACGATAGATAACGATGCCTATATCCGCTCGCTATCTTCCTAAGCCCAAACTCTATAAGTAGTAGCCGGCGCCATGGACCGAAACGTCCTTAAACTAACGATGGACCACTATGTCCTAAAACTGGCTGTTGACCGAGACGTCTATAAACTACTACGGACCGCAGCATCCCAAGGCTGACAAAAAAAATAATAAAAAAAAGAAAACGGTATGTCCATAAGCGAGATGGGCACGGATGAAAATCCGAAAGGGCTCCGTGAGTAAAAACAGCAGGGCTACCGGCGAGTTTTATGAAAACCCGAAAGGGCGCAACCTCATTAAAAGACACTTGCAAGGTCCTCTCGACCTTGTGAGGAGAAAATACCTGCGTGAGATCCTTACGACTCACGAGGGATCAATACACTTAAGGATCCTCACGATTCCTAATAAGAAATTATACTTACGAGATCCTCACGACTCGTCAGGAGAATTCCCCTTTGAGACCCTCACGGCTCATAGGATTCAAAAGCCTTAAGCTACAGGGATCTGAACCTGTTCTTAAGCCATCACAATCTCCAATACTGCCCTACAAGCGGGTCAATATTGACCCTTGTATACAATCCATGGACGCGAATAAACATTTCCCTAACAAAATCCCACCTGCGACTAGGGATATGTTTACACAGTGGACAGCCCTTGTAAGTCCTCTCGACTTATAAGGAGAAAACACTCTTGTAAGATCCTTATGACTTATAAGAGACCATACGCTTCCTCACGATTCTTAAGAAGAAAACGCACCTACGAGATCCTCACGACTCGTAGGGAGAAATACCTTCGTGAGACCCTTACGGCTCATGAAGTTAAAAGCCTTAGTCGTCAGGATCCTAACCCTGTTCGCTAAGCCACCTTTGTTCGACATCGACAGAGGCAATGATGATTCACTCCTGGCAATATCCCAGTTGTACCGATGCTGATGCCTAAATCGGTATCAAATCCCAAAATCACAGCGAAAAGCCAGCGATCCACAAATGCATATGAAATAGCCGAAATGATGGGGCAACTTGCAACAAAATCAGCAAGTAAAAATGTATGCATACAAAATAGCCGAAATGGTTGGGCAACTCACAATGAAAAGCAGCGAGTAAATAAAATAAATAACCGAAATGATTGGGCACCATGAAATATAGCCGAAATGATTAGGCAATCGCGACTTTTGCGATATAAAGCTGAAATGATAGAGCATCGCGGAAAGAAAAAATATATAAAATGAAAATTTTTGCCTTACAGGTGAGATCACATCGATCCCTGTATACAATCCAAGGGCACAAACAAAAAGGGAACCATACCTTCCCACCAGGCTCCATCAGAAAGAAGGCCAAGTCTCAACGGCCATATCTACAGCCTGGAGACCCACAACAGCGTTCCTCCTCATTCCCGCAGGATTCAGACGCGATAATCAACCTTGGAGCCATGGCAAAGTCCATGTTCCAAACCTCGACAGTTCACAGACAACCGAGAGAGCACCTCCTGGTCCCGTAGAACATGGCTAATGTCAATCCTGACCCCGTGGGAAACTCCCAGAGCAAATCCTGGTCCCGTTGAACATGGCTAATATCAATCTTGACCTATGGGAAACGCTCAGAGCAAATCCTGGTCCCGTAGAACACGACTAATGTCAATCCTGGCCCCGTGGGAACGCCTAGAGCAAATCCTGGTCCCGTAGAACACGGCTAATGTCAATGCTGACCCCGTGGGAAACACCCAGAGCAAATCCTGGTCCCGTAGAACACGGCTAATGTCAATCCTGACCCTGTGGGAAACGCTCAGAGCAAATCCTGGTCCTGTAGAACATGGCTAATGTCAATCCTGACCCCGTGGGAAACGCCCAGAGCAAATCCTAACTCTATGAAATGCGGATAAAGTCAACCCCTGGCTCCGTGAAATGCAGATAAAGTCAACCCCTGGCTCTGTGAAATGCGGATAAAGTCAACCCCCTGACTCCATAAAATGCGGATAAAGGCACCCCTCGACTTCCCCGTCAAAGCAATTCTTTGATTCGGGAGCAAGTCAACTCATCAACCACTTACAAGTCCTCTCGACTTATAAGGAAGAAAATTCTCTCGGAAGATCCTTACGACTCTCAAGAGAAAACGCACTTAGGAATCCTCACGATTCCTAAGGAGAAACCACACCTGTGAGATCCTCTCGACTCATAGGGAGAAAAATCTTTATGAGACCCTCACGGCTTATAAAGTTGAGAAATCTTAAGTGGAAGATCCTAACCCTGTCTCCCAAGCCATCATTGCCTCGCAGAGAGGTCAAGGTAGATTTTCTACAGGACACCCTCTCCTAAGTCAAACATCGACAAAAAAGGAAGCAATCACTTACGAGTCCTCTCGACTTGTAAGGAGAAAATTCTCTTGGGAGATCCTTACGACTCTCAAGAGAAAACACACTTAGGAATTCTCACGATTCCTAAGAATAAAACACACCTATGAGATCCTCTCGACTCGTAGGGAGAAAAGTCTTTATAAGACCCTCACGGCTCATAAAATTGAAAAGTCTTAGGCAGCAGACCTGAACCTGTTTCCTAAACCGTTGTTACTCGACAAAGTGTCCAAGATGGACCGTCACTTACTATCTACAGGCCACACTTGCTAAAATCTCATGGCAACGACACAGTAAAGAGAAGAAAGCAACAATAGAACAAAAGATGTGTATCTTTTATTCATGAATTCAATAGAGTACAAGTTAAATCATATGAAAGAATAAAAAATGGATACATGTTATTCAAATATTACAAGCGTTCAATCTATTCAAAACAGCTACTGAGAAGGATGCGTTTTCAATAAGTCAGCAAGTTGCTCGCGCAATCCTTTCAGTGCCATCTCGCCTTCTCGTGATCAGCCACCGCGGCCAACTCTGCTTCAATTCAAGCCCGTTGCTGCAAGCATGATGAAATCTTCTCATCAATTTCCCGTTGGGCAGCTTCGCGACTCTATGTAACCTGCTCAGTAGAGTCGAGCTTCCGCCTCAATACCAGTCCGTCCGAAATACATCGCTGCAAGTTGTCAAAGATGGCTCTCAGTTGCGCGGCATTCACTTCAACTTGGGCGCGCAACCGGGCAGATTCACCCGAAGCCTCCTCGTGTTCCTTCCACCTCAAGGTTGCTTCTTGTTCAAAATGGTGGAGGAAGGACACGCTCTGCTCAACCCATGCAGCCCGCTGCGAGTTCAGAGCCAACATCTCAGGAGCAGGACGTCTAAGTTCAAGCTCATGCAGGAAAGCCTCAATTTTCCTGCAGTGGTTAACCCAAGACTCAACGACACCTTCGTTATGGAAGTTTACAAGCGTTGCCAGCATTGAATTAACCTCGGCAGCAAAATCTGCAGCGAATGTAGGGGCCCCTGCGTCAAGCTCCTCAATGTATTCACTCAGCATACGCAGACTGGTCACAGCACCTTTTGAAGATGGACGTCTGGAAAAGGGCCCTGCCGGCATTATGATGCGAGACTCGAACGGAGCTGGAGTCGGTGCGATCACTGCAAAACAAATCATAGTCAAATGACGGCTCAAGAAATAGAGAAGATACACGATCAATAAAGTTTACTCAACCGGCTGCAACAGGGGGCACAGCTGGGAGTACCGGTGGCGCAACGATACGCTTGTCCCCTCCTTCAATTTGTAAGGCTAAAAGTAATGCAAAGAAGAATTAACAACGACATGGCTGCCCGTTAAAGAAAAGAAAAGACGTCGGTTAGAAAAGATACCTACTGACACCAACAGGCGGACTAATCTCCGACTGGAAGGAGAAGTGCGGGTTTAGCACTTGATACAGATGATCAAAAAAAACTCCTGCAAGATTACGATAATACATGGTCAGTACACGAAAGATGCTGTCCCCGATTTAAATTGATCACAAACCCATAACTTCCAGCAGTTGAGAAGATATAAGAGGAAGCGAAGGGGCAACGACCGTCAGAGCGGCAACTGGTAGTGCTTCTTCAGGTGTCGCAACCTCAGCGCTCGCCGCACCTACATTCGAAAGGAATAGAATGTCATCAGAAAGGATTGCAAAACGAAAAGAATGCAGCGACCCGAGACCGACCAGACAAGTCATTATCCAGAACTGTGACGGGAGCATCGCCAACCATCATGACTTCTTCGATCTCATTTGGGGAGATGGTTTCGCCGCCCGTAGCTTCATCCCCTGATTCCACGAGAGCCGTCGTGACACTTGCGATGCCAGGCGATGGCAGGGAACCACAAGCGGAAAGAGCGGCAATGGGAGCAGTCCCGGACTCCTGAGAAAGAGTAATCGCTTCGGGCTCAGTGGTTGCCGTCATCTCACCCGCCACCTCCTCACCAGGATTTGGCCCTGCAAGGTAAGATATATGAGAATCTGAAGATTAAAACTTTGACAAAAGGACCCAGTGTTACGTCACCTTGGGACGGCTTTTCAATTGCCTCTCGAACTGCGCGTACCGCCTGTCTATGAGCAATAGACAGGGCGGCCGAGACATCCTCTGAAGAAGCAAGGACAGGGGAAGCAGCGATCGAGCCTGCACCTACGGCTAAGGCGGAGTTACGTTCTCTTGCTGCAAGCCTTCTGCGTTTCCTTTCCGCCTGGGCCGTGAGAGCTGATCTTCTCAGGACCTTCATCAAGGAGACGTCATCATCCGCGCCAGGAGCTACCTCTGGAGCCGTTATGGAGTCCGTCACCAGTTGCTTAAGTGAAGCCTCTTTTGGCAATACTAGCGGAGCTGGGACTTTGGTAACCAGCCTTGGAAGCGTCTCCGCACCACCCTGTGAAGTCAGCACAGCACTTGGGATAACTTGGGTCGAAATAGTCCCTGCGATAAGATGTAAAAGGGATCGGATTACCCATAAGAAAGGGAAATGAAGGCATAATGAACCGAAATATACCAACGCCCAGCGAAGCGCGAAGCCTCTCTTCCTCCTCAAAAGTCTTGAGGGAAGCCGCGAAAGCCTCTTCAGTGGAAACGCCTGTTGAAGGAAAAGTGTCAGTCAAAACACGATAATAAAATGTAATGCGATGACAAAAGATACGGCTGAAGTTTACTTGATTGTGCAAGGATGATCAGTCCCGCTTTGTGGCTAGCGAGTCGCTCGGAAGCTGCGATGGCGACCGCCAGATCAGTATCATCCGGCGCCATAAATAAGCCCGCATTGGTCCCATATTCACTTAGGCCCTTGCTATAAGGAGCATGAGGCTCCTGTCCGAGTACAACGTCTGTAGAAAAAATCGAATTCTTTTTCTTTTTCTGCAAGTGAGTACCGGTCGCCGCTAGCACAAGCTTACACTTGGTGGGCACCTTGGGACGACGATACCCGATATCTGAACCCACGCCAGACTCGGGAGACACCACAGTCACCACTTCAACGGGAGCACGGGGTATCGGTAGCTCAGGCATATCACGTGGCGCTACAGCCGCAGCAGCTTCTCTTAAGGGAGGACGGACAATGGTCCGTCGCTTTAAGGGAACAGCGGGGTTACCAGCCGGGGCGGTGCCCTTACGATCAAGCAGCAATCGTTTTTCCTCCCTAATGACGGCGCCCAACGAATGTTGATACCACGCCACATACACATTCAGGGCCTTCAGAACACAGCTCGGTTCACTGATGAAGAAGTTAGACCCTGTGTTTAGGCGCATAAAATGATGCAGCGCGCTTCGGATACCCTCTTTGGTAGCAGCAAGTTCTGCCAAGAAAGCCTCAAGCGGGACGCCCTGATTGTAGCTTAACTGCTGGGCGAAATGATGCGGGTTGTATCTCATAAACAACGCCACATCATTCTGCCTAAATACGAGAAAGCCCGGCCTGATGGAGTATAGATGAAGAATCTCCCGAGCTTTCAAGACAGAGGCCCCGTCTTTAAAAATGTCCTGCAATAGCAGCACCATTTTCGCGGATTCCTGGCCGACAATCAAAATTTTGTCGGTGAAGGACATACCATCTCCAACCGTGCGTGGACGAAGGAGTAAACCCCTAACTTCCCGCGGTGTCGGATTTACAATGGATGCGTTGACTGGCCGCATGATCCAAGGGAACTTACATATGTCATAAAAGGAAGGCCTTCTGTGGATACCGAAGACGCCAAGCACGTGCAACTCGAGCCACGAGGTGAAATAATGCATCGGGAAGTTGGCAGGCTGCACCCCTGGCTCAGTAGTATCCGCTGCCAAGTTAAGGCCATGATACAAGTGGGCTAACCCAGTGATCCCGACGGCCACTTGTATCCCAGCAACCATTCGATGTGCTGGGTAGAAGACGGACGATATCATATGGCGAGGGTGCATCGGAAGCGCAAACCAGCTCAGCCATAACCGTAGAAACCCCAAAAGGAACGTTTCTTCGTCGATCCCAAGAGCTGCCAGCTCTGCAAAAGGGACGACCGGGGTGTCGGGGAGAAAGAAACTCTTATGATCCACCTCCGCCGTCGGCAAGTTGCCCAAACCTAAGCCAAAGGGATCGTCAAGTTTGGCGAACTTCGCGACTTCCTTCGACGGTACTTCCATACGGAGAAAACGGGTAATAAAATTGGTGAAATTAACCCCGCGGCCTCCAGATTCAAGAAAGAGGTTCGCATAGATATTCAACACCTTTATCAAACTTGGGAATTGGTGTTAAATGGCATTCTCTGGGGTACCATTGATTTGGTGGCAAAAATATACTCATCCGGAGGAAGCAACTCCTCGTAATGTTCTCCCCTAACGGGTAAATCAGAGACCTCGATAAATTCCTCTAAAGAAACGGAGACTTCTCGATCCAATAAGAGGAAGGTGTGGGTCGGAATGTTCCACTGCTCCAAAAATGCCTTGACCCACCATGTAGGAGGTGCGGAATACTGGAACAAAGAAGCATAGATCGCAGGGTACGATCCGAGCCTTAACAGCTGTGACTTCTTCGCCGATAAGATGTATTGGGCCCACTGCAGATATCCAGCTGGGTGACGGGGAGTTAGTCCTATGTTGTATGGCTGTCCCCAAGGGCGCGACTCGTCCTGATATATGCGCCGCCCTAGAGTGTCCAAAGCCACCGGCGGCTGCACGGGTATTGCGGCCATAGAAGGCCGAAGGAGGCCCTCTAAAGTCTAATTTACCTCGTCCGCAGTATAGTTTATCGAGGGTGCATCTGCATAAGGGATCGCCGAAATAGAATCCGAAGGTGTCGCGCAAGAAAAGCTCCACCGACCCCTAATGATTTGGTTGTACCATGTCCCCCATAGATGAAGATTCTTGTGCTTCAGGTCATGGTCTTTGATCAGCGCAAAAACCACTTGGTCTACGGGCGCTTCGGGGAATCCGCCTTCCAAACGGACGAACGGGAAGGAAGTGTCGAAAGACATAGTACCTGTGCGGAAAAGAACAAATTTTCAGCCGCCAATGCTACAGTTTAAGTTCTGTCACTAGGTACTTTAAATCTGTACCACACTGCAATGCAGTGAAAAAGGACCAAAGGGGACCCACATAATCTAGATGACAGTTCATCATTAATAAAACAGTCTCATCATTTGATGAGACTGTCATTAAATGAGGAAATTTTCAATTGATTCTCATTCAATGAGAACCCTTCGGGCCGAGGAGTAAATCTTCCCTTGAGAGCAGTGCTCTGTGATAGAATGACACCTATCAGATTCTAATGATGAAGAAATAAAATTCCTCAAGAAAATTCTAAGAGCCTTGCTCTGAAAAAATGATGGAATAACCCATCAGAGAACTTAAAGTAAAGTTTTAATGGAGTAAAATTCCATGATCTTTAAGATCCATGAACAAACTCTTAAGAGTTCTTTATGAAAGATTAATAAATCTATATGATTTGAAAAGAGCAAAGCTCCATTAATGGGTTAAGAAACCCCAAGAAAGATCTTTTTAGATCTATGATTCCAAGAGAGCAAAGCCCTGTTAATGAAACCCTAAAAGGGTTTTCTTTATATCAAAGATCTATGAAGAGCAAAGCTCTGTTAATGGGTGAAATCCTGGATTATTAAATAGTCCTTTAAAAGATTTAATCTTTACCTAAATTTTGACAGAGTTCTGTCCTTAAGAAAATTCTTAAGATGAAGAGCTATGCTCTGAAGGAGAATAAAAATTCTCAGAAAGTAAGAAAATGAACAGAAATCATCTCAAAGGCCAAGGGTCCTATTTATAGGCGCTGAGAGCCGTTTCAACTTCTGAGTTGATCTAATGGCAGATATGCTGCCACCGCTGCACTCACGTGTGGGCCACGTAAGCGCAACGATGGGGGGCATTTGTTTCCCCCAATCAGAGGAAAACTCTGTTCAAAATTTCAAATTTTGAAATGAAGCAGCGCTTCATAGCAGCGCCAGCGCTGAGAGAGTCAAAGACTCTGAGGCAGCGCTCACGTGCAAAGCACATGAGCGCTAGCGCTAAGAGCGCTGCACTCTAAGCAGCGCACTACGTGCAAAGCACCTAAGCGCTAGCGCTAAGTGCGCTGCACTCTAAGCAGCGTACCACGTGCAAAGCACGGGAGCACTAGCGCTGGAACTAAACGTTCCCAACCGTTGGATCAAAGATCCAACGAACATGATTAAAAATCATCAATTGATCAGAATAAAATTCTATTAAGGAAAGATTCCTCAAAATCTTTCCAAACAAAAAGATTGTGCTCTGTAAATCAGAGCACCGTCGGATCAATGATTCAATGGTGATTAAAAATCACTAAAATATAGAATAAATTCTGTATGGGGGAAAGATTTCCCAATCTTGTTAAAAATAAAAAGATTGCCTTCTATAAATCAGAAGCCCTTGGATCAAAGATCCAACGATGGGAAAATCCCCAAATCAATTGGAGAAAAGATCTCCTTAACCGATTGAACAAATCAGCTCGCCCTATATAAAAGCCCCAAGACTTCAAGTCTCAGAGATAGAAAAACATATAGAGGAACCACCCCCCCTAAACTTTGAGAAATCTCAGAAAGAAGAGCAAGCTCTCGGTAGAAGAAGAAAATTCTCTTCAAGGTAAAAAGAATAGAAAGACGAATCATCTCATATCAAAAGAAGAATTCACTTCTTTTCTTTAAGATCATAGATCTATAAGACCAAGGTCTTTCACAAAAAGATCAAAAGATCTCATCATAAAATAAGAAGAAGAATGCAATTCTTCTCACAGATCATAGATCTAAAAGACTAAGGTCTTTCACAAAGAGATCAAAGTATCTCATTATAAGAGGGGGGAGAATAATTCAATTCTCTTAGGATCACAGATTCATAAAGGCAAAGCCTTTCACCCAAAATAAGAGATTGAAACATCTTCTATAAAATAAGAACTTTGTTCTTAGAATCTTGAGACAAAGTCTCTTCTAAACGAGAATTTATTTCTCAGATCATAAAATTAATCAGATGTGTTTCAGCGCTCTTTGACTGGCGCAAAGCGCCAAGCGCACCACGTGCTCCTCACGTGTGCGCCACTGAACAGGTAGCGCTTTGCGCTCATAAAATAGCGCTTTCCGCTCATGGACTGGCGCTCAGCGCCGAGCGCACCACGCGCTCCTCACGTGTGCGCCACTGAACAAATAGCGCTTTACGCTCATAAAATAGCGCTTTGCACTCATGGACTGGCGCTCAGCGCCAAGCGCACCACGTGCTCCTCACGTGTGCGCTACCCAGCAGAAGCGCTCTGCACTCTTTGACTAGCGCAAAGCGCCAAGCGTGCCACGTGCTCCGCACATGTGCGCTAAAAGAACATAAATTGTTCTATAAGTAAAGCCCAGAGCTATGATGAATGCTCAACATTCAATAAAAGACAAAAATATTGTCAGAACTCAAATCAATGCCCAGCATTGTCAAATGTTTAACATTTTAATTGAGTGGGCCGAGCCCAAGTTGGCCATAAACCCCTCATTCAGATTAACTGAGCCCATATGCTCATAAATCCCAGATCTTAGTCCCAATTGGACTACAGATCTCCCAACCAAAATTGGTTCAAGGGTACATCTCTTCACTCTTCTGATATTTGTCGTTATAATCCTTCAACGTCTTCAGAGAGGTGACTGGTCCCAACAACCATACATTCTATAGACTATGACGTCTTTAAACTGGATTGTGGGGTCCTTAAACCCATGGACTATGATGTCCTTAACCTTGGACTGTGGGGTCCTTAAACCCATGGACTATGATGTCCTTAACCTCGGACCGTGAGGTCCTTAAACCCATGGACTATGATGTCCTTAACCTGGACTGTAGGGTCTTTAAACCCATGGACTATGATGTCCTTAACCTTGGACTGTGGGGTCCATAAGCCCATGGACTATGATGTCCTTAACCTTAGACCGTAATGTCCTTAAACTAATTATCGACCGCAATGTCCCTAAACTAAACAATAGAGCCTAAATGCTCTCTTGTTGGATCTAAACGATCCCGTTAAGTTGATCTTAGTCTAAAATTAGACTAACGTATCCTTAACTAACGTTTAAGTTGATCTTAGTCTCAAATGAGACTAACGTATCCTTAAACCCAAACCCAAATCTAAGAAAATACGGATTTGGACTAATCCATGCCCTACGGACGACAACATAAATTTGTCTCCGTATACAATCCACGGGCAACCAAAAACAAAACAAACACACACGACACGAAGTGACCATCTGGAGAAGGAGAAAGTGGTTACCGCGATGCGGTAGCGTAATTAACTGCAGGGGCTTGCGCCTGCAGGGAAGAGCGGCCCCATAATCAAAAACCCCTCACAATGAGGGGAATCTGACGAAGTCTGCTACATCGGCCGCATCCGTCTAAACCTCCGATACACGGTGCCATAAATCAACTTGGTATCTTCGGAGAGGTGGACGGATAAAACCAAATAGCATCTGCCCCCAAATTCAGGCAAGACGAACCTATGCTGTATCGTCTCTGTGTTCGAAGGAGAACATCTGGCAATTCGCAATTTAGGGGTGAATCAACAGGTGTCGGATGCTCAGCGAGGAAGTCGGCGATGGTCTGGCCTTTCACTGCCTTGAGCGATCGGTATGTTATCGAGAACTCCATCAAGAGGAGGGCCCATTTAGCGAGTCGTCCTGTTAGTATGGATCTTGACATGAAAGGGTCCACTTTTGATATGAGGTGGACCTCATGCGCCAATGCATAGTGCTGAAGCTTCGTTATTGCGAAGATTAGCGCCGGGCAGTGTTTTTCGATGGGGAAGTAGTTATTTTCTGCCCTAGAAGAACTCGACTCGAATAGTAGAAGGCTCTCTCTTTCCCTTGGTCATTTTCTTGTGCCCATAGTGCGCCTAAGGAACCTTCAAGGACGGTTGTATACAGGATCAGAGGCTTTCCCTTGACTGGAGCGGTCAGCACCGGAGGATTCTACAGGTATTGCTTGATTTCGTCTAGTGCGCTCTGGAATTTACGATCCCAGACGAAAGGGTCCCCTTCTTCATTAAATGACTGTAGGGGCGGCATTTGCCGGAGAGGTTGTCTATGAACCGTCGGATATACGCAAGCTTCCCTTGGAGAGACTGCAGTTGCTTGAGAGTTCTTGGCGGAAGCATGTCCATGATCGCCTTGATCTTCGGCGGGTCTATCTCGATACCCCGGTGTCGTACGATGAATGCTAGGAATTTGCCCGAGGAAACTCCGAACGCGCATTTGAGAGGGTTTGTCTTCAGGTTGTATTTCCGAAGGCGCTGGAACACTATCTCCAGATGCTCCCAATGCTCCCCGTGCGATTTACTTTTCACCACAAGGTAGTCGATATAGTATTCAACGATTTCATGTATGAGGTCATCGAAGATCTTCGTCATGGCCCTCTGATAGGTAGCGCCGACGTTCTTCAGACCGAAAGGCATCACTTTGTAGCAGAATATGCCCAGAGGAGTCCGGAAAGCGGTATGCTTCTGGTCTTCAGGATGCATCTTTATTTTATTGTACCCTGATGAGTCATCTATGAAGGAGAAGACTTCGTGAGTGGACGTGTTGTATATCATCAGCTCGGTAACCGGTACGGGAAAGTCATCCTTCGGACATACTTTGTTGAGGTCCCAAAAGTCTAAGCAGATGTGCACCGTCCTATTTTTCTTCATCACTGGGACAATGTTGGCGATCCAGTCAGGATACTGAACTTCTTGGATAAAGACGGAGTCGATTAGCTTCTTGACTTCGGCGTTGATGCTCATTTCAAGTTCGAGCCGCATTCTCCTCGGTGCTTGTTTGACTGGCTTGACGTCCGAGGATATCGCCAATTTATGCACAGCTATTTCCGGATCTAGCCCCGGCATCTCGGAGTAGTTCCATGCGAAGCAGTATTTATACTGCATGAGCACGTTTCTTAGCGTGGCTACCTATTCTTCGGACAGCAGCTCACTGATGGACGTAGGCCTTGGGTCGTTTGCCATCCCCAAGTCGATTTTCCTTAGGTTGTCCGCAGTAGTATATATTCCATCTTCCAGCCCTTTTGGCGCCGGTGGAAGTTCTGAGATCAACTCATCTTCATCCTCATTTTCGAAGCACCAGGAGAGATCATCCATATCCTCGCGTACTCCTTCTTCTGACAGCGTTATTGCGTGACAGGTACGAGATCGTTTCCAAGACTGATGTTGATCTGGTTCTACTCTCGCTACATACGTTGCTTTTGGAACATGCTTATGTGGTGGGGTTACCCTCCAACTGCTGGATAAGTGAACCTGCCTTGCTGATACTGGTCTTCTACCAGGTTTTTTAATGTGAAGCAGTCTTCGAGAGGATGTCCTATTGCTCGGTGATAGGAGCAATAGTCTGGGTGAGAGACCTCGTCTGCTTGTTCGGGGTGTTTGGACTCCGAGAGCGTAATCATTTGATGTTTCATGACAAGATCAAATATCTTCCTTGTCTTGTCTTGGGGAAAAGAATATGCTCGACCCATCTTCTTTATAAGAGACGGATCCCGGCTGCTCAATTCTCGATCGCGTGGCTTCTTGGCCCCGCTTTGCCACTGTCGAACGTTTTTTTCCGTTCTTTAGTTTGTTTTGGCCTCCGCATCGGGTCTTCTGTATGACGGGCTGGCGACGAAGGGCATCATCATCCTCTATGGCCTACTGAAGGAGGCGTTGCGTCTTGGCCTTTTCGTAAATGGCCATTTCGCAGCTGTGGTCATCCCGGACCTTTTGACCCGCTGCCCTTATTAGCTTGTCCATCTGTTCTTCAAACGACGGACTTGGTATTTTTACGGTAGGATCTCATTCTGGTTCATCGTCGGTGTCTTTTAAAAGAGTGTCTCTTTCTTCATCGAAGTCATGTATAACGTAGCAGCCATGGAATCGCTCCCGTTTCTTGGATTGAACATATCCAAGCCCGATCGTTTCCATTCTCCCGTTGGGAAATTTTCGCTAGGTTCCGGGGACGTTCCAGATTCTGTTGTAGAACTGAGCTTGTCGAGCAGTCTGTTTGGAGGGTATGCCCTGGTGCCTCAATAGCCTTTTTAATCCTTCTGTATAGTATCTGGGCAGACGGATGGGCTGGAGCCTGTCAAGCGTAGAATCGGCACCCTGCCAGATTTTTTTCTCCGCTTTAGTTTCCGCAGATCGATTAAAGAGGATCGCCTTTTCATCTTTTCGCTTGGGAAGGACGTAGAACATTTGCAGTTCTTGCACACTATAGGTATCAAGTGCGTCTAGCTCTTTTTAATGCTTTTGCGGAACCATGGTGATCTGCAAACTCTGATCATCTCCAATGAGGGCTTGCACAGATGGACGGACCGAGAACACTGCATTGACTTCGTCTTTAGAGTCACTGCCAAAGACCAGGATAGGGGTAGAGGGTCCCGGCTTGCTGCATTGGGGTAGCCCCGAATAAACTATTTCTTCTTCCTCTTCGGTATCACTCCCGAAGACCGGAATAGTGGCGACAGCTTTTTGTTTGCTCTCCGGTTTGTGACATCTTTCTGTGTCTTCGAAGTCTGGCAGGAAGTACTTAGCATCTTCATATTTACGGACTTCGTTCACGGAGAATGGGTTTAGTTCTCCCGTCACAGTGTACTCGAGGCCATCTTTGAAGTATTTCATACACTAATGTTGTGTAGAAGGGATGATATTGAACTCGTGTAACCACAGCCTGTTAAGCAAAGCGTTGTAGCAAGTCTTGGCGTCAATGACGTGAAACTTGATGTCGGTGACGAGCGACCCAAAGCGTAACATCAATATTACAGACCTGAGCGTCCGTGATGACTGGGAGTCAAAACCAGAGATGGTAATTTTATCCCGAGCTAGGTGCTGAACGCTCATGCAAATTTCTTTTAGCACTCTGACATTTAGGAGGTTGACAGAGGACCCGTTGTCAACTAGAATATTTCCTATCTTAATGTCGTGGCAGTACCCGGCGACATATAGGGGGCGGTTGTGCTCGCACGTCCCGAGGAGGAGGTCTTCATCGCTGAAGGTAATGTCGGCCGTGTGAACTTCTTCCAGCTCGTCCTTCATATTTTCTTCGGTAAAGAAGGCTTGAAACTGCTCGGGCTCTTGTAGTGCCTTGATCAATGAATCTCTCGCCTCTTTAGATAGCAGAAGGGCATCGAGAATGCTTAGCTGCGAGGGTATCTTTCTCAGGTGTGCCAGAACGTTGTAATCCACCTTGTTTTTCTTTGGCGGGTTCTTGACTGCCACCTCTTCGACGACTCGGTCACTGAGGGTGATATCTTCAGGGACTTTTTCTTTCCCCTTATCTTTTTTGTTCGCTCCCTTGGTTGTGGGTCCGAGATTCTTTTCAGGTAACGCATGGCTGCGTAGCTGAATGTTCTCACAGGTCTTCACCTCTTCTGTTTTGGAGATGGATTCCTTGAAGAGAGGGCCAAGGGCTATTTATTCATCAGAATTGCTCCCGAAGGTGAGGACTTGCGATTCCCCGGAATTAACCATGTGACAGTCGTCGGCAGTTCTTTTGCGCTCCTCTGTCATGCTTCTCTGTTCTCGACGAGTTTTGCGCTTCATCCGCTTGAAATGCTGTCAACGAGCAACGTATCCCTACCACCAATTTTTAAAGGCCATGCATCCTTGGTAGGGTGTGTGATCCTCCGATGGTATAAGCAGTAGTTTGGATGTGCATTTAGTTCGTCAGGGAACGTATTTTCTGAAGTGTCTTCTTTGAAAGGTGGCAACTTCATTCTTATCGACAGGACTTTGGCGAACTGCTTCCTTGTCTTAAACTTGCTTTTGCTGGCGGCAGAAGTAGTTCTATCAAGTTGGGGTACTCTATGACTTCTCAATATCGGAGCTTCTTCAACGCGACACCAACGTTTGGCCCTTTCATATATGGCTATTGCACGCTCTCGGTCAAATTTGCTTTTCTGAAGAACTTCGCTCAGCAGTCTGTCAATCAATTCGTCTGATGGCTCCAGGGATTTTAGTTCCGGTTCTGGATCTGCCCCCAGTTTCTCTGCATCGGGAGCTACTTTGCTATTTATTGATGAGTGAGAGATCATGTGGCAGCTTGCCACGTAATCCTCGGGCTCTTCTGAAGAATTGTCTCCTTCATCAGCGCCATCGGCTTCATTCTCAAGAACATGCTTAAAGAATTCATCCAACGTGATTGGGGTCCGAGCCTTCTGGTTATATTCTTCCAGTGCATCGATGTATTTCTGCAGACCTGTATAGCTGTCTTCGGGTTGGACGGGCTTCTTGGCCTTCTTGTTTTTCTTTAAAGACTTTGGAGGCTTGGCCTGAACGTTTTGTCCACCTTCACCAACTTTCAGCGTTGGGCGCGGCTTCAGCATCCCCTTAATAATCTCGGGTTCCAACGGGCTCTTCCACCTAATCGCCGGACATGCTTGGAGATCTTTAAGCATTCTTTTTGTTTTGGCTGAAAGAGAGACCTCCCATGGAGCTTCTTCTATAAAAGAGCATGATGCCCCCGGCGTGTCCACCTTTTTAGGAGCGTGTGGCTGGGGCGAGCTTACCTTCCAATTCTCAGACAGCGCAAATTTGCCCTGTTGGTATTGTTCCTCAATCCAGCTTTTGAAGACGAAGCAATCCTCGATTGGATGGCCTACTGCTCGGTGGTAGGGGCAATAATTAGGATTGTTGGTGTCGCCGGGCTGCAGTGGACATCTTGGATCTGGAAGATTGATGAGCCTGTTGCGCACTGCCAGCTTGAACAGTCTCCTTGTTTTATCCCGAGGAAACGAATAAGGGCGTTTTAGCTTCTCGTTGAAGAATCGTTGTCTATCGATTTGGCGATCAGCTGGTTTTGGGCTATTGGGCTGCTGTTGAGCATTGGTGACGAAGGTCGCTTTCCCTTTCCCCTTTCCGTTTCGGGGCTCCATTTTCGAGGAAGACGGTCTATGGCCCATTTGATCCATTTGGGTCAGCTTGTCAATCAAGGCCTGAAAGGTAGTCGGCTTGAAAAACATCATGAACTGGAATATGGTTGCCTGCAGATCGAGGGTACCCACGAACATGCCTACTGCAGGAGCTTCTTCGATGCGTTGTTCGCATTTCGACCATAGGTTCCACCACCGGATTGCATACTGAACCCATGTTTCTCCCGGCTTCACCCTGGTATTGATCAACGCCGTGATTGGGGTGCGTTCGCTGGCCCTTGCGAACCTTTGTGTAAACAGTAGCTCCATTTCTGCAAATTTCTTAACGGAGTCATTAGAGAGTTCAGAGTACCATTCAAACGCTGTCTCTGAAAAGCTGCCAACAAACTGGCAAAGCAGCAGTTTGTTGTCACCCCCAGTATTGCCGCACAGGGCTCTGAATTGAGCAACATGCTGGTGTGGATTACCATTCCCTTTACACACGTGGAACTTAGGGATCGTGTATCCCGGCGGGTACTTTATTTGGTCGTACCAACCCGGATAGGGTCGTCCAGTCCTGACGATTTGGCCAGCCGCTTCATTCGCCTGATGAGCTCGTATCTGTTGAGTTATATAGTCGTCAAGGGCGGCTTTGGAGATGGTCTTCTCCTTGGCTGCTGAACAAGCAGGAAGAGGGTTTGATGTCTCCCCTCTCGTCTTCAAGGACAATCGGAGGGTCTTCAGCTGGAGGATTCGGCTGTATCATCATTCCGACTATATCTTGAAATAAAAGCGCCATTTGTTTTATATTGGCCGCTTGTTCCACGGCCTCTTTGTCTTTCCTCTCGAGCATTCTTCGGAGGAATTCGGCATCAGTTTCCTGTTCCTGACGCTGCTCCGACGATTTTTCCGGGGTTTCTTTTGGCCCAGTGAGCGCGGCTATCTTCGTTAGCATTTCCTGTTGCTCCTGGGCTTTTGTCATAGATCGGGTGAATGGTCGATGACCCGTAGAGGCATGGCTCTCCTCCTTCCCGGAAGCCATGTAAATGGTGTGCACTACCATGCCCCTAGACTTGGAGCATTTGGATTCAGCCCCTTTGAGCTTTGTTGTGGACACGGGGATTTTCTCCGGCCTTCTTCTTTTGTGGGCGGTCGAAGTCGAGGGGGCCGTTGCAGCGGGCACCCAAGTAAATGATACCTTCTGTGGTATGACAGGATGGTTCTTCTCTTGCAAAACCTTCATTTTCTTTTGTCGGCGGGAGTAGCCTTGGTTGATCACCGAGTCTTGGACCTGTCGCCAAACCTTGTGAGTTTTATAGGATAGCCGCTGAAGAGGCTGCTCTGGCTTCACCTTTATAACGTTCTCCATAGCTGGAGGAGATCTTTTTAGCACAGCGATTGGAGAGTTCTTACGCACCCTCCTAAGTGGTTCAAAGCTATTCCCAGTTGGAACAGCAGCATCAATTTCCACCGTTGGAGCTGGTAGGGCAAGTCCGGAAGGGAAACTGCCCCCAGCTTTCCTCACTCGGCGTCAGTGACGACGTCGAGCATGCCTTGAAGATGGTATTGGTTCAACTATGGGGGTGGCTTCATCATGCCCCTGCTCTAGTGGAGGTTTGCTGCTGGTGTCAGCCTCTTGAAGACTGATGTCCGCTGAGAAGAAACGTCCAACCTATTGAAAACTGATTTTTGAGCAGGGAAAGCATCCTTGGTGATCTCGTCCGAAGCGGGAGTTGGAGCGAACAGTCTAGCGAAGACCGGTCCTTTAGCAGGAGAAACTTCTCTGATGATTTCGTTTGTCGGGACAGAGATAGCTATCCGTTTCAGGATAACCCCCTCAGGTATCACGGGCTTCTTCACGAGCCTATTGGAGTTTTGGCCCAGTCTGTTAAAGACAGAGGCGTTGGATTTGGGCGACCCGTTGAGAGGGTCTGCGGTAGTTGCAAGCCGATCAAAGACCGACTTTTTCGGAGCTTCTTGCAACGGCACTGGGGCGTTAAAGTTCATTGGTGGGAGCATGGTCCCAAAGAACAGCCCAATGGTGGCTTGCGTCACCTGTTCCACTGGCATCACGAAAATGGAGGCCGCTTGGGGCCTATAAGTCACTCTTCTAGTGATGACAGTGTGGGGGTTGTTGCAATTGTTGCAGCTGGAGCAGTTAGAAGCCATTGGTCTTCTTTTTCTGCATGGAGCAAAATACTAAATCTTAGTACCTCGAATCCAGGGGCAACCACATTAAACCACGATTCGTTTGCGAACACGACACACGAAGTGTGGAGTGGAAAGAGGAAAAGGTCCCACCGGGCGTGCCAGAATCTGTTCTCCACCGAAAAGACGCGACTGGGACGTTGGGACGTCCGGCCTGAATTTTGGGGGAAGATGCTATTTGGTTTTCTCCGTCCACCTCTCTGAAGATGCCAAGTTGATTTATGGTACCGTATATCGGAGGTTTAGACAGATGCGGCCGTTGTAGAAGATTTCGTCAGATTCCCCCTCGTGTACGAGGGGTTTTTGATTGTGGGAACGCTCTTCCCTGCAGGCGCAAGCCCCTGCAGTTAATTATGCTACCGCATAGCGGTAACCACTTTCTATTTCTCTAGATGGTCACTTCGTGTCGTATGTGTGTGTTTTATTTTTGGTTGTCCGTAGATTGTATATGGAGACTAATTTATGTTGTCACCCGTAGGGCGTGGATTAGTCCAAATCCGTATTTTCTTAGATTTGGCTTTGGTTTGGGTTTAAGGATCGTTAATTTCATTGAGATTAAGATCAACTTAAACGTTTGTTAAGGATACGTTAGTCTAATTTTAGACTAAGATCTACTCAACGGGGTTTTGGGATCATTTAGATCCAACGAAAGAGTATTTGGACTCTATCGTTTTAGTTTAGGAACATTGCGATCCACCGGGTTTAAGGACATTATAGTCCATGGAGTTTAGAGACATCATAGTCTGTAAAGTTTAAAGACATCCTAGTCTATGAGTTTAAGGGCCTCACAGTCCATAAAGTTTAAGGACATCATAGTCCATGAGTTTAAGGACCTCATAGTCCATGGGATTCTGGTTTAACCAGTTTGGGGATGCATCAATAGTTAATGGTTATTGGGACCCTCCATCTCTCTGAAGACGTTGAAGGATTACAACGACATGTATCAGCGGTATGAAGAGATGTACTCTTGAACCAATGTCCCGATTTTGGGCAGTAGGATGAACATCGGTTTAGATGTCATCTGTTGGGAGCTTATTAGCTGTCTTGAGATCGGCTTTGGAAACCCTGAGCATGAAGAGCTCAATTGATGGTCCTTGGAACATTTAGTCTGATTCTGGCTAATGTTATCCCTTCATAGTGTTCAACACTAACATGTTATTCAGCGCTTACATACTCCCACGTGATACTTTGAGACAGTGTTAAACACTGGAATTTGAGAATGCCCACGTGTCGCACGTGATGCATATAAGTGTTAAACACTTTAGCCCTGCGGCCGTCAAGTGTAAGCACGTGAGGCGCTAGCGCTGCTTTTTTGGGTTTATTCTTTTGTTCTCCTCTGAGTGCTAAGCGCTATTTGGGTCACGTGAGATCATGTGAGGCAACCTAAAAATAAGAACTGCCTCCGATATTTTCCCTTTTTCTTATTTTGTAAGTGTCAAGCATTACCATGGGGTCACGTGTGATCATGTGAGCCAATCTGAATTCTTCCCTTTTGTTCATCAAAGGCGCTCACGTGGGAGCACGTGCTTGGCTATTATTATGTTGGGTGCCAATCCTTTTACGTGCAAGGAGATCCTGAGTTTCGAGACTTTCAAGCCCATTGTTTTATGAGAGTTGGATTCTTAAGACTTAGTTTTTTTTCCTTAGGTTTGGGATCTGTATGACAGAATCTCCCCGATGAGAATTAAATTCTCAACTTGTGAGGAGATCTGTTTCTGCAGATCTTTTACCATAAGGGAGAGCTAAGTTCTCATATGAAGGATTAAACCCTCGTTTCATCCTAGGAATTAAATTCCTGTATACTTTTTGAGAGAATTAAATACTCTGAACTTATATCTCCCTCTAGGTTTTGGATCTGCATGGCAAAATCTCCCCGATGAGAATTAAATTCTCAACTTGTGGGGAGATCTGCTTCTGCAGATCTTAAACAGAGGAAGAACTAAGTTCTTTTTGGAAGAGTTAAACTCTTATGGAAGTGAAAAAGAGATGAGATATTCTCTGTATTTTGTTCCTTCTCTTATCTAGAGTTTCTTTTTCTCTTTTTTCTCTCTGGAGAATTAAATTCTCTTTTCTTTTAAGCTTACGAAGGGTTTCTCTCTTTTTTTTCTCTTCTCTTTTTTCTGTCTCTCCTCCTTCTTCTTTTTTTTACCTTGGTTCTGCTCTTATTTATAGAGGAAAGAAAAGAATCAATTTGTTTTAGAAAATCTCTCACTGAGAGATTTTGATTGATTTTCTAATCAACCAACATGATCTTCTTGATCACTTGGTGAACTTTATTCACCACTGGATTTTTAATCCAAGGACTTCTGTTTTACAGAAGATATTTCTTTTGTTGTTCTTAACAAATTTAGAAAGATATTTCCTTGCACAGAATTTTTCTGTAGATTGATGACTTTTAATCACCATTGGATCTTTAATCCAACGGCGTTCTATCTTACAGAGCGTAATCTTTCTTGTTTAGAAAGATCCAAGGAAGTATTTTCCAAATAAGACTTTTAATCCCTTTTAATTAGAATTTATTTTTTATCAGTCCAGAAGGCATTGGAGTCTATCACGTGTAGCACGTGACCCTATCAAATTAAGCCGACCCAAGGGTGTCACGTGTTATCGTGTGAGTTTCATTTTGTTCCACTTGTTTGCTTTATTCAGGCACCTGTATACTTTGCTTATAGAGGTCACGTGTTTGCACGTGAAGTTCAATTTTGGCTCAGTTTTGTTAAGCGAAGCGCCTATCACGTATGGGCACGTGATACTTCACTTGGGGACTTTCTCCGTTGCCTGTTCATTTATTTATTTATTTTCCGTAAGGGAACAAACTCCTCCCAATATGGAGTTGCTCATGTAAGACCAAATCAAAATATTATGAATTTTTCAACTTCCTAAACTTCATCTAAATCAAATTCTTGTCTAAATGGCAGGCGAGACGGACGGGAGAAATGCCCAATCGTGTGGATCTTTGCGGTACAAGGTTTTCACGTGACTCCAGCCGCCCTAGCACATAGGAGGCGACTGAGCATTATGTAAGTATGTTCATGATTTCTTGTAGTTATTTAAATTACTTAATTTCTTTTTCAATAGTTAACTTAATTTGGTTCATACTGTAATTTCTTGCAGCAACGGATGAACAGCGAGATTGAGCAGCGGGCGGTTGCGTTTGTTCTGGATCTCGGCCGAGATCCTACAGACGTAGAGATTCATGCCATCAACGAGGACGTCATCTAGCGGCATAACTCGGACCGGCATGGGAGAGTTCACATGAGCGGCCAAGGCATTTCGCCTACGATATATTACGTCCATCAAGGTCCGGAGTTGCTTCCTCCTTGCGTACGTCAAGGGATATTCATTCAGGAGCCTACGCCCCCAGCGGCACCCGCTCCCCATGCAGCCCCAGCTCCCTCTCCGTCCACTCCGATACACCATCCAGACGGCTCTCTTCATACTCCCGTGGGTGATTGAACATGCTAATTCTCGTCTCCTTCTACATCTAAACCCGTGTCGGCTTTGGGTTCACAGAGGAGTTTGACCAGAGCAGAAGCCCTCACCGATATTGAGGCAAGGAAACTCATGATCCGAAGGCTAATGCTTCAAGGAAGGGAAATACTGGATGTAAGTTTAATTGATAATCCTTCTTTTAAATACAAATTTCATATAGTTATCGTGAATAGCATATCTAATACTTGTCTATTGATAACACTGTAAGAGCTGCTCGATTTCACTCACCATCCTCTGGCCCCTGATTATTACGTTTTCGCATATTCTATGAAGTTTTATTTACCGCAATCAAGACGGTGTCACATGAAGCTAGTCATGATGAGTACGGGTCATCCAAGGAGAGAATATATGTTTTTCATCTTGTTTTAACAAGTTAACTTCAAAAGTCCGAGAGTTTTCTATCCTAAGTGTTTTGTTTAAGTTAAACAACGACTTGTTAGGGTTAGGGTTAGGTTATTTTGAGTTAGGATAATACTTCTTCTTTTTGTGCCTCACTTGATGTTGATGCTAAGGTAATCGGCAACAACATAGATTATGGCTCTTAAGTAGGGTATTTACGATTGTACGCTAAATCTCTACTTATTGACCATTGACCTTCTGTTCTTGGCTCTTAGACATAGCCTCTGGCCAAACAAACATAACCGGTCTCAATTAGGAATCACCACTATCATGTAGGATATGGTGCATAAAGAAGCGGATTGCGAGTTTTTGGTCAGAGTTCAATCCACAAGGTGTTGGGCAAAGGAAAGAGTAATGAACTTCTCCATATCTCAAACTAACCCTCTCCTACCCTAACAAGTTAGGGTATTACTCACACATCATTTCAAAAATAAAAAGAAAACAAAAAAGAGAAGAAAATATCAAGAACATTGCAAAAAAAAGTAAGTACAAGAACAAAAGTAACCAAGTAAATCCTTTGTTGTATTTTGAAGTCACAAATCAAGCAAATGAATCCAATAATCTCAATCTAAACTTGCAAGTTCAATGAAGAGGTAGAAAGATGAGAAAGAAGCAAAGAATTCAAAATCTAAGTTCAAAGATCACCAAACACATAACCATGAAGCTTGAAATGAAAACTTGTATTGAAATGGAAAATGAGATGCAAACTAATGAGTTCAAGTACCTAAAACTTAAACTTGTAAATTCAATGAAAAAGTTACAAGATCAAGAGAAAGGGCAAGAACTCAGGATTACATAAAATGAAACTTGACATGAAATTGGCAAAATGTAAACTAAATGTACATATGTATATCCCTTGGCTTTAATCCTCATCTGCTATTTATAAAACTCTCTTCAGGTAAAAAGAATGAAACAAGCGGGCTATCATGACAGAGTAGAGTGCATGGAAAGAGCTCGAGGCATCTGGCAAGGCTAGGTCGACCAGGTCGGCTCTTAGGGAAGTTTGGTCGGCCCCGCAGTAGAGTTGGGCCCCCATCTTTCTTCTGTGCTTCTCTGGCTTCCCAACTTGATTACTGGAATTTTCTTTTCTTTTAATTCAATCTGGGTTGCATTCTAAAGTTAAAGATTCACATGATCAAAGACTTTATCAACTCAAAAAAGTAATTCTCACATCATAACTTTTCCCACCAAGATTTGATTTGCACCAATGATGTATAATGTGCCCACTTGTGCTCCTTTGGCTGCCTAAACAATTGTGTTACACACTTGATTCACACTTGCATCATGTGGGACCAAATTGGTTTTAATGTTGTACACAACTTCATTTTGTTGCAAAACTCTTTAGAATTTGATCGTTTTTTCGTCCCGTTGCAGTTTTGGCTTGATTATGTTGTAACCATGCATGTTGTGCGTGTTTTCATGATATTACCCTATATACCTGTAACCTGTACTTAATGAGCATACACAGATTAAAAACACAAGTTTATTCACAAAATGATACATAATGAGCGGTATTAAAATGCAATTAATCATGCCTAACAAATACCCCCAAACTTATCTTTTGCTCGTCCCGAGCAAAACCGTTTTATTTTCAAAATCCTAACTTCACTTTCGCAGGGAACGCGATTGCACTGATCATGTGCAACAAACCGTTGAACCTCTAGATGTCCCTCGCAGAAGGAGTTTTGTCTCCTGAGGGTTTTCAGCGGATTACACCCAAAAAATCCCGCCAAACTAGTTTCATGAATTCACAAACAATTCTAATCCTAAAATTCAGTATCCAAACTAGAAATTCTATCACCCAAACTCAGAAACGTCCACCCCTATTTTTCACACCTCACTTCTAATTTAACTTAAAATCCTATACGTATTTACGTGATCGTGTAAATAGCGTCGTTACATTTAAAAAACTTCGATTAGAGTTTTCATGCCACAAATATAGACCGGACAAAACTTCAGAAGGATCACGCGAGTTTGTAAAGACTTAAGATTTTCTCAAGTTTCATTCACTAGCCAAGCCTCAAATCCAGAATATCTATCATTTTTAACAGAAAACTAAGGCTTATTCTTCGTTCCACCTATCACCTTTTTTTGTATTAAAAACACCCCCGTGCTCGTGTGCAATAGTCTTTTGGTCTTGTAAAAATTCGTCCGAGCCAAAATTATTCTCTCACTTGAACCGTGAGGGCTTTTAACTTAGAGAGAACACTTACTTGACTTCTTTTATAACGAGCTTTCTAGGTTTCTTAGCGGGCTTTGGGCCAATGCATCGAAACCAGATGGTTTTAAGGTATTAGGTGTATAAACACCCTATCGGACTTAATTACCCAAGTCACCTAGATCTTAAAACAAAAAACTCATTTTTATGCGTGAAATATTGTCAGAACGGAGACATGGCCATGTTTTTCCTTTCCAAGATTAAAGACGTGTTTGTGTGGATCATGTGTGTAATCACTCAAGGATCAAGTATCTTATTTTTCAGACTTAGCCTCCATTAAAACTTTCAATAATACCCTTTCATATCAGCCTCTATTAAAACTTTCAATAATACCCTTTCATATCCACTTCACTTTATAAACTATTCTTGATATTACTTATTTCAGAACAAACATGTTTGATCCTAAAGAAGTTTATCAATTTTATAAAGTTTTAAGACATTTCAAACTTGTCTTCTAATTCTCAAAACTCACGACATGTATAGTATGATGCAAAGACATATATTAGTTATGGTTAAACTCAAAGGAGAATTATCTTTCGGGTTTTCAATTTCTAAAAAAAGGATTTAGTTGTTTCTATCTTATCAAACTAAACCGTCAGTATTTCGAATCTAAGCTTCCCACTGGCTAACTTGACGACAAAGTTTTTCTGTTTTGAAATTTTTTCAATTTTTATGGGTTATCTAATATATATGTAAATGCGGAATTTACACATGAATGCAATACAGAAAGTAAACATGCATGCAAGGATAGATGAACTCACCGAATATACCCCCAAACATAAACTTGACAGTGTTCTCAGTATCATGCCACAAAAAGGCTAAAATGGTTGAGAGTATCAAAAATTTATCGGTGAGTGAGTACCACTTTTTTTAAGGGAATTTCACCAGACAAGAAATTTCCCAAAGAAGAAAATGAACATTCACCAAAAAAGAATGAATATTTACAAGAAATCAATATATACATACCCCCACACTTATTTGAAACAATGTTTCTACTATTTATGGCTGGAAAAGTAAAGTGTGAAGGATAGATGGAGGAACATTACTCGTGATAAACCGGTTCTTGAAGAAACAAGATCTCCTCCGATGGTTCTGCGGAAAAGAACGGTTTTAATCTGTGTCCATTCACTTTGCATAGTGAACCGTCCTTTGGATTCTCTAAATCCACCGCACCGTGCGGGTAGACACACCACACTTGAAATGGTCCCGTCCAGCGAGATCGCAACTTGCCCGGATGAAAATGCAGTCTAGTATCGTACAGAAGGACATGTTGTTCAGGTGTGAACATTTTGCGCACAAGGTGTTTATCGTGAAACACCTTCGTCCTATTCTTTACGAAAACCGTATTATCATATGCTTCATCCCGAAGCTCTTTTAATTCGTTCAGTTGCAGCTTCCGAAAGCTGCCCGCTTAGTCAAGGTCAAAGTTCAGTTTCTTGATCGCCTACATCGCTCGATACTCAATCCCGACAGGAAGATGACAAGCTTTACCAAATACAAGAAGATATGGAGACATACTAATGTCGGTCTTATAAGCCATTCGAAATTCCTAAAGAACATCACTTAATTTAGAAGACCAATCTTTACAGTTCTTGGAAACTATGTTTTCCAATATCTGCTTGATTTACCTATTCGAAACCTCAGCTTGTCCGTCTATTTGGGGGTGATAGGACATTGACAGTTTGTGGTTGATTACGTACTTCCGCATCAAGACCTCAAAAGACCGATTATAGAAGTGTGTCCCGTTATCGCTTATGATCGCGTGAGGGTGCCCAAACCGAGAAAAGATGTTTTCTTTGAGAAATTTAACGACAACCTTGTTATCGTTAGTTCAGCTTGGGACGGCCTCAACCCATTTCGAGACGTAATCAACAGCTAGCAGAATATATAGGTTCCTAAAGGAGTTAGGGAACATGCCCATGAAATCTATACCCCACACATCGAAAATCTCAACAACCAAAATTGATTGGAGCGGTATCTGATTTCTCCCGAAAATTCGGCCTAAGTGTTGGCATCGGGAACATGTCTTGCAATATTCATGTGCATCCTTGAATAGCGTCGGTCAGTAAAAGCCGCATTGCAAGACCTTTTCAACAGTTTTCTTAAGGCCGAAATGAGAGCCATACGCTTGATCCTGGCAGAAAGATAGAAAACTCTAAAACTCGTTGTTGGCTACACACCGATGAATGATTTGATCAGGCCAATATTTGAACAAAAAAGGTTCGTCCCAGTAAAAGTGTTTTACTTGAAGAAAAAATCGATGTTTGTCCTGACTTGACCATTCGTTGGGTGCAAGTCCAGTTGCAAGGTAGTTCACAATAACTGCGAACCATAGTTCACATGATATTGTCAAGAGATGTTCATCGGGAAACGTTTCGTTGATTGGCACAAAAAGCGTTGGCACAGAAGGGAGTCAAGAAAGATAATCGGCTACTACATTTTCATATCCACTCTTATCTTTGATTACAAGATCTAATTCTTAGAGCAAGAGGATCCAACGTATTAACTAAGATTTAGCATCTTTTTTAGCAAAAAAGTGCCTCAGAGCATCAGTGTAACAAACGACTGGGGAGCCGATGAGGTACAACCTGAATTTTTTTAGAGCAAATACAACAGCTAAGAACTCTTTTTCAGTTGCTATATAATTCAATTGAGCATCATTCAGGGTTCGACTCACATAGTAAATTATGTGTAGCTTCTTGTCGATATGCTGTTCTAAGACCGCACCGATGTCAAATTTGGAAGCATCACATATAATTTCAAACGGATGATTCCAGTAAGGGGATGACATAATGGTTGCATTTGTGAGGGAGCATTTCAGAGATTCAAAAACGGCCAAACATTCTGAGTTGAAATGAAATATGGCATCCTTGGCCAAAAGAAAAGTCAAGGGTCTTGCAATTTTGCTAAAGTCCTTGATAAACCGTATGCAGAAACCGACATGACCAAGGAAAGAACGGATGTGTCACGCCCAGCTTCCCGGTATACGGGCAGAGGACGCGACGAGGCCGCTACGTATTTACTCAGAAGTAAACACGCTAAGCGTATCTAAGCAATATAAAATAAAATGTACACAAGAGACAAGATGTAAATAAACAGCAACTTTATTTATTAAACATTCTTTTTACAATACAACTGAAATGGAAATATACGGAATGAAAGTAATGCCTAAACAATGGCATAATAGAAATGAAAATGAAATGTAATATACAAGTGAATCTAAAACTCTGGGTCTTCAGTAAACTGATCCAAGTTTTCGCTGCTTCCAGTGAGTCCGAATCACCTGACGACATTCCGAAGAAGAAAGAGAATGTCGTCTGCAAACAAATCGCTCGGTAAGTCCCGTAGATAGATAAGAATAGAATAGATAGAATAGAGTATAGCTGTTTATTGTTGTTATTTAGTGTTAACGCTGTTGTTTATAGCTTGGTACAGAAGAAGCCAGTGTATACAAGAGGAGTCTCACTATACCAGAGACTACGATATATGGAGTACAAGGAACCGTTCAGCCACGGTACAACGGCAATGGAGATTCGGGTTAGGTGTCTTATGGTTGCAGTCTCGTGCCACTTCTAACACCTTCCGTACCAATCTACCCCTTATAAACCTTGCGATGTCTTGATTTGTATTGATTGTATTGTATTGTCTTGTATTGTAAATTGTATCGATGGATGACTTGCCAAAACCATGATATCAGTAATGGAATGGATATAATGGATGATCATGTAAATGGAGTATATTCATGGTTCGGTTCGGTCAATACAGATTGATATAGATTGAGTAGCTGGATTCATATTGAATCAAGTTGTATTGTAGTTTGTACTTGAATCACATTCAAGTCAGATTGATTAGATTGAGACTCGGTCTGAGTCAGACAATTAGAAAAAAAATTGAAGTCCTGAATTATGTTTTGGTGCTATCGGTAACTGCTGCACATGGACGGCAGGATTTGTGTCTTTTTCAAAGAAAATTATCTTGTTGATAACACCGTTTGTTAAGTTGTCTACCTTAAATAGGCAAGCACCCATATCTCCGGCTCTCTGAGGCTCAAGAGACTAGTCCCGCTTAAACCTATGTTTACTAGGGTCCTTATTGTAATTTAGTATAACTTGAGGGTTTTATGTAAAATAATTTTGGTATAATTTCAAAATACACCTTAAGCATTTACTTATCGTCTTTAGGGTTTTCATTGATGTATATTTTATAAATATGACATTTATAGTGAATAAAACCTAATTTCATAATATATGGTATTTATTTGTAATATGAATATTGTTTTGAATTTTCATGGTAGTTTCATGTAATATTGGAATTCTTTTCTTAAATTTTGGAAACATGGAATATTATATATATTTAAAATAAGTATTTTGGTAATAATTATATATATATATAGTGAAAATAATTTTATTTATTTTCTTGTAAAAATCTCATTTTCTAAAGAAAAATGTATAAAATTAAATCGAGACCGAATGCTCCTTGCGGAGGTCTGAATCTCTACTAAGCCCGAGAATGTGCGATAATCCGCACCATCTCGAATGGGGTTCCCCAAAATGGGTTGTAGAGACGCAATTGCATGGGAATGTTTTAATACATCTTTTAAAGAAAACGGTTTTATAAGTTAAAGGGATTTATTTGCAAAGTCGTATTTCCCGTATTCTATTATCCCAAGATTCATCGTGCTATGATAGGGATATGTGTATTGTGATGAGGTAGGTCATTACCTCATGAGTTTTCTAAAGATAATACGGTTAAATGGTATAAACATGTTGATATGAAACATAAAGGTATTTTAATGTAAAATTGAAATACAACATGCTATGGTTATCATTTTGATGTCAAATTTGTTCTATTGTCTTTGTAAATGATTACTAAACAATATATCAAAAGTTGTAGGTTTGTTATTAAGAAAAGTTGTATTTTTAAAAGAAAAGAGAATCGGAAGCCGGATAACTCCACTTCCGACACGTTTTAAGAATGAAGGCTTTGGGAATAGTAAAAGAGAGAGAGAAAGGGGACTTACTGGCTTTGATGAGGGGGGAAAGGTAGGAGGAGGTCTAGGATTCGTCGGTGTTTCGTTGCCGGAAACTCCTCATATCGTCGCCGGAACTTCGTCAGAGTTTCGCCCTTTGTTAACTCCACTTGCACACTATGGGAACTTGGAATTTTCTTGAGAGTTTTGGCAGGGGAATTGTGAGTGAGGAGGTGTGAAATGAGGATGGTATTTATAGGGAAAATTAGGGTTTAGGGTGTTTAAAGAATGCGTTGAAATATGCATTAAAATTGAAATTAAATGGCATTTTATTGCTCTCTGGAAATATTCAGAGTAAACAAACAATGTGGGGTTAGTAGGATAGCTGAAGAGGTGTAGGGGGTGAAGTTTGGAAGCATTTAGGACGGTTTGACCCGACCTCGCCGGATTTTTTTGAGTGTGTCGCCGGTCCAATGCCGACGGTCTGGGTTGGTGTGGGGGTATTGGGTCGGGGTCGTTTGGTATTCTACAGTGCACGTGTTTGATTATCTTGTGTCTCTTCAGTTTACGTGTAGTGCACGTGTAGTCTTTTGGGCTTCTAAAAAGATTAAAAGAATTTAAAATAAAAAGATATTGTGGCTGATGGGATTTGAACTCTGGTGCTTTGTAACAGCAGTGCAAGGCTTTACCAGTGAGCTACAAGCTCTTTCTTACTGTTCTAAATCAAAACAAATACTTATAACTTTCACAAAAATTGTAAATATCCCAATTGTACATTAATTTTAAATGAATTTTATGTACACTAAAATTGGAGTTGTTATAGCATGTCTTTGATGCATTTGGGAGAAGTCAGGTTAGAAATGACGTCGATGTTTTCCTTATCAACCTTTATGCCACTTTGTGAGATGATGTGTCCTAAGACGATTCCTTCACGAACCATGAAGTGGCATTTCTCGCAGTTCAGAGTTAGATTCTTTTCCTTACATCGGGTAAGGAAAGCGTCAAGATGTTGCAAGCACTCGTCGAAAGAGTCTCCAAAAATGGAGAAATCGTCCATGAAGATTTCCAAAAAATCCTCGACCATGTCAGAGAATATCCCCATTATACACCGCTGAAATGTAGCGGGAGTATTACATAACCCAAAAGACATGCGGCGGTATGCGAACATGCTGAATGGACAAGTGAAAGTGGTTTTGTCCTAGTCTTTTTCGGAGATGGGAACCTGGTTGTAACTTGAGTAACCGTCCAAAAAACAGTAATACTCATTCCTAGCTAACCGTTCAAGCATTTAGTCAATAAAAGGAAGCGGGAAGTGATCCTTCTGCGTCGCAGCATTGAGTTTTCGGTAATCAATGCACACTCGCCATCCGGTTTCGGTGCGAGTCAGAATTAACTCGTTCGTCTCATTAGTGATGACCGTTATGCCCGATTTCTTAGGAACAACATGTATAAGACTTACTTATTGACTGTCGGATATTGGGTAAATCATACCGCTATCCAAACATTTGACAATTTCTTTCTTCACTATCTCTTTCATGACAGGATTTAACCGTCTTTGTGGATCCCTATCTGGCTTGGCATCTGTCACGCCCCGCTTCCCAGTAGAAGAAAACGATGACGTGGTAAGCCCGCGGCATATTTATCCAAAGAAGGCCATTTCCTAAATAAATATACTAAGTTTATTGGAACAATATTATACAATATAAGAATAAATGGAGACTGTAAAATTTTTCAACAAATATCTTTATTTACATTTAACTTTCAATATTTACAAATACATGAGTTTATGCTGGAATGTAAATACAATAGGAAAAATGCTTAAATAAGTGGCATATATAAACTGAATGAAAATGAAGCTGAGCTAGCCCTGAGTAGCGATTTGGTTGTAATCCTCCTCTGTGGCTTCAACTTCCTCCATTTCGACCGTATCTGATGAACATTCCAAGAGAAGAAAAGTGGGTGAAATACCCATCAGCGAACTAGCGCTCGGTAAGTCCCAAAGACAGGTAAGAGTAAAGAAAATAACAAGTGTAGAATATATATGATGAGTAAGAGTACATGTTCATGGGTAAGTATATCTATAGGTCTTTATATGGTCATTATGTTAACGTTAAGTTCCAAGTGTGAATGTCAATGCAGCCGTAGAAGTATTCACGAACTTAAGAGTAGGGCCCTAGGAGTAAGGAAACACGGGCCCATTTCATATGTTAGCATCGATGCTCTAGGCTGTGGATGAGTCAACCCGACTGATATTCGAGTAATATAAAAAAGTGGTTAATACGGGACTCCTGAAACTCCGTTGGATTCACACAAGAAACTATCCAAAGCACCCCGTGTATAATATACATATAACTGGTTAATATACTTAATTGGTTTGATTGATTGATTAACATGTCTTGATCGAAACCATAAATTACAAAAGGTGTAGAATGTATTTGAGTGAGACGAGTAATATGCGAGTCATGACAATTACAATCTTGGTTCGAGTCAAATTGGTTCGAGTAATTTGGGTTCGAGTTCATAGTTGAGTTTTGATTCGAGTTAGGTTAGGGTTCAAGTTTGTGTTCGAGATTGGATTCGGGTTCAAGTTTGTGTTCGAGATTGGATTCAAGTTCATGTCTTTTCATGTGAATTGATGTAAATTGTTAAAAGTCTTATGTTCAGGAGATATCGGCAACTGCTGCACATGGACGGCAGGATTTGTGTTTTTTTCAAAGACAATTCCGATCTGATAACTCCGTTAAGTTGTCTAATCTGAATAGGCAAGCACTCACTTTCTCCAGCTTCCTGGGGCTCAAGAGAATTAATCCCGCTTAAACCTATATTAATCTAGAGTCCTTAAAATATTGTTTTGCATATCTCGAGGGGGTTTTATGAAAAATACTTTAATATAGTTTAAAAATAAACCTCGAGAGTGATTTATAATATTTAGGGTTTTCATGAACATGTATTTTAATTGTTGTGGTGTTTTGGTGATAAAACTTAGCTTTTTGAAAGTTTGTGGTATTTTTATGAAAACTACTAATTTTGGAAACTTGATGGTATTTTATTAGCAATTTTAATCTTTATTTTTAAAAAATATAGTTTCTTAATTTTTTTTATTGAAAATACGGATTTATGATTTTTATATAATTTTTCAAAAATTAGTTTTGTTTAGAAAAGTCGCGTTTCTTAAAAACAGTATTTTTATTTCTTTCGAGACCGAACACTCGTGAGGAGTTCTGCATCTCGCTCTACCGTCCCAAAGATGTGCAATAATCCACACCATCCATTAGCGGGTCTCCTAACGAGGGTTGTAGAGGCGTAATTGCCAACGATTTCGAAATACCGATTTAAAAAAAACGTTTTGAAACAGTGTAGTACTTTAATGAAAAAGTTCTTTTACTTTGAATTATCCATATACTTAGAATACCATGCTATGAAACCATAGGGTGCGTGTGGGGTTGCTCATTACCCCGTAAAGGTTCTAGGGTTTAGGAAAAGAGGTTACACTAAAGTTCATAATATTTTAATGAAAAAGTTCATCATATGTTGGTTTCATATGAAAATTTTGTTAAATCTAAAAACTAAATTATGTGAATAAGGTTAGGATTAGTGTAGCATGTTAGTTTGATCTCGTTTGCTTATCACATGACTTACAATTGTTAAAAAGAAAACTATATCGGAGATAACTCCTCTTTTGTCGGTTTGTTTTAAAAAAACGAATTGAGATGAAAGAAAAGGAGAGAAGAGAGACTTACGGTTTTTAGAAGGTTAAGAAGAGATTGAAGAAGTTTTCGGAGGTTGTGGTTTCGTCGGAGATACTCCGGTCGTCGAGTTTGGCTCGCTACTCCACTTGAGCGGCTTAACTCCACTTGGCACTTAGAGAGTTTGAGAGAATATTTGCTAGAATTTCATAATGGGGGAGAGCTATGGCATGGGGTGGTATTTATAGTGAAGAATTAGGATTTAGGAATTAAAATTTTGGATTAAAATGTATTAAAAAGGTGTTAAATGATGAATTGAAAGATTTCTGTTTTATTGCAGGAAAATCAAACAGTGCAGGAGAGTTAAGGGGAGTCGAAGGAGTGTGTGTGAAAAACACGGAGCCAATTGGCCTCATCTTGACCGTCGGCGCCGGCCGAATGGGGGGAACGGGCCGTCGGATCTTAAGGCATTGCCTCGAGATTCATGCCACATAGGTATTTGGGTGTGTACACCTCAGTGCACCTGTTTGATTTTTCTGAAACTTTTCATTTCCCCGTATATTGCACGTGCAAGTTTTGGGCTTCCAAAAATTAAAATGAAAAATCTGAAAAATATAATTGTGTCTGATAGGAATTGTGTAACATCCTAATTCATTTATACCAGTTTTATTTTGGGTGTTCCTTTATTTATGGCATTTTCTTGATTTATTGTGTTTTGAGTGCGAATAGTGTAATTGGTATCCGTATTTGCATCCGACCCGACCCGCATACTGGAAACCCATCTTGATTCCTGTTTTGGATCCATCCCGGCTTGTTATAAGGATCCATGCATTTTCATGTTGTATACCCTGTTCATCTGTATTATATCTGGCATCTGCATTTTTCTAATATAACATATAAAGTCTAATAAAATATTTTAAAAATATCTAGCATGGCCTGCATCATACCCCTAACCCTGTTGTAGCATCCGTACATCGTGTTCTCGTCCCGTTCAATAAAACAGACTCGTTTGGATAGTTACGGGCACGCTACATGCATCCGTTCTTTGGGGTATGCATTTTCGTTACCTGGATATCCTATTTTGGTTTTGGTTGATACGTATATTATCCGCATTTTCAAACAGTAATTTTAGACCCGACTCGGGCATGTTTTGGACTATTTTTTGTATTAGCCAAAATCTCAAATATAATCAATATTATATTCTTTACTATTTCAACTGTTACTGTTTATATATATAAGATTTTATATTTTTTATAAAACAAAAAAAATATTTTATAAATTAAATCTTAACTACACCTCAGATTCTCTCTCTCCCTCTCTACATATGTATATATAATAATCATAAATTTTTTTCCTATTAATTTAACCCCCACGTCTTCCCCTATACGCCCACAGTATTTCCCACCTTCATCTTCTTTCTTTTCCCGCCTCACGCGAACGCGAGAACCCATGCCCGCGCCCCTCGTCGCCGTCACCCCTCGTCGCTACACCCTCGACGTCGACCTCCTCCTCTCATCTCCTCAACCACCTCCCCCTCCTCCACTCCTCCTCCTGCACACCCACCACGACGACCCGAACCCATCAACCCGACGCCGCCTTGCCTCGTCGCCGTCATCACCACCGCCTATCTCACCCTCGCCGATGCCCTCGCCGTCAACTTCCTCTCCTCTACCTCTCTCTGCTCCCTTGTAGTCCCAACAGGGAGAACCCCGACCCAAGCGAACCCCTGCACCCTGTTCATATCAGATTGTTGCATTTTTATACCGCCCATTCTTGATCACAATGCATATAGGTAGGTACTTTTGATCCTTGTTTGCTGAATAATTGCAGGTTACAGGTTCTCAGCTCTTTACAGTGAAATTCATTGAAAAGTCGCAACAAATGCAGGACTACGGCCAACAACAGATAAATACGGGTTTCCGCGCACTATCCGTATGATGCCGCCTACCAATTCAAGAGAGAAAATGGAAAATCGTTGGTCACTTCAATACACAAAGCACAAGGGCAGCACAAGATCCAAGACTTCAACGCGGAGCTCAAGGCAAAAGTCCACATCATTTTTGCACTGTTGAAAATCTGAAAGGAAGTTGAAGAGACTCTGAGAAACCAAGTGGATAAATCAGAAGATAAAAGCAACTTGGAGAAACCATGAAAAGATGACCCCACAATTCCACCAAATGGCCGCAGAACCGCGGTCAAACAGGCACTTCTGCCGCGGTTCCGTGGCCGCGTATGCACATTGTCGGTGGCAGTGTTGGTGCGTTGACTCAGCTCTTTTGGGGTAGTTCTGTAAATTCGTGATTGGATCAGAATGTAAACCTAGGGTTTTCTTATCTATAAATAGGAGAGCTCAAAGCCAAATTAGGGTGCCTCTTTTTATTAGATCTAGGATTTAAATTCTATTAAAAATTGTAGTGAGTTTTGAGAGGTTATCAATAAAAAAGAGTTCTTTTATTTATCTTGCATGCCTATTTATTTTCTGCAATTTATTATCGCTTTTTATTATTTGCTAATCTAGTCATAATATTTAATTGTGCTTTTCTTTTGTTTTTTTCTTTTCTATTTTTCTTTATCATTAAACAACAATGATGCTTGAGTAAGATCCTTGCCTAGATGAGGTCTCAAATAGCTAGTTGTAAATTCCTCTTAACCTAAATTCTTTCTACCTTCCCTCTTGTTTTATTTTTATCTTTTTAATGGGTGAGTAATTTCTTACTTGTTAGGGCAGGAGAAGGAAGGTTTGAGAGAAAGAAATCTCTCTCACTCCTTTCTTTGCCCAACACCTTAATTCAGACTCCCTTTAATTGAACCACAATCCACTCACTACAGCACCCTATCCTACATGATAGCGATGATTCCCTAATTAGACCGGTTGTGGTTGAATTAATTGGAGGTTAGGGCTAAGAGACAAGAACGGAAGGATAGGGACCAAAAGGAAGAAACTATGCATGGAAAGCCTAGCTTATACTTGCAAGTTCCTTCCTAGTCGTGCTAATCCCCGTTGTTGCCGATTACCTTAACACCGATACTAAAAAGGGCATTGAAAGAGGTGAGATATTCTTAACTCGAACTAACCTAATCCTAACCCTAGCAAGTCCTTTATCATCTTTTATCTCGTTAGTAGATCTTAACACAAAACCCAAAATATTTGGATTTAACTCGTTAAAACATAAAGAAAAAGATTCCATCTCCCTGTGGATCGACCCGTACTCAACCGGCTAGCTACCAAGTGACACCGTCTTGATTGCGGTAATTAAAAAAATTAAGAATACGCAAAAACGTAAACAATCAAATGGCGTCGTTGCCGGGGAGAGGGTAGTTAAATTCTTTGTGTAATTTTGGGTTAATTAAAAAATATAAAAATATAAAAATTGAAAATATAAAAATTGAAAAAAAAAATCATCTTGTTATTTTTGATTAGTTTTTTGTGCAAGTGTGCAGGCTTGGAGCAAACTCTGTTTCAGATCTGGAGCAAACTTAGTGAACAAATCAAGATTCAGGGGATCTAAACAGGTAGAGGAAAACCAACTCAGCACAGAGACAAAATCTGAAGCAGTCAACCTTCTGTTAAGCCGCGGAACCGCGGAAAAAACAAGGGTTTGACCGCGGAACCGCGGTCAACGGGTGACGTCAACAACTAAAAAATCTCTGTGAGCATTTTTTTCTCCTCTCCTCTCCTCTGCACTCCACTGAAATATTTTTCCTGCAGCATTCTTTGCGTAAATTCTCTTCCCCTCTCCAATAAACTGATTTTTGTGCAGGATTCTTTGCACCGCAGCCAAAATAAAAATTTTGAAAGTTTTTAGATTTTTGGTTGTTACTGCTTTGCATAATTAATACGGAATTTAAGGGGCTGTAACACCAACTCAGATTGGGTGGGGACTTCATCACCCTTCCTAAGACCCCAAAAATCACTAAAAGTATACGCATCACCCTTGAGCTTAATTAAAAATATCTAGACTCGGCCAATTAAGGACTGTCGTGCTCAATAGGACAGAGGAAGGTTGTGGGTATTCAATCGTTTATCTAAACTTGACTTTGTGGTGCCTAAGCTAGACAAGTGAGAAAGGTAATTTAAAAGGCCCGCCTCACGGCGATTCATGAGCGGAACTCTCTTTTCTTCATTTGTGCTTACCTGGCCATAATTGGCAGTGAAGAGACGATTTGAGGGTTATCTCACAACTTATCACTTTGGAACAGTTAGGAGCAGTCTAGTGGACTTAGAAGACCCTAACTCTAGGTATTGTTTGTACATATTGTGATTATGATTGTGCTTGTAAAAAATCAGTCCCATAATTCCGTATTCTTTCAAAAACAAACAATTTCAAAACTCCAAAAACAAATTTTTTTTTTAAAAAAAATAATAATAATAATAAAAATTTAAAAAAAATTCCCCCTACCTTTTCACTCTTCTAACATGGGTACCCCACCTCGCAAAACTCTTGCCGAACTTTGGTACCCACAACCAGACATTTCTTTATACGGTTCTTATTTTGGTTGAACTTCGAACGATCCCTCCATGCCAAAAATCTCTTTGTAAGATCGAATAGACGCATCTAGGACAAACAATTGGACTCAGCAATCCACTTCTTATCAACCGTTTCAAACATTCACCCCTTCTCATGTTGATACCCTTTTTGAAAGTCCGGTTGTAACTCTGAAACCCTTGTTTATTGCTGAACGTATTGAATAATCTCGTAACCGATCTTTCACTCTTTTCAACACTTCCAGTTCTTAGGATCAACAATTCCATTCACCTTCTTATCCAAATGTTGATCCTACTCCTATCCAACCATTCAATTCATATCCATCCTACCCAACTGTTGCACCTTCCTAGACATTGCTTCTACACAGCCATTTAGGAGTTTCACATATCCAAACAACTTTGAATCTTTTACTGAAACTACTTCACAACCCATGTCTAGTCTGGAATAGTCATTGGAAGACTTTAGGGTAGCGTCATGCCAACAGATGATGGATTTGAATGCGTCCATGGCCGCCCTCATACAATCTAGTGACCCGGTAGCTAGTTTCCAACTAGCTCCAAATTTTCCAATGTATGATGAGGCAGTTGGACAGGTTGAGAATTTAAGTGGAGAAAGTGAGCTGTATACCCTTCTAAATTAAACCTACCCATTTCAACTTGAATCCCACAAATCCGGTTTTGAATGTCTATCAAGTGTTCCAAATGATTCACCAGTTGAAAATAGGATGTTTAATGAGTTGTGCGACTTTGTAGTGTTTGATTTACTCGATTGTGAAGGGACCCTGTCAAGTGAAACCAATCCCAACCCTTTTGATCTCTACACCTCCACTCTAGAACCTGAATTGATTGATATCCATGCTTTTGATGAGGTGTCTGAGAAATTTAATTTTCACTTGATCGAGGATATTGACGCTGGGAATATTTTGGATGATGAAACCACATATTTGGATGAGTTTCTCTCTCCAATTCATCATCCCGAGTCATTAACTGTTTCTCCCGAACTTCATATGCATCTGGATTTTGATGATAATTGCATGGATGAGATAACTTTTGAGAGGAATTTTGAGGATAGTATTGAGGATGAACCAGTTTTGTTTGATGAGTTGGATTTTCCAATTCATCATGTCCGTTCCACTGACTGTGTACACCCTCCTGAACTTTTAACTGTTACCCTTCCTAAATCACTCCCATTCATCCTTCCCATTGTTCCGACCGCACAAGAAACCGTATCTCTTTCATTTCTTATGTCTGGTTTCCCAAGTTCGACGTATCCACGTTTTCTCACGAATCTTGAGGGATTTGACCCCATTTCTCGATGGGTTGATAGATTAGCACAATCGCTTTTTACACATCGGTCATCACAATTTGTGCTAATTTATTCACTCAATTTACACCATCAAGTTCATACTGCACTTCTTTCACTCTTCCGTCATTCTTCTCCTAATATACCGAGACCGTATTCCACCTCTCTTTCCATACGATCTCGCGTATTCTCCATTTCTTTTCTCTCCGCATTCTTTCACTAACCAACACACTACAGAGATAGAATATTTGAATAGTTGGTGCTCACTTTTGGCATGTGTAAGGCCTTATATAGATTGATATTGTTCTCTTTTACCCCCCTAATCCTGAATTTTACCGCTTAAACAGTGGAAACACTGTTTCATATAAGTTTAGGGGTATGTATATACCATTATAAAATATTTAAAAAATAATAATTTTCAAATTTTCGGGAGGTATTTTTGTAAATATTCAGTTCTATTAAATAAATAAATAAATAATAATACAATTTTTCCTTTACAAAATAAATTCCTCTTTTAAAGGAGTCTTTTGTACAAATAACCAATAACCCCTATAAAAACACCCCGACCCCTCTGCATTTACAGAACCCTAAATCATCCCTCTCTAAAAACCCTAGCCGCCGCTCAAAGTTCTGCAGTGAGATCTTTCCAGGCCGCCGCGCAACCGCCGCCAAAGTGTTTCCATTGCCGCGCTTCCACCACCAATCTACTTCTTCTCCCTCTGAAATCTTCAGAGGAGGTTTGCATTTTCTGATCCTCTCTGTTAAAATTTTTACAAATATCTGCACTTCTCTGTAATGGCCCCTATCCTGCAATTTGAAAGGGATTTTTCCCAATTGTTCGCACACACGGTTTACGGTAGTTACTTCGGTGATGAGATCCAAAGGCGCGGATGGAACTTTCTCTTATTTAACCATCCGAACTCCTTCGCACTTCCGGACCTTGTCACCCGTTTTTATGAATATATGGACGAGGGTTGTCTTGCACAACACGGGTATATTAGATTACTGTGGGGGGATCGGGAAATTTTAATTGATAGGGACTTCATTCATAAATTCACATCAATACCACGACTCCCCATTCACGATCAACCCCTCCGATTTGAGGACTACCTACCCTTAATAGGAAATGATTGCTCTAGGGAGCCACGAAAAGGCATTCAGGCTCGAACGCTTTTTGCGAATGTTTTAACTGTGTGTCGTTGGGCACAAAATAATATTTTTGGAAGTTCGCACAACACAACTTTTTTCACACCATCCCTGCACATAGTGCACACACTAATGACTCGAAACCCTAGTTACGATATGTGCACAGTGCTGCTTCACTCAATTGGCGCTGGCAAGAGGGCTGCCAATTATCCATGCCCTATATTGGTGACACGACTGTGTCGTCATTTCCTCCCTGTTGAGGAATTTGAATTTTATATGCATGGTGGGATTCCCATTAGACCACTTCTTGAGGGTGTCTCCACGTCCTACACACGACTACATGATCTATGGTCGCACACTGAGCCGGCCGAGGACATGATGGCCAAGACCCCTAGCTCAAGCCCGACCGCTAGCGACGAAGAGCTTACCCCCGCTGCGCAAGCGCGCTTGATTAGACGAACCCATAGGAGGGTAGAAAGAGTGATAGGGATGCTGACTAATTTTGATCAGCGAATAACGAGCCTGGAACAGGGAATGAGCATCCTGCTGGTAAGAGAGGAACGTTCCCGATCAAGATCGAGGGGGCGGGAAGCTGATAGGGAGAAGCTGGGATTCACTGCTAAGCCTTAGGTGTTGCAAGACGAGGAATTACGCCTAAATGCGTAAGCACATTTTGTAATCGGTCGTTTAGGACCTCAAAAAGTATTAACGGTCGCATGAAGAATGTGTGAGCAATTTAATCTAGAATTCACCAACTAAAAAGTATTTTGGAAGATAGACAAGAGGATGATAGCTTGAATTGAATTTCCAAATGCAGGGGTGATAATTTCACACACGTAGGAGTATATGATTGGAGTTTGGAGGAGGGATAGGAATAAAAGATAGGGCTTATATCTTCAGTAGAGATGATAAAAATTCCTGAGTTAAGATTGCACCTTAGAAAGAAAACTCAGGAGATGCTGAAAGCTTTATAAACTGGTAAAATGTATATGATCTTAAGTTAAATGAAAAGGAAATGTGAAAAATATGGGTTGATGATTTCTAAGTTAAAGATAATAGAATTTCTTGCTAGAATACTGAATTGAAGAATTAAAGTCAACAGACAAATTGATTGGATTTTGTGGATAGTATTCGCTGAAAACCCTCGGGAGACAACACTCCTCCTACTAGGGACACCTAGAGGTTTAACGGCTTGTTGCACGAGCTCAGTGCAATCGCGTTCCCTGCGAAAGTGAGGTTAAGAATTTTTGAGAATAAAATTGGCTTTGCTCGGGACGAGCAAAAGATAAGTTTGGGGGTATTTGTTTATATCAGATTGTTGCATTTTTATACTGCCCATTCTTGATCACAATGCATATAGGTAGGTACTTTTGATTCTTATTTGCTGAATAATTGCAGGGTACAGGTTCTCAGCTCTTTACAGTGAAATTCATTGAAAAGTCGCAACAAATGCAGGACTACGGCCAACGACAGATAAATACGGGTTTCCGCGCACTATCCGTATGATGTCGCCTACCAGTTCAAGAGAAAAAATGGAAAATCGTTGGTCACTTCAATGTACAAAGCATAAGGGCAGCACAAGATCTAAGATTTCAACGCGGAGCTCAAGGCAAAAGTCCACATCATTTTTGCACTGTTGAAAATCTGAAAGGAAGTTGAAGAGACTCTGAGAAACCAAGTGGATAAATCAGAAGATAAAAGCAACTTGGAGAAGCCCTGAAAAGATGGCCCCACAATTCCACCAAATGGCCACGGAACCGCGGCCAAACAGGCACTTCTGCCGCGGTTCCGCGGCCGCGTATGCACATTGTCGGTGGCAGTGTCGGTGCATTGTCTCGGCTCTTTTAGGGTAGTTTTGTAAATTCGTGATTGGATCAGAATGTAAACCTAGGGTTTTCCTATCTATAAATAGGAGAGCTCAAAACCAAATTAAGGTGCCACTTTTTATTAGATCTAGGATTTAAATTCTATTAAAAATTGTAGTGAGTTTTGAGAGGTTATCAATAAAAAAAGAGTTCTTTTATTTATCTTGCATGCCTATTTATTTTCTGCAATTTATTATCGCTTTTTATTATTTGCTAATCTAGTCATAATATTTAATTGTGTTTTTCTTTTGTTTTTTACTTTTCTATTTTTCTTTATCATTAAACAACGATGATGCTTGAGTAAGATACTTGCCTAGATAAGGTCTTAAATAGCTAGTTGTAAATTCCTCTTAACCTAAATTCTTTCTACCTTCCCTCTTGTTTTATTTTTATCTTTTTAATGGGTGAGTAATTTCTCACTTGTTAGGACAGGAGAAGGAAGGTTTAAGAGAAGGAAATCTCTCTCACTCCTTTCTTTGCCCAACACCTTAATTCGGACTCTCTTTAATTGAACCACAATCCATTCACTACGGCACCCTATCCTACATGATAGCGGTGATTCCCTAGTTAGACCGGTTGTGGTTGAATTAATTAGAGATTAGAGCTAAGAGATAAGAACGGAAGGACAGGGACCAAAAGGAAGAAACTAAGCATGGAAAGCCTAGCTTATACTTGCAAGTTCCTTCCTAGTCGTGCTAATCCCCGTTGTTGCCGATTACCTTAACACCAATATTAAAAAGGACAATGAAAGAGGTGAGATATTCTTAACTCGAACTAACCTAATCCTAACCCTAGCAAGTCCTTTATCATCTTTTATCTCGTTAGTAGATCTTAACACAAAACCTAAAATATTTGGATTTAACTCGTTAAAACATAAAGAAAAAGATTCCATCTCCCTGTGAATCGACCCATACTCAACCGGCTAGCTACCAAACGACACCGTCTTGATTGCGGTAATAAAAAAAATTAAGAATACGTAAAAACATAAACAATCACACCCCAAGAATCCGGCCACTGCAAGCCCTTGCCTGCAACCCTCGCCTAAACCCTCGTCGCCGGAGCTCCGACCCCGTCGTCGCCTCTATGACCTCACCACCACCTTCTCCATCACTTCCTATCTCCTCCTCCACAAGATCCTGATCCCCTTCACTGCACAAAACCCCGATCCCCGACATCAAGAACCCTCACTGCCCTTTGCCGTAAAACCTCGCCGGAAAACCCACGACTCGTCGTCTCACCTCGCCTCGCCTCTGTCGCCAATCACCAACCCAAAACACCAGCCTTTTCTTCTACTTCTTCTTCTTCTTGTTCTTCTCTTCTTCTTGTTCTTGATTCCGTATTTTTTTCCGATGATCGCCGGAGCCGTGCCGTCGCCGATGATCCGGGGGACCCAGTGGACATTCCTAACCAGCATGGTCACATTCTTGCTTTGCCTGGTTCTATCCTGTCCCGTGTGCGCTTGTGTACATTGTGATGTTTACTCGACGTCGGACGCGGCGTACGCACCCCGTCGTGAGATCTGATCAGGCAAGTTTATCTTGCTACATGCTATGTTATTATATTTGCATCCATATGAATAAAAATATCACATGTTTACTGCATTGTGCATCCTATGTTACAGTTTTACAATATTCGTTCACATCTGTACAGCTTATTACATATCTAGCCGCATGCAATTTTATCTCGTTATAGGTTATGCAATGTATTTTACATCCATAGGTATAGAATTATTACATGTTCATTGCATTTCACATCCATGTTACAGTTTTACCGTTTCTCTGATATCCGTTTGTATCCGTGTTATTGATTATATATCTAGTTGCCTGCCATATTATATTATATCATGTTACCGTTATATTAGTACCTCATGCTTGATAATGTGCATCATGCGTAGTCATGGAGTTGTAGATGTAATCCCTGATAGATATTTGTGCATCCGTGTTTTACTGTGCATCCGTACTTTTATCGTGCATCCGTACTCGCTACAGCTTTATTATGAGCATCCGTTTGATACCTATGCACTATCTGACATGACCTAATACACCACTGCTTGACTTGATACCTGATCTTGTTACTAATGCCGACAAACCTGACTTGTTGTCCCGACGGACATATCCTGTTGTCTATTCAGACAAAATCTGTACCTGCTTGGATCATGTGTTGGCATTAACTCCAGATTATCAATACCTAACTTGGACACATAACCTTGGGGGTATGGGGAAATCAAAAGTGTAACCGAGTGTAGCTTAAAAGGATATTACTTGATCCGTGGTCCCGGGGGGTAACGGGACAAAATCATTCGTGATTTTTCTTGGTCCGTGGTCCCGGGGGGTAACTGTCACGACCCGAAAAGTACGGAACATGACAAGCACCTAAATTATGAAACGTCTCGAGGTGTACGTAATCTAAGTAAGCCAAAACCCAGAAATCAAAACCAATGAAGCAGTAGAGTGAAGGGAAAACCAATTAAAGCAAGTAGTTTAACAACATAAGCCGAAGTGTTGCATCTTTAAAATCATCAAGTTCTTTCTGAAAATTTCGGCGGGGTTTCCCTTGTAAATCATGGCCCTAAAAAGGATACAACATGCATAATATGAATAAAAGCATCCCCAAGCGGGAGCTAGCTCTTCGCCAAAAGGCGGACACAACCATGCAAGCAATATAATATACAACGCCGAAAGGCGAGGATCAAACTCGAAATGAAACCCATCATCATCAAGAAAATCAGAGAAAAACCATAATAATACAGCGCGCGACTCTAAGGTCGAAAGAATATACACTGGTCTTCTATCTTTATCAAATATACAAATCTGGTTGATGGAGTTTTACTAGATACAACTGAATATAAATATAAATACAATGGTGGTCACGATGCAAATGAACCCACCTACCAAAGCAATCACCCGGAAGGAACAGTGTGCCAACAAAGCCGCAACGAAACATGTACGGCAAAACCTGCAAGGAACTGTGGCACAACGGGGGTGAGTTGCCAACTCGTGAGTAGAAAATATCACAGAGCAGAAATCGAATGTATGACGCTATCCTAGGTCATATCAAGTAATATCCTCAAATAAATATCCTGATCCATCTACACATAAGTGCAATACCACGTGCTCGTGTCCGTGCCTCAGATAGCAACATATCAGATATATGATGTATGAATGCATTACTAATGGAAACAGAATACATCAAGAATGAGACAACTGTTTTCTTTATTTAATGAGATTTCTGTATGTATATAAATTGAGTATCATCAATGAAATCAACAGAGAAATCAGTGCCAAATATCGACACAAAACATAAATCTCAATATCTAAATATCTCAGGCTCCGGCTATCCGGAATGGCCTGTATCATCAAATCTCAATATCTCAGTGTCTCAAATCTCAATATCTCAATATATCGGGCTCCGTCAGTCCGGATCGGCCCATATCATCAATCACACGACCACGAACGGTATCCTCCGGATATCCGCCGCGCCAAACAATCACCGATAGGCAGTCTGCCCCTACCGGGCTCATCGTCTACAGCTCGAGCTTCTTGCCCCGAGGTACCATACCGGGTCCACCATGTACCCGCAGACGGTTCATCCAACTCCTCGAATCGGGTCTCGAAAACCATCTCAGAACCGAGAAAACATCATGGTGGACAATACTCATCATATCAAGGAAAACCGCATCTATCTCTTTAAAACAAATCATCAGTTTATAAAACTTTCACATGCAGGTTCCAAATCCAGAAATCTCAAGAAGGATCCGAAATCATCAAAATCATGATATCAATAAACAGTGAATACCGGCATAAATCTCCATAATACTGTAAGTCCACGTTGCGACCCCCGGTTCTTACGGGGAGGCGGAAACGGTATAAAAATCAAATTTTTGGCGCATGGGGCAACATGGACTAAACAAAGTCGGGATCTTTTCCTAAACTAAAACTAGCATACAAGCTAAAGAGAGTTAGCTACTCGGAAAGATGGTTATACCTAAACTTGAACTCCTTCTTCTTCAAACTTTGTAGAGGTTGATGGTTCTTTCCTCGTCGCCTTCTTCCGTCGAAGATGGATCCACTTGAGGGTTCAACCTTCGGGCTCTTCCTCGAACTTTGAGTGAACTAGAATATCCGGCTTGCTAAACCCTTGATCCTAGAGTGAGTAGAGAGTGTCTAGGGGTTGTTTTCTTTTCAAGGAGAGGGATTCTCAACACATGAGAATGATTCTCCTTGAGCTTGAGGAAGAAGAAGATGAAGTGAGGAGAGAGAATGATTATGATAGAATGAGCTATCTTTTTCCTTTTTGCAACCAAATCAAAAGAAAAAGAATTATCTAATTAGTAATAATAATTCAAATGAGAATAGTTGATGGTTGTTTTGGAATGACCACTATCATACTTCATTAAATGAATGTTGGCAAGAATCAAGGAGCATCCTTGCAAAATAATGATGATGGTCAAACATTCAACCATGGTCAAAAAGTCAACCATGGTCAACAAGTCAACAAAACCAACCATAACATAATTTCATTTAATTACTATTATTAATAGATATCTCACTAATTCATTAGGGTTTGGAAAAAAAAAGACGACTGTCAACTGTGCATGCGCACCCGTTCCGAAACCCTAATGAAAAACTTCTTCTTCCGCCTCAAACAACTGTGCATATACACCTGCATTCTTGTTCCGAGGAACATGAATACTGAGAGATAAAAGTAACCCCAAAACATATACCAGTATCCGGCTCAAACCAGAGCCCGCTGGCAATATCCGTCCAGACTCCAAACGTGCACAAGTGCGCGGATGAGAACGAACCCTGTCGCAAAACCATGCGACCTCTACTCTGTTTTGCCCAGAGGCGAATACCCTCTGTGTGGGACTCTAAAGACTCGACACTACGCTGGCAGTGGGTTTAACCACAGACCGCAAGCGGCACTAGCTGTGCGTAACGGTCCCCAGGTAGATGCCGACAAGAAGGCTGACGAGGTGAACCCCTACTGAGTCTGAATGTGACAGTCTCCGTACAGTCCAGTATGTTCGTCTGATACATCGCATGTCGGGCCTAGGGGGCGGTAAAACGTCAGTCCCCCAATAGCGGTACAAGTCGTATCGGAGTGAAGCCCAAAACACCCTGAGATAACACTGGAAGCCTACCAGTATATCTCGCTTGCCCTGGCCAGGGACTACTCGTGTAATGGCTCTCCTAGACACAGCGCGATGTCAACCCCCAATACCGGGAGAGACGAATCCTGTCTAACCGGCACTGCCTCCAAGTGCTTCGGGACTGCACCCAACTACCACCTGTTTGCACGACTCCTTTGAGCCGTGGTAAGGTAGTAGTCAAAATACAGTGGGAACACACTCGAGGCGAAGTGCCAGTATCAAGTCAGCGGACTAAGCTGTACTCATGTCACCTGGGAACTGATAACTGACGATAGGTATAATACCAACCTGTCAGTTCCCGACGAGTCCTGTCCAGTGTACTCGTAACCCAACGAGCACCCGTATACTATCTCCAGTACGACGTACTGATGGCTGTGGGACAGACCATCTCCCACACTGGGATGAGAAGCGCATACGCTAGTCTACTCCGGAGTATCGATGCCCTGTCTCGATAGTCCTACGACTAGGGACCTGTATAAGGATGTGCTTATAGATTACCCAGCCCCCACTAGTGTGACTGCCATCACAACGCTGGTAATCAAGCAAAGATCCTAAGGGCTCCACTAATGTGTATAGGTGATATCGCAAAATAAACACATGTACACATTGAAGTAGAAACAAACCAAGTAGCATACTACTATATTGAGCAAGATTGTTTATACAAGGTGAATATCCCAAGCTTCCATTAAGTAATATACAAACTAGTATGATACAGTAATGGCCTCTAGGGCATATACACTAACAATCTCCCACTTGCACTAAGGCCATGTACTGGCGTATCGAAGACCTATCATCTCGATCAGCCGCTCGAACTGAGTCTGGGGTAGGGCCTTGGTGAATGGATCTGCAGTGTTTTCTTCTGAAGCAACCCTCCGAACCTCAATCTCCTTGCGATCCACGATCTCCCTGATCAGGTGATACCGCCTCAAGATGTGCCTGGATCTCTGATGGGACCTGGGTTCCTTCGCTAAAGCTATAGCCCCGTTGTTGTCGCAATACAGAGGTATTAGGTCAACAATGGACGGAACCACCTGAAGTTCTTTCAAGAACTTTCTCATCCAGACAGCTTCTTTTGCGGCATCAGATGCAGCGATGTATTCCGCTTCCATCGTCGAGTCTGCAACGGTTTCCTGTTTGGAACTCTTCCAACACACCGCCCCTCCATTGAGGGTAAAGACAAAACCCGACATGGACTTGGAATCATCCTTGTCACTCTGGAAGCTGGAGTCAGCAAAGGCCTCGATCTGGAGGTCTTTTCCGCCATACACCAAGAACAACTCCTTAGTCCTCCTTAGGTACTTGAGAATGTTCTTTACTGCTATCCAGTGTTTCTCCCCAGGGTTTGACTGATACCGGCTTACTACACTCAGTGCATAAGCTACATCCGGTCTGGTGCACAACATCGCATACATTATAGAGCCTACCGCAGAAGCGTAGGGTATAATAGACATGCGATCCCTCTCTAAATCAGTCTTGGGAGACATCTCTTTAGAGAGGGTGATCCCGTGACAAGCCGGTAGGTTACCGCGCTTGGAATCTTCCATACTGAATCTTTTCAGTACGGTGTCGATGTACCTGGACTGTGAAAGTCCTAATATCCTCTTGGATCTATCACGATGGATCCGGATCCCCAGGATGTAAGAGGCATCACCCAGGTCTTTCATGGAGAACCTGTGTGACAAGAATCCCTTGACAGATTGTAGCATAGGAATGTCATTTCCTATTAAGAGAATGTCATCCACGTATAAAACGAGGAATACTACAGTTCTCGCTACAAATCTACAATAGATGCATGGTTCATCTGGATTTTTGATAAAGCCAAATTCCTTGACCGTTTCATCAAAACAGATGTTCCAACTCCGCGATGCCTGCTTTAGTCCATAGATGGACTTAAGCAACTTGCACACCTTTCCGCTGCTCCCACTCTGAATGAAACCCTCTGGCTGATCCATATAGACACACTCCTCTAAATTTCCATTTAGAAAAGCGGTTTTTACGTCCATCTGCCAAATCTCATAATCGTGGAAGGCAGCAATGGCAAGAAGGATCCGAATGGATTTCAGCATAGCCACTGGAGAAAAGGTTTCGTCATAGTCCAAGCCAGGTCTTTGACGGAATCCCTTTGCTACAAGTCTAGCTTTATAGGTCTCAACCTGTCCATCTACACCAATCTTCCTTTTGAAGATCCATTTGCATCCTACGGGTTTTACCCCGTCTGGAGCAATGTCCAACGTCCATACTTTGTTGGTGTACATGGACTCCATTTCGGTCCTCATTGCATCCAGCCATTTTACCGAGTCAACGCTCTGAACGGCCTGCTGGAAGCTAGTAGGCTCATCATAATCTATGATGCAATCCTCTCTATCCCCGTCTATGAGAAAACCGTAGTATCTCTCGGGCGGATGAGACTGCCTACTACTTCTGCGGAGCGGCATAGGAATGTCCTGTTCTTTTGAACCTACTGGCTCTTCCAAACTTTCAGTAATAGCTTGTGGTTCTGGAATTTCTTCCAGTTCTATTGCGTTCCCACTTATCTGGGTTTCCAAAAACTCAGTTTCCAAGAAGCGGGCATGTTGAGAAACAAAAACCTTTTGTTCCTCAGCGGAATAGAACAGATACCCCCTGGAGTTCTTTGGGTATCCCACAAACTTACACTGTACTGAACGTGCCTCGAGCTTGTCTGCATGCTGCTTTTTTACAAAAGCTGGACATCCCCATATCTTAAGGTACTTAAGACAGGGTTTCTTCCCACTCCACATCTGATATGGAGTGGTAGGCACAGTCTTGGTGGGAGCCTTGTTCAAAAGATATGCAGCTACTTCTAGTGCATAGCCCCAGAAAGATCGCGGTAACTCAGCCTTACTCATCATGGAACGAACCATATCCAATAGGGTTCGATTCCTCCTTTCCGATACACCGTTATGTTGCGGAGTGTATGGAGGAGTACGATGAGAGAGAATTCCATTCTCTTTTAAATAGTCTAGGAATTCGGCACTCAAGTATTCACCACCTCGATCCGATCTTAGAATCTTAATACTTTTGCCTGTTTGTTTTTCAACTTCATTCTTGTAATCCCGAAATTTCTCAAAGGCCTCGGATTTGTGCTTCATTAAGAAGACATGTCCATACCTAGAGAAATCATCTATGAAAGTAATGAAGTATGAATAACCGCTTCGCGCATGTGTAGACATTGGACCACACACGTCACTGTGTATGAGTCCTAAGAGCTCGCTCGCTCTTTCTCCGTGTCCAGTGAACGGAGTCTTTGTCATCTTTCCCATGAGACAAGATTCACAAGTGGCATAAGACTGATACTCGAACGGATCCAAGTATCCTTCTTTATGTAACTTAGTCAACCGTGTCTCATTAATGTGACCCAGTCTACAATGCCATAAGAAAGCCTGATTGATATCTGGAGACTTTCTTTTGTGTGTATTCTGGACATTGAAAATCTGTGGTTGGTTTAATACGTATATACCATTGCTCAGTGTACCTGACCCAATCAGAACTTGATTAAGGTGAATGTTTACAACATTACTTACAAACGCAAATTCATAACCTTCTTTAGAAACCAAAGATACAGAAATGATATTACAAGTTGTGTTGGGTACAAAAAAGCAATTACACAAAACCAAAACATGCCCATCTGACATTCCCAGGTGATAGTCCCCCACGGCTTTAGCATCCATGCTAGCTCCGTTCGCAACTCTGAGGGTCATGTCACCTGCCTTCAAAAACCTACGGTTTCTCAACGCCTGCAAAGAATTACAGATATGAGATCCTGATCCGGTATCCAATACCCAGGAAGTAGAGTTTATAGAAAGACAGTTTTCAATAACATACACACCTGAAGCTGAAGCCGCAACCTGCTTCAGTTCCTGTGTCCTGGCCTTTCAAGCCCTGCAATCTTTCTTCCAGTGTCCACTCTTGTGACAATAGAAGCATTCCTCTTTACCCACAAGCTTCCCCGCTATCTTTGTTGCCTTTTCCTTTCCCTTCGTACCCACTTTACTAACACCGCCTCTTGGTTTGGCGGGGGCTTTCTTCCTCTTTCCCTTGGCTTTCGCCTTGGACCTAGAGGAAGAAGATCCTCCTACAAACAAAGCGGGTGTTTCCCTACCCTTCTGTAGGGTGCCCTCTGCGCTCCTCAGCATGTTGAGGAGTTCTGAAAGTTCAACTTCCTTTTCTTGTAAGTTGAAGTTCAGTATAAACTGGGCGTAAGTGGATGGAAGGGACTGGAGAATTAAATCCGTATAGAGTTCACTGTCCAACGTGGTCCCAAGTTCTGCGAGCTCCTCAGTGTAGCCAATCATCTTAAGCACGTGATCCGCTACCGATGATCCGACGGCCAACTTTGTCGAAAATAACTTCTTCGAAACTTCGTATCTTGCGATACGAGACTGCTCTCCATACAGTTCTTTTGTATAGAGAAATATGGACTCGAGGTCCATATTCTCATGCCTCCTCTGATGTTCATTGTCCATAGAGGCAAGCACGAGGCACCTGGCCTTCGCGCAATCAATCTCCCAAGTCTTACGGATTTCCTTATCCGCGACGCTGGAGGTGGGACCTGGGACGAGGGGAGCTTTGGTAGTAAGAAGATACCCCAGCTTGTCGTAAGTGATTGCCAATTTTACATTCCTGAGCCAATCTTTGTAGTTTGGCCCTGTCAATATGTTTTTATCTAGAAGTAACTTAAGTCCAGTCATTTCGAATTTGGTCGCTGCAGGGGGGAGAGAAGAAACACTTTAGCACGATGCTCTTGCAAGTTTAGAATGGTTTTTAATTTGTCTAAACAGGATGGCTCCCACTGTCTCTCGAATCCCTCCTCAAACCACAAAGGAAGAATTAGCCGGGATCAATCCCACCGCACAATACTTGCTTAACCGTTCAGCCAGGCCAGTGTTGGTACTTCGAGGGAGGTTTTCCAACGCTTTCGCGAAGTTCCTTAATTTAAGAACCTCTTTTCCCTGGGAGCGTAGCCCCGCTAACACCTTTCTTGGCACCTACTAGGTTTATAGCATTGATCGTTTAGTGAGAAATTTCCCGAGGAGTAGCATATACTCACAGTAGGATCGGGATCCAAATATCATCGTGTGACGAAACTGAAGGAATCCTACCAGAATCATCACACTTCAAATGGTATGCAGATCTAGCAAGTTTCAGTACTTATGAAACTCCCGATGTGGATTTTTGCCCCATGCTCTTATGACCTTGACGAAGGTCAACAAATCATAAGTCACATGTCAAGTTCTGCCCGTCATTATCCAGGTTAATTTGAATCCACCCGTATATACCCTTGACGAAGGTCAACAAGGCAATACGACTGTCCCAAACCAACGCATCTATCTATGCTACATATGAACACCCAACAGCTACCAATCTCTATGCCTTGACGAAGGTCAACAAACATAGCTTGAATACTATTGAATATTCATATGAAACGACGGAGGGCTACGAATGGTTTTGGCGAAACCGTGAACGTAGTGAACTTGATATAATCGATGGAACGAGATAGCTTTTAGAAGGAGTGGCTCAAGCTCCGCACTTAAAAGTTAGTTTTGAAAAGAACCGAGTGGTTTTTCGAAAGTGTTCCAACGACTTTAACTTGGTTTATTATCTTGCATTAGTTCTTTTAATGCGTGACATTCTTGCATTAGTTCTTTTAATGCGTCCCATCATTTAATCCTACCATTGCAGAAAACAACCAAAATATGACGTACGCTTATGCCATTCGCATTCGCCACGGGGTCCCGTCATCACTCGTTAGGTTACTTAACTAACGACAGAGCGGGGGCTGGGCTAGCGCGGCTGTAAAACATAAGCAACGCCTAAATATAAAGCAATGATAGACATTACAGATCACAGATGAATACATTGGATATACTAGCAATCCGCAATCCGTTCGAGCCTGCAACGAAAAGCGGATTACACGGTCGCGGTGAATAGCAAATACCCCACCCAAGACCCCTACGGGTGCGGCAAACTACCCGCCAAGAACCCGGTAGTTTGTGCACCCCTCCATGGGTCTATCCTAGGAGCAAAAACAGTAAAAAGAATTATACAATGACGGCTACAACCCCGACCCGGTTGTGCGGCCATACAAATAATATTATTACATCAATTTACATTTACAAATGAATGAAAGAAAAACAAAAGCTCATCTCACATCCACCCCGGCTATTCACCCGCGATAGTCCAACACATTCATATACACATTCCAATATCAAACACAGATCACAGAGATGTATAACCCCGACTAATCGACTTATAGCGATTAGCCGACGTTCAATACATACAAACATCACAGATATAACCATCATAGTCAAAATGTAGTGAAGTCCGGAAAAAATACGGAATTATAGGCCCCCAAAAACAAATCTCTATTCTGGAAAATCTGGGCACATATAATATATCTTAAAAATCCTAAAACCAATAAAGAGATACACTGCACCAAAAACGAGGCAGAGAAGAGACAAGACGGCCGCGGATCCGCGGCGACATAGCTTGCTGTAGCCGCGGAAACGCGCTCTTCTGGTCAGATCTCTGGCTCATGTTTGGTGGTTATCTTTAAAAAACCCTGAGATGATTTTACGTATATAACAAATTTTGTTTTGACCAGAAAAAAAATTAACAGAAACTAGGGTTTTTGCAAAGTTTGGTTTTTGGATTTTTCGGTTCCGAACTTCGTTACACTTCACTACCTTGCTAGTTTAAGTTTAGTTAGGCTCTGATACCACTGTAAGTCCACGTTGCGACCCCCGGTTCTTACGGGGAGGCGGAAACGGTATAAAAATCAAATTTTTGGCGCATGGGGCAACATGGACTAAACAAAGTCGGGATCTTTTCCTAAACTAAAACTAGCATACAAGCTAAAGAGAGTTAGCTACTCGGAAAGATGGTTATACCTAAACTTGAACTCCTTCTTCTTCAAACTTTGTAGAGGTTGATGGTTCTTTCCTCGTCGCCTTCTTCCGTCGAAGATGGATCCACCTGAGGGTTCAACCTTCGGGCTCTTCCTCGAACTTTGAGTGAACTAGAATCTCCGGCTTGCTAAACCCTTGATCCTAGAGTGAGTAGAGAGTGTCTAGGGGTTGTTTTCTTTTCAAGGAGAGGGATTCTCAACACATGAGAAGGATTCTCCTTGAGCTTGAGGAAGAAGAAGATGAAGTGAGGAGAGAGAATGATTATGATAGAATGAGCTATCTTTTTCCTTTTTGCAACCAAATCAAAAGAAAAAGAATTATCTAATTAGTAATAATAATTCAAATGAGAATAGTTGATGGTTGTTTTGGAATGACCACTATCATACTTCATTAAATGAATGTTGGCAAGAATCAAGGAGCATCCTTGCAAAATAATGATGATGGTCAAACATTCAACCATGGTCAAAAAGTCAACCATGGTCAACAAGTCAACAAAACCAACCATAACATAATTTCATTTAATTACTATTATTAATAGATATCTCACTAATTCATTAGGGTTTGGAAAAAAAAAGACGACTGTCAACTGTGCATGTGCACCCGTTCCGAAACCCTAATGAAAAACTTCTTCTTCCGCCTCAAACAACTGTGCATACACACCTGCATTCTTGTTCCGAGGAACATGAATACTGAGAGATAAAAGTAACCCCAAAACATATACCAGTATCCGGCTCAAACCAGAGCCTGCTGGCAATATCCGTCCGGACTCCAAACGTGCACAAGTACGCGGATGAGAACGAACCCTGTCGCAAAACCATGCGACATCTACTCTGTTTTGCCCAGAGGCGAATACCCTCTGTGTGGGACTCTAAAGACTCGACACTACGCTGGCAGTGGGTTTAACCACAGACCGCAAGCGGCACTAGCTGTGCGTAACGGTCCCCAGGTAGATACCGACAAGAAGGCTGACGAGGTGAACCCCATCTGAACTCCTACTGAGTCTGAATGTGACAGTCTCCGTACAGTCCGGTCTGTTCGTCTGATACATCGCATGTCGGGCCTAGGGGGCGATAAAACGTCAGTCCCCCAATAGCGGTACAAGTCGTGTCGGAGTGAAGCCCAAAACACCCTGAGATAACACTGGAAGCCTACCAGTATATCTCGCTTGCCCTGGCCAGGGACTACTCGTGTAATGGCTCTCCTAGACACAGCGCGATGTCAACCCCTAATACCGGGAGAGACGAATCCTGTCTAACCGGCACTGCCTCCAAGTGCTTCGGGACTGCACCCAACTACCAACTGTTTGCACGACTCCTTTGAGCCGTGGTAGGGTAGTAGTCAAAATACAGTGGGAACACACTCGAGGCGAAGTGCCAGTGTCAAGTCAGCGGACTAAGCTGTACTCATGTCACCTGGGAACTGATAACTGACGATAGGTATAATACCAACCTGTCAGTTCCCGATGAGTCCTGTCCAGTGTACTCGTAACCCAACGAGCACCCGTATACTATCTCCAGTACGACGTACTGATGGCTGTGGGACAGACCATCTCCCACACTGGGATGAGAAGCGCATACGCTAGTCTACTCCGGAGTATCGATGCCCTGTCTCGATAGTCCTACGACTAGGGACCTGTATAAGGATGTGCTTATAGATTACCCAGCCCCCACTAGTGTGACTGCCATCACAACGCTGGTAATCAAGCAAAGATCCTAAGGGCTCCACTAATGTGTATAGGTGATATCGCAAAATAAACACATGTACACATTGAAGTAGAAACAAACCAAGTAGCATACTACTATATTGAGCAAGATTGTTTATACAAGGTGAATATCCCAAGCTTCCATTAAGTAATATACAAACTAGTATGATACAGTAATGGCCTCTAGGGCATATACACTAACAAATACTGCATGACCAATGAATATATGAATGCATCTGATATCATGCAATAAATGCAATAGTTAAACTAGCATATAAAAGCTATAACATATTGCAACTATCAACTAGCAAGTTGTGTCAATGAATAGTATTCTCTAAAGTGTACGTGACATGGCAATTACCGATGATGATGTATGTGAGCCGGCAAGCAAGTGTACGTGGAACATATGCATCATCGGTAATGGTGCTGGTGTCCTGACAGCAGGATTTCATAATAATTGCAGATAACATATATACAAGCATGCAATGCGATGAAACATCATGAATATACAGAAAATGATGTAGTAACAGCAACACTGAAAAATATACCTACCCAATATACGAGTCATACAGATTGGTATTTAAATTACTCACAATTCTTCACTTTTGAAAACTAGTATGACTCGAGCCCAGTCAAAAGGGTAAGGAAAGCCACCTAAGTCTGAGTCGATCTATATATACCTAGTAATCGGTGATCTCGCCTCAATAGTACCACGTACGGTACAATATATATATATATATATATATATGACATACTTGAGTCAAGAGTGCGGATCTAACATCAAAACTATATCTCGTACGGTAAATCTATCGTACGGCATCCCAATCTGGGTACGGGTCAAATATCATATTTATCTCATTACTCATCCGGTATCCTTATCATCATATGTCATGAACTGGGGTATAGATCTAAGTTTAGTACAAACTGATACCATCAACAAATATATGTGCGTGTGTCTGAAACACATCGTCTAAAGATCCGCTATACTATCATGTCGTATCTCCTAATACGAACCAAATCACACCACCGATCTCATGGCACCATGCCCAATCCTCATCGACTTATCTCCAAATACCATATACTATCCTCATCAACCGAATATAAGCGTATGTGTGTGTATGTGTATACACACACACACACTGTCACGCCCCGCTTCCTAGAGTACGCTAGATTGGGCACGTGACATAGCCAACCATGCTACCTGTGGGTAGGAAGTATCCATCCACAGTCACATTACGGCTGTAAAGATATCAAGAACAAGATAAAACTATCTAAAACATGTCCATAATCCAGAATAACAAGAGTCAATAATAAATGAATGCGGAAGCAAATGATCCAATATAAATAACTGAAAAGGGTGTCCCATAATGCGGGCTCACATCAGGAAATAAATGCAGGAAATAAAACTAACTACTACTGAACTCACAGCTCAGCCTGCTGGCTGAAGTACTCCTGCTCGGACTGCAACAGCGGTACGGAATCTGGGCCATGCAAAACCCAGACGTCAGCGCGTCATGTCATCAAGTAATATAATATGAACAGTGTAGCAGGCAATGTAATATAAACATGAATACAACAAGAATAACAATAACATGAATCATACCAGTACAGGGTAGCGTGCAGTGGGTAAACTAAACTGTTCTATCAGGTTTTCTATTCTAAAGTCTTTGAAATCAATTGATGAATCATCGATGTAACTCAATAGTATCCCGTGCATGCCCGGGACCACGGTCAAGACCCTCGGGGCTGAATCCGAGACGTGCCGCTAGGCAGTAACAGGTAGCAAGATGGGCGAGTGATGTCAGCATCATCACTCCGGGGCTGGCTTAGCCCGTAAGATTGATCAGAACAGGCATCGAACTGTTGAGTTACAAGTCAGGTTTCACCTTTGATTTCCCCATACCCCCAAGTTATGTATGTCAAGTCAGGTATTCAGTAGTCAAGAACTAATGCCAACACAGGATCAGGTAAAAGCAGGTTAGTCTGAATAGACAACAGGAACGGTCCATGAGGACTACATGTTATGTTTGTTGGCATTAGATACAAGATCAGATAACAGGTAAAGCCATGGTACATCAGGTCCAGCCAGGTAATATATAAAGGTGTCATGTCATGTCAAGAGTGTACGGTACCATGTCATGTCAAGTAGGAAGTGTAACAGGTCATGTCAGGAAGCACAAGATGTCATGTAGGTGCTCATAATAAAACTAACATAAGCATGTGTATAAATAAACAAGCATGAGTACTATCAGAACAATAAACTGGAACATGTAATATGATATGCAAATAGATATAATTTCAAGGATATGGATGCACAGTTATCGATTAGGGTTACAATTATAGTTCCAATATTAATTAGGATGCAATTTATTAAACATGGAGTGTTAATATCACATTATTATGTAGTAATGTGATCTATGGATGCAATTATATGTATCTTAAATGCGATGGATGCAAACGGGTATCCGAAAAGTTATAAAACTATAAAATGGTAATGTGGGATGTACAACTAAGTAATATGTGATATAAATATTGATATAATAATATTAATATGGATAGCATATTCAAAGCGATTAATAACTATAAAAGTGGTATTGATTAACCATGCACAAGAAAGTTCCGTTCAGAAATTCAGCGTCACCCTAATTTGTAAAATAGCTTAAAAATAACAAACGTTCTCCAAAAGGGACGTGTCTTATACCAAAACAAATATAATTCAATAAGGTTTTTAGTTTTATAAGTATAAGCATCTCAAGTTGTACCTAAAAAAAGTTATGAACATTCGAAGTTGAAAGTTTGCTGCTGGAATTTCCCTGGACAGCAGTTTGGAGACATTTTCATTTGCATTTTAATTTATTTAAACAATTTATTTTGCAAGTAAATATTTCATAGAGTTATAGTATTCTGAGTTAGCTTCGTAACGAACTAAATAACGTATACTAATGATTTTTCTATGATTTATAATGAATTTTATACGGTAAGGTGTACAGTAAATTTCAGATTTGTCGTATCCGCTTTTTCAACGACGTTTCATGTGTAAACTATAATATTTTAAATATATAATATCATAAAATGCAGATTATAAACTAATTAAAGATAATAATAAGAAATATTACGACGATGTGTATTTTAATTGATATGGATGCAGTATAATGTAATCTAGTATGTCACAAGATAAGTTTTCATGATCTAGATTTAATATGATATAAACGGATGCAAACGGAACATCGAAACGTTATAAAATTAAACATGGGGCACTAGATTTAAACTATAGGTATGGTATTTATTTAAATAGTATAAAATGAATTATATAGCATGTAGCAAGATTAACTTGCCTCGATGGGTCGCGAATCGGGAAAACGGAACGATAACCGTCAGCGGGGAAAACTCGCGACGGGCGCACGGTTCACGGAATGAACCCCAAACGATGAACAAAGGAACCACACGGGTCAGGGTACCTCTCTGGAACGTCGAGAAGCGTCACCGGCACGACGGAATTCCGGCAACAAAAGAACAGTTAAAAAAATGAGAAACGAGACATAAAGCAAGAAGAGAAAGAATGATAAAGAGAAGTACGAGAGAATATATGAGGGAGAGAGAGAGAGAAAAAGTGGAGAGAGAGAGTGAGAGAGAGAGAGAAGAGGGAGAGAGAGAAAGTGGGGCCCACGGGGTTAAAGGGGAGGTTGCGATTGGCTGAGAGAATAATTTGAGAAGGATATAAAAGATTGAAAAAATATTATATGGTTAACTTAAAGATTTAAAAGATAGATAATGAACAGTAAGATATCAGGTTAGTTAGAAAAATATATGCGATGGTTTTAATAATATTAAAATTTGGGATTTTGGCGCCAAATAAAATATTTTCAAATCGCGCCCGGGTCGAGTCCAAAAATTTGAAATTGAAATAATAGGATTTTAAGCGGGATCCAAATTTTAAAATTAAGTGTTTTATGATTAAAAAGCATACCCCCAAAACGGACACATGTACGTGCACGTAGCCGTCCAAACTCGCCCGTTTCACTGAACGAGACGAGAACACGATGCACGGACGCTACCACGAGGCTAGGGGTGTCAAGTAGGCCAAGATGAATATTTTCAATTTTATTTTAGATGCCAAAATTTGTTATATGTAGAAATGACTTTGCCGGGTAAATTTTACAGTAAGCAACAAACAAGTAAGTTAAATGAAATGAGTACCACATTATGCTCAAACAGTAACTAAAAAATAGAAGCATTGGGCTCGGGTGTTACATTATACCCAACTACAAAAAGAATTTCATCCTCGAAATTCCAAGAATACAAAGATAGATAACTACAGGAAAAGGTGAGGAAACTTCTGCCGGATTGTATCTTCTCGTTCCCAAGTGGACTCTCCATGCGAGTGATTACCCCAAGAAACAAGCACAAGAGGGATTACCTTGTTCTTAAGAACATTTTCCCCTTGATCCACGATTTCAATCGGTCGCTCCTCAAAAGTCAAGTCTTCTCGTACTGTTAGCTCCGAATGATCCAAAACGTGTGTTTATCTCGAACATACTTACGGAGTTAAGATACGTGAAACACGTCGTGCACACTTGCCAAGGACTGCGGTAACGCCAAACGATACGCTACCTCACCAACACGCTCCACGATCTCAAGGGTCCAACGAATCGAGGACTAAGCTTTTCTTGACTTTCAAAACGAATCACCCCTCTAGTCGGTGATATCTTCAAGAATGCCAAATCACCCACGGTGAACTCTAGAGGTCTTCTTGACGTATCTGCCCAACTCTTCTGTCGGTCCTGTGCTGCCTTCATATGATTTCTGATAGGGTTAACCTTCTCAACTGTCTGCACAACCAAATCTGGTCACAACAATCTTCGTTCACCGACATCATCCCAACAAACCGGTGAACGGCATTTACGACCATACAAAGCTTCAAACGGAGCCATCTGGATAGTTGCCTGAAAACTGTTGTTGTAAGACAACTCCACCAAAAGTAGATGATCCTCCCAAGACCCCTTGAAGTCCAACATGCATGCTCTCAACACATCTTCAAGAGTTTAGATCGTTCTCTCCGACTGACCATCAGTTTGAGGATGATAAGCTGTGCTAAATTTCAATCGAGTCCCCAAACTTTCCTGTAAACTCCTCCAGAAGTGTGATAAGAACCGAGTGTCCCGATCGGACACGATGCTCACCGGTACTCCATGCAATCTTACAATCTCCTGCATGTACCGCTCTGCCAAAGTCTCTGTTGATTGACCAACCCGAAAAGGAATAAAGTGAGCTGCCTTGGTCAATCGGTCAACAATTACCCATACTGCATTGTTGCCTTTTGGACTCCGCGGTAAAGCCATCACGAAATCCATGGTTATATGTTCCCACTTACACTGAAGAATCGGAAGTGGTTGCAATAAACCAGCAACCCTTTGATGTTCAGCCTTAACTTGCTGACACACCAAGCACTTTGCCACAAAGCGAGCAATCTCCCGTTTCATGCCTTCCCACCAGAAATGCTGTCGAATATCTCGGTACATCTTTGTGCCTCCTAGATGTACAGAATAAGCTGAACTGTGTGCCTCCTTCATAAGCTCTTCACAAATATCTCCCTTTGGCACACACAAACGGGTACCAAACCTTAACGAACCATCTTCGGGGATTAATAAATCTGTTCGTAGCCCGGCTTCAACCTGCTCTCGAAACTTTTGCAGTCTAGGATCCTGCGATTGAGCTGCTTTAATATTCTCGATCAATGACGAATGTACTTGCAGCTGCAACAACTGTCCCGTAGAACGCGGTAGCACAACCTCCAAGTCAAATCTTTGAAAATCTGCGACGATCTCCTTCTGCGTAGTTAACACCTGAATTACTGGTAACCGACTAAGCGCATCCGGCACAACATTAACCTTCCCCGGATGGTACTTAAGATCAAGATCGTAGTCAGCCATCAGCTCCAACTATCTACGCTGCCTCATGTTAAGCTCCTTCTGTGTGAACACATACTTCAAGCTCTTATGATCTGTAAAAACTTCGACTCTTTCGCCCAAAAGGTAGTGTCTCCAAATCTTAAAAGCGAAAATCACAGCCGCAAGCTCCAAGTCATGAGTTGGATAATTCTTCTCATGGGTCTTCAACTGTCTCGATGCGTATGCTACAACCTTCCCATGCTGCATCAAAACACATCCCAATCCTTTCTCAGATGCGTCGCTGTGAATCACCAATCCTCCAGAATTGTCTGGCACGGTCAGAATAGGAGCGGTTATCAACTTCTGCTTCAACGTCTCGAAAGCTAACGCACACTTATCCGCCCATACAAAAGGTACCTCCTTGCTCGTAAGCTTGGTCAACGGCTCTGCCAGACGAGCAAAGTTCTCCACAAATCTCCTGTAGTATCCGGCTAATCCAAGGAAACTTCTTATCTCAGCAACATTCTTTGGAATAGGCCAATCTCGAATTGCTGCAATCTTTTCGGGATCGACGGCGATTCCATCGCCCGACACAACATGTCCCAGAAACTTCACTTCCTCCAGCCAAAATTCGCACTTACTCATCTTCGCATACAATTTCTCCTGTCTCAACGTCTGCAGTGCGATCTTCAAGTGATCCGTATGCTCCTCAAAGCTCTTCGAGTAAACCAGAATATCGTCAATGAACACCACAATAAACTGGTTCAAGAACGGTGAAAAGATTCGGTTCATCAAGTCCATGAATACTGTCGGGCATTCGTTACTCCGAAGGGCATCACTAAGTACTCGTAATGTCCATACCGAGTTCGAAACGCCGTCTTGCAAATATCTTCTGCTTTCACTCGAACCTGATGATATCCGGATCGCAAATCCGGCTTCGAGAATACCCTCGCGCCACTAAGCTGCTCAAAAAGTTCTCCAATGCAAGGGATCGGATACTTGTTCTTAATAGTCACCCGGTTTAATTCTCGATAGTCGATGCACATCCTTCTTGTGTCATCCTTCTTCTTTACTAGAAGAACTGGAGCTCCCCAAGACGAGTTACTGCTTCGAATCCAACCCTTTTCAAGCAATTCAGCAACCTATTTCTTTACTTCTTCCAACTCTACTGGCGCCATTGGATAATACGCTTTAGATACTGGCGCTGCACCAGGAATAAGATCAATTGAGAACTCCACGTCTCTCCTCGGCGGTAAACCCGATATATCTTCAAACACGTCCATAGATTCACGAACAACAGCCGGCTCTTTACTTTCATCACTTCCATTGATGCAAGAATATTGTTTGTCGGCCTAGCCCTAAACTCGACCGGCCCGACCGAACTGCTTCCTTAACGCAACTGCTGTCTGTTACAAACTCCCTTTCATCACAGATAAACTCTTCTGCTCTTGGCTGCTGCACGTATTTGTGAGAAAGTGGTCAAACCCAGGGAGACAATCTGCCTCTGGATGTCCACGTCCAGTCTGCGCATGAACCTCCGTGCCCTGTCTGCATCGTTGGCAACTAAAGGTCCAGCGAAACTACTGAGTCTCGTCCATTCTGCTACATGCACATCTACGGGTGCTCCCTTCTGCTTTAGTCCGATGAACATCTCTTCCATTTCCTCCCGTGCAGTCCGCGGGAAGAACTTCTCCAGGAAACTCTTAGAAAAATCTGCCCACTTGATCGGCTTGGGAAAGCGGGTCTCCTCAACAAGCCACCATTCTCGGGCGTAATCCACTAGCTGAATGCGTACCACAACAACTTTTTTGTCATCTGGAAACTGTGCCGCAAAAAGCAAGTTCTCTGTGTCAACTAGCCACTGCTCTACTGGCAATGGCTCCTTTAAACCAGTAAATGTAGACGGACCCAACCGCCTGAAATCTGCTACGGTCCCTACTCGATCAACTGGTCTAGCTCCAACATTGTTCACAGACTGCTGAACGATCTGCAAACCTTCCCGAAACGAGTCCGCTTGCTGCTGGATCAGCTCGGTCTGTTTCTTTGATTCTCCAGCATTCCTCTTATCACTCCAAGCATTGCGGCTTCGTCCACACGCCTCTGGTATGTCTTCAATTTCTTACCGGCCATAATCCTGAACTCAAAATACCCAACATTAGCATGATGATAGATTTTGAATATAGATCAAGGCTAGAACTCCAAGATACTTAAATATATGTGCATGTGTCTGAAACACATCGCCTAAAGATCCGCTATACTATCATGTCGTATCTCCTAATACGAACCAAATCACACCACCGATCTCATGGCACCATGCCCAATCCTCATCGACTTATCTCCAAATACCATATACTATCCTCATCAACCGAATATAAGCGTATGTGTGTGTATGTGTATACACACACACACACACCAACACATCCATATATATATATATATATATATATATATATATACATACACACACACACATATATAAACATATACACCCAAACCATATCTCGTGTATGCACGTGTGTGTTTGTCAACCTTACTCTAGGGTTCACGACTAAGAACCCAACTAAATCCTTTTCTTCAAATCTCGCTAACACTATCCCATGATCTCCTAATGCTTTTCTTGCTAAGGTTCATATCTCGCAATAACCCAAATATATATATCTATACCACGTCACATCAAAATCTTATGAAATTGCGGGGGTGTTATATGATATCCACCCGACTTCCCCCATAGATATAAATCTACTCACCTTGATCTTCGCTTGCCAATGCCGATGTCGCCACGCGCTTTCTTTTCATCTCGAAGTCCTCGTGAGGTACCTACATATCACATATAGCATCGTAAACGAAATCACGCACGAAAACTAAAATGTCGCACGAAAGACCGATAGGTTAAAACCTATAGTCTCGTATGTAAAACACAACCAATAACCCTAGTCGTTGGCGTTCAAACGCCACACGACGGAAAACAATGACAAATACCAAAACTTAAATTCAAAAACATCGCGAAATACAAGGCAGCAACTCAAGAAAATGGTCCCAGATTTTACCCTAGGTGAAATTAGCCAATTTTACATATGGGAGGGGTCTAGTTACTGAAGATAAAGCCCTGGACCAAACGCGGATCATTTCCACTCTACCCAGGCCGCAATTTGCGGCCAAAATGAGTAAATTTGCGGCCATAACTTGGAGTGGGGGTCTCAGGTTTTGGGTATAGGTTCTACGTTGCCTGCACATCTCTCGGTGTTCGCTAAATATTTTTCAGGTCACCTGGGTTATAGCAGATCACAAAACTTCATCACAGCAGTTATCAAAATACGATATCGGAGTTTCTAAGTTTGGGAATTTGGGGTTTACTCTATGGTTTAGCCCACTATATCATCCCTACAGGGGTCGTAGTCCCTATTTACACCTCAATTGCACTTTTGGAATCAATTCAACCCTAATCCCTATCTTGGAATTTTCAAAGTTAGCTAAACTACACAATATCGATTCTAAACTTGTATGGATGCTTAAGGAATTGAAATACTATTCTAATGGTGCAGAAATTATCTCATTTGGCAACTCAAGAATTTTCTTGAGTTGCCCCAAGTGATCAAAATCAGATTTTTCTTGGTCCAAGATGCTTGTGAGGAGCTTTTGCATGTTTTTTGTGAAATGGAGGTGAACTTTTGAGTTGTTTTTGGTGTTGTGTGATGAGGTAGAGGGGGATGGAGGAGAGGGCAGCAGCCATGGTGAAAGAGGAAGGGGAAATGATGAAGTGAAGATGAGAGAGGAGATGAGACCAAGTCAAGGGAACTCCTCACCTCACTCTCTCTCATGCTCATCCCTCTTTGACTTTTCTTTTTTCTTGTTTTCTTTTCTTATCTTTATCTTTTCTTTTCTTATCTTTATCTTTTCTTTTCTAACACAAAACCATGCATGAAAGAAGAAGAACCATAGTAGAAAATGTAACAAGTATTTGTAAATATGACATGGTACACAAAACAAGCTTAATACACGATTAGCGATATTTAATCGCGATTAGCATTAAAATAGTGTATAATTCATTATAACAGTTTTTAATTGCATAAATCACATAAAACACTCTCATTTCAGTAATTCCAACAATTTTCCAAATTTTCCCCAATTTATCGGTTTTAATTTTTACCGCAATATTAAAATATTCAATATAATTATTATTTAATTATAAAAATTCCCAAAAATAATATTTTATTTTTCTGAAATGTTACAGTAACGGGACAGAGTCATTCGTGACTCTTACAACTTGGTCCGTGGTCCCGGGGGGTAATGGGACAGAACCATTCTTGGTTCATATATCTTGATACGTGGTCCCCGGGGGTAACGGGGCATATTCTTTGAGTTACATGAGGAGTATATCAATTGGTTTCAAATAACTTTAGAATAGATAACCCAGTAGCACAGTTTAGATTATTTACCGCACTTCACCTGCACGTATACACTTCACTGTACCATACCCGCGTTACTTGTTATATTCATGTTATCGTTTATATTCATGCACGCATATCTTGTTACCTCCTAATTATATTTTATTGTTTGATATTATGACGTATTGACATCTGGGTTTTGCATGGCCCAGATCCTCTGTCTCTTTCGCAAGCTGATCAGGAGTATTTCCGCCGACAGGCCGAACAATGAGGAGCATGTTAGTGTTTAGCTTTGTTTATTTTCCTTTCCGTACTTTTATTTTCTGATGTGAGCCCGTACTGGGACGTATTTCCAGATTGTTACTGTTTATTGGATTTATTGCTTCCGCACCTTATATTTCTTGACTCGTTTATTCTGGCATATGGACATGTACTAGATAGTTTATTTTATTTTACTATTCTTGATATCTTATAGACAGCCGTAATGTGACTGTGGAGGAATGTTTTCTAACCACAGGTAGCATGGTTGGCTCTGTCACGTGCCGATCTTTGCGCACTCTGGTAAGCGGGGCGTGACAAATTGAACACGCAGGCTATGTCGCAGCAGTGTAGAGGCTTTACCAGTGAGCTACAGGTTGCTTCTTATTTTTATTTAACAAAGCTAACTTTTAACTCTTACACATGCTGTAATACTTTTTTCTGTACAATAATATGAAAATTTCTGTACAGTGATTTTAGATTCGTTATATTCTACCCTCCTTATAAAAATTTCGTCCTCGAAATTTACAATTACATAGGGACTAATTCTCAAAAAATGTAAGGGTATTGTGCACGCATATCTTCTTCTCTTTCCCATATCGATTCACCTAGAGAATCCTTTCTCCACATCACTCGGACCAAGTTTACTTCCTTATTCCGCAATGTCTTCACCTTTCGGTCCAGGATCTCAACTGGTTGTTGCTCGCAGGTTAGGTCAGTTTGTACCGTGAGCTCTGAGTGATCAAGTATGTGGCTGGGGTCACTCACATATCGTCTTAGCTGGGATATGTAGAATACGTTGTGCACTTCTTCCAATGAGGGTGGTAGTGCTAAATGGTACGCCACTTCTCCAACTTGTTTGAGTTTATCGAATGGCCTTATATATCTTAGACTCAGCTTACCCTTCTTGCCAAAACGGATCACTCCTCTATTTGGAGAGATCTTCAGGAATACATGGTCTCCAGGTTAGAACTCCAGATGTCGACGCTTTGCATCTGCCCAATGTTTATGTCGATCTTGGGCTATTCGCATCCTTTCCCTGATCGTGCGAACCACATCTACAGTTGCCATGATCATCTCTGGTCCAAGGAGTTCACGATCTCCAACATCGTCCCAACTTAGCGGGAAACGACACTTCCGCCCGTAGAGTGCTGCAAAAGGTTCCATCCCAATACTTGCCTGATAGCTATTGTTGTATGAAAACTCCACAGGGTGTAGGTGATCTTCCCACGATCCTCCGAAGTCAAACATACAGGCTCTCAGCATGTCTTCCAGGATCTGAATTGTTCGCTCGGACTGTCCATCTATTTGTGGATGATACGCTGTGCTGAAATTCAGACTCGTTCCTATGCTATCTTGCAAACTCTGCCAAAATTATGATCGGAATCTTGTATCACGATCGGAGACGATGCAAACAGGTAGTCTATGTAATCTCACGATCTCCTCTATGTACTTCCTTGCTAAAGTTTCGGTTGACTGGACAACTCGAAATGGAATAAAGTGAGCCGACTTGGTGAGTCGATCCACAATAACCTAAATTGCACCGTTACCCTTCGTGCTGCGAGGGAGAGTAGTTACGAAGTCCATGCTAATGTGTTGCCATTTCCATTCTAGGATTAGTAACGGCTGAAGTAGACTAGCAATTCTGTGATGTTCAGCCTTCACTTGCTGACACACCAACCACTTAGTTACGCTCCTTGCTACTTCGTGCATCATTCCATACCACCAGTAGTGTTTCCATAGATCCTTGAATATCTTCGTGCCGCCGGCGTGTACAGAATAAAGAGAGCTGTGAGTTTCTTTCATCAACTCTTCTCGAACAGGTCCGATTGGCACGCATAAACGGCTTCCATATTACAAGGATCCATATTACAAGGATCCATCTTCGTGGATGATGAAGTCAGTTCGAAGTCCGCTTTCTACTTGTTCTCGGATTTTTTATAGTTTGGCATCATTTTCTTGAGCTTCCTTGATCTGATTTATAAGAGTGAATCGGACATGTAAATTCATCAAATATGAAGTGTTACCTGGCATAACTACTTCGATCTCCAATCCGTGCAATTCTTGTTGTAGTCTCCACTGAGCGGTGAGGTTCATTGCTAATGGATGACGACTAAGTGTATCAGGAACTGCGTTAACCTTCCCAGGATGATACTATAGGTTGCTGTCGAAGTCCGCCATGAGTTATAGCCATCTTCTCTGCCACATGTTGAGTTCCTTCTGAGTAAATACATACTTAATACTTTTGTGGTTAGTGTATATATCCACTCATTCTCCCAACAGATAGTGGCGCCAAATCTTGAGTGTAAAGACCACTGCTGCCAGTTCCAGATCATGTGTTAGATAGTTGCGTTCATGAACTTTTAATTGCCTTGATGCAAAAGCCACAACTTTTCTATGCTGGTGTAGAACACATCCTAATCCTTTACTGGATGCATCACAATGTACAACGAATCCGCTAGATTGATCCGGTATTACAAGAATAGGTGCAGAGGTTAATCTCATCTTGAGTTCTACAAAAGCCTTTTTCACATGCTTATGACCACACGATTGCTTCGTCTTTACGTGTGAGCTTGGTTAGGGGTGCTGCGATCTTTGAGAATCCTTCGATGAATCGTCGGTAGTATCCTGCTAAGCCTAAGAAACTTCTTATATCTTTCACCATCTTTAGTGTCGGCCACTCGCTGACAGCTGACACCTTAGCTGGGTCCACCGAGATTCCTTCACCTGAAACAATATGTCCGAGAAATCCAACTTGATCTAGCCAAAATTCACACTTGCTGTACTTGGCATAGAGCTGATGTTGTCGCAATGTCTCTAGGATAATCCGTAAGTGCTCGGCGTGCTCTTTCCGATTCTTTGAATACACCAGGATATCGTCGATGAATATAACAACAAACATGTCTAAGTACTCTCGGAAAATTTGGTTCATCGGGTTCATAAAGATGGCAGGTGCATTAGTCACTCCAAATGGCATTACGAGATATTTATAATGGCCATAACGAGTTCTAAACGCCACCTTCGGAATGTCAGACTTTTTTACCTTCACCTAATGGTAATCCGAACGAAAATCTAGTTTTGAAAAGACACAAGATGTTGGCTATAGTGCCCTCAAGGCAATTATTGTAATCATAGGCAGGTGATTATGATGATTAAGGGAGGACCTATACGGGTAGAACAGTCTTACTCAAAATGATAGTATGCTATCTGGTTTGTCTTTATCATCATATACATGCATTATGTGGTATTACAGATAAGTATTACATATTGATAGAGCCATAGGATTCTTGCTTGACTACCAGCATTATGATAGCGATCATATACGTGAGAGCTGGGTGGTCTATAAGCACATCCTTAAATGTCCCTAGTCGAGAGAGTATCGAGACTGGGCATTGATACTCCAGAGTAGAATAGTGTATACTTATCGAGACCCCGACGAGGGGCAGTGGCTAGTCTCACAAGCCATTGGTGTCGGTTAGTCACCTAAGATAGTAAACAGGTGCTCATTGGGTTATGAGTGCACTGGACGGACTCGCCGGGAACATGCTAGTTGGTATTATACCTATTGTTAGATAGCAGTTCCCAAGTGATATGTGTACAGGTTAGTCTGTCGACCTGAGATCGTCATTTGTCTCGTGTGAGTTCCCACTGTGTTTTGATTACTACCCTACCATAGCTCAAAGGAGCCTGCAAACAAGTTTTAGTTGGGTACAGTTCTAAGCTACATGGAGGCAGTGAGCGGATCATCGAAGATTCGTCTCTCCTGGTATTGGGGGTTGATGTCGCATTGTGCACGGGTGGCCATCACAAGAAATCCTTGGCCAAGGTGGACGAGAATTACTGATTTGGATCAGTAGTTTCTCAGTTGATGATGGGCTTCATAACGACACAAAATATCGCGTTATTAGGGGTCTGACTTTATCGACCCCTCTAGACTCGATATGCGATACTCGTAGACGAACGGACCGGACTGTACGTAGATTGTCACGGATAGGCTCGGTATAGGTTCGGATGAGTTTGCTTGTCGGCCTTCCTTTCGCTCAATACCTGGATAGCCGTTACGTACAGCTAGTGTTGCTGACGTGCTTGTGGTTAAACCCACTGCCAGCATATTGACGAGTCTTTAGAGTCCCACACAGAGGGTTTCCCTTCTTCGGGCGAAATGATATAGAGGTCGTATGGTTTTACGGCAGGCTTCGATCATATGCATGCACTTGTGCACGTATCATAATTCGGACGGATAATACTAGTGGGCTTTGGTTTAAACCGGATTCTAGTATTATATTGTTGGATTATTATCGTCTCTTTGTATTCGTATTTTGTCGGAATACGAATACAGGTATGTATATACGGATAAGGGGTATTCTTGTAATTCCTTTCAAGATTGCTTCGAGAAGATGCCACCTCATTTTTGTTTTAACCATTTTGTTAAATGGTTAAATGAGATGGAGGATGAGGTGTTCTTGGCTTTAAATGAAGCATGGGTTTGTGGTGACTCACGGGGTGACTCATGATTCACTGTTTAGGCATGCTTGATTTATTTGGGGTTGTGAGATATTTTTTGACTTGATGATTCATTTTCAAAAGTTCACGACACTTATCCTTTTTCCATGGTTGTTTCACACTCTCATCCTCAAGCTTTTTCTTCTACCTCCACCCTTCAAGTCTCATGTGTTGAGAAACCTAGGGTGTTTGGAGACAAATCAATCCATTATAAGATTCTACATCCTCTAAGCTATCTAGTTTAGCGAACTAGATACCCTACTTACCTCGGCTATGAGGTTGGAGCTCGAACTACAAATTCTCAGGTGAATCATCTTCGATAGAGGGAGACCGGCGATCAAGCTTGATCATGGTGGCCTCTAGGAGCTTAGCAAGATGGTAGAAGACCAAAGGACACGGATCATTCGGTATAACCATTCTTAACTCCTCTTTATATTTGCTAGATTAGGGTTAATGGTAAATCTGTATTATAGGGTTATTCTAGCGCCGGTTTTATAAAAAAAATTGCTCTGCATTCGATCACGGTAGATGGCCAGGGCGCCAGCATAACCCAACATCAAGATCCACTTAACTGGTCGAAAAGGTCATCGATGCGCGGTAGTGGATATTTGTTCTTAATTGTCACTTCATTTAGAGCTCAATAATCCACACACATCCTGAAAGAACTTTCCTTTTTCTTCACCAGTAGCACCGGAGATCCCCAGCTTGAAGTACTGGGACGAATCCAACCTTTCTTCAGTAGTTCGTCCAATAGATTGCGGATCTCCTTCAATCCCTCCGGACTTAATCGGTACGGAGCTTTTATTATTGATTATGCGCCGGGTTGTAAATCGATGCTGAATTCAAGAGCTCAATCGGAAGGCAAACCTGATATATCTTCCGGAAATACATCCTCAAACTCTCAAACTACCTCTGGCTTCGATTCTTCCGCTTGCAATGCTGCGACCTCTGCCTTCTTTGGTTTCGCTCGGTAGATGCTAGGCTCCAAGGTTCGGCCTCCACTCTTGAAATAGAACACTGGATGATCTAGTATTTCGAACACTACCTTCCGTTGGCGCCAGTCGATAGTAGTGAAGAAAGTTCCCAGCCAGTCCATTCCCAAGACTACGTCAAAGTTCGGTATGTCCAGCACCTTAAAGTCCGCATAGAATTCTCGACTGCAGACGACCACTGGACAAAGATCGTATCCCAAAATTGCTTTTAGAACGCCGTTCAATGAACTGACATTCCAGCTGGATACGAATGGTGTAACTGGAATCGCATGAGTTCAGACGAACCATTGCGACAAAAAGCAATGTGATGCCCCAGTGTCGAAGAGCGCGAGTGCAGGTAGGGAGGCTACTAACATGGTAGCTAAGTCGCACGGGATAGGTTTAAATATAACAAATATAAGATGACTATGAATTGAAAGGACATTAGAAGGGAATAGGGGAGAGATTTACCAGTGATAACCTGACCCGTAGCTTCGGCCTCTTCGACCGACAGGGTGAATGCTTGGCGTCGCGGCACTTTCCTCTGTGCCTAGTTAAACACTCGACGGTGGGGTTGAGTGGTCTGGGTGTGAGGAGTTGAAGCTAGTAGGGCTAACCGGGTAGGAGGAGCTTGGATTACCGGTCTAGCTGGAGGGTTATTGGGTCATCGGTTCTGTGGGCATGCTCCAATGGCATGAGTAGAAGACCCACAGATCATGCACAAGTTGTTCGCTCTGCGACAGTTCTTCACAAGATGCCCTGTTCTCTTGCAGTAGATGCAAAAGTCTGACCTTTTGTTTGCGAACGAACCTACTGGCCTCCGAGATGGTTGTTAAAAGCTGTCCTAGAAGAGGCCCCTTCTGTGATCTAGTGAACAGAACGTTTCACACCGGCAGTCTGTGGCATGCCCTTCTTCTTAACAACTGCCTCATAACGTCGGGCAGCCTTCAAAGCAAGCTCATGGGTTGGGAAATCCCCTGTAGCGAGTGCAGCTTGGATTTCATGGTTCAACCCTTACTGAAATCGTCGTGCCCGGATCTCAGCAGTGGGAATAAGGTGTGCAGCGAACCTGTTATGACCTTGTGTTAGCAGTGTTGTGAGGGAGATCAAAAAATTGAATTTGAGACAATATCTTACCTGCTGAGCATAGTAAACTCAGCATCATATTCATCCACCGACTTAACTCGCATCGAGCCATGTTGTAAATGAATGAATTGCAGCTCCATGTCAAAGCGGGCAGTCTCAGGAAAGTACTTGGCGTCAAAGAGGTCTCAGAATGTTTTCCATTCTATCGGTTGTGCGAGACGGCTCTCTTTATCCTTCCACCATACTCTGGCGTTATCTGTCAGTTGCAACTTAGCAACTTACACCCAGGCTATATCTGGTACTTGAGCTGCTACCAGGTCATCCTCGATCACCTGAGCCCATTCTTCTGCCTCAAGTAGGCTCTCTTTTCCCGAGAATTTCTTTGGGTGCAGTGCCCGAATCTGCTTAACTCCGGGTGTTTCGACTTCAGGACGGTGCATAAGGATAGCAGTCAGCTACTGCTGACCTTTGAATAGGCTCTTAATGGCCTCAAGCAGTGCCCTTTGCTCATTGATAGGAGCTGCAATGGTAGGTGGTGGTGGTAAAGTAGGCGGTGGAGTATTGTCGTTGACGTTTGTGCTGGTATTGTTCGGAGACTCCATCACCTTGATATAAAAGATAGATTAGGATAAATTCAAGAAATTTAAAATGCAAAGAATATAAATGTTTGTTGAACTCATTAATTCTTGTGGTATATTATTTATGACTTCATGCAGAACTGACCTGCATAGGCCACCAACAAAACCTATCACGTCCCGCTTCCCAGTAGATGGAAACGGTGATGTGGCAAACCCGCGACATATTTATCCAGAGAAGGTCATTCCCTAAATAAATATACTAAGCGTATTGAAACAATATTACACAATACAAGAATAAATGGAGACTGTAAATTTTTTCAACAAATATCTTTATTTACATTCAACTTTCAATATTTACAAATACATGAGTTTATGCTGGAATGTAAATACAATAGGGAAAATGCCTACACAAGTGGCATATATAAACTGAATGAAAATGAAGCTGAGCTAGCCCTGAGTAGAGATCAGATTGTAGTCCTCCTCTGTGGCTTCAATTTACTCCGTTTCGACCGTATCTAACCAACATTCCAAAAGAAGAAAAGTCGGTGGAATGCCCGTCAGCGAACTAGCGCTCGGTAAGTCCCAAAGACAGGTAAGAGTAAAGAAAATAACAAGTGTAGAATATTTATGACGAGTAAGAGTATATGTTCATGGGTAAATATATACTATAAGTCTATATATGGTCATTATGTTAATATTAAGTTCCAAATGTGAATGTCAACGCTGCCGTAGAAGTATTCACGAGCTCAATAATGGGGCCCCAGGAGCAAGAAAACACGGGCCCATTTCATGTGTTAGCATCGAGCCTCTAGACTATGGATGAGTCAACCTGACTGATATTCGAGTAAAATAAAAAAAGTGGTTAATATGGGATTCCTGAAGCTCCGTTGGATTCACACAAGAAACTATCCCAACCACCCCATGTATAATATACATATAACTGGTTAATATACTTAATTGGTTTGATTGATTGATTAACATGTCTTGATCGAAACCATAGATTGCAAAAGGTGTAGAATGTATTTGAGTGAGACGAGTAATATGCGAGTCATGACAATTACAATCTTGGTTCGAGTCAAGTTGGTTCGAGTAGTTTGGGTTCGAGTTCATAGTTGAGTTTTGATTCGAGTTAGGTTAGGGTTTGAGTTTGTGTTTGAGTTTGAGTTCAAGTTTAGATTCGAGATTGGATTCGAGTTCATATCTTTTCATGTGAATTGATGTAAATTGTTAAAAGTCTTATGTTTGAAAAATATCGGCAACTACTGCACATGGATGGCAGGATTTGTGTTTTTTTCCAAGATAATTGCCATCTGATAACTCCGTTAAGTTGTCTAACCTGAATAAGCAAGCACTCACTTTCTCCGGCTCCCTGGGGCTCAAGAGAATTGATCCCGCTTAAACCTATATTAATCTAGAGTCCTAAAATATTGTTTTGCATATCTCGAGGGGGTTTTATAAAAAATACTTTAATATAATTTAAAAATAAATCTCGAAGTTGATTTATAATATTTAGGGTTTTCATGAACATATATTTTAATTGTTGTGGTGCTTTGGTGATAAAACCTAGTTTTTTGAAAGTTTGTGGTATTTTTATGAAAACCACTATTTTTGGAAACTTGGTGGTATTTTATTAGCAATTCTAATCTTTCTTTTTTAAAAAATATAGTTTCTTAATTTGTTTTTATTGAAAATACAGATTTAAGATTTTTATATAATTTTTCAAAAATTAGTTTTGTTTAGAAAATTCGTATTTCCTAAAAACCGTATTTTTATTCCTTTCGAGACCGAATATTCCGTGAGGAATTCTGCGTCTCGCTCTGCTGTCCCAAGGATGTGCGATAATCCACACCATCCATTAGCGGGTCCCCTAACGAGGGTTGTAGATACCTAATTGCCAAGAATTTCGAAATACCGATTTAAATAAACTCGTTTTTAAACGGTGCAGTACTTTAATGAAAAGGTTCTTTTACTTTGAATTACCCATATGCTTAGAATACCGTGCTATGAAACCATAGGGTGTGTGTGGGATAGGTCATTATCCCGTGAAGGTTCTGGGGTTTAGGTATACTAGATATCGAAAAGAGCTTATACTAAAACTCATGGTATTTTAATGAAAAAGTTCATTATATGTTGGTTTCATATGAAAATTTTATTAAATCTAAAAACTAAATGATGTGAATAAGATTAGGATTAGTGTAGCATGTTAGTTTGATCTCGTTTGCTTATCACATGACTTACAATTGTTAAAAAGAAAACTATATCGGAGATAACTTCTCTTTTGTCGGTTTGTTTTAAAAAAGATGAAAGAAAAGGAGAGAAGAGGGACTTATGGTTTTTAGAAGGTTAAGAAGAGATTGAAGAAGCACTCGGAGGTCATGATTTTGTCGGAGATGCTCCGATCGTCGAGTTTGGCTCGCTACTCCACTTGAGGGGCTTAACTCCACTTGGCACTTAGAGAGTTTGAGAGAATTTTTGCTAGAATTTCAGAATGGGGGAGAGCTATGGCATGGGGTGGTATTTATAGTAAAGAACTAGGGTTTGGAAATTAAAATTTTGGATTAAAATGCATTAAAAAGATGTTAAATGGTGAATTGAAAGGTCTCTATTTGATTACAGGAAAATCAAACAGTGCAGAGGAGTTAAAGGGAGTCGAAGAGGTGTGTGTGTAAAACACGGAGCCAATTGAGCTCATCTTGACCATCGGCGCCGGCCGAATGGGGGAAATGGGTGGTCAGATCTTGAGGCATTGCCTCGAGATTTGTGCTATGTGGGTATTTGGGTGTGTACACCTTAGTGCGCCTGTTTGATTTTTTTGAAACTTTTCATTTCCCCGTGTATTGGGCTTCCAAAAATTAAAAAGAAAAATCTAAAAAAATAATTGTGTCTAATAGGAATCGAACACACATGCTATGTCACAACAGTGTAGAGGCTTTACCAGTGAGGTACAAGTTGCTTCTTGCTTTTATTTAACAAAGATAACTTTTAACTCGTACATAAGTCGTAATACTCATTTCTGTACAATAACAAGAAAATTTCTGTACAATGATTTTAGAGTCATTACAACATCATCCATCAGGTGAATATAATTTTCGACGATCAGGGGACTAATCCCTTTGATATCAGCCATAGTCCAGTCAAAAGCTTGCCGATTTGACCGCAAGACAGAAAGAAGGGCTTTCTCTTGCTCTAAAATTAAAGAAGCCAAAATGATCGCTGGAAGTGTCTCGGTCTCACCTAAGTAAGCATACTTAAGGTGAGATGGAAGAGGCTTGAGTTCGAGCGTTGGTGGAGAAACAATTGAAGGTAAGATCGGGGAGCAAGTCTCGAACTCGAAGGACTCCACGAGGGGCTCAAAATGAGTGTAAGCAACAAAATCGGATGGTTCAATTAACTCATCCGCAAATTTAAAAGATTCTAAATCAGGCGGTGACTTGTCAAGATCGTCCAAAAAAGTGAAACGCTCGTATGTTCTATCAGTGTCGGAAGCTGCTGGATCAAAGATGAATGCACTAGTGACGTCTAGATCGTCATGATCAAAAAGAAACTCATAAAACTTGCAGTCCTAGGGGGCAATCTCCTGGATGGAATAAATATCCAGTATATGAGCATTCGGTTCAGATGGCTGATTTTCTAACCTGAGAATGTTGAGTTCAATTGTCATTTTACCGAAAAATTGGTTCATGGAACCATTTCTACAATTGATCAAAGCATTTGAGCTTGCTAGAAATGGGCGACCGAGAATCACCAGAATTTGATTCTGGGGGTTAGTTACAGGCTGTGTATCTAAGACTATGAAGTCCACAGGGAATATGAAGTCCCCGACTTTAATTAACACGTCCTCTAGCTCACCCCTAGGATGGGTGATAGATCGGTTGGCCATTTGAAGGGTACAATGTGTAGGTTTCAGTTCTTCTACACCGAGTTGCTCATAGACTGAATACGGAAGCAGGTTAATACTAGCACCCAGATCTAAAAGAGTATGGTTGATATTCTTATCCCCAATGGTAATTGAAATCATAGGACAACCAGGGTCTTTCCGTTTTTAGGTAAATCTTGGGTAAGAGCATCACTCACGTTACTTGTTAAAAAAACCTTCTTCGGTACTTGAGATCTCCTCTTCTTAGTGCAAAAGTCTTTAAGAATTTTAGTATAAGAGGGGACTTGTTGGATTGCATCTAAGAGGGAAATGTTGATATTAACTTGCTTAAATAACTCCACAACTTTCTCCATTTGTGGACTTGGTTTATTGGGCCTTAACCGGTTTGGAAATAGAGCTTTCTTTAAAATGGTAGGGTCCAGTGTTTGTGGAGTAGGTTGTGGAGATGAAACGGATCCCAAAACTGGTGTTTGAGTGGAGTGAGATGTGGGTCCGTTTAAAGCAGCAGAATTGGAAGGAAAACTCGGTGGAGAATGGAGAACGGGTTTAGAAGAAGTTGGAATAGAAGAAGAGGAAGAAGTGGTCGCTGGGGTGTCATCGTCATCGTGGTTTGGTGCACCAACGTTGTTGTTCAACAATCTTCCTGATCTCAACGTAGTAACTGCACTCACATTATGATTCTGTTATTTGAGAACAACATAAGTATTATGTGGATGAACAGGATTTGGTAGTGGTTGAGATGGAAACTTCCCTTTCTCTCTCTCACTCATTGCCGCGTTCAACTGTGCAATATGTGCTTCGATGGTTTTAATGCTTTGGCTATGAGAAGCGGTATGTTGCACAAGAGATTGAATTGAAAATTAGATGTTGGCGGTGGATTGAGTAGATTGCTTCACAAAAGTATTAATACTCTGTTCAAGAGAGGAGACTTTATCATTACCGGACGGAATAAAGTTGTTGTTTTGAGAGAACAAATTGTTATACGGAGCAAAGTTGTTCGTTGGGTTTTGGTATTGTTGCGGTTGGCAGGGTTGCTGAAATTATGGCCGAGTTTGTTGTTGTTGAGGAGAAGGAGGCATTTGAAAGTTGTTTTGGCCTTGGAACTGGGTTTGGTTTTGATTTCAGGAGAAATTGGGGTGATTCCTCCATCCGGGATTATATGTGGAAGAGTAAGGATCATTTCTGGGTCGTTGCTGAAAAGTAGCATGGCTTGATCCTGACCCTGAAATGGTGGATTCAAAGGACACTTTTCTGTCAAATGTGACTGATCGAAATAACAAGCACACACGGTTCGAAGGGGAGCGACGGAGCTAGGGGAAAGAGACGAAAATTTTCTCTCAATTGCTTCGAGCTTCCACGTTATTGTAGCCATCTCGACTTTCATTGCAATTGAGATATCAAGTTGATGAACTCCTGCTCTAGAGTGACCGGAAGAAGAGGTTGAAGAAGATGACGCGTTTGGCCAGGTGCTCTCCCATTGCAGCGTTTGTTCCGTGAGATCGTTAAAAAATTACTAACCGTCCTTGTCGGATTTGGATAGGAAGCGGCCTTGACATATGGTTTCCATCAACTGTCTAGTTGCTGGATTCAGGCCCTCGTACAAATTTTTGTAAAGTTTCTATTTCTCAATTCCGTGGTGAGAAAACTAAACAAGAAGATCCTTGTACCGGTCAAACCACTTCTAAAAAGGTTCATTTGGAAACAGGGTGAATTGATTTATTTCATTTTGGATTCTCACGGTTTTATAATTGGGTTAGAATTTCTTAAAAATGCTTTTACGAATTCATCCCAACTGGTTATAGAGTGAGATGCGGTGCATATAACCATTTTTCTGCAAGATCATAAAGAGTGAAAGGAATAACACGCAACCAAATAACATCGTCGGATAGTTGGGTTGTTTTCATCATCGCACAAACGTTTTGGAATTTGTTGATGAAGATATAGGCATTTCGAATTCAAGCCCATAGAATTTGGGTAACATGTTGATGGAGTGGGGCTTAATTTCAAAATTGTCCCCATTGGCCAGTAGAAAAGAAAGACAAGTGGGAAGCACTGTGCGGGTTGGATAGAAACGGTATTGAAGCGCGATTCGTGGTGGCGCTCTTGGAGGTGGTGGAACAATACCCGGAGGTGGTAAAGTGATGTTCAGTGGAAGTCCCGACATTTCAAAGAAGAGGTGCGCGAAAGAGAATATGAAGATGTGTGAATAGAATAACGGTCAACGTTGAATTGACCGGCAAAGGCAAAAGTAAAGGATGCGTGGAATAAGTATCGACTTCGGAGTCGATCACGTAATCAGTAGCGAATAACGAAACACGGACTAAACGGGCACCAGGGTCCCAAGCCCAAACGGACATACACTAAACAAGTTTAGTGTTGTCACAGTGTATTTGTCGAAGGTGAAGATAAGAAAACATCAATGGAGAAAATGTAGGTGGAGGTAAAAATGCGGTGAAAATGGCAATTTTTGTAAATTTTTGGATTTTTTGAATTATGTTTTGTTTTGGAAAAAATTGCGGAAATAACGGACTCAACACAATCAATCACTATCAAAAATGCATAATTAATACCTAAAGCTATGGTCTTCAAAGTCCAAACTAGACCACTCCTAAACTTCCAAGCTACAAGTTGCAGGATAAACCCTTTAACTGCCTCTTCACTGATCAAGCATGACCGGGTAAATGCAAGTGAGGTAAAGGAGGTTGTCCAAGGCTTTCACCAAATTCCATAATTTAAAAACCTTCTCACTTTGCGGGACTCTCGTCCCTAACACTTTCCTTAGACACCACACGATCAAGTTTAGATAAACAGTAGATTCCCTGCACCCTTCACTTGTTCTAAATGAGCGCGATAAGTTCTTGAAGGGTTGGTCTGAATCTTTTTTGATTAACTCAAGGAAATTCTTATGCTTTTAGTGATTTTTGGGGCTTAAGAAAGGTGATGAACTCCCAACCTAATCTGAATTTGGATTTGTGCCTCTTAATGTCCGTATTAAAGATGCAATATGCAATTCAATAAACGAGTTGTTCAAAATATCAAACAATCGTTTTTTACATTAAGCGTCGATGCTGCAACAAATACAGATCAGTTCTCTTTTGGCTTTTTGGCGGCGAACTTGCAAAGAATCCTGCAAAAAATAGAATATTGGAGCGTTGGATTTGAGTGAGAAGGAGTTAGAAAATACATACTGAATTTTTTTGGGTTAAGAAACCCCCGTTGAATCGATCCCGAATAGTTTGGAAAGTTTGCTTAGGCGGGTCAAACTATCGGGATCTTTGGCACTGTACTTTATTATCACTTTATTCTTGAAGGTTCACTTTACTTCGTACGATCGCTGTTCACAAATCAGTCAAAATCTGAAAATGTCGAAAAACGGATATTTTTAGCGAAAAAGAGATATAGATAGCCAATATGCTACACACACAATTGTGAAATTTAAAATATCAAAATAGAGCGATAACAGAATAATAGAGCATCAACCAAAAAATTTGAGCAATTTGGGTAAGTGGGGCCGCTATTTGCGACCAGATGGAATAAATGGACGGCCAAGTGAAAGAAATGGGTCTCCAATTTTTTGTAGTCTTCTCTGTGTTCTATGAGTGTCCCATTTTTATACTTCAAATCTTTCAATGAATCTTAGAGTGATAGCAGAACAAAAATACTGAGAACAAAACATTAAAAAACGTTAGATTTTTGTTTTGGTTTTTGAAAATTTTCAATTTTTGTTTTGATTTTAAGAAAAATTATTAGTTTTATACACAAGTTAACCTGAAATCATAAAAAGAAATATGTTATCGTCTTTCCAGCAACGGCGCCATTTGATTGTTACATTTTCACGTGTTCTTTGAAGTTCTATTTACCGCAATCAAGACGGTGTCGCATGAAGCTAGCCGCGATGAGTACGGGTCGTCCATGGAGAAAATGTATGTTTTTCATCAACAAGTTAAGTTCAAAAGTCCGAGAGTTTGCTATCTTAAGTGTTGTGTTTAAGTTAAAGAAGGACTTGTTAGGGTTAGCGTTAGGTTAGTTTGAGTTAGGATAATGATTACTTCTTTCTTTTGTGCCTCACTTGATATTGATACTAAAGTAATCAGCAGCAACGTGGATTAGAGCTCTTAAGTAGGGTACTTACGATTGTGTGCTAAATCCCTACATATTGACTCTTATCCTTCCGTTCTTGGCTCTTATCCATAGCCTCCGGCCAAACAAACACAACCAGTCTCAATTAGAAATCAAAACTATCATGTAGGATAGGATGCCTAAAGGAGTGGATTGCGGGTCTTTGTTCGGAGTTCAATCTACAAGATGTTGGACAAAGGAAGGAGTGATGTACTTCTCCATATCTCAAACTAAACCTCTCCTACCCTAATAAGTGAGGGTATTATTCATACATCATTTCAAAAATAAAATGAAAACAAAAATGAGAAGAAAACATCAAGAACATTACAAAAAAAAGTAAGTATAAGAACAAAAGTAACCAAGTGAATCTTTCGTTATATGTTGAAGTCACAAAATCAAGCAAATGAATCCAATAATCTCAATCTAAACTTACAAGCTCAATGAAAAAGTTGCAAGATGAGAGAGAAGCAAAGAATTCAAGTTCTAAATTCAAAGATCACCAAACGCATAACCATGAAACTTGAAATGAAAACTTGTATTGAAATAGAAAATGAGATACAAACTAATGAGTTCAAGTAGCTAAAACTTAAACTTGTAAGTGCAATGAAGAAGTTACAAGATCAAGAGAAAGGGCAAAAACTCAAGATTATACAAGATGAAACTTTACATGAAATTGGCAAAATGTAAACTAAATGTACATATGTATATCCCTTGGCTTCAATCCTCATCTGCTCTTTATAGAACTCTCTTCAGGAAAAAAGAATGAAACAAGTGGGCTAACATGACAGAGTGGAGTGCATGGAAAGAGCTTGAGGCAATTCTGACAAGGCCAGGCAGACCAGCTCAGCTCTTGGAGAAGTTTGGTCGGCTCCGCAGTAGAGTTGGGGCCCCATCTTTCTTCTGTGCTTCTCTGGCTTTCCAACTTGATTACTGGAATTTTCTTTTCTTTAAATTCGATCTGGGTTGCATTCTGAAGTTAAAGATTCACATGATCAAAGATTTTCGCATCACAACTTTTCCTAAATCAAAAAAGTAACTCTCGCATCACAACTTTTCCAACCAAGATTTGATTTGCGCCAATGATGATAATGTGCCCACTCGTGCTTCTTTGGCTGCCCCAAACAATTGTGTGTTACACACTTGAGTCACACTTGCATCATACGGGACCAAATTGGTTTTAATGTTGTACACAACTTCATTTTGTTGCAAAACTCTTTAGAATTTGATCGTTTTTTCGTTCCGTTGCAGTTTTGGCTTGATTATGTAGTAATCGTGCATGTTTTCAGTGATATTACCATGTATATCTGTAACCTATACTTAATGAGCAAACACAGATTAATAGCACAAGTTTATTCACAAAATGATTCAGAATGAGCGGTATTAAAATGCAATTAATCATGCCGAATAGCCCCCGACGGCGGCGCCCCGCACCCTCCCCCCCCCCCCAAATCTTGAGTTGATTACGTGTCTCCTCGTCATTTTTTGCAAAGTACCGAAGTAATTGAATTGATTTGTAAATGAATTGAATTGAATGGATTTGAGTTTGTGGTGAAATGAATTGGTTTTGTGGAGATTTGAATGGAATTTGTCATGAATGGAATTCAATTTTTGATGAATATATATGCCGTATATCGATATATTGAATTGTATGTGTATCGATTGATCGAAACGGCGAAAAGCTGGAATTTTTTCCCACCATCTACAACTTTTTCATCGACTCATATCCGACACAAACACCTAAAAGCCAACGAAATAAGTGTAAAATCTGGGAGAAAGCCTAGGTTTTTCAAATTTTTTCATCAGCTAATACCTGACGAGAAAACCTAAAAGCCGACGAAACAAGTGTAAAATCCGGGGGGAAATGCCCTGGTTTTTCAAACTTGTTTTGTCGGCTTCAAAATAACCGACGAAATAAAGTTTTTTTCATCTTATTTTATTCCGTCGGCACATACTCGACGAAAAATGTTTTTTTGTCGGATATATTTTTTTTCGTCAGGTTGTACCTGACGAAAAAACCCTATACTTCTTGTAGTGAATATCTTGCGATAACGCTAGCTCTGGTATCAATTTCTTTTCCAATGTGAGAGGTCAAAATTCGATCCCCCGAGGGGGTTGATTCCAAAAAAAAATTGCTAGCTATTGAACATCGAACAACTCTAGCAATCTTCGACCTTTGAATTTCATCAATTAATGGGTAAGTCATTCAATCATGATAAGAATGTTGATTATTATTATATATTGATTTGAATTTAGTGTAAAAGGAAAGGTTGTTTGTGAAAAACGACTTTTTGCCTGATTAGCCCTAATTTGTGAGAATTGGTATTAGGAATTATTTTAAATTTTAAGGGAAAATTGTTTCGAAGCCCAGTTTCAAAGAGTGACTTATTTAAAAACTAACAAAGTTCCAAAATCGTTGAAAAACCCAAAAGTATGGATTTATTTTAAAACCAAACCCTGATTTGTATATTTTTTTATATGCATTGCCAATAATATCCCTTTAAATTTTTCGTCAAAAAAAATTCTCTTTAAAATTCTCTTAGATATTACATACTTTTTCCCTTCAATATTTCTCTATTTTCTTACATAATTTATTTTCATATCCCATCCAATATATATAAACCCTAATTTATTTTATTAACGCATCTTCTTGTAAATTGTTTTGGGAAAAAAAATGCAGCCCTCAAATTATTGATCTTCTTTGTAAATCATCTGAAGAAAAAAGTTTCCCCTCAGATCGGATTTTAGGTATATAACAAGTTTCTTAATTAAGAAAAGAATTAAGAAAGAATATGAAGAAATTGGTTGAGATCTCAAAATTGAATCTGCAGATGTAAAAGTTCAAAGATGAGAATAGTAATTAGAAGAAAGACAGAGAAATTAGAAGGGATGGAAAATTGAGAGCAAGGTTGTAGATTTGGGAGAGAGGTTGATGAATTGAAAAGGAATATAAGAAAATAGGAACCGAAATTAATAGAGAAGGCAATGGGCGGCGGAGATCGAAAAATTTGAAAGAGGAGATGCTACCGTTCAGATGGGAGTGAGAGAGAAGATAAGGAATTTTGACAACGAGAGTGAGAGAGGAGAGGAGAGTGAAGAGAGAATAACTATACATATATATGGCCTAAGGGTAAACTTGTCATATGAAAAGATATAACCAAAGTATTCTACATATTATTTATGTTTGGTCTCAAAAGTCTGTATTTTATAAGTATTGGGCTTTTGCACAATTTTGAAAATACATGGATTTTCAAATAAGCATCTCTTTAAAACTGAGCTTAGAAACAATTTTTCCGTTTAATTATGACACCAGATATAACACAAATATAGCTTGCCTAAGAGCCATAGCTTGTTTGAGGCCCAAAGGCCCGATCTTACGTTAGACAATTGATTCGTTGAATCTGAACCCGTATATCAAATGGGCCCAGATGCCCTATATGGCCCATACCCACACACTTTAATTAACCATGGATCTTATATAATCTAGCAACCGGTTAGATTCGTATACCTTTGACCTACTAAAGATATGATATAATAACTAATAAATATTCTCGGCTCAACCCTTCTCGGAACCCTATATATACCACACATAATTCTCTCATTCTCTACTCAAGGGACACATCTCGAATACTCTCGATGAGGACGCTATCAAACACCTGGCTCGACCTAGGTCTTCCTCATGATCTTTGAAGAGTCCCTCAACGAGAGCTCATATGTTTTCTTTATACTTTTATGCATGCTATATCTCATATATCCGGTTACTGACTCAGGCATCGGAGAGGTCCCCTGGGTTCAAACCTGGGGTCCTTTGTCTTGCAGGTTTCTGGATTCGAAGATCTACCTACTTTCTCATGATCCACGAATACAAATATCATTGGTGCTCGCAGGTACATAATATTTTGTGCATCATTAGCACTCGTGGTCTTTTCATTTTATAGTTTAAGTTGTCAGGATTTGTTGGAGTTTTTCTTTCATTTGAATCGAACAAATGAATATTTTCCTAAATTGTGCCTTAACAAACTGTTGCTCTTTTATACAATTTAACATAAACAATAAGATTCAGATTGATATATATTCATTTTGGCTAAATTGCAGGAAATAGCCATAACTTTCGCTTCAATAGCAGAAGATACCCTAATTTTCTGAAACAGAAACTTTGCCCCTCTCTTTATAATTTATTTCCAAAATATTCTTCATATAAATATTTAATTAAAAGATAATCTTCTTTTCATTTGTTTAATATAACAATTATTCGTATAAATATTACTAAAATACCTTTTATTGAATTAAATATGGGTAAAACCCCTCAATATCCTTTCATTCCAAAAAATCATCTTTTTCACAAAAAAAATCATTTTTTTCTCTTAATTTGCTTTGTTATAAATCCATTTTGAAGCAAGAAAATAAATAAATAAAAATTGAGAGCAATTTTCATCGAGATTTTTCCAAAATTGCCTGATATGAAATCATGTTTGAATTTTATAAGTGTTGAGAATAAAGAGAAGAAACGGTTTGCAAGTTAACTAGGGAAGAAGACTTAGCTAATTAAATAAGAATAAAGTGAAAATGAATACGAATAAAGTGAAAATGAAGATATTTTAGAAATAAATAATTAAATAAAGAGTATTTTAGAAATAAATTATAAATAAGGAGCAAAGTGAGGTTTTTAGAAAGTTTGGATATTTTCTGCTGTTAAAGCTAAATTTAGAGGTATTTCATGCAATTTAGCCTTCACTTTCTCCTGCAGCTCTAATGCATGCATGCACATTGAAAACACTAGTTTTAACCATGACTCTTGTGGGTTGTTAAATTTGTAGAATTAATTCAACCATGCTATTATAATGGCACCTTCCAAGTGAGATGCTAAATTGATTTGTAGCTTTCTAACATATCTAGATTTTATAGAAACATAAGGGAGAAAAACGAGAAAAAGATTACAACTTACAATAGATTAGAGCTTGTTATGTCATCTCAATAAAGAGAAAAATATTAACTTCCAACGACAGTTCTAAACTTTGAATTAAAGATTCTTTAGTTTCTTTCATTCCACACATTCTAACAAATCGCACTAGCTAATATATCCCAATAGGGTACATCATTTTGTCCAAAGTTCCCACAGGAACCCCAAAATTCCTGAATAGAATGTGGAAAATCCGTCTTAAATATATATGTGTAGCGAACCTACTCCAGATTTGTGAGGTCACCTCACAAGTAAGGAATATATGATCTATAGTTTAGCCTTGCTTCCTGCACATACCACAAAACAACGGCCCAATCCACTTCCTCCTGGCTAGATTATCTCGAATTAGTACAGAGTATCTTATCAAAAGTTAATGGCCCTCCCACATTTCAAAGTGAACGTTACTCCTCTAAAAAAAGAGTCCTTGACTAACGCCACCCCCCTCCAAAACCCAAGAGCTGAAGACATATTCTTTCCTTTGACATTTATGACCCCTGAGCGTTTTTTGTATGCAACATTAATAGTGTCAACAGTGGCTTGGACTAGCCCATTGTTGGGGCTTGGAATAGCCCGTTGGGAAGACCCGGGATCGAGACATGGTCTCCCATTTATGAGGAGGTGGCTAATTTATTCCGTATATTATTTCAAAAACATTAATAGTGTCAACCTATCCTGTCTTCTTGTATTCCGTCCATCTCCACTTATTCATGTCATCAAGATTTTTGACCCACAGCCTCCCTTCATCCTTTGGTCGACAAACCAACTTCCACTTCACCAGGTTGTATCATTTCCTTCTTCCAGACGTTCGTTTGCAATCAACTATCACCTCGTCACCGGTCCCACCTCGGCGGCATCTCGTCGCGGCCAACCTCACTACTGCCTTGTCCCATTAATTTATTTAGTTAACAATTATAATTATCTAAAACCATTAATAATTTAATTTTTAAATATTTAAGTTAATTATTTTAGTAAAATGGCAAGATGTTCATACTAACACTGTTAACGTACAGTTCAAGGTGGCAAATGGGTCGGACGGCCCATGGCCCGACACGGTTGCCATGTGGTTGGCCCGGCGGGGCCAGTCTTAAGGCCCGACCCGGCCTAGGACCAAATTAAAAAAATATAATAGAGCCCGGTCGGATTTTTTCAGTTGGGTTTTAAAAAAAAATTGTGGGTCCGACTTGAATTGATTTGTACTTGGAGAATCAAATTATGGCTATTGTGGGGGAAAAACTATTCTAGAAGGCCTTGCATGGTGCAAGCCCCTCTAGAGCAAGGGAAGTCCATCCAATGGCTATGCAAGGGCTTGCACCATGCAAGCCCTTGCATAGTAGTTTTTTCCTGTGGGGATGGATGGGGAATCGACGTTTTTTTATTTAAGTTAAAGTAGGTGGGGATTCCAAGAGAGAGAGGAAAAAAATTGAAATAAAGGAAAAGGAATACTGTGTGTGAAATGATGGGGTGCGAGGGATTTTCAATCGCATGAAGGATAAGATTTGCCGACTTATGTTCTCCCTCAAAAAAATTTAATCAATAAAATATCTAGACCTGAGACCTACCCGAAGTTCAGACTTAAAAAATTCCCGAAAAACCTAATTTAAAAAAAACAATATTTTTATTGCTTTTAGGCCGATCCGTGCCTGACCCGGTCCGATCCAAGCCGGGCCTAGGGCCTGGCCGGGCTGGGATTTGTAGCAACCGCCCGGCCCGAAGCCCGGTCAACCGGGCTTGGCCCGGACTGTTGACCGGCCAAGCCCGACGAGCGACGGGTCGGGCCGGGCCGTTTACCACCTTGACGTACAGTCATTGATCGTTTAAATGAGTATTTTTTTGGTAGATCTAAGCTATAGGCAGTTTATTTTTGGAAAACCCTGAAATTAATATTATACTACTCGTACTCCAGAACATATATTAATTTCATCAAATCAATTTTTTTATGACTAACATAAATTAAAGAACTAATATGGCAGTTCCTTAAGATAGCAAATTTATCAATTATAATCTCAAGAGCTATTGCATGCAACTCATGGCAACTTAATTAATTCCTATCGATGTCTGGAAAATAAAACTTGCGAACTATAGATTAAATGAGGTGAAATCCCTACAATTGAAAGATTCAGAAATTACTCACAATGGACTTGTTTTTTCCAATTTCTACTATTTTTCTCCTTCCTCTATATATATCATTTCTCATCTTTCTTTTCTCTCTTTTTTTCTTTCCTTTTCTCCTTAATGCTCTCCCTGGGTTGATTTTTGCGATCAACTCTTTTCTTACACTTATCAAGTTGAAAAAAATAAAGTTATATAAGTTACCAAGTCCCAAATAAAGTTTTAACTTCATTATTCCAATTTACTGATAGGCCTTTAATAGAGGTAGGTTGCTAATTATTTGAAGCATATGTATATTAAGGGGTATATATAATTGCAATCAATAGAAGATGTCATTTTGCCAGAAAAAATAAAAGTATGATAAAGATCTTGATATTGAAGTCTTTGATAAATCCGTACGTATGTGGTATATAATATATAATTTCTATTTGTTGCGTTATCTTTTGTTTTTGGCAACCATAATAATGGTATTCCATTTCTGTTTGATTTAATTTCAGATCATTTATTGCTGATTGCTGATCCCTGACTAAATTTTCATTTATTAGTCATTTCCTTTAAAAGGGACATAGGGAGAAAAAAAACCACCCTTCTTTATCAATGATCTTCCTTTGGCTCTGATACCAAAATAATACTCGGTGATGTTTGCAAGCTCATGTAGCTGGTGAGTGTACATCTCCGGCGAATTCACGGGATTACTTTAGGATTCAGACCACCATCATCTTTTACACTGAGGTTCTATCTCCGAGGGACAGAAATCTGATTTCGAAGACGTTGGCCACACGATCAGCTTGCTAATCAGTTTTTATTTTCAACTAATTTTCCGGTCATACTCCAAAATCCATCAACTTTCTTAAAGTAAGAGAGTGAATAAAGTTTGCAGTTCTAAGAAATACACCATTGTAATTAATTCAACATCTATTTAACGTACCAATTGAATCGGAATGCATGTGTGATAGAAGAGATAAAAGTTAGTTCAACTCATTCCAAGTAAAAACTTTACGAATTGTTTGATTTGGAAGCTCACACACATATAGAGAGAGTGTTTCGTTGCAATATGGGTTGCACGATATAAAAACAGGAACTCCTAGATGGCCTAAGATTTGAACGATCCAAATCTTTCATCTTGAGCTAACTCCTAAACAACACAATAAGAAAACCAGAATTCATGCCTACCGGTTGTTGGTCGGGCTCATAAAGTTGTGAAGTTTGTTAAAACAAAGATAATAACTAATTCTAACTCGGATCTAGCAAATAGATTATAGGACTTGAAATCCTCTTAGCAATATATTGTAATGGTATCATGTGCATGCGGTAAGTGACTCCAAGAACATCGTGGATTGGATTACGCGAACAAGATTGACTTCGCCATGGAAGATTTCACATATTTTATAGGCACATGATATTAGAGCACTCAAAGAGGTCATTTAACTATGCAGCACATACGGTGGCTCGAACTGCTATGCAGTGGTCACTGGATGTATCGTGATATCCCTTCTCCGATTTATTGATGAGTTGAATATAGTGACTAGCAATATTGGTCTTATTTAATAAATACTACAACATCTTTTTCTCAAAAATAAAAATCAAAGAGAAAAAAAGAAAAAGAATACAACTAAAACAAGTTAAGATAAACTTTTGGGATTTCCTCACCGAAATTTCATTATTTTGGAATATACTTGTACTCCTTACAAATATCGAAAAATCGATTAAGAGTTGCCAATAACAATCATATAATCATGACAAAATCATCATATAGATCATTAAACATCTGCATCATATTTAGTTTTTGAAGTAACAAGATCCTATGCATGATTTATTGATATTTTTGCATAGTACAATAATTTTGCTAATGTTTTTGTACGCAAACGTATCTAGAGCGGCCTTTTCCTTAAGCTTGATACTCTGCTGAATCTTCAGAAACTCTCCCTACTTCATCCCATTAAAAGATGCTGGGTTCTCATGGCTCACTAGCTCTAGAGCTGGAACCACAAATGTTTCTGATGACGGACTTACAAATGTAACAATTGACATTCTTGAATTTTTCCCATTAACCTTGGCTCGATGCAACGTGCTCTTGCACTTTCCATTGCTAACTATCTGCGATTTGATGTTAGAAAAACTATGTAAAAAGCAGAATTTCCGTCAATTAGAGAAATTATGTATATCCAGTTTCTTCAAATTTTTGTTTGCTTTAAGCTCATCTTTCTTTTGTAAGTAGGAAATTTGGATTTAGTCAAGTATATGTCAAACTGACTCATAAATGGTTCACGTTTAAAATTGTTGGCAGTGTACTCTGATTGTCTCTATGTTACATGTTGATAAAGCCCTTAGGATATGTACTCGACTACTGGGACTATGATGAAATCATACTAGTGGGGCCACGGTAGTCGACGAGTACATCCTATAACTGTTCCTAGTCGAGGGTGTATCGAGACAGGGCATCGATACACCAGAGTAGACTAGCATATACGCATCTTGACCCATATGATGGGCGATGGATGATCTCATATCCATCGGTGTCTGACATCAAGGATGGTGTACGGGTGCTCAGTAGAGACTGGGTACACTGGACGGACTCGCCGAGAACTCCCAGATGGTATTATACCTCACGTCAGATGGCAGTTCTTCGGTGATATTGGTACAGAGTAGTCTGTTGACCCGAGATCGTCATGAGTCTTGTGTAATTCCCACTGTGCTTTGATTTCCATCATACCACGTCCAAGAGGGCGTGCAAAAAGGTGGCTTTTGGGTACAGTCCCGAATCACATGGAGGCAATGAGCGATAGGAGGGGATACGTCTCTCCCGGTATAGGGAGTTGATGTTGCGCTGTGTTCGATTGGTTATAACTGGAAATCCCTGGCCAGGATTGCTGAGATTTACTGGTAAGTGTTATCAGTAGTTTCTCGAACTGTTATAGATCTCATATCGACACGACTTATCAAGCTACTGGGATTTGACGTTTACCACCCCTAGACGAGATATGCGACATATCAGACGACGAGACCGGACTGTACGGGAGTGTTACTGATTGGATTCACAGGAGAATGTACAGGCTTACTTGTTGATCTTCTGAGCGCTCAATACCTGGGTGGCTGTTACGTTTAGCTGACCGCTTGCAGTTTGTGGGTGTTTGATATGACCATCACCTACTGCCGGCGTATTGACGATTATTTAGAGTTCTGCACAGAGGTTTCTTGATTTAGGCAAAACGGAGTAGAAGCACATATGTGATATGTGCGGGACCGAGGATAATGCGGTATGTGATACCGTATTGGATTCTCGCGATATGAGATATCGAGCGGGTATATGTGATATACCCGGGTCATCGTATTAGTCGGTTATTTGTGAAATAGCCGGATTATCGGATCAAGTGTTGATTCGATAATTTAATGTATAATAATATATATGATATATTAAATTACATTAACTAATATTAGCTCGCTAAAAGATTCATTTTCTCACGGGATAATACATTGATATATATGCGATATATGTTAATTGTATTATTTTCTATTGTTACAAAATATATTGTATATGTGATATATAATATTGTAATATGTTAGGATTATAAATTTAACAATGGTTTAGGGTTTAAACTTGGTTAGGGTTTGGATTAGGGTTAGCTTTTGCATGAAGCTTCCATGAAGCTTCATGAAGCTTTGACTTTGTGTTTTGCTTGATATTTTGTGAAGATATTATGTTAACCCAATCCAAACCATTAACTCTAGTTAATTCTCTACAAGGGTTAACTCCTTCATGCTTAACCCTTGGTTAGATTTGTAACCACTACAATAATTCATTATTCATCACAAAAGGATTGAGCTCTTCTTCTTGCTTCTTCCTCCTTGATGAAAAGCTTCACTAGCTTTTTTCCAAGTGATGAAAATGAGCGAGAATAAGAAAATAAAAGAGAGCAAAAATCCTACTTCATCATTCTCATCTATCCTTGCCCTTTAGATGAGAGTGTTCACTTCATTTAGTGAGTGTCAGCTTGTGTTAATGAAACTTCAAGGTAGATCATCTTTGTTATCGAAGATCAGAAGCAAGACTGCATTTTTCTCTTCGTGAAACCTCTCGAGAGTCCGGAACACGATGATCGCAGCGAAGGGACCTCAACACGGAGCTTAAGAAGTGAAGGGCCGGATCTACAAAGGTTGTAATCCCTCTCACTTAGTGTTAAAGTGTTTAACATGCTAGTTTTCACCTAAACTCTAGTTTAAAGATCCGGTTTTGGGTTGTTCGGCACGGCTAAATTTTAAATCGGGCATGGTTGAAACCTCGTAGACCCTTGTGGCAGTGCCTAGCAACCCTATAGTGGTATCAGAGCCAAACTACAGCTCTAGGCAAAATCTAGACGAAGTTTAAAGTCCGATCGAACCCGGAAACCCCGACGAATACACTTCTCTGGATATTTTTCAAAAATGTGATTTTTTATGAATTAAAAATGCTCAGAAAATTGAGCAGGGAAATCTAAGAATAACTGTAGAATACGACCTCCTAAATCCACTGTAGCACCGCGGAACCGCGGCCGTACCCTGGTTTTGGCTGCGGTTCCGCGGCCGTATGTGGAGATTAGGGACTCGTTTTTCTACAGTTACACCCGTAGCTGCTTCCTGATTTTTCTGGGAAGTTTTAATTCTACTCAAGAGTTGAGTTTTCTGGGTTATATTGGGGACTCGTTGATTCGATCGGATAATTTAACTTCGTTTAATTTTAGAAACTGTTAAAAAGTTCGAACGGATATCAATAACTCACTTTTTCCCCTGTCGAAAATTTTTCAAAAGTTGGATTTTTTTCTCGAGTTTAAGAACGTTCTAAGTCGTGCAAGTAACGCGGTGGACCCTCTAGAAGACAACAAACCTTAACTCGATTATGTGACCGTCTTGAACTGCCTCTGAACCTTAGGGTTTGGGGCAGTACGGCGTGCTACATGTGAGGCGTTGGCTTGACCCTTCTACGGCTGGACCATTGGTACTGTGGCATGTGATAGATGCTTTTAAACTCCGCTCAAGTGTTGAGCTATTGGGAAATCTTGGGTGTTTGATTATTCGATCGGAAAGTTTAACATTGTCTATTTATCTGAAATGTGATACAATATTTGGAATCCACAGGTAGTTATGAGATAATTAATTTGAATGTTATAAATCTAGCAGTTTAGTCTCAGATGATCGGTTGCTACGGAATTTTGATGTGATCAAAAGTCTGTCGCAATCACGTAGCGTACGCGGATACTCGTCGGGTAAACTTAATAGACAGCCGCGCCCCATAACCCCGACCAAGTGACTGTAGGAGAACCCCGTCGCCAAAAGCATCCGTTCGGGTGCTCGCGGCAGCGGTGTTCCGCCTTAGTGCACTTCGTCAACGGCATCCCGGGGTGCGGCCGTCTACTAAAGTTTGTGACGAGCATTCGATCGGGTTGTCGGGAATCTTGTTGAATTGTCCGACTTGATGTTGAAAAGAGTTTTCGATAATGATACTAAAATGCGGCGTTTATAATTGTTAGGCATGCGATGTCTAAGAAATTCATTTGGTTAGGCATGCGATGTCTAAGGAGGTTGCGGATTCCAACTGTTGTAGTTTTACACTTTCTTTTCTGTGACCGTAAGCGTAGTATGTGGTGTATCGCCGGCTTCGTTGCTATACATCAACGACAATCGGGATACGCATACTTGCTTACGTTGATGATATGAGATATTATGTGTTGCTGTGATATGTTATATTGGATCGTCGCGTTTTGAATAGCCGGGGTTTTTATGTGAGATGAGAGTTTTTCTTTTTTCATTCATGTAAAATTCATTTGTATGTAATATTCTTTTATTGGGGCACTTCCGGGCTGAGGATGATGCCACCATTGTATATTATTTACTTTTTCCGCATTAGGTAGACTCAAGGCGGGGAGCACAAGTAACCAGGTTCTAGGGTCCAGTGGGAAACCATCTTGAGGAGTCGAGACCGGGTCTCCTAACCCTAGAATTGGCAGTGTTGCTTGCCGCTCTCGTAGGGGTCTAAGGATGTGGGTTTGGCTATTCATCGCGATCGTGGAATCCGTGTTTTATACAGGCTCGTATTAAAACACGGACATCCTAGTATATCCAATATTTCATATATATTTCTTCTGCTGCAATGTTCTGTGATGAGATCATATTACCGCCTGAGACGAATGTTTATATTATATATATGAGATATATGTTATATTGCAGATTTCGTTTCAAATGTGATGGTTATGAAGCATAATAAAATGGGACTTCATTAATGAGATTAATGAAACTAAAAGAAACCTAAAGATGTTGTAGAAACTTGTCTCAAAAACTGGTAGCTCTAGTTCTTGCTTTGCATAGCGGTGTTCCTTGTAGAACATCCAGCACCTTATTCGATAAGGAAAGAGCCGAGATCCCTTCACCGGGAGTGACCTCTTTAGTGAAACTAGCAGATGCTACAAACTCGGTTTGTCTTTTGATTGTTTCTATAGTTTTTGCTTTGCATAGTGGTATATATGATATACCCTGCACCTTATTCGATGAGGAAAGGGCCGACGATCTCTTCACCGGGAGTGACCCCTTTAGCAAAACTAGAAAAGCCTCAAAAATACTCCATTTAAAATCACTCGATTCTACAACAATATCAAGTTCATTACGCAAAGGGTTTTCTTAAAAACCTTACGTAGCCCTCCGTCATTTCAGATAAGGACTGTTTAGTATTCGTGCTGCGTTTGTTGGCCTTTGTCAAGGCGTAGTGTGCGGTAGCTGAATAGTACTTATCTGCTTATGCATATGATGCAGATTGGATTAGGGTAGTCGTGCGACCTTGTTGGCCTTTGTCAAGGGCCATGCGGGTGGGTTTAATTCAATCAGGAAATGACGGGTTGAACTTGACTAGCAGCCTATGGTTTGTTGGCCTTTGTCAAGGTCATAGGAGGCTTGGGGCAAAATATTATTGGGAATTTCAAGTGTTGAAATTTGCAATGAGATTGCATACCTTCTATGAGATAGTTGGATCCCGATACCCGCTGCGGGTAAGAGTTACTCCTGGGAGAGTTTTACACATTACAATTAGCCGATCAAGTAGGTGTCTAGAAAGGTGTTAACGGGGTTACGCCCCTGGAAAAACGAGGTTTACTTTAATTAGGTCCATGCGAAAGCACGGGGAACCTCCCTCAAAGTACCGGCACTGGCCTGGCTGAAAGATTGGCGAACTTGTAGGGTGTAATTAATCCCAGCTAGTCTTTCTTTTTAGAGTTTGAAGGAAGATTTGACTAAAACAGTGGGAGACATACTGATTAGATAAATTGATAACCAATCTAATCTTGCAAGACCATACGCTGAGTGTTTTCTTCTCTCTCTCTCCAGGTAGCGACCATATCACACCTTAATCAAGATAATAATACGAATATATTGACCGAACCCGTTTTTTATACTGAACTGGGGAACGTTGGTCCCGCTCCAACTTATAATTGTTATAAGACAGAGCAGGAAATAAGGGATTACCAGAATTCCCGTGCCGCCCAAACGAAGAAAGTGCATGCTGATGCATCTTCTTCGGGTGTGTTCATTACCGAGAACTGTTTCTCAGTATCCTTTACGTCCTGGGTATTTGATACCGGATCAGGATCCCACATATGTAATTTGTTACATGGGCTACAGATAAGTAGAGAACTGAGAACGGGTGTTAAGTTTCATGAGATAGAAACGGTGCAAGTGCAGCAGCCAAGTCTGCTGGTCACTATCACCCTGTATTACCAGAATACATTGATTTTGAACGAATGTTATTAGATACCGAACCTGATATACAATATCATATCAATCTCTTTATTGGTAAAGAAGGATATAATTTCATATTGTTGGATAATGTTTTGAACATTTCCTATATCAAGAGTTGATCAGTTCAGGCACGTTATCTTAAAGCATAGACGTTCTAAATCAAACTACAGTTCTTAGTATACAGAACACACACAAGAGGAAGAGTTCAGAAATGAACGAATCCTTCTTGAGGCATTGTAGATTAGGTCATATCAATGCGACCCGACTAGCTGAAGTTACATATAGATGCATATTTAAATTTGTTTGAATTTACATCTTGTGAAACTTGCCGGTCATGTCACAGAGATAAGATGACCATAGCTCTGTTTATTGGAAACAGAGAAAGAGTTAGTAAACTCTTGGGATTGATACATGCTGATGTATGAAGGTCCCATGTCTACACATGCCAAGATCGGTTCTTTGTACTTCATTACATTCTCTGATGATCTCTCAAGATTCAGACATATGTTCCTGTTGAAACATAAGTCCAAAGCTTTTGAGATATTCACAGAATATAAGTTAGAAGCAGAGAACCAAAAACGGGTATAAATTTTATGTCCTTTGATGAGATCAAGGAGGAGAATACTTGAGCATGGGATTCCTGGACTATTCTAAAAGAGAATAAGATTCTCTCTCAGCATTACTCCTCCGTATACACCACAGCACGTCGGTGTATCGGGGCGGAGCAATCACACCCTATTTGATATGGTACACTCTATGATGAGTACTACTGAGTTTCCTATTTCCTTTTGGGAGTTATGCACTTGAGAAGCTGCATACCTATTGAATAGAGTTCAAATCAAATCAGTTGCCTACCACTTCATATGTGATATGGAATGGGAAGAGCCCACATCTTAAGTTTGTTAAGATTTGGGGTTGTCCGGCCTATGTCTAAAAAGCAAAATCCGGACAAGCTCGAGGCAAAGGCAGATCTGTGGAAGTTTGTTGGATATCCTAAGCATACGCAAGGGAATATCTTCTATCTAACCGAGGAACAAAAGATGTTTTGTTTCTCAGCATGCCACCTTTGTGAAAGGGAATTTCTTGTGAAGAAATTAGTGGTCATGAGGTAGAACTGGAAGGAGTTCCAGCTATACAAACTGCAGCTGATGATTTGGTAGAACCAAAGGATTCAATAGTAACCAAAGAACCTCAGGCTCTCCGCCGATCTAGTAGGGTTCCTCACGCACCTGAAAGATACTTCGGTTTCTCTATGACAGTGGGAGCGAGGATTGCATCATGAGATGATGATCCAACTAGTTTCGAGCAGGCCATCAGGAGTGGGACTCTTTAAGAATAGCTGGATGCTTATCGATCTGAGATGGAATCCTCATACACCAACAAAGTATGGACTTTGGTTGCTTTATCTGAAAGGTTAAATCCCCATTAGGAGCAAGTATATCTTGAGAAGATTACTTGGTGTACATGGAAAAGTTGAGACTTTCAAAGCTATGCTTAAGTCCATCCAGATCCTACTTACCACGGCTACATACCATGACTACGATATCTGGTGGTTGGGTGTCATGACTGCTTTTCTAAATGATGTTTTTTAGAAGAGAGCGTCTATAAGTACACAGCCAGAGGGCTTCGTAGACAGTGGTGTAGGGTGTTTTTCGTCACCCCAGTGAGATGGGAATACGCGCACGCTTGTCAGGCGTACTACAGATTCCCCCTGTCTAGGGTAGGCCGGGGTTTAATGATTGTGGGGATCCGAATCTCCGGCAGCCGCGGACTAAGCTGCCGTTAATTACCCCTCGCCTTTGGGGCGGGGGAACCTCCGATTAACGGGTTAAACTGGTCATGCGAACTCAATGTGCAGTGTACGTGTGTTTTGTTTTGAAAGGGGGGTTTTGGATATATCGGGAGCCACGCAGAGTTTTTACGGGGGTCCCGCTACCCGGATAACGGGCTGGGGGTCAAGGGGGCTAGCAGCCCCCTTGCGGGGTTCGGGGCAGCGCCCCGGCCCGAAATTTTTTTTTTGAGGGGGAGAGTGTGGCGGAGTATGTGTATGTGTACATTTGTATACATATGTATATATATACATGTATATATAAATAAAGGGGAAAAAGGCATCCAAAGGATGCGTGGGGCAGCACCTTGGGCGCTGTGCGCTTAGGTGCTGTGCGCTCAGGCGCAAGCGCGCCACGTGTCGGCACGTGGACGCTTTGCGCATGTGCGCTGTGCGCACGCGCGCCACGTGTCGGCACGCGGGCGCTTTGCGCACTTGCGCAAGCGCGCAGGTGCGCAAGCGCGCGCGCCACGTGTCGGCACGCGGGCGCTTTGCGCACTTGCGCAAGCGCGCGCGCGGGCCACGTGTCGGCACGCGGGCGCTTTGCGCGCTTGCGCAAGCGCGCAGGTGCGCGAGCGCGCGCGCGCCACGTGTCGGCACGCGGGCGCTTTGCGCACTTGCGCTGCGCGCTGCTAAAACAAATTTCTCAGAAGAGAAATCAGAGAGGAGTTGGACTCCTGAGTGTGTGTTGTGTTTTTTTTTTGGGTTTAGTGAACGATGTTCTTCTTCCTCCTGTTGCTTGCTGGATCTTGAAGATCAAGAGATGTGAAATCTCAAAATCTCTTCTTTTTCAGATCTAATGATAGATCCAAGTTCCCCTTTATGGGTTTTGTGGTGAAAAACTAATTTGTTTTGAAAAAGGAAGAGTAAAACTCTTGATTTAATTCAAGAGAAAGAAGAAGGTTTTGGAACCTTGAAGATGGAAGAAAGAGCTCAGCTCTGAGACTTTTTTGTTTGGAGAGAGAGAAATTTTTTTGCGATATTCTCATTATCTTTGCCTTTATAGGCCATACATTTTACACATAGCCCCTTGGGCTTCACAAAATGGCATTTTGCCTATCCCATGGCTCATGTGCCATTTCTTTTTGCACATAAGCCATGGGCTTTACAAAAATTTGGCTTTATGCCTATTTTTCTTACACTTATCCGAAAATAAAATAAAAGAAGATGCAACAAAATTATTTATTACAAAAATTTTATCTTGGCGTGGGGGAGGCCGGCCGCTTCATGTTCGGGCTCGACCCGGGCATGGGCCCACTGGATCTGGGCTTGGGCCCACTTGGCTTAGGGTTGACTTTGATTTTGACTTGGTCAACCGGGGTGTAAATTTTTACCCCAACAAATTGCCCCCCATCAATAAATGCACACCACATATGTGGGTCGTGTGCATGAAATTGATGGATCTTCTTTCACGTGGAGGCGACTTGATTTGGTTCCGGCTTTTTGGGAAGCTGGCATTGCCCTTTTTTTTTTTTTTTTTTTTTTACGACATGGACGGTCGTTGCTTGACATGTCTCCGAGACGGAGTGTCCGTGATAGACGTCTTCCCTGGCCCGGAGTTATCTGGTTTCCGCTTTGTAGGAATCCTGCGCTGCCCTTTTTGCGACTTGGATGGTCGGTGCTGCCCTTTTAGCGACGTGGACGGTCGGTGCTACCCTTTTAGCGACGTGGACGGTCGGTTCCGCCCTTTTTGCGACTTGGACGGTCGGTTCTGCCCTTTTTGCGACTTGGACGGTCGGTGCTGCCATTTTTGCGACTTGGACGGTCGGTGCTGCCCTTTTAGCGACGTGGACGGTCGGTGCTGCCCTTTTAGCGACGTGGACGGTCGATGCTGCCCTTTTAGCGACGTGGACGGTCGGTGCTGCCCTTTTAGCGACGTGGACGGTCGGTGCTGCCCTTTTAGCGACGGGGACGGTCGGTGCTGCCCTTTTAGCGACTTGGACGGTCGGTTCTGCCCTTTTTGCGACGTGGACGGTCGGTTCTGCCTTTTTAGCGACGTGGACGGTCGATGCTGCCCTTTTAGCGACGTGGACGGTCGGTGCTGCCATTTTAGCGACGTGGACGGTCGGTGCTTGATTTGACTTGCTCTGCTTCTTGCAATGCCAGGGGTAGACTTGACTTGCTCCGCTTCTTGCGGTGTCGGAGTGGAAGTTGACTTGTTGATTTTGATTTGGGTTGACATCAGCATCGCTATACTGGAATATGGTACCAGGAGCGAATCATCATCTGTCATGGAGAGGATTTTGGGATTTTGGTTTTTGTTTGGCATCTGCATTGCTGCACTGGAATAATGCCAGGAGCAACTCATCATTTGCCCTGAGAGGATTTGGGAGAAATTGGGATTGTTTTACGCCCGTGGATTGTATACGGTTTTGCAGGATGTATGATCCAGACCGTAGGGCCGGAAAAAATTTTGGGACTTTGTCGGCGTCTGCATCGCTGCACTGGAATATGGTACCAGGAGCGACTCATCATTCGCCGTTGGGGTATGAGATTTGGAATTTGGTTGGCGTCTGCATCGCTGCACTGGAATATGGTACCAGGAGCGACTCATCATTCGCTATTTGGGGATTGGGGAGCGATGGCTTAGGAGACAGGTTTAGATCCCTATCGCCTAAGGCTTTTCAATTTTATGGGCCGTGAGGGTCCCATAAAAGTATTTTCTCCCTACGAGTCGTAAGGATCCCGCAGGTGTATTTTCTCCTTAGGGATCGTGAGGATTCCTAAGTGTGTTGCTCCTTTGTGAGTCGTAAGGATCTCACGCAGGGGTTTTCTCCTCACAAAGTCGAGAGGACTTTGCGAGTGTATCTTATCTCTTTTCACGAGTTTGCGCCCCTTTCGGGTTTTCACAGACTCGCCGGTAGTCCTGCTGTTTTTACTCACGGAGCCCTTTCGGGTTTTCATCCGTGCCCGTTTTGCTTGTGGACATACCGTTTTGTTTTTTTTTTTTTGAGCTGGTGGGACTTTAAAGTAGTCTCACCGGCAGGATTTGGGAGAAATAGGGGTCATTTATGCCCGTGGATTGTATACGGTTTTGCAGGATGTCTGATCCAGACCGTAGGGCTGATGTGCTCAATTCGCCTGCGACTTGGAGCATTCATGTGTAGTATTTCTTGAGATATCGGCCATTGATGGGTGGCATGGGCCTTTCTCCCTCGGCACTTATTAGTTGGTAGGATCCTCCGTCGAACACTTTCTCGATGACGTATGGTCCTTCCCAGTTCGGCTCGAATTTTCCCTTGGCATGTCGATTGGGGATGATCGGTCTTTTGAGGACCAACACCAATTCACCTTTCTTGAAAGCGCGGAGATGGGTTATCTTATCATAAGCCCGTGACATTTGGGCTCGGTATAGCTCCAGATTTTGCTGCGCCGCGAGCCTCTTTTCTTCGAGGGCATCGAGTTCTTCAAGTCGAAGGAGCACGTTTTCCTCTTCTGTCAACTCATGCTGAACGGCCATTCTTAAGCTTGGAACTTCGACTTCGAGGGGGAGGACCGCCTCCACTCCGAAGAGCAATGAGTATGGAGTGGACTGAGTTGGAGTACGGTGCGTGGTACGATATGCCCACAATGCCTCGTGAAGCTTGAGATTCCAGTCTCTCTTGTTGGCTGAAGCATTTTTCCTCAGGAGCTTGCATAGAGTCTTATTGAAGGCTTCGGCTAGCCCATTGGCTCTTGGATTATAGATGGAGGAATATCTCCAGTCTATCTTGTGCTGAGTAGCGAACCTTGAGACATTGAAGCTCTTGAAAGAAGGCCCGTTGTCAGAAATGATTCTTCTTGGTGTACCGAAGCGGTATAGAATATTATGCTGGAAGAATGTCAGAATATCCTTTGTCTTAACTTCTTTTAGCGGGACAGCTTCAGCCCATCTGGAGAAGTAGTCTGTCGCGGCCAGTATAAACCGGTGGCCTTTAGATGACGGAGGATCAATTGGGCCAACAATGTCGGTGCCCCAAACTTCGAAAGGCCACGATGCCACCGTAGGATGCAATGGATTGGGATGCTTGTGAATAAAATCACCGTGAATTTGGCAGATATAACATTTCTTTGCATGCTCTCCGCAATCTCGTATCATGGTGGGCCAGTAATACCCAAGCCGTTTGATTTGAAGTCGCATCTTGGGGCCAGACTGGTGAGCACCGCAAACGCCCGAGTGGACATCTTTCATGACCTTTTGGGCTTCGGCCAATGACAGACACCTGAGCCAGAGTTGGTCATATGACCTGCGGTATAACGTGTCATTTACAAACACGTATCGGAGAGCTCTTTTCTTCAGCTGAATCCTCGCAGATTTTTCTTCGGGCAGCTTGTCGTATCGGAGGTACTCTATGAAGGGTTCTCTCCAATCGGGCTCGTCTTGGATGATCGAAGCTTCTTCCGCAGGACTGCTCTTCTGTTCCGCGCTTTCCTCTTCTCGTAGAGAGACTGGGGGTAGAATTTGCCGGCTCCTGACTGTGATCAGAATTTCGTCCATGTCAGGATCAGCCAGCTCCTTGGCCAAGCGAGCGAGTACATCAGCCTTTCCGTTCAACGCTCTAGGGACTCTCGTTAGTTCAATATGAGTGAACCGTTTCATGAGTTCCACCACTCGACCTCTGTACCGAGCTAACTCGGGTTTGTATATCTTATAGTCGCCGCTTACTTGGTTGATGACAATCTGGGAGTCACCGTAGACTCGTAGCCGACGGATTTCCATTTCTACGGCAAGCTCCAAACCAGCTATCAGAGCTTCATACTCAGCTTCATTGTTTGTCCGAGGCTCGGTGAGAGCAAAAGAACGCCGTAGGGTTCCCATTGATGGTGTGATGAACACCAATCCTAGCCCTGCTTTTATCTCCGGGATGCTTGATTTACTGGAGGTCCTTATTGACGAGGCTCCATCGAAGTAGAGCTCCCAACATGGCTCATCTTCCTCGAGGTGCAGCACTTGTTCATCGGGTAACTCACAATTTAGCGGCGACCCTTCTGGTATGGGATGAGCGGCGAGAAAGTCTGCAATAGCTTGCCCTTTTACTGCTTTCTGAGGGGTATAAACTATGTCAAACTCAAGTAGCATGACAGCCCATCTTGCCATTCTGCCGGCTAGGCTTGCTTTGGTCATCAAGTGTTTGAGCGGGTCGACCTTGGAGATCAGCATAACCCGATGAGCGAGCAGATAGTGCCTCAGCTTCTTCACAGCAAATATCAGAGCCAGGCATTGCTTTTCGATTGGGGAGTAGTTGTGTTCCGCCCCGACTAGAGTTCGACTGAGGTAGTAGAGGGCATTTTCTTTTCCTTCCTCGTTATTCTGGGCAAGGAGCGCACCAAGTGACTCGTCCAGCGCGGCAGTGTAGAGAATCAGCGGTTTATTTGGAATGGGAGCGGCCAGCACTGGAGGGTGCAACAAGTATTCTTTGATGCTTTCGAACGCTGCTTGACATTCGGTATCCCAGATAAAAGGAGCTCCTTTCTTCATGAGCTTTGAGAAGGGCCTACATCTCCCTGATAAATTTGAGATAAACCTCCGTATATAAGCAAGCTTGCCTTGAAAAGATCTTAGCTGCGTCAGACTCTTCGGAGGGGGCATCTCCATGATGGCCTTTATCTTTGATGGGTCAACTTCGATCCCTCGATGTCGGACTATGAAGCCCGGGAATTTTCCCGATGACAAGCCGAAAGCGCACTTCAGAGGATTCATCTTCAGATCGTATTCCCTCAGTCTGGTGAGAACGGTCCTAAGATCTTGGATGTGGTCGGTCTTGGCCTTAGTTTTGACGACCAAGTCATCAACATAACATTCGACGACTTTATGGATTAGGTCATCAAAGATATTAGTCATTGCCCTTTGATATGTAGCACCTGCGTTCTTCAGTCCGAACGGCATCACCTTGTAGCAATATATCCCGATCGGGGTTCGAAATGCTGTGTGTTTCTCATCCTCAGGCGACATCTTGATCTGATTATATCCAGACGAGCCATCCATAAAGGTGAACAGCTCATAATTTGAGGTGTCATCGACCATCATTTCCATGACCGGTAGCGGGAAGTCGTCTTTAGGACATGCTTTGTTGAGGTCCCTGAAATCGACACAAACTCGGATCTGCCCATTTTTCTTCTTCACTGGGACTATGCATGCGATCCAGTCTGCATATTTCTCTTCCCTGATGAAGCCGGCATCGATGAGCTTCTTGGTTTCCTCGACGACCTTTTCTTCCAACTCCCTTCTCATTCTTCGAGGAGCTTGTTTGACTGGCTTAGCATCAGGAGATATAGCCAGCTTATGCACGGCTACCTCAGGGGAGAGGCCAGGCATTTCTTTGTAAGTCCACGCGAAGCAGTCGACGAACTCATGCAGCAGGGCAATTATCTGCGCTTTCATTTCCTCTGACAAGAGCGAGCTAATATAGGTCGGCCTTGGATTATCGGGTGTTCCTAAGTCGATCTCGGTTAGCTCGTCAAAGGTTGCTTGTCCGCCATCTTCGAGCTCTTGAGGAGCTTCTTCTGGCTCGGCTATCTCGTCATTATCATTTGATCTTTCGCTGGCCTCACCAACATAGATCATGTAGCACGCTTTGGAATCAGGTTGAATATAACCTATTCCCCGTCTGTCTGGAATTCGTCCATCGATGAGTGCTCGGACCTGGGGCGGATACCATAGCCCTTCGTAAAACTTGGCTTCGGACTCCGTTTGATATAACCGGCATCCGCACTTCTTAAAGTATTCCCGCATCTCGGGTGCATAGTATCTGGGATTGAGGATGGCTCTTATGCCTCTCTCATAGGGAAGGCACGCGACAGAAAGATCGTCCGGGTGCACAACGGGGTTTGACCGGTAAAACAGGATGCCCTTCTGTCCATTTTTCCTCCCGGGCACGTAGAAAGTTTTCAGCTGGTCCACGGTAGAGACTGACAATGCGTCGAGCTCTTTGTACATCCGTTCCGGCACCCTTGTGATGGCCAGGGACCCTTCTGTGACTTCGAAGGTCTCTCGTAGTTTCGCTTGCTGCATGGGGGTCCAATCTGCACAGCTGTTGCACGGCAGGTCCTCTTCTTCTGACTCTTCAGTGTCACTGCCAAGATGAGGGCGGACTTTGCTGCTAGATGGACCTTCAGTAACAGATTCGTCCGCATCGCTGCCGAAACGAGGGCGGGTTTTACGGAAGGACGGGCTTCCAGCGTCGGACTCATCAGTGTCGCTACCGAAATGTGGGCGCACTTGGGCGTTTTTACTTTTGAAAGTGACAACCGGCGCAGATTTGCTTTTGGGTCTTGGGGCCGGTCTATCTTCAGTCAGTTGTGGCTTAGCATTTTGGTGGTTCATAAAGTACCGAGAATCTTCATAGCGGACTTCATGCACACCGAATGGCTGGATGTCTCCGTCAATGCGTCTTTCTTCGCCATTTTTAGTATACTTCATACATTGATGGAGAGTTGACGGAATGATGCCGTAATCGTGGAGCCACGGCCGCCCCAAGAGAATCTTATAAGACGTGTCTGCGTCGATCACGTATATCTTAGCTTCAGTTTGCAGATCCCCGAATTTGATTGGCAAAACTATAGACCCCAGAACTTGCTGGCAATTTTGGTTGAAGCCTTGAATGACAATCCTTTCCCTTGACAGGTGTCGGACGTCCATTGATAAACTCTTCAGAGTTCGCAAGTTCATGATGTTCACTGAGGACCCCGGATCAATCAATATGCGATTAATTCGATCTCCGTCGCTGTACCCGGTCATGTAAAGCGGCCGATTATGCTCAGCCGTTCCCAGTAGCAAGTCTTCATCCTTAAATGTGACTGCGGCGGCATGCAAAGCGTGCTGGGCTTCTTTCATATTAATTTCCGCAAAGTGAGCCTGATACCGCTCGGGGTTTTTTAGAGCGTGAATGAGAACATCTCTAAGCTCCTTAGATAGGACCAAGGCGTCATAGATGCTCAGGAGAGATGGAAGCTTCCGGAGATGTGCCAAGACATTATAGTCCACCGAGGAAGGATTTATGTTTTCGTCGGCCGGTTCTCTGCCATTTTCTTCATTAGCGACTTGTTTTTCCTTCCCTTTTGGGGCGTTGCCCTGATTTTGCGGTAGAGCTCTGCCGCTTCTGAGCTGGATTTGATTGGCCTTTGTGGTGAGCTCCTCGTCCTCTTCGGAAAAACAGAGATCATCCTCGGAGTCGCTGCCAAGATGGATGGCATAGCAGGTCACTACTGGGATCTCTTCATTGGAGTCTTCTTCTAACTCCTCCAGAATTTCAGCCGCTTGTACAGGGAAGAACTCCTTCAATTGAATCAATGTTCTTTCCTTTTGTTCATATTCTTCGAGGGAATATATTTTTGAATGGTCGATCTCCCTGCAGACTCTTTTTCGCGCCGAGCTGCACTTTTCTTCTTCTTGAGCTTCTTGGATTTTGAGCCTGATGGAGCCGCATAGGCAGCTGGACTGGTAGGCTTCTTCTGTCCTTCCCATTCCATCCTGGGCTCTTTCTGAAGTAGCTTTAGCATCTTCTTCGTCTTATTAGATATGTGCGTACTCCATGGAGGCCGCGATGAGTCAGTTTCATTTCTTAGGGCCGCGGGTTCGGCTGTCTGCTCCCAGAAGGCTTCGGCTTCCGTCTGTATAAAGTTGGCGGTTGCAACTTGATTGTTCACCAACACGCTTTTGGATAGCTCGATCTCTCCAGCCTTGTACTGCTTCTCGACCCAGTCTTTGAAGATATAGCAATCCTCGATCACATGGCTCACTACTCGGTGGTACGGGCAATACAGAGGATTGTCGGTCATTTTTGCTTCTTGGGGTCTTTTCGACTCCGGCAATTGTAAGCCGTTGTTCAAGGCATCTTTAAATATCTTGCGGACCTTGTCCCTTCTGAAAGAGTAAACCTTGTTCTTTTTCTCCTCTAGGGAAGGCCCATCTCCTCCCAGCAATGGCTTTCGCGACCGGTTGGTTTTGGATTCGGCCGCCCTTCGCTTTTCTTCACTGTCGGACGCATTGAAGACATTGGTACTGCTGGAACTCCCGCTTCTACGGTTGTCGTCCCGTTTGCTTTTCCAGGTTTTGTCTCTCTGAGAGTCCGGCGGGGACTCTTGCTTTGAGCGTTCCAGCATTTGGACTTTCTTGGTTAGCTCTTGAAACGTCTTGAGGCCTGCTGTACACAAGAATGGGACCATCCAATTGCTGAGGTTCCCAATGAGAAGGCTGACAGACTGGTCCTGCTCCAGCGGCGGTTCGCACTTGACCGTGAGATTACGCCATCGGGCAATAAAGTCGGTGTTGCTTTCATTTTTCCCCGGCTTGGTCCTCACAAGGTCGGCAATGGAGATTTTATCACTGACACTCATGAACCTTTGCCGAAACAGGGACTCCATTTGGGCAAAGGTAATGACGGACCCGTCCGGTATACTCGCATACCAGTCGAAGGCGACGCTGGTCAGGCTATTGACAAACTGACGAAGAAGGAGCGCGTCATTGCCCCCTGTATTTCCGCATGATGCTTTGAAGTGGGCGACGTGCTGATTTGCATTCCCCGTTCCATCAAATCTTCCGAACTTAGGAATGACGTAGCCGCTTGGGAACTCAATCAGATCGTACTGCGCGGGGTATGGCCGCCCACTACTGCCGATTTCTTTCTGAGCTTCAGCTTCGGCCACCAATGTTTTAACCTTGCTGGTGACCAAATCCATTATCCGATCCTGTGTTAGCGGGATAGTGCTATCTGAGGCCAAGGCGTCCCCAGAAGCGGAGTGTGGCCGGCTTTCATGTGGCTCGACCAGTCTTGGACCCGAAGGAATAGGCATTGGCTGCCTCGGATTGTCATCACCCGGCTGATTAGTAGCGGTTTGTGCCTGATTGGGAGGCGCTCGAGCAATTTGAGCCGTAAGCTGCATCACCACGTTCGTTAAGTCGTCAATCTTCGAATAGAGCTTAGCCATCTCTTTATCTTTGCTCCTGAGCTGTTTTCGAAGCTCTTGAAGCAGCTCTTGCTCCGCAGTCCTGGGGCGGAAGGTCGGCTCTTCCTCGCTGTCCGAGCTTGACTCTGCATGGACCGAGGGGTCTTTCTGCCTATCATCCTCATCGAGAGGGTTTTCTTCACCCAGCGGGGGTGGCTGTTCTTGAGCGGCGGCGACCACATTCAGGCTAGATTGGGCTTGTGATGTGGTGGCCCCATCCTTGCTTTTGCTGCGAAGGTTATCACTGGGGCGACCGCCTGCCATATAGACCGTATGGATGATATATCCGGTCGTCTTTCTATCATTGGCGGCTGATTTCACTGATCGCTGTCTTGACCCCCTTGCTTCGGTAGCTGGTAGTCGATTGAAGGCGGCTGGCCTAACCAGGTTCTTAAATGGTGCTGGCGCTTCTTTCCTGGGTTTTCCCTGCTGCTTTTGTGCGGCACAGAGTGCTTGATAGACTCTTGAAGAGATAGTGTCGTACTTTTTCTGTTGGGGCCAGGACACGTCTCTTTGTGGCACTGTTCGGACCGCTGTCTTCTTGATTCTGGCGGTCATGGAATTTTTCTGAACCCACTTTAGAGGCTCGAAGGAATTGCTGATTCTTACGTCCGACTCCGCCGTCGTCGCGGGGCAATCCTGCACTTGGAACTTCACTCGATTCCATTTGGCCGAAGCCTTGGCCCTTTTGTTGGCTCGATACCTGAGCCGCTTCTGCCTTAACTTTTCTGTTCTAAGCACCTGGCAGACTTCGACTCTTTGGGAAGACGCCGCAGACCGATTGATGGAGGGCCTTGGAAATACGCCCGATTGTGCATTTGTTGGAGTCATCGCCTGAGCTCGTCCGTAACATTTGATGTTGCCTTTTGTACCGAAGTTCTTGCCCCTTGCTGGAGCACCAGAGAATCGTTCAGATAGCGTCTTAAGTTTCGGTTGTGGTGCCTTGGCGATCACGACATTCGGCCTCTTGCCCCTTGAGACTGGCTTGGCCACCTGTTCCGCCGGGATCTCTGCCAGATGAGCGCTTCCGGCAGGGTAGATGATGACGGAGCCGTACTGACGGGGCGGTTCCTCCCACTGTCGACTGAGGCTCGCGGGGAGAACCACACGAGCGTTGATCTTGACCACGTACGGAATCGGGGTCACGTTGGAAGCTGAATTCGTCTGGGGAGACATTGTCGTCGAAGGTTGATTGCTTGAAAATCTGCATGAAAAAGCATTATTTTTAGTATAAATACAGGTATGTATATTGATTGAGTTCGCATGAACGTTTAACCCGAAATATGGGAGGAGAGATTGGTCCCACCGGGCGTGCCAGAATCTGTAGAGTGTTTTTCGTCACCCCAGTGAGATGGGAATACGCGCACGCTTGTCAGGCGTACTACAGATTCCCCCTGCCTAGGGTAGGCCGGGGTTTAATGATTGTGGAGATCCGAATCTCCGGCAGCCGCGGACTAAGCTGCCGTTAATTACCCCTCGCCTTTGGGGCGGGGGAACCTCCGATTAACGGGTTAAACTGGTCATGCGAACTCAATGTGCAGTGTACGTGTGTTTTGTTTTGAAAGGGGGGTTTTGGATATATCGGGAGCCACGCAGAGTTTTTACGGGGTTCGGGGCAGCGCCCCGGCCCGAAATTTTTTTTTTAGGGGGAGAGTGTGGCGGAGTATGTGTATGTGTACATTTGTATACATATGTATATATATACATGTATATATAAATAAAGGGGAAAAAGGCATCCAAAGGATGCGTGGGGCAGCACCTTGGACGCTGTGCGCTTAGGTGCTGTGCGCTCAGGCACAAGCGCGCCACGTGTCGGCACGTGGGCGCTTTGCGCACTTGCGCAAGCGCGCGCGCGCGCCACGTGTCGGCACGCGGGCGCTTTGCGCACTTGCGCAAGCGCGCGCGCAAGCGCGCGCGCAGGCGCGCAAGCGCGCGCGCCACGTGTCGGCACGCGGGCGCTTTGCGCGCTTGCGCAAGCGCGCAGGTGCGCGAGCGCGCGCGCGCGCCACGTGTCGGCACGCGGGCGCTTTGCGCGCTTGCGCTGCGCGCTGCTAAAACAAATTTCTCAGAAGAGAAATCAGAGAGGAGTTGGACTCCTGAGTGTGTGTTGTGTTTTTTTTTGGGTTTAGTGAACGATGTTCTTCTTCCTCCTGTTGCTTGCTGGATCTTGAAGATCAAGAGATGTGAAATCTCAAAATCTCTTCTTTTTCAGATCTAATGATAGATCCAAGTTCCCCTTTATGGGTTTTGTGGTGAAAAACTAATTTGTTTTGAAAAAGGAAGAGTAAAACTCTTGATTTAATTCAAGAGAAAGAAGAAGGTTTTGGAACCTTGAAGATGGAAGAAAGAGCTCAGCTCTGAGACTTTTTTGTTTGGAGAGAGAGAATTTTTTTTGCGATATTCTCATTATCTTTGCCTTTATAGGCCATACATTTTACACATAGCCCCTTGGGCTTCACAAAATGGCATTTTGCCTATCCCATGGCTCATGTGCCATTTCTTTTTGCACATAAGCCATGGGCTTTACAAAAATTTGGCTTTATGCCTATTTTTCTTACACTTATCCGAAAATAAAATAAAAGAAGATGCAACAAAATTATTTATTACAAAAATTTTATCTTGGCGTGGGGGAGGCCGGCCGCTTCATGTTCGGGCTCGACCCGGGCATGGGCCCACTGGATCTGGGCTTGGGCCCACTTGGCTTGGGGTTGACTTTGATTTTGACTTGGTCAACCGGGGTGTAAATTTTTACCCCAACAAGTGGGAGCAGCGGAAACGTGTGCAAGATATTTTATATGATAAAGCAGGCATCGCGGAGTTGGAACGTCTGTTTTGATGTGGTAGTCAAAGAGTTTGACTTCATCAAAATGGTAGATGAACCTTATATATACAAAAAGGTAGTAGGGAGTATGGTGATGATCCTCGTAGAGTACATGGATGACATACTCTTGATAGGGAAGGAGTTTCCTATGCTACGCTCGGTCAATCTCCGCTTATCACAAGAGATTCTCCATATAGGATCAAAACGATACCTCATAAATCCTGGGTTTTGGATCTATGAGATAGATCTAATTGGATGTTAGGATTCTCACTAGTTGTAGTGAGATGGTATCAATCGATCCTGGGGAGAATCACTGGAAAGGTTACAGGGTGATAAGGACGACTGAATGTTAGTCGCAGGCATTGTCTATACCCTCAGTAGAGGGACGGTATGTTGGAAGAGTTCTAGGGTACATACCGTGACAAACTAGACGATTAAAGGCAAGATATATCGTTACCAAGGATGCTACCAAAGAGGCAGTCTGGATATATAAGTTCATGAGATGAACTTCGTTCCTACCATTGTGTGACAATAGAGTTATGGCTTTACCCAAAAAAAAACCGTCCCATTAGAAATCCAGATATAATTCTTAGGCAGTATCACCTGATCATGGAGATGGTTGATCTCCAGGGAGATCGAGGTTAGGAGAGTAGACATAGAGGACAACAGCGCGGATCCACTCACAAAGGCTTTTTTTCCCAGCAGAGACTTTTATGGGATGGTTGAGTATGTGATACTTCAACCACAGCTGATTGTTGGGTATGAGATACCACAACAGATGGCCCTAGTGCAAGTGGGAGATTGTTAGTTATATGTATGCCCAAGAGGCCATTACTGTACATACGATGTATATTGTAGTGGATGCTTGGACATATATAGGGAGGACTTTCTTGCTCGACATGATAGTACGCTATCTGGTTACTCTTTATCTTAACATGTACTCCGATTGTCTCTATGTTACATGTTGATAAAGCCCTTAGGATATGTATTCGACTACTGGGACTATGATGAAATCATACTAGTGGGGCCACGGTAGTCGACAAGTACATCCTATAACTGTTCCTAGTCGAGGGTGTATCGAGACAGGGTATCGATACACCAGAGTAGACTAGCGTATACGCATCTTGACCCATATGATGGGCGATGGATGATCCCATATCCATCGGTGTTTGACATCAAGGATGGTGTACAGGTGCTCAGTAGAGACTGGGTACACTGGACGGACTTGCCGAGAACTCCCAGATGGTATTATACCTCATATCAGATGGCAGTTCTCCGGTGACACTGGTACAAAGTAGTCTGTTGACCCGAGATCGTCATAGAGTCTTGTGTAATTCCCACTGTGCTTTGATTTCTATCATACCATGTCCAAGAGGGCGTACAAAAAGGTGGCTTTTGGGTACAGTCTCGAATCACATGGAGGCAATGAGCGATAGGAGGGGATACGTCTCTCCCGGTATAGGGAGTTGATGTTGCGCTGTGTTCGATTGGCTATAACTGGAAATCCCTGACCAGGGTTGCTGAGATTTACTGGTAAGTGTTATCAGTAGTTTCTCGAACTGTTATAGACCTCATATCAACACGACTTATCAAGCTACTGGGGTCTGACGTTTACCACCCCTAGGCGAGATATGCGACATATCAGACGACGAGACCGGACTGTACGGGAGTGTTGCTGATTGGATTCACAGAAGAATGTACAGGCTTGCTTGTTGATCTTCTGAGCGCTCAATACCTGGGTGGCTGTTACGTTTAGCTGACCGCTTGCAGTTTGTGGGTGTTTGATATGATCATCACCTACTGCCGGCGTATTGACGATTATTTAGAGTCCTACACAGAGATTTCTTAACTCAGGCAAAACGGTGTAGGAGCACATATGTGATATGTGCGGGACCGAGGATAATGCGGTATGTGATACCGTATTGGATTCTCGCGATATGAGATATCGGGCGGGTATATGTGATATACCCGGGTCATCGTATTAGTCGGTTATTTGTGAAATAGCCGGATTATCGGATCAAGTGTTGATTCGATAATTTAATGTATAATAATATATATGATATATTAAATTACATTAACTAATATTAGCTCACTAGAAGATTCATTTTCTCACGGGATAATACATTGATATATATGCGATATATGTTAATTGTATTATTTTCTATTGTTACAAAATATATAGTATATGTGATATATAATATTGTAACATGTTAGGGTTACAAATTTAACAATGGTTTAGGGTTTAAACTTGGGTAGGATTTGGATTAGGGTTAGCTTTTGCATGAAGCTTCCATGAAGCTTCATGAAGCTTTGACTTTGTGTTTTGCTTGATATTTTGTGAAGATATTATGTTAACCCAATCCAAACCATTAACTCTAGTTAATTCTCTACAAGGGTTAACCCCTTCATGCTTAACCCTTGGTTAGATTTGTAACCACTACAATAATTCATTATTCATCACAAAAGGATTGAGCTCTTCTTCTTGCTTCTTCCTCCTTGATGAAAAGCTTCACTAGCTTTTTTCCAAATGATGAAAATGAGTGAGAATAAGAAAATAAAAGAGAGCAAAAATCCTACTTCATCATTCTCATCTATCCTTGCCCTTTAGATGAGAGTGTTCACTTCATTTAGTGAGTGTCAGCTTGTGTTAATGAAACTTCAAGGTAGATCATCTTTGTTATCGAAGATCGGAAGCAAGACTGCATCTTTCTCTTCGTGAAGCCTCTCGAGAGTCCGGAACACGATGATCGCAGCGAAGGGACCTCAACACGGAGCTTAAGAAGTGAAGGACCGGATCTACAAAGGTTGTAATCCCTCTCACTTAGTGTTAAAGTGTTTAACATGCTAGTTTTCACCTAAACTCTAGTTTAAAGATCCGGCTTTGGGTTGTTCGGCACGGCTAAATTTTAAATCGGGCATGGTTGATACCTCGTAGACCCTTGTGGCAGTGCCTAGCAACCCTACAGAGTAGGGAGAGCTGTGAGCTTCTTTCATTAACTCTTCCCGAATAGGACCTTTTGGTACATACAATCTGCTGCCGTATCTCAAAGATCCGTCTTCATGGATGATGAAGTCTGTTCTGAGTCCATTCTCCACTTGTTCTCTGATCCTTTGCAACTTAGCATCACTTGCTTGAGCTGCTTTGATCTGATTGACAATGATTGATTGAACTTGTAGATTCATCAAACTTGAAGCATTACCTGGCATGACTACTTTAATCTCCATCTGATTCAAGTCTTGTTGAAGCTTCCACCGAGCGGTGAGATTCATTGATAAAGGTTGGCGACTAAGAGCATCACGAACCACATTCACCCTCCTTGGGTGATATTGCAAGTTGATGTCAAAGTCCGCCATGAGTTCTAACCATCTTCTCTGCCGCATATTCAACTCCTTCTGAGTAAACACGTACTTCAGACTCTTATGATCTGTGTAGATGTTCACTCGTTCACCAAGTAGATAGTGGCGCCAAATCTTGAGAGCAAAGATGACGGCTGCCAACTCTAGATCATGCGTCGGATAATTGCGCTCATGAATCTTCAGCTGTCTTGAACTATAAGCCACAACCTTACCGTGCTGATGTAGAACACATCCTAATCCCTTACCGGATGCATCACAATGCATTTCGAATCCTCCAGATTGATCCGGTATTACGAGAATAGGTGCAGATGTCAATCTTGACTTGAGTTCTACGAAAGCTTGTTTGGATGCTTCTGACCACACAAATTCTTCATCTTTTCGTGTGAGCTTGGTCAGGGGTGTTGCTATCTTTGAGAATCCTTCAATGAACCTTCTGTAATATCCAGCTAAACCCAAGAAATTCCGAATGTCCTTTACTGACTTTGGTGTAGGCCATGCGCTAACTGCTGAAACTTTGGCTGGATCCACAAAAATTCATTCTCCTGATACGATATGTCCAAGAAAACCAACTTGATTTAGCCAAAACTCGCACTTGCTGAACTTGGCATAAAGCTTATGTTGTCGAAGAGTTTCCAGGACAATTCGTAGATGCTCTGCATGCTCTTTCCGACTCTTAGAATACCCCAGGATGTCGTCGATGAAGATGACAACAAACCTGTCTAAGTACTCTCAGAAAACTTGATTCATTAGGTTCATGAATATTGCTGGTGCATTGGTCACTCCAAATGGCATCACTAGAAATTCGTAATGTCCATAGCGAGTTCTGAAAGCTGTTTTGTGAATATCAGCTTCCTTGACCTTCACTTGATGATAACCTGAACGAAGATCCAATTTAGAGAAAACACAAGATCCACTTAGCTGATCGAATAAATCATCGATGCGCGGGAGTAGATACTTGTTCTTTATAGTGACTTCGTTCAAGGCCCTATAATCGATGCATATTCTGTATGAACCTTCCTTCTTCTTCACCAGTAGTACAGGTGCTCCCCAACTTGAAGTGCTGGGACGAATCCATCCTTTCGCCAATAATTCGTTCAACTGTGTTCGGACTTCCTTCAAACCTTCCGGACTCAGTCTATAAGGTGCTTTGATCACCGGTTGTGCTCCTGGTACTAATTCAATACTGAATTCAAGAGCTCGATCGGGAGGCAAACCTGATATATCGTCAGGAAATACATCGCCGAACTCTCGAACTACCTCTGGTCTTAATTCTTCTTTTGCTTGAGCTGCTGCAACTACTGCTTCCCTTGGCTTCGCTTTGTAGGTACTTGGCTCCAGGGTACGGTCTCCGCTTTTGAAATAGAAGACCGGATGGTCTGGAATCTCGAATACTACCCTCCTTTGACGACAGTTGATGGTAGCATAAAAAGTTCCAAGCCAATCCATTTCTAGAACCACATCGAAGTTCGGTATGTCCAGTACTTTGAAGTCAGCATAAAACTCTCTGCTGCAGACGACGACTGGACACAAGCTGTATCCCATGGTTGCCTTTAAAACGCCATTTCCTGAACTGACATTCCAGCTGGATACAAGCGGTGAGACTGGAATCGTATGGGTTCGGACAAACCGTTGCGACATAAAGCAGTGGGATGCTCCAGTATCAAACAGTGCAAGTGCAGGTAGTGAGGCAACTAGGATTGTACCTAAGGTATATGGGATATGTTTTAGGTATAGGGAAAGTGTGTAGATAACCAAGACTAAAAGATAAGTTTGAGAAGGAAAGTTTACCAGTAATGACTTGGCCAGTGGCCTCAGCTTCTTCAACAGACATCGTGAAGGCCTGGCGCTTTGGCACATTCCTCCTGGCTTGAGGAGCATTCCTCGGAACGTTCCTTTGAGCTTGATGGAACCGACGAGGAGGTGGTGCAGCTTGTGGTCCTCTGGGAGGTGCAGGCAGTGCAAGTCTTGGAGCAGGGGCTTGGATGGCTGGACACTGTGGATAATTGTTTGCTGGCCTGGGTGCAGCAACCGAGTTTTGCCTTTGGGGACAAGCCCCAATACTATGAGCAGCTGAGCCGCAGATCAAGCAAAGGTTGTTCGCACGCCGGCAATCTCTCGCCAGATGACCATTTCTCTTGCAGTAGTTATAGAAGGCTGGGCTGGACCTGTTGATTGGTGCTCCAGGACGTCTTGGCACAAAAGGTAGTCTAGACGAGGCTCCACCTGCCATCTGGTTAGCAGGGCGCTTGACTCCTGCAGACTGAGGTCTGCCCCTTGCTTTTATCACTGCCTCATAACTGCGGGCAGCTTCCAGAGCATCCTCATGAGTCAAAAAATTTCCTGTAGCTAAAGCAGCCTGAATCTCCGTGTCCAGTCCTTATTGAAAGCGACGGGCTCTGATCTCTTCCGTCGGTATCAAGTGTGCCGCGAATCTGTTTAAGGATTGTGTTAGCTGTGTAGTATGTGATATTTAAAAATTGAACTATTGCGACATATCTTACCGGCTTAACATGGTGAATTCAGCGTCGTATTCATCTACTGATTTGTCCCACATCGATCCTTGTTGTAGATGAATGAACTGCTGTTCCATGGCAAACCTGGCAGTCACAGGGAAGTATTTCGCGTCGAACTTCTCGCGAAAAGTCTTCCATTCAATAGGCTGTGCAAGACGGCTTTCTTCCGCCTTCCACCAGTTGCGAGCATTGTCCGTGAGTTGTAGTTTCGCCACACGGACCCAAGCTATGTCTGGCACTTGAGCTGCTGCCAGATCGTCTTCTATGCTTTGTGCCCATTCTTCAGCTTCAAGAGGGCTTCCTTTTCCGGAGAACTGCTTCGGATGTAAAGCCCTGAATTGCTTTACTCCAGGAGCATCAATCTCAGGACGGTTCAGGAGTTGTTGCTGTCCTTCGAGAAGGCTGCGGATCGTCTCAAGTAGCACTGTTTGCTCGGTAGGTGGCACAGGAACAGCTGGTGTGAGAGGTAGTGCTGGAGGTGTGTTGTTGACGTTGGTGTTGGTGTTGTTCGGAGAATCCATAACCCTGAAGAAAAATTTGGGTTAGGACAGATTCAAGTACATGAAATGATAAGATTCAAGGAATATGAAATTGCAAGATTCAAGGAACATGAATTGTAAAGAATGTTTTAGTTGCTGGTTCTTGTGTTATATTGCTTAGGTTGTTCATGCAGAACAGAACTGCATGATAGGGTTTCATACAGCTCTGACCTGCATGGGCCACCAACAAAACTGTCACGTCCCGCTTCCCAGTGTACGGCGAAGGGGACGCGACGAGGTCCGCTACGTATATACTCAGAAGTACATACGCTAAGCGTATCTAAGCAATATAAAATAAATACACAAGAGACAAGAAATAAAAAGAACAGCAACTTTTATTTATTAACATTCTTTGTACAATACATGAAAGGAAATACAACTGGAATAAAAAGATGTCTAAACAGTGGCATAACAGGAAATGAAAAGTACAGAGAGGAAAAGTGTACAATGAAACTAAAGTGCAGGGTCTTCAGCAAACTGCTCCAAGTCTTCTTGCGTTGGCTCGATCTCTGCCGGGTCCGAAACACCTGACGACATTCAAAGAAGAAAGAAACAGAATGTCGTCAGCGAACAGGTCGCTCGGTAAGTCCCAAAGGTAAGAGGAAAGTATAAAAAGACAGAATAAGAAGATATATTTTAAAGTTGTATTATCCTGTAGTAATATCGTATTAACGCTGTTGTTTGTACCTTGGTACAGAAGGATACCAGTGTATACGAGGGGAGTCTCTATATGCCAGAGACTAGAGGCACGTATAGTACAAGGAACCGTTTATACCACGGTACAACAGCAACTGGATTCATGTTAGGTGTATTAAATCTGACCATCTCGTGCCACCTTTAACACCTTCCGTACCAATCTACCCCTTAAACCCCGCTATGTCTTGTTTGTATTATTATCTTGTAAATTGTATTGGTTGTATGAGTGATTGACTGACTGACCGAAACTATGATATCAGGAAACGGTTGTAACCGTAGAGTCATATAAATGGAATACTGAGAATCATGTAAAAGGAAAATATATCCATGGTTCGGTTCGGTCAAATTGATAATTTTATTCATGGATGCATGTGTTCATATTGAATTGGAATCTTGTAGATTATAGATTGACTTGAATCATATTCAAGTCAGATTAATCAGACTCAAACCCGAGTTAGACAATCAGAAATGTGAATCGAGGTCTTATAATTGCTAGGGTCCTTAGGGTAATTTATAAAACTTGAGGGGGTTTTATGTAAAAATACTTTTATATACTTTTCAAAATACACCTCAAGTATTTATTACTCGTCTTTAGAGTTGTAATGAGGGTGGATTTTATGTTGTGACATTTCTAGTGAAAATATCCTAGTTATAGGTATTTATCTGTAATATTGATTATTTGAAGTTCATGGTATTTTGATGTAAAATTTATTCTTGTGATTTTTAGAAAAAGGTGGAAAATTTATATTATAATAAAATAGGTATTTAAATGATAAATATACATATGTTTATACAAAAATAATTTTAATAAATATTTTATATTCCTCATTTTCTTAAGATGTCGTATTTTAAACCTTTCAAGACCGAATGCTCCTTGCGGAGGTCTAAATCTCGCACTACCAGCCTGAGGGTGCGCGATAAACCGCACAATCCCGAACGGGTTCCCCAAAAATGGGTTGTAGCGGCGCTTTGCAAAGATTGTAAAATACTAATCCTTTAGAAAACGGTTTTATAAAGTAAAAGGTATTTATTTGCAAAGTGTAATTTTCCGTATTTTAGATTCTAGGGTTTCCTAAGTCAACTAGCTTATTTCTAAATGGTCCGAACGACAAGTCGTTAGAAGCCTCAAATCGCCTCTTCACCGCCAATTGTGGCCAGGTAAGTACAAATGAGGAAAGGAGGGATCCGCTCACGAATCGTGAGACGGGCCTTTTAAAGTTACCTTTTCTCACTTGCCTAGCCTAGACACCATAAAGTCAGGTTTAGATAAACGATCGATGTCCACAACTCATCGTGTTTTCCTAATAAGAAGTATTTATTTAAAAGTGTATCAAAGCTAAACTTTTAGAATTGATTTTATTAAGAATATGGTATTTAAATGAAAGTATTGTTTTTATCGTATTCTAAGTTTTTGATGATGTCGCTTAGGGTTGTATCTTGCGTGTGTGTGGAGGTAGGTCATTACCTCGTGCTCTACTTTAAATGTATAGCAAAATTAAGGGGTTAAATGTGAAATCGAAACATGATGGTATTAAAGTGAAAAAATACGATAAATTAGAAAGGTTATCATTTCATGTGATGAAATTTATTCAAATTGATTTTTAAAAATTTAATAGTCAAAATAAAGATGTTTAAACATGAATGTATTGGTGAGAAGTGAACTATTATAGAAAACCGAATCGGAAATCGGATTTGTTCCGATTCCGTCGGGTTTCGTAATTTCGTATTTTAGAGAAATATAAAGGGGGATAGAATGGGACTTACGGGTTTCAATTAGGCAAAGGAGTGTAGGGAAACTAAAGGAGTTACTGAGGCGTTGCTTCGTCGCCGATTGTTTCTAAAAACGTCGCCGGAATTCCCGCCGGAATTTCGTCGGAGCTTCGCCGCGAACTTGTTTTCAAAGTACACACTTCTTGGAAAATTTTGAGAGAGTGAGTTTAGGGTTTCGGGATGAGAGGGTAGAGGGTAGGGGGTGTATTTATAGGGTAGGCTAGGGTAGGGTAGGTGAAGGGTTTGTAATTAAAAAAAATTGTAAAAAATATGGGAAAAACATTAAAAATCATAGTAATTAGGGTATATTAAATTCTCGGGAACCGATCCAAGTAAATGGTGTGTGCAGGGGAGTTAGGAATGCCAAGAGCCACATTTTTTGTTCAGGGGACTCGGCGGTCTGGCTGAGTCCGGTGGTCGGTGGGTGGGGGGTCGTCAGACGTGGCTCCTGGTATTTTTAGTTTTTTATGTGAAGTTCAAAGTTTGGGAGTTATGGTCTGTGGACTGTTAGGCTTCCAAGGAATTTAAAACAAAAATAATCTAAAAATAATGTGGGGCAGGGGATTTGAACTCTGGTGGCTTGGTTCAGCAATGCAAGGGATTACCAATGAGCTACAAGCTCCTTCTTGTAATTATTGTGGGAAAATAAATACTTAAAGTGGTAACAGCAATATTAAATACCCCAAGTATACATCAAATTTAAATTAATTTTATGTATACAAAAATTGGAGTTGTTACAAGTAACAACTGTCCGGACACCAAACGTGCACAAGTGTGCGGATGTGAACGAACCCCATCGCAAAACCATGCGACCTCTACTCTGTTTTGCCCAAAGGCTAACAACCCTCTGTGTGGGACTCTAAAGACTCGACACTACGCTGGCAGTGGGTTTAACCACAGGCCGCAAGCTTTACTAGCTGTACGTAACGGTCCCCAGGTAGATGTCGATAAGAAGACTGATGAGGTGAACCCATCCGAACTCCTACTGAGCCTGAATGTGACAATCTCCGTACAGTCCGGTCTGTTCGTCTATGAGTATCGCATGTCGGGCATAGGGGGGCGGTAAACGTCAGACCCCTAATAGCGGTACAAGTCGTGCCGGAGTGTAGCCCAGAACACCCTGAGAAATTACTGGAAACACTACCAGTAATTCTCGCTTGCCCTGGCCAGGGACTTTGTGTAATGGCTCTCCTAGACACAGGGCGATATCAACCCTCAATACCGGGAGAGACGAATCCTATCTAACCGCTACTGCCTCCAAGTGCTTCGGGACTGCACCCAACTACTATCTGTTTGCACGACTCCTATGAGCCGTGGTAGGATAGTAATTAAAGTACAGTGGGAACACACTCGAGGCGAAGTAGCAGTGTCAAGTCGACGGACTAAGCTGTACTCCTATTACCTGGGAACTGTTATCTGACGATAGGTATAGTACCAACCAACGGTTCCCGACGAGTCCTGTCCAGTGTACTCGTAATCTAACGAGCACCCGCATACTATCTCCAGTACGACGTACTTATCTCCCCTGCTGGGATGAGAAGCGCACACGCTAGTCTACTCCGGAGTATCGATGCCCCGTCTCGATAATCCTACGACTAGGGACCTGTATAAGGATGTGCTTGTAGATTACCCAGCCCCCACTAGTATGACTGCCATCACAACGCTGGTAATCAAGCAAAAATCGTAAAGGCTCCACTAATATGTATAGGCGATATGCTAAAAGAAACACATGCACATATTAAAGTAGAAACAAACCAAGTAGTATACTACCATTTTGAGCAAGATTGTCTATACAACTGTGAATATCCCAAGCTTCCATTAAGTAATATACAAACTAGTATGATACAGTAATGGCCTCTAGGGCATATACACTAACAATCTCCCACTTGCACTAGGGCCATGTACTGGCGTATCGAAGACATATCATCTCGATCAGCCGCTCGAACTGAGTCTGGGGTATGGCCTTCGTGAATGGATCTGCAGTGTTATTCTCCGAATCTACTCTCTTCACTTCGATCTCCCGGCGATCTACGTGATCAGGTGATACCGCCTCAAGATGTGTCTGGACTTCTGATGGGACCTGGGTTCCTTTGCTAAAGCTATAGCCCCGTTGTTGTCACAATACAGAGGTATTGGATCAACAATGGACGGAACTACCTAAAGTTCTGTCGAGAACTTCTTCATCCAGACAGCTTCCTTTGCGGCATCGCAAGCAGCTATGTACTCCGCTTCTATAGTTGAGTCAGCAACGGTTTCCTGCTTGGAGCTCTTCCAGCAAACCGCCCCTCCATTTAGGGTAAAGACATAACCCGACATGGACTTGGAGTCATCCTTGTCACTCTGGAAGCTGGAGTCAGCAAAGGCCTCGATCTGGAGGTCTTTTCTGCCATACACCAAGAACATCTCCTTAGTCCTTCTCAGGTACTTGAGAATGTTCTTTACCGCTATCTAGTGTTTCTTCCCTGGGTCTGACTGATACCGGCTTACAACGCTTAATGCGTATGCTACATCTGGTCTGGTACATAACATCACATACATTATAGAGCCTACCGCAGATGCGTAGGGTATAGATGACATGCGAGCCCTTTCCAAATCAGTCTTGGGATACATCTCTTTAGAGAGGGTGATTCCGTGACAAGTCGGTAGATTACCGCGCTTTGAATCTTCCATACTGAATTGTTTCAGTATGGTGTCGATGTACCTGAACTGCGAAAGTCCCAACATCCTTTTAGATCTATCATGATAGATCTGGATCCCCAGAATGTAGTTGGCATCGCCCAGGTCCTTCATGGAGAACCTCTGTGATAAGAATCCTTTGACTGATTGTAGCATAAGAATGTCATTTCCTATTAGGAGAATGTCATCCACGTACAAGACGAGGAATACCACAGTTCTCCCTACAATCTTACTGTAATGCATGGTTCATCCGGATTTTTGATAAAGTCGAATTCTTTGACAGTATCATCAAAGCAGATGTTCCAACTCCGCGATGCCTGCTTTAGTCCATAAATGGACTTAAGCAACTTGCACACTTTACCGCTGCTCCCACTCTGAATGAAACCCTCCGGCTGATCCATATAGACGCACTCTTCCAAATTTCCATTTAGAAAAGCCGTCTTTACGTTCAACTGCCAGATCTCATAATCGTGGAAGGCAGCAATGGCAAGAAGGATTCGAATGGATTTGAGCATAGCCACTGGAGAAAAGGTTTCGTCATAGTCCAAACTAGGTCTTTGACGAAAACCCTTTGCAACAAGTCTAGCATTATAGGTTTCAACCTGCCCATCTACACCAATCTTCTTTCTGAAGATCCATTTGCAGCCTACGGGTTTTACCCCTTCTGGAGCAATATCCAAAGTCTAAACTTTGTTGGTGTACATGGACTCCATCTCGGTCCGCATTGCATCCAGCCATTTTACTGAGTCGCCGCTCTAAATGGCTTGCTGGAAGCTAGTAGGCTCATCATTTTCAATGACGCAATCCTCTCGATCCCCGTCTATGAGAAAACCGTAGTATCTCTCGGACGAATGAGACTGCCTACTACTCCTGCGGAGTGGCGCTGGGATGTCCGGTTCTCCTGAAATCTCTGGTTCTACCAAACTTTCAGTAATAGCTTGTGCTTCTGGAATTTCTTCCAGTTCTATTGCTCTCCCACTTGTTTCCTTTTCTAAAAATTGGTGTTCCAGAAAGTGAGCATGATGAGAAACAAAAACCTTTTGTTCCTCTGCGTAATAGAAAAGATACCCCCTAGAGTTCTTTGGATATCCCACAAACTTACACAGTACTGAGCGTGCCTCGAGTTTGTCCGCATGCTGCTTTTTAACAAAAGCTGGACAACCCCATATCTTCAGATATTGAAGATAGGGTTTCTTCCCACACCACATCTGATATGGTGTGATAGGCACAGTCTTGGAGGGAACCTTGTTCAAAAGATATGCAGCCGATTCTAGTGCATAACCCTAGAAAGATCGCGGTAACTCAGCCTTGCTCATCATGGAACGAACCATATCCAATAGGGTTCGATTCTGCCTTTCTGATACACCGTTGTGTTGTGGTGTGTATGGAGGAGTAAGCTGAGAGAGAATTTCATTCTCTTTTAAGTAGTGCAGAAACTCGGCACTTAAGTATTCACCGCCTCGATCAGATCTCTGTGTCTTGATACTTTTGCCTGTTTGTTTTTCAACTTCATTCTTGTATTCCCGAAATTTCTCAAAGGCCCCGGATTTATGCTTCATCAGGAAGACATGTCCATACCTAGAGAAATCATCTGTAAAAGTAATGAAGTATGAATAACCACTTCACGCATACGTAGACATTGGACCACACACGTCACTGTGTATGAGTCCCAAGAGCTCGCTCGCTCTTACTCCGTGTCCAGTGAACAGAGTCTTTGTCATCTTTCCCATGAGACAAGATTCACAAGTAGCATAAGACTGATACTCGAACGGATTCAAGTATCCCTCTTTATGTAACTTTGTTAACCGTGTCTCATTAATGTGACCCAGTCTACAATGCCATAAGAAAGCCTGATTTAATTCCGGAGACTTTCTTTTAAGTGTGTTCTGGACATTGAAAACCTGAGCTTGATTCAATACGTATATTCCGTTTTCTAATGTACCTGACCTAATCAGAACTTGATTTAGGTGGATGTAGACCACATCGCTTACAAAAGTAAAATCATATCCTTCCTTAGAAAGTATGGATACAGATATGATATTACAAGCCATACTAGGTACATACAAACAGCTACGCAGAATCAATATCTGCCCACTTGTCAATCCAAGGTGATATTCCCCTACGGATTCTGCGTCCGCGCTCATTCCGTTGGCAACCCTGAGAGTCATATCATCTATCCTGATAACTCTACGGTTTCTCAGAGCCTGTAATGAATTACAGATATGAGATCCTGATCCGGTATCCAATACCCAGGAAGTAGGGTTAATTGACATACAGTTTTCTATTACAAACACACCCGAAGCCGAAGCCACAACATGTTTCGAATTCTGGCTACTGGCTTTCAAAGCCCTGCAATCCTTCTGCCAATGTCCCTTCTCGTAACAATAGGAACGTCTCTCCTTCACTACATCTAGTCCCGAAACTTTTTCTCTTCCCTTTCCTCCTTCTTCCTTGGTTTCCTTCAGGGTATAAGTAGAGGGCAGAGACTGTAGAATCAAGTCAGTACTCGACCCGTTCTTCAACGTGGTCTTCAGGTCCGTAAGCTCATCAAAATAGCTAGTCTCTGTAAGGTCGTTGTCCCCTATAGATGACCCGAAAGCCAACCTCGCTTGATGCAATTCGTTCGAGGTCTCATATCTTGCGATACGAGATTGCTCTCCATATAAATCTTTGTTATGGAGGAAGACAGAAGCTAAGTCCATCTTCTCGTGCTGCCTCTGGTATGTACCATCAACTGAGGCCAACACGAGGCACTTGGCATTCGCACAGTCCTTTTCCGATGTCTTACGGATGTCAATATCCGTGGCAGGGGAAACTGGTCCTGAGATGGTAGGGGTTTGATTAGTTAGGAGGTGTCCCAGCTTGTCATGGGTAATAGACATTTGGACAGACCTTTGCCAGTCATAACAGTCAGATTCAGTCATTTTATTATCTAGATGTAACCTATGTCTGGTCACAGGGTCGCTGCAATTTAAGAGAGAGAGAAGAAAACACTTAGCATGATACTCTTGCAAATTTAGATTGGTTTTTAATTTATCTAAACAGGATGGCTCCCACTGTTTCTCGAATCCTTCCTCAAACCATAAAAGAAGAATTAGTCGGGATTGATCTCACCGTACAACACTTGCTTAACCGTTCAGCCAGGCTGGTGTCGGTACTTCGAGGGGGGTTTTACGACGCTTTCGCGAAGTTCCTTAATTAAATAACCTCTTTTCCCTGTGGGCGTAGCCCCGCTAACACCTTTCTAGACACCTACTTGGTTTATAGCATTGATCGTTAAGTGAAAAGTCTCCCGAGGAGTAGTGGATACTCACAGTAGGATCGGGATCCAAATATCATTGTGTGATAATGCTGAAGGAATCCTACCAATATTATCAAACTCCAAATGGTATGCAGCACTAGCAAGTTTCAATTTCCTTAGAAACTCCTGATGTGGATTTTTGCCCCATGCTCTTATGACCTTGACGAAGGCCAACATATCATAAGTCACATGTCAAGTTCTACCCGTCATTATCCAGGTTAATTTGAACCCACCCGTACATACCCTTGACGAAGGCCAAAATAGTAGTACGACTGTCCCAAACCAACGCATCTATCTATGCTACAAATAAATATTTAGCAGCTACCAATCACTATGCCTTGGCGAAGGTCAAAATATATAGCTTGAATACTACCGAATATTTAACTGAAATGACGGAGGGCTACGAATGGTTTTGGCGAAACCGTGAACGTAGTGAACTTGATATAATCGAAGGAACCTGATAGCTTTTAAAAGGAGTGGTTTAAGCTCCGCGTTTTAAAAAAGTTTTCTGTTTTGAAAAAAAAACCGAGTGGTTTTGAAATTGTTCCAACGATTCAGCTTTGGTTTGTTTTCTTTGCATTAATTTAATGCGTCCCATCAATTAATCCTACCATTGCAGAAAACAACGAAAATATGGCGTACGCTTATGCCATCCGCATTCGCCACGGGACCCCGTCATCACCCGTTAGGTTACTTAACTAACGGTAGAGCGGGGGCTGGACTAGCGCGGATGCAAAATATAAGCAACGCCTACTAGATATCATATATAGATATATACATTCGTCAGATGCAATGATAGCCATTCCAGATCACATATGAACATATTAGATATGCTAGGAATCCGCGTTTCGTTCGAGCCTGCAACGAAAGACGGATTACACGGTCGCGATGGATAGTCAAACCCCACCCTAGACACCTACGGGTGCGGCAAACTACCCGCCAAGTACCCGAAGTAAAGAAACCTCCCTCAACAACGTAAGTAGGCCACTCGGCACTTCAACGTACCCGGTAGTTTGTGCACCCCACCTTGGGTCTATCTTAGGAGCAAAAACAGTAAAAGAAATAATATACAATGACGGCTACAACCTCAACCCGGATGTGCGGCCATAAAAATAATATTACATCAATTTACAATTTACATCAAATGAAAGATAAATAAACTCTCATCTCACAAAACCCCGGCTATTCATCCGCGGCAATCCAACAAGTTCATATACACAATCCAACATTACAGATCACAGATATGCACAACCCCCACTAATCGATGTATAGCAATCAGTCGACGTTCAGTACATATATCACGTTATAGATATAACCATTTAGCTAAAGTTTATAGAATTTCGATCAATATTCCAATTTGAAACTACCCAAAAAACAATATTGTTCTCTGAAGAATCTGGGCAGAAACAAATTATCTTAAAAATCACAAAACATCATGCTGAATACACTCAGGAAAAACGAGTTGCGACCGAGTCGACTCGGCCGCGGATCCGCAGCGAAACGCATGGTTTCGCCGCGCTTCCGCGGCGGTCTGATCGAGTCGTGGGCTCGTTTTTCTTGGTTGTTCCTAAAAAACCCTGCACATATTTTTCAGGTGTGTGGAAATATTTTTTGACCTGTTTTTAAAAACGACAGAAAGTATAAGATTTTTGATGGATTTTGCGATTTTTTTTCGAATCGAAGTTCTAAACACTTTGCTAACATGTTAGTTGTTGTTTAGCCAGGCTCTGATACCACTGTAAGTCCACGTTACCCATCCCGGTGCTTACGGGGAGGCGGAATAGGTAAAAAACGAATTTTTAACACAAGGTAATATGGACTAAACTTAGAGGATCTTTGCTAAACAAAAACTAACAAACAAGCTACAAGTTCTAACTACTATGTTAGATGGTTATACCTAGATCTTGAACTCCTTCTCTTCTTGTTGTGGTTCTCCTTCTTGCTTACTTCTTGGAGTGGCGTAGACGGCTCCTCCTCGTCGTCTTCTCTTTGCCGAAGATAGATCCATCCGAAGGCCTCTACCTTGAGCTCCTGCCTCTACCTTGAGCTCCTACCTCAACCAAGAGGTAACTAGAGTGCTTGGCTTGCTAAACTAAGAACCCTAGAATGAGTAGAGTGATGTCTTGATGGTTTTATCTCACAAAGCTCACAATTTTCAACACATGAAAGATGAGAGCTTTGAGAAAGGAAGAGGGAGAGCTTTAAAGGAAGAGAAAGAGCAAGTGAGAATGAACTAGAAAATCTATAGCTGTTCCCCTCCAAACGACGGCGCGACGGCGGAGACGTCTTGCCTGAGGTTCGGGGCAGATGCTAATTGGTGCTATCCGTCTACCTCTCTGAAAATGCCAAGTTGATTTATGACACCGTGTATCGAAGGTTTAGACGGATGCGTCCGATGTAGCAGACTTCGTCAGATTCCCCCTCGCTTGAGGGGTTTTTGATTGTGGGGACGCTCTTCCATGCAGGCGCAAGCCCCTGCAGTTAATTACGCTACCGCATCGCGGTAACCACTTTCTCCTTCTCCAGATGGTCACTTTGTGTCTTGTGTGTTTATTTTGTGTTTAGTTGCCCGTGGATTGTATACGGAGACTGAATTATGTCGTCGCCCGTAGGGCGTGGACTAGTCCAAATCCGTATTATCTTAGATTTGGGTTTGGGGGTTTGGGTTTAAGGATTCGTTAGCCTCATTGGAGACTAAGATCGACTTAAACGTTTGTTAAGGACACGTTAGTCTAGTTTTTAGACTAAGATCGACTTAACGGGATCGTTTAGATCGAACAATAGAGCCGTTAAGGGAGCCCTGCTGTTTAGTTTAGTGACGCTGCGGTCAATAGGTAATTTAAGGACATTGCGGTCCAGTGTTAGTTTTAAGATGTTGCGGTCAAGGTTAAGGACATCGTAGTCCGTGGATTTAAGGACTCCACAGTCCGATGTTAGTTTTAAGACATTACGGTCAAGGTTAAGGACCTCATAGTCCGTGGATTTAAGGACTCCACAGTCCGACGTTAGTTTTAAGATATCACGGTCAAGGTTAAGGACCTCATAGTCCATGAGTTTAAGGACCCCACGGTCCGTATCAATATGTGGTCATCGGGACCCGTCACCTTTTTGAAGACGTTGAGGAATTACAATGCCAGGTATCAAAGGAGTGAAGAGATGTACCCTTAAACCAAGGTAGATTAAACAGTCTTTGGCCCAATTTGGAACCAAGACCAATTAATTATATTATGAGCCCATTGGCTCAGTTGAATTTGAATTGAGAACTAATGGCCATCTTGGGCTAAGTCCAATCATATTTAGGATATTGGCCCTCTGTTGGTCCATTAGAGAAGAGGCTTTGCCTCTAGACATTTAGCCAATGGGGCTAAAGTTAGTGTTAAACACTAAAGATCAATCAGTGTTGAACACTGAGAAAGTTAATATTAAACTCTGTTAACAGAGATTTATTTTAGTGTTAAACACTCAAAAATTCAGTGTTAAACACTGCAAGTAAAGCTCTTTAATTAATGTTGAACACCGAGGCAAAACAGTATTAAACACTGGGTTCAGAGGCTCCAATTTAGTGTTAAACACTAAGGCAAGAGGGGTCACGTGGTAGCACGTGAGGGTGCCCTCCCTTTATTTGTTCTGCTGAGAATATTGAATACTTTGGAGTATCACGTGCTGTCACGTGATGGGCATTTAAGTGTTTGTGCGTTAAAGCTTCTGCCAAGGGTCACGTGAGGCATTGCCTCAAAAGCCCTTCTCTGTGGATCTTTCCGGGGGTCACGTGGTAGCACGTGACCCTGCCTCTTTGCAATTTCTGATTAAATTCTTCATTAAATCCCCATTTTCCTCTGAAGAATTATATTCTCTGACAGAGTTGAACTCTGATTTTCCTGTAGGAATTAAATTCCTCCTATATGTGAAGAACTGAATTTTATCATAGGGTTAAACCCTAATAAAAGCTTTAGAGGAATTATATTCCCATTCTCTTTTAGAGAATTATTCTTAAATAGGGTTAAACCCTAATTTATATTCTGAGGAATGAGATTCTGTCATAGGGTGAAACCCTAATTTCTTCTTTCTTAAGGGAATTAAATTCCTGTTATTTTGACAGAACTAAGTTCTTAACTAGGGTTAAACCCTGATTATGTTCATTCTGAAGGAATTAAATTCCTATAACATAGGGTTAAACCCTAATTTTATCTCAAAGGAATTAAATTCCTATAATTCTGTGAGAATTAAATTCTCAAATTTCCATTCCCTCTCTATGCTTTGGATCTGCATGGCAGGATCTCAACCCAATGAGAATTAAATTCTCAACTCATGGGGAGATGTGCACTTTGCAGATCCTCTACTAAAGAGAGAACTATGTTCTTCTTTTAATATAAGAGTTGAACTCTTTTGAGAATTAAATTCTCTTTTAGAGGCCTTTCCTTTCTTACCTAAGATTTTCTTCTGCAGAAGATCCAATTCTTCCAAAGTCTCAAGGCTCTATATTTCTCTTTTTCTATCTCTCTTCTTCTGTATATCCCTCTCTCTATCCCTCTGTATATCTGTTGGCTCCTATTTATAGGAGGAGTAGAATCAATTAGTCTTAGTGAATCTTTCATTGAGAGATCTGATTTGCATTCATCATTCATCTGGTCCTTTGGATTATTAGGTGAATTTTATTCACCATTGGATTTTAAATCCAGAGATTTCCCTTTGTTATTTCGGTTAGATTTTAAGGGGAAATCTTTCCAAGTTCAAGATTTTTCCATAGATAGGTGATATTTAATCACCTTTAAATCTTTAATCCAATCGGTTCCAAATAATCGTTCTCCTTTGGAAAGATTTGAGAGATCTTTTCACAGAATTTAATTCTGTCATAAAAATAAGGCTCTTGAAGCTGGTCACGTGTGGCCACGTGACCGTTGGTCACGTGTGCACACGTGACCCCTGGTCACGTGTAGGCACGTGACCCCCCCTGGAATGGGCTTCCCTTCCTTCTGCGCTCTGTTCTTTGCCGCTGCTTGGTCATCACATGCCAACACGTGACCACTGGTCACGTGTGCACACGTGATGCCTTTTCTGGAGCTTTTTTTTTTATTTACTCAAGGAACGAATGTGCCTTGTGCCGCCGCTTTTACATGTCACGTGTCAACACGTGACCGCTGGTCACGTGCTAGCACGTGATGCCTTCTCCGTAGGTTTTCTTGATTTTAAATCAGGAAACAACAACCATGCTCTCAAATGAGAATAATAATAATAATAATAACTAAGGAAAATGTGATGGTTAGTTTGGAATGACCATTATCATTTCAACATTAAATGCATTTTGCAAGAAACAAGAAATATCTTGCAAATGAAATGATGATGGTCAAAAGGTCAACAAAAGTCAACCGGTCAACCAAAGTCAAAAGGTCAACAAAAGTCAAATGGTCAACCTAACCATGACACAATTATTCTTAATTAATATCATTAATCATATTTCTCATTCTCATTAGGGTTAAGAAAAAGTCAACGGTCAATAACCCTAATAAGAATCCTCTGCCTCTGTCAACTGTGCATACACACCCGCATCCGTGTTCCGAAGAACACGAATACAATGAGACAAAACCAATCCCAAAACAAATACTAGGATCTGACTTAAACCAAAACCCGCTATTAATAACTGCCCAGACACCAAACGTGCACAAGTGCACGGATGTGAACGAACCCCGTCACAAAACCATGCGACCTCTACTCTGTTTTGCCCAAAGGTGAACAACCCTCTGTGTGGGACTTTAAAGACTCGACACTACGCTGGCAGTGGGTTTAACCACAGGCCGCAAGCGGTACTAGCTGTACGTAACGGTCCCCAAGTAGATGCCGATAAGAAGACTGATGAGGTGAACCCATCCGAACTCCTACTGAGCCCGATTGTGACAATCTCCGTATAGTCCGGTCTGTTCGTCTATGAGTATCGCATGTCGGGTCTAGGGGCGGTAAACGTCAGACCCCTAATAGCGGTACAAGTCGTACCGGAGTGTAGCCCAGAACACCCTGAGAAACTACTGGAAACACTACCAGTAATTCTCGCTTACCCTAGCCAGGGACTTTGTGTAATGGCTCTCCTAGACACAGCGCGATATCAACCCCTAATACCGGGAGAGACGAATCCTATCTAACCGCTACTGCCTCCAAGTGCTTCGGGACTGCACCCAACTTCTACCTGTTTGCACGACTCCTATGAGCCGTGGTAGGGTAGTAATCAAAGTACAGTGGGAACACACTCGAGGCGAAGTAGCAGTGTCAAGTCGACGGAATAAGCTGTACTCCTGTCACCTGGGAACTGTTATCTGACGATAGGTATAGTACCAACCAACAGTTCCCGACGAGTCCTATCCAGTTTACTCGTAACCTAACGAGCACCCGCATACTATCTCCAGTACGACGTACTGATGGCTGTGGGACAGACCATCTCCCCTGTTGGGATGAGAAGCGCACACGCTAGTCTACTCCGGAGTATCGATGCCCTGTCTCGATAATCCTACGACTAGGGACCTGTATAAGGATGTGTTTGTAGATTACCCAGCCCCCACTAGTGTGACTGACATCACAACGCTGGTAATCAAGCAAAGATCCTAAGGGCTCCACTAATATGTATAGGCGATATGCTAAAAGAAACACATGCACATATTAAAGTAGAAACAAACCAAGTAGCATACTACCATTTTGAGCAAGATTGTCTATACAACTGTGAATATCCCAAGCTTCCATTAAGTAATATACAAACTAGTATGATACAGTAATGGCCTCTAGGGCATATACACTAACAATATGATTACCATGAAATGGAGTCATTTGATTACCATGGTTATTCTATATTTCCGGGAATATCTTTTACACCTAAACAAGTATGGTAATATTTCATGGTAATCTAGGATTGCCATCTAGATTACCTCCTACCAAACGCATCTCAAGCTTAAGTTAGAAGATGATTGGATTTAGGTTATATATAAAATAGATTAATCATGAAGGTTCTTTTTCTCGCATTGCAAAGTTAATGCCTGATGATATATGGAATTGAATTGGATTGCTAGATTGATGGAGGTCCTTTTCGGGTCTCCGTCAGATGTTGTCTTCCGTTGATCTCCCGGTGGATTTTGGTGGTGATCTTCTGTTGCATGTGGATCTCAATGGGTTTTGATGACATTGGTGATTTGAGGGGTTTAGCGCCGAGCACCTGCAAAGAAGTCCCGTGGTCGGTGATGATGCACCTCGGGATGCCAAACCGAAGTATCAGGTTGTTTTGCAGGAACTTGATGGTTGTGGCGGCGTCCGGTTTCCAGATGGGGCGGCCTCGATCCACTTGGTGAAGTAGTCCGCCACGACGAGGACGTATTTGTGCCTGCCTGTTCCGGTAGGGAACTGGCCGATCATATCCAACCCCCACTGGGCGAACGACCATGGGGATGTCAGGGCGGTCAGCTCGGTAGCCGGGAGGCGGGGAATGCTGCCATGGAGCTGGCAGCTCTTGCACCTCCTGACCAGCTTCAGGGCGTCCTCGTGCATGGTGGGCCAGTAGCACCCTTGGAGTAACGCTTTTTGGATCAAGGCTCGAGCCCCCTGGTGTGCACCGCCCACCCCTTCATGGATTTCCCGAAGGACGTAGCCAGCTTCGTGGGGGTCAACGCACCGGAGCAGGGGCTGAGCGAAGGCCTTCTTGTAGAGGTTCCCGTTGCTCCAGACGAATTGGCGGGCTTTGGCCCGGAGACGGCGGGCGTCTGCCCGGTCCTCCGGGAGCGCGCCGTCTTTCAGGAACTCCACGAGGGGCTTCCTCCAATCCTGGTCGCTCTCCTACGCCGCGTACACGTGGAGTATCGTCGCTCCGTCTCCCATGCTGGGTCGATGCAAGGTTTTGAAGAGGATAGACCGCTTATTGTTGGCCGAGTATGACGAAGCCAGCTTGCTCAGGGCGTTTGCTTGGGCATTCAGCTGCCTGGGTATTTGTTCTACCTAGACTTCGTCTAAGTTTCTTTGGAGTTTCATCACTTCGTCTAGGTACTTCATCATCAGAGGCTCTCGAGCTTCGAAGCGGCCGGTCACTTGACCTACAACAAGGGCCGAGTCGCTGCGGATTTGAATTATCTTCAGCCCCAGCCCGACGGCCATGCGCAGTCTGGCCAGGAGGGCCTCATACTCTGCCGCGTTGTTCGATACTTTGAAACCGAGCCTCAAAGAATACTCCAGCTCTGCTTCGTTTGGGCCCCGGATAATGAGGCCGGCACCGTAGCCTTCCTCGGTAGAAGACCCGTCGGCGTAGATGACCTACTCCGGAACCGAGCCAGGGCCTTCCGGGACGGGACACTGGGTTGCGAGCAGCGGCGCGGACTCCGGCTTCTTGCTAGGGATGGTGCATTCAACGATAAAATCGGCCAGGGCCTGCGCCTTGATGGCTTGCCTCGGGCGATACCTTATGTCGAACTGAGATAGCTCCCACCTCCATTTTTCCAGGCGGCCCGAGGATTCCGGTGATGCTAGGATAGCTCCCAACGGGCGCTCAGTGAGGAAGATGATGGTGTGTGCTTGGAAGTAGTGCCGCAGCTTCCGCGAGGTTACCACGAGGGCTAAGACAATCTTCTCTATGGCGGGGTACCTCGTTTCCGCGTCCTTAAACATGTGGCTCACATAGTACACTGGCTTCTGCACTCCCTCGGCCTCCCGGACGAGCACCGAGCCTGCTGCTTGGTCGGATACTGCTAGATACAGCGACAACTCGTCCCCTTCCACTATCCGGGTAAGCGGCGGCGGCGTTGCGAGGTGTTTCTTCAATTGGTCGAAGGCGGCTTGGCATTCCTCCGACCACTCGAATCTCGGAATTTTCCTCAGCGCCTTAAAGAACGGAAGGCACTTCTCCCCCGACCTGGACATGAAACGGCTCAGAGCGGCGACCCGCCCCGTGAGCCGCATGATCTCGACGTTGGTCTTTGGCGCGACCATGTTCAGGATAGCGTCGATCTTCTCTGGATTAGCTTCAATTCCGCGGTGAGTGACCATGAACCCGAGGAACTTTCCCCCGGTGACTCCGAATGCGCACTTGGCGGGGTTTAGCTTCATGTTGAACTTGCGGAGCACTTCGAAAGCCTCGCCCAGGTCCTTGGCATGGTCGGCCGACGAGATGGACTTAACGAGCATGTCGTCAACGTAGACTTCCATATTCTTGCCTATCTGTGGCTTGAACATGTGGTTGACCAGCATTTGGTACGTGGCCCCGGCGTTCTTGAGGCCGAAGGGCATCACCTTGTAGCAGTACACTCCTCGGTCCGTTGTGAATGCAGTCAGATCTTCGTCTTCAGGATTCATACGGATTTAGTTGTAGCCGGAGAAAGCGTCCATGAAGCTCAACAGCTCGTGGCCGGCCGAGCTGTCGATGAGCTGGTCTATGCGGGGGAGCGGAAAGTTGTCCTTGGGGTAGGCCTTATTGAGGTCGGTGAAGTCGACGCACATACGCCACTTCCCGCTTGACTTCTTGACCAGAACCACGTTTACCAGCCACTCCGAGTAGGGCACATTTCTGATGAAGTTGGCGGCGAGGAGCCGATCAACCTCCTCTTCGATAGCCTTCTGTTTGTGTAACATTTTCAAAAATATAAAATATTAATTTTGGGAATTTTTATAATTTAATATTATTTTATTGATTATTTTAATATTAAATGCAAATAAATAGGAAAAATGTTAGAAAAAATTATGAAAAATTATGGAAAATTCTAAAATAGAGTAAATTAGTGGATTATGGCATTTTTAAGTTTTTGTGATTAGTTTGACAATAATTTAGTGCTAATCGCGATTAGAATCGCTAATCGGGTTTTTTGGCAATTTTGTGCAAAACTTGCACATATCACTTTTTCTACACTTGTGCATTTTTCTAGCCATGGTTTTCTTTTGGGATTACTATTGATGTGAGAAGGTTTGGATTTTAAAAGAAAAGGAAATGAAAGGAAAATATAATGATGAGGGTAGGTGAGAGAGAGAGGTGGACTTTGACTTAGCATACTTAGCCATTCTCCTCGTTTTCTGTGCACAACCCCTGTTCCTCTAGTGTTGACCCAGGGTACTTCTAGTTTTGACAGATTCTATCTAGGGTGAAATCTGGGACATATATCCTAAGTTGCTATTTTGGATTCGTGTTTCCGTATTCCGTATTTTTGATTCTGAAATGGTGGAATGTGTTTTGCCTCGACTAATTGTCGTTTATACGACGATGTAGAGGATTTATTGATGGTTTTGAAGGCGTGCCATAGGTTCTCACCTATAGGCCCCCTTATCGTATCGTTTTGGATTTCGTGCGCCGTTTTAGATTGGATTTGGTTTTAATGCGCATATACGATATTTTGATGTGTAGGTACCCATGAAGACTTCGGGACGACAAGCAAATACGTGGTGACGTCCGCAATTGGTGATGCAAGGTGAGTAGATTATATCTACAGGGGGAAGTCGGGTGGATGGCGTATAGCACCCCCGCAGTCCGTAGATAGATTACTATGTAGTTTATTGTGATATTAGGTGTATTGTGGATAATGTAGGGTTAGAAGTGACTAGTGTAGTTCATAGTCGCGAACCCTAGGGTAGAATTACACCTACACACACCCTTGCTTATCACTTGTACTTGCACTGTGATTGATGATATGTGATGACTTTGGAGATGAGTCGATGATGTGGGCTGGGTGCCCTGGGATCGGTGATTTTATACGATTCATATGTGGGATATGACTTGTGATTCTTGCGGGCTTGGGATATGTGTTTACCCCCGCATGCATACTTACTGAGGTTACCGTTTTGTACTAGACATAGAGTAGTACTCCAGACTATATGATCTGACGATGGTGATATCTGTTATGTGATGAGACAGTGAGATACTGACCCCTACCCAGCTATGGGGATGCCGTACGATGATTTACCGTACGAGCCGATATTGATGATAGATCCGCACTCATAACTCGAGGATATCTTATGATATGACATTGAGGCGAGATCACCGACTATATACTTTTATACATGTATCGACTCAGATTTAGGTGGTTTCCACACCTACCCCTCCTGATTGACCGGATACTTAGATGTAGTTTGCATAGTAGATACTTCACTGTGGTGTTGACTACTAGATATCTGCATTTTCCTGCTATTCGCATTGCTGGCATATGTTCATTGTTATATTATTATCATGCTGTTAGGACACCAGCACCATTATCGATGATGCGTATGTTTCACGTACACTATTTGCCGGCTCACACACTTCATCATCGATAATTGCCATGCCACTACACTGTAGTACTGTTGCATTCATGATATGATTACTGCTTGGCATATTGTACACATGTACCTGTACACAAACATAGATGATTCTGACTTGATTGAGATTGAGGACCGCAAGATATTCTTTAAACTGATTCATTCTAAAGGAGCGGTTCCTCCCGACATATGTACATTACTATTCCATGTTGCATGATTTCCGATATGATTATCTCTCTTTACATGTCGCATACATCATGGATTGATTGCATAGCACATTGCATTGGATTTACTTCTTGATGTGGATTTTCATGTGATTTCTGATTTTGAGGACCGTGGGATTATTTAAGAAAAGATGTTCTTTTATGAAAACCCGGTACCTCGTGATATGATATTTGGGTGCGTCCACCACGCGTTTTCTCGGTGCTGAGACGTGTGCTTGAAACCCGATTCGAGGAGTGATGATCCGTTTGCGGGTTCGTGGTGGGCCCGGTATGGTTCCCCTCGGCGAGATGATCGATGGGTTATGCCGATTGAGCCTGGAGGCGGGCGAGTACCTACCGGTGATTGTATTTGAGCTCGGCGGATATCCGGGGGATACCGCCTGGAGCCGAGAGATGGGCGTACTGCCGGGGGCCGACGGGCCGCTACCGCAGACGGAGCCCAGAGATGGACATGGGTTGACTCGTGCTGCCGGGGCCGAGGGCCGATACCGCAGACGGAGCCCCATATGGATGAGGATTTACGTGTCGATGCTTGGCACGGGTTTCATGATGTTTTCCATGATATTGTTTATATCCTCATACTTGCATACATGATGCTTACTGTCAGTGGGTGACAGGTGGACGGGTTCCACATATATACAGACATGGATCATATACAGACTGGATTTACACTTGTCATACTTCATTTGTATATATAACAGGGTATGAGGGCGCTGTTATATATACCCTTACACCAATATTAGTGGTATGGGACGCTAATATATGTGTATTGATATCATTGATATTTCATCATACTTACCTCATGCAGGCATACCTTACACTGATGACATGTTATTACCTGAGTACCTGGCACTACATACATGATTAGATGTTACCTTGCCACCTTATTACACTCAGATGCACTCTTGTGGATTGTATTACTGATCGTTGACTTAGGTTTATGTCTTGCATTCGGTTTCTGCTTGTAGATATTTCTATTCACGAGTTGGCAACTCACCCCCGTTGTGCCACAGTCCTTGCAGGTTCTGCCGTACAGGTTTCATTGCGGCATTTCTGGCACACTACCTTCTTACGGGTGATTTGCTTTGGTAGGTGGATTCTTTCGCATCAAGAATCACCATTTTATTCATGTATTTCATTGTATCTAGAAATTGTCCATCAACCAAAAACTTGTATATTCTTTCAGACTTAGAGACAGTGTGGTATTATTCGACCTTAGAGTCGCGCTTAGTAGTATTGCGGTTTTCTTGCTGCTTTTTGAGCTTTCCTTGATTTTGATCCTCGCCACTTGGCGTTGTATATTATCATATCATCGTGTGGTTGTGACCGTCGATTGACGAAGAGCTAGCTCCCGCTTGGGGATGCCTTTATCATTTTATATATTGTTATTCATGTTGTACCCCATTCGGGGCCAGTTTTACAAGAGAAACTCTGCCGAAAATTTTAGAAAAGACTGTACGGTTTTCAAATGCACATTCGGCTTAGTTATTTAAAAACCTTGATTTCAAACATGTTTTTCTTCACTTCTTTAAACCAGTTTTCTTTACTTATTCTCAAAAATGGTTTTAGATTTCTGGGCTTTTGGCTTACTTGGATCAGATGGAGTCCTATAGACTTCATATGGTTCAAGGGCCAGTCACGTGCTCTTTCGGGTCGTGACAGAGTTGGTATCAGAGCGCTAGGTTGACCTTGGTTCGAGTCTAAGTTTGACTATGTGGAGCCTAGGGAGTTGTTTATATACGGAACTTAGGCTTGACCTTACGGAACTTAGACTTGGTCGAGGGGGTGTAAACCCGAACTTTCGTCGTTTTAGGATGACCCTTGGTTGATGGATTTGGTGACTAAAGTAGAGTGACGTACCGTTGGTATGTTCCGCGGCATACTTACGACACGCCACTCCGCTTAAGGAACCTTAGGATGTACATACTTTCGAGATCAGTGATTCTCTTTATATCCAGGATTATTCATCCATTTGAGATCCCCGATTCTATTAGTTTCATGATCATACCTTCATTGATACTGTTCCTTCCTATGATCATGTATCCACTTTGGATCTGTTGTTTCCCTTCTTGCCACTGATGTGCTCTCTTTGATACTCGATTGAGATTCCTGTCACCGTGTTTGAGTGCAGTTTGGGCTGCTGCTAGGGTTACGGCCGGTGTGAGCTCGTTTGGTACGAGGGCCGACCTTTGTGTTTTCTGGTGACATGGGAACGTCTCGAGGTAGTGTTGGTGATTGTGACCTCTAGTGGAGGCGAGTGCTTGGTCTTGCACCGGATGATCGGGCCTTTGTTAGAGCTGCCAGTTGAGAGAGGACTGTTGATGTACAGCATACCTCAGAGATGGTGATGTCGCCTACCGTGCAGACAGATGGACCAGCTGTCGCTGAGATTGACAGGGTGTTGCTTTCGGAGCTTACGAGCTGAGATTGCCGGAGCTTTCAGGCAGTTATGCGACAGATGATAGCTAGTCTACCCGATTTGAGAGACGAAGGTGATTCGTCCGATTTTGCGCCAGAGCGGGCCCAGTTGAGTTGAAGATTTCCAGTGTGGAGAGTCTTACTCAGATCTAGAGTAGGCTGATTCAGAGATGACCGCTTATGTATTGCCTTTCCTGGAGGATTGAGGCGTTGTTCGGCGTACAGGCATATGAGCCAGTTGTTGCTGCAAATGATGAGATATCGCCCAGATGATTGGAGCTACTGCAGCATGAGCATGTTCTTAGAGAGATGATAGCGAGTTGCTAGTCACCGAGGATGGATGACTAGGACGCGTGGTGAGTTCGCTTACCCCGATGCGAGGTCATCAGGTGGATTGATTCCAGCTAGAGACGACTTCACGCAGATTCGTTGAGAGTCGATTGAGACGATCGAATGTCAGGAGCCTATTTTCCAAGTTTAAAGTATACGGAAAGACATGCAGGTGATTCTATGGACCCTCTAGAAGAATGAAACCCTAACTCGACTTAATGACCGTGTGACAGCCTTGGAACCTTAGGGTTTACGGCGGTTCCGCGGCGCCATTAGTGAGGCTTGGGTTTGCCCTTCTACGGCTGGACCACCGACGCTGTGGCATGTACTCGATACTATTAAACTGTACCCGAGATGTGAGCTCTTAGGGGATTATGAGGATCTGACGAGTCGATCGGATGGTTCGACATCTTTCGGATATCGTGATGGGACACTGCTTGGGAGACTCCAGGTGCGAGCATAGCCGTCGGAGCGCAGTTCGTGCAGCCATGATGAGACGAGTCCGAATCAGTCGACACTGATGCAGAGTGAAGAAAAGAGTTTGCAAGATATTTCGACGAGATGACGTCCCACTCCGCCGACATCAGAGATGTTATACGCACCCAGAGGCGTGGTATATGGATATACCTTCCAGAAAGAAGCGCGATAGGTATGCAGCCGTTCCGGAATAAGCTTTAGCTTCAGCATTGGATGATGACTTCCGGGCATTTCGGCAGGATTGAGATTTGAGAAAGGAACCTCGGCAGGACCTTTCTGGAGTACGATACGAGAAGACCTAGACCAGGAGTGGTCGTGTTGCGCACACCTAGCAGGCCAGAGTTCGGCATTGTCGACGAGGTAGTTGACCAAGTTCGGATAAAGGAACTTACCCAGATGCGTTGCGAATGGATCAAGGACGGACGAGTGATGAGTATTCCTCCGATGGTTGGGACGTGTTTCCGAGGACCAGTTCTGCCTGACATCTGCTACAGAATGATGAAGCTACAGAGTACGCGATTTCGAGTCCGTGTGAGAGACTTCAGATTGACCGTGGCCGAGAGCAGTGCAGTGTATAGTAGCTTGGCGTGACGTCATAGTGGACGACGATGGAGACAAGTGGAACCAGAGGTTCGTGTGAGATACTGACGAGCTGTCATTGCTTCCCGTCGAAACTAGAGACCTGATATGCTTACAGAAACGTTGGGATGTGACCAATTTCCGAGAAATGTTGTGCTGAGGACATAGATGTCTTTCCAGCGAGAAGAGATAGTACAAGAGAGCCAGCCTCTGTACAGATCGGCATAGGCATGATTGGAAGAGACCTTGAGCAGGATTCCTTCCAGGACATTGCTGCAATGATGTTTGCACCCAGGATCAGATATGTGACGTGCATTCAGATAGCCAGAGACCGACGTCAGTGATATGCTGCCTTACGAGTGGTCGTGAGGTTTGACCGAGAGGTGACCAGAAAAGTGCCAGAACGGAATCGTCCCCGTTAGCACACCTGACAGGGCCGATGAGCCGATTGACCGCGTGATAGGTAATCCGCAGAGAAGATAAGGACCTAGAGAGTCAGAAGACGCCAGACCGTGAGCAAGAGGCAGGTAGATATCCTGCGCTGCTAGCAGTGGATTACACTGACTCCTTCTCGACCTTGAAGGAGAAACTACCGAAGACGGTATTTATGATTTGTGATTTTGTGATTCGATTATCACGTATCCGTCATTTTGGATTTCGGTATTTTGGGCGTTCTATTTGCACGATCTAGTTTTGGTGACTGAGTTTCATGATATTGGTTTCATGCACCCACTGGATATTTATATATTTTGCGCAGAGTTTTCATGCATTTTAGTGTTAGGCTTTGATTCGTGCACGCTGATGCACACGGTTGTGAGATTTTTCTTGCGGTACCCTGATTTTGGTTTGAGCCGCATTATATCGTTGATTTTGACCCGGATTTCGATGGTTGATTTTTGCACTCCGTGCTGGCGATGTGCTTTACGCCTGTTCGGTGTTTGCTATTGGATTTCGTGATTTCCGTGCATGTTGAGTGCGCAGGGTTTAGATTTTCATTCATGCACGATGGATGCACCGGTTTGGATTTTCGCGCATGTTGGGCGCATGTTTTTAGATACGATTTTGGTGCACGCCAGATGCGCTAAATCGGGATTCTTCGTGCATGTCACATGCACCTGATTTATTTTGCTGTCAGGCACATACGATGCCCATGACAGATGCTTCGTGCACACCCGTTGCACTTGGATGTTGTTTTGTGCACCTGTTTAGCACATATATGGATTTTTTTTGATTTCAGTGCGCACCAGACGCACAGGATGGTGTTATGTTTAGATTGGATGTCTACATGTGTAGTTCCGATCCATATCATATCGGTTTTGTATTGGATTTGACATTGTGTTTTTTTTTACATTGACTCCGATGATTGCGGGATGCTTGACGGAGTTTTGTTTTCGAGTTATCTGCTCAGTACCCTTGCGCATGCATTACGCTGTGACGTTCTATGTGTTGATGATTTCGGAGCCCCGACGACTTTGGTTTATTACTGAGATGTTTTTGTATCTGGGGGTTTAAATTTAAAATTCGGGGACCGAATTTCTTTAAGGGGGGTAGATTGTAACATTTTCAAAAATATAAAATATTAATTTTGGGAATTTTTATAATTTAATATTATTTTATTGATTATTTTAATATTAAATGCAAATAAATAGGAAAAATGTTAGAAAAAATTATGAAAAATTATGGAAAATTCTAAAATAGGGTAAATTAGTGGATTATGGCATTTTTAAGTTTTTGTGATTAGTTTGACAATAATTTAGTGCTAATCGCGATTAGAATCGCTAATCGGGTTTTTTGGCAATTTTGTGCAAAACTTGCACATATCACTTTTTCTACACTTGTGCATTTTTCTAGCCATGGTTTTCTTTTGGGATTACTATTGATGTGAGAAGGTTTGGATTTTAAAAGAAAAGGAAATGAAAGGAAAATATAATGATGAGGGTAGGTGAGAGAGAGAGGTGGACTTTGACTTAGCATACTTAGCCATTCTCCTCGTTTTCTGTGCACAACCCCTGTTCCTCTAGTGTTGACCCAGGGTACTTCTAGTTTTGACAGATTCTATCTAGGGTGAAATCTGGGACATATATCCTAAGTTGCTATTTTGGATTCGTGTTTCCGTATTCCGTATTTTTGATTCTGAAATGGTGGAATGTGTTTTGCCTCGACTAATTGTCGTTTATACGACGATGTAGAGGATTTATTGATGGTTTTGAAGGCGTGCCATAGGTTCTCACCTATAGGCCCCCTTATCGTATCGTTTTGGATTTCGTGCGCCGTTTTAGATTGGATTTGGTTTTAATGCGCATATACGATATTTTGATGTGTAGGTACCCATGAAGACTTCGGGACGACAAGCAAATACGTGGTGACGTCCGCAATTGGTGATGCAAGGTGAGTAGATTATATCTACAGGGGGAAGTCGGGTGGATGGCGTATAGCACCCCCGCAGTCCGTAGATAGATTACTATGTAGTTTATTGTGATATTAGGTGTATTGTGGATAATGTAGGGTTAGAAGTGACTAGTGTAGTTCATAGTCGCGAACCCTAGGGTAGAATTACACCTACACACACCCTTGCTTATCACTTGTACTTGCACTGTGATTGATGATATGTGATGACTTTGGAGATGAGTCGATGATGTGGGCTGGGTGCCCTGGGATCGGTGATTTTATACGATTCATATGTGGGATATGACTTGTGATTCTTGCGGGCTTGGGATATGTGTTTACCCCCGCATGCATACTTACTGAGGTTGCCGTTTTGTACTAGACATAGAGTAGTACTCCAGACTATATGATCTGACGATGGTGATATCTGTTATGTGATGAGACAGTGAGATACTGACCCCTACCCAGCTATGGGGATGCCGTACGATGATTTACCGTACGAGCCGATATTGATGATAGATCCGCACTCATAACTCGAGGATATCTTATGATATGACATTGAGGCGAGATCACCGACTATATACTTTTATACATGTATCGACTCAGATTTAGGTGGTTTCCACACCTACCCCTCCTGATTGACCGGATACTTAGATGTAGTTTGCATAGTAGATACTTCACTGTGGTGTTGACTACTAGATATCTGCATTTTCCTGCTATTCGCATTGCTGGCATATGTTCATTGTTATATTATTATCATGCTGTTAGGACACCAGCACCATTATCGATGATGCGTATGTTTCACGTACACTATTTGCCGGCTCACACACTTCATCATCGATAATTGCCATGCCACTACACTGTAGTACTGTTGCATTCATGATATGATTACTGCTTGGCATATTGTACACATGTACCTGTACACAAACATAGATGATTCTGACTTGATTGAGATTGAGGACCGCAAGATATTCTTTAAACTGATTCATTCTAAAGGAGCGGTTCCTCCCGACATATGTACATTACTATTCCATGTTGCATGATTTCCGATATGATTATCTCTCTTTACATGTCGCATACATCATGGATTGATTGCATAGCACATTGCATTGGATTTACTTCTTGATGTGGATTTTCATGTGATTTCTGATTTTGAGGACCGTGGGATTATTTAAGAAAAGATGTTCTTTTATGAAAACCCGGTACCTCGTGATATGATATTTGGGTGCGTCCACCACGCGTTTTCTCGGTGCTGAGACGTGTGCTTGAAACCCGATTCGAGGAGTGATGATCCGTTTGCGGGTTCGTGGTGGGCCCGGTATGGTTCCCCTCGGCGAGATGATCGATGGGTTATGCCGATTGAGCCTGGAGGCGGGCGAGTACCTACCGGTGATTGTATTTGAGCTCGGCGGATATCCGGGGGATACCGCCTGGAGCCGAGAGATGGGCGTACTGCCGGGGGCCGACGAGCCGCTACCGCAGACGGAGCCCAGAGATGGACATGGGTTGACTCGTGCTGCCGGGGCCGAGGGCCGATACCGCAGACGGAGCCCCATATGGATGAGGATTTACGTGTCGATGCTTGGCACGGGTTTCATGATGTTTTCCATGATATTGTTTATATCCTCATACTTGCATACATGATGCTTACTGTCAGTGGGTGACAGGTGGACGGGTTCCACATATATACAGACATGGATCATATACAGACTGGATTTACACTTGTCATACTTCATTTGTATATATAACAGGGTATGAGGGCGCTGTTATATATACCCTTACACCAATATTAGTGGTATGGGACGCTAATATATGTGTATTGATATCATTGATATTTCATCATACTTACCTCATGCAGGCATACCTTACACTGATGACATGTTATTACCTGAGTACCTGGCACTACATACATGATTAGATGTTACCTTGCCACCTTATTACACTCAGATGCACTCTTGTGGATTGTATTACTGATCGTTGACTTAGGTTTATGTCTTGCATTCGGTTTCTGCTTGTAGATATTTCTATTCACGAGTTGGCAACTCACCCCCGTTGTGCCACAGTCCTTGCAGGTTCTGCCGTACAGGTTTCATTGCGGCATTTCTGGCACACTACCTTCTTGCGGGTGATTTGCTTTGGTAGGTGGATTCTTTCGCATCAAGAATCACCATTTTATTCATGTATTTCATTGTATCTAGAAATTGTCCATCAACCAAAAACTTGTATATTCTTTCAGACTTAGAGACAGTGTGGTATTATTCGACCTTAGAGTCGCGCTTAGTAGTATTGCGGTTTTCTTGCTGCTTTTTGAGCTTTCCTTGATTTTGATCCTCGCCACTTGGCGTTGTATATTATCATATCATCGTGTGGTTGTGACCGTCGATTGACGAAGAGCTAGCTCCCGCTTGGGGATGCCTTTATCATTTTATATATTGTTATTCATGTTGTACCCCATTCGGGGCCAGTTTTACAAGAGAAACTCTGCCGAAAATTTTAGAAAAGACTGTACGGTTTTCAAATGCACATTCGGCTTAGTTATTTAAAAACCTTGATTTCAAACATGTTTTTCTTCACTTCTTTAAACCAGTTTTCTTTACTTATTCTCAAAAATGGTTTTAGATTTCTGGGCTTTTAGCTTACTTGGATCAGATGGAGTCCTATAGACTTCATATGGTTCAAGGGCCAGTCACGTGCTCTTTCGGGTCGTGACAGTTTGACCGGGGCGAAGCTTCTTTTCTTTTGTCTGACGAGCCGGGCCGCAGGATCAACTTCAAGCTTGTGGGAGATGATTTTGGGGTCGATCCCAGGAATGTCAGCAGGCGCCCAGGCGAAGACGTCAGAGTTACTTCTGAGGAATCTGATCAGGTCATCCCGCTGAGTCCCCGTCAGGAGCGACCCGACCTGGACGGTTTTTCCCTGGTCTCCTTCTGTTAGGGGTACCTCGGTCAGAGGTTCGACCGGTGCTCCACGGACCTCCTTCCGCTCGTCTCGGGTGTCCAGGGAACCTTTGATGTCGTCACACGCCTCGGCGCCGTCGGCATGCTGCTCGGGCGAAGACGTTTCGGTAAGGCCTATCTTCGTGACCCGCTGGCTCCCGTATGCCCGACCTATCCCACCCCGATCGAGAGGGGATTTTATCGCCAGGTGGTAGGTCGAGATCTGGGCCTGGAAGGAGTTCAACGTCGGGCGGCCGAGAGGGACGTTGTAGGCCAACGGAACTTTCGCTACGATGAAGTCCACAGGCAGTGTGCGCGTGTGGCCGGGCTCCCCGATCGTGAACTGCAGGGTGACCACCCCTTGCGCCGGGATGGAGTGGTTGGTGAACTCCGAGAGGACGTGAGAGGTCGGTTTCAGGTCTGCTGGGGTGAGCCCCATACGCAGGAAGCAGTCGTGGTAGAGGATGTCCGCCGAACTGCCCGAATCGCCGAGTATCCGGTGGACCTCGTACCGGTGGATTTGGGCTGTGATCACCAGCGGGTCGTTGTAGGGCACGGATATGCCGTGGAGATCCTCGTCGCCAAAGGTGATGGGCTCTCGGCCTCTAGCCCTTTTGCTCGGGCGGTCGCCGGAGTCTGTGAAATAGCAGCCAGCAGGGGAGCCGATGACATTCGGTGAGGGCTTGCCTACGCCTCCATTGTGAGGGAGGCGATAGCGGGTGTTTGGATCTTCAGGGGGATCGGTTGCCATGTGGGCGGAGATCGGAAAGCCAACTTTGTGTTTTGTGGAGTTAGTTCCCACAGACGGCGCCAACTGATGGAGGTCCTTTTCGGGTCTCCGTCAGATGTTGTCTTCTGTTGATCTCCCGGTGGATTTTGGTGGTGATCTTTTGTTGCGTGTGGATCTCAATAGGTTTTGATGAGATTGGTGATTTGAGGGGTTTAGCGCCGAGTACCTGCAAAGAAGTCCTCGGGTGGTTTGGTACCACCGAGGACCCTCCGACGATCAAGTTAGTGCTAGATCCGAGCAGAGCAACAGCTAAGTGGAATAAAAAATGGCTTACTTGACCCATCTCCGATGGGGGTTTATATAGCGGCGGCAGCATGCAGCAGTAGGCGCGAGAATCTTGCCGGCCGTTACGCTCCCGACGTCACGCCCGCGTGAAGAGCGGATCGCCCATTAATGGAGATCGTGATGGCGTGGAGCGTGGGACGTTGCTGGCGGAGAATCTGCGCGTGGCGAGATTTGCGGAGCGGCGGTTACGCCTGCGAGTGGTGGAGTTGGTCGGTCGGAGGGACCGAGAAAGACGGCCTCGGCTGGGGAGCTAGGAATCGAGCAAGAGGGCTGAGGAGTCTTGGTCCTGTGGCAGCTCAGGGCGGGCTGAGGGGCCGAGGAGGCAAATTTGCAGGGGGCCCCGAGGAGGGCCAGCTTGTGCTTGTAGATCGGGTACAAGGGTGGCCTGGTCGGCATCTGTGGACCCTTCCTCTCGGGTCTTGGTACATGTCATCCGCCACGTGTCCTGATCTCGCATCGCCAATATTGAGCATCATCATAGATAGTCTCCGAGCCTCTCGCAATTTCAGCGAAGGGGTTATTGGTGTCGAATTTTTTTTTGTAGGTGCTGGAGTAATAAATGGTGTGGTCGGATTTGATGAGATAACATTTGCAGGGATTCAGTGCAGTTTGTGCCGATCTTAAGAAGCTATTTGCAAAAAGATAAAAAAGACCCATTTTAGCGTACCATCCTAAAGCCCACGACCCAGTTCCTATCGGGTCAGAAACCCGAGCCAACAGTAGTGGTTCTAGGGTTTTCCATAAAACCAAACTCTCAAATTCTAAGGAGGCGAAGGAGAGCTGCGCTTCAATAAACAAAAATCCTAACCCTAGGCCAAGATCAGATCCAGGGTCTCTAATTTCTCAGGGCAAGATGAGGCCTATCTTGATGAAGGGCCACGAGAGGCCGCTGACGTTTCTCAAGTACAACAGAGAAGGGGATCTGCTCTTCTCTTGCGCCAAGGATCACAACCCTACTGTTTGGTTCGCTGACAATGGAGAGCGCCTCGGGGTTTACAAAGGCCACAACGGCGCCGTTTGGAGCTGCGATGTTTCGAGTAATCCTCTCTCTTTCTCTTGTTATTGAATTTTACATGTTAAAAATCGGTTTTTTATGTGCTTTATTTGGCGGGTTTGATGAATTTTTTAGGGGAAATTTACGCCATTTATGTGTTTTATCTGATGGGTTTGATGAATTTTATCGAAAAGTTATTTTTTTTCGGAATTGCCTAAAAAATTGTGGCACTTGGTGAATCTAGCACAATGCTGACACCTCTTTTTTATTAGTTCCATAGTGTTTATTAAGCTGCGGAATTTTAGCATTCTTAATAAATTCTGGGTTCAAAGGAGTTCTTCCAGTCATTTATCCTCGACTGAGATTAATTTGTGTCTGGACTAAAACAACACTACTAATTGAAAAGGATGCTGACCTAAATGAAAATCTGAGGGGTTATGAGTGCAAATGAGGTACAAATTAAGGGCTTTGTTTGCAATCAAGCATAAATGATTTTTAAGCTATATTTTTTTGTTACCTAAAAAAATATATTTGATATTGTTATACTCTTTGGTGCGGTTGATGTGTTTTGTGGAGGAAAGTAAGTTTCTTTCTGTAAATTTCCGCCTTTTTATGTGTTTTATCTGGTGGTTTTGATGAAATTTATCGAAAATTTATTTGTTGATGCAAATGCAAATTTGTGGCACTTGATGAATTCTAGCACAATGTTGTGAATGTTTAAAATCAGTTCATAGTGTTCATTATGCTGCAGAATTTTTCTGCCGTTGAAAGGATTCTCAAATTCTGGGTTCCTTGCTTATAAGTTTTTAGCATCCTTCATCCATATTTCTTCTAGTATTTAATCCTCAATTGGGATTAGTTTGTATGTTGACTAACCGACTAGAACAATACTACTAATTTAAAAGGGTGCTGGATGCTAATTGGAACCCCAGGGGGTTAAGCGTGCTGTGTGTGGCACAAGTTAAGGGCGTTGTTTGCAATTGACCATAAATTATTTCTAAAACTTACGCTGATAAAAGATGTTCTACTAAATATACTTCAATAAGACATAATTGGTGATTTATTATTGTACCTTTTTTCACCGTGGCACCCGTCTATTTTTAGTTATTGCTAGTTTACTTATTAATCATTGGATTTGATTATGCAGGGGATTCTATGCGCCTTATGACTGCAAGTGCTGACCAGACTGTAAAGCTGTGGAATGTCAAGACTGGAGCCCAGTTATATACTTTCAACTTTGATTCTCCAGCTAGATCGGTACAATTTTCTGTTGGTGATAAGCTTGCAGTTATAACAGCTGATCCTTTTATGGGTGTACCTGCCAATATTCAAGTGAAACGCATCGCCAGAGATCCTAGCGATCGTATGTGTTTTCATCCTTTGGGCCTTTGCCAGACTAGTGAAATCCTTATTTTTCTTACTTATAATTTCAATTAGATTAGCATTCTAATCATTTTTATTATCATTTCATTTCATTTTTCACTAATTTTGAGCGATATTGTTACCAAATTTACCATCTGGATGGTAGATATCATGATTGAAGAAGAATATAGGGTCTGCTTCACTTTAAATTTTAATATCTTCTTTTTCTAAAATATATTAGCATTCACATTTCACATGTGAACTCTGTCCTAATAACTTACTGAACGATTTAGTACGTTATATACAATGTATATATCTGCATTTTTGTATGTAGCAAGTTGTTTAAAGCTTGATGGCCATGAAATCTGTTCAGAATTTCCACATAGATGTAGTACATATGTTTTTTCAAAAAAACAAAACAAAAAACAGAGGCCTAATTGGATATACGACAATTAGCTGCGGAATCTGGTTCTATTATGTATACCTCGCCATCAAATCTTCCAAATTGGAAATATTTTGACTCAATCGTTGGGTATTTAGATATGACGAATTTTTTGCTAGACAAATGCTATTGTGCAGCAATGTTGTAATCCCAGATTTTTTTGGGCCTGTTCCGGGAGTCAGAAATTAACGGCCATCTCATCCTTGACTTTCTCAGCCATTTTTTTGCTATATCTGTAGTCCGATTTACTTCATTAACTTTGATTCTTTCAATCCTCTTTATCGGGCTTAACTCTCTCTCTATTGTACTCATCAAATGAAATACCCAAACCATCTGAATATGTTCCCATTTTATTGTCATTAGAAGATTTATCAATCCTATAGAAAGCCGACCTCAACGCAATAATGTTGCATAACGAATAGGCTATATAGAAACCTTTCTTTTTTCCCTTAGTCATGAACTTCGTGAAGAACTCCATTCTACCTCTCCAACAAAAAATCTAGGCTTCGCCTAAATAAATCTTTTAGATGCATTAATGTTTTGCCCTCATCCTTCTCGGTGATCTCATTTCTGCTACACATATTTGAGAATGTTGTTTCTTAATTTCCCATTGACCAATATCCTCATTTACTAATTTGCATCAAAAAAGGTTTGTCCCAAAGCCTTATTCGAAAATTTGTCCAGTGTGTAATATTATTGAGTTTTTCTTTGCAGAAACCAGTGAATCTGTGCTAACAATCAAGGGTCCTCAACTTCCAGGAAGAATCACTGGGGCTCTTTGGGGTCCTTTGAATAAAACTATTATAAGCGGCGGAGAGGATGGTATACTCCGTACATGGGATACTGAGGTAGGCCTCCTCTTTATTTATAACTTTATTTTTTCTTATTTTCCTGTTTTAATTATTTGTAGTCACTGTTTTCATGGTGGTTCAATAGAACTCACTGAAGTTGTTTCCGGACATTCATCATCTCTATTTGCATTATCATCAAAATCTTTATTGCTTCTCAGTAATGTGGAATATAGATAACTTATAATGCAATCTCAACCAGGTTGATCTACGCTCTTATTTTTCACATTTTTTCAATTGTGTAGACTGGGATCCTTTTGATGGAATCAGATAAAGAAACTGGTCATCAGAAAAGAATTACTTCATTGTCAAAATCTGCAGATGGGTCGCATTTTCTGACAAGTTCTTTGGATAAATCTGCTAAGGTAGCGTGTCAACAAACTTGGCGTGCTTTATCTGTACTAAAACTGTTACCCATCTTTAATTGTTTTTCTTTACTTCTCTTTTTCCAGCTTTGGGATACCAGAACGCTTACTCTTTTGAAGACGTACGTGACAAGTGCTCCAGTTAATGCATGTGCAATATCCCCCCTTCTTGACCATGTACGTTCCAGCCGACCGAATGTCATCGTTAAATTTATTTGAAATATTAGTTTATTTAAGTTAAGATTAATGTGTCTACACTTCATATATGGAAAGTAAGAGCAGCATTCAGACGAGCACAAGACAGATGTTAAAAAAACCCAACTGAATTTCATCTAGAACCCAAAAGAGACTCAGTTGTGTCTAGATTTGAATAATACAGAAATCATAGCATGACAACATATGGATTGTTTGGCTAGTAACCACTGAATATTGTCATGTGTATTCGAAGTCAACTTTCATGCTCATCCTCAGAGTTAAGTTAGTGAATTTTGTCTGTATAAAACTCCTTGTTGCCCAATGCCATGCAAAATGGATATTTGTTTGAGTTATCTTATTCTTTGTATACCTTTTATACTGACTTTATTGTTGTATTTGTTGCTGTTGTTATTCTTACTATTCATACTAATTTTGTATGCCTGGATTTTGTTTCAACCCTCCTTTCTAGAGAACCTTTTATACTTAACCCCTACCATATTGTATGTGTTTGCTATTACCATATGCATGCCTGATACATGTTGAATCAAAATTTCATGAGTACCTACCATATATCAACACTTTCTCATGTATCTTTCAGTTATTTGTTTACTACATATTGTTGGCATTGTTGGTAATGTTGGTGGGCTGCCTATTGCGGATCCGGATCCTCTGCTTGCATTGCACCATGCAAGCAGATCCAACGGCCAGGAATGGGGGTTTAACAGGGGGGGCCATAGGTTGTGTGGGGTCAAGGAGAGATCCAACGGCTTGAAGGGATCAAGAGCACCCTGCTCTTGAAAATTCAAGAGTAGAGGATCCTAATCAGCCTATTGCCATCCATAAAGTTGATATGCAATAGGACTTATTTGGAAAGGAAACTATGCTAAAGGTGAATTGAGATATCCTTTGGAGAAGATAAGATTGTGTTGAAAAGTCTCAATTGAATTGTGCCTCAGGCAGTTTATTGTGTCCACAATGCATTTTGATCTGTAAAGGTCCCAACCAAAATATAACCTCCTACAATTATAGCTTATTACTCTAATTATGTGCAGCTTGGTGCCTTGGTCTCATCCTACGCTTGTTTGATATGTCCAAACATCTTGAAGCAAATATACCTCATATTTAGGCTGCTTCGATTATCTGACCACCACTAAATGACCAAAATTGATATTACCTCTTCATTGTTTTTTTTTTGTTTTGGATTCAAGTATTATGATGAAATTAAAGATATATCTGATCAGTCTGTAGTATCATGTATATAAATTCCCCCAAAACCATTACGCTCACAACAAAAATTGAAAATGAAAGAAAAAGCTTATATCACCGTAGGTGAAGAGTTTATGGATGGAAGAAATAGCTGGGTGGCTGCAGTTGATCAAACCGCTGGACTAGGTAAAATGCAGTACTAGGAGTTGGTGAGGAAACGCTGGACTCAACTTATGTATATGTGCATCGCCTAATCAGTTAATTAAGTGGTAATATCAACGGTCTACGTGTTACCTGCTTGATGTCTATATCAAGGTGATCTGGAAATAAAAGTTTGGTAAGTAGAAAAGGTTTACAGTAGTTAGTATAGAGAAGTCTGTAGTAACTACTAACTACATGCTCATTGCTTTGTTAAGATTCTGGAATCTGCCGTCTTCTATAATTGTGAATCCTTCTATCTATTTTAATTGTGGAATCTGGTTTCAGGTGGTGATTGGGGGTGGTCAGGACGCAGTAAATGTTACGATGACTGATCACCGTGCTGGGAAGTTCGAAGCAAAATTCTTTCACAAGGTGAGTGGATATGTAGCAGCATCTGATTTTTCAATCTGATTTTGTATATCCTTTCATATATGTTTTGTTTTATTGTTATTAAACCTGTTCCTGCAACCATCTCGGGCATGATAAATTAAGCATTGATTTGTTTTTCCATGATTGTTGCACAGATTCTTCAAGAAGAAATTGGGGGAGTGAAAGGACATTTTGGACCGATCAATGCTCTGGCTTTTAATCCTGATGGGAGAAGGTTAGTTATCTTATCTTTTCTAATTTCCATCTGCATCCGAATGTTTGTGAAGAACCCCTTCAAATTAAGTATGCCTACCGCAAGGAATCACAAAACTCATTTAAGATGTCCTTAATGGCGCCGTTTGTCGCCGTTCACCTAATTTAGTTTCATCCAGTGTCTCTTATAATTAAAGTAGTTTTGGTATAATTTGCTGTTCTGAGAAGGTTGAGGACATAGGCAATCAATGAAATACATTTTATACAAGTCAGGGAATCTGCTTAGCATTATAATTTTTCATGTGCTCTGCTTCTCTTTTCTTATTTAGTTTCTTTTTCGCTGAATTACAAATGCTGAACGACTGTAGTCAGTATTCTTGGCAATATATGCTAATATGCTATACTTATAATGATTAATTTTTCGTGATGTTGACATTTAAAATTTTCGTGCTGTTTCCTTGTTTTTGTTTCACATATGTTTTGGCTTTATTTTTGTTTCCTTTGCTTTCTTTAAGAAGAACAGAATTATTAGTTCAATTCCTGATGGTTAAATACCATGAGATCTATTGCTTGTCTTTAGCCTTATTTTCCACACAACTTTTTTATTGTTTGTTTTGGTTCTTCTCCCACGGCTCCTTAGACTACTACTATATTTTAGTTTATCTCTTTCATAGTTTGGAATGCAGGGCCACCTAATGCACTCTTCCTTTGCGCGTCTTTTTTTTATCTTTTTCCTTTTATTTTAATCCTTTTTGAGAACAAATAAATCTTAATTTGCTTTCCCTCCCCAACTTTTAATTGTTGCCTTATATCAGTTATAACTAGTGGCTCATTGATTCAGTCAATATTATTAGGCAATATACGCTATTCTGAGAATGTCCAGTCCAATGTTGATAATTAAGAATTATTATGAGAGCTACTACTGTCGCTTTAGTCTTTTTTTATACATCGAATTGTTTGCTTATATATTTATAAACATTTCCGGTTTTATAAACAGGGAGAAAAAAACTGAGCTACTTAGCGATCTCTAGATGTTGACATTTAAAATTTTCATGCTGTTTCCTTGTTTTTCTTCTCTCATATATTTTGGCTTTATTTTTGTTTTCTTTGCTTTCTTTAAGAAAACTGAATTATTTGTTCAATTCATGACGGTTAAACACTATGAGTTATGTTGTTTTGTCTTGAGCCTTTTTTCAAAGAACTTTTTTATTGTTAGTTTTGGTTCTTCTCCCGCGGCTCCTTGAGATATTTTAGTTGATCTCTTTCATAGTTTGGAATGCAGGGCTGTCTAATGCTCTCTTCCTTTGTGTGCCTTCTTTTTAACCTTTTCTTTTTCTTTTAACCTTTTTTGAGGAGAAATAAATCTTAATTTGCTTTCCCTCCCCAACTTTTAGTTGCTGCCTTATATCAGTTATATTGGCTCAATGATTGAAGCCAATTTATTTGGCAATATACGCTATTCTGAGAATGTGCAGTCCAATGTTGATAATTGAATAATATTATGAGAGCCACTACTGTAGCTTTAGTCTTTTTTATACTTTGAATTGTTTGCTTTTATTTTTATGAACATCTCCGGTTTTATTTCTGTTTCAGTTTTTCCTTTGTTATATTTTTTTTCACTTTGCCATTCCTGAGCAAGGGGGATGAGTGGCATATATGTATACACATATCTCTGCATGTGTAAACAGACAGGGAGGGTATGAAGGGAGCTAAAACAAGGCGTGTTGGGTGTATGGAAAAAATATATACCCCGGAAACAGGGAGTCGAATGAACAATATGTTTGCTTGGTTTGAAAGGATCGCTTATATGACGCAAACATTCCTTAACTTGTTTGTTTTGTGTATTATGGAAGAAGAAAATAAAACAGATAGTTGATATATTTAAGAATTAAGTAGTGCATTTGGCCTTAGAAAAGGAATACAAAACCAGACATCTTCTTAGGTTGTATTATCTTGGATATATGTGTTCTGCTTCTCTTCCTTTTTATGATTCTTTCTTCCGAGTTATGAACGTTCAATGACTGAAGCCAATGCTATTTGGCAATATACGCCATTCTGATGATGTTAACTGCTGATGCAAAACAACAAAATCTGAGAGCGACTTCTATGTGATGCATCTAAATCTCTTTGGGTTTCCTTCTGGTTTTCAGACAAATGCTCTCTAATAAATTATTTAATTCATTTTGTTTGAGGAGAACCGAATTGTATTTTGCTTCGCCTTTGAACTTTTGGTTGCTGCCTTGGCTATTGTAGCTCAATTATTGCAGCCAATAGTATCAGGCAATATGCTCTATCCTGAGAGTCTTGCAGTTCAATGTTGATATTGAATAGAATGAAGGTTAGCTTTAGTCTTTCTTTTTTCCTTCCAGATTATTTCCCTTAAATGTTCTCTTTTTACTTTGAAGAGTGGTTTAATTTTTTTTATTATCTTTTGCTTGCTTCAAGAACCAAATTTCTGTTTGTTTCCCCTCCCAACATTAAGTTGATGCCTTTGTTTTTGCGCCTTGATTGTTGCAACAATAATAATTGGCAACATCATGTATTCTAAGCATGCACTGATTAATCTTTATTGTAAATTAGGATGAGTTACTGTATGCCTTGAGATCAATTGGTTTCCCCCTTGTTAATTCCTGATAATTTGCTTTCTATTTTACTGTTACCTTCCCATGCCTGGTCAGTCCCATGCCTGATCAGTGAAGATTGTTTTTCCGCTAAATATCTTCACCGTTTTATTTCTTCTTCCTGTTATGAAGTATGGAATCCAATCATAACTTTATTTTGTATTATATGCTGTGAGGACTGTTAGCTGAAGTGCTGATATGAAATGACAAAACCTGCATATTGTTTGCTTACAATCCTTGTTCTTTCCTTCCAATTTTCAGTTTTTATCTTTCTTGTGGATTTTTTTCTTTTTATTTCTTAGTGTAGAGATGAATCTTAATCTGCTTTTTCTCCTCTCAGTTTGGCTGGAGGATCGTAAGCAATGGTATTTATCAATATACCTTGTTAGTTCAATTATAATAGTGCAAATGGTATGAATACTACAGCTATTGCTTCAGCCTTTCTTCTATTCTTACAAATGATTTCCACGTTATTTTCTGGATTCCTTTTTTCTGTTTTGTTCCACGCGATTGCCCCAAACCCTGGAGTTTCTCTTTCACAATGCCTCATTTTTTATTTTTCCACCAATTTTTTCAAGTAGAACTGAATCTTAAATTTATTTTTCACTCCAAACTTTATGCAACTATCTTGGTACTGTGACTTGATGGTTGCAGCCAATTGTATTTGGCAACATATGCTATCTTGAGAATTTTGCAATTCAATTTGATAGTGGAGAGGGCCTTTTCCTTGAGTTTGCCCTCCCAGACAATTTCTTTTGTTATAATTTTTTTCTTTTAAAAATTTATTCCGTGCCTGAGTGATGGTTTGAAGGTCAGTGTTGGTACGGTTTTACATTTATGAGCATCGTAAACATGAAACATGGTCAAAAATTGTTTATATAGAAGTAACAGCCCTTGCGTTGTTTACGTGCGTGTATTGAAAGGTTGAATCACATTATATTTGGAAATATAAATTATCTCGAGGACAATTAGCTTAAGGCGGCGATACTAATTTTCTAACAGAAAAAAGTATGAGATTGCTGCCGCTTTTGTATGTTTACGCATTTATTTCTCCCACTTTGAAGGAAAATTTCCGTGTCATCTTGATATCTTCGCCTGTTTTCGATCTCATATTGTTTCTGTAGCGTTTTCTCCATTTTTTTTGTTGGAAAAATTATTTTGCAAACCATAAATTTTATTTCCTCCATTTCAGTTTTCCTTCTAGTATTGTGGCTCAATGATTGCAGCTTATATACGCTATTCTGACAATGCTTTAGGCAGTGTGTCGATGAACATATAATATGAGAGCTACAACTGTTGCTTTTACCATTCTTTGCTTTTATTTCTGTAATTATATGTCGTTGGTATGCACATGTGTTGACTGTAGTTGTGTACCAATACATTGGTTTAGTGGTTTGGGTGTCAGATTTTGAATCAGATTTGGGATTTTGGATGCCAACTCTAACATGTCAATAATCACACCAAACAAGCACTCCACTTTTGACGTTGTAAAGAACATATTGTTTGTTGAATTGTTCATATAATAACTCATTCATAACATTGTTGAATTTTTGTTTGACATCTTAATTTATTGTCATGTGTGTTATTAATGGGAATTGGTTATTTTTTCAATGTTATTAAGGCTATTGTAAACGTTAATTTTTGTTTTAATTTTTCTCAATTCCTCTTTTGGTACAGTTTTGCGAGTGGTGGTGAAGATGGATACGTGAGGTTGCATCACTTCGACTCTGATTACTTCAATATTAAGATCTGAAGCTCATAGCATATTTTCTTCTTCGTTTCTCTCGTGATATCAATATCACATGGACATTTTGGTTACTTTGTTTCATTTATTTTTCAACTTTATTGATGTCTTCAGATCCTTAACTTGGTACGATACCGTAGTAAAGTCGGTGGATGAAGAATTTGAGATGTAGTAAAGTCGGTGGATGTAAAATTTAGTGATCTCAAATTCTTCATCGCTTACCTCTATCTTGTGATTTTGTTTGGCTCCTACATTGCAGAGGCTGTGGTGGTTTCCATTACTGGGATGGTGCCATGGGGAGAATTTTGGTTTACTATGACTCTTGAGACTTAGGGGTAAATGCTGTATCTGTTATCGGCTAATTACTATAGATACTCGTGGGTTTGTAGAATCGGCGTCGATGTTATCGTTATTTCATCAAGTTTTATTAATCTTAATAGATTAGGATACAAAGCGTAAGTTTAAGATGCAGTGAAGTCCTCGAATCTTGTCAAGTATGTCTGAACTACAGAGAAAATGCATAACAATGGTGAGGGGAGAATACTGCTATAGCTGCAAATATCAAAATTTTCATTTGAGCATAAATTCAACATCAAATGCATACTTTAGTAATAACATGCTGGATCATTGCAGTAAATAAATTCCACGTATATCAGCTTCACTGAATACGTTCTTATGGAATGACCGTGAAGACAAACTTGTATAAGATTTTGAAGAAAATGTATTTGACAAACTTGTTAAAGCTCCATTTTGAAGAAAATGTATGACTTAGACGACAATTGTTTTTGGTTTTGAACTGGTACGTGAACCTAATCCACACACACATTACACACCCCAAAGGGTCCCATGGATTTGCCAGTGAGCACTTTTTCTCTTGGGAATCCCACGAGGATATTTACTTTGATTCTCTGTATCAGATTATTATTTATCTCTCCTGCTCCCTGGGCGTTTATTAATTTATTTATAACATTTTATTTTATTTTTTCTGTATAAATTTTCAGCTGCATTGTTTTTATCAAGTTGGTTTTTTTATTATATTGAATGCAACACGCATCCGCATTTAATTAAACGACGATTTAACGAAACATCAAAATTCTTCCGAAAACAAGAAAAAAAAAAAAAAAAAAATAGAGCATAACACATCCCCTACAAAAAACTAATACAAGTCTTATTTTCGCAAAAATGAAAATAACAACCTCCTTCCACATAATCTATTTTTCTGGATCGTTACCGCTCATGGTTGATCTTCTCCGTTACATGCTGCCTCGTCCTCTGAGACTAAGGGAGCTGAATTCCCCAAGCCCGCTACCGAGCCCTCATCCTTTGCCACAATCCTTGTCTTTTTCTTGATCCTTTTTGCAACACCACCTAACCAGAATTCAATGATGGTTTCAATCACATTTAGAATACTCAAAACAGTTTTCTTAGCATTTAAAAAAATTCTATTATTCCTCTCAAGCCAAATATTCCAACATACAACAGAAACCATTATTTCCCAATTTCCCAAATGTGCTATATCCAACCGAATCCCCCAATAACTCCAGAGATCCCCAAAGTTGCTCGGCAGAGATGAAAACCCAAACACTCTCCAAAATTTATCCCAAACACTCCTAGCTATCGGACACAAGAAAAATAAATGATTCACTGATTCTGCTTGTGCCTCAAAAATACTGCAATGCTTCGGACCTACCCCCTTTCTCTTGCCTAAGTTGTATCTCGTCAAGATTGCGTCATTGGAAGCCAACCACAAAAAGACACGAATTTTTAACGTCACGGGAAATTTCCAGACATTCCTATCAATTGTCGACAGCACCCCTCCATAATTCAGGTTATTATAAAAGGACCTAACCAAGAACCTCCTACTCGACGACCAATTCCATTTCACGTTATCTATGTTCTCTCTCTCCATTGGTTTCCAGACCTCGAGATAATCAATTAGCAAATGTCGTTTTCTCTTATCCACCGTCAGCGCTCTTTGAAACCTTGGCCACCACTTAATTCCCTTCCATTGGTTTAAAACCGATGCCTCCTTGTATTTTGCCAGATCAAAGAGTAAGGAAATCTTTCCTGCAAAGTAATATCTCCACACCAATAGTCTTGCAAAAAATTAATCGAGCTTTCATCCCCTATCGTATAAGAGATACTTTTAAAGAAAGACTCCTTTACAGACATTACTAAACCAGATGCCGTTGGCACGTTCTTATTCGGTGCGTTTACCGCATCAAGCTTATTACCATAGGCTACTTTAATGTTTGTCATCCAACTCTTTTTGTTCTCCGCTACTCATCTCCACCACCACTTCTCCAATAAGGCCCTATTCGTATCCTTAAGGTTTTTCACGCCTAAACCTCCTTGATTATTCAATTTATATACCTTCTCCTATCTAACCAAATGGTATTTCCGCTTCTCCAACGAAGTTTCTCTCCACAAAAAATTCCGTCGATTCTAATCGATCCTTTTAACCACTCAGTTCGGAAGCAAATAAAAGGACATATAATATTGTGGTACATCTGATAGCACCGAGTTAAGTAACGTCACCTTCCCACCTATGGAAAGTACCGACTCTTCCAACCCTTTAATCTATTTTGGATCCTGTTTATCAATGGTAACCGGTTTGCCTTCTTCAACCTTCCTGGCCTAAATGGTATGCCTAAATAATCGACCGGAAAATATTCTGCCTTGCAATTAAAAATCAAAACCAAACGCTCTTCCCAAATGGATCTTTCTCCTAAGCAAATCACCGAGCTCTTGTGGAAATTGATGTTCAATCCCGACCAAAGCTTAAAAGAATATAATATCCATTTCAGTATTGCAACCTGTTTTTCATACAGCCTTCCAAATAGCAAAGTATCATCAGCATACGGCAGATTGATAATCTCCGTCCTTGTGCCTCCGGGCCCAATCCCTCCAACAACCCGTTGTTCCAACATTTTTGAATCATATGTGCGAGACCATCAGTCACTAATGTAAAAATGAAACGGTGGTAGGGGATCCTCTTGCCGCAGCCCACGTTTGCATCGAAAATTACTTGTATTATAGCCATTTATACAAATATTGGGAGATGCCGAAGATAACCACATCTTAATCCAATATCTCCACTTGAGAGAAAAACCTTAAAGCTCTAAACACTCTAAAATGCACCACCAATCTACCATGCCGTAAGCTTTTTCGGAATCTAGAAGGTATCCGTCTTTCTTTCGCCTTCGAGAGTCTTGAATGACCTCATTGGCTATAGCTATGCCATCCATGATGTATCGCCCTGCCACAAAATTGGTTTGCTTGTCTTTGGTAATATCCCCTAATACCTTCCTCAACCGATTATGTAATGACCCTGAAATCTCTGTACAATTGTAACATAGTCAATATATAGAAATGAGTATTTCAGCCTGATTAGAAATTATAAGTTAAATTTGTTCAATAATAGCAAGAAGCAATTTGTAGCTCACTGGTTAAGACTCTCCACCACTGTTCTTTAACCTGTGTGTTTGAATCCCATCATCCCCAATTATTTTTTAATATTTTTCTTTTTAACTTTTTGGATCCCCAAGTGTTGCAGTGCGTTACATGAAGAAACGAAAAGTTTCAGATAAAACAAACTGGATAAATGAGGAGTTAAGATTAATTAGAACATATTGCACAAACCTCGAGACCTCATCTTCAATCTAGGCCACCCATTAGCCGCCACCGGTGGTTTGATCTTGCCCAATTATCCCCGTGGTTCTCCCGTGCGTCCCTATAGCCCCTCTCTACTTCTTTTTCCTATTTGTTTTCTCTGAAATTAAATAGAGAGCAATAAATCCTTCATATACCCATTAGCACTCTCTTCTCCTTTCAAGCCAACTCAAGTTTCAAGGTCGATCCAATTCGTTTCGTCGAAGTCGTTCTTCCGCGTTGCCTTCTCGTTGTTTATATCGGTTCTTCCAACCGAGCCCTTCTTCCTCTTATCTACGATTCCGTAAAGATCTAGCACTACCTGTAACTCCCTTCTTTTTCCCTCCTCTCAATCGTTTAATCTCAAACGACCCTTAAAACAATTATCTATAAAAGTGGAGTTAGTTTTTAACAATTTTTTAGATAACTTTTATCACAATTATCATACTAAATAAGTCACACTAATCTTTCTAATACCACCTTAAAATATTGTTCGTCTTATTAATTTTGAAAGTGTTTAGAATTCTTATTACATAGAACGTATATCGAATATTATACAAAACTACTATGAATTTTGCATGCACTCTTTTTTCGCTATTTTGATATATACTCTAGAAAACTCACGGGGTAACGATCTACCCCACTCACATACACAATGATTTCATAGCACGATATCTTGGTTACATATTTATTCTAAAAGATAACAATTTCAAGAAAATACCCTCGCTTTTAAAAATATTTTTGAGAATTGCTATTTTAACACCTTTACAATTACATCTCTACAACACTCGTTAGGGGACCCATTTGTGGATGGTGCAGATTATCGCACGTCCTTGAAATACTAGAGTGAGATATAAAATTTCTCACGGAGAATTCGGTTTCGAAAAGAATAAAAATACGATCTTAAAGAAATACGACTTTTAAAACAAATTAAATTATTGGAAAATTATATAAATCATAAATCCATATTTTTTTATGAAAACAAAATTTGAAAACTATATTTTTTAAATGAAAAATTATAATTATACAAAAATACCATCAAGTTTCCAAAAGTGGTAGTTTTCATTAAAATACCATAAACTTTAAAAGTTAGATTTTTATACTAAAATACCACAAAATATAAAATGCATTTTTATACAAAAATCTTGACTTTTAAAATAACATATTTTTATTAAAAACTTATTCGAGACTTTAGGACGAATTAAAAACCCTCGAGAATTTTTAAATGACATTTTTACTAAAATACCATAGAAATCAAAATATTAGTCTAAATTACCTATTTTTGGTTGCAGATTGGTTTTAGTGGCATCTTCTCTTATCAGTTGCCTCGGGGTTGCCGGAGACAATGATGCACCACTTACCTTTCCTTATATATAGATCGTAAACTTACGATGGAAATTATCAAATGATAATCGTCTTTGAAAAAAATACAAATCCTGCCGTCCATATGCATCGGTTATCGATATTTTCCAAACTCATGAATCCATAAGATTTAAATCTATTAATAAGATATGACTATAAGCTGAATACAAACTCGAATTTGATTTGAACTCGAACCTAATCTTGAACTTGAACTTGAACATCTAACTTGACTCGACCCAGGATTGCAACTTACATGACTCGCATTCTACTATACTTGCTCGACTTCATTTTTCACTTTTTGCAATCTATGATTTCGATCAAGACATGTTATAACCAACCAATCAAATCAACTAGGTCAATCTTACTGTTATAATCTCTTATACTCGGGGTACTTGGGGTAGTTACAAGTGTGAATCCAACGGAACTTCAGGAGTCCTGTATTAACCTACTCGAATTCTATTTACTCAAATCTTAGTTCAGTCGACTTCTCCACAGTTTGGAGTCCCGATAATAATACATGAAATGAGCCCGTATTTTCTTACTTCTGGAGCCCTACTCTTGAGCTCGTGAATACTTCTACGGCTGCGTTGACATTCACACTTGGACTTAATGTTAACATAGCTACTATATAGAGACTTATATGACTTATACTCATGTTCACTTCCACACACTTTTACTCGTCATTTACATTACTTCATTTTATGTTATACGTATCACTTTTCACACTTACATTACCTTTGAAACTTACCGAGCGTTAGTTCGCTGACGGGCATTCCACCCACCTTTATTTTCTTAAAATGTTCGTCAGGTACTGTTGAGACGGAGGAAGTAGACGCCACTGAGGAGGATTACGACCAAATCATTACTTAGGCTTAGCTTAGCTTATCTTTCTTTCAGTTTATGTATGCCACCTGTTTAGGCATTTCTATTCTTGTATTTCCTTTTCAGCTGATCTTATGTATTGTAAATGTTTCAAGTTTGAATGTAAATAAAGAAGTTTGTTGAAAAATTTTCAATCTCCATTTTTTCTTGCATTGTGTATTTTTATTTCAATATGCTTAGCATATTTATTTAGGAAATTACCTTCTCTGAATAAATATGTGTAACGACTCCAATTTTACTGTACAAAATTTTTCAAGTTAATGTACAGAATAGAGTTGTAAGCCTGAGTACAAGTTATAAATTTAATTTGTTTAAGAACAACAAGAAAGCACTTGTAGCTCATTGGTAAAGCCCTTGCACTGCTGTGACGTAGCCCCTGTATTCGAATCCCATTAGCGACATATATTTTTACTGATTTTATTTTAAACTTTTTAGAAGCCCAAAAGTCTACACGTGCAATATACGTAAAAGTGAAAAGTCAGCTAAGTCAAACATGTGCTGAATGATATATGAACCGATCTAGACACGTGGCAAAGATCCAGAGACCCACCTCACCCCTACGGCCGGCGAGATCTTCATTTGGGCCGGCGACGCCGGGTTCAACTGTAGGTAATGCTCCCATTCTTTGCACACATGACTCTTGGCCTCCCCCTTTAACCCATGTACTGTTTGAATTCTCTGCATTTATTCAGAGAGTGTTAATTCACTCATAAATCCCACTTTTAATACATTTTAAATTCTCTCTTCATTCTCAAAACCCTAATTCTTCCCTATAAATACAACATCACACCCCAGCCCTCTTCATTCTAAGATCTATTGTAAAAAATCCTCAAAATTTTCCATGGCAAAGAAGAGTACAAGTGGAGTTAGCATTAGGTCAAGTTCCGACAACGATTCCGTCGACCCCGCGACTCCACGAAGCTCCCAATTCTTTCATCAACCTCTCCTCTAAAGCCTAAACTAGTAAGTTCCTTCTCTTATCTTCTTTTCACATCTCAAAACTTCTTTTTTTCAATGATGTCGATAAGTGGAGTTATACCGACATTCATTTCTATTTTTTTTTAAATAACAACTTTTCTTAAGAACTAATTATCTAAATCATTATATTTTGTTTGTTAAACATTAAACAATAATTATAAATAAGTTTCATTTCAAAACTCCATATAAAACAACTTTTATTACACTTTTACGTTTAGATACCATAAAGTTACATATGACATCTTTTATCATTTTTGCTTGTATTACCTTTAGAAAATCTCACGAGGTAATGACCTACCTCTCACAACACGCATCATGACATAACATAATTAGCTTTTAACAATATATATATTTTGGGACAAATACGACTTTTATATTAAAATACCATAAATTATTAAAAACAGTATTCTTTAAATTGTATTATTTAAATTCCTTGCGATTGTGCCTCTACAACTCACTTTTGGAAAATCCGATTCGGTTGGTGTGGGTTATCGCACATCCATCGGACTAGTAGGGCGAGATGCAGACCTCCTCATGGAGCATACGATCTCGATGGAATTTTAATGCAATTTTTAAGAAAAACGTGATTTTCTATTTAATAAATAAATTTTATTTTTAATAATTATATATAAATATTATCAAACCATCTATTTTAAATATATAATAAATTCCATGTTTTTTTAAACAAAAGAAAAGAATTACAAGTTTCATGAAAATACCATCAAGAATCCATACAAGTCAACTTTACACTAAATTACCATGTATTATTCAAGCTATGTATTTATTAACTAGAATACATCACGTTTAAAAATTAAATCCATGAAAATCCTAAATACGATAAATAAATACTTGAGGTTTATTTTGAAAGTATACTAAAAATGTTTTTCATAAAACCCCCTCAAGTTATATTAAATTACAATAATGACCCTAGTAAATATAGGTTAAAGCGGGACCAATTTTCTTAAGCCTTGATTTGTAATGAGATTTAACGCGTGCTTGCGCTTTCGAAAGATGAATCAAAAATATTTTATAACCGTAATCAAGAACGGCGTCGCTTGGTATCTAGCCGGTGAGTACGGGTCGATCCACATGGATGTTGTGTATTTCCTAATTTGGTCTAACGAGTTAATTCCAAACGGTGTGAATGGATTATCGCTAAAAACTAAACTGATTTATACTAAGACTAGAATCTTGCTAGGGTTAGGTTTAGGTTAAGTTTGGAAATTAAAGATTTCCTCACCGCTTTCAATGCTCTAATTTAGATCTCTTTAGGTGTTATGGTAACAATTAATAAAGGGGATTAGTACCATCGGGAAGAAATGATGTTTCTTCCTTTAGGTTCTAGTCCTTCCTTTTTAAATTCTTACCCTAACCTCCATGGAAAACATACACAACCGGTCGTTTATACTACGGTATCACCGTTACCTCGTGGGGTAGGGTGCCGTAGGGAACGATGTGTGTATGTATGCATGGAGTCCTATAAAAACGTATGATAGGAAAGAAAGGGGTGAGAGATTTTCATCTGTCAAGCCTTTCCCAAATCTAACCCTAACAAGCGAGGAGACTACTCGCTCACTAAGGAATTGAAAAACATATCTATCTATCTAACTAGGGCAGATAAGAAAATTATACTACGGCAAAATAAAAATTAACTAAGGCAATTAAATAAAACTACTTACTTTATTGATGGCTCTCTCCAAACATTTACACAGGAATTTACAGATCTGAATAGATGAATAAAAAGAGGCATAAGAAGATGCATGACCTAAAACAGGTTTTTAGGGTTCTATTTATAGAACATAGAAACCCTAGGGTTACAATCGCGTCATATCTGCAATTACAAGTATACCCCCTAAGAAAAGAACTAGTCAACGAGCCGCCAGCGCACCGACACGTTTTTCCACCGACACGGGTGACACCCGGGCGCGGATCCGCGGCCAAAGCCCCTGTTTGGCCGCGGTTCCGCGGCCATGTAGGGGGCTTGTGGGCTCAATTTCTCTGGGGTTCTTCTGTTGCATTTTTACTTCTATTTTCTTCAGTTTGTTCTTCAGAATGTCTTCTGATTCTCTTCCAGATCTCTACAGTGAATAAAGTCGTGGACTTTTACCGCTTACTTCGTGTCGAAATCTTAAACCTTGCACTGCCTTTGTTTTCGTTAAATCGTCCATTAATCTTCGTTTAGTCTTCAAACTGTAGGCATGATCAAGATCTTTCCATTTGTTGGTCGTAGTCTCACTTTTTGTATCGTCTTTTCATCTTCTTCACTGTTTTTGTTCCGAGAACCTGTAACCTGCAACTATGTAGCAGACATGGGTTAAAAGCACCTGTTTATTTGTAAACTGAATAAGAATGGGGAATAAAATAATGCAAAATTATGGTATGAACAAATACCCCCAAACTTATCTTTTGCTCGTCCTCGAGCAAACCTAGTTTTATTCTCAACAAAATTCTAATCTCACTTTCGCAGGGAAACGCGATTGCACTGAGCTCGTGCAACAAGCCGTTAAACCTCTAGGTGTCCCTAGTAGGAGGAGTGTTGTCTCCTGAGGGTTTTCAGCGGATACTACCCACAAAATCCTATCAATTAGGCCCATTGACTTTTATTCTCCAATTAGGTTTTCTAACAAGAACTCTATTATTTTTGACTCATAAATTATCCACCCATATTCTTCACGCTTCCTTATCATTTAACTTAAGATTATATATGTTCTTATAAATTTACTTAGCTTTTGGCATCTTTCAAGTTTTCCTTCTAGGGTTCCATCTCAACTTAGGAATTTTTATCATCTCTATTAAAAATATAAGTCCTATTTTTCATTCCTATCTCTTATTTAAACTCCAATCACATACCCCTACGTGTGTGTCTATATCACCCCTATACTTGGAAATTCAAATCAAGTTATCATACTCTTGTCCATCGTCCAAAGCACTTCTTAATTGGTGAATTTTTAGATGAATTTTGCTTACACATCCTTCATGCGGCCGTTAATACTTCTTGAGGTACCAACAACCGATTACAAAATGTGTTTGCACATTAAGGCATAATTCCCAGTCTTGTAATCCCTAAGGCTTTTAGCAGTGACTCCCAAAGCAGTTGGTCTAAAGCATTAGGTGATGAAACACTCTCGCTAAATATTTTTTTCTATTTATGCAGCCTTAAGTAATTACAAAAACTAGTGTTCATTTTTTTATTATCTCTTTATTCACACTTGTATTTTTATTTTATTTTCCTTCATACTAAGGACTTTAGACAAGAGCATTTCAAGGTCTTTTCTACTATTCCAAGTTTCAAGGTGCGTGTTTGTGCAATTTGTAGGGTATATATTTTCAGAATTTAGACTTAAGCTAGGAATTATTTTTCAAACTTATACTTTAATAAAAATATCAATACTCTTCCTTTATCTTAACTTAGCCCAAGAAGTCAACTCGAAATTTGCCTATTTCTAAATAAACTACAAAGACATATACTTTCCACCGTTAAATTTTAAGAAAGCTTATTTTTAGAGTTTTTTAATTTACTAAGTCTAAGATATAGTTATTCCTAGCTAGTTAACCTTTTTGTTAAACTTAAGTCAAATATGGCCAAAATTGAATGTTTCAATTTTTATAATTTTTGAAAATTTTCAATTTTTATGGGTTTTAAAATAAATATGCAAATGCAAAAATATACATATGAATGCGAAGGAAGAAAGCTTACCGAGCACACCCCCAAACTTAAACTTGACAGTGTCCTCACTGTCAGGCTACACCAAGAGGGTCAAAATGTCGGCAATCCTCTGTTTATTTTTTACAAAATTTATTTATTTATTTATTTATTTTATTATTGTTAAAAGAAAAAACAAAAATATATATACAACAAGGTCCTCCCAAACTTAAGTGAAACAGTGTTTCCACTGTTTTAAACGTTAAAGTTCCGAGTTAGGGAGGAGAAAAATCAAACTATACAAGGCCTTACACAGACCAAAGGTTAGCACCAACCATTCAAAAATTCTATCGTGATAATGGTAGGGTTGGTGAAAGAATGGAGTATAGAGAAATGAGTTGAGAAATACATGAGATCGTATGGAAAGAAGGGTGGAATATGGTCTCGGTGGAGGAGAAGAATAGCGGAAAAGAGAAAGAAGTGTAGTACGAACTTGAGGGTGTAAATCGAGTGAATAAATTAGCGCAATTTGTGATGACCGATGTGTTAAAAGCGATTGTGCTAATCTATCAACCCGTCGAGAAATGGGGTCAAATCCCTCAAGATTCGCAAGAAAACATGGGTACATCGAACTTGGTAAACCATCCATTGAAAATGGAAACGCGACGGATTCTTGCGTGGTCGAAACGATAGGAAGGACGAAAGGGAGTGATTTAGGGATAGTCTTATTCTCACCTAAGTAATCTGTCTCGAACTTGAAGGATTCCATCAATGGTTCGAAATGACTGTAAGCAACCGAGTCTGATGGTTCAACTAACTCATCTGAAAATTCAAAGGACTCAAACTCGGGCGGTGAATCTTCAAAATCGTCCGAAAAAGTGAAGCACTCGTAATCGTTATCGGCTGTGAGAACCGTGTCAGATTCAAAGAGGAACGCACTAGTGGCGTCCAAACTGCTGTGATTGAATAAAATTTTTTCATGCTCACAGTCCTCAAGCGTGATCTCTTGTGTGGTTGGAACGATGGAAAGGAGGGAGGGTGATTTAGGAAGTATAACAGTTAAAGGTTCAGGAGGATGAATTAAAAGATCCGACTCATCAAACAAAAATGGTTCATCCTCAATACTATTCTCAATACTCTCCTCACTATCCTCATAATTCTCCTCAAAAATTAACTCATCCATGCAATTATCATCAAAATCAAGACGCATATGAAGTTCGGGAGAAACATTTAATGACTCGGGATGATGAATTGGAGAGAAAAATTCAGTCAAATCTGCGGGTTCATCATCCAAAATATTCCCTACGTCAATATCTTCAATCAAGTGAAAATCAATTTTTTTAGACACCTCATCAAAAGCATGGATATTTATCAATTCAGGTTCTAGAGTGGAGGTGTAGAGGTCGAAAGGATTAGGTGTGGTTTCACTCGAAAGGGACTCTTCACAATCTGGCAAATCAAGCACTACAAAGTCACACAACTCATTAAATGTTTTATTATCAACTGATGAATCATTTGGGACACTCGTTTGAAAACTGGAGTTGTGGAATTCAATTGGTAATGGGTAGGTTTGATTTAAAAGGGTGCACAGCTCACTCTCTCCTCTTAAATTCTCACTCTGTCCAACTGCCTCATCATACATTGGAAGATTTGGAGCTAGTTTGAAACTAGCTACCGGTTCATTAGGATGCATAAGGGCGGCAATGGACGCATCCACATTCCTCATCATTTGGTTTGTCGCTACCATATAGGCTTCCAACGACTATTCCAAACTAGACATGGGTTGTGAAGGGGTTTCAGTAAAATATTCAAAGTTGCTTGGATTCTGGAAACTCCCAAATGGCTGTGTAGAAGCAATATCTAGGGAAGGTGTGAAAGTTGGGTAGGACTGGTAGGAATTAAATGGTTGGACAGGAGTAGGATCAACATTTGGATAAAAAGGTGAATGGACTTGTTGATCCTTAGAACTGGATATGTGGAGAGGAGTGAAAGATCGGCTATGAAATTATTCAATATGCTCAGCAATAGACATGGGTTTTGGAGTTACAATAGGACTTGAAAAAGGAGTATCAACGTAAGAAGGTGGTGAAAGTTGCAACGGTTGATACAAAGTGGATTGCGGAGTCCAACTGTTTCTCCTATACGCTTCTATTCGATCTTTCAAAGAAATTTTGGGCATGGAGGGGTCGTCCGTAATTCGACCAAAACAATTCGCGTATGAAGCAATGTTTGGATGAGGGTACCAAAGTTCTGCAAGAGTTTTGGGAGGTGGGGTACCCATGATGTAAAAAGGAGAAGAAAAAGAATGTGGGGTGCAAGGATTTCTTAGTGACAAGTTGCAAGTTTTTGTAAATTTTTTTTCTTTTTTTCTTTTTGTGTTTTTTTTATGTGGAGCTTTTTGCAAAAAAAGATTTTCAATAAAAGGCTTAGACACACGTTCGATCAACCACAAATGCATAATCAGGCTTAGATCTAGGGTCACCTAGGTCATCTAGACAGCTTCTAACTGTTCCAAAGGGTAAGAAGTAGGACCTCAAACCGGCCCTTCACCGCCAATTGTGGCCAGGTAAGCACAAGTAGAGAGAGGAGGAATCGGCTCACGAATCACCGTGAGACGGGCCTTTTAAAGTTACCTCTCCCTACCTGTCTAGCCTAGGCACCACAAAGTCAGGTTAGGATCAACGGTCGATGCCTACAACTATTCCTTTGTCCTATTAAGCGCGAAGTCCTTAGGGCCGAGTCTAATCTTTTTTATTTAATTGAAGGTCAATGCAATATGCCTTATGTGATTTTTGGGGTCCTGGGAAGGGTAATGAAATCCCTACCCAATCTAGAATGGTGTAAAAGCCCTTTAAAGTCAGTTTTAAATTATGCAAAGCAGTAAACACAATCACTTGCAAATAAATTTTTTTTAAAGCGCGGTGCAAAGAATCCTGCACAAGATCAATTATTGGAAGGGGAGAGATTTTTTTGAGCAAAGAATCCTGCAGGAAATTTTACAGAGGAGATATTGGGATTTGCAGAGAAGGAGAGAGAAAGCTAACAGAGGTTTTTTCCTTTGCTGACGTCACCACCTCACCGCGGAAGCGCGGTTGGAGCAGGGCTCACGCGGCGGAAGCGCGGTTGGAAAGGCGATTCCGATCCCGAGAAATTTTTGGAGATGATGATGTCACCTCCTGACCGCGGATGCGCGGTCAAAGCCTGGTCAACGCGGCGGAAACGCGGTACAAATGTCGATTCAAGTCTCCCAACTTCTTCTGTTGCTCTGTTGTGATTTTCCTCTGTTGTTCAGATCTGCTGTTTTCTGTTTCGCTCTCTGGATTTTTCCAGATCTGAATTCGATCGTCGGTCCTGCAAAAATTCAAACGAAATACCCTTCACAAAATACCAAAATGATAATTTTTTTTCTTTTCAGTTTTTATGATTTTTCAATTTTTATATTAACCCGAAAATACAAAAAGAAAATAACACGCCATCCCCGGTAACGGCGCCATTTGATTTGTAATGAGATTTAACGCGTGCTTGCGCTTTCGAAAGATGAATCAAAAATATTTTATAACCGCAATCAAGAACGGCATCACTTAGTAGCTAGCCGGTGAGTACGGGTCGATCCACAGGGATGTTGTGTATTTCCTAATTTGGTCTAACGAGTTAATTCCAAACGGTGTGAATGGATTATCGCTAAAAACTAAACTGATTTATACTAAGACTAGAATCTTTCTAGGGTTAGGTTTAGGTTAAGTTTGGAAATTAAAGATTTCCTCACTGCTTTCAATGCCCTAATTTAGATCTCTTTAGATGTTATGGTAACAATTAATAAAGGGGATTAGTACCATCGGAAAGAAATGATGTTTCTTCCTCTAGATTCTAGTTCTTCCTTTCTTAATTCTTACCCTAACCTCCATGGAAAACATACACAACCGGTCGTTTATACTACCGTATCACCGTTACCTCGTGGGGTAGGGTGCCGTAGGGAACGGTGTGTGTATGTATGCATGGAGTCCTATAAAAACGTGTGATGGGCAAGAAAGGGGTGAGAGATTTTCATCTCTCAAGCCTTCCCCAAATCTGACCCTAACAAGCGAGGAGACTACTCGCTCATTAAGGAATTGAAAAACATATCTATCTATCTAACTATGGCAGATAAGAAAATTATACTACGGCAAAATAAAAATTAACTAAGGCAATTAAATAAAACTACTTACTTTATTGATGGCTCTCTCCAAACATTTACACAGGAATTTACAGATCTGAATAAATGAATAAAAAGAGGCATAAGAAGAGGCATGACCTAAAACAGGTTTTTAGGGTTCTATTTATAGAACATAGAAACCCTAGGGTTACAATCGCGTCATATCTGCAATTACAAGTATACCCCCTAAGAAAAAAACTAGTCAACGAGCCGCCAGCGCACCGACACGTTTTTCCACCGACATGGGTGACACCTGGCCGCGGATCCGCGGCCAAAGCCCCTGTTTGGCCGCGGTTCCGCGGCCATGTAGGGGGCTTGTGGGCTCAATTTCTTTGGGGATCTTCTGTTGCATTTTTACTTCTATTTTCTTCAGTTTGTTCTTCAGAATGTCTTCTGGTTCTCTTCCAGATCTCCACAGTGAATAAAGTCGTGGACTTTTACCGCTTGCTTCGTGTCAAAATCTTGAACCTTGCACTGCCTTTGTTCTTGTGAAATCGTCCATTAATCTTCGTTTAGTCTTCAAACTGTAGGCATGATCAAGATCTTTCCATTTGTTGGTCGTAGTCTCACTTTTGTATCGTCTTTTCATCTTCTTCACTGTTTTTATTCCGAGAACCTGTAACCTGCAACTATGTAGCAGAATGAGTCAAAAGCATCTGTTTTTTTGTAAACTGAATAAGAATGGGGAATAAAATAATGCAAAATTATGGTATGAACAAGCCTCAGGGAGCCGGAGAAAGTAGGTGCTTACCTATTTAAGGTAGAAAACTAAAATGGGGTTATCAATGGTAATTGGCTTGGAAAAAGTCACAAATCCTGCTGTCCATGTGCAGCAGTTACCGATAACTCCTAAACCTAATTCAGGATCCAATTTTTTTTAAGTGTCTGACTCAATCTGAATCTTAGTCTAATCCGAATATAATATAAACATGAACACAATCCAATCTTAACTCCAATACAACATGAATCCAATTTATACTTGAACTTGAACATGAATACCATAACTATACCAGAACAAAATCAATATGACTTGAATTGACCGAACCATAGATATATCTTGACTTGACTATATGACTATCCGTTTACATCCTTATCCGTTTACATGAACAATTTATACCATGATTTCGATAAGTCTTATACAACAAATCAATACAATCAATACAATATGCATTATGGGGTTTAACGGTGTAGATTGGTACGGAATGTATTAGAAGTAGAATGAGACGGTTAGTATAATACACCTAACTTGAATATCCGTTGTCGTTGTCCCGTGGGTTTTGACGGGGTCTTGTACTCCATATGCCTTAGTCCACGGAGCAAGTTGGACTCCTCTCATATACACTGATATATTCTGTACCAAGTTACAAACAACTACGTTAGCATAACTAAATTTTCTCTATCAGTTCTATTCACTCTATTTGTCTATTTCTATCCTATCTCTTGGGACTTACCGAGCGCTAGTTCGCCGAGGACATTCCTATTTCTTCTTTCTTTGGAATGTTGTCAGGAGGACCCGTTTCTCAGGAGATCGATCCCAGCTAGGACGATTTGGAGCATTTTACTGAGAATTCGGAGTTTTAGTTCACTTGTACTTACTTTACTTTCAGTTCACTTGCCATTGTTTAGGCATAGCTTTCCAGTATTGTATTTACTTTCCAGTTGTATGTAAAGAATGTTTAATCAATAAAAAGTTGCTGTTTATTTATATCTCTTGTCATTTCTTGTGTATATTTATTATATTGCTTATTTACGCTTAATGTGCTTACTTCTGAGTAAATACGTCGCGGGCCTCGCCACGTCTACTTTCCCGTACACTGGGAAGCGGAGTGTGACAGGTTTTGTTGGCGGCCCATGCAGGTCAGTTCTGCATGGAAACCTAAGCAATATATATCACAAGAATTATAAGAATCCGCAACTAAACATTTTTTACATTTCATATTTCTTGAATCTATCCTAACCCTATTTTTCTTTCAAGGTTATGGATTCTCCCAACAATACCGGCACGAATGTCAATGGCAACACCCCACCACCACCACCCTTTCACTTACACCTACCTTAGCAGCTCCTATCAACGGGCAGACGATATTGCTTGAGGCAATCAAGAGCCTCTTGGAGGGACAGCATCAACAGACTGCTATCTTATTGCACCGCCCAGAAGCTGAAGCACTCGGTGTGAAACAATTCCGGGCACTGCACCCTAAACAATTCTCTGGGAAAGAGAGCCCTTTAGAGACAGAGAAATGGGATCAGTCGATTAAGGACGATCTGGCAGCAGCACAAGTGCCAGATATTGCTTGGGTAAGAGTTGCGAAACTGCAACTAACTGGCAACGCCAGAGTATGGTGGAAGGCTGAAGAAAACCGACTTACCCAGCCGATGGAATGGAAGACTTTTCTCGATATGTTCAACGCGAAATATTTTCCCGAGACTGTCCGTTTTGACATGGAGCAGCAATTCATCCACCTGCAACAAAGCTCTATATGGAGCAAATCCGTAGATGAGTATGATACTGAATTCACCATGCTGAGCAGGTAAGAGATGTCTCAAATATTCAAATTTTCTAATATCACATACTACACAGCTAACACAAGACCATAACAGGTTCGCAGCACATCTCATATCGACTGCTGTGATCAGGGCTAGACGATTTCAGCAAGGGTTGGACCAAGAGATCTAATCCGCTCTAGCTACAGGGGATTTCCCAACTCATGACCTAGCTCTGAAGTCTGCCCGTCGATATGAGGCAGTAGTGAAGAGGAAGAGCAGACCTCAATCTGCCGGTGTGAAGCGCCCTGCTACTCAGATAGCAGGAGGAGCCTCTCCCAGGAGACCGGGAGTACCATTTAACCGGCCCAGTCCAGATTTCTGCTTCTATTGCAAAAGGAATGGACACCTGGCGAAGGATTGTAGGCGTGCTAATCGCCTATGCTTAGTCTGTGGTTCACCCACTCACGACATTGGTGCATATCCTCGTAGACTCAATCCAAACCTAGCTCACAGACCAGCCATCACTTATCCTCAGCGGCCAGCTATTCAGGCAATTGCTCCTCGTGGACCTACTGCACCACCTCTTCGTCAGTTCCATCATGCACAAAGGAACTTACCTCAAGGACAGAGAAACGGACAGAGGAATTCTCCCCCAGCAAGGAGGAATGTACCTAGGCGACAGGTTTTCACAATGACTGTGAAAGAAGCTGAAGCCACTGGCCAAGTCATCACTGGTAACTTCCTATCTTTCAAATCTATTCAATACTTGTTTACATCCATATATATTTTCTTATACCTAAACATATTCCACACAACTTAGGTACAATCTTAATAGCCTCACTTCTTGCACTAGCACTCTTTGATACTGGAGCATCACATTGCTTTATGTCGCAACGGTTCGTCCGAACTCATGCGATTCCAGTCAAACCATTCGTATCCAGCTGAAATGTCAGTTCAGGGAACGGCGTTCTAAAGGCAACCTTGGGATACGAACTGTGTCCAGTGGTCGTCTGCAGCAGAGAATTTTATGCTGACTTCAAAGTGCTGGATATACCGAACTTCGACGTAGTCTTGGGTATGGATTGGTTAGGAACTTTCTACGCTACCATCGACTGTCGTCAAAGGAGGGTAGTGTTCGAGATACCAGATCATCCGGTCTTTTATTTCAAAAGTGGAGACCGAACTCTGGAACCTAGCACCTATAAGGCTAAACTAAGGAAGGCGGTGATTGCAACAATAAAAGATGAAGAAGATAAGCCAGAAGTAGTTCGAGAGTTTGAAGATTTATTTCCTGAAGGCATCTCAGGTTTGCCTCCTGATCGAGCTCTTGAATTCAGTATTGACTTAGTACCTGGTGCACAACTGGTGATCAAAGCACCATATCACTTAAGTCCTGAAGGATTGAAGTAGATCCGTACTCAATTGGACGAACTTTTAAAGAAAGGATGGATTCGTCCCAATACCTCAAGTTGGGGATCTCCAGTTCTGCTTGTGAAGAAGGAAGGTTCATACAGAATGTGCATTGACTACCGAGCTCTGAACGAAGTCACGATAAAGAACAAGTATCCACTACCGCGAATCGACGATCTGTTCGATCAGCTAAGTGGGTCTTGCGTTTTCTCAAAATTAGATCTTCGTTCGGGTTATCGTCAGGTGAAGGTCAAAGAGTCTGATATTCTGAAGACGACATTCAGGACTCGCTATAGTCATTATGAGTTTCTTGTGATACCATTTGGAGTGACCAATGCACCAGCCATATTCATGAATCTAATGAACCAAGTTTTCCGAGAGTACTTAGACAAGTTTGTTGTTATTTTCATAGACGACATCCTGGTGTATTCAAAGAATCGGAAATAGCGCGCTGAACATTTGAGGATTGTCCTGGAGACTTTGCGATAGCATCAACTTTATGCTAATTACAGCAAGTGCGAATTTTGGCTAGATCAAGTCGGATTTCTCAGACATATTGTTTCAGGCGAAAGAATCTCTATGGATCTAGCTAAAGTATCAGCAGTAAGAGAATGGTCGACACTAAAGACAATGAAGGACATTCAAAGTTTCTTGAGATTAGCAGGATACTACCGAAAATTCATAGAAGGCTTTTCGAAGATTGCAACACCCCTGACCAAGCTCACACGTAAAGATGAAGCATTCGTGTGGTCAGAAGCATGTGAACAAGCTTTTGTAGAACTTAAGTCAAGATTGACATCCGCTATTATCCTTGTAATACCGGACCAATCTGGAGGTTTCATTGTGCATTGTGATGCATCCGGTAAGAGATTAGGATGCGTTCTATACCAGCAGGGAAAAGTTATAGCTTATGCATCAATACAACTGAAGATTCATGAGCGCAATTATCCAACACATGATTTGGAGTTGGCAGCCGTTATATTTGCACTGAAGATTTGGCGTCATTATCTGCTTGAGAACGAGTAGATATATACACAGACCATAAAAGTCTGAAATATGTGTATACTCAGAAAGAGTTGAACATGCGGCAGAGAAGATTGCTAGAATTTATGGCGGACTTCGACATCAACCTACAATATTATCCAGGGAAGGTGAATGTAGTTCCTGATGCACTTATTCGCCGGCCACTATCAATGAATCTCACCGTACAGTGGAAGCTACAGTAAGATTTGCACAAGATGGAGATAGAAGTGGTTATGCCAGGTAATTCTTCAAAATTGATGAACTTACAAGTTTAGGCTATTATTGTCAATCAGATCAAAGCAGCTCAAGCAAGTGATGCCAAGTTGCAAAAGATCAGAGAACAAGTAGAAAGTGGACTTAGAACAGACTTCATCATTCACGAAGACGGATCTTTGAGATACGGAAGCAGATTGTGTGTACCATAAGGTCCTGTTCGAGAAGAGTTGATGAAAGAAACTCATATCTCTCCGTACTCAGTACACCTTGGTGGTACAAAGACGTACAAAGATCTGCGACAACATTATTGGTGGCATGGAATGAAGCATGAAGTATCCAGAAGCGTAGCCAAATGCTTGGTGTGTCAGTAAGTAAAAGCTGAATATCATAGGACTGCTGGTTTACTTCAACTGTTACCTATTCCAGAATGGAAGTGGCAACACATCACCATGGACTTCGTGACTGCACTTCTTCGCAGCATGAAAGGTAACGATGCGGTATTGGTTATTGTGGATCGACTCATAAAGTCGGCTCACTTCATCCCATTTCGAGTTGGCCAATCTACCGAGACACTAGCAAAGAAGTACATGAAAGTAAGTCTGAATCTAAGTAAGATTTAACTCTTCATAGTGTACTATTTCTGATACCCATGAACTCATGAAGGAGATCGTGAGATTACATGGAGTACCGGTTTGCATTGTCTCCGATCGTGATACCAGATTCCGATCGCAGTTTTGGCAGAGTCTGCAAGCTAGCCTGGGAACGAGTCTGAATTTCAGCACAGCTTATCATCCACAAACAGATGGTCAGTCTGAGCGAATGATTCAGATCCTTGAAGAAATGCTAAGAGCATGTATGTTAGACTTCGGAGGATCGTGGGAATATCACCTACACCTTATGGAGTTTTCATACAACAACAGCTACCAGGCGAGTATTAGAATGGCACCTTTTGCAGCTTTCTATGGAAGGAAGTGTCATTCACCATTAAGTTGGGATGGCATCGAAGATAGGGAACTCTTTAGACCAGAGATGATCGTAGCAACTGTAGATGTAGTTCGCACGATCAGGGAAAGAATGCGCATAACCTAAGACAGACAAAAGCACTGGGCTGATGCAAAGCGCCGACACCTGGAGTTCCAGCCGGAAGATCATGTGTTCTTAAAGATCTCTCCAAATCGTGGAGTAATTCGATTTGGAAAGAGAGGTAAGCTCAGTCCGAGATTTATTGGACCGTTCGACATACTCGAACGAGTCGGAGAAATGGCATATCGTTAGGCACTACCACTTTCATTGGAAGGAGTGCACAATGTATTCCACATATCCCAGCTTCGAAGATATGTGAGCGATCCCAGCCACATTCTTGATCACTCCGAGCTCACTGTACAGACGGATCTATCTTGTGAGCAACAACCCGTTGAGATTCTGGACAGAAAAGTAAAGTCACTTAGGAACAAGGAAGTAAACTTGGTTCGAGTGATGTGGAGAAAAGATTCACCAGGAGAATCAACGTGGGAACGCGAGGACGACATGCGTGCAAGATACCCTTTCTTATTTGTAAATTAGCCCTTATATAGTTGTAAATTTCGAGGACGAAATTTTTGTAAGGAGGGTAGAATGTAACGACTCCAATTTTACTGTACGGAAATTTTCAAGTTAATGTACAGAATAGAGTTGTAAGCCTGAGTACAATTTATAACTTTAATTTGTTTAAGAACATGAAGAAAGCACTTGTAGCTCATTGGTAAAGCCCTTGCATTGCTGTGACGTAGCCCCTGTGTTCGAATCCCATCAGCTACATATAATTTTATTGATTTTATTTTAAACTTTTTGGAAGCCCAAAAGTTTACACATGCGATACACGTAAAAATGAAAAGTCAGACAAATCAAACATATGTTGAATGATATATGAACCGACCTAGACACGCAGCAAAGATCCAGAGACCCACTTCATCCCTACGGCTGGCGAGATCTTCATTTGGGCCGGTGGTGCTGGGTTCAACCGTAGGTAATGCCCCTATTCTTTGTACACATGACTCTTGGCTTCCCACTTAACCCCTGTACCGTTTGAATTCTCTACATTTATCCAGAGAGTGTTAATTCACTCATAAATCCTATTTTTAATTCTTTCTTCATTCTCAAAACCCTAATTCTTCCCTATAAATACAACATCACACCCTAATCCTCTTCATTCTAAGTTCTATTGTCAAAAATCCTCAAAATTTTCTAAGGCAAAGAAGAGTACAAGTGGAGTTAGCACTAGGTCAAGTTCCGGCGACGATTCAAGACGATTCCGGCGACTCCGCGACTCTACGAAGCTCCCAATTCTTTCATAAACCTCTCCTCTAAATCCTAAACTAGTAAGTTCCCTCTCTTCTCTTCTTTTCACATCTCAAAACTTTTTTTCAACGATGTCGGTAAGTGGAGTTATACTGACATTCATTTCTAATTTTTTTAAAAATAACAACTTTTCTTAAGAACTAATTATTTAAATCATTATACTTTGTTTGTTAAATATTAAACAATAATTATAAACAAGTTTCATTTCAAAACTCCATATAAAACAACTTTTATTACACTTTTATGTTTAAATACCATAAACTTACATATGACATCTTTTATCATTTTTTCTTGTATCACCTTTAGAAAATCTCACGAGGTAATAACCTATCTCTCACAACACGCATCATGACATAGCACGATTAGCTTTTAACAATAAATATTTTGGGACAAATACAATTTTTACATTAAAATACCATAAACTATTAAAAACCGTATTCTTTAAATTGTATTATTTAAATTCCTTGCGATTGTGCCTCTACAACTCACTTTTGGGGAATCTGATTCGGTTGGTGTGGGTTATCGCACATCCATAAGACTAATAGGGTGAGATGCAGACCTCCTCACGGAGCATACGATCTCGACGGAATTTTTAATGCAATTTTTAAGAAAAACGTGATTTTCTATTTAATAAATAAATTTTATTTTTAATAATTATATATAAATATTATCAAACCATCTATTTTAAATATATAATAAATTCCATGTTTTTCTAAACAAAAGAAAAGAATTACAAGTTTCATGAAAATACCATCAAGAATTCATACAAGTTAACTTTACACTAAAATACCATATATTATTCAAGCTAGGTATTTATTAACTAGAATACCTCACTTTTAAAAATTAAATCCATGAAAATCCTAAATATGATAAATAAACACTTGAGGTTTATTTTTAAAGTATACTAAAAATATTTTTCATAAAACCTCCTCAAGTTATATTAAATTACAATAAGGACCATAGTAAATATAGGTTAAAGCGGGACCAATTCTCTTGAGTCTCAGGGAGCCGGAGAAACTGGGTGCTTGCCTATTTAAGGTAAAAAACTAAAATGGGGTTATGAATGGTAATTGGCTTGGAAAGAGTCACAAATCCTGCCGTCCATATGCAGCAGTTACCGATAACTCCTAAACCTAATTCAGGATCCAATTCTGTTTAAGTGTCTGACTTAATCCGAGTCTCAGTCTAATCCGAATATAATCTAAATATGAACATAATCCAATCTTAACTCCAATACAACATGAATCCAATATATACTTGAACTTGAACATGAATACCAGAACTGTACCAGAACAAAATCAACATGACTTGAATTGACCGAACCATGGATATATCTTGACTTGACTACATGACTATCCGTTTACATACTTATCCGTTTACATGAACAACTTATACCATGGTTTCGACAAGTCTTATACAACAAATCAATAAAATCAATACAATATGCATTACGGGTTTTAACGGGGTAGATTGGTACGGAATGTATTAGAAGTGGAATGAGACGGTCACTATAATACACCTAACCTGAATATCCATTGCCGTTGTCCCATGGGTTTTGACGGGGCCTTGTACTCTATATGCCTTAGTCCACGGAGCAAGTTGGACTCCTCTCATATACACTGGTATATTCTGTACCAAGTTACAAACAACTATGTTAGCATAACTAACTTTTCTTTATCAGTTCTATTCATTCTATTTGTCTTCTATCCTATCTCTTGGGACATACTGAGCGCTAGTTCGCCGACGACATTCCTATTTCTTCTTTCTTTGGAATATTGTCAGGAGGACCCGACTCTCAGGAGATCGAGCCCAGCCAGGATGATTTGGAGCACTTTACTGAGGATTCGGAGTTTTAGTTCACTTGTACTTACTTTACTTTCAGTTCACTTGCCATTGTTTAGGCATCACTTTCCAGCATTGTATTTACTTTCCAGTTGTATGTAAAGAATGTTTAATCAATGAAAAGTTGCTGTTTATTTATATCTCTTATCATTTCTTATGGAAATACACTACCATCTTCACCTACCGTTACAACGCCTATCAACGAACATACGGTGCTTCTCAAAGTTATCAAGAGCCTATTTGAGGGACAACAGGAGCATACAACCCTCATGCACCAAGGACTTGTTCACCTTGAGGCAGAAGCACTCGGAGTCAAACAGTTCTGGGCATTGCATCCAAAGAACTTCTCGGATAAAGAGAGCCCGCTTGAAGCGGAAGAATGAGCTCAAGCGATTAAGGATGACCTGGCAGCGTCTCAAGTGCCAGATATAACTTGTGTAAGAGTTGTTAAGTTGCAACTGACAGATAATGCCACGGTATGGTGGAAGGCAGAGGAGAGTCGTCTCGAACAACCAATAGAGTGGAAAATATTCCGAGACCTCTTCGACACAAAGTACTTTCCGGAGACTGCCCGTTTTGACATGGAGCAACAAATCATCCATCTATAGTAAGGCCCGATGTAGGTCATGTCTGTGGATGAATATGATACTGAGTTTACCATGCTCAGCAGGTACACTATAGTCTCAAGTTAAATTTTCCTATCTCACATAAACACTACGAACGTAAGGTTGTAACAGGTTCGCTGCACACCTCATTCCCACTACTGACATCCGGGCACAGCAATTCCAGCAGGGGTTGAACCATGAAATCCAATCTGCACTAGCGATAGGGGATTTCCCAACCCACGGACTCGCTTTGGAGGCTGCCCGACGCTATGAGGTAGTAGTGAAGAAGAAGGGAAGGCCGCAGTCGGCCGGTGTAAAATGCCCTATGCACCAGGACACAGAAGGGTCTCTTCTAGGACAGCTTTCAACGGACCATCTCGGAGGCCCGGAGTTTCATTCGCTAACAATAAGCCAGACTTTTGCAACTACTGCAAAAGAACAGAGTATCTAGTGAAGAGCTGCCGTAAGGCAAACAACTCGTGCTTAATTTGTTGGTTTTCGACTCACACTATCAGAGCATGCCCCTAGAACCGAGGGGCTAATAACCCCCCAGCTAGACCGGCGATCCAAGCTCTTCCAATCCGGTTAGCTCTACTAGCTCCAACTCCCCGCACCCAGACTGCTCAACCTTAACGCTGCATGTTTAACCAGGCACAGAGGAACGTGCCGCGGCACAAACATTCATGATGTTGGTCGAAGAGGCCGAAACTACGAGTCAGGTTATCACTGGTAAATCTCTACCTTCTTTCCTTTCAAGTTATTTCAATTCCTGGCTATCTATATTTTTACTTGTTATACCTAAACCCACGCGACTTAGATACAATCTTAGTAGCCACCCTACCTACACTCGCGCTCTTCGATACTGGGGCATCACATTGCTTCATGTCGCAACAGTTCGTAAGAACACATGCGATCTTAGTTAAGCCGCTCGTATCCAGCTGGAATGTTAGTTCAGGGAACAACGTTCTAAAATGAATCTTGGGATACGATCTGTGTCCAGTGGTCGTCTGCAGTCAAGAATTCTATGCGGACTTCAAGGTACTGGACATACCGAATTTCGACGTGGTCTTGGGAATGGACTAGCTGGGAACTTTTTTCGCTACTATCGACTGTCGCCAAAGGAGGTTAGTGTTTGAAATACTAGATCACCCATTGTTATATTTCAAAAGTGGAGACTGGACTTTAGAGCCTAGCATCTACCGAGCAAAACCAAAGAAAACAGAGATTGCAGCCTTGCAAGCGGAAGGATTGAAGCCATAGGTTGTCAGAGAATTCGAGGATGTATTCCCTGAAGACATAGCAGGTTTGCATCCCGACTGAGCTCTAGAGTTTGGCATTGATTTACAACCCAGTGCACAACCTGTAATAAAAGCTCCATATCGTTTAAGTCCGGAAGGATTGAAGGAGCTTCGTATCCAGTTAGATGAACTCTTAAAGAAAGGTTAGATCAGACCCAATACCTCAAGTTGGGGATCCCCGTTGTTGCTAGTAAAGAAAAAGGAAGGTAGTTACCGGATGTGCGTGGATTATCGGGCACTGAACAAAGTGACAATTAAGAACAAGTATCCGCTACCTCATATCGATAACCTTTTCGATCAACTAAGTGGATTTTGTGTCTTCTCCAAGTTGGATTTTCGTTCAGGATATCATCAAGCGAAGGCCAGGGAGTCCGACATTCAGAAGACAGCGTTTAAGACTTGTTATGGTCATTATGAATATCTCGTAATACCATTGGGAGCGACCAATGCACCTGCCATTTTTATGAACCTGATGAACCATGTTTTTTGTGAGTACTTAGATAGGTTTGTTGTTAACTTCATCGATGACATCCTGGTGTATTCCAAGAATCGGAAAGAATACGCCGAGCACTTACGCATTGTCCTGGAGACACTACGACAGTATAAGCTCTACATCAAGTATAGAAAGTGTGAATTTTGGCTAGACCAGGTCGGATTTCTGGGACACATCGTTTTAGGTGAAGGAATCTCTGTGGATTTAACTAAAATGTCTACTGTCAGCGAGTGGCCGACACCAAAGTCAGTCAAAAATATAAGAAGCTTCTTAGGCCTAGCAGGATATTATAGACGCTTCATCGTAGGATTTTCAAAGATCGCAGCACCCCTGACTAAGCTTACACGTAAAGGCGAAGCATTCATGTGGTCAAAAGCTTGTGAAAAGGCTTTTGTAGAACTCAAGTCGAGATTAGACTCTGCACCTATTCTCATAATACCGGATCGATCTGGCGGATTCGATGTATATTGTGATGCATCTGGTAAGGGATTATGATGTATTCTACATCAGCATGGAAAGGTTGTGGCTTTTGCATCAAGACAGTTAAAGATTCATGAGCGCTACTATCCAACACATGATCTAGAATTGGCAGCTGTTATCTTCGCATTCAAGATTTATGTCACGTCCCGCTTCCCAATAGACGGAAACGGTGACGTGGTAAGCCCGCGATATATTTATCCAGAGAAGGTCATTCCCTAAATAAATATACTAAGCGTATTGAAACAATAATACACAATGTAAGAATAAATTGAGACTGTAAAATTTTTCAACAAACATCTTTATTTACATTCAACTTCCAATATTTACGAATACAAGAGTTTATGCTGGAAAGTATAAACAATAAAGAAAATTCCTAAACAAGTGGCATACATAAACTGAAGGAAAAGAAGCTGAACTAGCCTTAAGTAGCTATCTGGTCGTAATCCGTGGCTTCAACTTCCTCCGTTTCGACAGTATCTTACGAACATTCCAAGAGAAGAAAAAAATGGGTGGAATGCCCGTCAGCGAACTAGCACTCGGTAAGTCCTAAGAATAGGTAAGAGTAAAGAAAATGACAAGAGTATAATATATATATAACGAGTAAGAGTATATGATCATGGGTAAATATATACTTTAGGTTTCTAGATGGTCATTATGTTAACGTTACGTTCCAAGTGTGAATATCAACGCAGCCGTAAAAGTATTCACGAGCTCAAGAGTGGGCCCCCAGGAGCAAGGAAATACGGGCCCATTTCATGTGTTAGCATCGGGGCTCTAGGCTGTGGATGAGTCAACCCGACTGATATTCGAGTAAAATAAAAAAGAGGTTAATACGGGACTCCTGAAGCTCCGTTGGATTCACACAAGAAACTATCCCAAGTACCCCGTGTATAATATATTATAATTGGTTAATATGCTTATCTGATTTGATTGATTGATATTTCTTGATTGAAACCCTAGATTACAAAAGGTGTAAATTGTATTCGAGTGAGTCGAGTAATGTACGAGTCATGACAATTGCAATCTGGATTCGAGTCAAGTTGCTTATAGTAGATTGGATTCGAGTTCATATTCGGGTTTAGATTAGAGTTCGAGTTTGTATTCGAGTTCGAGTTTAGATTTGAGTTTGGATTTGAGTTCATGTCTTTTCATGTGAATTGATGTAAATTGTTAAACTCTTATGTTCAGGAGCTATCGGCAACTGCTGCACATGGACGACAGGATTTGTGTATTTTTCCAAGACAATTGCCATTGATAACTCCGTTAAATTGTCTAACCTGAATAGGCAAGTACTCACTTTCTCCGGCTCCTCAGGGCTCAAGAGAATTGATCCCGCTTAAACCTATATTTATCTAAGGTCCTTAAAATATTGTTTGCATATCTCGAGGGGTTTTATGAAAAATATTTTAATATAGTTTCAAAATAAACCTCGAGGGTGATTTATAACATTTAGGGTTTTCATGAGCATGCATTTTAATTATTAGGGTATTTTAATGATACAACCTAGCTTTTTTTAAGTTTGTGGTATTTTTATGAAAACTACTACTTTTGGAAACTTGGTGGTATTTTATTTACAATTTTTAATCTTTCATTTTAAAAATATAGTTTCTTAATTTTTTTTATTGAAAATACGGATTTCATAATTTTTATATAATTTTCCTAAAAATTAATTTTTATTTGAAAAAGTCGCGTTTCTTAAAAAACCGTATTTTTATTCCTTTCGAGACCGAATACTCAGTGAGGAGTTTTGCATCTCGCTTTATTGTCCCAAGGATGTGCGATAATCTGCACCATCCATTAGCCGGTCTCCTAACGAGGGTTGTAGAGGCGTAATTGCTAATAATTTGAAATACCGATTTAATGAAACCCGTTTTGAAACGGTGTGGTATTTTAATGAAAAGCTTATTTCTTTAACTTAGCCATAAATACAGAATACCGTGCTATGGAACCATGGTGTGCGTGTGGGGTAGGTCGTTACCCCGTGAAGTTTTTCCAAAGGTATTTAAACTAATTATCGATGAGAGGGTGATACTAAAGTTCATGGTATTTTACTGAAAAAATTTATTATATGTTCGTTACATATGAAAATTTGGTTAAACTAAAACTAAATGATATGAAAAAGGTTAGGATTATTGTAGCATGTTAGTTGATCTCGTTTGCTTATTACATGGCTTGCAAAAGTTAAAAAGAAAGCCATATCGGAGATAACTCCTCTTTTGTCGGTTTGTTTTAAAAAGTGGGTTGAGATAGAAAGAGAGATGGATGAAGGGTTTAATATTTTTATATGACTAAGAAGAGGTTGAAGAAACTCTCGGGGGTCGTGGTTTCGTTGTTGATGCTCCGGTCGCCGAGTTTGGCTCGCTACTCCACTTGAGGGGCTTAACTCCAATAGGCGCTCAGAAGTTTTTAAAGAATTTTTTGCTAGAATTTCAAAATGGAGGAGAGCTATGGCATGGGGTGGTATTTATAGTGGAGAATTAGGGTTTGAGAATTAAAATTGTGGATTAAAATGCATTAAAAAGATATTAAATGGTGAATTAAAATGTCTCTGTTTGATTGCAGGGAAATCAAACAGTGCAGGAGAGTTGAGGGGAGTTGAAGAGATGAGTGTGCAAAGCACGGATCAAATTGGGCATATCGGGATCATCGGCGCCGGCCCTAGGGGCATTTTTGTCGGTCGGATCTCGAGGTCTTGCCTCGAGATTCGTGCCATGTGGGTATTTCTATATTTACTCCATTTTGCGCATGTTTGATTTTTCTGAAACTTTTCATTTCCCCATGTATTGCACATGCAACTCTTGGGCTTCCAAGAATTAAAAAAAAATCAGAAAAAATAAATGTGTCTGATGGGAATCGAACACACAGGCTACATCATAGCAGTGTAGATGATTTACCAATGAGCTACAAGTTGTTTCTTGTTTTTTTAAACAAATCTAACTTATAACTCTTACACAGGCTATAATACCATTTTCTGTACAATAACAAGAATTTTCTGTACAGTGATTTCAGAGTCGTTACATTCTACCCTCCTTATAAAAATTTTGTATTCGAAATTTACAATTACATAGGGACTAATTTTAAAATAGGTAAGGTATCGTGTACGCATATCCTCTTCTCTTTCCTAAGTTGATTCTCCTGGCGAATCTTTTCTCCACATCACTCAGACCAAATTTACCTCCTTGTTCCGTAATGTCTTCACCTTTCGGTATAGGATCTCAACTGGTTATTGCTCGCAGGTTAAGTCAGTATGTATTGTGAGCTCTGAGTGATCAAGTATATGGCTGGGGTCGCTCACATATCGTCGTAGTTGGGATATGTGGAATACGTTGCGTACTCCTTCCAATGAGGGTGGTAGTGCTAAACGGTATGCCACTTCTCTAACTCGTTCGAGTATATCGAACGGTCCTATATATCTTGGACTGAGTTTACCCCTCTTGCCAAAACAGATCACTCCTTTATTTGGAGAGATCTTTAAGAATACATGGTCTCCAAGTTGGAACTCCAGGTGTCGGCGCTTTGTATCTGCCTAATGCTTCTGTCGGTCTTGTACGATGCGCATTCTTGCCCTGATCGTGCGAACTATGTCCATAGTTGCCACGATCATCTCTGGTCCAAGAAGTTCACGATTTCCAACGTCGTCCCAACTTAGCGGTGAACGATACTTCCGTCCGTAGAGTGCTAGGAATGGTGCCATTCCAATGCTTGTCTGATAGCTGTTGTTATATGAAAACTCTACAAGGTGTAGGTGATCTTCCCACGAACCTCTGAAGTCTAACATACATGCTCTTATCATGTCTTCCAGAAGCTAAATCGTTCGCTCGGACTGTCCGTCTGTTTGTAGATGATATCCCGTGCTGAAATTCAGACTTGTTCCTAGGCTAGCTTGCAAACTCTGCCAAAATTGTGATCGGAATCTTGTATCACGATCGGAGACGATGCAAACAGGTACTCTATGTAATCTCACGATCTCCTACATGAGTTTATGGGTATAAAAAATGATACATCTTGAAAGGTTTAAATCTTATTTTAGATTTATGCTCACCTCCATGTACTTCTTTGCTAACGTCTCGGTTGACTGGACAACTTGAAATGGAATAAAGTGAGCCGAGTTGGTGAGTCGATCCACAATAACCCATATTGCGTCGTTACCCTTCGTGCTGTGAGGAAGGGCAGTCACGAAGTCCATGGTAATGTGCTGCCATTTCCATTCTAGGATTGGTAACAGCTGAACTAGACCAGCAGTTCTGTGATGTTCAGCCTTCAGTTGTTGACACACCAAACAATTGGCTACGCTTATTTCTACTTTTCGCTTCATTCTATGCCACCAGTAGTATTGCCGTAGATCCTTGTATATCTTCACGCCACCGGGGTTTACCGAATAAGGAGAGCTGTGAGCTTCTTTTATCAACTCTTCTCGAATAGGTCCGACTGGCACGCATAAACGACTTCCATATCGCAAGGATCCATCTTCATGGATGATGAAGTCAGTTCGTAGTCTACTATCTACTTGTTCTCGGATCCTTTGTAGCTTGGCGTCATTTGCTTGAGCTGACTTGATCTGATTGACAAGAGTGGACTAGACTTGTAAGTTCATCAAATATGAAGTGTTACCTGGTACAACTACTTCAATCTTCAATCCGTTCAATTCTTGTTGTAGCTTCCACTGGGCGGTGAGGTTCATTGCTAATGGCTGGCGACTAAGGGCATCGAGAACTACATTCACCTTCCCATGATGATACTGTAGGTTGATATCGAAGTCTGCCATGAGTTCTAGCCATCTTCTTTGCCGCATATTTAGTTCCTTCTAAGTAAATACATACTTCAGACTCTTATGGTCAGTGTATATACCCACTCGTTCTCCCAAAAGATAATGGCGCCAAATCTTGAGTCCGAAGATAACTGCTGCCAATTCTAGATCATGTGTTGGATAGCTTTGTTCATGTACCTTTAACTGTCTTGATGCAAAAGCTACAACTTTTTCATGCTGGTGTCGGATGCATCACAATGTACTACGAATCCTCCAGATTGATCCAGTATTACAAGAATTGGTGCAGAGGTTAATCTCGACTTGAGTTCTACAAAAGCTTTTTCACATGCTTCTGACCACACAAATACTTCGTCTTTACGTGTGAGCTGAAGGGTTGCCTAGCACGGCAACAAGGTTTCGGGAGGCGACGTCCATGCCAAATTAAAATTTTAGCCGTACTAGCTAACCCTAACCATGAATCGTATACTAGAAAATCCGACGGAAAGCAATATGTAAACTCTTTACATTTAAGTGAATGCGGAATACAACCTTTGTAGATCGGTCCTTCACTTCTAAAGCTCCGTGTAGTAGTCCCTTCACTGCGATCATCGAACTCCCGGACTCTAGTGAGGGTTCACATGAAGAAATGAACGAACTTGCTCGATGCCTTCGAAGCCGAAGATAATCTACGTCGAGGAGACTCAAGCTCATGCTACCTCTTCACTAATGGTGAGATTAGTGAAGCAAACACCCTAAACTAAATGACAAGCAGTAGAGGATGATGAAGTAGGAAGTGGGCTCACTTTAGATTTATTTTTCTCACAAGGTTTCATCACTTATCAAAAATAAGAGAGATCAAAAATGAGGAAGAAGAAGATGAAGTGATGAACAAAGAGATAAGGTTATAAATGCAACCATGGTTGGCATATGTCATGCATTAACCATTGTAGAGACTTAACCATAGCTATGAGTTAAGGTTGGGTTGTAAAATATCTTAAGCTAGACAAACAAGTGGACTTGGTCAATGGTTATCTAGTTTGCACAAAATATCAACCATGACAAAAACCAAATGTTTGAATTACTTAATAAATATAAAACCTAACATAAACCCTAGCATGATATGATTCTCATACACCCATATTGCATGTGTAACCAAGCATGACACACTAATATATATCGCATATATAATAAGTGTGCATAAAGAAAATAATACATTTAACATATATCACATATATATCAATGTATCATCAAGTGAGAAAAATGAATACTTAAGTGAGCTAATATTAGTTAATGTAATGTAATATATCAAATATATTATTATACATTAAATTATTAAATCAACACTTGATTTGATAATCCGGTCATATCATATATAACCGACTAATATCAAATGTAATATCTTATCGAATCAACACTTGATCCGATAACCCGGCTATATCACATATAACCAATCGATACATATATCGTGAGAATAGAATGCAGTATCTCGTATCGCATTAATCTCGGTCCCGCACATATCACATATATGCACCTACTCCGTTTTGCATGAACCAGGAAACCTCTGTGTAGGACTCTAAAGACTTGTCAATACGCCGATAGTAGGTGATGTGTTAGTGTATATGCCCTAGAGGCCATTACTGTATCATACTAGTTTGTATATTACTTAATGGAGGCTTGGGATATTCACCTTGTATAAACAATCTTGCTCAATATAGTAGTATGCTACTTGGTTTGTTTCTACTTCAATGTGTACATGTGCTTATTTTACGATATCACCTATACGCATTAGTGGAGCCCTTAGGATCTTTGCTTGATTACCAGCGTTGTGATGGCAGTCACACTAGTGGGGGCTGGGTAATCTGTAAGCACATCCTTATACAGGTCTCTAGTCGCAGGACTATCGAGACAGGGCATCGATACTCCGGAGTAGACTAGCGTATGCGCTTCTCATCCCAGTGTGGGAGATGGTCTGTCCCACAGCCATCAGTACGTCGTACTGGAGATAGTATACGGGTGCTCGTTAGGTTACGAGTACACTGGACAGGACTCGTCGGGAACTGACAGGTTGGTACTATACCTATCGTCAGTTATCAGTTCCCAGGTGACATGAGTACAGCTTAGTCCGCTGACTTGACACTGGCACTTCGCCTCGAGTGTGTTCCCACTGCACTTTGATCACTACCCTACCACGGCTCAAAGGAGTCGTGCAAACAGGTAGTGGCTGGGTGCAGTCCCGAAGCACTTGGAGGCAGTGACGGTTAGACAGGATTCGTCTCTCCCGGTATTGGGGGTTGACATCGCGCTGTGTCTAGGAGAGCCATTACACGAGTAGTCCCTGGCCAGGGCAAGCGAGATATACTGGTAGGCTTCCAGTGTTATCTCAGGGTGTTTTGGGCTTCACTCCAACACGACTTGTACCGCTATTGGGGGACTGACGTTTTACCGCCCCCTAGGCCCGACATGCGATGTATCAGACGAACAGACCGGACTGTACGGAGAATGTCACATTCAGACTCAGTAGGAGTTCAGATGGGGTTCACCTCGTCAGCCTTCTTGTCGGCATCTACCTGGGGACCGTTACGCACAGCTAGTGCCGCTTGCGGTCTGTGGTTAAACCCACTGCCAGCGTAGTGTCGAGTCTTTAGAGTCCCACACAGAGGGTATTCGCCTCTGGGCAAAACAGAGTAGAGGTCGCATGGTTTTGCGGCAGGGTTCGTTCTCATCCGCGCACTTGTGCACGTTTGGAGTCCGCACGGATTATACTGGCAGGCTCTGGTTTGAGCCAGATACTGGTGTAAGTTTTGGGGTTGCTTTTATATCTTGGTATTCTTGTTCCTCGGAATGAGAATGCAGGTGTGTATGCACAGTTGCTTGAGACGGAGGATGAGGTATTTCATTAGGGTTTCGGAACGGGTGCGTATGCACAGTTGACAGTCGTCATTTTCCAAACCCTAATAGATTTATGAAATATCAATTAATAATAGTAATTAAATGAAATATTGTTATGGTTGATTTTGTGGACTTGTTGACCATGGTTGACTTGTTGACCATGGTTGAATGTTGACCACCATCATGCTTTGAAAGGATTCTCCTTGATTCATGCTTACACTCATTTAATGAAGCATGATAGTGGTCATTCCAAAACTACCATCAACTATTCTCATTTGAATTATTATTACTAATTAGATAATTCTTTTTCTTTTGATATGGTTGCAAAAAGGAAAAAGAGAGCTCATTCTTTCATAACCATTCTCTCTCCTCACTTCATCTTCTTCTTCCTCAAGCTCAAGGTGATTCCTTCTCATGTGTTGAGAATCCCTCACCTTGAAAAAGAAAGCACCCCATAGATACTCTCTACTCTCTCTAGGGTTCAAGGTTTAGCAAGCCGGAGATCCTAGTTCACTCAAAGTTCGAGTAAGAGCCCGAAGGTTGAACCCTCAGGTGGATCCATCTTCGACGGAAGAAGGCGACGAGGAAAGAACCATCAACCTTTACAAAGTTTGAAGAAGAAGAAGTTCAAGTTTAGGTATAACCATCTTTCCGAGTAGCTAACTCTCTTTAGCAAGTTTGCTAGTTTTAGTTTAGGAAAAGATCCCGACTTTGTTAGTCCATGTTGCCCCATGCGCTAAAAATTTGATTTTTATACCGTTTCCGCCTCCCCGTAAGAACCGGGGGTCGCAACGTGGACTTACAGTGGTATCAGAGCCTAACTAAACTTAAACTAGCTTGGTAGTGAAGTGTAACGAAGTTCGAAACCGTAAAAATCCAAAAACCAAACTTTTACAAAACCCTAGTTTCTGTTAAAATTTTTTCTGGTCAAAACAAGATTTGTTATACACCTAAAATCGGCTCAGGGTTTTGTGAGAACACCCAAGAAAAACGATCGCATGATTCCCTTAAAGCGCCGCGGTTCCGCGGCAATAGGTGGCTTAGGCCGCGGAACCGCCGCCGTTTTGTTTCCTCTTGTGATCGTTTTTAGTGTAGTGTTCTTCTGGTAGGATTTTGGGATTTTTAAGATATATTATATGTGCCCAGATTTTCCAGAACAGAAATTTACTTTTGGGGTCCTATAATTCCGTATTTTTTCCGAACTTCACTGCACTTTGACTATGATGGTTATATCTGTGATGTTTGCATGTATTGAACGTCGGCTAATCGCTATAAGTCGATTAGTCGGGGTTGTACATCTCTGTGATCTGTCTTTGATATTGAAATGTGTATATGAATCTGTTGGACTGTCGCGGGTGAATAGCCGGGGTGGATGTGAGATGAGCTTTTGTTTTTCTTTCATTCATTTGTAAATGTAAATTGATGTAATATTATTATTTGTATGGCCGCACAACCGGGTCGGGGTTGTAGCCGTCATTGTATAATTCTTTTTACTGTTTTTGCTCCTAGGATTGACCCATGGAGGGGTGCACAAACTGCCGAGTACTTGGCGGGTAGTTTGCCGCACCCGTAGGGGTCTTGGGTGGGGTATTTGCTATTCACCGCGACCGTGTAATCCGCTTTTCGTTGCAGGCTCGAACGGATTGCGGATTGCTAGTATATCCAATGTATTCATCTGTGATCTGTAATGTCTATCTTTGCTTTATATTTAGGCGTTGCTTATGTTTTACAGCCGCGCTAGCCCAGCTCCCGCTCCGTCGTTAGTTAAGTAACCTAACGAGTGATGACGGGACCCCGTGGCGAATGCGAATGGCATAAGCGTACGTCATATTTTGGTTGTTTTCTGCAATGGTAGGATTAAATGATGGGACGCATTAAAAGAACTAATGCAAGATAATAAACCAAGCTAAAGTCGTTGGAACACTTTCGAAAAACCACTCGGTTCTTTTCAAAACTAACTTTTAAATGCGGAGCTTGAGCCACTCCTTCTAAAAGCTATCTCGTTCCATCGATTATATCAAGTTCACTACGTTCACGGTTTCGCCAAAACCATTCGTAGCCCTCCGTCGTTTCGTATGAATATTCAATAGTATTCAAGCTATGTTTGTTGACCTTCGTCAAGACATAGAGATTGGTAGCTGTTGGGTGTTCATATGTAGCATAGATAGATGCGTTGGTTTGGGACAGTCGTATTGCCTTGTTGACCTTCGTCAAGGGTATATACGTGTGGGTTCAAATTAACCTGGATAATGACGGGCAGAACTTGACATGTGACTTATGATTTGTTGACCTTCGTCAAGGTCATAAGAGCATGGGGCAAAAATCCACATCGGGAGTTTCATAAGTACTGAAACTTGCTAGATTTGCATACCATTTGGAGTGTGATGATTATGGTAGGATTCCTTCATTTTCGTCACGCGATGATATTTGGATCCCGATCCTACTGTGAGTATATGCTACTCCTCGGGAAATTTCTCACTAAACGATCAATGCTATAAACCTAGTAGGTGCCTAGAAATGTGTTAGCGGGGCTACGCCCCCAGGGAAAAGAGGTTCTTAAATTAAGGAACTTCGCGAAAGCGTTGGAAAACCTCCCTCGAAGTACCGACACTGGCCTGGCTGAACGGTTAAGCAAGTATTGTACGGTGGGATTGATCCCGACTAATTCTTCCTTTGTGGTTTGAGGAGGGATTCGAGAGACAGTGGGAGCCATCCTGTTTAGACAAATTAAAAACCATTCTAAACTTGCAAGAGCATCGTGCTAAGTGTTTCTTCTCTCCCCCTGCAGCGACCAAATCGAAATGACTGGACTTAAGTTACTTCTAGATAAAAACATACTGACAGGGCCAAACTACAAAGATTGGCTCAGGAATGTAAAATTGGCAATCACTTACGACAAGCTGGGGTATCTTCTTACCACCAAAGCTCCCCCCGTCCCAGGTCCCACTTCCAGCGTCGCGGATAAGGAAATCCGTAAGACTTGGGAGATTGATTGCGCGAAGGCCAGGTGCCTCGTGCTTGCCTCTATGGACAACGAACATCAGAGGAGGCATGAGAATATGGACCTCGAGTCCATATTTCTCCATACAAAAGAACTGTATGGAGAGCAGTCTCGTATCGCAAGATACGAAGTGTCGAAGAAGTTATTTTCGACAAAGTTGGCCGTCGGATCATCGGTAGCGGACCACGTGCTTAAGATGATTGGCTACACTGAGGAGCTCGCGGAACTTGGGACCACGTTGGACAGTGAACTTTATACGGATTTAATTCTCCAGTCCCTTCCATCCACTTACGCCCAGTTCATACTGAATTTCAACTTGCAAGAAAAGGAAGTTGAACTTTCAGAACTCCTCAACATGCTGAGGAGCGCAGAGGGCACCCTACAGAAGGGTAGGGAAACACCCGCTTTGTTTGTAGGAGGATCTTCTTCCTCTAGGTCCAAGGCAAAAGCCAAGGGAAAGAGGAAGAAAGCCCCCGCCAAACCAAGAGGCGGTGTTAGTAAAGTGGGTACGAAGGGAAAGGAAAAGGCAACAAAGATTGCGGGAAAGCTTGTTGGTAAAGAGGAATGCTTCTATTGTCACAAGAGTGGACACTGGAAGAATGATTGCAGGGCTTGGAAAGCCAGGACACCGGAACTGAAGCAGGTTGCGGCTTCAGCTTCAGGTGTGTATGTTATTGAAAACTGTCTTTCTATAAACTCTACTTCCTGGGTATTGGATACCGGATCAGGATCTCATATCTGTAATTCTTTGCAGGCGTTGAGAAACCGTAGGTTTTTGAAGGCAGGTGACATGACCCTCAGAGTTGCGAACGGAGCTAGCATGGATGCTAAAGCCGTGGGGGACTATCACCTGGGAATGTCAGATGGGCATGTTTTGGTTTTGCGTAATTGCTTTTTTGTACCCAACGCAACTTGTAATATCATTTCTGTATCTTTGGTTTCTAAAGAAGGTTATGAATTTGCGTTTGTAAGTAATGTTGTAAACATTCACCTTAATCAAGTTCTGATTGGGTCAGGTACACTGAGCAATGGTATATACGTATTAAACCAACCACAGATTTTCAATGTCCAGAATACACACAAAAGAAAGTCTCCAGATATCAATCAGGCTTTCTTATGGCATTGTAGACTGGGTCACATCAATGAGACACGGTTGACTAAGTTACATAAAGAAGGATACTTGGATCCGTTCGAGTATCAGTCTTATGCCACTTGTGAATCTTGTCTCATGGGAAAGATGACAAAGACTCCGTTCACTGGACACGGAGAAAGAGCGAGCGAGCTCTTGGGACTCATACACAGTGACGTGTGTGGTCCAATGTCTACACATGCGCGAAGCGGTTATTCATACTTCATTACTTTCACAGACGATTTCTCTAGGTATGGACATGTCTTCTTAATGAAGCACAAATCCGAGGCCTTTGAGAAATTTCGGGATTACAAGAATGAAGTTGAAAACAAACAGGCAAAAGTATTAAGATTCTAAGATCGGATCGAGGTGGTGAATACTTGAGTGCCGAGTTCCTGGACTATTTAAAAGAGAATGGAATTCTCTCTCAGCGTACTCCTCCATACACTCCGCAACATAACGGTGTATCGGAAAGGAGGAATCGAACCCTATTGGATATGGTTCGTTCTATGATGAGTAAGGCTGAGTTACCGCGATCTTTCTGGGGCTATGCACTAGAAGTAGCTGCGTATCTCTTGAACAAGGCTCCCACCAAGACTGTGCCTACCACTCCATATCAGATGTGGAGTGGGAAGAAACCCTGTCTTAAGTACCTTAAGATATGGGGATGTCCAGCTTTTGTAAAAAAGCAGCATGCGGACAAGCTCGAGGCACGTTCTGTACAGTGTAAGTTTGTGGGATACCCAAAGAACTCCAGGGGGTATCTGTTCTATTCCGCTGAGGAACAAAAGGTTTTTGTTTCTCAACATGCCCGCTTCTTGGAAACTGAGTTTTTGGAAACCCAGATAAGTGGGAACGCAATAGAACTGGAAGAAATTCCAGAACCACAAGCTATTACTGAAAGCTTGGAAGAGCCAGTAAGTTCAAAAGAACAGGACATTCCTACGCCGCTCCGCAGGAGTAGTAGGCAGTCTCATCCGCCCGAGAGATACTACGGTTTTCTCATAGACGGGGATAGAGAGGATTGCATCATAGACTATGATGAGCCTACTAGTTTCCAGCAGGCCGTTCAGAGCGTTGACTCGGTAAAATGGCTGGATGCAATGCGGACCGAAATGGAGTCCATGTACACCAACAAAGTATGGACGTTGGACATTGCTCCAGACGGGGTAAAACCCGTAGGATGCAAGTGGATCTTCAAAAGGAAGATTGGTGTAGATGGACAGGTTGAGACCTATAAAGCTAGACTTGTAGCAAAGGGTTTCCGTCAAAGACCTGGCTTGGACTATGACGAAACCTTTTCTCCAGTGGCTATGCTGAAATCCATTCGGATCCTTCTTGCCATTGCTGCCTTCCACGATTATGAGATTTGGCAGATGGACGTAAAAACCGCTTTTCTAAATGGAAATTTAGAGGAGTGTGTCTATATGGATCAGCCAGAGGGTTTCATTCAGAGTGGGAGCAGCGGAAAGTGTGCAAGTTGCTTAAGTCCATCTATGGACTAAAGCAGGCATCGCGGAGTTGGAACATCTGTTTTGATGAGACGGTCAAGGAATTTGACTTTATCAAAAATCCAGATGAACCATGCATCTATAGTAGATTTGTAGCGAGAACTGTAGTATTCCTTGTTTTATACGTGGATGACATTCTCTTAATAGGAAATGACATTCCTATGCTACAATCTGTCAAGGGTTTCTTGTCACACAGGTTCTCCATGAAAGACCTGGGTGATGCCTCTTACATCCTGGGGATCCGGATCCATCGTGATAGATCCAAGAGGATATTAGGACTTTCACAGTCCAGGTACATCGACACCGTACTGAAAAGATTCAGTATGGATGATTCCAAGCGCGGTAACCTACCGGCTTGTCATGGGATCACCCTCTCTAAAGAAATGTCTCCCAAGACTGATTTGGAGAGGGATCGCATGTCTATTATACCCTACGCTTCTGCGGTAGGCTCTATAATGTATGCGATGTTGTGTACCAGACCGGATGTAGCTTATGCACTGAGTGTAGTAAGCCGGTATCAGTCAAACCCTGGGGAGAAACACTGGATAGCAGTAAAGAACATTCTCAAGTACCTGAGGAGGACTAAGGAGATGTTCTTGGTGTATGGCGGAAAAAACCTCCAGATCGAGGCCTTTGCTGACTCCAGCTTCCAGAGTGACAAGGATGATTCCAAGTCCATGTCGGGTTTTGTCTTTACCCTCAATGGAGGGGCGGTGTGTTGGAAGAGTTCCAAACAGGAAACCGTTGCAGACTCGACTATGGAAGCGGAATACATCGCTGCATCTGATGCCGCAAAAGAAGCTGTCTGGATGAGGAAGTTCTTGAAAGAACTTCAGGTGGTTCCGTCCATTGTTGACCCAATACCTCTGTATTGCGACAACAATGGGGCTATAGCTTTAGCGAAGGAACCCAGGTCCCATCAGAGATCCAGGCACATCTTGAGGCGGTATCACCTGATCAGGGAGATCGTGGATCGCAAGGAGATCGAGGTTCGGAGGGTTGCTTCAGAAGAAAACACTGCAGATCCATTCACCAAGGCCCTACCCCAGACTCAGTTCGAGCGGCTGATCGAGATGATAGGTCTTCGATACGCCAGTACATGGCCTTAGTGCATGTGGGAGATTGTTAGTGTATATGCCCTAGAGGCCATTACTGTATCATACTAGTTTGTATATTACTTAATGGAGGCTTGGGATATTCACCTTGTATAAACAATCTTACTCAATATAGTAGTATGCTACTTGGTTTGTTTCTACTTCAATGTGTACATGTGCTTATTTTACGATATCACCTATACGCATTAGTGGAGCCCTTAGGATCTTTGCTTGATTACCAGCGTTGTGATGGCAGTCACACTAGTGGGGGCTGGGTAATCTGTAAGCACATCCTTATACAGGTCCCTAGTCGCAGGACTTCGAGACAGGGCATCGATACTCCGGAGTAGACTAGCGTATGTGCTTCTCATCCCAGTGTGGGAGATGGTCTGTCCCACAGCCATCAGTACGTCGTACTGGAGATAGTATACGGGTGCTCGTTAGGTTAGAGTACACTGGACAGGACTCGTCGGGAACTGACAGGTTGGTACTATACCTATCGTCAGTTATCAGTTCCCAGGTGACATGAGTACAGCTTAGTCCGCTGACTTGACACTGGCACTTCGCCTCGAGTGTGTTCCCACTGCACTTTGATCACTACCCTACCACGGCTCAAAGGAGTCATGCAAACAGGTAGTGGTTGGGTGCAGTCCCGAAGCACTTGGAAGCAGTGACGGTTAGACAGGATTCGTCTCTCCCGGTATTGGGGGTTGACATCGCGCTGTGTCTAGGAGAGCCATTACACGAGTAGTCCCTGGCCAGGGCAAGCGAGATATACTGGTAGGCTTCCAGTGTTATCTCAGGGTGTTTTGGGCTTCACTCCAACACGACTTGTACCGCTATTGGGGGACTGACGTTTTACCGCCCCCTAGGCCCGACATGCGATGTATCAGACGATCAGACCGGACTGTACGGAGAATGTCACATTCAGACTCAGTAGGAGTTCAGATGGGGTTCACCTCGTCAGCCTTCTTGTCGGCATCTACCTGGGGACCGTTACGCACAGCTAGTGCCGCTTGCGGTCTGTGGTTAAACCCACTGCCAGCGTAGTGTCGAGTCTTTAGAGTCCCACACAGAGGGTATTCGCCTCTGGGCAAAACAGAGTAGAGGTCGCATGGTTTTGCGGCAGGGTTCGTTCTCATCCGCGCACTTGTGCACGTTTGGAGTCCGCACGGATTATACTGGCAGGCTCTGGTTTGAGCCAGATACTGGTGTAAGTTTTGGGGTTGCTTTTATATCTTGGTATTCTTGTTCCTCGGAACGAGAATGCAGGTGTGTATGCACAGTTGCTTGAGGCGGAGGATGAGGTATTTCATTAGGGTTTCGGAACGGGTGCGTATGCACAGTTGACAGTCGTCATTTTCCAAACCCTAATAGATTTATGAAATATCAATTAATAATAGTAATTAAATGAAATATTGTTATGGTTGATTTTGTGGACTTGTTGACCATGGTTGACTTGTTGACCATGGTTAAATGTTGACCACCATCATGCTTTGAAAGGATTCTCCTTGATTCATGCTTACACTCATTTAATGAAGCATGATAGTGGTCATTCCAAAACTACCATCAACTATTCTCATTTGAATTATTATTACTAATTAGATAATTCTTTTTCTTTTGATATGGTTGCAAAAAGGAAAAAGAGAGCTCATTCTTTCATAACCATTCTCTCTCCTCACTTCATCTTCTTCTTCCTCAAGCTCAAGGTGATTCCTTCTCATGTGTTGAGAATCCCTCACCTTGAAAAAGAAAGCACCCCATAGATACTCTCTACTCTCTCTAGGGTTCAAGGTTTAGCAAGCCGGAGATCCTAGTTCACTCAAAGTTCGAGTAAGAGCCCGAAGGTTGAACCCTCAGGTGGATCCATCTTCGACGGAAGAAGGCGACGAGGAAAGAACCATCAACCTCTACAAAGTTTGAAGAAGGAGTTCAAGTTTAGGTATAACCATCTTTCCGAGTAGCTAACTCTCTTTAGCAAGTTTGCTAGTTTTAGTTTAGGAAAAGATCCCGACTTTGTTAGTCCATGTTGCCCCATGCGCTAAAAATTTGATTTTTATACCGTTTCCGCCTCCCCGTAAGAACCGGGGGTCGCAACGTGGACTTACATGATGATCATATCAAACACCCACAAGCCGCAAGCGGTCTGCTAAACGTAACGGCCACTCGGGTATTGAGCGATTAGAAGATCAACAAGCAAGCCTGCTTACACTCCTGTAAATCCAATCAGTAATACTACCGTACAGTCCGATCTCTTCATCTGATATGTCGCATATCTCGTCTAGGGGTGGTAAACGTCAGACCCCAGTAACTCGATAAGTCGTGCCGATATGAGGCTCATAACGGGTCGAGAAACTACCGATAACATTTACCAGTAAATCTCAGAATCAGCCCTGGCCAGGGATTTCCTGTTATAGCTAATCGAGCACAGCGCAACATCAACCCCCAATACCAGGAGAGACGAATCCCCTCCTATCGCTCATTGCCTCCATGTGACTCGGGACTGTACCCAAAAACCACCGTTTTGCACGTTCTCATGAACGTGGTAAGGTGGAAATCAAAACACAGTGGGAATCACACAAGACTCTATGATGATCTCTAGGGTTCTTTAAAACGGCAAATTTTTGACAATGGCATGGACGACGCCTCTCGAAACCTTGCTGTCGTTCATAGGAACCCTACAGGTCCTTGGTCAGGGGTGCTGCGATCTTTGAGAATCCTTTGATGAATCGTCGGTAGTATCCTGCTTATCCCAAGAAACTTCGTATATCTTTCACCGTCTTTGGTGTTGGCCACTCGCCGACAGCGGACACCTTATCTAGATCCCCAGAGATTCCTTCTCCTGAAACAATATGTCCGAGAAATCCGACTTGATCTAGCCAACATTCACACTTTTTGTATTCGGCGTAGAGCTGGTGTTGTCGTAATGTCTCCAGGACAATTCGTAAGTGCTCAGCGTGTTCTTTCCGATTCTTTGAATACACCAGGATGTCGTCGATGAAGACGACAACAAATCTGTCTAGGTACTCTCGAAAAACTTGGTTCATGAAGTTCATAAAGATGGCAGGTGCATTGGTCACTCCGAATGGAATTACAAGATATTCATAATGACCATAATGAGTCCTAAACGCCATCTTCGGAATGTCGGACTCTTTGACCTTCACCTGATGGTAACCCGAACGAAGATCTAGTTTTGAAAAGACACAAAACCCACTTAACTGATCGAAAAGGTCATCGATGCGGGGTAGTGGATACTTGTTCTTAATCATCACTTCGTTCAGAGCTCGATAATCCACACGCATCCTGTATGAACCTTCTTTCTTCTTCATCAGTAGCACCGGAGATCCCCAGCTTGAAGTATTGGGATGATCCAACCTTTCTTTAGGAGTTCGTCCTACTGAATACGGATCTCTTTCAATCCTTCCGGACTTAATCGGTACTGTAACGCCCCATGCCCCAGTACAGATGGTATTGTCCGCTTTGGCCGAAACCGCACCGTTTTTCCTTTTAGAGCGAACCAGACCCGACCAGGGGCCACTTCCCAGAAGGTCACCCATTAACTGATCGAAAAGGTCATCGATGCGGGGTAGTGGATACTTGTTCTTAATCATCACTTCGTTCAGAGCTCGATAATCCACACACATCCTGTATGAACCTTCTTTCTTCTTCACCAGTAGCACCGGAGATCCCCAGCTTGAAGTATTGGGATGATCCAACCTTTCTTTAGGAGTTCGTCCTACTGAATACGGATCTCTTTCAATCCTTCCGGACTTAATCGGTACTGTAACGCCCCATGCCCCAGTACAGATGGTATTGTCCGCTTTGGCCGAAACTGCACTGTTTTTCCTTTTAGAGCGAACCAGACCCGACCAGGGGCCACTTCCCAGAAGGTCACCCATCCCAAGACTTCCCTGGCCCGAGCACACTTAACTACGGAGTTCTCAAGCTCCTGCAGTTCCGGTTCACTTAAAAGGCGCCTCTGTAATTGAGGGTGGTATCATTATATTTATAATGCAGTTCGGTCCTCTTTCGGAATGTGCTTTAGGGACCCGATCCCATTGTTCTGAAATGGCTCCCTTACTCAGATCACCAAGATGTCGGCAACAGACCGCACTGAGTGTGGACAGAGCAGATCACCATGATGTCTTAAGACCGCACTGCCTCTGGGGTTTTACATTCCCCCCATCTAAGAACAATGGTTCGTCCTCGAACCACAGACCTACTATTGAGGGACCTGCATGGGATACCATAAATGTAACGCTCTACGCCTCAGTACAGATGGTATTGTCCGCTTTGGCCGAAACCGCACGGTTTTTCCCTTTAGAGCGAACCAGACCCGACCAGGGGCCACTTCCCAGAAGGTCACCTATCTCAAGACTTCCCTGGCCTGAGAACGCTTAACTATGGAGTTCTCAAGCTCCTGCAGTTCCGGTTCACTTAAAAGGCGCCTCTGTAATTGAGGGTGGTATCATTTTATTTATAATGCAGTTCGGACCTCTTTCGAAATGTGCTTTAGGGACCTGATCCCATTGTTCTGAAATGGCTCGCTCACTCAGATCACCAAGATGTCCACAACAGACCGCACTGAGTGTGGACAGAGCAGATCACCATGATGTCTTAAGACCGTACTGCTCTGGGGCATTACAGGTACGGAGCTTTTATTACTGGTTGTGCGCCGGGTTGTAAATAAATGCTGAATTCAAGAGCTCGATTGGGAGGTAAACCTGATATATCTTCCGGGAATATATCCTTGAATTCTTGAACTACCTCTGGCTTCGATTCTTCCGCTTGCAATGCTACAACCTCTGCCTTCTTTGGTTTTGCTTTGTAGACACTAGGTTCCAAGGTACGGTCTCCACTCTTGAAATAGAACACTGGATGATCTGGTATTTCGAACACTACCCTCCTTTGGCGACAGTCGATGGTAGCGAAGAAAGTTCCCAGCCAGTCCATTCCCAAGACCATGTCGAAGTTTGGTATGTCCAGCACCTTGAAGTCCGCATAAAATTCTCGACGACACAAATCGTATCCTAAAGTTGCTTTTAGAACACCGTTACCTGAACTGACATTCCAGCTGGATACGAGCGGTTTAACTGGAATCGCATGAGTTCGGACGAACCGTTGTGACATAAAACAATATGATGCCCTAGTGTCGAAGAGTGATAGAGCAGGCAGGGAGGCTACTAAGATTGTATCTAAGTCGTGTGAGATAGGTTTAGGTATAACAGATATAAAATGACTATGAATTGAAAGGACTTGAAAGAGAATAGGGAAGAGATAGTTTCAAGGAATTTGAAATGCAAGGAATGTAAATGTTTGTTGAACTCATTAATTCTTGTGGTATATTGTTTATGATTTCATGCAGAACTGACCTGGATGAGCCACCAATAAAACCTGTCATGCCCTGCTTCCCAATAGACGGAAACAGTGACGTGGCAAGCCCGCGATATATTTATCCAGAGAAGGTCATTCCCTAAATAAATATACTAAACGTATTGAAACAATAATACACAATGCAAGAATAAATTGAGACTGTAAAATTTTTCAACAAATATCTTTATTTACATTCAACTTCCAATATTTAAAAATACAATAGTTTATGCTGGAAAGTAAATACAATAAAGAAAATTCCTAAACAAGTGGCATACATAAACTGAAGGAAAAGAAGCTGAACTAGCCTTAAGTAGCTATCTGGTCGTAATTCTCCTCTGTGGCTTCAACTTCCTCCATCTCGACAGTATCTGACGAACATTCCAAGAGAAGAAAAAAATGGGTGGAATGCCCGTCAGCGAACTAGCGCTCGGTAAGTCCAAAAATAAGGTAAGAGTAAAGAAAGCGACAAGAGTATAATATATATATAACGAGTAAGAGTATATGATCATGGTAAATATATACTATAGGTTTCTAGATGGTCATTATGTTAACGTTAAGTTCCAAGTGTGAATGTCAACGTAGCCGTAGAAGTATTCACGAGCTCAAGAGTGGGGTCCCAGGAGCAAGGAAACATAGGCCCATTTCATGTGTTAGCATCGGGGCTCTAGGCTGTGGATGAGTCAACCCGACTGCTATTCGAGTAAAATAAAAAGGAGGTTAATACGGGACTCCTAAAACTCCATTGGATTCACACAAGAAACTATCCCAAGCACCCCGTGTATAATATATTATAACTGGTTAATATGATTATCTAATTTGATTAATTGATATTTCTTGATCGAAACCCTAGATTGCAAAAGGTGTAAATTGTATTCGAGTGAGTCGAGTAATGTTTGATAGAGAATCAAAGTTGACTTACCAATAAATAACGAAATGCTATGGTTCTTACATATGATTTATGAATTTATTCAGAAGTAATTCGTCGAGATTGTGCACTTTTTCCTATTTATCCTAATCCTATTTATCCTAAAAAAAAATTAGAAATATATATATATATATAAATAACATAAATAAATTAAATAAATCAAAGTGCAGCCGGTTGAATCTAACCTATTCTTGAAATATACAACTCGCACACACCCCCTTTCCAAAAAAAATCAATACACCAAGCACTACACTTAGATTTATTGGATTTGTTGCTAAAATATCGGTATTAAACCTGAAACTCCGAGTCATGACAATTGCAATCTGAATTTGAGTCAAGTTGGTTCAAGTAGATTGGATTCGAGTCCATATTCGGGTTTAGATTAGAGTTCGAGTTTGTATTCGAGTTCGAGTTTAGATTTGAGTTCATGTCTTTTCATGTGAATTGATATAAATTTTTAAACTCTTATGTTCAGGAGATATCGACAACTGCTGCACATGGACGACAAGATTTGTGTCTTTTTCTAAGACAATTGTCATTGATAATTCCGTTAAATTGTCTAACCTGAATAGGCAAGCAATCACTTTCTCCGGCTCCCTGAGGCTCAAGAGAATTGATCCCGCTTAAACCTATATTTATCTAAGGTCCTTAAAATATTGTTTGCATATTTATAGAGGGTTTTATGAAAAATATTTTAATATAGTTTCAAAATAAAGCTCGAGGGTGATTTATAACATTTAAGGTGTTCATGAGGTTGTATTTTAATTATTGGAGTATTTTAATGAAGCTTTTTTTTTGGGAAAGTTTGTGGTATTTTTATGAAAACTACTACTTTTGGAAACTTAGAGGTATTTTATTTACAATTTTTAATCTTTCATTTTAAAAATATAGTTTCTTAATTTGTTTTTATTGAAAATATGGATTTCATAATTTTTATATAATTTTCCTAAAAATTAATTTTATTTGAAAAAGTCGCGTTTCGTAAAAAAACGTATTTTTATTCCTTTCAAGACCGAATACTTCGTGAGAAGTTCTGCATCTCGCTCTACTATCCCAAGAATGTACAATAATCTGCACCATCCATTAGCGGGTCCTCTAGCGATGGTTGTAGAGGCGTAATTGCCAAGGATTCGAAATACCGATTTAAAGAAACCCATTTTGAAACGGTGTGGTATTTTAATAAAAAGCTTATTTTTTTAACTTACCTATAGATCTAGAATACCGTTCTATGGAACCATGGTGTTCTTGTAGGATAGGTCGTTACCCCGTGAAGTTTTTCTAAAGGTATTTAAACTAATTATCAACGAGAGGGTGATACTAAAGTTCATGGTATTTTACTGAAAAAGTTTGTTATATGTTCGTTATATACGAAAATTTGGTTAAACTAAAACTAAATGATATGAAAAAGGTTAGGATTATTGTAGCATGTTAGTTGATCTCGTTTGTTTATCACATAGATTGCAAAGGTTAGAAAGAAAGCGATATCGGAGATAACTCCTCTTTTATCGGTTTGTTTTAAAAAGTGATTTGAGATAGAAAGAGAGAGGTATGAAGGGACTTACTGTTTTTATATGACTAAGAAGAGGTTGAAGAAACTCTCGGGGGTCGTTGTTTCGTCGGAGATTCTCTGGTCGCCGAGTTTGACTCGCTACTCCACTTGAGGGGCTTAACTCCACTTGGCACTTAGAAGGTTTTAGAGAATTTTTTTGCTAGAATTTCAGAATGGAGGAGAGCTATGGTATGAGGTGGTATTTATAGTGGAGAATTAGGGTTTGGGAATTAAAATTGTGATTAAAATGTATTAAAAAGATATTAAATGGTGAATTGAAGGGTCTCTGTTTGATTGCTGTAACGACTCTGAATTTACTGTACAAAATTTTTCAGTTTAATGTACAAAAAGTAGTTTAAAAGCCTGAGTACAAGTTATAAGTAAATTTATGTTTAAGAACAGTAAGAAACCACTTGTAGCTCATTGGTAAAGGCTTTGCACTACTGTGACGTAGCCCCTGTGTTCAAATCCCATCAGACACATTATTTTTTCTGATTTTCTTTTTAAATATTTTGGAAGTCCAAAAGTTTACACGTGCAATGCATACAAAAATGAAAAGACAGAAAAATAAAACATGTGCATAATGATTTAATACAGACCTGAACACGTGGAAAGAATCCACCGGCTCCCCTCACCAAAACGACCAGCGAGATTCCTCCTAGGGCCGGCACCGACGGTCCCCTTGAGCCCAATGAGGCCCGGGCTTTGCACACACGACCCTACCCCTACTCCTAACTCCCTTGCACTGTTTGATTGCTCTGAAATCAAACAGAGACCCTTCAATTCCCTATTTATCATAATTTTAATGCATTTTAATTCACCATTTTAATTCCAAAACCTTAATTCTACCCTATAAACACTACCCCATGCCCTAGCCCTTCATCATTCTGAAAATTATAGCCAAAACTCTCTAAATCTTCTAAGTACAAGTGAAATGCAAGTGGAGTTATCAAGAGATCAAATTCCGGTGAGGATCGAAGCAAGTTCCGGCGACCCCGCGACGCAACGACGACAACCCTCCCTTCTTCTACCTTCTCTTAACCTAAATAGCTAGTAAGTCCCTCCCAATCCCTCTTATTCTTCTTTGAAAATCTCTTTTCAAAACATATGTCGGAAGTGGAGTTAATACCGATGTTCCCCGCCGAAACACAGAGACGCGACCGCGCGGGTCCGTCTTGCCTGAATTTCGGGGCAGATGCTAATTGGTGCTATCCGTCCACCTCTCCGAAGATGCCAAGTTGATTTATGACACCGTGTATCGAAGGTTTAAACGGATGCGGCCGATGTAGCAGACTTCGTCAGATTCCCCCTCATTTGAGGGGTTTTTGATTGTGGGGACGCTCTTCCCTGCAGGCGCAAGCCCCTGCAGTTAATTACGCTACCGCATTGCGGTAACAAATTTCTCCTTCTCCAGATGGTCACTTCGTGTCGAGGGTGTTTGTTTTGTTTTTTGGTTGCCCGTGGATTGTATACGGAGACTAATTTATGTTATCGCCCGTAGGGCGTGGATTAGTCCAAATCCGTATTTTCTTAGATTTGGATTTGGGGGTTGGGTTTAAGAATACGTTAGTCTCGTTTGAGACTAAGATCAACTTAAACGTTTATTAAGGATACGTTAGTCCAATTTTAGACTAAGATCAACTTAACGGGATCATTTAGTTCCAACAAGAGAGCATTTTGGCTCCATTGCTTAGTTTAGGGACATTGCGGTCGATTAGTTTAAGGACATTACGTTCCATTGTTAGTTTAAACACATTTCGGTCCAATGTTAGTTTAAGGACATCTCGGTCCAATGTTAGTTTAAGGACATCTCGGTCTGTGAGTTTAAAGACATCACAGTCAAGGTTAAGGACATCATAGTCCATGAGTTTAAAGACCTCACAGTCAAGGTTAAGGATGTCATAGTCTATGGGCTTAAGGACCCCACAGTCCAGGTTAAGGACATCATAGTCCATGAAATGTATGGTTGTCGGGACCCGTCACCTCTCTGAAGACGTTGAAGGATTACAACGACAAATATGAGTTCAGAGATGTACCCTTAAACCGATGTGGGTTGAGAGACCTGTAGTCCAATTGGGACTAAGATATGTGATTTATGAGCATATGAACTCAATTAATCTGAATTGAGGACTAATGGCCAATTTGGGCTAAGTCCATTCAATTACAATGTTCAACATTTGTTTTTAAGTTGTTAGATGTTTGTTTGAGCCCAATCCCTTTAAAAATACTAAGTATTGGTTTGGTCTCTGACAATGTTTTGTCTTTAATTGAATGCTGTGTATTTATCATAGCTCCAGGCTTATCTAAAGAACAGTTTATGTTCTGTCCAAGTGCACATAAAAGCATGTGGCACACTTGGCACTAGCGCCAGTCGATGAGCGCAGTGCGCTATGGTTAAAGCGCTAATGCGCTTAGCGCTTTGCGCCAGATATGAAGCGCTAATGCGCTTAGCGCTTTGCACTAAATGAAGAGCGCTGATGCGCTTAGCGCTAGATGTAGAGCGCTGATGCGCTATAGTTGAAGCGTTGAGGCGTTTGGCGCTGGTGCCATATACTGAGCGCAAAGCGCTTTTAGTAATGCAGCGCACACGTGAGGAGCACGTGGCGCGCTGAGCGCTAGCTAATGAGCACAGTGCGCTGTTTTTGAAGCGCTATGGCACTGCAGCGCTTTGCGCTAGATGAAGAGCACTAAGGCACTTTTAAATTAGGAGCGCTAAGGCTCTTCTTAGGTTAACTTTGCGCTCTGAAGATTATCTTTTCTTTGATAAGAGACATTGTCTCAAGATTCTAAGAACAAAGTTCTTAGTTTATAGGAGATATTTCAATCTCTTTTTTGATGAAAGTCTTTGCCTTATGGTTCTGTGATCCTAAGAGAATTGAATAATTCTCCCCCCTTTATAATGAGATGTTCATAATCTCCTTTGTGAAAGACAATTTGTCTTACAGATCTATGATCTGTGAAAGAAGTAAATACTTATTTTTATATTGAGACGATTTCGTCTTTCTATTCTTTTTTACCTTGAAAAGAATTGTCTTCTTTTGCCGAGAGCTTCTTCTTCTTCTTGAGATTTTCTCAAAGTTTATGGGGGGTTCCTCCTTTTCTGAGACTTGAAGTCTCGGAGCCTTTATATAGGGCAAGATGGTTTGTTCAATCAGTTAAGGAGATCTTTTCTCCAATTGATTTGGGGAATTTCCCATCGTTAGATCTTTGATCCAAGGGCTTCTGGTTTACAGAAGATAATCTTCTTGTTTTTTTACCAAGATTGGGAAATCTTTCCCCCTTACAGAACGTGTTCTGTATTTTAGTGATTTTTAATCACCATTAGATCATTGATCCAACGGTGTTCCAAATTCAGGGCACAATCTTTTCTGTTTGGAAAGATTCAACAGAATTTCATTCTTGTTAATTGATGATTTAATCATATCCACTGGATATTTGATCCAATGGTGAGGAACATTTAGTTCCAGCGCTAGCGCTTATGCGCTCTGCCCATGGTGCACTACTTGGAGCGCAGCGCTCTTAGCGCTAGCGCAGCGCATCTAGCGCTAGCGCCTATGCACTTTGCACGGGGTGCGCTAGTTGTAGCGCAGCGCTTTTATAAAAGCGCAGTTTTAATTCAAATTTTGAATTCTGAACAGAGTTTTTCTCTAATTGGGGAAACAAATGCCCCCCACCGTTGCGCTCACGGGGCCCACACGTGGGTGCAGCGATGGCAGCATCTCTACTCTTGGATCAACCGAGGAATTGAAACGGTGTTTAGTGCCTATAAATAGGACCCTTGGCCCTTGAGATGACTTCTGTTCATCTTCAATCCTTCTTGAAACTTTATTTTCTTGTTTAGAGCGCAACTCTTCCTCTTAAGAATTTTCTTAAGGACATAACTCTGTCAGATTTTTTAGGTAAAAGATTAAATCTTTTTGAAACATCTTTTTGGGTTTCACCCATTAACAGAGCCTTGCTCTTCATAGATCTTTGACCTAAAGAAAATCCTTTTTAAGGTTTTATTAACAGAGCTTTGCTCTCTTGGAATCACAAATCTAAAAGGATCTTGCTTATGATTTCTTAATCCATTAATGGAGCTTTGCTCCTTTCAGATCATATAGAAAAACTCTTAAGAGTTTGTTCATGGATCTTGAAGATCAAATTGAAATTTTATTTTTGATGGATTATTCCACCATCTTCTCAAAGCAAGGCTCTTAGGATTTTCTTGAGGAATTTTATTCCTTCATCATTAGACTTTGACAGATGTCTGTCTAGTGAAGAGCGCTGCTCTCAATGGGAGTTTTACTCCTCTGCCCGAGGGATTTCTCATTTAATGAGAATTTCTTAAGGATTTTCTCATTTAAAGACAGCCTTATCAAATGATGAGGCTGTTTTATTAATGATGAACTGCCATCTAGATTTTGTGGGTCCCTTTTGGTCCCTTTTGACTGCATTGCAGTGCGGTACGGATTTATAGTACCTAGTGATAGAATTTAATTTACAGCATTGGTGGATGAAAATTCGTTCTTTTCTGTGCAGGTACTATGTCTTTCGACACTTCCTTCCCGTTCATTCGCTCAGAAGGCGGATTCCCTGAAGCACCCGTAGACCGAGAGGTTTTTGCGCTGATCAAAGACCATGACCCGGAGCATAAGAGTCTTCATCTATGGGGTAAATGGTACGATCAAATTATCATGGGCCGACGGAGTTTTTCCTGTGCGACACCCTCGGAGCCTATTTCGGCGATCGCTTATGCAGATGCACCTCCAATAAATTACGCTATGGAGGAGGTCAACTGGACTTTAGAGGGTCTCCTTCGGCTTTCTATGGCCGCAATACTCGTGCAGCCGCCGGTGGCCTTCGATATTCTAGGACGGAGGATATGTTAGGGCGAGTCGCGCCCTTGAGGACAGCCCCACAACATCGGACTAACTCCCCGCCATCATGCCGGATACTTGCAGTGGGCTTGGTATATTTTATCGGCGAAGAAATCACAGTTGCTGAAGCTCGGATTGTATCCCGCCATTTACTATTCTTTGTTTTAATATTCCACACCTCCTACATGGTGGGTCAGGGCATTTCTGGAGCAGTGGAACATTCCAACCCACACCTTCCTTCTATTAGATCGAGAAGTCTCCATTTCTTTAGAGGAATTTGCAGAGGTCTCGGGTTTACCCGTTAGGGGAGAACATTATGAAGAATTGCTTCCCCCGGATGAGTATATTTTCGCCACAAAATCAGTGGTAATGGATCTTACTCCCGAGAACGCTATTCAACACCAATTTTCGAGTTTGATAAAGGTGTTGAATATCTATGAGAACCTCTCTCTTGCATCCGAAGGTCGTGGAGTTAATTTTACGGCTTTTATCGCTGATTTTCTTCGCCCAGAAGTATTGAAGGAAGAAGTCGAGAAATTCGCCAGTCTTGACGACCCCTTTGGCTTAGGTTTGAGCAACCTGCCGGCGGCGAAGGCGGATCAGAAGAGCTTCTTTCTACCCGATACCTTGGTCATCCCTTTTGCAGAGCTGGCGGCTCCTGGGATTGACGAAGAAACGTTTTTTTAGGGTTTCTTGGGTTATGGCTGAGTTGGTTTGCTCTTCCTATGCACCCTCGCCGTATGAGGCCGTCCGTCTTCTATCCTGCGCATCGGATTGTCACGCCCCGCTTCTCGGTATACGGCAAAGGGGACGCGACTGGTCCACTACGTATTTACTCAGAAGCAAATACGCTAAGCATAACTAAGCAATATAAAAGAAAATATACACAAGAGACAAGGTATAATAAAAACAACAACTTTATTTATTAACATTCTTTTGTACAATGCATGAAAAGGAAATACAACTGAAGTAAAAGCGAGGCCTAAACAATGGCATGACAAGAAATTAAAGGTACTGAATAGAAAATGTACAATGTCTAGAGCTCAGGGTCTTCGCTGTACTGATCCAAGTCTTCTGCAGTTGGCTCGATCTCTAACCGGTCCAAATCACCTGACGACATTCAAAGAAGAAAGAAATAGAATGTTGTGAGCGAACAGGTCGCTTGGTAAGTCTCAAAGATAAGAGGAAAGTAGAATAGACATAATAAGAAGGTATCTTTTAAAGTTGTATTATATTGTTGTAATGTTGTGTTAACGTTGTTGTTTGTAGCTTGGTACAGAAGGATGCCAGTGTATACGAGAGGGGTCTCTATATGCTAGAGACCAGGGCAAACGAAATGTACAAGGAACCGTTAAGCCATGGTACAACAGCAACGGAATATAGGTTAGGTGTCTTAATCTTACCGTCTCGTGCCACTTTTAACACCTACCGTACCAATCTACCCCTTAAACCCCATAGTGTTTTGATTGTATTGTTGTATTGTATTGTATAGATTGTATAGTTGGATAACTGACCAAAACCATGATATCAGTAAACAGATGTAACTGGAGAATCATGTAAATGGATATATATCCATGGTTCGGTTCAGTCAAGCTGATAGATTGAATATATGGAATAATGGATTCATGGATTCATGTTGAATTGTAATATTGTAAATTGTAGATTGTAGATTGTACTTGAATTATATTCAATTCAGATTATAATAAGACCCATCTGAGTCAGACAATTAGAAAAGTAAATTGATGTCCTGATTGTTTTGATATTATCGGTAACCTTTCGTTTCTTTTTCAAAGACGATTACCGTATTGATAACACCGTTGTTAAGTTGTCTACCTTAGATAGGCAAGCACCCACTTCTCCGGCTCTCTGAGGCTCAAGAGATTGGTCCCGCTTAAACCTATATTTACTAGGGTCCTTAGGGTAAATTATAGAACTTGAGGGGGTTTTATGTAAAAATACTTTTATATATTTTTCAAAATACACCCCAAGTATTTATTAACCGTCTTTAGAGTTGTAATGAATGTAGATTTTATATTGTGATATTTCTAGTGGAAATATCCTAATTTCATAATAAATGGTATTTATTTGTAATATTGGTTTTGTATGGAATTCATGGTATTTTAGTGTAAGATTGATTCTTGTGATTTTTGAAAAAGGTTGGAATATTTATATTATAACAAAATAGGTATTTTAATGATAAATATATATATTTTTATACAAAAATAATTTTAATATATATTTTGTATTCTAAAAATCTCATTTTCTTAAGATGTCGTATTTTAAATCTTTCGAGACCGAATGCTCCTTGCGGAGGTCTGAATCTCGCACTACAAAGCCCGAGGATGTGCGATAATCCGCACCATCCCGAACGGGTTCCCCAAAATGGGTTATAGCGGCGCTTTGCAAAGATTTGTATAAATACTAAATCCTTTAGAAAACGGTTTTATTAAGTAAATGGTATTTATTTGTAAAGATGTCAATTCCCCATATTCTATGTTCGATGGTCTCCTAAGTCAACTAGACTGTTCCTAACTGGTCCCAAGCGAAAAGTTGTGAGATACCTCAAATCGCCTCTTCACCGCCAATTGTGTCCAGATAAGTACAAGTGAAGAAAGGAGGGATCCGCTCACGAATCACCGTGAGACGGGCATTTTAAAGTTACCTTTCTCACTTGTCTAGCCTAGATACCACAAAGTCAGGTTTAGATAAATGACTGAATGCCCACAACCTTCCTCTGTCCTAATGAGTGCGACAGTCCTTAATTGGCCGAGTCTAGATATTTTTATTATTAGCTCAAAGGTTATTTATTTGTAAAGATATATTAATACTAAATCTTTTAGAAATTGTTTTATTAAGTAAAGGGTATTTAAATGAAAATGTTTGTTTTCCCATATTCTAAATTCTCGAGGGTATCGTGTTATGTTGCATATGAGTGTGTGAGGAGGTAGGTCATTACTTCGTGGTCTACTTAAAGGTATAACAAGTTTAATGGAGTTAAATGTAGAATTGAAACAATGTGGTATTCAAGTGAAAAATACGATAAATTAAAATAGCCATCATTTTATGAAATGAAACTTGATCAATTTGGTTAATTAGTGTTTAATAGTCAACATGAGAGAGTTTAAGCATAATTGTATTAACGAGAAGTGAAGTTTTATAAGAAACCGAATCGGAAATCGGATTTACTCCGATTCTGTCGGGTTTTGTAAATCCTCATTTTTTAGAATAGAAAAGAGAGATAGAAAATGGGACTTATTGGTTTTGGACAACCAAGGGAGTAAGATATAAGGAGAGGAATCGCCGGTGCGTAGCTTCGTCACCGAGAGCTCCTAGAACGATCGCCGGAAGTTCGCTGGGAATTTCACCGTAGCTTCGCTTTGTGCTCGTTTTCAAAGTACACAAGTTTCTTGGAAATTTTTAGAGAGTTGGCTCAAAGTTTTGGGGTGAGAGGGTAGAGAGTAGGGATGTATTTATAGGGTTTGGCTATGGTTAGGGTAGATGAAAAGTTTAAAATAAAAATGTGATAAAATGTAATAAAAATGTATTAAAAGTGGAGTAATTGGGGTTTTAAAAGAGTTCTGGAAATATTCTGAGGCTAAAATTTTGCAGGTGTGTAGGGAATATGAAAACACGCAATTTTCATGTTGGGGTCGTCGCCAGAATCGGCTGATCCGGCCGTGACTCGGTCGGAGGACTGAGTCGGCCGAGTCGAGGCCGATTTGGCTGATTCCCGGCCGAGTCAGGCGGCCGGGATCCCCCCCGACGGTTCATCTAACCTCTGGCAATTTTACATTTTTGGGTGTAGTGGGGTTTTTGTGAGATATGCACGTGTAAACCCTTGGTATTCTAAATGTTTTTTAAAAAATCAATATTAAAAATAATATGGGGTATGGGATTTGAACTCTGGTGGCTTGGTTCAGCAGTGCAAGGTATTACCAATGAGCTACAAGCTCCTTCTTGTAATTATGGAGCTAATTAATTACTTAAAGTAATAACAACAACATTAAATACTCCAAGTATAGTTTAAATTTAAAGCAAATTTATGTACACTAAAAATGGAGTTATTACAGTCTACCTTCCTTACAAAAATTTCGTCATCGAAATTTACAACTTTTATTTGAGGACTAGTTTACAAAGAGGTGATGATATCTTGTACGCATTTCATCTTCTCTTTCCCAGGTGGACTCTCCTGGAGTGTCTTTCCTCCACATCACTCGGACCAAGTTAGCTTTCTTTTTCCTAAGTGTCTTCACTTTCTAGTCCAGGATCTTCACAAGCTATTGCTCACAAGACATGTCGGGCTGTATAGTGAGCTCGGAATGATCAAGAACATGGCTGGGGTCACTCACATACCTTCTGAGTTGGGATATATGGAATACATTATGCACTCTTTCCAATGAGGGTGGAAGCGCTAAGCGGTATGCCACTTCACTGACTCGTTCGAGTATGTCGAACGATCCAATGTATCTCGGACTTAGCTTACCCCGTCTTCCAAATTGGATCACTCCGCGGTTCGGAGATATCTTCAAGAATACGTGATCTTCTGGCTGGAACTCCAAGTGTCGTCTCTTTGCATCAGCCCAGTGCTTCTGTCGATCTTGGGCTATGTGCATCCTTTCCCTGATAGTACGAACCACATCAACAGTCGCTATTATCATCTCTGGTCCAAGAAGTTCCCTATCTCCAATGTCGTCCTAACTTAATGGCGATCGACACTTCTTTCCATACAATGCTGCAAAAGGTGCTATTCCTATGCTTGCTTAGTAGCTATTGTTGTACGAAAACTCCACAAGATGTAGGTGATCTTCCCACGATCCTTTGAAGTCTAACATACATGCTCTGAGCATATCCTCCAAGATCTGAATAGTTCGCTCAGACTGACCATCGGTTTGTGGATGATAAGTCGTGCTGAAGTTCAGACTTGTTCCCAAGCTTGCTTGCAGACTCTGCCAAAATTGCGATCGGAACCCGGTGTCACGATCGGAGACAATGCAAACCGGTACTCCATGAAGTCTCACAATTTCCTCCATGTACTTCTTTGCTAGTATCTCAGTTGATTGGCCAACTCGAAATAGGATGAAGTGAGCCGACTTTGTGAGTAGATCCACAATGACCCATATGGCATTGTTCCCCTTTGTGCTGCGAGGAAGAGCAGTCACAAAATCCATCGTGATGTGTTGCCACTGCCATTTTGGGATTGGTAACGGTTGAAGTAATCCAGCAGTCCTGTGATGTTCAGCCTTTACTTGCTGACACACCAAGTATTTTGCGACGCTTCTGGATACTTCACGCTTCATTCCATGCCATCAATAATTCTGACGTAGATCTTTGTACATTTTGGTACCTCCAGGATGTACTGAGTAGGGAGAGCTGTAAGCTTCTTTCATTAACTCTTCCCGAACAGGACCTTTTGGTATACACAATCTGCTGCCGTATCTCAAAGATCCGTCTTCATGGATGATGAAATCTGTTCTGAGTCCATTCTCCACTTATTCTCTGATCTTTTGCAACTTAGCATCACTTGCTTGAGCCACTTTGATCTGATTGACAATGGTTGATTGAACTTGTAAATTCATCAAACTTGAAGCATTACCTGGCATGACTACTTCAATCTCCATCTGATTCAAGTCTTGTTGAAGCTTCCACTGAGCGGTGAGATTCATTGATAAAGGTTGGCGACTAAGAGCATCACGAACCACATTCACCCTCCTTGGGTGATATTGCAAGTTGATGTCAAAGTCCGCCATGAGTTCTAACCATCTTCTCTGCCGCATATTCAACTCCTTCTGAGTAAACACGTACTTCAGACTCTTATGATCTGTGTAGATGTTCACTCGTTAACCAAGTAGATAGTGGCGCCAAATCTTGAGAGCAAAGATGACGGCTGTCAACTCTAGATCATGCGTCGGATAATTGCGCTCATGAGTCTTCAGCTGTCTTGAAGCATAAGCCACAACCTTACCGCGCTGATGTAGAACACATCCTAATCCCTTACCGGATGCATTACAATGCACTTCGAATCCTCTAGATTGATCCGATATTACGAGAATAGGTGCTGATGTCAACCTTGATTTGAGTTCTACGAAAACTTGTTCGCATGCTTCTGACCACACAAATTCTTCATCTTTACGTGTGAGCTTGGTCAGAGGTGTTGTTATCTTCGAAAATTCTTCAATGAACCTTCTGTAATATCCAACTAAACCCAAGAAACTCCGAATGTCCTTCACTGACTTTGGTGTAGGCCATTCGCTGACTGCTGAAACCTTCGCTGGATCCACAGAGATTCCTTCTCCTGATACGATATGTCCAAGAAAAACAACTTGCTTTAGCCAAAACTCGCACTTGCTGTACTTGGCATAGAGCTGATATTGTCGAAGAGTTTCTAGGACAATTCGTAGGTGCTCGGCATGTTCTTTCCGACTCTTAGAATACACCAGGATGTCGTCGATGAAGATGACAACAAACCTGTCTAAGTACTCCCGGAAAACTTGATTCATTAGGTTCATGAATATTGCTGGTGCGTTGGTCACTCCAAATGGCATCACTAGAAATTCGTAATGTCCATAACGAGTTCTGAAAGCTGTTTTATGAATATCAGCTTCCTTGACCTTCACCTGATGATAACCTGAACGAAAATCCAATTTAGAGAAAACACAAGATCCACTTAGTTGATCGAATAAATCATCGATGCGCGGGAGTGGATACTTGTTCTTTATAGTGACTTCGTTCAAGGCTCTGTAATCGATGCACATTCTGTATGAACCTTCCTTCTTCTTCACAAGTAGTACAGGTGATCCCCAACTTGAAGTGCTGGGACGAATCTATCATTTCGCCAGTAATTCGTCCAACTGTGTTCGGACTTCCTTCAAACCTTCCAGACTTAAACGATAAGGTGCTTCGATCACCGGTTGTGCTCCTGGTACTAAATCAATGCTGAATTCAAGAGCTCGATCGAGAGGCAAACCTGATATATCGTCAGGAAACACGTCGTCGAACTCTCTAACCACATCAGGTCTTGATTCTTCCTCCGCTTGAGTTGCTGCAACTACTGCTTCCCTTGGCTTCGCTTTGTAGGTACTTGGCTCCAGGGTACGGTCTCCGCTTTTGAAATAGAAGACCGGGTGGTCTGGAATCTCGAATACTACCCTTCTTTGACGACAGTCGATGGTAGCATAAAAAGTTCCAAGCCAATCCATACCTAGAAACACATCGAAGTTCGGTATGTCTAGCACTTTGAAGTCAGCATAAAATTCTCTGCTGCAGACGACTACTGTACACAAGCTGTATCCCATGGTTACCTTTAGAACGCTATTTCCTGAACTGACATTTCGGCTGGATACAAGCGGTGAGACTAGATGAACCGTTGCGACATAAAGCAGTGAGATGCTCCAGTATCAAATAGTGCTAGTGCAGGTATTGAGGATACTAATATTGTACCTAAGGTATGGGGGATATGTTTTAAGTATAGGGAAAGTATGTAGATAAACAAGACTGAAAGAAAAGTTTGAGAAGAAAAGTTTACCAGTGATAACTTAGCCAGTGGCCTCAGCTTCTTCCACTGTCATCGTGAAAGCCTGGCGCCTTGGTGCATTCCTCCTGGCCTGAGGAGCATTCCTCTGAACATTCCTTTAAGCTTGATGGAACTGACGAGGAGGTGGTGCAGCTTGTGGTCCTCTGGGTGGTGCAGGTAGTGCAAGTCTTGGAGCAGGGGCTTGGATGGCTGGGCGCTGTAGGTAATTGTTTGCTGGCCTGTTTGCAGCAATTGGATTTTGTCTATGCGGACAAGACCCAATATCATGAGCATCTGAGCCATAGACTAAGCAAAGACGGTTGGCTCGCCGGCAGTCTTTCATCATATGTCCAGTTCTCTTATAGTAGGTACAAAAAGCTGGGCTGGGACGATAGTTCGGTACTCCGGGTCGCCTTGCCACAAAAGGTGGCCTGAACGAGGCTCCTCCTATCATCTGGTTGATAGGGTGTTTAACTCCTGCAGATTGAGGTCTTCCCCTCGTCTTTACCACTGCCTCATAACGGCGGGCAGCTTTCAGTGCCGATTCATGAGTCGGAAAATCTCCTGTGGCTAGTGCAGCCTAGATCTCTGAATCCAAACCTTGTTGAAATCGACGGGCTCTGATCTCGTTCGTCGGTATCAAGTGTGCCACGAATCTGTTTAAAGGATTGTGTTAGCTGTGTAGTATGTGATATTTAAAAATTGAACTATTGTGACATATCTTTCCGACTAAGCATGGTGAACTCAGCGTCATATTCATCTACCGACTTGGTCCACATCGAACCTTGTTGCAGATGAATGAACTGCTGTTCCATGTCGAACCTGGAAGGCTCAGGGAAGTACTTAGCGTCGAATATGTCGCGGAAAGTCTTCCATTCGATGGGTTGTTCAAGACGTCTTTCTTCCGCCTTCCATCAGTTTCGAGCATTGTCTGTGAGCTGTAATTTTGCCACACGAACCCAAGCTACTTCTGATGTAGGGTTCCTAGGCACACTTATGAGGTCTCACAAGGCATCAACCATGCCAAATTCAAAATTTTCCGGTGCCGAGAAACCCTAATACGGATCGTTAACTAGATATTAGGCGAAACTACAAGTAGTAAACAACTTTACTGCTAAAAGGGAAGTGACTACAACCTTTGTAGATCCGGTCCTCCACTTCCTTAGCTCCGTGATGACGTCCCTCTGCTGTACCCATCGGATCCCGGACTCTCGTAGTGGTTTCATCAAAGAAATGATCGGGCTAGGTCGTCGACTTCGATACCGAAGATGATCTACGTCGAGGCAACTCAAGATCAAGCTCCAACTTCACCAAGTCATGAAACTTGTGAAGAAAACACCCTATACTACTTGGCAAGTGGTAGAGGATGAAGAAATAGGAAGTGGGTTCACTTTGGATTTGGATTTCTCACTTGATTTCATCACTTGACATTTTTGTAGAAAGCTTTTCTTTCTTCATCAAGAAGAAGAAGAAGAAAGAAATGAAAAAATGAATTAACTTAAAAGGAAAATCAAGTGACCCTTATCATATTGCAACCATGGTTAAGTGTAGAGAATAAACTAGGGTTAGGTGAATGGTTAGGTTAGGCATGAAACAAAAATGGTAGACTTTTTCAAAGCTTCATGAAGCTTCAACTATAAAACAAAACAAGCCACCATTTCTCTTTTTGCCAAAAATGAATTAAGAGAATAAATAAATAAGTAAATCAAAACCCTAACCATTAGCATAACCATGGTTTAATCATACACACCCAAGTTTGCATGTATCATCAAACATGATACAAACTTGTGCACAAAAATATATCACATATAAAATGTGCACAAACAAGTGAGAAAAACATCTTAAGTGAACCAATATTAGTTAATGTAAAGTAATATATCAAATATATAATTATACATTAAATCATTAAATCAACACTTGATTTAACGATCCGGTCATATCGCATATGACCGACTAATATCCAATGTATCGACTTATTGAATCAATTCTCGATTCGATAACTAGGTTATATCGCATACAACCAATCGATACATTCATCGCGAGAATAGAATACAGTATCACATACACGCATTATTCTCGGTCCCGCACATATCTCATATGCGCTCCTATTTCATTTCGCTTGAGCCAGGAAACCTCTGTGTAGGACTCTAAAGACTCGTCAATACGCCGGCAGCAGGTGATGATCATATCAAACACCCACAAGCCGCAAGCGGTCTGCTAAACGTAACGGCCACCCGGGTATTGAGCGATCAGAAGATCGATGAGCAAGCCCGCTCACACTCCTGCGAATCTAACCAGCAACACTTACCGTACAGTCCGGTCTGATCGTCTGATATGTCGCATATCTTGCCTAGGGGTGGTAAACGTCAGACCCCAGTAGCTCGATAAGTCGTGTCGATATGAGGTCTATAACAGTTCGAGAAACTACTGGTAACACTTACCAGTAAATCTCAGCAACCCTGGCCAGGGATTTCCGGTTATAGCCAATCGAACTCAGCGCAACATCAACTCCCTATACCAGGAGAGACGAATCCCCTCCTATCGCTCATTGCCTCCATGTGATTCGGGACTGTACCCAAAAACCACCGTTTTGCACGCCCTCTTGGACGTGGTAAGGTGGAAATCAAAGCACAGTGGGAACCACACAAGACTCTATGACGATCTCGGGTCAACAGACTACTCTGTACCAGTGTCACCAGAGAACTGCCATCTGACGTAAGGTATAATACCATCTGGGAGTTCTCGGCGAGTCCGTCCAGTGTACCCAGTCTCCACTGAGCACCCGCATACCATCTCTGATGTCAAACACCAATGGATATGGGATCATCCATCGCCCATCACATGGGTCGAGAAGATTTACGCTAGTCTACTCTGGAATATCGATGCCCCGTCTCGATACACCCACGACTAGGGACCTTGAAGGATGTACTTATGGACTACCATGTCCCCACTAGTATGATCCGCATTATAGTCCAGGTAGTCAAGTACACATTCTAAGGGCTTTACCAACATGTAACAGAGAGACAATCAGTATACACGTTAAGGTAAAGAGTAACCAGATAGCATACTATCATGTCGAGCAAGAAAGTCCTCCCTATATATGTCCCAGCATCCACTACAATATACATCCTATGTATAGAAATGGCCTCTAGGGCATACATATAACTAACAATCTCCCACTTGCACTAGGGCCATCTGATAGCAGTGGTTGTAGTATCTCATACTCAACCATCCCATAAAAGTCTCTCTCTGGGAAAAGGCCTTTGTGAGTGGATCCGCCGTGTTGTCCTCTGAGTCTACTCTCCTAACCTCGATCCCCTGGAGATCAACCATCTCTATGATCAGGTGATACTTCCTTAGAATATGTCTGGATCACTGATGGGACGGACGTTCCTTGGCATAAGCCACAACTCCACTGTCTCACAATGGGAGGAACTAAGTTCATCTCATGAACAAATATACACCCAGACAGCCTTTTTGGTAGCATCTTAAGTAGCGATGTATCCAGCCTTTATCGTCTAGTATGCCACGGTATCTAGCTTAGAACTCTTCCAACATACCGTCCCTTTACTGAGGGTAAAGACAATGCCTGTGACTGACGTTCAGTCGTCCTTATCACCCTGGAACCCTTCTGGTGATTCTCCCCAGGATCGATTGATACCATCTCACTACATCTAGTGAGAATCCTAACATCCAATTACATCTATCTCATAGATGAAAACTCAGGATTTAGGAGGTATCACTTTGATCCTATATGGAGAATCCTTGTGATAAGCGGAGATTGACCGAGCGTAGCATAGGAAACTCCTTCCTTATCAAGAGTATGTCATCCACGTACTCTACGAGGATCACTACCATACCCCTACTACCTTTTTGTATATACAAGGTTCATATACCATTTTGATGATGTCAAACTCTTTGACTAACACTTCAAAACAGACGTTCCAACTCCACGATACCTGCTTTATCACATAAACATCTTGCCCACGTTTCCGCTGCTCCCACTGTCTACGAGGCCCTCTGGCTGTGTACTTATAGACGCACTCTTCTAAAACACCATCTAGAAAAGCAGTCATGGCACCCAACCGCCAGATATCGTAGTCATGGTATGTAGCCGTGGCAAGTAGGATCTGGATGGACTTAAGCATAGCACCTTAGAAAAGGTTTCATCATTATCCACGCCTGGTCGATGACGAAAACCTTTAACAAGTCTAGCTTTGAAAGTCTCAACTTTTCCATCTACACCTAGTAATCTTCTCAAGATATACTTGATCCTGATGGGGATTTAACCTTTCAGATATAGCAACCAAAGTCCATACTTTGTTGGTGTATAAGGATTCTATCTCAGATTGCTAAGCATCCAGCCATTCTTATAGAGTCCCACTCCTGATGGCCAGCTCGAAACTAGTTGGGTCATCATCTCATGATGCAATCCTCGCTCCCACTGTCATAGAGAAACTGAAGTATCTCTCAGGTGGGTGAGAAACCCTACTAGATTGGCGGAGAGGCTGAGGTTCGTTGGTATCTACTGAATCCTTTGGTTGTACCAAATCATCTGCTGTAGTTTGTATAGCTGGAACCTTTCCAGTTCTACATAACTGACCTTGCCTCGAGCTTGTCCGGATTTTGCTTTTAGACATAGGCCGGACAACCCTAAATCTTAACTAGCTTAAGACATGGGCTCTTCCCATACCATATCTCATATGGAGTGGTAGGCCGTGATCTGATTCGAACCCTATTCAATAGGTATGCAGCTTCTCAAGTGCATAACTCCCAAAAGGAAAATAGGAAACTCAATAGTACTCATCATAGAGCGTACCATATCGAATAGGGTGCAATTGCTCCGCCCCGATATACCATCGTGCTATGGTGTATACGGAAGAGTAATGCTGAGAGAGAATCTCATTCTCCTTTAAAATAGTCCAGGAATTCTATGCACAAGTATTCTCCTCCTTGATCTCATCAAAGGACATAATACTTATACCCATATTGGTTCTCTACTTCTAACTTATATTCTGTGAATATCTCAAAAGGTTCGGACTTGTGTTTCAACAAGAACATATATTTGAATCTAAAGAGATCATCAGAGAATGTAATGAAGTACAAAGAACCGGTCTTGGCATGTGTAGACAGGGGACCTTACATACATCAACATGTATCATCCCAAGAGTTCACTAACTCTTTCTCTGTTTCCAGTAAACGGAGCTATGGTCATCGTATCTTTGTGACATGACCGGCAAGTTTCATAAGATGTAAATTCAAACTAATTAAATATGCATCTAAATGTAACTTCAGCCAGTCGGGTCGCATTGATATGACCTAGTCTACAATACCTCAAGAAGGATTCGTTCATTTTTGGACTCTTCCTTTTGTGTGTGTTCTATATACTAAGAACTGTAGTTTGATTTAGAACATCAATGCTTTTAGATAACGTGCCTGAACCGATCAACTTTTGATATAGGAAATGTTCAAAACATTATCCAACAATACAAAATTTTATCATTTCTTTACTAATAAAGAGACTGATATGATTTTGTATATTAGATTCGGTATCTAATAACATTTGTTCAGAATCAATGTATTTGGAATACATGGTGACAGTGACCAACAGACTTGGTAGCAACACTTGCACCGTTTTCTGTCTCATGAAACTTATCACCCATTCTCAGTTCTTTACCTATCTGTAGCCCATGTAACAAATTACATATGAGGGATCCTGATCCGGTATCTCATATCCAGGATGTAAAGAATACTGAGAAACAGTTCTGTAATGAACACACCCGAAGGAGATGCATCATATGCACTTTCTTCATTTAGGCGGCACGGGAAATCTGGTATTCCCCAAGTTCCTGCTCCGTCTTATAACAATTATAATGTGGAGCGGGACTAACATTCCCCAGCTCAGTATAACAAGCGGGTTCGGTCAATACATCCGTATTATTATCTTGATTAAGGCGTGATATGGTCGCTACCTGGAGAGAGAGAGAAGAAAACACTCAGCGTGCGCTCTTGCAAGAATAGATTGGTTATTATTTTATCTAATCAGGATGGCTCCCACTGTTTTTATCAAATCTTCCTTCAAACCCTAAAAGGAAAGACTAGCCGGGATTAATTACACGCTACAAGTTCGCCAATCTTTCAGCCAGGCCAGTGTCGGTACTTTGAGGGAGGTCCCCCGTGCTTTCGCACGAACCTAATTAATGTAAACCTCGTTTTCCTAGAGGCGTAACCTCGTTAACACCTTTCTAGACACCTACTTGATCGGCTAATTGTAATGTGTAAAACTCTTCCAGTAGTAACTCTTACTCGCAGCGGGTATCGGGATCCAACTATCTCATAGAAGGTATGCAATCTCATTGCAAATTTCAACACTTGAAATTCCCGATAATTTTGCCCCTAACCTCCTATGACCTTGACAAAGGCCAACAAACCGTAGGATGCTAGTCAAGTTCAACCTGTCATTTCCTGATTGAATTAAACCCACCCGCACGACCCTTGACAAAGGCCAACAAGGTCGCACAACTACTCTAACCCAATCTGCATCATATGCATAAGCAGATAAGTACCAGTCAGCTACCGCACACTACGCCTTGACAAAGGCCAACAAACGCAGCACGAATACTAACTACTACTTATCTGAAATGACGGAGGGCCACGACAGGTTTTTCTGAAAACCTATTGCGTAATGAACGTGATATCGTTGTAGAATCAAATGATTTTAAAATGGAGTGTTTTTGAGGCTTTTCTAGTTTTGCTAAAGGGGTCACTCCCGGTGAAGGGATCGTCGGCCCTTTCCTCGTCGAATGAGGTGCGGGATATATCATATATATCGCTGTGCAAAGCAGAAACTATAGAAGCTATCAAAATACAAACCGAGTGTGTAGCATCTGCCAGTTATTGCTAAAGGGGTCACTCTCGGTGAAGGGATCGTCGGCCCTTTCCTCATCGAATAAGGTGCAGGATATATCATATATACCGCTATGCAAAGCAAGAACTGTAGCTACCTGTTTTATTTTTGAAATTCGATTCCACAACATCTTTAGGTTTCTTTTACTTTCATTAATCACATTAATGAAATCCCATCATTTAAGTACCTAAACATCACAGATAAATATGACGTACACTTATGCCATCCGCATTCACCTCGATGTCCCCTCGTGCACCGTTAGATTAGGTAACTAACGGCAGAGCAGGGCAGGGCTAGCGCGGGTGTAAAACATAAGTAACGCCTATATAATATATCATATATACTATATACAGTATTTATCACAGAACATCACATGATCACATCATAAATATCGCAGCAGAAGAAACATATGAAATATTGGATATACTAGGACGTCCGTGTTTTCAATACGAGCCAGTATAAAACACGGATTCCACGGTCGCGATGAATAGCCAAACCCACACCCCTAGACCCCTACGAGAGCGGCAAGCAACCCTACCAATTCTAGGGTTAGGAGACCCGGACTCGACTCCTCGAGTTGGTCTCCCACTGGACCCTAGAACCCGGTCACTTGTGCTCCCCTCCTTGGGTCTATCCTAGTGCGGAAAAGTAAATAATATACAAAAGGTGACATCTTCCGCAACCTGGAAGTGCCCCAATAAAAGAATATTACATACAAGTTTTTACATGAATGAAAATGAAAAACACTCATCTCACATAAAACCCCCCCGGCTATTCAAACACGACGATCCAATATAACATATCCAGCAACACATAACATCACATGTCATCAACGTAAGTAAATATGCGCATCCCAATTGTCGTTGACATATAGCAACGAAACCGGCGATATCACATATTACACTTACGGTCACAGAAAAGAAAGTGTAAAACTACAACAGTTGGAATCCGCAAACTCTTTAGACATCGCATGCCTAATCAAATGAATTCCTTAGACATCGCATGCCTAACAATTATAAACCCCGCATTTTAGTCTCATTATCGAAAACTCTTTTCAATATCAAGTCGGGCAATTCAACAAGATTCCCGACATCCTGATCGAATGCTCGTCGCAAACTTTAGTAGGCGGCCGCACCCCTGATACCATCGACGAAGTGCACCAAGGCGGAACACCGCTGCCGCGAGCACCCAAAAAGGATGCTTTCGGCGACGGGGTTCTCCTACAGTCACTTGGTCGGGGCTATGGAGTGAGGCTGTCTATTAAGTTTACCCGGCGAGTATCCGCGTACGCTACGCGATTGCGACGGACTTTTGATCACATCAAAATTCCGTGGCAACCGATCAAGTAAGACTAAACCGCTAGATTTATAACATTCATTCAGTTATCTCATAACTACTTGTGAATTCCAAATATTGTATCACATTCCAGATAAAATAGAAAATGTTAAACTTTCCGATCGAACATTCAAACACCCAAGTTTTCCCGAAACAGCTCAAGACATGAAATAGGTTTAAAAACATCCAGTTCATGCCTCAGTACCAACGGTCCAGCTGTAGAAGGGTCAAGCCAACGCCTCACATGTTGCACGCCGTACTGCCCCAAACCCGAAGGTTCAAAGGGCAGTTCAAGACGGTCATATAATCGAGTTAAATTTTGTTGTCTTCTAGAGGGTCTATTGTGTTACTTGCACTACTTAGAACGTTATTAAACCACGGAAAGATCCAACACTTGGAAATTTCGCGACAAGGGAAAAAGTGGGTATTTATATCCGGTCGAACTTTTTAACATATTCTAAAATTACCCGGAAAAACACATAGACAAAGTTTGATAATCCGATCGAATCTACGAACTCCCAATACAACCCAGAAAACTCAACTCTTGAGTAAATATTAAAAATTCCCAGAAAACTCAGCAATGAAAGATAGAAGTTACTGTGCAAAAAGAACTGACTGAAGAGACTAAGTGGCCGCGGAACAGCCGCATTAGCCATGCTAATGCCGCGGTTCCGCCGCGCTTTGATTGAATTAGGTGCTCGTGCTTCACAGTAATTCTTAGAAATGCCTGCTGATTTTTCTGCATATTTTTAATTCTCAAAAATCCCCGATTTCAAAAAATGTACAGAGAAGGATTTTGCATTAGGGTTTCGGTTCGATCGGACTTCTAACTCCGTCTACGCATCGCCTAAGGCTCTAGCTAGGCTCTGATACCACTGTAGGGTTCCTAGGCACACTTATGAAGTCTCACAAGGTATCAACCATGCCAAATTCAAAATTTTCCGGTGCCGAGAAACCCTAATACGGATCGTTAACTAGATATTAGGCAAAACTACAAGCAGTAAACAAATTTATTGCTAAAAGGGAAGTGACTACAACCTTTGTAGATCCGTTCCTCCACTTCCTTAGCTCCGTGATGACGTCCCTCCGCTGTACCCATCGGATCCCGGACTCTCGCGGTGGTTTCATCTAAGAAATGATCGGGCTAGGTCGTCGACTTCGATGCCGAAGATGATCTACGTCGAAGCAACTCAAGATCAAGCTCCAACTTCACCAAGTCATGAAACTTGTGAAGAAAACACCCTATACTACTTGGCAAGTGGTAGAGGATGGATTTGGATTTCTCACTTGATTTCATCACTTGACATTTTTGTAGAAAGCTTTTCTTTCTTCATCAAGAAGAAGAAGAAGAAAGAAATGAAAAAATGAATTAACTTAAAAGGAAAATCAAGTGACCCTTATCATATTGCAACCATGGTTAAGTGTAGAGAATAAACTAGGGTTAGGTGGATGGTTAGGTTAGGCATGAAACAAAAATGGTAGACTTTTTCAAAGCTTCATGAAGCTTCAACTATAAAACAAAGCAAGCCACCATTTCTCATTTTGCCAAAAATGAATTAAGAGAATAAATAAATAAGTAAATCAAAACCCTAACCATTAGCATAACCATAGTTTAATCATACACACCCAAGTTTGCATGTATCATCAAACATGATACAAACTTGTGCACAAAAATATATCACATTTACAATGTGTACAAACAAGTGAGAAAAACATCTTAAGTGAACCAATATTAGTTAATGTAAAGTAATATATCAAATATATAATTATATATTAAATCATTAAATCAACACTTGATTTAACGATCCGGTCATATCGCATATGACCGACTAATATCCAATGTATCGACTTATCGAATCAATTCTCGATTCGATAACTAGGTTATATCACATACAACCAATCGATACATTCAATACGAGAATAGAATACGGTATCACATACACGCATTATTCTCGGTCCCGCACATATCTCATATGCGCTCCTATTTCATTTCGCTTGAGCCAGGAAACCTCTGTGTAGGACTCTAAAGACTCGTCAATACGCCGGCAGCAGGTGATGATCATATCAAACACCCACAAGCCGCAAGCGGTCTGCTAAACGTAACGGCCACCCGGGTATTGAGCGATCAGAAGATCGACGAGCAAGCCCGCTCACACTCCTACGAATCCAACCAGCAACACTTACCGTACAGTCCGGTGTGATCGTCTGATATGTCGCATATCTCGCCTAGGGGTGGTAAACGTCAGACCCCAGTAGCTCGATAAGTCGTGTCGATATGAGGTCTAAAACAGTTCAAGAAACTACTGGTAACACTTACCAGTAAATCTCAGCAACCCTGGCCAGGGATTTCCGGTTATAGCCAATCGAACACAGCGCAACATCAACTCCCTATACCGGGAGAGACGAATCCCCTCCTATCGCTCATTGCCTCCATGTGATTCGGGACTGTACCCAAAAACCACCGTTTTGCACGTCCTCTTGGACGTGGTAAGGTGGAAATCAAAGCACAGTGGGAACCACACAAGACTCTATGACGATCTCGAGTCAACAGACTACTCTGTACCAGTGTCACCAGAGAACTGCCATCTGACGTAAGGTATAATACCATCTGGGAGTTCTCGGCGAGTCCGTCCAGTGTACCCAGTCTCCACTGAGCACCCGCATACCATCTCTGATGTCAAACACCAATGGATATGGGATCATCCATCGCCCCATCATATGGGTCGAGAAGATATACGCTAGTCTATTCTGGAATATCGATGCCCCGTCTCGATACACCCACGACTAGGGACCTTGAAGGATGTACTTATGGACTACCATGTCCCCACTAGTATGATCCGCATCATAGTCCAGGTAGTCAAGTACACATCCTTAGGGCTTTACCAACATGTAACAGAGAGACAATCAGTATACACGTTAAGGTAAAGAGTAACCAGATAGCATACTATCATGTCGAGCAAGAAAGTCCTCCCTATATATGTCCCAGCATCCACTACAATATACATCCTATGTATAGCAATGGCCTCTAGGGCATACATATAACTAACATCTGGCACTTGTGCCGCTGCCAGATCATCCTCGATACTCTGAGCCCATTCCTCAGCTTCCAGTGGGCTCTCCTTTCCTGAGAACTGTTTGGGGGTGCAAAACCCTGAATTGCTTCACCCCAGGTACTTCTGCCTCGGGACAGTTCATTAAGAGAGCAGTCTGCTGCTGCTGTCCCTCTAAGAGACTTCAGATTGCTTCAAGTAGAACCGTCTACTCGTTGATCGGAGCAGGGACGACAGGTGTGAGTGGTAGTGGTGGAGGTGTGTTGTTGTTATTGGTGCTGGTGTTGTTCGGGGAATCAATAACCTTGAAGAAAAATTTGGGTTAGGACAGATTCAATGTATATGAAATGATAAGATTCAAGGAACCCGAATTGTAAAGAATGTTTTAGTTGCTAGTTCTTGTGTTATATTGCTTAGGTTGTTCACGCAGAACAGAACTGCACAGCTCTGACCTGCATGGGTCACCAACAAAACCTGTCACGCCCCGCTTCCCGGTATACAGCGAAGGGGACGCGACTGGTCCGCTACGTATTTACTAAGAAGCAAATACGCTAAGCATAACTAAGCAATATAAAAGAAAATATACACAAGAGACAAGGTATAATAAAAACAACAACTTTATTTATTAATATTCTTTTGTGCAATGCATGAAAAGGAAATACAACTGAAATAAAAGCGATGCCTAAACAATGGCATGACAGGAAATTAAAGGTATTGAATAGAAAATGTACAATGTCTAGAGCTCAGGGTCTTCGCTGTACTGATCCAAGTCTTCTGCAGTTGGCTCGATCTCTGACGGGTCCAAATCACCTGACGACATTCAAATAAGAAAGAAATAGAATGTCGTGAGCGAACATGTCGCTCGGTAAGTCCCAAAGATAAGAGGAAAGTAGAATAGACAGAATAAGAAGGTATCTTTTAAAATTGTATTATATTGTTGTATTGTTATGTTAACGCTATTGTTTGTAGCTTGGTACAGAAAGATGCCAGTGTATACGAGAGGGGTCTCTATATGCTAGAGACCAGGGCAAACAGAATGTACAAGGAACCGTTAAGCCACGGTACAACAGCAACGGAATATAGGTTAGGTGTCTTAATCTTACCGTCTCGTTCCACTTTTAACACCTACCGTACCAATCTACCCCTTAAACCCCGTAGTGTTTTGATTGTATTGTTGTATTGTATTGTATAGATTATATAGTTGGATAACTGACCAAAACCATGATATCAGTAAACGGATTGTACTTGAATCATATTCAAGTCAGATTATAGTAAGACCCATCTGAGTCAGACAATTAGAAAAATAAATTAAAGTCCTGATTGTTTTGATATTATCAGTAACCTTTCGTGTCTTTTTCAAAGGCGATTACCGTATTGATAACACCGTTGTTAAGTTGTCTACCTTAGATAGGCAAGCACCCACTTCTCTGGCTCCCTGAGGCTCAAGAGATTGATCTCGCTTAAACCTATATTTACTAGGGTCCTTAGGGTAAATTATAGAACTTGAGGGGGTTTTATGTAAAAATACTTTTATATATTTTTCAAAATACACCTCAAGTATTTATTAATCGTCTTTAGAGTTGTAATGAATGTAGATTTTATATTGTGATATTTCTAGTGGAAATATCCTAATTTCATAATAAATGGTATTTATTTGTAATATTGGTTTTATATGGAATTCATGGTATTTTAGTGTAAGATTGATTCTTGTGATTTTTGAAAAGGGTTGGAATATTTATATTATAACAAAATAGGTATTTTAATGATAAATATACATATTTTTATACAAAAATAATTTTAATATATATTTTGTATTCTAAAAATCTCATTTTCTTAAGATGTCGTATTTTAAATCTTTCGAGACCGAATGCTCCTTGCGGAGGTCTGAATCTCGCACTTCTAAGCCCGAGGATGTGCGATAATCCGCACCATCCCAAACGGGTTCCCCAAAATGGGTTGTAGCAGCGCTTTGCAAAGATTTGTATAAATACTAAATCCTTTAGAAAACGGTTTTATTAGGTAAATGGTATTTATTTGTAAAGATGTCAATTCCCCATATTCTATGTTCTAGGGTCTCCTAAGTCAACTAGACTGTTCCTAACTGGTCCCAAGCGACAAGTTGTGAGATACCTCAAATCGCCTCTTCACCGCCAATTGTGGCCAGATAAGTACAAGTGAAGAAAGGAGGGATCCGCTCACGAATCACCGTGAGACGGGCATTTTAAAGTTACCTTTCTCACTTGTCTAGCCTAGACACCACAAAATCAGGTTTAGATAAATGACTGAATGCCCACAACCTTCCTCTGTCCTAATGAGTGCCACAGTCCTTAATTGGCCGAGTCTAGATATTTTTATTATTAGCTCAAAGGCTATTTATTTGTAAAGATGTATTAATACTAAATCTTTTAGAAATAGTTTTATTAAGTAAATGGTATTTAAATGAAAATGTTTGTTTTCCCGTATTCTAAGTTCTCGAGGGTATCATGTTATGTTGCATATGAGTGTGTGAGGATGTAGGTCATTATCTCGTGGTCTACTTAAAGGTATAGTAAGTTTAATGGAGTTAAATGTAGAATTGAAACAATGTGGTATTCAAGTGAAAAATACGATAAATTGAAATAGCCATCATTTTATGAAATGAAACTTGATCAATTTGGTTGATTAGTGTTTAATAGTCAACATGATAGAGTTTAAGCATAATTGTATTAACGAGAAGTGAAGTTTTATAAGAAACCGAATCGGAAATCGGATTTACTCCGATTCCGTCGGGTTTTGTAAATCCGCATTTTTTAGAATAGAAAAGAGAGACAGAAAATGGGACTTATGGGGTTTGGACAACCAAGGGAGTAAGATGTAAGGAGAGGAATCGCCGGTGCATAGCTTCGTCGCCGAGAGCTCCTAGAACGATCGCCGGAAGTTCGCCGGGAATTTCGCCGTAGCTTCGCTTCGTGCTCATTTTCAAAGTACACAAGTTTCTTCAAAATTTTTAAAGAGTTGGCTCAGAGTTTTGGGGTGAGAGAGTAAAGGGTAGGGGTGTATTTATAGGGTTAGGCTAGGGTTGGGGTAGATGAAAAGTTTAAAATAAAAATATGATAAAATGTAATAAAAATGTATTAAAAGTGGAGTAATTGAGGTTTTAAAAGAGTTCTGGAAATGTTCTGAGGCTAAAATTTTGTAGGTATGTAGGGAATGTGAAAAGACACAATTTTCATGTTGGGGTCGTCGCCAGAATCGGCCGACTCGGCCGTGACTCGGCCGTGATTCGGCCGGAGGACTAAGTTGGCCGAGTCGAGGCCGATTTGGCCGATTCCCGGCCGAGTCAGGCGGTCGGGATCCCCCCAACGGTTCATCTAACCTCTGGCAATGTGACATTTTTGGGTGTAGTGGGGTTTTTGTGAGATATGCACATGTAAACCCTTGGTATTCTAAAGGTTTTTAAAAAAATCAATATTAAAAATAATGTGGGGTATGGGATTTGAACTCTGGTGGCTTGGTTCAGCAGTGCAAGGTATTACCAATGAGTTACAAGCTCTTTCTTGTAATTATGGAGCTAATTAATTACTTAAAGTAATAACAGAAACATTAAATACTCCAAGTATACTTTAAATTTAAAGCAAATTTATGTACACTAAAAATGGAGATGTTACACAGATGGTTGCTGGGATACAAGTGGCTGTAGGGATCGCTGAGTTAGCCCATGTGTATCACGGCCTCAGCTTGGCAGCTGATACCACTGAGCCATGGGTGCAGTCGGTAAATTTCACGATGCATTATTTCACGTCATGGCTCGAGTTGCACGTGCTGGGCGTCTTTGGCATCCACAAGAGGCCGGGTTTTTATGATAGGTGCAGGTTATCTCGGATCATGCGATCGGTCGGCGCTTCTATTGTGACTCCAACGCAACGGGTAGCTAGAGGCTTGCTTCTTCGCCCGCATACGGTTATGGATGGCATGTCCTTTACTGATAAAGTTTTGACCGTCGGCCAGGAATCGGGGAAGACGGTGCTGCCATTGTAGGATATATTTAAAGATGGGGCCTCCGTCTTGAAAGCTCGGGAGATTCTTCATCTGTACTCTATCCGGCCGGGCTTTCTCGTATTTAAGATGAATGACTCGGCTTTATTTATGAGGTATAACCCTCATCGCTTCGCCCGGCAGTTAAGCTACAATCAGGGCGTCCCACTCGAGGTTTTCTTGGCAGAACCGGCTGCCACTGAAGAGGGTACTCGGAACGCACTACATCATTTTATGCGCCTGAACACAGGGTCTAACTTCTTCATCAGCGAACCGAGTTGTGTTCCGCAAGCCCTGAATGTGTATGTGGCGTGGTACCAACATTCGATGGGTGCCGTCATTAGGGAGGAAAAGCTATTGCTGCTTGATCGCAAGGGCGCAGTGCCGGCTGGTGATCGAAATGTTCCTCTGAAGCGACGGAACATTGTTCATCCTCCCTTGAGAGAGGTCACTGCAGTTGAGCCCCCATACATGCTAAGCCCTACGCACGGGTTGCCCCCATCCAGCGCGCCTGAAAAAGAGGTGGCTGCCGCGTCCCCCGAGTCGGACGTAGGAAAAGAAATTGGGACTCGTCGTCCAAAGGCGCCTACTAAATGTAAACTCGTGTTATCGGCCACCGGCGCTCGTCCTCAGAAGAAAAAGAAACAAGTACTTTCTTTGGACACCATATTAGGCTTGACGCCCCTTGCTCCGTCTAGCGAAGGCTTGAGCGAATATGGGACCAATCAGGGTTTATTCGGGATGCTCGATGATACCGATTTGGAGGCTGCCATCAAAGCTTCCAAACAGTCAGCCATCCTCGAAACAGAACTGGCCGCCCTTGCGCAGTCAGGTATACTTTACCCTTATCTCTCCGTTGCGCATTTCATTTTTTTTTTATCATGCTTTGACTGACGCCTGCTGTTTTAACAGGTGCCTCCACAGAAGAAGCCATTGCTGCTTCGCTTAAAACCTTCGGAGAGGAGGAAAGGCTTCGCGCCTCATTGCCAACAGAGGCTTCGCTTGAACGACCGATGACGGATACCGTAACGGTTCCGGAGGTAACACCTAGCTCTGATGATAATATCCCCTTGGCGGAGGTCCTGAAGAATTCTTTCCTCCTTGTCAAAACCGAAGAGTAGCTCAAAAAGCAGGGGCAAGGGGAAGGAAGCGATCTTCTACAGTCGCTAGCTCTGGGCCAAAGCGGGGGAAGAAGACCGTTACTAGTCCGCCGGAAGGCAGTCTTCTTTTCCTGGTTCATCTGCCGAGGAAGCCGCACAATTAGCTGAGGCTATAAGACGCTCACAGGATGAATCCGGGAATGTAAGGATCCCGAAGAGGCCTTATCCTGCCGTCATCTTTTACGAAGATCCTCCATCGATACGGCGGATATTCATAGGTACTTTGGAAGAAGGGGGCGAGAGAGCCTTTAGGCAGGCTGTCTCAGCCGACGCTGAAGATGCACTTTTGTTGTGGGCCGTTGGCCATGAGTCTACCTTCGAACCTCGGCGGGCATACCTCCTCAGGAAGGAGCGTCGGCTTGAACAAGCCATACTAGAAGCTCCTTTGCGCATTGGTACACTTATATAGCCTTTTGTAGTATTTTGCACTGCTTATATATATATATACATATCCTTATTCTCGTGCAAACTTTGCAGGGACTTCGCTGGTGGCAGAGGATCTGAGTCCAAGTCGCACCCTGACTATGGACTCTGCAAATATCCCCAATGAGGCACTAATCAGTGTGGAGGGGATTGCCACGGTTGCCATTCTTGCTATAGAGCTTCCACTGACAGTCTCCGTTCCTTCCGCACCCGTTGGCCCTGAAGAGGTGCCTTTACCCGTCGTAGATTTAATAGACTTTTCCGGTGACGGCCTAGAGGCGGTGGAACAAGTGGCTGAGATTGCCGTTCCCGAAGTGACTGCTGTGCCTCAACCAACAAACGTTTCCGGTGATGTGCCCGATGGTACAGAGGAGGCTGCTGAGGCTGCTATCCCTCTTGTTCAAAGCGGGAGGAGTATCGAAGGTATTATCCCATACTTTGTTTTAAACGATATTTCGATTATCTGAACCTTCCTTGTCTTTTTCAGAGCTACGAGGCTTGGCGGCGTCCATTGCTGGCCTGTCTCCCAGGAAGTCTTTCTAGCATCTGCTGGAACTGGCTGCTCTACAGGCGATATCCCCTCAGCGCATCATTCTATCTTCCGGACAAGGTTAGCATTGTTCGCCCCTTTCCCGGTATTGTTACTTCTTCATATAACAATGTTCATGTCTTCTGTAGTTCTGGAAGCTGATGATGAGGTTGAGGTCCTCGATGGGCCTGGGGATCTTCCAGACTCTTCTTGTATAAACGTGGGTAAGTAAATTTTCGACACCTTTGCATCTGTCCTCTGTTTGCAACCTTCGCTGATCATTTATCAATCTTTAACAGCTCTGCCTACTTTTACCCCGTTGGAGCCTCGCATTCTCATGCCGTCTGGCCCTTATGCGCTGCGTGCATCCGAACGTATGGCCAAGTTAAGCCTTCACTCTTTGTTAGCATTGATCGAAGACCTTCGTGTTGGTAGCTCGCTTACGGCCGAAGAATTTGCTGCTGAAGCCAACGGTTCTCTCCCCTTTCTTGCCACTTATCACAGTGAAGCATTGGTGCAAGTCTGGGTTGAATTCTGTCGTCGAGTGGAGGCTTGCTTGTATAGTCTTGAATGTGCGCGCTTTCCTTTGGAGGTGGTGGCTGCGAAGACAAGCTTACAGGGGCTGATTAAGCGGTACGCCGCTAATACGCTTTCCTGTGAAAAGAGGCTCCGCCGAAAGTTCTCAGAGAGGAAGCTGGCTTCAACCGCGCTCGGGGGGCTTCAACCGCGCTCGGGGAGCTTCAAGCCGAATTTACAGCTAAGACCACCCACGCATATGAACTTTGGCAGGAGCTTCAAGCCGCAATCAAGGATGTGGTGGCTGTTGACAAAGCTGTTATCTTTACCCGGACGATGGTTGATGCTCATAAAGCTACTGAGCAGGAGCTTGAAGGCCGGCTTGCCTCGCATCAAGCCCAACAGTCGGAAGCGGAGGCCCGTCTCGCAGCCATAGTCAATTTTGAAGCAGAGACCCAAGAGAGAAAGGATGAACTGATGAACCTTTTGAATCATCCGCCAGCTTGAAAGATGTATTATATTATTTTTTTATTCTTTCTTATACATGTTCTTAACTGAAAATATATTCTTGATTCTTTCATAAATTGTACTTTGTATTCATTTTGATTCATGAATAAAAAGACGTATTATTTTTTTTATGGTGATGTGTTCATTTTAAGATATGCATTTCGTTGATAGTTTATTTAAATCTCTTTGCAAGACTGTGCCCTTCTTTTTCAAGTTAAGATATTTGTGATTTGATTTAACCCCGAAACGGAGCATTGCTCTATGATGGAGAAGTTATGAATTAATGTATATATATATATTTTTAAGACGACGCATTGCTCTGGTTGAGAGGGTCATGAGTTGATATTTTTCCGTGTCGGAGCTTTGCTTGACGACAGGGAGTGTCGGAGCATTGCTCAACGACAAGGGGAGTTATGAGTTATCATGTATCCAAGTCGAGGCTTTGCCTGACGACAAGGAATTGTTGGAGCATTGCTCGACGACAGGGGGTGATATGTGTCCAAGTCAAAGCTATGCTTAACGACGAGGAGGTGTCAGAGCATTGCTCGACGACAGGGGTTGACATAAGGTCCAAGTCGAAGCTTTGCTTAATGACGAGGAAGTGTCGGAGCATTGTTCTATGACAAAGGTTGACATAAGCCATACAGGGTCAAGATTGACATTGGCCATATGGTGTCAGGGGTTGATTTTATCTGCATTTCACGGAGTCAAGGGTTGCTCTGGACATTTCCCATGGGGTCAGAAGTGACATTAGCCGTGTTCTACGTGACCAGGAATTTGCTCTGGATGCTTCCCACGGGGTCGGTTTGACATAGCCGTGTTTTGTGAGGACCAGGCTTCGCTCTGGATGCTTCCCACGGGGTCAGGATTGACATAGCCGTGTTCTGCGAGGACCAGGATCCGCTCTGGACGTTTCCCACGGGGTCAGGATTGACATAGCCGTGTTTTGCGAGGACCAGGATCTGCTCTGGACGTTTCCCACGGGGTTAGGATTGACATAGGCCGTGTTCCACGTGACCAGGAAAGGTTGACTCTCGGTTGTTTGCGCATCGTCGAGTCATGGAACTGGGAATTTTGCCGCAGCTCCGATTTGTTGATGTCGTGTCTGTTGAAATCAGATGGATGTTGAGATGATCTCCGATGGTCTTTCAGGCTTTATATGAGTTGCCGTCAAGACCTTGAAGCTAGGAATGTTGCCTTTGCTTCATTTACTATCATTGCGTCTGCTGTATCGAGACGAATGTCAAGGTGGTGATCACTCCACGCTGGTGTGGGATGATCTCCGATGGTCTTTTAGGCTTTATATGAGTTGCCGTCAAGACCTTGAATCTAGTAATGTTGCCTTTGCTTCATTTGCTGTCATTGCGTCTGCTGTATCGAGACGAACGTTAAGGTGGTGACCACTCCTCGCTGGTGTAGGATGATCTCCAATGGTCTTTCACGCTTGATATGAGTTTCCGTCAAAACCCTGAAGCTAGGAATTTGGCATTTGCTTCATTTGCTGGCATTGTGTCTGCTGTATCGAGATGAATGTCGAGGTGGTAATCACTCTGTGCTGGTGTGGGATGATCTCCGATGGTCTTTTAGGCTTTATATGAGTTGCCGTCAAGACCTTGAAGCTAGGAATGTTGCCTTTGCTTCATTTGCTGTCATTGCGTCTGCTGTATCGAGACGAACGTTAAGGTGGTGACCACTCCTCACTGGTGTAGCATGATCTCCAATGGTCTTTCAGGCTTGATATGAGTTGCCGTCAAGACCCTGAAGCTAGGAATTTGGCCTTTGCTTCATTTGCTGGCATTGCGTCTGCTGTATCGAGACGAATTTCGAGGTGGTGATCACTCCGCGCTGGTGTGGGATGATCTCCGATAGTCTTTCCGGTTTATATGAGTTGCCGTCAAGACCCTGAAGCTAGGAATTTTGCCTTTGCTTCGTTTGCTGGCATTACGTCTGCTTTATCGAGACGAATGTCGAGGTGGTGATCACTCCACGCTGGAGTGGGATGATCTCCGATAGTCTTTCAGGTTTTATATGAGTTTCCATCAAGACCCTGAAGCTAGGAATTGGCCTTTGCTTTGTTTGCTGGCATTGTGTCTGCTGTATCGAGACGAATGTCGAGGTGGTGATCAATCCGTGCTGGTGTGGGATGATCTCCGATAGTCTTTCAGGTTTTATATGAGTTGCCGTCAAGACCCTGAAGCTAGGAATTTGGCCTTTGCTTCGTTTGCTGGCATTGCGTCTGCTGTATCGAGACGAATGTCGAAGTGGTGATCACTCCGCGCTGGTGTGGGATGATCTCCGATAGTCTTTCAGGTTTTATATAAGTTGCCGTCAAGACCCTGAAGCTAGGAATTTGTCATTTGCTTCGTTTGCTGGCATTGCGTCTGCTGTATCGAGACGAATGTCGAGGTGGTGATCACTCCGCGCTGGTGTGGGATGATCTCCGATAGTCTTTCAGGTTTTATATGAGTTGCCGTCAAGACCCTGAAGCTAGGAATTTGGTCTTTGCTTCGTTTGCTGGCATTGCGTCTGCTGTATCGAGACGAATGTCGAGGTTGTCTCTAGGTTGTTGGTGAACCGTCGAGTCTGGAACTAGGGACTTTGCCATGGCTCCGTTGTTGGTGTCGCGTCTGCATCTTGTTGGAGGAAGAACGCTGGGGTGACATCGCGTCTGCTGTATCGAGACGAACGTCGAGATGGTCTCTAGGTTGTTGGTGAACCGTCGAGGCTTTGAACTAGGGACTTTGCCATGGCTCCGTTGTTGGTGTCGCATCTGCATCTTGTTGGAGGAAGAACGCTGGGGTGACATCACGTCTGCTGTATCGAGACGAACGACGAGGTGGTCTCTAGGTTGTTGGTGAACCGTCGGGACCTAGAACTAGGGACTTTGCCATGGCTCCATTGTTTTGTGTCGTGTCTGCATTCCGTTGTAGTGAGAAGAAACGCTGTTGTTGGTCTCCAGGATGTAGATGTGGCCGTCGAGACTTGGAACTAGGGACTCTGCCATGGCTCCGTTTGTTGACATCGCGTCCGAATCCTACTGGAATGAGGAGGAACGCCGTTGTTGTTCTTCTGGGATGCAGATGTTGCCGTCGAGATCCGACTCTCCCTTTGACAAGGTCTGGTGGGGAAATGTGGTTCCCTTCCGTTTATGCCCATGGATTGTATACAGGGTTAGTATAGACCCACTTGTAGGGCAGAATTTTTTTTATTTCATATGTATTTTTTTGTTGTCTTTCCGCGATGTTCTATCATTTCAGCTTTTATATCGCGAAAGTCGCGATTGCCCAATCATTTCGGCTATTTTTCGCGGTGTCCAATCATTTAGGCTATTTGTTTTATTTACTCGCTGCTTTTTATTGTGAGTTGCCCAATCATTTCGGCTTTTTTATATGCATACATTTTTTTACTTGCTGATTTTTATGCAAGTTGTCCCATCATTTCGGCTATTTCATATGCATTCATGGCTCGCTGGCTTTTCGCTGCGAATTTATGATTTGATACCGATTCAGGCATCAGCATCGCTACAACTGGGATATTGCCAGGAGCGAATCATCATTTGCTTTTATGGATGCTGAACCAAGGTGGCTTAGTAAATAGGGTTAGGATCCTGTCGACTAAGGCTTTTGACTTCATGAGCCATAAGGGTCTCATAAAGGTATTTCTTCCTATGAGTCGTGAGGATCTCGTAGGTGCGTTTTCTCTTTAGGAATCGTGAGGATTCCTAAGTGTGTGTTCTCTTATAAGTCGTAAGGATCTTACAAGAGTGTTTTCTCCTTGCAAGTCGAGAGGACTTACAAGTGTTTGTTCGCCATGTGAGCGTATCCCCAGTCTCTGGTGGGACTTTGTTAAGGAAATGCTTATTCGCGCCCATGGATTGTATACAAGGGTCAATATTGAACCGCTTGTAGGGCAAAATTGGAGGTTGTGATGGCCGCTTAAGAACAGGTTCAGATCCCTATAACTTAAGGCTTTTGAATCCTATGAGCCATGAGGGTCTCAAAGGGGGAATTCTCCTTACGAGTCGTGAGGATCTCGTAAGTGCGTTTCTTCTTAGGAATCGTGGGGATCCTTAAGAGTGTTGCTCCTTTGTGAGTCGTAAGGATCTCACGCAGGTGGTTTCTCCTCACAAGGTCGAGAGGACCTTACAAGTGTCTTTTAACGAGATTGCGCCCTTTCGGGTTTTCACAAAACTCGCCGGTAGTCCTGCTGTTTTTACTTACGGAGCCCTTTCGGGTTTTCATCCGTGCCCATCTTACTTATGGACATACCTTTTTTTTAACACCACGTCAGTCTGGGGACGGCGCGGGTTGGTAGTAGTTTAACGACGTTTCGGTCATTAGCCAGTTTTTAGGACATAGCGGTCCATTGTTAGTTTAACGACGTTTCGGTCCGTTGTTAGTTTTAGGACATTTCGGTCCGTCGTTGCCGTATTTGAGGCGAATTTCTAGTTTACGGACTTTTCGATCCATGGGGCTTTCTCTATGAATGAGCACGATGCCCCCGGCATGTCCACTTTTTTAGGGGCGTGAGGTTGTGGTGGGTTCACCTTCCAATTTTCGGATAATGCGAACTTGCCTTGTTGGTATTAGTCCTCAATCCAGCCTTTGAAGACGAAGCAATCTTCGATTGGATGGCTTACTGCTTGGTGGTAAGGGCAGTAATTAGGATTGTTGACATTGCCTGGCTATAACGGACATTTTGGATTCGGCAGATTGATGAGTCTGTTGCGCACTTCCAGCTCGAACAGTCTCCTCATTTTATCTTGGGGAAACGAGTAAGGACGTCCCAGTCTCTCCTTGAGGGATGGGCGTGGACGCATATTGTTTTGGCGAACAACCGGCTTTATGTTGCTCGGCTGTTGTTGAGTATTGGTGACGAAAGTTGCTTTTCCTTTCCCTTTTTCATTTCGAGAGTCCGTCTTTGGAGGAGATGGTTTATGACCCATCTGATCCATTTTGGCCAGCTTGTCAATCAAGGCCTGGAAAGTAGTTGGCTTGAAGAACATCATGAATTGCGAGATGGTCGCTTGAGGGTCAAGAGTACCGACGAACATGCCCACTGCCGGCGCTTCTTCGATGCGCTGCTCGCATTTCGACCATAAATTTCGTCACCGTATTGCGTACTGGACCCCAGTTTCGCCTGGCTTCACCCTGGCATTGATAAGCGCCGTGATTGGGGTATGTTCGCTAGCACTGGCAAAACATTGGGTGAATAGTAACTCTATCTCTGCAAATGTCTTGACAGAGTCATTTGGGAGTTCTGAATACCATTCGAACGCCGTCTCCGCCAAGCTGCCGACGAATTGGCGATATAACAATTTTTCGTCACCCCCAGTGTTGCCACATAGAGCCCTGAATTGGGCGACATGCTGGTAGGGATTGCTCGTCCCTTTATATACATGGAATTTAGGAATCGTATATCCTGGCGGATACTTGATCTGATCGTACCGTCCTGGATATGGTCGCTCATTTCTGACGACTTGGTCATTTGCTTCATTTGCTTGATGAGCCCGTATTTGCTGAGCTATATAATCATCCAGGGCAACTTTTGAGATGGTCTCCTCTTTGGCTGCTGACAGAGCCGGTAGAGGATTTGATGTCTCTCCTCTATCATCTTTAATTATTACTGGAGGGTCTTCGGCTGGAGGGTCCGGCTGGATCATCATGCCCACCATATCTTGGAATAGAATGGCCATTTGTTTTATATTTGCAGCTTGTTCCGCTGCCTCTTTGTCCTTCTTTTTGAGGACTCTGTGGAAGAAGTCAGCATCGGTTTCCTGCTCACGACGCTGTTCCGAGGATGTCTTCGGGCTTGCTTTCGATCCCGTAAGTGTGGTCATAGCTGTTAGCATTTCTTGGAGCTTTTGTTGTTGTTGCTCCTGAGCCTTAGTCACGGATCGCATAAGCGGTCGATGACCTGTGGAAATACAGCTATCCTCTTTTCCGGATGCCATATAAATGGTGTGCACCACCATGCCCCCAGACTTGGGGCGTTTAGATCCAGCGTTCTTGCAACTCATCGCAGACGCCGGGATTTTCTCCAGCTTTCTCCTCTTATGAGCGGTCGAGATTGAGGGGGCCGTTGCAGTGGGCACCCAAATAGCTGTCATCTTTTGTGGCTTGACAGGATGGTCTTCTTCTCGTTGAACTTTCACCTTTTTTTATCGGCGAGAGTAATTTTGATCAATCACCGAGTCCTGAACCTGTCGCCAAACTTTATAAATTTTGTAGGACAGCCGCTGAGGGGGCTGCTCCAGCTTCACTTTTGTGATCTTTTCAACGGGCGGAGGAGACTTTTTTAGCATGGCAGTTGGCGAATTCCTGCGCACCCTGTTAAGTAGTTCAAAGCTGTTCCTGGTTGGAACAGCAGCATCAACTTCCACCATTGGAGCCGGGGGAGTCAGTCCAGAAGGGGAATTGGCCCCAGCCTTCCTTACTTGGCGACAGTGACGACGGCGAGCATGTCGTGCGGATGGGATTGTCTCAGCCGTAGGGGTGACTCCCTCATGCCCCCTGTGTTGGTCAGAAGTCGTCGTTGTCAGCCTATTGAAGACTGATGTCTGCTAAGTGGGGATGGCCAACCTATCGAAGGCAGACTTCCGAGTAGGGGAAGCAACCTTGACGATTTCGTCTGGAACAGGAGCTGAAATAGTCAGTCTTGTGAAGACCGACCCTTTGGCAGGAAAAGCCACCTTGATGACTTCGGGAGCAAGGATGGCTATGCTTTTTGGGATAACCCTTTGTGGTATCGCGGGCTTCTTCATGGGCTCAACTGAGCTTTGGCCCAGTCTGTCAAAGACTGAGGCGATGGAGCTGGACGACCCATTGAGAGGGGCCGCAGTAGTTGTAAGCCGATCAAAGACCAACTTCTTCTGAGCTTCTTGTGATGGTACAGGAGCGCTGAAGCTCGCTGGTGGGATCATGGTCCCGAAGAACAATCCAGTGGTGGCCCGAGTGACCTGTTCCACCGGCATAGAGAAGATGGAGGCCTCTTGGGGCCCGTAAGTCACTCCTCCGGATGGGACGGAGCGAGAGTTGCAGTTGCAGTTAGTGCAGGTTGAAGCCATTGATCTTCTATTTTCTGCACGGAGCAAGACACCAAATCTTAGTATCTCGAACCCAAGGCCAACCATATCAAACCGCGATTCGTTCGCGAACATGACACACGAAGTGTGGAGTGGAAAGAGAAAAAGGTCCCACCGGGCGTGCCAAAATCTGTTCCCCGTTGAAACACGGAGATGCGACCGCGCGGGTCCGTCTTGCCTGAATTTCAGGGCAGATGCTAATTGGTGCTATCCATCTACCTCTCCGAAGATGCCAAGTTGATTTATGACACCGTGTATCGAAGGTTTAAATGGATGCGGCCGATGTAGCAGACTTCATCAGATTCTCCCTCATTTGAGGGGTTTTTGATTGTGGGGACGCTCTTCCCTGCTGGCGCAAGCACCTGCAGTTAATTACACTACCACATCACGGTAACAACTTTCTCCTTCTCCAGATGGTCACTTCGTGTCGTGGGTGTTTGTTTTGTTTTTTTGTTGCCCGTGGATTATATACGGAGACTAATTTATGTTGTCGCCCGTAGGGCGTGGATTAGTCCAAATCCATATTTTCTTAGATTTGGATTTGGGGGTTGGGTTTAAGGATACGTTAGTCTCGTTTGAGACTAAGATCAACTTAAACGTTTGTTAAGGATACGTTAGTCTAATTTTAGACTAAGATCAACTTAACGGGATCATTTAGATCCAACAAGAAAGCATTTAGGCTCTATTGCTTAGTTTAGGGATATTGCGGTCGATTAGTTTAAGGACATTACGGTCCATTGTTAGTTTAAGGACATCTCGGTCCAATGATAGTGTAAGGACATCTCGGTCCAATGTTAGTTTAAGGACATCTCGGTCCGTGAGTATAAAGACATCACAATCAAGGTTAAGGACATCATAGTCCGTGAGTTTAAAGACCTCACAGTCAAGGTTAAGGACGTCATAGTCCATGGGCTTAAGGACCCCACAGTCCAGGTTAAGGACATCATAGTCCATGAAATGTATGGTTGTCGGGACCCGTCACCTCTCTGAAGACGTTGAAGGATTACAACGAAAAATATCAGAGGAGTTCAGAGATGCACCCTTAAACCGATGTGGGTTGAGAGACCTGTAGTCCAATTGGGACTAAGATATGTGATTTATGAGCATATGAACTCAATTAATCTGAATTGCGGACTTATGGCCAATTTGGGATAAGTCCATTCAATTACAATGTTCAACATTTGTTTTTGAGTTTTTAGATGTTTGTTTGAGCCCAATCCCTTTAAAAATACTAAGCATTGGTTTGGTCTCTGACAATGTTTTGTCTTTAGTTGAATGCTGTGCATTTATCATAGCTCCAGGCTTATCCAAAGAACAGTTTATGTTCTGTCCAAGCGCACATAAAAGCATGTGGCGCACTTGGCACTAGTGCCAGTCGATGAGCGCAGTGCGCTATGGTTAAAGCGCTAATGCGCTTAGCGCTTTGCGCCAGATATGAAGCGCTTAGCGCTTTGCACTAAATGAAGAGCGCTGATGCGCTTAGCGCTTTGCGCTAGATGTAGAGTGCTGATGCGCTATAGTTGAAGCGTTGAGGCGTTTGGCGCTGGTGCCATATACTGAGCGCAAAGCGCTTTTAGTAATGCAGTGCACACGTGAGGAGCATGTGGCGCGCTTAGCGCTGAGCGCTAGCCAATGAGCGCAGTGCGTTGTGTTTGAACCGCTATGGCACTGTAGCGCTTTGCGCTAGATGAAGAGCACTAAGGCACTTTTAAATTAGGAGCGCTAAGGCTCTTCTTAGGCTAACTTTGCGCTCTGAAGATTTTTTTTTTATAAGAGACTTTGTCTTAAGATTCTAAGAACAAAGTTCTTAGTTTATAGGAGATATTTCAATCTCTTTTTTGATCAAAGGCTTTGCCTTTATGGTTCTGTGATCCTAAGAGAATTGAATAATTCTCCCCCCTTTATAATGAGATGTTCATAATCTCTTTTGTGAAAGCCAATTTATCTTATAGATCTATGATCTATGAAAGAAGTAAATACTTCTTTTTATATTGAGACGATTTCGTCTTTCTATTCTTTTTTACCTTGAAAAAAAATGTCTTCTTTTGCCGAGAGCTTCTTCTTCTTCTTAAGATTTTCTCAAAGTTTGGAGGGGGGGTTCCTCCTTTTTGAGACTTGAAGTCTCGGGGCTTTTATATAGGGCAAGATGGTTTGTTCAATCAGTTAAGGAGATCTTTTCTCCAATTGATTTTGGGAATTTCCCATCGTTGGATCTTTGATCCAAGGGCTTCTGGTTTACAGAAGATAATCTTCTTGTTTTTTTACCAAGATTGGGAAATCTTTCCCCCTTATAGAATTTGTTCTGTATTTTAGTGATTTTTAATCACCATTGGATCATTGATCCAACGGTGTTCCAAATTCAGGGCACAATCTTTTCTGTTTGGAAAGATTCAACAGAATTTCATTCTTGTTAATTGATAATTTATTCATATCCGTTGGATATTTGATCCAACGGTGAGGAATATTTAGTTCCAGCGCTAGCGCTTATGCACTCTGCCCATGGTGCACTACTTGGAGTGCAGCGCTCTTAGCGCTAGTGCACACGTGCTTTGCACGTGGTGCGCTAGTTGTAGCGCAGCGCATCTAGCGCTAGCGCCTATGCGTTTTGCACGGGGTGCGCTAGTTGTAGCAGTGCTTTTATAAAAGCGAAACTTTAATTCAAATTTTGAATTCTGAACAGAGCTTTTCTCTAATTGGGGAAACAACCGACATCTTCTTCTAACCCTATAAAGTTCACTTTTTCTTACATATTTTTCATTCATATTCCTACACCATGCTTGTTAATATAAAACCAATGCTTAAAACCAATTTTTAATCAAAAATATCATGCAAAATAACTTTAACTCAACATTTACATTAAAATACCATGAAGTTTGTATATATCATTTTTATTTGTTTTGCTTAAACATACCTTTAGGAAAATTCACGAGGTAACGACCTACCTCTTACGTACACACATGGTGTCCATTGCACGATATCCTTTGAACGTATTTTTGTTACGGATACAATATTATATTAAAATACCATTTACTATAAAAACCGATTTTCTTTTGAATTGTATTTTAAATTCCTTTGCGAATATGCCTCTACAACCCTTTTTAGGGGACCCACTATTGGATGGTGCGGATTATCGCATATCCTTAGGCTAGTAATATGAAATGCAGAGCTCCTCATGGAGCATTCGGTCCCGAAAGGTTTTTAATACGTTTTTTTTAAAAAACGAAGTTTTCTACTTAATTAATTTTTTAAATAATTATATAAATATTACAAAATCCATATATTTTCAAAATATAATAAAATTATATTTTTCAAATGAAAGAATTACAAGTTTCATCAAGATACCAACAAAAGTTAAGCTTTACAGTAAAATACCATGAACTTTCCAAGCTAAGCTATTATCACTAAAATACCTTAAATCCCTAAAATGCACATCCATGGAAATCCTAAATAATACAAATAATTTCTCGAGATTATTTTGAAACTATATTATAAATATTTTTCATAAAACCCCATCGAGTTATAAAAAACTACATTTAAGGACTTTAGTAAGTATAGGTTTAAGCGGGATCAATTCTTTTGAGCCCCAGGGAGTCGGAGAAAGTGAGTGCTTGCCTATTTAAGGTAGAAAACTTAACGGTGTTATCAATGATATTTGTCTTGGAAAAAAACACAAATCTTGCCGTCCATGTGCAGTAGTTACCGATAACTCCCGAACCTAATCAGGATCTAAATCAGTTACAAGGGTCTGACTCAAGTCTGAGTCTAAAGAAAACTTGAATCCAAACTCTAACATGTATAATTGACCATGAACCTGAATATCAAACCTGAATGCAAGACTTGACTTGACCGAACCCTATGACTATAACTTGACATGACTACAAGATTATATCTTGAACCTGACTGCTTGAACAACTTGTATCCATGTTTTTGACAAGACTTGTAATATAATCAATACAATACATTACACGGGGTTAACGAGATAGATTGGTACGGAATATATAGCGTGGCACGAGATGATCACTAAAAGACACCTACATGAACTCTCGTGCCGTTGTCCCGTGGGTTTTGACGGGGCCTTGTACTACATGTTATCATAGTCCACGGGGTAAGATGGACTTCTCTCGTATATACAAATACTTTCTGTACCAAGCTACAAAAACTACGTTAAAATAGAAATCTTATACCTGTACACTTACCAGTTCAATTCTCATTACTTACTATATTCCTTTCTTCTTTTGGGACTTACCGAGCGCTAGTTCGCTGATGACATTCCTATCTATTTCTCTCTTTGAATGTTCGTCAGGAGGACCGGACTCTCAGGAGATCGAGCCAAGCCACATCACCACTTTCGTACACTGGGAAGCGGGGCGTGACAATTGCAGGGAAATCAAACAGTGCAGGGGAGTTGAAGAAACGAGTGTGCAAAGCATGTATCAAATTGGGCGTATCGGGACCGTCGGCGCCGGCCCTAAGGGCATTTTGGCCGGTCAGATCTCGAGGTCTTGCCTCGAGATTCGTGCTATGTGGGTATTTCTTTGTTTACTCCATTTTGCGCATGTTTGATTTTTCTGAAACTTTTCATTTCCCCATGTATTTCACGTGCAACTCTTGGGCTTCTAAAAATTAAAAAGAAAAATCAGAAAAAATAATTGTGTTTGATGGTAATCGAACACACAGCCTACGTCACAGCAATATAGAGGCTTTACCAATGAGCTACAAGTTTTTTCTTGCTTTTATTAAACAAATCTAACTTATAACTCTTACACAGGCTGTAATACCCTTTTCTGTACAATAACAAGAATTTTTTGTACAGTGATTTCAGAGTCGTTACAATTTGGCGTCACTATATTTTGGGAGAGCGAGTGGATATATACACGGACCACAAGAGTCTGAAATATGTATTTACTAAGAAAGAACTCAACATAAGGCAGAGAAGATGGCTAGAACTCATGGCAGAGTTCGACATCAACCTACAATATCATCCTGAAAAGGTGAACGTAGTTCCCGATACGCTTAGTCGCTAGCTATTGGCAATGAACCTCATCGCTCAGTGGAAGCTACGGCAAGAACCGCACGAACTCAAGATTGAAGTAGTTGTGCCGGGTAATGCATCATCCTTGATGAATTTACAAGTCCAGTCCACTCTTGTCAATCAGATCAAGGTAGCTCAAGCAAATGATGCAAAGCTACAAAAGATCCGAGAACAAGTAGAAAATGGTTTTCAAACAGACTTCACCATCCACGAAGATGGATCCTTACGGTATGGGAGCTGTTTATGTGTGCCAGTCGGCTCTGTTCGAGAAGAGTTGATAAAAGAAGCCCACAGCTCTCCATATTCTGTATATCCCGGCGCCACGAAGATGTACAAGGATATAAAGCAGCATTACTGGTGGTATGGAATGAAGCGAGAAGTAGCAAGGAGCGTAGCTAAGTACATAATCTGTCAGCAAGTGAAGGCTATGAAAGTGTATGTTAGCACCACCACTGGGGTTTACTAGCATCAAGCATTCCAATTAAAAAAATTTCGGGGTGCTAATTAACACTAACCAAGATCTTAAACTAGATGATCATGGGGTTTAAGCATGATATCAAAAACTACACTAAGAGAATGAAACTACAACCTTTGTAGATCGTGTCCTTCTCTTTTCAAGCTCCGGGTTGTAGCCCCTACGACTCCTCGTAGGTCCACTTGAAGTTTGAACGAGCCTCCTCCGTGATCTTCGTGCCGAAGATGATCCACCCGAAGTCCCTCTAGCTCAAGCTACCTCTTCGCTAAACAATCTTTAGTGAAGGAAACACACTACACTTGATTGCTAATCAAGTGTAGGATGGTGAAGTGGGGCTGTGTTTGCTCACTAGGATTTGTTCAAAGCTCTATGATTCACATTATATGTGAGTGTTAGAGCTTTAAGGCATGATGTAATACTCGGTTCTTTTTCGCGCCAATACCCGTATTTATATAAGTTATTGCTTACAAAGTTTGTTTATTTATATTTAAAATTATTTGAGTTAGTTTACAACCTTATCCCTAATTTAAACTAAAATCCCTTTTACTCACTTCCCTTTTCCCTGTTTTTACCATAACAAAATTAATCAAAGCCAAAACAAAATATATAATTTCCTATTTTTAACCTTAGACATTCCCTTTCCCTCTGCAAAATAAATTCCCTTTTATCATGTAAACCCAGCTCAACCTTGTCTTTCCCAAGTGAATTAATCTAAAAGCCTAAAACCAATTTTTCTTTTAAAATATAGTATCCCATTTTGAAAATCCCCAGTCCTACACTTCTTTTTCCCGAATGAATTAAAGTAGCCAAACAGAAAACAAATAAATTAACATTTAAACTCCTAAACCGGCCCACTCCCCTCCTCAGCCCAAAGGGAATTTCTATTAAGTTAAATTAATATTTAAACCCCAGGTCGGCCCATCCCAGCAGCCCAACCCAACCGAGCCCGACCCGCTTCAAACCCCCTCATCTTCCCCAACGTTCTAACCTCATTCTCGCCTCTTTTCGGTTGCACCCACGTTTCCCCCTCGCGCCCACGTCGCCCGCACCTTGCCCCACATCCCCGCGCACCCCTCACGAGCCCTTTAAACCCCTCGTCGCTTACTCCTCACTTCCTCTCACTCTCCAACTCAATCCCCTCCTCTCTCAGAAAACCCAACTTCAAACCCCCTGCAGCTCGCTCAACTCCGTCCGACGACGACAACGAACCTCCTACGACCCCCTCATTCATCCTCCCTCGCTCTCTTTTCGCCATCAACGGAGCCCCCGCACTTCTCCACCCTCTTCGCAGAACCCCCTGCACACCCAACTCACTCGCACCCGACCATGGCCACCCCTACACCTCGACGCCGGCGAGCCCCACTGCCAGAACCGCCTTCGTCGACCCCCATCGTCACCGAGGGAATCTCTCTCTCTCTCTATCTCCCTGGATCTCTTTCTCTCTCTAAATTTCTCTCGCTCTTTCTCTCTCTCTGTGTGAATCTCTCTCTCTCTCTCTCTCTGTTCCTGTACAACACTCCCTGCTCTCTCTCCCCCTCTCTCTCTCCCCCCGACAACTGCTCCCCCTCTATCTAACCCTAAACACCGAGCTTGGACCCCGCTGTTCACATCACCGGAGCTACGCCGTCGACCATCGCCGACCCCGGCACAGTCCAGAAGATCGACAGAGCATCCTACTCCGCTCCCAGCGAACACGAGTCACCCCGGACACTCCGACGTCGAATCCGAGACGCGAGCCGAGGCCGCGAACCCTAGCCGCGCCGTTCGTCACGTGATTGTGCCATTGCCGCTGCCGTGCCTCGCCGAACGTCTCCAGGCAAGTTCTCTACTTGCTACATGCTAAGTTATGCTTGTTACAAATTAAAATCGTTTAGATTCTGTAGTTACTTTTCTGAATACATTATACTACACACATGTTCGATGCATGATCCCTATGAGAATACTCACCTAATTTGATGGAACTAAATGGTTTTGTTTGTCCCGTATGGTTGGGAAGCTAGTATGTGAATTTCGTTGGATAATATGACCGATAATGACCAAAACGACTACCCCCAAGTTTACTAGAAAAACGGGAATTTTATTGTACCTGAAAACCGTTAAAATCGCTATAAATTATATACATACTGGAATGATGCGTTCGAGGGCTCAAATCGAAGACAACTCGACGAACTTTAACCCTAGACTAGTTTCCAGATATTCCCATACTTAAACTGTGACAATATTTGGACCGGAGCGCGACTCTGGACTGCTATCCAGAGCGACTCCAGTTGTTGTTTATTGTCCCGTAATGAAAGCCACCATGTTTCCTTAACTCGTAGCTTGCGGAACTCCACTGTTTATTGTAGGTGAACCTGTTAGCTATACAACACAAGCAGTTTCGTTCTGTTTTGTTATCATTTGTTATTTATTCTGTAATTTAAAAGATCGGGACGCATAACAGTCCCAACAGAATCAGAATTGACATACTAATGTTAAACAGTGTATATCTCCTGAAATACAGACGCGATTGAAGATCCGTCTATTGCGTTGAAAATCTTACTGAAAACCCTAGAATTCATCCAACTGTAGCGTCGCTAAAATCTGATCCAAACTAGGATTAAAATGCGTTGCGAAACGGACTTCTGATTCTGAAACCGGATTTCCAGCCGCTAACGCTTAAAATGAAATGGCTATAATTAGTGATCCGGGAACCTGATTGGCGTGAAACTAAATTCGATGGATAGATAACTGAACAAAATAATTATTACATGTTCATCGTCTCACTAAATTATAACCGTATGATTTATGATAAATTATGCAAGTGGTAGGTTATTGATTCGGGACATCCTAAACATGCTTCGTATACTGTTCACGCATCATATCATACACATGTCACTGCATTGATAATCTAGTGATAACGTGCATTACCCAGTGTTAGGCATTAGTGATGATTGTGGCAAGTACGTCAGTGTTCGTGTATCAGCGAATAAGTGAAAGTGATACCTACTTGTACACAATCAGTGACCCTTATTATTATTTTGCATTGTCGACGTCTGTGGGACACGTGTACGTGTGACTATAAGTGGTATGGGACACTTATGGAAGCTCTTGCACGGGTGGCACAGATAAGGCACCAGACACTGCCATTTATCTTAGGTATTAGTCGGGACGTGCTTGATGGAGGTCCTGCTTCCAGTTCTCGCGCAGACTTGTCACAGACCGATTGGTATTTAGGGTTATGGTTAGCGTTTGATGTAGACCACGGGGTGTGGGGTAGTTTAAGTGTGAATTCAACAGAATCTCGGGAGTCCCATGCCGGCTTATATATTTAGGGAGATATATGGAGATTTACAGGGTATGTGATTATCACCGTGATATACATGTTGGGCCCGTGGTCCCTTGCCCTTGGGTTCTACCCTTGGGTGGAGGACACTCGCGAGAGGTTGACTCTCACACTTAGACTGATGATAGGCTTAATGACCTGTACAGTGAGACTTAGAGACTGATAGGGATACTGACATTGATATACCTTACATACTGTGTTGATATACGTGGCATAACATTCTACTGCTTTTACTGTTCCGCTGCATTGATTACTGCACGTTCATATCCATATTGCCATTGATCTACTGATATATATAACTATTATCACTGCTAGAATTGTCACATGATTTTATATATTATATTGCTATTGTGTCGCTCTGACGACCTGAGTATGCATGCTCAGTATGAGGAGAAGATTTAGCCTGGACCAGGACTAGACGTATATCACAGACACCTCGACTTGCTATCCAGAGTTATATTCGTTTGTTTCCCCTCAGGTCAGTTCTTTACATTGTTTCATTCAGTTACTGCATTTCTCATTACCTGCGCAACATTTACTGTTTACCATGAAAAACTAGAAGCCGAGATGTAACTACGGCAGGACATTTTCTTGACCGTAGGAGCATGGCTGGCCTTGTCCACCCCTCGTATTCCGTATTTTGGGAAGCGGGGCGTGACACATGAGGAAGAAGAAGAAGAAAAAATGTAGAGAGCAAAGCAAAATGAGCTCAAGATTAATGGCTAAGTGTTGGCATGGCTCATTCATTCTCTCCTCACTTATTGAAGCATGGATTAAAAAATCCATCCATGCTTCAATAGTGATGGAAAATGAATAAAAAAACGAGCAAACCATGCTATGGACCATACCATAAATATCTCCACATTTTACACCTCATTTTCTATTTTCTAAAAATAAAAATCCATGTCATGCTTCATATAACACACACACACACACACACATATCATATATATATTATGAAGAAAGTAATTAGTAAGCTAATATTAGTTAATATATAATTATATCAAGAGAATAATGGAGAAAAGATGTCGTAGGAGGGAATTTCCTCCTATGGCGTCGAAAAAGTACGTCCTCTCTCATTTTTTCTGACGATCGGCAACCATCATCTTCATTGTTATCATCTAAGATGTAGGTATACCAAATTTCATGTGATTCAACAACTTTTCACCGTTGATTTGGTGGGTTCAAAATTAACGGTTTACCGACAACAAAACTTTTTACATTGCTAAATCAACGGTGAAAAAGTTGTAGAATCACATCAAATTTGGTGTACCCACATCTTAGATGATAATGATGAAGTTGATGGTTGCCGCTCGTCGGAAAAAATGAGGGAGGGCGTACTTTTTCGACGCCATAGGAGGAAATTCCCTCCTATGGCCTCTTTCTTCCATTATTCTCTTATATCAAATATAAGTATATATCATATTATTAAATTAACACTTGATTTAATAATCCGGTTATATCACATATAACCGACTAATATCATTTATCTGTATATCACATTATCAAATCAACACTTGATTCAATAATCCGGTTATATCACATATAACATAACTGATAACAAATAACCGCCAAATTAGAATACGGTATCACATATACGTATTTAATCAGGCCCCCGCACATATCAGCATATGTGCCCTACTTGTTTTCGCTTGAACTAGGAAACTTCCGTGTGGGACTCTAAAGACTCGTCAATACGCCAGTAGTAGGTAATGATCACATCAGTTACCCACAAGCCGTCAACGGTACTAGATGGACGTAACGGCTACCCAGGTTTTGAGCGAATAGAAGATCAACAAGCAAGCTTGTCTAAACTCCCATGAAGCTTATAGGTAACACTTACCGTACAGTCCGGTCTCTTCGTCTGATATGTCGCATATCGATTCTGGGGGTGGAATCGTCAGATCCCAATAACTTGATATATCATGCCGATGTGTGGTCAATAACGGTACGAGAAACTACTAATAATACTTACCAGTAAATCTCATTAACAGCCTTGGCTAGGAACTTCCTGTTATAGCCAATCGAGCATAGCGCAACATCACCTCCCTATATCGGGAGAGACGAAACCCCTCCTATCGCTCATTGCCTCCATGTGACTCGGGACTGTACCTAAAATCCACCTGTTTGCATGACTCCTTTGAGCCGTGGTAGGGAAGAAATCGAAGCACAGTGGGAACTACACAAGACACTATGACGATCTCGGGTCTACAGACTAACCTGTACCAGTGTCACTAGAGAACTGCTATATGATGATAGGTATAGTACCATCTAAGATTCTCGGTGAGTCCTGTTCGGTGTACCCATTCTCTAATGAGCATCTGTATACAATCTTTGATGTCAAACACCAATGGATATGGGATCAACCATCGCCCCATACAGGGTCAAGAAACGTACACACTAGTCTACTCTGGAATATCGATGCCTTTTCTTGATATTCCCTCGACTAGGAACAATTGAAGGATGTGCTTGTGGACTACCCAGGTCCCAGTAGTATGACCCACATCATAGTCCTGGTAGTGAAGCCTACATCCTTAGGGCTTTATCAACATGTATATAAGAGACGGTATAATAATACCAGTGAACATGTTAAGATAAAGGCAACCAAATAGCATACTATCATGTCGAGCAAGAAATTCCTCTATATATATGTCCAAGCATCCACTATAATATACATTAATGTACAATAATGGCCTTTAGGGCATACATATCCCTAACAATCTCCCACTTTCACTAAGGCCAGTTGTTGTAGTATCTCATACCCAACATCCTAAAATAGTCTCTCGAATCGCGTCTTGGGGAGGGCCTTCGTGAGTGGATCCGCTATGTTATCCTCCGTATCAACTCTCCTGACCTCGATCTCCTGGCGACCAACTATCTCCCGGATCAGGTGATACCGCCTAAGAATATGTCTGGATCTCTGATGGGACCGGGATTCCTTGGCCAAAACCACAGCTCCATTGTTACCACAATACACAAGCATTGGATGCTTAATGGATGGAACCACACCAAGTTCAGTTATAAACTTCTTCATCCAGACAGCCTCTTTGGCAGTATCGTTGGCAGCGATGTATTCAGCCTCCATCGTCGAGTCTGCTACGGTACCTTTCTTGGAAATCTTCCAACATACCGCCCCTCCATTGAGGGTGAAGACAAAACCCAAGACCGACTTACTGTCGTCCTTATCACTCTGGAAGCTCGAATCGGTAAAGGAATCCACCTGAAGTTTACCATTACCATACACCAAGAACATTTCTTTAGTCCTTCTTAAGTACTTAAGAATGTTCTTCACAGCTGTCCAGTGTTTCTCCTCTTGATTTGATTGATACCTACTTACTACACCTAGTGAGTAAGCTATATCTGGTCTGGTATATAACATCGCATACATGATAGACCCGACCACCGAAGCATAGGGTATCCCTTGCATGCGAGCCCTCTCCAAATCATTCTTGGGAGACATCTCTTTGGAGAGAGTGATTCCTGAGCAAGCGGGTAAATTACCACGCTTAGAATCTTCCATACTAAACCTCTTTAGTATGGTGTCTATGTACCTGGATTGGGACAATCCCAATATCCATTTAGATCTATCTCTATAGATCTTAATCCCCAGGATGTAGGAGGCATCACCTAAATCTTTCATGGAGAACTTATATGATAAGAAGAGTTTGACTGAGTGTAGCATAGGAACATCGTTTCCTATCAAGAGTATGTCATCCACGTACAATACGAGGAAGACAGCCTTACTCCCTACAACCATCTTGTATATACTAGGTTCATCTACATTTTTGATGAAGTCAAACTCTTTGACAGCTTCATCGAAACAGATGTTCCAGCTCCGCGATACCTGCTTTAATCCATAGCTTGATTTAAGCAGCTTGCACACGCTTCCGCTGCTCTCACTATCTACGAAGCCTTCTTGCTGTGTCATGTACACGCTCTCTTCTAAATCACCATTTAGAAAAGCGGTCTTGACGTCCATCTGCCAGATTTCGTAGTCATGGTATGCAGCAATGGCAAGTATGATCCTGATGGACTTAAGCATAGCAACAGGAGAGAAGGTTTCATCATAGTCGGCACCAGGTCATTGACGAAATCCTTTTGCTATAAGTCTAGCTTTGAAAGTCTCAACTTTTCCATCTATACCAAGTTTCTTCTTAAAGATCCACTTGCTCCCGATGGGTACCCCTTCAGGAGCAACTTCCAAAGTCCATACTTTGTTGGTGTACATGAATTCCATCTCAGATCGCATAGCATCCATCCATTTCAGAGAGTCTCCACTTGTGATGGTCTGCTTGAAACTAGTTGGGTCATCATCTTTCATGATTCAATCCTCGCTCCCACCGTCTATGAAAAAACCGTACTATCTCTCAGATGGATGATGAACCTTACTAGATCTGCGGAGTGGCTGGGGTTCATTGGGGATTATCGAATCCTCCGATTCCACCAAATTGTCAGTTACAGTTTATGTAGCTGGAACTTCTTCCAGTTCTACCTCATTACTACTGATTTCTTTTACAAGAAATTCCTTTTCTAAAAAGATGGCATGTTGAGCAACAAACACCTTTTGTTCCTCACAATGGTAGAAGAGATATCCATGCGAATTCTTTGGATATCCTACAAACTTACATAAAACTGACCTTGTCTCGAGCTTGTCCGGATTTTGCTTTTTGACATAGGCCGGACAACCCCATATCTTAACTCGTTTAAGATACGATCTCCTTCCACTCCATATCTCATATGGTGTTTTAGGCACAGATTTTGTTGGAACTTTATTTAATAGGTATGCGGCTATCTCAAGTGCATAACCCCAAAATGAAATATGTATCTCAGCAGTACTCATCATATAGCGCACCATATTTAATAGGGTGCGATTCCTCCGCTCCGATACTCCGTTGTGCTGTGGTGTATACGGAGGAATAAGCTGAGAGAGAATCCCATTCTCTTTTAAATAGTCACGGAATTCTATACTCAAGTTATTCTCCTTCCTGATCAGATCGAAGGATTTTAATACTTTTACCTGTTTGGTTCTCTACTTCGCACTTATATTCCTTGAATTTCTCAAAAGATTCAGATTTGTGTTTCATCAGGAACGCATGTCCGTATCTTGAGAGATCATCGGTGAATTTAATAAAGTACGAGAAACCATTCCTGGCATGCGTAGACATAGGACCGCATACATCACTATGTATCAGTCCCAAGAGTTCAGTAGCTCTTTCTTTGTGTCCAGTAAACAGAGTCTTGGTCATTTTGCCTTTGAGACATGACTGGCAAGTTTCATAAGATGTAAATTCGAACTGATTCAAAAATCCATCTTTATGCAACTTAGCTAGTCGTGTCGCATTGATATGACCTAGTCTACAATGCCACAAGAAAGCTTCGTTCATTTCTAAACTTTTTCTTTTGTGTGTGTTTTGTATATTTAGAACTGTAGTTTGATTTAGAACGTATATACCATTACACAACGTACCTAACCCAATCAACACTTGATTTAGGAAAATGTTCATAACATTATCCTCCAGTACAAAATTATATCCATCTTTATGTAATAAAGAGACTGATATAATATTGCACATCATCTTTGGTACGTAATAACAGTCGTTCAGAATCATTGTATTACCATTTGGTAATACAATGTGATATTCTCCAACTGCTTTGGCTGCAACAATTGCACCATTCCCTACTGTTAAAGACTTATCACCCTTTCCCAGTTCTCTACCTCTCTTTAGCCCATGTAACAAATTACATAAGTAGGATCCTGATCCTGTATCCAATACCCAAGACGTAGAGCATACTGAGAAACAGTTCTCGATAACGAACACACCCGAAGAAGATGCATCATCATGCTCTTTCTTCGCTCGGGCGGCATGGGAATTCTGATATTCTACTATTTCTTGCTCGGACTTATGACAATTATAAGATAGAGCGGAACCAACGTTCCCCATCTCAGTATAATAAGCGGGTTCGGTCAATACATCTATATTATTATCTTGATTATGGCGTGTCATTGGTTGCTACCTGGAGAGAGAGAGAAGAAAACACTTTAGCATGCACTCTTGCAAGATTAGATTGGTTATTATCTTATCTAATCAGGATGACTCCCACTGTTTTTATCAAATCTTCCTTCAAACCCTAAAATGTAAGATTAGCCGGGATTAATTACACCCTACAAGTTCGCCAATCGTTCGGCCAGGTAGGTATTGATACTCCGAGGGAGTCTCCCTATGCTTTCGTATGGAACTAATTAAATAAGCTCGTTTCCGCGGGGCATAACCCCGTTAACACCTTTCGTAGACACCTACTTGATCGGCTAATTGTAAAGTGCAAAACTCTCCCATGAGTAACTCTTACTCGCAGTGGGTATCGGGATCCAACTATCATATAGAAGGTATGCAATCTCATTGCAAATTTCAACACTTGAAATTCCCAATATTGTTTTTACCCCATGCGATTTATGACTTTGACAAGGTCAACAAACCATAAACCGCAAGTCAAGTTCAACCCATTCATTTCTTGATTGAATTAAACCTACCCGCATGACCCTTGACAAGGTCAACAAGGCCGCACGACTACCCTAATCCAATCGCATCACATGCGGCAGATAAGCACTAATCAGCTACCGCATACTACGCCTTGACTAGGTCAACAAACGCAGCACGAATACTAAATAGCACTAATATGAAATGACGGAGGGCTACATTGGTTTTTAAGAAAACCTTTAGCGTAATGAACTTGATATCGTTATAGAATCTAGTGATTTTGAAAAGGAGTGGTTTAAGCTCTGCTTTTAAAATCGAGTAGTTTTAAAAAAAAAAAAACCGAATAGCTTTTACTAATTTTACTAAAGAGGTCACTCCCGGTGAAGGGATCTTGGCTCTTTCCTCATCGAATGAGGTGCTGGATATCCATCAAGGAATACCACTATGCAAACCAAGAACTACAGAAGATATGATGATAAACCAAGTAGGTTGTAGCATTTGCTAGTTTTGCTAAAGAGGTCACTCCCGGTGAAGGGATCTCGGCTCTTTTCTCATCGAATGAGGTACTGGATATTCATAAAGGAATACCACTATGCAAAGCAAGAACTAGAGATATCTTTTTAAAAACTTTTGATTCTACAAGATCTTTAGGTTTCTTTTCATTTCATTAATCTCATTAATGTAGTCCTATCATTTATGTTTCTCTAAACATCACAGAAAAAGAAACGAAAATAGAACGTACACTTATACTATCCGCATTCGCCACGAGGCCCCGTCATGCACCGTTAAGTTACTTAATTAACGGCAGAGCGGGGGCTGGACTAGCGCGGGTGCAAAATATAAGCAACATTTATTATATATATCATATATATATAGTATTCGTCTCACGCGGTTATATGATCACATCACAGAACCAAGCAGCAGAAGTCAACATATGAAATATTGGATATACTAGGAGGTCCGTGTTTTAAATTCAGCCAGTAATGAAAAACACGGATTCCACAGTCGTGATGAATAGCCAAACCCACATCCCTAGACCCCTACGAGAGCGGCAAGCAACCCTGCCAATTCTAGAGTTAGGAGATCCAGTCTCGACTCCTCGAGATGGTCTCCCACTGGACTCGAGAACCCGGTTACTTGTGCTCCCCGTCTTGGGTCTATCCTAATGCGGAAAAGTAAATAATATACATCAATAATGACATCATCCTCAACCCAGAAGTGTCCCAATAAAAGAATATTACATACAATTTTTACATGAACGAAAATTGAAAAACTCTCATCTCACATAAAACCCCGGCTATTCAATTACGACGATCCAATATTACATATCACAACAATACATAACATCTCATGTCATCAACGTAAGTAAATACGCGTATCCCGAATATCGTTGACATATAGCAACGAGATCTGGGATACCCCACATATTACACTTACGGTCCCAGAAAAGAAATGAAAACTACAATAATTAGAATCCACATTTCCTTAGACATCATAAACTCGGAATATCTCATATGTCGAATTTCATGCCTAACCTATAAACCTTGTATTTTAGTCTCATATCGAAAACATTTTCAATAACTTAGTCAGGCAATTCAACAAGATTCCCGACTACCCGATCGAATACTCGTCGGGAACTTTAGTAGATGGCCGCACCCCCGATACCGTCGACCAAGTGCACTTAGACGGAACACCATGGCCGCAAGCACCCGAGTGGATGCTTTTGGCAATGGGATTCTCCTAAAGACACTTGGTTGGGGCTATGGGGCGTGGCTACCTAGTAAAGTTATCCGGCGAGTATTCGCGTACGATACGCGATTGCGACGGAGTTTCGATCCGAATCGAAACTTCGTGGCAATCGATCTATCGAGACTAAAACGCTAGATTTATAATCACTAACTAGTTTTCACAAAACTAATTAAATATGGATTCCAACTAGTGTATCACATATCAAACAAAAACCCGAAACGACGTTAAAATTGCGACTACGAAACACTCCGATTAGCCCTAACAGAATTGTTAACATCACATGCAAACTGGACCAATCAAACATAACCATGAAACCCTAAACCCAACACAACAGAGCACCAAATAAAAACAAGCTCAAGATCCAATAAAGAACTGGTGACACCGACCATATCAGCAATCTCACCGGCCAAAAAATGTCCATTGGGTCCCGTGTTTCTCTGGTGTTCTAATTACATCATATGCAACATTCTGTACATGTTTAAAATTTTTTCAGAGATCATTTAAAATTCGATAGAAAGTTGGTTTATGGGTTTCGGTTTTCGGAGTTGTTTCGGTTTCGCAATTCTAATAACATCGTCTAATTTTCTGGCTTTGGCTCTGATACCATGAAAGTGTATATTAGCACCACCACTGGGTTTTACTAGCATCAAGCAGGCCAATTTAAAAAATTTTGGGGTGCTAATTAACACTAACCAAGATCTTAAACTAGATGATTCGGGTTTTTAAGCATGATATCAAAAACTGCACTAAGAGAACGAAACTACAACCTTTGTAGATCGTGTCCTTCTCTTCTCAAGCTCCGGGTTGTAGTCCGTACGACTCATCATAGTTCCACTTGAAGTTTGAACGAGCTTCCTCCGTGATCTTCGTGCCGAAGATGATCCACCCGAAATCTCTCTAGCTCAAGCTATCTCTTCACTAAACTATCTTTAGTGAAGGAAACACGCTACACTTGATTGCTAATTAAGTGTAGAATGGTGAAGTGGGGTTGTATTTGCTCACTAGGATTTGTTCAAAGCTCTATGGTTCACATCACATGTGAGTGTTAGATCTTTGAGGCATGAGGAAGAAGAAGAAAAAATGTAGAGAGCAAAGCAAAATTAGCTCAAGAAAAATGGCTAAGTGTTGGCATGGCTCATTCATTCTCTCCTCACTTATTGAAGCATGGATTAAAAAATCCAACCATGCTTCAATAGTGATGGCAAATGAATAAAAAAATGAGCAAACCATGCTATGGACCATACCACAATATCTCCACATTTTACACCTCATTTTCTATTTTCTAAAAATAGAAAATCCATGCTATGCTTCATATAATACATACATACATACATACATACACACACACACATATATATATATATATCTCATATATATATTAATATATATATTATGAAGAAAATAATTAGTGAGCTAATATTAGTTAATATATAATTATATCAAATATAAATATATATCTTATTATTAAATCAACACTTGATTTAATAATCCGGTTATACAACATATAATCGACTAATATCATATATCTGTATATCACATTATCAAATCAACACTTGATTCAATAATCCGGTTATATCACATATGTTTCCCCCAATAAAAGAGCAAAGCTCTGTTCAAAACTCAAGAGGCAGCGACTCACGTGCTTTCCACGAGGGCGCCAGCGCTAGAGTTAAAAACTCTTATATGAGCAGCGCCTCTGTGCAAAGCACACAAAACTCAAGAGGCAGCGCCTCACGTGCCTTCCACGAGGGCGCCAGCGCCAGAGTCATTGGCGCCTCATGTTCTCTTCACATGGGCACCAATGTGCAAAGCACATGAAATAATTAAAACCTTAATAAGCGCCCACGTGCACAGCACATGAGCGCCGGCGCCTTGTAGAATTAAATTCTACTCTCTGTTAAACAGAGCCGTTGGATTAAAGATCCAACGGAGATGATAAATCATCAGGATGCAGAATTAAATTCTGTTGGGAGGAAATATTCCTCAAATCTTTCTAAACAAGAAAGATTGCCCTATGTAAAACAGAGTACCGTTGGATTAAAAATCCAATGGTGATCAAAGAATCAACAATCTACAGAATAAATTATGTATGGGAAAATATTTTCCTAATCTCGTTAAAAATAAGAAAATACTTTTTGTAAAACAGAAGTTCTTGGATCAAAGATCCAACGGTGGGTAAAATCCCCAAAATCAATTAGGATCTCTCAATGAGAGATTTCTTCAAATAATCAACAGACTTGCCTCTAATATATAAAAGACTCAAGACTTCAAGTCTAACACAGAAGAACCCCCTCATAAGCTTCGAAAAAACAAAACAGAAAGCTTCAAAAAAGAAGAAAGAAGAAGATCTCCCTTCTTAGAGAAAAAAAACTCTAAGTAAATAAAAAAGAAGAGAGATCAAAGTATCCCGTTTACCTATTGAAGGGTTTAACCCTTTTAAAAAGAAGAACTTAGTTCTTTCTCTGGATCTAAGATCCACAAGACAAGTCTCCTACAAGTGGAGAATTTAATTCTCATCGGGACGAACTTGTTCTTGAAGATCAAAGATTCAGAAAAGAACAGGGAAATTGAACTTCTCAGAACAAAATATACAAGGAAAATCACCGCCCAGCGCCTTACGTGCTCCTCACATGGGCGCCAAAAAATACTGAGTGCTTAGCACTCAGTGGATGGCGCCCAGCGCCTCACGTGCCCCTCATATGGGCGCTACAAAGGAGTGCTTAGCACTCAATGGCTGGCGCTCAGTGCCCAGCGCCTCACGTGGGTGCTACAAAATAAGGAGTGCTTACCACTCAGTGGTGCAGCGCCCAGCGCCTCACGTGTCCCTCACGTGGGCGCCACGGAACATAAAAGGGCTTAACACTCCCCGGGCAGCGCCTAGCGCCTCACATGCTTCGCACGTGGGCGCCATAAAGAGTGCTCAGCATTCCATATAGAGACAAAAAAGAGAATAAAGTGTGAGCGTCAAAACTTACATAAGTGCTCAACGCTTTTTGCACAAAAAAAGGGGACTGAGCCCAAACCAGTGCTTAGCATTTCTTTTCAAAATAAGAAGAAAACTGAGTGGACTAAGCCCAAGTTGGCTAGGTCCCTAATTTAGATCAACCGAGCCCATGTGCTCACTACTTTCCAAATTGATTTTAGTCCCAAAAACGACTGTTCGTCGCCGAAAACAGAGACGAAACCGCGTAGGTCGTATTGCCTGAATTCGGGGGCAGATGCTATTTGGTTTTATCTATCCACCTCTCCGAAGATACCAAGTTGATTTATGTCACCGTATATCGGAGGTTTGGACAGATGCGGCCGTTGTAGCAGACTTCGTCAGATTCCCCCTCGCTTGTGAGGGGTTTTTGATTGTGGAGACGCTTTTCCCTGCAGGCATAAGCCCCTGCAGTTAATTACATTATCGGGTTACGATAACCACTTTCTCCATCTTCAAAAGTTCACTTCGTGTCGTGTGTGTTTGTTTTGTTTTGGGTTGCCCGTGGATTGTATACGGAGACTAATTTATGTTGTTGCCCGTAGGGCGGGGATTAGTCCAAATTTGTATTTTCTTAGATTTGGGTTTGGTTGATTTAAGGATCGTTAACCTCATTTGAAATTAAGATCAACTTAAATGTTTGTTAAGGATATGTTAGTCTAAGTTTTAGACTAAGATCCACTTAACAGGGTTTTGGAATCATTTAGATCCAACAAAAGAGCATTAGGGCTCTATTATTTTAATTTAGGAACATTACGGTCCGTCATTAGTTTAGGGACGTTGCAGTCCGTGGAGTTTAAGGACATCATAGTCCATCATTAGTTTAAGGACATTGCGGTCCATAGAGTTTAAGGACATCGTAGTCCGTGTTTAAAGACATCATAGTCTGTAAGGGTTTAAAGACATCATAGTCGGTAGGGTTTAAAGACATCATATTCTGTAGGGTTTAAAGACATTATAGTCTGTAGGGTTTAAAGACACCATAGTATGTGTTTTGGTTTAACAATTTGGGGATGCGCCAAAAGTTATTGGTTATTGGGACCCTCTATCTCTCTGAAGAAGTTGAAGAATTACAACGATATGTATCAGAGGTATGAAGAGATGTACCCTTGAACCAATGAATGCTAATCAAAGATTTGATAATCTTGTTTGGGACTAAGTCCAATTTGAAAGCATATGGGTTGGGTTAATTTGGGATTTAACCAACCTTGGGCTCAGCCCACTTGATTATTTATTTGGGCTTGGTCCCCTTTCTGCATCAGCAGTGCTGAGCACTGAAATGGGTTCTGATACCCTTTATTCTTTGTTTTATTTGTATCTTTTATATGGAGTGTTAAACACTTGATAGCGCTTATATGAGGAACACGTGGAGCGCTCGGCGCTGAGCGCCAGGCAATAAGTACTAAGTACTTTTTATTAAGTAGCGCCCACGTGAGGAGCACGTGGAGCGCTCGGCGCTGAGCGCCAGACTTCGAGTGCTAAGCACCTTTTATTAAATAACGCCCATGTGAGGAGCACGTGGAGCGCTCGGCGCCGAGCGCCAGACTTCAAGTGCTAAGCACTTTTTATTAAACAGCGCCCACGTGAGGAGCACGTAGAGCGCTCGGCGCTGAGCGCCAGGCACCTTTTTGTTCTAATCAGTTCGGTGCTCTTAGAATTAAATTCTCGTTTGTGAGAGACTTTGTCTCATGGATCTAAGAACTAAGTTCTTCTTTTTTGAGGAGATGCTATGATCTCTTTTGTTTTTCTTTATGAGAGACTTTGTCTCATGGATCTAAGAACTAAGTTCTTCCTTTATAAGGAGATGCTATGATCTCTTTTGTTTTTTTCTACCTTGAAGAGAGGTAGTTCTTGCCTTGAAATCTGAAGTTTATGGGGGAGTTCTTCTGTTCTTCTTCTTTCGATTTGAAACTTATGGGAAGGTTCTTCTGTATAAAACTTGAAGTCTTGGGTCCTTTATATAGGGGAGGCTGATCTGTTGAATCAGCTAAGGAAATCTCTCACTGAGAGATCTCTAATTGATTTGGGGATTTTATTCACCGATGGATCTTTGATCCAAGAACTTCTGTTTTACAGAAGACATTTTTCTTGTTATTAACAAGATTGGAAAAATATTTTCCCATACAGAACTTATTCTGTATCTTGATGATTTTTAATCATCATTGGATCTTTGATCCAACGGTGCTCTGATTTACAGAGCGCAATTTTTCTTGTTTGGAAAGATTTGAGGAGTATTTCCTCAACAAAATTTAATTCTGTAATTTTGATGATATATCATCTTCGTTGGATCTTTGATCCGATGGTGGAGAACATTTAGTTCTACCGCTGGCGCTCTCGTGCTTTGCATGTGAGGCGCTGCTTCAGAGTCTTTGACTCTTGGCGCTGGTGCTCTCGTGCTTTGCACGTGAGGCGCTGCCTCAGAGTCTAGCGCTCTTGGCCCTGGCGCTCTCGTGCTTTGCACGTGAGGCGCTTCCTCAGAGTCTGGCGCTCCCGGCGCTGGCGCTCTTGTGCTTTGCACGTGAGGCGATGCCTTAGTTCAAATTTCAAATTTTGAACAGAGGTTTGCTCTCTGATTGGGGGAAACAAATGCCCCCCACCGTTGCGCTCATATGGCTTACACGTGAGTGCAGCGTTGGCAGCCTTTCCACCGTTAGATCAACTTGGAACTTGGATCGACTTCCAACGCCTATAAATAGGGCCTTTGGCTCTTGAGATGACTTCTATTCATCTTTTTGCTTTGTTCTTCTTGTTTCTCCTGAGAATATAATTCTCCCCCTTTCAGAGCTTAGCTCTCTACCTTAAGAGACTCTTAGAGTCAAAACTCTGCCCAATTTTGCTATGGATTGAACTTATAAACAAAGTTTTGCCCTTCTCAGATCGTAGATCTTAAAAAAATGTTTTAGGGTTTTACCCATTAACAGAGCCGTGCTCATCTTTAGATCATAGATCTTCAAGATATAATTTTTTAGGGTGATTTTAACCCATGAATTAGAATACTGTTCATCTTCTATGAAGAACTCTTAGAGTTTGTTCACAGATCTTGAAGATCTTGGAGTTTTTACTCTGCAAAAGATTTGCTTTTTTAGGGTTTTGATGGGTTTACTCCATCGTTCTCACAGAAATTTTGGGGAATTTTATTCTCTTCATGATTACAGTTGACAGATGTCATTTTTGTTTGCAGAGCGTTGCTCTCGAGGGAGTTTAACTTCTTGGCCCAAGGAGTCTCTCATTAAATAAGGATCTTTTTTAGGATTTCTTCTTTAATGGGTGATTGTCTCACCAATGATGAGCCGTCATCTTGATTTTGTGGGTCCCCCTTGGTCCCTTTCCACTGCATTGCAGTGTGGTACAAATTTAAAGTACCAAGTGTCAGAATTTGGACTGTAGCATTGACAGCTAATCCTTGTTCTTTTTCGCGCAGGTACTATATCTTTTGACACTTCTTTCCCATTTGTTCATCCGGAGAGCGCATTTGCTGACCCGCCCATGGATAGGGAAGTATTTATGCTCATTAAAGATCATGACCCGGAGCAGAAATCTCTTCATCTATGGGGGTCGTGGTACAATCAGATCATCTGGGTTCGGCGCAGCTTCTCTTGTGCGGTGCCTTCAGAGCCAATCTCCGCCATTAATTATGCCGACTTACCCTAGGTGAATTACGCGGTGGAGGAGGTTAACTGGATTATGGATGGACGCCTCCAGCCTTTGATGAGTTCGATACCTGTATAGCCGCCGATGGCTTTAGATATTCTGGGGCGGCGTATATGTCAAGGCGAGTCGCGCCCTTAGGGACAGCCATATATGATAGGCTTGACTCCTCGACATTCAGCCGGGTACTTGCAGTGGGCTCGATACATCTTGTCGGCCAAGAAATCACTGCTGCTGAAGCTCGGGTTGTACTCCGCAGTTTATGCATTTCTCTTCCAGTATTCCACGCCCTCTGTATAGTAGGTCAAAGCTTTCTTGGAACAATGGAATGTCCCGACTCACACCTTCCTTCTATCAGATCGGGAAGTTTCAATCTCCCTGGAGAAGTTCGCGGAGATCTCCGGCTTACCCGTCAGGGGAGAAAATTACGAGGAGCTACTTCCTCCTGACGAGTACATCTTCGCCACAAAATCAGTGGTGATGGGTCTTACTCCAGATAATGCGATTCAAAATCGATTCCCGAGTTTGATCAAGGTGTTGAATATTTATGAGGGTCTGTTTCTCGAATCCGGAAGGCATGGGGTCAGCTTCGCAGATTTCATCGCCCGCTTTCTTCGCCCGAAAGTTTTGTCAAAACAAGCTACGAAATTCGCCAAACTCGATGACTCGTTTGGTTTTGGTTTGGATAGCCAGCCAACGGCGGAGGCAGATTTAAAAAACTTCTTTATTCCGGACACCTCGGTCTTTCCTGTCGCAGAGCTTGCTGCTTCAGACGTTGATGAAGAGACGTTCTTTCTGGGGTTTATTGGCTTGTGGTTAAACTGGTTCGTGCTTCCGATGCACCCTCGCTATATGAGGCTGTCAGTCTTTTACCTAGCACATTGAATGGTTGCCGGGACGCGAGTGGCCGTTGGGATCGCTGGGCTGGCTCACCTGTATTATGGCCTTAGCTTGGCGGCAGACACCACTCAGCCGGGGGTGTAGCCCATAAACCTCCCGCTGCATTATTTTACATCGTGGATCGAGCTTCATATGCTCGGTGCTGTCGGAGTCCATAAGTGGTCCCGTTTCTACGACAGCTATAATTTTCTTCGGGTCATGTTCCTAGTTGACGCTTATGCTTTAGATCCGTCACAGCGAAAGGCTCGGGGCTTGGTCCTACGCTTGCGTATGGTCGGGGACGACATGACCTTTGTCAATAAGGTCTTAACCATCGGCAAGGAATCCACAAAAACGGTGCAGCCGCTGCGCGACACCTTCAAAGACGGGGCCCCTATATTGAAGGCTCGGGAGATTCTGCATCTGTACTCAATCAGGCCGGGCTTTTCAGTGTTCAGGCAGAACGACTCGGCGCTGTTCATGAGGTACAACCCACACCATTTTGCTCAACATCCGGGCTACGATCAGGGTGTCCCGCTAGAGGCCTTTTTAGCTGAGCTGGTTGCTACAGAGGAGGGTATCCGTAGCGCGCTGCACCATTTCATGCGGCTAAGCACCAGGTCCAACTTTTTTATCAGTGAGCTAAGCTGCGTTCCGAAAGCCTCGAACGCATATGTGGCGTGGTACCAACATACGACAGGTGCTGTTATTAGGGAAGAAAAGTGTTTACTGCTCGATCGCAAGGGTGCTGTCCCAGCTGGTAATCCATCCGTTCCCTTGAAGCGACGGACCACCGTTCGTCCTTCCTTAAGAGAAGCTGCTGCGGTTGTGGTCCCACGCGCCTTTCCTGATAAGCCTTTACCTCATGTTCCTGTGGAAGCGGTAGCTGCAGTGTCTCCTGAGTCTGGCGTGGGTACAGAGATCGGGACTCGTCGCCCAAAATTGCCCGCCAAGCGCAAGCTCCTGTCATTGGCTGCCAGCGCTCGCTCACAAAAGAAGAAGTCGCTATTTTCTGCCGACGTCGTACTCGGCCAGGAGCCTCATGCTCCCTATAGCGAGGGTTTATGCGAGTATGGGACCATTGAGGGCTTGTTCATCGCGCCTACGGATGATACTGATCTCCAGGCTGCCCTTATGGCCTCCGAGCGACTGGTTCGCGAAGAAGCAGCGCTGATCACCATCGTGAAGTCAGGTATACTTCAGTTGTATTTTTCCCGTTCATTCCTTCCTTATTATTATGCTTTTATTGACGCTTTCTTCTTCAACAGGCATCTCTGCCGAAGAGGCTCTCGTGGCTTCCCTCAAAACATTCGAAGAGGAAGAGAGGCTCCGTGCTTCTTTGGGCCTTGGTATAATTTAACTCATTGTGTCTTCATTCTGTTCATCATTCATGCTCTGACCATTACTTTCATCTTATTGTAGGGATTACCTTGACTCAGGTTATCCCGAGTGTGGAGCCGATCCAGTATGGTGATGCGGCGACGCTTCTAGAGCCAGCTATTGAGGCCCCAGCTCCCTCAGTATTGCCACAAGAGGCTTCGCTCAAGCACCCGATGACAGACGCCGTAACGGCTCCAGAGGAAGAGCTTGGTTCGGACGACGACGTCCCTTTGACAGAGGTCTTGAGGAGATCGCTTCTCACTGCTCAGACCAAAAAGAAACACAGGAAGAGCGCAGTGAAGGAACGTGATGCCACTTTGGCTGTAGGTGCTGGTTCAAGCACCACTCCATCTGTCGCTATTCCTTTAGAAGGTGCTCCAGCCGCCCTGTCTGCCGCCCATAAACAGGTTGTGCGCGTGGCTCGGGAGGCAACCCAGAATCTTTCGCAAGGTATCGTAATGTCCAGTCTTCTTTATTATAACTCGATCTGCAAATTCTTATACATCACATCCCGCAGGGCTAAGTCCTGGCGATGAGATGGCAGACGAGACGATGGCGACCACAAAACCCGAAGCGGCTACTCTCTCTCGGGAGTCTGGGACTGGCCAAACTGCCGCTCTTTCCCCTTGTGATTCCCTGGTATCGGCGGGCATTGCGAGTGTCACGAAGGCCCTTGTCGAATCAGGGGACGAAGCCATGGGCACAGAGACTACTCCTCTGAAGGAGAGCGAAGAAGCTGCAACGCCTGGTGATGTTTTCATCGCGGTTTTGGTTGATGACCCTTTAGGTAAGTCTTGAGTCATTGTTCTCCTTTTATTTTACAATCCCGTTCAGCTTCTTCTGACGATTTTTGTTTGTAGGTGCGGTGAACGTAGAAATTGTTCCATCTGAAGCACCACCGGTCGCCGCCATGACGGTTGTTGTTCCCTCACCTTCTCCTATGTCCTCCGAAATGCCGGAAGGTATAGATTCGCGATTTATTTAGTTGAACTATGAACACCGTCTTCCTTGTACTGACCGTGTATTGTCGCAACTCTGCAGGAGTCCTTTTTGACCATTTGTACCAGGTGCTGAACCTGCATTTCTCCTTCTAGTCGGAAGTCGCTCCGCCCGCTGGTGTTGGTTAGTATATCCTTCAGCTATTGTTTCTTTCTTTCTTTTATGAATAACCGTACTGTTGCTAAGTCTTCTTTATATTGATCGTAGCGTCATGGATCAGAGGAGGATACGAGGGGATAGCCGCACCTCTGGTACTCCCAATTTTGCCATCCGCCACAGCCGGTATAGTAGACTCCATCGCTCGTGTATTTCTCTTTACCTCCCGAGTCGACATTTGACCATGATTTGTTTTGTAGCAATCGCACTGACTCCATCTCCCTTCGAGTCTCAAATCCCAATGTCGGCAGAGCCCTTTGCTAAATTCCCATCTTCCAGGGGTGCTGTGACTAGCCTGCGAATGTTGAGCGAGTTCGTTGAGGATCTTGACGCCGAGGCCCTCGCATTTGCTGCAGACTTTGCTGCTGAGGTTAATCCTATACAGACGATGCTCGTGAACTTCCATGATGAAGGCGTCATCGAGTCTTGGGTTAATTATTGCAGAAAGATCGAGGCTTGCCTGCATGAGATTGAGCTCAAGCGTCCCGCTCCGAAAGTATCGGCTTTGAACTCCCAGCGAGCTGCATGGGTTGAGCAAAGTGTTCCTTTTCTTCACCATTTTGAACAAGAGGCGACCCTGAGGCGAAAGGAACATGAAGTAGCTTCAAGAGAATTTGCCCGGTTGCGCGCCCAGGTTGAAGTGAATGCTGCGCAGTTGAAAGTTGTCTTTGACAATCTCCAGTGATGCATCTCGGATGGGTTGACGCTGAGACGGGTGCTTGACTCTATGGAGCGGGTTATGCAGGACTGCGAAGCTTCCATGCTGGGAACAGATGAAAATCTTTCGTCTTGTTTGCGATAGCAGGCCCAAGTCGAAGCGGAGTTGGCCACGGAGGCCGACTGCGAGAAAGGAGCGCGCGAGCAGCTGGCTGATTTGTTGAAACGCCTCCTTCTTAGTAGCCGCCTTTGTATCGACTGAAATTTCATAATCTATGAATAACAAGCTTTCATTCATTTTTTTAATTCTTTTATATAATGCATCTTGTACTCAATTGTATTCATGAATAAAAGACACATTTTTTTGTACTATCGTTTTCTTTTCTTCGCTGTGTCATTGGCATGTTACTTTAGCAAATGTGGCCTGTAGATAGTAGATAGTAGTCCATCTTAACCTCCTTGCAGGGTAGCGATGGCTTAGGAAACAGGTTCAAGTCTGCTGCCTAAGACTTTTCAACTTTATGAGCCGTGAGGGTCTCATAAAGACTTTTCTCCTTACGAGTCAAAAGTATCTCGTAGGTGTATTTTCTCCTTAGGAATCGTAAGGATTCCTAAGTGCGTTTTCTCTTGAGAGTCGTAAGGATCTCACAAGAGAATTTTCTCCCTTACAAGTCGAGAAGACTCATAAGTGGTTGGTGAGTTGACTTGTTTCCAAGTCGAAGCATTACTCTGACGGGGAGGTCATTGGTTGACTTGCTCCGCTTTCTGCGGTGTCGGGGTTGACTTGCTCTGCTTTCTGCGGTGTCATGGTTGACTTGCTCCGCTTGCTGCGATGTCAGGATTGACTTGCTCCGTTTTCTGCGGTGTCGGGGTTGACTTGCTCCGCTTGCTGCGGTGTCGGGGTTGACTTGCTCCGTTTTCTACGGTGTCGGGGTTGACTTACTCCATTTTATGCGGTGTCAGGGTTAACTTGCTCCGCTTTCTACGGTATCGGGGTTGACTTGCTCCACTTGCTACTGTGTCGGGTTTGACTTGCTTCGCTTTCTGCGGTGTCGGGGTTGACTTGCTCCACTTTCTGCGGTGTTAGGGTTGACTTGCTCCGCTTTCTACGGTGTCGGGGTTGACTTGCTCCGCTTTCTGCTGTGTCGGGTTTGACTTTCTCCGCTTTCTGCGGTGTGTTTGATTTTCTCCGCTTTCTGCGGTGTCGGGTTTGACTTGCTCCGCTTTCTGCGGTGTCGGAGTTGACTTGCTCCGCTTTCTGCGGTGTCAGGGTTGACTTGTTTCGTTTTCTACGGTGTCAGGGTTGACTCTAGATTGTCTGTGCACCGTAAAGTCTTAGAACTAGGGATTGTGCCGTAGCTCTGTTTAGTGATGCTGTGTCCGTATCTTGTTGGAACAAAGATGAACGCCGTTGCTGATCTCCTGGGATGCAGATGTTGCCGTTGAGATCTGATTCTCTCTTTGACAGAGACTGTCGGGAAATATGGTTCCCTTTTCGTTTATGCCCATGGATTGTATACAGGGTTCAGTATGGACTCACCTGTAGGACAGAAGTTTCATTCTTTCATCATTTTCATTTTTCTATTTCTTTCCGCGATGCTCTATCATTTCAGCTTTTTATATCGTGAAAGTCGCAATTGCCCAATCATTTCGGCTATTTTTCATGGTGCCCAATCATTTCGGTTATTTTTCTTTTTACTCGCTGCTTTTTATTGCGAGTTGCCCAATCATTTCGGCTATTTTTATATGCATATATTTTGCTCGCTGATTTTTATTGCGAGTTGCCCCATCATTTCCGCTATTTCATATGCATTTTTTGCTCGCTGATTTTTGTTGCGAGTATGGAACTTGAGATCTGATACCAATCTTGGCATCAACACCGCTGCTACTGGAATATTGCCAGGATCGAATCATCATTTTCCTTGAAAGGACTTGGAATTTGATACTAATTTAGACATCAGCATCGCTACAACTGGGATATTGCCAGGAGCGAATCATTATTTCTCTTTGTTGATTTGAACAAAAGTGGCTTAGTAAACAGGGTTAGGATCCTGTTGACTAAGGCTTTTTGACTTTACAAACCGTAAGGGTCTCATAAAGGTATTTCTCCCTACGAGCCGTGAGGATCTCGTATGTGTATTTTCTTCTTAGGAATCGTGGGGATCCCCAAGTGTGTGTTCTCTTATAAGTCGTAAGGATCTCATAAGAATATTTTCTCCTTATAAGTCTAGAGGACTTACAAGTGTCATTCACCATTGGTGGGACTTGGTGAGGGAACGTTTATTTGTGCCCGTGGATTGTATACAAGGGTCAATATTGGACAGCTTGTAGGGCAATTTAGGGAGTGTGATGGCTTAAGAACAAGTTTAGGTCCCTGTATCTTAAGGCTTTTGAATCCTATGAGCCGTGAGAGTCTTACAGGGGGAATTCTCCTTACGAGTCATGAGAATCTCGTAAGTGTAATTGTAAGGTGTTTTTTTGTCACCCCATTGAGATGGGAATATGCGCGCGCTTGTCAGGCGCATTACAGATCCTACCTGCCTAGGATAGGCTGGGGTTTATTGATTATGGGAATCCGAATCTCCAGCAGCCGCGGACTAAGCTGTCGTTAATTACCCCTCGCCTTTGGAGCGAGGGAATCTCCGATTAACGAGTTAAACTGGTCGTGCGAACTCAACGTGCAGTGTTGTGTTTATAAAGGGTTTTGGGAATATCGGGGGCCCCGCAGAGTTTTTACGGGGGTCCTGCTACCCGGATAGCGGGCTGGGGGTCAAGGGGGCTAGCAGCCCCCTTGCGGGATGCGGGGCAGTGCCCCGTTAGAATTTTTTTTTCTAACGGGGAAAGTATATTTAGTATGAAGTATGTGTGTGTATATATAAATAAAATAAAATAAAATAATAATAATAAAAAAAGGGGGGAATGGCGTTCAAGGGCTGTGCGCGTGGCATGTGGGCGCCTTAAAACCCGGGATCACGTGGGCACACGTGACCGATGGGTGCCTTGGCGCCCCGGGGTCACGTGGGCACACATGACCGATGGGCGCCTTGACGCCCCGGGGTCACGTGCTGTGCCTTGGCGCCCCGGGGTCACATGCTGTGCCTTGGCGCCCCGGGGTCACGTGCGCACACGTGACCGATGGGCGCCTAGCACCCCGGGGTCACATGGGCACACGTGACCGATGGGTGTCTTGGCGTCCCGGGGTCACGTGCGCACACGTGACAACGGGAAAACACCCGCGGAAAGGGGCTTAGCCCCTAGGCTGGGGAGTTGAACTCCCAAGGCGATTTTAGGAGTTGAATTCCTAATAAGAAATTAATTTATGGAGTTAAACTCCCACAAATCTAGAAAGGAGTTAAACTCCTAAGAATCTTTGGCTCTTCTTTTGAGCCTTGGGTCAGTCCAAAGTTAGATTTTGGGGATGAGTCTCCTTCTTCCTCCTCTTGATCGGCAGTATCTTGGAGAAAAAGGGGGGGTAAGATTTAAAAGTCCCCCCTTTTCGAGATCTGATTGGAGATCCGAGCTCCTCTTCATAGGTTTTGTGGTGAAGAACTATTTATTTTTTTGAGAAAGGGAGAGTTAAACTTTTGATTTAATTCAAAAGAAAGAAGAAGGTTTTAAAACCTTGAGGAAGGAGAAATATCTCAGATCTGGAGTCTTTTTTGGAGAGAGAAAAAAGTTGTCGGGATATTTTCATTATCCTTGCCTTTATAGGCTATACACTTTACATATAGCCCCTTGGGCTTCACAAAATGGCATTTTGCCTATCCCATGGCTCATGTGCCATTTCTTTTTGTACATAAGCCATGAGCTTTACAAAAATTCGGCTTTACGCCCGTTTTTCTTACATTTATTCAAAAAAATAAAATAAAAGAAATACAACAAAATTTTGGCATTGGGGAAGGCCGGCCGCTTCATGTTCGGGCTAGCTCTGGGCATTGGCCGACTTGACCTGGGCTTGGGCCCACCTGGCTTGAGGTTGACTTTGATTTTGACTTGGTCAACCGGAGTGTAAATTTTTACCCCAACAAATTGCCCCCCATCAATAAATGCACACATCATATGTGGGTTGTGTGCATGAAATTGATGGATCTTTTTTCACGTGGAGGCGACTTGATTCGGCTCCCACCTTTTGGGACGCTGGCACTGCCCTTTTTACGACATGGATGGTCGATGCTTGACGTGTCTCTGAGATGGAGTGTCTGGTTGACTTGATTCCGAGGCGGAGCATAATTCCGACGAGGAGGTCGTTGCTGTCCTTTTAGCGACGTGGACGGTCGGTTCTGCCCTTTTTGCGACTTGGACGGTCGATACTGCCCTTTTAGCGACTTGGACGGTCGGTGCTGCCTTTTTAGGGACGTGGACGGTCGGTGCTACCCTTTTTGCGACTTGGACGGTCGATTCTGCCCTTTTTGCGACTTGGACGGTCGATTCTGCCCTTTTTGCGACTTGGATGGTCGATACTGCCCTTTTAGCGACTTGGACGGTCGGTGCTGCCCTTTTTGCGACTTGGACGGTCGATGCTGCCCTTTTAGCGACTTGGACGGTCGGTGCTGCCCTTTTTGCGACTTGGACGGTCGGTTCTGCCATTTTTGCGACTTGGACGGTCGGTTCTGCCCTTTTTGCGACTTGGATGGTCGGTGCTGCCCTTTTAGCGACTTGGACGGTCGATGCTGCCTTTTTAGCGACTTGGACGGTCGGTTCTTCCCTTTTTGCGACTTGGACGGTCGATACTGCCCTTTTAGCGACTTGGACGGTCGGTGCTTCCCTTTTTGCGACTTGGACGGTCGATTCTGCCATTTTTGCGACTTGGACGGTCGGTTCTGCCCTTTTTGCAACTTGGACGGTCGGTTCTGCCCTTTTTGCGACTTAGACGGTTGGTGCTGCCCTTTTTGCGACTTGGACGGTCCATGCTGCCCTTTTAGCAACTTGGACGATCGATGCTGCCCTTTTAGCGATTTGGACGGTCGGTTCTGCCCTTTTTGCGACTTGGACGGTCGATACTACCCTTTTAGCGACTTGGACGTTCGGTGCTGCCCTTTTTGCGACTTGGACGGTCAATGCTTGTCTTGCTGATTTGATGTGAATCGGGTTGACATCAACATCGCTACACTGGAATATGGTACCAGGAGCGAATCATCATCTGTCATGATAGGATTTGGGGATTTTGGTTTTGGTTTGGCGTCAGCATCGTTGCACTGGAATATAGTACCAAGAGTGACTCATCATTCGCCGTTTGGGATTTGAGTTTGGAATTTGGTTGGCGTCTGCATCGCTGCACTGGAATATTGTACCAGGAGCGACTCAGCATTCGCCGGTTGGGGATTGGGGAGCGATGGCTTAGGAGACAGGTTTAGATCCATATCACCTAAGGCTTTTCAATTTTATGGGCCGTAAGGGTCCCATAAAAGTATTTTCTCCCTACGAGTCGTAAGGATCCCGTAGGTGCATTTTCTCCTTCGGAGTCGTGAGGACCCCCAAGTGTGTTTTTTTTCTTTGTGAGTCGTAAGGATCCAACAAAGGTTTGTTCTCCTCATGTATCGTGAGGACACATGAATGGGTCTTCGAAAATGGAGCATAAGTCCAAGGGCGAAGACCGACCGCTGGACTGGTGATTGCGGTGGGGTATGGGTATGATGAGAATTATTGGAGCCCGTGGATCGTATACGGTAATCGATCTGGGGACTAACCGTAGGGCCGGAATTTTTTTGAGAAATTGGGTTTTGATTGGCGTCTGCATCGCTGCACTGGCATATGATACCAGGAGCGACTCATCATTCGCCGTTTGGGGACTTGGAATTTGGATCTTGTTTGGCATCAGTATTGCTGCACTGGAATAATGCCAGGAGCAACTCATCATTTGCCCCGGGAGGACTTGGGATTTGGTTTTTGGGTCGGCATCAGCACCGCTAACACTGAAGCGTAACGGCAGGAGCGACTCATCATTTGCATTTCCCGTTGGGAAGCGATGGCTTAGGAGACAGGTTTAGGTCCCTGTCACCTAAGACTTTTCAATTTTATGAGCCGTAAGGGTCTCATAAAAGCATTTTCTCCCTGCTAGTCGAAAGGATCTCGCAGGTGTATGTTCTCCGTAGGAATCGTGAGGATTCCTAAGTGTGTTGTTCCTTTGTGAGTCGTAAGGATCTCACGCCGGTATTTTCTCCTCACAAGGTCGAGAGGACTTTGCGAGTGTGTTTTATCCTTTCTTTTTCACGAGTTTGCGCCCTTTCGGGTTTTCACAAGCTCGCCGGCAACCCTGCTGTTTTTACTCACGGTGCCCTTTCGGGTTTTCATCCAAGCTCACCGATAACTCGTCTCCGCGCTTTCAAGAAAGGTAAATTAGTGTTGGTCCTCAAAAGTCCGATCATCCCTAATCGACATGCCAAGGGAAAATTCGAGCCAAACAAGAAAGGACCATACGTCATCGAGAAAGTGTTCGACGGAGGATCCTACCAACTAATAAGTGCCGAGGGAGAAAGGCCCATACCACCCATCAATGGCCGATACCTCAAGAAGTACTACGCGTGAATGCTCTAAGTCGCAGGCGCAAGTATAAAAAAATAAGAAATAAAAAAAGAGGTATGTCTACAAGCGAAATGGGCATGGATGAAAACTTGAAAGGGCACCGTGAGTAAAAACAGCAGGGCTACCGGCGAGCTTGTGAAAACCCGAAAGGGCGCAATCTCGTAAAAAAAGGGACGTCCACAAGCGAAATGGGCACGGTTGAAAACCCGAAAGGGCGCCATGAGTAAAAACAGCAGGGCTACCGGCGAGCTTGTGAAAACCCGAAAAGGCGCAATCTCGTAAAATTTTCACTTACGAGATCCTCTCGACTCGTGTCACGCCCCGCTTCCCAATGTACGGCGAAGTGGTCGTGACGAGGCCCGCTACGTATGTACTCAGAAGTACATACGCTAAGCGTAACTAAGCAATATAAAATAATCACAAGAGACAAATAAGATTGAGATAACAGCAACTTTTATTAATAACATTCTTTATGCAATGCATGAAATGAAAATACAACTGGAATGAAAAAAAGAAAGCAATGCCTAAACAGTGGCATAATAATAAAAGGAAATACTGGAAAGAACAAGTACAAAGTCTAGAGCTCTGGATCTTCTTGGAACTGCTCCAAATCTTCAGTTGTTGGCTCGGTCTCAACTTGGTCCAACGCACCTGACGACATTCAAAGAAGAAAGAAATAGAATGTCGTCAGCGAACAGGTCGCTCGGTAAGTCCCAAAGAAAAGTGGAGTGAGAATGGCAGAGTAACAGTATTTTCTAGAGTATTATGTTGTAGAATATTATGGAATATTGTTTAACGCAGTTGTTTGTAGCTTGGTACAGAAGAATGCCAGTGTATACGAGGGGGATCTCTATATGCTAGAGATCAGTGCAAACGGAGAGTACAAGGAACCGTTATGCCACGGTACAACAGCAACAGTATTCATGTTAGGTGTCTTAATCTGACCACCTCATTCCACTTTTAACATCTTCCGTACCAATCTACCCCTTTAAACCCCGTAATGTTTTAACAGTGTTGTAGTAATGGAATATGTAAATTGAGTGACTGACCAAAACCATGATATCAGTAAACATGTTGCAACTGTATAATCAGGTAAATGGAATATCAGGATAATGGAATGAATATCCATGGTTTGATTCAGTCAAAAATGAATATATTGTTAACTGTATTCAGGGATTCACGATTTCAAGTTGTGTTGGAATATGATTGAAATATAGATTGACTTGAATTATATTCAAGTCAGAATTAGTCAGACTCTAACCCGAGTCAGACTAAAAGAAAGATAATTTGAAGTTCAATATTAGCTAGGAGCCTTATTGTAATTTGTGAAACTTGAGGGGGTTTTATGTAAAAAGTACTTTTGTATAGTTTTCAAAATATACCTCAAGTATTTAATAATCATCTTTATTATTGTAATGGATGTGAATTTTATTTGTGTTATTCTAGTGAATATATCCTAATAAAAGTATTAATTGTTTATTTGAAATTCGTGTTATTTTAATGTAACTTTTAATCTTTGAATTTTAGGAAAAAGTGGAAATTTTATATTATAACAAAATAAATGTTTAAATGATAATTATATATAATTAAACACATAAATAATTTTTAAATGAATATTTTATTTACAAAAATATCACTTTCTTTAAATATCGTATTTTAAACCTTTCGAGACCGAATGCTCCTTGCGGAGGTCTGAATCTCGCACTACTAGCCTGCGGGTGCACGATGAACCGTGCTATCCCTAACAGGTTCCCCACGAATGGGTTGTAATGGCGCTTTGCTCAGGTTTTATAAATACTTTTAATTTAGGGAAAAGATTTTCTAAATATAGGGTATTTATTTGTAAAAGTATATAGTTCTCCATATTTTAGTTGTTAGGGTTTCCTAGACCATCTAACCTATATTCTATGGTCTAAACGATGAGTCATTAGAAGCCTCAAATCGCCTCTTCACCGTCGAATGCAGCCAGGTAAGTGCCAGGTAAGTGGGAAGGAACCACAGTCGTGGGCCTAATTAAAAACCACTAGCCTTAGACACACTTGCCTAGACCCACAAGACAGTTTAGATAAACGATCGATGTCCATGACCAATCGTGCTTTCATTTTATATAAGTTTTATTTAGAAAAGTTTACAATTTAAAGGTTAAACTAAAAGTTATAAAGGTTATGGTATTTTAGTGAAAAAGTCCTATAATATCGTATTCTGTATTTTTGTTATTTATCAATTAGGGTTATAATGAGTGTGTGTAAGGGTAGGTCATTACCCCGTGACTTATATTAAATTTTGGTGAAGTTTCAAGGTGAAATAAGCTATGTTAAACTTAAGGGTATTAAGGTGCAAGAATACGGTATTCATAAACGTTATCATTTCATATGTGAAATTTCATCCAAATTGAATGAAACAAGTTTTGTTATCAAAATAAACATGATTAGGAGTGGGGTATCTAAATAGAACATTAAAATTTAACTTGATGGTATTTTTATGCAAGAAATACGGTTTTCTAAAGAACTTGTCATTTCATGTGGAAAAGTACAATTAAATTTGACTTAAGGGTGATTAATAGTCAACATGCAAGAGGGTTGATAATATGTATTAGGTGACAAGTGGAATTTTTAAGAAAAACCGAATCGGAAATCGGTTTGTCCGATTTCCGTCGGGTTTCAAAAAGTCGTATTTTGCAAATATAGAAAAGAGAGGTAGAAGGTTGGGACTTACGGGTTTGGACAAGCTAAGCGTTCTAAAAGGTGTGGTGGTTGCCGATTCGTTGGAAACGTCACGTCGGTCTTGATCCGGTCGCCGGAATCCGTCGTCGGTTTCGGCAGCGGTTCGCTTCTCGCTCTTTGCACCAAGTTCTCAAGAGTTTTAGAGAGTATGCTTAGAGTTGTGAGGGGAAAAGGTAGAGGGTAGGGGCCTTTATATAGGGCTAGGCTAGGGTTAGGGTTAGGGTAGATGAAAAGTTAAAAATAAAAATGTGATAAAATGTAATAAAAATGTATTAAAAGTGGAGTAATTGGGGGTTTTAAAGATCTTTGGAAGTGGTATTGGGCTGAAACTTTGCAGGTGAGTAGGGAATACCAAAAGACACAACTTTCATGTTGTGACCCTTGCCGGAATCGGCCTAAAAGGGGGTGACTCGGCCGTGACTCGGTCGGATCACTGAGTCGGCCGAGTCAAGGCCGAGCTGGCCGATTCCCGACCGAGTCCGGTGACCTGGATCTCCCCCGACGGTTCATCTACCCTCTGCAAGTGTTACATCTTTGGGTGTAGTGGGGTTTTTGTGAGATATGCACGTGTAAACTCTTGGTATTCTAAAGGTTTTCTAAAAATCAATAATAAAAATAATGTGGGGTATGGGATTCGAACTCTGGTGGCTTAGTTCAGCAGTGCAAGGTATTACCAATGAGCTACAAGCTCCTTCTTGTAATTATTGTAAAGAGATAGATACTTAAAGTGTTATTAGCAACATTAATACTCCAAGTATACTTCAATTTTAAATCAAATTTTGGTATACAAAAATTGGAGTTGTTACAATCTACCCTCCTTACAAAAAATTTCGTCCTCGAAATTTACAACTTTTATTTAAGGACTAATTTACAAAAAAAGGTGCGGATATCTTGCACGCATCTCATCTTCCCTTTCCCACGTGGATTCTCCTGGAGTGTCTTTTCTCCACATTATCTGGACCAAATTAACTTTCTTGTTCCGAAGTGTCTTTACCTTTCTATCCAGGATCTCCACAGGTTGTTGCTCACAAGACAAATCGGGCTGTATCGTAAGCTCGGAATGATCAAGTACATGGCTGGGGTCACTCACATACTTTCTGAGTTGGGATATATGGAACACGTTATGCACTCCTTCCAATGAGGGTGGAAGCGCTAATCGGTATGCCACTTCACCGACTCGTTCGAGTATGTCGAACGGTCCAATGTATCTCGGACTCAACTTTCCCCGTCTTCCAAATCTGATCACTCCGCGGTTCGGAGATATCTTCAAGAATACATGGTCTCCTGGCTGGAACTCCAAGTGTCGTCTCTTTGCATCAGCCCAATGTTTCTGTCTATCTTGGGCTATGCGCATTCTTTCTCTGATAGTACGAACCACATCCACGGTCGCTACTATCATCTCTGGTCCAAGGAGTTCTCTATCTCCGATGTCGTCCCAACTTAATGGCGATCGACACTTCCTTCCATATAATGCTGCAAAAGGTGCCATTCCTATGCTTGCTTGGTAGCTGTTGTTGTACGCGAACTCCACAAGATGCTAGTGATCTTCCCACGATCCCTTGAAGTCGAGCATACATGCTCTGAGCATATCCTCCAAGATCTGAATAGTTCGTTCCGACTGACCATCTGTTTGTGGATGATAAGCCGTGCTGAAGTTCAGACTTGTTCCCAAGCTAGCTTGCAGACTTTGCCAAAATTGCGATCGGAACCTAGTGTCACGATCGGAGACAATGCAGACTGGTACTCCATGAAGTCTCACAATTTCCTGTTTGAGTTCATGGGTATTAGAGATAGTACATTATGAAGAATTTCGTTTAAATCTAAATTAGATTATTACCTCCATGTACTTCTTCGCTAATGTCTCAGTTGATTGGCCAACTCGAAATGGGATGAAGTGAGTCGACTTTGTGAGTCGATCCACAATGACCCAAATCGCATCGTTACCTTTTGTGCTGCGAGGAAGAGCAGTTACAAAGTCCATCGTAATGTGCTGCCACTTCCATTCTGGAATTGGTAACGGTTGAAGTAATCCAGCAGTCCTGTGATGTTCAGCCTTTACTTGCTGACACACCAAACATTTTGCGACACTCCTGGCTACTTCACGCTTCATTCCATGCCACCAATAATTCTGACGTAGATCTTTGTACATTTTGGTACCTCCAGGATGTACTGAATAGGGAGAGCTGTGAGCTTCTTTCATTAACTCTTCCCGAACAGGACCCTTTGGTACACACAATCTGCTGCCGTATCTCAAAGATCCGTCTTCATGGATGATGAAATCTGTTCTGAGTCCATTCTCCACTTGTTCTCTGATCTTTTGCAACTTAGCATCGCTGGCTTGAGCTGCTTTGATCTGATTGACAATGGTTGATTGAACTTGTAGATTCATCAAATTTGAAACGTCACCTGGCATGACTAGTTCGATCTCCATCTGATGTAGGTCTTGCTGAAGCTTCCACTGGGCGGTGAGATTCATTGCTAATGGTTGGCGACTAAGAGCATCAGGTACTACGTTCACCTTTCCTGGATGATATTGCAAATTGATGTCGAAGTCCGCCATAAGTTCTAACCATCTTCTCTGCCGCATATTCAACTCCTTCTGGGTAAACACATACTTCAGACTTTTATGATCTGTGTAGATGTTCACTCCTTCACCAAGTAAGTAGTGGCGCCAAATTTTAAGAGCAAAAATAACGGCTGCCAACTCTAGATCATGCGTCGGGTAATTGCGCTCATGAGTCTTCAGTTGTCTTGAAGCATAAGCCACAACCTTACCGTGCTGATGTAGAACACATCCTAATCCTTTACCGGATGCATCGCAATGTACTTCGAATCCTCCAGATTGATCCGGTAATACAAGAATAGGTGCAGACGTCAGCCTCGACTTGAGTTCTACAAAAGCTTGCTCGCATGCTTCTGACCACACAAATTCTTCATCTTTTCGTGTGAGCTTGGTCAGGGGTGTTGCTATCTTCGAAAAGCCTTCAATGAATCTTCTGTAATATCCAGCTAAACCCAAGAAACTCCGAATATCCTTCACTGATTTTGGTGTAGGCCATTCGCTGACTGCTGAAACTTTTGCTGGATCCACAGAAATCCCTTCTCCTGATACGATATGTCCAAGGAAACCAACTTGTTTTAACCAAAACTCGCACTTGCTGTATTTGGCATAAAGCTTATGTTGTCGAAGAGTTTCCAGGACAATTCGTAAGTGCTCCGCATGCTCTTTCCGGTTCTTAGAATATACCAGGATGTCGTCGATGAAGATGACAACGAACCTGTCTAAATACTCCCGGAAGACTTGGTTCATAAGATTCATGAAAATTGCTGGTGCATTGGTCACTCCAAATGGCATTACTAGAAATTCGTAATGTCCATAGCGAGTTCTGAAAGCTGTTTTATGAATATCAGCTTTCTTGACCTTCACTTGATGATAACCTGAACGAAGATCTAGTTTAGAGAAGACACAAGATCCACTTAGCTGATCGAATAAGTCGTCGATGCGCGGAAGTGGATACTTGTTCTTAATAGTAACTTCGTTCAAGGCTCTATAGTCAATGCACATTCTATATGAACCTTCCTTCTTCTTCACCAGTAGTACAGGTGCTCCCCAACTCGAAGTGCTGGGACGAATCCATCCTTTCGCCAGTAATTCGTCCAACTGTGTTCGTACTTCCTTCAAACCTTCTGGACTTAGTCTATATGGTGCTTTGATTACTGGTTGTGCTCCTGGTACTAAGTCAATGCTAAATTCAAGAGCTCGATCAGGAGGCAAACCTGATATATCGTCAGGGAATACGTCATCGAACTCTCGAACTACCTCCGGTCTTGCTTCTTCTTCTGCATGAGCTGCCGCAACTATTGCTTCCCTTGGCTTTGCTTTGTAAGTGCTTGGCTCCAATGTACGGTCTCCACTCTTAAAGTAAAAGATCGGATGATCTGGAATCTCAAATACTACCCTCCTTTGGCGACAGTCGATGGTAGCATAAAAGGTTCCAAGCCAGTCCATTCCTAGAACCACATCAAAGTTCGGTATGTCCAGTACTTTGAAGTCAGCGTAAAATTCTCGACTGCAGACGATGACCGGACACATGCTGTATCCCATAGTTGCCTTTAGAACACCATTTCCAGAACTGACGTTCCAGCAGGATACAAGCGGTGAGACTGGAATCGCATGGGTTCGGACAAACCGTTGCGACATAAAGCAGTGGGATGCTCCAGTATCAAACAGTGCAAGTGCAGGTAGTGAAGCTACTAGAATTGTACCTAAGGTATATGGGATAGGTTTTAGGTATAGGGAAAGTGTGTAGGTAACCAAAACTAGAAGATAAATTTGGGAAGGAAATTTACCAGTAATGACTTGGCCAGTGGCCTCAGCTTCTTCAACAGACATCATAAAAGCCTGGCGCTTCGGCACATTCCTCCTGGCCTGAGGAGCATTCCTCTGAACGTTTCTTTGTGCTTGATGGAACTGTCGAGGAGGTGGTGCAGCTTGTGGTCCTCTAGGTGGTGCAGGTAGTGCAAGTCTGGTAGCAGGTGCTGGAAGAGCTGGTCGCTGCTGATAGTTGTTAGCTGGCCGGGTTGCAGCAACTGAGTTCTGCCTTTGAGGACAGGATCCAATGTCATGAGTGGCTGAACCGCAGATCAAGCAAAGGCGGTTGGCTCGACGGCAATCCTTCATCATATGTCCCTTTCTCTTACAGTAGGTGCAAAAGGCTGGGCTAGGGTGATGAGTTGGTACTCCGGGACGCCTCGGCACGAAGGATGGTCTGGACGTGGCTCCACCTGCCATCTGGTTGGCAGGACGCTTGACTCCTACAGAGTGAGGTCTTCCCCTCTCTTTTATCACTGCCTCGTAACTGCGGGCAGCTTCCAGGGCTTCCTCGTGAGTCAAAAACTTCCCGGTGGCTAGAGCAGCCTTGATTTCGGTGTCCAAACCTTGCTGAAAACGACGGGCTCTGATCTCGTCCGTCGGTATCAGGTGTGCCGCGAATCTGTTTAAAGGTTGTGTTAGCTGTGTAGTAGGTGAGATTAAAAAAATTGAACTACTGTGACAGATCTTACCGGCTCAACATAGTAAACTCAGCATCATACTCATCTACAGATTTCTCCCACATAGATCCTTGTTGTAGGTGAATAAATTGCTGTTCCATAGCGAACCTGGCGGTCACAGGGAAATATTTCGCGTCGAACTTCTCGCGAAATGTTTTCCATTCAATCGGCTGGGCTAGACGGGTCTCTTCCGCCTTCCACCAATTTCGAGCGTTATCCGTGAGCTGTAGCTTCGCTACACGGACCCAGGCATTATCTGGTACTTGAGCTGCTGCCAGATCATCTTCAATACTTTGCGCCCATTCTTCTGCTTCGAGAGGGCTCCCTTTTCCCGAGAATTGCTTCGGGTGCAACGCTCTGAACTGTTTGATTCCCGGTGCATCTGTCTCATGACGACTCAGAAGTTGTTGCTGTCCCTCTAGCAGACTGCAGATCGCATCGAAAAGCATGGTTTGCTCAGTGGATGGTGCGGGAACAACTGGAGTGAGAGGTAGTGCTGAAGGGGTGTTGTTGGCATTGGTGCTGGTGTTGTTCGGGGAATTGTTTGGGGAATCCATAATCCTGAAGAAAAATTTGGATTAGGACAGATTCAAATATATGAAATGATAAGATTCAAGGAATAAAGACTTGTAAGATTCAAATAACATGAATTGTAAAGAATGTTTTAGTTGCTGTTTCTTGTGTTACATTGCTTAGGTTGTTCACGCAGACCAGAACTGCATGATAGGGATTCATACAGCTCTGACCTGCATGGGCCACCAACAAAACCTGTCACGCCCCGCTTCCCAATGTACGGCGAAGTGGTCGTGACGAGGCCCGCTACGTATGTACTCAGAAGTACATACGCTAAGCGTAACTAAGCAATATAAAATAATCACAAGAGACAAATAAGATTGAGATAACAGCAACTTTTATTAATAACATTCTTTATACAATGCATGAAATGAAAATACAACTGGAATGAAAAAAAGAAAGCAATGCCTAAACAGTGGCATAATAATAAAAGGAAATACTGGAAAGAACAAGTACAAAGTCTAGAGCTCTGGATCTTCTTGGAACTGCTCCAAATCTTCAGTTGTTGGCTCGGTCTCAACTTGGTCCAACGCACCTGACGACATTCAAAGAAGAAAGAAATAGAATGTCGTCAGCGAACAGGTCGCTCGGTAAGTCCCAAAGAAAAGTGGAGTGAGAATGGCAGAGTAACAGTATTTTCTAGAGTATTATGTTGTAGAATATTATGGAATATTGTTTAACGCAGTTGTTTGTAGCTTGGTACAGAAGAATGCCAGTGTATACGAGGGGGATCTCTATATGCTAGAGATCAGTGCAAACGGAGAGTACAAGGAACCGTTATGCCACGGTACAACAGCAACAGTATTCATGTTAGGTGTCTTAATCTGACCACCTCATTCCACTTTTAACATCTTCCGTACCAATCTACCCCTTTAAACCCCGTAATGTTTTAACAGTGTTGTAGTAATGGAATATGTAAATTGAGTGACTGACCAAAACCATGATATCAGTAAACATGTTGCAACTGTATAATCAGGTAAATGGAATATCAGGATAATGGAATGAATATCCATGGTTTGATTCAGTCAAAAATGAATATATTGTTAACTGTATTCAGGGATTCACGATTTCAAGTTGTGTTGGAATATGATTGAAATATAGATTGACTTGAATTATATTCAAGTCAGAATTAGTCAAACTCTAACCCGAGTCAGACTAAAAGAAAGATAATTTGAAGTTCAATATTAGCTAGGGGCCTTATTGTAATTTATGAAACTTGAGGGGGTTTTATGTAAAAAGTACTTTTGTATAGTTTTCAAAATATACCTCAAGTATTTAATAATCATCTTTATTATTGTAATGGATGTGAATTTTATTTGTGTTATTCTAGTGAATATATCCTAATAAAAGTATTAATTGTTTATTTGAAATTCGTGTTATTTTAATGTAACTTTTAATTTTTGAATTTTAGGAAAAAGTGGAAATTTTATATTATAACAAAATAAATGTTTAAATGATAATTATATATAATTAAACACATAAATAATTTTTAAATGAATATTTTATTTACAAAAATATCACTTTCTTTAAATATCGTATTTTAAACCTTTCGAGACCGAATGCTCCTTGCGGAGGTCTGAATCTCGCACTACTAGCCTGCGGGTGCACGATGAACCGTGCTATCCCTAACAGGTTCCCCACGAATGGGTTGTAATGGCGCTTTGCTCAGGTTTTATAAATACTTTTAATTTAGGGAAAAGATTTTCTAAATATAGGGTATTTATTTGTAAAAGTATATAGTTCTCCATATTTTAGTTGTTAGGGTTTCCTAGACCATCTAACCTATATTCTATGGTCTAAACGATGAGTCATTAGAAGCCTCAAATCGCCTCTTCACCGTCGAATGCAGCCAGGTAAGTGCCAGGTAAGTGGGAAGGAACCACAGTCGTGGGCCTAATTAAAAACCACTAGCCTTAGACACACTTGCCTAGACCCACAAGACAGTTTAGATAAACGATCGATGTCCATGACCAATCGTGCTTTCATTTTATATAAGTTTTATTTAGAAAAGTTTACAATTTAAAGGTTAAACTAAAAGTTATAAAGGTTATGGTATTTTAGTGAAAAAGTCCTATAATATCGTATTCTGTATTTTTGTTATTTATCAATTAGGGTTATAATGAGTGTGTGTAAGGGTAGGTCATTACCCCGTGACTTATATTAAATTTTGGTGAAGTTTCAAGGTGAAATAAGCTATGTTAAACTTAAGGGTATTAAGGTGCAAGAATACGGTATTCATAAACGTTATCATTTCATGTGTGAAATTTCATCCAAATTGAATGAAACAAGTTTTGTTATCAAAATAAACATGATTAGGAGTGGGGTATCTAAATAGATCATTAAAATTTAACTTGATGGTATTTTTATGCAAGAAATACGGTTTTCTAAAGAACTTGTCATTTCATGTGGAAAAGTACAATTAAATTTGACTTAAGGGTGATTAATAGTCAACATGCAAGAGGGTTGATAATATGTATTAGGTGACAAGTGGAATTTTTAAGAAAAACCGAATCGGAAATCGGTTTGTCCGATTTCCGTCGGGTTTCAAAAAGTCGTATTTTGCAAATATAGAAAAGAGAGGTAGAAGGTTGGGACTTACGGGTTTGGACAAGCTAAGCGTTCTAAAAGGTGTGGTGGTTGCCGATTCGTTGGAAACGTCACGTCGGTCTTGATCCGGTCGCCGGAATCCGTCGTCGGTTTCGGCAGCGCTTCGCTTCTCGCTCTTTGCACCAAGTTCTCAAGAGTTTTAGAGAGTATGCTTAGAGTTGTGAGGGGAAAAGGTAGAGGGTAGGGGCCTTTATATAGGGCTAGGCTAGGGTTAGGGTTAGGGTAGATGAAAAGTTAAAAATAAAAATGTGATAAAATGTAATAAAAATGTATTAAAAGTGGAGTAATTGGGGGTTTTAAAGATCTCTGGAAGTGGTATTGGGCTGAAACTTTTCAGGTGAGTAGGGAATACCAAAAGACACAACTTTCATGTTGTGACCCTTGCCGGAATCGGCCTAAAAGGGGGTGACTCGGCCGTGACTCGGTCGGATCACTGAGTCGGCCGAGTCAAGGCCGAGTTGGCCGATTCCCGACCGAGTCCGGTGACCTGGATCTCCCCCGACGGTTCATCTACCCTCTGCAAGTGTTACATCTTTGGGTGTAGTGGGGTTTTTGTGAGATATGCACGTGTAAACTCTTGGTATTCTAAAGGTTTTCTAAAAATCAATAATAAAAATAATGTGGGGTATGGGATTCGAACTCTGGTGGCTTAGTTCAGCAGTGCAAGGTATTACCAATGAGCTACAAGCTCCTTCTTGTAATTATTGTAAAGAGATAGATACTTAAAGTGTTATTAGCAACATTAATACTCCAAGTATACTTCAATTTTAAATCAAATTTTGGTATACAAAAATTGGAGTTGTTACAACTCGTAAGGAGAACTGTAACAACTCAAATTTCATTGTACATAAAATTGTTTAAAAGTTAATGTACAATTGGGGTATTTACAATTCCTGTGAATGCTATAAGAATTTATTTTGCTATAGAACAGCAAGATGGAGCTTGTAGTTCATTGGTAAGGCCTTGCACTGCTGAGACATAGCACCCGAGTTTAAATCTCATCAGCCACATTATCTTTTTATTAAAATTTCTTTTAACTTTTTAGAAGCCCAAGAGTTTGCATGTGCACTGCACGTAAAATGAAGAGTCGCATAGAAAACAAATAGGTGCAAAATGGTATTCAGACCGACCAAGACACGTGGTGAGAATCCGAGCCCTCCTCACCGGGAACGGACCGGCGAGATTCATTCTCGTGCCGGCGCCGCCGGTCCAACATGGACCAAATACCATTTTTCTCCTCTACCCTAGACCCTTGGACTCCCCCATTAACTCCTATAATATTTGTTTACTCTGTTTTTATCCAAGGAATTAAAATGCTCTTTAAATCCATTTTTAATACAAATTATAATTCATCATTTCAATACACCAAACCATAATTTTTCCTATAAATACCACACTACATTTCACACATCCTCACTCAGAAATTCCTGTCAAAACTATACAAAATTAACAAGTCTCTTTTAGTATACAAGTGGAGTTAGCGAAGGGCGAAGTTCCGACGAAATTCTGAGGAGATTCCGGCGACGAAACGACGTCCCGACGCTTCCCAATCCTTATACTACCTCTCCCCTCTCATTAAAGCCAGTAAGTCCCTTCTTCCCCTCTCTTTCTCTATTCTAAAAATCTTAAATACTAAAACCCGACGGAAGCGGAGTTAATCCGACTTTCGATTATGTTTTTCTTTAAAAATCCTATTTTACTTAAACAAGAAAATACCAAACTTTTATATCATGTTCAATAAACATTAACAAATATATTAAACAAGTTTCACATCAAAAGAATTTATATTGCAATCTTTATCGCAGTTTTACAGTAAAATACCACATACTTTAGTTTCCGACATAAACTACATATTACCTTTAGATAGTTCACGAGGTAATGACTTACCTCATCACAACACACATCTCTATAATAGCACGATGAAGTTTTGGGAATTTATTCTTGGGATAAATGACTTTGCAAATAAATACTTTCAACTTATAAAACCATTTCTATAAAAAGATGTATTAAACATTTCTATGCAATTGCGCCTCTACAACCCACTTTTGGGGACCCCGTTCGGGATGGTGCGGGTTATCACACATCCTCGGGCCTAGTAGAGCGAGATGCAGACCTCCGAAAGGAGCATTCGATCTCGATGGAATTTTTATGCATTTTCTTTAGAAAATGAGATTTCTATAAGAAAATAAATAAAAATTTATATATATATATATATATATTATCAAAATATCTAATTTAATATACTATATAAATATTCCAAGTTTTCAAAAGGAATCACCATTACATGAAAATACCAACCAAATACCTAACAATACCGATATTTCAAGAAAATACCATATACTTTGAAAACTAAGTTCTACTCTCTAGAAATTTCACGATTATAAAATATACATCTATGAAAACTCTAAAGACGATAATTAAATACTTGAGCTGTATTTTGAAAATTATATCAAACTATTTTTACATAAAACCCCCTCAAGTTATACTAAATTACAATAAGGACCCTAGTAAACATAGGTTTAAGCAGGACCAGTCTCTTTAGCCTCAGAGAGCCGGAGATATGGGTGCTTGCCTATTTAAGGTAGATAATCTAATAAATGGTGTTATCAAAACAGTAATTGTCTTGGAAAAAGACACAAATCCTGCCGTCCATGTGCAGCAGTTACCGATAACATCAAAACTAATTCAGGATTTCAAGTTCTTTTTTTAAAGTGTCTGACTCAGACTAAGTCTCAATCTAATTAATCTGACATGAATATGATTCAAGTATAAACTAAAATTCAACATAATCCATCTATTCAATCTATATCAATCTATATTGACTGAATCGAACCATGGATATTCTCCATCTACATGTACATCCATTATATCTGTTCCATTACTGATATAATGGTTTCGGCAAGTCATCTATAGACAATTTACAACACAAGAAAATACAATACAAACAATACATCGCGGGGTTTATAAGGGGTAGATTGGTACGGAAGGTGTTAAAAGTGGCACGAGACTGTAACCATAATACACCTAATCTGAATATCCATTGCCGTTGTACCGTAGCTGAACGGTTCCTTATGCTCCATATACCTTAGTCTCCGGAATAGTGGGACTCCTCTCATATACAATGGCATTTTCTGTACGAATCTACAAACAACAGCGCTAACAATATAATCAAACATTATGAGATATATTCTCTCTGCCTATTCTATCTCTACTTACCTTTGGGACTTACCGAGCGATTGTCATTCCTTTCTTCTTTCTTTGGAATGTTGGCAATATAATACAACTTTAAAAGTTACATTCTCCTTCTGTCTATTCTGTCTATACCTATTCTTTGGGACTTACCGAGTGATTGTTCGCTGACGACATTCATTTCTTCTTTCTTTGGAATGTTGTCAGGTGGATCGGACCTTCTGCAGACAGAGCCCAACAGCGAGGACTTGGATCAGATAGCCTTTGACCCAGAGCTCTAGATTACTTGTACATATTTTTATTTCTGTTATGTCATTGTTTAGGCATTGCTTTCATTCCATGTATTTACATTCAGCTGTATTGTAAAAAGAATGTTTAATAAATAAAGTTGTTGTTCATTTACATCTTGGCTCTTGTGTATTTTACTTTATATTGCTTAGATACGCTTAGCGTGTTTACTTCTGAGTAAATGCATCGCGTGACCCGTCCCATCCTTGGCCCATACACTGGGAAGCAGGGCGTGACAGGTGGCCCATGCATGTCCGCTCTGCATGGACATGCAGGTCAGCTCTGTATGGACATGGAGGTCAGCTCTGCATGGACATGCAGGTCAATTCTGCATGAAGTTCTAAGCAATATAACATAAGAACCAGCAACTGAAAACATTCTTTACAATTCATATTTCTTGAATATTTCAATTTCGTATGTTTTAAATCTGTCCTAACCCAACTTTTTCTTTCAAGGTTATGGATTCCCCAAACAACACTAGCACCAATGTCAACAACACACCTCCACCTCTACCGCCTACACCTACCGTAGCTGCTTCAATCAATGAGCATACAATACTGCTTGAGGCAATCTGCAGCCTCCTGGAAGGACAGCAGCAGCAGACCGCTATATTAATGAACCGACCAGAAGCGGAAGCACCTGGGGTAAAACAATTCCGAGCTTTACACCCTAAGAAATTCTCAGGAAAAGAGAGCCCTCTAGAAGCTGAAATGTGGGCTCAAAGTATTGAAGATGATCTGGCAGCGGCCCAAGTACTAGAGATAGCTTGGGTTCGGGTTGCGAAGCTGCAGCTTACTGACAATGCACGGGTCTGGTGGAAGGCGGAAGAAAGCCGGCTCACCCAGCCGATCGAATGGACGAATTTTCACGATATGTTTGACGCGAAGTACTTCCCTGAGACTTCCAGATTCGACATGGAACAACATTTCATTCACTTACAACAAGGTTTGATGTGGACCAAATCCGTGAATGAATATGATGCTGAGTTTACCATACTCAGTCGGTAAGATATGTCTTAATATTTCGATTTTCATATATCACATACTACACAGCTAACACAATACTTTAAAAGATTCGCGACACACTTGATACCGACGGATGAGATCAGAGCCCGTCGATTTCAGCAAGGGTTACAACAACAACAACAACAACAACTGAGCCTTTTATCCCAAGCATATGGGGTAGGCTGATTTCAGCAAGGGTTAGATCCGGAAATCCAAGTTCCGTTAGCTACAGGGGATTTCCCGACCCACGAATTGGCTCTGAAAGTTTCCCGCAGATATGAGGCAGTGGTGAAAATGAAGGGCAGACCTCAATCTGCCGGGATGAAGCGCCCTGCCACTCAGATGGCAGGAGGAGCCTCTTCACCATTTGTGCCCAGGAGACCGGGAGTACCGAAAAACCGTCCCAACCCGTCCTTTTGTAACTACTGCAAGAGGGATGGACATTTGGAGAAAGACCGCTGGCGTGCAAATCGCCTTTTCTTAGTCTACGGCTCAGCTACTCATGATATCGGGTCTTTTCCTCGGAGACATAACCCAAATGATGCACCCAGGCTAGCAATCACTTACCAGCAGCGCCCAGCCATCTAGGCACCTGCTCCACGACTCGCACTACCTGCCCCACCTCCTCGTGTACCGACTGCACCTCCTCCTCGTCAGTTCCATCAAGCTCAACGGAACGTACCTCAAGGACAAAGGAACGGACAGAGGAATGCTCCTCCAGCAAGTAGGAATGTGCCAAGGCGACAGGTTTTACAATGGCTGTGGAAGAGGCTGAAGCTACCGGCCAAGTCATTACTAGTAACACTTCCCCATCAAGCCTTATTTTCCATCTATACATACCTATATACATTTTCCATTATACCTAAAATATATCCTACATAACTTAGGTACAATCTTAGTAGCCTCACTTCCTGCACTCGCACTCTTCGATACTGGAGCATCTCATTGCTTTATATCGCAACGGCTCGTCCGAACTCATGCGATTCAAGTCAAACCTCTCGTATCCAGCTGGAATGTCAGTTCAGGGAATGGCGTTCTAAAGGCAGTAATGGGATACGACCTGTGTCCAGTGGTCATCTGCAGCAGAGAATTCTATGCTGGCTTCAAGGTGCCATACATACCGAACTTCGACATCGTCTTGGGTATGGATTAGCTCGGAACATTCTATGCTACCATTGACTGTCGTCAAAGGAAGGTAGTATTCGAGATTCTAGAGCATCCGGTCTTCTATTTCAAAAGTGGAGACCGTACCCTGGAGCTAAATACATACAAGGCGAAACCAGAGAAGGCAATGATTGCGGCAATTCAAGTGGAGGAAGGATCAAAGCCAGAAGTAGTTCAAGAGTTCGACGATGTGTTTCCTGAAGATATATCAGATTTGCCTCCCGATCGAGCTCTTGAATTCAGCATTGATTTAGTACCAGGAGCACAATCGGTGATTAAAGCATCGTGTCGTTAAGCCCGGAAGGTTTGAAGGAAGTCCAAACTCAATTGGACGAATTATTGGCGAAAGGACGGATTCGTCCCAGCACTTCAAGTTAGGGATCACCAGTTCTACTTGTGAAGAAGAAGGAAGGTTCATACAGAATGTTCATTGATTATAGAATTTTGAACGAAGTAACGATAAAGAACAAGTATCCACTACCGCGCATCGACGATCTGTTCGATCAGCTAAGTGGATCTTGCATTTTCTCCAAATTAGATCATCGTTCGGGTTATTATCAAGTGAAGGTCAAAGAATCTGATATCCATAAAACGGCATTCAGAACTCGTTATGGCCATTAAGAATTTCTTGTGATGCCATTTGGAGTGACCAACGCACCAGCAATATTCATGAACCTAATGAATCAAGTTTTCCGGGAGTACCTAGACAGGTTTGTTATCATCTTCATCGACGACATCCAGGTGTATTCTTAGAGTCGGAAAGAACATGCCGAACACCTACGAATTGTCCTAGAAACTCTACGACAACATCAACTCTATGCTAAGTATAGAAAATGCGAGTTTTGGCTCGATCAAGTTGGTTTTCTCGGACATATTGTATCAGACGAAGGAATCTCTGTGGATCCAGCTAAAGTTTTAGCAGTAAGCGAATGGCCGACACCGAAGTCAGTGAAGAACATTCGAAGTTTCTTGGGTCTAGCTGGATATTACAGAAGGTTCATTGAAGGATTTTCGAAAATTGCAACACCCCTGACCAAACTCGGATATAAAGATGAAGAATTCGTGTGGTCAGAAGCATGCGAACAAGCTTTCTTAGAACTCAAGTCAAGATTGACATCAGCACTTATCCTTGTCATACCGGACTAATCTGGAGGTTTTGAAGTACATTGCGATGCCTCCGGTAAGGGATTATGATGTGTTCTATATCAGCACGGTAAGGTTGTGGCTTATGCTTCAAGACAGTTGAAGATTCATGAGCGCAATTATTCAACGCATGATTTGGAGTTGGCGGCCGTTATCTTTGCTCTTAAGATTTGGCGACATTATCTTCTTGGTGAACGAGTGGACATATACACAGATCACAAGAGTCTGAAATATGTGTTTACTCAGAAAGAGTGGAATATGCGGCAGAGAAGATGGTTAGAACTCATGGCGGACTTCAACATCAACCTGCAATATCACGCAGGAAAGGTGGATGTAGTACCTGATGCCCTTAGTCGCCAACCATTAGAATTGAATCTCACCGCACAGTGGAAACTTCAACAAGACTTGCATCAAATGGAGATTGAAGTGGTCATGCCAGGTAACGCTTCAAGTTTGATGGACTTACAAGTTCAATCTACCATTGTCAATCATATCAAAGCAGCTCAAGCAAATGATGCTAAGTTGCAAAAGATCATAGAACAAGTGGAAAGCGGACTTCAAACAGACTTCATCATCTATGAAGACGGATCTTTCATATACGGCAGCAAATTGTGTGTACCAAAAGGTTATGTGCGAGAAGAGTTGATGAAAGAAGCACATGGCTCTCCTTATTCAGTACACCCTGGAGGTACAAAGATATACAAGGATCTGCATCAAAATTACTGGTTGCATGGAATGAAGCGTAAAGTAGCCAGAAACGTCGCTAAATGCTTGGTGTGTCAGCAAGTAAATGCTGAATATCACAGGACTGCTGGATTACTTCAACTGTTACCTATCCCAGAATGGAAGTAGAAATACATCACGATAGATTTCGTGACTGCACTTCCTCGCAGAATGAAAGGTAACGATGTGGTATGGGTTATTATGGATCGACTCACAAAGTCAGCTCACTTTATTCCATTTCGAGTTGGCCAATCTGTTAGTTATATGTATGCCCTAGAGGCCATTACTATACATAGGATGTATATTGTAGTGGATGCTGGGACATATATAGGAAGGACTTTCTTGCTCGACATGATAGTATGCTATCTGGTTATCCTTTACCTTAACGTGTACACTGATTGTCTCTCTGTTACATGTTGGTAAAGCCCTTAGGATGTGTACTTGACTACCTGGACTATGATGCAGATCATACTAGTGCGGATATGGTAGTCCATAAGTACATCCTTCAAAGTCCCTAGTCGTGGGTATATCGAGACGGGGCATCGATATACCAGAGTAGACTAGCGTATACCTTCTCGACCCATACAGATGGGCGATGGATGATCCCATATCCATTGGTGTTTGACATCAGAGATGATATACGGGTGCTCAGTGGAGACTGGGTACACTGGACGGACTCGCCGAGAACTCCCAGATGGTATTATACCTTACGTCAGATGGCAGTTCTCTGGTGACACTGGTACAGAGTAGTCTGTTGACCCGAGATCGTCATAGAGTCTTGTGTGGTTCCCACTGTGCTTTGATTTCCACCTTACCACGTCCAAGAGGGCGTGCAAAACGGTGGCTTTTGGGTACAGTCCCGAATCATATGGAGGCAATGAGCGATAGGAGGGGATTCGTCTCTCCCGGTATAGGGAGTTGATGTTGCGCTGTGTTCGATTGGCTATAACCGGAAATCCCTGGCCAGGGTTGCTGAGATTTACTGGTAAGTGTTACCAGTAGTTTCTCGAACTATTATAGACCTCATATCGACACGACTTATCGAGCTATTGGGGTCTGACGTTTACCACCCCTAGGTGAGATATGCGACATATCAGACGACGAGACCGGACTGTACGGTAAGTGTTACTGGTTGGATTCACAGGAGTATGAGCGGGCTTGCTCGTCGATCTTCTGATCGCTCAATACCCGGGTGGCCGTTACGTTTAGCAGACCGCTTGCGGCTTGTGGGTGTTTGATATGATCATCACCTGCTGCCGGCGTATTGACGAGTCTTCAGAGTCCTACACAGAGGTTTCCTGGCTCAAGCGAAACGAAATAGGAGCGCATATGAGATATGTGCGGGACTGAGAATAATGCGTGTATGTGATACCGTATTCCATTCTCGCGATGAATGTGTCGAATGGTTATATGCGATATAACCTAGTTATCGAATCAAGGATTGATTCGATAAAACGATACATTGTATACTAGTCGGTTGTGTGCGACATGACCGGATCGTTAAATCAAGTGTTGATTTAATGATTTAATGCATAATTATATATTTGATATATTACTTTGCATTAACTAGTATTGGTTCACTTTAAATGGATTTTCTCACTTGAATTGTGCAAGTTGTATATGTGATATACTTTTGTGCACATGATTGTATCATGTTTGATGATACATGCTTATTTGGTTAAGTGTAAAGAACTAAACCATGGTTAAATTGATGATTAGGGTTTTGCCTACTTATTCATTTATTTATTTGTTTATTCATTTTGGAAAAGCATAAAGAGAAAATGGTGGCTAACTTTGTTTGTTGTTGAAGCTTCATGAAGCTTTGACTAAGTGACCATTTTGTCTCATGCTTAACCCTAACCATTCCACTTAACCATGATTCATTCTCTACACTTGACCATGGTTTGATTATGATAAGTATTCATTTTTTCTTTTCAATTTAAATCAACTTATCATATTCATTCTTTCTTCTTCTTCTTCTTCATCACATGAAGAAAGCTTGCTACAACAATGGCAACTCGAGAAAACAAGTGAGAAATCCAATTCTAAAGTGAACCCACTTCCTATTTCTTCATCCTCTACCTCTTGCCAAGTAGTATAGGGTGTTTTCTTCACAAGTTTTCATGGCTTGGTGAAGTGGGAGCTTGATCTAGCGATGCCTCGACGTAGATCATCTTCGGCACGAAGCCGACGACCTTGCCCGCCCATTTCTCCGATGAAGCCGACGCTAGAGCCCGGGTTTCCATTTGGACAGTGAGGAGACTTCATTGCGGAGCTATGGAGGTGGAGGACCGGATCTACAAAGGTTGTATTTCCGTTCTTTTAGTTAAATTGTTAACTAGTTTCATTTATCGCCTATATATCTAGTTAACGATCCGTATTAGGGTTTCTCGGCACCCGCAAAATTTGAAATTGGCATGGTTGATGCCTTGTGAGACCTCCTTAGTGTGCCTAGGAACCCTACAGTGGTATCAGAGCCTAGCTAGAGCCTTAGGCGATCAGTAGACGATGTTTGAAATCCGAACAAACCCCGAAACCTTAATCCGACCCGCTCTCTGAACTTTTTTCAAAAACTGGGATTTTTCCAGATTAAAAATTGCTAAAAAATTCAGCAGGGAATTATAAGAATTACGGTGCAAAATTTGACTCATGATATGTTAATAGTGCGGCGGAACCGCGGCAGAAGCATGGCTTCTGCGGCGGTTCCGCGGCCAAATGATGAGTGTTGCCTGTAATGTTTGCACAGTAATTCATCTTTTCAGGTGCTGTATTTTCTGGGGATTTTTAATATTTATTCAAGAGTTGAATTTTCTGGGTTGCTTTGGGGCTTCGATGATTCGATCGGATTTTTCTAATTTCGTCTATGTGTTTTTCCGGATATTTTGGAATATGTTAAAAAGTTCGACCGGATATAAATACCCACCTTTTCCCCTGTCGGAAAATTTCCAAGTGTTGGATTTTTCTGTGGTTTAAGGACGTTCTAAGTAGTGCAAGTAACGCGATGGTCCCTCTAGACGACAACAAACCTTAACTCGATTATGTGACCGTCTTGAACCGCCCTTTGAACCTTCGGGTTTGGGGCAGTACGGCGTGCCACATGTGAGGCGTTGGCTTGACCCTTCTACGGCTGGACCGTTGGTACTGAGGCACGAAGTGAATGTCTTTGAACTTATTTCATGAGTTGAGCTGTTTCGGGAAAACTTGGGTATTCGATTGTTCGATCGGAAAGTTTAACATTTTCTATCTTATTCGGAATGTGATACAATAATTGGAATTCACAAGAAGTTATGAGATAACTGAATGAATGTTATAAACATAGCAGTTTAGTCTCACTTGATCGGTTGCCACGGAATTTTGATGTGATCAAAAGTCCGTCGCAATCACGTAGCGTACGCGGATACTCGCCGGGTAAACTTAATAGACAGCTACATCCCTTAGCCCCGACCAAGTGACTGTAGGAGAACCCCGTCGCCGAAAGCATCCGTTCGGGTGGTCGCGGCAGCGGTGTTCCGCCTTGGTGCACTTCGTCGACGGTATCGGGGTTGCGGCCGCCTACTAAAGTTTGCGACGAGCATTCGATCAGAAAGTCGGGAATCCTGTTGAATTGCTTGACTTGATATTGAAAAGTGTTTTCGATAATGAGACTAAAATGCGGGGTTTATAATTGTTAGGCATGCGATGTCTAAGGAATTCATTTGATTAGGCATGCGATGTCTATGAAGGTTGCGGATTCCAACTGTTGTAGTTTTACACTTTCTTTTCTGTGACCGTAAGTGTAATATGTGATATCGCCGGTTTCGTTGCTATATATCAACGACAATTGGGATGTGCATATTTACTTACGTTGATGACATGTGATGTTATGTGTTGCTGGATATGTTATATTGGATCGTCGTGTTTGAATAGCCGGGGTTTTTTATGTGAGATGAGTGTTTTTCATTTTCATTCATGTAAAAACTTGTATGTAATATTCTTTTATTGGGGCACTTCCAGTTTGCGGAAGATGTCACCTTTTGTATATTATTTGCTTTTCCGCACTAGGATAGACCCAAGGAGGGGAGCACAAGTAACCGGGTTCTGGAGTCCAGTGGGAGACCAACTCGAGGAGTCGAGTCCGGGTCTCCTAACACTAGAATTGGTAGGGTTGCTTGCCGCTCTCGTAGGGGTCTAGGGGTGTGGGTTTGGCTATTCATCGCGACCGTGGAATCCGTGTTTTATACTGGCTCGTATTGAAAACACGGACGTCCTAGTATATCCAATATTTCATATGTTTCTTCTGCTGCGATATCTGTGATGTGATCATGTGATATGTTCTATGATAGATACTGTATATAGTATATATGATATATTATATAGATGTTACTTATGTTTTACACCCGCGCTAGCCCGGCCCCGCTCTGCCGTTAATTACCTAACCTAATGGTGCATGAGGGGACAACGAGGCGAATGCGGATGGCATAAGTGTACATCGTATTTATCTGTGATGTTTAGGTATATAAATGATGGGATTTCATTAATGTGATTAATGAAAATTAAAGAAACCTAAGATGTTGTGGAATCGAATTTCAAAAATAAAACAGGTAGCTATAGTTCTTGCTTTGCACAGCGGTATATATGATATATCCTGCACCTTATTCGATGAGGAAAGGACCGAGATCCCTTTACCGGGAGTGACTCCTTTAGCAATAACTGGCAGATGCTACACACTCGGTTTGTCTTTTGATTGCTTTTAAGAGTTTTTGCTTTGCACAGTGATATATATGATATATCCCGCACCTCATTCGACGAGGAAAGGACCGACGATCCCTTCACCGGGAGTGACTCCTTTAGCAAAACTAGAAAAGCCTCAAAAACACTCCATTTTAAAATCATTTGATTCTACAACGATATCAAGTTCATTACGCAATAGGTTTTCAGAAAAACCTGTCGTAGCCCTCCGTCATTTTAGATAAGTACTAGTTAGTATTCATACTGCGGTTGTTTGGCATGCGTCAAGGCGTAGTGTACAGTAGCTAACTAGTGCTTATCTGCTAGCATACGATGCGATTGGATTAGGGTATTCGTACGGCGTTGTTTGGCATGCATCAAGGGTCGTGCGGGTGGGTTTAATTCAATCAAGAAATATACGGGTTGAACTTGACTAGCGGACTATGGGTTGTTTGGCATGCGTCAAGGTCATAGCACGCTAGGGGCAAAATATTATCGGGAATTTCAAGTGTTGAAATTTGCAATGAGATTGCATACCTTCTATGAGATAGTTGGATCCCGATACCCGCTGCGAGTAAGAGTTACTCCTGGGAGAGTTTTATACATTACAATTAGCCGATCAAGTAGGTGTCTAGAAAGGTGTTAACGAGGTTACGCCTCTGGGAAAACGAGGTTTACAGTAATTAGGTTCGTGCGAAAGCACGGGGGACCTCCCTCAAAGTACCGACACTGGCCTGGCTGAAAGATTGGCGAACTTGTAGTGTGTAATTAATCCCGGCTAGTCTTTCCTTTTAGGGTTTGAAGGAAGATTTGATAAAAAGCAGTGGGAGCCATCCTGATTAGATAAAATAATAACCAATCTATTCTTGCAAGAGCGCACGCTGAGTGTTTTCTTCTCTCTCTCTCCTGGTAGCGACTATATCACGCCTTAATCAAGATAATAATACGGAATATTGACCGAACCCGGTTGTTATACTGAGCTGGGGAACGTTGGTCCCGCTCCAACTTATAATTGTTATAAGACAGAGCAGGAAATTGGGGATTACCAGAATTCCCGTGCCGCCCAAACGAAGAGAGTGCATGCTGATGCATCATCTTCGGGTGTGTTCATTACAAAGAACTGTTTCTCTGTATCCTCTACGTCCTGGGTATGTGATACCAGATCAGGATCCCAGATATGTAATCTGTTACATAGGGATACAGCTAGGTAGAGAACTGAGAACGGGTGATAAGTTTCATGAGATAGAAAACGGGAAAAGTGTTGCAGCCAAGTCTGTTGGTCACTGTCACCCTGTATTATCAGTACATTGATTCTGAACGAATGTTATTAGATACCGAACCTGATATACAAAATCATATCAGTCTCTTTAGAAGTAAAGAAATGATAAAATTTTGTATTGATGGATAATGTTTTGAACATTTCCTATATCAAAAGTTGATCGGTTCAGGCACGTTATCTAAAAGCATTAATGTTCTAAATCAAACTACAGTTCTTTAGTATACGGAACACATACAAGAGGAAGAGCTCAGGAATGAACGAATCCTACTTGAGGCATTGTAGACTAGGTCATATCAATGTGACCCGACTAGCTGAAGTTACATATAGATGCATATTTAAATCAGTTTGGATTTACATCTTATGAAACTTGCCAGTCATGTCACAGAGATAAGATGACCATAGCTCCGTTTACTGGAAACAGAGAAAGAGTTAGTGAACTCTTAGGATGATACATGTTGATGTATGTAAGGTCCCCTGTCTACACATGCCAAGACCGGTTCTTTATACTTCATTACATTCTCTGATGATCTTTCGAGATTCAGACCTATGTTCCTGTTGAAACACAAGTCCGAACCTTTTGAGATATTCACAGAATATATGTTAGAAGTAGAGAACCAAAATACGGGTATAAGTATTATGTCCTTTGATGAGATCAAGGAGGAGAATACTTGAGCACGGAAATCCTGGATTATTCTAAAGGAGAATGAGATTCTCTCTCGGCATTACTCCTCCGTATACACCATAGCACGATGGTATATCGGGGGGGAGCAATAGCACCCTATGTGATATGGTGTGCTCTATGATGAGTACTACTGAGTTATCTATTTCCTTTAGGGAGTTATGCACTTGAGAAGATGCATACCTATTGAATAAGGTTCGAATCAAATCAGTTGCCTACCACTTCATATGTGATATGGAAAGGGAAGAGCCCATATCTTAAGTTGGTTAAGATTTGGGGCTGTCCGGCCTATGTCTAAAAGCAAAATCCGGACAAGCTCAAGGCAAGATCTGTTATGTAGAACTGAAAATATTCCAGCTATACAAACTGCAGCTGATGATTTGATAGAACCAATGGATTCAATAGTTACCAACGAACCTCAGCCTCTCCGCCGATCTAGTAGGGTTTCTCACCCGCCTGAGAGATACTTCGGTTACTCTATGACAGTGGGAGCAAGGATTGCATCATGAGATGATGACCCAACTAGTTTCGAGCAGGCCATCGAGAGTAGGGACTCTGTAAGAATGGCTGGATGCTTAGAGATCTGAGATGGAATCCATGTACACCAACAAAGTATGGACTTTGATTGCTATATCTGAAGGGTTAAATCCCCATCAGGAGCAAGTAAATCTTTAGAAGATTACTTGGTGTAGATGGAAAAGTTGAGACTTTCAAAGCTAGACTAGTTAAAGGTTTTCGTCATCGACCAGGCGTGGAAAATGATGAAACCTTTTCCAGTACCTATGCTTAAGTCCATCCAGATACTACTTGCCACGGCTACATACCATGACTACGATATCTGGTGGTTGGGTGTCATGACAACTTTTCTAAATGATGTTTTAGAATAGAGCGTCTATAAGTACACAGCCAGAGTGCCTAGTAGACAGTGGGAGCAGCGGAAACGTGTGCAAGATGTTTTATGTAATAAAGCAGGCATCGCGGAGTTGGAACATCTGTTTTGATGTGTTAGTCAAAGAGTTTAATATCATCAAAATGGTAGATGAACCTTGTATATACAAAAAGGTAGTAGAGAGTATGGTGATGATCCTCGTAGAGTACGTGGATGACATGCTCTTGATAGGGAAGGAGTTTCCTATGCTACGCTCGGTCAATCTCCACTTATCAAAATGATTCTCCATACAGGATCAAAGTGATACCTCCTAAATCCTGGGTTTTGGATCTATGAGATAGATCTAATTGGATGATAGGATTCTCACTAGTTGCAGTGAGATGGTATCAATCGATCCTGAGGAGAATCACTGGAAGGGTTCCAGGGTGATAAGGACGACTGAAAGTCAGTCACAGGCATTGTCTTTACCCTCAGTAAAGGGGCGGTATGTTGGAAGGGTTCCAAGCTAGATACCGAGGCATACTAGACGATAAAGGCTCGATACATCGCTACTTAAGATGCTACCAAAGAGGCAGTCTGGATGTATATTTGTTCATGAGAAGAACTTAGTTCCTCCCATTGTGTGACAATGGAGTTGTGACATATGCCAAGGAACGTCCGTCCCATCAGTGATCCAGACATATTCTAAGGCAGTATCACCTGATCATGGAGATGGTTGATCTCCAGGGTGATCGAGGTTAGGAGAACAGACTCAGAAGACAACACGGCGGATCCACTCACAAAGGCCTTTTCCCAGAGAGAGACTTTTATGGGATGGTTGAGTATGAGATACTACAACCACTGCTATCAGATGGCCCTAGTGCAAGTGGGAGATTGTTAGTTATATGTATGCCCTAGAGGCCATTACTATACATAGGATGTATATTGTAGTGGATGCTTGGACATATAGGGAGGACTTTCTTGCTCGACATGATAGTATGCTATCTGGTTATCCTTTACCTTAACGTGTACACTGATTGTCTCTCTGTTACATGTTGGTAAAGCCCTTAGGATGTGTACTTGACTACCTGGACTATGATGCGGATCATACTAGTGCGGATATGGTAGTCCATAAGTACATCCTTCAAAGTCCCTAGTCGTGGGTATATCGAGACGGGGCATCGATATACCAGAGTAGACTAGCGTATACCTTCTCGACCTATACAGATGGGCGATGGATGATCCCATATCCATTGGTGTTTGACATCAGAGATGATATACGGGTGCTCAGTGGAGACTGGGTACACTGGACGGACTCGCCGAGAACTCCCAGATGGTATTATACCTTACGTCAGATGGCAGTTCTCTGGTGACACTGGTACAGAGTAGTCTGTTGACCCGAGATCGTCATAGAGTCTTGTGTGGTTCCCACTGTGCTTTGATTTCCACCTTACCACGTCCAAGAGGGCGTGCAAAACGGTGGCTTTTGGGTACAGTCCCGAATCACATGGAGGCAATGAGCGATAGGAGGGGATTCGTCTCTCCCGGTATAGGGAGTTGATGTTGCGCTGTGTTCGATTGGCTATAACCGGAAATCCCTGGCCAGGGTTGCTGAGATTTACTGGTAAGTGTTACCAGTAGTTTCTCGAACTATTATAGACCTCATATCGACACGACTTATCGAGCTATTGGGGTCTGACGTTTACCACCCCTAGGGGAGATATGCGACATATCAGACGACGAGACCGGACTGTACGGTAAGTGTTACTGGTTGGATTCACAGGAGTATGAGCGGGCTTGCTCGTCGATCTTCTGATCGCTCAATACCCGGGTGGCCGTTATGTTTAGCAGACCGCTTGCGGCTTGTGGGTGTTTGATATGATCATCACCTGCTGCCGGCGTATTGACGAGTCTTTAGAGTTCTACACAGAGGTTTTCTGGCTCAAGCAAAACGAAATAGGAGCGCATATGAGATATGTGCGGGACCGAGAATAATACGTGTATGTGATACCGTATTCCATTCTCGCGATGAATGTGTCGAATGGTTATATGCGATATAAGCTAGTTATCGAATCAAGGATTGATTCGATAAAACGATACATTGTATACTAGTCGGTTGTGTGGGACATGACCGGATTGTTAAATCAAGTGTTGATTTAATGATTTAATGCATAATTATATATTTGATATATTACTTTGCATTAACTAGTATTGGTTCACTTTAAATGGATTTTCTCACTTGAATTGTGCAAGTTGTATATGTGATATACTTTTGTGCACATGATTGTATCATGTTTGATGATACATGCTTATTTGGTTAAGTGTAAAGAACTAAACCATGGTTAAATTGATGATTAGGGTTTTGCCTACTTATTCATTTATTTATTTGTTTATTCATTTTGGAAAAGCATAAAGAGAAAATGGTGGCTAATTTTGTTTGTTGTTGAAGCTTCATGAAGCTTTGACTAAGTGACCATTTTGTCTCATGCTTAACCCTAACCATTCCACTTAACCATGATTCATTCTCTACACTTGACCATGGTTTGATTATGATAAGTATTCATTTTTTCTTTTCAATTTAAATCAACTTATCATATTCATTCTTTCTTCTTCTTCTTCATCACATGAAGAAACTTGCTACAACAATGGCAACTTGAGAAAACAAGTGAGAAATCCAATTCTAAAGTGAACCCACTTCCTATTTCTTCATCCTCTACCTCTTGCCAAGTAGTATATGGTGTTTTCTTCACAAGTTTTCATGACTTGGTGAAGTGGGAGCTTGATCTAGCGATGCCTCGACGTAGATCATCTTCGGCACGAAGCCGACGACCTTGCCCGCCCATTTCTCCGATGAAGCCAAGCTAGAGCCCGGGTTTCCATTTGGACAGCGCGGAGACTTCATTGCGGAGCTATGGAGGTGGAGGACCGGATCTACAAAGGTTGTATTTCCGTTCTTTTAGTTAAATTGTTAACTAGTTTCATTTGTCGCCTATATATCTAGTTAACGATCCGTATTAGGGTTTCTCGGCACCCGCAAAATTTGAAATTGGCATGGTTGATGCCTTGTGAGACCTCCTTAGTGTGCCTAGGAACCCTACACAATCTACCGAGACTCTAGCAAATAAGTACATGGGGGTAAGAATCTAAGTAAGATTGTAAACTTTTCAAAATATGTACTATCTCTGATACCCATGAACTCATACAGAAAATTGTGAGACTTCATGGAGTAACGGTCTGCATTGTCTCCGATCGTGACAACAGATTTCGATCACAATTTTGGCAAAGTCTGCAAGCGAGCTTGGGAACAAGTCTGAATTTCAGCTCGGCTTATCATCCACAAACAGATGGTCAGTCTGAGCAAACTATTCAGATCTTAGAAGATATGCTAAGAGCGTATATGCTAAACTTCGGAGGATCGTGGGAAGATCTTGTAAAGTTTTCATACAACAATAGCTACTAAGCAAGCATAGGAATGGCACCCTTTGCAGCGCTTTATGGAAGGAAGTCTCGATCGCCATTAAGTTGGGACGACATCGAAGATAGAGAATTCCTTGGACCTGTGATGATAGTAGCAACTGTGGATGTGGTCCGCACTATCAGAGAAAGAATGCGCATAGCCCAAGATCGACAGAAACACCGGGCTGATGCAAAGCGCCGTCATTTGGAGTTCCAACCAGGAGAACATGTATTTCTGAAGATATCTCCAAACCATGGAGTGATTCGTTTTGGAAGACGGGGTAAGCTTAGTCCAAGGTACATTGGACCGTTCGACATACTCGAACGAGTCGGTAAAGTGGCATATCGCTTGGCACTTCCACCTTCATTGGAAGGAGTGCACAATGTGTTCCATATATCCTAACTCAGAAGGTATGTGAGTGACCCCAGCCATATTCTTGATCATTCCGAGCTCACTGTACAGTCAGATTTATCTTGTGAGCAACAACCTTTTGAGATCCTAGACAGAAAAGTGAAGTCACTTCGGAACAAGGAAGTCAACTTGGTTCGAGTGATGTGGAGAAAAGGACACACCAGGAGAATCAACATGGGAAAGGGAAGATGAGATACGTGCAATATATCCTCATTTATTTGTAAACTAATCCTTAAAATAAATTATAAATTTCGAGGACGAAATTTTTGTAAGGAGGGTAGACTGTAACAACTCCAATTTAAATGTACATAAAATTGTTTAAAAGTTAATGTACAATTGGGGTATTTACAATTCCTGTGAATACTATAAGAATTTGTTTTGCTTTAGAACAGCAAGATGGAGCTTGTAGCTCATTGGTAAGGCCTTGCACTGCTGAGACATAACACTCGAGTTCAAATCCCATCAGCCATATTATCTTTTTATTAAAATTTGTTTTAACTTTTTAGAAGCCCAAGAGTTTGCACGTGCACTGCACGTAAAATTAAGAGTCACATAGAAAACAAATAGGTGCAAAATGGTATTTAGACCGACCAAGACACGTGGCGAGAATCCGAGCCCTCCTCATCAGGAACGGACCGGCAAGATTCATTCTCAAGCCGGCGCCGCCGGTCCAACATGGACCAAATACCAATTTTCTCCTCTACCCTAGACCCTTGGACTCCCTCATTAACTCCTATACTATTTGTTTACTCTGTATTTATCCAGAGAATTAAAATGCTCTTTAAATCCATTTTTAATACAAATTTTAATTCACCGATTCAATACACCAAACCCTAATTTTCCCTATACCGCACCTCATTTCACACATCCTCACTCAGAAATTTCTGTCAAAACTATAAAAAATTCTCAAGTCACTTTTAGTGTACAAGTGGAGTTAGCGAAGGGCGAAACTCCGACGAAATTCCGAGAAGATTCCGGCGACGAAACGACGTCCCGATGCTTCTCAATCCTTCTTCTACCTCTCCCCTCTCATTAAAGCCAGTAAGTCCCATCTTCCCCTCTCTTTCTCTATTCTAAAAATCTTAAATACTAAAACCCGACGGAAGCGGAGTTAATCCGACTTCCGATTCGGTTTTTCTTTAAAAATCCTATTTTTCTTAAACAAGAAAATAAGAAACTTTTATATCATGTTCAATAAACATTAACAAACATATTAAACAAGTTTCACATCAAAAGAATTTATATTGCAATTTTTATCGCAGTTTTACAGTAAGATACCACATACTTTGGTTTCCGACATAAGTAACATATTACCTTTAGATGGTTTATGAGGTAATGACCTATCTCATCACAACACACATCTCTATCATAGCACGATGAAGTTTTGGGAATTTATTCTTGGGATAAATGACTTTGCAAATAAATACCTTCAACTTAATAAACCATTTCTATAAAAAGATTTATTAAACATTTCCATGCAATTGCGCATCTACAACCCACTTTTGGGGACCCCGTTCGAGATGGTGCGGGTTATCGCACATCCTCGGGCCTAGTAGAGCGAGATGCAGACCTCCAAAAGGAGCATTCGATTTCGATGGAATTTTTATGCATTTTTCTTTAGAAAATGAGATTTCTACAAGAAAATAAATAAAAATTTATTTTTAAATATATATATATATATATTATCAAAATATCTACTTTAATTATATTATATAAATATTCCAAGTTTTCAAAAGGAATCACCATTACATGAAAATATCAACCAAATACCAAACAATACCGATATTTTAAGAAAATACCATATACTATGAAAACTAGGTTCTACTCACTAGAAATTTCACGATTATAAAATATACATCTATGAAAACCTTAAAGACGATAATTAAATACTTAAGGTGTATTTTGAAAATTATATCAAACTATTTTTATATAAAAACCCCTCAAGTTATACTAAATTACAATAAGGACCCTAGTAAACATAGGTTTAAGCGGGACCAGTCTCTTGAGCCTCAGGGAGCCGGAGATATGGGTGCTTGCCTATTTAAGGTATACAATCTAATAAACGGTGTTATCAACACGGTAATTGTCTTGGAAAAAGACACAAATCCTGCCGTCCATGTGCAGCAGTTACCGATAACATCAAAACCAATTCAGGATTTCAAGTTCTTTTTTTAAAGTGTCTGACTCGGACTGAGTCTCAATCTAATCAATCTGACTTGAATGTGATTCAAGTATAAACTACAATTCAACATGAATCCGTCTATTCAATCTATATCAATCTATATTGACTTAACCGAATCATGGATATTCTCCATTTACATGTACATCATTATATCCATTCCATTACCGATATAATGATTCCGGCAAGTCATCCATAAACAATTTACAACACAAGACAATACAATACAAACAATACAATCAAGATATCGTGAGGTTTATAAGGGGTAGATTAGTATGGAAGGTGTTAAAAGTGGCACGAGACTGTAACCATAATACACCTAACCTGAATATCCATTGTCGTTGTACCATGGATGAACGGTTTCTTGTGCTTCGTATACCTTAGTCTCCGGAATAGTGGGACTCCTCTCGTATACACTGGCATTTTCTGTACCAATCTACAAATAATAGCACTAACAATATAATCAAACATTATGAGATATATTCTCTCTGCCTATTATATCTCTACTTATCTTTAGGACTTACCGAGCGATTGTTCGCTGACGACATTCTTTTTTTCTTTCTTTGGAATGTTGGCAATATAATACAACTTTAAAATTTATATTCTCCTTCTGTCTATTCTGTCTATACCTATTCTTTGGGACTTACCAAGCGATTGTTCGCTGACGACATTCATTTCTTCTTTCTTTGGAATGTTGTCAAGTAGATCGGACCTTCTAGAGACAGAGCCCAGCAGCTGGAATGTTGTCAAGTGGATCGGACCTTCTAGAGACAGAGCCTAGCAGCGAGGACTTGGATCAGATAGCCTTCGACCCAGAGCTCTAGATTACTTGTACATATTTTTATTTCTGTTATGCCATTGTTTAAGCATTGCTTTCAATCCATGTATTTACATTTCAGCTGTATTGTAAAAAGAATGTTTAATAAATAAAGTTGTTGTTCATTTACATCTTGTCACTTGTGTATTTTACTTTATATTGCTTAGAAACGCTTAGCGTGTTTACTTCTGAGTAAATTTGTCGCGTGACCCGTCGCATCCTCGGCCCGTACATTGGGAAGCGGGGCGTGACAAGAACTCCCCCTATGAAACCCTCACGGTTCATAAAATTCAAAGTCTTAAGTTAAAGGGATCCAAACCTGTCTTTAAACCGTCGTATTCCCCAAGTTGCCCTACAGACAGTCCGATATTGGCCCTTGTATACAATCCACAGGCATAAATAAATGTTTCCCCTAACAAGTTCCACCAATCACGAGGAATGTCCTCATATGGTGAATGACACTTGTAAGTCCTTTCGACTTATAAGAAGAAAATACTCTAATGAGATCCTTACGACTTATAAGAGAAAACACCAATTAGAAGTCCTTACGACTTCTAAGGAGAACATACACCTACGAGATCCTCACGACTCGTAGGCAGAAATACTTTTACGAGACCTTTACGGCTCGTAAAGTCAAAAAACCTCAGTCGACAGGATCCTAACCCTGTTTGCTAAGCCACTTTTGTTCAAATTGACAGAGGCAAATGATGATTCTCTCCTGGCGATATCCCGCTGGTAGCGATGCTAATGCCTAAATCGATATCAAATTCTAAGTCCTTTCAAGGCAAATGATGATTCGCTATCCTAGTCGCAGTGATGCTGATGCCAAAATTGGTATCATATCTCAAGTTCCATACTCGCAACAAAAATCAGCGAGCAAAAATAAATGCATATGAAATAGCCGAAATGTTTAGGCAACTCGCAATAAAAAGAAGCGAGTAAAAAGAAAACAAAAATAGCCGAAATGATTGGGCACCGCGATAAAAAGCCGAAATGATTGGGCAATTTTCATGATATAAAAAGCTAAAATGATGGAGCATCGCGGAAACAAAAAAAATGATGAAACTTTTGCCCAGGAGGTAAGTCCACATTAACCCCTGTATACAATCCATGGGCACAAATGAAAAAGGAAACCGTGTTTTCCCACCACGCTCCATCAAAGGGAGAGCCAAGTCTCGAGGGTTCAAAAACAACCTAGAGACTACCTTGACACTCATCTCGTTACAGCAGACGCAGTGTCAAAAACGGCGTTTCTTCTCACTCCAGCAGGATGCAGACGCGACGTCAACAAACGACCCCAGGGTCAAAACAAAGCGAAGCCATGGAAAAGTCCCTAGTTCTAAGTCTCGACGGTTCACAGACAACCTAGATACCACCTCAACACCCATCTCGTTACGGCAGACGCAGTGTCAACAACGGCGTTTCTTCTCACCTGCAGGATGCAAACGCGACGTCAAAAACCACCCCAGGGTCAAAACAAAGCGGAGTCATGGCAAAGTCCCTAGTTCCAAGTCTCGACGGTTCACAAACAACCTAGAGACCATCTCGACACTCATCTTGTTACGGCAGACGCAGTGTCAACAACGACGTTTCTTCTCACTCCAGCAGGATGTAGACGCGACGTCAACAAACAACCCCAGGGTCAAAACAAAGTGGAGCCATGGCAAAGTCCCTAGTTCCAAGTCTCGACAGTTCACAAACAAACTAGAGACCACCTCGACACTCATCTCTTTACGGCAGATGCAGTGTCAACAACGGCGTTTCTTCTCATTCCAGCAGGATGCAGACACGACGTCAACAAACAACCCCAGGGTCAAAACAAAGCGGAGCCATGGAAAAGTCCCTAGTTCCAAGTCTCGATGGTTCACAGAAAACCTAGAGACCACCTCGACACTCATCTCGTTACGGCAGACATAGTGTCAACAACAGCGTTTCTTCTCACTCCAGCAGGATGCAGACGCGACGTCAAAAAACGACCCCAGGGTAAAAGAAAAGCGGAGCCATGGAAAATTCCCTAGTTCCAAGTCTCTACGGTTCACAGACAACCTAGAGACTACATTGACATCCGTCTCGTTACAGCAGACGCAGTGTCAACAACGGCGTTTCTTCTCACTTCAGCAGGATGCAGATGCGACATCAACAAGCGACCCTAGGGTCAAAACAGAACGGAGCCATGGCAAAGTCCTTAGTTCCAAGTCTCTACGGTTCACAAAACAACCTAGAGATCACCTCGACATTCGTCTCATTACAGCAGACGCAGTGTCAACAAAGGAAGCGAAGGCCAAATTCCTAGCTTCACGGTCTTGACGGCAACTCAAATAAAAACTGAAAGACTATCGGTAATCATCCTACACCAGCGCGGAGTGGTTATGACTCATCGGGGATCCCAAACTGAGCCTAACCTCAAGTAAAAAGCGGCATGGCAAAATTTTTACGGCTTGCTCTCTCGACGGTAATATGACCTAAGGAGATTACTTGAAGATGTCTTGTCCAGCCCCCGAAGGGATCAGAGACACGACAGTCGCGGGGCTACTCGAACAGCAGCGTAAAGTCTGCATATCGGGGAATGCATCAGCCATACGACGGAAAAAAACCCTAGTACCACAGACCCTAACGGACCTCTGTCATAAAGAGCAAGGGTTAATTGTAATGTTAGGACATGTTTTCCTACAAGCCCAAGGGAGGTAAACTAAACAAACTACGAAATGAGTCCATAAACTACAAGCTCTGAAATGAGTTCATAAACTAGAGACTCCGGGATGAGTGAATAAACTACAAACTCCGAAATGAGTATATAAACTACTTCACGTCAAGTCAAGACAGAAAGGCGCAACCCATGAGCACCAACCATGCAAGGCAGTAAGGAGAGTATTTGATTCATACCCAACTAAGCATTCATTCACAACTGCATACGTACTTAAATGGAACTAGTGTTCAAAGCGTGCTGATTTATGTATGTGTGAGAAGGATTAGCGCACGACACAACAATGGCATTCGCACGTAGCAAAAATTCCTAAGGGTAAAGTATAAAGCTCATGCACAGAGGCGAGATACACGTACGAATATATGATGAAGAGGAAACATTCAATAGAAAACATTCAACAGTCAATAATAAGAGAAATACATTGAAATAAACATACTACTCTACAGGGAAGAGATCACCAAATATGGGATCAGAGATACATGGGTTAACAAAACAATAAACAAAGTTCTCCAATTCCCTCTCTGCCCTCTCCACCATGTCGAAGCGGCGGTCTTCGCGAGGAGTTGCTCCCCATCGATTAGCGCCGTGCTCATCAGCGAAGGCAAACATGATAGCCCGCTGAGCCTGTCCGGCTTAGCAACTGAACCGAATGGTCCCTCAAAGACTGGGTAATCAAACGTGCCTCGTGAAAGCACTCGATCTTGTCCTCCGCCGCATCGAGAACCGCCGGAGTCATTTCTGCCGGATGAGGGGGGATGTCGGCAAGCACGGATAGGAAAATCATCCGGAGCCAAATAGAGCCCATAGGAAGAGGAGAGCCCCTATGAGTCAGGAGCTCATACATCACCGCGTCACATTGAGCATCGGTGAGAAGGGGATCCGCTAGCCGCGCAGCAAAGCGAGGAATAGCCTCCTTGATGGGCACCTCCCATGGTTGCCGACAAGCGTGAGGACGATCGCAAGCCATAGCTCTTGGTTTGTTCCTTTGCCGACAAGCGTGAAAAAGATTGCCCTATGTAAAACAGAGTACCGTTAGATTAAAAATCCAATGGTGATCAAAGAATCACCAATCTATAGAATAAATTATGTATGGGAAAATATTTCCCTAATCTCGTCAAAAACAAGAAAATACTTTCTGTAAAATAGAAGTCTTTGGATCAAAAATCCAACGGTGGGTAAAATCCCCAAAATCAATTAGGATCTCTCAATGAGAGATTTCTTTAACTAATTAACATACTTGCCTCTACTATATAAAGGACCCAAAACTTCAAGTCTAACACAGAGGAACCCCCCATAAGCTTCGAAAAAACAAAGCAGAAAGCTTCAAAAAAGAAGAAAGAAGAAGATCTCCCTTCTCAGAGAAAAAAAACTCTAGATAAATAAAAAAGAAGAGAGATCAAAGCATCCCGTTTACCTATTGAAGGGTTTAACCATTTTAAAAAGAAGAACTTAGTTCTTTCTCTAGATTTAAGATCCACAAGACAAGTCTCCCACAAGTGGAGAATTTAATTCTCATCGGGACGGACTTGTTCTTGAAGATCAAAGATTCAGAAAAGAACAAGGAAATTGAACTCCTCAGAACAAAATATACAAGGAAAAATCACTCACGTGCCCCTCACGTGGGCGCCACATAATAATGAGTGCTTAGCACTCAGTGGATGGCGCCCAGCGCCTCACGTGCCCCTCATGTGGGCACTACAAAATAAGGAGTGCTTAGCGCTCAATGGATAGTGCTCAGCGCCTAGCGCTTCATGTGCCCCTCACGTGGGCGCTACAAAATAAGGAGTACTTAGCACTCTGTGGTGCGGCGCCCAGCGCTTCATATGTCCCTCACATGGGCGCCACGGAACATAAAAGGGCTTGACACTCCCCAGGCAGCGCCTAGCGCCTCATGTGCTTCGTACGTGGGCACCATAAAGAGTGCTCGACACTCCATATAGAGACAAAAAAGAGAGTAAAGTGTAAGCGTCATAACTTATATAAGTGCTCAGCACTTTTTGCACAAAAAAAGGGGACTGAGACCAAACCAGTGCTTAGCATTTCTTTTCAAAATAAAAAGAAAACTGAGTAGACCAAGCCCAAGTTGGCTAGGTCCCTAATTCAAATCAACCAAACACATGTGCTCACTACTTTCCAAATTGATCTTATTCCCAAAAACGACTAACGATCTTTCAACTGATGATATCCTAAAACGATATTCGTCCCACATTCCCCTAAGGAAATCTTAGTCTCAAAATACGAATAATGATTTCTGGGTTGACCACCAACTCCTTTTTTTCTCAAATATGGGAATTAGTTCAAGGGTACATCTCTCTACACCTCTGATACATATCGTTGTAATTCCTCAACGTCTTCAGAGAGGTGGCGAGTCCCGACAACCAACTGCTTTTGGGTACACTTCCCAAGCTGATGTGCACACCTTAAACTAAAACCTCACCTCAAAAATGGTGATCTACAGACCGAAATATCCTCAAACTACAACGCTATCTCCAAAATAGCGACAACGGACCGTAACATTCTTAAACTAAAGCCTCACCTCAAAAATGGTGATCTACAGACCGAAACGTCTTCAAATTAAACGTTGTCTCCAAAACGGCGACAACGGACCATAACGTTCTTAAACTAAAACCTCATCTCAAAAATGATGATCTACAGACCAAAACGTCCTCAAACTAAACGTTGTCTCCAAAACGGAGACAACGGACCGTAACGTCCTTAAACTAAAATCTCACCTCAAAAATGGTGATCTACAGACCGAAATGTCCTTAAACTAAACGTTGTCTCCAAAACGGCGACAACGGACCATAACGTCCTTAAACTAAACTCTCACCTCCAAAATGGTGATCTACAGACCGAAACGTCCTCAAACTACAACTTCGCCTCTAAAATAGCGATAAGGGACCGAAACTTCCTTAAACTAAAACAACAGAGCCCAAATGCTCTCTTGTTGGATCTGAAACAAAAATGATCCTAACAGCCTGTTAAGTAGATCTTAGTCTTAAATTGGACTACGTATCCTTAACAAAAAACCTACCGAGCCCCCAATGCTCACATACATTTAAGTCGATCTTGATCTCAAAGAAGATCAACGATCCTTAAATCAACCCAAACCCAAATCTAAGATATACGGATTTGGACTAATCCACGCCCTACGGGCGACAACATAAATTATTCTCCGTATACAATCCACGGGCAACCAAAAATAAAACAAACACACACGACACGAAGTGAGCTTCTGGAGCAGGAACAAGTGGTCATCGCGATACAGTAACGTAATTAACTACAGGGGCTTACGCCTGCACGGAAGAGCGTCCCCATAATCAAAAACCCCTCGCAAACGAAGAGGAATTTGATGAAGTCCGCTACAAGGGTCGCATCCGTCCAAAAACGGCCGCATCCGTCCAAACCTCCGATATACGGTGCCATAAATCAACTTGGCATCTTCGGAGAGGTGGACGTATAAATCCAAATAGCATCTGACCCCAAATTCAGGCAAGACGATCTACATGGTTTTGTCTCTATTTCGGCGGTAAACAACATATAACCTAGCGATAACAAATAACCGCCAGATTAGAATACGGTATCACATACATGTATTTAATCAGGCCCCCGCACATATCAGCATATGTGCCCTACTTTTTTCGCTTGAACCAGAAAAATTCTGTGTGGGACTCTAAAGACTCGTCAATACACCAGCAGTAGGTAATGATCACATCAGTTATCCACAAGCCATCAGCAGTACTAGCTGGACGTAACGGCTACCCAGGTATTGAGCGAATAGAAGATCAACAAGCAAGCTTGTCCAAACTCCCATGAAGGATATAAGTAACACTTACCATACAGTCCGGTCTCTTCGTCTGATATGTCGCATATCGAGTCTGGGGGTGGAATCGTCAGACACTAATAACTTGATAAGTCATGTCGATGTGTGGCCATAACGGTACGAGAAACTACTGATAACACTTACCAGTAAATCTCATTAACAACCCTCGCCAGGGACTTCCTGTTATAGCCAATCGAGCATAGCGCAACATCAACTCTCTATACCGGGAGAGACAAAACCCCTCCTATCGCTCATTGTCTCCATGTGACTCGGGATTGTACCCAAAATCCACCTGTTTGCATGACTCCTTTGAGCCATGGCAGGGAGAAAATCAAAGCACAGTGGGAACCACACAAGACTCTATGACGGTCTCTACAGACTAACCTGTACCAGTGTCACCAGAGAACTGCTAATTGACGATAGGTATAGTACCATCTAGGAGTTCTCGGCGAGTCATGTTCGGTATATCTATTCTCTAATGAGCATATGTGTACAATCTTTGATGTCAAACCAATGGATATGGGATCAACCATCGCCCCATACAGGGTCAAGAAACGTACACACTAGTCTACTCTGGAATATCGATGCCCTGTCTCGATATTCGTTCAACTGGGAACAATTGAAGGATGTGCTTTTGGACTACACAGGTCCCAGTAGTATGATCCGCATCATAGTCCTGGTAGTCAATCCTACATCCTAAGGGCTTTATCAATATGTATATGAGAGACGGTATAATAATACTAAAGAACATGTTAAGATAAAGGCAACCAGATAGCATACTATCATGTCGAGCAAGAAAGACCTCTATATATATGTCCAAGCATCCACTATAATATACATCAATGTACAATAATGGCCTCTAGGACATACATATCCCTAACAGGCTAAACATCACAGAACTGCTCGTTTACTTTAACCGTTACCGATCGCAGAATAGAAATGACAACACATTACCATGGACTTCGTAACTGCACTGTTCCCTGATAAAATATCAGGAATTACCCCAATGGGGCATCACGTGTTCACACGAGACCAAGGGTCATGTGCTAACACGTGATGGTTTACTGGGAACTCTGTTATAATAGAATTGAATTATAATCAACAGGAGTCACGTGCCCACACGTGATAGGTTTTTTAAGCCTACTGAAAAGAATTAAAAATATAACAAAACAGCAAGGAAAAACCCCAATGAGGCATCACGTGCTCACACATGACCAAGGGTCGCGTACTGACACGTGATGATTCCTTAGCTCCTTAGAAACAGAATTAAATTCTGGTTAACATGTTAATCAAAGGGGTCACGTGTCAACACGTGATGGGCTCCTAAGCTCTTTAATTAATAGAATTAAATTCTATTTAAATAATCAAATAATAGGATCACGTACCAATACGTGATAGACTTTTAAAGCCTTCTGAACTAATAGAATTAAATTCTAATTAAGAAGGAATCAAGAACCCTAATTGGAAAATATTTCCCTAGATCTTTCCAAATAAAAAGATTGTGCTCTGTAAAGTGGAGCACCGTTGGATTAAAAATCCAATGGTGATTAAAAATCACCAATTTATGGAAAGATTTTATACAAGGAAAGATTTCCCTGAAATTCACCAAGAATAACAAACATAATATCTTCTGGATTAAAAATCCAATGGTGAATAAAATTCACTGAGTGATCTAAAAGATCATGTTGGTTACAAAAACAACCAAAATCTTTCAATGAAAGATTGACTAAACAAATTGATTCTTTTCTTTCTCCTATAAATAGGAGCCAAGAAGAGAAGAGAAGGGATCTTGGATTTTTGGAGAAAAAACAAAAACAGAGAGAAAAAAGAAAGGAGAATTTAATTCTCAAGAAAAGAAACCCTGGGTGAGAAAGGGGAAAGAGATCTAAGCTCCATAAAACAAAAAGAGAATTTAATTCTCAATTTAAGAGTTTAACTCTTCTGAATAAGAACTTAGTTCTTCCTTTGGTTGAAGATCTGCAGAAGCAGATCTCCCTACAAGTTGAGAATTTAATTCTCATCGGGGAGATTCTGCCATTCAGATCCAAAACTTAAAAGGAGAATTGAATTTAAGGAATTTAATTCCCCTAAATTCATAGGAATTTAATTCCTCCAAATAAAACTAGGGTTTAACCCTATATGAGAATTTAATTCTCCCAAATTCATAGGAATTTAATTCCTCCAAATGAAATTAGGGTTTAACATACATAAGAATTTAATTCTTCCACATACATAGGAATTTAATTCCTCTAAAACAGAATTAGGGTTTAACCCTACAGAGAATTTAATTCTTAAAACAAGAGACTTGAAACCCTCCATACACGTAAAGAACTTGGTCACATGGTAACACGTGACCCTTCTCCTTAATGAGTAAAAAAGAAAGAACAAGACTAGGTCACGTGCCCCCACGTGACCCCTAAAACAGATCCCTTAAAATGAGAAAGAAAAACTTAGAAGCAATGCCTCACGTGCTCCCACGTGACCCTCAAAATAAAGGGAACAAAGCCAAAAGCAGAATCAATTTTGGGCGCCCTCACGTGTCCCTACGTGACCCCTTAATAAACACTTTAATAATCAATACATGGATACCCATCACGTGCCAACACGTGATGGCCTGAAGACTAAAAGTGTGAATATTCTGAGAACAAAATAAAGGAGGTTTGACCCAATTCTCAGGCGCCTCACGTGACCCCACGTGACCACCCCACTTTTAGTGTTTAACACTATTTTGAGCATTTTGTCCCTAGTGTTTAACACCGTTTTAAAGCGCATCACGTGGGAACACGTGATCGCCAAGTATATGTTAGTGTTTAACACTATTATTAAACCAGTCTTAGCTCTAAGTGGCTAAGTCTTTCTGAGTCAAGACTCCCCTTTGATTAAACCCCGACTACATTCTTTCAAACTTGATCATTTCATATGACATTCAAAGAAAACTCCAGAGCCATGATGAATGGTCAATGCCCAATAAAAGACAAAATGTTATCAGAGCCCCCAAACCCCTGTTTAGCAGTGCTAAATAATGGGGGGGCTGAACCCAAACAAATGTTCAATAGTCCAACAAAAGTCCAACATTTCAAACTTAACTGGACTTAGCCCAAATTGGCCATAAGTCCTCAATTCAGATTTAACTGAGCCAATGTGCTCATAATCTAATTAATTGATCTTAGTTCCAAATTGGACTATAGATCTCCCAATCAACTTTGGTTCAAGGGTACATCTCCGAACTCCTATGATATTTTTCGTTGTAATCCTTCAACGTCTTCAGAGAGGTGACGGGTCCCGACAACCATACATTTCATAGACTATGACGTCTTTAAATTGGACTGTGGGTTCCCTTTAAACCCTCGGACTATGATGTCCTTAATCTCGGACTGTAGGGTCCCTTTAAACCCACGGACTATGATGTCCTTAACCTTGGACCACCATGTCCTTAAACTGGCAATTGAGCGCAATGTCCCTAAACTAAACAATAGAGCCCAAATGCTCTTTTGATGGATCTAAATGATCCTGTTAAGTAGATCTTAGTCTAAAATTAGACTAACGTATCCTTAACAAACCGTTATGTTAATCTTAGTCTAAAATTAGACTAACGTATTCTTAACAAACGTTTAAGTTGATCTTAGTCTCAAATGAGACAACGTATCCTTAAACCCAACCCCCAAACCCAAATCTAAGAAAATACGGATTTGGACTAATCCACGCCCTACGAGCGACAACATAAATTAGTCTCCGTATACAATCCACGGGCAACCAAAAATAAAACAAACATACACGACATGAAGTGACCATCTGGAGAAGGAGAAAGTGGTTACCGCGATTCGGTAGCGTAATTAACTGCAGGGGCTTGCGCCTGCAGAGAAGAGCGTCCCCACAATCAAAAACCCTTCAATGAGGGGGAATCTGACGAAGTCTGCTACATCATCCGCATCCGTCTAAACCTTCGATACATGGTGCCATAAATCAACTTGGCATCTTCGGAGAGGTGGACGGATATCACCAATTAGCATCTGCCCCCAAATTCAGGCAAGACGGACCTACGCGGTTCCGTCTCTGTGTTTCGACGGGGAACAAATTCTGGCATGCCCGGTAGGACCTTTTCCGCTTTCCACTCCATACTTCGTGTGCCGTATTCGCGAACGAATCGCGGTTTGCTATGGTTGCCTGTGGATTCGAGGTACTAAGATTCGGTGTCTTGGTCCGTGCAGAAAACAGAAGATCAATGGCTTCAAACTGCACTAATTGCAACTGCAACTCTCGCTCTGTCCCGTCCGGAGGAGTGACTTACGGGCCCCAAGCGGTCTCCCTTTTCACAATGCCGGTGGACTAGGTGACTCAGGCCACCACTGGGCTATTCTTCGGGACCATGCTCCCACCCATGAACTTCAATGCCCCAATGCCGTTGCAGGAGGCTTCAAAGAAATTGGTCTTTGATTGGCTTACAACTACTGCGTCCCTCTCAACGGGTCGCCCAACTCCACTGCCTCAGTTTTCAACAAACTGGGCCAAAGCTCCAACGGGCCCATGAAGAAGCCCACAATACCATAAGGGGTTATCCCGAAAAGGATAGCTATTCCTAGTTCTGAAGTCGTCAAAGCGGCTTCTCTTGCCAAAGGGTCGGTCTTCACAAGACTGGCCGTTACAACTCCCCATCCAAGCGAAGTCGCTAAGGCTGCTTCCCCAGCTCGAAAGTCTGCCTTCGACAGACTGGCTATTCCCTCTCAACGGACGTCAGCCTTTAAGAGGCTCGCACCGGCAATAACCCTTCACCAAGACATGGGACGTGATGAAACCACCCCCATAGCTGAGCCAGTCCCGCCGCACGACATGCTCGACGTCGCCACTGGTACTGAGTGAGGAAAGCTGGGGGAAATTCCCCTTCCGGATTGACTTCGCCAGCTCCAATGGTGGAAGTCGACGCTGCTGTTCCAACTGGGAACAGTTTTGAACTACTTAACAAGGTGCGCAGGAATTCGCCAACTGCTGTGCTGAAAAGATCTCCTCCACCTATGGAGAAAGCCCCAAAGGCGAAGCTGGAGCAGCCCCCTCAGCGGCTGTCCTCTAAGATTTACAAAGTCTAGCGTCAAGTCCAAGACTCGGTTGTTGATCAAGATTACCCCCGCCGACAAGAAAAGATGAAGGTTCGGCAGGAAGAGAACCGCCCTGTTAAGCCACAGAAGGCGACAGCTACTTAGGTGCCCACTACAACGGCCCCCTCAACTTCGACCGCTCATAAGAGGAGAAAGCTGGAGAAAATTCCGGTGTTTGCGGTGAATCGCAAGAACATTGAACCCAAACGCCCTAAGTCTGGGGGCATAGTGATCCACACTGTTTATATGGCATCCGGAAAAAAGGATAGCCGTACCTCTATGGGTCATCGACCGCTTACGTGATCCGTGACAAAGGCTCAAGAGCAACAACAACAAAAGCTCCAAGAGATGCTAACAGCTATGGCCACACTTACGGGACCGAAAGCAAGCCCGGAGACATCCTCGGAGCAGCGCCGTGAGCAGAAAACTGATGCTGAATTCCTTCGGAGAATGCTCGAAAAGAAGGATAAGGAGGCTGCGAAACAAGCGACCAATATAAAATAAATGGCCCTTCTATTTCAATATATAGTGGACATGATGATCCAACTGGACCTTCCAGCTGAAGATCCTCAGATTATCCTCGAAAATGACCGAGCAGAGACGTCAAATCCCCTTCCGGCTTGTTCAGCAGCCAAAGAGGAGACCATCTCAAAAGCTGCCCTGGATGATTATATAGCTCAGCAAATACGGGCTCATCAAGCAAATGAAGCAACTGACCAAGTCGTTAAAACTGGGCGACCATATCCAGGATGGTACGATCAGATCAAGTATCTGCCAGGATACACGATTCCTAAGTTCTATGTATATAAAGGGAAGGGAAATCCGCATCAGCATGTCGCCCAGTTCAGGACTCTATGTGGCAACACTGGAGGCGATGATAAACTTCTACTCCGCCAATTTGTCGGCAACTTGTCGGAGACGGCGTTCGAGTGGTATTCTGAACTTCCAAATGATTCTGTCTAAACCTTTGCAGAGATGGAGCTACTATTCACCCAGCATTTCGCGAGTGCTAGTGAACACACCCCAATAACGGCATTGATCAATGCCAGGGTGAAGCCAGGTGAAACGTGGATGCAGTACGCAATACGATGGCCGAATTTGTGGTCGAAATGTGAGTAGCGCATCGAAGAAGTGCCGGCAGTGGGCATGTTCGTAGGCACTCTTGACCCTCAAGCGACCATTTCCCAATTCATGATGTTCTTCAAGCCGACCACGTTCCAGGCCTTGATTGACAAACTGGCCCAAATGAACCAGATGGGTCATAGACCGTCTCCTTCAAAGCCGGAGCCACGGAACGAAAAGGGCAAAGGGAAAGTGACCTTCGTTGCAAATGCCCAACAGTAGCCTGGCGGCCCAAAACTAACTGATTGCCTGGACGAGAGACGACAATTCTATAATGAGAAAATAAAGCGCCCCTACTCGTTTCCCCGGGACAAAACGAAGAGATTATTCGAGATGGTAATGCACAACAGGCTCATCAATTTTCCGAATCCAAAACGCCCATTGCAACCCGGTAAGGCTAATAATCCCAATTATTGCCCCTATCACCAAGCGATAGGCCATCCAATTGAAGATTGTTTCGCCTTCAAGGGATGGATTGAAGACCAGTATCAACAGGGCAAATTCGCACTATCTGAGAAGTGGAAAATAAGCCCGCCTCAACCGCATGCTCTTAAAAGAGGGGACACGCCGGGGGCATCGTGCTCTTTTGTTGAAGAAGCTTCATGGGAGGTCGTTCTTTCAGCTAAGACTAAAAGAATGCTAAAGGAACTCCAAACATGTCCGGTGATCAGGTGGAAAAATCTACTGGAACCCGAGATCATCGAGGGAATGCTGAAACCACGCCCAACTCCAAAGATTGGTGGTGATAGCCAAAGCGCTCACACCCAGCCGTCAAAGTCTTCGAAGAAGAAGAAGAAGACCAAAAAGCCCGTGAAGCCTGGTGATAAGCGCACGGACCTGCAAAAATAGATTGACGCGTTGGAAGAATATAATCAAAAAGCGAGGACTCCAGTCACACTCCAAGAATTTCTCAGTCACGTCCTTGAGGACGGAGATGATGACAATTGTAACGTTTTAAAAATAATTAAATAAATAATTAAATAAATAAAATTGTTTAAGTGAATTTTATGATTTTCTGTAAAGCAAAATGTATTTTTCGAAAAATCAAACCGCAATTGTTTTTCATTATAAATTCAAAAATACCTATTTAATTATGTAATTACTAGTAAATGGTGTTTATTTAGCCACTTATAAATTTTTAGTTTAATAAAATATTTTTCCTAAATTAATTATTTTAAATATTAACATAAACTTTATTTTTTTCCACTAAATTAGTATAAATTACAATTTTGAATGGTTTTAATTTGTAAAAATGAACCATGGCATATTACAATTTAGTGTGTATCATGCAAAATTTATTTGCAAAATTTTTGAAAATTCTAGAGTTTTCTTGAGTTGTGTTAGAAATGAAATAAAAGAAATTGATTAAAATGTTGAAATGACATAAAGAGGTGGATATTTGTGGGGAACTTTCTACATCATTCTCACTCTTTTCTCTTTCTCCCTCTCCTCCCCAAAGTGGCCGGCCTCCTCACCCCATGGCTGCCCCAAAAAAATTCCCCACTTCACTTGCATTTAAAATCATCAAATTCCATCAAAAAATTCCAAAATAAACCCCAAAATCCATATTTAATCTTTACCCAATATTCTTTAACCTTTTGGGCATGGATCTTGGAGATGGAAACCATTATTTTGGAGGCTTATTTCATACTTAGGTTTCATGTCATGAAGGTATAAATCTCATTCTTTTGTTTATTTTTTATTTAATGTTTCATTCTAGCATAATTATAATTAATAAATTAATTCTATTTCCAAGTTTTAAAAATTCAAGTTAGGATGGTAAAATCAAGTTATGATTTTTATTAATTAATTAGGCTTATAATAACTAGTTTAACAATTTTATAATGAGAAAATCTTATATGGTTGTTGAATTGTAATTTGCTCAATCAAATTGTTAATTCAAGCGATTTTATTGCAAACTAGATTTATGAATAATATATTTATTAGTGAGATAAATTTACAACTAATGTTTATAACACTAGAGTGTGATTTTTAAGAGAATTTTAACTTGTTGGTGGAATGAAAAACTCAATTTAGTTACTAGTTTTATTGATAGTGGATAAATTATGATGAAAATTGCTATTTTGCTAACTAGTTCTTGGAAATTCTTAATTAATTGAGAGTAAAAATTTAAATTATAGTTTCATTATATCATTATCATCATAAATTGTAGTTTAAGACATTAATTTATGCAAAATCACGTTTTGCGGTGGAATTGTGGTATTTTACTTGAAAAATGTTAAAATTGTTAAAAGTTGCAAACTTGAAATTTCAAATAAATGCAAAATTGTGTAATAAAAAATATAGTAATGGTTTGTATAGTCTAGTAATGCTATTTAATGAGTTTTATGACCATTAGTTTCATTTAAATGTCAAGTTTTGATGAAAAACGGTATACTGGCATTTTCGGGTTTTTACGAAATTGGACGGTTTGATAGATTTTAGGGTTTCGATGGATTTAATCGTGTTTTATGGTATAAGTAATGTGTTTTAAAACTATAAGTTGTTTGATGATGTTATCTCGATCCATCGGAGTTTGTACGCCGATATCGAGCGGTATTTGGTTCTTTTGCGTGGATGGGACATAGGTTTTAACCTATGCTTGCTCCTTTAGATCGTTTGACTTTCGTATGTGATTCAGTTTACGATGCTATTTATATGTTTGCGTCTAGGTACCCCCCCACGTGGACTGCGGGCAATGAAGAGGAGGATGGCGACACCGTCTTCGGCAGACATGGACCAGGTGAGTAGATGTATATCTACGGGGGGAAGTCGGGTGGATGGCGTTTAGCACCCCCGCAATGTAGAATAGGAATAGTACTTATCGACATTAGGAAACCATACGTGACCCTTGTAGGACCCTAGTATTGACCCTAGGCTGGACTAGACTGATTTAGGAAAACCATATCAGAGGATGAGTACCTTGGAAGAGGTTCGTAAGTTTCAGATAGAAACACACCCACGCACACACTGAAACTCGACATGGGGTACGTGTATGTGTATATATATAGAACTAGGTATAGGTATATACATATATATACAACACATATAGGTGATTCATTCATGTGATATGATATCCGAGGTATGATGAAACTGTAGAACTGGGCTTGATGCCGTGATTCTTGACTATACAGTCGTAATAAAGTGTTAGCGGATCATTAGAGAATGAGATAATGAACATGAATATATAAATTATAAAGAGTGGTGGTGATATTGATGTACATGGGACGCTAGAATAGTACTCGGACTATAATTTGTAACTGATCACGATATGATATATGTATAACTTGATTACGACATTATATTGGTGTGACCTGATGCCGATATCATATAAGTATGACCTAGTCACAATATGATATATATGACATGATATTCTGAGGATAAACTAATGATGCTTATCATGTTGGCAATGATATATGATTGATGTATGCAATCACAATTTAACACCTTGATCATGAGATGTACTGATGATGACGTTATACGAATAAAGAGACACCTAGGAGATACTTGACCGTACCCCGATATTGGGATGCCGTACGATGGATTTTACCGTACGAGGCTGAGATTTGATGATTGATCCGCACTCTTGATTCGAGGAGGCCGTATTACGTACGTGACGCTATTGAGGCAGGATCGCCGACTATTAGAGATATTGATTTAGACCTTAGGTAGACTCTAGTTTCTTACTGACTAGTCTATTAGGTTTAGTTCCTTAGGATGTTATATGGACACTGGTTTAGGTTCGACTCACATAGTGGTAGTTGTACTCGTATCTCGCAGAGGAGTGGATAATGCACATCTGTATTTACATTCATACTGTAATCATCATGGTGCATGTTCTTTTATATGTTGCTATAATCAGTATAAACTTTACCTGTTAGGACACCAGCACCATTACCGATGATGCGCATATTCCACGCACACTTATTTGCTGGCTCACACACATCATCATCGGTAATTGCTATGTCACGTACACTTTAGATCATAGTACCTTTTATTGATAGAATCAGTTAACAACTAAACCGATATAATATTGTGATCACTCTCTGATGTTAAGTATAAGACATGATATTCATTACTTAGACATTCATGCATTCATATTTTTGTGTTATCATGCAGTATTATGGGCATATGCCGACACTTATCATATAGTTACTTATGATTTTGAGATTTGGATTTCTATGAGATTTCTGGATTTTTGGGGAAAACCGCAAAAATATATAAAAACTTCTCTCTCTCCCTCCTCTTCTCTTTTTAAAGTAAGATGCGGTTTTCTCGTGATGTATGTGTCGTCCACCATGAGTATTTCATGTTTTCTGATGGATTTTGAGACCCGATTCGAGGAGTGGATGAACCGTCTCGGGTATATGGTGGGCCCGGTATGGTACCCCGGGGCAAGAAGATCGAGTTGTAGACGATGAGCCTGGCAGGGGAAGGCTACCTACCGGTGATGTCTGGCGCGGCGGATATCCGGAGGATACCGACCGTTGTCGTGAGATTTGATGATATGGGCCGATCCGGACTGACGGAGCCCGAGATATTGAGACTTGAGATTATATGTGTTGTGTCGATGTTTGATACGGATTTCCATGGATTTCATTATTGAGATTTCAGATTCTTATACACACTCTACTATGATAACAGCTAGAGATTTCTTATACATATATATCTGGATTTCAGGATTTGTCACTTTACATTCATGGTGCATGCATTTCATTCATATGACATAGTATTATATGAGGTACTGACACGACACGGAGTAGTTGCACTTACACGTAGTATTACCCTGCTATTACTAGATGTTGGGATATAGTAGTGTATTATTATGACTTAGGATAGCGTCGTGCATTCGATTTCTTTTCGTAGATGTCTTCTACTCACGAGTTGGTAACTCACCCCCGTTGTGCCAAATTCCTTACAGGTTCGATGTACAGGTTTCCGTGGCAGCTTGTTAGCACATCTTTTCTTCAGGGTGATTTGCACGGTAGGTTGGTTCACTTGTATCTGAACCACCATTGTATTTTTATTCTTTCATTTGTATCTAGTAAACTCCATCAACCATACTTGTATTACTTGATAAGTTTATTGGACCAGTCTTTTATTTCGACCTTAGAGTCGCGCATGTGTTATTCTGATCTGGTGGTTTTTGTTTTCTTTTGAGATTTGAGTCTCGCCCTTTGGCGTTGTATATTATTGTGATTGTTGTGGTTGTCTCCGCCTGTTGGCATTGAGCTAGCACCCGTTGGGGATGCTTTTTATTGTTTATGTATATTATACTTGTTGTACCCGTTTGGGGGCCAGTTTTTACAGAGGAGACTCTGCCGAAATTTTTGGAAAAATTTGCTGATTTTCTTTTCTTTTCTTCTTTTTCTTCTTTTATGGTTTAGATTTCTGGGCTTCGGCTTACTTAGGTCACGTGGCGCCTCTAGACGCTTCGTAATCTAAGTGCCGGTTGTAAGTGCACGGCGGCGCCCCGGCCGTCAATCCGACGCCGGAAAGCGGAAGCGGTGATAAACTTAAATTTTGCGGACTTAGCAAAAACCGGCACCACCGCGCACTAAACCCCGGATCGTGCCAATAAACTAGTCTAAGCAATCTAGAGAGGGGGTAGAGAAGTATACCATACGATCCGAGTCCTCCGGTCTTCATCTCCACTCCGATCTCCTCGCGGGATCTCCGTCCGTCTCCTCCTCGTCGGATAAGGGCACCACGAAGCCGGGTACTTTTACGGGCTCCCACCTCAATACCGAGGCAACTCGGGCGCGAAGCTGGCGAATCGACGCGTCCAAGATTTGCTGTAGGAATATAGTGTAGAGTGCATGTCTCACTTTGGGGTTGGTTGCCATAGATGGAGGAATGGTGTATAGAAAATTGGTGCTTTCAATTTTCTAGCAATGGAATGAGATGAAGAATGATATACTCTCAAAGATGAAGATGAAGCTCTCTCCTTCTTCTCTCTTTTTCTTCTCTCTTTTTCTTCTCTCTTTCATCCTTAGAAAATGGTGGAGCAAGGATAAGAAGCATGAAGGGAGGTGATCGTAGTAAAAGGAGGAGGGTGACCACATCCAAACATAATCATCACTAAACATTCCATCAACCTCAAATCCATCCTAATCACATAAAGCAAAGAAAAGAAAGAAAAAGGATCTCATCATGAAAGGCCATCATGATGCCACCACTATGCAAGATACCCCCTCCACAATTGTAATTTGCAAAACTGCAAATTACCCCCTCCATCGGAAAAGTCCGGCCGGGAAAGAACAAAGGAAAACCGGCCGGAACAGAAAGCAAACTGGCAACTCCAGAAAACTGGTCCCGTAATAAATTACAGGAAAACCCCCATACTGTGCATACACACCCGCATCTGTATTCCGTCCGGATACAAATGCAAAGAGACAAAATCTACACTGTACTATACTAGGATCCGGCTTAAACCAAAGCCGGCTAGTAATATCCATCCGATCCTGATGCGTGCAATACCGCACGTATCTGATCGAACCCTGCCATATAACCATACGGCCACTAGTACAAACTGTCCGATCCTGATCCGTGCAATACCGCACGTATCTGATCGGACCCTGCCATATCTCCATACGGCCTCTACAGCGTTTCGCCCGAAACTTGAGTAACTGTAAGTGTGGTGGACTCTAAAGACTCGTCAATACTGTGGCTGTGGATTTAACCACTAGCACGTCAGAGGTATAAGCCAATACGTGACGGGCCACCAGCTATTGACCAAAAGGGACGTCGATGAGTAAACTCATCCTGACACCCTACTGAGCCTGTCAGTGACAATATCCGTGCAGTCCGGTCCGTTCGTCTATGAGTATCGCATGGCGGGCCTAGGGGGTTGGTGAAAGTCAGACCCCCAATAGCGGTACAAGTCGTGTCGGAGTGTAGCCCAGAACACCCTGAGATACTACTGGAATACCTACCAGTAAATCTCCTTGCCTTGGCCAAGGACTTCGTGTAATGGCTCTCCTAGACACAGCACGACCTCACCCCCAATACCGGGAGAGACGAACCCCTGAAGATACGCTCACTGCCTCCATGTGGCTCGGGACTGTACCCAACTAAAACCTGTTTGCACGACTCCTTTGAGCCGTGGTAGGGTAGTAATCAAAGTACAGTGGGAACTCACACGAGACAAATGACGATCCCCAGGTCGATGAACTAACCTCCACACATGTCACCAGGGAACTGCCATCTGACGTCTGGTATAGGACCAACTAGCATGTTCCCGGCGAGTCCTGTCCGGTGTACTCATAACCCAATGAGCACCTGTATACATCTTAGGTGATCCAACTGACACCAGTGGCTTGTGAGACCGGCCACCGCCCCTCGTCGGGGTCTCGACTGTATACACTAGTCTACTAATGGAGTATCGATGCCCAGTCTCGAAACTCCCACGACTAGGGACCTTTTAAGGATAAGCTTATAGACCCCCAGCTCCCACTTATATGATCGCCCTCATACTGCTGGTGGTCAAGCAAGAATCCTAAGGGCTCTATCAACGTGTAATAGCGACGTGTCAGGTCACCTAAAGCAGTACACGATGATAAAGGTAAACCAGATAGCATACTATCATCTCGAGTAAGACTGTCCTACCGGGATAGGTCCTCCCTCAATCATTACAATCACGTACCTGTGACCTAATAATTGACTCTGAGGGCACTATCTCCAACAATCTCCCACTTGCACTCAAAGCTAATTATTGCGATGTCGCATACTCACAGCCCGTGTGATACCGAACATCCAACTCCTCTACTAGTCAGTCTCACAAAGCTCGTTTGTGGAACTATTGCGTTCGAGGAATAGCCTCAGTAAGTGGATCCGCTTAGTTGTTTCTTTCTATGTCTCTCTATATCTCAAGTTCGCGGAGAAAGCCATCTCCCGAAAAGAGCAATACCTGTCTCAGAATATGTCTGGATGTCTGATGGGACCTAGCTCATAAATGAACTCCAAATCCAAACTTCTTAGACTGTATCGTCAACTGAACTTAATCAGTATCCTGTGCGTCATGCCTCCCTCAGTATTGCCTTGGACCACCTGTCCAAAATACTGCCCCTCATCAGAAGGAAAACTATAACTCTGACAACCTCCTTGTCGTCCATGTCACCTTGGAAGCCTGGAATGATAACTGTCTCCTGAATGAGGCTGTCGTTATCATATCCCTAGAACATCCACTTATGTTCTAAAACTGCTTCCGACTGTTTCTCCAGGATTGGATTAATGTCAACTTATTGCATCTAGTGCAAGAACAACATCTGGTGTGGTACTTGACATCTCACGATTGACTCAACTGCCTGAGCAAGTGATCTGCCAATCATGCCCGTCCCTCTCCCCTTTAGTCTGTAAGACACCTTTGGAGAGGGTGACTCCATTACCTGCAGGTACACTACCGTGCCAGGAGTCGTCCATCCTAAATACTCTTAGAATGCTGTCAAGTACCCTGATTGGGAAACCACCCAAATCTAGATCTAAAACCATAGATCTAGTAACCAGTATGTCTGATATAATACCCAATTCCTATGTGGAGAAACAACTGTGTGACGACCAAAGTACAACCGATTGTAGTATAGGAGTTTCTTTTCCTATTCTGTGTATGTCATCCAGATACCAGGACATCACACCCTACTACCTTCTCAACAGATCCATCCCCTATTCTGATGAAGTCAAACCCATGACTGTCACGTCAGAAATAGATGATCTATCTCCGCTACATCTGCTCTAGTCTATAAATAGACATAAGAAACCGGTCCACCAATGCTTCCGCTGCTCCCACTGACTACGACAACCCTCTGGCGGAGTCATATAGACGTACACTTCTAAAACTAGTTTAGAACGATGCTATACTCATCCTCCCGCCGGGTCTCGCAGCCTAGAACAACAGCAATGGTAATTGTGGGTAAACAAGAACTTCCCTGTCACCGTCCTTGAGGCTACCGTAGTGCCTCTCGGGTGCCTGAAGTTACCCACCTAATCCGCGGAGTGGCCAATGGAATGTCAAACCGGATTGAATCTTTAGGTTCCTTATCAAATCTTCAGTAATCGTTTGTGGTTCTGGAATCACTTCCAGTTCTACCATACTCCCACTACTGTTTTCTGAAAAAATCCATTTTTAATAAAACTGTGGCGAGTCTAGAACAATATCGCTATTGTTCATCCAGATGGTAGAAAATCAACCCTCGTCATAGCCTGGGTCAACCCACAAACAGCCATTACAGAAACGTGCCTTGAGTTATCCAGTGTCTGGTTTTAATCATAAACCGGACAACTCCCCGTACCTTAACATCGTTAAGATATGAACTGTTCTATATCCAATATAGAAACAGAGGCACTGATTTAATTGAACCAGATTCAAATCATGCAGCTGTCCCCAGCGCATGTCAACTAAATGGAAGGAGGCCGATCAGCGTTACTCAACTTAGGAGTGCTTCCAATTATGAGTAACCTGAAAGAGAAGCAAGATCTCTTAGTCATTACTATCAACTGAATACCATATACAAGTATCTACATCTTCGATCACTTTGAAGAATCCCGATACTTGCTATACCTGGTTCTCTACTCTATTCAAATACCTATAACTTCTCAAAATTCAGATTCTGTGTTTCCACGAAACACTTGTCCAAAAACTAGAGAAGTCATAAGTAAACCGAATATAGTGCGAGGACCAACCCCTCTGTCCTGATGGACCCTGGACAACATACAATACTCTGTACAAGTCCCTTGAGTCTGATAACTCATTCACTGTGTGTCGTAGGTTGAAAACTGTACTTATGGTTAAGAAGAATTACACCGCTGTTCAATGCTCCTTACCTAACCATCCACTGATATAGGTAAATGTCGTAGACATAATTTCAAAAAAAGGTATATCTCACTCTATGAAAATAGACGTACAGATATATCAATTTGAAATTGGTGCATAACAGCGGATATTCAAAACCAAATATTTGCCAACCGGCAAACAGCCCAGGTGATTTCCTCAAATATCACCGATTACAACGAATCCCGATATAATGAGTATAATCACCCAATTCCCAATAACTTACTCCCACTCATCATCTGTAAAACCATACAGATGTGAGAATCATACCTGGTAAATACATACCCAGGAGCAAGTGTCTAATCGGGAAATCAGTTTTCTTTTAATAGTACACAGTGAAACTGAAACATTGAAATGTTTCGTTGGGGTATCCTGGTATTCCTAGTAATGCCTCTTCCAGATTCACGACTGTAACCGTATAGTTCTTTGCCACCTCTCCAAATCCCTTCATATGTCTTTAGTCTTTACCTTCTGCACACCCTTTTAGGCCAAATGGTTTTCTTCCTTCCCTACCGTTCGGCACCAGCCTATGGTTTGGAAGAAGACTATCCAATAAGCATAATGGGTGTACTGTCCCAATCCTAGGAACACTCACAATGAGAGAGGGTGAAGATAAAAGACAACCGAATGAACTTAATTCATAGGTGATTTAGGATTGACAAAGAAGTACATGGTTTGGTCATGAATAGCAGTCGCAATTTACTTTGCCCTCTTACTAATCCCTTGCTTTGTCTGAACTTAATACCTTCTGTACATCGTTTAGGCTAATTGGCTTTCTCCATTCCCTACCGGTCGGCACCAGCCTAGGGTCTGGAAGAAGACTATCCAATTTGCGTAATAGGTGTACTACTCCTAAACCAAGGAGTACTCGCAACCTGAGAGAAGGTGAAAAGAAAAGACAACTGAATGTACTCTATTCCTTTTTCTCCAGAACCAGAAACCATCCTCGAAGTCCTTCGAGTTCGTATATAACCATACGATGATTTTGTCCAATGGAAGTGGACGTTCGTAGTAATACGGGGTGTCCCGGAGAAAAGAGTAAAAGTACGAGTGGCAAAGAGGTCTGCAACTCTGACAATCCAAAAGCCGGTGTTAAGAAGGTTCGGTCAACTTGGTCACTGAGTCAAAGTCTTAGGGTCGGGTCAATGGTCGCTGCCAAAGAGAGAGAGAAAAGAAACACTCAGCGTGCACTCTAACCTAGATCAGAATGGTCACCGATTTATCTAATCTGGAATCCTCCCACTGTACCTCAAATTCTCCTCCAAACCTGAAAGAAGAATTAGTCGGGGTTACTCGAGGAGTAAACTAACTCATCAGTGGGAATCGGGATCCAACTATCATTGCATGATAACGTGACGGAATCCGCTCACGCTATCACACTCCAGAAGGTATGCGCATATCTGGCAAGTTTCAGTTCTTTTGAAACTCCCGATGTGATTTCTGCCCCATGCTCTTATGACCTTGACTAAGGCCAACAAATCATAAGTCACATGTCAAGTTCTACCCGTCATTATCCAGGTTGATTTGAATCCACCCGTACAAGCCCTTGACTAGGGCCAACAAGGCTATACGACTGTCCCAAACCAACGCATCTATCTATGCAGCATATGAACACCCAACAGCTGACTATGGCCAACAAACACAGCTTGAATACTATTGACTACCCATATGAAACGACGGAGGGCTACGAATGGTTTCTGGCGAAAACCTTTAACGTAGTGAACTTGATATCGTTGAAGGAACGGATAGCTTTTTGAAAATATAGTGACGAAAACCGTTGCTAAAGAGGTCACTCCCGGTGAAGGGATCTCGGCTCTTTCCCCGTAGAATGGGGTGCAGGATATTCCAACTGAATACCACGGTGCAAAGCAAAAGTAATCGGCTATAGTGAAGTTAATGCCCTGACGCAAACTTCTGTCCAAGGGGTCACTCCCGGTGAAGGGATCTCGGCCCTTGCCTCGTCGACTGAGGAGCAGGATATTCTAAATGAATACCGCGATGCAAAACAAAAGTGAACGTCCTTGCAATAACAGCTTTTTGAAAAAGTGTTCCAACAACATCAGATAAGGTTTGTTTTTAACTTGCATTGATCCGAATCAATGCAGTCCCATCAATTGATCACACCAAAAAGAACGAAAATATACTGATGTACGTATATGCCATCCGCATTCGCCACTGGGTCCCGTCATCACCCGTTAGGTTAGCTAACTAACGGCAGAGCGGGGACTGGACTAGCGCGGATGAAAAACATATACAACATCTACTAATATATATACCAATATATTATATTTCGCTCAAGGCGTGAAAGAAATGCAACATCACAGAGAATGAACAGCATCACAGAAACAATACAGATATCTGGGATCCCCGGGTTTCACAGAGCCGCTGAAACCCGACGTTCCCCTGGTCGTGTGGATAGCCTGTGCAATGAAATCCTAGACCCCTACGGGCGCGGCAAGTCACCCGCCAAAACCTGAAGCGAGGCAGCCCCCTTCAGCACCGTGAATGGACCACCCAGCACTTCACGGAATCCGGTAACTTGGGCACCCCTCCTGGGTCAACCTGTACCCCCTACGAGTGCGGCGAGTAGCCCGCCAATCCTAGAGTGAAGCCCCCTCCGTCTCAATGCCATGAGATGCGGGCTTGTTGCCCTCCAGAACCCGGCTATCCGTGCACCCCTCCGCGGGGCAATCCTAGTACAGAAAGTAAAATATATATACACCGGGTACATCGACCGCAACCAGGTCGTGCCCCAAAATAATAATACAATCAGGCAGTGACGGCAGTCCACATGTCGGACGCTCGCCCCGCAATAACAAATGTACATAATACAACAAAGACTGTACTAGCATTGCATCCAGGCTATCCCCCACGACCGATCCGCAACATCACAGCAAATACATAGAACATCAACGTGAAAGTCACGTTCGCAAATCCGTCTAACCGGGCTATAGCAGTTAGACCGGATTTACCGATCGAGTGACATTCACGGTCGCAGATATAATGTAAATACTGTGAAAAATGTGTTTAAAAAATTTCCGATTGATCAAACAATTAACAAGTGGGCCCCAAAGAAAACTGTAGCACTCACAGAAACAATTGGCCCAACTTTAATATTCCAAAGCCCATATTTTAAGCCCAGAAGGTCTCTGTAAAAAAATGGTGAAGTGATGTGAATAGTGCGCGGCGGAAGGGCCGCACAAATGGGGTTTTCGCGGCGGTTCCGCGCTCCAACTGTGGAGTTACTTCGTCAAATTTTTACAGAACTCTTAGATTTTCCAGTACATCAATATTTTATAACCTGAAAAATTTTTCGAGACCAAAAATTTTCAACAGAAACTGATGCGAACTAAAATGCAGTTTTGGAACTTTTTGATCGATCGGAAATGCAAACACATTACACAAAGCTAGACTAAGTTAATGGCGCGGCTCTGATACCACTGTAAGTGCACGGCGGCGCCCCGGCCGTCAATCCGACGCCGGAAAGCGGAAGCGGTGATAAACTTAAATTTTGCGGACTTAGCAAAAACCGGCACCACCGCGCACTAAACCCCGGATCGTGCCAATAAACTAGTCTAAGCAATCTAGAGAGGGGGTAGAGAAGTATACCATACGATCCGAGTCCTCCGGTCTTCATCTCCACTCCGATCTCCTCGCGGGATCTCCGTCCGTCTCCTCCTCGTCGGATAAGGGCACCACGAAGCCGGGTACTTTTACGGGCTCCCACCTCAATACCGAGGCAACTCGGGCGCGAAGCTGGCGAATCGACGCGTCCAAGATTTGCTGTAGGAATATAGTGTAGAGTGCATGTCTCACTTTGGGGTTGGTTGCCATAGATGGAGGAATGGTGTATAGAAAATTGGTGCTTTCAATTTTCTAGCAATGGAATGAGATGAAGAATGATATACTCTCAAAGATGAAGATGAAGCTCTCTCCTTCTTCTCTCTTTTTCTTCTCTCTTTTTCTTCTCTCTTTTCTAAAATGAAAAACCATCATCCTTAGAAAATGGTGGAGCAAGGATAAGAAGCATGAAGGGAGGTGATCGTAGTAAAAGGAGGAGGGTGACCACATCCAAACATAATCATCACTAAACATTCCATCAACCTCAAATCCATCCTAATCACATAAAGCAAAGAAAAGAAAGAAAAAGGATCTCATCATGAAAGGCCATCATGATGCCACCAATATGCAAGATACCCCCTCCACAATTGTAATTTGCAAAACTGCAAATTACCCCCTCCATCGGAAAAGTCCGGCCGGGAAAGAACAAAGGAAAACCGGCCGGAACAGAAAGCAAACTGGCAACTCCAGAAAACTGGTCCCGTAATAAATTACAGGAAAACCCCCATACTGTGCATACACACCCGCATCTGTATTCCGTCCGGATACAAATGCAAAGAGACAAAATCTACACTGTACTATACTAGGATCCGGCTTAAACCAAAGCCGGCTAGTAATATCCGTCCGATCCTGATGCGTGCAATACCGCACGTATCTGATCGAACCCTGCCATATAACCATACGGCCACTAGTACAAACTGTCCGATCCTGATCCGTGCAATACCGCACGTATCTGATCGGACCCTGCCATATCTCCATACGGCCTCTACAGCGTTTCGCCCGAAACTTGAGTAACTGTAAGTGTGGTGGACTCTAAAGACTCGTCAATACTGTGGCTGTGGATTTAACCACTAGCACGTCAGAGGTATAAGCCAATACGTGACGGGCCACCAGCTATTGACCAAAAGGGACGTCGATGAGTAAACTCATCCTGACACCCTACTGAGCCTGTCAGTGACAATATCCGTGCAGTCCGGTCCGTTCGTCTATGAGTATCGCATGGCGGGCCTAGGGGGTTGGTGAAAGTCAGACCCCCAATAGCGGTACAAGTCGTGTCGGAGTGTAGCCCAGAACACCCTGAGATACTACTGGAATACCTACCAGTAAATCTCCTTGCCTTGGCCAAGGACTTCGTGTAATGGCTCTCCTAGACACAGCACGACCTCACCCCCAATACCGGGAGAGACGAACCCCTGAAGATACGCTCACTGCCTCCATGTGGCTCGGGACTGTACCCAACTAAAACCTGTTTGCACGACTCCTTTGAGCCGTGGTAGGGTAGTAATCAAAGTACAGTGGGAACTCACACGAGACAAATGACGATCCCCAGGTCGATGAACTAACCTCCACACATGTCACCAGGGAACTGCCATCTGACGTCTGGTATAGGACCAACTAGCATGTTCCCGGCGAGTCCTGTCCGGTGTACTCATAACCCAATGAGCACCTGTATACATCTTAGGTGATCCAACTGACACCAGTGGCTTGTGAGACCGGCCACCGCCCCTCGTCGGGGTCTCGACTGTATACACTAGTCTACTAATGGAGTATCGATGCCCAGTCTCGAAACTCCCACGACTAGGGACCTTTTAAGGATAAGCTTATAGACCCCCAGCTCCCACTTATATGATCGCCCTCATACTGCTGGTGGTCAAGCAAGAATCCTAAGGGCTCTATCAACGTGTAATAGCGACGTGTCAGGTCACCTAAAGCAGTACACGATGATAAAGGTAAACCAGATAGCATACTATCATCTCGAGTAAGACTGTCCTACCGGGATAGGTCCTCCCTCAATCATTACAATCACGTACCTGTGACCTAATAATTGACTCTGAGGGCACTATCTCCAACACCGGTCACGTTCCGTACTTTCGGGTCGTGACAACAATGGAGAAGACTCGTCGGATGAGCCTGAAGTTTATGTGGCAAGCTGCCATGTGATCTCTCACTCGTCGATAGACGATGAAGAAGCTCCTTACACAAAGAAACTAGGGGCAGATCCTGAGCCGGAACTTCTAGGGCCATCAGACGAAATGATTGATGCATTCCTGGACGAAGCTCTTCTTAAAAGCAAAGCAGCTCGAGAGCGTGAGATGGCCATATTTGAAAAAGCCAAACGCCGGCGACTGAACGAAAGGGTTGAAACACTCCCACCTGATCAAAGTACATCTGCCGCAAATAAAAACAGGTTCAAGACGAGGAAGAGGTTCGCCAAAGCCATATCGATGGGAATGAAGTTGCCACCCTCCGAAGGAAACACTCCTGGTAAAGCGGAAATACATCCTAGCTACTGCTTATATCATCGAAAGATTGCGCACCCCACCGAAGAGTGCAACGCTTTTCAAAGATGGTGGCAGGGATATGTTGCTCACCGACAACATTTCAAGCGGATGAAACGCAAAACTCGTCGGGAGCAAAGAAATACAACCGAGGAGCGTAAAAGAACTACCGCAACTGTCACATGGTCGACACTGAGGGATCGCAAGTTCTCACCTTCGGGAGTGACTCTGATGAAGAAATGATTCTTGGCCCTCTCTTTAAAGAATCCACCTCAGGAAAAGAGGAAGAACCGAAGAGCTGTGAGAACATTCAGCTGCGCAATCGTACGCTACCCGAAAAGAATCTCGGGCTCACGAACAGTGGGTCGAATAGAAAAGATAAGGGGAAAGAAAAAGTCTCTGAGAATATCGCCCTAGATGACCAAGTCGTTTAAGGGGAAAGAAAAAGACCCTGAGAATATCGCCCTAGATGACCAAGTCGTTAAAGAGCTGACAGGCAAGGACTCGCCAAAGAAAAGTAAGGTGGATTACAACGTTCTTGTACACCTGAGGAAGATACCCTCGCAGCTCAGCATTCTCGACGCCCTTCTGCTATCCAAAGAGACGAGAAATTCTCTGATCAGGGCATTACAAGAGCCCGACCAATTTCAAGCTTTCCTTGCCGAAGAAAAGATGAAAGACGAGCTGGAAGAAGTGCACACAGCCGATATCACCTTTGGCAATGAAGATCTCCTCCTCGGGACGTGCTGTTAGTTATGTATATGCCCTAGAGGCCATTGTTGTACATATGATGTATATTATAATAGATGCTTGGATATATAGAGAGAGGACTTTCTTGCTCATCATGATAGTATGCTATTTGGTTTCACTTTATCTTAACATGTTGACTTATATTAGTTTATTGTCTTACTCTCACATGTTGATAAAGCCCTTAGGATCTATACTCGAATACTGGGACTATGATAAGATCATACTAGCGGGGCCACGGTAGTCGATGAGTACATCCTATAACTGTTCCTAGTCGAGGGTATATCGAGACAGGACATCGATACACCAGAGTAAACTAACGTATACGCATCTTGACCCATATGATGGGTGATGGATGATCCCATATCCATCAGTGTTTGACATCAAGGATGGTGTACGGGTGCTCAGTGGAGACTGGGTACACTGGACGGACTTGCCGAGAACTCCCAGATGGTATTATACCTCACGTCAGATGGCAGTTCTTCGGTGACACTGGTACAGGGTAGTCAGTAGACCCGAGATCGTCATAGAGTCTTGTGTGATTCCCACTGTGCTTTGATTTCCACCTTACCACGTCCAAGCGGGCGTGCAAAACGGTGGCTTTTAGGTACAGTCCCGAATCACATGGAGGCAATGAGCGATAGGAGGGGATTCGTCTCTCCCGGTATAGGGAGTTGATATTGTGCTGTATTCGATTGGTTATAACTGGAAGTCCCTGGCCAGGGCTGATATAGAGATTTACAGGTAAGTGTTACCAGTAGTTTCTCGACCTGTTATGAGCCTCACATCGACACGACTTATCAGTTACTGGTGTCTGACGTATACCACCCCTAAACTAGATATGCGACATATCAGACGAAGAGACCGGACTGTACGGGAGTGTTACTGATTGGATTCACAGAAGAATGTACAGGCTTGCTTGTTGATCTTCTGATCGCTCAATACCTGGGTGGTTGTTACGTTTAGCTGACCGCTTCCAGCTTGTGGGTGTTTGATATGATCATCACCTGCTACCGGCGTATTGACGATTCTTTAGAGTCCTACATAGAGGTTTCTTGACTCAGGAAAATCGGAGTAGGAGCACATATGTGATATGTGCAGGACCGAGGATAATACGATATGAGATACCATATTATATTCTCGCGATATTTTGATATGAGCCGGATCATCGGATCAAGTGTTGATTCGATGAATCGGTACATAATATATTAGTCGGTTATATTCGATATAGCCGGATTGTCGGATCAAGTGTTGATTCGATAATTTAATGTATAATAATATATATGATATATTGCATTACATTATCTAATATTGGCTTGCTTTATTATTTCATTTTCTCACCGGATAATACATTGATATATATGCGATATATGTTAATTGTATTATTTTCTTTTGTTACAAAAATATATTATATATGTGATATATAATATTGTAACATATTATAATTACTAATGCAACATGATTAGTGGAGATTAAACATGGTTAGGGTTTGATTTGGGTTAGCTCTTTCATGATGCTTCTAGAAGGTTTTACTTTGTTTCTAGCAAAGATATTATGGTTGATATTTTGCTAGATATTTCTTTGACCCAAACCACACCCTTAACCCTAGTTAAGTCTCTACAGTGGTTAGCCTTGTCATCTTTGACCATGGTTGCATTTGTAATGATATATCATTTTCATTATTCATCACAAAAGGATATTGATTCTTCTTCTTCTTCCTTGAGCTCACAGAAGCTTTCTAGGTTTTATTTTGTGATGATTTAGTATGAGAATTTGATAATAAAAGAGAGCATAAATCCTACTTCATCATCCTCATCTAATCTAGCCAATTAGATTAGGGTGTTCACCTCATTAGTGAGTGAGAGCTTGAGTTAAAGAAACTTCAAGGTAGATCATCTTTGAAAAGGAAGACTACAAGCAAGTATGGATCATTCGGGTTGTGGAGCTTCTCTTGAGTCCGGGAGATCATGGATCGCGGCGAAGGGACTTCTACTCGGAGCTTATGAAGCGAAGGAGCGGAATACAAAGGTTGTAATCCCTTTCTCTTAGTTGGAAAGATATTTACTTACATGTTTAACCCTAATAATCTAGCAAAGATCCTAGCTTTGGGTTGTTCGGCATGTCTAAATTTTAAATCGGGCATGGTTGATGCCTTATAGACCCTTGTATGAGTGTCTAGGAACCCTACAGTGGTATCAGAGCCTAGCTAGAGCATTAGGCGACATGTATACGAAGTTAAAACTCCGATCGAACCCCGAAACATCGAAATTGACCCCCTCTCTGGAAATTTTGTAAAAATGTGATCTTTTCTGCATTAAAAATACTTTAAAAAATCAGCAGGGAATTCTAAGGATTACCTTGAAACACGAGCTAACAATACCATAAAGTCGCCGTGGAACCGCGGCAGGAACCTGCTTCCCATGGCGGTTCCGCAGCCAAACTTTGGTATTAGGGACACGTGTCTTCAGGGTACATCCGTAGGTACTTGTACATGATTCTGGGTATTTTTAATCTTACTCAAGTGTTGAGTGTTCTGGGGATTATTTTGTAATCGTTGATTCGATCGGAAAGTTTAACTTCGTTCTGTTTTCCGGATAATTTAGAAAGTATTAAAATGTTCGAACGGATATCATTAACTCACTTTTTCCTGACACGAAAAACTTTCAAGTGTTGAATTTTTCTTGAGTTTAAATCTTTCGGAAAAACGTGCAAGTAACGCGGTGGACCCTCTAGAAGAACACAAACCTTAACTCGATTATGTGACCGTCTGAACCGCCTCTAAACCTTAGGGTTTGGGGAGTACGGCGTTGCCACATGTGAGGCGTTGGTTTGACCCTCTACGGCTGAACCATTGGTACTGTGACATATTCTGGGATTTTTTGAACTCCGCTCAAATGTTGAGCTTTTTGGGAAACATTGGGTATTTGATTATTCGGTCGGAAAGTTTAATATTGTCTATTTATCTGGAATGTGATACAATATGTGGAATTCATATAGTTAGGCATGAAATGCGAAGTATGTGATATTTCGGATTTACGATGTCTAAAGAGATTGTGGATTCCAAATGTTGTAGTTTTACACTTTCTTTTCTGTGACCGTAAACGTAGTATGTGGGGTATCGCCGGCTTCGTTGCTATACATCAACGACAATTAGGATACGCAAACTTGCTTACGTTGATAATATGAGATATTATGTGTTGCTGTGATATGTTATATTGGATCGTCGTGTTCTGAATAGTCGGGGGTTTTATGTGAGATGAGGGTTTTTATTTTCATTCATGTAAAATTCATTTGTATGTAATATTCTTTTATTGAGGCACTTCCGGGATGAGGATGATGTCACCATTGTATATTATTTCTTTTCCGCATTAGGTAGACCCAAGGAGGAGAGCACAAGTAACTGGGTTCTAGGGTCCAGTAGGAGGCCATCTCGAGGAGTCGAGACTGGGTCTCCTAACCCTAGAATTGGCAGTGTTGCTTGCCGCTCTCGTAGAGGTCTAGGGATGTGGGTTTGGCTATTCATCGCAACCGTAGAATCCGTGTTTTATACAGACTTGAAATAAAACACGGACGTCCTAATATATCCAATATTTCATATGTTATCTTCTGCTGCAATGTTCTGTGATGAGATCATATTACTGCCTGAGACGAATGCTTATACTATATATATATATATATATATATATATATATATATATGCTGATATATAAATATTACTGCTTTCGTTTCTTCTGTGATACTTAGGAAGCATAAGCTGATGGGATATATTAATGAGATTAATAAAATGAAAAGAAACCTAAAAGATATTGTAGAATCAAAACTTTATAAAAAGGGTAGCTACAGTTTTGCTTTGCATAGCGGTATATATGATATACCCTGCACCTTATTCGATGAGGAAAGAGCCGAGATCCCTTCACCGGGAGTGACCTCTTTAGCTAAACTGGCAGATGCTACAAACTCGCGGTTTAGTTTTTGACAGCTTATATAGTTTTTTGCTTTGTACAGCGGTATATATGATATACCCTGCACCTTATTCGATGAGGAAAGAGCCGAGATCCCTTCACCGGGAGTGACCTCTTTAGCAAAACCAGAAAAGCCTCAAAAACACTCCTTTTCAAAATCACTTGTTTCTACAACGATATCAAGTTCATTACGCTCATGGTTTTCTGAAAAACCTGCGTAGCCCTCCGTCATTTCAGATAAAGACTATTTAGTATTCGTGTTGCATTTGTTGGCCTTTGTCAAGGCGTAGTGTGCGGTAGCTGACTAGTACTTATCTGCTTATGCATGTGATGCGATTGGATTAGGGTAGTCGTACGACCTTGTTGGCCTTTGTCAAGGGTCGTGCGGGTGGGTTTATTTCAATCAAGAAATGACGGGTTGAACTTGACTAGCTTTCTACGGTTTGTTGGCCTTTGTCAAGGTCATAGGGGGTTAGAGGTAAAAGTATTATCGGGAATTTCAAGTGTTAAAATTTGCAATGAGATTGCATACCTTCTATGACATAGATGGATCCTGATACCCACTACGAGTAAGAGTTACTCCTGGGAGAATTTTACACAGGACAATTAGCCGATCAAGTAGGTGTCTAGAAAGCTGTTAACGGGGTTATGCCTATGGAAGATGAGGTTTATTTTAATTAGGTCCGTGCGAAAGCACGGGGAACCTCCCTCAAGTACCAACACTGATCTGGCTGAAAGATTGATGAAATTGTAGGGTGTAATTAATCCCGGCTAATCTTACCTTTTAGGGTTTGAAGGAAGATTTGATAAAAACAGTGGGAGACATCCTGATTAGATAAGATAATAACCAATCTAATCTTGTAAGAGCATACGCTAAAGTGTTTCCTTCTCTCTCTCTCCAGGTAGCGACCATGTCAGGACTTAATCAAGATAATAATATGGATGTATTGACTGAACCCGCCTATTATACTGAGCAGGGGAACGTTGGTCCCGTTCTTTCTTATAAGAGTTATAAGACTGAACAGGAAACAGCAGAATATCTGGATTCTCATGCCGCCCAAACAAAGAACATGCATGCTGATGCATCTTCTTCGGGTGTGTTAGCTATTGAGAACTGTTTCTCAGTTTACCCTACGTCCTGGGTATTAGATACCGGATCGGGATCCCACATATGTAAATTTTTACATGGGCTACGTAAAGATAGAGAACTGGGAAAAGGTGATCATTCTGTACAAGTAGAGAATGGTGCAAGCATTACAGCCAAAGCAGTTGGTGAATATCACCTTGTATTACCAAGTAGTAATACACTGATTCTGAATGAGTGCTATTATATACCGAACATGATATGCAACATTATATCAGTTTCTTTATTAAGTAAAGAAGGATATAATTTTGTAGTACAGGATAATGTTATGAACATCTTCCTAGATCAAAAGTTGATTGGATCGGGCTCGTTACATAATGGCATATTCATTCTCAATCAAAATACAGTCCTTAATATACAAAACACACACAAGAGGAAGAGTTCAGAAATGAACGAATCCTTCTTGTGGTATTGTAGACTTGGTCATATCAATGCGACACGGCTAGCTAAGTTACATAAGGATGGATATTTGAATCCGTTCGAATTATTATCTTATGATACTTGCCATTCATGTATCAAAGGTAAAATGACCAAAACTCCGTTTAGTGGACACAGAGCAAGAGTTACGGAACTCTTAGGACTGGTACATAGTGATGTATACGGTCCCATGTCTACACACGCCAGGAAGGGTTCTTCCTACTTCATTACATTCACTGACGATCTCTCAAGATACGGACATATGTTCCTGATTAAACACAAGTCTGAAGTTTTTGAGAAATTCAGAGAATATAAGCACGAAGTAGAGAACCAAACGGGCAAAAGTATTAAAATCCTTCGATCTGATCGAGGAGGAGAATACTTGAGCAATGATTTTCTGGATTATCTAAAAGAGAACGGGATTCTCTCTCAGCTTACTCCTCCTTATACACCACAGCACAACGGTGTATCGGAGCGGAGGAATCGTACCCTATTAGATATGGTACGCTCTATGATGAGTGATGCTGAGTTAGCTATTTCCTTCTGGGGGTATGCACTGGAGACAACAGCATACCTATTGAATCAAGTTCCATCTAAATCTGTACCTACCACACCATATGAGATATGGAGTGGGAAGAGACCATGTCTTAAACGAGTTAAGATATGGGGTTGTCCGGCCTATGTCAAAAGGCAAAATCCAGACAAACGCGAGGCACGGTCAGTTATATGTAAGTTTGTAGGATATCCCAAACATTCACATGGATATCTTTTCTACCATCGCGAGGAACAAAAGGTGTTTGTTTCTCGACATGCCACCTTTTTGGAAAAGGAATTTCTTACAAAAGAAATTAGTGGTGATGAGGTAGAACTGGAAGAAATTCCGGCTACACAAACTCAAACTGAAGATTTGGTGGAACCCGAGAATTCAGTAGTACCTGACGAACCCCAGCCTCTCCGCCGATCTAGTAGGGTTTCTCATCCACCTGAGAGATACTAAGGTTTTCTCATTGATGGTGGAAGCGGGGATTGCATCATGAAAGATGATGACCCCACTAGTTTCGAGCAGGCCATCACGAGTGGTGACTCTGTGAAGTGGCTGGATGTAATGCGATCTGAGATGGAATCCATGTACACCCACAAAGTATGGACTTTGGAAGTTGCTCCTGAAGGGGTAAAACCCATTGGGAGCAAGTGGATCTTTAAAAAGAAAATTAGTGTAGATGGAAAAGTTGAGACTTTCAAAGCTAGACTTGTTGCAAAGGGTTTTCGTCAACGACCAGGTGTGGATTATGACGAAACCTTTTCTCCAGTGGCTATGCTTAAGTCCATCCGGATCTTACTTGCCATTGCTGCATACCATGACTACGAAATCTGGCAAATGGATGTTAAGACCGCCTTTCTAAACGGTGATTTAGAAGAGTGCGTGTACATGACTCACCCAGAGGGCTTTGTAGATAGTGGGAGCAGCGGAAAAGTGTGCAAGCTGCTTAAATCCATCTATGGGTTAAAGCAAGCATCGCGGAGTTGGAACATCTGCTTTGATGCTGTAGTCAAAGAGTTTGACTTCATCAAAAACGTAGATGAACCTTGTATCTATAAGAAGGTTGCAGAGAGTAAAGTAGTCTTCCTCGTATTGTACGTCGATGACATACTCTTGATAGGAAATGATGTTCCTATGCTGCAATCGGTCAAGCTCTTCTTATCACAAAGATTCTCAATGAAAGATCTAGGTGATGCCTCTGCATACTGGGAATTATGATCTATAGAGATAGATCTAAACGGATACTGGGATTGTCCCAATCCAGGTACATTGACACCATACTAAAGAGGTTTAGTATGGAAGAATCCAAGCGTGGGAACCTACCCACGATCTCTGGACTCACTCTCTCCAAAGAGATGTCTCCCAAGACTGATTTGGAGAGAGCTCGGATGAAAAGGATACCCTATGCTTCGGCAGTAGGCTCTATCATGTATGCGATGCTATGTACCAGACCCGATGTAGCATACTCACTAAGTGTAGTGAGTCGGTATCAAGCAGATCCTGGAGAGAGTCACTGGACAGCTCTGAAGAACATTCTCAAGTACTTGCGAAGGACTAGAGATGTTCTTGGTGTATGGTAACGGAGAACTCCAGGCGTAGTCCTTTACCGATTCAAGCTTCCAAAGTGATAAGGACGACTCTAAGTCACACTCGGGATTTCTCTTTACCCTCAATGGAGGGGCGGTATGTTGGAAGAGTTCCAAACAGGATACCGTTGCAGACTCGACGATGGAGGCTGAATACATCGCTGCCAACGATGCTGCCAAAGAGGCTGTCTGGATAAAGAAGTTCAGTACTGAACTTGGTGTGGTTCCGTCCATTGAGCATCCAATACCTTTGTATTGCGATAACAATAGAGCTGTGGCTTTAGCCAAGGAACCCAGGTCCCATCAGAAGTCCAGACATGTTCTGAGGCGGTATCACCTGATCAGGAAGATAGTTGATCGCCGGGAGATCGAAATCAGGAGAGTTGATACAAAGGACAACACTGTGGATCCACTCACGAAGGCCATTCCCCAGATACAATTTGAGAGATTATTCGAGATGCTAGGTATGAGATACTACAGCAGCTGGCCTTAGTGCAAGTGGGAGATTGTTAGTTATGTATATGCCCTAGAGGCCATTGTTGTACATATGATGTATATTATAATGGATTCTTGGATATATATAGAGAGGACTTTCTTGCTTGTCATGATAGTATGCTATTTGGTTTCACTTTATCTTAACATGTTGACTTATATTAGTTTACTGTCTTACTCTCACATGTTGATAAAGCCCTTAGGATTTGTACTCAACTACTGGGACTATGATGAGATCATACTAGTGGGGCCACGGTAGTCGATGAGTACATCCTATAACTATTCCTAGTCGAGGGTATATCGAGACAGGGCATCGATACACCAGAGTAAACTAGCGTATACGCATCTTGACCCATATGATGGGCGATGGATGATCCCATATCCATCGGTGTTTGAGATCAAGGATGGTGTACGGGTGCTCAGTGGAGACTGGGTACACTGGACGGACTCGCCGAGAACTCCCAGATGGTATTGTACCTCACGTCAGATGACAGTTCTCCGGTAACACTGGTACAGGGAAGTTTGTAGACCCGAGATCGTCATAGAGTCTTGTGTGATTCCCACTGTGCTTTGATTTCCACCTTACCACGTCCAAGAGGGCATGCAAAACGGTGGCTTTTGGGTACAGTCCCGAATCACATGGAGGCAAAGAGCGACAGGAGGGGATTCGTCTCTCCCGGTATAGGGAGTTGATGTTGTGCTGTGTTCGATTGGCTATAACTGTAAGTCCTTGGCCAGGGCTGATATAGAGATTTACAGGTAAGTGTTACCAGTAGTTTCTCGACCTGTTATGAGCCTCACATCGACACGACTTATTAGTTACTGGTGTCTGATGTATACCACCCCTAGACTAGATATGCGACATATCAGACGAAGAGACCGGACTGTACGGGAGTGTTACTGATTGGATTCACAGAAGAATGTACAGGCTTGCTTGTTGATCTTCTGATCGCTCAATACCTGGGTGGTTGTTACGTTTAGCTGACCGCTTCCAGCTTGTGGGTGTTTGATATGATCATCACCTGCTACCGGCGTATTGACGATTCTTTAGAGTCCTACATAGAGGTTTCTTGACTCAGGAAAATCGGAGTAGGAGCACATATGTGATATGTGCAGGACCGAGGATAATACGATATGAGATACCGTATTATATTCTCGCGATATTTTGATATGAGCCGGATCATCGGATCAAGTGTTGATTCGATGAATCGGTACATAATATATTAGTCGGTTATATTCGATATAGCCGGATTGTCGGAGCAAGTGTTGATTTGATAATTTAATGTATAATAATATATATGATATATTGCATTACATTATCTAATATTGGCTTGCTTTATTATTTCATTTTCTCACCGGATAATACATTGATATATATATGCGATATATGTTAATTGTATTATTTTCTTTTGTTACAAAAATATATTATATATGTGATATATAATATTGTAACATATTATAATTACTAATGCAATATGATTAGTGGATATTAAATATGGTTAGGGTTTGATTTGGGTTAGCTCTTTCATGATGCTTCTAGAAGGTTTTACTTTGTTTCTAGCAAAGATATTATGGTTGATATTTTGCTAGATATTTCTTTGACCCAAACCACACCCTTAACCCTAGTTAAGTCTCTACATCGGTTAGCCTTGTCATCTTTGACCATGGTTGCATTTGTAATGATATATCATTTTCATTATTCATCACAAAAGGATATTGATTCTTCTTCTTCTTCCTTGAGCTCACAAAAGCTTTCTAGGTTTTATTTTGTGATGATTTAGTGTGAGAATTTGATAATAAAAGAGAGCATAAATCCTACTTCATCATCCTCATCTAATCTAGCCAATTAGATTAGGGTGTTCACCTCATTAGTGAGTGAGAGCTTGAGTTAAAGAAACTTTAAGGTAGATCATCTTTGAAAAGGAAGACTACAGGCAAGCATAGATCATTCGGGTTGTGGAGCTTCTCTTGAGTCCGGGAGATCATGGATCGCGGCGAAGGGACTTCTACTCGGAGCTTATGAAGCGAAGGAGCGGACTACAAAGGTTGTAATCCCTTTCTCTTAGTTGTAAAGATATTTACTTGCATGTTTAACCCTAATAATCTAGCAAAGATCCTAGCTTTGGGTTGTTTGGCACGTCTAAATTTTAAATCGGGCATGATTGATGCCTTATAGACCCTTGTATGAGTGCCTAGGAACCCTACACGTGCGAGCATAACCGTCCCCTCTATGTCTCCGGATACTGTCATGATATCAAGATAGGCAAAATCCTGGTTGACAATGGGTCCTCCGTCAACCTCCTCAATGTGAGTGTGTTGAAGGAAATCTGCATAAGCGTTCAGCACCTCTCTCGTAATAAAATCACCATCTCCGAGTTTGACTCCTAATCATCACGGACGCTTGGGTCTGTAATATTGACACTACGCTTTGGGCTGCTTTTCACGGACATTAAGTTTCATGTCATTGATACCAAGACATACTACAATGCTTTACTCGGCAGGCCTTGGTTACACGAGTACTTTATTATCCCTTTTACACAATATCAGTGTATGAAGTATTTCAAGGATGGTCTCGAGTATACCGTAACAGAGGAGCTGAACCCATTCTCCGTGAATGAAGTTCGAAAGTACGAAGATGCAAAATACTTCTTACCAGATTTTGAGGACACGAAAAGATGTCACAAACCGAAGAACAAAGCTATCATCACTATTCCGGTCTTCGGGAGTGATACCGAGGAGGAAGAAGAAATAGTTTATTCAGGGCCGCCCCAATGCAACAAGCCGGGACCGTCCATCCCTATGTTGATCTTCGGCAGCGACTCGGAAGATGAAGTCAATGCCGTATTTTCTGTACGACCATCAATACAAGACTTCGCTGGCGATGATCGGGGTTTGCAAATTGCCATGGTGCCGCAAGAGCATTACAAGGAGCTCGACGCACTTAATACCTATAATGTGCAGGAGCTGCAGACATTCTACGTCCCTCCCAGGCGAAGAGATGAAAAGGAGATCCTCTTTTATCAATCCACGGAAACCAAAGTGGAGAGAGAAATTTGGCATGGTGCCGATTCTACACTTGACAGGCTCCAGCCCATCCGTCTACCTAGATATTACACACAAGGCTTAAAAAGGCTGTTGAGACGCCAAGTCATACCCTTCAAACAGACTACTCGACAAGCTCGGTTCTATAACAGGATCTGGGACGTCCTCGGAACTCAGCGAAAGTTACCCAACGGGAGAATAGAAACGATCGGGCTTAGATATGCTCAATCTAAGAAGCGGGAACGAGTCCATGGCAGCTACGTCATACACGACTTCGATGAAGAAGGAGACGTTCTGTTAAAATACGCTGACCCTGAACCAAAACAAGGTCCTGCCATCAAAATGCTGAGTCCGTCGTTTGAAGAACGGATGGACAAGCTAATAAGGGAAGCGGGTCAAAAGGTCCGGGATGACTATAACCGCGAAATGGCCATTTACGAGAAAGCCAGGATGCAGCGCCTCTTTAAGCAAGCCGCTGAGAATGACAATGCTCCTCGTCGCCAACCCATCATGCAAAAGACCCGGCGCAAAGGTAAAAATAAACCAAAGAACGGAAAAAAAAAACGTTCGACAGCAGCATAGCAGGTCTGAGAAGCCACGCGATCAAGAATCGAGCAACCGGGATCCGTCTCTTATAAAGAAGATGGGTCGAGAATATTCTTTTCCTCAAGATAAAACAAAGAAGATATTCGATCTTGTCATGAAACATCGGATGATGACATTCCCGGAGTCCAAGCACCCTGAGCAAGCGAACGAGGTCTCTCACCCAGACTATTGTTCCTATCACTGAGCAATAGGACATCCTCTCGAAGACTGCTTTACCTTCAAGAACTGGGTTGAAGACCAGTATCAACTCGGCAAATTCGCTCTATCCAAAAGCTGGAGGGTAGTCCCGCCGCAGAAGCATGAACCGAAAGCGACGTGTATAGCAAGAGTAGAACCAGATCAATATCGGTCTTGGAAATGATCTCATACCTGTCACGTGATAACGCTGTCAGAAGAAGAACCCGAGAATATGGATTACCTCCCCTGGTGCTTCGAAAACGATGATGGCGAGGTGATCTCCGAGTTTCCACCGGCGCCAAAAGAGCTGGAAGATGGAATACATACTACTGCTGATAACCTCAAGAAAATTGACTTAGGGACGGCAAGTGACCCGCGGCTGACGTTCGTCAGTGAACTATTGTCTGAAGAAAGGGTGGATACGCTAAAAGACGTGCTCATGCAGTATAAAGACTGCTTCGCATGGAACTATTCCGAGATGCCAGGACTAGATCCAGAGATTGTTGTCCATAAATTGGCAGTATCCCCGGACGTTAAGCCGATCAAACAAGCACCGAGAAGAATGCGGCTCAAGCTTGAGATGAGCATCAACGCTGAGGTCAAGAAGCTAATCGACTCTGACTTCATCCAAGAGGTTCAGTACCCTGACTGGATCGCCAACATCGTCCCGGTGATGAAGAAAAATGGGACGGTGCGCATATGTGTGGACTTTCGGGATCTCAACAGAGCTTGTCCAAAGGACGATTTTCCAGTACTGGTCACTGAGTTGATGATAAATAATACGTCCACTCACAAAGTTTTCTCCTTCATGGATACAATCAGATAAAGATGCATTCCGAAGACCAGAAGCATACCGCTTTCCGGACTCCTTTGGGCATATTCTGCTACAAGATGATGCCTTTCGGTCTAAAGAACGCCTGTGCCACCTATCAAAGGGCCATGACGAAGATTTTCGATGACCTCATACATGAAATCATCGAATGCTATATCGACGACCTCGTAGTAAAAAGCAAATTATATGAGGAACATTTAGAGCATCTAAAGATCGTATTCCAGCGCCTTCGGAAATACAACTTGAAAATGAACCCTCTCAAATGCGCGTTCGGAGTGTCCTCAGGCAAGTTCCTGGGATTCATCGTCCGACACCGAGGCATCGAGATAGACCCGTCGAAGATCAAGGCGATTATGGAAATGCCACCGCCAAGAACTCTCAAGCAACTACGGTCTCTCCAAGGGATGCTCGCGTATATCCGGCGATTTATAACTAATCTTTCGGGCAAGTGCCGCCCCTACAGTCACCTGATGAAGAAGGGAACCCCTTTCGTATGGGATCGCAAATGCCAAAGCGCACTAGATGACTAGATGAAATCAAGCAATACCTGCAGAATCCTCCGGTGCTGACTACTCCAATCAAAGGAAAACCTCTCATTCTGTATACAACAGCCCTCGAAGGTTCGCTAGGCGCATTATGGGCACAAGAGAACGACCAAGGGAAGGAGAGAGCCCTCTACTATTTGAGTCGAGTTCTCTTGGGGGCAGAAAATAATTACTCCCGCATTGAAAAACACCGCCTGGCATTGATCTTCACGATAACGAAGCTCAGACACTACACGTTGGCACATGAGGTCCATCTCATATCGAAAGTGGATCCTCTCAAATGTTTAATGTCAAAGGCTACATTAACGGGACGACTCGCTAAATGGGCCCTGCTCTTGATGGAGTTCTTGATAACTTATCGACCCCTCAAGGCAGTGAAAGGCCAGGCCATCGCCGACTTCCTCGCTGAGCATCCGATACCTGCCAAATCTCCCTTGAACTGCGAATTGCCAGACGAGCACGCGTTTGACACGATCGACGAGGAGAGAAGAGAGAATGATACCCGGTGGGGACACTATTTTGATGGGGCATCTTCCATGAAGAAGCGCAAATAAAGTACCCCCATAATCAAATCAGGGGTAGGACACATCTTCGTGACTCCACAAGGAGGGATAATGCGCTTTGCCTTCTCCTTAACAGAGTCGAGGACGAACAATGAAGCTGAATATGAAGCTTTGATAGCAGGTCTTGAGATCGCCGTCGACATGGGAATTGAGAATCTCCTCATATACGGAGACTCCCAATTGATCGTTAGTCAAGTAAATGGCGACTATCAGACGTGCAAGACTGAGTTAGTAAAGTACGGTGAGAGAGCGCAGCAACTGCTGACTCAAATCCCTTCCTACACACTGGAAAGCATACCCACGCGAAAAATAGCAAAGCGGATGCATTAGCCAAGCTCGCTAAAGAATTGGCCGACAAAAACCTCGATGACGTGAGGATCGTTGTGCAAAGTCATCGGGTTCTTGCACCGGCAGAAATATCTCCAGAGTCGTCCGAGGAGAAGGGAGCGACCGAGCAAACGACTCTACAAATAAAAGACCAGGTTAAGGCTATGGATTGGAGAGAAGTTTTTATAGACTACTTCAAATCCCGTCGAACACCTGAAAATGCATCCTCAAGGCATCAGCTCATGAAACGAGCTCTATCCTTCGCCTTTGTTAATGATACTCTGTATAAGAGATCATTTGATTCTCTATGGCTAAGATGCCTAGGACCTGAAGAGGCAAAGAGAGTCGTCCAAGAAACTCACGACGGACTCTGCGGTTATCACCAAGCCGGCCCAAAGATGAAGCTGAAGATCAAAAGGATAGGCTACTATTGGTCCACGATGATCCAGGACTGCCTCGAATACGCGAAGCAGTGCCACTCGTGCCAGGTTCACGGGGACTTTATCCACCAGCATCCGAATCCGCTACACCCGACGGTGGCTAGCTGGCCATTCGAAATGCAGGAACCGACATAATCGGGCCCATCGAACCAACATCGTCCCGAGGACATCGATTCATTTTGGCGACAACTGATTATTTCTCCAAATGGGCAGAAGCAGTACCGCTAAGGGAAGTGAAGATGGAGAATATCCTCCATTTCTTCAAGACACACGTCATTTATCGATTTGGCACTCCGCGACGGATTATCTCCGATAACGGGCCAGCCTATAGAAGCCACAAGATCAACCGCTTCGCACAACAACATAACATAGACTGGAGATATTCATCGGTCTATAATCCCCAAGCTAACGGTCTAGCTGAGGCTTTTAACAAGACCTTGACGAAGATCGTGAAAAAGACAGTGTCTCGAAATAAAAGGGATTGGCACGAGAGACTGCATGAAGCTCTTTGGGCGCATCGAACTACGTTCAAAACAGCCACAAACACAACACCGTATGCATTAGTATTCGGCACAGAAGCGGTACTCCCCCTCGAGATAGAGTTACCCTCTCTACGAGTGGCGGTTCACTACGAGCTAACAGACGAAGAAAATGCTCACCTTCGACTTGAGGAGCTCGACGCCCTTGATGAAACCCGGCTCATGGCGCAGCAAAATCTGGAGGCTTATAAAGCAAAGATGACGCGCTCATATGAGAGATTGACTAGGCCGAGAACATTCCGTCAAGACGAACTCGTGCTAGCGGTCAAGAGACCCATGATCCCCAATCGTGCCAAGCGGGGGAAATTCGAGCCGAACTATGAAGGCCTGTATATCATAGATAAAGTTTTCCAGGGTGGTGCCTACCTACTCATGAACATGCATGGTGAAAGACCTTTCAGGCCAATAAACGGTCGCTTCCTGAAAAAATACTACGCCTGACGAGTCACGGCCTAGGTCAATGATAGATGACGACGCCTATGTCCGCTCGCTATCTTCCTAAGCCTAAACTTTGTAAGTAGTAACCGGCTTCCTTTTCTCAGACCGAAACGTCCTTAAACTAACGATGGACCACTATGTCCTAAAACTGGCATCAGACCGAAACGTTCTTAAACTAACGATGGACCACTATGTCCTAAAACTTGTTGTTGACCGAGACGTCGATAAACTACTATGGACCGCAGTATCCCAAGGCTGACACAAAAAATATATATAAAAATAAAAAGAAGAAGAAAACGGTATGTCCATAAGCAAAATGGGCACGGATGAAAACCTGAAAGGGCTCCGTGAGTAAAAACAGCAGGGCTGCCGGCGAGATTTTGTGAAAACCCGAAAGGACGCAACCTCGTTAAAAGACACTTGCAAGGTCCTCTCGGCCTTGTGAGGAGAAACCACCTGCGTGAGATCCTTACGACTCACAAGGGAGCAACACACTTAGGGATCTCCACGATTCCTAAGAAGAAACGCACTTACGAGATCCTCACGACTCGTAAGGAGAATTCCCCCTTTGAGACTCTCACGGCTCATAAGATTCAAAAGCCTTAAGCTACAGGGATCTGAACCTGTTCTTAAGAAGCCATCACAACCTCTAATTTTGCCCTACAAGTGGTTCAATGCTGACCCTTGTATACAATCCACGGGCGCGAATAAACATTTCCCTAACAAAGTCCCACTAGAGACTAGGGATATGCTCATATGGCAAAAGACACTTGTAAGTCCTCTCGACTTATGAGGAGAAAAACACTCTTGTAAGATCCTTACGACTTATAAGAGACCATACACTTAAGACTCCTCACAATTCTTAAAGAGAAAACGCACCTATAAGGTCCTCACGACACGTAGGGAGAAATACCTTTATGAGACCCTTACGGCTCGTAAAGTTAAAAGCCTTAGTCGACAGGATCCTAACCCTGTTCACTAAGCCACCTTTGTTCGACATCGACAAAGGCAAATGATGATTCGCTCCTGGCAATGTCCCAGTTGTAGCGATGCTGATGCCTAAATCGGTATCAAATTCCAAACTCACAGCGAGCCACAAACGCATATGAAATAGCCGAAATGATGGGGCAACTTGCAAATCAGCAAGTAAAAATGTATGCATGCGAAATAGCCGAAATGATTAGGCAACTCGCAATGAAAAGCAGCGAATAAATAAAATAAATAGCCGAAATGATTAGGCACCGCGAAAAAATAGCCGAAATGATTGGGCAATCGCGACTTTTGCGATATAAAAGCTGAAATGATAGAGCATCGCGGAAAAAAAAATATATAAAATGAATTTTGCCCTACAGGTGAGATCACATCGATCCCTGTATACAATCCAGGGGCACAAACAAAGAAGGAACCACACCTTCCCACCAGACTCCATCCGAAAAAGAGCCAAGTCTCAACGGTTCACAAAGCAGCCTGGAGATCATCTCAACATTCGTCTAATTTCAACAGACACAACATCAACAAATCGAAGCTGCGACGAAGTTCCCAGTTCCATGACTCGTCGGTGCACAGACAACCCAGAGTCGACCCCCGACTCCATGAAATGCGGATAAAGTCAACCAATCCTGGTCACGTAGAACACGGCCTATGTCAATCCTGACCCCGTAGGAAACGTCCAAAGCAGATCCTGGTCCTCACAGAACACGGCCTTATCAATCCTGACCCCGTGGGAAGCATCCAGAGCAAATCCTAGTTTCGTGGAACACGGCCTATGTCAATCCTGACCCTGTGGGAAATGTCCTGAGTGGAGCCTGGTCCTCGCAGAACACGGCTATGTCAATCTGACCCCGTGGGAAGCATCCGGAGCAAATCCTGGTCACGTGGAACACGGCATATGTCAATCCTGACCCCGTGGGAAACGTCCAGAGCGGATCCTGGTCCTCGCAGAACACGGCCTTGTCAATCCTGACCCCGTGGAAAGCATCCAGAGCAAATCCTGGTTTCGTGGAACACGGCCTATATCAATCCTGACCCCGTGGGAAATGCCCAGAGCGGTGCCTGGTCCTCCCAGAACACGGCTATGTCAATCCTGACCCCGTGGGAAGCATCCAGAGCAAATCCTGGTTTCGTGGAACACGGACTATGTCAATCCTGACCCTGTGAGAAACATCCAGAGCGGAGCGTGGTCCTCGCGGAACATGGCTATGTCAATCCTGACCCCGTGGGAAGCATCCAGAGCAAATTCTGGTTTCGTAGAACACGGCCTATGTCAACCCTGACCCCCTGAGAAATTTCCAGAGCGGATCCTGGTCCTTGCAGAACACGGCCTATGTCAATCCTGACCCCGTGGGAAGTATCCAGAGCAAATCCTGGTCTCATAGAACACGGCTAAAGTCAATCTTGACCCCGTGAGAAATGGCCAGAGCAACCCCTGACCCCATGAAATGCGGATAGTGTCAACCTCATCCATCACTTATGAGTCCTCTCGACTCGTAAGGGAGAAAACTCTTTTGTGAGATCCTTATGGCTCTCAAAAGAAAACGCACTTAGGAATCCTCACGATGCCTAAGAAGAAATTACACCTACGGGATCCTCTCAACCTGTAGGGAGAAAATTCTTTATGAGACCCTCACAGCTCATAAAGTTGAAAAGTCTTAGGAGGCAGATCTTAACCCTGACTCCTAAGCCATCGCTGTCCTATAAGGAAATCAAAATAGATTATCCACAAAATGCACTTACTAAAAGGGACACACCATCATGAAGCAAAATATGTCTTTTATTCATGAATCAAAATGAATACAAAGTACAATTTATGAAAGAATCAAAAAAATATACTCTCATTCAGGAGTATGTACAAAAGAAGAATAAAAAGGAAAATATACAGTTCTTCAGGCCGGCGGACGATTTAGCAGATTTGCCAGTTCATCCCTTTTCCGCTGGGCCTCGGCTTCATGATTTATTATCGTCAAGAGACGGGCCTCCGCTTGAGCCTGTTGGGCCTGGTACGAGGCAGGCCGACTTTCAAGTTCCTTTTCGGTAACCTTATAGGCTTCGACCATTTCGCGGGTAAAGATGACGGCCTTATTGATGGCCACCACCTCCTTGATAGCCTCTTGAAGCACCCGCCAAAGTTCATATGCCCGAGTGGTCTTGGCCGTAAGATTGGCTTGAAGCTCCCTCAGCGCTTTGGAAGCCAGCTCCCTCTCCGAAAGCTTTCGGCTGAGCCTCTTCTTGCATGATATCATGTTCGCAGCGCACCGCTCAATCAGCCCCCGTAAGCTCGCCTTCGCGGCCACAACCTCTGAAGGAAGGTGTGTACATTCAAGAATATGCAAACAAGCCTCCACCTGCCGACAGAACTCAACCCAGACTTGCACCAATGTTTCACTATGGTAAGTGGCAAGAAAGGGAAGAGAACCATTGGCTTCAGCGGCAAACGCTTCGGCCGTGATCAGACTACCGGCACGAAGGTCTTCAATCGGGGCTGACAGGGAGTGAAGGCTTAGCTTTGCCATCCGTTCCGAGGCATGTAGAGCATAGGGGCCGGGTGGCATGACGATGCGAGATTCCAGCGTGGTGAGAACCGGCAAAGCTGTTAAGATTTACAAACAATCAGCGAGACTTGTAAGCAAAGAGCAGATGGAACAACGTTGAGACTTTACTTACCCACAGTCATACAAGAAGGGTCTAAAGGCTCCCTAGGCCCATCAAGAATCTCAACCTTGTCATTGGCTTCCAGAACTGTAGAAGACATCAATGTCATTATATGAAATAATAATAATGCCGCGAAGAGAGGGCAAATGACACTAATCTTGCCCGGAAGAGAGGACGATGCGTTGAGGAGATATCGCCTGCGGAGCGGCCATCTCTATGTTAGGTCCACGTTACCTCTCCCGGTACTTTCGAGGTTGCGGAAACGGTAAAACAAAAATTTTCTAAACTTGGCAACATGGACCGTAAAAGCCGGATCTTTGCTAAACAAAACACTAGCATCCTAACTAGAGATCTATCTACTCGGTTAGGGGTTATACCTCAACTTGAACTCCTTCTCTTCTTGTTGTTCTTCTCCTTGCTTGCTCCGAGGGTTGATCCGGACTTTGGTCACCTCCGCGGCCTCCTTGAGTCATAGATGATCCACCCGAGAGATGTGCACCGAGCTCCACCTCGAGCCGAGGTAACTAGGGCAAAGAGATTGCCAATCTAAAAGCCCTAGGTTGTGTAGAAGTGATGAAGGGATGGTTTTGTCTTTGTGAAATCTTTATCTCTCAACACATGAGATCAAAAGATCAAAACAAGAGGAGGAAGAAGAAGGAGGAAGGTTAGCAACCATGGAGCTTTTCTTTTCTTCTCACTTGAAAAACAAGAGAAAGAATGAGAAAGAAATTATGATCCAAAGGAAAAGTAACCATGGTTGCAATAATGTAAAAACAACATCATTACTAATCCCATCAAGATAAAGTTTGATGGCTACATTGAAATGACCATTATCATAATCCAAAAGAAAAAGAAAAAGAAAAGAAGAGTGTAGATCCCTCTTGAAAGTCAATGGTCAACATGGTCAACCGGTCAACAAAGTCAAGAGAGGTCAACAGGGTCAAATGGTCAATGCAATTAGCCATCATAAAATTATCACTAATAGGATTAGTAAAGGATGTCCGCGGCTCATAATGGTTTTGACCAAACGAACTGTCAAAACCCTAATGAGTCCGCCTCAAAATGGTTTTGACCGAATCAACTGTCAAAACCCTAATGAGCCTGCCGCATAACGGTTTTGGCCGAACCAACTGCCAAAACCCTAATGAGGCACCTCCTCCTTCATCGCTCCCGAAAACTGTGCATACACACCTGCATCCGCATTCCGTAGAATGCGGATGCACAGAAGACAAAACAAATCCATCCGTGCAATACTAGGATCTGGCTTAAACCAAAGCCCACTAGTATTGCCTGCCCAAACACCGCACGCACACAAGTGTACGTAAGTGATCGCAGCCCTGCCGTAAAACCATACGGCCTCTACACGTTTCGCTCAGTGCAGGGAAACTCTCTGTGTGGGACTCTAAAGACTCGACACTACGCTGGCAGTGGGTTTAACCACAGACCGCAAGCGGCACTAGCTGTACGTAACGGTCCCCAGGTAGATGTCGATAAGAAGGCCGATGAGGTGAACCCATCCGAACTCCTACTGAGCCTGTATGTGACAATCTCCGTACAGTCCGGTCTGTTCGTCTGATACATCGCATGGCGGGCCTAGGGGGGCGGTAAACGTCAGTCCCCTAATAGCGGTACAAGTCGTGTCGGAGTGAAGCCCAGAACACCCTGAGATAACACTGGAAACCTACCAGTATATCTCGCTTGCCCTGGCCAGGGACTACTCGTGTAATGGCTCTCCTAGACACAGCGTGATGTCAACCCCCAATACCGGGAGAGACGAATCCTGTCTAACCGTCACTGCCTCCAAGTGCTTCGGGACTGCACCCAACTACTACCTTTTTGCATGACTCAGTAGAGCCGTGGTAGGGTAGTAATCAAAGAACAGTGGGAACACACTCGAGGCGAAGTGACAGTGTCAAGTCAGCGGACTAAGCTGTACTCATGTCACCTGGGAACTGATAACTGACGATAGGTATAATACCAACCATCAGTTCCCGACGAGTCCTGTCCAGTGTACTCGTAACCTAACGAGCACCCGCATACTATCTCAAGTACGACATACTGACGGCTGTGGGACAGACCGTCTCCCGTGCTGGGATGAGAAGCGCACACGCTAGTCTACTCCGGAGTATCGATGCCCTGTCTCGATAATCCCACGACTAGGGACGTGTATCAGGATGTGCTTGTGGATTACCCAGCCCCCACGAGTGTGATCGCCATCACAACGCCGGTAATCAAGCAAAGATCCTAAGGGCTCTACTAATGCGTATAGGTGATACAATAAAGAAACACACATGTACACATTAAAGCAGAGACAAATCAAGTAGCATACTACTATATTGAGCAAGATTGTCTATACAACTGTGAATATCCCAAGCTTCCATCAAGTAATATACATACTAGTATGATACAGTAATGGCCTCTAGGGCATATACACTAACAATCTCCCACTTGCACTATGGCCATGTACTGGCGTATCGAAGACCTATCATCTCGATCAGCCGCTCGAACTGAGTCTGCGGTAAGGCCTTCGTGAATGGATCCGCTGTGTTGTCTTTTGTGTCCACTCTCCGCACCTCGATCTCCTGGCGATCAATGATCTCCCTGATCAGGTGATACCGTCTTAAGATGTGCCTGGATTTCTGATGGGACCTTGGTTCCTTCGCTAAAGCTATAGCCCCATTGTTATCGCAATACAAAGGTATTGGGTCAACAATGGACGGAACCACCTGAAGTTCACTAATGAACTTCTTCATCCAGACCGCCTCTTTTGCGGCATCGCTTGCAGCAATGTATTCAGCCTCCATCGTCGAGTCTGCGACGGTATCCTGTTTGGAACTCCTCCAACATACCGCCCCTCCGTTGAGGGTAAACACAAAACCCGAGACAGACTTGCTGTCATCTTTGTCACACTGGAAGCTTGAATCGGTAAAGGACTCGACCCTGAGGTCTCCATTACTGTAAACCAGGAACATCTCCTTAGTCCTTCTCAGGTACTTGAGAATGTTCTTCACTGCTGTCCAGTGGTCCTCACCTGGGTCTGACTGATACCGGCTTACCGCGCTCAGCGCGTAAGCTACATCTGGTCTTGTACATAGCATCGCATACATTATAGATCCTACCGCCGAAGCGTAGGGTATAGTTCTCATGCGAACCCTCTCCTCGTCAGTCTTGGGAGACATCTTCTTGGAGAGGGTAATTCCGTGCAATGCGGGTATGTTACCGCGCTTGGAATCCTCCATACTAAATCTCTTTAGTACTGTCTCTATGTACCTGGACTGCGAAAGTCCCAGAAGTCTCTTGGATCTATCTCTATAGATCTTAATCCCCAGAATGTACGAGGCATCACCCAGGTCCTTCATGGAGAACCGTTGTGACAAAAATAGCTTGACCGATTGTAGCATAGGAATGTCATTTCCTATCAAGAGAATGTCGTCCACGTACAAGACTAGGAATACGACAGTTCGTCCTACAATCTTCTTATAGACACAAGGTTCATCTTCGTTCTTGATGAAATCAAATTCCTTGATTGCCTCATCAAAACAGATGTTCCAGCTCCGCGATGCCTGCTTTAATCCATAAATGGATTTAAGCAACTTGCACACCTTCCCGCTGCTCCCACTGTCTACGAAACCTTCTGGTTGATCCATGTAAACGCACTCTTCCAAACAACCGTTTAGGAAAGCCGTTTTAACATCCATCTGCCAGATTTCATAGTCATGGAAGGCAGCAATGGCAAGTAAGATCCGAATGGATTTGAGCATAGCCACCGGAGAAAAAGTTTCGTCATAGTCCAAACCAGGTCTTTGACGGAAACCTTTTGCAACGAGTCTAGCTTTATAGGTTTCCACCTGCCCATCTACACCAAGTTTCCTTTTGTAGATCTATTTGCATCCAACGGGTTTTACGCCAGGTGGAGCAATATCCAAGGTCCACACTTTATTGGCGTACATGGACTCCATTTCGGATTGCATTGCTTCCCGCCACTTATCAGAGTCCCTACTGATAATGGCCTGCCTGAAACTGGTAGGGTCATCTTCTTCCAAGATGCAATCCTCTCGATCCCCGTCTATGGGAAAACCGTAGTATCTCTCGGGCGGATGAGAAATCCTACCAGATCTGCGGAGTGGCTGAGGTTCGTTTGGGGTTATTGAATCTTCTGGTTCTGTTAAATCCTCGGTTTGAGTTTGTGGATCAGATATTTCATCCAGTTCTACCGTGCTCCCACTTATTTCTTTTGCAAGAAATTGCCACTCTAAAAAGGTGGCGCGGCGAGCAACGAACACCTTCTGTTCCTCAGTGTGGTAGAATAGATATCCCAGAGAATTTCTAGGATATCCTACAAACTTGCATAAAACTGACCGTGCCTCAAGCTTGTCCGGTTTTTGTACTTTTACATAGGCCGGACAACCCCATATCTTGATTCGTTCGAGATATGGTTTCTTACCACTCCATATTTCATATGGAGTCTTAGGCTCAGATTTAGACGGAACCTGATTCAGTAAGTATGCCGCTGTATCTAGCGCAAGTCCCCAGAATGAAAGAGGTAACTCAGCATTACTCATCATGGATCGAACCATATCCAATAGGGTACGATTCCTTCTCTCCGATACACCGTTGTGCTGTGGTGTATAAGGAGGAGTAAGCTGAGAGAGAATACCATTCTCTTTTAAGTAATCTCGGAATTCCGTGCTTAAGTACTCCCCTCCCCTATCAGACCGGAGGATCTTGATACTTTTGCCTGTCTGGTTCTCTACTTCGTTTCTGAATTCCTTGAATTTCTCAAAAGTTTCAGATTTGTGTTTCATCAGATACACATATCCGAACCTAGAAAGATCGTCAGTGAATGTGATGAAGTACGAGAACCCACCCCTTGCATGTATAGACATCGGACCACATACATCACTATGTATGAGTCCCAAGAGCTCTGTTGCTCTTTCTCCATGTCCGGTGAATGGAGATTTGGTCATCTTCCCTTTGAGACAAGACTGACAAGTTTCATAAGATGAAAACTCGAACGTATTCAAGAGTCCATCTTTATGCAACTTACTCAGTCTTTTCTCTCCGATATGACCAAGTCTACAATGCCACAAGTAGGATTCATTCGTGTCTGAATTCTTCCTCTTGCGTGTGTTTTGTATATTGAGAACTGTATTCCGATTTAGAACGTAGATACCATTACACAGTGTACCCTCTGCAACCAGTACCTTATGAAGGTAAATGTTCATGATATTCTTGTCAAGAACAAAGTTATATCCATCTTTATCGAGTAAAGAAACTGATATGATGTTGCAAACCATGGAGGGTACATAGTAGCAATCGTTCAAAATCATAGTCTTGCCATTTGGCAATACTAGGTGATATTCACCGACGGCTGCCGCATTAACTTGTGCTCCATTCGCTACTCTGAGCGACATATCACCTGGTGCAACTTTCCTATTTTTTCTCAGTCCCTGCAATAAATTACAGATATGAGATTCTGATCCGGTATCAAGTACCCAGGAGGTAGGGCTGACCGTAAAACAGTTCTCAATTACAAGAACACCTGAAGTAGATGCAAAACCATGCATCTTCTTCAACTGGGTATCCTGGAAATCCATACAATCCCCTTTCCCTTTCTCACACTTATGACTGTTGTCACAAGTTAGAACTGAACCAACGTTCCCCAGCCCCGAATAAGAATTCGGATCGGTCAAGCGATACATTTTATTATCTTGATTAGGGCGTGAAATGGTTGCTACCTGGAGAGAGAGAAAAGAAACACTCAGCGGGCGCTCTTGCAAGATTAGATTGGTTTATTAGTTTATCTAACCAGGATGTCTCCCACTGTTTCCTCAAATTCTTCTTAAAACCTTTTAAAAGAAGAACTAGTCGGGATTTCATTCACGTCACAATACTTGCTTAACCTTTCAGCCAGGCTAGTGTCGGTACTTCGAGGGAGGTTTTCCAACGCTTTCGCGAAGTTCCTTAATTCAAGAACCTCTTTTCCCTGGGGGCGTAGCCCCGCTAACACCTTTCTAGACACCTACTAGGTTTATAGCATTGATCGTTAAGTGAAAGTAATCTCCCGAGAGTAAACCAACTCATCAGTGGGATCGGGATCCAACTGTCATTGTGTGATAACCTAGATGGAATCCACTCTAGCTACCACACTCCAGAAGGTATGCGAAATCTGTAAGTTTCAGTACTTTTGAAACTCCCGATGTGGTTTTCGCCCCTAACGGTTTATGACCTTGACAATGCCAACATATCATGAACCGCTAGTCAAGTTCGTCCCGTCATTATCTTGATTAACTTAGACCCACCCGCATAACTCTTGACAATGCCAACATAGCTATGCGACTGTCCTAAATAATCCGAAAAATAAGGCTGCAAACAAGCAATACTTAGCTACCGATCACTACGCCTTGACAATGCCAAAATACGTAGCTCGAATACTAAGTAGTACTTGTAGGAAATGACGGAGGGCTACGGCTGGGTTTTTGGCGAAAAACCCGTTAACGTAATGAACTTGATACCGTTGAAGGAACATGGTTACCTTTTTGAAAAATATAGTGGCGAAAACTTTTGCTAAAGAGGTCACTCCCTGTGAAGGGATCTCGGCTCTTTCCTTGTCGAGTGAGGTGCTGGGCATTCATAACCGAATACCGCGATGCAAAGCAAGAATAATCGACTATAGTGAAGTTATTACCCTGACGCAAACTTTTGTCCAAGGGGTCACTCCCGATGAGGGGATCTCGGCCCTTGCCTCGTCGATTGAGGTGCTGGGCATTCATAACCGAATACCGCGATGCAAAACAAAAATGAACGTCCTTGCAATAACAGCTTTTGAAAAACTTGTTCCAACAACGTCTTTTAGGTTTATTTTCTTGCATTAGCTCTTTTAATGCGTCCCATCATTTAAAACCTACCATTGCAGAAAACAACCAAAATATGACGTACGCTTATGCAATTCGCATTCGCCACTGGGCCCCGTCATCACCCGTTAGGTTACTTAACTAACGACAGAGCGGGGGCTGGGCTAGCGCGGCTGTAAAACATAAGCAACGTCTAAATAGTTATAATATATAGATATACAGCAATGATAGCCAATCCAGATCACAGATGAACACTTTGGATATACTAGGAACCCGCGATTCGTTCGAGCCTGCAACGAAAAGCGGATTACACGGTCGCGATGAATAGCCAATACCCCATCCAAGACCCCTACGGGTGCGGCAAACTACCCGCCAGTACCCGAAGCGAAGCAACCTCCCTCAACATCATGAGTAGGCCACTCGGCACTTCGAGATACCCGGTAGTTTGTGCACCCCCTCCATGGGTCTAGCCTAGGAGCAAAAACAGTAAAAAGAATTATACAATGACGGCTACAACCCCGACCCGGTTGTGCGGCCATACAAATAATATTACATCAATTTACAAATTTATTACATGAATGAAAGAAAAAGAAACACTTATCTCACATCCACCCCGGCTATTCATCCGCGACAATCCAACGAGTTCATATACACATACCATCAACAACACAGATCACAGATGTGTATAACCCCCACTAATCGGCGTATAGCGATTAGTAGACGTTCAATACATATATAACATTACAGATATAACCATTAGCCAAAGTCTACAGAACATCGACCAAAAATACGGACTTTTAAGCCCCAAAAACAAATTTTGCTTTCTGGAAAATCTGGGCAGAAAAGTCATATACCAAAAATCACAAAATACCCAAATAAGAAAACTGCAAGAAAAATATTCCCCAACAGAGCCAACGCCGCCGCGGTTCCTCGGCATAAGCAAGCTTATGCCGCGGAAACGCGGCGATTTGGACGAGTTGGGGGATGAAATTTTTCCAGTGTTCTAGTAAAAGCCTGAGCCGATTTTTAGTGTATAAATTTTTAATTTTGGAACAATTCTAAAATCGGCAGAAACTGAATTTTCCGGGGTAATTTTGCGGGTTTTCGTCCGGTCGATATTCTTAATACTTTGCTACATGCTAGGGTGTGTTTAGTTAGGCTCTGATACCACTGTTAGGTCCACGTTACCTCTCCCGGTACTTTCGGGGTTGCGGAAACGGTAAAACAAAAATTTTCTAAACTTGGCAACATGGACCGTAAAAGCCGGATCTTTGCTAAACAAAACACTAGCATCCTAACTAGAGATCTATCTACTCGGTTAGGGGTTATACCTCAACTTGAACTCCTTCTCTTCTTGTTGTTCTTCTCCTTGCTTGCTCCGAGGGTTGATCCGGACTTTGGTCACCTCCGGGGCCTCCTTGAGTCGTAGATGATCCATCCGAGAGATGTGCACCGAGCTCCACCTCGAGCCGAGGTAACTAGGGCAAAGAGATTGCCAATCTAAAAGCCCTAGGTTGTGTAGAAGTGATGAAGGGATGGTTTTGTCTTTGTGAAATCTTTATCTCTCAACACATGAGATCAAAAGATCAAAACAATAGGAGGAAGAGGAAGGAGAAAGGTTAGCAACCATGGAGCTTTTCTTTTCTTCTCACTTGAAAAACAAGAGAGAGAATGAGAAAGAAATTATGATCCAAAGGAAAAGTAACCATGGTTGCAATAATGTAAAAACAACATCATTACTAATCCCATCAAGATAAAGTTTGATGGCTACATTGAAATGACCATTATCATAATCCAAAAGAAAAAGAAAAAGAAAAGAAGAGTGTAGATCCCTCTTGAAAGTCAATGGTCAACATGGTCAACCGGTCAACAAAGTCAAGAGAGGTCAACAGGGTCAAATGGTCAATGCAATTAGCCATCATAAAATTATCACTAATAGGATTAGTAAAGGATGTCCGCGGCTCATAATGGTTTTGACCAACGAACTGTCAAAACCCTAATGAGTCCGCCTCAAAATGGTTTTGACCGAATCAACTGTCAAAACCCTAATGAGCCTGCCGCATAACGGTTTTGGCCGAACCAACTGCCAAAACCCTAATGAGGCACCTCCTCCTTCATCACTCCCGAAAACTGTGCATACACAACTGCATCCGCATTCCGTAGAATGCGGATGCACAGAAGACAAAACAAATCCATCCGTGCAATACTAGGATCTGGCTTAAACCAAAGCCCACTAGTATTGCCTGCCCGAACACCGCACGCACAGAAGTGTACGTAAGTGATCGCAGCCCTGCCGTAAAACCATACGGCCTCTACACGTTTCACTCAGTGCAGGGAAACTCTCTGTGTGGGACTCTAAAGACTCGACACTACGCTGGCAGTGGGTTTAACCACAGACCGCAAGCGGCACTAGCTGTACGTAACGGTCCCCAGGTAGATGTCGATAAGAAGGCCGATGAGGTGAACCCATCCGAACTCCTACTGAGCCTGTATATGACAATCTCCGTACAGTCCGGTCTGTTCGTCTGATACATCGCATGGCGGGCCTAGGGAGGCGGTAAACGTCAGTCCCCTAATAGCGGTACAAGTCATGTCGGAGTGAATCCCAGAACACCCTGAGATAACACTGGAAACCTACCAGTATATCTCGCTTGCTCTGGCCAGGGACTACTCGTGTAATGGCTCTCCTAGACACAGCGCGATGTCAACCCCCAATACCGGGAGAGACGAATCCTGTCTAACCGTCACTGCCTCCAAGTGCTTCGGGACTGCACCCAACTACTACCTTTTTGCACGACTCAGTAGAGCCGTGGTAGGGTAGTAATCAAAGAACAGTGGGAACACACTCGAGGCAAAGTGACAGTGTCAAGTCAGCGGACTAAGCTGTACTCATGTCACCTGGGAACTGATAACTGACGATAGGTATAATACCAACCATCAGTTCCCGACGAGTCCTGTCCAGTGTACTCGTAACCTAACGAGCACCCGCATACTATCTCAAGTACGACATACTGACGGCTATGGGACAGACCGTCTCCCGTGCTGGGATGAGAAGCACACACGCTAGTCTACTCCGGAGTATCGATGCCCTGTCTCGATAATCCCACGACTAGGGACGTGTATATGGATGTGCTTGTGGATTACCCAGCCCCCACGAGTGTGATCGCCATCACAACGCCGGTAATCAAGCAAAGATCCTAAGGGCTCTACTAATGCGTATAGGTGATACAATAAAGAAACACACATGTACACATTAAAGCAGAGACAAACCAAGTAGCATACTACTATATTGAGCAAGATGTCTATACAACTGTAAATATCCCAAGCTTCCATCAAGTAATATACATACTAGTATGATACAGCAATGGCCTCTAGGGCATATACACTAACACTCTAGCAGGCGCTGAAAAGACTTCCTGGGAGACAGATCAGCAATAGACGCCGTCAACCCGCGCAATTCTGAAAAGACAGAAAGGTTCAGATAATGGAGAGATTATCAAAATAAAATATAGAAGGGTACCTTCGATGCTTCTCCCACTTTGGACTGGAGGGATAGCAGCTTCGGCAGCCTCCTCCATGCCCCCAGGCACATCATCGGGGACGTGGGCCGGTATAATAACTTCCGATCAAGGAGCAGTGGCCGCCACTGCAGGCTCCAGCGGAAGGACGATAGCCTCGACTACCTGTTCCCTAGTCTCCGGACCGTCCCCAGAAAGATCCATTGAATCGGCGGCCAACGAAGATGCATCTTCCAGGGGAGCAAGCACTTGGGGAGCGGGAATCACCGAGGTTAGCTCCACCGCAGGAGAAACAGTTCCATCGACCCCCTCCACATTGATTAGTGTCTCAACGAGGATATTTGCGGAGTCCACAGTCAAAGTGCGGCTCGAACTCAGATCCTCCGCCATTGCCGAAGTCCCTGCAAAGTTTGCACGTGGATAAGGATATGTATATATATATATATATATATATAGATATATATATATATATAAACAGTGCAAAATACTACAAAAGGCTATATAAGTGTACCAATGCGCAATGGAGCTTCTAGTATGGCTTGTTCAAGCCGGCGCTCCTTCCTAAGGAGGTATGCCCGCCGGGGTTCGAGGGTAGACTCGTGGCCACCGGTCCACAACGAAAGCGCATCTTCGGCGTCGGCTGAGACAGGCTGCTTAAGGGCTCTCTCGCCCCTTCTTCCAAAGGACCTATGAATATCCGCCGTATCGATGGAGGGTTTTCGTAAAAGATGACGGCAGGATAAGGCCTCTTCGGGATCCTTACATTCTCAGATTCATCCTTTGAGCGTCTTATAGCCTCAGCCAGTTGTGCGGCTTTCTCAGCAGATGAACCCGGGAAAAGGAGACCGCCATCTGATTCTTGCATTGCTAGTGGTTCATCTTGAAGAATAGGCTCGGATTCCACTAAGGAGTCGAGCAGATTGGTGACCGTCTTCCTCCGCCTCTTAGGCCCAGAACTAACTACAGAAGACGATCGCCTCTTTCCCCTCGGTGCTTTAGTGCGACGCTGACCCACTTCACCTTCAATATCCTCACTCGACGGTGCTACCAACGACGATACTGCCATTGCTGACGCCGCAGCTAATGATACTGCTACTGGCGCCCTATTGGCCCTTGATTGAGTTCTAGTTCGTGGAGGCATACCAGCTGTGGGAGTTAAATCCACTTCCGCCGCCTCCGGAATAAGCACGACGCTAGTATCTCTCAAGGGAGGGCGAACCGCTGCACACGGTCGCGGCGGAACTCCCGTGGCCTGGATCGGAGTGGGAGCCCTATATCCGAGGAGCATCCTCCTCTTCTCGGCAATAATGGGACTGACTCGGTGGAGGTACCAGCTCGTGAAGGACCCCACACATCGAAGAATATAATCAGCTTCAGGAATCACGAAGCGAGAGCCGGTGTTCAGCCGCATGAAGTGATGAGCGGCATCACGAACAACTTCCGACGACAGGCTGGGCTCCACTATAAATGCCTCAAAGGGGACACCCTGGTCATATCCGAGTTGCTGAGCAAAGCGGTGTGGGTTGTACCGCATAAAAAGGGCCGCACCGTTCTGACGAAATATCAGATAACCCGGTCTGATCGAATATAAGTGCGTGGTTTCCTTGGGCTACAGAGAAGGTACTCCCTCTTTCGACGAGTCATAAAGCTGTTGAATTGGTCCCGAAGGAGCAGAGAGGACTCGATCGTTGAATACCATCCTGCCCGTATTGGAATAGGGATTAATCAGCACACGAAAAGCTCCGGACTGAGTCGGGTCAGGAGCAGAAGCGTCCACCAGCCGCATGAGTCACGGAAAAGTGTAAGCGTCATAAAAGCTGGGTCCTTGGTGTGCAGCAAATGCCCCTAGCACGTGCATCTCAATCCAGGACGTAAAGTAATGAAGAGAGAAATTTACCACATCCACGCCTGGGGTTGAGGTATTGGCCGCGGCGCTTAGCCCATGATACAGATGCGCTAGCCCCGCAATGCCCACAGCTAGTCGCGTCCCCTCGACAATCCGATGGTCAGAGTAGATAACTAAGGCTCTCATAAAATGACGGTGCATGGGAATGGCGAACTAACTGAGCCAAACACTAATGAAGCCCATGAAGAAAGTCTCCTCATCCATACCAGGAGCTGCGATCGACTCGAAAGATACGGCCTACAGGATAGGAATGTAGAACTGCGGCAAGTCCTCTTCTTTAGCCGGTCGCTTATTTAAATTGAACCCAAAGGGGTCGTTGATATTTGCGAATTTCGGAGCCGTCTTTGATAGAACGTCTTCGCGAAGGAAGCAGGCGATAAAGCTTTTAAAAGTGACGCGCTGCTCCTCTGACTCTGTGAATAGCTTCTCAAAAATGCTCAGAGTCTTGATTAAACTTGGGTGCTTGTGGCGGACGGCATTTTCAGTCGACAGATCGTCAAGCATAGCAGGCTCAGTTTTGAAGACATACTCATCGAGAGGTGGCAGTTCTTCATAGAGCGTCCCCCTGACCGTCAACCCTGAGATCTCGCGAAACTCTTCCAGAAAAATTGAAACTTCGCGGTCCCCTAGAAAAAAGGTGTTGGTGGGAAGATTCCATTGGTTTAAGAAGGACTTAACCCACCAGACATGGGGAACTGATAGTGGAAGAGAGACGCGTATACCGCTTGATAGAGTCCGACCCTCTGCAGTCGTGCACGATGAGCGAACAGGATATAACGGGCCCAGAGAAGGTAGCCCGTAGGATGTCGAGGGGTAAGCCCTATTTTGTAAATATGTCCCCATGGCTGGGCTTCACCTTGGCAGATGCGACGCCCTAAGATGTCTATAGCTGGCACAGGGTGGTTCGGAATCCCAGTTGTAGATGGTTCAAGCCGTCCCGTAAGGGTCCAATTCGACATCTCCACAGCAAAGGCGGTCCGTGGACAATCCATCGGCAGAAATGGATAGGTAGGCTCTGTTGGTATCTCGTAAAAAAAGCTGTGGCGACCGCGGATGATATGATCATACCAGGTCCCTCATAAAAGTAGATTGGTGCAATTCGGGTCATGAGCCCTCATCATCGCCATCACCTCTTCATCCGACAGTGATTGAGGAAAAGCCGCCTCCGAGGAGTAAAAGGAAAGTATGGGAGAGAATCCATTATTCCTGAAATTAAAAAAGGGGAAACTGTTAAGTGAAACAAACATGTATATATATTCATAAATATATATATAGAAAAAGACAGTGGAAGAAAGCGACAAAGAACTTATTTTATTGGACCATTGGTTACAAAACACAAGGGCCCTACAAAATCAAGATGGCGGCTCACTAATGATGAGGCAGGGCAATCATTATTAGAACAAAAGGAAGATTCTCAATAAATGAACAGTGGATTTCAAATGACTTTACACATTCCCCCAAAGGGAAACCCATCTTGGACTCTGCGAAAATCAAGTGGAATCTCTACTGAATTTTTTTTTTTCTGTAAGAACAACTCAAGAGGAAAAATCCCAAGAAGTCTTCTTTTAAAGAATTAAGTTCTTTAGAGGAATTAAATTCTTTTTGAACAGGGGAATTAAATTCCCAGAAAACATTTTCAGAATGGAATTAAATTCCATAAAAAAGACAAGTATCACCATCGATCCCTGAAGATCAGAGAAGCCCTAAGAGGTTTATTATTTAAAAATTGGACATTATTTTAACTTAGAAATATGGGTTCTTGTTAAAGGGAAAAACCCTCGGTGTGGATTTAAAATCCAAATTCCTACAAGAAGTTTTTCAGCAGTTCAAGATCATTACCTGAAAAAGGGAATCTTTTGTTAACAGACTTAAACTCTGGAAATTTTCGAAACAGAGAACTAAGCTCTGATAGAGAGAATTAAATTCTCAAGGCAAGAATAAGCAAGGAAGAAGATAGAAAGTGAAGGCGCTTCTGAAGGGACTCCTGTATTTATAGGATGTGATGGCGGACGGTTCTTCTTCCCTGTTCCCTAGACAGATCCAACGGTCACAAAGGTGACAGCGTTGCACTTACGTGCAAATACGTGAGAACAACGCTGTGGGGGCATTTGTTCCATGATAAAATATCAGGAATTACCTCAATGGGGCATCACGTGTTCACACGTGACTAAGGGTCACGTGCTAACACGTGATAGTTTACTGGGAACTCTGTTATAATAGAATTGAATTTTAATCAACGGGAGTCACGTGCCCACACGTGATGGGTTTTTTAAGCCCACTGAAAAGAATTAAAAATATAACAAAACAGCAAGGAAAAACCCCAATGAGGCATCACGTGCTCACACGTGACCAAGGGTCACGTGTTGACACGTGATGATTCCTTAGCTCCCTAAAAACAAAATTAAATTCTGGTTAAAATGTTAATCAAAAGGGTCATGTGTCAATGTCACTCCCCGCTTCCCAAAATACGGAATACGAGGGGTAGACAAGGCCAGCCATGCTCCTACGGTCAAGGAAACGTTCTGACGTAGTCACACTTCGGCTTCTAGTTTTTCATGGTAAACAGTAAATGATGCGCAGGTAATGAGAAATGCAGTAACTGAAAGATACAATAATATAAACTGACCTAAAGTGGAACAAACGAGAGTAACTCGGAATAGCAAGTCAAGAAGTCTGTGATGCATGTCTAGTTCTGATCCAGGCTAAATCTTCTCCTCACACTCAGCATGCATTCTCAGGTCGTCAGAGCGACACAATAGCAATAAAATATATATAAAATCAAGTAACAGTTCTAACAGTGGTAATGGATATGAATAACAGTAAATCAACGACAGCATGAATATGAATGTGCAGTAATCAATGCAACGGAACAGTAAATCAGTATAACGATATGTCACGTATGTCACACAGTATATAAGGAATAAAATGCCAGTATCCCTATCAGTCTCTAAGTCTCACTATACAGGTCACTAAACCTATCGTCAGTCCAAGTGTGAGAGTCAACCACTCGCGAGTGTCCTCCACCCAAGGGTAGGACCCAAGGGCAAGGGACCACGGGCCCAACATGTAACGAGAATATCACGGTGTATATATCACATACCCTGTAAATCTCCATATAACTCCCTAAATATATAAGCCGGCATGGGACTCCCGAGATTCTGTTGAACTCACACTTAAACTACCCCACACCCCGTGGTCTACATCGAACGCTAACCATAACCCTAAATACTAATCGATCCGTGACAAGTCTGCGCGAGAACTGGAGGCAAGACCTCCATCAAGCACGTCCCGACTAATACCTAAGATAAATGGCAGTGTCGGATGCCTTATCTGTGACACCCGTGCAAGCGCTTCCATAAGTGTCCCATACCACTTATAGTCACACGTACACGCATCCCACAGACGTCGACAATGCAATAGAATAATAGGGACACTGATTATGTACAAGTACGTATCACTTTCACTTAATCACAGATACACGAACACTGACGTACTTGCCACAATCATCACTAAAATCTAACACTGGGTGAATACACGATATCACTAGGTAATCACTGCAACGATATAGGTATGATATGATGCATGAACAGTATATAAGCATGATCAAGATGTTATGAAACAGTATTCTATCACTTGCACGATTTATCTTGAAACGTACTTATATAATTTAGCGAAATGATAAACAGGTAATATTTAGCATGTTCAGTTGTCCATCCATCGAATTTAGTTTCAAGTCAATCGGGTTCCAGGATAACTAGTTATAACCATTTCATTTTAAGCGCTCGCGGCTGGAAATCCGGTTTCAGAATCAGAAATCCATTTCGCAACGCATTTTAATCCCAATTGGGATCAGATTTTAGCGACTCTATAGTTGGATGAATTCTAGGGTTTTCAATAAGGTTTTCAACGCAACAGACGGATCTTCAATCGCATCTGCACGTCAGGAGATATACAATGTTTAACCCTAACATGTCAATTCTGATTCTGTTGGGACTGTTATGCGTCCCGATCTTTTAAATTACAAATTAAATACCAAACGGTAACGAAACAGAATGAAATCAATTGTGTTGTCTAGATAACAGATTTATCTATAATAAACAGTGGAGTTCCGCAACTTACAAGTTAAGAAAAACCTGTGGTACCCAATACGGAACAGCAAGCAAAGACTGGAGTCGCTCTGGACTGCAGTCCAGAGTCGCACTCCGATCCGAAAATCATCACAGTTTAAATACAGAAATGTCTGGAAAATGGTATAGGGTTATATTTCGTCGAGTTGGCTTCGATTTGAGCCCTCGAAGGCACCAATCCAGTGTGTGTATAATTTATGGTGAATTTAACGGTTTTCAGGTGCAATAGAATTACAGTTTTACGATTAGACTTGGGGGTAGTCGTTTTGGTCATTAACGATCAAATTATCCAACGAAATTTACACATTAGGTCCACGGAAATACGGGCCAAGCAATGATATCCAATTCCGTCAAATGTGATAATGATTTTCTAAGAGGACAAGTATCGAACAGTTTTGTTGTAATTTTTAGCATAAGGCAAAACATGGAATATATATACGATTTTGATTTGTAAACTAATAATAAATAGCATGTAGCAAGTGGGGACTTGCCTGGAGACGTTGGGGCACACGGCAGCGACACGACACACGTGCGGCACGGCAGTGACACACGCGCGAGCGGTAACGTCAAGATTTGGCCTCGGCTTGAACTGGTTGGCACGGGATTGGTTTGAGCTGGAGGGGTTGTTGCGATTTCACGCGGTGTCGGGCTAGGGGTTGCTGATGTTGTCGAGGCCGAGGGCGAGGGATTTGCAGGGGAGAGAGAGTGACTGCAGCGAGAGAAAGAGTTTAGAGAGAGAGAGACAGAGAGAGAGAAGGATTGAGAGAGTTACAGAGAGAGAGAGAGATGCAGTGAGTGAGAGATCGAGAGAGAGGGAAATAGAGACTGAGAAAGAGAGGGAGCTGAGAGTTAGAGAGTATGGAGAGAGAGAGAGTCGAGGACTGAGAGAGGGGGAAGGCAGAGAGAGAGATAGAGTGTAAACAGAGAGGGAGAGAGAGGGAGAAGGAGAGAGAGAGTGAGAAGGAGAGGCAGTGAAGAAGAAGAGAAGGGGAGATCGGGAGTGAGGGAGAGAGAGTGTTTGATGGCGACGATGATGCGGGGAGTCGACGACGAGACGAAATGCTCACCGATCGTCGGCGCAGGGGGCTCGGTGTGCGGGTGAGTGGGTGCAGGGGAGTGGGTGCAGGGGAGTGGGTGCAGGCGAAGGCGCTCGGGCAGTGGAGGAAGAGGGGAGGAGGAGTGAGCGGGAGTGGAGGATGGAGGGTAGTGACGGTGGTCGGCGGTGTGAGGTGACGGCGACGTAGGAGACGTGGGTGTGGCTCGAGAAGGAGAGAACAGAGGTGGAAGAAAGGAGAGAGGGAGAAAGGGGAGGGGGTGTGATGGAAGAGAGAGGCGAAGAGAGAGGTGAGTCATGATGGAGCGGGCGCGAGTCGTAGGTGTAACGTCGCGAGAGCGGGGGTGACGGCGGAGGCGAGAAGCGCGCGAGAATGGGGAGAGAGCCGTTGGGGATTTAAAGGAGATGAACAGTGTGGGGGTCGGGTCGGGTTGAAGGCGAAGCGGGCGCGGTTGGAGCGGGGCGGTGCTGGGAAGTTTGGGCTGGGCCAAGCTGGAAAATAATAAGAATTGAATTTGAACTAACGAAGTCGGCTGGGCTCGGGCCAGAATAAAAAGAATTGAAGATTAAATAGAAAAAGGAAATGGGGCCGGGCTTGGAATTTAAATGGGAAAAATTAATGGGAGAATATATGGAGAGGGCCGGAAAGATTTTGGGCCGAGGGAAGACTGAAAATGGAAGAAAATGAGGTGGGGATTTGTATAAAAGAGATGGAGTTTAGTTTAAAAGAATGGGCCGAGGATAATAAAAAGGAATTGACTCTATGAAAAGATACATGAATGGGCATGGGGTTGGTTTGGAAAAGTAATTAGAATTAGGGTTTGGGTTCAACGGGGTTTGAAAAATAAAATATAATAATTAATTTATAAATAAAATAAATAATTCCTAATTAAGAATAAAGAGAATTCTAAGTAACAAAATACGGTCTTTGGTCTAAAAGGGGCCGGGTGTTACAGTCAACACGTGATGGGCTCCTAAGCTCTTTAATTAATAGAATTAAATTCTATTTAAATAATCAAATAATGGGATCGCGTGCCAACACGTGATAGAGTTTTAAAGCCTTCTGAACTAATAGAATTAAATTCTAATTAAGAAGGAATCAAGAACCCTAATTGGAAAATATTTTCCTAGATCTTTCCAAACAAAAAGATTGTGCTCTGTAAAGTGGAGCGCCGTTGGATTAAAAATCCAATGGTGATTAAAAATCACCAATTTATGGAAAGATTTTATACAAGGAAAGATTTCCCTGAAATTCACCAAGAATAACAAACAGAATATCTTCTGGATTAAAAATCTAATGGTGAATAAAATTCACTGAGTGATCTAAAAGATCGTGTTGGTTACAAAAACAACCAAAATCTTTCAATGAAAGATTGACTAAACAAATTGATTCTTTTCTTTCTCCTATAAATAGGAGCCAAGAAGAGAAGAGAAGGGATCTTGGATTTTTGGAGAAAAAAACAACAACAAAGAGAAAAAAGAAAGGAGAATTTAATTCTCAAGAAAAGAAACCCTAGGTGAGAAAGGGGAAAGAGATCTAAGCTCCATAAAACAAAAAGAGAATTTAATTCTCAATTTAAGAGTTTAACTCTTCTGAATAAGAACTTAGTTTTTCCTTTGGTTAAAGATCTGCAGAAGCAGATCTCCCCACAAGTTGAGAATTTAATTCTCATCGGGGAGATTCTGCCATGCAGATCCAAAACTTAAAGGGAGAATTGAGTTTAAGGAATTTAATTCCCCCAAATTCAGAGGAATTTAATTTCTCCAAATAAAACTAGGGTTTAACCCTATATGAGAATTTAATTCTCCCAAATTCATAGGAATTTAATTCCTCCAAATGAAATTAGGGTTTAACCCTACATAAGAATTTAATTCTTCCACATAAATAGGAATTTAATTCCTCTAAAACAGAATTAGGGTTTAACCCTACAGAAAATTTAATTCTTAAAACAAGAGACTTGAAACCCTCCATACACGTAAAGAACTTGGTCACGTGGTAACACGTGACCCTTCTCCTTAATGAGTAAAAAAGAAAGAACAAGAGTAGGTCATGTGCCCCCACATGACCCCTAAAACAGATCCCTTAAAATGAGAAAGAAAAACTTGGAGGCAATGCCTCACGTGCTCCCACATGACCCTCAAAATAAAGGAAATAAAGCCAAAGGCAGAATCAATTTTGGGCGCCCTCACGTGTCCCCATGTGACCCCTTAATAAACACTTTAAAAATCAATACATGGATACCCATCACGTGCCAACACGTGATGGCCTGAAGACTAAAAGTGTGAATATTCTGAGAACAAAATAAAGGAGGTTTGGCCCAATTCTCAGGCGCCTCACGTGACCCCACGTGACCACCCCACTTTTAGTGTTTAACACTATTTTGAGCATTTTGTCCCTAGTGTTTAACACCGTTTTAAAGCGCATCACGTGGGAACACGTGATCGCCAAGTATATGTTAGTGTTTAACGCTATTATTAAACCAGTCTTAGCTCAAAGTGGCTAAGTCTTTCTGAGTCAAGACTCCCCTTTGATTAAACCCCGACTACATTCCTTCAAACTTTATCATTTCATATGACATTCAAAGAAAACTCCAGAGCCATGACGAATGGTCAATGCCCAATAAAAGACAAAATGTTGTCAGAGCACCCAAACCCCTGTTTAGCATTGCTAAATAATGGGGGGCTGAACCCAGACAAATGTTCAATAGTCCAACAAAGGGCCAACACTTCAAACTTAATTGAACTTAGCCCAAATTGGCCATAAGTCCTCAATTCAGATTTAACTGAGCTAATGTGCTCATAATCTAATTAATTGATCTTAGTTCCAAATTGGACTACAGATCTCCCAATCAACTTTGGTTCAAGGGTACATCACTGAACTCCTTTGATATTTGTCGTTGTAATCCTTCAACTTCTTCAGAGAGGTGACGGGTCCCGACAACCATACATTTCATAGACTATGACGTCTTTAAATTGGACTGTGGGGTCCCTTTAAACCCACGAACTATGATGTCCTTAATCTCGGACTGTGGGGTCCCTTTAAACCCACGGACTATGATGTCCTTAACCTTGGACCACAATGTCCTTAAACTGGCAATTGACCGCAATGTCCCTAAACTAAACAATAGAGCTCAAATGCTCTTTTGTTGGATCTAAATGATCCTGTTAAGTAGATCTTAGTCTAAAATCAGACTAACGTATCCTTAACAAACTGTTAAATTGATCTTAGTCTAAAATTAGACTAACGTATCCTTAACAAACGTTTATGTTGATCTTAGTCTCAAATGTGACTAACGTATTCTTAAACCTAACCCCCAAACCCAAATCTAAGAAAATACGGATTTGGACTAATCCACGCCCTACGGGCGACAACATAAATTAGTCTCCGTATACAATCCACGGGCAACCAAAAATAAAACAAACATATACGACACGAAGTGACCATCTGGAGAAGGAGAAAGTGGTTACCGCGATTCGGTAGCATAATTAACTGCAGGGGCTTGCGCCTGCAGGGAAGAGCGTCCCCATAATCAAAAACCCCTCAATGAGGGGGAATCTGACGAAGTCTGCTATATCGGCCGCATCCGTCTAAACCTTCGATACATGGTGTCATAAATCAACTTGGTATCTTCGGAGAGGTGGACGGATAGCACCAATTATCATCTGCCCCCAAATTCAGGCAAGACGGACCTACGCGGTTCCGTCTCTGTGTTTCGGCGGGGAACACGCACTCTCTCGTAGCACAAAGGGTAACAATGCAGTTTGGGTTATTGTGGATCGACTCACCAAGTCGGCTCACTTTATTCCATTCAGAATTGGCCAATCGACCGTGACATTGGCAAGAAAATACATGGAGGTGAGTAAAAATCTAAAGTAAAGATTTCAACCTTCAAGATGTATTATACTTGTCTTGATACCTATAAACTCATGCAGGAGATCGTGAGATTACATAGGGTACCTGTCTGCATCGTCTCCGACCGAGATACTAGATTTCGATCCCGGTTTTGGCAGAGTCTTTAAGCCAGCCTGGGAACAAGTCTGAACTTCAGCACACCGTATCATCCCAAAACAGACGGACAGTACGAACGAACAATTCAGATCTTGGAAGATATGCTGAGAGCATGTATACTAGATTTCAGAGGTTCGTGGGAAGATTACCTTCACTTTGTGGATTTTTCATATAACAACAGTTATCAGGAAAGTATTGGGATGGCACCTTTCGCAGCACTCTACGGACGTAAGTGTCGTTCCCCGCTGAGTTGGGACGACGTTGGAGATTGTGAACTCCTTGAGCTAGAGATGATCGTGGCAACTGTCGATATAGTTCGCACGATCAGGGACAGGATGCGTATAGCTCAGGACCGACAGAACCACTAGTCAGACGCAAAGTGCCGACACTTGGAGTTCTAACCCGGAGAGCATGTGTTTCTGAAGGTCTCTTCGAACAGAGAAGTGATATGATTTGGAAAACGGGGCAAACTTTGTTCAAGGTACATCGGACCGTTCGACATACTTGAACGAGTTGGAGAAATGGCGTATCGCTTGGTACTACTACCTTCATTGAAAGGAGTGCACAATGTATTCTACATATCCCGGTTGTGACGATATGTGAGCGACCCTAACCACATACTTGATCACTCGGAACTCACTGTGCAGACCGATCTGACTTGTAAGCAACAACCAGTTGAGATACTAGATCGGAAAGAGAAGACATTGCAGAACAAGGTGGTCAAGCTAGTCCGGATGATGTAGAGAAAGGATTTGCCAGAAGAATCAACTTGGGAGAGAGAAGATGATATGTGTACACGATACCCTCATCTATTTGAAGTTTAGTACTTTGTATAAATTTCGAGGACGAAATTTTTATAAGAAGGGTAGGATGTAACAACCCTGAAATCTCTGTACAATTTTAACACAGTCAATATATAGAAAGGGGTATTTTAGACAGATTAGAAGTTATAGGTTAAATTTGTTCAATAAAGTAAGAAGCAACTTGTAACTCACTGGTTAAGACTTTCCATTATTATTCTTTAACCTGTGTGTTCGAATCCCATCAGCCCTAATTATTTTTTAATATTTTTCTTTTTAACGTTTCGGAACACCAAGAGTTACACGTACATTACATGGAGAAACGAAAAGTTTCAGATAAAACAAACTGGATAAATGAGGAGTTAAGATCAATTAGAACACATGGCACAAATCTCGAGACCCCATCTTCAATCTGGGCCGCCCATTAACCGCCACCGGTGGTTCGATCTTGCCCAATTGTCCCCATGCTTCTCCCGTGCGTCCCTACAGCTCCCCTCTACTCCTTTTTCCTATTTGTTTTCTCTGAAATTAAACAGAGAGCATAAACCTTTCATATACCCATTAGCACTCTCTTTAATCCAATTTTTAATTCTTTTTAAATCGCCAAATTCTCCTATCTTTTCCCTATAAATACCAAGCCATCTTAGTACATTTTCTTTCTACAATTATTCTGAAGAAAATCCATCTCAGAGCTCCTTTCAAGCCAACTCAAGTTTCAAGCTCGATCCAATTCGTTTCGTCGAAGTCGTTCTTCCGCGTTGCTTTCTCGTTGTTAATCTCGGTTCTTCCAACTAAGGCCTTCTTCCTCTTATCTACGATTCCGTAAAGATCTAGCGCTATTTGTAAGTCCCTTCTTTTCCCCTCCCCTCAATCGTTTAATCTCAAACGACCCTTAGAACGACTATCGATAAAAACAGATTTAGTTATTAACAATTTCTTTTAGATAACTTTTATCACAATTATCATGCTAAATAATTCACACTAATCTTTCTAACACCACCTAAAAATATTATTCGTCTCATTAATTTTGAAAGTGTTTAGAATTCTTGTTAAATAGAACGTATATAGAATATTATACAAAACTACCATGAATTTTGCATTTTGACATATACTCTAGAAAACTCATAGGGTAACGATCTACCCCACTCACATACACAATGATTTTATAGCACGATACCTTGGTTACATATTTATTCTAAAAGATAACAATTTCAAGAAAATACCCTCGCTTTTAAAAATATTTTTGAGAATCGCTATTTTAACATCTTTACAATTACGTCTTTACAACACTCATTAGAGGATCAATTTATAAATGGTGCGGGTTATCGCACGTCCTTAAAATACTAGAGCAAGATGTAGAACTCCACATGGAGAATTCGGTCTCGAGAGGAATAAAAATACGATTTTAAAGAAATACGCCTTTTAAAACAAATTAAATCATTGGAAATTATATAAATCATAAATCCATACTTTTTTATGAAAACAAATTTTTAAAACTATATTTTTTAAATGAAAGATTAAAATTACATAAAAACACCATCAAGTTTCCAAAAGTGGTAGTTTTCATTTAAATACCAAAAACTTCAAAAGTTAGATTTTTATACTAAAATACCACAAAATATAAAATACGTTTTTATACAAAAATCTTTACTTTTTAAATAACATATTTTTATTAAAAACTTATTCGAGACTTTAGGACGAATTAAAAACCCTCAAGAATTTTTAACCGATATTTTTACTAAAATACCTTAGAAATCAAAATACTAGTCTAGCTTACGTATTTTAGGTTGCAGATCGGTATCTTCTCTTATAAGTTGCCTCTGGGTTGCCAGGGACAATGATGCACCATGTGCCACTCTCTAAATATAGATCGTAAGTTTAGAATGGAACGTATCAAATGATAATCGTCTTTGAAAAATACACAACTCCCGCCGTTCATGTGTAACAGTTATCGATATTTTCCAAACTCATGAATTCATAAGATTTAAATCTATTAATAAGATATGACTATAATCTGAATACAAACTCGAACTTGATTTGAAATCGAACTCGAATCCAAACTCGAACCTAATCTTGAACTTGAACTTGAACACCTAAGTTGACTCGACCCAGGATTGCAACTGATATGACTCGCATTCTACTCGATTTACTCGACTTTATTCTTCACCTTTTGCAATCTATGGTTTCGATCAAGACATGTTATTGTTGGGGTCAAAAATTACACCCCACGGTTGAGGTCAACAAGTCAACAGGTCAAAGTAAAGATCCGAAAAGTGGGCCCGGGGCCCAAGCCCGAATCCAAGTCAAGCGGGCCCAAGCAAGAACTCAAGTCCAAGCAATCGGGCCCAAACCCAGGTCAAGTAAACTTATGCCTAAGTCGAGCCCGAACATGAAGAGGCCGGCCCTCCCCCATCCTAAGAAGAAAATTACGTAATATATAAGTTTGATATAATTTTCATGCATGAATGTAAAATAAATGGGCACAAAACCAATTTTTTGTAAAGTCCATGGCTCATGTGCAAAAATAAATAAACACATGAGGAATGGGATGGGCAAAATGCCATTTTGTAAATCCCAATGGGTTATGTGTAAATTTATAAGCCTATATAAGGTAACATGATGATGAAATGAAAAAAAGAGGATTTTGATTCCCCTAAAGAATATTAGGGTTCTGTGCCTCCTTCTCCTTCCTCAAGATTTTAAACCTTCTTCTCTCTTTGAATTAAATTAAGAGTTTAACTCTTTCTTTTCCAAAAAGAAATAGTTTTTCACCATAAAACTCTTAAAGGGGAGCTCAGATCTCCCATCAAATCTCTAAAAGGAGAGATTTTTAAGTCTCACCCCCATTTTCCTCCAAGATCCAGCCAACAGAGAGGAGGAAGAAGTAGACCCATCTCTAAAAATCTCACTTTGGGAAGATCCAAGGCTCAAGAGAAGATTCAGGATTCAAGGGAGAAGAAAGGGGTCCCCTTTCATCATCTCCGAAAATCTCTTGGGAGTTTAAATCTGAACAAGAATCTCTTTTTTAGGAATTTAACCCCAAACCAATCTTTGAGAAGCTCAATTCCAAGATCCAAATTCTCGAAAGAGTTGAACCCCAAAAATCCAGATCTTTTAGGAGTTTAACTCTATAAAAAAAAATCCATTTTTTTAAGAGTTTAATTTCAAAAGTCACTCGGGAGTTCAACTCCCAGCCCAGGGGCTAAACCCTTTTTTCCGCTGGCGCCTAGCGTCCATGTGCAGGGCGCGTGATCCGCTGGCGCCTAGCACCCATGCGCCACGTAGTGAACCGCTGGCGCCCAGCGCCCACGTGCAGGACGCGTGACCCGCAGGCGCCCGGCGCCCACACGCCATCTCACGCGTCCTTAGGACGCTCCTCACCCCTCTTTTTTCCACACGCTCCACACTCAAAACATATTCTTAGTTAGAAAAAATTTCTAACGGGGCGCTGTCCCATACCCTGTAAGGGGGCTGCTAGCCCCCTTAACCCACAGCCCGCTATCCGGATAGCGGGACCCCCATAAACTCTGCGAAGCCCCCAATACATCTAAGTCCCCTTCAAAACATAGCACGCACACTGCACATTGAGTTCGCATGACCAGTTTGACCCGTCAATCGGAGGTTCTCTCGCTTCAAAGGTAAGGGGTAATTAACGGCAACTTAGTCCGTGGCTACCGGAGATTCGGATCCCCACAATCAATAAATCCCGGCCCACCCTAGGCAAAGGGAATCTATATACGCTTGACAAGTGTGCGCATTCTCATCTCAATGGAGTGACAAAAAACACCCTACAGTTATAACCAACCAATCAAATCAACTAAGTCAATCTAACGGTTATAATCTGTTATATTCGGGGTGCTTGGGGTAGTTACAAGTGTGAATCCAACGAATTTCCGGAATCCCGTATTAAGCTACTCGAATTTTATTTACCCGAATCTTAGTTGGGTCGACTCCTCCACATCTTGGAGTCTCGATACTAACACATGAAATGGACCTGTGTTTTCTTATTCCTGGGACTCTATTCTTGAGCTCGCGAATATTTCTACGGTTGCGTTGATATTCATACTTGGACTTAACGTTAATATAGTTACCATATAAAGACCTATAAGACTTATACTCATGTTCACTTCCACACACTTTTATTCGTCATTTACATTACTTCATTTTATGTTATACCTATCACTTTTTACACTTACTTTACCTTTGGGACTTACCGAGTGCTAGTTCGCTGATGGACATTCCACCCACTTTTGTTTTCTTGGAATGTTCGTCAGGTACTGTTGAGACGGAGGAAGTGGACGCCACCGAGGAGGATTACAATCAGATCACTATTCAGACTTAGCTTAGCTTATCTTTCTTTCAGTTTATATATGCCACCTGTTTAGGCATTTCTATTCTTGTATTTCCTTTTCAGTTGAATTTATGTATTGAAAATATTTCAAATTTGAATGTAAATAAAGAAGTTTATTGAAAAAATTTCAGTCTCCATTTATTCTTACATTGTGTATTTTTGTTTCAATACGCTTAGCAGATTTATTTAGGGAATGACCTTCTCTGAATAATTATGTCGTGAGTTTGCGACGTTACCGTTTCCGTCTATTGGGAAACGGGGCATGACAGATTAGCTAACCCCTTTGAAATTATCTTACACGAGCAATTCACTAAACTTATGGGCCTGCACTTCTTAAGATACCTAGCTTCACTTCTCTTTGGAATAAGATCCAGAGTATAGCAATTAAGATGTTCCATATTAAGTGCATTTTCTTCCATTGCCTCAAACATCCTCATTAGATCACCTTTCACAATCTCCCAACATCTGCGATAGAATAAAACGGGAAATTCATCTGGTCTTGGTTCCTTATCCGCTCATAACTCCCAAATCACCGCTTTAATTTCCTCTTCTGAGAATCACGTGTCCAACTCTTCACTTTGCTCCCCTGTTAACCTTTCACCATCATTCCAAAATTCTACCCGTGGCTTCCCACGGATCTCCTTATTTGTGCCCATTAAATTCTTATAATAACCCAAAACCGTCTTTCTTATGTTATCCCCCTTAGTAAGGACCTCACCGTCTTCTTCAATCAAATTAAACTTATCATGTTGTTTATTCTTTGTACATTGACATTGATTCTAGTGTTTAGATGAATGTTGTGCCTAGAGTTATCAGGCCATTCTATATATGTAAAGTTTATTTTACAAGTAAAGATGAAAGGAGCAAAAAACATTGTGAACATGGTTACCTATTGAGATTAACATTTTGTGTTGGAATAGCGGCCACATTCTTGGGCCATATTTATCGCTTTCAACCAACGAGCAATAGCCCAGTTGGTATGGCATTTTCCATCCTGTGGAGAGTGCCGGGTTCAAACACTAGAAAGGAAAGCAATTTAATGTTTTCGCGGCAAATTCGTGAATCCTCCGTGTGCTTGTGTATGTCGTGTGCGTAGATGAGGCTTACAGGTTGGTTCACGTAAGGAAAAAAACCGATTCCTTTTATAAATTTTACGACGACTTAAACAAGTAAAATTTTCTAAGTTAATATTTTAGGCCTAATTTTAGAACCACCGAGAATGTTGTTTCCCAAGAATTTCCCGGAAATGGATTAATAAATCAAAATTAGCCACTTTTTCGGATCATCAACACTGTCCTAATGTATGTGTGCATCAAATCTTCATGTTGTTTCGGTACCTTTTGTTCTTATGTTAGATGGTTGCAAAATTAACGGTGTTTCAACTATAGAACAATTTACACCTCTACGTCAATGGTCAAAGAATATCGAAATCATATGAAAATCGGTGTATACATGCGTTAGGTTATGGAGATCAAGATGAACAATATTGATGGTACAAAAAGATATTTGATTTGATTTATTAAAATATTCTCCGGATCATTTAACTCTTGATTTTATAGGAATTATAAATTTAATTTAAGTAAGGATTAGATTGCAAAAGTGAGTCCATTATATGTTGAAACTTGAAATGTCACTTAAAATATCTAAAAATATAGATAGCCATGTTTGTTTGTTTGTCGTTTCCTTTTTCTTTTTTTACTTTTGGACTTATTTTAACATAGCTTCGTTAAATTATATTTTAATGAAACACGGGTTTCCACCTTCGTTTAATGAAAAAAGAAAATCTAAAACAATAAGGGAAATATAAACAGTATAAACACAGCAAATATGTAAGATCCAAATTCCTTTTTTCTTGGACATGCAAAGCATTTTCATAATATGAAATCATGAAGGGAATCAAGGATCATAACGGTAGGAAATAAATTTGTTAGAAACAATTGAATTTGAAAGAGGAAAAATATTATGAACAATCGATCAAAATACAATTTACAATATATCTCTTTCTATATAACCTACAAGATGAAACCCTAATACATAATATACATATAATACATGCAAACCCCAATACAAAAAGATAACTACAAAACAATATAAAAGATATGCATATATTAACAGCCTCTCTTAAACTCACGGTGGATCATAAACCGAGAGTTTGGACAAGAAATACATAAGTTGGGTACGTGCTTGAGGTTTCGTAAAGAGATCGGCCACGCGATCTGTGGAATAGATATAGATAGAGTCGTTGCATCTGCCTGTAGAAGTACTGTCAGTAATAGTAGAATCATTAACCGCAGCTCGTGCACAAAGATCAGAAATGTAATTCTGCTTTGACAAAAGATAGCCACGGGAAGAGTAAACAACTTTGACCCCCAAGAAATAGTGCAAAATATTCAAAATATCTAATACAATTATATTCAAATATGTTATAATCTAACCGTCTCTCTAAAACTCACGGTTGATAACCGAGAGTTTGGATAACATCTTGAACCAAAATATGCAACTTCTAAAATGACGGAGAAGAACAGCAGTTCTAAAACATCCGTATGACGGACTAATACCCTTGGGTCTTTTTAACGGATTGCAAGATTGACCAAATAACCTGCAGTCTCTTTCGCTGGAAATGGTTAAAGAAAGAAAATCATGCTGTTAGAAGACGTCATAAAAAAAATTGCTTGGACTTGAAATGGTATTCAGCCAAAATCAAGAAGAAATTCCACAAAGGAATAATAATATTCAAAAGATCAAAAAAGGTTTCACAAAGGAATAAAAATGATCAAAACATCAAGAAAATGTTCTACAAAGAAATAAAAATGATCAAAAGATCAAGAAGTTTCACAAAGGAATAAAAATGAAATCAATAGAAGAAATTGAAGAACAGAGGAGATGATAGCACCAATAAAATAGAAGAACAAAGTGAAACGATTGACTATATTGTTGTAGTTGCAGAAGAGAAAGACGAAGAAAAGAAGATGACACGATCTATAGAGAAGTAAAAGAAGAAGAAGAACCATCAAAAAGAGAAGTTGATCATAACCATAAAGCAGTAGAAAAAGAAAAAATATGAGATGATGTCATCATAGAAATAGAAGCACTGAAGGAAAGAGAAGATGAAAATCGAGAATATAACATCACACATGTAGAAGAAAAAGTAGTATAAGAAGAAGAAGAAAAAGGAGTAGATGTCATTGCCCACATAGAAGTAGAAGCAGCGAAAGATCTAGAAGACGACGATATTAGCGAAGACGACATCACTTTTTTTTAAATTTTAAATTTTTTTTTTAGGAGAAGGTAACTTCGATGAGATTGGGGGTGGTGAAGGTGAAGGGTTGGACGAAATCGGAAATAAGATGACTTCGACGGTGGGAAGATGCCTTGATGTTACTGAGATGATCTAGAAACTGTCGATGGGGGTTTCGGAAGACGAGAACGGCGATGATGATTTTGATGTGGAGTATCATGTTGTGGATAAGCGAGAAAGAAGAGTAAGAAGATGAGAATGAATAGATCTTTAGATGCCTGTGATGATGATTTTATTGAGGAGAATTTTGTTATTATTGATAATCGCGGAAAAGATAGAAAGAAAGTGAATAAGACATGAAAATCGAAGGCAAGAAGGAGAAGAAGAACAGAAAAGAATACGGATTTATCAGATTCAGATTTTGCGATTTCAGATGTCGATACATGATTTTGATGTGAAGTATCAAATTGCGGTAAATAAACAAGAAAAGAAGAGCAAGAAGGAGAAATTTAGGTTCGAATAAGAGGAGGAGAAATAAATCGACGTGGTGTCGGAGTCATCTGACGGAGAGAGGTTCGACTATGGAAAGATGTGGGAATCAAGGAGGCGATGAGACGAGGTGATGGAGAGGATCAATCATCGATGACGACAACAATCAATGGTAGGATAAGATCTGATACCATGCTCTAACCATTGAATTTGAGCAAGGAAAAATATTATTAAGGTTTAATCAAAATACAATGCACAATATGCCTCTCTATATATAACTTACAAGATGAAACCCTAATACGTAATAGATGCATAATATACGTAAACCCCAATACAAAAAGATAAATACAAAAAAAAGAATAAAAGATAAGATAAAAAATATGCATATCTTAACAAAATTAAAAATTATACGCAATTAATTCATGACACCCATAATTGGAAATAAATTCTACTCGTGATCACACTGTATATAAATTCCTCATATATCCATGAACAAGTGAAAGTTGCAATAACATTTATTTGTAAAAGTTTAGTCAAAATTAAGAGGCCCCATATAAAAAATATTGCTCTTCCCAATGGTTTGTATAGAATTTTTTGTTATCATTTTCTAATGTATTTTCGCTGTTTCAATTAATAATCTAGCTAATGGAAGAGACCTACATGAAGAAGACAAAGGCAAAGGATCAAAGGTACATACATAGATTTATTTATTAACTAAAGGTAATTATATAAAATTTACACTATTCCAAATAAAATGTTAGGAATAATTTATTCTGAATCATTAGATAATGATGCAATAGGATTTTTGTTTATAGTTTTTTATTCTAATTGGTGTATAAGTGTAGGAACATGAAAAAAATTTAATATTTCCATCCTTTTCTTTCTTCTCTCATCCCTATATAGAAAAAAAAAACACACTTAGCATTGACAATTTTTTTCTGTGATCACATTTCTTTGTTATAAAAAATCTATGCAATATTATAATGTTTATTATTTTGATGAAGAAAAGCCGATTATCCTATCCCGTGTTAAATTTAAATAGCCATTCATCTATGATTAAGTTTATAATAATTTTCATTATTGGCTTAATTAAACAAATTTAATAACCGAAATAGTCGAGAAGAAGGCTTAATCCAAAAAGTTCTACCATTCTTTTGCACAATGTAGGCGATGCATTCGATCAAATTTCAATCATTTGAAAGTTTTCTTTTAAAAGTTATATTGATACATCAACTTATTTTATTTTATTTTATTGTCTTTGCTTTGTAGGCAGATATACTAGAAACTCCACAAAATGCAGGCCATGTGAGTTATTTTTTTCTTCCAATCTCCCTTCTGTTCTTAGATTTTTGTTTTAGAATTGATTTTGATACACAATAAATTTGACTTGTATTACATTTTATAATATACCATCAAAATTATATATTCTCTTTGGATCATATTAATCCTAACTCATTAGATATCATGTATGCCATTTTTTTTCCTCCTTTGAACCATCTTATTTTTATATTTGAAATAATATTGCGAGACTAATGACATTTTCTTGTCGATAATACTTCACAGAATGCTGTATTAATAACTTTAAGAGATCCTGGAGATGTATTTTATGGTGCCCAAGCAACTTTAAACGTGTATGGATTGCCATCGGTTACAAACACTCAATTCAGTTCAGTTGACATTGAGGTTGTAAATCAAAATTTCGCCAATGTTAATGTAATACAAGCTGGATGGCATGTAAGTATGGATTTATTTATTTTCAATTCTTAGCACGTTTATATATATATATATATATATATATAACAGAAACCGTACATGTTATATATATGTGTGTGCGCGCGCGCGCGCACGTAATGGAGGAAAGAGACCATAGGAGAGGGAATTCTCTCTTATGGCATCAGAAAAATACAGCCTCAACCATTTTTTTCCGACGATCATCACCTTCCGTCTTGATCTTCATCATCTAATATATCGATACACCAAATTTCACATGATTTATCTTTTCATTGTTGATTTAACAATGTAAAAAGTTTTACTGTCGATAACCCTTTAATTTTGCACCTGGTAAAGTGAAGAAGTTGTTGAATCACATGAAATTTAATGTATCCACCTCTTAGATGATAAAGATGCATGATGGGTGCCGATCGTCGAATAAAATGATGGAGGATTGGTTTTTATCGATGCCACAAGAGGAAACAGTTATGCGTTGTGATTGTCGATATGTGATTTGCAATAGAGAACTACCTAGATTATACTATTCATGACTTGGTTTTTATTATTTTCATTTCAGGTACATCCACAACTATACACGATGATCACGACACTCATTTTTACATCAAATGGTCTGTAAGTATTTTAACATGTACTACAATTTGCGTAAAAAGAATCAAGAAATTATTGTATTTTGCCTTTTTTATTACTCATCATTTATCATTACAGCTTGACATTAATGACAAAACAGGATGCTACAATTTGAATTGTGAATGATTTAAATTAGATAGTACATCACGTGTCGTCCCAGGAGCTAAAATATGGCCCTTATCGAAGTACAACGGACAACAATACGAGATCACTCTCAAGATATCGAAGGTGTGGATTTATAATTTTTCCCACCTTACATATTATATATTATAGTTGAAAAATACATCTCATATTACCTTTTTTGTGGATTTCACAGAATATGCAAACCGGAGATTGGTGGTTGTATTACGGCTACACAGACGGGTTGAAAACGGTAGGTTATTGGCCCAAGTCTCTCTTCACACTTTTAGCGACAGTTCTAACTGCATTCGCATCGGCGGAACGGTGGGCTACAACAGAGGCGACCCGAGTCCTCCAATGGGCAGTGGCCATTTTCCTGCAGAAGGGAGAGGAAAAGCGGCGTTCATTAGCAATGTACAATTCATAAACAAAGCTGGTTCTATCTACAAGCCCAGAGCTGAAGATTATGAGCTCAAGAAGACTAATCAGAATTGTTACGCAATTGCTCCTAATGGTAACTCCAAAGATTTTCTCTATGTTGGTGATCCTGGAAATTGTAAAGAGTAGACTGCAGCAATGAATCATGAAAAATATGAGAGATGACAATAAGTTGACTGCCAATATATTTACAACCTTGCTGGTTATCTGAATCAATGTCAAATTTCTTGCGGAAAAAACTATGTCCGCTAGAATCATAAATGGTTACATGTCTCTGAAAAAAGAGTATGATCCTTTAGTCATAGAAATTTATGTCAAACAAATTCCAGAATGACAAAAAAAATTCTAAATCGATAATTAACAATTGATATGGACAAATATTTAGGGAACACGCAATAGAGTCGATAAATATCAATTTTTTGAATCATGTAGCAAAAGCTTTATCCGAAGATAATTGCCAGATATATATACTCATAAACCCAAAAGCTTCGCAATTGTCCAGAAGCAACATAACTGAAAATAATAACAAGGGCTTTCACATGCTCACAACATTTGAACTGCAAACAAAATGATATTACAACTTTATGATGAATGAAACTACTGCAGATGATTATCTATAATTTGACACGATTTCATATATTGCATAACTGTGAAGTAAATAATGCTAGCATATATATATATATATATATATATATATATATATATATATATAGCTCTGGAAGGTTAAAAAAAAAAAGAACTTACCTACGGTAAAATTCACATTGGAGAAGATCATTATACACCGCACGTATTGTGCTGTCAATAAGGAAAAAGCCAGAGTATTAGCAAAAACACATCATTTTAAAAGGTAACCAAATATATAGCTGTAAATGGCTCACATTACCCTATTTATGATCAATGGAGAAAGAAAACAGTCGTGTTCCCTCTTGCAAAGGATTACATATTTTGTAAACGCAAAACTTGCAAATTGACCAAGAACACTAATCTTTAGGAGGGTTCAACAAGTGCACAATTGGATAATAACTCTAAACTCTCGATACTCTCTCACCAGGTATGATAAAGAAGAAATTAAACACTCACGAGTTATAATCTAGAATAACTGACAGATTAAAAATTGCAATTCATGCTAGAAAAACACAGAGACGAGTCTACAAGTATACAAGCTGCGAGTTATAATCCAGAATAACCGACTGATTAAAAATTGCAGTTCATGCTAGAAAAGCACAGAGATGACTTGCTCATCAATATCGTTGGATGAAACTGAGCTAACGAAGTGCTAGTAGAAAGAAGTCTCAAGTACAGCTAGCATATCATTCTTAACTTAACCAACCCTTCATGAACTATGATCCTATCAATCATATAATTATATAACTGGTTCATTTAATAATTTCAAAAAATGAACAAATAAGTAATAAAATGGGTCTACTTGGACAGGAACTACTTTCCTACATTTCTAGGTATTATACTGGGAAACTTGGGGAAAATAGTACATGTCTTCTACCTTTTAGTGTATATTCTTAATATCCCTACTATTGCACTCTGTAATTATGGTGAGGCTTGATGGAATCTGGATATATATGTATGTTCTAACTTGTGCCCGCAGATTGAACACCCGTTTTTGTTTACCTGAACGCACTCTTGTGCAAGTATAACTTTTTTCTCTCTAACCCGCTTCTTTTCACACTTGTGGAATTTAAAGTCGGGTTGCCCTGGTACCATGCAAAAATTACTTTACCATAAGAGCGTAAAAACAACTCTTTTGAAAGGTGGAATAAATGGAATAAATAAATGTTTTAATTAATTAGTCAAGAATGACATGTAAATCCGTGACCTCTTGAAATCTAATGTGTTAGTATCATTCGCGGTGGAGGCAGGATTTTTTTTATTAGGGACCGAAATTAAAGAATTATTTTCTTGATGGCTAAAGAATACCATGAAAATTTTCAATAAATTAAAGTCATGATCTTAATATGCAATTGATAATTTAAATCTAAGAAAATTTTAATTCGTTACTCTATACATCGTACGTAACATTTGATTAGTAATGAAAAACAAAGAAGGTTCACCGAAAATTGTATATGGCATCAAAGTGATAAACATTGAAAATCCATGTGGTAACCTGCAATTTAGTAATTCCATGGTATTTAGAAACTTTTATATATCTAAACTAAATTGAAAGCTTAAGATAGTTTAGTGAAATTTAATATTTTCTAATTTACATAATTAATAGTTTAAAATATAAAATAGTAGGAAACGGATAATTTTTTACACCACATTAGGCAAGATAATCATGATTATCTAGATTAATTATTGAATCAGCCTGAAAGTTGTTATCCTGATATATTTTTAGAGCTGGACATGTTGCGAATCTGCCTCCGCCACCGGGTATCATGTAATTAATGTTATTTTCACTGCATCAAAACTTGAAACTGCAGTGAGGGTTGGGGGGATATATGTCAGAATTCTTGCATATATCATCATCTAAAACCTTTTCAACCGTGCATGTACGTTGGTTCCAAAATGCGTAATCAAGTAAACACTGAAGAAGAGAACAGAAGGGCGAGTCATATCCTACAGGTATAGTCGGTATGCAGGAGAACATACCTTTAAACTCATGCACTACTGAGAAATCTCCTATAATTTTCATAATCTAAGAAATTGTACATAGGGATGAACACATGTATATACGAATATAATGGAAACTCCCAAGTGAGATGCCAAATTGTATTTGTAGCTCATTAAATATATATAGATTTTATGGAAAACAAGAAATTAGATGAACTAGCTAGAGCATGCCATGTCCTCTCAAAAAAATCAGAATTAACTTTATACAACCCAACAACAATAGTGATGATAATAGAGAAGGGAAAAAAGAGAGGAGGGGTGAGCATATATATTCAAGAGATTTAATTTCTTCATTTCTTTCCTTTGTTTGTTTTTTCTCCCGTTCTTCTTTTGAATGTTAAAAATTATATCAATGGTCGTATGCACATGCATGTATAATTACCAAGAAACTATAGAAAGAAAGAAGGCAAATATATGCTTTATTCCCCAGATTCATGGTATATGGTGTTAGAAATATCATACCCTAAGGCCCAATTGTAAGAGTTTTAGTTATGCTACTATATAGTGATTAATACATACTATGGAATGATTACTAGTTGCTACTTTAGATGAAACACTGCGCCAAAATTTGCATTCAAAACTCTGAACTATAAACTTGTTAATAATAATTAAAGCTATCTAATGATAGAAAAAAACATCTTAAGACATCAAATTGAACCCTCATGTAACTCATAACTAAGTTCAAAACTTATAAAACACATTCACCACAGTCGAGACAAAGTTTTGATTCCTCACCTAGTATATATCCAGTATATGTTTTCTTCCCGCAAAAAACTCTTTTAATATAAAAGAAAACTAATAGAAGTAGCCAGAATGTCCGATCACAAAAATATATGAAGAAGAGAAGTGGAGCCATAAACCTGGATCGTACAAGTCACTGCATTCTGCCTTTTTAATGTCGACATACAATTCCAGATAAATCTAAACCCGCATGCCAAAAAAAACACTTAATAAAGAAAAAGATTAACTAAGTGTCTCTATTGAGGAAGAAAAAGAAATATGGTCCTCAGCCAACTTGATTAATGCCGACGTTCCACAATCTTAAAGCAGTATGCAGCAAATAAATCAAATCTCAATCGGCAAAAACCAGATTAATTACACTATCAGCTCATGAATACAAATGCCTCTTAGTTCGCCAGTACAGAGTTTTCTTACTTGATTTAATGTCGACGTTCCACAATCCTAAAGCAAGTAAAATATTGGAAAATGAAAAAATATTTTATTTTTGAAATGTTTGAAGAACCGTCAAATTTTTTTGTGATTTTCGTGTGCTATATAATGGAGAATATTGAAAAACCGAAAAAATATTTTATTTTTGAAAATTTCATAGTTGTCTTGTGCTATAGCAAGTAAAATATTAGAAAACGAAAAAAACAAAATTTTAGTATTTTTAAAATATCACCATATTCATGAGTTATAGCGTGCAAAATGTTGAAAATTTAAACAAAACAAAAAAAATTGGATTTATTTCATGTGCTATATAACAAAATAAAATATTGAAAAATCAAAAAAATTATTAGATATTTAAGAAACCTCGCAACTTTGTATGCATGCATGGAAAATAATGAAAAGCAAGAAAAATACCGAACTATTTGCAAGTTAATCTTTTATATATTTTACATATAAAGTTCATATATATAAGATATTTCATCTTACAAAGCATATAACAATAAACTTTAAAACTAATATGATTTTAGCTATTTTCATAAGCATGTAAAATATTAAAAAATTTAAAGGAAATAGAAAATTTCATTTATATGTTATATGCTTATTTCGTGATTTTCGTATGCTATATATAACATTCATAATATTGAAAGAAAAAAAGGGAATTTTTGCAATTTTAGAATATTCTTATGCTATAGCAGGTAGAATATAGAAAAATAAAAAATATATATATAATATTAAAACTTCCAAAAATTTCGTGTGTTGTAAGAAAAAACAGAAAATGCTTGAGATTTTTTAAGATTTAGCGTTTGTCATATATTATAACAAGAACAATATTGGAAGGCCAAAAAGGGAAATTATAGAGATCTTTAAAAATTTCGTGATTTTCGTGTGCTATGAAATTTTTTGGAAAGTTGATAAAACTAGGATATTTTTAAAATTTCATAAGTTTTGTGTATTGCCCGTGTTTCCAATCAATTGGGCCATATTTCTTTGTTCTATTAGGTTCTCAGCATCGATCAACAGCCTTTTCTTCGTTTACTTCATATTGCCTTTTGTTTTCTTGATATCCAGAAGTACTCCAAAACTACAAGAAAACAAAATATTGAAAAATGGAAGAAAATAGAAAATTATGAGATTTTTGAAATTTCATAATTTTCGCGTGCTATATAGAATGCAAAATTATTAAATTTTGAAAATCATGAAATTATTTAAAGAACGATGAAAACAAAAAATTTTAAGATTTTTGAAAATATTGTAAAATAATAAAAACCGAAGAAAACATACAATCTTTAAATTTTTAGAAATTTCAAAATTTTCTATCGGTTTCTACTATTTTGCAATATTTATAAAGTTGTAAAACCGAAGAAACAAAAAAATTGAGACTTATTAAAAGAATTCTCCATATTGGTTTTGCTATCGCGTGTAAAATGTTGAAAATTCGAGAAAAACAAAAATCTTTGGGATTTTTATATATTTTGCGAGTTTCGTAAGCTATAGCCTATAGAAAGCAAAATACTGAAAAATCAAAAAAAAATAGGGAAAGTTGAGATTTTTTTTTAAAATTTCATGACTTCTCATGTGCTATGGTAAAGAAAATATTATAAAACTAAAGAAAAATGTAGAAATATTTGAAAGTTAATCCGTCATACAATACACATGAAATTCATATTATATTACAACTTACAAATCATATAACAAACTATTACATTAATATGATTTTTATTGACTGTAGACTACATACCTGCGCATTCCTCCGGCCCCTTGCTAGTATAATGTAAAGATGCTTTGTAGAGAGCTATAATAATTAATGTCAAGCTGATCTTCCATTGTTTATTCAATGACGAATTTAAAATTTAATTAAGAGAGCTTGCACCAATGCAATAAATTTTGTGAAAAATCCTCTTGTTAAAGATTTGTTTTCACTACCAATCTTATTCTGACGGGATAAATAGTAAGATAGAGAACATGAATATATGAAAGGAAATGATATCTATACAACTGATGATATTGAGAAAAAGGGAAGTGAATCATGCAGCTTTCGGGTGTGTTGAGACAAAAAAAACCACAATCGCCATCTAAATTTTTCTGAAACAAATTTCTTATAGGAGTTTTAATTAAATTGTAGGCTAATTGTTTATATAAGATCAAATCCATTTCAATTATATAAGAGTATAGTGCTGTAAATGCTACATAAATTTCAAGAAAATAACTGCACATTTGGCAAACACAACATGTATAGGATCAGACAAACTCTCACCATAATTAAAAGGATTACAATACAGTCATAATTAGGAATTATATAATGAATTTGAAATTGTATCATACAACAGCACACAACTGACTCATAAGCCTCTTCTTTGCGAAATGATTGAAGACAACTAGCAAAAATAATTTAATTACATTTTGCTAAATACTGTATAATATCTGAGTACATCATTTGATCATTACTTCATCATAAACACCAATTCAGGCATATATATACAAGTCCAGCGGCATATGCATATGCACGTAATCAAATACATACAGAAAAGAAAAATAAATTAATATACACAAAATTAGACCAGCGATCCAAGAATACAAAAGAGAGCGATACCAAATTCCGTTGCTCGCAAAATCTAGTAGCTCGGATGAGCTGCAATATACATTCAGATACAAATGTTAGAGGATATAGATAATAATGAATTTAAGATAGGATACTGTAATTAGATTTAAATCTAATGTGGAATGTAAAATAATGTAGCGGCTAACTTGATTTAGTTACAGGTTTTCAACAAGTGAAAAAACATGCCAAGATGATGATGGGTCGCTGAAGACAAAAATAAAGTATCTCTAATGAATAAGAAAAAGAGCAAGTCGTTAATGTAATCAGTATATCGAGACTCTCAATACAAAAAGATATATTAAACTATCATCTCGAGCCCAAATGCTTCACTGCTCATCATCAAAGAGTTTTCTAAGAAGAAGCATATTAAGGAAGAATCCTTAGACAAATGGGCTTCAGTTAGGCTCTGAATTCAAAATCTAAAGCAAGCTAATTGACTAGAGATGAGTTAAACAACATTATTTAAGGAAAATGGGAAAACCCCTCAAACAGTTGAGAGTCAAAAATTACAGTCAGCTCAGAACTTGAGAAAAGAATCAAAGTTCTTATCCACTAGTAGTGTGATTGCTAAAAGATTCGGTGAAAAGGATTTATTTTTTTTTGTTTTGTTTTGTTTGGGAGGATACCAAGAAAAGAAAAGGAAAAGTTGGTCTCAAAAACATTACAAAAGTTATAACCTCAATTTGATCAAGATCACATCCACCGAAGCTATCCCGAAAAATAAAAAAATAAAATAAAATATGGTCCACAGAAATTATGGCTACAGATTTGAGAACCAGACTTTTTAAAGATGGATTTGCAGAATATGCAAACTTCAAAATACCTTGTAGTTACATTCATTAGAATGAGTCAAGGTTGCACGGCCATGGTTACGGGGACACAAACAAGATGCGACACGGCGATATGTAAAAATCCCAAAATATAAGATGTGGGGACGCATGCGCCCGCGCGCAGCAGACATATATAAGGAATATAATATCATTGCATCAACATATTCAACAAAAAAACCTGGCATTACAATATTTTTTAATTGTATTTATCAAAATTCAACAAATAACTTGGTTATTTTAGCACAACTTTAGTAATTAGCAACTGAGCCTTTTATCTCAAGCATATGGGATAGGCTACATGAACCAAGATGAGAATCATGCCGCATCGAGCATATGAATCGTCTACTCCACTCACTCCTATCGAACAATATACTTTCATTAAGGCATTTGGCATCCATGTCTTTTCGTATCGCCTCTATCCATGTTTCTTCGGTCTTCCTTTCGCACTTTTGACTTGGCCTAAATTGATAATATCCATTAATCGAACAGATACTTCCGTAGGTCTGCGTCACACATGACCAAACCATCTTAGGCGGTTTTCCCACATTTTTTCCTCCACAGGTGCTACACCAACTTTTGCACGAATATTCTCATTTCGCACTTTATTTTTTCTAGTACTACCACACATCCAACGAAGCATGCGCATCTCCGCTACATGCATCTTCTGTGCATGATGTTTCTTCGGAGCCCAGCATTCTGTACCATATAATAAGACAAGCCGAATAGCGCTTCAATATAATTTCCCTTTCAATCTTAACGGAAAGTTACGATTGCACAAAATCCATGTTGCACTCCTCCATTTCAACCAACTAACCTGAATCCTCTGGTTGACATCGCTATCGATCTCCCATCCTTTTGGATGATTGCACCTAGATATCTAAATTGATAGTTCGGTGATCTCTTGTCCATCCAGTATTATATCACTATGATCTCGACTTCTCTGTTTACTGAATTTGTATTGTATATATGTTGTCTTAACCCCCGAAATTCCACGGTTCCCTCCATAACTCCAATTTAGCATTAACCCCTGCTTTCGTCTCATTTACCAGAATAATATTATCAGCGAATAACATACACCAACGCACCTCATCCTGTAAGCTCATCCATCACTATGGCAAATAAGAATGGACTTAACGTAAATCCTTGATGCAAGCCAATTGTGATCGGAAAATCACTCATTAACGCCACTACAAGTCCTTGCATTTGCCACTACTCTATCATACATGTCCTTGATTATGTGTAACTGATTGGGATTCTCTTCCTCATCATTGTCCGTCATAATACCTCTCTAGGTACATTATCGTTAACTTTCTCCAAGTCAATAAAAACCATATGCAAATCCTTCCTCTTGAAAACGTTCGACAATTTGACAAAACAAATTAATAGCCTCTGTCGTCGATAGTCCAGACATGAATCCAAACTGGTTCTATGTTATCTTAACATCCCGCCTTAGCCTGTGTTCAATCTCTCCCAAAGCTTAATGGCGTGACACATGAGTTTTATATCATGGTAGTTTCAACAACTTTGAATATCTCTCTTGTTCTTGTAGAAACGAACAAGGGTACTCCTCCACTCATTTGGCATCTTTTTAGTTTGCAAAATTTTATTAAACAGATCTGTTAGCCATCTAACATCTATCTCTCCTAAACATCTCCATACTTCAATAGAAATTCCGTCTGAACCAACAGCTTTCCTTGATTTCATCTTCTTCAAAGCCTCTGTAATCTCAGGTATTTTTATTCTACGCATGAAATCACGGTTTTATCTTGAAATTGAATGACAGGTCCATCCAAATCCTTAGTAAAGTTCTCATTGAACAACTTGCTAAAATAATCTCTCTACCTTTTCTTGATATTATCATCTCGAACTAAAACTTTCTGATCTTCATTTTTGACGCACTTCACTGCACATAAGTCTTTGGTTTTCCTTTCTCTCATTCGAGCAATCATGTATATATCATTTTCAGCCTTCTTGGTGTCCAACTTCTCGAACTCCTCTTTGTAGACCTTAGTTTTGACTTCCCGAACAGCTTTCTTAATCTCATTTTTAGCTGTCTTATACTTCTCAAATCTCTTTACATCATTACTTTTCAAATCTCTATAAGAATACCTCTTGATTTTAATAGCAGCTTTTACTTCATTCCACCATGACGTGTCCTTAAAATGGGGCACCACCTCTCGACTCATCAAGTAGCTCTAGCTATCATCTTAACGCAACCAGCCATCTTGTTCCATGTTATGACTGAATCTTCTTCGGACTTCCAATCAGCCCCTTGAACTACACGATCTACAAAAGCTTCTTGGTTACTTTCATTCAGTCACCACTAATTAATTCTAAGCTATACCTTACGTCTAATCTTCAAATATCCTCTTCTAAACCGAACATCTAAAACTAAAAGTCTATGTTGAGTTGTTACACTCTCGCCTGGCATTACCTTACAATCGATGCAAGAACCTCTATTTATCCTTCAAGTCAGGAAAAAGTTTATTTGACTAGCACTCGATCCACTCCTAAAGATGATTAAGTGAGTCTCTTTTTCTAAATCAAGTATTTGCCAAGATCAAATCTTAAGACAAGGCAAATCTAAAATCGAGTTACCTGCATCATTCCTCTGCCCAAACCAAAAACTATATAGATAGCATCAAACCCACCACGATTAGTATCCACATGTCTATTGAGATCCCAATGATTTTAGCATTTTCTTACATATATTTAACATAATTTCAACAATAACAATATAATTTCAGTACTGTAGCGAACATAATTTTAGCAAAACATATAATTTCAATATTTTCCTAACAATGTCAACAAAAACACCTTATATATTTCATTTAGAAATTATATTAAGCAGCAAAATTGAGTTAAATAAAAAGAAAAATCAACAAATTAAGAAAGTTATAACAAGGTTAAGATTTTCTCGTTTTTAATTGAAAATTAGGTTTTTTGGTGTCGCCGTTTCACTAAAACGTGTTCGATACGTATTTAAATTAAAATCCGCCTTGTTTCAAAACGGGGCATAGAAAATATATTTTGGACACGAGTCGTGCAATCCCTTTCGGCGGATTCTCTCCCAGTGGAATCTCAGGTTAAATGTCGTGCATGAATCAATGTTCGGCAATATATTCCACTATGTATAATATATATATATATAAAGCTATATATGAGAATATTCATTAAAATATTATCTTATCTAGTTTAGACTTTCATGAAAAAATTATTATCAAGCACTATTCAATTCTCTTACATTTGGGTCAGAATTTTTTTTATTAGCTCCTTAATATTTATCTCTTTTATCCCATAAAGCTATGCTTATATGGTGGAAAAAACTGATTAACCTTCTTTAAAATCTCTTTTTATTATTCTCACTATTTAGGTTTTACTGGCAAGATATTAAAAAAATCACGATTTTTGAGTGCTATAGCATGCAAAATATCGAAAAATTCACGAAATAACAGAAAAAATTTAGAGTTAAATTTTCATTTGTTATTGCAAAAAAAAATATAGAAAAAACAAAGAAAACAGAAAATTTTAACATTTTTTTAAAATGCGCTATTTTCATGTGCAACATGTAAAATATTAATATTCTGAAAGAAACGAAAATTTTTGCAATTTTCGTATGATATGGCATGCATCACATTAAAAAAGGTAAGAAAACGGAAAAAAAAAATTAGATTTTTGAAAATTTTGCGATTTTCTTTTGCTATAACACGTAAATAAATAAAAAACGAAAGAAATTTGAAAATTTAAGACTAATAAAAATTTCACGATTTTCGTATAGTAAACAAAAAATATTGAAAAACCGAACAAAAGAGAGAATTCTTAAGATTTTGCGATTTTCATATGCTATAAGTAAAAAATACTGAAAAACCAAAGAGTACAAAAAATTTTGAGATTTCCTGTGGTCGGCTACTTTTTTTTATTTTACTTAACATATCCTGTTTTCTTGACACCCAAAACTATAAGCAAGTAAAATCATGGAAAACCGAAGAAAATATATAATTCTGAGATTTTTGAAATTTCATTAATGCAAAATAATGAAAATAGAAGAAAATGGATATTTTTGAGATATTTGAAAATATTATAGTTTTCATGTGCTATGCAAAATATTTGAAAAGTGAAATTTACGACTTTTGTTTGACAAGCAAAACACTGAAAATCGATAACAAAAAATGGAATTTTTGAAATTTTCATGATTTTTTGGTGCTATTATAGCATGCCAAAAAATGTAAAACCAACGAAAACAAAAAAATTAAGATTTTTAAAATTTACCAATTATCGTAAAGCAAAATGTTGAAATCGGATTAAAAAAATTTTGTATTTTTGAAAAGTTCGCGATCTTTACGTGAAATTGAAAGCAATATATTGAAAAATCGAATAAAACCGAAAATATTGAGATTTTTGAAAATTTCACGATTTTTATTAGCATGCAAAATATTGACAATTTGAAAAAAAAAGATTTTTTTATTTGAAAAAAATTCATGATTTTCATGAGCATAGCATGCAAAATTGAAAATTTTCGGATTATTGAAAATATCGTGATTTTCGTATTATAGCAAGCAATATATTGAAAAAATAAAGAGCACTGAAAATTTTGAGATTTTTGAATGTTTCGTGATTCTCGTGTGCTCATGCAAAATATTGAAAAACCAAAGTAAACAAAAAATTTAAGGTTTTTGAAAATTACTTGTAGTGTGCAAAATATTATAAATTTGAAACAAAAAAAATTGGGATTTTTTTAATTTCGCAAATGTCGTGCATAGTAGACAAAATATTAAAATCCACAGACAACAAAAAAAATTGAGATTTTAAAAAATTTCATGATTTTCGTGTAAGATTGAGTAAAAAAAAGCATAAAAAGAGTTCTTGGAGCCTAAAATAAATGTTAAATGTGTGATATGCAGATCGCTCAATAGAAAAAAGATCTAATTTTATTATGTGTTGAATCTTTTTGCACAATTACTAATCGCTTCACTTCCAGTAGAAACCAAATATGTATTGTCGTAATAGCGGAACGAATTCTTTCAGAAAAGTAGTCAAGAAAAAGTGAAATAAAAAAATTCGCCATATTCGTGTGCTATAGCGTGCAAAATGTTGAAAATTAGAAGTTTTATACATTTCTGGTTCTCGTGTGCTATAAACAAGCAAAATATTAAAAAACCGAAGAAACCCGAAAATTTTGAGATTTTTAAAAACTTCACTGTTTTCGTATGCTGGCAAGGAAAATATTTAAAGGATGGGAAAAAATGCTAAAGTATTTGCAAGTTAATCATTCATATATTTTACATTGAAGTTCTATTATGAGATATTACAACTTACAAATCATATAATAATAAACTTTAAATTAATATGATTTTTCTTGATTTTGGACTTTGTACCCTCGCATTGAGCTAGGGGCCTTGTGGGTACAATACACAGGTGTAATAACAAGAGCAATCAAATAGACAATAACATCATGTTTGAGGAGTAGGGTTGCATCAGGACCTAAATATGGATATGATTTCTCAAATCCGGATAGATACGTGTACGGATTTATATTTTTTCACCGATACAGATACATAAAGATTTATAGAGCCTAAGAGGTTTTTCTCATACAACATTGAGCCACACCCCAAAAGTTTCTCCAAAAACCATTTTGTCTAGACTATTTTATAAATGGATTTTTATATTTTACCAACTAAATCGAATAGTTTTTCTGAAATAAAAACTTCCAAGATTTATCCACTTTTATATGCAAGACTTCATTTCGATGTCCACATTTTCTTTCCTAAATTCAAATCTTATTTGATCTGAACTCTTTCCTGCTCGCCTGCACACAGATATTTGCATACAAACATGTGTATTGCGGCAAATACGATCGCGAAGCAATAAACAAACGATAAAGAGAAGAAAACAAATAAACAGAGACAATAGAAATAAGAGAATAAACCAAAAGTCATAAAATTTACGTGGAAACCCCTTACGGGAAAATCACGAACGAAAGAGAAGCACTTTACTAACTTTCAAATAGGAGAATTATAATGTTGGATTAACTCTCACAAAATCCCTCTCAAACCCCTAGCCTCCTCTCTTAATTTAGATCAACAAAAGGGTTTGAACAATTAGAGTTGCAAACTACTATTTATAGTATGAGATAAATAGAGTAGAAATAGGATTTCCTAAAATAAACAAAGATTCGGTCCAATACGCACGCAGACATCTTGAACCGGCTCACCATCTTCTTGAGCCGACTTACAACTTGCCTAGAATAGTGAATTCTTCTGTCTCCAAGAGATGACACTTCGTTGAAACGGCGCATAAGGTGCCTGGAAATCATATTTCTTCTCTAGATGTATGAGACAGCTCATGACAAGCATGAGCCGGCTTAACTTCTGAGGATCCAGAATACGAGGTAAACTTAATAAATTTCCACATTGCCTCGCATTCGCCACAAAACTCCTCCATAATATTAATAATAGCTCCACCTTCTCCACAAAATCCCATCAGGGCTTAATAAGTGCGACGCACTCTAATTAAGTTCAAACAATACTCAAACTTAACAAACGAAAGAGACTTGGTCAACATGTCGGCCGGATTATCCACTGTGACGACCTTCTTTACGATTATCTTTTCCTCTCCAACGACATCCTGAACAAACTAATACCGAACGTCAATGTGCTTCGTTATGTCATGATGCATCTGGTCCTTTGTCAAATGAATCGTGTTTTGGCTATCACAATAAACTATAATGATATCCTTTTGAATATCAAGCTCCGAAAATAATCCTTTCAACCCGATTGCTTCCTTAACAGTCCCAACAACGGCCATATACTCTGCCTCCGTCGTAGACAGTGCTACCGTAGGCTGTAACGAAGCACACCAACTAATGGCACATCCTCCTAAAGAGAATGCATAGCAAATGATTGACCTTCACCTGTCGAGGTCACTTGTATAGTCAAAATAGCTAAAACCAACCAACTGTTATTGTTCCTTCCAAACACCAACCCCGCGTCAGACGTATCTCATAGGTATCATAAATTCCATTTCACTACTTGCCAATGACCTTTACCAGAAGATGCCATATAGCGACTAACACTAACTGCATATGAAATGTCGGGTCGGATACATACCATGGCATACATAATGCTACCCACCGCACTCGAATAAGAAACATGCGACATACTTAATTTCTTTCTCAGTTTGCGATAATAAACGAGTTGAAAGTTTCAATAAGCTGACAAAGGGATACATACAGATTTAGCGTCTGTCATACCAAAACGCTCTAAAACTTCTCAACGTATCGCCGTTGAGACAAGTAAAGTTTATCTCTCTTGCGATCGCGTTTAATTTCCATACCGAGAATTTTCTTCACCGCTCCTAAATCTTTAGTCTCGAACTTGCCTTTTAACTGTTCCTTAAGCTTCTAAATATTATCCATATACCTTACTGCTATCAACATAACATAAAGCAACAAATATATGAAAGAATCATCGATGAGCTTCTTGCAATAAACACAATAGTGGCCCTTACTTCTCGTAAACTCAATATCCTTTATGAAGGAATCAAGTTTCTTGTACCAACGTCTAGATGACTGCTTAAACTATTGAGAGACTTCTCTAACAAACAAACGTAATCTTCCTTGGCTTCAATTTCGAAACCTTCGGATTGTTGCATATAGATCTTTTCTATCAAATCACCGTACTAGAAAGCGGTCGTAAAATCGAGATGTTCGAATTCCAAATCATGCATAGCTACCAAACCGAGCAAGACACGAATAGAGGTGTATTTTACAACGAGAGAAAATACTTCATTGAAGTGCACTTCTTTAACATGTGAATAGTCTTTAGCTACAAACCGTGCCTTATATCGAGTATTCACAACTCCTTGATCTCCTTTTTGGAAATCCACTTGGAGCCAAGTACTTTCTTTCCTCCTTCGGTCTTCACGAGCTTCCATGTTTAGTTCTTGTGAAGAGACACAATCTCTTCATTCATAGCGACTAGTCAACGAGCTGACTCATCGGATGAGATGGCTTCTTGATAACTCATAGGTTCGCTATTATCAACTGTCTCTGCAACGGACAGCACATACACCACTAGATCATCATAGTCATATCTCTGTGGTGGTCAAATTACCCTTGTCGGTCTCGAGCGAGTAGATATTGCTTATCTTGGGACGGTTCTTCATCAGACGATGGTGAAGGAGAGATCTCCTAAGAAGCCGGGCTTTCACCAACCTCAAATTCAACGCCCGGCTCGTCCTTTTAATCGTCTTGTATTGGAGATTCCGTGTTCGTCGGTTTCAACATAGCCGACTCGTCAAAGTGACATCTCTGTTAATCATAAATTTTGGCGACTTGGGATTTGGACACCACAACTTATCACCTTTGATCTCAGCAGCATAACCAAGAAAATGCATCTCTTCACTTGAGGATCTAACATGCCTTCACCACAATACGCATATGCGGGACAACCAAACACTCTAAAGGCAGAATAATCGGCATGCTTCCGAGACCATACATGCTCCGGTATTTTACTACCAAGTGTTGTATGAGGTGATCGATTCACAACGAAGCATGTCGTGTTCATCACCTCTGCCCAAAACTCTTCGCCGAGCCCTACATTAGATAAACATGCACAGAGCTTTCTCCAAAAGAGTCCGATTCATACGCTCCGCGACTCAATTTTGCTGTGGTGTGTGGACAACGGTATGATGTTGAACTATACCTTCGTTTTTGCAGAATTCATTGAAATCTCCACCACAAAATTCTAATCCGGTGTTCGTCCTTAGTCTTTTAATCTTCTTTCCTGTATGCTTCTCAATCAATATCTTTCATTGCTTGAAAGTATTAAACACATCGCTCTTGTGCTTCAAGAAGTAGACCCAAACCTTCATCGAATAATCGTCGATGAAAGTAAGCAGATATTTTGCACCGCTTCCTTTGGAAGCAACTTGAAAGGGTCCCTAAATTTCTGAATGGATATAATCAATAGTACCTTTTGTGTTATTTGCCACCGTACCGAAGCTAATTCGTTTCTGCTTCCCAAAAATGCAATGCTCATAAAATTCTATTTTCAATGTACTTTGACCACATAGTAGACCATGCTTCGACATCTCGTCCATACCTCTCTCAAATGCCTGAGACTCGTGCCATAATTTGGTTACATCTGAATCTGACATAGATTTAGATGATGAAACTGCCGCCAACCCGGTAGCTGTCGAACCCTGAACACATATAAGGACCCCGTTTTCAAGCCCTTCATAATGACAAGAGCACCTTTACTGACTTTCAAAACTCCACCTTCAACGAAGAACTTATAACTCTTAACGTTGAGTGTACCCAATGAGATGAGATTTTTCTTCAAGTCGGGAATATGCCCAACTTCCTCTAATATTTTCACAACGCCATCAAATATCTTGATTTGAATCGTCCCCTTACCAATAGCTCGACACGAACGATTGTTGCCTATCAAAACCACTTTATCAACAGACTCATAGGTGGAGAACAAATCCCTATTGGGACACATATGATAGGAACAAGCCGAATCCATAATCTATTCATCCTTGGATCGATATATGTTGTCAAGAACCACAAGTAGATCTCTTTCTCCTTCCACAATACTAGCTTCAGCTGAAAACTTCTGTTTGTCTTCACACTTCTGCTTGTTCTGCAATTTGAAACAATCGGCTTTGAAGTGCCCCTTCTTCTTACAATGGTTGCAGGTCAAGTTCTTATTTTTGGACTTCGACCTTGACTTCTTCTACCTTCTGGATCTCTCTTCTCTGCTCGCCTTCGAACAAATAAGCTTAAAGATTGACCGTCGTCTTCGTTAGAAGTTAAACTTCTTATCTATCTTCTCCTTCATCAAATTTTCATTGACATTCTTGATCGAGATAGTATCACGTCCATAGATCATGGTGTCACGAAATTGCTTATAAAAGGATGGCAAAAAACATAATTAAAGTGCTTGATCTTCATCATTAATCTTAATATCGATCTTACCCAGATCTGTAATGATCGAATTAAACTCACCGATGTGAGATTTAATAGGAGAGCCTTCTGACATACGAAGTGTGTAAAGATGTTGCTTCAACAGGAGTCGATTTGTGAGACTTTTTCAAATATAACTCCTCTAACTTTAACCACAAACAAGCCGTTGTCTTCTCCACCAAACCTTCTTGCAAAACTTCGTTTTTCAAACACAACTGGATAACCGTAAGAGCCTTTTCATCCAACTCCTTCCATAGTAAGAAGGCTTTGAATTCTTCCTTAGAATCGCCTTTTTCAAATTATTCGGTGTCAATACGGAAATCATACAAACTTATCATATAGTAAAACTCATTCCCATCAAACTTCTCAATGTCAAACTTCATAATTATTGGAGACATGATGCAGGATCAAAAGAACCCAAAATCTTCAAAATCACAATCTAAGAAGATGGAGAGAAAACACAAACGTTGTCACCCACCGCAAACCTAGATCGTAAAACCAAAAACCTAACGGTTCAAACAAAACAAATACCTAAATACCAAATCTCCCAAAGAACAGCAACGTAGCTCTGATACCAATTTGTTGCGGCAAATACGATCATGAAGCAATAACCAAATGATAATGAACAGAAAAAAATAAACACAAGCAATAAAAATAAGAGCACAAACCAAAAGATACAAGATTTACGTGGAAAATCCTTACGGGAAAACCACGTACGAAGGAGAAGCACTTTATTAACTTTCAAATAGGAGAATTACAATTGTGGATCAACTCTCACAAAATCCCTCTCAAAATCCTAGCCTCCTCTCTTAATTTAGATCAACAAAATGGTTCGAACAATTAGGGTTACAAACAACTATTTATAGTATGAGGTAAATAGTATGAGGTAAATAGAGTAGAAATATGATTTCCCAAAATAAACAAAGATTCGGCCCAATACGCACACAAACGTCTTGAGCCGGCTCACAACTTGCCTAGAATAGTAAATTCTTCTGTCTCCGAGAGACAGCTCAATAATTCGTTGAGACGGTTCATAAGGTGCCTGAAAATCATATTTCTTCTCTGGATGTTTGAGACGGCTCATGATAAGTCATGAGCCAGCGCAACTTCTGGGGATCAAGAATATGAGGTAAACTCAACAATATAGTTGTATGCGTTAACTAATTTCAAAAGTGGTTCCTCATACACTTTATTTGCTTTTGGAGCAGTGACCGCGGCGCTATGGTCTGATTAAGAAGCCTTATATAGTCACCAATCTATTAGTTTCGATCTACTTTTCTTATTTATTATGTATGTATGTATTATGTATATTTGTTCATATGCATTTATGTTTGTATGTATGCATGTATGTATAGCATCCAAAAAAAATGTATGTGCAGGGGAGTGCAAGTTTAACCAGGATTCAGCAAAAATTATAATGTTATGAAATATGAACAAATAGGTGCATGTGTTATTCATCAAGCAGCATGCATAAAAAGCTGGCACAGGAGCAAAAAGACAAACCATAACTTGAAAATACGCAAATCTGCAAGCCAGGTAATCCCTGCCGCATAAGAGGTGTATGCTCCTGCCTCGTGCGTCTCAAGTGAACAAAGAAATCAACATCTTCTCTAGAGGTTGATGCAAGTAATGCCCCCAAACTTTCCCATAACCGTGCCACAAATGATGCATTATCAATGAGGCCATCTGCAAGGATATGACGACATTCCCAACATGGAACCGAACAATCCCATCCACCTTGTTGGGAGCACTGTTACCTTGCCTTGCTCCCACTTCATCTTACCACCCGTCAGGTCTTCTTCGATCTCTATTACATCCTGTGGCAGCTGTACAAAGTAAACATTCTCAGATTTGTCTGCCCATATCATCGTGTCAAACCTATGTGATACCACCTTACTACTGATTTTTATCCCGTTTGAACTTGCAATGATAGGATGACTGCAGTGGTGCCACAAAATGCAAAAGCAATTAGCAACATAAACACAATAGTGGCTGCATAAGAAGTAATGGATATATGCCACAAATGTGTACTTGCATATTTAAGAGTACACATTTAGAGATTTTTAAAAAAATGTTTTGGGTGTGCGCGTGTGTTTTTTTCTTCTCTTTTTCTTTTTTTGGGAGTGTAGGGGGTGTGGAGGAAGATGTTATCAGGAAGATCTGGAAACAATGACTTATAACTGACTCGAATAAAAAAAAATTAGCAATAAATCAATTTTAAAAATCCCCAGGAGAATTAATTCTGTGACTATTTCTCAAAGACCGAATTCAATAATGAGAAATCATCAAATTTTGTATGAACTTAAGCTTGACAATGATAATATGTTCCCTGCACTAGACCTTTCAGCACAACCAGCAGTCAGAGCCGACTGCACTATCTGTAAAAATCTCCATAAAGCCCCCAAGATGCCTCACTTTTCGTAAAGCTTTAGCAAAAAGCTCCATGCTGCTCGAAGTTACGTTACATCCTGCTTTTGGGGCATGAAGCCCTGCTTTAATCCATTCTGTCGTCAGCCAAAGTAGAAAACCCTGGACTGGCACATCCTACATTTGTTTCATTTTATGCAAGACAACTTGATTGTTTTTCCCCATGTGTGACTGGTATATAATTTATATACCCCATTTGAATGAACAGTTTAAGATCTTGGTTGTCAGGAAATAAAATTGATATCAGTAGATAGTGACTTAAGGAGAGCCATGAACTCAAAAAGGTTTACAATAAAATTTCATAGACTTCATAGATACATTTCCCTTGTAATAAAGTATATGTTTTATAATGCACCTTTAAGGATGCTAATAAATATATATTTAATTTTCACCCTCAATTATCAATCATAAGGGTAACTACCTAAGCTTTGGAATCCTAAGTTACTTCATCAAGGATTTTGGTTTCACTAATTTGCTCAGTTAGAAACACAAGGGACTTTTTCCACATTAATTCTTCATACGAAATTGGAAAGCAACTATTTCTTCTTGTCATATGCATAAATAGTAGGGTATATAGAGTTATGCATAATTGGAGAATTTGTTTTTACATATAGAAGTGTTCAGCTCTCACCAAATCTCACGACAGATTTTAAGTTTTGATTCCGTGTCAATGGAGACTTAAAAGATAAGAATACAATCCTAGTTATATTGCTTGCTGAGGTTTTAATGCATCTTCATCCACTTGAAAATTATTGACATTACAAATCCTGCACTGTTATTAGGTATTTAAATAATCCAATATTCAAGTTATATCTGATGCCAATAAAATCTAATCTAGGGTTCTAGACAGAGGTTTACACCACAAGGGTAAACTAAACTTAAAACATTGCAGCTGTACTGCCAAATGAGAGTTTTTCTCCGTCTTCTAAAACCATGAGAGATGCAGATACATTTCTATATTCTGAGATGTCATACTATAATATAGCCCATTCTGGAAATTTAAGCAGCACAAAAATAAACACACTATTGAAAAATAAAACTCATAAAGCCATAATGCAGAACAAAATAACATCTGATCTATACTTTCTGCAAACACATATGCTGTATTAACTTATTGTGCACAACAAGATAACCTCACAGCAGAAACTATAATGTACTTTAGATCACGGTTTAAAATCTCGGCTGATGCCTATCCAAGATGGCCAATTCCAATCCCAAAAATGACAGTCCGAGTTTCGATACTAATATCGACCAATACTGGATAGTATTGGCTTTACCGTCTGATCAGTGGAGTTTTAATGTTCAGTTCATAAATGGATTAGTGGGTTATTAATGGGTTGGTGTCTTGGTTTGAAAATCTCCGCTGATTCTGATTCCGATCCGACATATGGCCAATTCCGATTCCAAAAATGTCCATCCGAGTTCCAACCATCTGATACCAAGTAAAATTGTGTTTATCATTTATAATAGGGTTTTCGTATTAAGTTTATTAATGGTTAGTGGGTTTACTAATGGGTTATTAATGACTTAATAGGTTTATTATAGGTTATTGGATTATTACAAAGGCATAAAAAGATTTAAATCAACCCCCATTCAGGGATCGTGCGACCTCTCACATTGGAAAGGAAATTGGTACCAACTAAGCTATAATTGATTACAAAAGAATTTGGCAAATTGTTTATTGTTCCTTTCACTGTATATTTAAAAAAAAATCCTAATCCTTAATAATCCTATTTCTCAAACAATATAAATCCCGATCCCAAAAGTGACCCTCCGATATGTACTTACATTTTAAACCTTGAACTTAGTGTTATTAATAGGATTTTCTGGTAGGGAATTGGGCTGTTACAATCTATTTGACATCATCTAAGAAATATATCAAAAAGTTTATAGTTACTTTTACCAAATATTAAGACGACTAGTATAATTAACTACTAAAGTAGTTGGAAAATTGTTTGTAGCTATTTTTACTGTTTATTTAAGAATATTATTGATTTTAAAAAATTTATTTTTTTGGGCCAATGGTATAACATCTGATATTCCCAATCCATCATAGCTGATACAACCGAGACGGTCAACTCCGATCCCAAATGTGATCGTCCGATACCAGTAATGATATTTGAGATTTTCAACCTTGCTCTATACGCTAAAGAAACATCAAAACCCGAGAAGAATGAAAGCTTATTAAATTAGTTTTACTAAGAAAAGTAAAATGCAGCAGAAACCACCAAAAACCTCCATAATTTTATGTAAAGTAATTGCAAGATGCAACTGGTACACACATCAGAAGAACTAGCAAAGCAAAGTTACTAAGAAAAGCTTATAACTTTGCAGAAATTTAAAACTACATAAAGCCAGGAAAGATTGGTATAGCATCTAAAAAAGGTCAAAGTACATACAAAATAAAAACATGTCCAAAAGGAAACACTTTGAAAGTAAAGTTCGAGTATTCAAAACTTACAAAAGATACCTATCGCATATAATAAAGACAGGATATGAACAGGCGTACCCATACTTATCACTGGGAGATATTTCATTGTAGTGGCTTAATTGATGCTTCCACGATACCAACTCACTGGAAGAAAACACATTCATACATTCTCTACAGTGCCGAATATTCAGAGATTATTCATTGTAGTGACTCAATTGAGGCTTACACGATACCAACTCACTGGAAGAAAGCCCATTCATATATTCTCAAAAGTGCTGAATATTCAGCGCATAATATCATGGTGATGTTTTAGCTCTCCGCTCGCTATAACATACAACTGATTCATTGGGTTTTGAAAATTCTTCTTCTTCACTATTTGACTTCTTGCTGATCAAATCCCATGAAGCATAATAGCTCTGCATCTCAAGCTTCCCTGATAATGTGAACTTGATTAAAGAAAACCCCCCATATTCTGCTTCAACCTTCAAAAGATTACTTGGGACAATTGAGAAGCCTACAATCACATCCTTCCTCTATTTAAAATACAAACCAAATGAAAGATCATCTTTCACAAGGCTATCACGTACTAAGCCATAATGACGACATGACAAATTAAAGCTCAAAGGAAGCTCCCATGCATAAAGCAGAGAATCACCCAATGCAACTCCCTCTCTAGCTCCGTAAACGAAGATATTGAACTCATCCTTCCAAAATGAAGCAACAACTATCACTGACCATGTATCAGATGCCCATATGAACTCTTCACATGGCCTCAATTCCAACAAAATAAACAGACATATAAGATATAACAAAGGCAATGCAGCCCATGATTCCATGTTAAAACCGAAACTAATGGCTGCCAAGAATCAAAAGCAATTTTCATCAGTCACCACAGCTACATGAAAATCATTAGAACTCAATCTGAGAAGGACCACCACTGATCGGGGGAGTTTATGGCGGCGGCGGCGGCAGCGGCGGCAGGGTGCAGGAAGACCGCTATAAAAGGTTAGGGGATTAGGCCTCACATACTCTGTTGTTCAAGTTGAAGAAATGGCATTTTCAGTCCACTGTCACTGCGTCTACTTGTACTCCTGACGCAGGTTGCATACCATCGCAATACTATGCCATCCAGTTAACTTATCAATATGCTGTTCGGGAATGTTGAACTTTAGAAGGACCTACAAAGGAAACATTATACATGTGGTAGAAAAGAAAGGATGGAATCTACACTGCTATTAAATAATATTGTTAAAGGAGGCAGTAACAATTACGAGAAAAGTACTAGATTATACAATTTGCAATGCGTAGGTTAGTGCCTTACTACAAGATTCCCAACTTACAACTAGTTATAGTAAGCAAATATTAATATATTCCTACTATTTGCTCCCCCTCTCCCCTTCTGCTTCTGACATCCACCTCTCTAATGAAAAAAGACTACTTAACTTTATCTTCAAGTAGATAGACAGCAGATCAGCTTTATTCTTTTGTTAGCTATTTAACTGTAATATTCTTATCTTTTAATCTTAACGTCAGGTTGTTTGTGATTTCATTTTGATTACTGATTATCATTCATTTATTGAGTTTGTCTACAAAGGAACTGTGTACTCTAAATTAGTAGGGGTGGCAACAGGCTGCGATTGAGCTGGACTCATATCAATCAAATCTGAGAAATGATAGCTCTATTCCCAGCTAAACCAGTGTTAATAATATTCAATTTTCTTGAAAGATAGCTCTGCCTTTCAATTCTATCAAATGCTTCGTTTCCTTATTATACCATCATGTCTTGCATTAACCACCCATCCATTCAGCTACTCTTGGTTGCGCATGTTCTACATGATGTGCTTATTGAATCTATACTTCAAGTTCAAGGGCATTTACAGTATATAGCATGCACGAGTTAACGATCCACTTCAACTTCTAATCAAATCTCATCTCATGCTTGTTTTATAGATTATTCGCCAGGAGAAAAGGCGAACTTTATGTTTTAAAAGCCTTCAAAAATTTCCTGTTGCCCCCACTCCCCAAGAAAACCAAAAAAACACGCACACAAAACCAAAAAACAATATAATTTAAATTCTTAAAAAATCTAGAGCATCTCCAGATAAGTACATCAAAAATTGATCCCTAATCTAATTAGGTAAAACAACATTGTTGAACAAATACATACACCATGAACCTCATCCTGAATTTTCCTACTAGCTTCATATGATTACATCTCACGTACACGTGATTGTTGCATTAACATGCATGTTACCGACTTTTCTAGAATGATTTAAGTCAAACCTAAAGTTTGGTGCTCATCGACGTCTACCCCACCACTAACAGGCCCTAAGGATACTCTATGGGGGGCATAATCCAATATAACTATGGCCAGTCGGTACCAATAAGTCTGAATAGTCGTAAGAAAGAACAAACAGGGAACAGGGGCAGTAAACCAGTAATTATGAAGAGTATATTAAAAATTAAACTATACCTTATCTTTGGAGATTAGAATCAGTTCTAGTGAATGCTCATTGCTGAACCTACTTATGCAGAAGCTGCATTTTTCTTAATCATTGCCCTTGAAATGGATACCTTTGGAGTTACCCAGACAGCTAAAGCCAATCCACGACCAGAAGGATCGCCAACAGCCTATAAATTCCAATCGCTTAACATTCTCCCTGTTCTGCATTTAAAAATTCAACAAACTGAATGAGAGTTTTTGCGACTTAGTATTGAATAAGTAAAATAAATGACAAGAAACGAGGATTGCACATACAAAGTTGATTCATTGTAGCCTGAGATAGTTTTTGTTGGGGGAAAAGGGATGATATAGCTAGTTAATAGGACAATTCTAATAGAAGTATAAACATGGCTATGCCATATAATCTATACTTGCTAGGATGAGTTAATAACCTAGGCTGTACAGATCACCTTTTATAGAAAGGGAAAAGTAGAAAAATACAAAGATGCTCCGAAATCACCAGAATAGGCAAGTTCGCCTTATTTATCAAATTGAGACAATGAGCAGTCTAAAAACTCTAACCGGTGTTACAAGATGCCCCAAATAAACTAAGAGACTAATACTTCCTAGAAATTATGAGGAGAGAACATAATGTCCCACATAAGAATGTGAGATCTTCCAATCGAATGTACATTCAATTGGCCCTCATCGAGCCAATGTGTGAGCAAACCTTTAGTGGTTTGTAGTTAATTTAATCAATTTAACAATCTTAAGTATCGATTAAGATATAAACAATGGATGTTAAGGTCTACAAGGTTCTTAGTAAGAAGAAAAGTACTCATTTAATATCTCCCATGGATCCAATGCACGTCATTTAAGTACGAGTTGTGGTTCCAAAGAGATTACCACTCCTAATATGGTGGATGCACCTTCTTTTAAGGAGCTTATGATGCCAGTACCAGACAACGCAAGTAGGGCATCGATGTTTCTTGGAAAATAATAATTACTTATTTAATATTAATTTTATAACAAGGTGAAAAATTACTCTCGCTGTTATTTAGTACAGAAAATCTTGAGCGCTCTGCTTGACAAGAAGTTCAGATATGTTATGCAACTCACTTTAAAATGGGCCTTAAAGTCTCAATAAGGCATCCTCAAAGGAGCAATCTACAATAGATTGAGGAATACCTAGTTTCTGATAGTTCCAATTGCACATATCCGAAGTAATAAAGATGATATATCTCCAGAACATGAGCTGTTCAAAAATCAAACTTCAGAAATTAAACTTACACAGTTTCATCTAAAAGCAAAAGGTTAAACTTCAATTATATTTATAGATTGAAACCCCGGTCCTCAAATGCTACCTTTAGATTCACCAATTAAACTGAATCTGTGCACTGCTAGCCTTGATCTGCATATATCTAAAAGATCCAATAGCAAAAGTTCAAAGTGACATCAATTATCAAGGTATGGTCTTCCAATGGTCAACAAAACCTATCAACCGGATTCTAAAGAGAATAATAATGTGTGATTATTGATTAAATAGCATTAGGGAAGAAATTGACAGCGAAAGACATATGAACAGAGTTAATTTGACGCTTCGGGCTCGCCCATGGTTAACAAAGTGCAAATTGATAATACGCAAATATTTGATCCATCAACTCATTTGACCAAGGTTCTACAGAGTAAATCCAAACTTTTGCCTAGTAATTTCTAGAAATGGCATCTTACTTACCAAAGCATTACTATTACAAAGGAAGGGTGATATTATCAAATTATTGTGGGTCAATGTATTGCTAAGCGTTCAAGCATCAAACTCATCATAATCTAAGTGCCACTTATGACCTCCTATAAATTAATTATTTTGAGTCGATGTATTGCTAAGCGTTCAAGAATCCAACTCAAAAAAATAAATAAATCATAGTGTCACTTAGGATCTCCAATAACCAAAGCTGATCGCAACATTATTATGGATTTGGACTGTAGCAAAGAATGGATCCTTCCATTCTACGTTCAGTACAGCTTAAACCACAAGATCGATTAGTAAAATTTTCCATTAAAAATCGAGCTCACTTTTGGCTAGAAAACTGGCTCCAATGTATATCATTCACATCATGTTGCAACTATCTTTTGAAACTTTCAAGGAATCTTTCATAAGACGCTTGTTCTCATCGACAACCCCATTCTGACGGAAAAAGACCTTGATGTTGATCTATAAGTGGAGTTATGAAGCTATTAGAATCATTAAGCTATTCAGTTCAAAATGGGACACCGGAGATTTCAAACTGAATCACATCATTGGATGTGAACAAGGATAGAACAGTGAAAAATCATACAGTATTATCATAGTTTACAGGTTCATAATGTGGCAAGGCTCTGAGAGAGCTAAACCCATTTACCATAACTTAAGCATCAGAGTTTCTTTCCCATTTATCTAAAAGGGTAGGCTACGTTTTTTCTACCCACAACAGACAAGATGAGGGTAAAGTGTTTAACCTATCAGTTTAACCGCCAAGATATAAAATTACAATATTTTAATAATGTAAATATGTAATGTATTGAGTGTTAGCTGTTGTACAATACATTATGAGCTATTCTTAAGAATTCAGTTCCTTTTCCCCTTATAGAGTTCGTTTTCTTTCTCCATAGCACTTATGTATAAGACTAGAAAAATGCTATTGCGGTTTACTCGGCCTAAGTTAACTACATTTGGTGTAAGTTGTGTGAGAATTACGAAATGTCTTGTATGATTTAAGGACTAAGACAATTCAATATTAGTATGTACTTAAAGTGAAAAATAACAGTTTCAAGAAGATTTTTTTTTAAAGTTTTACCCTTTACCTTATTTTTTACCTATGTTACCCGTTCACCCTACACTGTTTTTGGGGTAAGTTTTAGTTTCTAAGTTGCTCGTAACGGTAAAGAAAAATTATTGACTATACAGAATTAAGGGTTTTACCATACCATTAAGCTGATCCCAAAAACTAGGTATGAAGGCTTGTTGTCGTTGTTGTTGTCACCCTACCCTTACCCAACTTATTTCCAGCCCTAGAGATAAAGCGGAGAGTTTTAATTTGTTAAAATGGTACTCTCACCGTTCCCTTTTAAGTATCCAATTTTGGTTCTATTTTTGTTCCATTACAAACGTCCATTTACAATATCAATATTACTTTTTGTGTTATCAACACAAATTTAAATTTTGATCCCTATAGTAACCCTCATTAATATGGATACTTAGGGAAAAAATATGAGATAAACATAAATGGGCACTTAATGAGGTAAACTTTAAATGAGATTAATATAGTAATTTAGTATCAACCATATCATAAGTTTAAATAAGATAGTAGTGTTTCCGGTCGAAATCGGGGCTTTCGCGTTAATTTCCATTAAACGGTTACAAGCAATTTTCTCTTTTTACAATTATGTAAATGTATGCAAAAGGGAGAAAAGGAATAAAAAAATATAGAGATCTGGAGATTCGATGTGGCGTAAAAACCTTTGTAAACACGAGATTCCCTTTGACCGTAAGGCACGACATAAACGTCGGACAGAACCTCAACAAAATGCGCTCCAAGGTTTCGACTGATCGACCAGATCTTAGCTTCAAGGCTTCAAGTCTTCGATATCTTGAACTTTCGAATCTTCAAATCTTGGATTTTAAAGTCTTGATCTTGAAAAACTTCAAGAAGAGTCTTCAATAGAGGAGTCTAAACGAGAGAGCAATGGTTTCCACCTTCGCGAAGTTTCAAAACTCCAAGAAGAGACAATGGCTGAGAAGGAGAGAAAGATGGCAGAGACAGAGCTTCCGTGGAAAAAATTCCCACCCTTTTCTAAAAATGAGCCAATGGTGGCTCTATTTACAGGGAAATTGAGCTAGATGACGGATAGCCCGCGGACGACGGGGTCGTAGACGACGGAGCCACTGACGGCAGGCATGCCGAACGACGGAGGCCGCGGACGGAGGGCATGCCGGACAACGAGGCCGTGGACGACGGGCATGCCGGACGACGGAGGCCGCAGACAACGGGCCGTGGAAAACGGGGCCGCAGACGAATGCCGGGCCGCGGTTTGGGCGCGGTAAAATAAAAATCGAATGCCGGGCCGCGGTTTGGGCGCAGAAGCGAGGTCCAGGGCACTGACACGGGCGCGTTCTTAACTTAGTTTTCTTAATGTGGGGCCCACACTTCTGCTCTTGAGTCTTTAAGGATTCGATTTTTATTTTACCCGCCTAGAAGACCCCCTTCAAAGTTGTCGAAATCCGTGATTGGATCTTCGAGAACTTTGAACAGAGACGGGCTAACAAAAGGGAAAGTTGCATTAAGTGAACCATCCCGCAATATCCAAAGATTTACAAAGTGGGCATTGGTCTTTGGGCCCCACCGTCTCTTTGAAAACGCCGAGAGATTACACAACGTATATCGAACGTGTAGAGGGATGTACCCTTAAACCATATCACATTCAGCAGTGACCTTCCAACAGACGTTCTAAAATTGGTACAGCGATAACCTTCTAATAGGCGCGTTGACGAAAACAGAAAGTCGGACACAGTGGTAACCTTTCAATAGATGCGCTAGTTCAGATACAGTGGTAACATTTCAATAGGCGCACTGACGAAAGAGATGTCACGGCGGTAACATCTCAATATGCGCACCGGTTCAAGTGCAATGGTAATCTTTCAATCGACGCACTAACCAAAAAGAGTGCGTTGAACACAGCGGTAACCTTTCAATAGACACGACGGTTCAGGTATAGCGGCAACTTTTCAATAGGTGCGCTGACCCAAAAAAAACAGGGGTATCGAACACGGTGGTAACATTTTAATATGCGCGCCGGTTCAGGTGCAATAATAACCTTTCAGCAGGCGCACTGACCAAAAAGTGGTTTTGAATATGACGGTAACACTTCAATATGCACGCCGGTCTAAATACAGTAACAACTTTTCAATATGTGCACTGGCCAGAAGGAGGGAACGAACACGGCGGTAATATGTCAATATGCGCGCCGGTTAAGGTGCAGTGGTAGCCTTTTAATGAGTGCACTGTCAAAGAGGGGGAACGCCGCTTTGGGGGCTTAAAGCACCGTGGCGTTTACTGGGTATATAGGTGTAACCTATATCATTTCGCTGGGGGTTTTTCATCTATCATTGGAGTTAAGTTTAGTAGAAACTCTGGTTGTGGGAGATGGGTGCCGCTTAGCGACAGGTGTAAAAACCGTTATTCCCTGATTTTAAATCAACGGGTTTAGTTTTACGATTAACTGGGTCAAACTCCCTAATTAATAAGGAGTTCGGCTCGCAAAATTAATCGTCTTGCGATGTCCATAAGTGTGAAGAGGGAGCGTTGGTCATTGGGACCCATCACCTCTCCGAAGACGCTGAGAGATTACGGCGACGTAAATTGAGGGTGTGGAGGGATGTACCCTTGAACCGCGTTCCCTTCACAAGAAAGGAAAGTAAGCTCTCAACTTTCAAAGAGGTCGGTTTTTGCGGATTACGTGCGCTGCACGTATCGCTTTAGGCACCGGCGCATGTACGTAGCGTGTGCAACAGTTGGTACCGGTGCACGTGTGATGCACGTAGTAGATTTGGTATCAGTACACGTGCGATGTACGTAATACATTTGGTGCCGCTTCACATGCAGTGCATATAGCAGATTTGGTGAAGAATTAAATCCAAATCATGATGAGAATTAATTGTCTGACATAGAAGATTAGTTGGTTAAACTAATTCCATAAAATTTAAATTACGAAATTAGTTTATTATTTAAAACTAATTCCTTAAACTAAATTAGGCAACTAAATGGTTTGGATTTGATCTCTTAAGATATGAAATCAATTCAAATTCAAGAATCATTTAAATTTGATTTTTTAAGATATGAAATCAATTTTAAATCCAAGTCTTATTTAAAGAATAAAAATAGGGTTCCTTCTCCTATTAATTCATACATCTTCATAAATTTTTGTTCATAACCATGACGAGAGACGGAGATGTTGTGATCTTGAAGACGAAGAATTTTCTAAACATGAACACGATGCGAATTTTCATGTTGATCCACCGAAGGGTAAAAAAATAAATTCATTTTTCTTTCTAACAAATTTTCTTTCTGCGGAGAAGACAGAGAGGGGGTCGCCACCGCAGAAGGGGGACCGCCGGAGTCACACCGCAGCCGTGCGGCTGATCACCGCCAGCAGGCGGCCAAGGCATCACCCCGGCCGCCGACAAGCGGCCAACGGGCCACCCTAGCCACCAGCGGGCGACCTGCAAGTCGTATTTACCCGGTCTACCGGTAAAGCTCCCGGATCGAGGTCATGAATGGTGGGATCCTCGAAATATCGAGATGGCCCAAATGTTAAGTTAGCCTACCGTTTACGTATTTGGTATTATGGTTTGCCCTCCATTACCAGGGATTGATTCCTGCGCAGCCATATACGAATGTTGATTGGGGTCTAGCTTTGCTCGAGCTCTACAGCGAAGCGCGCTGGAGTTTGGATGACATGAAGGCCATCAGGGCCCATCTTAACCGTCCTCAGAACTACCCGATACATCGGTACATGCCTCGATCGTCCGTTGAGACCCTAGACGGATCTTATGCTGACAGTGGGAGCGAATTCTCGGTACTCCTTGAAAGTATGTTTTAGCATCTCTACTAGGTTTCAACTAGAATTAAGCATGCAATTTTAAAAAATCTAGAGATCTAAGGCATACTATCCAAGATCTAACTAGAGAATTAAGGTTTTCGTGTAAGCAAACAAGCATCTAAACTAAGTGAAGAGGGTTACAATCTTTGTAAACCGGTCCTTCACTTCTAAAATTTCTAGTAGTCCCTAGAACTCTTCTTTGACTCCACTTGAGAAAGGATCGAGCTTGCTTGTATTCTTCGAGGCCGAAAATGATCCACCTTGAAATCTCTCTTACTCAAGCTCACTCTTTACTAATCAAGGTATTAGTGAAGCAAACATCGTATACTAAAGGGCTAGGATAGTGTAGGTTGATGAAATAGGAGATTTGCTCTCTAAATATTTTTCTCTTTTTTTCTCACCTTAAGAATTTTCTATAGAGTAAGTGAAGAAGAAGATAAGGATAAACTTGGATGAGAGAAAGAATGAACCATGTGAGGTGATTAGATGAGATTGATAATGATAAATATCAACGAATAAGCCAAAAGAAAATAGGTGAGTCATGTCTTATCAAGGCTTCTACAAGCCTCCAAAAACGACGACTCATTTTCTTTTCTTTAATTCATAAAAAATAAATCATTATCTTCTATCTTATTATCAAGTGTGATTCTCATATATCCCAGTTCTATGTATCATCAACCATGATACAAATCCAATTCATATATAAATATATATATATATACATAATTATATACAAAGAGAAGAAAATCTAAAGTGAGCTTGATATTAGTTAATATATAAGTATATATCAAATTATCAAATCAACACTTAATTCAATAATCCGGTTATATCATATATAACCGACTAATATCATATATCTATGTATATCATATTATTAAATCAACACTTGATTCAATAATCCGGTCATATCACATACAACCGGTTTATATTCAATATTAGATATTAAATCAATACTTGATTCAATAATCCGGTCATATCAAATACATATATATAAACCAAATCATTGAATCAACACTTGATTCAATAATCTGGTTATATCACATATAACCTAACCGATATCAAATATCGCGAGATTAGAATACGGTATCATATACTCGTATTTAATCAAGCTTCCGCATATATCTCCATATGGCCCTACTTCGTTTCGCTTGAGCTAGAAAACCTCTGTATGGGACTCTAAAGACTCGTCAATACGCCAGCGGTAGATAATGATCACATCAAATACCCACAAGCCGTCAGCGGTACTAGCTGGACGTAACGGCTACCCAGGTATTGAACGAATAGAAGATCAACAGGCAAACCTATCTAAACTTATATAGAGCATATAAGCAACACTTACCGTATAGTCCGGTCTCTTCGTCTGATATGTCGCATATCAAGTCTGGAGGTGGAATCGTCAGACCCCAATAACTTGATAAGTCGTGCCGATATATGGCCTATAACTATTCGAGAAACTACTGATAACACTTACCGGTAAATCTCATCATCCCTGGCCAGGGACTTGCTATTATAGCCAATCGAGCATAGCGCAATATCAAACTCCTAATACCTGGAGAGACGAAACCCCTTCTATCGCTCACTGTCTCCATGTGACTCGGGACTATACCAAAAAATCTACATGTTTGCACGACTCCTTTGAGCCGTGGTAGGGAGAAAATCAAAGTACAGTGGGAACCACACAAGACACTATGATGATCTCGGGTCTACAGACTAAGCTGTACAAGTGTCACCAGAGAACTGCTATCTGACGATAGATATGGTACCATCTAGGAGTTCTCGACGAGTCCCGTTCGGTGTACCCATTCTCTAATGAGCACCTATGCACAATCTTTGATGTCAAACACCAATGGCTGCGGGATCAACTATCGCCTCATACAGGGTCAAAAAACGTACACACTAGTCTACTCTGGAATATCGCTGCCATGTCTCGATACTCCCTCGATTAGGAACTGTTAAAAGATGTGCTTGCGGACTACACAAACCCCACTAGTATGATCTGCATCATAGTCCTAGTAGTCAAGCCAACATCCTAAGGGCTTTATCAACATGTATCAGAGAGACAGTATAAAAATACAAGTGTACATGTTAAGATAAAGAGTAACCAGATAGCATACTATCATGTCGAGCAAGAAAATCCTCTATATATCTCCAAGCATCCACTACACAATAATGGCCTCCAGGGCATACATATTTGTAACACTCCTGTCGGATCTCATGTACTCACTTATATGCATCCGTCCGTTACACCTTATATGGCGGTCGGGGGATCGTTGTTTTATTGAGACATCTACCTATGTGATTCGCAAGGCGGTTCGAATACGGCCAGCTCTATATCAGGAGTCTGAACATAAAGTTCTCTTACGAGGGGAGCCTTATCGATGGAGCTCGTGCTTGGCGATATTTCATCAGCGGATGTTCCCCTGCACAGTTTGATCTCCCGTTCTATAAGTCGTGCTTGGTGACTAGCGTATCTTTCTACTAGTGGTACGGTCATGTCAATATATTGGACCGCCACTTTGATTATGGGCAGACCTTCCTCTACCTCTGGACTACCGATCTAAAAAGGAAGCAGCAGCAGTCGCCACCTGGCCATAAGCGAAAGAGGCGCACGCGAGGAAGACGGGGAAGGAGCAAGTCCAAGGGATCAGCTTCTGTCATCCTGGATACAAATCAGGGTACTACTGCCAATCATTCATAGAGGTATTCCTTTTCACATGAGGTGCCTGCAGAGAGTGCTCCGCTTACCCATCGGGTGGGACGAAAGCAGATAGTATGAAGCCCCTCTAGACGGCTTCAAACCGCAAAGTCCGAGAGGTCGACTCTTTGGCCTATGGAGACATCTCAGTCACCTGATGTCGCATCTTTTATATCTAAGGGAGACGGGCACTTAATACAGCAGCCAGTCAGAGTTCTGTTCGAGCTCAGAGATTTCCACATTGGCGATCCAGCTAACAATTCGAAAAGTAAATCTCCTTTTGTTTCATTTACCGTTTTATTTCCTTTCTTGCACTTTATGGTTTTAACTGAACGAAACGCTTTGGTAGATCCTTATCTCACCATCCCGTCGAAGGATAGTGTACGTACCGGTCAGGACGATGCTTCTTTCCAAGCGATGTAGGACTTCGCCGATATGTTCCCTATGGATCAACTCGAGTTGCATCTAGGAGAAGGGACCAGTGTCGCACCCCCTGCATCTTGCAGTGCGCAGGTCGTTTATGGAGATACCACGACGCACCCGTCGGCTCGATTGGGTAAGTATACCTATCGATTCAGTTTAGCCTTTTTTTCTTTTTATAGCAGACTAATACACTTCTTTGTCTCAATTCAGGGGAGGCTTTCCTTGAGTTTCGTACGGCCCTTGAGGACACGGTTGACGTCGCGGCGCCACTAGAGACTGGATCCATGGGTCCGTCTCAAATAGCACCAGCGTATGTATCGATGAGTTCGTCATAGATGGAGGTTGGAGATCTTGTTGCTCCTTTGATGCATTCCCCTACCCCGTTCGCAAGATGCCACAATTTGATCACGCTACCGTGGAGGTCATAGGTGATGGCGTGGTTTCACCACCCCAGGCCTATCATCACAGCGCAGCGCTTTGGTCCTACTCAGCCTTCGGAGCCTAGCACACTCGCTACAGGTATGTACTTGTATTGATTTACATTTTTAGTACTTTACCCTAAGTATTTTTATAACACTCTTGTTTTGCAGGGATTCCAGATCCGTCAATCGCGGAGCCGGCTATACCAGAGTTTGTGCCTATTGAGACGCCTTCTATCGATGACCTGGCCTTGAGGGTGCCAGAGCATGGTAAAGCTGAGGCAACGTTTGGCTGTCGTTCCTTGTATCAGAGCATAGGATCTTACCTCCGCGAGATCCTCGGCGGTACAGGTGCCACTACCCAACAGATCGAGGTGTTTCTTTTTTGCTTCGTCAATATCATAAGCGGATATGGAGGCCAGAAATCGTGACTATACTTCACGGTTATCTGGCCTCGCTGATGTTCACGTTGCATTCAGTGATGGACCTACTCTCCGGTGGACCATCTACCTTGATTGGAGTTATACGCGATGAGGTACGAGTTGCACAGTAGGAGACGGATCGGAGATATCACGATTTAGTCAGGGCGATAACCGTCTCGGCTGATCGGGACGAAATAACGCGCAGCTACGCTGAGACTATGCACGCCATTATGAGGCTTCGAAAAGAGTTAGTTGCTGCGGAGGGTGAGTTAGTAGGCTCAGCCAGCGTTTGCGGGCGATTAATGTCGAAGATGCTGAACTTACCAGGACCATAACGAGCACTGACACGGAGATCGGCGAGGTCGCCTCACATCGCCTTAGTGAAGAGTTAGATCGGTGGGCAACCATCAAGGGTGAGCGTTGCCATGCTGAACAGATCGAGCGAGCCACTGCTATTTTGGAATCGGTTATGCATCGCCTTACTTCTGTCCTCTAAGGCTTATGTACTTCTTTTTGGCCATGTGTGGTCTTTTTGTCGAGACTTTTAGTTTGCGTAATTTTACATGTTCTTTTTACTACACTTGCTACATCTCTTATCGGGTACATTTTATTCTATGCCTGTGATTGTCAGCACTTTATTTTCCTGCTCATTATGCGACTTAATACCCCTGCGTTAGCGATAATACCGCTTCAGGAATCGGCTACATCTTTAAGTTCCCTTTCTCGTCAATGAGCCGATATGTCCCATTTGACAAGACCGTGTCAATTACGAACGGTCCTCGCCACTTTGGTTCCCATTTACCCTTTAACTTGTGGGTTAGGATCATGGGCATCTGCATGGTTAATACCAGGTCTCTTTTCTGGAAGGTTCTCATCCGCATTTTTTTATTGAAGGCCCTAGAGATCTTAGCTCGGTACAGTTCTATGCGTTGCCGCGTAGCTAGACACTTCTCATCGAGCGCTTTTAACCCTTGAAGGCGGAGCCGGATGTTATCAGTCGTCACGTGCGCTGCCATTGCCGTGAGATACGATGAGATCTACATCTCCAACGGGATTACCGCCTCGCATCCGTAGGTTAGCGCGAATGGCATGTTCCCTGTAGGAGTCAGTGCCGTCGTGCGATACGCCCAAAGACACTCACCAAGTTTGTCGTTCCCGTCTCGCTTATTACCGAAGACAAACTTCTTCGCTATCTTGATGATAGTCTTGTTGAAGGCCTCCGTCAGCCCATTAGCAGCCGGATTATAAAGAGTTGAGGCCACACTTTGGATTCTGAACTTTACACAAAACCGCTCGAATGCTTGGCTGATAAACTGGGGACCGTTATCGTGCACAATGAGCCTCGGGACCCCGAATATGTACAAGACGTGGTGTCTTAGGAAGCTGGTCACCTGACTGGTCTTGACTTCCTTAAGCGGTATCGTTTCCGTCCATTTGGAAAAGTAATCGGTCACCGCTAAGATAAAACAATATCCCCTAGTTGTCGGAGGGCTGATGGGGTCGACGATATCCATACCCTACATCTCGAATGGCCATGAAGACGTCGGATGCAAGAACTCCGGGGCTTGGTGAATGAAATCGGCATGGTATTGGCACGCCACACCTTTTGGCATATTCCATTACATCGGTTACCATGGTTGGCCAATAGTAGCCGAGACGCCTCAACCGATCTTGCAACTTAGGGCCAGGCTGATGGGCTCCACAAGTTCCATCATGGGCTTCTTTCAGGGCGGCTTTAGCTTCGGATCCGGCTAGACATCGATATAATATACCGTCGAAAGAGCGACGGTATAGGTTCTTCGTGGTCGGATCGTAATAAAAACGTGTCAATCTTTGTTTTATCGACGCGGCCTCCTTTGGGTCCTCAGACGATGCCATGGAGGGCGAAGTCTATGATCTTTCCTTGCGAAAGGTGAGGCAGAGAGGGCCAATCTTTCCCTATGGAAAGTGACGTAGAGAGGGCTGCCACTACTTTCAATTCTCGGGGCTCGAGTTTTGGGCAGTACAGATGATGGCTAGCGACATGTACGACTTGCCTCTTTCTACAGGGTCGAGAAAGGACAGCCGCAAGGCCTGCCAACACATCTGCTCGTGAGTTTTCATTTCGCATAATATGTTCGAAGCTGAAGGTCTTGAATCCATCGATGATTTCTTTCGCAGCTTGGTAGTATGGTAGAAGACTTTCGTGACGGACTTCATACTTTTCGTTAATTTGCTTCACAATCAACTGAGAGTCGTCTTTGCCTCCAAGCATTCCACCCCTAGCTCTTTAGCTAGGGCCAAACCGATGAGTGGGGCATTATACTCGGCCACATTATTAGAGCAAGGCTCGGTTAAGGAAAATGATCGAAGTATGACCTCGCTTTCGGGCGTAAGGAAGATTATACCACGCCAAGAATATATCCACGCCGGCTGCCATTGTGTTCTCTAAGCCAACTTTAGATATGCCATCGAACCATAGCTTCCACGGCCTTGGCTTTGTGGTGAGGTTGGCCTCATAAACTTCATTGAGTATCTCGTCGTGTAGCTTTGAGTGCCTTGGGATTAAAAGGTCAGCTGGGAACTCAGCGATGGCGTGGCCCTTAATAGCCTTTCACGGGACGAACTCCATATCGTACTGCGACAACAAGATAGCCCACTTCGCTAATCTCGAGTTCAAAACGCCTGGCTTGGTCATAAGGATTCTCAATGGGTTAACATTGGAAATCACTTTAATTGGTTGACCCACTAGGTAACGTCGCATCCTTTGGACTGCGAATACTAGTGCTAAGCATTCTTTCTCTACTGGGATGTATCGGGACTCTGCTTCGACCATTGTGCGGCTGAGGAAGTAGACTTGCTCGTGTCCCTATTCGTTGTGTTGTGCCAGCATCGCGCCTAAAGAGTGACTCAGTGCGTGCACATATAGCAGGAAGGGTTTCCGGAGGTTGGTGGCACCAAGACCGACGGCTTCGTAAGATAGGCATTAATATCATCGAACACCTTTTGACATGCTTCATCCTAGACGAAGGAAACATTTTTGCCCATCAATCTGAAGAATGGCTGGCATTTGCTCGACAGATTATTAATGAATCTTCAGATATATGCCAAACGCCCTTGGAAGCCTCGGAGCTCTTTTAAATTTCTCAGGGACGGCATCTCTATAATAGACCTGACTTTGTCAGGGCCAATGCAGATTCCAATAGTTGTTACTACGAACTGAAAAAACTTCCCACTCAACCATTGGGAACGGGACTACTCCGTCTTTGACAGCCTCTGAAGGGAAGTCATCAAATTGGGCCGACGTAAAGTTCGCCAAGACTTGGCAATGCTGCTCATCCAATTGTACCACCCCAGCATCTACTAGTGTCTGGATTTTGTTCTGGAGAACGTAGCAATCCCGTGTGGGATGCTGCACGTACCTGTGAAAAATGCAATAGTTAGGATCACCCTTGCAGTCAACTTCTTCAGGACGCAGGGACATGGATAGCTGAATGAACCCTCCTCTGATCAGCGTGTCTGCCAGGGCTGGAACAGTTTTAACCTTAAAAGATAGTGGAATATCCCTTCGCGGCTTTGTGTGCGAAGCGACGTGTCCTTGTCCAGGTGGAGGAAGCGCTTGGTTGTAGACCGGCTTACCGTCCTTAAGGGATTGCCATTTTTTGTTCGGATCTTGGGGAGGGACATTGATTGCCATTGCTTCTTGGGTCTTTCCTTTGGTCCATTTTCTTGGAGTGCCACCTGGCTTACTGTCAGTGCGCGACTTGGAATTTGGGAGGTCTCCGAATTGGGTGGCCATATCCTCCGCATCTTCAGCTATCTGAATGAGCTCAGCCCATGAGCTCACCTTGTTTGCGCCCAAGTATCTTCGGATGTGGTTCGAAAAGTTGTCCCGACACATATCCATGGAGACATTGAACGAGATCTCACCCTTGAACTGTTGGGCGATACTGTGAAACATATCAATAAAAGTTTGAATCTTCTCGCCGGAGCGATAAGTTTCTCCTTTCAAACTCGAATAAGTTTTACAGGTCTCGATCTCGTAGAACCTCTCTGGGAACAGCTGTCATGTTGTAATCCATGAAGACACTGTCCCTGGGATAAAAACCTTCACCCAATCGAAAATTGCATCTTTGAGGGTCCTGACGAACAATTTGAGCGGATCATTCCCCATCCAATGTTCGGCCGGCGCTTCAAACTGATAGGCATGTTGCTGAGCCAAGCCGGTTCCTTTATAGGATTGGAAGCTGATCGGTTTGTATTTCGAAGGATATGGGATATCATCCCATTCCACCAGGTACAGTTTGGCAAACCCACTGATCATCACCTTCTTTCCTGTCTAAATCGCTGCCATCATTGCTCGCATTTCGGCGAGCTCGGCTTTGATGGAGGACTCTTCATGGTCAGACTGGTTTCCTGAGTCACGGCGTATTTGCTCGCCTGGATACTCGGGGTTAGATTCTCGCGAAGTCCCGATCGGACCTTCCTCAGCGTGAACTGGGCTTGGCTGGACGTGGCTGACACTAGGCACCTCTATATGGAATTGGGGCACCCGCAAATCGTTTAGTAGTGGAACAGTTGTAGGACCGGCTCCATGGTTGATTTCACTCTGGACAGGGGTAGGCTGTCACTGCGATTGCTAGTTCCCCATCTCAGCAACTCGTACCGGAGGTGGAATGGTAGCGCTCGAGGACGGCGCTGAGTGAATCGGGACACTACCCCCTGCGTTTGATCCTGCCGGCATCTGTTGACCGGCTGCGGTTGGTGGTGGTGGAGGGATTCCGGGCAGAGGAACCGCCGGCACCCCCAGCTGCTTCACAGTGAGCTGCATCTACTGATGAGATTGCATCTACATCATCATCACTTTCATGGCCTCGATAGAGGCGTTTTGTTCTCAAACCTCTTGTCGAGATCTCTGAACTTGGAGCAGCAAATTTGCGACATTAGGAGTGGCTTGATTGCTATTTCCGACATCATCATCCTCTTGATCATCGGGGTCCGTCCCCGCCATCTGAACTTCCACTTCCCGGGACCGGTGGGAGCTCCCTGTACTGTCTATCGCGCACAAACAGTTCATCGTCGAGTTGTCGACGGGACATGAAATCTTTGGCCTTTTGAGCCAATTGGTCTCGGGTTCTCGTGGCTGGAGACCTGGATCAATAGGTGGAGAATTCTATAGGAGAAATTCAACCCAACCTCAACTTGCGAGGAGGTTCTTGGCGGCCAACCATGTGCACAGATGCATAGGTCGACTAGCCGGATCTTTTTGTTCTTTTTCGTTCCTTGTTGGCCGAGTACGAAGTCGAGCCTACGGACAATCGGTCGAAATTGAAGATTCGGCCTGATTGCACTAGCCCGTCCATCGGAACACGGTACAAGGGAACAGTCAAAGGGCAATGAGGGCAACACTGCATGTGGCCCACAATTATAATTGAGCCATAGCAGTGTGCATTGTCGACGAAAGGCTTAGACACTGGATGGGCAGTGGCCCGGTCATCAGCGATAGCTCTTGCACGTACTTCAATACTTCCGCGTTTGATGGTTGGAAACAGCGTTGGCTTCGCTTCAGTTTTTCTCTTTATTCCCAATGTGACAGGCAGCAACGGGGGGAACTCTTTCTCTTTGAGCTGAAAGGAGGATTCTTACTTGCGTCAAACGACTTTTCTTCGGCTTGAGTTTCCTTCATTAGCCGTAGTGACAAGCGTCACGATTTTGGATCTCAGCCTCGGTACGGCATTTCGGCTTGACGGGCCGCAAGTTCAGCTTCACGTCTCTTCCGCTTTATTGTGCAGCGAGAGACAACAGGAGTCCATTCCTCCTTCGCGGAGGTTTTCTTGACAAGTGGGACATGGTCGAGGCCGACGGCGGCTACCAATCGACGAGCGACTGCGCGCGCGGCACAGGCGACTTCGACACAAAAGCGGTGCCAGCCGTACCATCATCTATAATAACGGCAGCGCGCTCGGCCTAGAAACGGCCTACAGTTGGTTCAGTTTCAATTCCATCGACTTTCAAGCCGACGGGCATCGAGACTTGACGCAGGGCGCCAGATCTCTCTCCTTGCCTTTAAACTTTGACGAGGATGTCGGTCTTCTATCTCCCTTTCGGAGGATAGGCAGCAGGCCTTTGACAGGAAGGTCGTTGCATCATCGCCGAAGGGAGCGGCCGAGGCAATATGGAGGTTGGCCTTAGGCGAGCGCTTAAGGCTACTCGCCGATCTCCTTTCCTTCAAGTTCTGCTCGAAAACTTTTCGGTCGATTTTCATCACGTACGTCGTAACGACGTCATCTTCTTGATGGGTGTCGTACTGCGACACTAGCTCTTCCTCGGAAAAGCTTCTCTCCAGTGGAGCCATCTTGTTTCCGATGGAAATCGGGACGCGTTCATTCCCATTAAACGGTTACAAGTAATTTTCTCTTTTTACATGTAAATGTATGCAAAAAAAAGAATAAAGAATAAAAAAATATAGAGATATGGGGATTCGATGTGCCAGTAGGATCCTTCGTAAACATGAAATTCCCTTTGACTGTACAGCACGAAAGAAACGTCGAATAGAACCTCAATAAAATGTGCTACAAGGTTTCGACTGATCGACCGGATTTTGGACTCAAGTCTTCGATGTCTTGAACCTTCAAATCTTCAAGTCTTGGTCTTTAAAGTCTTGATCTTGAAGAGTTTCGAGAAGAGTTTTCAATGGAGGCGTCTAAGCGAGGGAGCAATGGATTCCACTTTCACGAAGTCTCAAAACTCTAAGAAGAGACGATGGCCGAGAAGGAAAGAAAGATGGCAGATGCAAAAGCTTCTGTGCCAAAAATTCCCACCCTTTTCTGAAAATGAGCCAATGGGGGCTCTATTTATAGGGAAATTGGGCTAGACGGCGGATAGCTCATGGACGACGGGACAGCGGTCGACTGGCATGCCGGACGACGGACGGCGGGGCCGTGAACGACGGGCATACCGGACGACAGACGGGCCGTGGGTGACGGACGACGGGGGTCGCGGACGACGGAAGACGGGCCGAGGAGAACGGGGCAGCGGACGACGGGCATGCCAGACGACAGACGACGAAGTCGGGGACAATGGGGCCTACAGGCCGTGGAATGCCAGGCCATGGTCTGGACGCGGGTGCGGGATCCAGGGCACGAACACAGACGCGTTGTTGACTTAGTTTTCTTAATGTGAGGCCCACACTTCTGCTTTTGAGTCTTTACGGGTTCGATTTTTATTTTACCCGCTTACAAGTAGTTTTTCAAAAGTTTTTTTTAAAAAGAGTGCAAACCCAAAATTGGACACTTAAAAGGATACTTAAAAGAATACGAGGGGAGTAGTATGTAGCCACTTGAATCATGTGTGTGTTAGAAAGATATAGATTTATATTTTTGCGTAATTAATATGTTGTAAATACACGTAACGACATCACTCTTGGTACACGTAACGACATCACTTGATAAATCTGAAAGATGGCTATTTATAGTAACCATTAGGTACAAATTATCAATAGCTCGGTAGACAATACTAAAAAGGATTGTAGACCTGGAATTACTATTAAGCATCTGAAGATTGCATATCATGACGATGATCATCACAGTAAACAACGCATGCAGACAATATTGCTTGAAGCCTTAGAAAGAGGGGGGTGCGTGTGAGACCTGAACTGATCCATTTTATAGCCCTAAGAAGACGTTTGTCAAACGTTCAAACACTAAATACTTCAAAATTTCATCAGCTCATAAAAAAGTCTGCATCATCCTCCATGATAACTTGGTTTTAAAACAAATCTGGTCAATCAATTATTCATGGTAACTTGGCACACCATTAAAATAATTTTATTGCCTCAGTTGTCAAGAGGCAAGACATAGAGTTAACAGTTTTGTTAAAGGCCAACGCGGTCTTTGCACTCAAGTCTTGCAACTGTCTTCTGTCCATATGTCTCAATATACAAAAAAAAAAATTATTAGAAAGGCTGGGGGGAAACAGAAGAAGAGTAAAATTAGTGAAGATCCAGGGTTTCTAGACTGAAAAAAAAAAAGCTCCTCAGCATTTTGCCTGATTTAAGGCTGGTTCACTATAAATGACCACAATAATATGCAACCTCAATGCTCACCATATCTAGACATATTTCTAAGCACAATTCGAGAGCTAACTATAGCAAGCGATATAGTTAATAAAAACGTGAGGTTGTTTAAAGTGGGAACATTGGCATGAAAACTGATGAAATATGCATTTAAAATGACTCATTTCAATAGAACTTCATCATTCAGATGTCGTCGGATTCCCCACCTTTCCCCTTTATGATCCCTCTAACAACCCTCCTCCATAAATTCTAAGATAAAGTAATCATCAGTTAAATAATAGAGATTTTACTCAGAAACACCAGCAATCTCCCTCCAACAAGATCTACACTCATGTTTACAGAACTCTCAAGTCGATGAGTGCTAGGTCACATCAGCAAGCTCTATGCTTGCATACAGCAAGCTTTAAGCTCGCAAACATAATGGCTATAAGAACTGATCCATGCATAGAGGAAATTTATAGTCCAGTGTTTAGACCAATAGAAAAATTAAAACTCAAGAACAATCTTTATCCAAGTAAAAGAATAAAATGGTGGCTACCTAACATGCAAATTTACACCGTTCAACCCAGGGAAAAAAGGGGGAAAAACAAAGAAATTGATGACACACACACACCATGCAAATTATCACCATCGTACCCAGGAAAGAAAAAGGAAAAAAAAAAAGAAATTGATGTTGTATGCGTGTGTGTAACTCTTGCCATGTGTAGGGTTATTTAAGTATATAGATCATTTTCTATGCGTCACAAATAGTGCTTGCACTTTCTGTTTTGTGGAATAATCATCTATATAAAATGTTTGCTGTTGTGTACAAATGAATATAGAGAGAGACACATCGCACATGCACAATGTCTTAAAACTAACATAACTACAAATTATTCAACTTTTATATTAGGGTCAAAGTTTGCAATTAAGATTAGAACTTGTTTGAGGATGCGTAATGATAGATTAGCTACATGTACTGTAAACCTGAATCAACTGTTCCCTTTTGCATTTTCTACATGCCTAGTTTGAGCATAATGAATTCCGTCCCGTTTTGCTGAGAAGATTCTGTCTCTTTAATTAGACATGATCAATAACAGCCATGGTATCAGCACTTCTAATTAACATCATCATGCGAAAGAAATTGTCAAATAGTCGGATTAAAGTGATTGTCAAACAAAATTATGACCCAAACCAATGCAGTTATAAAGATGTCCGATATTATCATCAACATTTATGAAACTAATCTAATATGGATAAGAAGATCACTAGACACTTTGGAAAGTTTCTAAAAAAAGTGACTCATTGGCATAGATTTTTTTTTTTTAAAAAAAACAAATTTCTAATTTCATGTCAGACCTGCACATCATTAGAAGTGACTTAAATATTCAATTGGCCTTCACATCGTCCAAACAGGAAATAAATTTGAATTCACACCATGTTGTTATCAAGAATTTAAATTATAAGATGACCCCCACATTGTTAAAAGGGATGAAAGGTTCCAAATTGACATCCTGGTAGTTAAAACAGACGAAAATGTTAAATTTGATCTCCACATCATTTAAAAAGATTTATGTTTCTAAGTTAAAATGCAAGATGTTAGTATGAATTTAAATTCAAACTAACTTCCAAGTCACTAAATTGGTTCTAAAATTAAAATTTAGTCTGTGTGTCAATGAAAAAGGTCCAAACTTGGAATTTGACCGCCGAGTGGTAAAAAGGAAATCAAATTTTCAATAGTGACTACCATGTTGTCAACTGACTTAAATATTAAAGTTAACTTTCAAGCCATGAACTAAAATTAATTTTAAAATAGACCATTATGCTAAAGACTGAAAATCTTACTAAGATTCAATTTAAGGTGAAAACCTCTGCATTATATATATATATATATATATATATATATATATATATATATATATATATATATATAGTGGGAAGTCCTATCTACAGTAGAAATTTTAATTTCCTCAATAATGTTTTTCTACTAATATCAGTTCTATATAAATTATGTTTGTCCTAATGTCTTTGCCAAGACCAACGAATTTCTAAACTTAATTCCATATAAAATCTTGTGAGTTCTTTCTTTCATATGGTGCGTAACCCATTAACCCGAAAGGGTTACTTTGCACCGATTGAAGAGTCAAATCCTCTGTTACGAAATGTTTGTTTCCTATAAGAGAATACGAATAATACCCAAACTTTAAAAACCTCGTTCTCCTGGTATTTGATATATCCTAAAGATACTTTCCTTAGAGTGAGATTTGTGAACCCCTCCTGTACTTGAGATTAAGCGGTCAGTCGTTAGTTCATAATTATTTATCCCACATCAACAATATGTTGACTTCAAGTCAAGATCCATTGCCCATCACAACTTTGCTCGCATGGATATGTGACACTGGATCTATTCATTTTTAATTCTAGCTTAAGCTTAACCTAGAAACAAAATCACACCCGATCAACTATATTCATGAATAGCGGCTCTTATCGAATTTAAAGAAAAGGTCACGACTTAAGTATCAATATGGGTTACGCTATGTGGATTCAGCCAGTATTAGTACAAAATGAGTCCGAGATTAAAAATTTAAAAGGATGTACACAAAATTGTATTCATGATTTCATGCAAAGTAACGAATGTTTGTGAAGGGTATAGCCATATAGATGCTATTTCTAGGTACACAAGCTTATGTACAACTAGGCTCAACCTTTAGATTTTCCATTATTATTCCTGTGTCACTGCTTTTAGTCCAACATCCCCAATAAGCTATAATCTAAAATTTACAATAAGAAGATTACACATGAAAAAATTATAGAAAATGTATCAACAAAGCATGGAACCTGCCAAGTACAGAGAAGAAATATTCTACGCTTTTATTACTGCACTTTTGCTCCTAAAGAAATCTTACAATACTATTATAATAATTGGTAAACATGTTGATTGACAATATCATCAAAAGGATAAGCATACTAGTCAACTACACTACATGGTTTGGAAAATTATAGGATAACGAGTACTCGAAGGATCTAAGCTGATATAATCATAAGATTAATAAATCTAGAACCTGATTTTGGCCTTGGAGATCCTGAATCAGCTTGCTATGAATAACACTTCATACAAGGAAGCTTTTATGCAAATATCACTCAAATCGGGACTTGACCAGCACAAGCAGCAATATAGATCTCGTGAATCTTTGGCACTTGTTCCTTAAACGGGAGAATTACCCTATCCACAAATTTCTTCTCAGGGAGGCACATTTTGGAATAGAGGGCCCCTATTCCAACAATATTATTTGATTTCAAGACCTCCATAACATAATGTCGAGGCCTCAACCTCTTCTCCAAACTGAACATTAAGAGCCATGGGTTAGAAACAATGTAAGACTGCTCGCACCCGGCTCTTCCCACCAAAAACTCCATCTTTTCCATGACATTCTCCTCAGAGAGATAAATAAAGCAAGGGGCTTTCTTAAACGCAGCAAGAAATTCTTCCTTCGACCATCCAAACGCCTTGTAAAATTCCATTTTCTTTTCAAATGTATCCCTCCCAATGCTACTGAGGGACGATAATCCATGTCCAAACATCATAGATTTGCGATCGAATACCAATTCCTTTGCCCTCTTTACTAACGTCTCAATCGATTTGGAGCTCCGGCAAATGAAACCATGACCCCTCTTTACAATGCCAATAATAGCGGCCTCAGAGAGGCCATGTTCTTTCAAAAGTGAAATTTTTGGGGCAATTCCCTTAACAATATCCTGGTTAATGAGGCCTCGGTTCCTCTTAATGACCAAAACAAGGTCCTTTCTATGTTTGGTTCCAAGAAATTTTCTCCAAAATTCAAGACGGGGGATTGCAGAATGGTTGATAATGAGTGCAGGATTGAATGGAATGAGAACTTGGAGCTCATGATCAGTGAATCCCATTCCACGGAGAGCATCGAGGTTCGGTTGCAGGGTTTCAATGGCATCGGCGGAGAGGATGGTAGGGTAGTTTGTGATGACCCTGCGGATGGAGGTATCAGTGAATCCATGGTGTTTGAAGAAATTCGTGAAAGAGCAAGCACGATCAATGGAGGTGGATTTACTGATGGATCTGGATATTGTTTCCGCCTTTTTCGAGGAGAACCCACATGAGTTTACCAAGTATTCTGCTATGGGATTGGATTTGGGAAATGGGTTTAGGGTTTTAGAGGCTGCTGAAGCGAAGAAGTAAACAAAAGAGTGACTTTTTGGAAGGATTAGAGAGAGGTTCTTCTTGATAGTTAGGAGCAGCATCAGATTCTTGTAAACAAACAATCCCAAAAGTGATGTAGAGATTTGAGGATTAGGGTTCTAAGTTACAATTTCGATTAGGGTTTGGTGAAGATTTGGTGTAAACTGAAGTAAATCAGTAGAAATTTAAATGAGAAATGAAGAATTTTGAGTACCTCTTGACTAGGGTTTCTGAATTTCTCTGAAAAACCTCTAGTGTCTCGTCTTTTCGAAAACAAAGCTCCCATCATCAGTGCTTTAAAGTGGTCATTTTTTTTGTTGGGTAAATTGCTTGATTATACCATAATGTTTCATCTGCAATAAAGTACCACAAAGTTCTATTTTGATATTTAAATACCATAAAATTTTACACCATTAGCATTATGCTGCCTGCCATCCCTTATGTGGCTGTTAGAAAAGTTGCCCACATATCCTGCACATGCACATGGGCAATTTTGGACAACTTTGCACCTCAGTGACCCCAATCGTGGAAGAACGAATCTAAGCATTTTTTAATTTAAAAAAAGGAAATTTCACCAAAACTATTCTGAGATTTAGCATATGTTTCATGACTCATTCTAAGGTTTTTCCCCATCACAGAATCCTTAATGTTTACATCCGTTAAATTCGACCCCTACAATTAGATTTGCATTTTTTAATAATTTTTTCCTTTTTAAATACCCAATGCCATTCTTCCCCCATTTAAACTCCCCCTTCTCAAACCCAAACAAAATAAACCATAAATCCCCCTCCTCGCTCAGATCTCTCTTCGATTTCGAGATCATGATCAATGGCGTTCCAAGCCCAGATCAATCAGCTCTTGAGCCTGGTCATCAACACCTTCTACTCAAACAAGATGGTCTTCCTCCGCGAGCTCATCAGCAACTCATCTAATGTAAGTTTTAGGGTTTTTTTGATTGAGATTTGTATTTGAATTTTGAAATTTGAGGGATTTTGATGCTGATTTTTGTTGATTTGTTTTGGTTTTTGCGAAGGTTTTGGATAAGATTAGTTACGAGAGCTTGACGGACAAGAGCAATCTCGACGCGCAGCCGGAGCTTTTCATCCCTATACCCAAGTTGAGCTTCCTTATTCTTCACCTCTGCCATGGAACAAAGCATCAATACTTGAATCAAAAACCTTTATAACTCCAGAGGTAATCTTAAAACCAGGAAATGTACAAGAGAAATTTCCCTAATTCCTTTCGTCTCTGCATTTAGGATAGCAACACTCGTAGCATTTCTCAAACTCCTCCCTTGAAGAGCACTGCACAAGTCCAACAAGGAACAAGAACATCATAGACAAGGCTGGCAAGACGCTCTCGATCATCGACGGGGGTGAGTGGATGGTGTTTGTGTAGATGGTGTTAGTAAGATATGGCTAGGATGCGCTGAAGCTGTCTATGAAGATGATTGTGAAGGATTTGGGAATGGTTGTGGTGGTGTTGAGTATAGATATGTTGGATTTGGATAGATTAATTGTGCATCAACCCCGTGGACCGGCCCCTCCCCGACATCGTCATCCCTTATTCCTCCACCTCGACCCCAAGCTTATCACCTTCAACGTCATGATTTCTGGCTACTGCAATGACTCCCACAGCCCTCTCTCCGCCCTCGTCTTATTTCGCTCTATGCCCGTTGAGTTAGTATGTATCAATCAAATTTATCCATGTGTCAAACTATTAGTTTTTTTTGTAATAAAATTATGTTAATGAATGAGCCTTGTAATGTGTTTATATAAATGCTTGAATGATGATGGTGGTGGTGTTTGTTGTAACAAATTTATGTTAATGAATGGTATTTGAAATGTGTTTGCATAAATGGTTGAATGATGATGATGTTTAAATTGTGTTTGTATCAATGTCCTTTTAGATAGTGTTTGGAATATGAAACATGATTTGTAAGTGTGAATTGATGGCCATGATGCCAAAGTTCACGTAAGCGGCGGCGGCGATGATCAGATGCAAAAGACGTAGAGAAGCAGAAATCTACTATTAGAGCCGACGATCCCTTGAGCTCCGGCAATAGGGATTTTCTAAATCTCCTCTGAAAATTTGAATGAATTTTTTTTTCCGCTTGCTTTTTGCCTCTACAAAGAATCAAGCACATTGCAAATCTCTCTTCAAAAAAAATTTCCCAAAGTTTTCACATCCGATTTTACTCTAAATAGTTATCAATACTGCAATAATGCATGATATTCTGCATCTACATTGAATATGTAAATTTCATTTATTTCTACCAAACACTAGCCAAAAATGGTGCGGTATCGGAGTTCGTCGGATTGGACGGAACTCAAGAGAGCGTTCAAGTACCGACGGGTGTCGATCAGAACATGGAGGAAGCTATAGTGCATGATCAAGTTCAAGAACAGGATGGCGACCATGTTCAGCAACCAGATGTACCGGTTTTGAGGAGGTCTGCATGAGATAGACGACTACATGAAAGACTTGTGACCGAATTCGTATTATACACAAATTCGGGAGAGCCTGAATTCCTTGAAGAAGCAACAAGCGACGGTGCTAGCAAGCAGTGGGAGTGGGTTATGGACGAGGAGATGGATTCTTTGAAGGTGAACCGTATGCGGGACCTAGTGAAGCTACCCAAGGGTTGAAAAGCGTTACTAAATAGGTGGGTGTATATGATTAAAGATGAGGCCAATGGTGTGAAGTGGTACAAGACTCGCTTGGTGGTCAAAAGATATGTGCAAAAGCAAGGAATTGACTATCAAGAGATTTTTTTTTCCAGCCGTAAAGATTACATCTATTCGAGTGATTCTCAGTATCGTGGCGGTGGAGGATTTGCACTTAGAGCAGCTGGATGTGAAGATCACGTTCCTTCATGGAGATTTGGAGAAGAAGATTTATATGATGCAGCCACCGGGATACGAGATGAAAAGGAAAGAAATATGGTGTGTAAGCTGCGAAGGAGCTCGTATAACCTCAAGTAAGCTCCTAAGCCGTGGTTTCTCAAATTCGATCGGTTTATATTGGAGACGGGATTTGTGCGCTGTGAATCAGATCACTGCATGTACGTTCAGACTTTCAAGGATTGAGACTCCATTATATTGTCTTTTTACATGGATGCCATTTTGGAAGCAGGTCCGAATTTCAAGAAAAATCAAATTTTGAAGAAGATGATGGCTGGGAAATTCTTTATGAAAGATTTGCGAGCGGCCAAGCAAATCCTGGACATGAAGATCGTAAGAAATAGGAAGCGGCGAAAGCTGTGGTTATTGAAATAATCCTCGAGGTAGGGTGAATAGGATTATACTAACAGTTCCCACAAATTAAAAATTCTACCAGCAAAACAAATAAAACATAATTATAACTAGCAAGTAAAAAGGAGAGTTAGAGAAAATCAAGCGCAAACACAAAACGATTTAGAAAGGTTTGGGAGATCTCTTAGTTCTCCTTTTTTAGGCGTACGAGTCCATTTCACTAAACATGTCTCCACCGAGACCATCACGTTACCCACGCACAACCTTTTACAACCTCCTTCCAAATGAAGACAATCCTTACACGACTTCTCATCCTTACAAATTTTCTCACTTATTAATAGGGATTAAGAGCTTAGTGGAATTGCTATGAATGAAAATTTAAGAACTTAAACAAACTCTTTTCTCAGTGATTTAAAAGATGCTGAAGTTTTTTTTCTGTATATTTTCTTGCCACGGTCAAATGAAAACCAAAGTCCTGTATTAATAGGTGAGAATACGACCGTTTGACAAAAAAATGTTTCAAATAAAGTAGATGTCATCAACAGTGATAACATGCAATAGACAAAGAAAATGATTGATGTGATATGCTAGCAAATAAGAATGGGGTGTCTTTAATAAAAATTGCAACCTTTAAAGTATCAAGAATTTTAGCTCGTCGCAAACAAATTCAAAACATAGCTGTCGCTATCAACAATTGTTTGATGGTGGCAGGGAGCAGGGCAATTTGAGAATATTTTCAAATGATAGCGACATCAAATTAATGCATCTGAAAATTTTGCCATGTTTTGAAAAAAAATTCAAAAGCTAGATGCATGAAGACAACCATAATGAAAATATAGAACCCCATTTTATACCAAGTCACATTCATACATTATAGGAGGTACCATCACAAAATTATAATGCAAACACAAAGCATACTTCACGTAACTAAAATAAAGTAGGCCCATTTAAAAGCAGGCCATGCATTTTATAACTAGTATCTTAGTTAATCAATAGCAGTTTAAAAAAATATCAAATATTATCGAAATATTATGTAAAAATAATATTGAGAGCCAGCTCGTCATTGTGAATCTATTGACACTAATATTTTCGTCTTATAAAACAGAAATTTTAAACTCATTTTCTAATATATAAAATTATTTTTAGTTTAAGTAATTATTTGAAAATAACAAATGTCGCCAAAAATTCATGAAAAATATTTTTCAAGCTTTAGAAAAACTCATTGATCATAATGATATATGATTTGTAAACTTTTATGTATCATGAAAAAATGATGTTTTGAATAAAATATTGATGTAAAATGCATATACGATGTGTGTAATTTCCTAACATCATAGTCCATTTACATTTGATTCCTAAAGAATTAGGTGAAACAAATCCAAAAAGTCAAAATGTGAGTCTTCCTCTTCATTAATCATTATGCAGCTTGTATATGAATCGTCTGTCTTTCTTTTGTGAGCTTCAATTTTTTTTTATTAATTTTTAGTTTTCTGAAGTCCCAACTTGTCTTTCAATCTCCATTGGATATAATATTGTAGCTTTTTCATCCATCCTCAATCTTACGCTTGTGTCGTGAGATATCCGATATCCTGAAACTTATTCTCAAATATGACCAAACTTATATACAGTGTTATAAAATATGCAATAATTAACATATCTATCTATCTATTAATATTGTACTACATCATCAAAACTAAATATTCGGATTACAAAAATCCATAAGTCATCAGTTATCGCAAAAGGATTATAGCGAGAAGGTTTTGAAGCGGTTCAATATGGATAGGTCGAAACCGGTGTGTACGCCTTTAGCGAAACACTTCAAGCTCATGAAGGAGTTGTGTCCGACAACTCAAGAGCAGAAGATGAGATGGCAAAACTGCCTTATGCATCTGCGGTGCGGAGTTTGATGTATGTAATGGTGATTACGAGACCAGATATTGCACATGCAGTGGGAATTGTGAGCATGTATATGCAAAACCTGGAGGAGTATTGGAATGCAGTGAAGTGGATTTTGAGGTATCTAAGGGATACGTCTAGTCATTGCTTATGTTTCGGGGATGGCTCTTTAAAGGTGTAAGGTTACGATGATGCGGACTATTCGGGAGATCGAGATAGTAGGAATAGTACAACGGGATATGTATTCACGGTTGGAAAAACAGTGGTGAGTTAGGTCTCTCAATTGCAAAAGATGGTGGTATTGTCAATTACGGAGGCCGAATATGTGGATATAACCGAAGTCAGCAAAGAGATGATATGGTTGTAAGGGCTACTTGAAGAATTGGGCAAAAAACATGACTTCAATAACTTATGGAGTGATAGCCAAAATGTGAGACATTTGGCGAAGAATATGGCATTTCACTCTCGGACAAAGGACATTAAGATGCGGTACCACTTCATACGCATAGAGATTGAAAAGGGCGAGTTAATACTGCAGATGACCGCGGGAGAAAAGAATCCGGTGGATATGTTCACCAAGTTCGTAGACAGAGATAAACTAGATCTCGGTTGCAGGTTGGTGAACCTCTCCATAAAAATATGATGATGAGAGAGTGGAGCGGAGTCGTATAAAGTTTACTAGCGCTGGGAATCATGGCTGAAGTATCTCCAAGTAGGAGATTGTTGAAATTATGGAGAAACTTCAGGTGCACACAAACCATATCAGATTTTACCAAAATCACAGTTTCTTAATTAAGGAGTGTCTTATAGCAGTTTTATAATTATAGTAGTTTCTTAATTAAAGATTATCTTATGGCAGTTTCTGAATTATGACAATTTCTTAATTAAGGATTGTCTTACGGAAGTTTCTTAATCATGATAGTTTCTTAATTAAGAAATTTGTTTGTGTATAAATTAAGAGTCTCTCATATGTTTTATGTACAGCCAAATAGAAGAGAGATCGTTGTATGAGAGGGCGACGGCTTAGATCTAGGGAGTTTTGAGAGAAAACACATAAAGTTACTCCGTGTAATTGATTTAAGGTGATTGGTTCATTTTAATGCATATATTTAATCCATATTTATCTTTATTTTGCTTATTTAATGCTGCTCCGGGTATGCTTTGTGAAATAATGCAGATTATAGGGTTAAAGGACAAAAGTATAAAAAAGATGTATTACGTGCATTGGATGTGGACAACTTTAAGCTAAAATAGAGTCAAGGGTGAACATTACCAAAATTCAAGCATGAAACAAGATTCACAAAGTCGAGACAAAGCTACACCAGAAATTTGGTGTCACGACCCGAATTTGACACGTGACAGCCCTAATACTACGCAACGTCTACAGGCGTAACGCAGTAAAAGAAAACCAAAACCCAGAAATCTAAACCATAAAAAAAACAAGAAAAGATAAGAAACATTGTTTAAAAGTCTTTGAAATTGCAACCCAAATTTTTTAAAAGTCTAACTTTTATTTCTTAAAAATTTTGGCAGCACCTCCTTTCTAAAAACTGGCCCCAAAAATGGGTACAACATAAATAAAATAAAGCATCCCCAAACGGGAGCAAATACACGCCCAAAGACGGAAAACAATCACCACAACAAATATACGACGCCGTAGCGAATAAATAAAAAATGATAGAAAGAAAACTGTATAAAAGACAACCAAATCATAAATAATATACAATATCGTCCTCACAAAGTCTCTAAGTCACAAGAAAATATAGTAGATGGAGAGTACAAAGATATAACGAATATACAATACAACAATACGGATAACCACAAAACTCACCTAAGCAAAACTGCACACTATGAGCTGAAACGGTATCCGCAGCAAAAGGTGATCAGATAGATGAATAGCTAGCCTCAAGTACTCTGGGGAACACCCTACAAAACAACTGTGGCACAACGGGGGTGAGTTGCCAACTCGTGAATAGCAAATAACATATGCAGGTAATCGCAAGTATGCACGTACAACGCGAATCTAACATATGCAATTTATAGCAATAAAAGGTCATATGAATGCAATAATCAAGAAAAGTACACTAGCAGGTACAATTAATACATTAAGCAATAATATGACAATCAGTATGCAATAATCATGCAATAATGATATGAAGATGTATATATGCAACAGTCATGAAAGGTACTCTAACAGGTACAACTAACACATGAAGCAGTGCATATAAATAAAGGTATGTAAATGCAACAGTCATGAAAGATACACTAACAGGTACTACTAATACATGAAACAGTGCATAAACAATAAATGTGGAGTATGGAATGAAATATGTCATTTCCACGGAATCCAGATATCGTGGTAGGATCACAATCTATCAAGACAAATCCAAATCCCAATTTCTCAAATCAGCCCCCAAATTGACTCTCATATCATATAAGTCTCACAAATGCTCAATGTACAATATCGAATAAATCTCTTATATTCTGAATGTACAAAATCAGCAATCTCATATATATCATGTATCAAATCTCAAAAAAATCTCTTATATCCCAAATCCAATCTCAAGTAAAATTCTAACATCCTAAATATATTTGCATGAATTAATATGATGATGTATATACATTAATGTCAATACACATATATTAGCGTCTCATTCCACTAATATTGGTGTAAGGGCATATATAACAGCGTCCCATTCCACTGTTATATATATAAAGAACTAAAAAGAAATATCATGAAAGCAATGACCGGCCCCCTGATAGGTACGTATCATACGCAATACCGAAAGCATGAGTGCCTAGCTCTGACCCTCGCCTCTCGACGTATCTATACGTACATGACTCCCGTCGGTATCCACATGATAACCGCTGAGCCATTGGTAATGTCACCGGTAGGTATGCTTCCCCCACTGACTCATCGTCTACTCCACGAACTTCTTGCCCCGGGGTACCTCCGGGCCCTACCATGTACCCGCACACGGACCCCTCCTTTACTCGCGTGGGGTATATATACCAGAACCGATAAATTTCATGGTGGATACTGAAATATCATATCAAGGGAAACCGGGTTTTTCAAATAATGCATAATTTCATGAACTCCCACGGTCCCCAAATCCAGAAAATATCATGAAAAATCCATATCACAATGCGAAAATCCATAAATAAAATATATGCAACATAAAACTGTATGAAAGCATATAAAGGAAAAGCCGCTAATTAACTACAACAAGTTAATATAAATATCACGCGGTTCCTAATTTCTCCAATTCTAAATAGCATCAAATAAAGATAAACATGTAGCTATAACTAAATGTATGTGTAAACATAAAGGTATAGTACGGTATATGTATCTAACTATAAATAAATGATGTAATATACCCCCTGGGTATAAGAGCAGTATGTGCAAGGTATACCTGTAGCTATGTCATGAAGTGTGTATGTACCTATCACTAATGGTACAATACTCTATAGGTATACAGGTATCTAGCATATAAGTATGTGAAGGTATATGTGTAAGCATGTGGGTATACAGGTATGCTATATGTCATATGCGATAAGAAATATGAATCAATATCTCAATGTCCCTAACCAAGAAATATCATATCTATAAGTAGCTTGTGCGTGACATGGCAAGTATTGACGGTGTGTGTAGCATACAAACAGTGCTCGTGCAACATGAGTCGTCAATAATATGTGCAGTGTCCTAAGGATACTAGTTCAAGCACAACAATAACTAAGCAGTAGGGTGAATGCGCAATTCTAAATATGATATAGAATATGCGATAAAAGTAACATCTCTAGCCCAAACGCATAACGCCATGCGGGCGATTCCCCTGTAGATGTTAAATCTACTCACCAACGCTCCAAGCTAGGTGAAGTCCACCACCTGTTTTCCCTTTGTAGCAGTGTCCGAAGTCCCCGCCTGCGAACCTGCAACATAAACAATAAAACAAGTATATATTAATAATAGTCCTAAAATACATACAATCTACACGGACCAACACGACACACATACATACTCTGAAGGGTTCGTGTTGTAGCTAACGCGAATAGCGACACTACAAAACCAACTCAGAGCAACAGCAACACGGAACACACATCGTATCGGATAACGTATCGCATGAAACGAAACACTAAAAATACGCAAAGTGATCCCAGATTTTTCTGTGCTAACAATTTGTAAAAATTTCAAGTACCATGAGACTACAATTAACCCCAGAGACCCCTACACCTAAAACCCAAACCCCAACTCCCCAGTCTGGCCGAAATTTGCGGCCAGAAGCAATAAATCTGCGGCCCAAATATGGTGGAATTGGCTCATATTTTCAGGGTAGGTTCTACGTCTCTACACTAGGTTACTGTCATGCCAATTTTTGCAACAATTACCTGATTTAACAGCAGATCATCCGAGACCATAACAAAACACTAAAAATACGATATTAATCCGAAACGATACGATACGCGATAAAAACCGAAACCAACAAGCTAAACTACACAAAATTAACTTAAGGAACAGAAAAGAATCATTACCTACACAAAAGAATTCAAAGATCCTAGCTTTGCATGCTCCATGGCATCCAAGAGGCAAAACCAAGATAAAGATGTGATTTTGGTGAGTTTTGTGAATTTTGTGATGAATTTAGGTGATGAGGGATTAAGGCTTCAGTTGAGAGCTCAAGGTGATAGAAAATAATTGAAAGAAAAGAGTGAGAGAGAAATGAGAGAGAGTGAGAGATAAAGATGAAGAGAGGTGAGTGTAGGGTGAATTATTGCTTACACTCACTCTCCCCCTTCACCTCATTAATGCACAATTAATTCCCTCATGAGCCACAAGCCACCTCTCTCTCTCAATTAACCTAGAAGCTTCTCACAAAACAACTCATGGAAAAAGGTTAAGGAAAGGATAAGATAAAGCAAAGAGATTAGGTTAAGGTTAAATGTCAAGGTTGCTAAGATCAAAATTAGCACAAACAAATCCTCGCATTTACGTGCACACGTGCGTGCATGCTTATAACAAATAAAAATAAATTATTAATTAAATGTTATAAAATATGAGGAACCCGAATTGGTAAACTTTTTACAGTAAACCCACATTAACGTTTAAACGAACACTAACCGAAATCTAAGCCGTTACAATCTCCCCCTTATAAAAATTCGTCCCCGAATTAAAAATTCTTACTAAGCATACCTTTAAAGAGAAGATTACAAATCTCTCATATCTCGCTCGCAGCCTCCCAAGTGATTACCCCACTATACGACTACGTCCAAGAAAAACCCTTCACAGATGGCAAGACCCTTGACCAAAGTTTCTTCACCTGCCAAGCCATAAACACAATTGGCTGCTGGTGAACGAAAGATCGCGTCCAAACTAAATGGTCTAGTGCTGAATCATGTGAGAAAGGTCATGAAGGTAATTGCAAAATATCGACACAAGAAATACGGGGTGAATACTCAATAATCTGGGCGGAAGTGCCAAATTAAAGGCAACGAAACTAACTCGCTTATAGGATCTCAAAAGGACCTACAATTCTGGGAGAAGCTTCCTAAAATTCAATACGTCATTAATCGGAAAAATCCATAGGAATACATGAGCTCGCACTGCGAACTAAAGTCTACGACCATCTCGGTCAGCATAAGACCTCTGTCTGCACTGGGCTACTCTCATCCTGACCTGAACCAACTGGATCATCTCCGAAGTCTCTAGACTAGCTGGGGTCCAAAAATCCTACAACGCAGAGTCAGAAAAACAGACTGGTGATCGACACGACCTAACCCCTAAAGCTAAAGGTTGCCAACTGGAGTGTCTCCTGATAACAGCTATCGAAAGAGAACACTAACAATGGCGAGTGACGATCTCCAACTGCCGACAACAATTAATACGTACGCACAAACATATCCTCTAGAGTCGGTATAGCCCGCTCTCACAAACCCATCATCCCGCGGATGGAAAAGATGGAGCTAAAGCTCAACCAGTACCCAAGACTTTCTGAAGCTCCTGCCTAAGGTGGCGAGCGAACAGGGTGCCTTTATTGGATACGACCCATGAAGGAACTCCGTGCAACACACAACTTAACAAAGAACCACTGAGCAAACTGAGTATGACCGGACGACAAGCATCCGAATGGAGTCACACCCTGACTAAACCTGGGTAGACACCATAACGAAATTCATGGAGATCTGCTCTCATTCCCACTTTGGAACGGTTAAAGGTTGCAACCTTCTAGCCGGTCTCAGATGCTCAACCAAAGCACACCATAAGACAGACACCTTGAAACGAAACCCGAAACTCCTCTTTACATCCCTGCCCACCCGTAACTATCTCACAAGTCACGTTAAATGTTGTTGGAACTTGAATGAGTACAGAGAGTTGACTGATGTGCCTGCTCTAGGATTTCACGTCTCTACCCAAAAGTATCAGGCATACAAACGCGTCCCTAACTTAGCACACCCAGTCACAAATCAAGGACTCCGAATCATTACCCAGCCGAGTATGCTCAAGTATCTCTGACGAACGAGCATCGGCGGCAGTGCCTCGCGAAAGCGATTAAGGAAAAGTGGTCGGGCGGGGCATGAGCAAGCTGTCCCCTCAGTAGAGGCGAACTTAAGCTGTACTCAACGATCGCACAAGAACTGTAAATCTGCAGAAAAGTATCTCAACAATCAAAATCCGCTGCATGAAGATGTACATTAAGCTCTGGTGGTCCGTGAAAATCTGACACGACTCTCGAATAAGTAGTGTCCACAAGTCTCCAACGCAAGACCACCGCGGCCATCTCCAGATCATGAGTGGGACATCCTTCTCGTACTTCCTCCAAATGTAGGGAAGCAAAAGCGATAACTCCATAGTGTCACCTCAGTACACACTCGAGCCCCACTCACGAAACATCACAGTTAAACAACAAAATCACTCGAACCAGAAAGCAAAGAAAGAACTGATGCAGTTGTTAACCGAGTCTTCAACTGCCGAAACTCCGCACACATGCCTCAGTCCAAAGAAAAGAAACATCCTTTCCGGTCAGTCCAGTCAACGGTGCAGCACTACAATAGCCATCCTGCATGAAACGGCTGTAAAAACCTGCTAAGCCCAAAAATCTGCGGACCTCCGTCCAGCATACAAGTCTGGGCCTAAGCTGTACGGCCTCGTTCTTTCTCGGAACCATACAAAACCGTCTCCCGTAACTACAAGACCTAGGAGTCAACACAAACAAGCCTGAAGAAACACACCGAGAATCTAGCAAACCGTTGGGGCTCTCCCAACGTCTGCAAAACAAATCCTCAAGTGCTACTCCTGTCCCTCAAGACACATTAAATAGACCAGAATGTCGTCAATAACACAACAAAAACTGGTTGAGGAACGGCCTGAAGAAATCTGGTTCATCATATCTACGAATGCTGCTAGGGCATTGGTGAGTTCAATGATACCACCAAAACACACAAAACCCGTAGCACGCACAAGGCAGTCTTCGGAATGTCATCACTCTGAACCCGCAACAATGATGACCTGATCTCGAACAAACTTAGAAAATGTCTCGCACTCTGGAGCTGATCGAAGAAATCGTCAATGCGAGGTAAAGGATACCTATCCGCACCGTAAGCCGGTTAAATTGACGATCAATCCATACACAACCTCAATATGTCGCCTTTCTCCCCGACGAACAGAAATAGGAGCTCCCTAATGCAAAACACTCAGACGCACGAAACTCCCCCCAACAAACAACTCTGCAGCAGATCCTTAAGCTCCTTAAGCTTCGCCGGCTCATCTGGAACAACGTCGGAAAACTCTCGCACGAAACAAAACCGGTCCAACAAACCCACCGTGGCTCCGGTATCACGAATGAACGCCAAGAATCCTCGACATCCTCTCAAAAAGCCAACTAGCAAAAAGGCCGAATTCAAGCTGTGAGAGGCGGTGCCACTGTCCCCCCACACAACAAGAACTGACTTGCCGGAAAAACAACACCTGACTGTTTTCCACGGTAGTCCACAGAAGTCAAGCACGTAGATAACCAGTCCGTGCCCAGGAGAACACCAAATCCAACATCTCTAGAAGGATCAAAATGATGGACGAATATCCTAACCGATTGGCACACGACTGAAAATACGTGTTGCGCAACAAAAGAATCGCTGACAGAAGTTAACACAACAAACGGCTGATCTACCTAACACAACCCTCGTCCCAACCACGGCACAAAGTGTGTAAAACAAACAAGTACATCAAAAGAACATACGAATTAAGAATACCTGAAAACTCTGCATTGGACGCCCTCGTGTCTCGATGAGTAGAAGCAAACTCTCGTGTCTGCCCCCTACCCGCAACTGGCTGAACTCCTCCTCTGCCAACCTGTCCCCTCTGAGCGAACCTTCTACGTCCACGACCTCTCTGAATATGATCCTGACGCGGTGTTAAGGAACAACTCCTGATGTAGTGATGAAGGCCCCCGCACCGATAGGATCCAGAATAACGCTGCTGACCCTCCTGGGATTGAGAGCTGGACGACTGTCCTCGTCCAAAGCTTCTGCTACTCCCGCGACAGTCACGAAATCTATCTCAACGACTAAGCCTCTGTCTCTGGGCTGGTACACCGGTACGAGTCCTCCACTGTCTCGGAACTCTCAGAGTCTCCGGAAGGCGTGCCTCGTCAACTGGGGCTGCATCCAATGGTGCTATGTAGGTGACGGACTGCTGCATGCTGATTGCAAGGAAAAACTGAGTAACATGGGTGACAACCTCCTGTCGCTGCGCTCGAACGGTCTCAACCAATGAACTCATCGTCTGGCGCATATCCTGCATCTCTGCCACAAGCCTAGCGATACTGTCTGTAGAAAGCGGATCCGTCTGCACCTGTGCAACGAGCGTGCCATCCTGGTCAGTCCTCGTCTCACCCGAAACAACTCTGACTTCGGCACTCGCTGCGTCACTCTGAGTCCCCATAGTCATCAGCGGCAAGGCTATAAATGGAAATAAGATTCGATAAAAACACGGAAATCGAATCACAAGGATATGAATCATCAAAGAAGGAATTTCAAGCAATGTACTTAGGTCACTTTGGCGGAGTACCGCATCGTGAGTATGCTGCAGACATATACACACTACGTTACTCTGCTTAAGCTACCTACTCCATCATACCAAGGTCATCCTACTCTCCGAAAGGTAAAACCTAGCGCTTTGATACCAACTTTGTCACGACCCGAATTTGGCACGTGACGGTCCAAATACTACGCAACGTTTATAGGCGTAACGCAGTAAAAGAAAGCCAAAACCCAGAAATCTAAACCATAAAAAAAACAAGAAAAGATAAGAAATATTGTTTAAAAGTCTTTGAAATCGCAACCCAAATTCTTTAAAAGTCTAACTTTTATTTGTTTAAAATTTTGGCAGCACCTCCTTTGTAAAAACTGGCACCAAAAATGGGTACAACATAAATAAAATAAAGCATCCCCAAACGAGAGCAAATACATGCCCAAAGGCGGAAAACAACCACCACAACAAATATACGACGCCGTAGCGAAGAAATAAAAGATGATAGAAAGCAAACTGTATAAAAGACAACCAAATCACAAATAATATACAATATCGTCATCACCAAGTCTCTAAGTCACAAGAAAATATAGTAGATGGAGAGTACAATGATACAACGAATATACAATACAACAATACGGATAACCACAAAACCCACCTAAGCAAAACCGCACTGTATGAGCTGAAGCGGTATCCGCAGCAAAAGGTGATCAGATAGATGAATAGCCAGTCTCGACTACTCTGGGGAACACCCTGAAAAACAACTGTGGCACAACGGGGGTGAGTTGCCAACTCGTGAATAGTAAATAACATATGTAGGTAATCGCAAGTATGCACGTACAGCGCGAATCTAACATATGCAATTTATAGCAATAAAAGGTCATATGAATGCAATAATCAAAAAAAGTACACTAGCGGGTACAATTAATACATTAAGCAATAATATGACAATCAGTATGCAATAATCATGCAATAATGATATGAAGATGTATATATGCAACAGTCATGAAAGGTACTCTAACAGGTACAACTAACATATGAAGCGGTGCATATAAATAAATGTATGTAAATGCAACAGTCATGAAAGGTACACTAACATGTACTACTAATACATGAAACAGTGTATAAACAATAAATGTGGAGTATGGAATGAAATGTGTCATTTCAACGGAATCCTGACATCGTGGTAGGATCACAATCCATCAAGACAAATCCAAATCCCAATTCCTCAAATCAGCCCCCAAATTGGCTCTCATATCATATAAATCTCACAAATGCTCAATGTACAATATCGAATAAATCTCTTATAACCTGAACGTACAAAATCAGTAATCTCATATAAATCCTGTATCAAATCTCAAAAAAATCACCTATATCCCAAATCCAATCTCAAGTAAAATTATAACATCCTAAATATATTTGCATGAATTAATATGATGATGTATATACATTAATGTCAATACACATATATTAGCGTCCCATTCCACTAATATTGGTGTAAGGGCATATATAACAGCGTCCCATTCCACTGTTATATATACAAAGAAGTAAAAAAAAATATCATGAAACCAATGTATCAAGTATCGACATAGAAATGCTGATCTATCAGGTGCTGTCACCATGACCGGTCCCCTGATAGATACTTATCATACGCTATACCGAAAGCACGAGTGCCTAGCTCTGACCCTCGCCTCTCGACGTATCTATACGTACATGACTCTCGTCGATATCCACATGATAACCGCTGAGCCATTGGTAATGTCACCGGTAGGTATGCTTCCCCCACTGACTCATCGTCTACTCCACGAACTTATTGCCCCGGGGTACCTCCGGGCCCTACCATGTACCCGCACACAGACCCCTCCTTTACTCGCGTGGGGTATATATATCAGAACCGATAAATTTCATGGTGGATGCTGAAATATCATATCAAGAGAAACCGGGTATTTCAAATAATGCATAATTTCATGAACTCCCACGGTCCCCAAATCCAGAATATATCAAGAAAAATCCATATCACAATGCGAAAATCCATGAATATAATATATGCAACTTAAAACTGTATGAAAGCATATAAAGGAAAAGCCGCTAATTAACTGCAATAAGTTAATATAAATATCATGCGGTTCCTAATTTCTCCAATTCTAAATAGTATCAAATAAAGGTAAACATGTAGATATAACTAAATGTATGTGTAAACATAAAGGTATAGCAAGGTATATGTATCTACCTATAAGTAAATGATGTAATATACCCCCTGGGTATAAGAGCAATATGTGCAAGGTATACCTGTAGCTATGTCATGAAGTGTGTATGTACCTATCACTAATCGTACAATACTCTATAGGTATACAGGTATCTAGCATATAAGTATGTGAAGGCATATGTGTAAGCATGTGGGTATACAGATATGCTATATGTCATATGCGATAAGAAATATGAATCAATATCTCAATGTCCATAACCAAGAAATATCATATCTATAACTGGGTTGTGCGTGACATGGCAATTATTGACGGTGTGTGTAGCATACAATCAGTGCTCGTGTAACATGAGTCGTCAATAATATATGCAGTGTTCTAAGGATATTAGTTCAAGCACAATAATAACTAAGCAGTAGGGTGAATGCGCAATTCTAAATATGACATAGAATATGCGACAAAAGTAACATGTCTAGCCCAAACGCATAACGCCATGCGGGCGATTCCCCTGTAGATGTTAAATCTACTCACCAACGCTCCAAGCTAGGTGAAGTCCACCACCTGTTTTCCCTTTGTAGCAGTGTCCGAAGTCCCCGCCTGCGAACCTGCAACATAAACAATAAAACAAGTATATATTAATAATAGACCTGAAATACATACAATCTACACGGACCAACACGACACACATACATACTCTAAAGGGTTCGTGTTGTAGCTAACGCGTATAGCGACACTACAAAACCAACTCAGAGCAATAACAACACGGAACACGCATCGTATCGGATAACGTATCGCACGAAATGAAAAACTAGAAATACGCAAAGTGATCCCAGATTTTTCTGTGCTAACAATTTGTAAAAATTGCAAGTACCATGAGACTACAATTAACCCCAGAGACCCCTACACCAAAAACCCAAACCCCAACTCCCCAGTCTGGCCGCAATTTGAGGCCAGAAGCAATAAATCTGCGGCCCAAACATGGTGGTTTGGCTCGTATTTTCAGGGTAGGTTCTACTTCTCTACACTAGGTTACTGTCATGCCAATTTTTGCAACAATTACCTGATTTAACAACAGATCATCCGAGACCATAACAAAACACTAAAAATACGATATTAACCCGAAACGATACGATACGCGATAAAAACTGAAACCAACAAGCTAAGCTACACAAAATTAACTTAAGGAACAGAAAAGAATCATTACCAACACAAAAGAATTCAAAGATCCTAGATTTGCATGCTCCATGGCATCCAAGAGGCAAAACCAAGATAAAGATGTGATTTTGGTGAGTTTTGTGAATTTTGTGATGAATTTAGGTGATGAGGGATTAAGGCTTCAGTTGAGAGCTCAAGGTGATAGAAAATAATTGAAAGAAAAGAGTGAGAGAGAAATGAGAGAGAGTGATTTATAAAAATGAAGAGAGGTGAGTGTAGGGTGAATTATTGCATACATTCACTCTCCCCCCTCACCTCATTAATGAACAATTAATTCCCTCATGACCCACAAGCCGCCTCTCTCTCTCAATTAACCTAGAAGCTTCTCACAAAACAACTCATGGAAAAAGGTTAAGGAAAGGATAAGATAAAGCAAAGAGATTAGGTTAAGGTTAAATGTCAAGGTTGCTAAGATCAAAATTAGCACAAACAAATCCTCGCATTTACGTGCACACGTGCGTGCATACTTATAACAAATAAAAATAAATTATTAATTAAATGTTATAAAATGTGAGGAACCCGAATTGGTAAACTTTTTACAGTAAACCCGCATTAACGTCTAAACGAACACTAATCGAAATCTAAGCCGTTACAATCTCCCCCCTTATAAAAATTCGTCCCCGAATTAAAAATTCTTATTAAGCGTACCTTCAAAGAGAAGATTTCAAATCTCTCATATCTCGCTCGCAGCCTCCCAAGTGATTACCCCACTATACGGTTACGTCCAAGAAAAACCCTTCACAGATGGCAAGACCCTTGACCGAAGTTTCTTCACCTGCCAAGCCATAAACACAATTGGCTGCTGGTGAACGAAAGATCGCGTCCAAACTAAATGGTCTAGTGCTGAATCATGTGAGAAAGGTCATGAAGGTAGTTGCAAAATATCGACAAAAGAAATACAGGGTGAATACTCAATAATCTGGGCGGAAGTGCCAAATTAAAGGCAACGAAACTAACTCGCTTATAGGATCTCAAAAGGACCTACAATTCTGGGATAAGCTTCCCAAAACTCAACACGTCATTCATCGGAAAAATCCATGGGAATACATGAGCTTCCACTGCGAACTCAAGTCTACGACCATCTCGGTCAGCATAAGACCTCTGTCTGCACTGGGCTACTCTCATCCTAACCTGAACCAACTGGATTATCTCCGAAGTCTCTAGACTAGCTGGGGTCCAAAAATCCTACAACGCAGAGTCAGAAAAACAGACTGGTGATCGACACGACCTAACCCCTAAAGCTAAAGGTTGCCAACTGGAGTGTCTCCTGATAACAGCTATCGAAAGAGAACACTAACAATGGCGAGTGACGATCTCCAACTGCCGACAACAATTAATACGTACACACAAACATATCCTCTAGAGTCGGTATAGCCCGCTCTCACAAACCCATCATCCCGCGGATGGAAAAGATGGAGCTAAAGCTCAACAAGTACCCAAGACTTCCTGAAGCTTCTGCCCAAGATGGCGAGCGAACAGGGTGCCTTTATTGGATACGACCCATGAAGGAACTCCGTGCAACACACAACTTAACAAAGAATCACTGAGCAAACTGAGTATGACCGGACGACAAGCATCCGAATGGAGTCACATCCTGACTAAACCTGAGTAGACACCATAACGAAATTCGTGGAGATCTTCTCCCATTCCCACTTCGGAACGGTTAAAGGTTGCAACCCTCTAGCCGGTCTCAGATGCTCAACCAAAGCACACCACAAGACAGACACCTTGAAACGAAACCCGAAACTCCTCTTTACATCCCTGCCCACACGTAACTATCTCACAAGTCACGTTAAATGTTGTTGGAACTTGAATGAGTACAGAGAGTTGACTGATGTGCCTGCTCTAGGATTTCACGTCTCTACCCAAAAGTATCAGGCATACAAACGCGTCCCTAACTTAGCACACCCGGTCACAAATCAAGGACTCCGAATCATTACCCAGCCGAGTATGCTCAAGTATCTCTGACGAACGAGCATCGGCGGCAGTGCCTCGCAAAAGCGATTAAGGAAAAGTGGTCGGGCGCGGGCATGAGCAAGCTGTCCCCTCAGTAGAGGCAAATTTAAGCTGTACTCAACGATCGCACAAGAATTGTAAATCTGCAGAAGACTATCTCAACAATCAAAATCCGCTGCATGAAGATGTACATTAAGCTCTGGCGGTCCGTGAAAATCTGACACGACTCTCGAACAAGTAGTGTCTCCAAGTCTCCAACGCAAGACCACCGCGGCCATCTCCAGATCCTTAGTGGGATATCCTTCTCGTACTTCCGCCAAATATAGGGAAGCAAAAGCGATAACTCCATAGTGTCACCTCAGTACACACTCGAGCCCCACTCACGAAACATCACAGTTAAACAACAAAATCGTCCTAACCAGAAAGCAAAGAAAGAACTGATACAGTTGTTAACCGAGACTTCAACTGCTGAAACTCCATACTCATGCCTCAGTACAAAGAAAAGAAACCTCCTTTCCGATCAGTCCAGTCAACGGTGCAACACTACAATAGCCATCCTGCATGAAACGGCTGTAAAAACCTGCTAAGCCCTAAAATCTACGGACCTTCGTTCAGCACACAAGTCTGGGCCTAAGCTGTACGGCCTCGTTCTTTCTCGGAACCATACAAAACCGTCTCCTGTAACTACAAGACCTAGGAGTCAACACAAACAAGCCTGAAGAAATACTCCGAGAATCTAGCAAACCGCTGGGGCACTCCCAATGTCTGCAAAACAAATCCTCAACTGCTACTCCTGTCCCTCAAGACACATTAAATAGACCAGAATGTCATCAATAACACAACAAAAACTGGTTGAGGAACGGGATGAAGAAATCTGGTTCATCATATCTACGAATACTGCTAGGGCATTGGTGAGTTCAATGACACCACCAAAACACACAAAACCCGTAGCACGCACAAGGCAGTCTTCGGAATGCCATCACTCTGAACCCGCAACAATGATGACCTGATCCCGAACAAACTTAGAAAATATCTCGCACTCTGGAGATGATCGAAGAAATCGTCAATGCGAGGTAAACGATACCTATCCGCACCGTAAGCCGGTTAAATTGACGATCAATCCATACACAACCTCAATATGTCGCCTTTCTCCCCGATGAACAGAAATAGGGGCTCCCTAATGCGAAACACTCAGACGCACGAAATCCCCCCAACAAACAACTCTGCAGCAGATCCTTAAGCTCCTTAAACTTCGCCGGCTCATCTGGAACAACGTCGGAAAACTCTCGCACGAAACAAAACCGGTCCAACAAACCCACTGTGGCTCCGGTATCACGAATGAACGCCAAGAATCCTCGACATCCTCTCCAAAAGCCAACTAGAAAAATGGCCGAATTCAAGCTGTGAGAGGCGGCGCCACTGTCCTCCCGCACAACAAGAACTGACTTGCCGGAAAAACAACACCTGAACGTTTTCTCACGGTAGTCCACAGAAGTCAAGCACGTAGATAACCAGTCCGTGCCCAGGAGAACGCCAAATCCAACATCTCTAGAAGGATCAAAACGACGGACGAATATCCTAACCGATTGGCACACGACTGAAAATACGTGTTGCGCAACAAAAGAATCGCTGACAGAAATTAACACAACAAACGGCTGATCTACCTAACACAACCCTCGTCCCAACTACGGCACAAAGTGTGTAAATCAAACAAGTACATCAAAAGAACATACGAATTAAGAATACCTGAAAACTCTGCATTGGACGCCCTCGTGTCCCGATGAGTAGAAGCAAACTCTCGTGTCTGGCCCCTACCCGCAACTGGCTGAACTCCTCCTCTGCCAACCTGTCCCCTCTGAGCGAACCTTCCACGTCCACGACCTCTCTGAATACGATCCTGACGCGGTGTTAGGTAACAACTCCTTATGTGGTGATGAAGGCTCCCGCACCGATAGTATCCAGAATAACGCTGCTGACCCTCCTGGGATTGAGAGCTGGACGACTGTCCTCGTCCAAAGCTTCTGCTACTCCCGCGACGGTCACGAAATCTGTCTCAACGACTAAGCCTCTGTCTCTGGGCTGGTACACCGGTACGAGTCCTCCACTGTCTCGAAACTCTCAGAGTCTCCGGAAGGCGTGCCTCGTCAACTGGGGCTGCATCCACTGGTGCTATGTAGGTGACGGACTGCTGCATGCTGATCGCAAGGAAAAACTGAGTAACATGGGTGACAACCTCCTGTCGCTGTGCTCGAACGGTCTCAACCAATGAACTCATCGTCTGGCGCATATCCTGCATCTCTGCCACAAGCCTAGCGATACTGTCTGTCGAAGGCAGATCCGTCTGCACCTGTGCAACAAGCGTGCCATCCTGGTCAGTCCTCGTCTCACCCGAAACAACTATGACTTCGGCCCTCGCTGCGTCACTCTGAGTCCCCATAGTCATCGGCGGCAAGGCTATAAATGGAAATAAGATTCGATAAGAACACGGAAATCGAATCATAAGGATATGAGTCATCAAAGAAGGAATTTCAAGCAATGTAGTTAGGTCACTTTGGCGGAGTACCGCATCGTGAGTATGCTGCAGACATATACACACTACGTTACTCTATTTAAACTACTTACTCCATCATACCAAGGTCATCCTACTCTCCGAAAGGTAAAACCTAGCGCTCTGATGCCAATTTTGTCACGACCCGAATTTGGCACGTGACGGCCCTAATACTACGCAACGTCTACAGGCGTAACGCAGTAAATGAAAGCCAAAACCCAGAAATCTAAACAAAAAAAAACAAGAAAAGATAAGAAACATTGTTTAAAAGTCTTTGAAATCGCAAACCAAATTCTTTAAAAGTCTAACTATTATTTCTTTAAAATTTTGGCAGCACCTCCTTTGTAAAAACTGGCCCCTAAAAATGGGTACAACATAAATAAAATAAAGCATCTCCAAATGAGAGCACATACACGCCCAAAGGCGGAAAACAACCACCACAACAAATATACGACGCCGTAGCGAAGAAATAAAAGATGATAGAAAGCAAACTGTATAAAAGACAACCAAATCACAAATAATATACAATATCGTCATCACCAAGTCTCTAAGTCACAAGAAAATATAGTAGATGGAGAGTACAATGATACAACGAATATACAATACAACAATACGGATAATCACAAAACCCACCTAAGCAAAACCGCACTGTATGAGCTGAAGCGGTATCCGCAGCAAAAGGTGATCAGATAGATGAATAACCAGTCTCGACTACTCTGGGGAACACCCTGCAAAACAACTGTGGCACAACGGGGGTGAGTTGCCAACTCGTGAATAGTAAATAACATATGTAGGTAATCGCAAGTATGCACGTACAGCGCGAATCTAACATATGCAATTTATAGCAATAAAAGGTCATATGAATGCAATAATCAAGAAAAGTACACTAGCGGGTACAATTAATACATTAAGCAATAATATGACAATCAGTATGCAATAATCATGCAATAATGATATGAAGATGTATATATGAAGCAGTGCATATAAATAAAGGTATGTAAATGCAACAGTCATGAAAAGTACACTAACAGGTACTACTAATACATGAAACAGTGCATAAACAATAAATGTGGAGTATGGAATAAAATATGTCATTTCAACGGAATCCTGACATCGTGGTAGGATCACAATCCACCAAGACAAATCCAAATCCCAATTCCTCAAATCAGCCCCCAAATTGGCTCTCATATCATATAAGTCTCACAAATGCTCAATGTACAATATCGAATAAATCTCTTATATCCTGAATGTACAAAATCAGCAATCTCATATATATCCTGTATCAAATCTTAAAAAAATCACCTATATCCCAAATCCAATCTCAAGTAAAATTCTAACATCCTACATATATTTGCATGAATTAATATGATGATGTATATACATTAATGTCAATACACATATATTAGCGTCCTATTCCACTAATATTGGTGTAAGGGCATATATAAACCGTTCCATTCCACTGTTATATATACAAAGGAGTAAAAATAAATATCATGAAACCAATGTGTCAAGCATCGACACAGAAATGCTGATCTATCAGGTGCTGTCACCATGACCGCCCCCCTGATAGGTACGTATCATACGCTATACCGAAAGCACGAGTGCCTAGCTCTGACCCTCGCCTCTCGACGTATCTATACGTACATGACTCCCGTCGGTATCCACATGATAACTGCTGAGCTATTGGTAATGTCACCGGTAGGTATGCTTCCCCCACTGACTCATCGTCTACTCCACGAACTTCTTGTCCCGGGGTACCTCCGGGCCCCACCATGTACCCGCATACGGATCCCTCCTTTACTCGCGTGAGGTATATATATCAGAACCGATAAATTTCATGGTGGATACTGAAATATCATATCAAGGGAAACCGGGTTTTTCAAATAATGCATAATTTCATGAACTCCTACGGTCCCCAAATCCAGAAAATATCAAGAAAAATCCATATCACAACGCGAAAATCCATGAATATAATATATGCAATATAAAACTGTATGAAAGCATTTAAAGGAAAAGCCGCTAATTAACTGCAACAAATTAATATAAATATCATGCGGTTCCTAATTTCTCCAATTTTAAATAGCATCAAATAAAGGTAAACATGTAGCTATAACTAAATGTATGTGTAAACATAAAGGTATAGCAAGGTATATGTATCTACCTATAAGTAAATGATGTAATATACCCCCTGGGTATAAGAGCAGTATGTGCAAGGTATACCTGTAGCTATGTCATGAAGTGTGTATGTACCTATCACTAATGGTACAATACTCTATAAGTATACAAGTATCTAGCATATAACTATGTGAAGACATATGTGTAAGCATGGGGGTATACAGGTATGCTATATGTCATATGCGATAAGAAATATGAATCAATGTCTCAATTTCCCTAACCAAAAAATATCATATCTATAAGTGGGTTGTGTGTGACATGACAATTATTGACGGTGTGTGTAGCATACAATCAGTGCTCGTGCAACATGAGTCGTCAATAATATGTGCATTGCCCTAAAGATACTAGTTCAAGCACAACAATAACTAAACAGTAGGGTGAATGCGCAATTCTAAATATGATATAGAATATGCGACAAAAGTAACATCTCTAGCCCAAACGCATAACGCCATACGGGCGATTCCCCTGTAGATGTTAAATCTACTCACCAACGCTCCAAGTTAGGTGAAGTCCACCACCTATTTTCCCTTTGTAGCAGTGTCCGAAGTCCCCGCTTGCGAACCTGCAACATAAACAATAAAACAAGTATATATTAATAATAGACCTAAAATACATACAATTTACACGGACCAACACGACACACATACATACTCTAAAGGGTTCGTGTTGTAGCTAACGCGTATAGCGACACTACAAAACCAACTCAGCGCAACAGCAACACGGAACACGCATCGTATCGGATAACGTATCGCACGAAACGAAACACTAGAAATATGCAAAGTGATCCCAGATTTTTCTGTGCTAACAATTTGTAAAAATTGCAAGTATCATGAGACTACAATTAACCCCAGAAACCCCTACACCAAAATCCCAAACCCCAACTCCCCAGTCTGGCCGCAATTTGCGGCCAGAAGCAATAAATCTGCGGCCCAAACATGGTGGAATTGGCTCGTATTTTCAGGGTAGGTTCTACGTCTCTACACTAGGTTACTGTCATGCCAATTTTTGCAACAATTACCTGATTTAACAGCAGATCATCCGAGACCATACCAAAACCCTAAAAATACGATATTAATCCGAAACGATACGATACGCGATAAAAACCGAAACCAACAAGCTAAGCTACACAAAATTAACTTAAGGAACAGAAAAGAATCATTATCTACACAAAAGAATTCAAAGATCCTTGCTTTGCATGCTCCATGGCATCCAAGAGGCAAAACCAAGATAAAGATGTGATTTTGGTGAGTTTTGTGAATTTTGTGATGAATTTAGGTGATGAGGGATTAAGGCTTCAGTTGAGAGCTCAAGGTGATAGAAAATAATTGAAAGAAAAGAGTGAGAGAGAAATGAAAGAGAGTGAGAGATAAAGATGAAGAGAGGTGAGTGTAGGGTGAATTATTGCTTACACTCACTCTCCCCCCTCACCACATTAATGCACAATTAATTCCCTCATGACCCACAAGCCACCTCTCTCTCTCTCAATTAACCTAGAAGCTTCTCACAAAACAACTCATGGAAAAAGGTTAAGGAAAAGATAAGATAAAGCAAAGAGATTAGGTTAAAGTTAAATGTCAAGATTGCTAAGATCAAAATTAGCACAAACAAATCCTCACATTTACGTGCACACGTGCGTGCATGCTTATAACAAATAAAAATAAATTATTAATTAAATGTTATAAAATGTGAGGAACCCGAATTGGTAAACTTTTTACAGTAAACCCGCATTAACGTCTAAACGGACACTAACTGAAATCTAAGCCGTTACAATCTCCCGCCTTATAGAAATTCGTCCCCGAATTAAAAATTCTTACTAAGCGTACCTTCAAAGAGAAGATTACAAATCTCTCATATCTCGCTCGCAGCCTCCCAAGTGATTACCCCACTATACGGCTACGTCCAAGAAAAACCCTTCACAGATGGCAATACCCTTGACCGAAGTTTCTTCACCTGCCAAGCCATAAACACAATTGGCTGCTGGTGAACGAAAGTTCGCGTCCAAACTAAATGGTCTAGTGCTGAATCATGTGAGAAAGGTCATGAAGGTAATTGCAAAATATCGACACAAGAAATACGGGGTGAATACTCAATAATCTGGGCGGAAGTGCCAAATTAAAGGCAACGAAACTAACTCGCTTATAGGATCTCAAAAGGACCTACAATTCTGGGATAAGCTTCCTAAAATTCAATACGTCATTAATCGGAAAAATCCATAGGAATACATGAGCTCGCACTGCGAACTAAAGTCTACGACCATCTCGGTCAGCATAAGACCTCTGTCTGCACTGGGCTACTCTCATCCTGACCTGAACCAACTGGATCATCTCCGAAGTCTCTAGACTAGCTGGGGTCCAAAAATCCTACAACGCAGAGTCAGAAAAACAGACTGGTGATCGACACGACCTAACCCCTAAAGCTAAAGGTTGCCAACTGGAGTGTCTCCTGATAACAGCTATCGAAAGAGAACACTAACAATGGCGAGTGACGATCTCCAACTGCCGACAACAATTAATACGTACGCACAAACATATCCTCTAGAGTCGGTATAGCCCGCTCTCACAAACCCATCATCCCGCGGATGGAAAAGATGGAGCTAAAGCTCAACCAGTACCCAAGACTTTCTGAAGCTCCTGCCCAAGGTGGCGAGCGAACAGGGTGCCTTTATTGGATACGACCCATGAAGGAACTCCGTGCAACACACAACTTAACAAAGAACCACTGAGCAAACTGAGTATGACCGGACGACAAGCATCCGAATGGAGTCACACCCTGACTAAACCTGGGTAGACACCATAACGAAATTCATGGAGATCTGCTCTCATTCCCACTTCGGAACGGTTAAAGGTTGCAACCTTCTAGCCGGTCTCAGATGCTCAACCAAAGCACACCATAAGACAGACACCTTGAAACGAAACCCGAAACTCCTCTTTACATCCCTGCCCACCCGTAACTATCTCACAAGTTACGTTAAATGTTGTTGGAACTTGAATGAGTACAGAGAGTTGACTGATGTGCCTGCTCTAGGATTTCACGTCTCTACCCAAAAGTATCATGCATACAAACGCGTCCCTAACTTAGCACACCCAGTCACAAATCAAGGACTCCGAATCATTACCCAGCCGAGTATGCTCAAGTATCTCTGACGAACGAGCATCGGCGGCAGTGCCTCGCGAAAGCGATTAAGGAAAAGTGGTCGGGCGGGGCATGAGCAAGCTGTCCCCTCAGTAGAGGCGAACTTAAACTGTACTCAACGATCGCACAAGAACTGTAAATCTGCAGAAAAGTATCTCAACAATCAAAATCCGCTGCATGAAGATGTACATTAAGCTCTGGTGGTCCGTGAAAATCTGACACGACTTTCGAACAAGTAGTGTCCACAAGTCTCCAACGCAAGACCACCGCGGCCATCTCCAGATCATGAGTGGGATATCCTTCTCGTACTTCCTCCAAATGTAGGGAAGCAAAAGCGATAACTCCATAGTGTCACCTCAGTACATACTCGAGCCCCACTCACGAAACATCACAGTTAAACAACAAAATCACCCGAACCAGAAAGCAAAGAAAGAACTGATGCAGTTGTTAACCGAGTCTTCAACTGCCGAAACTCCACACACATGCCTCAGTACAAAGAAAAGAAACCTCCTTTCCGATCAGTCCAGTCAATGGTGCAGCACTACAATAGCCATACTGCATGAAACGGCTGTAAAAACCTGCTAAGCCCAAAAATCTGCGGACCTCCGTCCAGCACACAAGTCTGGGCCTAAGCTGTACGGCCTCGTTCTTTCTCGGAACCATACAAAACCGTCTCCCGTAACTACAAGACCTAGGAGTCAACACAAACAAGCCTGAAGAAACACTCCGAGAATCTAGCAAACCGTTGGGGCTCTCCCAACGTCTGCAAAACAAATCCTCAAGTGCTACTCCTGTCCCTCAAGACACATTAAATAGACCAGAATGTCGTCAATAACACAACAAAAACTGGTTGAGGAACGGGATGAAGAAATCTGGTTCATCATATCTACGAATGCTGCTAGGGCATTGGTGAGTTCAATGACACCACCAAAACACACAAAACCCGTAGCACGCACAAGGCAGTCTTCGGAATGCCATCACTCCGAACCCGCAACAATGATGACCTGATCCCGAACAAACTTAGAAAATGTCTCGCACTCTGGAGATGATCGAAGAAATTGTCAATGCGAGGTAAACGATACCTATCCGCACCGTAAGCCGGTTAAATTGACGATCAATCCATTCACAACCTCAATATGTCGCCTTTCTCCCCGACAAACAGAAATAGGAGCTCCCTAATGCGAAACACTCAGACGCACGAAATCCCCCCAACAAACAACTCTGCAGCAGATCCTTAAGCTCCTTAAGCTTCGCCGGCTCATCTGGAACAACGTCGGAAAACTCTCGCACGAAATAAAACCGGTCCAACAAACCCACTGTGGCTCCAGTATCACGAATGAACGCCAAGAATCCTCGACATCCTCTCCAAAAGCCAAATAGCAAAAAGGCCGAATTCAAGCTGTGAGAGGCGGCGCCACTGTCCTCCTGCACAACAAGAACTGACTTGCCGGAAAAACAACACCTGACCGTTTTCTCACGGTAGTCCACAGAAGTCAAGCACGTAGATAACCAGTCCGTGCCCAGGAGAACGCCAAATCTAACATCTCTAGAAGGATCAAAACGATGGACGAATATCCTAACCGATTGGCACACGACTGAAAATACATGTTGCGCAACAAAAGAATCGCTGACAGAAGTTAACACAACAAACGACTGATCTACCTAACACAACCCTCGTCCCAACTATGGCACAAAGTGTGTAAAACAAACAAGTACATCAAAAGAACATACGAATTAAGAATACCTGAAAACTCTGCATTGGACGCCCTCGTGTCCCGATGAGTAGAAGCAAACTCTCGTGTCTGCCCACTACCCGCAACTGGCTGAACTCCTCCTCTGCCAACCTGTCCCCTCTGAGCGAACTTTCCACGTCCACGACCTCTCTGAATATGATCCTGACGCGGTGTTAGGGAACAACTCCTGATGTGGTGATGAAGGCTCCCGCATCGATAGCATCCAGAATAACGCTGCTGACCCTCCTGGGGTTGAGAGCTGGACGACTGTCCTCGTCCAAAGCCTCTGCTACTCCCGCGACGGTCACGAAATCTGTCTCAACGACTAAGCCTCTGTCTCTGGGCTGGTATACCGGTACGAGTCCTCCACTGTCCCGGAACTCTCAGAGTCTCCGGAAGGCGTGCCTCGTCAACTGGGGCTGCATCCACTGGTGCTATGTAGGTGACGGACTGCTGCATGCTGATCGCAAGGAAAAACTGAGTAACATGGGTGACAACCTCCTGTCGCTGCGCTCGAACGGTCTCAACCAATGAACTCATCGTCTGGCGCATATCCTGCATCTCTGCCACAAGCCTAGCGATACTGTCTGTCGAAGGCAGATCCGTCTGCACCCGTGCAACGAGCGTGCCATCCTGGTCAGTCCTCGTCTCACCCAAAACAACTCTGAATTCGGCCCTCGCTGCGTCACTCTGAGTCCCCATAGTGATCGGCGGCAAGGCTATAAATGGAAATAAGATTTGATAAGAACACGGAAATCGAATCACAAGGATATGAATCATCAAAGAAGGAATTTCAAGCAATGTAGTTAGGTCACTTTGGCGGAGTACCGCATCGTGAGTATGCTGCAGACATATACACACTACGTTACTCTGCTTAAGCTACCTACTCTATCATACCAAGGTCATCCTACTCTCTGAAAGGTAAAACCTAGCGCTCTGATGCCAATTTTGTCATGACCCAAATTTGGCACGTGACGGCCCTAATACTACGCAACGTCTACAGGCGTAACGCAGTAAAAGAAAGCCAAAACCCAGAAATCTAAACCAAAAAAAATAAGAAAAGATAAGAAATATTGTTTAAAAGTCTTTGAAATCGCAACCCAAATTCTTTAAAAGTCTAACTTTTATTTCTTTAAAATTTTGGCAGCACCTCCTTTGTAAAAACTGGCCCCAAAAATGGGTACAACATAAATAAAATAAATCATCCCCAAATGAGTGCAAATACACGCCCAAAGGGGGAAAACAACCACCACAACAAATATACGACGCCGTAGCGAAAAAATAAAAGATGATAGAAAGCAAACTGTATAAAAGACAACCAAATCACAAATAATATACAATATCGTCCTTACCAAATCTCTAAGTCACAAGAAAATATAGTAGATGGAGAGTACAACGATACAACGAATATACAATACAACAATACGGATAACCACAAAACCCACCTAAGCAAAACTGCACAGTATGAGCTGAATCGGTATCCGCAGCAAAAGGTGATCAGATAGATGAATAGCTAGTCTCGACTACTCTGGGGAACACCCTACAAAACAACTGTGGCACAACGGGGGTGAGTTGCCAACTCGTGAATAGTAAATAACATATGTAGGTAATCGCAAGTATACACGTACAGCGCGAATCTAACATATGCAATTTATAGCAATAAAAGGTCATATGAATGCAATAATCAAGAAAAGTACACTAGCAGGTACAATTAATACATTAAGCAATAATATGACAATCAGTATGCAATAATCATGCAATAATGATATGAAGATGTATATATGCAACAGTCATGAAGGGTACTCTAACAGGTACAACTAACACATGAAGCAGTGCATATAAATAAAGGTATTTAAATGCAACAGTCATGAAAGGTACACTAACAGGTACTACTAATACATGAAACAGTGCATAAACAATAAATGTGGAGTATGGAATAAAATATGTCATTTCAACGGAATCCTGACATCGTGGTAGGATCACAATCCATCAAGACAAATCCAAATCCCAATTCCTCAAATCAGCCCCCAAATTGGCTCTCATATCATATAAGTCTCACAAATGCTCAATGTACAATATCGAATAAATCTCTTATATCCTAAATGTACAAAATCAGCAATCTCATATATATCCTGTATCAAATCTCAAAAAAATCACCTATATCCCAAATCCAATCTCAAGTAAAATTCTAACATCCTACATATATTTGCATGAATTAATATGATGATGTATATACATTAATGTCAATACACATATATTAGCGTCCCATTCCACTAATATTGGTGTAAGGGCATATATAACAGCGTCCCATTCCACTGTTATATCTACAAAGGAGTAAAAAGAAATATCATGAAACCAATGTGTCAAGCATCGACACAGAAATGCTGATCTATCAGGTGCTGTCACCATGACCGCCCCCCGATAGGTACGTATCATACGCTATACCGAAAGCACGATTGCCTAGCCCTGACCCTCGCCTCTCGACGTATCTATACGTACATGACTCCCGTCGGTATCCACATGATAACTGCTGAGCCATTGGTAATGTCACCGGTAGGTATGCTTCCCCCACTGACTCATCGTCTACTCTACGAACTTCTTGTCCCGGGGTACCTCCGGGCCCCACCATGTACCCGCACACGGACCCCTCCTTTACTCGCGTGGGGTATATATATCAGAACCGATAAATTTCATGGTGGATGCTGAAATATCATATCAAGGGAAACCGGGTTTTTCAAATAATGCATAATTTCATGAACTCCCACGGTCTCCAAATCCAGAAAATATCAAGAAAAATCCATATCACAATGCGAAAATCCATGAATATAATATATGCAATATAAAACTGTATGAAAGCATATAAAGGAAAAGCCGCTAATTAACTGCAACAAATTAATATAAATATCATGCGGTTCCTAATTTCTCCAATTTTAAATAGCATCAAATAAAGGTAAACATGTAGCTATAACTAAATGTATGTGTAAACATAAAGGTATAGCAAGGTATATGTATCTACCTATAAGTAAATGATGTAATATACCCCCTGGGTATAAGAGCAGTATTTGCAAAGTATACCTGTAGCTATGTCATGAAGTGTATATGTACCTATCACTAATGGTACAATACTCTATAGGTATACAGGTATCTAGCATATAACTATGTGAAGACATATGTGTAAGCATGGGGGTATACAGGTATGCTATATGTCATATGCGATAAGAAATATGAATCAATATCTCAATGTCCCTAACCAAGAAATATCATATCTATAAGTGGGTTGTGCGTGACATGGCAATTATTGACGGTGTGTGTAGCATACAATCAGTGCTCGTGCAACATGAGTCGTCAATAATATGTGCATTGCCCTAAAGATACTAGTTCAAGCACAACAATAACTAAGCAGTAGGGTGAATGCGCAATTCTAAATATGATATAGAATATGCGACAAAAGTAACATCTCTAGCCCAAACGCATAACGCTATGCGGGCGATTCCCCTGTAGATGTTAAATCTACTCACCAACGCTCCAAGTTAGGTGAAGTCCACCACCTGTTTTCCCTTTGTAGCAGTGTCCGAAGTCCCCGCTTGCGAACCTGCAACATAAACAATAAAACAAGTATATATTAATAATAGACCTAAAATACATACAATTTACACGGACCAACACGACACACATATATACTCTAAAGGGTTCGTGTTGTAGCCGCGTATAGCGACACTACAAAACCAACTCAGCGCAACAGCAACACGGAACACGCATCGTATCGGATAACGTATCGCACGAAACGAAACACTAGAAATACGTAAAGTGATCCCAGATTTTTCTGTGCTAACAATTTGTAAAAATTGCAAGTACCATGAGACTACAATTAACCCCAGAGACCCTTACACCAAAAACCCAAACCCCAACTCCCCAGTCTGGCCGCAATTTGCGGCCAGAAGCAATAAATCTGCGGCCCAAACATGGTGGAATTGGCTCGTATTTTCAGGGTAGGTTCTACGTCTCTACACTAGGTTACTGTCATGCCAATTTTTGCAACAATTACCTGATTTAACAGCAGATCATCCGAGACCATAACAAAACCCTAAAAATACGATATTAATCCGAAACGATACGATACGCGATAAAAACCGAAACCAACAAGCTAAGCTACACAAAATTAACTTAAGGAACAGAAAAGAATCATTATCTACACAAAAGAATTCAAAGATCCTTGCTTTGCATGCTCCATGGCATCCAAGAGGCAAAACCAAGATAAAGATGTGATTTTGGTGAGTTTTGTGAATTTTGTGATGAATTTAGGTGATGAGGGATTACGGCTTCAGTTGAGAGCTCAAGGTGATAGAAAATAATTGAAAGAAAAGAGTGAGAGAGAAATGAAAGAGAGTGAGAGATAAAGATGAAAAGAGGTGAGTGTAGGGTGAATTATTGCTTACACTCACTCTCCCCCCCACCTCATTAATGCACAATTAATTCCCTCATGACCCACAAGCCACCTCTCTCTCTCTCAATTAACCTAGAAGCTTCTCACAAAACAACTCATGGAAAAAGGTTAAGGAAAGGATAAGATAAAGCAAAGAGATTAGGTTAAAGTTAAATGTCAAGGTTGCTAAGATCAAAATTAGCACAAACAAATCCTCGCATTTACGTGCACATGTGCGTGCATGCTTATAACAAATAAAAATAAATTATTAATTAAATGTTATAAAATGTGAGGAACCCGAATTGATAAACTTTTTACAGTAAACCCGCATTAACGTCTAAACGAACACTAATCGAAATCTAAGGCGTTACATTTGGAGCTCTGATATTACCAAAATTTGGCCAAGGCCGAAATTTGCCTAATTTGGGGCAAAATATTTTGGAGTTAGACATTGAGATTTTTAGGGTTTCTTGTATCTTCGAAAATCTTCTGTAAACCACTTTTGGAAATTGCCAATTGCCTATATATACTAGTGTATAGTCTCTCTAGGATTTCTCTCTCCATGAGTTAATTGTTTTTGTTTTTGAAAGAGATCAAAGATATTTTTAATAGTTAATTGTAATATGAAGTCTATTTTATTTGATTATTCTCTTTACTCTATTACGAGTAGCTAATTTATTTTTTAAGGCTTTTGAATTATACTTATTATGATTGGTGTTTAATTTATTCGTCCTATTCTTTTCTGTTTAATTTTAATAAGGAATCTCTTTGATAAAAATTAATTCTTTTTTATGCTATGCTAATAAATTAAATAAATCAATGATTGATTGACGTCAATAAGGTTTGTTTAGGGAAAGATAGTATGACAGATAAACTAATTAGTTTAATGATAAATTAATAACATAGAAGACCAGCTAGGGAATATAAGATGGAATTTTTATCATAGTAGATTCAACCTAATTAATTAGGATAATTTAGACTATTCCGACAAAACTAAATAAATCATAGATTGACAACCTATTGATTTATTTAGTAGAAGGGTAAGATGTAATTATTGTTAGGTTAATTAGAATTGAAGATTTAAATTTATTTCTAAGTGGTTTTATTTAATTACCAGGGTATTGCTAGAATTATATGATTTATGATTTCTTTTCATGATTGATATTTTATTACGATAAAAGTTTACTCTATACTTTTATGTAATCGATAGTCAATAAATTTAAAAAAGAAAAGAAAAGAAATAATATAGAACACCATAATTAGTAAAGGTAATTCAAAACTATAGGCCTTTCTTTACTATTTGAAACTCTCTTATATTTTAAAACTTGAAACTTTAATTTCTTTTATATGCTTTTTAAATTAGTTTAGTTATAATAAAAACCCAAATCTTTTTATTTAATTTGTTTTAAATTAATTAGAATTCACACGCCTCCCAATGGTACGATCCGTAAGTATTATAACGAATTAACTGTGCACTTACAATTTAATTTGAGAGGCTAATCTGTGGTCACCATGGTTTGAACGGTATTGTTTTTCTTTTCTTTTTCATTTTTTTAAAGTTTATTTTTACTTTTTTTTTCTTTTCTACAGAATTTTTTTTGGAATCAAACTAGTAATAGGTAATCTTGAATTTGAAATCTGAAAAATTGAGTGATTTGAAGGAAAATTATTGAATACTAGGATAGAATTAAACCTGAAAAATAATTTTTTGTTTTGAATTCAAATTTAGAGAATATACACCCTACAAATTGCACGAACACGAATATTGAAGCTTGAGATAGTAGAGAATACTTAAAAATATTTTTGCCTAAGTATCTAAATTTGAAAAAAAATAAAAAGGATTATAAATTTTGTATCTTTTTTTTCTCACTAAATGGCTGGGAAATCGTGCCTCAAACAATATTGGATGCTCATGTCGAAAAGTGATTAAAAAGTTAAAAAATAAAAAAAGTATAAATATACTAAGTTTGACTTTATGATTTCTTAGGACAAAAAAACTTCAGTCTTTGGGATGCTTCATCATATAGTGGTTTAGACCAACTGATTTGTAAGTCACCGCTGAAAGTCCGAGATAGTTGCAAGACTAGGCATAATTTCACTCACATATTGAGCACATTGAGTAATCGGCTGGTTCGTACCTCATGAAGCATTAATGGTCGTATTGAAATATGTGTAAGCATATCTATCTCTATATTTATATAAAATAAAGTACGAGGGTACAAGGGCATTGATATTATATCTTGAATTGAATTCTCAAGTGTAGAGATATTTTACACACGCACGTATGGGTATATGATCAATTTTTGAAAGAAAGATAGGAATGAAAAATAGGATTAAAATCTATTGAGAGAGAATGTAATTTCTGGAGTTGAGCGATACTATTAAAATGAAAATTCTAGAAAACTGAAAAACAAGTGAGATTCAAATCTTTTCTTTTCTTTTCTTTCTTTTCTTTTCTTTTCTTTGGTTGTAGTTTTTCACTTTTTTCCTTTTAGTTTTTCTTTTGTTTTGGTTTTTATTTTCCTTTTTGGGATTTTGTAGGTAGTATCCGCGGAAAATGCTCAGGAGACAACACTCCTCCTATTAAGGACACGTAGAGCTTTAACGGTTTGTTGCTCGTGCCAAGTGTAATTGCAACGCCTGCGAAAAAGAGTATAGTTGTTAGATAATAGTTAGATTTTATTTAGTTTTTAGTTTTTGAAACTCTAGATTTTACTCTAGGACCAACAAAAGATAAGTGGGGGGTATTTAATTGGTTCAACATATATTTATCTTTATTTCTCCTATTTAATACTACTACGGGTATATTTTGTGAAATAATGCAGATTATAGGGCTAAAGGGCAAAAGTGCACAAAAGGCGTATAATGTGCGTTGGATGTGAACAACTTTAAGCTAAAGCAGAGCCAATAGTGAAAATTACAAAAATTCAAGAGTGAAACAAGATTCACAAAGTCGAGACAAAGCTACGCCAGAAATTTGGAGCTCAAATCTGACCAAAAATTGGCCAGGGCTGAAATTTGTCTAATTTTGACCGAAATATTTTGGAGTTAGACATTAAGATTTTTAGAGTTTCTTGTATCTTCGAAAATCTTCTGTAAACCACTTTTGAAAATTGCCAATTGCCCATATATACTGCTGTATAGCCTCTCCAGGGGTTCATTTCTCAATGAGCTAAATTTTTTTTATTTTTTGGGAGAAATCAAAGATATTTTTGATAGTTATTTGTAATTTGAAGTCTATTTTATTTGATTATTCTCTTTCTTCTATTATGAATAGCTAATTTATTTTCTAGGGCTTTCGAATTATATTTGTTATGATTTGTGTTTAATTTCTTCACCCCATTCTTTTCTATTTGGTTTTCATGATGAATCTCTTTGATAAAAATTAATCCTTTTTGATACTATGCTAATAAATTAAATAAATCAATGATTGATTGACGTCCATAAGGTTTGTTTAGAGAAATATGGTATCACTGATAAACCAGTTAGTTTAATGATAAATTGACAACCTAGAAGACTAATTAGGGAAGGTAAGATGGAATTTTTATTATAGTAGATTCAACCTAATTAATTTAGGGTAATTTAGATTATTCCGAAAAAACTAAATATACCGTAGATTGACAATCTATTGATTTTTTTAGTAGAAGAGTAAGATCTAATTATTGTTAGGTTAATTAGAATTAAAATTTTTAATTTATTTCTTAGTGATTTTATTTAATTGATAGGGTATCGCTAGAAGTGTATGATTTATGCTTTCTTTACATGATTGATATTTCATTACGATAAAAGTTTACTCTATACTTTTATGTGATTGATAGTCAATAAATTTAAATAAGAAAAAAATAGAAAAGTATAGAAATCATGTAGAACACGATGATTAGTAAAGGTAATTCAAAACCCTATGTCTTTCTTTACTGTTTGAAACTCTCTTTTATTTTAAAACTTGCAACTTTAATTTCTTTAATATGCTTTTTAAATTAGTTTAGTTTTAAAAAACCAAATCCTTTTATTTAATTCGTTTTAAGTTAATTAGAATTCACACGTCTTCCCGTGGTACGATCCGTAGGTATTATAACGAATTAACTATGCACTTACGGTTTAATTTGAGAGATTAATGCAAGGATTATAATAGACATTCGCAGATTCCGCTTTGCCGAGAACTAACCATACGGTAGGTGAACCCTGTTAACAAATCCCCGAACATCATGTTTCTGTATTTGATTTTTTATTTATTCTCGCATATTATTTACTTGTGATCTTTTGTTGTTGATTGCGTGGTGTTGATTGTGTGATTTGGTTGCTTGTCACGAGCATTGTAACGTGCATCGGTTTTTCCTTCCCAACAACACCCACTCGATATAGATACGCTAAGCGTCTGGCAAGATGTAATATCACAAGAACAATAGAATTTTCGTAATAAATAAACAATATCCAACGGTTATTACATCTCAGATAATTCAAATAAAAGCTTAAATAAAAATAAATTTTGAACAAGGCATTTATTAATAATCAAGCAATAATAAGACTAAGAATTGAACATCTAAAAATAGTAAAGATTAGAAGTCGGTTTGGCCTTAGAAATGTACCGAGTCTTCTGTGGTAATGTCATGCTCTCCCTTTATATCATGTCTCTAAACCTAACGAACATTTTAATCCAAAGGGAAAGAAATGTCCGTCAAAGCGCTAAAGCTTATGTATGTCTTCCAAACGGGTTTAAATGTGAAAGCGAAAAGACATATAAAATGAAGAACATGAACATGACGAAGATACATGAATAAAATAGGATATCTAGAAAGTGAGGTGTTCACAAATAGTCCATAAAGCATGAGTAACTATACATGCAGAGTAGTAAAGTTGCACGATATATCTATCTAACGTTCGTATTAGTCTAGCGAGGGTGTTGGACTGGATTTCAAGAGTATTCTGGAACAATATCAACATGAATGAGGATTAATTTCCATCAATACCCGGAATCACGGCTACACAATAAAGGACTTCTGATCAGAGTGACTCTTTTTGTGTTGAAGAAACATGGCTACACGGCATGAATAGTGCGGGCTTTTGATCGGCAAGTGTTTCGTTTTATACCAACGAAACAAGACTACACAACCATGTAAGTTAGCATTCCGTCTATGACCGGAACCATGGCAACATGACATGAGTGGACTCTTGAAATCTTGTTCACGACCTTCAATAAACTATCCCAACCACGTTTTAAATGTCATGGCAAAAAATACTATCCTATGCGAAAGATTCCATTCCCATAACCCGACTTTATATTAGTTAATTAGAAGGTCATAATGTTCCACCATTAAGAAATAACATATCTGTTTTTTTTATTTAAAAAGAGTCTATATTAAAATTAATAAGTGAGTACATTAATGATTGTAGTTATGGATGAGCGAAAATCTGCTGCATGATCAATAAAGCATGGATAGCAAGTGAGTGCATTGGCCACAAGAGTTTCATAATTTTATTATTTTTTTTCTTTTTCTTTTTACATTTTGGACAGTGTTGGGAATGTGTGACATAGACACGTGGATTGTGGCTGCAAGATTTCTGGTGTAAATGAGTAAATTCATATAATCGACAGTAATAAATCTATCACCCATATGTTATAAATGTAAATACATAAAAAGCAACACCACAATAAAAATGAACAAGAATACTTAGTAAACAGTTTTACGGGGGATTCTGTCCTGAAATAATTCAAATCTATAATGAAACATGATTTTGCATAACAACACCCTCGAGCTTGCACCAAATTAAAATAAAAGTGGTTGATTTGACGAGTTGTAAACTATTATATCTAAAATATAGATTATGTATAAATTTAGAAAAGAATATATATATATATATATATATATATATATATATATATATATATATATATATATATTTCAAGAAAAAGGAATTTTATTAAAAGGTTTGTAGTCGTTTTCAATAATATTTGCTTTCTTTTTCGCTCTTTTGTCCAGGTGCATTTAACATGGAATACCAAATAATTATTGATTTGGTACACATTATCATACCATGAATACATACTATTTACTTCCTTGGTCTCTTTTTAGCTATCATTTTAGAGAAATACAAACCGATTAAGGAAAGCATTATTATTTTTTTAATATCAGTAATTAATCTACCGCTACACCACCACCAAAAAATCATATCATTTCTGCCCTCGACTATTAAGGAAAGCTTTATAATTTTTTTAATATCGGAAATTAATTTTTTAGGTTATTTTGGTATTATATATATCATTTATTGTCATTAATGATTTTCTCGTATTTCAAAAACGTCATTTTATGGGAAATATTTTTCTCTTCAAAATGACAGGTAAAAGGAGACAGAGAGAGTGCCTAATATATGTTCGCGAATGAAAACTCTATAAATATAAGCTATATGAATACTGATTTAGATCATTGCTTTCTCCAACGAAATGGCTTTTGTAGGGATGCTAGGTTTGGCTATCATATGCTTCTATTTTCTCATTGGCCATCAAGCGGTTGGAAGATATATGCCAAAAGATGAAGCCCTAGAGAGAGATATAAAGGTATCTAACATTACATTTATAAAATTTATCATAATTCTCTACGTATGCATGCATAGTTTCTATGCTATCTTTATTTACTTTTACAAATTATACATTAATATTAGTATCCTAAATTGTATGGTGCATATTAAGGGCCACGAACCTCTGCGATGAGCAGATAATAGGTACTGGTTCTTTTATCCAATCCTGGCTACAGATCATACGTGCAAAGCATGTATAAGACATCCATACCCTGGCCCCATGTTTTACATTAGTCCTCACAGTTGAGGGAGAAAATCTTGACCGTTGATTTTGATAGCAAGTAATAGCGGGGACTCCGGATCCGAATATTAAAGACAATTAAAGTTTATCATACATTTTTTACTATTACACTGAATTTTTCTTAGAGCAGCTAAGATTATTCATCCTGATTCTTTTTTTTTTTTGAGTTATTTGATATAAATAACAAAAACTTAAAAAGAAACTAAAAAAAAAAGCCTAAAAAATATATGAAAGCTTGTAATGAAAGTGCATATAAGTAAGGTACGGTTGATCGATGATTCAGATATACATATAGTTCGACTGATACGCACGATAATTTTATGCTGCAGAAAATTTCATTTCCAATTGATGTAGCCAAGACAACTTCCAAAGAAATATTATTTCTATCACGCGGAGGATACAATGGAAAGACAAATCTGGAGAAAAGCTATTCTATGAAAGATTTGGCAGCGATTAATGACGGGAATAGAATCCATCATGTAAGATATATCATAAATTATCCAATTTTGCCTTCTTGCTTGAAATATGTGGTAGGTAGAAAACATGCCCATTTTGCTACATTTATTTATATTCTTTATATGTAAATTATTGTAGATTTCTTTAGGTCATCACATGCCTTTTTCTATGGTACATGAATACCACGTATATACTATTAATCCATAATTTTGTTTATAAATTACACATGTTAGTTTTCTTAATTTCAAGATTTAGTTATAGTTTAAGTATTTCGATGTAAGCTTAATTAATATAATAGGATAATTATCTTAATTTGAGATTTTATTCATGCTTTTGTCATTTCTTATCACATGTTACTTTATTTTGTAGTGTATATATGTATTTGATTTGTTATCTAATGACTATTTTTTACTCGAGCGTTGTCTCATTATATTTTTGTAGTGGGCGATATTAAAGGTGATAGATGCAGAGTTATATGGCTTGAGCGCAAAAGTAAGTGTTTGGGAGCCGCTTCTTAATAACAGTAACCAAGCCTCGAGCACTGCAATTTGGGTTACAAATGTAGCTCATAATCGAGCCAAAGCCAACATAATTCAATTTGGATTGCAAGTAAGTATAATGTTACTATATATTGGCTAGCCATTAGCCTAACTCATGATACATCCAAAGCAAATTAATGTCTTTTGTTAAAAATATTGTTGTTGAGATTTGATGATATATCACCAATTATAATTATTCCTTAAACATATGCCTATAACATTTTCTTAAAGCTAATTTTAGATTTTCATTAATGTTGCCCTTTTCAGGTAAACCCGAAACTTTATGGCGATAATCATTTATATTTTTTCGTGTTTTGGACCGTAAGTATTGCTGGCTAGCATTATTATTCTATTGAACTTTCAAGTGATTAGGTGGATATAATTATTTTATATATTAATTTTGAATAACAGGCAGATGGATATCAGAGAACAGGATGCTTTGATCTTCGTTGTCCAGGATTCATGCTACATAATTCATCTCAGCTTGTCCCAGGGAAACGGTACATGGGACCAATTTCTCAAGATGGCGGAATGAAGTATTTTGTTGATATTAAAATATCAATGGTAAAAGAATAATGAAATGATTTATTTTTAGCATGCTCCATCAATTTGTTTGATAAATCCTTAGCGTATCATACTTATTTGACATATATAAATTGTGTATCATTTCTTATTTCTCGTTGTCTTATCTTTCAATTCTTATTTCTTACCGTCTTATCTTTTAACTATTTAACTCTTATCAGGATCCCAGCACAGGAGATTGGATGTTGCATGTTGAAGATGCATTAGTTGGTCAATGGCCGAAATCTTTGCTACCTGGTTTATCTAATGGGGCTTCACAAATTCATATCGGAGGAATTGTAGGTTTTAATCAGGGTGATTTTAGCCCTCCAATGGGCAGCGGTCTTTTTCCCATAGAAGGACAAATTAGGGCAGCATCCTTCAGAAAAATCAAAATGATTAGTGCTAATGGTGAATATTCTACTCCTTTAGATAAGTATCATCAATCTTACTATCATGACAATAAAACGTGCTACACATCTGGACCCGGGATAGATTTTGAAGGGGACCAAGTAGTTTATTTCGGTGGCCCCGGCGGCTGCAAAGATTAGTGAAGAGTCAACAACATAAATATATGGTGATAAATTACTATAATTCATGTGTATTGATAGTTGTATTTTCTGGAATTGAGAGCAACATGCACGTGTCTAATATAAACTGCTGTTAGAGTCGGTTATCTTCTTCTATAATAATGCAAATGGACTTGATTAGATTCTTCATTCGCCATTTTTTAAAATCAAAGAAAAAAGGAGAAAATTTCTCCATTCTTAAGATGTCCACATCATCAAGAAAGGCCGACACAACAATAAATATTGTTCATCTAAAAATTCAATCTCTAAAATGATAAAATAAAAAAAAATTCTAGACTTTCTAGATTTCTCTTAAAATTAACTTTTTACTTGAATGTCTTTTTTATTTAAAGTTATTCAATAAGCATTCACTAAATTATGTTGTATTGTCTTTCTATAAGTTTCCATAACCTTGCATTTTTATTTTGAATTTTTAAAATTATCTTTTAATAATTTTTTACAATATATTTGATAACTTAAACACGACGCATTATTAACATTCAAATTTATGTTTTTTCTGCAAAAACTAACTGAAATAACTTTGAAGGAACCATTAATTTAACTAACAGTATGATAATATTGCTTAAACATTTCAATTACAAGTACTAAGTGAGCTAATACGAGGTACAACGCACAAGCAGAAAACTAGTCTATACAAGTAGAAGGATTTTGTTGCCCTTTGGTTTCGTTTATTGTTGTGTTTATTTAAAAATCATCTCAAATGATGCATTGTCAATCTTTTGCACTTAAATGAGAGAATGACTCGTCTAAACAAATATCAAATGTTGACGCACATTTAATCTTTAATAATTTGTTTAACAAGCAAACTTGGCACGAACCAAGAACAACACAAGCTCAAGATACAGTTTGAGACATTTTCAAATAAAGCCTAGAATTAGATGTTTGCACATACTTTTGTCATTTTCACACATGCTTGGGTATTTGTACCAGTATAATTAGTTCGGATCAAGAAGAAATGAAGAACATATATTGAACATATACGAAAAGCCATTGACCAAATTTGTGTATGTCACCAAGTGAGAATTTCCATCTCCATTTTGGGTAACTTGTCAAAAAGCCCTCGGCCGGCTTCAAACTTCTGTAATTACTCTTGGGCTTTTTTCTTTTTTAAAAAAAGCTCCTAGGCCCAATCAGAACCTTTTGTATACCAGTTGTCTGTAATATTTAAAAGGTTATATAAAATATCTAAGCGGTTGTAGTTGCGTGTAATATCTAAACAATTGCCCGTAATATCTAAGTTGTTGCATGTACAATTAAGTGAATATAACGCCTAAATTAAATGGGCCCAGGGTTTATTCATGTAGATTTTGGAACAGTGGGCCATTTCCAACAATTTCGAAAATTACATACACTACTACAATAATCACTTGCCCCTACGGATTTAGCCGTAGGGGCAAACCACTGCCCCTAAGGATATATCCGTAGAGACATAAAATTCCTCTTTAGATCCAAAGGCCGCAGGTGCAAGTTTTCGCCCTGAACATGCCCCTACGTCTTAATCCGCAGGGATATTTATTCCTACCGATTATTCCGTAGGGACATAATCTTTATTTAATTTATCTGTTTATAAAATAAAATACTTGCCCCTACGGATTTATCTGTAGGGCCTGATAATTACCCCTACGAAGCTGTCCGTAGGGTCTAATAAATTCCCTTAAGACAAAATATCAGATATTCTGATATTTTGTCTCTGCGGAGAAATGTGTATGCCCCTACGGCTTAAGCCGTAGATGCAACAGTTTCCCCTACGAAGTAATCCGTAGGGTCATTATACCAGGGTTTTTTTTAAATGGACTTCCAGTTTTTTTCTCGTCCTGTGCACATTAATATATATATCATATAGCCAAATACATAAATATTCATAATCAATATCTCACGCATAATATATAACATAAACAAACAAACAGAATACGAAATCAATCTAAAATCATCGTGAACATACAAACAACCACCAATATCGTCCAAAATATACACAATATGTATCAGATTAGTACATATATCCGCAAAAATATAAATAAAACTACCATAGCTCGGTCCAGCTCCTCCAACTCTGATAATCGCCGTAATCTGCCATATCTGCTCCTCGGTATAACTCTGAGTCGTCAAAAACTCGACTAATGAAGGAGCGGATTCTGTGGGAGTCTGAGCGGGCTGTGGAGCTGTAAGAGTGGTCTGCGTAACCGCAGCCGAGGTAGCGGCTTGCGGATCCGCAGCCGGATGCATGTGGAGCCACAGCCGAAGTAACCTGCCAAATCTGTAAAAAATTTGTTTATGTAATAAATGTGTAAGAACGGTGTATTAGATTTTAGTCGAATTCGTATCATTGTCAGATTATTGTGAAACCGCGAATTTATATATGCTTTGTTGAGATTCCACACGTTCTATTGAAATTCATATGTTATGTATGAGAATTTATGCATCTTGAAATTCCACACATTCACGACTATTCTTTTATACCCCAATCTAAGAATACTTAGGGACTTGGGCCTAATTTGGATATCTAGTTTGGAAAACCGTAGTTTATTTTAAGTGGAGGTAGAAATGATGCTTACTCTAACTTGTAAGCCCATATCTCTCCTTAATTATTTAGTTTTGATTGGATGCTTGGTTTTGGAGTTATCTAATTTATAAATAAATGTTTTCTTCTCAAGTTTTGAATTTGGATAATCATAACTTTTTAAACTCCAAAATGAAAAAGGATGTGGTATGGTTATGATTATAGAGTTCAGTTTAATTAGATGGTTTTATGTAAGTCTGATTAATCAAACCTAAGACTAAAACCAAATAAGCTCAGACTTGTATATGTTACCATCTATAATGTGGTATAATATTTTACTATTAAGTAATATATGTACCAACATCTCCTTCAACTCCTCGACGGTGGTCTTCAAGGCGGCAACATCATACTCCAAATGTCGCTCACGGGGGTAGGGGAAGTAACCGCTGGAATGGAGACCAACTTCATATGGGCCCTATTAGGACCCAGTCCCCGGCCTCTCTCCCAACCTCCGTAGTGCTCTCCATGTGCGGCGTCTAGGACTGGGGTCAGTAGCATCGGATCGGTATGTCCACTAAAATCGATCCCCGATTCCTCCGCCTGCTCTACCATCCGCTCCTACACCCACATTAACCATTAAAATATAAGTATATCATTTAAATTTGAACTTATCAAAACAAAAATTTCATTCGAATTAGAATAAATATTAACACTTACGTAATACTCCTGGGTAGCGGTGTCGGGAAATCGAAGCTCGCCCGTGGCGGGATCTGTCGAGGTGCCCTAGACGGCAAAATACACGGTCAACACACTCGGTGTACCACCATGCGTTAGAGTCTGAGCTCTCTGCAATTCGCCAATTTTTTTAATATATTTTATAAAATAACTCTTAATATTGCATTATATCAAAATAGATCTATTGTAATTGTAACACCCTAGTGCATTTATATTATATTTTGGGGTATTTCAAATCTTGCTATAAAGTTCTTGATTATTGTTGTTTGGATTACGGATAGTATATTTAGCAGTTGTGGTTATTATCCGACCCGACCCGTATGTTTGAAGTCCATCATGATTCAAGATTATATCAAATATTTGCTAGTACAAAGTATCCGTGCAAATGTAGATATTATACACAAATATAATATATTCCACATATCTTTTAAAATACAATATAAAAATCAAATAACATATTTTGATATCTAGTCTTGTATGTCATCACTCCATATCATGTGGTTGCATCCATATATCACGTTCATGTCCTAATTGTTAAAACAAACTCGTAATTGATCGCTACGTATGTTTACGCAGGTCCGTACTTGGGGGTATACATTTTTATTGACAGCATATCGCATTATGGTTTAAATTTTTACGTATATTCTCCATATTGAAAAACTAGATTTTTTGAAGGGACACGGGTAATATTCGGAGTAATCTGATATTAGATGTAAAATCCCATATATATATAACTAAATTAATATAAACTATTATATACATATTAATTAATTTATATATTAACAAATCCCCCCTTCTCCAACTCTCTCTCTCTCTCTCTACATACCATATATATATATAACATTATATATATAATATAATTATTTATAAAACTCAACATCTCACTCTACATTATATATATATATATATATATATATATATATAACATTATATATATAATATAATTATTTATAAAACTCAACACCTCTCTCTCCCTCCCTCGTTATTCTTCTCCTCCCACGAGCGAACCCAAACTCAAACCCATGCTCGCCACCACCCCTCGCCGCCGTTCACCTCGTTCTCGCCCTCGTCTTCACCCTCTTCTCTTCCTCACCCCGAGACCTCCTCCTTCTCCTCCTTCCCGACGGCCTGCAACTTCCCCGACTCCAACCCATCACCCATCGCCTGAAACCTCATCCTCGTCGAGAAAACCCACCACCACCGTCACCACTGACCTCCTCTTCACCTCCTCGCCTCCTCAGCACCCAAGAACATCCAACACCACCGCCAACAACCTCCTCTGCACCTTTCCCGATCACCAAACCCTCGCCAAACGACCTCGCCGACGGCAGCCCCTCATCCCTGTCACCTCGCCATTGCCACCATCCCCTCTGTACATCCCCAGAAACCCCACAGCAACTTCCTCCCCTCTCTTCTTCTTCTTCTTTTCTTTCTTTCTTTACTTTCTATTCTTGATTTCCGGCCGTCTCATCGGAGTTGCGCATGTCGCCGATGATCCAGTCACCGTCGTCGTCTAGCCCGGTCACCACGTCACGCAGCTTCTCAGCCAGGTCCAGTCCTGCGTCCGTCATAAAGTTATTTCAACGTTTGAACGTGACATCTGTATCTCGATGTAAGATTTGATCAGGCAAGTTCTAAACTTGCAATATGCTATTTTATTATATCAATATTTATTTAATAAACTAAAGTGCATACGTTTTAATATTTAGAGAGTAGTAGCGATTTACAATTTTACAGTATTTGTCTGTACCCGTACCGATAATAGTTTATCTAGTTGCATGCCGGAACATCACGATGTTATTCTAATACTATATTAGTTCATTATGCTATATAGATTGCAATATACATGGTAATGGACGTATAACAGTTATTACGGATAGATACATATGCATCCTGGCAGTAATTGTGTTTCGATATTGATTAGAGTGTTACATTGGTATCTATTTTAGTTAATATACAGTACATGGTATGTTCACGACACATTACCAGACTTGTTACTTGGATCTTATTGCTAATGCTAACAATCCTGATTGTTGTCCTGATGGACATAACTTGTTGTCTGCATAGACAAGACCGGTACCTGCTTGATCCTGTATTGGCATTAGATTATATTGGCAATACCTGATTTGAACACAAAACCTTGGGGGAAAAGGGGAAATCAAGAATGTAACCGAAACGTAACTCGAGAGAAAATTATTATTGTTTGCCGTGATTCCGGAATAAATCATTGTTTGTCGTGATTCCGGGCGTTACGGAATAAATCATTGTACCGTGGTCCCGTGGGGAATGAACGGGATATATACTGTTGAGTTACGATGAGAATTACATTAAATTGATTTCAAAAACTTGTAGAATAGATAACCTAGAAGCACAGATTTTAGGATACACATCACATACATACAGCTCACTGTTTTATACCTGCGTTATTTATTTACATTCATATTTAATCATAGCATCATATCCTGGTTTTTACTATTGTGGTATTTATGACGCACCGACGTCTAAGTTTTGCATGGCCCAGTTCCTCTACTTTTATCGCAGGCAGATCAAGAGTACTTTAACAATCAAGCGGAGCAATGAGGAGCTAGCTATTTAGTTTAGAGATGATTAATTTATTTGTTTCCGCGGTTTTATTTCTATTGATGTGAGCCCATATTGGAACGTGATTCAGATACTATTGTTTATTGGATCTTGATTCGTTTCCGATTTATGCATTTTCTTGATTCTATTTATTATGGCAGATGAACATGCGTTAGCTAGATTTTGTTTATTTTACTGTTCTTGATATCCGATTGACAGCCGTAATGTGACTGTGGAGGGATGATTCCTACCTACAGGTAGCATGGTTAGCTCTGTCACGTGCCGTGTTTACATATTTTGGGAAGCGGGGCGTGACAGAGTTTGTTTGGTATCAGAGCCCTAGGATTTAGGGTTAGTCGGGTTTGGTTCTTTTATAGTTGGGTATTGAACCCAATACACCAACCAGGAAACCCGGAATTAGGAACATGTCCTGCCACATTATTGTCTTATCATTCAAATTCTTGAATCTTATCTTTCCCTTAACTCTTTTATCTTGACGATATGAAAATGACTTTGCATCTCAACATGGAATCCTCCTGATTCCTTATTGTTTCTCCTTTCTTATTCCTTCGATTTTGATAGTAGGATTTGGGCGAATTGAATGGAGTTATGTGATTGTAATTATGTACCGCGGCAAGGTTTCAATGCGGTACACTATTCAGGTAACATGGAATCTTATTTTGATTCATTTTCTTGACTTATGTTCATTGTACTACTTTATTTCTCTCAGTTTTATTGCTTACGAATTTATGCCTTATCGCAAACTTGAATTCAACAACCGCGTTATATCTTTCCTCTTGTCCCGTAGTGACCAGTCCGTCTGCGTTTCGAAGAATAAGGAGAAACACAGGAGAACATATGATGATTGCAGTAGTTCGAGATTAACCCCAGCAGGAGTTGATACAGACTGCTTCAAGGCCGATCAGATGTAAGATGTTTGATTGAAGAAGTTCTGACGAACCCGCCTCAGTTTATCAAAGTAGCGCAGCGGAAGTGTGGTTGGCTGATAACACACAAGTCTTAGAATAGACTTGTAAATTCATGATGAAGGGAACTGTTTGCGTGTGTGCCGAAAGGTGAAGTTCATGAATAGGTTGCAGATGAAGCACCGATAGTAGTTCGGGAATTCATAGACGTATTCAAGAAAATCTCGGGTGTATCTCCTAAACGAGAAGTGGAGTTCGTGATTGATCTTATTCTTGTAGCAGCGTCAATTTTGAAGGCTTATTATCCGATGGCACCAGTGGAACTGGAAGAGGTAAAGAGACAAGTATTTGAACTACTACAGAAGGGTTGGATTCGCAGCAATGGTTCACCGTAGGAAGCTCTAATTCTTTAGTCAAGAAGAAAGATGGCACACGGAAGATGTGCATTGATTATGGAGATTTAAATCGAGTGACTATTGAGAATAAGTACCCAATCTCTCGCATCGACGAACTATTTGATCAACTCAATGGTGTGAGAGTATTCTCAAAGTTGGATTTACGATCAGGGTATCATCAAGTTCGGGTGAAAGAAGAAGACATTTGCAAGACAACATTCCGAACTCGATACGGGCATTATGAGTATTTAGTGATGCACCATTTGGAATTACTAATGCACCAGCAATATTTATGGACTTGATGAACCGAATCTTTTCACTGTACCTGGATCGGTTCGTAGTGATGTTTATTGATGATATTCTGGTCTATTCGAGGAGTGTTCCCGCCGAAATTTTCGGCTAAGAGATTTTTGTTCCTGTTTACACCGGTTCAAGTTTCGTTTACAGATACGTGTGTGATCGGGTTCATTCATATACACACATACACACATCAGAGGAAGAACAGGTGTTAGAAAGAGAGCACTTGGTGGTCAGCGACAAAAAAGAAAGCATTTAATCAAACATTTTATTCTATTGGAAATAAATCACCAAACATGGGATCGAAAGTACAGGGATTCACAAAACTATGAATAAAATTCTCTAACTCCCTCTCTGCCTTCTCCACCATATCAAAGCGGCGATCTTCACGAAGAGTCGTTTCCCATCGGTCAGTACCGTGCCCATCGGCGAAGGTATACATTATGGCCCGCTGAGCCCGTATCTGGCTTAGCAGCCGAATAGAGCGATCCCTCAGAGCTGCGGTAATCAAGATTGCCTCGTGAAAACACTCGATCTTGTTCTCCGCGGCGCTGGCACTCAAGTCTTGCAACTGTCTTCTGTCCATATGTCTATATGTCTCGTGAAAACACTCGATGGGGAGGGGAGATCCCCTACGAGTCAAGAGTTCGTACAACACCGTATCGCATTGGTCATCCGTGAGAGCAGGGTTCACCAAGCGTGCGGCAAAACGAGGAACAATTTCCTCAATGTGCACCTCCCATGGCTGCCGGCGAGCATGTGGATGATTACAAGCTATAACTCTGCTCTGTTGAAATGATTCTCTGAAAATGAAAGAGAAGAGAAGTATTGCTTCAAATTATAAAGGCAGACATTTAAGTCTAGACATAGAAAATGCTGTGCGTGATGGAACTATTTCCAAGTTCTGGGAAAGAGAAGTTTGACTCAGGAAAAGTGGAGAAAAAAGGTGAAAAGACACCTTCAGTAAAGAGGCAGCGCCTCACGTGCAAAGCACGTGAGCGCCAAGAGTCAAAAACTCTGAGGCAGCGCCTCACGTGCAAAGCACGAGAGCGCTGCGCCATGAGCGCAAGCGCTAAGAGTCAAAGACTCTGAGGCAGCGCCTCACGTGCAAAGCACGAGAGCGCTAAGCGCTAAGAGTCAAAGACTCTAAGGCAGCGCCTCACGTGCAAAGCACAAGCGCGCTGGCGCCAGAACTAAAAGTTCTTTACCGTTGGATCAAAGATACAACGGAGATGATTAAAAATCACCAAAGTAATGAATTTAATTCTGTTGAGGAAATACTCCTCAAATCTTTCCAAACAAGGAAAATATCTCTGAAAATCAGAGCATCATTGGATCAAAGATCCAACGGAGATGATTAAAAATCACTAAAGATTCAGAACAATCTCTTTATGGGAAAATAATTTCCCAATCTTGTTAATAATAAGAAAGATGTCTTCTGTAAAACCGAAGCCCTAGGATCAAAAATCCAACGGTAGGGAAATCCCCAAATCAATTAGAGAAAACATCTCTTCAACCGATTCAACAAATCAGCTTGCCCTATATAAAGGCCCCGAGACTTCAAGTCTAAAAAAGAAGAAACCCTCCATAAGTTTCATATAGAGGGACCCCCCATAAATTTTGAGAAATTTCAAAGAGAAGAGCAAGCTCTCGGAAGAAGATGAATTTCTTCAAGGTAAATGAAACAAAGAGATGAAAGTATCTCATAAAAGAAGAAGAACCTAGTTCTTTTTCCAGATCATAGATCTATAAGACGAAGGTCTTTCACAAAAGAGATCATAACATCTCATCAAAAAAAGATGGGAAGAATTCAATTCTCTTCGGATCACAGATCCATAAAGGCAAAGCCTTTCAAAAAAGAAAAGAGATTGTAACATCTCCTATAAAAATAAGAACCTTGTTCTTAAAGCCACGAGACAAAGTCTCTTATAAACGAGAATTTAATTCTCAGAGCGTAGAACTGATAAAAGTTGCCTAAAAAGAGTCTTAGCGCTCCAATTAAAAAGAAGCGCCTCAGCGCTCCAAGACTGGCGCACAGTGTCGCAGCGCTCCTAGCGCTCCAATTTAAAGAAGCGCATCAGCGCTCCAAATCTGGTGCTCAGAGCGCAACGCTCTACACTCATTGGCTTGCGCTCAGCTCCAAGTGCCCCACGTGCTCCTCACGTGTGTGCTATTACATAAAGAGCGCTCTGCGCTCATTGGTTGGCGCTCAGCGCTAAGCGCGCCACATGCTCCTCACGTGTGCGCTATTACATAAAGAGCGCTCTGCGCTCACTGGCTGGCGCTCAACACCAAGCGCGCCACGTGCTCCTCACGTGTGCGCTACTTCACAAGAAGCGCTCTGCACTTATTGACTGGCGCTCAGCGCTAAGCGTGCCACGTGCTCCTTACGTGTGCGCTATCTCATAGGAAGCGTCTTAGCTCTCTAAATCTGGCGCTCAGCGCTAAGCGCGCCACGTGCTCCTCACGTGTGCGCTGAGAGAACATAAACTGTTCTTTAAATAAAGCCCCAGAGCCATAATAAGTGCTCAGCACTCAATAAAAGACAAAAAGTTGTCAGAACCAATGCTCAGTATTGTTAAATGAAAAAGATTGAGCCCAATTAAATGTTTACCATTTTAACTGAGTGGGCTGAGCCCAAGTTGGCCATAAATCCCTCAGTCAGATTAACTGAGCCCTTGTGCTCATAATGTTTTAACTGATCTTAGTCCCAAATTGGACTACAGATCTCCCAACCAACATTGGTTCAAGAGTACATCTCTCCATACCTCTGATATACGTCGTTGTAATTCTTCAACGTCTTCAAATAGATGGAAGGTCCCAATAACCAGTAACTTTTGGTTGAACCAAAACCACACAGACTATGACGTCTTTAAACTGGACTATGATGTCCTTAAACTTTACGGACTGTGGGGTCCTTAAACTCATGGACTATGATGTCTTTAAACTTTACAGACTATGACGTCTTTAAACTGGACTATGATGTCCTTAAACTTTACAGACTGTGGGGTCCTTAAACTCATGGACTATGATGTCCTTAAAATTATGGACCGCAATATCCCTAAACTAAAACAATAGAGTCTAAATGCTCTTTTGTTGGATCTAAATGATCCTGTTAAGTAGATCTTAGTCTAAAATGAGACTAACGTATCCTTAACAACTATTTAAGTTGATCTTAATCTCAAACGAGATTAACGATCCTTAAATCAATCCAACTATAGATCCCTCAACTGACATTGGTTCAAGGGTACATGTCATCACACCTCTGATACATGTCGTTGTAATTCTTCAACGTCTTCAGAGAGGTGGCGGGTCCCGACAATCAATAAACTCAATGGACCGCAATGTCCCTAAACTAAAACAATAGAGCCCAAATGCTCTTTTGTTGGATCTAAATGATCCTGTTAAGTAGATCTTAGTCTAAAATTAGACTAACGTATCCTTAACAAACGTTTAAGTTGATCTTAATCTCAAATGAGATTAACGATCCTTAAACCCAACCACAAACCCAAATCTAAGAAAATACGGATTTGTACTAATCCACGCTCTACGGGCGATAACATAAATTAGTCTCCGTATACAATCTACGGGCAACCAAAAACAAAACAAACACACACGACATGAAGTGACCATCTGGAGAAGGAGAAAGTGGTTACCACGATGCGGTCACGTAATTAACTACAGGGGCTTGCGCCTGTAGGGAAGAGCGTCCCTACAATAAAAAAACCCTTCACAATGAGGGGGAATCTGACGAAGTCTGCTACAAAGGCTGCATCCGTCTAAACCTCCGATACACGGTGCCATAAATCAACTTGGCATCTTTAAAGAGGTGGACGGATAAAACCAAATAGCATCTGCCCCCAAATTCAGGCAAGACGACCTACGCGGTCCGTCTCGCGTCTTTCGGAGGAGAACAGATTCTGGCACGCCCGGTGGGACCTTTCCCTCTTTCCACTCCATACTTTGTGTGTCGTGTTTCGCGAACGAATCACGGTTTGCTATGGTTGCCCCTGGATTCGAGGTACTAAGATTTGGTGTCTTTCTCCGTGCAAAAAACAGAAGAGAAAATGGCTTTCAACTGCACCAATTGCGACAACTGCAACAACTCCCACTCTGTCCTCGCTGGAGGAGTGACTTATGGACCTCAGGCAGCCTCCGTTTTCAAGATGCCAGTGGAACAGGTGACGCAAGCCACCACTGGGCTGTTCTTTGGGACCATGCTCCCACCCATGAGCTTCAACGCATCAATGCCGCCGCAAGAAGCTCCGAAGAAGTCGGTCTTTGATCTGCTTACGACTACCGCGGATCCTCTCAACGGGTCGCCCAAATCCAACGCCTCAGTATTTAACAGACTGGGCCAAAACTCCAATGGGCCCATGAAGAAGCCCGCGATACCTGAGGGGGTTATCCCGAAACGGATAGCCATTCCAGCTCAAGTAGAAGAAATCGTCGAAGCAGCCTCTCCTGACTGACCGTTTCAACTCCCGCTTCAGGCGAAGTCACCAAGGCTGCTTCTCCTGCTCAAAAGACAGTCTTCGACAGGTTGGCCATCCCCACTCAATGGACATCAGTCTTCAAGAAGCTGGCACCAACAGCAACCCTTCACCAGGACGGGGGGCATGATGAAGCCACCCCCATAGCTGATCCAATACCGTCTGCTCGACACGCTCGACGTCGCCACTAGCGTCGAGTGAGAAAAGCTGGGGTCAATTCCCCGTTTGGACTTACTCCGTCAGCTCCAATGGTAGAAGTCGATGCTGCTGTTCCAACTAGGAACAACTTTGAACCACTTAGGAGGGTGCGCAAAAATTCTCCGACCGCCGTGCTAAAAAGATCTCCTCCGCTTATGGGGAACGTTACAAAGGTAAAGCCGGAGCAGCCCCTCAGCGGCTGTCCTCTAAAATTCACAAGGTCTGGCGACAGGTCCAAGACTCGGTGATCAACCAAGACTACTCTTGCCGACCGAAGAAGATGAAAGTTCGGCAAGAGAAGGGCCACCTTGTCGTACCACAGAAGGTGTTGTCTACTTGGGTGCCCGCTGCAACGGCCCCCTCAACTTCGACCGCCCACAAAAGGAGAAGGCCGGAGAAGGTCTCTGCGTTTGCGACGAATCGCAAGGGCATTGAATCCAAACACCCCAAGTCTGGGGACATGGTAGTGCATACTGTTTATATGGCTTCCGGAAAAGAGGAAAGCCGTGCTTCTACGGGTCATCGACCGCTCACACGGTCTGTGACGAAAACTCAGGAGCAACAGCAAAAGCTCCAGGAGATGCTGACAACTATGGATGCATTCACTGGGTCAAAAGCAAGCCCGGAGACATCGTCGGAGCAGCGCCAAGAACAGGAAACTGACGTCGAATTCCTCCGAAGAATGCTCGAGAGGAAAGACAAAGAGGCCGCGGAACAAGCGTCTAACATAAAACAAATAGCGCTTTTATTCCAAGATATGGTCGGGATGATGATATAGCCGGATCCTCCAGCCGAAGAATCTCCAATTATCCTTGAAGACGACAGAGGGGAGACATCGAACCCTCTTCCGGCTCTATCAACAGCCAAAGAGAAGACAATCTCCAAAGCCGTCCTGGATGACTATATCGCTCAACAGATACGAGCTCATCAGGCGAGCGAAGCGGCCAGCCAAATTGTTAAGTCTGAACGACCCTATCAGGTTTGGTATGACCAAATAAAGTACCCGCCGGGATACACGATCCCTAAGTTCCATGTGTATAAAGGGACGGGGAATCCACACCAGGACGTTGCTCAATTCAGGGCTCTGTACGACAACACCGGAGGTGACGATAAGCCACTGCTTCGCCAATTTGTTAGCAGCTTGTCGAAGACAGCATTCGAGTGGTATTCCGAACTTCCGAATGATTCTGTCAAGACATTTGCAGAAATGGAGCTACTGTTTACACAGAGATTCGCAAGCGCTAGCGAGCGCACCCCGATCACCGCACTAATTAACGCTAGGGTGAAGCCAAGCGAAACATGGGTTCAGTACGCGATACGGTGGCGGAATCTATGGTCAAAATGCGAACAATGCATAGAAAATGCTCCTGCAATAGGCATGTTCATGGGTACCCTCAATCCGCAGGCGACCATATCCCAGTTCATGATGTTTTTTAAGCCGACTACCTTCCAGGCCTTGATTGACAAACTGGCCCAAATGGATCAGATGGGCCATAGACCGTCTTCCTAAAAAATGGAGCCTCGAAATGAAAAGAGAAAAGAGAAAGCGACTTTCGTCGCCAATGCTCAGCAGCAGCTCAGCGGCCCAAAACCAGCTGATCGCCAAAGCGATAGACAACGATTCTTCAACGAGAAGCTAAAACGCCCTTATTCGTTTTCCCGAGACAAAACGAGGAGACTGTTCGAGCTGACAATGCGCAACAGACTCATCAATCTGCTAGATCTAAGACGTCCGCTGCAGCCAGGCGACGCCAACAATCCTAATTACTGCCCCTACCACCGAGCAGTAAGCCATCCAATCGAAAATTGCTTCGTCTTCAAAGGCTGGATTGAGGACCAATACCAACAGGGCAAATTCGCGTTGTTTGAGAATTGGAAGGTGAGCCCTCCCCAGCCACACGCTCCTAAAAAGATGGACACGACGGGGGCATCGTGCTCTTTTATAGAAGAAGCTCCATGGGAATTCGCTCCTTCATCTAAAACTAAAAGAATACTGAAAGATCTCCAAACATGTCCGACGATTAGGTGGAAGAGCCCGCTGGAACCCGAGATTATTGAGGGGATGCTAAAGCCGCGCCCAACGCTGAAAGTTGGTGAGAGTGGACAAAACATTCAGGCTAAGCCTCCAAAGTCTTTAAAGAAAAAGAAGAAGGCCAAGAAGCCCGTCTGATCCGAAGACAGCCGTACAGGTTTGCAGAAATACATCGATACGCTGGAGGAATATAACCAGAAGGCACGGACCCCAATCACGTTGGACGAATTCTTTAAGCATGTTCTTGAGACTGAAGCCGACGACGCTGACGAAGGAGACGATTCTTAAGAAAGGCCTGGAGACTATGTGGCGAGATGCCACATGATCTCTCACTCGATAAATGGCAAAAAAGCTCCTGATGCAGAAAAACTGGGGGCAGATCCCGAACCGGAACTCCTAAAACCGTCAGACGAGATGATTGACATGCTGCTGAACGAGGCCAGTTGTAACACCCTAATTCATTTATACCAATTCCAGTTCAAATATTTACTTATTTATGGTAGTTTCTTGGTTTACTGTGTTTTGGGTGCGAATAGTATTTTGACATTTGTATTTACATTTTACCCGACCCGCTTGCTTGAAACATGTCTTGATTCATGTTTATGATTTATGCTGACCTGTTACATGGATTCGTGCATTTTCATTTTTTACTGCATACTGGCATTTTATCTGGCATCTGCATTTTTTTAATATAACATTTAAAGTCAAGTAAAATATTTTAAAAATATCTAGCATAGCCTATATGATACCCCTGACCCTGTCATAGTATCCGCGCATCTTGTTCTCGTCCCGTTCAGTGAAACGGATTTGTTTGGATGGCTACGTGCACGTACGTGCATCCGTTCTTGGGGGTATGCATTTTCGTTACCCGGCATTCAATTTGATTTTTGGTCGACATGTATATTTTTATATTTTTGAAACTGAATTTTAGACCCGACCCGGGCGTATTTTGGACTAAATTTGTATTTACCAGAAAATCCAATTTTATTTCATCTAATATCTTTATTAAAATTTATCAGTTTAAAATATTTATAACTTACAAAATCTTTTTAAATTAAAATCTAAACCTTAATAACAACCCCTTTCTCTCTCTCTCTCTCTCCTCTGCATATATATATATATATATTATTTATTTATTTTTTCTTTCCTTATTTAATACACAGTCTCTTCTTCTTCTTCTTTCTTCTTTCTTTTTCTTGATCTTGTTTCTTAATTCCGGTGATCACCGCCGGAGCCGTGCTCGTCGCTGACGATCCAAGTGATCCAGTGAACGTACCTTGCCTGTGTGATCACCCTCTTGCCTTGCCTGGACCCATTCCGCGTGCCGCGTGTGCGTTGCGACGATTTACTGACGTCGGACGTGCCGTGCGTATCCGTCGCGTGATTCGATCGAGGCAAGTTTACAACTTGCTACATGCTATACTTTATGTAATTTATTTATATGTTTCTGTATTATTATTTTCATCATCATCATCATACAGCTATATCTATATAATTTATACACCGTAGTTATTTAACGTTAATCGGTTTTATAATATAAAATGTATGAAAGTTTACAATTTGCGACATACTATAATTATATCTATAAAATTTATATCGTCGTAAATTTCTTATTATTATCTTTAATTAGTTTATAATCTGCATTTTATAATATTATACAAAATATAGTTTGAAAATATTATAGTTTACACATGAAACGTCGTTGCAAAGCGGATACGACAAATCTGAAATTTACTGTACACCTTACCTTATAAAATTCATTATAAATTATAGAAAAATCATTAGTATATGTTCTTTAGTTCGTTACGAAGCTAACTCAGAATACTATAACTATTTGAAATATTTACTTGCAAAATAAAATTTTTAAATAACGTAAAATGCAAATGAAAATATTTATAAACTGCTGTCCAGGGAAATTCCAGTAGCAAACTTTCAACCTCGAATGTTCATAGTTTTTTGTAGGAACAACCTGAGATACTTCAACTTATAAAAATGAAAACCTTATTGAATTATATTTGTTTTGGTATAAAACACGTCCCTTTTGGAGAACGTTTGTTATTTTTAAGCTCTTTTACTAATCAGGGTAACGCTGAATTTCTAAACGGAACTTTCTTGTGCATGGTTAATCAATACCACTTTTATAGTTATTAATCGGTTTGAATATGTTATCCATATTAATATTATTATATCACTATTTACATATCTAGTCTCATGCTAATTCATCTTACTACATGCTAGGTATATTATTATGCATCCATATGAGTAAAATGTTACCCGTTTATCATATTGTACATCCATACTAAAAGTTTACTGTTTTCGGATACCCGTTTGCATCCATATCATTTAAAATATATATAACTGTATTTATAGATCACATTAATTCATATTATTATTGTAGTAACACCCCATACTTAATAATGTGCATCCCATTTAGTCTTGGAACTGTAAATATAACCCTAATAGTTAATTATGCATCCATGTTTTATTGTGCATCCATACCATTAATTATATACCAATTTGCATACCATGGCACATTATTAGATATTGTTGTTATATCGACACCCCATGCTTGATATTGTACACCCTACATAGTCATGATGTAACCCTAATCGATATACCATTTATATTTATACCTATTCGCATACCATGTTACAGTATTTCATTTTATTGTCATATTAATACTCCATACTTGATTGTGTAAACCCATATTTACTACAGTTTGATTATGAGCACCCACTTGATACTTGTACACTAATTGAGATGACCTGATACACTATTTGACATGACTTGATACATGTGCACTACTTGACATGACCTGATGTACCACAGCCTGACTTGATACCTGATCTTGTTACTAATGCCGACAATCTTGACCTGTTGTCCCTACGGATATATCCTGTTGTCTACACAGACAAACCTGTACCTGCTTGATCCTGTGTTGGTATTAGCTCCAGATTTATCAATACCTGACTTACACACATAACCTTGGGGGTATGGGGAAATCAAGAATGTAGCTGAACGTAACTCAAAGGGCTATTACATCATGTTACCGTGGTCCCGTGGGGAATGAACGGAACATAGACTCACAGTCTATTATATCATTTTACCATGGTCCCGTGGGCAATGAACGAGGCATAGACCGATGGGTTACGCTGAGGATTACATTAATTGATTTCGAATAACTTTAGAGTAGATAACCCTATAGCACAGTTTAGACTACTCATTGCACTTCACCTGTATATATCCTGTTCACTGATCTATATTCATGTTACTGCTTATTTCCTGATAACTTGTTACTATTTATACTTCATGCCTGCATGTCTAATTATATCCTGCCCGTATAGAATTATTGATATTATGACGCATTGACGTTTGGGTTTTGCATGGCCCAGATCCCTTATCCTTATCACAAGCTGCCCAGGAGTATTTTGATCAACAGGCTGAGCAGTGAGGACCTGTTATTAGTTTAGTTTAGCTTTCCTTTCAGTATTTTATTCCTGAGGTGAGCCCGTATTATGGGACGTACATTCCAGATCATTATTGTATTTGAATCTTTTGCTTCCGCATTATTTTATTTCATGACTCTTTCATTCTGGCTTATGGACATGTATTAGATAGTTTATAACTGTTCTTGATATCTCTAGACAGCCGTGATGTGACCGTGGAGGGATCTTTCCTAGCCATAGGTAGCATGGTTAGCTCTGTCACGTACCGATCTTAGCGCACTCTGGGAAGCGGGGCGTGATAGGGTTTGTTTGGTATCAGGGCCATATGATTTAGGTTAATCGGGTTTGATTCTTTTTGTAGTTGGGTATTGGACCCAATGCACGAATCGGAAAACTCGTAATTAGGAACATGTCCTGCCACATTGTTATCGTGATTCTTGAATCATATCTTTCTCTTGACCCTTGTCTTGACGATATGCAAACAACTTTGCATCTCGGCTTGGAACCTTTGGTTCCCTATTGTTTCTCCCTGTTCCTTTGATTCTGATACTAGGATTTGGGCGACTTGAACGAAATTATGTGATTGTAACTATGAACTGCAGCATGGTTATAATGCGGTACTCTATTCAAGTAACTTGGAGTCCTGGTCTTGATTCATTTCCTTGTTCCATGGTCGTTTTATTACCTTGGTTCTCTCAGTTTCATTGCTTTCCGGTTCATGTTTTGCAGATCTCTTGGTGATCGATACCGGCAGTTATGATGTTGTCTTGGGAATGAACTTTCTCAGCACTTTCCACGCTCATATTTATTGTAGGGCAAAGAAAGTGATTTTCCAGATTCCAGGACATCCGGAGTTTGTTTTGCTGGAGGAAGCAGTTCTGTTGGGCCAGTCGAGTTTAGGGCTAGGCCGACAAGCAATGTTCTTTCGTCAATGGAAGTTGATAAGGAGGAAGCGCCGGCTGTAGTTCGAGAGTTTATGGACGTGTTCGAGGACATCTCGGGTTTACCGCCAAAACGAGATGTGGAGTTCGCGATCGATCTTGTTCCTGGTGTAGCGCCAATCTCAAAGGCGTACTATCCAGTGGCACCAGTGGAGTTGGAAGAAGTCAAGAAGCAGGTTACCGAATTACTTGAGAAGGGTTGGATTGGCAGCAGCAATTCACCTTGGGGAGCTCCAGTTCTTCTAGTAAAGAAGAAAGATGGCACAAGGAGGATGTGCATCGATTATTAAGAATTAAACCGGGTGACTGTTAAGAACAAGTACCCGATCCCTCGCATTGGCGAATTGTTCGAGTAGCTTAGTGGCGCGAGGGTATTCTCGAAGCTGGATTTGCGATCCGGATATCATCAGGTCCGAGTTAAATCAGAAAATATTTGCAAGACTGTGTTCCGAACTCGATATGGACATTACGAGTATTTAGTGATGCTATTTGGAGTCACGAATGCACCGGCGATATTTATGGACTTAATGAACTGAATCTTCTCACCGTTCTTGGACCAGTTTATAGTGGTGTTCATCGATGATATTTTGGTCTACTCGAGGAGTATAGAAGAGCATGCTGAACACTTGAAGATCGCACTGCAGACGTTGAGGCAAGAAAAATTTATGCAAAGATGAGCAAGTATGAGTTTTGGCTTGAAGAAGTGAAGTTTTTGGGGCATGTCGTATCCGGAGATGGAATCGCCGTTGATCCCGAGAAAATTGCAGCAGTTCAAGATTGGCCGATTCCGAAGAACATAGCAGAGATCAGAAGTTTTCTTGGACTTGCCGGATATTACAGAAGGTTCGTAGAGAATTTTGCTCGTTTGGCTGAGCCTTTGACTAAGCTTACGCGCAAGGAAATACCGTTTGTATGGACTGATAAATGTGCGTCAGCTTTTGAGGCGTTGAAGCAAAGGTTGATAACCGCTCCTATTTTGACCATACCAGACGGTTCCGGAGGATTGGTGATTCACAGCGACGCATCTGGGAAAGGTTTGAGATGTGTTTTGATGCAGCATGGGAAAGTTATAGCTTACGCATCGAGACAGTTGAAGATCCATGAGAAGAATTACCCAACTCATGATTTGGAGCTTGCAGCAGTGATTTTCGCTTTGAAGATTTGGAGACACTACTTATTGGGCGAAAGGGTTCACCGATCACAAAAGCCTAAAGTATGTGTTCACGCAGAAAGAGCTTAATATGAGGCAGCGTAGATGGTTGGAGCTGATGGTTGACTACGATCTTGATCTTAAGTACCATCCGGGGAAAGTTAATGTTGTGCCGGATGCGCTTAGTCGGTTTCCAGCAATTCGGATGTTGACTGCACAGAAGGAACTTATCGAAGATTTTCGGAGATTCGAGTTGGAGATCGTGCTACCGCATTCTTCGGGACAGTTGATGCAGCTGCAAGTACAGTCGTCGTTGACCGAGAGTATTAAAGCAGTGCAGTCACATGATCCAAGATTGCAGATGTTTCGAGAACAGGTTGAAGATGGACTTCGAACGGACTTGTTGATTCATGAAGATGGTTCGTTGCGATATGGTAGCCGTTTGTGTGTGCCGAAGGGAAACATTCGTGAAGAAGTGATGAAGGAGGCACACGGTTCCGCATATTCCGTACATCCAGGAGGCACGAAGATGTACCGTGATCTACGACAGCATTTCTGGTGGGAAGGTATGAAAAGGGAGATTGCCCGCTTTGTAGCGAAGTGTTTGGTGTGTCAGCAAGTTAAGGCCAAACATCAAAGGGTAGCTGGTTTATTGCAACCACTTCCGATTTTTCAATGGAAGTGGGAACATATAACTATGGATTTCATGACAGCTTTACCGCGGAGTCCAAAGGGTAACAATACAGTTTGGGTGATTGTTGATCGATTGACTAAGGCAGCTCATTTCATACCATTTCTAGTTGGTCAATCAACGGAAGCGTTGGCAGAACGGTATATGCAGGAGATTGTGAGATTGCATGGAGTACCTGTGAGCATCGTGTCCGACCGTGACACCCGATTCTTATCGCACTTCTAGAGGAGTTTACAGGAAAGTTTGGGGACTCGATTGAAGTTTAGCACAACCTATCATCCTCAGACAGATGGCCAGTCGGAGAGAACGATCCAAACTCTTGAAGATATGTTGAGAGCTTGCATGTTGGACTTCAAGGGTTCGTGGGAGGATCATCTACACTTGGTGGAGTTTTCTTACAATAACAACTTTCAGGCGACTATTCAGATGGCTCCATTCGAAGCATTGTATGGTCGCAAATGTCGTTCACCCGTTTGTTGGGACGATGTTGGAGAACGAAGATTGTTGGGACCGGATTTGATCGTGCAAACAGTTGAGAAAGTTAATACTATCCGAAGTCATATGAAGGCAGCACAAGATCGGCAGAAGAGTTGGGCCGATACATCGAGAAGACCTCTAGAGTTCGTTGTTAGCGATCTTGTATTCTTGAAGATATCACCGACTAGAGGAGTGATTAGTTTTGGGAGTCGAGGCAAGCTTAGTTCTCGATTCGTAGGGCCTTTCGAGATTTTGGAGCGTGTTGGAGAAGTGGCTTATCGATTGGCTTTACCACAATCTTTGGCGAATGTTATGACGTGTTTCATGTATCTCAACTCCGTAAGTATGTTCGAGATGAAACACACGTGCTGGATCATTCGGAGTTGACTGTAAGAGAGGATTTAACCTTTGAGGAACGACCGATGTCGATTGTTGATCGAAGAGAAAAGGTCCTCAAGAACAAGATTATCCCTCTTGTACTTATTTCTTGGGGAAATCGCTCGCATGGAGAATCGACTTGGGAACGTGAAGATGAAATTCGACAGAAGTTTCCACACCTATTCTTGTAGTTTCATGATTGTTTATCTTTCCTTATTCTTGGAATTTCGAGGACGAAATTTTTTTTGTAGTTGGGTATAATGTAACACCCTAGTTCATTTATGCCAATTCCAGTTCAAGTATTTACTTATTTATGGCAGTTTCTTGGTTTACTGTGTTTTGGGTGCGAATAGTATTTTGACATTTGTATTTGCATTTTACCCGACCCGCTTACTTGAAACCTGTCTTGATTCATATTTATGATTTATCCTGACCTGTTATATGGATTCGTGCATTTTCATTTTTTACTGCATACTGGCATTTTATCTGGCATCTGCATTTTTTTAATATAACATTTAAAGTCATGTAAAATATTTTAAAAATATCTAGCATGGCCTGCATGATACCCCTGACCCTTTCGTAGCATCCGCGCATCTTGTTTTCGTCCCGTTCAATGAAACAGACTTGTTTGGATGGCTACGCGCACGTACGTGCATCCGTTCTTGGGGGTATGCATTTTCGTTAGCCGGACATCCAATTTGAGTTTTGGTCGACATGTATATTTTTTTATATTTTTGAAACTGAATTTTAGACCCGACCCGGGCGTATTTTGGACTAAATTTGTATTTACCAGAAAATCCAATTTTATTTCATCTAATATCTTTATTAAAATTTAACAGTTTAAAATATTTATAACTTACAAAATCTTTTTAAATTAAAATCTAAACCTTAATAACAACCCCTTTCTCTCTCTCCTCTGCATATATATATTTATATATATTTTATTTATTTATTTTTTTCTTTCCTTATTTAATACACAGCCTCTTATTCTTCTTCTTTCTTCTTTCTTTTTCTTGATCTTATTTCTCGATTCCGGTGATCACCGCCAGAGCCGTGCTCGTCGCTGACGATCCGAGTGATCCAGTGAATGCACCTTGCCTGTGTGATCACCCTCTTGCCTTGCCAGGACCCGTCCCGCTTGCCGCGTGTGCGTTGCGACGATTTACCGACATCGGACGTGCCGTGCGTATCCGTCGCGTGATTCGATCGAGCCAAGTTTACAACTTGCTACATGCTATACTTTATGTAATTTATTTATATGTTTCCGTATCATCATCATCATCATCATCATCATCATACAACTATTTCTATATAATTTATATACCGTAGTTATTTAACGTTAATCGGTTTTATAATATAAAATGTATGCAAATTTACAACTTGCGACATGCTATAATTATATCTATCAAATTTATATCGTCGTAATATTTCTTATTATTATATTTAATTAATTTATAATCTGCATTTTATAATATTATACAAAATATAGTTTGAAAATATTATAGTTTACACATGAAATGTCGTTGCAAAGCGGATACGACAAATCTGAAATTTACTGTACACCTTACCTTATAAAATTCATTATAAATCATAGAAAATCATTAGTATACGTTCTTTAGTTCGTTACGAAGCTAACTCAGAATATTATAATTCTTTGAAATATTTACTTGCAAAATAAATTGTTTAAATAACGTAAAATGCAAATGAAAATATCTATAAATTGCTGTCCAGGGAAATTCCAGCAGCAAACTTTCAATTTCGAATGTTCATAGCTTTTTGTAGGAACAACCTGAGATACTTCAACTTATAAAAATGAAAACCTTATTGAATTATCTTTGTTTTGGTATAATACACGTACCTTTTGGAGAACGTTTGTTATTTTTAAGCTCTTTTACTAATCAGGGTAACGCTGAATTTCTGAACGGAACTTTCTTGTGCATGGTTAATCAATACCACTTTTATAGTTATTAATCGGTTTGAATATGTTATCCATGTTAATATTATTATATCAATATTTACATATCTAGTCACATGCTAATTCATCTTGCTACATGCTAGGTATATTATATGCATCCATATGAGTAAAATGTTACCCGTTTATCACATTGTACATCCATACTAAAAGTTTACTGTTTTCGGATACCCGTTTGCATTCATATCATTTAAAATATATATAACTGAATTTATAAATCACATTAATTCATATTATTATTGTAGTAACACCCCATACTTAATAATGTGCATCCCATGTAGTCTTGGAACTGTAAATATAACCCTAATAGTTAATTATGCATCCATGTTTTATTGTGCATCCATACCATTAATTATATATCAATTTGCATACCATGGCATATTATTACATATTGTTGTTATATCGACACCCCATGCTTGATATTGTACACCCTACATAGTCATGATGTAACCCTAATCGATAATTGTGCATCCATACAATTTATTTTTATACCTATTCGCATACCATGTTACATTATTTCATTTTATTGTCATATTAATACTCCATACTTGATTGTGTGCACCCATATTTACTACAGTTTGATTATGAGCACCCACTTGATACCTGTGTACTACTTGACATGACCTGATACACTATTTGACATGACTTGATCCATGTGGACTACCTGACACGACCTGATGTACCACAGCCTGACTTGATACCTGATCTTATTACTAATGCCGACAATCTTGACCTATTGTCCCTACGGACATATCCTGTTGTCTACACAGACAAACCTGTACCTGCTTGATCCTGTATTGGCATTAGCTCCAGATTTATCAATACCTGACTTACACACATAACCTTGGGGGTATGGGGAAATCAAGAATGTAGCCGAACGTAACTCAAAGGGCTATTACATCATGTTACCGTGGTCCCGTGGGGAATGCACGGGACATAGACTCACAGTCTATTATATCATTTTACCGTGGTGCCGTGGGGAATGAACGGGGCATAGACTGATGGGTTACGCTGAGGATTACATTAATTGGTTTTGAATAACTTTAGAGTAGATAACCCTGTAGCACAGTTTAGACTACTCACTGCACTTCACCTGTATATATCCCGTTCACTGATCTATATTCATGTTACTGCTTATTTCTTGATAACTTGTTACTGTTTATACTTCATGCCTGCATGTCTCATTATATCCCGCTTGCTTAAAATTATTGATATTATGACGCACTGACGTCTGGGTTTTGCATGGCCCAGATCCCTTATCCTTGTCACAAGCTGCCCAGGAGTATTTTGATCAACAGGCTGAGCAGTGAGGACCTGTTATTAGTTTAGTTTAGCTTTCCTTTCAGTATTTTATTCCTGATGTGAGCCCGTATTATGGGACATACATTCCAGATCATTATTGTATTTGAATCTTTTGCTTCCGCATTATTTTATTTCATGACTCTTTCATTCTGGCTTATGGACATGTATTAGATAGTTTATAATTGTTCTTGATATCTCTAGACAGCCGTAATGTGACCGTGGAAGGATCTTTCCTAGCCATAGGTAGCATGGTTGGCTCTGTTACATGCCGATCTTAGCGCACTCTGGGAAGCGGGGCGTGACACCAGTCAAAAGAGCAAAGCCGATCGAGAGCGCGAAATGGCCATATTTGAAAAATCTAAACGCCGGCGACTGGACGAAAGGGTTAAAACACTCCCACCAGATCAAAGCACATCCACCGTAGACAAAAGCAGGCTTAAAACGAGGAAATGATTCGCTAAATCCCTATCAATGGGGATGAAGCTGGCAGCCTCCAAAGGAAACACTCCTGGTGGGATACACTTTGACGATATGAATGTACATCCTAGTTACTGCTTATACCATCAAAGGATTGCACATCCTACCGAAGAATGCAATGCCTTTAAAAACTGGTGGCAAGGATATATTGCCCACCGGCAGCATTTCAAGCGGATAAAGCGCAAAACGTGTCGAGAGCAGAAGAGCACGATAGATGAGGGCAAAGGAACGGCCGGCAACTGTCACATGGTTGATAGCAAGTGATCGCAAATTCTCACCTTCGGGAGTGATTCTGATGAAGAAATAGCCCTCGGTCCTCTCTTCAAGGAATCCGTCTCTGAAGAAGAAGAGATGAAGACTTGCGAGAACATTCAGCTGCGTAATCGCACGTTACCCGAGAAGAATCTCGGACCCACAAACAAAGGGTCGAGTAAAAAAGATAAGGGGAAAGAAAAAGTCTCTGAAAATATCGCCCTTGATGATCAAGTCGTCAAAGAGCTGACAGCCAGGGACCCGCCCAAGAAAAAGAAGGTGGATTACAACGTTCTGGCACACCTAAGAAAAATAACCTCGCAGCTAAGCATTCTCGATGCCTTTCTGCTATCCAAAGAGGCGAGAGATTCTCTGATCAAGGCACTACGAGAGCCCGAGCAGTTTCAAGATTTCCTTGCCGAAGAAAAGATGAAGGACGAGCTTGAAGAGGTACACACTGCTGACGTCACTTTCGGCGATGAAGATCTCCTTCTCGGAACATGCGAGCACAACCGTCCCCTCTATGTCACCGGATACTGCCATGACATCAAGATAGGGAAGATTCTAGTTGATAATGGGTCCTCTGTCAATCTCCTGATCGTGAGAGCGCTAAAGGAAATTTGCATGAGCGTGCAATACCTCGCTCGGGATAAAATCACTATCTCCGGGTTTGACTCCCAGTCATCACGGACGCTTGGGTCTGTAATTCTGACGTTACACTTTGGGCTGCTCGTCACTGACATCAAGTTTCACGTCATTGACACCAAGACTTGCTACAACGCTTTGCTCGGCAGGCCTTGGTTACATGAGTACAACATCATTCCTTCTACACAATATCAGTGTATGAAGTATTTCAAGGATGGTCTTGAGTATACGGTGACAGGGGAACTGAACCCATTCTCCGTGAATGAAGTCCGAAAGTACGAAGATGCAAAGTACTTCTTACCAGATTTCGAAGACACGGAAATATGCCGTAACCGGAGAATAAGCAAAAATCTATCACCACTATTCTGGTCTTTGGGAGCGATACCGAGGAGGAAGAAGAGATAGTTTATTCAGGGCCGTCCCAATACACCAAGCCAGAACCATCCATCCCTATTCTGGTCTTTGGCAGTGACTCTGAAGACGAAGTCAATGCAGTGTTCTCGGTCCGGCCATCAATGCGATCCTTCACTGGTGATGAACGGAGTTTGCAAATCGCCATGGTTCCACAAAAGCATTACCAAGAGCTCAACGAACTTGATACCTATAGTGTGCAAGAACTGCAGACGTTCTACGTCCCTCCCAGGCGAAGAGATGAAAAGGCGATCCTCTTTTATCGATCCGCAGAAACCAAAGTGGAGAAAGAAATCTGGCATGGTTCCGATTCTGCACTTGACATGCTCCAGCCTATCCTTTTGCCCAGATACTATACAAAAGGATTAAAAAGGCTGTTAAGGCGCCAAGGTGTACCCTTTAAGCAGACCGCGCGACAAGCTCAGTTCTACAATAGGATCTGGAACGTCCCTGGAACTCGGCGAAAATTGCCTAATGGGAGAATGGAAACAATCGGGCTTGGATATGTCCAATCCAAGAAACGGGAGCGATTCCATGGCTGCTACGTTGTACATGACTTCCATGAAGAAGGAGATGCTCTGTTAAAAGACGCTAACCCTGAACCAAAACGAGGTCCCGCCATGAAAGTGCTAAGTCCGTCGTTCGAAGAACAGATGGACAAGCTAATAAGGGAAGCGGGTCAAAAGGTCCGGGATGACCATAGCCGAGAAATGACCATCTACGAGAAGGCCAGGACGCAGCGCCTTCTTCGGCAGGCTACGGAGAATGACGATGCCCTTCGTCTCCAACCCGTCATACGCAAGACCCGACGCGGAGGCAAAAACAAACTAAAGAACGGAAAAAACGTTCGACAGCGGCAAAGCGGGTCCAAGAAACCATGCGATCGAGAATTGAGGAGCCTGGATCCATCTCTTATAAAGAAGATGGGTCGAGCATATTCTTTTCCCCAAGACAAGACGAGGAAGATATTCGGTCTTGTCATGAAACATCAGATGATTACCCTCCTGGAGTCCAAACACCCCAAACAAGCAGACGAGGTCTCTCACCTGGATTATTGCTTCTATCACCGAGCGATAGGACATCCCCTCGAAGACTGCTTCACATTCAAAAACTGGGTCGAAAACCAATATCAACTCGGCAGGTTCGCTCTATCCGACAATTGGAAGGTGGCCCCACCACAAAAACATATACCGAAAGCCATGTATATGGCAAGAATAAAACCGGATCAACATCGGTCTTGCAAACGATCCCGTACTTGCCATGTGATAACGCTGTCAGAAGAAGAAGTACGCGAGGATATGGATGACCTCTCCTGGTGCTCTGAAAATGAGGATGAAGATGAGTTGATCTCAGAGTTTCCACCGGCGCCAAAAGAATTGGAGGATGGAATACACACCACGGCGGTCAACCTAAGGAAGATCGACTTGGGGACGGCAAACGACCCGCGACCTACATTCTTCAGTGAGCTACTTTCTAAAGAGCAGATGGCTACGCTAAAAGATGTGCTCATGGAATATAAAGATTGCTTCGCATGGAATTATTCCGAGATGCCGGGATTAGACCCAGAGATAGCTGTGCATAAACTGGAAATATCGCCGGACGTTAAGCCAGTTAAACAGGCACCAAGAAGAATGCGGTTAGAACTTGAAATGAGCATCAACGCCGAAGTAAGAAACTAATCGACTTCGGCTTCATCCAAGAAGTCCAGTACCCTGACTGGATTGCTAATATTTTCCCGGTGATGAAGAAAAATGGAACGGTGTGCATCTGCGTAGACTTTCGGGACCTTAACAAAGCTTGTCCGAAGGATAATTTCCCTGTGCCGGTTACCGAGATGATGATAGACAACACATCCACTCACGAAGTCTTCTCTTTCATGGACGGATCATCAGGGTACAATCAAATAAAGATGCATCCCGAAGACCAGACGCATACCGCTTTCCGAACCCCGTTGGGTATATTCTGCTACAAAGTGATGCCTTTCGGTCTGAAGAACGCCGACGCCACCTATCAGAAGGCCATGACGAAGATTTTCGATGACCTCATACATGAAATTGTCGAATGCTATATCGACGACCTCGTGGTTAAAAGCAAATCGCACGAAGAGCATTGGGAGCATCTGAAGATAGTGTTCCAACGTCTTAGGAAATACAATCTGAAGATGAACCCTCTCAATGTGCTTTCGGAGTTTCCTCAGGTAAGTTCCTGGGATTCATTGTACGACACCAGGGCATCAAGATAGACCCGTCAAAGATCAAGGTGATCATGGAAATGCCTCCGCCAAGAACTCTCAAGCAACTGCGGTCTCTCCAAGGAAAGCTCGCATATATCCGACGGTTCATAGCTAACCTCTCCGGAAAATGCCGTCCCTACAGTCATCTAATGAAGAAGGGGACTTCGTTCGTCTGGGATCACAAATGCCAAAGCGCACTGGACGAAATCAAGCAATACCTGCAGAATCCGCCGGTGCTGACCGCTCCGGTCAATGGAAAGCCTCTCATCCTGTACACAACAGCCCTTGAAGGTTCTTTAGGCGCCCTATGGGCACAGGAGAATGACCAAGGGAAAGAGAGAGTCCTCTACTATTTGAGTTGAGTTCTCCTAGGGGCCGAAAACAACTACTCCCTCATTGAAAAACACTGCCTGGCGTTAATCTTCGCGATAACAAAGCTTCGGCACTATGCATTGGCGCATGAGATCCATCTCATATCAAAAGTGGACCCTCTCAAATATTTAATGTCAAGAGCCATACTAACGGGACGGCTCGCTAAATTGGCCCTCCTCTTGATGGAGTTCTTGATAACTTATCGTCTCCTCAAGGCAGTGAAAGGCCAGGCCATCGTCGACTTCCTCGCTGAGCACCCGATACTTGCCGATTCACCCGTAAATTGCGAATTTCCAGACGAGCATGCGTTTAACACGATTGATAAGGAGAGAGGAAAGAGTGATACCCGATGGGAACTTTACTTCGATGGGGCATCTTCCATGAAGAAGTGAAAGCATAGCTCCCCCATAATCAAATCTGGGATAGGCCTCATCTTCGTGACTCCACAAGGAGGGATAATGCACTTTTCCTTTTCCTTAACAGAGCTGAGGACGAACAATGAAGCTGAATATGAAGCTTTGATAGGAGGTCTTGAGATCGCTGTCGACATGGGAATCGAAAACCTCCTCATATACGGAGACTCCCAGCTGGTCGTTAGCCAAGTAAATGACGACTATCAAACATGCAAACCAGAGTTGGTGAAGTACGGTGAGAGAGTACAACAATTGCTGACTCAAATTCCTGCCTACGCCCTGGAAAGCATACCGCGTACGGAGAATAGCAAAGCGAATGCGTTAGCCAAACTCGCAAAAGAACTGGCTGACGAAAACCTCGATGACGTGAAGATCGTTGTACAAAGCCGTCGGGTTCTTACGCCAGCAGAAACATCTCCGGAGTTGTCCGAAGAAAAGGGAGCGACCAAGCAAACGGCCCTACAAATAAAAGACCAGGAAAAGGCTAAGGATTGAAGAGAAGTCTTTATAGACTACTTCAAATCCCGTCGAATACCTGAAGATGCGACCTCAAGACATCAGCTTATGAAACAAGCTCAGTCTTTTGCTTTCGTCAATGATACGCTGTATAAGAGATCATTCGACTCTTTATGGCTAAGATGCCTAGGACCGGAATAAGCAATGAAAGTCGTCCAGGAAACTCACGACGGATTCTGCGGTTCTCATCAAGCCGGGCCGAAAATGAAGCTGAAGATCAAAAGGATGGGCTACTATTGGCCCACGATAATTCAGGACTGCCTCGAATACGCGAAGTAGTGCCACTTGTTCCAGATTCATGGGGACTTCATCCACCAGCATCCAAATCCGCTACACCCAACGGTGGCTAGCTGGCCGTTCGAAATGTGGGGAACTAACATAATCGGGCCCATCGAACCAGCATCATCCAGAGGACATCGGTTCATATTGGCGATAACCGATTACTTCTCTAAATGGGCAGAAGCAGTACCACTAAGAGAAGTGAAGACGGAGAATATTCTCCATTTCTTCAAGACACACGTCATCTATCGGTTCGGCACTCCACGATGTATCATCTCCGATAATGGCCGGCCTTGCACAACAACATAGTATAGACTGGAGATACTCTTCGGTCTACAATCCATGAGCTAATGGTCTAGCTGAGGCCTTCAACAAGACCTTGACGAAGATCATAAAGAAGACGGTGTCCAAAAATAAGAAAGACTGACACGAGAGACTGCATGAAGCTCTCTGGGCATACCGGACCACATTCAAAACGGCCACCAACACAACGCCGTATGTATTGGTATTCGGCACAGAACCGGTACTCCCCCTCGAGATAGAGCTACCATCTCTACGAGTGGCGGTTCACTACGAGATAATAGACGGGGAGAATACTCATCTTCGCTTTGAGGAGCTCGGCTCCCTTGACGACACCCGGCTCATGGCGCAACAAAATCTGGAGGCTTACAAAGCAAGGATGACGCGCTCGTACGAAAGGTTGACTAAGCCGAGAACGTTCCGCCAAGGCAAACTCGTGCTAGTCGTAAAAAGACCTATGATCCCTAATCGTGCCAAATGGGGGAAATTCGAGCCAAACTATGAGGGCCCGTACATCATAGACAAGGTCTACCAAGGTGAGGCCTGCCTACTCATCAATATGCATGGCGAAAGGCCCTTCAGGCCAATAAACGGCCGGTTCTTGAAAAAGTATTACGCCTGATGAGTCACGACTCAGGTCAATGATAGATGACGACGCCTATGTCCGCTCGCTATCTTCCTGAGTCCAAACTCTATCCAGTGAGACCTCGCCTCGAAAGTGCCACGGACCGAAATGTCCATAAACTAACAATGGACCGAAATGTCCTAAAACTAATGACGGACCGTAACGTTTTTAAACTACTACAAACCATGGCATCCTTAGGCTAAAGGCAAAAAAAATAAAAAATAAAAAAAACAAAAAAAACAAAAAAAACGGTACGTCCATAAGCAAAATGGACACGGATGAAAACCCGAAAGGGCTCCGTGAGTAAAAACAGCAGGGCTACCGGCGAGTTTGTGAAAACCCGAAAGGGCGCAATCTCTTTAAAAGACACTTGCAAGGTCCTCTCGACCTTGTAAGAAGAAAATACCTGCATGAGATCCTTACGACTCACAAGAGAGCAACACACTTAGGGATCCCCACGATTCCTAAGGAGAAGTTACACGTACGAGATCCTCATGACTCATAAGGAGAATTTCCCTATTAGACCCTCACGGCTCATAAGATTCAAAAGCCTTAAGTTACAGGAATCTGAATCTGTTCTTAAGCCATCATATTTCTCAGACTGCCCTATAGGTGGTCCAATACCGGCCCTTGTATACAATCCACGGGCACAAACAAACATCTCCCCAACAAATTCCCATTAGCAACGAGGGATATCCTCATGTGGTGAACAACACTTGTAAGTCCTTTCGACTTATGAGGAGAAAACATTATTGGGAGATCCTTACGACTCTCAAAAGAAAACGCACTTAGGAGTTCTCACGAGCTCTAAAGAGAAAACGCACCTACAAGATCCTTACGACTTGTAGAGAGAAATACTTTTATGAGACCCTTATGGCTAATGAAGTCAAAAGCCTTAGTCGACATGATCTTAACCCTGTCTGCTAAGCCACCTTTGTTTGAACAGACAAAGGAAAATGATGCTTCGCTCCTGGCAATATCCTAGTTGTAGCGATGATGATGCCTAAAACGGTATCAAATCCTAAGTCCCTTACTCGCAGCAAAAAGTCAGCGAGCCATAAATGCATATGAAATAGCCGAAATGATAGGGCAACTTGCAACAAAATCAGCAAGTAAAATGTATGCATACAAAAACAGCCGAAATGATGGGGCAACTCGCAATAAAAAGCAGCGAGTAAGAAAAAGTATATAGCCGAAATGATTGGGCACCGAGAAAAATAGCCGAAATGATTGGGCAATCGTGACTTTCGCGATACAAAAAGCTAAAATGATAGAGCATCGCGGAAAGAAATAAAAAAATAATAAAAGAATGAAACTTTTTGCCCTACAGGCATGTCCATACTGACCCCTGTATACAATCTATGGGCATAAACGAAAAGGGAACCACATTTTCCCACCGGGCTCTTTCGAACGGAGAGTCAAATCTTGACGGCGACATCTACAACCTGGAGACCCACAACGGCGTTCCTCCCCATTCCAGCAGGATACGGACACGACATCAACAAACGGAGCCACGACAAACTCCCCTAGTTCCAAACCTCGACGGTTCACAGACAACCTAGAGACTACCTCGGAGCCATGGCAGAGTCCCTAGTTCTAAGTCTCGACGGCAACATCTACAGCCTAGAGATCGCCAACAACGTTCTTCCTCCACCAGGATGCAGACGCGACATCAATAAACGGAGCCATGGCAAAGTCCCCTAGTTCCAAACCTCGACGGTTCACAGATAACCCAGAGACAACCTCGACATTCATCGCAATATTGCAGACACAATGTCAACAAACGAAGCCAAGGAAAATCCCTCGCTTCAGAGTCTCGACGGCAACATCTACAACCCAGAGATCGCCAACAGCGTTCTTCCTCCAGCAGGATGCAGACGCGGCATCAATAAACGGAGCCACGACAAAGTCCCTTAGTTCCAAACCTCGACGGTTCACAGATAACCAAGAGACAACCTCGACATTCGTCGCAATATTGCAGACACAATGTCAACAAACGAAGCCAAGGAAAATCCCTCGCTTCAGAGTCTCGATGGCAACATCTACAGCCTAAAGATTGCCAACAGCGTTCTTCCTCCAGCAGGATGCATACACGACATCAATAAACGGAGCCACGGCAAAGTCCCCTAGTTCCAAATCTCGACGGTTCACAGATAACCCAGAGACAACCTCAACATTCATCGCAATATTGCAGACACAATGTCAACAAACGAAGCCAAAGAAAATCCCTCGCTTCAGAGACTCGACGGCAACATCTACAGCCTAGAGATCAACAACAGCGTTCTTCTTCCAGCAGGATGCAGACGCGACATTAACAAACGGAGCCACGACAAAGTCCCATAGTTCCAAACCTCGATGGTTTACAGACAACCCAAAGACAACCTCGACATTCGTCGCAATATTGCAAACATAATGTCAACAAACGAAGCTAAGGAAAATCCTTCGCTTCAGGGTCTTGACGGCAACTCAAAAGAGACCTGAAAAGACTATCAGAGATCATCCCACACCAGTGCGGAGTGGTCATGACTCATCGGGGCTCCCAAACTGAGCCTAACCTCAAGTAAAAAGCGACATGGAATATCCCTAACGCTTGCTCTTTCGACAGTAATATCACCTGGAAGATTACTTGAAGGCGTCTTGTCCATCCCCCGAAGGGATCAGAGACACGACAGTCGCGGGGCTACTCGAACAGCAAGATTGTGCATCGAGGAATACACCAGCCAATGCGACAGTGCGACGACTAGAAAACCATAAGTACCACGGACCCTAACGGACTTCTATTAGCAGGAGTTAACTGTGACGTTAAGAAACCCTTGCGAGAACTTCTCGATTCGTCTCGACCCGTGAGGAAATTAGTGTTCTTGCGAGAACTTCTCGATTCGTCTTGACTCATAGGGAAAAGCATTTGGCAATGGGGATAAGGACATGTTTCCTAAGTACTGGAGCCCTGCAAGTCGGTCTAAGATGGACTATTGTATACTATTCACGGGCCACACTCTCCAAAGTCGAATCTCGACAAGGAGGGAAACAACCACTTACGAGTCCCCTCGACTTGTAAGCGGGAAAAATTCTCTTGTGAGACCCTTACGACTCTCAAGAGAAAACATATTTAGGTGTCCTCACGATTCTTAAGGAGAAATTACACCTACGAGATCCTCTCGACTCGTAGGGAGAAAAGCCTTTATGAGATCCTCACGGATCGTAAAGTTGAAAAGTCTTAGGTGGGAGATCCTAACCCTGTCTCCTAAGCCATCATTGCCCTGCAAGGAGGTCAAGATAGGCTATCTACGGGCCACACTCTCTGAAGTTGAACATCGACAAGAAGAGAAACAATCACTTACGAGTCCTCTCGACTTGTAAGGGGGAAAAATTCTCTTGTGAGATCCTTACGACTTTCAAGAGAAAACACACTTAGGAGTCCTCACGACTCCTAAGGAGAAAATATGCCTACGGGATCCTTTCGACTCATAGGGAGAAAAACCTTCCTGAAAATCTTACGGTTCATGAAGATGGAAAAAGTCTTAGGCTACAAGGACCCTAAACTTGTCTCCTAAGCCCTCAATTCTATAGCCCTGCATAACTCTGCACTACTTCACCCACGTACATACCTACACGGGCAAAGTAGTAGGGGGCATTTATTCCCGCCGAAATTTTCGGCCAAGAGATATTTGTTCCTGTTTACACTGGTTCAAGTTTCGTTTACAGATACGTGTGTGATCGGGTTCATTCATATACGCACATACACACATCAGAGGAAGAACGGGTGTTAGAAAGAGAGCACTTGGTGGTCGGCGACAAAAAGAAAGCATTTAATTGAACATTTTATTCTATTGGAAATAGATCACCAAACATGGGATCGAAAGTACAGGGATTCACAAAACTATGAATAAAATTCTCTAACTCCCTCTCTGCCTTCTCCACCATGTCAAAGCGGCGATCTTCACGAGGAGTCGTTTCCCATCGGTCAGCACCGTGCCCATCAGCGAAGGCAGACATTATGGCCCGCTGAGCCCGTATCTGGCTTAGCAACCGAATAGAGCGATCCCTCAGAGCTGCGGTAATCAAGAGTGCCTCGTGAAAGCACTCGATCTTGTCCTCCTCGGCGTCGAGCATTGCCGGAGTCATCTCCGCTGGATGAGGAGGAATGTCATCGAGCACGGACAAGAAAGCCATCCGGAGCCAAATAGAGCCGATGGGGAGGGGAGATCCCCTACGAGTCAAGAGTTCGTACAATACCGTATCGCATTGGTCATCCGTGAGAGCAGGGTTCACCAAGCGTGCGGCAAAACGAGAAACAATTTCCTCAATGGGCACCTCCCATGGCTGCCGGCGAGCATGTGGACGATTACAAGCTATAGCTATGCTCTGTTGAAATGATTCTCTGAAAATGAAAGAGAAGAGAAGCACTGCTTCAAATTATAAAGGTAGACATTTAAGTCTAGGCACAGAAAATGTGCGTGATGGAACTATTTCCAAGTTCTGGGAAAGAGAAGTTTGACTAAGGAAAAGCGGAGAAAGAGGTGAAAAGACACCTTCAGTAAAGAGGCAGCGCCTCACGTGCAAAGCACGAGAGCGCTAGAGCCTTACGTGCAAAGCACGAGAGCGCTAGCGCCTCACGTGGAGCGCCGAGCGCCTCACGTGGAGCGCCGAGCGCCAGAGCGCCGAGCACCTCACGTGGCAAGGACTCTGAGGCAGCACCTCACGTGCAAAGCACGTGAGCGCCAGCGTCATGAGCGCCAGCGCCATGAGCGCCAGCGCTAAGACTAAAAGACTCTGAGGCAGCGCCTCACGTGCAAAGCATGAGCGCGCTGGCGCCAGAACTAAAAGTTCTCTACCGTTGGATCAAAGATCCAACGGAGATGATTAAAAATCACCATAGTAAAGAATTAATTCTGTTGAGGAAATACTCCTCAAATCTTTCCAAACAAGGAAAATCTCTCTGTAAATCAGAGCACCGTTGGATCAAAGATCCAACGGAGATGATTAAAAATCACTAAAGATTCAGAACAATCTCTGTATGGGAAAATAATTTCCCAATCTTGTTAATAACAAGAAAGATGTCTTCTGTAAAACAGAAGCCCTAGGATCAAAGATCCAACGGTGGGAAAATTCCCAAATCAATTAGAGAAAAGATCTCTTCAACTGATTCAACAAATCAGCTTGCCCTATATAAAGGCCCCGAGACTTCAAGTCTAAAAAAGAAGAAACTCCCCATAAGTTTCATATAGAGGGAGCCCCCATAAACTTTAAGAAATTTCAAAGAGAAGAGAAAGCTCTCGGAAGAAGAAGAATTTCTTTAAGGTAAATGAAACAAAGAGATGAAAGTATCTCATAAAAGAAGAAGAACCTAGTTCTTTTTCCTGATCATAAATCTATAAGACGGAGGTCTTTCACAAAAGAGATCATAACATCTCATCATAAAAAGTGGGGAAGAATTCAATTCTCTTTGGATCACAGATCCATAAAGGCAAAGCTTTTCACAAAAAAATAAGAGATTGTAACATCTCCTATAAAAATAAGAATCTTGTTCTAAAAGCCACGAGACAAAATCTCTTGTAAACGAGAATTTAATTCTCAGAGCGTAGAACTGATAAAAGTTGCCTAAAAAAAGTCTTAGCGCTCCAATTAAAATCACGAGTCGAATTTCTCTCTACCTATTCGAAAAGGTGATTATTGCATGTTAACTGAAGCCGGACCCGCAAGCGAGGGAAATTCCAAAAGACAAGGGATGAAAACCAGAACATTCGAAATCAAAATGCACGAGAATCAACGTTTTTGAGTACCCTAATGTGTGGAGCCATGAAAAGAAGCGCCTCAGCGCTCCAAGACTGGCGCACAGCGCCGCAACGCTCCAATTTAAAGAAGCGCCTCAGCGCTCCAAATCTGGCACTCAGAGCGCAGCGCTCTACACTCATTGGCTGGCGCTCAGCGCCAAGCGCGCCACGTGCTCCTCACGTGTGCGCTATTACATAAAGAGCGCTCTGCGCTCATTAGTTGGCGCTCAGCGCCAAGCGCGCCACGTGCTCCTCACGTGTGCGCTATTACATAAAGAGCGTTCTACGCTCACTGGCTTGTGCTTAGCGCCAAGCGCGCCACGTGCTCCTCATGTGTGCGCTACTTCACAAGAAGCGCTCTGCACTCATTGACTGGCGCTCAGCTCCAAGCACGCCACGTGCTCCTCACGTGTGCGCCATCTCACAGGAAGCGCCTTAGCGCTCTAAATCTGGCGCTCAGCGCCAAGCGCGCCACGTGCTCCTCACGTGTGCGCTGAGGGAACATAAACTGTTCTTTAAATAAAGCCCCAGAGCCATAATAAGTGCTCAGCACTCAATAAAAGACAAAAAGTTGTCAGAACCAATGCTCAACATTGTTAAATGAAAAAGACTGAGCCCAATTAAATGTTTAACATTTTAACTGAGTAGGCTGAGCCCGAGTTGGCCATAAATCCCTCAGTCAGATTAACTGAGACCTTGTGCTCATAATGTTTTAACTGATCTTAGTCCCAAATTGGACTACAGATCTCCTAACCAACATTGGTTCAAGGTTACATTTCTCCATACCTCTGATATACGTCGTTGTAATTTCTCAACGTCTTCAAAGAGATGGAGGGTCCCAATAACCAGTAACTTTTGGTTGAACCAAAACTACACAGACTATGACGTCTTTAAACTGGACTATGATGTCCTTAAACTTTACGGACCGTGGGGTCCTTAAACTCATGGACTATGATGTCCTTAAACTTTATGGATTGTGAGATCCTTAAACTCATAGACTATGATGTCTTTAAACTTTACAGACCATGACGTCTTTAAACTGGACTATGATGTCCTTAAACTTTACGGACTATGGGGTCCTTAAACTCATGGACTATGACGTCCTTAAACTTATGGACCTCAATGTCCCTAAACTAAAACAATAGAGCCCAAATGCTATTTTGTTGGATCTAAATGATCCTGTTAAGTAGATCTTAGTCTAAAATGAGACTAACGTATCCTTAACAACCATTTAAGTTGATCTTAATCTCAAACGAGATTAACGATCCTTAAATCAATCCAACTACAAATCCCTCAATTGACATTGATTTAAGGGTACATCTCATCACACCTCTGATACATGTCATTATAATTCTTCAACGTCTTTAGAGAGGTGGCGGGTCCCGAAAATCAATAAACCCAATGGACCGCAATATCCCTAAACTAAAACAGTAGAGCCCAAATGCTCTTTTGTTGGATCTAAATGATCCTGTTAAGTAGATCTTAGTCTAAAATTAGACTAACGCATCCTTAACAAACGTTTAAGTTGATCTAAGTCTCAAATGAGATTAACGATCCTTAAACTCAACCCCAAACCCAAATCTAAGAAAATACGGATTTGGACTAATCCTCGCCCTACGGGCGACAACATAAATTAGTTTTCGTATACAATCCACGGGCAACCAAAAACAAAACAAACACACACGACACGAAGTGACCATCTGGAGAAGGAGAAAGTGGTTACCGCTATGCGGTAGCGTAATTAACTGCAAGGGCTTGCGCCTGCAGGGAAGGGCATCCCCACAATCAAAAAACCCCTCACAATGAGGGGGAATCTGACGAAGTCTGCTACAATGGCCGCATCCGTCTAAACCTTCGATACACGGTGCCATAAATCAACTTGGCATCTTCGGAGAGGTGGACGGATAAAACCAAATAGCATCTACCCCTAAATTCAGGCAAGACGGCCTACGCGGTCCGTCTCGCGTCTTTCGGCGGAGAACAAGGAGCAAAGAAGAGCATGCAGAACATTTGAGGATCGCACTGCAAACATTGAAACAAGAAAAGTTATATGCTAAGATGAGCAAGTGCGAGTTTTGTCTCGAAGAAGTAAAGTTCTTGGGTCATGTTGTATCCGAAGATGGAATTGCCGTTGACCCTGAAAAGATTGCAGCTGTTCATGATTGGTCAATTCCAAAGAACGTAGGGGAAATCAGAAGTTTTCTTGGGCTTGCCGGATACTATAGAAGGTTTGTGGAGAACTTCGCTCGAATAGTAGAACCATTGACCAAGCTAACACGAAAAGAGCTACCGTTCGTATGGACCGAGAAGTGTGCGTCAGCTTTTGAAGCGTAGAAGCAAAGATTGACCACCACTCCTATCTTGACAGTGCCAGATGGTTTCGGGAGGTTAGTTATTCACAGCGACGTATCTGGGAAAGGCTTGGGATGTGTTCTAATGCAGCATAGGAAGGTCATAGCTTATGCGTCGAGACAATTGAAGACTCATGAGAAGAACTATCCAACTCATGATCTGGAGTTAGCAGCAGTGATTTTTGCTCTGAAGATTTGGAGGCACTACTTATTGGGCAAAAGGGTAAAAGTATTTACCGATCACAAAAGCCTAAAATATGTGTTCATACAGAAAGAGCTCAACATGAGGCAGCATAGATGGTTAGAGCTGATGACTGACTATGATCTTGATCTCAAATACCATTCGGGGAAAGTTGATGTAGTGCCGGATGCTCTAAGTCGGTTGCCAGCAATACGGATGTTGACTGCACAAAAGGAGACTATAGCTGATCTTCAAAGGTTCGAGTTGGAGATAGTACTCCAACACGAAGAATTCAAACAGAATGGTAGTACAAGAGCCGAATTCTTCAGGACAGTTGATGCAATTGCAAGTACAGTCACCCTTGATCAATAAAATTAAAGTAGCGCAGTTGCACGATCCAAGATTGCAGAAGTTTGAGAACAAGTAGAAGTAGGACTTCGAACATACTTGTTAATTCATGAAGATAGTTCATTATAATATGGTAGTCGTTTATGTGTGCCTAAAGGAGATGTTCGTGAAGAAGTCATAAAGGAGACTCCTAGTTCCGTGTATTCCGTACACCCGGGAGGCACAAAGATTTACAGAGATCCTCGATAACAGTTCTGGTGGGAAGGCATGAAAAAGGGAGATTGCTCGCTACATATCGAGGTGCTTGGTATGTCAGCAAGTCAAGACTGAATATCAAAGGGTAGCTGGTTTGTAGCAACCACTTTCGATTTCTCAATGAAAGTGGGAACATATAGCCATGGATTTTGTGACAACTTTACTATGGAGTCTAAAGGGCAATAATGCAGTTTGGGTGATTGTCAATCGATTGACTAAGGCAGCTTGTTTTATACTATTTTATGTTGGTCAATCGACGGAGGCTTTGGCAGAGCGGTACATGCAGAAGATTTTGAGAATGCATGGAATACCCATGAGCATCGTTTCCGACCGTGATACTTGATTTTTATCACACTTTTGGAGAAGTTTACAAGAAAGTTTGGGAACTCGCTTGAAGTTTAGCACAGCCTATAATCATTAGACAGATGGTCAGTTTGAAAGAATGATCGAAACTCTTGAAGATATGTTGAGAGCATGCATGTTAAATTTCAAGGGTTTATGGGAGGATTATTTGCACTTGGTGGAGTTTTCTTATAATAACAGTTTTCAGGCGACCATACAGATGGCTCCATTCGAAGCATTTTATGGTCGTAAGTATCGCTCGCCTGTCTGTTGGGACGATATTGGAGAAAGAAGATTATTGGGACCGGATCTTATTGTGCAAACGGTGGAGAAAGTTAATGTGATCCGAAATCATATGAAGGTGGCACATGATCGGCAGAAAAGTTGGGCTGATACCGGACGAAGACCTCTGGAGTTCGCAGTTGGTGATCTTGTATTCTTGAAGATATCACCGACCAGAGGAGTAATCCGATTCGGTAGTCGATGCAAGCTTAGTTCTCGATTCATTAGGCCTTTCGGTATTATAGAGCGTATTGGAGAGGTAGCATGTCGATTGGTTTTACCACCATCCTTAGCGGGTGTTCATGATGTGTTTCATGTATCTCAACTCCGCAAGTATATTCGAGATGATACGCACGTCCTAAATCACTCGGAACTGACAGTAAAGGAAGATTTAACATATGAAGAGCGACTAATGGCGATTGTGGATCGATGTCACGCCCAGCTTCCCTGTAGACGGAAACGGTAACGTGGCAAGCCCGCAACGTATTTACTATGAAAAGAAATACGTTAAGTGTAATTAAGCAATAAAACAATGAACAAGAATGACAAGAGTAATAAAATGAAATAACAACTTTATTTACATTCAACTTTATTTGCAACTGTCTGAATGTAAAAGATACAATAATAAAAGTAAATGCCTAAACAATGGCATACTGAAAGTAAGTGCAGGAAGAACTAGTAGTCAGGCTGAGCTGCAAGCTGGTCCAAGTTCTCCTGACTCGGCTGTACGTCTTCAGAGTCCGATCCTCCTGATGAACATTCCAAAGAAAGAAAATAGAAAGGAATGTCGTAAGCGAACTAGCGCTCGGTAAGTCCCAAAAGAAGAAAGAGAAGATAGTGTATAATGTGAAATGAACAGGTAAAGTTGTATATGATCATTCACTGGTGTAAGATAGTTATTCTAACGTAGTTATTTATAGTTTGATAAGGAAGGTATTCATATATACGAGAGGAGTCCATGTTACCCCGTGGACAATAGTAACATATAGTACAAGGCCCCGTCATAACCCACGGGTCAACGGTATGTGAATTCATGTAGGTGTATTTTAAAGTGATCTCTCGTGCTACGATATACGTTCCGTTCCAATCTACACCTTTATCCCCGCATATTGTATTGTATAGATTAAGAATACAGGTCTTGGCCGAATCCATGGATATAAACCGAATCCATGGATATAAAATGTTTAGGTTCATATTCAAGATGTAATCATGTGTTCAGGTAGTCATGCCAAGTCATAACCATAGTTCGGTCAAGTTGAGTCAAGTATACAGGTTTGAATTTGATATTTGAATTCAAGTGCTCAAGTTCATGATCAAGTATTCAAGTTCATATTTGATTTTGGATTTTGGTTTTAGTTTGGACTCGATTGAGTCAAACACTTGTGAACGAATTTAACTCTTGACTTTCTTAGGTTCGGAAGTAATCGACAACTGCTGCATATAGACGGCAGGATTTGTGTTTTTTTCCAAGACAATTTTCATTGATAACTCCGTTAAGTTGTCTAATTTGAATAGGCAAGCACTCACTTTCTCCGGCTCCTTAGGGCGCAAGAGAATTGATCCCGCTTAAACCTTTATTAATCTAGAGTCCTTAATTATTGTTTGTATATCTTGAGGGGGTTTTATGAAAAATATATATTACTATTGTTTTAAAAATAACCTCGAGGGTGATTTACAAGCTTTAGGGTTTTTCATGGGCATGTATTTTAATTATTGGGTATTTTAATGATAAACTTAGCTCTTAAAAGTTTATGGTATTTTATTGAAAACTAGCCCTTGATGGTATTTTATTAACATTTTAATCTTTCATTTTAGAAAATATAGTTTCATAATATATTGAAAATACAGATTTATAATTTTTATATAATTTTCAAAAATTTAGTTTTGTTTAGAAAAGTCGCGTTTCTTAAAAACCGTATTTTATTTCCTTTCATGATCGAATACTCCGTGAGAAGTTCTGCATCTCGCTCTACTATCCCAAGGATGTGTGGTAATCTGTACCATCCATTAGCGGGTCCCCTAACGAGAGTTGTAGAGGCGTATTTACCAAGGATTACAAAATACCGCTTTAAAAGATACCCGTTTTTTGAAAAGATGCGGTATTTTATTGTAAAAGCTATTCTTTGAACCAACCATATATATATAGACATCGTGCTATGAAATCATAGTGTGCATGTGGGATAGGTCGCTACCCTTTGAAGTTTTCTTAAACATATTGTTTTAACAATGATCGAAAAGAGGGTGATACTAAAGTTCAAGGTATTTTGATGAAAAAGTTCGTTTATGTTTGTTTCATATGAAAATTTTGGTCAAACTCGAAGCTAAAAGTTTGTGATTAAAGTTATAAATAGGAGGTAGAATTAGTTTAACCTATATATTAAGGAAAAAGGAGTTCTATTTTTTAAAAGAAATGTATCGGAAGTAACTCCACTTTACCGATATATATTTAGGGAATGAAATGAGATGAAAAGATAGAGAGATGAGAGGGACTTCCGACTTGGTAATATCAAGAAGAGAGTAAGGAAGAAGGGAGGGGGCTTCGTGGCATCGCGGAAGCTCCGAAAACGGCTTCGATCTTCGATGGAAGGAGCTTGGTTGCTAACTCCACTTGACTCCACTTGACTCCACTTGCACTTAGGAACTTTTGAGGTGATTTTGCTAGAAATTTTCAGAATAGAGGGGAGCTAGGGCATGTGATGATATTTATAGTGAAGAATTAGGGTTTGTGAATTAAGATTTTGGATTAAAATGCATTAAAAATGTGTTAAATTGTGAATTGAAGGGTCTCTGTTTGATTGCAGGAAAATCAAACAGTGCAGAAGAGTGAAGGGGAGGTGAAGAGGTATGTGTGCAAAGCACGGAGCCATTTGGGCTCATCTTGACCGTCGGCGCCGGCCCAATCATGGGTTTGGGCGGTCGGATCTTAAGGTATTGCCTCGAGATTCGTGCCATGTGTGTATATCTGTGTTTACTCCATTTTGCGCATGTTTGATTTTCTGAAACTTTTTATTTCTCCGTGTATTGCACGTGCAACTCTTGGTCTTCCAAAAATTAAAAAGATCTAAAAATAATTGGGTCGATAGGAATCGAACACACAGGCTACGTCACAACAGTGGAGGGGCTTTACCAGTGAGCTACAAGTTGCTTCTTAGTTTTATTTAACAAAAATAACTTTTAACTCTTACACAGGCTGTAATACCCTTTTCTGTATAATAACAAGAAATTTCTGTACAGTGATTTCAGAGTCGTTACATTCTACCCTCCTTATAAAAATTTCGTCCTCGAAATTTACAATTACATAGGGACTAATTTTCAAAAAGGTAAGGGTATCGTGTACGCATATCTTCTTCTCGTTCTCATGTTGATTCTCCTGGCTAATCCTTTTTCCACATCATTCGGACTAAATTTACCTCCTTGTTCCGTAATGTTTTCATCTTTCGGTCCAGGATCTCAACTGGTTGTTGCTCGCAGGTTAGGTCAGTTTGTACTGTGAGCTCTGAATGATCAAGTATGTGGCTGAGGTTGCTCACATATCATCGTAGCTGGGATATGTAGAACACATTGTGCACTCTTTCTAATGATGGTGGTAGTGTTAAACGGTATGCCACTTCTCCAACTCATTCGAGTATATCGAACGGTCCTATGTATCATGGACTAAATTTACCCCTTTTGCCAAATCGTATTACTCTTCTTTTTGGAAGATCTTCAGGAATACATGGTATCCAGGTTGGAACTCCAGATATCGACGCTTTGCATCTGCCCAATGCTTCTGTAGGTCTTGGGCTATGCGCATCCTTTCTCTGATCATGCGAACCACATCCACAGTTGCCACGATCATCTCTGGTCCAAGGAGTTCATGATCTCCAATGTCATTCCAACTTAACGGTGAACGACACTTCCGTCTGTAGAGTACTGCGAATGGTGCCATTCCAACTTTCCTGATAGCTGTTGTTGTATGAAAACTCCACAAGGTGTAGGTGATCTTCCCATGAACCTCCGAAGTCTAACATACAAGCTCTTAGCATGTCTTCCAGAATTTGAATTATTCGCTCAAACTGTTCGTCCGTTTGTGGATGATATGCCGTGCTGAAATTCAGACTCGTTCCCAGGCTACCTTGCAGACTCTGCCAAAATTGTGATTGAAATCTTGTGTCACGATCGGAGACGATGCAAACAAGTACTCCATGAAATTTCATGATCTCCTGCATGATTCTATGTGTATCAAATATGGTACATATTGAAGATTCAAATCTTACTTTAGATTTATCCTCACCTCCATGTACTTCTTTGCTAATGTCTCGGTTGACTGGCCGACTCGAAATGAAATAAAGTGAGCCGACTTGGTGAGTCGATCCACAATAACCCAAATTGTATCGTTACCCTTCATGCTGCGAGGAAGACCGGTCACAAAGTCCATGGTAATGTGCTGCCATTTCCATTCTGGGATTAGTAACGGCTGAAGTAGCCCAGCAGTTCTGTGATATTCAGCCTTCACTTGTTGACACACCAAACACTTTGCTACGCTTCTAGCTACTTCGCGCTTCATTCCATGCCACCAGTAGTGTTACTGTAGATCCTTATATATCTTTGTACCACCGGGGTGTATCGAATACGGAGAACGGTGAGCTTCTTTCATCAACTCTTCTTGAACAGGTCCGATTGGTACGTATAAACGACTTGCATATCGCAAGGATCCATCTTCATGAATGATGAAGTCAGTTCGTAGTCTACTTTCTACTTTTTCTTGGATTTTTTGTAGCTTGGTATCATTTGCTTGAGTTGCCTTGATCTGATTGACAAGAGTTGACTGGACTTGTAAGTTCATCAAAGATGAAGCGTTACCTGGCACAACAACTTCGATCTCCAATCCATACAGTTCTTGCTATACCTTCCACTTAGCGGTGAGGTTCATTGCTCATGGCTGGCGACTAAGGGCATCGGGAACTACGTCCACCTTTCCAGGATGATATTGTAGGATGATGTCGAAGTTCGCCATGAGTTCTAGCCATCTTCTCTTCCGCGTGTTGAGTTCCTTCTGAGTAAATACATACTTAAGACTTTTATGGTCAGTGTATATATCCACTCGTTCTCACAAAAGATAGTGATGCCAAATCTTTAGTACGAAGATGACGGCTGCCAATTCCAGATTATGTGTTGGATAGTTGCGCTCATGAACCTTTAGTTGTCTTAATGCAAAAGCAACAACCTTTCCATACCGGTGTAGAACATATCCTAATCCTTTATTGTACGCATCACAATGCACGATGAATCCGCCAGATTGATCCGGTATTACGACGATAGGAGCAGAGGTTAGTCTCGACTTGAGTTCTATAAAAGCCTTTTCACATGCTTTTGACCACACGAATGCTTCGTCTTTACGTGTGGGCTTGGTCAGGGGTGTTGCAATCTTTGAGAAGCCTTTAATGAATTGTTGGTAGTATCCTGCTAATCCCAAAAAACTTCTTATATCTTTCATCGTCTTTGGTGTCAGCCACTCGCTGACAGCTGACACCTTAGCTGAATCCACTGAGATTCCTTCTCCCGAAACAATATGTCCGAGAAATCCGACTTGATCTAGCCAAAATTCACACTTGCTGTACTTGGCGTAGAGCTGGTGTTGTCATAATGTCTCCAGGACAATGCGTAAGTGCTCGTCTTGTTCTTTCCAATTCTTTGAATACACCAAGATGTCGTCGATGAAGATAACAACAAACTTGTATAAGTACTCTCGGAAAACATGATTCATCGGGTTCATAAAGATGGCAGGTACATTGGTCACTCCAAATGGCATTATGAGTTATTCATAATGGCCATAACAGGTCCTAAACGCCGTCTTCGGAATGTCGGACTCCTTGACCTTCACCTAATGTGTAACTCCCCGTTCTCCATCTATAAGAATTTTCCTTGTATTTTCCAAATTCCAGAGATTTACTTTTCCTCGTAATTATTCTGTAAAAGGTGGTAGCTTGAATTCCAGTATTTATATTTTTCCAACAACCTAAAAACCAAATTTAAACTAACAAATTAATTTCTTAAACCAACCCAGCCCACTCAAATTTTTTAATTAAAATCCCTAAATTCATTTTCCCCCAGCCCGTTACTTTTCCAGCCCACTCGAATTTTAAATGAATTCCTTAATAAATTTAACCCTCAGCCCATTCCCTTTAATTCCCTGCAGCCCACGAAGGTTTAATGGGAATTGTTTTCGGTCCAGTCCCCTTCAATTTCCTCAGCCATTTCATTATATTTTTGGGAATTATTTTCTTAAACGGGCCCGGCCCACGCCCTCCAGCCCGCTCCCTCACCACCAGACCCGACCCGATCCCTCCTATTCACCTTCTCCCTCCTCCAACGGTAACATTCCCCTGTTCACGCGCGATCCCAGCTCCTCGCCGCGCCTCACGCCTACGCCCACGCCCCCGTTCCTGCCGTTACGACCGCGACGCGCAACCCCCTCGTCTCCATTATCTTCTTCGCACTCGTTTTCCCCCTCTTTTTCAAAATCCCTCATCTCTCTCCCTCACAAGAAACTCACCGAGCACCAAATTTTTCCTCACCTCGCCGCCGGCGACGACCCTCGACAGCCCCCTCTGCAACCCTCGATCACTCCTCCACCAACCTTCTCCCTTCACGACTCCACCCTTCATCAACCCGAGCCCCTGCCAAGCATCCCCTGCACTCCCAAACCCACTCACCCCAACTTTGGTCACCGCCTGAAATCGACGCTGGCGAACCCCCACTTCATCTGAAACACCCCATCGACCTTCCACCCCCTCAGCATCATCACCAACACAACAATACCCGACCCCCACTGCTCTCTCTCTCTCTCCAAAAACCACACCAAGAGATCACTGTGCACTTCACTGTGCACGTCGCCGGAGCGACCACCGCCGATATCGTCGACCCCAGCACTACTCAAGAGATCCACAGAGCCTACTCTACACTTCCAGCGCGCACGAGACGACTCCGGGGAACTCCGACGTAAAACCCGTGTTTCGAACCAAGCTCGCGAGAATCCGTTACACGGCGTACGTCACGCGTCCATGACGCCACTGCTGCCGTACGACCCCGAGACGTTTCCAGGCAAGTGTTTACTTGCTTCATGCTAATATATGTGTGGTATACACCTAAAATATTTAGTTTACGGATTTGCCGATTACCGATACATAACGTGACCTATGTGTTCGATGCTAATCTCCCATGAAAATAATCGTTTAATTTGACGAAAACAGATACTTTCTGTTGGCCCTTATAATGATAAATATAGTGTATGAATCTCGCTGGAAAATACGATTTTTAGTGATAAAAATTGATACCCCCAAATATGCCGTTAAAACTAGAATTCTTTCGTACCTGAAAACAAATAAAATCACCATAAATCATATACATACTGGAATGATATGTTCGAGGGCTCAAATCGAAGAAGACTCGACGAACTTTAACCTTATGTAAAATTTTAATGATTTCTGTTCTGTAACTGTGAAGATAATTGGATCGGAATGCGACTCTGGACTGCAGTCCAGAGCGTTTCTGATTATTGTGTTCTGTTCAAAGACCTGCGTCACTGTGTTTTCTGAAGTCGTATGTTACGGAACCCTGCATTAGATTAGAGATATTTCTGTTAGTTAAACAAAACTGGTGGTTCCACTCCGATTCATCGCCGTTTGCTATTTTAAACTATATTTAAAAGGGCAGAACGTATAACTGTCCAGAACAGATTCTGAAATGACACACTGAGGTTAAACCGTGTATAACTTTCAACGTACAGATGCGATTGAGGATCCGTCTGCTGCGTTGAATACTCCATTGAAAACCCTAGATTCCATTTAACTGTAACATCGCCAAATTCTGAGCCCAATCGGGTGCAATTCGTGTCGCGAAACGGACGTTCAGTTCTGAAACTGAATTTCCAGCCGCGAGCACTTAAAATGAAATAGCTATATCTTGAAAACCGGGATCCCGATTGAAATGAAACAAATTTTGATGAATTTCTGACTGAGTGTTCTATTTATCTTACTTGTATCATTTTGCTGAATTCTTAACATATTAATTTATGCAATTTATTTTAGTTAATGACATGCATGTTGATTCATAACATACATAGCTTATTGGTAGCATACATACATATATCATACCCTTGCCATATATTCAGTGTTAGTGCGTGTGGACATTGCATTATCGTGCGTGATAGATGTTGGTTTAGGAGTGACGAGTACACCAATGGAAAGTGAATATTCGTGACAGTGATTGATACAGTGAACAGTGATAAAACCGTGCCATTGGTATACTCGTACACGACTAAATCAAGATCATAACTAGTGAGAACCTGGGGAAAAAGGGAAAATCAAAGTGAAAAGAGTATCGTATTTAGCGGGACCGTGTTTAGAGGATGATCATTCGAATTGTGATACTGATACATGTAGGGTAGGATCTAGCGATCCGGCTGACAGGGTTATGTCCCGGGCATATGGGCCGTTGTCTCGGATATGTACGAGACTCCTATTAAACATGATCCTCCTTCCACTATGTGATTTCAAACATGACCTAGATACCGATAGGAACACATAACATATTCTGCATCATATAGTGATATAGTGATTACTTGCATTATTCTTACACCAGTATTACCTCATATACCTGTTTCATCTTATTATAATAATATCGTTATTGTGTCGCTCTGACGACCTGAGTATGCATGCTCAGATTCCGCGGGAGGTCCAGCACAGGAGACGGATCTACCCTTTGAGTTCACGGAGATATAGTTTGGTGTACCTTCTTCATTTACTGCTTTTCATAAAAGTGATCGTGAGATCGAACTTGGTTAGTTATTGTTCTTATTATCTGTAATTTTGTGAACAATGGAATTTTAATGTAATAAATCAGTGATGTGATTCCTTTAATACTGTGCTTTATTTACTGATTACCATGTAGTGCTAGAAGCCGAAGTGTGACTACGGCGGGATGATCCCTTGACCGTAGGAGCATGGCTGGCCTAGTCATACCTCGTATTCCGTATTTTGGGAAGCGGGGCGTGACATGGTTTAGTTGGTATCAGAGCCTGTGTTTAGTATCAAGGGATAACATTAACTATGCTGTATTACGTTATTCTTGTTTCACTACTCTTGATTTTCATCCTTGAATCTGATCCTATCCTTTTGAATCTTCCAGTGATATGACGTCCCCGAACGACCCCTCCTCGGACTCCAGCTCTCAGGACCGCACGGAAAGAATACTCAGTGCACTGACCACTCTCACGGAAGCTCAGGAGAGGAAGACAGATTTACTTACTGAGGGACTCAGGGCGATTACCGCCGCAGGAGGACCCTCCGCACTCATTACCGCCCCCGAGGGCGCTACTCCACCAGCTTATCAGGCTAAGGCTGGTACCGTATCAGACTTCCGACGGTTACACCCAGCTGCATTCACAGGGCTAGCTGAACCCCTTGAGGCGGAGCAATGGCCGGTGAACATGGAGAATTTATTGACAGCCGCCAAGGTTCCAGAGGAAGACAGAGTGGACGTGATAAAGATTCAATTAGAAGACGAAGCCCGCACATGGTGGTCGGTGGAAGAAAGCAGACTCGACGAGCCGATTGAATGGAGCAAGTTTAAGGAGTGCTTCTTAGATCATTATTTTCCTCCCACAGCCAAGGCAGAAATGGAGGAAAAGTTTATTCTTTTAAAGCAGAATGGACGCCCAGTGGACGTATATGCGGCAGAGTTCAACCGTCTGAGCCGCTTTGCTCCATACATGGTCAAATCAGAGGCCACCAGGGCCAGACGCTTTCTTCAGGGGTTAGATTTTGAGTTGCAGCAGTTGATTGCATCGTTGGATTTGCAGACTTTCGCACAGGTACTCAACGCGGCGAGAGTTCAGGAGCAATTGATTAACAAGTTAAGAAGACCCCCAGTCGTTCCAGCACGTACCCACACGCCTTCTCGAGGAGCCATACCGGTTCACAGAGCAGGAACGACACAAATGAAGCGCCCGTTCGTACCACAGCATCGCCCCTAGAGACAGGGCGTAACTTGCGGCTATTGCGGTAGAGGAGGACATACTCAGAAGGACTGCCGCCGTGCCAAGGGACAGTGCTTGATTTGTGGTTCCAGTCAGCACAGGATTAACAGTTGCCCTGAGCGAACAGAGATACAGGGAGGTTCTGGACCATCACAGCAGAGGCCACAGGAGCAGAGGCAACCATTTACAGGTCGCGGTCAGGGATTGGCTTTCACCTTGACCGCCGAGCAGGCAGAAGTGTCAGGAGACGTGGTTACAGGTACTCTACTCGTACATTCCTTGCCAGCTAGAGTACTATTTGATTCGGGAGCATCGCATTGTTTCTTGTCTGAGCATTTCACCAATACACACTCAATACCACATGAACCACTAACCAAGGGATGGGAAATTCATACGGGTAATGGCATTATTATATCTAGTCAAGAATGTAGATTATGCCCGGTTGTAGTGTGTGGCAGGGAATTCTATGCGAATTACCTTCTGATTGGGACAGGCAGTTACGATGCAATTCTCGGAATGGATTGGATGAGCACTTTCCATGCAGTTATCGATTGTCGTGCAAAGAAGGTGATCTTCCGCATCCCCAATCACCCGGAGTTTATTTTCGAGGGCGGAAGCAAATATTTGGAGCCAGCTAAGTACAGAGCAAAGCCTAAGGAGCTGACAGCTATGGAGATTGATAAGAGCCCAGCCCCAGAAATTGTTCGGGACTTTCTAGACGTATTTCCTGAAGATCTACCAGGTCTACCACCTCCTCGAATTTTGGAATTCTCAATCGACTTGATTCTAGGTACAGCCCTAGTATCCAGGGCCCCATACAGAATGGCACCAGTTGAGTTGGCGGAATTGAAGAAGCAGGTTGAAGAACTATTGGAGAAGGGATTTATTCGGCCAAGCGCTTCACCGTGGGGTGCACCAGTTCTATTAGTAAAGAAGAAGGATGGATCGTTGCGAATGTGTATAGATTATCGGGAGCTGAACAAGGTCACAATAAAGAACAAGTACCCAATACCGCGCATTGACGACCTATTTGATCAGCTAAGTGGAGCCAAGGTTTTCTCGAAGTTGGACCTCCATTCTGGATATCATCAAATCAGAGTAGCAGCCGAGGATGTATGCAAGACGGCTTTCAGGACCCGATACGGACATTACGAGTTTCTTGTGATGCCGTTCGGTGTTACCAATGCCCCAGCAATATTCATGGACTTGATGAACAGGGTGTTCGCAAAGTACTTGGACACGTTCGTCGTTGTGTTTATCGACGACATACTTGTCTACTCGAAGACCCGGGAAGAGCATGCTGAGCATTTGCGCACGGTACTGCAGGTTCTTCGGGAAGAGAAGCTGTACGCGAAGCTAAGAAAGTGTGAATTCTGGCTCGACAAGGTTCAGTTTTTGGGACATATTGTTTCGGGTGAAGGCATCTCGGTGGACCCAGCGAAGATAGAATCTGTCAGAGATTGACCAACGCCGAAGTCAGTAGCAGAGATCAGGAGTTTTCTGGGATTGGCAGGTTATTATCGGAGATTCGTCCAAGATTTCTCAAGGATCGCGGAACCATTGACGAGGCTGACACGGAAGGACGTGCCGTTTACATGGACAAAGGAGTGCACTCAGGCATTCGACACACTAAAGCAGAAGTTAACCACGGTGCCTATTCTTACTGTACCAGATGATTCAGGTGGTTTGGTGATACACAGTGATGCCTCAGGGAAGGGTTTAGGCTGTGTTCTAATGCAGCACGGCCGAGTGGTTGCTTACGCCTCTCGACAATTGAGAAACCATGAGAAGAACTACCCCACACACGACTTGGAGTTAGCTGCGGTAGTTTTTGCATTGAAGATTTGGAGGCACTACCTATTGGGTGAGAAAGTGGAGGTGTACACAGATCACAAAAGTTTGAAGTATGTTTTCACTCAGAAGGAATTGAACATGAGGCAGCGCCGATGGCTGGAGCTGATGGCAGATTATGATTTGGACCTTCAGTATCACCCGGGGAAGGTGAATGTTGTACCAGATGTGCTCAGTCGCAAGCCAGCGGTCATGATATTGACCGATCAGAGAAGCATTATTGAGGATTTCTAGAGACTTGCACTTGAGGTCGTTACGCCGAACGCACTCAGTCAATTTTGGCAACTACAGGTGCAATCTTCCCTGGTGGACCGCATCAAGATTGCACAAGCGGATGATCCCCGATTGCAAAAGTTCAGAGAGCAAGTGGAAGCTGGACTGAGAACGGATTTGATTATACATGAAGATGGCTCTCTGAGATTCGGTAGCAGACTCTGCGTACCTAAAGGAGATGTTCGAGAAGAAGTTTTGGCTGAAGCACACAGTTCAGCTTATTCTGTGCATCCAGGAGGTACAAAAATGTATCAGGACCTAAAGCAACACTTTTGGTGGAACGGAATGAAGCGGGAAATTGCGAGGTTCGTATCTAGGTGCTTAGTATGTCAGCAGGTGAAGGCGGAATATCAGAGGACAGCAGGATTGTTACAACCATTGCCGATACCTGAATGGAAGTGGGAGCACATTACTATGGATTTTGTGACGGCCTTACCACGGAGCCCTAGAGGCAATAACGCCATTTGGGTCATCGTCGACCGCCTCACAAAAGCTGCACACTTCCTACCTTTCCGAATGGGACGGTCGACAGAATCACTGGCAGAAAGATATATGCAGGAGATTGTGCGACTTCACGGTGTTCCAGTCAGCGTTGTGTCAGACCGGGACACGAGATTCTTATCGCACTTTTGGAAGAGCTTACAGGAGAGTTTGGGAACCCGCCTTAAATTCAGCACAGCTTATCACCCACAGACGGATGGACAATCCGAGCGTACGATTCAGACGCTCGAAGATATGTTGAGAGCCTGTATGTTGGACTTTCAGAGTTCCTGGGAGGACCATCTGCATCTAGTTGAGTTCTCTTATAACAATCGTTATCCGGCTAGTATTCAGATGGCTCCTTTCGAAGCACTTTACGGGTGGAAGTGTCGATCCCCAGTATGTTGGGATGATGTGGGAGAACGAAGATTACTGGGCCCCGAACTCATTGTTCAGACAGTCGACAAGGTTCAAATGATCAGACAGCGTATCAAGACGGCTCAGGATCGACAGAAGAGTTGGGCAGATACCAGCAGAAGGGCACTTGAGTTCGAAGTCGGAGATCATGTGTTCTTGAAGATTTCCCCTACTCGTGGAGTTATCAGGTTCGGAGGTCGGGGAAAGCTTAGTCCCCGTTTTATCGGACCTTTTGAGGTGCTAGAGCGAGTAGGAGAGGTGGTCTATCGACTTGCCTTGCCTCCATCGCTAGCTAGTGTGCACAATACCTTTCACGTGTCGCAGTTGCGGCGTTATGTTCGGGATGAGAGCCATGTCCTGGACCATTCGGAACTAGTTTTGGGAATCGATCTGTCATACGAGGAGCAGCCTACTACCATCCTCGACCGCAGAGAGAAAGTGCTGAAGAATAAGGTCATTTCGTTAGTCCGAGTGTCTTGGGGCGGTCGTTCCACAGGAGAATCCACCTGGGAGCGGGAGGAAGACATCCGTGATCGTTATCCACATCTCTTTGTTTAGTACATTGTTTCTTGTATCCTTGTTAAATTTCGAGGACGAAATTTTTGTTAAGGGGGGTATGATGTAAATCCCCGTTCTCCATCTATAAGAATTTTCCTTGTATTTTCCAAATTCCAGAGATTTACTTTTCCTCGTAATTATTCTGTAGAAGGTGGTAGCTTGAATTCCAGTATTTATATTTTTCCAACAACCTAAAAACCAAATTTAAACTAACAAATTAATTTCTTAAACCAACCCAGCCCACTCAAATTTTTTAATTAAAATCCCTAAATTCATTTTCCCCCAGCCCGTTACTTTTCCAGCCCACTCGAATTTTAAATGAATTCCTTAATAAATTTAACCCTCAGCCCATTCCCTTTAATTCCCTGCAGCCCACGAAGGTTTAATGGGAATTTTTTTCGGCCCAGTCCCCTTCAATTTCCTCAGCCACTTCATTATATTTTTGGGAATTATTTTCTTAAACGGGCCCGACCCACGCCCTCCAGCCCGCTCCCTCACCACCAGACCCGACCCGATCCCTCCTATTCACCTTCTCCCTCCTCCAACGGTAACATTCCCCTGTTCACGCGCGATCCCAGCTCATCGCCGCGCCTCACGCCCACGCCCACGCCCACGCCTCCGTTCCTGCCGTTACGACCGCGACGCGCAACCCCCTCGTCTCCATTATCTTCTTCGCACTCGTTTTCCCCCTCTTTTTCAGAATCCCTCATCTCTCTCCCTCACAAGAAACTCACCGAGCACCAAATTTTTCCTCACCTCGCCGCCGGCGACGACCCTCGACAGCCCCCTCGGCAACCCTCGATCACTCCTCCACCAACCTTCTCCCTTCACGACTCCACCCTTCATCAACCCGAGCCTCTGCCAAGCATCCCCTGCACTCCCAAACCCACTCACCCCAACTTCGGTCACCGCCTGAAATCGACGCCGGCGAACCCCCACTTCATCTGAAACACCCCATCGACCTTCCACCCCCTCAGCATCATCACCAACACAACAATACCCGACCCCCACTGCTTCCCCTCTCTCTCCAAAAACCACACCAAGAGATCACTGCGCACTTCACTGTGCATGTCGCCGGAGCGACCATCGCCGATATCGTCGACCCCAGCACTACTCAAGAGATCTACAGAGCCTACTCTACACTTCCAGCGCGCATGAGACGACTCCGAGGAACTCCGACGTAAAACCCGTGTTTCGAACCAAGCTCGCGAGAATCCGTTACACGGCGTACGTCACGCGTCCGTGACGCCACTGCTGCCGTACGACCCCGAAACGTTTCCAGGCAAGTGTTTACTTGCTTCATGCTAATATATTAGTGGTATACACCTAAAATATCTAGTTTACGGATTTGCCGATTACCGATACATAACGTGACCTATGTGTTCGATGCTAATCTCCCATGAAAATAATCGTTTAATTTGACGGAAACAGATACTTTCTGTTGGCCCTTATAATGATAAATATAGTGTATGAATCTCGCTGGAAAATACGATTTTTAGTGATAAAAATTGATACCCCCAAATATGCCGTTAAAACTAGAATTCTTTCGTACCTGAAAACAAATAAAATCACCATAAATCATATACATACTGGAATGATATGTTCGAGGGCTCAAATCGAAGAAGACTCGACGAACTTTAACCTTATGTAAAATTTTAATGATTTCTGTTCTGTAACTGTGAAGATAATTGGATCGGAATGCGACTCTGGACTGCAGTCCAGAGCGTTTCTGATTATTGTGTTCTGTTCAAAGACCTGTGTCACTGTGTTTTCTGAAGTCGTATGTTACGGAACCCTGCAGTAGATTAGAGATATTTCTGTTAGTTAAACAAAACTGGTGGTTCCACTCCGATTCATCGCCGTTTGCTATTTTAAACTATATTTAAAAGGGCAGAACGTATAACTGTCCAGAACAGATTCTGAAATGACACACTGAGGTTAAACCGTGTATAACTTTCAACGTACAGATGCGATTGAGTATCCGTCTGTTGCGTTGAATACTCCATTGAAAACCCTAGATTCCATTTAACTGTAAAATCGCCAAATTCTGAGCCCAATCGGGTGCAATTCGTGTCGCGAAACGGACGTTCAGTTCTGAAACTGAATTTCCAGCCGCGAGCACTTAAAATGAAATAGCTATATCTTGAAAACCGGGATCCCGATTGAACTGAAACAAATTTTGATGAATTGCTGACTGAGTGTTCTATTTATCTTACTTGTATCATTTTGCTGAATTCTTAACATATTAATTTATGCAATTTATTTTAGTTAATGACATGCATGTTGATTCATAACATACATAGCTTATTGGTAGCATACATACATATATCATACCCTTACCATATATTCAGTGTTAGTGCGTGTGGACATTGCATTATCGTGCGTGATAGATGTTGGTTTAGGAGTGACGAGTACACCAATGGAAAGTGAATATTCGTGACAGTGATTGATACAGTGAACAGTGATAAAACCGTGCCATTGGTATACTTGTACACGACTAAATCAAGATCATAACTAGTGAGAACCTGGGGAAAAAGGGGAAATCAAAGTGGAAAGAGTATCGTATTTAGCGGGACCGTGTTTAGAGGATGATCATTCGAACTGTGATACTGATACATGTAGGGTAGGATCTAGCGATCCGGCTGACAGGGTTATGTCCCGGACATGTGGGCCGTTGTCTCGGGTATGTACGAGACTCCTATTAAACATGATCCTCCTTCCACTATGTGATTTCAAACATGACCTAGATACCGATAGGAACACATAACATATTCTGCATCATATAGTGATATAGTGATTACTTGCATTATTCTTACACCAGTATTACCTCATATACCTGTTTCATCTTATTATAATAATATCGTTATTGTGTCGCTCTGACGACCTGAGTATGCATGCTCAGATTCCGCGGGAGGACCAGCACAGGAGATGGATCTAGCCTTTGAGTTCACGGAGATATAGTTTGGTGTACCTTCTTATTTACTGCTTTCCATAAAAGTGATCGTGAGATCGAACTTGGTTAGTTATTGTTCTTATTATCTGTAATTTTGTGAACAATGGAATTTTAATGTAATAAATCAGTGATGTGATTCCTTTAATACTGTGCTTTATTTACTGATTACCATGTAGTGCTAGAAGCCGAAGTGTGACTACGGCGGGATGATCCCTTGACCGTAGGAGCATGGCTGGCCTAGTCATACCTCGTATTCCGTATTTTGGGAAGCGGGGCGTGACATAATGGTAACCCGAATGAATATCTAACTTTGAAAAGACACATGACCCACTTAACTGATCGAAAAGGTCATTGATGCACGGTAGTGGATACTTGTTCTTATTCGTCACTTTGTTCAGATCTCGATAATCCACACACATCCTGCAGAAACCTTCCTTCTTCTTCACGAGTAACACCGGAGATCCCCAACTTGAAGTACTGTGTCGGATCCAACCTTTCTTCAGCAGTTCGTCTAACTGAATATGGATCTCCTTCAATCCCTCCGGACTTAACTGGTATGGAGTTTTGATTACAGCTTGCGCACCAAGTTATAAATCAATACTAAACTCAAGAGCTCGATCGGGAGGCAAACCTGATATGTCTTCAGGGAACACATTCTCGAACTCTCGAACTACTTTGGGATTTTCCTCTTCCGCAGGTAGAGAGAACACTTCTGCATTTTTCGGTTGAGCATGGTTGCTTCCTGGCTCCAAGGTTCTATCTCCACTTTTGAAATAGAAGAATGGATGATCTGGTATCTTAAATACTACCCTTCTTTGACGGCAGTCAATAGTAGCATAGAATACTCCCAGCCAATACATTTCCAACACAACATCGAAATTTGGTATGTCCAGTACTTTTAAATTTGCGTAGAATTCTCAACCGCAAACTACAACTGGGCACAGATCATATCCCAAAGTTGCTTTCAAGAATCCATTCCCGGAACTGACATTCCAACTTAAAATAAGTGGCTTCACGGGAATCGCATGCATTCTCACGAATCGTTGTGACATGAACCGGTGTGAAGCTCCAGTGTCGAAAAGTGCGAGTGCTGGAAGGATGGCTACTAGTATAGTACCTAAGTTGTGTGAGATCGTATTTAGATATAGGAAAAGTATGACGATACACAAGGATTGAAATATTGAAAATATGGGGGATCTTACCAGTGATGACTTATCCTGTGGCTTCGGGCTCCTTGACCGTCATTGTAAAATCCTGTCATCATGGTACATTCCTCCTTGCCAAAGGCATATTCTTTTGCCCTTGGGGAATGTTTTTCTGTGCCTGGTGGAATTAACGATGAGGCTGTGCAGGTGGTCCACGTGGAGCTGGTGCAGGAAGAGCTAGGCGGGGTGTAGGTGCCTAAATGGATGGCCTCTGCAGGGCTGTAATTGCGGGTCTGGGTGCTGGTGCTGTGTTAATATGATATGGGCATGCTCCTATAGCATGAGTAGATGCGCCACAAATCAAACACAGGCCATTTGCACGCCTGCAGTCCTTCGCCAAGTGTCCATTTCTCTTGCAGTAGAAACAGAAATCTGGACTGGACCGGTTAAATGATTCTCTTGGCCTCTTGGGTGCAAAAGTTAGCCTAGAAGAGGCTCCTCCTGTCATTTATATAGCAGGGTGTTTGATTCCGGCTGTTTAGGGCTTACCCTTCTTCTTGATCACAGTTTCGTAACGAGGTGTTGCCTTCACAGTGAGTTCATGAGTTGGGCAGTCGCATGTGGCTAATGCTGCCTGAATCTCTGGGTCTAAGCCCTATTGGAATCATCTAGCCCGAATCTCATCGGTCGGGATCAAGTGTGTCACGAACCTGATAAGATCTTGATGTCAGGACAATGATGTGTTTTACGGAACAGAATTTGATACGAATTCTTTAACTGCTAAGCATGATGAATTCGGCATCATATTCATCCACTGATTTTACCTACATGGAGCCTTGTTGTAGGTGGATGAATTGTTGTTTCATCTCAAAATGGGCAGTCTCGGGGAAGAACTTCTCATCAAACAGATTGCGGAACGTCTTCCACTTTATGGGTTGTGTGAGACGGTTTTCCTCAGCTTTCCACCAGACTCTTGCATTGTCGGTGAGCTGGAGTTTGGCGACACGAACCCAAGCTATGTCTGGTACCTGCGCTGCTGCAAGGTCGTCTTTGATACTTTGGGCCCATTCTTGAGCCTCAAGAGGACTCTCTTTCCCTGAAAAGTTCCTTAGATGTAACACACGGAATTGCTTCACTCCAGGTGCTTCGGCTTCCGGGCAGTTCAAGAGAATAGCAGTCTGCTGCTGCTGGCCCTCCAGAAGACTTTTGATGGCTTCTAGAAGCACCGTATGTTCATTGATTGGAGCAGCCGTGGGGGAGGTGGTAAAGTAGGTGGTGGTGTGTTGCCATTGATATTGGTACTGGTGTTATTGGGAGAATCCATCACCTTGATAGAAAAGAAAAGGTTAGGATAGATTCAAGAAATTTGAAATGTAAGGAATGTATAGTTGCTGATTCTTATAATTCTTATGATATATTGCTTAAGACTTCATGCAGAACTGTCCTGCATGGGCCGCCAACAAAAACCTGTCATGCTCCACTTCCCAGTAGACGGAAACGGTGACGCGGCAAGCCCGCAACGTATTTACTATGAAAATAAGTACGTTAAGCGTAATTAAGCAATATAACAATGAACAAAAATGACAAGAGTAATAAAATGAAACAACAACTTTATTTACATTCAACTTTATATACAACTGTCTGAAAGTAAAAGATACAATAATAAAAGCAAAATTCTAAAGAATGACATACTGAAAATAAGTGCAGGAAGAACTAGTAGTCAGGCCGAGCTGCAAGCTGGTCCAAGTCCTCCTGACTCAGCTCTACGTCTTCAGAGTCTGGTCCTCCTGACGAACATTCCAAAGAAAGAAAACAGAAAGGAATGTCCTCAGCGAACTAGTGCTCGCTAAGTCCCAAAAGAAGAAAGAGAAGATAGCATATAATGTGAAATGAACAAGTAAAATTGTATATGATTATTTACTTGTGTAAGATAGTTATTCTAACGTAGTTATTTGTAGTTTGATAAAGAAGGTATTCATGTATATGAGAGGAGTCCATCTTACCCCGTAGACTATGGTAACATGTAGTACAAGGCCCCGTCATAACCCATGGGACAACGACACGCGAATTCATGTAGGTGTCTTTTAAAGTGACCTCCCGTGCCACGATATACGTTCCGTACCAATCTACCCCTTTATCCCCGCATATTTTATTGTATAAATTAAGATTACAGGTCTTGGCTGAATCCATGGATATAAAATGTTCAGGTTCATGTTCAGGAGTAATCATGTATTCAGGTAGTCATGTCAAGTTCATGTCAAGTTATAACCATGGTTCGGTCTGTTGGAGATAGTGCCCTCAGAGTCAATTATTGGATCACAGGCACGTGATTGCAATGATTGAGGGAGGACCTATCCCGGGACGACAGTCTTACTCGAGATGATAGTTTGCTATCTGGTTTACCTTTATCATCGTGTACTGCTTTAGGTGACCTGACATGTCGCTATTGCACGTTGATAGAGCCCCTAGGATTCTTGCTTGACTGCCAGCAGTATGAGGGCGATCATATAAGTGAGAGCTGGAGTCTATAAGCACATCCTTAAAAAGTCCCTAGTCGTGGGAGTTTCGAGATAGGGCATCGATTCTCCAGAGTAGACTAGTGTATACAGTCGAGACCCCGACGAGGGGCGGTGGCCGGTCTCACAAGCCACTGGTGTCAGTTGGTTCACCTAAGATGTATGCAGGTGCTCATTGGGTTATGAGTACACCGGACAGGACTCGCCGGGAACATGCTAGTTGGTCTTATACCTGACGTCAGATAGAAGTTCCCTGATGACATGTGTGCAGGTTAGTTCATCGACCTGGGGATCGTCATTTGTCTCGTGTGAGTTCCCACTGTGCTTTGATTACTACCCTACCACGGCTCAAAGGAGTCGTGCAAACAGGTTTTAGTTGGGTACAGTCCCGAGCCACATGGAGGCAGTGAGCGGATCTTCGGGGGTTTCGTCTCTCCCGGTATTGGGGGTGAGGTCGCGCTGTGTCTAGGAGAACCATTACACGAAGTCCTTGGCCAAGGCAGGAGATTTACTGGTAGGTATTCCAGTAGTATCTCAGGGTGTTCTGGGCTACACTCCGACACGACTTGTACCGCTTTTGGAGGTCTGACTTTTACCCACCCCCTAGGCCCGACATGCGATGCTCATAGACGAACGGACCGGACTGTACGGATATTGTCACTGACAGGCTCAGTAGGGTGTCAGGATGAGTTCGCTCATCGACGTCCCTTTTAGTCAATAGCTGGTGGCCCGTTATGTATTGGCTTATACCTCTGACGTGCTAGTGGTTAAATCCACAGCCATAGTATTGACGAGTCTTTAGAGTCCACCACACTTTCAGTTACTCAGCTTTCGGGCGAAACGCTGTAGAGGCCGTATGGAGATATGGCAGGGTCCGATCACATACGTGCGGTATTGCACGGATCAGGATCGGACGGGTTGTACTAGTGGCCGTATGGTTATATGGCAGGGTTCGATCAGATACGTGCGGTATTGTACGAATCAGGATCGGACGGATATTACTAGCCGGTTTTGGTTTAAGCTGGATCCTAGTATAGTACAGTGTAGTTTTGTCTCATTGCATTTGTATCCGGACGGAATACAGATGCGGGTGTGTATGCACAGTATCGGGGTTTTCCTGTAATTTATTTCGGGACCAGTTTTCTGGAGTTGCCAGTTTGCATTCCGTTCCGGCCGGTTTTCCTTTGTTCTTTCCCGGCCGGACTTTTTCGATGGAGGGTGTTATTTACATGTTTGCAAATAACACATTGTGGAGGTTTTTCTTGCAAATGTATTAATTATGAAAGCATCTTTTGATACCATTCTTTTCTATCATCATCACTTGCTTTTTGTTGATTAGAAGTGATTAGAGTTTGATGTGAGATGGTTATGATGATGTTTGGTTATGGTCACCATTCTTCTTCTCCTACTCTCACCTCCCTTCATGTTATGTTTTTGATATTCATTCCTCCACCACATTCTTCTTCTCACTTGATGAAAATGGTTGAACACATTTGAGAGAGAAAAAAGAAGAAGAGGTTTTCATTCTTGAGAGTTTCATTCTTGATCTCATTTCATGCTAGAAAAATGCAAGCACCATTTTTCTTATCTTGATTCCTCCATCATCTTCAAATGGCAACGAACCCAAATGAGACATAGCCTCTACACTACACTTCCTACAGCAAATCTTGGACGCGTCGGCTAGCCTACTTCGCGCCCGAGTTGCCTCGGTATTGAGGTGGGAGCCCGTAAAAGATGCAGGCGATGTGGTGCCCTTCCGGCGAAGAGGCGACAACGAGGAGATGACGGACGAAGCATCCGCGGGAGATCGGAGTGGAGACGAAGACCGAAGGACTCGGATCATTCGGTATATCTCTAACCCGTCTTGTAGTTAGCTAGAATAAGTTTAATGGCCCGATCCGGGGTTTAGTGCGCGGTGGTGCCGGTTTGCAAAGTCCGCAAAATTAAAGTTTATCACCGTTTCCGCATTTGGCCGTCGGATTGACGACCGGGGCGCCGCCGTGCACTTACACGGTCAAGTCGAGTCAAGTATACAAGTTTGAGTTCGATATTTGAATTCGAGTGTTCAAGTTCATGATCAAGTATTCAAGTTCGTGTTTGATTTTGGATTCCGGTTTGAGTTTGGACTCAGATTGAGTCGGACACTTGTGAACGGATTTAACTCTTGACTTTCTTAGGTTCGGGAGTAATCAGCAACTGCTGCATATGGACGGCAGGATTTGTTTCTTTTTCCAAGACAATTGTCATTGATAACTTCGTTAAGTTGTCTAATCTGAATAGGCAAGCACTCATTTTCTCCGGCTCCCTGGGGCTCAAGAGAATTGATCTCGCTCAAACCTATATTAATCTAGAGTTCTTAATTATTGTTTGTATATCTCGAGGGGGTTTTATGAAAAATATATATTACTATTGTTTTAAAAATAACCTCAAGGGTGATTTACAAGCTTTAGGGTATTTCATGGGCATTTATTTTAATTATTGGGCATTTTAATGATAAACTTAGCTTTTAGAAGTTTATGGTATTTTATTGAAAACCAGCCCTTGATGGTATTTTATTAACATTTTAATCCTTCATTTTAGAAAATATAGTTTTATAATATATTGAAAATACAGATTTATAATTTTAATATAATTTTCAAAAATTTAGTTTTGTTTAGAAAAGTCGCGTTTCTTAAAAACAATATTTTATTTCTTTTCGAGATCAAATACTCCGTGAGGAGTTCTGCATCTCGCTCTACTATCCCAAGGATGTGCGATAATCCGCACCTTCCATTAGCAAGTCCCCTAATGAGGATTCTAGAAGCGTATTTGCCAAGGATTACTGTTCCCTCATGGGAACTGAATAAATTACAAATAAAGCAGCAAGGAAAACCCCCAAATGGGGCATCACGTGCTCATACGTGACCAGGCCTCACGTGTAAACATGACCCCCCTTTCCTTTATAATTCTTCAGAGAAGAAGAAGATCTCTTCAGAGAAGAAAAGGAGAATTTAATTGCTGAGGTTTTCCTAAAAACAAAAGTGTAATTGCAGAAATTCTAGGAGATTCTGCCATGCAAATGCAGATAAGCAGCAAGAAAAACCTCTCCCTAAAAACAAAAGAAAAGGAGAATTTAATTCTTCAGAGAGAAGAAGATCTCTTCAGAGAAGAAAGAAACTCTAGGTAAGAGAAGAAAGGAGACCATTCCATAAATTCCCACAAAACAAAAGAGAATTTAATTCTCAAACCAAGAGTTTAACTCTTCTAAATAAGAACTTAGTTCTTCCTATGGTTGAAGATCCGCAGAAGGAGATCTCCCCATAAGTTGAGAATTTAATTCTCATCGGACAGATTCTGCCATGCAGATCTAAAACCTAAGAGAAGAGCTAAGTTTAGAGAATTCTATTCTCGCACAAAAACATATAGGAATTTAATTCCTCCAATAATGATAGGGTTTAACCCCTAATATAAGAACTTAGTTCTTCCTCATGGTGATAGATCTGCAGAAGCAGATCTTCCCATAAAATTGAAAAGTTAATTCTTATTGGGGAGATTCTGCCATGCAAATTTCTGAGGAATTAAATTCCTATATAAAAAAGTGAAGAGAAGTTAATAAGGGACTTGAAACTCAGAATTACATGCATATTGATGATCACTTGGTAACACGTGACCCCCCTTTCTTTGAACTAGAAAAAAAGATTTCCTAAAGTGTTTAACACTTATTTAAAAGGGAAAAGGGAAAACAACAAAGACAGTTTCACTTTTAGGGTGTATCACGTGCTCTCACGTGACCCTTAAAAAATTTCTCAAAACAAAAGAGAGTAAAGCCAAGGCAGTTTCACTTTAAGGGTGCCTCACATGTCCCCACGTGACCCCTAACAAATACTTTTAATATCCAATGCATGGATACCTATCACGTGCCCACACGTGCCATAAAGATCAAGTGTTTAACACTTATATATTCTGGGAGTAAAATAAAAGAAGCAAGGCCCAATCTTCAGGCGCCTCACGTGACCCCACGTGAGTGCTTCAGTTTTAGTGTTTAACGCTACTTTAAGCGCCTCACGTGGGAGCACGTGAGCGCCGAATGTACTCTAGTGTTTAACACTATATTCGAGCCAATCTTAACCCAAATTAGCTAAGTCTTCCAGAGACAAGATCCCTTGAAACTGAACCCCAACTATACTCTTGTCTTCCAAAATTGATCATCCAATATGACATTCAAAGTAATTCCCAGTGCCTTTCAATCAACATTGGTTCAAGGGAACATATCTTCATACCTCTCATATATGTCATTGTAATTCTTCAACGTCTTCAAAGAGGTGGAAGGTCCCAATAACCGATAACTTTTGGTGTATCCCCAAATAGTTGAACCAAAACCAAACAGACTACGACGTCTTTAAACTGGACTAAGATGTCCTTAAACTCATGGACTATGATATCCTTAAACTTTATGGACTGTGAGGTCCTTAAACTCATAGATTATGATGTCTTTAAACTTTACAGAGTATGACGTCTTTAAACTGGACTATGATGTCCTTAAACTTTATGGACTGTGAGGTCCTTAAACTCATAGACTATGACGTCTTTAAACTTTACAGACTATGATGTCTTTAAACTGGACCGTAATGTCTTAAAACTAATTATAGACCGCAATGTCCCTAAACTAAAACAATAGAGCCTAAATGCTCTTTTGTTGGATCTAAATGATCCTGTTAAGTAGATCTTAGTCTAAAAATTAGACTAACGTATTCTTAACAAACGTTTAAGTTGATCTTAATCTCAATGAGATTAACGATCCTTAAACCCAACCCAAACCCAAATCTAAGAAAATACGGATTTGGACTAATCCACGCCCTACGGGCGACAACATAAATTAGTCTCCGTATACAATCCACGGACAACCATAAAAAACAAACACACACGATACGAAGTGACCATCTGGAGAAGGAGAAAGTGGTTACCGCAATGCGGTAGCGTAATTAACTGCAGGGGCTTGCGCCTGCAGGGAAGAGCGTCCCCACAATCAAAAATCCCTCACAATGAAGGGGAATCTGACGAAGTCTGCTACATCGGCCGCATCCGTCTAAACTTTCGATACACGGTGCCATAAATCAACTTGGTATCTTCGAAGAGGTAGACGGATAAAACCAAATAGCATCTGCCCCCAAATTCAGGCAAGACGTTTGTCTTCCCCGTATTCAGCGGCGAACAGATTCTGGCACGCCCGGTGGGACCTTTTCCTCTTTCCACTCCACACTTAGTGTATCGTGTTCGCGAATGAATAGCGGTTTGCTATGGTTGCCCCTGGATTCGAGGTACTAAGATTTAGTGTCTTGCTCCGTGCAGAAAACAGAAGATCAATGGCTTTCAACTTCACAAACTGCAGCAACTCTCACTCTGTCCTCGCTGGAGGAGTGACTTATGAGCCTCAGGCGGCCTCCGTTTTCAAGATGCCAGTGGAACAGGTGACGCAAGCTGGGCTGTTCTTTGGGACCATGCTCCCACCAATGAGCTTCAAAGCCCCGGTACTGTTACAAGAAGCTCCGATGAAGTCGGTCTTTGATCGGCTCACAACTACCGCGGTCCCTCTCAACGGGTCGTCCAAGTCTAATACCTCAGTCTTCGACAGGATGAGCCTAAGCTTTAAGGGGCCTACGAAGAGGCTCGCAATACCAGAGAAGGCTATCCCAGCTCCTGCTGTAGCTGAAGCCGTCCAAACTTCTTCCCCTACTTGAAAGTCGGCCTTCGATAGATTGACTATTCCTTCCCAGCGGATGTCAGTCTTTAACAGGCTGGTGCCAATAAAAGCCTTTCATCAAAGCGGGGGGCATGAAGAAGCTCATCCAATAGCAGAGGTGGTCCCGTCCGCTCAACACGCTCGACGTCGCCACTGGCACCGAGTGAGGAAAGCTGGGGGCAATTCCCCATCTGGACTTACCCCTCCGGCTCCAATGGTGGAAGTCGACGTTGCTGTTCCAACTGGGAACGGCTTCGAACCACTTAACAGGGTACGCAGGAATTCGCCAACTTCCGTGCTGAAAAAGTCTCCCCCGCATGCTAAAAAGATCACAAAGGCGAAGCCGCGGCCGTACCCTCAACGTCTGTCCTCTAAAATTTACAAGGTCTGGCAAAGGGTTCAAGATTCTTTAGTTAACCAAGACTACTCCTGCCAACCAAAGAAAATGAAGGTTCGGCAGGAGAAGGACCAACCTGTCAAGCCACAAAAAGTGTCGTCTGCTTGGGTGCCCGCTACAACGGCTCCCTCAACTTCGACCATCCACAAAAGGAAAAGGCCGAAGAAGATCCCTGCGCCTGTGACGAAATGCACAAGCACTGAACCTAAACGCCCCAAGTCTGGGGGCATGGTAGTGCACACTATTTATATGGCTTTCGGAAAAGAGGAAAGCCGTGCTTCTATGGGTCACCGACCGCTCACCCGATCAGTGAAAAAGCCTCAGGAGCAACAACAGCAAAAGCTCCAGGAGATGGTGACAACTATGGCTGCACTCACTGGGCCAAAAGAAAACCCAGAGGCGTCATCGGAGCAGCGTCAAGAACAAGAAACTGATGCCGAATTCCTCCGAAGAATGCTCAAGATGAAAGACAAAGAGGCCGCGGAACAAGCGGCCAACATAAAACGAATGGCGCTTTTATTCCAAGATATGGTCAGGATGATGATACAGCCAGATCCACCAGCTGAAGACCCTCCGATTATCCTTGAAGATGACCGAGGGAAGACGCCAAACCTTCTTCCAGCTTGTTCAACAGCCAAGGAGGAGACTATCTCCAAAGCCGCCCTAGATGATTATATCGCTCAGCAGATACGAGCTCATCAGGTGAGCGAAGTGGCCGGCCAAATTGTTAAGACTGGACGACCCTATCCGGATTGGTATGACCAAATAAAGTACCCGCCGGGATATACGATCCCCAAATTCCATGTATATAAGGGGATAGGAAATCCACACCAGCACGTTGCTCAATTCAGATCCTTGTGCGGTAATACTGGGGGTGACGACAAATTGCTGCTTCGCCAGTTTGTTGGCAGTTTATCGGAGATAGCATTTGAATGGTACTCCGAACTCCCGAACGACTCCGTTAAGACATTTGCAGAAATGGAGTTACTATTCACACAAAGGTTCGCAAGCGCTAGCGAACGCACCCCAATCACAGCATTGATTAATGCCAGGGTAAAGCCAGGCGAAACATGGGTGCAGTACGCGATACGGTGGCGGAATCTATGGTCGAAGTGCGAACAACGCATCGAAGAAGCGCTTGCTGTAGACATGTTCATGGGTACTCTTGATCCGCAGGCGACCATATCCCAGTTCATGATGTTCTTCAAGCTAACTACTTTCCAGGCCTTGATCGATAAGCTGGCCCAAATGGATCAGATGGATCATAGACCATCTTCTTCGAAAATGGAATCTCGAAACGAGAAGAGGAAAGGGAAAGCGACCTTCGTCGCCAACGCTCAGCAACAACCCAGTGGTCCAAAACCAACTGATCGTCAAGACGATAGACGTCGATTCTTTAATGAGAAGCTGAAGCGCCCTTATTCGTTTCCCTGGGATAAAACGAGGAAACTGTTCGAGCTGGCGGTGCGCAACAGGCTCATCACTTTGCCGGATCCAAAATGCCCATTACAGCCCAGTGATGCCAACAATCCTAATTATTGCCCTTACCACCGAGCAGTAAGCCATCCAATCGAAGATTGCTTCGTTTTCAAAGGCTGGATTGAGGACCAATACCAGCAGGGCAGATTCGCTCTGTCTGAAAATTGGAAAGTAAGCCCGCCACAACCGCATGCTCTTAAAAAGGTGGACACGCCGGGGGTATCGTGCTCTTTTGTAGAAGAAACTCCATGGGAAGTAGTTCTTTCAGCGAAAACTAAAAGAATGCTGAAGGATCTCCAAACATGCCCGGCGATCAGGTGGAAAAGTCCGCTGGAACCCGAGGTCATTAAGGGAATGCTGAAGCCGCGCCCGACGCCAAGAATTGGTAGCGATAGTCAAAACGCCCATGCCCAGCCGTCAAAGTCTTCAAAGAAGAATAAGAAGACCAAAAAGCCCATGAAGCCTGATGACAAGCGCATGGACCTCCAAAGACATATTGACGCGTTGGAAGAATATAACCAGAAGGCACGGACCCCAGTCACACTCCATGAGTTTCTCAACCATATCCTTGGGAACAGAGGCAATGGCAATGACGTAGAAGACGACGTGTCGGAAGAACCCGAGGATTACGTGGCAAGTTGTCACATGATCTCTCATTCATCACTAAATGATGAAGAAGCTCACTCAGCGTTAGAAGATAACATAGAGGAGCTGGGGGCAGAATTGGCACCAAAATCCTTGGAATCGTCCGATAAGCCGATTGACGTGCTGCCAAACGAAGCTCGTCAGAAGAGAAAAGTTGATCGAGAACGCAAAATGGCCATATTCGAAAAAGCTAGACGTCGACATCAAGCGGAAGAAGTCACGGTAGGGATGGATCACAAAATACCCCAACAAAAGCCAATCACACCCTAAATGGGAGTGTTCCACTTTATCGTTGTGTGTCCTGTCACGTGACAAATACACGTGCATGCAGGATGAACAACGGACCGAAACGTCCCTAAACTAACAACGGATCGAAACGTCCATAAACTAACAATGGGCCAAAATGTCCTAAAACCAATAACGGACCGTAACGTCCTTAAACTACTACAAACCGCAGCATCCCAAGGCTGACGCAAAAAAAAACGCTACGTCCATAAGCTAAATAGGCACGGATGAAAACCCGAAAGGGCTCCGTGGGTAAAAACAGCAGGGCTACCGGCGAGTTTGTGAAAACCCGAAAGGGCGCAATCTCGTTAAAAAACACTTGTAAGGTCCTCTCAACCTTGTAAGGAGAAAATACCTACGTGAGATCCTTGCGACTCACAAGAGAGCAACACACTTAGGGATCCCCATGATTCCTAAGGAGAAGTTACACTTACGAGATCCTCACGACTCGTAAGGAGAATTCCCCTATGAGACCCTCACGGCTCATAGGATTCAAAAGCCTTAAGCTATAGGGATCTGAACCTGTTCTTAAGCCGTCATACACTCCAATATTGCCCTACAAACGTTTCAATATTGACCCTTGTAGACAATCCACGGGCATGAATAAACATTTCCCTAACAGAGTCCCACCAGCGACTAGGGATATGCTCATACGGTGAACGACCCTTATAAATCCTCTCGACTTATAAGAAGAAAACATTCTTGTAAGATCCTTATGACTTATAAAAAACATGCACTTAAGAATCCTCACGATTTTTAAAGAGAAAACGCACTTACGAGATCCCCACGCATCGTAGGGAGAAATACTTTTATGAGACCCTTACGGCTCATGAAGTTAAAAGCCTTAGTCGACAGGATCCTAACCCTGATTGCTAAGCCATCTTTGTTCGAACTGACAAAGGCAAATGATGATTCGCTCCTGGCAATATCCCAGTTGTAGCAATACTGATGCCTAAATCGGTATCAGATCCCAAGTCTCATGCTCGCGGCAAGAAATCAGTGAGCCATAAATTCATATAAAATAGCCGAAATGATTGGGCAACTCAAAATAAAAATCAGCGAGTAATATATGTATACAAAATAGCCGAAATGATTGGGCAACTCGCAATAAAAAGCAGCGAGTAAAAAAAAATAGCCGAAATGATTGGGCACCGCGAAAAATAGCCGAAATGATTGGGCAATCGCGACTTTAGCGATACAAAAAGCTGAAATGATAGAGCGTCGCGGAAAGAAAACAAAAAAATATAATACATATAAAATGAAACTTTTGCCCTACAGGTGAGATCACATCGATCCCTGTATACAATCTAAGGGCACAAATAAAGAGGGAACCATATCATCCCACCAGGCTCCATTAGAAAGAGAGCCAAGTCTCGATGGCAACACCTACAACCTAGAGATCAACAACGGCATTCCTTTTCGTTCCAACCAGAAACAGATACGACGTCAACAAACGGAGCTATGGAAAATTCCCCTAGTTCCAAATCTCGAAGGTTCACAGACAGCCTAGAGACTATCTCGGAGCCATGGCAGAGTCCCTAGTTCCAAGTCTCGATGGCCACATCTACAGCCTGGAGACCCACAACAACGTTCCTCCTCATTCCAGCAGGATTCATATGCGACAATCAAGCGGAGCCATGGCAAAGTCCCTAGTTCTAAATTTCGACGGTTCACAGACAACCTGGAGACCACCTCGACATTCGTCTCATTACAGCAGATGCAACGTCAGCAAAGCGGAGCCATGGCAAAGTCCCTAGTTCCAGGACTCGGCGGTGCACAGAAAACCGAGAGTCAACTCCTGATCCCATATGGCTAAAGTCAATCCTGACCCCATATGGCCAAAGTCAACTCCTGACCCCGTATGGCTAAAGTCAATCCGACCCCGTATGGCCAAAGTCAACCCTGGCCCCGTATGGCCAAAGTCAATCCTGGCCCCGTATGGCCAAAGTCAATCCTGACCCCGTATGGCTAAAAGTCAATCCTGTATGGCCAATGTCAATCCTGACCCCGTATGGCTAAAGTCAATCCTTATCCCGTATGGCTAAAGTCAATCCTGACCCCGTATGGCTAAAGTCAATTCCTGACCTCGTATACCACGGCTAAAGTCAATCCCGACCCCGTGGAAAACGGCCAAAGTCAATCCTGACCCTGTGGAAAACGGCCAAAGTCAACCCTCGACTTCCCTATCAAAGCAATGCTTTGACTTGAGAGCAGGTCAACTCATCAATCACTTACGAGTCCTCTCGACTTATAAGGAAGAACATTCTCTTGGGAGATCCTTACGACTCTCAAGAGAAAACACACTTAGGAATCCTCACGATTCCTAAGAAGAAATTACACCTATGAGATCCTCATGACTCGTAGGGAGAAAAATCTTTATGAGACCCTCACGGCTCATAAAGTTGGAAAGCCTTAGGAGGAAGATCTGAACCTGACTCATACGGAGACTCCTAACTGGTCGTTAGTCAAGTAAACGGCGACTACTAGACATGCAAGCCAGAGCTGGTGAAGTATGGCGAGAGAGTACGGCGATTGCTGACTCAAATTCTCTCCTACATGCTGGAAAGCATACCGCGTACGGAAAATAGCAAGGCAGACGCGTTAGCCAAGCTCGTTAAAGAACCGGCTGATGAGAACCTCGATGACGTCAGAATCGTGGTACAAAGCCGTTGGGTCCTCACCCCAGCAGAAATGTCTCCGGAATCATCCGAAGAAAAGGGAGTGACTGAGCAAATGGCTATGCAAATAAAAGACCAGGAAAAGGCTGATGATTGGAGAGAAGTCTTTATAGACTACTTCAAATCCCGTCGAACGCCTGAAGATGCGTTCTCAAGACATCAGCTTATGAAACGAGCTCTGTCTTTTGCCTTCGTCAATAATACTCTGTACAAGAGGTCATTTGATTCTTTATGGTTGAGATGCTTGAGACCTAACGAAGCGAAAAGAGTCGTTCAGGAAGTTCACGATGGACTCTGCGGTTCTCACCAGGCAGGCCCGAAGATGAAGTTGAAGATTAAACGAATGGGCTACTATTAGCCCACGATGATTCAGGACTGCCTCGAATATGCCAAGCAATGCCACTCATGCCAGATTCATGGGGACTTTATCCACCAGCATCCAAATCCACTACATCCAACGGTGGCTAGCTGGCCGTTCGAAATGTGGGAAACTGACATAGTCGGCCCTATCGAACCAGCATTATCCAGGGGACATCGTTTCATCCTAGCGACCACTGATTACTTCTCCAAATGGGCAGAAGCAGTACCGTTGAGGGAAGTGAAGACGGAGAATATCCTCCATTTCTTCAAGACGCACGTCATTTATCGGTTTGGAACGCCAAGACGGATCATCTCCGATAATGGGCCAGCCTACAGAAGCCACAAGATCAGCCGTTTCGCGCAATAACACAACATAGACTGGAGATATTCCTCAGTGTATAATCCCCGAGATAACGGTCTAGCCGAGGCTTTCAACAAAACCTTGACAAAGATCGTGAAGAAGACGGTATCCCGAAATAAGAAGGACTGGAATGAGAGGCTACAAGAAGCTCTCTGGGCATATCGAACTACATTCAAAACGGCCACAAACACGACTCCGTACGCATTGGTATTCGGTACAGAAGCAATACTCCCTCTCGAGATAGAGTTACCCTCTCTACGAGTGGCAGTCCACTACGAACTGACGGACGAAGAAAATGCTCACCTTCGGCTTGAGGAGTTGATGCCCTTGATGAAACACGACTCATAGCGCAACAAAATCTAGAGGCTTACAAAGCAAAGATGCGCTCATACGAGAGATTGACTAGGTCGAGGACATTCCGCCAAGGCGAACTCATGCTAGTGGTCAAAAGACCTATGATCCCCAATCGCGCCAAATGGGAAAAATTCGAGCCGAACTATGAAGGCCCGTACATCATATACAAGGTCTACCAGGGTGGAGTGTATCTGCTCATGGATATGCACGGTGAAAGACCTTTCAGGCCAATAAACGGTCGCTTCCTGAAGAAATACTACGCTTGACGGGTTAAGGCCTAGGTCAATGATAGATGACGACGACTATGTCCGCTCGCTATCTTCCTAAGCCCGAACTCTATAAGTAGTAACCGGCCTTCTTCAATGACGGATCGAAACGTCCTTAAACTAACGACGGACCGAAACGTCCTTAAACTAACGATGGACCGAAACGTCCTTAAACTAACGACGGACCGAAACGTCCTTAAAGTAACAATGGACCACTATGTCCTAAAACTAGCTGTTGATTGAGAAGTCGATAAACTACGGTGGATTGCAGTATCTCAAAGCCGATAAAAAAAATATAATAAAAAGAAAAGAAAAATAAAGACGGTATGTCCGTAAGCAAAGTAGGCACGGATGAAAACCCGAAAAGGCTCTGTGAGTAAAAACAGCAGGGCTACCGGCGAGTGTTTGTGAAAACCCGAAAGGGCGCAACCTCGTTAAAAGACACTTAAAGGGTCTACTCGACCTTGTGAGGAGAAACCACCTGCGTGAGATCCTTACGACTCACAAGGGAGCAACACACTTAGGAATCCTCACGATTCCTAAGGAGAAATTACACTTGCGAGATCCTCACGACTCGTAAGGAGAACTCTCTTATGGGACCCTCACGGCTCATAAGATTTGAAAGTCTTAAGCTACAGGGACCTGAACCTGTTCTTAAGCAACCCCCACAACCCCCCCATACTGCCCTACAAGCGGCTCATACTGACCCTTGTATACAATCCACGGGTGCAAATAAACATTTCCCTAACCAAGTCCCACCCGTGACTAAGGATATGTCCATATGGTGAACAATCCTTGTAAGTCCTCTCGACTTATAAGGAGAAAGCACTCTCGTAGGATCCTTAAGACCTATAAGAGAATATGCACTTAGGAATCCCCACGATTCCTAAGGAGAAAACACACCTACAAGATCCTCACGACTTGTAGGGAGAAATACCTTTGTGAGGCCCTTACGACTCATGAAGTAAAAAGCTTTAGTCGACAGGATCCTAACCCTGTTTACTAAGCCACCTTTGTTCAACATCGACAGAGGCAAATGATGATTCGCTCCTGGCAATATCCCAGTTGTAGCGATACTGATGCCTAAACCGGTATCAAATTCCGAGCCCTTGCATGGCAAATGATGATTCGCTCCTGGCAATATTCCAGTTGTAGCGATGCTGATGCTGAGATTGGCACCAGATTCCAAGTTCTACACTCGCGATAAAAAAACTAGCGAGCAAAAAATGAATATGAAATAGCCGAAATGATGGGGCAACTTGCAATAAAAAGCAGCAAGTAAAAATGTATGCACGCAAAATAACCGAAATGATTGGGCAACTCGCAATAAAAAGCAGCGAGTAGAAATGAAATAAATAGCCGAAATAATTGGGCACCGCGAAAATAGCCGAAATGATTGGGCAATCGCGACCCTCGCGATATAAAAGCTGAAATGATAGAGCATCGCGGAAAGAAATAAAATGAAAAAATATATGAAATTTATGCCCTACAGGTGAGATCACATCGATCTCTGTATACAATCCAGGGGTACAAACAAAGAGGGAACCATACCTTCCCAACAGGCTCCACCAGAAAGCGAAGCAAAATTTTGACGATTTTTCGAAATGTTGCAGACACAATGTCAACAAACGAAGCAAAAGAAGATCCTTAGCTTCAGGGTCTCGACGTCGATATCGACAACTTAGAGATCACCAAAGGTGTTTCTCCTCACTCCAACCAGATGCAGACATGACGTCAACAACCGATCTCAGAGTCACAACGAAATGGAGCCACGGCATAGTCCCTAGTTCCAAATCTTAATGGCAATATCTACAGCCTAAGAGTCAGCAACGGCATTCCTTCGCAGTCCAGAAGGATGCAGATGCAACGTCAACAAATGACCTCATGGTCGAAAAAAACGGAGCCATGGCAAAATCCCAGTTCCGTCTCAGCATTCGTCTCGATACAGCAGACAAGATGTCAACAATGGCGTTCCTTCGCAGTCCAGCAGGATGCAGATGCAACGTCAACAAAAGACCTCACGGTCGAAACAAAGCGGAGCGACGGCAAAATCCCAGCTCCACTTCAGCATTCTTCTCGATACAGCAAACGAGATGTCAACAATGGCGTTCCTTCACAGTCCAGCAGGATGCAGATGCAACGTCAACAAAAGACCTCACAGTCGAAACAAAGCGGAGCGACGGCAAAATCCCAGCTCCACCTCAGCGTTCGTCTCGATACAGCAGACGAGATGTCAACAATGGCGTTCCTTCGCAGTCCAACAGGATGCAGAAGCAACGTCAACAAAGTCCTCATGGTCGAAACAAAGCGGAGTGACGGCAAAATCCCAGCTCCACCATGACATTCGTCTCGATGCAGCAGACGCAGTGCCTGCAAATGAAGCAAAGGCTAAATTCCTAACTTCAGGGTCTTGACGGTAACTCATATAAAACCTGAAAGACTATCGGAGATCATCCCACATCAGCGTGGAGGGGTCACCACCTCGACGTTTGTCTCGATACAGCAGACGAGATGTCACCACAGCGTCCTTCCTCTAACAGGATCCGGACACGCCAAAGCAAACGAAGCGAAGGCCAAATTCCTAGCTTCAGAGTCTTGACGGTAACTCATATAAAACCTGAAAGACTACCGGAGATCATCCCAGATGGAGTGGTCACCACCTCGATGTTCGTCTCGATATAGCAGATGAGATGTCACCCCAGCGTTCTTCCTCCAGCAGGATTCAGACGCGACAATCAAACAACGGAGCCACTGCAAAATCCTTAGTTCCAAACCTCGACGGTTCACCAGCAACCTAGAGACAACCGCGACATTCGTCTCGATACGGCAGACGCAATGCCGACAAATGAAGCAAAGGCCAAATTCCTATCTTCAGGGTCTTGACGGCAACTCATATAAAACCTGAAAGACCATCGGAAATCATCTCACACCAGCTTAGAGTGGTCACCATCTCAACGTTCATCTCGATACAGCAGACGAGATGTCACCCCAGCGTTCTTACTCCAGCAGGATTCAGACGCGACAATCAAACAACGGAGCCACGGCAAAATCCCTAGTTCCAAACCTCGACGGTTCACCAGCAACTTAGAGACAACCGCGACATTCGTCTCGATAAAGCAGACGCAATGCCGACAAATAAAGAAAAGGCCAAATTCCTAGCTTCAGGGTCTTGACGGAAACTCATATAAAACCTGAAAGACCATCGGAGATCATCTCATACCAGCACGGAGTGGTCACCACCTCGACGTTCGTCTCGATACAGCAGACGAGATGTCACCCCAGCGTTCTTACTCCAGCAGGATTCAGACGCGACAATCAAACAACGGAGCCACGGCAAAATCCCTAGTTCCAAATCTCGACGGTTCACCAACAACCTAGAGACAATCGCGACATTCGTCTGGATACAGCAGACGCAATGACAACAAACGAAGCGAAGGCCATATTCCTAGCTTCAGAGTCTTGACGGCAACTCATATAAAACCTGAAAGACTATCGGAGTTCATCCCACGCCAGCGTGGAGTGGTTATGACTCATCGGGGCTCTCCAAAGTGAGCCTAACCTCAAGTAAAAAGCGGCATAGCAAATTCCTAACGCTTGCTCTTCCGACGGTCAAATTACCTAGGAAGATTGCTTGAAGACGTCTTGTCCAGGCCCCGAAGGGATCAGAGACACGACAGTCGCAAGGCTACTCGAACAGCAAGATTGCCTATCGAGGAATACATCAGCCAACGCGACGGTACGACGGACAAAATCCTAGTACCACAGACCCTAACGGACCTTTGTCGTAAAGAGCAGAGGTTAACTGTGACGTTAGTACATCCTTACGAGAACTTCTCGATTCGTCTCGACTCGTAAGGCAAAGCCTTAGGCAATGGGGATAAAAGCCTGTTTCCTAAGCACTGGGGCCCTGCAAGTTGGTCTAAAACGGACTCTTGCATACTATTCACGGACCACACTCTTCAAAGTCGAATCTCGACAAGGAGGGAAACAACCACTTACGAGTCCTCTCGACTTATAAGCGGGAAAATTCTCTTGTGAGATTCTTACGACTCTCAAGAGAAAACACACTTAGGAATCCTCACGACTCCTAAGGAGAAAAGACACCTACGAGATCCTCATGACTCGTAGGGAGAAAAGTCTTTATGAGACCCTCACGGCTCGTAAAGTTGAAGAAGTCTTAGGTGACAGATCCTATCCTTGTCTCCTAAGCCATCACTGCCCTGCAAAGAGGTCAAGATGGACCATCTATGAGCCACACTTACCAAAGCTACATGCCACTGAAATAGAGAAGTTACTCATGAGCGTATAAATTACTTCACGCCAGAATAAGACATAAAGAAATAGAAGGGTGCGGCTCATGGATTTAAGGGTTTGGAACTATATCTCTTAAGAGTCGAGATTTGAGTCAATGATAAATGACGACGCTTGTGTCCGCTCGTCATCTTCTCGGATCAAGACTCTGAAAATTATATACCAACCCGAAACTGGTCATACGCTATGCATAACTCTGCACTACTTCACCCACGTACATACAGACATGGGCAAAGTAGTGGGGGGTATTTGTTCCCGCTAAAAATTTCTGCGCAAAAGAGTCCAAGGTATCAAATGGCAGCGATACGCTTAAGAAAATGCGAACCAGTATCTTTCGGCCTGTATTTTGATAAACTCCCGATGGAGAAATAGCTAATTTCTGATGATATTGGAAGCATCTCGAAAAATCCTTCGATTTGATATATTATGGGCTTCATAATTCATCCGGGATCAAAAGTTATGAGCAAATATGCTATGCACTGTTCCCTGATTAAAAATCAGGAATTACCTCAATGAGGTATCACGTGCTCATACGTGACTGTTAGTTATATGTATGCCCTAGAGGCCATTACTGTACATAGGATGTATATTGTAGTGGATGCTGGGACATATATAGGGAGGACTTTCTTGCTCGACATGATAGTATGCTATCTGGTTGCTCTTTACCTTAACGTGTACACTGATTGTCTCTCTGTTACATGTTGGTAAAGCCCTTAGGATGTGTACTTGACTACCTGGACTATGATGCGGATCATACTAGTGGGGACATGGTAGTCCATAAGTACATCCTTCAAGGTCCCTAGTCGTGGGTGTATCGAGACGGGGCATCGATATACCAGAGTAGACTGGCGTATACTTTCTCGACCCATACAGATGGGCGATGGATGATCTCATATCCATTGGTGTTTGACATCAGAGATGATATACGGGTGCTCAGTGGAGACTGGGTACACTGGACGGACTCGCCGAGAACTCCCAGATGGTATTATACCTTACGTCAGATGGCAGTTCTCTGGTGACACTGGTACAGGTTAGTCTGTAGACCCGAGATCGTCATAGAGTCTTGTGTGATTCCCACTGTGCTTTGATTTCCACCTTACCACGTCCAAGAGGGCATGCAAAACGGTGGTTTTTGGATACAGTCCCGAATCGCATGGAGGCAATGAGCGATAGGAGGGGATTCGTCTCTCCCAGTATAGGGAGTTGATGTTGCACTGTGTTCGATTGGCTATAACCGGAAATCCCTGGCCAGGGTTGCTGAGATTTACTGGTAAGTGTTACCAGTAGTTTCTCGAACTGTTATAGACCTCATATCGACACGACTTATCGAGCTATTGGGGTCTGATGTTTACCACCCCTAGGCGAGATATGCGACATATCAGAAGAACAGACCGGACTGTACGGTAAGTGTTACAGGTTGGATTCACAGGAGTGTGAGCGAGCTTGCTCGTCGATCTTCTGATCTTTCAATACCCGGGTGGCCGTTACGTTTAACAGACCGCTTGCGGCTTGTGGGTGTTTGATATGATCATCACCTGCTGCCGGCGTATTGATGAGTCTTTAGAGTCCTACACAGAGGTTTCCTAGCTCAAGCGAAACGAAATAGGAGCGCATATGAGATATGTGCGGGACCGAGAATAATGCGTGTATGTGATACCGTATTCTATTCTCGCGATGAATGTATCGATTGGTTGTATGCGATATAACCTAGTTATCGAATCAAGGATTGATTCGATAAGCCGATACATTGAATATTAGTCGGTCATATGCGATATGACCGGATCGTTAAATCAAGTGTTGATTTAATGATTTAATGTATAATTATATATTTGATATATTACTTTGCATTAACTAGTATTGGTTCACTTAAAATAGATTTTCTCACTTGATGTGCACATTGTATATGTGATATATTTTTGTGCACTTGATTGTATCATGTTTGATGATACATGCAAGCTTAGGTGTAGGTTTACTTTAAACCATGTTTAAGTGAATGGTTAGGGTTTTATTATCTTTTCTTAACTATTTTATTTTATTTATTTATTTTAGGGGAAGAAAAGAAAAAGGTTGCTTCTTTTGTTTGTTTCTTTGAAGCTTCAAGAAGCTTTGACCATTCTTGTTTCTTTCCTAAACCTAACCATTCACCTAACCTTAGTTTATTCTCTACACTTAACCATGGTTGCTAAAATGATAAGAATGAATTTATTTCCATTTTATTCATTATTCTTATCATATTCTTATTCTTCTTCTTCTTCTTCTTCAAGAAGAAAGAAGCTTGCTAGCTTCAATGGTGACTTGAGAAAAAGAGTGAGAAATCCAATTCTAAAGTGAACCCACTTCCTATTTCTTCATCCTCTACCACTTGCCATGTAGTATAGGGTGTTTTCTTCACAAGTTTCATCACTTGGTGAAGTTGGAGCTTGATCTTATGTTGCCTCGACGTAGATCATCTTCGGCATCGAAGTCGACGACCTAGCCCGATCATTTCTCCGACGAAACCATCGCCAGAGTCCGGGATCCGATGATCGCAGCGGAGGGACGTCATCACGGAGCTAAGGAGGTGGAGGACCGGATCTACAAAGGTTGTAGTCACTTTCCTTTTTAGAGTAAAGTTGTTTACTTGCATTTGTTTTCGCCTAATCTTTAGTTAACGATCTAGTTTAGGGTTTCTCGGCACAGTAAAATTTTGATTTTGCCATGGTTGATCAGTTGTGGAACCTCTTGAGTGTGCCTAGGAACCCTACAGTGACCAATGGTCACGTATTGACACGTGATAGTTAAAATAGAAATAAAAAACAAACGGCTGAATAAGGACCCAATTGGGGGTCACGTGCTCACACATGATCAATGGTCACGTGTTGACACGTGATAGTTAAAATATGAATAAAAACAAATGGCTGAAGGAAATACCTCAATGAGGTATCACGTGCTCACACGTGACCAATGGTCACGTGTTTGACACGTGATGGTTAAAACTGAAGCATAAATAAACGCTGAGAAAAGAACCAATTGGGGGTCACGTGCTCACACGTGACCAAAGGTCACGTGCCAGCACGTGACAGGCTTCGAAAGCCTTACAGTTTAATAGAATTAAAATACTAAATTTCTCTAAATCATTCCAAATAGAATTAAAATTCTAAATTTCTCTAAATCTTTCCAAATGGAAAAGGATTATGGGGACCGTTGGATTAAAAATCCAAGGATGATTAAAAATCACCAGTTTATGGAAAGATTTTAGACAAGGAAAGATTTTCCTAAAAATCTCAGAAATAACAAACATAATATCTTTGGATTTAAAATCCAACGGTGAATAAAATTCACTGAATGATCTAAACGCTCATATTAAATATGAAAACAAATCAAATCTTTCAATAAGAGATTTGCTAAACAATTTGATTCTTTTCTTTCTTCTATAAACAGGAGCCAAGAAAAAAAGAGAAGGGATCTACTTTTTTTGAGAGAAGAACAGAGAGAGAAAAAAGAAAGGAGAATTTAATTCTCAAGAGAGGAAGAAAATTTCTTCAGAAGAAAAAGAAAACCCTAGGTGAGAAAGGGGAAAGAGATCTAAGCTCCATAAAAATAAAAGAGAATTTAATTCTCAATTTAAGAGTTTAACTCTTCTGAACAAGAACTTAGTTCTTCCTTTGGTTGAAAATCTGCAGAAGCAGATCTCCTCACAGGTTGAGAATTTAATTTTCACCGGGGAGATTCTGCCATGCAGATCCAAAACTTAGAGCGAGAATTTAATTTTAATGAATTTAATTCCCCCAAATTCATAGGAATTTAATTCCTCAGAACAAAACTAGGGTTTAACCCAACATGAGAATTCAATTCTCCCAAAAAAGAATTTAATTCTTCCATATACATAGAAATTTAATTCCTCTAAAACAGAATTAGGGTTTAACCCTACAAAGAATATAATTCTTAAAATAAGAGACTTAAAGCTCTCCATGTACATAAAGAACTTGGTCACGCGGTAACACGTGACCCCCATCTTCAATGATCAGAAAAGAAAGAACAAGACTGGGTCACGTGCCCCCACGTGACCCCTGAAAAGATCCCCAAAAATGAGAAAGAAAAAGCTTTGAGGCAATGCCTCACGTGCTCCCACGTGACCTCCAAAACACAGGGAATAAAAGCAAGGGAAACCTAAGATTTGGGCGCTCTCACGTATCCCCACGTGACCCCTTAGCAAGTACTTTAATAATAAGTGCATAAATTTCCATCACGTGTCAACACGTGATAACTTAAAACAAAAAGTGTTTAACACTTATTTTCATAACAAAGTGAGGAGATCTGGCCCCACCTTTGGGCGCCTTCACGTGTCCCCACCTGACCCATGAACAGATCCCCCAAAAATGAGAAGAAGAAAGCTTTGAGGCAATGCCTCACGTGCTCCCACGTGACCCTCATTATATATGGAACAAAAGCAAAGGAAAAATCTAACTTGGGCGCTCTCACGTGTTACCACATGACCCCTAATAAATGTTCTAATAAATCAGGGTATGAGTATACATCACGTGCCCACACGTGATGGTTATGAAAATTAAAAGTATTTAACACTTGTTTGCAGAACGAAGAAAAGGGATCTGGTCCCACTTTTGGGCACTCTCACGTGTCCACACGTGACACCTCTTTTTTTAGTGTTTAACACTAATTTGGGGATTATATTTCTATTGTTTAACACTGATTGTTTCCAGTGTTTAACACTAAATTGAAGATTATATTTCCAGTGTTTAACACTGATTGTCTTTTAGTGTTTAACACTAATTTGAGAGTTCTACCTCCAGTGTTTAACACTGTTGTTCTCTAGTGTTTAATACTACTTTTAGCCAAATTGGCTAATTTTCCAGAGGCAAAAGTCCCTCCTCCAAATGAATCTCAAAATTGAGGAAATCAAAGACAAAATGTTGTCAGAGCCCCCAAACCTCTGTTTAGCACTGCTGAATGATGAGGGGCTGAACCCAGACAAATGTCTAATGGCCCAAAGGGCCAATATTTCAAACATAAGTGGACTTAGCCTAAACTGGCCAGAAGTCCTCAAATCATCTTTAACTGAGCACATCTGCTCTTTCAACCAACTTTGGTTCAAGGGTACATCTCTGAACTCCTCTGACATTTGTCGTTGTAATCCTTCAACGTTGTCAGAGAGGCGACGGGTCCCGATGGCCATACATTCTATGGACCACCATGTCCCTAAACTGGCAATGGACCACCATGTCCCTAAACTGGCAATGGACCACTATGTCCCTAAACTGGAACAATAGAGCCACCAAATGCTCTTTTGTCGGATCTAAACGATTCCGTTTAAGTTGATCTTAGCCTCGAAAATGGCTAACGTATCCTTAAACCTTCAAACAGACTTTAGTCCCAAATTGGACTATGGATCACCCAACCAACTTTGGTTCAAGAGTACATCTCTGAACTCCTCTGACATCTGTCGTTGTAATCCTTTAACGTCGTCAGAGAGGTGACGGGTCCCGACGGCCATACATTCAATGGACCACCATGTCCCTAAACTGGCAATGGACCACCATGTCCCTAAACTGGTAATGGACCACTACGTCCCAAAACTGGAACAATAGAGCCCAAACGCTCTTTTGTCGGATCTAAACGATCCCGTTAAATTGATCTTAGTCTCAAACTGGACTAACGTATCCTTAACAAACGTTTGAGTTGATCTTAGCCTCAAATATGGCTAACGTATCCTTAAACCTTCAAACAGACTTTAGTCCCAAATTGGACTATAGATCCCCCAATCAACTTTGGTTCAAGGGTACATTTCTGAACTCCTCTGACATCTGTCGTTGTAATCCTTCAACGTCGTCAGAGAGGTGACGGGTCCCGACGGCCATACATGCAATGGACCACTACGTCCCTAAACTGGAACAATAGAGCCCAAACGCTCTTTTGTCGGATCTAAACGATCCCGTTAAGTTGATCTTAGTCTCAAACTGGACTAACGTATCCTTAACGAACGTTTGAGTTGATCTTAGCCTCAAATACGGCTAACGTATCCTCAAACCAAAACCCCAAACCTAAATCTAAGAAAATACGGATTTGGACTAATCCACGTCCTACGGGCGACGACATAAATTAGTCTCCGTATACAATCCACGGGCAACCACAAACAAAACAAACACCCACGACACGAAGTGACCAGCTGGAGAAGGAGAAAGTTGTTACCGCGATGCGGTAGCGTAATTAACTGCAGGGGCTTGCGTCTGCAGGGAAGAACGTCCCCACAATCAAAACCCCCTCAAGCGAGGGGGAATCTGACGAAGTCTGCTACATCGGCCGCATCCGTCTAAACCTCCGATACACGGTGCCATAAATCAACTTGGCATCTTCGGAGAGGTGGACGGATAGCACCAAAAAGTATCTGCCCCGAATCTCAGTGCCGAGACGTCCCTACGTCGTCTCTCGCCATCTTTCGGAGGGGAACAGATTCTGGCACGCCCGGTGGGACCTTTTGCTCTTTCCACTCCACACTTCGTGTGTTGTCTTCATGAACGAATCGCAGTTTGTTAATGGTTACCTTTGGGTTTCAAGCTACTAAGATTTGGTCTTTTGCCTGGCGCAGAAATCAAGCATCAATGGCATCCAACTGCTCGAGCTGCTCCAAATGCAAGTGCTACCGACTCTCCGCCTCACCTGGAGGTGTAGCCTACGGGCCTCAAGTGGCCTCCATCCTTGCCATGCCAGTGGAACAGGTGACTCAGGCTGCCACCGGTCTGTTCTTCGGGACCATGCTCCCGCCTGCAAGCTTCACCATTCCAGTGCCCGCACCGGAAGCGCCAAAGAAGTCGGTCTTCGATCGGCTTACTGCTACAACGGCCCCTTTCAACGGGTCGTCCAATGTCAAGCCGGCAGCCTCGGTCTTTACCAGGCTGAACCTGAACTCTAATGGGCCTGCCAAGAAGCCCATGACCCCTGATATGGCCATCGCAAAGAAGACAACCATCTCCATTCTTGAAGTCGTCATGATGGCTTCTCCTGCTAAAGAGTCGGTCTTTTCAAGGCTGACTATTCCGGCTCCTGCTTCTTCTCGAGGGTCTATTTTTGACGGATTGAACATCTCCACTCAAAAGACATCAGCCTTCATGAGACTGGCACCAGCGGCGCCTCATCCGGATAGGGGGCAAGACGAGACTATCCCTATCGCCGAGCCGGTCCCAACAGCTCGACACGCTCGACGTCGCCACTGGCGCCGAGTAAGGAAGGCAGGGGGAAACTCCCCCTCAGGGCTAACTCCACCGGCTCCGATGGTGGAAGTTGATGCTGCTGTTCCAACTGGGAACAGCTTTGAACCGCTAAGGAGGGTACGCAAGAACTCTTCGACTGCCACACTGAAAAGATCTCCACCACCTGCGGAGAGTATTACAGATGCAAAGCCGGAGCATCCCCCTCAACGGCTATCCTCCAAGATTTACAAGGTCTGGCGACGGGTTCAGGACTCAGTAATCGACCAAGATCACTCTCGCCGGCAGAAGAGGGTGAAGGTTCAGGAAGAAAAGAACCGTCCTGTCAAACAACAAAGGACGACAACCACTTGGGTGCCCGCTGCAACGGCTCCCTCCACGTCGACTAATCAAAAGAGAAGAAGGCCGGAGAAAGTCCCCACGCCTGCAGCAAATGTCAAATACAGTAAGCCTAAACGCCCTAAGTCTGGGGCATGGTGGTGCATACCGTTTACATGGCATCCGGGAAGGAAGACAGCCGTACATCTACAGGTCATCGACCGCTCACGCGATCGGTGACTAAAACTCAGGAGCAGCAGCAGAAGCTCCAAGAAATGATGAATGCGATGGCCACACTCACTGGGCTAAAAGAAAGCCCCGAAGCATCCTCGGATCAACGCTAGGAGCAGGAAACTGACGCTGAGTTCCTTCGCAGAATACTGGAAAAGAAGGATAGAGAGGCTGCGGAACAAGCAGCCAATATAAAGCGAATGGCCCTTTTGTTCCAGGACATGGTGGGTATGATGATCCAACAAGATCCTCCTGCTGAAGATCCTCCAATCATCATTGAAGATGACAGGGGAGAAATGTCAAATCCTCCACCGGCTCTGTCAACAGCTAAGGAGGAGACAATCTCCAAAGCTGACTTGGACGAATATATAGCTCAGCAGATACGGGTTCACCAGGCGACTGAGGCAGCCGGTCAAGTTGTCAGAACAGGGCGACCATATCCGAGCTGGTATGATCAGATCAAGTACCCGCCGGGCTATACAATACCGAAATTCCATGTCTATAAGGGGACAGGCAATCCCCACCAGCATGTTGCCCAGTTCAGGGCGCTTTGTGGCAACACTGGCAGCGACGATAAGCTCTTGCTTCGTCAATTTGTCGGCAGCTTGTCAAAAACAGTGTTCGAATGGTATTCTGAACTCCCGAACGATTCCGTCAAGCGTTCGCTGAAATGGAATTGCTATTCACTCAGCGATTCGCGAGCGCCAGTGAACGCACCCCGATAACGGCGTTGATTAATGCCAGGTGAAACCAGGTGAGACGTGGGTCCAGTACGCTATACGCTGGCGAAATTTGTGGTCAAAATGCGAACAACGCATTGAGGAAGCGCCCGCGGTGGGCATGTTCATGGGTACCCTAGATCCTCATGCAACTATCTCACAGTTCATGATGTTCTTTAAGCAAACCACGTTCCAATCTTTGATCAACAAGCTGGCCTAGATGGACCAGATGGGTCACAGACCGTCTCCCCCGAAGCAGGAACCTCGGAATGACAAGGGTAAAGGGAAGGCAACTTTCGTTGCGAACGCTCAGCAGCAACCCAGTGCCCCAAAGCTAGCGGATCAACTGGAAGAAAGACGGCGGTATTATAATGAGAAAATGAAGCGCCCCTACTCATTCCCGCGGGATAAGACGAAGAGGCTATTCGAGCTGGCGGTACGCAACAGGCTTATCAACTTGCCAAATCCAAGGCGACCGCCGCAACCCAGTGAGGTGAATAACCCCAATTACTGCCCTTACCATCAAACGGTAAGCCATCCGATTGAGGATTGCTTCGTCTTCAAAGGATGGATTGAAGATCAATACCTACAGGGCAAGTTTGCGCTGTCCGAGAAGTGGAAGGTGAACCCGCCACAACCGCACACTCCTAAGAAGACGGACGCACCGGGGGCAACTTGCTCTTTCATTGAAGAAGCTCCATGGGAAATCGTGCTTTCAGCAAAAACCAAAAGAAAGCTGAATGAGCTCCAGACATGCCCGGCGATCAGGTGGAAGAACCCGCTGGAATCCCATATCATTGATGGGATGCTAAAGCCGCGCCCAACTCCAAAGATCGGTGGTGATGGCCCGAGCACTCACAACCAGCCATCAAAATCTTCAAAGAAATAGAAGAAGAAATCCAAGAAGCCTGTGAAGCCTGGAGACAAGCGCACGGACTTGTAGAAACAGATTGACGCGCTGGAGGAGTACAATCAAAAGGCGCGGACTCCCATCACACTCCAAGAGTTCCTCAACCACGTCTTTCAGGAGGTAGATAATGAAGAAAGCTCGTCGGATGAATCCGAGGGATATGTGGCGAGTTGTCATGTGATCTCCCACTCGTTTACGGACGATGAAAAAACTCCTGGCACTGAGAAACTGGGGGCACGGCCTGAACCAGAACTTGTGTGGCCGACAGACGAAATGATCGACGCCTTTCTAGATGAGATTCGTTTGAAAAGTAAAGACGATCGGGAGTGTGAGATGGCAGCATCAGAAGGAGCCAAATGCAGGCGACTAAACGAAAGAGTCGAAGCACTCCCGCCAGATCAAAAGACATCCGATGCGGATAAAAACATATTCAAGACGAGGAAAAGGTTTGCCAAAGCCATGTCAATGGGAATGAAGCTACTACCCTCGGAAGAAAACACGCTCAATGGGGCGGAGAGGCACCCTAATTACTGCTTATATCATCGGAAGATTTCACACCCCACTGAGGAGTGCGACGCTTTTAAGATATAGTGGCAGGGACATGTTGCTCACCGGCAACATTTTAAGCGAATGAAACGCAGAACTCGTCGGGAGCAGAGAAGTACAACCGAAGGTCACAAAAGAACTACCGGCAACTGTTACACGGTCAACGCCGGAGGATCACAAATTCTCACCTTTGGGAGCGACTCTGATGAGGAAATGGCTCTGGGCCCTCTCTTTAAAGAATCCGCCTTAGGGAAAGAAGAAGAACAAGAAGCCTGCGAAAACATTCAGCTGCGCAATCGCACGCTCCTGGAAAAGAATCTCGGACCCACAACTAGGAAAGATAAGGGAAAGGAAAAGGCCGCTGAGGATATCGCTTTAGATGACCAAGTCATGAAAGAACTGACTGCCAAGGACCCTCCCAGGAAGAGTAAGGTGGACTATAACATCCTAGCGCACCTGAGGAAGCTACCCTCGCAGCTCAGCATTCTTGATGCCCTCTTATTATCAAAAGAAGCGAGAGATTCATTAATCAAGGCACTGCAAGAGCCCGAGCAATTCCAAGCCTTCCTCACCAAAGAAAGGATGAAGGATGAACTAGAAGAAGTGCACACGACCGATATCACTTTCGGTGATGAGGACCTTCTCCTTTGAACGTGCGACCACAACCGTCCCCTATATGTCTTCGGATACTGCCATGATATCAAGATAGGCAAAATGCTGGTTGATAATGGATCCTCAGTCAATCTCCTTAATGTATGGGTGTTGAAGGAAATCTGCATGAGCGTTCAGCACCTCGCTCGTGATAAGATTACCATCTCCAGTTTCGATTCTCAGTCATCACGGACCCTCGGATCGGTGATACTAACATTACGCTTCGGGCTACTCGTCACGGACATTAAGTTTCACGTCATTGACGCCAAGACCTGCTACAACGCCTTGCTCGGTCGTCCTTAGTTACATGAGTACAACATTATTCCTTCTACACAGCACCGGTGTATGAAGTATTTCAAGGATGGTCTCGAGTACACCGTAACAGGAGAGCTGAACCCATTCTCCATGAACGAAGTTCGCAAATACGAAGATGCAAAGTACTTTTTGCCAGATTTCGAGGACACGGAGAGGTGTCGCAAACCGGAGAACAAAGCCGCCGCCACCATTCCTGTTTTCGGGAGTGATACCGAAGAAGAAGAAGAGATAGTTTACGCTGGGCCATCTCGACGCAACAACCCGGGACCGTCTGCCGCCATATTGATCTTCGGAAGTGATTCGGAAGATGAGGTTAATGCTGTGTTCTCCAGTTGGTCGTCAATACAAGCATCCCCTGGCGATGATCAGAGTTTGTAAATTACCATGGTTCCGCGGGAGCACTACAAAGACCTTGACGCACTTGAAGCTCACAACGTGCAAGAGCTGCGGACATTTTACGTCCCTCCCAGGCGAAAAGGTGAAAATGCGATCCTGTTCTACCAGTCCACGGAAACAAAAGTCGAGAAAGAAATCTGGCACGGCACGGATTCTACACTTGACAGGCTCCAACCCATCCGTTTGCCCAGATATTACACGAACGGACTAAAAAGGCTATTGAAGCACTGAGGGATACCCTTGAAACAAACTATTCGACAAGCTCGGTTTTACAACAAGATTTGGGATGTCACTGGGACTCAGCGTAAATTGCCTAACGGGAGAATGGAAACGCTTGGGCTTGGATATGTGAGATCTGGGAAACAGGAACGAGTCCATGGTAGCTACGCCATATACAACTTCGATGAAGAAGAGGATGCCCTGTCAGAAAACGCTGACCCCTTATCAAAACTAGATCCCGCAATCAAAGTGCCGAGTCCTTCATTTGAAGAGCGAACGGACAAGCTTATCAGGAAAGCAGGTCAGAAAGCTCGGGACGACCATAATCGTGAAATGGCCATCTACGAGAAAGCCAGGACGCAACGTCTTCTTTAACAGGCTGCAAAAGACGAAAATGCTCCTCCCTGTCAACCTGCCGTGCAAAAGGCCTGACACAGAGGTAGAAATAAGTCAAAGAGCAGAAAAGGGATTCGACAACGACAACGCGGGATCGAAGAGTCATGTGATCGGGAATTTCGCGGTCCGGATTTGTCCCTCATGAAGAAGATGAGTCGAGCGTACTCTTTTCCTCGGGACAAGATGAAGAAGATACCTGATCTCGCTTTAAAACATCGAATGATTACACTTCTGGAGTCTAAGCACCCTGAGCAAGCTAGTGAGGTCTCTCATTCGGGCTATTGCTCTTATCACCGAGCCATATGACACCCTATCGAAGACTGCTTCACCTTCAAGAACTGGGTCGAAGACCAGTACCAGCAAGGCAGGTTTGCTCTATCCAGCAGCTGGAGGGTGACGCCGCCACAAAAGCACGAACCCAAAGCCACAAGAGCAAAACCAGATCCACATCGGTCTTGGAAGCGAGTCCGTACTTGTCATATGATAATAATATCAAAAGGAGAGCCCGAGAATATGGATGACCTTCCCCGGTGCTTCGAAAACAGCATTGACGAGGTAATTTCAGAATTTCCGCCAGTGCCGAAAGAGCTGGAAGTTGGCATACATACTACTGCAGATAACCTCAAGAAGATTGTGTTAAGGACGGCAAACGACCCGCGACTGACATTTGTCAGCGAATTGCTATCTGAAGAAAGGGTGGCTGCGTTAAAAGACGTGCTTATGCGGCATAGAGATTGCTTCGCATGGAACTATTCCGAAATGCCAGGACTAGATCCAGAAATGGCTGTCCATAAATTGGCAATATCCCCGGACATCAAGCCAGTCAAACAAGCACCGAGAAGAATGCGGCTCGAGCTTGAGATGAGCATCAACGCTGAAGTCAAGAAGCTGATCGACTCTGGGTTTATCTAGGAGGTTCAGTACCCTGATTGGATCGCCAACATCATCCCGGTAATGAAGAAAAATGGGACAATGCGCATATGCGTGGACTTCCGGGATCTCAATAAAGCTTGCCCGAAAGACGATTTCCCAGTACCGGTCACCGAGCTGATGATAGATAACACGTCCACTCACGAGGTTTTCTCCTTCATGGACGGCTCATCAGGATACAATCAGATAAAGATGCATCCCGAAGACCAGAAGCACACCGCTTTCCGGACTCCTCTGGGTATATTTTGCTACAAAGTTATGCCCTTCGGTTTAAAGAATGTCGGTGCCACCTATCAGAGGGCCATGACGAAGATTTTCGATGACCTCATACATGAAATCGTCGAATGTTATATCGATGATCTCGTGGTGAAAAGTAAATCGTACGAGGAGCATTTAGAGCATCTGAAGACCGTATTTCAACGCTTTCGGCAATACAACTTGAAGATGAACCCCTTCAAATGCGCGTTCGGGGTATCCTGAGGCAAGTTCCTAGGGTTCATTGTCCGGCACCGGGGTATCAAGATAGATCCGTCGAAGATCAAGGCGATCATGGAAATGCCACCGCCAAGGACTCTCAAACAATTACGGTCTCTCCAAGGGAAGCTCGCGTACATCCGGCGATTTATAGCCAATCTCTCTGGCAAGTGCCGCCCCTACAGTCACTTGATGAAGAAGGGAACCCCGTTCGTCTGGGATCACAAATGCCAAGGCGCACTGGACGAGATCAAGCAATACCTGCAGAACCCGCCAGTGTTAGCTGCACCAGTCAAGGGAAAGCCTCTTATTCTTTATACCACCGCCCTCGAAGGTTCTTTAGGTGCATTATGGGCACAGGAGAACGACCAAGGGAAGGAGAGAGCGCTCTATTATCTAAGTCGAGTTCTTCTGGGGGCAGAAAGCAACTACTCCCCCATCGAAAACACTGCCTGGCGTTGATCTTCATGGTAACAAAGCTCAGGCACTATGCGGTGGCACATGAAGTCCGTCTCATTTCGAAGGTGGACCCCCTTAAATATTTAATGTCAAAGGCCATATTGACAGGGAGACTAGCTAAATGGGCCTTGCTCTTAATGGAGTTTTCAATAACCTATCAGCCTCTTAAGGCAGTGAAAGGCCAGGCCATCGCCGATTTCCTCGCCAAGCATCCAATACTTGCCGATTCTCCTTTGAATTGCGAGCTGCCAGACGAACATGCGTTTGACGCGATCGACGGTGGTAGTGCCCGATGGGAACTTTATTTTGATGGAGCGTCTTCCATGAAGAAGCGCAAACAGAACACACCCATAATCAAATCGGGGGTAGGCCTTATCTTCGTGACCCCGGAAGGAGGGATAATGCGCTTTGCTTTCTCCTTGACAGAGCCAAGGACGAACAATGAAGCTGAATACGAAACTTTGATAGCAGGCCTCAAGATCGCCATCGACATGGGGATTGAGAACCTCCTTATATATGGAGACTCCCAACTGGTCGTTAGTCAAGTAAACGGCGACTACTAGACATGCAAGCCAGAGCTGGTGAAGTATGGCGAGAGAGTACGGCGATTGCTGACTCAAATTCCCTCCTACATGCTGGAAAGCATACCGTGTGCGGAAAATAGCAAGGCAGACGCGTTAGCCAAGCTCGCTAAAGAACTGGCTGATGAGAACCTCGATGACGTCAGAATCGTGGTACAAAGCTGTCGGGTCCTCACCCCAGCAGAAATGTCTCCGAAATCATCCGAAGAAAAGGGAGTGACTGAGCAAATGGCTATGCAAATAAAAGACCAGGAAAAGGCTGATGATTGGAGAGAAGTCTTTATAGACTACTTCAAATCCCGTCGAACGCCTAAAGATGCGTCCTCAAGACATCAGCTTATGAAACGAGCTCTGTCTTTTGCCTTCGTCAATAATACTCTGTACAAGAGGTCATTTGATTCTTTGTGGTTGAGATGCCTGAGACCGGACGAAGCGAAAAGAGTCATTCAGGAAGTTCACGACGGACTCTGCGGTTCTCACCAGGCAGGCCCGAAGATGAAGTTGAAGATTAAACGAATGGGCTACTATTGGCCCACGATGATTCAGGACTGCCTCGAATATGCGAAACAATGCCACTCATGCCAGATTCATGGGGACTTTATCCACCAGCATCCAAATCCACTACATCCAACGGTGGCTAGCTGGCCGTTCGAAATGTGGGGAACTGACATAGTCGGCCCTATCGAACCAGCATCATCCATGGGACATCGTTTCATCCTAGCGACCACTGATTACATCTCCAAATGGGCAGAAGCAGTACCGTTGAGGGAAGTGAAGACGGAGAATATCCTCCATTTCTTCATGACCCACGTCATTTATCGGTTTGGAACGCCAAGACGGATCATCTCCGATAATGTGCCAGCCTACAGAAGCCACAAGATCAGCCGTTTCGCGCAACATCACAACATAGACTGGAGATATTCCTCAGTGTATAATCCCCGAGCTAACGGTCTAGCCGAGGCTTTCAACAAAACCTTGACAAAGATCGTGAAGAAGACGGTGTCCCGAAATAAGAAGGACTGGCACGAGAGGCTACAAGAAGCTCTCTGGGCATATCGAACTACATTCAAAACGGCCACAAACACGACTCCGTACGCATTGGTATTTGGTACAGAAGCAGTACTCCCTCTCGAGATAGAGTTACCCTCTCTACAAGTGGCAGTCCACTACGAACTGACGGACGAAGAAAATGCTCACCTTCGGCTTGAGGAGCTTGATGCCCTTGATGAAACACGGCTCATAGCGCAACAAAATCTGGAGGTTTACAAAGCAAAGATGACGCGCTCATACGAGAGATTGACTAAGCCGAGGACATTCCGCCAAGGCGAACTCGTGCTAGTGGTCAAAAGACCTATGATCCCCAATCGCGCCAAACGGGGGAAAATTCGAGCCGAACTATGAAGGCCCGTACATTATAGACAAGGTCTACCAGGATGGAGCGTATCTGCTCATAGATATGCACGGTGAAAGACCTTTCAGGCCAATAAACGGTCGCTTCCTGAAGAAATACTATGCTTGACGGGTTAAGGCCTAGGTAAATGATAGATGACGACGATTATGTCCGCTCGCTATCTTCCTAAGCCCGAACTCTATAAGTAGTAACCGGCCTTTTTCAATGACGGAGCGAAACGTCCTTAAACTAATGACGGACCGAAACGTCCTTAAACTAACGACGGACCGAAACGTCGTTAAACTAATGACGGACCGAAACATCCTTAAACTAACGACGGACCGAAACGTCCTTAAACTAACAATGGACCACTATGTCCTAAAACTAGCCGTTGACCGAGAAGTCGATAAACTACGGTGGATTGCGGTATCTCAAAGCCGATAAAAAAAATATAATAAAAAAAAAGAAAAATAAAGACGGTATGTCCATAAGAAAAGTGGGCACGGATGAAAACCCGAAAGGGCTCCGTGAGTAAAAACAGCAGGGCTACCGGCGAGTGTTTGTGAAAACCCGAAAGGGCGCAACCTCGTTAAAAGACACTTACAGGGTCTTCTCGACCTTGCGAGGAGAAACCACCTGCGTGAGATCGTTACGACTCACAAGGGAGCAACACACTTAGGAATCTTCACGATTCCTAAGGAGAAATTACACTTGCAAGATCCTCATGACTCGTAAGGAGAACTCTCTTATGGGACCCTCACGGCTCATGAGATTTGAAAGCCTTAAGCTACAGAGACCTGTACCTGTTCTTAAGCAACCCCCACAACCCCCCATACTGCCCTACAAGCGGCTCATACTGACCCTTGTATACAATCCACGGGCGCGAATAAATATTTCCCTAACCAAGTCCCACCCGTGACTAGGGATATGTCCATATGGTGAACAACCTTTGTAAGTCCTCTCGACTTATAAGGAGAAAGCACTCTCGTAGGATCCTTACGACCTATAAGAGAACATGCCCTTAGGAATCCCCACGATTCCTAAGGAGAAAACACACCTACAAGATCTTCACGACTTGTAGGGAGAAATACCTTTGTGAGACCCTTACGGCTCATGAAGTCAAAAGCCTTAGTCGACAGGATCCTAACCCTGTTTACTAAGCCACCTTTGTTCAACATCGACAGAGGCAAATGATGATTCGCTCCTGGAAATATCCGAGTTGTAGCGATGCTGATGCCTAAACTGGTATCAAATTCCGAGCCCTTGCATGGCAAATGATGATTCGCTCCTGGCAATATTCCAGTTGTAGCGATGCTGATACTGAGATTGGCACCAGATTCCAAGTTCTACACTCGCGATAAAAAACTAGCGAGTTAAAAATGCATATGAAATAGCCGAAATGATGGGGCAACTTGCAATAAAAAGCAGCAAGTAAAAATGTATGCAGGCAAAATAATCGAAATGATTGGGCAACTCGCAATAAAAAGCAGCGAGTAGAAATGAAATAAATAGCCGAAATGATTGGGCACCGCGAAAATAGCCGAAATGATTGGGCAATCGCGACCCTCGCGATATAAAAGCTGAAATGATAGAGCATCGCGGAAAGAAATAAAATGAAAAAATATATGAAATTTATGCCCTACAGGTGAGATCACATCGATCCCTGTATACAATCCAGGGGCACAAACAAAGAGGGAACCATATCTTCCCAACAGGCTCCACTAGAAAGCGAAGCCAAATTTGACGATTTGTCGCAATGTTGCAGACACAATGTCAACAAACGAAGCAAAAGAAGATCCTTAGCTTCAGGGTCTCGACGTCGATATCGACAACTTAGAGATCACCAAAGGCATTTCTCCTCACTCCAACCAGATGCAGACATGACGTCAACAACCGACCTCAGAGTCGCAACGAAATGGAGCCACGGCATAGTCCCTAGTTCCAAATCTTAATGGCAATATCTACAGCCTAAGAGTCAGCAACGGCATTCCTTCGCAGTCCAGAAGGATGCAGATGCAACGTCAACAACTGACCTCATGGTCGAAACAAAATGGAGCCATGGCAAAATCCCAGTTCCGTCTCAGCATTCGTCTCGATACAGCAGACGAGATGTCAACAATGGCGTTCCTTCACAGTCCAGCAGGATGCAGATGCAACGTCAACAAAAGACCTCACGGTCGAAACAAAGCGGAGCGACGGCAAAATCCCAGCTCCACTTCAGCATTCTTCTCGATACAGCAAACGAGATGTCAACAATGGCGTTCCTTCGCAGTCCAGCAGGATGCAGATGCAACGTCAACAAAAGACCTCACAGTCGAAACAAAGCGGAGCGACGGCAAAATCCCAGCTCCACCTCAGCGTTCGTCTCGATACAGCAGATGAGATGTCAACAATGGCGTTCCTTCGCAGTCCAACAGGATGCAGAAGCAACGTCAACAAAGTCCTCATGGTCGAAACAAAGCGGAGTGATGGCAAAATCCCAGCTCCACCACGACATTCGTCTTGATGCAGCAGACGCAGTGCCAGCAAATGAAGCGAAGGCCAAATTCCTAGCTTCAGGGTCTTGACGGTAACTCATATAAAACCTGAAAGACTATCGGAGATCATCCCACATCAGCGTGGAGTGGTCACCACCTCGACGTTCGTCTCGATACAGCAGACGAGATGTCACCACAGCGTCCTTCCTCCAACAGGATCCGGACACGCCAAAGCAAACGAAGCGAATGCCAAATTCCTAGCTTCAGGGTCTTGACGGTAACTCATATAAAACCTGAAAGACTACCGGAGATCATCCCACATGGAGTGGTCACCACCTCGATGTTCGTCTCGATATAGCAGATGAAATGTCACCCCAGCGTTCTTCCTCCAGCAGAATTCAGACGCGACAATCAAACAACGGAGCCACGGCAAAATCCCTAGTTCCAAACCTCGACGGTTCACCAGCAACCTAGAGACAACCGCGACATTCGTCTTGATACGGCAGATGCAATGCCGACAAATGAAGCAAAGGCCAAATTCCTAGCTTCAGGGTCTTGACGGCAACTCATATAAAACTTGAAAGACCATCGGAAATCATCTCACACCAGCGTGGAGTGGTCACCACCTCGACGTTCATCTCGATACAGCAGACGAGATGTCACCCCAGCGTTCTTACTCCAGCAGGATTCAGACGCGATAATCAAACAACAGAGCCACGGCAAAATCCCTAGTTCTAAACCTCGACGGTTCACCAGCAACCTAGAGACAACCGCGACATTCGTCTCGATACAGCAGACGCAATGCCGAAAAATGAAGCAAAGGCCAAATTCCTAGCTTCAGGGTCTTGACGGCAACTCATATAAAACCTGAAAGACCATCGGAGATCATCTCACACCAGCACGGAGTGGTCACCACCTCGACGTTCGTCTCGATACAGCTGACGAGATGTCACCCCAGCGTTCTTACTCCAGCAGGATTCAGACGCGACAATCAAACAACGGAGCCACGACAAAATCCCTAGTTCCAAACCTCGACGGTTCACCAACAACCTAGAGACAACCGCGACATTCGTCTCGATACAGCAGACGCAATGCCAACAAACGAACCGAAGGCCAAATTCCTAGCTTCAGGATCTTGACGGCAACTCATATAAAACCTGAAAGACTATTGGAGATCATCCCACGCTAGCGCGGAGTGGTTATGACTCATCGGGGCTCTCCAAAATGAGTCTAAGCTCATGTAAAAAGTGGCATGGCAAATTCCTAACGCTTGCTCTTCCGACGGTCAAATTACCTAGGAAGATTGCTTGAAGACGTCTTGTCCAGCCCCCGAAGGGATCAGAGACACGACAGTCGCAAGGCTACTCGAACAGCAAGATTGCCTATCGAGGAATACATTAGCCAACGCGACAGTACGATGGACAAAATCCTAGTACCACAGACCCTAACGGACCTTTGTCGTAAAGAGCAGAGGTTAACTGTGACGTTAGGACATCCTTACGAGAACTTCTTGATTCGTCTCGACTCGTAAGGCAAAGCCTTAGGCAATGGGGATAAAAGCCTGTTTCCTAAGCACTGGGGCCCTGCAAGTTGGTCCAAAACGGACTCTTGCATACTATTTACGGACCACACTCTTCAAAGTCGAATCTCGACAAGGAGGGAAACAACCACTTATGAGTCCTCTCGACTTATAAGCGGGAAAATTCTCTTGTGAAATCCTTACGACTCTCAAGAGAAAACACACTTAGGAATCCTCACGACTCCTAAAGAGAAAAGACACCTACGAGATCCTCACGACTCGTAGGGAGAAAAGTCTTTATGAGACCCCCACGGCTCGTAAAGTTGAAGAAGTCCTAAGTGGCAAATCCTACCCTTGTCTCCTAAGCCATCACTGCCCTGTAAAGAGGTCAAGATGGACCATCTATGAGCCACACTTGCCAAAGCTACATACCACTGAAATGGAGAAGTTACTCATGAGCGTATAAACTACTTCACGCCAGAATAAGACATAAAGAAATAGAAGGGTGCGGCTTATGGAGTTATGGGTTTGGAACTATATCTCTTAAGAGTCGAGATTTGAGTCAATGATAAATGAGGACGCTTGTGTCCGCTCGTTATCTTCTCGGATCAAGACTCTGAAAATAATATAGCAATCCGAAACTGGTCATACGCTATGCATAACTCTACACTATTTCACCCACGTACATACATATGTGGGAAAAGTAGTGGGGGGCATTTGTTCCTGCCAAAAATTTCTGCGCAAAAGAGTCCAAGGTATCTAATGGCAGCAATACGCTTAAGAAAATGCGAACCAGTATCTTCCGGCCTGTATTTTGATAAACTCCCAAAGGAGAAACAGCTAAGTTCTGATGATATTGGAATCATCTCGAAAAACCCTTCGATTTGATATATTATGGGCTTCATAATTCATCCGGGATCAAAAGTTATGAGCAAATATGCTATGCACTGTTCCCTGATTAAAAATCAGGAATTACTTCAATGAGGTATCATGTGCTCACACGTGACCAATGGTCACGTGTTGACACGTGATAGTTAAAATAGAAATAAGAAACAAACGGCTGAATAAGGACCCAATTGGGGGTCACGTGCTCACACGTGACCAATGGTCACGTGTTGACACGTGATAGTTAAAACATGAATAAAAACAAATGGTTGAAGGAAATACCTCAATGAGGTATCACGTGCTCACACGTGACCAATGGTCACGTGTTGACACGTGATGGTTAAAACTGAAACATAAATAAACGCTGAGAAAAGAACCAATTAGGGGTCACGTGCTCACACGTGACCAAGGGTCACGTGCCAGCACGTGACAGGCTTCGAAAGCCTTACAGTTTAATAGAATTAAAATTCTAAATTTCTCTAAATCTTTTCAAATAGAATTAAAATTCTAAATTTCTCTAAATCTTTCCAAATGGAAAAGGATTATGGGGACCGTTGGATTAAAAATCCAAGGGTGATTAAAAATCACCAGTTTATGGAAAGATTTTAGACAAGGAAAGATTTCCCTAAAAATCTCACTAGAAATAACAAACATAATATCTTTGGATTTAAAATCCAATGGTGAATAAAATTCACTGAATGATCTAAAGGCTCATATTAAATATGAAAACAAATCAAATCTTTCAATGAGAGATTTGCTAAACAATTTGATTCTTTTCTTTCTCCTATAAATAGGAGCCAAGAAGAAAAGAGAAGGGATCTACTTTTTTTGAGAGAAGAACAGAGAGAGAAAAAAGAGAGGAGAATTTAATTCTCAAGAGAGGAAGAAAATTTCTTCAGAAGAAAAAGAAAACCCTAGGTGAGAAAGGGGAAAGAGATCTAAGCTCCATAAAAATAAAAGAGAATTTAATTTTCAATTTAAGAGTTTAACTCTTCTGAACAAGAACTTAGTTCTTCCTTTGGTTGAAGATCTGCAGAAGCAGATCTCCCCACAGGTTGAGAATTTAATTCTCACCGGGGAGATTCTGCCATGCAGATCCAAAACTTAGAGAGAGAATTTAAGTTTAAGGAATTTAATTCCCCCAAATTCATAGGAATTTAATTCCTTAGAACAAAACTAGGGTTTAACCCTACATGAGAATTCAATTCTCCCAAATAAGAATTTAATTCTTCCATATACATAGGAATTTAATTCATCTAAAACAGAATTAGGGTTTAACCCTACGAAGAATATAATTCTTAAAATAAGAGACTTAAAGCTCTTCATGCACATAAAGAACTTGGTCACGTGGAAACACGTGACACCCATCCTCAATGATCAGAAAAGAAAGAACAAGATTGGGTCACGTGCCCCCACGTGACCCCTGAAAAGATCCCCAAAAATGAGAAGGAAAAAGCTTCGAGGCAATGCCTCACGTGCTCCCACGTGACCTCCAAAACACAGGGAATAAAAGCAAGGGAAACCTAAGCTTCGGGCACTCTCACGTGTCCCCACGTAACCCCTTAGCAAGTGCTTTAATAATCAGTGCATAAATTTCTATCACGTGTCAACACGTGATAACATAAAACAAAAAGTGTTTAACACTTATTTGCAGAACAAAGTGAGGAGATCTGGCCCCACCTTTGGGCGCCCTTACGTGTCCCCACGTGACCCATGAACAGATCCCCCAAAAATGAGAAGAAGAAAGCTTTGAGGGAATGCCTCATGTGCTCCCACATGACCCTCATTATATATGGAACAAAAGCAAAGGCAAAATCTAACTTGGGCGCTCTCACGTGTTACCACGTGACCTCTAATAAATGTTCTAATAAATCAGGGTATGAGTATACATCACGTGCTCACACGTGATAGTTATGAAAATTAAAAGTATTTAACACTTGTTTGCAGAACGAAGAAAAGGGATCTGGTCCCACTTTTGGGCACTCTCACGTGTCCACACGTAACCCCTCTTTCTTTAGTGTTTAACACTAATTTGGGGATTATATTTCTAGTGTTTAACACTGATTGTTTCCAGTGTTTAACACTAAATTGAAGATTATATTTCCAGTGTTTAACACTGATTATCTTTTAGTGCTTAACACTAATTTGAGAGTTCTACCTCCAGTGTTTAACACTGTTGTTCTCTAGTGTTTAACACTACTTTTAGCCAAATTGGCTAATTTTCCAGAGGCAAAAGACTCACCTCCAAATGAATCTCAAAATTGAGGAAATCAAAGACAAAATGTTGTCAGAGCCCCCAAACCTCTGTTTAGCACTGCTGAATGATGAGGGGCTGAACCCAGACAAATGTCTAATGGCCCAAAAGGCCAATATTTCAAACATAATTGAACTTAGCCCAAACTGGCCATAAGTCCTCAAATCACTTTAACTGAGCACATCTGCTCTTTCAACCAATTTTGGTTCAAGGGTACATCTCTGAACTCCTCTGACATTTGTCGTTGTAATCCTTCAACGTTGTCAGAGAGGTGACGGGTCCCGACGGCCATACATTCTATAGACCACCATGTTCCTAAACTGGCAATGGACCACCATGTTCCTAAACTGGCAATGGACCACTATGTCCCTAAACTGGAACAATAGAGCCACCAAATGCTCTTTTGTCGGATCTAAACGATCCCGTTTAAGTTGATCTTAGCCTTAAATATGGCTAACGTATCCTTAAACCTTCAAACAGACTTTAGTCCTAAATTGGACTATGGATCATCCAACCAACTTTGGTTCAAGGTTATATCTCTGAACTCCTCTGATATCTGTCGTTGTAATCCTTCAATGTCGTCAGAGAGGTGACGGGTCCCGACGGCCATACATTCAATGGACCACCATGTCCCTAAACTGGCAATGGACCACCATGTCCCTAAACTAGCAATGGACCACTACGTCCCTAAACTGGAACAATAGAGCCCAAACGCTCTTTTGTCGGATCTAAACGATCCCGTTAAATTGATCTTAGTCTCAAACTGGACTAACGTATCCTTAACAAACGTTTGAGTTGATCTTAGCCTCAAATATGGTTAACGTATCCTTAAACCTTCAAACAGACTTTAGTCCCAAATTGGACTATAGATCCCCCAATCAATTTTGGTTCAAGGGTACATCTCTGAACTCCTCTGACATCTGTCATTGTAATCTTTCAACGTCGTCAGAGAGGTGACGGGTCCCGACGGCCATACATGCAATGGACCACTACGTCCCTAAACTGGAACAATAGAGTCCAAACGCTCTTTTGTCAGATCTAAACGATCCCGTTAAGTTGATCTTAGTCTTAAACTGGACTAACGTATCCTTAATAAACGTTTGAGTTGATCTTAGCCTCAAATACGGCTAACGTATCCTCAAACCAAAACCCCAAACCCAAATCTAAGAAAATACGGATTTGGACTAATCCACGTCCTACGGGCGACGATATAAATTAGTCTCCGTATACAATCCACGGGCAACCACAAACAAAACAAACACCCACGATACGAAGTGACCAGCTGGAGAAGGAGAAAGTTGTTACCGCGATGCAGTAGCATAATTAACTGCAGGGGCTTGCGCCTGCATGGAAGAGCGTCCCCACAATCAAAAACCCCTCAAGCGAGGGGGAATCTGACGAAGTCTGCTACATCGGCCGCATCCGTCTAAACCTCCGATACACGGTGCCATAAATCAACTTGGCATCTTCGGAGAGGTGGACATATAGCACCAAAAAGCATCTGCCCCGAATCTCAGTGCCGAGACGTCCCTACGTCGTTTCTCGCCGTCTTTCAGAGGGGAACAGATTCTGGTACTAAAGACTAAGATCAACTCAAACCTTCGATAATGCCCTACAAGTGGCTCAATACTGACCCTTGTATACAATCTACGGGCGCAAATAAACATTTCCCTAACCAAGTCCCATCCGTGACTAGGCATATGTTCATATAGTGAACAACCCTTGTAAGTCCTCTCGACTTATAAGGAGAAAACCCTTTTGTAAGACCTTACGACTTACAAGAGAACATGCACTTAGGAATCCTCACGATTCCCAAGGAGAAAACACACCTACAAGATCCTCACGACTTGTAGGGAGAAATACCTTTGTGAGACCCTTACGGCTCATGAAGTCAAAAGCCTTAGTCGATAGGACCCTTAACCCTGTTTACTAAGCCACCTTTGTTCAATATCGACAGAGGCAAATGATGATTCGCTCCTGGCAATATCACAGTCGTAGCGGTGCTGATGCCGAAATCGGTGTCTAATCCAAAGCTTACGGCAAAAAGCTAACAAGCCACACATGCATACGAAATAGCCGAAATGATGGGGCAACTTGCAATAAAAAGCAGCAAGTAAAAATGTATGCATAAAAAATAGCCGAAATGATTGGGCACCGCGAAAAATAGCCGAAATGATGGGGCAATCGCGACCTTCGCGATATAAAAGCTAAAATGATGGAGCATCGCGGAAAAAGAAATAAAATAAAAACAAAATTTATGCCCTACAGGTGATGTTACATCAATCCCTGTATACAATCCAGGGGCGCAAACAAAGAAGGGATCATACTCCTCCCCCCCAGGTTTCATCAAAAGAAGAAGCCAAATCTCGACGGGCCACAAGTGACCTAGAGATCGTCTCAACACCCGTCTCGTCACAACGGACACAACTTTAAGCGAAGCGGAACAGCAGCAATTCCCAGATTCATGGCTCGGCGATATACAGATCACCAAGAGTCAAACCCCCACTCTGTAAAATGCGGATATAATCAACAAAATTCCTGGTTACGTGGAACGCGGATAACGTCACTCTTTGACCCCGTGGAAAACGTCCAGAGCGGAGCCTGGTCCTCGCAGAACACGGCAGTGAACCCGTGGGAAGCATCCAGAGCAAAATTCCTGGTCACGTGGAACGCGTATAACGTCACTCTTTGACCCCGTGGAAAACGTCCAGAGTGGATCCTGGTCCTCGCAGAACACGACAGTGAACCCATGGGAAGCATCCAGAGAAAAATTCCTGGTCATGTGGAATGCGGATAACGTCACTCTTTGACCCCGTGGAAAACGTCCAGAGCGGAGCCTAGTCCTCGCCAAGCACGGCAGTGAACCCGTGTGAAGCATCTAGTGCAAAATTCCTGGTTACGTGGAACGCGGATAATGTCACTCTTTGACCCCGTGGAAAACGTCCAGAGCGGAGCCTGGTCCTCGCAGAACACGGCAGTGAACCCGTGGGAAGCATCCAGAGCAAAATTCCTGGTCACGTGGAATGTGGATAACGTCACTTTTTGACCTCGTGAAAAACGTCCAGAGCGGATCCTGGTCCTCACAGAGCACGGCAGTGAACCCGTGTGAAGCATCTAGAGCGGAGCCTAGTCCTCGCCGAACACGGCAGTGAACCCGTGTGAAGCATTTAGTGCAAAATTCCTGGTCACGTGGAACGCAGATAACGTCACTCTTTGACCCCGCGGAAAACGCCCAGAGCGGAGCCTGGTCCTCGCCGAACACGGCAGTGAACCCGTGTGAAGTATCCAGAGCAAACATCGGACTGCGGAGTCCTTAAAATCCACGGACTATGATGTTCTTAACCTCGACCGTAATGTCTTAAAACTAACGATCAACCACCATGATTCTAGACTGAATTTACCTTGGTTTAAGGGTACATCTCTTCACTCCTTTGATATTCGTCGTTGTTATTCTTCAACGTCTTCAAAGAGGTGACGGGTCCCAGTAACCACACGTCGGACTGTGGAGTCCTTAAATCCGCGGACTATGATATCCTTAACCTTGACCGTGATGTCTTAAAACTAACATTGGACTGTGAAGTCTTTAATTCCACGGACTATGATGTCCTTAACCTTGACCGTGATGTCTTAAAACTAACGTCGGACTGTGGAGTCCTTAAATCCACGGACTATGATGTCCTTAACCTTGACCGTGATGTCTTAAAACTAACCTTGGACTATGGAGTCCTTAAACCCTTGGACTATGAGGTCCTTAACCTTGACCGCGATGTCTTTAAACTACGACACCTTGAAAAACATCCCAAAGCAACCCCTGACCCCATGAAATACGGATAAGGGCGACCGCACCCAGCACTTGCGGGTCCTCGTGACCGGTAAGGAAGAAAACTTTCTTGCGAGATCCTTACGACTCTCAAGGGAAAACCCGCTTAAGAATCCTCACGATTCTTAAGAAGAACTTACACCTACGGGATCCCCTCGACCTGTAGGGAGAAAAACTCTTTATGAGACCCTCACGGCTTATAAAGCTCAAAAGTCTTAGGAGGCAAATCTTAACCCTAAATCCTAAGCCATCGCTGCTCTGCAAAGAGACTAAGATAAATTGTCCGCAGAACACATTCAATAAAAAGGAGACACACCATTGAGAAGAAAAATGTCTTTATTCATAAACCAAAACGGATACAAAGTACAATTCATGAAAGAACAAAAAGAAAATACTCTCATTCGGGAGTATGTACAAAAAGAAAGGAAAAAATACAAGTTTTCAAGCCGGCGGGCGATTTACCAATTTTGCTAGCTCATCCTTCTTTTGCTGGGCCACAGCTTCATGATTCAGGATAGCCAGAAGATGGGCCTCCGCCTGAGCTTGCTGGGCCTGATACGAGGCGAGCCGTCTTTCGAGCTCTTTCTCAGTAGCCTTGTGCGCCTCGACCCTTTTGCGAGTGAACACGGCGGCTTTATCAAGAGCCACCACCTCTCTGATAGACTCTTAAAGTACCCGCCAGAGTTCATACGCTTTATTGGCTTTGGCTGTGAGGCTGGTTTAAAGCTCGCTCAATGCCTTAGAGGCCAGCTCCCTTTTCGAGAATTTGCGGCCGAGCCTCTTCTCGCATGATGCCATGTTTGCCGCGTACCGCGCTATCAGCCCCTGCAAGTCCGCCTTTGCAGCCACGGCCTCCGAGGAAAGGCAGGAACACTCAAGAGCGTGCAAGCAAGCCTCCACCTGCCGACAGAACTCCACCCAGACTCGCACCATCTCTTCGCTATGGTAGGTGGCAAGAAAAGGAAGAGAACCGTTAGCTTCGGCGACAAATGCTTCAGCTGTGGTTGCGCTGCCAGCAAGAAACTCTTCGATCAAAGACGACAAGGAGACAAGGCTTAACTGGGCCAAGCGCTCAGAGGCTCGCAAAGCATAGGGGTCGGGCGGCAGGGCGATGCGCGAGTCCAGCGCTATGGGGGCTGGCAAGGCTGTTCAGATTTGAAAAATGTCAGTAAAACCCTTAAGTAAAGGAACAAATGGGACTATATTGAAATGTCACTTACCTACGGACATGCAAGTAGGAGCTGAAGGTTCCCCTGGCCCTTCGAGGACCTCGACCTCGTCATCGGCCTCCAAAACTGTGAAAGACATCAATGTCATTTCGCAAAATGGCAACAATGCTATAATAAAAAAATGGCGAACGACACTAACCTTGTCCAGACGAGAGGACGATGCGTTGAGGGGAGATCGCCTGCGGAGCTGCCATCTCCAATAGACGTTGAAACGATTGCCGGGGAGACAAATCAGCGATAGAGGCCACCAGCCCGCACAATTCTGGGAAAACAAAAGAGTTCAGACAATAGAAAGATTGCTAATTTAAAATGTAGAAAGTTACCTTCAACACTCTTCCCATTCTGAGTCGGGGGGATGGCAGCTTCAACGGCCTCCGCCGTGATCTCCGGCTCCAGCAAAAGGAGGGTGGTCCCGACTACCTCTCCTCCAGCTTCTGGGCCGCCCGCAGGAAGAGTCGTTGGGACGGCAACCCCCAAAGGAGCCTCTACCAAAGGAGCAAGCGCTCCGTGATCAGGAACCGCCACTGGAGGCTCTATGGCAAGAGGAACAGCCTCGTCAGCCCCCTCCACATCGAGCAAGGCTGCATCGGGAATGTCAATGGGCTTTAGCTTCAACAAGCCCGTAGGGACCTCCCCCATCGCCGAGGACTTTGCACAATCCATACAAGAATAAGAATACATATATACGGGCATAAACAATCTGAAAAACTGCAAAGAAGTATAAAAAACATACCAATACACAGGGAAGCCTTCAATATGGCTTCTTCAAGCCGATGCTCCTTCTTAAGGAGGCATGCTCTCCGGGGTTCGAGGGTGGACTCGTGGCCGCCGGTCCATAAGGAAAGCGCGTCCGCAGCATTCTCCGAAGCAGCCTGCTTCAAGGCCCTTTTTCCCCATTCCTCCAAAGGGCCGAAAAACCGCCGCCGGATCCATGAGGGGTCTTCATAAAAGATCACAGCAGGATAGGGCTTCTTCGGAACACTGACATTCTGAGACGCATCTTTGGAACGTCTTATAGCCTCAGCCAACTGTGCGGCTTCCTCGGCAGCCGAACCCGGGAAAAGAAGGCCATAATCTGATTCCTGCAAGGCCAACGGTTCATCCTCAAGAATGGACTCAGACTCTACTAAAGAGTCAAGCAAGTTAGTGGCCACCTTTCTTCGACGCTTGGACCCAGAGCCGGTCGCCGAAGACGACCGTTTCTTTCCCCGTGGAGCCTTAGTGCGGTGGCGGCCCACATCACCTTCAACACCCTCATCCCTATTACCCTCGCTTGGTGCCACGACCGGGGACAACACCGCTATTGTCGATGTCACGGGCGGTGGTGCTTCCACGGGTGGTGGTGCCGCTACCGGAGCTCGTTTACCCCGCGACCGAGTACCCAATGTCATACCAGCCGTTGGGGTAAGATCCACTCCTGACTCTCCCGGAATAAGCGCAATGCCGGTATCCCTCAGAGGAAAGCGGACCGGGGCGCGCGGTCGCAGCGTAGCTCCTGTGGCCGGAACCTGAGTAGGGGAACCGTGGCCAAGAAGTACCCTTCTTTCTTCAATAATAATCGGGTTGACCCGATGGAGATACCATCCCGTGAACGACCCTACGCATCGAGGCATATAATCAGCATCGGGGATCATGAACTGGGAATTGGTGTTCAGCCTCACAAAATGATGGGCGGCATCTCGAACGGCCTCGTGCGAAGGAACTAGCGCGACTATGAAAGCCTCAAACGGGACGCCCTGATCATAGCCAAACTTCCGGGCAAAGCGATGCGGATTGTACCGCATGAAGAGGGCCGCGCTATCCTGACGGAATACCAGGTAACCCGGTCTGATTGCGTATAAGCGCGCGGCCTCCCAGGGCTTCAAAGAGGGCGCGTTATCTATTGACCGGTCGCAAAGCGGCTGGGCTGAACCCGCGGAAGAAGATAAGACCCGATCATTAAATACCAACCCGCCAGCAGTAGCATAAGGAGAAATCAACGCCCGAATAGCCCCGAATTGAGTCGGATCAGCGGCAGAAGCATCCACCAATCGCATAAGCCGCGGGAAGGTATAGGCGTCATAGAATGCGGGCCTTTGATGCATAGCGAAAGCACCCAGGATGTGCATCTCGATCCAAGACGTAAAGTAGTGAAGCAAAAAATTTACCACATCTACGCCAGGGATGGAAGTATTAGCTGCAACGCCCAACCCATAATAGAGATGCGCCAATACCGGGATGTCAACGGCCAGCCGCGTTCCCTCAGCTATACGGTGAGCCGGATAGATGACCGAAACTCTCATAAAGCGGCGATGCATAGGGATGACAAACCAGCTGAGCCAGACATTGATAAACCCAACGAAGAACGTCTCCTCATCCATGCCAGGAGCTACAATGGATTCGAAAGATATCGGCAACATTATGGGGATGCAGTACTGCGGTAGATCTGATTCATTGGTCGGCAACTTCTTCGGAGCAAACCCAAAGGGGTCTTTAATATTTGCGAACTTCAGAGCTGTCTTCGACAAGATGCCCTCGCGAAGGAAACATGCAATGAAGCTCTTAAAAGTAACGCTGCTCCTCAGATTTGGTGAACAATCGATCAAAGATACCTAGCACCTTGATCAAGCTGGGACGCTTGTGGCGGACGGCGTTCTCAGCAGACAAGCCGTCAAGCGGTGCGGGCTCAGGTTCGAAGACGTATTCATCAGAAGGCAGCAACTCCTCATAAAGTGTCCCTCGAATCGGCAGCCCCGAGATCTCATAAAATTCCCCCAAAGAGATCGAAACCTCTCTGTCCCCCAGAAGAAAAGTGTTGGTGGGGAGATTCCATTGATTCAAGAACGCCTTAACCCACCAGACATGCGGGGATTGATAATGGAAGAGCGATGCATATATTGCCTGGTAAAGCCCGACCTTCTGCAGCCGCACACGATGGGTAGCAAGGATATAGCGAGCCCAGAGGAGGTAGCCCGTGGGGTGTCGATGAGTGAGCCCTATCTTATAAATCTGTCCCCATAGGTGGGCCTCACCTTGGCAAATGCGTCGTCCCAGGATATCTATAGCGGGGATCGGATGGTTCGGGATACCGGTTGTTGAAGGCTCGAGCCGTCCCGTTGGAGTCCAATTTGGTATCTCCACAGCGAAAACCGTCCTCGGAGGGTCTATCGGCAAGAACGGGAAAGTGGGCTCTGTCGGCACATCACAGAGGAAACTTCGGCGACCCAGGATGATATGGCTGTACCAAGTTCCCCATAGAAGTAAGCTAGTGCAGTTCGGGTCATGAGCCCAGATCATCGCCATCGCTTCTTCGTCGGATGGTGATTGAGGAAAAGCGGCCTCCGAGCGAGTGAAGGGAAAGCACGGAACAGAAGCCATCGCACCTGAAACAAAGTAAAGGAAAACTGTCAAAAGTTAAGCCAGGAACATATATATATGTGTGTGTGTGTGTGTATATATATATATATATATATATATATATATATATATATGAGCATAAATATATGAATCCAGGTGAAGAAAGTGACAGAGGACTTGTTTGGTAGGACCATTAGTTACAAAACATGTGGGTCCCACGAAATCAAGATGACGACTGGCTAATGATGAGATAAAACAATCATAATGAGACAAAGGGAACATTCTAATCAAATAGGCAGTGGGATTTAAGTGACCCTACACACTCCCCTAAAAAGAAATCTATTTTGGACTCTGTGACAAATCAAACAGAATCAAGGGAATTAAATTCCCAGGAAAGGACATGGCAAACCTCTTCTTCTCGGATGTGAAAGAGACAACCCAGGGCAAGAAAACCCTAAGAAGCCCCCATGGGAAGAACTTAGTTCTTCGTAGGAATTAAATTCCTTTTGGAAAAGGGAATTAAATTCCCAGAAACATTTTTTTTTGGGATGGAATTAAATTCCATGGATTGAACCGCCACCATCATCTCCCTAAAGACCAGAGAAACTTTAAAAGATCTAGTATTTGAAGTTTAAATGATTTTCTGTTCTTGTTGAAGAAACGTGAAGAAAAATGAGTTCTTATTAAAAAGGGAAAAGCCCTTGGTATGGATTTAAAATCCAGAAAGTTCTATGAAAGTTCTTCGATCATCCAAAGATCATTACCTGAGGAAAAGGAATCCTTCAACAGAGTTAAACTCTGGAAAATGTTTGAGGCAGAGAACTAAGCTCTGGAAACGAGAATTAAATTCTCAAGAAGAAAAGTTATCAAAGGAAGAAAATGAACAAAGTGGAGGCTATTCTGAAAAGACATGGGCATTTATAGGATGGGATGGAAAACGTTTCATCTACCCTACTCCCAAGGCAGATCCGACGGTCACAAAAGTGACAGCGTTGCACTCACGTGCAGACACGTGAGAACAACGCTGTGGGGGCATTTGTTCCCTGATTAAAAATCAGGAAAAAGCTTCAGAAGAGGCATCACGTGCTCACACGTGACCAGTGATCACGTGTTGGCACGTGATGGTTAAGCAGTGGCCAGAGAACAGAGCACAGAAGAAGAGAAGCCCATTCCAGGGGTCACGTGCTCACACGTGACCAACGGTCACATGGCCACACGTGGCCGGTTTTAAAAGCCTTATTCTTTAACAGAATTAAATTCTGAGGAGAGATCATTCAAATCTTTCCAAAATGGAGGAGAATTATCTGAAACCGTTGGATCAAGAATCTGAAGGTGATTAAATATCACCAATTTATGGAAAAATCTTGGACATGGAAAAATTTCCCCCTAAATCTAACCGAAATAACAAAGAGATATCTTTGGATTTAAAATCCAATGGTGAATAAAATTCACCTAATAATCTAAAGGCCCAGATTAATGATGAAGATAAATTAAATCTCTCAATAAACAAATCAAATTTTTCAATGAAAGATTCACTAAAACAGATTAATTCTTTTCCTTCTCCTATAAATAGGAGCCAAAAAAGAAGGAAAAAGAGGGACAGAGACACACACAGAAAGAGATAGAGCCCTGGGAATCTTGAAAATTCAGAAGGAAGAATTTGATTCTCTGCAAAAGAAAAAACCTTAGGTAAGAAAAAAGAGGCTTCAAAAGAGAATTTAATTCTCAAAAGAGTTTAACTCTTATATATAAAAAAAGAACTTAGTTCTTTCTCTAGTTGAGGATCTGCAAAGTGCACATCTCCCCATGAATTGAGAATTTAATTCTCATTGGGTTGAGATCCTGCCATGCAGATCTAAAACATAGAGGAGGAATTGAGTTTTAAGAATTTAATTCTCACAGAATTATAGGAATTTAATTTTTTGAGATAAAATTAGGGTTTAACCCTATATTATAGGAATTTAATTTCTTCAGAGTGGACAGAACTAGGGTTTAACCCTAATTGAGAACTTAATTCTCTCAAACTCACAGGAATTTAATTCCCTTAAAAAAGAAATTAGGGTTTCACCCTATGCCAGAATTTAATTCTTTACATATATGGGGAATTTAATTCCTACAGAAAAGAAATTATGGTTTAACCCTATCTAAGAATATAATTCTTCGGAAGAAAATAGGAATTTAATTTCTTTAAAGTTTATTGCTAGGGTTTAACCCTATGAAGAATTTAATTCTTAAAAAATGAACAGATTTTTAAAACATGCAAAGAACCAGAGTCACGTGCTACCACGTGACCTCTGTAAAGATCCACAGAAAAGAACTTTGAGGCAACGCCTCACGTGCCCCACGTGACCCCTGAAGGATACAATGAAAAAGCAAACAGGAGCTATTGGCGCCCTCACGTGCTACCATGTGACTCCTTGGCAAAAGATTTAACAGTTAAAAACCCACATTCCCATCACCTGACAACACGTGATGCTCCAAGAGCAATTATAGAAAGTATTCAATACTATTGGCAGAATAAAATAAGGGGAATCAGGGCGCTCTCACGTGTCCACACGTGACCCCTCTCTCCTTAGTGTTTAACACTAATTTGAAGACTTTGTTCCCAGTGTTTAACACTGATTTTCTTAGTGTTTAACACTAATTTGAAAACTCTATTTGCAGTGTTTAATACTGATTTTCGTAGTGTTTAACACTAATTTGAAAAACTCTATTTGCAGTGTTTAACACTAATTTTCTTAGTGTTTAACACTAATTTGAAATCTCTGTTTCCAGTGTTTAACACTGATTTGCTTTAGTGTTTAACACTAATTTGAAATCTCTGTTTCCAGTGTTTAACACTGATTTGCTTTAGTGTTTAACACTAATTTGAAATCCCTATTTCCAGTGTTTAACACTGATTATCTTTTAGTGTTTAACACAAACTTGCTTCCAGTGTTCAACACTGTTGGTCTTTAGTGTTTAACCCTAGGTTTATCCCAATTGGCTAAGTTTTTAGAGGCAAAGCCTCTCCTTCAATGAACCAACAGAGGGCCAATATTCTAAACATGATTGGACTTAGCCCAAGCTGGCCATAAGTCCTCAATTCAAACTTAACTGGGATAATGGGCTCATAATATAATTAATTGGTCTTAGTTCCAAATTGGGCCAAAGATTATTTAATCTACTTTGGTTCAAGGGTACATCTCTTCACTCTTTTGATACTTGGCGTTGTAATTCCTCAACGTCTTCAAAGAGGTGACGGGTCCCGATGACCACACATTGATACGGACTGTGGGGTCCTTAAACTCACGGACTATGAGGTCCTTAACCTTGACCGGGATGTCTTAAAACTAACAACGGACTATAATGTCCTTAACCTTGACCGTGATGTCTTAAAACTAACGCCGGACTGTGGAGTCCTTAAATCCTCGGACTATGATGTCCTTAACCTTGACCGCAACGTCTTAAACTAACATTGGACCGCAATGTTCTTAAACTACCTATTGACCGCAATGTCACTAAACTAAACAACAGGGCCCCCAATTGCTCTCTTGTTGGATCTAAACGATCCCGTTAAGTTGATCTTAGTCTAAAACTAGACTAACGTATCCTTAACAAACTTTAAGTTGATCTTAGTCTCAAATGAGGCTAACGTATCCTTAAACCCAAACCCCCAAACCCAAATCTAAGATAATACGGATTTGGACTAGTCCACGCCCAACGGGCGACGACATAACTCAGTCTCCGTATACAATCCACGGGCAACTAAACACAAAACAAACACACACGACACGAAGTGACCATCTGGAGAAGGAGAAAGTTGTTACCGCAATACGGTAGCGTAATTAACTGCAGGGGCTTGCGCCTGCAGGGAAGAGCGTCCCCACAATCAAAAAACCCCCTCAAGCGAGGGGGAATCTGACTAAGTCTGCTACATCGGACGCATCCATTTAAACCTTCGATACATGGTGCCATAAATCAGCTTAGCATCTTCGGAGAGGTAGACGGATAGCACCAATTAGCATCTGCCCCGAATATCAGGCAAGACGTCTATCGCGCCGTCTTTCGGAGGGGAATAATATGCACGAGTCATCTTAGTCGTGAGTTCGGCTTGAAGTTCCCCCAGCGTATTTGAAGCTAGCTCCCTCTCAGAAAATTTTCGGTTGAGCCTCTTCTCACATGACTGCATATTTGCGGCGCACCGTTCAACCAGTCCCCGCAAGCCCGCTTTTGCAGCCACGACCTGAAAGAAGGCGCGTGCACTCAAGACTATGTAAGCAAGCCTCCACCCGACGACAAAACTCGACCCAGACATGCACCAATGTCTTATCATGGTAAGCAACAAGAAAGGGAAGAGAAATATTAGCTTCAGCAGCAAATTCTTCAGCTGTGATCGAGCTACTAGCATGAAGATCTTCGATGAGAGCCGACAAAGAATGAAGGCTTTGCTTCGCCATCCGTTCAGATGCACGTAGGGCATAAGGGCCAGATGGCATAATGATGCGAGATTCCAGCGGGGTAAGAACGGGCAAAGCTGTTAAGATTCATAAACAATCAGCGAGATTTGCAAACAAAGAGTAGATGGAACAACGTCGAAACTTTGCTTACCCACAGTCATGCAAGAAGGGTTTAAAAGATCCCCAGGCCCGTCAAGGATCTCAACTTCGTCGTCAGCTTTCAGAACTACAGAAGACATCAGCATCGTTATACGAAATAATAATAATGCCATGAGGAGGGGAAAATAACATTAACCTTGCCAAGAAGAGAGGACGATGCGTTGCGGGGATATTGCCTGCAGAGCGGCCATCTCGAGCAAATGCTGGAAAGATTTTCTGGGCGATAGGTCCGCGATGGATGCCGCCAATCCTCGTAATTATGTAAAGACGGAAGGATTCAGATAATGAAGAGATCATTAAAACAAAAGATAGAAGAATACCTTCGATACTCCTCCCGCTTTGAACAGGAGGGATAGCAGCTTCGGCAGCCTCCTCCAAACCCTCAGGCACATCATCGGAGGCATTTGCTGGCATGAAGGCTATCAGTCGAGGGGCAGCGGCCACCACTTCAGGGACGACGATCTCAATTACCTATTCCACCATCTCCAGGCCATCATCAGAAAGGTCCATTAAATCCACGGCCGGTAAGGACACCTCTTCAGGGTGAACGGGCACTGGGAGAACAGAAGCCACCAATGGAAGCTCTGCAGTAGGAATAGCAGCCATGACGACCTCCTCCGCACCAACTAGTGCCTCATCGGGGACATTTACAGAGTCCACGGTCAAGACGTGACTTGAGCTCAAATTCTCTGCCATTGCCGAAGTCCCTGCAAAGTTTTACGAAGATAAGAAGACATAAAAAGCGAAACAAATTACTTGCCGAAGGAAAAATACAGAAAACATGCATACCGATACGCCAAGATGCCTCCAGTTTGGCTTTTTCAAGCCGACGTTCCTTCCTGAGAAGGTATGCTCGCCGGGGCTCCAGTGTAGATTCACGGCCGCCGGTCCACAACGACAACTCATCTTCAGAAGTGGCTGAAATAGGCTGTTTGAGGGCTATCTCGTCTCCCTGTTCCAGAGGACCTATAAATATTCGCCGTATTGATGGAGGATCTTCGTAGAATATGACGGTAGGATAAGAACTCTTCGGTACGCGCACGTTCTCGGTCTCATCCTGGGAACGCTTTATAGCCTCAGCCAATTATGCAGCTTTCTCGGCAGATGAACCAGGAAAAAGAAGACTATCATCCGGCTCTTGCATAGACAATGGTTCATCTTGAACAATAGGCTCGGACTCCATCAAGAGGTCAAGTAGACCGGTGACCGTCTTCTTTCTCCTCTTCGACCCAGAACTAACGCTGGAAGATGATTGCTGCCTTCCCTTCGGCGCTTTGGCGCGACGTTGACCCACTTCGCCTCCACTGTCCTCTTTTGGCAACACCCCTGCAGATAATGTCGCCACTAATGGAGGGGCTGCTGGCGCCTCGGCGGAAGCCTTCGCTCAAGCTCTAGTACGCATCGGCAACCCTGCAGTGGGAGGAATCAACTCGGCTTCTACGGCCTGCGAGATGAGGACCGCACCACCATATCTCAAAAGAGGGCGAACGGCTGACCGCGGTCGCAACAGAACGCTAGCAACTTGGGATGGGGTAGAAGTCTTATATTCAAAGGGTATCCTCCTTTCCTCAGCAATGATAGGACTAACCCGATGGCGATACCAGCCTACAAAGAACCCCACAGATCGTGGGAGATAGTCAGGTTCTGGGATTATGAATACAAAGCCAGTGTTCAGCCGCATGAAGTGATGAATAACACGAATAACTCTTAATGATGAAGTAGGCTCAACCAAGAACGCTTTGAAAGGGACGCTCTGATTATAGCCCAGTTGCCGGGCAAAGCGGTGCGGATTATACTGCATAAGGAGAGCCGTATCATTCTGGGGGAACACCAAATAGCCCGGCCTGATCTAGTACAGATGCATGATCTCCATAGGCTTTAAAAAGGGTGCTCCCCCTTTTGTCAAGTCGAATAGCTGCTGGACAGGCCCCGCTGGAGCAGAAAGAACGCGATCAATAAACACCATTCCTCCCTCATGAGTATATGTATTGAGCAGAACACGGAGGGCCCCTAATTGAGTGGGATCGGGAGCGAAGGCATCCACCAATCTCATAACTCGAGGGAAGGTGTAGGAGTCATAGAAGTTCGGCCGTTGATGTGCCGCGATTGCCCCCAGCACATGCATTTCGATCCAAGATGTGAAGTAATGAAGGGGGAGATTCACAACATCTACACCTGGAGTCGAAGTGTTGGCCACAACACTTAACCCGTGATAAAGATGCGGTAGTCCCGCGATGCTGATGGCCAACTTTGCCCCTTCAGCTACACGATGGGCGGGATAGAAGACGAAAGCTCTCATAAAGTGTCGATGTGACGGTATCACAAACCAGTTGAACCAAAGGCTGATAAAACCAACAAAGAAGGTCTCTTCATCCATGTCGGGAGCCGCAATCGAACCAAAAGGAACGACTGACAAGATCGGGATGTAAAACTGTGGTAGATCTTCTGCTTTAACCGGCAGTCTATCCAAACCAAACCCAAAAGGGTCATCGATACTCGTAAACTTTGGGGCCTCCTTGGATAAAATATCCCCCGGATGAAACAGGTGATGAAGCTCTCGAAAGTGACACCCTGCCCTTCTGACTTCGCAAATAATCTGTCAAAAATACCCAGGGCCTTGATTAGACTGGGGTACTTGTGACGGACGGTGGTTTCGGCTGTCAGACCATCAAGCACAGCCGGCATGGTAGAGAAAACATATTCATCAGGAGGCAGCAGTTCCTCGTAATGCTCCCCCTAATGGGCAGTCCTGAAATCTCACGGAATTCATCCAATGAGATGGACACCTCTCGGTCCCCTAGCAGAAAGGTGTTGGTGGGAAGATTCCACTGGTTCAAGAAGACTTTAATCCACCAGACGTGAGGAGCATGATAATGAAAAATCGAGGCATATACTGCCTGATATAATCCGACCTTCTGCAGTCTTGCGAGGTGGGCAGAAAGAATATAGCGAGCCCAAATAAGGTATCCCACCGGGTGCCGGGGGTGATACATACTTTATAAACCTGCCCCCAAGGTCGAGCTTCACCTTGGCAAATCTGACGCCTCAAGATGTCTATAGCTGGCAGGGGCTGGTTAGGTATCCCAGAGGTAGAAGGCTCCAGCCGGCCCGAAAGAGTCCAAATAGTCACTTCCACCGCGTAAGCAGTCTGTGGGCGTTCCATCGGCAATATAGGATGAAGAGGCTCCACCGGCTCCCCGCAAATGAAGCTTCAGCGACCACGGATGATATGCCCGTACCAGGTTCCCCACAAAAGAAGATTGGTGCAATCCGGCTCATGAGCCCTAATCATTGCCATCACTTCTTCGTCAGACGGTGACTGAGGAAAAGCAGCCTCCGAGTGGGTAAAAGGAAAGTATGGAAGAGAAGCCATTTTTCCTGAAATAAGGGAATAGAAAACTGTTAATGAAACCCACACGTGTGTGTGTGTGTGTGTGTGTGTGTGTGTATAAGACAATGGAAGAAAACGACGAGCAACTTATTTCATGGGACCATTGGTTGCAAAACACATGGGCCCCACAAAATCAATATAGCGGCTCACTAATGATGAGGCAGGGTAATCATTATGAGAACAAAATGAAGATTCTAAATAAATGAATAGTGGAGTTCAAACATCTCTGCACATTCCTCCAAGGAATAGCCCATCATGAACTCTGTGCAAATCAAACAGAATCTCTCCTAAAATTTTTTGTTAAGAACAACTGAGGATAAAATTCCCAAGAGGTCTTCTTGTTAGAACTAAGTTCTATAGGAGGAATTCAATTCCTTTTGAACATAGAAATTAAATTCCAAGAAAATTTTCAGAGTTGAGCTCTTTGGAATGGAATTAAGTTCCAGAAAAAAACATGTGCCATCATCAACCCCCCCTAAGATCAGAAAAAACGCCTAACATTGGGGGTTTACTACCTAAACATCGTGCATTCTTAGAGCTCGGAAAGATGAGTTTTTATTAAAGGAAAAAACCCTTGGTGTGGATTTAAAATCCAAAGAGAATTTTATAAAAAGTTCCTCGGCCGTTCAAAACCATTACCTGAAGAAAATATTCTTTTTTGGACAGAGTTAAACTCTGAAATTTTTTGAACAAAGAACTGAGCTCTGAGGAAGATAATTAAATTCTCAAAGAAATTGAAAAAGGAAGAAGATGAAGGAATGGAGGCTTTGCTGATGAGACCGCTGCATTTATAGGACGTGATAGGAAACGGTTCATCTTCCCTGTTCCCTATGCAAATCCAACGACCACAAAGGTAACAGCGTTGCACTCACGTGCAAACACGTGAGAATAACGCTGTAGGGGCATTTGCTCCCTCATAGGAACTGAATAAAATACAAATAAAGTAGCAAGGAAAACACTCAAATGGGGCATCACGTGCTCACACGTGACCAAGCCTCACGTGCAAACACGTGACCTTTTTATGGGCAGATTCTATCTATGCCTGAATGCCTAATTGATAAAGTCACGTGCCCAAACGTGATGGGCTCTTGAACTCACTGAATTAATAGAATTAAATTCTAATTAAAAGAAATTAAAAGCATTTGTTCCCTCATGGGAACTGAATAAAATACAAATAAAGCAGCAAGGAAAACCCCCAAATGGGGCATCACGTGCTTACACGTGACCAGGCCTCACGTGCAAACACATGACCTTTTTATGGGCAGATTCTATCTACGTCTGAATGCCTAATTGATAAAGTCACGTGCCCACACGTGATGGGCACTTGAACCCACTGAATTAATAGAATTAAATTCTAATTAAAAGGAATTAAAAGCATTTATTCCCTTGTGGGAACTGAATAAAATATATAAAGCAGCAAGGGAAACCCCCAAAGGGGGCATCACGTGCCCACACTTGACCGGGTCTCACGTGCAGACATGTGACCTTTTACAGGCAAAGCCTATAGGCGCTGAATAAAATAAACAATTGGAAATGCTTAATCAGTGGGGTCACGTGCCAACACGTGATGGGTTTCTGAGCCCTCTGAACTAATAGAATTAAATTCTAATTAAATGATTAATCAGTGGGGTTACGTGCCAACACGTGATGGGTTCCTGAACCCTCTGAACCAATAGAATTAAATTATAATTAATTGCTTAATCAGTGGGGTCACGTGCCAACACGTGATGGGTTCCTGAGCCCTCTGAACCAATAGAATTAAATTCTAATTAATTGCTTACTCAGTGAGGTCACGTGCCAACACGTGATAGACTCCTAAAATCTCTGAACTAATAGAATTAAATTCTAATTAAAGGGAATCAAAAGCCCTAATTGGAAAAATATTTCCCTAGATCTTTCCAAACAAAAAAGATCGCACTCTGTAAAGTGGAGCACCATTGGATTAAAAATCCAATGGTGACTAAAAATCACCAATTTATAGAAAAATTCTGTACAAAGAAATATTTTCCTAAAACTTGCCAGGAACAACAAATAAAATATCTTTTGGATTAAAAATCCAATGGTGAATAAAATTCATCGAATGATCTAAAACATCATGTTGGTTATAAAATCAATCAAAATCTTTCAATGAAAGATTGACTAAACAAACTGATTTTTTTCCTTTCTCCTATGAATAGGAGCCAGGAAGGAAGAAAAAGAGAGAACACAGAAGAGAGGATTGAACAAAAAAAAAAGAAAAACCTCTCCCTAAAAACAAAAGAAAAGGAGAATTTAATTCTTCAGAGAGAAGAAGATCTCTTCAGAGAAGAAAGAAACTCTAGGTAAGAGAAGAAAGGAGACCATTCCATAAATTCCCACAAAACAAAAGAGAATTTAATTCTCAAACCAAGAGTTTAACTCTTCTAAATAAGAACTTAGTTCTTCCTATGGTTGAAGATCCGCAGAAGGAGATCTCCCCATAAGTTGAGAATTTAATTCTCATCGGACAGATTCTGCCATGCAGATCTAAAACCTAAGAGAAGAGCTAAGTTTAGAGAATTCTGTTCTCGCACAAAAACATATAGGAATTTAATTCCTCCAATAATGATAGGGTTTAACCCCTAATATAAGAACTTAGTTCTTCCTCATGGTGATAGATCTGCAGAAGCAGATCTTCCCATAAAATTGAAAAGTTAATTCTTATTGGGGAGATTCTGCCATGCAAATTTCTGAGGAATTAAATTCCTATATATAAAAATGAAGAGAAGTTAATAAGGGACTTGAAACTCAGAATTACATGCATATTGATGATCATGTGGTAACACGTGACCCTCCTTTCTTTGAACTAGAAAAAAAGATTTCCTAAAGTGTTTAACACTTATTTAAAAGGGAAAAGGGAAAACAACAAAGACAGTTTCACTTTTAGGGTGTATCACATGCTCTCACGTGACCCTTAAAAAACTTCTCAAAACAAAAGAGAGTAAAGCCAAGGCAGTTTCACTTTAAGGGTGCCTCACATGTCCCCACGTGACCCCTAACAAATACTTTTAATATCCAATGCATGGATACCTATCACGTGCCCACACGTGCCATAAAGATCAAGTGTTTAACACTTATATATTCTGGGAGTAAAATAAAAGAAGCAAGGCCCAATCTTCAGGCGCCTTACGTGACCCCACGTGAGTGCTTCAGTTTTAGTGTTTAACGCTACTTTAAGCGCCTCACGTGGGAGCACGTGAGCGCCGAATGTACTCTAGTGTTTAACACTATATTCGAGCCAATCTTAACCCAAATTAGCTAAGTCTTCCAGAGACAAGATCCCTTGAAACTGAACCCCAACTATACTCTTGTCTTCCAAAATTGATCATCCCATATGACATTCAAAGTAATTCCCAGTGCCTTTCAATCAACATTGGTTCAAGGGAACATATCTTCATACCTCTCATATATGTCATTGTAATTTTTCAACGTCTTCAGAGAGGTGGAGGGTCCCAATAACCGATAACTTTTGGTGCATCCCCAAACAGTTGAACCAAAACCAAACAGACTACGACGTCTTTAAACTGGATTAAGATGTCCTTAAACTCATGGACTATGATATCCTTAAATTTTATGGACTGTGAGGTCCTTAAACTCATAGACTATGATGTCTTTAAACTTTACAGACAATGACGTCTTTAAACTGGACTATAATGTCCTTAAACTTTATGGACTGTGAGGTCCTTAAACTCATAGACTATGATGTCTTTAAACTTTACAGACTATGATGTCTTTAAACTAGACCGTAATGTCCTTAAACTAATTATGGACCGCAATGTCCCTAAACTAAAATAATAGAGCCTAAATGCTCTTTTGTTGGATCTAAATGATCCTGTTAAGTAGATCTTAGTCTAAAAATTAGACTAACGTATTCTTAACAAACGTTTAAGTTGATCTTAATCTCAATGAGATTAACGATCCTTAAACCCAACCCAAACCCAAATCTAAGAAAATACGGATTTGGACCAATCCACGCCCTACGGGCGACAACATAAATTAGTCTCCGTATACAATCCACGGGCAACCAAAAACAAAACAAACACACACGACACGAAGTGACCATCTGGAGAAGGAGAAAGTGGTTACCGCGATGCGGTAGCGTAATTAACTGCAGGGGCTTGCGTCTGCAGGGAAGAGCGTCCCCACAATCAAAACCCTCGTACAATAAGGGGGAATCTGACGAAGTCTGCTATATCGGTCGCATCCGTCTAAACCTTCGATACACGGTGCCATAAATCAACTTGGCATTTTCGGAGAGGTGGACGGATAAAACCAAATAGTATCTGTCCCCAAATTCAGGCAAGACGTTTGTCTTCTCCGTAATTGGCGGCGAACAATTACAAAATACTGCTTTAAAAGAAACCCGTTTTTGAAAAGATGTGGTATTTTATTGTAAAAGCTATTCTTTGAACCAACCATATATATATTTATATATATATCGTGCTATAAAACTATAGTGTGCGTGTAGGGTAGGTCGTTATCTCGTGAAGTTTTCTTAAAGATATTGTTTTAACAATTATCGAAAAGAGGATGATATTAAAGTTCAAGGTATTTTGATGAAAAATTTCGTTTATGTTTATTTCACATGAAAATTTTGGTTAAACTAGAAGCTAAAAGTTTGTAATTAAAGTTACAAGTAGAGTGGTAAAATTAGTTTAACTTATGTATTAAGGAAAAATGAATTCTAAGTTTTAAAAGAAATGTATCGGAAGTAACTCCACTTTACCGATATATGTTTAGGAAATGAAATGAGATGAAAAGAAAGAGAGATGAGAGGGACTTACAACTTGGTAATATCGAGAAGAGTGTAAGGAAGAAGGGAGGGGCCTTTGTGGTGTCGCGGAAGATCCAGAAACGGCTTCGATCTTCGATTGAAGGAGCTTAGTTGCTAACTCCACTTGACTCCACTTGCACTTAGGAACTTTTGAGGTGATTTTGCTAGAAATTTTTGGAATAGAGGGGAGCTAGGGCATGGGGTGATATTTATAGTGAAGAATTAGGGTTTGGGAATTAAAATTTTGGATAAAAATGCATTAAAAAGACATTAAACGGTGAATTGAAGGGTCTCTGTTTGATTGCAGGAAAATCGAATAGTGCAGGGGAGTTAAGGGGAGCTGAAGATGTGTGTGTACAAAGAACGGAGCCATTTGGGCTTATCTTGACCGTCGGCGCCGGCCCAACATGGGTTTGGCGGTCGGATCTTAAGGTATTACCTCAAGATTCATGCCATGTGTGTTTATCTGTGTTTACTCCATTTTACGCATGTTTGGTTTTTCTAAAACTTTTCATTTCTCCATGTATTGCATGTGCAACTCTTTGGCTTTCAAAAATTAAAAAGAAAATATCTAAAAATAATTGGGTCATATGGGAATCGAACACACGAGCTACGTCACAGCAGTGCCGGGGCTTTATCAGTGATCTATAAGTTGCTTCTTTCTTTTATTTAACAAAAATAATTTTTAACTCTTACACATGCTGTAATACTCTTTTCTGTATAATAACAAGTAATTTCTGTACAGTGATTTCAGAGTCATTACAATCGACGAGAAAAGGGCCTTAAGAATAAAGTTATCCCATTAGTACTTGTTTCATGGGGGAATCGTTCGCACGGTGAATCTACTTGGGACCATGAAGACGGGATCCGACAGAAGTTTCCACACCTCTTTCCTTAGACCAGTGTTTTCTTGTCTTTTCTTGTTCCGTGAATTTCGAGGATGAAATTCTTTTGTAGTTGGGTATAATGTAACAACATAGTATATTTATACTATATTTTTGCGGTATTTCAAATCTTACGGTAAAATTCTCGATAATTGTTGTTTGGGTTGCGGATAGTGCATTTAGCAGTTGTGGTTATTATCCGACCCGACCCGTATATTTGAAACCCAAATTGATTCAAGATTACATCAAATATTTGCTAATACAGAGTGTCTATGCAAATCTAGATATTATACACATATATAAGATATTCCACATATCTTTTTAAATACAATATAAAAATCAAATAACATATTTTGATATCTAACCTTGCATGTCATCACCCCATATCATGTGCTTGCATTCATATATCACATTCATGTCCTAATTGTTAAAACAGACTCGTAATTGATCACTACGTATATTTACGCAGATTCGTACTTGAGTGTATACATTTTTATTGACAGGATATCGCATTATGGTTTAAATTTTTACGTCTATTCTCCATATAGAAAAACTGGATTTTTTGAAGGGACACGGGTAATATTCGGAGTAATCTGGTATTAGCTGTAAAATCTCATATATATATATATTTATTATATAACAAAATTAATATAAACTATTATCTATATTATATATATATATACATATTATTTAGTTTATATATTAACAAATCTCCCCCCCTCTCTCTTCTCTTCCTCTGTCTCTCTCTCTAACTTTTTTTCTTTCTCTCTCTCTCTACATACTATATATATAACATTATATATATAATATAATTATTTATAAAACTCAACACCTCTCTCTCTCCCTTGTTATTCTTCTCCTCCCGCGAGCGAACCTGAACCCTAACCTACGCTCAACTCCACCTTCTTCTCCTCCTCACCCCAAGACCTCCTCCTTCTCCTCCTTCCCGATGGCCTGCAACTTCCTCGACGCCAACCCATCGCCGGAAACTTCATTCTCGCCAAGAAAACCCACCACCACCGTCACCACCGACCTCCTCTGCACCTCCTCGCCTCCCGAGCACCCAAAAACACCCAACACCACCACCAACGACCTCCTCTGCACCTTCCCCGATCACCAAATCCTCGCCAGACGACCTCGCCGACGGCAACCCCTCATCCCCGTCATCTCGCCGTCGCCACCATCCCCTCTGTACATCCCCAGAAACCCCACAACAAATTCCTCTCCTCCTCTTTTTCTTCTTCTTCTTCTTTTCTTTTTTTCTTTACTTTCTATTCTTGATTTTCGACCGTCTCAACGGAGTTGCGCATGTCATCGACGATCCAGACGACCCAGCCATCGTCGTCATCTAGCCCAGTCACCACGTCATGCAGCTTCTCAGCCCAGTCCAGTTCTGCGTGCGTCGTAACGTTATTTCGACGTCGGAATGTGACATCCGTATCTCGACGTGAGATCCGATCAGGCAAGTTTTAAACTTGCAACATGCTATTTTATTATATCAATATTTATTTAATAAACTAGAGTGCATACGTTTTAATATTCAGCGAGTAGTAGCGATGTACAGTTTTACAATATTCGTCTGTATCTATACCAATAATAGTTTATCTAGTTGCATGCCGGAACATCACGATGTTATTCTAATACTATATTAGTTCACTATGCTATCTAGATTTCAATATACATAGTAATGGACGTATAACGGTTATTACAGATAGATACATATGCATCCTGGCAGTAATCGTGTTTTGATATTGATTACAGTTTTACATTGGTATCTATTTTGGTTAATATACAGTACATGGCATGTTCATGACACATTACCAGACTTGTTACGTGGATCTTATTGCTAATGCCAACAATCCTGATTGTTGTCTTGATAGACGTAACTTGTTGTCTGCATAGACAAGACCAGTACCTGCTTGATCCTGTGTTGGCATTAAATTATATTGGCAATACCCGACTTGAACACAGAACCTTGGGGGAAAAGGGGAAATTAAGAATGTAACCGAAATGTAACTTAAGAGAATATTATTATTGTTTGCTATGATTCCGGGCGTTACGGAATAAATCATTGTTTGCCGTGATTCCAGGCGTTGCGAAATAAATCATTGTTTGCCGTGATTCCGGACGTTACGGAATAAATCATTGTACCGTGGTCTCATAGGGAATGAACAGGATATATACTGTTGAATTTCGATGAGAATTACATTAAATTGACTTCAAAGACTTATAGAATAGATAACCTAGAAGCACAGATTTTAGGATACACATCACATACATACAGCTCACTGTTTTATACCTGTGTTATTTATTTACATTTATGTTCAATCATAGTATTATATCCTGGTTGTTACTATTATTGTAGTATTTATGACTCACTGACGTCTGGGTTTTGTATGGCCCAATTCCTCTACCTTTATCGCAGGAAAATCAAGAGTACTTTAGCAATCAAGCCAAGCAATGAGGAGCTAGCTACTTAGTTTAGAGACGATTAGTTTATTTATTTCCGCAGTTTTATTTCTATTGATGTGATCCCATATTGGGACGTGATTCAGATACTATTGTTTATTGGATCTTGATTTGCTTCCACTTTATGCATTTTCTTGATTCTATTTACTGTGGCAGATGGACATGTGTTAGGTAGATTTTATTTATTTTACTGTTCTTGATATCCGATTGACAGCCGTAATGTGATTGTGGAAAGATGATTCCTAACCACATGTAGCATGGTTGGCTCTGCCACATGCCGTGTTTATGTATTTTGGGAAGCAGGGCGTGACAATAATTTACCGATGCCTCCATGGCACGAGTAATGTTCCCGAGCCACATGTATAAGTAGGGTGACCCCTCTTCGCCGACTTCCTATTCTCTTTGTTTTGATCGGCATGTTTCTGCACAACACAATCAGATTTAGTTTTCTAATTAAGCAACACAAAAATATAAATTATATACTAAATAATGAATTACATTTAAATTACAAACCTGTTTGCGCTCAGAGTCATAATATTGACACAAGAGAGGCCGTGTATCTACGTCGACTCTGGCAAAGGCCGGAGAATGTAGGAGAGTCCCTCTTTCCAGCTCGAGGGTCGCCAGCCATACCAAATATCAATCGATCTTCAGCTTGTTCCTATTATATCGGACCTTAGATTACATATTCTTCATGAAGCGTATGTAAAGAGCGTGATGATCGAGCACTTTGTTAGGGTGATCAGGGTCGGGTACAGGATGAAAGTCGTAATCCAACTGTAAATACAAGAAAATAATGTATTTAAATTAGAAGTGTTAAATAATAATAAATTTATTTGATAATTCAAATGAAAATATAATTTAATACCCGAGCCTGATCCCAGAAGAGGGCAAATGAGCGCCAGTGCTGATCGCCCCACTCAACGTGAAGTGGATACTTCTTTTGGATGCGGCTTTCATCCCCCATATACCGGCCGAACCTCTCAGCATAATCGCCAGTATAGCGATAATCGGGGGTAAAGAAAAGAGAGAATGGTGCCTCCCCCTAGCTTTATCGGATCTCAGCCTATGGGACTGATTCGGCCCTCGAGTCCCCTTCTCGGGATGGGGCTGTCTTGCATCTACAAGAAATATCAAGAAAAGCAATATTAAGACAAAACGGTATTTAGAAATCAAGAATTAACAAAAATTGAGGTGCGATATATACCACCGGCGACAGCAGCACGAGCCTGGGCCCAGGCAACAGTACGAGCGGGAGGATAGTTCCTCCGACGAGGAACAGCCGGTGACCGGGACGTGGACGCATCCCCTCCAACTAGAAAATAAATATTGACGATAAAATTACATGAATTTCATGGTTATTCTTAGAGAATATGTAAAATGAATAAATATTTTATATTTAAGAATACTAACCTGCAGACTGAGCGGAGTGTACGGAAGTGGTGGGAGTGGCCTCTGCGCCAGATGTAGATGCACCACTTATAATTAGACAATTAAATATAGATTATATAGTTAATTGCAAAAAGAATGTGTATATCTATAATATAACATTCTAAATCAATATGCATGCAATATAAGATATATAAATATATCCGCAGGTGTGGTGATGGTCTCTGCCCGGGATGTGGAGGCACCACCTACAGCTAAACAATCAAAAATTGATTATCTAAGTAAGAGCAAGAAGAATGTGTGTATATTTATGATATAAAATTCTAAATCAATATGCATACACTATAGGATATGTAAACATACTTACAGGTCCAGTAGTGGCCTCTGCCTCTTATGTGGACGCACCATCTACAGCTAGACAATTAAACATTGACTATATAAGTAATTTTAAAATAAACATGCGTGTATATCTATAATATTACATTCAAAATGAATATGCGTGTAATATACCTGGAGATGTAGCAAAGTCCATACGGAAGGAGTCATCCGAAGGGGATATGGATCGAGGTGTAAGACTAGCCCTTTGGAGCTCCCTATGCAGCTCCCCGGGCGGCAGAACCACTTTGCCTCCACCTCTTCCTCTGCCGCAGCTGGTGCTCCTGCTGCCTCTCGCTGCTCCGGGCATCGTCATCAGACCTAGATAAGAGTACAATCATTACATATGCATGCAATATATGTATAGATGGTAGAAATGTGAAGTAATAATATAACATTACCAATAACCTTTTTCGTTTCGTAGACGCATTAGACATATCTATTTGGATTTCATCATCGATATCATTTCTAACCCACGTAACTTCACGATTATCCGAAGACAACATGTCTTTTGAAACAGGCGGTCGGAGCATTCTAAGTCTTCTCCCTTCTTCATCCTCATCGCTGTCCTCCATACAATTCTCGAATTCTGGGACATCGCAAATATCCCTGCATTTCCAACGGTATACGACACTCCATCTCGGATGCTTCAAGCACTTGAGTAGTATACTTGAAACACTTGTTGCGGAAAGATAAATGGATCGTTCTGGCCGTAAAATCGAAGTGTGTTCACACTAGTCAATCCATATTCATCTTTCTAAGTCCCGAGATTGTTTCTCCACTTAATTGTATCGGTTCATGCATCGTACCAAATATACTGAAATATATAAAACTGTTCTGATCGTCTGGGATATTGGATGCCAAGTATGCAATTTAAGTATCCATAATAAATCACACCATCCGATCCTACGATCACAATCCCACTATTCTGAATGGTTCGAGATATTTCTATGTTCTTAACTTCAAATTTGTATCCAAGGACACCGAATCCTTTATAATATGCAACCTCCATGCAAGGAAACTGAGCTAAACATCTTGAATCTCTCTCTAATGATGCAAACAAGTTCGGATTGTGGATCTGACAAAACAAATTTTACGGCAAATACATAACGATATATGTTTAGATTAAGACTGCTAACAATAAAATGTTATTCGAACAACTTACATGATCTGCAACCCAATCCCAAAAATTATCCTGATGATATTTTTCCAATCGTTCATCATTCCAATCAGGATACTCCTCACGTACCTCATCAATATGAATTCTGTTCTCAACAATAAATTATGACATTAATATTATATCATTTCATACACACACAAATACAAATATAACAATTAATCCAAAAAAAATTACTCTTTAATTTCTTCAAGACATACGCTATTGAGGAGGATAAACCGATATATCTTGTTGATAAATATAGTGTCTACATTCTTATAATCAGCTTTATTATATGGCTCATCCTGAATTCTCCGAGGCCGATTAAGTTTCGTCTCAATATTCTCATCCAGATAGCGGGAACAAAATATGCTTACTTCATTTAGAAGATAATCTTGCATGATAGAACTCTCTGGTCGATTTCTATTGTGTATATTCTTTTTTAGAGTGTAGAGTTACCTCAAGAATAATATATTAAATAAATAAATACGGGCATATAGGACAACAATAATTTTACAAAATGCGTGAAATGAAAAATTCAACGTACCTTTCAACGGGATACATCCATCGATATTGTACAGGTCCGGCAAACTTCACCTCGATTGCAAGATAAACCGTCAGGTGTATTATGATATCGAAGAACGACAGCGGGAAAATACGCTCAAGCTTGCAAAGTATCAATGAAATAGAATTTTCTAGATTCTCCAGTGTCACAACACCTAAAGTTTTAGCGCACAATTCTCTAAAAAAGCAACAAAAGTCATTGATTACTAGAATAACCGATTCGGGAAGGGAAGTCCTGAGGGCTAATGAGAGAAGGTGCTCCATAATAACATGGTGATCTTGACTTTTCAGCCCCTCAATCTTGTTTTTCACAATTTTTATCTTCTTACTGAATGATCTTAAGAAACCTGTGGGAACTTTCAAACTATGCAACACTTGCAAAAACCTTTTCTTCTCTGATTGTGACATATGGTACACGACATTGGGAAGTACAAACTTGTCTGGTTTACCCGCTATCGGTTTAGGATGTAATTCACTTCTAATTTCCCAGTCCTGAAGATCCATCCGAGTACGAAGGTTGTCTTTCGATTTTCTGTCTTTACAAAGAAACAAGTCTCGGATACTCTCTTCTCTATGTGCATGGCATCCAGACAATGACACACTAAATTTGTTGACCAGTACGGAAGCTCATAGAAAATTCTTAACTTGTTCCTGTAGGGTGGTTTGACCTGTTTTGCCGGATATATCCCGAAGGTCACATTATTGTAACCATCCTATTGAGCAATCACGTTCTCTCCGGACAATAAGGCTGGAGGCCCAAGAATCTCTTGATGACCATTAAAGTGAGCAACGTATAACCTGTAAGGATGGTCTAGTGGCAGGAAACGCCGATGACCACAATAACAAACCTTCCTGCTAAAATTTAACCATTTCGATATTGTATCTTGATGGCAATAAGGGAATGCTTTGTGACCATGTACGGACCAATCTGATAGCATTCCATAAGCAAAAAAATCATTAATTGTCCACATTAAAACCGCACGCATTATGAAGATTGTATCTGTGTTTACATCGTAAGTCTCTACACCATCAATGAATAAACATTTTAACTCATCGATCAGAGGTTGGAAATAGACGTCGATATTGTTTCTCGGTGAGTTTGGTTCGTCAATAAGAAGAGTCATCATAAAATAGGATTGATCCATAACCAACTAAGGCGACAAATTATAAACTATCATTATAACGGGCCATGTGCTGTGCCTTCCAACCATATAGTTGAATGGGCAAAACCCATCACTACCCAGTCCGAGCCGGACATTGTGAGGATCACTACTAAATATTTGGTGCCATTGGGGTCAAAAATTACACCCCGGTTGACCAAGTCAAAGTCAACCCAAAGTAACCGGCTCCAAGCCCAGGTCAAGTAGGCCCATGCCCAACTCGAGCCCCGCGGCCAGCCTACCCCATGCCAAAATGAAAATTATGTAATAAATAATTTTGATGTAATTTGTCACGCCCCGCTTTCCTCTGTACGGGTAAGAGGACGTGGCAGAGACACGACGTATTTACTCAGAAGTAAACACGTTGAGCGTAAATAAGCAATATAAAAGTAAAGCACAAAAATGACAATATATGTAATGAAACAGCAATTTTTTTATTTATATTCATTCTTTGCATACAACTGGAAAGTAAAATACAATAATGCAAAGCGATACCTAAACAATGGTATATGACTGAAAGTAAGGTAAATACAAGTAGATCTAAAACTCTGTATCTTCAGTGAACTGCTCCAAATATTCCTGGCTGGGCTCGATCTCCTGAGAGTCGGGTCCTCCTGAAAACATTCTAAAGAAAAAGAAATAGGAATGTCGTCAGCGAACAATCGCTCGGTAAGTCCCGAGAGAGATATATAAATAGATCAAGTAAGTGAAATTTATCTGTTTTTGTTATACTAACGTAGTTGTTTGTAACTTGGTACATAATGCATCAGTGTATACGAGAGAAGTCCAACTATCCGTGGACTAAGGTATACGAAGCACAAGGACCCGTCGAGCCACGGGACAACAGCACGGATATTCAGGTTAGGTGTATTATGGTGTCCACTTCTAATATATTCCGTACCAATCTACCCGTTAAAACCCTGTAATGCATATTGTATTGAGTGTAGTGATTTGTTGTATAAGACTTTCCGAAACCATGGTATAAGTTGTTCATGTAAACAGATCGGATGTAAATGGATAGTCATGTAGTCAAGTTCAAAATATATCCATGGTTCGGTCTAGTCGAGTCATGTTGCATGTTCATGTTCAAGTGTTTATGTTTGATACATTGTGTAAATTCCCGGTTCCCTTAATAAATTTTTCTAAATTTTTTTTTCCAAGTCCCCTGAATATTTTCTATTTTTCCCATCAATTTTTGGGGAAATTTAGAATCCTTGTATTTCCTTTAATTCTCAAAATTTAATTTTCCTAAACATTTAAACTAAAGCCCAAAAGAAAACAATGAAGAAAAGCCCAACATAATAAAAAAAACTAAATATATAAATAAATCCCCAAACACATTCCCAGCCCACACCAAACCCAGCCCAATCCCTCGTACCCGACCCGTGCCCCATACCCGTTAACCCTTTCTTCCCCACTCCTTTCCTTTTCCCGCTCCTTTCTTTTACTTCACCCCCACGCTCTACGCCGCACACCCCACGTCCCCGTCCTCATCGCCCCACGTCCCTACTCGTCGACCGAGACCGCGCGCGCGCTTACGAACTCTTCAAGCCCCTCCTTGTCTTTCTTTCCTTCATACAACACCAAGCTCTCCTTCCCCATATCTTCCCACTCCCTCTCTCGCCCACGCCCACGAACACGCTCACCCATCGCCGTAGCTACCAAGCCGGCATCACCCTCGTCATTCCTCCCTCGCTTCTCTCTCCAAAACCCGAGCCCCACTTCACCTCCTCCCCACCTTGCCTGCACGCCCAAGCCGACCTCTCTCCTCACAATCGTTTCAAACCACCGCCGAGCTCCCCTCCACGGCCGCCTGCCAAACTCCGATCGCCGTGCGACCTCACCACTTCTCCCCACTCCCTTCTCCATTCACAACCGCAACCACCTTAGCCATCGCTGCAACCCCAACTCCGAGCTCCATCAACCCCGAGCCTCAAACGCTCTGCGACCCTCGCCGAGCTTCTATCCCATCGCCGGAGACCACCTCATCCACCCCGGCTACCTCCCTTCTAGTGCCCGAACGCCTCCGACACCCCCACCATCACTCGCAGCCGCCTCGCTCAGAAACCCAAGCCTCTGCTGCCAAGAACCCAAACTCGAGCCGAGGCCGCGAATCCTAGCCGCGCCGTTCGTTGTGCGTTCGTGCCGTTGCCACTGCCGTGCATCGTCAACGCGTCATCAGGCAAGTACCCTGCTTGCTTCATGCTAAATTGATCCATTACAATTTGAAATACTATTGAATTCTGCGTCTACAATTCGGGCAAATTATTATGATGCCAGTGTTTGATGCAAAGCTCGAATGAAAAACTCCCATTAAATTGACGGAAACTGATCACATAAGTTGGCCCATATAGTAACGAACATCGTGTATTATTTTGGCTGAAAAATACAGTCGTTACCGATGTGAACGATCATCCCCATTTACACCCGTTAAAACTGAAAATTTTTCCGCGTCTGGAACTTGTAAAAATCACAACTAATTGACTATGGATTGGAATATTGCGTTCGAGGGCTCAAATCGAAGCCGACTCGACGACCTAGAACCCCATAAGAATTTTAAATTGTTTCTATGCTGAAAAGACGACGAAAACTGATTCGGAGTGCGGCTCTGGACTGCAGTCCAGAGCAGCACTGGCTGTTGATTCGCATCTTATAACGCTTACCCTCTACTGCTTGAACATGTTATATTGAGTAACCCTACACTATAGCGAAGATGAAACAGTTAGATAACTAATGAAAGTGATTTCATCCTTTTTCACTGTCGTTTACTATTTAAACTATATTTTGGATAACAGGACGTATAGCAGTCCCAAACAGGGACATAACTTACACCATATTGTTGTGCAGTACATAACTTCTGATATAAATGCGTGATTGAGAATCCGTCTAGTGCGTTGGAAACCCTATTGAAAAACCTAAATTTATTTCAACTATAGTGTCGCCTAATTTTGATCCCAACAGGGTGAAAATTGTATTGCGAAATGGACATTCAGTTCAGGAACTGAATTTCCAGCAGCGAACACTTAAATTGAAACGGCTGTAGCTTGCAAACCCGAAATCCGATTGCACTGAAATAAATTTTGTTGAACTTAAGACTGAGCTTACTTGCTACCGCCTTTGTATCATTTTACTGAATTTTGAATGTATGATTTAATACAATTTTTATAATCTCATAAGATGCATAATAGTTCGTATTACACATGATTTGCTAACTGCATAAATGCACATATTTTACCCGATTGCCATACTTCTAGTGATAGTGCGCGTTATTATTCAGTGTACAATACATTTTCGTGCATGAATGGTATCGGTTTAGTAGTGTCAAGTACGCCAGTGAAAAAGTGAATGATTCGTGACAATGAACAATACAGTGAACAGTGACTAAAACCGTGCTAATGGTGCGTATACGACTAGACCATACTCATAAATAGTGTAAACCTGGGGAAAAAGAGGAAATCCAAGTGGAAAGAGAATTGTATTTAGCGAGGACAGTGATTTAGAGGATGATCATTCAAACAGCGACTCTTATATATGTTAGGTTGGGCCTAGCGGTCCGGCTGGCAGGGTTATGTCCCGGGCGATAGCGGGCCGTAGTCTCGGGTATGTACGAGACCCTTGTTAAACATGATCCTCTTTTCCACAGCTCGATTTCAAAGATGACTTAGAGACTGATAGGGACACAGATCATACATTGCATCAGTTAGTGACATATTGATTACCTGCATTTTACTTCCACAGTTATTAACTTCTTTGCTTGTTTCTTGACACTATTATCATATTGCTATTACGTCGCTCTGACGATCTGAGTATGCATGCTCAGACCTCAAGGAAGAACCAGTACAGGAGTCAGACTTACCCTTCGAGCTTGCGGAGATTTAGTCGGGAGTACCTCCTTCACTTTTACTGCTTTCCCTAAAGTAACATTGTATTCGCACTTGGTTAGTAGTTCTTTTCCTTGTTTTATTGTAAATTGTGAACAATGAAAGTTGATGTAATAACTTAGTAATATATTTTCTTTACTTCTGTGCTTTGTTTACTGATTACAATGTAATGCTAGAAGCCGAAGTGTGACTACGGCGGGATTATTCCTTGACCGTAGGAGCATGGCTGGCCTAATCATCCCCCGTTTTCTGTATTTTGGAAAGCGGGGCGTGACACATTGGATTCATGTTAAAAAGGAATTATAGTTGGATTCATATTTGGATTTTATTCCGATTAGACTAAAACTCAGATTGAGTCAGACACTTTAAATTGATTTGAGTCATGAATTAGGTTTAGGAGTTATCGGTAACTGCTGCATATGGATAGCAGGATTTGTGACTTTTTCCAAGTCAATTACCATTGATAACTCTGTTTTAGATTTCTACCTTAAATAGGCAAGCACCCACTTTCTCCGGCTCCCTGAGACTCAAGAGAATTGGTCCCACTTAAACCTATATTTACTAGGGTCCTTAAGGTAAATTAATATAACTTGAGAGGTTTTATGAAAAATAATTTTAGTATACTTTCAAAATAAAGCTCAACTATTTATTTATCGTATTTATGGTTTTCATGGATGTAAATTTTTAAAAGTGAGGTATTCTAGTGAATAAATAGCTAGCTTGAATAATACATGGTATTTTGTGTAAATTTAACTTGTATGAATTCTTGATGGTATTTTCCTGAAACTTATAATTCTTTTCTTTTATTTGGAAAAACATGGAATTTATTATATATTTAAAATAGATGGTTTGATAATTTTTATATATAGTTATTAACAATAAAATTTATTTATTAAATAGAAAATCATGTTTTTCTTAAAAATTGCATTAAAAATTCCATCGAGATCGTATGCTCCGTGAGGAGGTCCGTGAGGAGGTCTTCATCTCACTCTACTAGTCCCGAGAATGTGCGATAACCTGCACCATCCCGATCGGGTTCCCCAAAATGGGTTGTAGAGGCTTAATCACAAGGAATGTAAATAACACAATTCAAAGAATACGGTTTTTAATAATAGTTTATGCTATTTTGTTGTAAAAGTCATATTTACCACAAAATTGTTGTTCAAGGGAATCATGCTATGTCCAGATGCGTGTTTGTGAGAGGTAGGTCATTACCTCGTGATATTTTCCTAAAGGCAGTATAAGCAAAGGTATTAAAATATGTCATATGTAAAGTTTGTGGTATTTAAACGAAAATTTCAAATAAAAGGTACATAACATAGTCTTTTAAGATGAAACTTGTTCTCAAAGGTTGTTTCATGATTACTAAGCAAGTTGTAATAATATGGATGAATAGTTATTAAGAAAAGTTGTGTTTTTAACGAGTTTAGAAACGGATGTCGGAATAACTCCACTTCCGACGATTTTGAAAAGAGAACTTTTTAATTTAGGAAGAGAGGAGAAGAGAGGGGACTTACAATCTTAGAGAAGAGAGGGGAGGTTTAGGAAAAGAATGATGGTCTTCATGGGGTCGCGGAGTCGCCGGAATCGTCTTGATTTCTCGCTGGAAAATGACCTAGTGCTAACTCCACTTGTACTCTTCTTTGACTTGGAAATTTTTTGAGAATTTTAACAATAGATTTCAGAATGAAGAAGGGTAGGGTGTGATGTTGTATTTATAGGGAAGAATTAGGGTTTTGGGAATTGAAGAAAGAAAAAAATGCATTAAAATAGGATTAAAGAGGTGAATTAATATTCTCTGGATAAATGCAGAGAAAACAAACAGTACTGGGTTAAGGGGGGAGGCCAAAAGACTAGTGTGTAAAACACGGAGGCATTACCCACGGTTAAGCCCGGGCTGCCGGCCCAAATGGAGATCTCGCTGGACAATGGGGTGAGTTGGGTCTTCGGATGATCGCCGTGTGTCTAGGTCGGTTCATATAACATTCAGCACATGTTTGTTTTTCTTAGACTTTTCATTTTACGTGTGTTGCACGTGTAACTTTTGGGCTTCCATGTACTTCTTTGCTAGTGTCTCAGTAGATTGGCCAACTCAAAATAGGATAAAGTGAGCCGATTTTGTGATTCGATCCACAATAACCCATACTGCATCGTTACCTTTCGTGTTATGAGGAAGTGCAGTCACGAAGTTCATGGTGATGTGTTGCCACTTCCATTCTAGAATAGGTAACGGTTGAAGTAAACCAGCAGTCCTGTGATGTTCAGCTTTTACTTGCTGACACACCAAGTATTTGGCTGCGCTTCTGGATACTTCACGCTTCATTCCATGCCACCAGTAATGTCGCCGCAGATCTTTGTACCCCCAGGGTGTATTGAGTATGGAGAGCTGTGAACTTCTTTCATCAACTCTTTCCGAACAGGACCTTGTGGTATGCACAATCTATTTCCGTATCTCAAAGATCCGTTTTCATGGATGATGAAGTCTGTTCTAAGTCCACTTTCTAATTGTTCTTTGATCTTTTGCAACTTGGCATCACTTGCTTGAGCTGTTTTGATCTGATTGACAATAGTAGACTGAACTTGTAAGTTCATCAACTTTGAAGTATTACCTGGCATAACCACTTCTATCTCTATCTTGTGCAAATCTTGCTGAAACTTCCACTGTGCAGTGAGATTCATAGATAACGGCTGACAACTAAGTGCATCAGGAACTACATTCACCTTCCCTGGATGATATTGTAGGTTGATGTCGAACTCCACCATAAGTTCTAGCCATCTTCTCTGCCGCATATTCAAATCTTTCTGAGTAAACACATACTTCAGACTTTTGTGGTCTGTGTATGTATCTACTCGTTCTCCAAGCAGATAATGACGCCAAATTTTCAGTGCAAAAAAAAACTGCTGCCAACTCTAAATCATGCGTTGGATATATGCGCTTATGAATCTTCAACTGTTTTGATGCATAATCTACAACTTTTCCATGCTGGTGTAGAACACATCCTAATCCCTTATCGGATGTATCGCAATGCACAACAAATCCTCCAGATTGGTCCGGTATTATGAGAATAGGCGTTGATGTCAATCTTGACTTGAGTTCTACAAAAGCCTGTTCGCATGCTTCTCACCACACGAATGCTTCATCTTTACGTATGAGTTTGGTCAGGGGTGTTGCAATCTTCGAAAAGATATCTATGAATCTTCAGTAGTATCCCGCTAATCCTAAGAAACTTTGAATGTCTTTCACTGTCTTTAGTGTCGTCCATTCGCTTACTGCCGATACTTTAGCTAAATCTACTAAGATTCCTTTGCCTGAAAGGATATGCCCGAGAAATCCGACTTGATTTAGCCAAAATTCGCACTTGCTATACTTGACATAGAGTTGATGCTGCCGCAAAGTCTCTAGGATAATCCTCAAATGTTCAGCGTGCTCTTTCCGATTCTTTAAATATACCAGGACGTCGTCGATGAAAATGACCACAAACCTGTCTAAGTACTCTCGGAAAACTTGGTTCATTAGATTCATAAATATGGCTGGTGCATTGATCACTCCAAATGGCATCACGGGAAACTCATAATGACCATAGTGGGTCCTGAATGCCGTCTTCGGAATATCAGACTCTTTTACCTTCACCTGATGATAACCCGAACGAAGATCTAGTTTTGAGAAAACACAATACCCACTTAGCTGATCGAACAGATCGTCGATTCACGGTAGTGGATACTTGTTCTTTATTGTGACTTCGTTCAGAGCTCGGTAGTCAATGCACATTCTGTATGAACCTTCCTTCTTCTTCACAAGCAAAACTGGAGATCCCCAACTTGAAGTACTGGGACGAATCCATCCTTTCTTCAGAAGTTCGTCCAATTGAGTATGGATCTCCTTCAATCCTTCAGGACTTAAGCGATATAGTGCTTTGATCACCGGTTGTGCACCAGGCACTAAGTCAATACTGAATTGAAGAGCTCGATCGGGGGGCAAACCTGAGATGTCTTCAGGAAATACATCTTCGAACTCTCGAACAACTTCTGGCTTGTCTTCTTCAGATTGTATTGTTGCAATCACTGCCTTCTTTGGTTTAGCTTTGTGAGTGCTAGGCTCCAGTGTACGGTCTCCACTCTTGAAATAAAAGACCGGATAGTCTGGAATCTCGAACACTACCCTCCTTTGACGACAATCGATGGTAGCGTAGAAAGTTCCTAGCCAATCCATACCCAAGACTACGACAAAGTTTGGTATGTCCAGCACCTTGAAGTCAGCATAAAATTCTCTTCTGAAGACGAACACTGGACACAGGTCGTATCCCAAAGTTGCATTTAGAACGTCGTTCTCTGAACCGACATTCCAGATGGATACGAGCGGTTTAACTGGAATCGCATGAGTTCGGACAAACCGTTGCGACATAAGCAATGTGATGCTCCAGTATCGAAGAGTGCTAGTGTAGGAAGTGAGGCTACTAAGATTGTACCTAAATTATATGGGATATGTTTAGGTATAAGAAAAGATATATGGATGTAAACAAGTATTGAACAGATTTGAAAGATGGGAAGTTACCAGTGATGACTTGGCCAGTGGCTTCAGCTTCTTCCACAATCATTGTGAAAGCTTGACGCCTAGGTACATTCCTCCTTGTTGGGGGAGCATTCCTCTGTCCGTTTCTCTGTCCTTGAGGTAGGTTGCTTTGTGTTTGATGGAACAGACGAGAAGGAGGTACAGTAGGTCCACGAGGAGGTAGAGATGGGAGAGCAAGTCGAGGAGCAGGTGCCTGGATAGCTGGCCACTGTGGAAAAATGATAGCTGATCTGGAGGCTAGATTCAGATTGAGTCTACGAGGACATACACCAATGCCGTGAGTGGATGAGCCGCAGACTAAGTACATGCCATTTGCACGCCTGCAGTCTTTCACCAAGTGTCCATTCCTCTTGCAGTAGGTGCAAAAGTCTGGACTGGGCTGGGTAAAAGTTACTCCCGGTCTCCTTGGTACAAACGGTGGCCTGGAAGAGGCTCATCCTGCCATCTGAGTAATAGGGCGCTTCATACCGGTAGATTGAGGTCTGCCCTTCTTCTTCACCACTGCTTCATATCTTCGGGCAGCCTTCAAAGCAAGGTCGTGGGTTGGGAAATCCCCTGTAGCTATACAGCTTGGATTTATGGGTCCAACCCTTTCTGAAACCATCTAGCCCTGATCTCAGTAGTCGGTATGAGATGTGATGCGAACCTGCTCAGCATGTTGAATTCAGCGTCATACTCATCCACAGATTTGGTCCATATCGAACCTTGTTGCAGGTGGATGAATTGCCGCTCCATGTCAAAACGGGCTGTCTCAGGAAAATATTTCACTTCGAACATCTCGCAAAAAATCCTCCATTTGATCGGCTGGGCAAGACGGCTTTCTTCCGCCTTCTACCATACGCTGGCATTATCCGTGAGTTGCAGCTTCGCAACCCTTACCCAAGCGATCTCTGGCACTTGTGCTACTTCTAGGTCGTCTTCAATCGACTTAGCCTATTCTTCAGCTTCTAAAGGACTCTCTTTTCCAAAGAAGTTCTTAGGGTGCAATGCCCGAAATTGCTACACTCTGGGTTCCTCGGATTCTGGGTGGTTCAGGAGTATAGCATTCTATTGCTGTTGTCCCTCCAAGAGACTTTTAATTGCCTCAATTAATATTGTCTGCTCATTGATAGGAGCTGCTACGGTAGGTGTAAGTGGTAGAGGTGGTGGTAGGGTGTTGCCGTTGACGTTCGTGCTCATATTGTTGGAAGAATCCATAACCATTGAAAGAAAAATAGGGTTAAGATAGATTCAAAGAATTGAAATGTAAAGAATGTTTAGTTACTGATTCTTATAATTGTTGTGATATATTGCTTAGGTTTCCATGCAGAACTGGCTCTGCATGGTTATGCAGGTTTCCACGCAGAACTGACCTGCATGGGCCGCCAACAAAGCTTATCACGCCCCGCTTCCCACTGTACGGGTAAGAGGACGTGGCAGGGACGTGACGTATTTACTCAGAAATAAACACGTTAAGCTTAAATAAGCAATATAAAAGTAAAGCATAAGAATGGCAATAGATATAATGAAATAACAAATTTTTATTTATATTCATTCTTTACATACAACTGGAAAGTAAAATACAATAATGGAAAGCGGTGCCTAAACAATGGCATATGACTAAAAGTAAGGTAAGTACAAGTAGATCTAGAACTCTATATCTTCAGTGAACTGCTCCAAATCTTTCTGGATGGGCTCGATCTCTTGAGAGTCGGGTCCCCATGACAACATTCCAAAGAAAAAGAAATAGGAATGTCGTCAGCGAACAATCGCTCGGTAAGTCCCAAGAGAGAGATATGAATAGATCAAGTAAGTGAAATATATCTGGTAATTTATCAGTTTTTGTAATACTAATGTAGTTGTTTGTAACTTGGTACATAATACATTAGTGTATACGAGAGGAGTCCAACTATCCGTGGACTAAAGTATATGGAGCACAAGGATCCGTCAATCCATGGGACAATGACACGGATATTCAGGTTAGGTGTATTATGGTGGTCACTTCCAATACATTACGTACCAATCTACCCCGTTAAAACTCCGTAATGCATATTGTTGTATAAGACTTTCCGAAACCATGGTATAAGTTATTCATGTAAACGGATCGGATGTAAACGGATAGTCATGTAGTCAAGTTCAAAATATATCCATGGTTCGGTTCAGTCGAGTCATATTGCATGTTCATGTTCAAGTGTTTATGTTTGATATATTGGATTCATGTTGAAAAGGAATTATAGTTGGATTCATGTTTGGATTGTATTCCGATTAGACTGAGACTCAGATTGAGTCGGACACTTTAAACTGATTTGAGTCCTGAATTAGGTTCAGGAGTTATCGGTAACTGCTGCACATGGAAGGCAGGATTTATGACTTTTTCCAAGTAAATTACCATTGATAACCCGTTTTAGTTTTCTACCTTAAATAGGCAAGTACCCACTTTCTCCGGCTCACTGAGACTCAAGAGAATTGATCCCGCTTAAACCTATATTTACTAGGGTCATTAAGGTAAATTAATATAACTTGAGGGGGTTTATGAAAAATAGTTTTAGTATACTTTCAAAATAAACCTCAAGTATTTATTTATAGTATTTATGGTTTTCATGGATGTAAATTTTTAAAAATGAGGTATTCTAGTGAATAAATACCTAGCTTGAATAATACATGGTATTTTTGTGTAAATTTGACTTGTATGGATTCTTGATGGTATTTTCCTGAAACTTATAATTCTTTTCTTTTGTTTGGAAAAACATGGAATTTATTATATATTTAAAATAGATGGTTTGATAATTTTTATAAATGGTTATTAAAAATAAAATTTATTTATTAAATAGAAAATCATGTTTTTCTTAAAAATTGCATTAAAAATTTCATCGGGATTGTATGCTCCGTGAGGAGGTATGCATCTCGCTCTACTAGTCATGTGCGTAACCCGCACCATCCCGATCGGGTTCCCTAAAATGGGTTGTAGAGGCTTAATCGCAAGGAATATAAATAACACAATTCAAAGAATACGGTTTTTAATAATAGTTTATGGTATTTTGTTGTAAAAGTCGTATTTACCACAAAATTGTTGTTCGGGAGAATCGTGTTATGTTCATATGCGTGTTTGTGAGAGGTATGTCATTACCTCGTGAGATTTTCCTAAATGTAGTATAAGCAAAGATATTAAAATATGTCATATCTAAAGTTTGTGGTATTTAAACGAAAATTTCAAATAAAAGGTACATAACATAGTATTTTGAGATGAAACTTGTTCTCAAAGGTTGTTTCATAATTACTAAGGAAGTTGTAATAACATGGATGAATGGTTATTAAGAAAAGTTGTGTTTTTAACGAGTTTAGAAACAGATGTCGAAATAACTCCACTTCCGACGATTTTTGAAAAGAGAACATTTTAATTTAGGAAGAGAGTGGACTTACAAGCTTAGAGAAGAGAGGGGAGGTTTAGGAAAAGAATGATGGCCTTCGTGGAGTTGCGGGGTCGCCGGAACCGTCTTGAATTCTCACCGGAAAATGACCTAGTGCTAACTCTACTTGTACTCTTCTTTGACTTAGAAATTTTTTGAGAATTTTAATAGTAGATTTCAGAATGAAGAAGGCTAGGATATGATGTTGTATTTATAGGGAAGTATTAGGGTTTTGGGAATTGAAGAAAGAATAAAAATGCATTAAAATAGGATTAAAGAGGTGAATTAACATTCTTTGGAGAAATGCAGAGAAAACAAACAGTACTGGGGTTAAGGGGGGAGGCCAAAAGACTAGTGTGCAAAACACGGGGGGATTACCCACGGTTAAGCCCGATGCCGCCGGCCCAAATAGAGATCTCGCCGGCTAATGGGGTGAGTTGGGTCGTCGGATGATCGCTACGTGTCTAGGTCGGTTCATATAACATTCAACACATGTTTTTTTTTCTCAGACTTTTCATTTTACGTGTGTTGCACGTGTAACTTTTGGGCTTCCAAAAGTTTAAAAGAAAAATTAGTAAAAATATATATGGCTGATGGATTCGAACACAGGGGCTACGTCACAGCAGTGGAAGACTTTACCAATGAGCTACAAGCTATTTCTTACTGTTCTTAAACAATTTAAATTTATAACTTGTGCTCAGGCTTGAAACTCTATTCTGTACATTACCTTGAAAATTTTTGTACAATGAAATTAGAGTCATTACATAATTTTTATGAATAAGTGTAAGGAAAATGGGCAAAAAGCCAATTTTTTGTAAAGCCTATGACTCATATGCAAAAGAAATAAGCACATGAGGTATGAGATGAGCAAATGCAATTTTGTAAAGCCCAAGGGGTTGTGTGTAAACTTGTAAGCCTATATAAGCCAACATGATAATAAAATGAAAAACAATAATTGATTCCCCTAAAAAATTAGGGTTTCTGTGCCTCCTTTCTCAAGATTTTAAACTTTCTTCTCTTTTCTAAATTAAATCAAGAGTTTAACTCTTCCTTTTCCAAAAGCAAATATTTTGTCACCATAAAATCCATGAAGGAGAGCTCAGATCTCCCATCAAACCTCTAAAAGGGGAGATTTTTAAGTCTCACCCCCTTTTCTTCAAGATCCAGCCAATAGAGAGGAGGAGGAAGGAGACCCATCTCCAGAAATCCCACTTTGGGGAAGATCCGAGACTTAGGAGAGGATCTATGACTTAAGGAAGAAAAAATGGGTCCCCTTTGATCATTTGTCAAAATCTTTTGGAGTTTAACTCCATAAATAAAATTCTTTTGGGAGTTTAACTCCACTCAAAATCTTTTTGGGAGTCTAACTCCACTCAAAACCCTTTTTGGGAGTTTTACTCCATAAAAATAAAAATCCTCCCTTTTTCTGGAAGTTTCCAAAGCCCCTCGGAAGTTTAACTACAGATCCCAGGGCTAAGCCCTCTTTTTCTGCAGGCGCCCAGCGTCCACGTGCTGAGCGCGTGAGGTGCGGGCACCCACGCGCCTTGCACGTAGCCCGCGGGTGTCCACCGCCCACGCATCCTTAGGACGCTACTCACCCCTCTTTTTCTCATTCACTTCCCACTATAAATACCTCTCTCGTTAGTAAAAAATTTCTAACGGGGCGCTATCCCGCACTCCGCAGGGGGCTGCTAGCCTCCTTGACCCCCCAGCTTGCTATCCGGATAGAGAGATCCCCGTAAACTCTACAAGCCCCCTATATTTCCAAAATCCTTCAAAACACAACAAACGTACACGACACATTGAGTTCGCATGACCAGTTTGACCCGTCAATCGGAGGTTCTCTTATTCCAAAAACGAAGGGTAATTAACAGCAGCTTAGTCCACGGCTGCCGGAGATTCGGATCCCCATATTCAATAAACCCCGGCCTACCCTAGGTGTAACACCCTTATTCATTTATACCATAATTTTTTTGAGTATTTCCTAATCTTATGGCTGTTTCTTAATTATTATTTGCTTTAGGTGCGGATAGTGCATTTGGTATCTGTGGATAGTATCCGACCTGACCCGCATGCTTGAAACACGTCTAGGTTCTAGATTACGTTATATCCGTACTAGTACGAAATATCCGTGCACACATATATGTTCTATTACATGTATCTTATATCTAGTATTTGCATATATTTTAAATAATACAGATTATAACCTGATAATATATTTTAAATACCTGGCATGGCCTGCATCATACCCCATACCCTATGGCTGCATCCTGACATCGTGTTCTTGTCCTGTTTAATGAAACAGACACATTTGGATCGCTACGTGTTTTTACGTGTATCCGTTCTTGGGGGTATGCATTTTCTTCAACCGGACCTCATATTATAGATTTGGTTGATACGTAAATTATCCGTATTTTAAAAATAGGTTTTTCGACAGGATCCGGGTATTTTTCGGAGTATATTTGATATTAGCTAGAAAACCAGTAAATATATATTATAATATTTACTAATACTAACAGTTATAGTTATACACACACACACATGAATAATAATATATTTTTATCCTAAATAATATATCCTCACTCTGTCTCTCTCTTCCCACTACCCCGCTACCTCTATCTCTCTCTCCCCCTTTACACACACACACACACACATACATTACCTAATATATTGACAAAACAAACAACCTTCTCTCTCTCTCTCTCTCTCTTCGTCACCTTCGGGATGAAACCCACGCCTAAAAACCCTAGCTGAGCCGTAACCCTCGTCGTCGCCGCCCTCGCCGTCGTCCCCTCATCGGCATCACCACCTCCTCGTCATCCTCACTCCACGCCACTACCATGACCCAGACCTTGACCGCACCCCTGCAAACCCAACATCTGAGCACCCAAGAAACCCATCTCCACCACCGTCGACCCCATCATCGTCACCACCACTTCCGTCCTCACCTACACCTCCTCTCCATCCCCAAGAACCCAACAACCAACTCTAAACTCCCGAGCACCCACAATCTTGAGCACCACGACCAACTCAAGAATCCTTTTGCCCTCACCGGAAAACTTCGCCGTCCCCATCACCCTGACATCATCAACCTCACCATGACCTCTACACCCTCTCCCCTGCCTTATCTCCCTCTCCATTCCCGAGCTCCCCGCATTCCCCGACAACCCCAACAGAACCCAGAAAACCCGACGCCGCTTGCAACTCACCGTCGATCACCCATCATCATCGTCACCCCTCTCTGTCCCCTAAACTCAGAAGCCAGAGACAACACCAGAGAACACTATAGCCCATCTTATTCTTCTTCTTCTCTTCTTCTTTCTTTCTCTTTCTTGATTTCTCGGTTCTTGACCGTTGTTGGAGTCGTGTATGTCGCCGATGATCCGGGAGACCCAGTCGTTGTCCTCGTCCAGCGTGGTCACGTCTTGGATTAGCCAAGTCCAGTTTTGTACGCGCGTGGTTACATCACAACGGTTACCCGACGTCGAACGTGACGTACGTACCCGACGTGAGATTCGATCAGGAAAGTTTATCTTGCTACATGCTATGCTACTATATTTATATCCATATGAATAAAAATAATACATGCATTTTAATTATGCATCCAATGTTATAATTTTACAGTTTTCCCGATATCTGTACGTATCCGTACTGATAATAATACCTCTAATTATATGCCGGAACACCTTGATATCATTTCACTATTATATTATCATGACATGTTATCTAGATTGCATCATAAGTAGTCATGGACATATAACAGGTTATTACAGATAAGCACATATACATCCTGATATCCGTCGTGCTTATCGTGTTCAGATTTTCACTACAGTTTTACATTGGGGTATCCTTTTGCCACATATGCACCACATGACATATCCTGACACACTACTTGACTTGTTACCTAATCTTGTTACTAATGCCAACAATCCTGACTTATTGTCTTGACGGACGTAACCTGTTGTCTACATAGACAAAACCCGTACCTTCTTGATCCTGTGTTGGCATTAGACTTACATTATCAATACCTGACTTGAACACATAACCTAGGGGGTAAGGGGAAATCAATGATGAAACCTGACTTGTAACTCAACAGTTCGATACTTATACTGATCAGTCTTTACGGGCTACGCCAGCCTCGGGATGGTGATGCTAACATCATTCATCTGCACATGTTACCTGTTTACTTTCTAGCGGTACGTCTCAGATTCAACCCGAGAATCTTGACCTTGGTCCCGGGCACGCACGAGATACTATTGAGTTACTTTGACGATTCCATTAAATTGATTTCAAAGACTTTTTAGAGTAGATAACCCATTATCACAGTTTAGATTACTCATCGCACTTCACATACACATACATACCTCACTGTTCATATCCGTGTTATTCTTTACATTCATGTTTACCTATATCGTTATATCCGGGTTATTACTATTGTTTTGATGTTATGACGCACCGACGTCTGGGTTTTGCATGGCCCAGTTCCTCTATCTTTATCGCAAGCTGAACAGGAATACTTTAGCCGTCAGGCCGAGCAGTGAGGAATTATATTTAGAGATGCTTAGTTTAATTATTTTTTTCCGCAGTTTCATTTCTTGATGTGAGCCCATATTGGGACGTATTTCCAGATGTTGTTTATTGGATATTAATTCGTTTCCGCTTATACATTTTCTTGACTCTTTTATTTTGGCAAATGGACATGTACTAGATAGATTTTATATTTTTTTGTTCATGATATCCTATAGACAGTCGTAATGTGACTGTGGAGGGATATTTCCTAGCCACTGGTAGCATGGTTGGCTCTGTCACGTGCCGTAGTTTGCGCACTCTGGGAACCGGGGCGTGACAGGGTTTGTTTGATATCAGAGCCATAGGATTTAGGTTAATCGGTTTTGGTTCTTCTGTAGTTGGGTATTGAACCCAATACACTAACCAAGAAAGCCAGAATTAGGAATATGTCCTGTCGCATTATTTTCTTGTCATTCAAATTCTTGAATCTTATCTTTTCCTTAACTCTTGTATCTTGAAGATATGGAAATGACTTTGCATCTCAACTTGGAATCATCATGATTCCTTATCGTTTCTCCCTTCTTATTCCTTCGATTCTGATAGTAGGATTTGGGCGATTTGAATGGAGTTATGTGATTGTAACTATATACCGTGGTGTGGTTACAATGCGGTACTCTATTTAAGTTACTTAGAGTCCTATTTTTTTGATTCATTTTCTTGATTTATGGTCGTTATATTACCTTGTTTCTCTCGGTTGCATTGCTTACCAGTTTATGTTTTATCGCAAGCTTGAATCCAACAACCACATTGTATCTTTCCCCTTGTCCCATAGTGACCAACCCGTTTGTGTTTTGAAAAAAAAGAGAAACACAGGAGAAGCTTTTGATTGCAGTAGTTCGAGATTAACCCCAGTGGGAGCTGGTACATACCGCTTCAAGGACGATCAAATGTAAGATATTTCATTGAAAAAGTTTTGAAAGACCCGCTTCAAATTATCACAGTAGCGCAGCGGAAGCGTCGTGGGCTAATAACCCACAAGTCTTAGAACAAACTTGCAAATTCATGATGAAGGGAACCATTTACAGAAAGGTGAAGTTCGTAAACAAGTTGTAGATGAAGCACTGATAGCAGTTCGGGATTTCATAGGTGTGTTCAAGGACATCTCGAGTTTACCATTTAAACGAGATGTGGAGTTTGCGATTGATCTTATTCCTGTAGCGGTGCCAATTTCGAAGGCTTATTATCCGATGGCACCGGTGGAACTAGAAGAGATAAAGAAACAAGTCGCCGAATTATTAGAGAAGGGTTGGATTCGCAGCAGTGGTTTACCATGGAGAGCTCCAGTTCTTCTAGTCAAGAAGAAAGATGGCACACGACGGATGTGCATCGACTATCGAGAATTAAACCGGGTGACTATTAAGAACAAGTACCCGATCCCTCGCATCGGCAAATTATTCGATCAACTCAGTGGCGTGAGGGTATTCTCGAAGCTGGATTTACAATCCGGATATCATTAAGTTCGAGTAAAACCAGAAGATATTTGCAAGACAACGTTTCGAACTCGATATGGGCATTACGAGTACTTAGTGATGCCATTCGGAGTCACGAACGTACCGACGATATTTATGGACTTGATGAACCGGATCTTTTCACCGTATTTGGACCAGTTTATAGTAGTATTTATCGATGATATTCTGGTCTATTCGATGAGCCAAGAAGAGCATGCAGAACACTTGAAGATCGCACTGCAAACGTTGCGGCAAGAAAGGTTATATACTAAGATGAGCAAGTGTGAGTTTTGGATCAAAGAAGTAAAGTTCTTGGGTCATGTAGTATCCGGAGATGGAATTGTTGTTGATCCTGAAAAGATTGCAGCAGTTCATGATTGGCTGATTCCGAAGAACGTAGCAGAGATTAGAAGTTTTCTTGGGCTCGCCGGATATTATAGAAGATTCATGGAGAATTTCGCTCAATTAGCTGAACCATTGACCAAGCTAACATGAAAAGAGATACCGTTCATATGGACGGATAAATATGTGTCAGCTTTTAAAGCGTTGAAGCAAAGATTGATCACCGCTCCTATTCTGACTGTGCCAGACAGTTCCGGAGGGTTGGTTATTCATAGCGACGCATCTGGGAAAGGCTTGGGATGTGTTCTAATACAACATGGGAAGGTTATAACCTACGTGTCGAGACAATTGAAGACCCATCAGAAGAATTACCCGACTCATGATTTGGAGCTTGCAGCAGTGATTTTCGGTTTGAAGATTTGGAGACACTACTTATTGGGCGAAAGGGTAGAAGTATTTACCGATCATAAGAGCCTAAAGTATGTGTTCATGTAGAAAGTGCTCAATATGATGCAGTGCAGATGGTTGGAGCTGATGGCTGACTATGATCTTGATCTAAAGTACCATCTGGGAAAGGTTAATATAAAGTCGGATGTGATAAGTCGGTTGCCAGCAATACGGATGCTGACTGCACGGAAGGAGATCAAAGATGAGTTTCAGAGATTCGGGTTGGAGATCATGTTATCGTATTCTTCGGGACATTTGATGCAGCTGCAAGTATAGTCGTCCTTGATCGATAAGATTAAAGCAGCGCAGTCACATGATCCAAGATTGCAGAAGTTTCGAAAACAAGTTGAAGCGGGACTTCGAACGGACCTGTTGATTCATGAAGATGGTTCGTTACGATATGGGAGGCATTTATGTGTGCCGAAAGGAGATATTCATGAAGAAGTTATGAAGGAGGCACATAGTTCCACATATTCCGTACATCCGGGAGGTATGAAGATGTACCGAGATCTACGGCAGCATTTCTGGTGGGAAGGTATGAAAAAGGAGATTGCTCGCTACGTATCGAAGTGGTTGGCGTGTCAGCAAGTCAAGGCTGAACATCAAAGGATAGCTGGTTTATTGCAACCACTTATGATTTCTCAATGGAAGTGGGAACATATAACCATGGATTTTGTGACAGCATTACCCGGAGTCCAAAGGGTAATAATTTAGTTTGGGTGATTGTTGATCGATTAACCAAAGCAGCTCATTTTATACCATTTTGAGTTGGTCAGTCGACGGAGGCTTTAGCAGAGCAGTACATGCAGGAGTTTTTGAGATTGCATGGAGTACCTATGAGCATCGTTTCTAATCGTGATACCCGATTCTTATCGCACTTTTAGAGGAGTCTATAGGAAAGTTTGGGGAATCGATTGAAGTTTAGCACCACCTATGATCCGCAGACAGATGGACAGTCCGAAAGAACGATCCAAACTCTTGAAGATATGTTGAGAGCATGCATTTTGGACTTCAAGGGTTCATGGGAGGATCATTTGCACTTGGTGGAGTTTTTGTATAATAAAAATTTTCAGGCGACTATACAGATGGCTCCATTCGAAATATTATACGGTCGCAAGTGTCACTCGCCTGTCTGTTAGGACGATGTTGGAGAAAGAAGATTATTGGGACCTAATATTATTGTGCAAACCGTGGAGAAAGTTAATACGATCCGAAATCATATGAATGCGGCACAAGATCGACAGAAAAGTTGGGCCGATACAGGACAAAGACCTATGGAGTTCGCAGTTGGTGATTTTGTATTCTTGAAGATATCATCGACCAGAGGAGTGATTCGATTTGGGAGTCGAAGCAAGCTTAGTCCTCGATTCGTAGGGCCTTTCGATATTATCGAGCGTGTTGGAGAAGTAGCCTATCGATTGGCATTACCATCATCCTTGGAGAGTGTTCATGACGTGTTTCATATATCTCAACACCGCAAGTACGTTCGAGATGAGACGCACATTCTAGATCACTTGGAGTTAACAGTAAGGGAGGACTTGACATACGAACAATGACCGATGGCGATTGTAGATCGAAGAGAAAAGGTCCTCAAGAACAAGGTTATCCCTCTAGTACTTATTTCATGGGGGAATCATTCGCACGGAGAATCAACTTGGGAACGAGAAGACGGGATTCGACGGAAGTTTCCACACTTATTTTCTTAGACTCATGTTTTCTTGTCTTTTCTTGGTCCGGGAATTTCGAGGACGAAATTCTTTTGTAGTTGAGTATAATGTAACACCCTAGTTCATTTATATCATAATTTATTTGAGTATTTCTTAATCATGTGCATGTTTCTTGATTATTATTTGCTTTGGGTGCGGATAATGCATTTGGTATCTGTGGATAGTATCCGATTCGACCCGCATGCTCGAAACCTATCTTGGTTCTAGATTACGTTATATCCTTACTATTACGAACGATCCATGCACACATATATGCTCTATTACATGTATCTTATATCTAGTATCTGTATATATTTTAAATAATACAGATTATAACTTGGTAATATATTTTAAATACCTAGAATAGCTTGCATCATACCCCATACCCTATGACTGCATCCTGACATCGTGTTCTTGTCTCGTTTAATGAAACGGACTCGTTCGGATCGCTACGTGTTTTTACGTGTATCCGTTCTTGGGGGTATGCATTTTCTTTAACCGGACATCGTATTATGGTTTTGGTTGATACGTATATTATCTGTATTTTAAAACTAGGTTTTTAGACAGGATCCGGGTATTTTTCGGAGTATATTTGATATTAGTGTAGGGTTCCTAGGCACCCTAATGAGATCTCACAAGGCATCGAACATGCCATTATAAAACTTTACGGGTGCCGAGAGACCCGACTACGGATTGTTTGCTAGATGTCTAGGCGAAAAACTAACTAGTTAACACTTAACTAAAAGTTTAACGGAAATACAACCTTTGTAGATCCGGTGCTCCACCTCCATAGCTCCGCAACGAAGTCCTCTCCGCTGTCCAAAAAGAATCCGGGCTCTAGCGTCGACTTCATCGGAGAATAAGCGAGCTAGGTCGTCGATGTCCATGCCGAAGATGATCTACGTCGAGGCATCGCTAAATCAAGCTCCACCTTCACCAAGCCCTAAAAACTTGTGAAGGAAACACACTCTACTACTTGGCAAGAGGTAGAGGATGAAGAAATAGGAAGTGGGTAAACTTTAGAATTGGATTTCTCACTCTAATTCTCACTTTGCCATTAAAGCTTGTGAAGCTTTTTCTTGAAGTGAAGAAGAAGAAGAAGATGAAGAATATGATAAGTGTTATTTTAAAATAGAAAAATAAAACAATACTTATCATAATCTTTACCTTAGTTAAGTGTAGAGAATTGACTAAGGTTGGGTTGATGGTTAGGGTTAAGGATGAGAACAAAAGGTCAACAAGTCAAAGCTTTATGAAACTTCAACTAAAAACAAAAGTAGCCACCATTCATTTATCTTCCAATTTATTCAAAATGAATAAATAAATAAGATAAATGAATAAGTTAAAAACCCTAATCACCAACTTAACCTTGGTTTAATTCTTTATACTTAACCAAAAAGCATGCATCATCAAACATGATACAAACATGTGCACAAAATCATATCGCATATGCAATGCGCACACCCGAGTGAGAAAATCCATTTTAAAGTGAACCGATACTAGTTAATGCAAAGTAATATATCAAATATACAATTATGCATTAAATCATTAAATCAACACTTGATTTAACGATCCGGTCATGTCGCACATAACCGACTGGTATCATCCGTAACAACTTATCGAATCAACACTTGATCCGATAACCCGGCTATATCGCATATAACCGATCAATGTTACATCGCGAGAATCGAATACAGTATCACATACTGGTATCATTCTCGGTCCCGCACATATCTCATATGCACTCCTATTTCGTTTCGCTTGAGCCAGGAAACCTCTGTGTAGGACTCTAAAGACTCGTCAATACGCCGGCAGCAGATGATGATCATATCAAACACCCACAAGCCGCAAGCGGTCTGCTAAACGTAACGGCCGCCCGGGTATTGAGCGATCTGAAGATCGACGAGCAAGCCCGCTCACACTCCAGTGAATCCGACCAGTAACACTACCGTACAGTCCGGTCTGATCGTCTGATATGTCGCATATCTCGCCTAGGGGTGGTAAACGTCAGACCCCAATAGCTCGATAAGTCGTGTCGATATGAGGTCTATAACTGTTCGAGAAACTACTGGTAACACTTACCAGTAAATCTCAGCAACCCTGGCCAGGGATTTCCTGTTATAGCCAATCGAACACAGCGCAACATCAACCCCCTATACCGGGAGAGACGAATCCCCTCCTATCGCTCATTGCCTCCATGTGACTCGGGACTGTACCCAAAAACCACCGTTTTGCACGCCCTCTTGGACGTGGTAAGATGGAAATCAAAGCACAGTGGGAACCACACAAGACTCTATGACGATCTCGGGTCAACAGACTACTCTGTACCAGTGTCACCAGAGAACTGCCATCTGACGTGAGGTATAATACCATCTGGGAGTTCTCGGCGAGTCCGTCCAGTGTACCCAGTCTCTACTGAGCACCCGTATATCATCTCTGATGTCAAACACCAATGGATATGGGATCATCCATCGCCCATCTGTATGGGTCGAGAAGGTATACGCTAGTCTACTCTGGTATATCGATGCCCCGTCTCGATATACCCTCGACTAGGGACTTTGAAGGATGTACTTATGGACTACCATGTCCCCACTAGTATGATCCGCATCATAGTCCAGGTAGTCAAGTACATATCCTAAGGGCTTTACCAACATGTAACAGAGAGACAATCAGTATACACGTTAAGGTAAAGTTCAACCAGATAGCATACTATCATGTCGAGCAAGAAAGTCGTCCCTATATATGTCCCAGCATCCACTACAATATACATCCTATGTACAGTAATGGCCTCTAGGGCATACATATAACTAACAATCTCCCACTTGCACTAGGGCCATCTGTAGCAGTGGTTGTAGTATCTCATATTCAACCATCCCATAAAAGTCTCTCTCTGGGAACAGGCCTTTGTGAGTGGATCCGCTGTGTTGTCCTCTAAGTCTACTCTCCAAACCTCGATCACCCTGGAGATCAACCATCTCCATGATCAGGTGATACTGCCTTAGAATATGTCTGGATCACTGATGGGACCGACGTTCCTTGGCATAAGCCACAACTCCATTGTCACACAACGGGAGGAACATAGTTCATCTCATGAACCAATATACACCCAAACAGCCTCTTTGGTAGCATCTTAAGTAGCGATGTATCCCGCCTTTATCTTCTAGTATGCCACGGTATCTAGCTTGGAACTCTTCCAACATACCGTCCCTTTACTGAGGGTAAAGACAATGCCTGTGACTGACATTCATCGTCTTTATCACTCTGGAACACTTCCAGTGATTCTCCCCAGGATCGATTGATACCATCTCACCACATCTAGTGAGAATCCTAACATCCAATTAGATCTATCTCATAGATCCAAAACCCAGGATTTAGGAGGTATCATCTTGATCCTATGTGGAGAATCATTGTGATAAGCGGAGATTGACCGAGCGTAGCATAGGAAACTCCTTCCCTATCAAGAGTATGTCATCCACGTACTCTACGAGGATCACCACCATACTCCCTACTACCTTTTTGTTTATACAAGGTTAATCTACCATTTTGATGATGTCAACTTCTTTGACTACTTCATCAAAACAGACGTTCCAATTCCGCGATGCCTGCTTTATCAAATAAAGCATCTTGCACACGTTTCCGCTGCTCCCACTGTCTACGAAGCCCTCTGGCTGTGTACTTATAGACGCTCTCTTCTAAATCATCATTTAGAAAAGCAGTCAAGACACCCAACCACCAGATATCGTAGTCATGGTATGTAGCCGTGGCAAGTAGGATCTGGATGGACTTAAGCATAGCTCCTTAGAAAAAGGTTTCCTCATGATCCATACCTGGTCGATGACGAAAAGCTTTAACAAGTCTAGATTTGAAAGTCTTAACTCTTCCATGTACACCAAGTAATCTTCTCAAGATATACTTGCTCCTGATAGGGATTTAACCCTTCAGATATAGCAACTAAAGTCCATACTTTGTTGGTGTATAAGGATTCCATCTCAGATCGATAAACATCCAGCCATTCTTACAGAGTCCTACTCCTGATGGCCAGCTCGAAACTAGTTGGGTCATCATCTCATGATGCAATCCTCGCTCCCACTGTCATAGAGAAACCGAAGTATCTCTCAGGTGGGTGAGGAACCCTACTAGATCGGCGGAGAGGCTGAGGTTCGTTGGAATCTACTGAATCCTTTGGTTCTATCAAATCATCAGCTGTAGTTTGTATAGCTGGAACCTTTCCAGTTGTACATAACTGACCTTGCCTTGAGCTTGTCCGGATTATGCTTTTAGACATAGGCCGGTCAACCCCAAATCTTAACTAACTTAAGATGTGGGCTCTTCCCTTTCCATATCATATATGAAGTGGTAGGCAACTGATTTGATTTGAACCCTATTCAATAGGTATGCAGCTACTCAAGTGCATAACTCCCAAAAGGAAACAGGTAACTCAGTAGTACTCATCATAGAGCACACCTTATCATATAGGGTGTGATTGCTCCACCCCGATATACCATCGTACTATGGTGTATACGGAGGAGTAATGCTGAGAGAGAATCTCATTCTCCTTTAGAATAGTCCAGTATTTCCGTGCTCAAGTATTCTCCTCCTTGATCTCATCATAGGACATAATACTTATACCCGTATTCTGGTTCTCTACTTCTCGCTTATATTCTGTGAATATCTCAAAAGGTTCGGACTTGTGTTTCAACAGGAACATAGGTCTGAATCTCGAAAGATCATCAGAGAATGTAATGAAGTATAAAGAACCAGTCCTGGCATTTATAGACAGGAGACCTTACATACATCATCATGTATCAGTCCCAAGAGTTTACCAACTCTTTCTCTGTTTCCTGTAAACGGAGCTATGGTCATCTTATCTTTGTGACATGACTGGCGAGTTTCACAAGATGTAAATTCAAACTGATTTAAATATGCATCTAAATATAACTCAGCCAGTCGGGTCGTATTGATATGACCTAGTCTACAATACCTCAAGAAGGATTCGTTCATTTCTGAACTCCTCCTCTTGTTTGTGTTCTGTATACTAAAGAACTGTAGTTTGATTTAGAACGTCAATGCTTTTAGATAACGTGCCTGAACCGATCAATTTTTGATATAGGAAATGTTCAAAACATTATCCAACAATACAAAATTTTATCATTTCTTTACTAATAAAGAGACTGATATGATTTTGTATATCAGGTTCGGTATCTAACAACATTCGTTCAGAATCAATGTATTATAATACAGGGTGACAGTGACCAACAGACTTGGCAGCAACACTTGCCCCGTTTTCTGCCTCATGAAACTTATCACCCGTTTTCAGTTCTCTACCTTTCTGCAGCCCTATGTAACAGATTACATATCTGGGATCCTGATCTGGTATCACATACCCAGGATGTAGAGGATACAGAGAAACGGTTCTTTGTAACGAACACACCCGAAGATGATGCATCAGCATGCACTCTCTTCGTTTGGGCGGCACGGGAAATCTGGTATTCCCCAATTTCCTGCTCTGTCTTATAACAATTATAAGGTGGAGCGGGACCAACGTTCCCCAGCTCAGTATAACAAGCGGGTTCGGTCAATAATCCGTATTATTATCTTGATTAAGGCGTGATATGGTTGCTACCTGGAGAGAGAGAGAAGAAAACACTTAGCGTGCGCTCTTGCAAGAATAGATTGGTTTTTATTTTATCTAATCAGGATGGCTACCACTGCTTTTTATCAAATCTTCCTTCAAACCCTAAAAGGAAAGACTAGCCGGGATTAATTACACACTACAAGTTCGCCAATCTTTCAGCCAGGCCAGTGTCGGTACTTTGAGGGAGGTCCCCCGTGCTTTCGCACGAACCTAATTAATGTAAACCTCGTTTTCCCAGAGGCGTAACCTCGTTAACACCTTTCTAGACACCTACTTGATCGGCTAATTGTAATGTATAAAACTCTTCCAGGAGTAACTCTTACTCGCAGCGGGTATCGGGATCCAACTATCTCATAGAAGGTATGCAATCTCATTGCAAATTTCAACACTTGAAATTCCCGATAATATTTTGCCCCAAGCGACCTATGACCTTGACTGAGTCAACAAATCATAGACCACAAGTAAAGTTCAACCCGTCATTTCTCGATTGAATTAAACCCACCCGCACGACCCTTGACTGAGTCAACAAGGCCGCACGACTACCCTAATCCAATCGCATCATATGCTTTGCAGATAAGCACTAATCAGCTACCGCACACTACGCCTTGACTGAGTCAACAAACGCAGCACGAATACTAACTAGGACTTATCTGAAATGACGGAGGGCTACGTCAGGTTTTTAAGAAAACCTTTTGCGTAATGAACTTTATATCGTTGTAGAATCAAATGATTTTAAAATGGAGTGTTTTTGAGGCTTTTCTAGTTTTGCTAAAGGAGTCACTCCCGGTGAAGGGATCATCGGTCCTTTCCTCGTCGAATGAGGTGCAGGATATATCATATATATCACTGTCCAAAGCAAAAACTCTTAAAAGCAATCAAAAGACAAACCGAGTGTGTAGCATCTGCCAGTTATTTCTAAAGGAGTCACTCCCGGGGAAGGGATCTCGGTCCTTTCCTTATCGAATAAGGTGCAGGATATATCACATATACCGCTGTGCAAAGCAAGAACTGTAGCTACCTGTTTTATTTTGAAATTCGATTCTACAACATGTTAGGTTTCTTTTATATTCATTAATCACATTAATGAAGTCCCATCATTTAAATACCTAAACATCACAGATAAATACGACGTACACTTATGCCTTCCGCATTCGCCTCGATGTCCCCTCGTGCACCGTTAGGTTAGGTAACTAACGACAGAGCGGGGCAGGGCTAGCGCGGGTGTAAAACATAAGTAACGTCTATATAATATATCATATATACTATATATGTATCTATCACAGAACATCACATGATCACATCACAGATATCGCAGCAAAAGAATCATATGAAATATTGGATATACTAGGACGTCCGTGTTTTCAATACGAGCCAGTATAAAACACGGATTCCACGGTCGCGATGAATAGCCAAACCCACACCCCTAGACCCCTACGAGAGCGGCAAGCAACCCTACCAATTCTAGAGTTAGGAGACCCGGACTCGACTCCTCGAGTTGGTCTCCCACTGGACTCCAGAACCCGGTTACTTGTGCTCCCCTCCTTGGGTCTATCCTAGTGCGGAAAAGTAAATAATATACAAACGGTGAATACTTCCGCAACCTGGAAGCGCCCCAATAAAAGAATATTACATACAAGTTTTTACATGAATGAAAATGAAAAACACTCATCTCACATAAAAACCCCCCGGCTATTCAAACACGACGATCCAATATAACATATCCAGCAACACATAACATCACATGTCATCAACGTAAGTAAATATGTCCATCCCAATTGTCGTTGTCATATAGCAACGAAACTGACGATATCACATATTACACTTACGGTCACAGAAAAGAAAGTGTAAAACTACAACAGTTGGAATCCGCAATCAGCATAGACATCACATGCCTAATCAAATGAATTCCTTAGACATCACATGCCTAACAATTATAAACCCCGCATTTTAGTCTCTTTATCGAAAACACTTTTCAATACCAAGTCGGGCAATTCAACAGGATTTCCGACATTTTGATCGAATGCTCGTCGCAAACTTCAGTAGACGGCCGCACCCCCGATACCGTCGACGAAGTGCACCAAGGCGGAACACCGCTGCCGCGAGCACCCGAACGGATGCTTTCGGCGACGGGGTTCTCCTACAGTCACTTGGTCGGGGCAATGGCGTGAGGCTGTCTATTAAGTTTACCCGGCGAGTATCCGCGTACGCTACGTGATTGCGACGGACTTTTGATCACATCAAAATTCCGTGGCAACCGATCAAGTGAGACTAAACTGCTATGTTTATAATATTCATTCAGTTATCTCATAACTTTTTGTGAATTCCAATTATTGTATCCCATTCCAGATAAATAGAAAATGTTAAACTTTCCGATCGAACAATCGAACACCCAAGTTTTCCCGATACAGCTCAACACATGAAATAAGTCTAACAACATTCCGTTCGTGCCTCAGTACCAACGGTCCAGCCGTAGAAAGGTCAAGCCAACGCCTCACATGTGGCACGCCGTACTGCCCTAAACCCGAAGGTTCAAAGGGCAGTTCAAGACGGTCACATAATCGAGTTAAGGTTTGTTGTCTTCTAGAGGGACCATCGCATTACTTGCACTACTTAGAACGTCGTTAAACTACGGAAAAATCCAACACTTGGAAATTTCCCGACAGGGGAAAAATTGGGTATTTATATCCGGTCGAACTTTTTAACATATTCTAAAATTTATCCGGAAAGCCACATAGACAAAATTTAATACTCCGATCGAAACACCGAATCCCCAAAAACACATCAGAAAAATTCAACTCTTGAATAAATATTAAAAATTCCCAGAAAACTCAGCTCTTTGAACTAGGAATTACTGTGCAAAGGAATAGGGCTGACGTCATCAAGGGGCCGCTGATCCGCCGCAGAAGCTATGCTTCTGCCGCGGATCCACCGCGAAATTTACTGTTCACCAGAAACTTTTTGCACCGTAATTCTTATTTTTCCCTGCTGAATTTTTTAGCAATTTTTAATTTGGAAAAACTCACTGTTTTCAAAAAAGTACAGAGAGCAAGATTGATTTGGTGTTTCGGGTTCGATCGGGTTTCAAATTCCGTCTAGACTTCGCCTAAGGCTCTAGCTAGGCTCTGATACCACTGTAGGGTTCCTAGGCACCCTAATGAGATCTCACAAGGCATCGAACATGCCATTATAAAACTTTACGGGTGCCGAGAGACCCGACTACGGATCGTTTGCTAGATGTCTAGGCGAAAAACTAACTAGTTAACACTTAACTAAAAGTTTAACGGAAATACAACCTTTGTAGATCCGGTGCTCCACCTCCATAGCTCCGCAACGAAGTCCTCTCCGCTGTCCAAAAAGAATCCGGGCTCTAGCGTCGACTTCATCGGAGAATAAGCGAGCTAGGTCGTCGATGTCCATGCCGAAGATGATCTACGTCGAGGCATCGCTAAATCAAGCTCCACCTTCACCAAGCCCTAAAAACTTGTGAAGGAAACACACTCTACTACTTGGCAAGAGGTAGAGGATGAAGAAATAGGAAGTGGGTAAACTTTAGAATTGGATTTCTCACTCTAATTCTCACTTTGCCATTAAAGCTTGTGAAGCTTTTTCTTGAAGTGAAGAAGAAGAAGAAGATGAAGAATATGATAAGTGTTATTTTAAAATAGAAAAATAAAACAATACTTATCATAATCTTTACCTTAGTTAAGTGTAGAGAATTGACTAAGGTTGGGTTGATGGTTAGGGTTAAGGATGAGAACAAAAGGTCAACAAGTCAAAGCTTTATGAAACTTCAACTAAAAACAAAAGTAGCCACCATTCATTTATCTTCCAATTTATTCAAAATGAATAAATAAATAAGATAAATGAATAAGTTAAAAACCCTAATCACCAACTTAACCTTGGTTTAATTCTTTATACTTAACCAAAAAGCATGCATCATCAAACATGATACAAACATGTGCACAAAATCATATCGCATATGCAATGCGCACACCCGAGTGAGAAAATCCATTTTAAAGTGAACCGATACTAGTTAATGCAAAGTAATATATCAAATATACAATTATGCATTAAATCATTAAATCAACACTTGATTTAACGATCCGGTCATGTCGCACATAACCGACTGGTATCATCCGTAACAACATATCGAATCAACACTTGATCCGATAACCCGGCTATATCGCATATAACCGATCAATGTTACATCACGAGAATCGAATACAGTATCACATACTGGTATCATTCTCAGCCCCGCACATATCTCATATGCACTCCTATTTCGTTTCGCTTGAGCCAGGAAACCTCTGTGTAGGACTCTAAAGACTCGTCAATACGCCGGCAGCAGATGATGATCATATCAAACACCCACAAGCCGCAAGCGGTCTGCTAAACGTAACGGCCACCCGGGTATTGAGCGATCTGAAGATCGACGAGCAAGCCCGCTCACACTCCAGTGAATCCGACCAGTAACACTACCGTACAGTCCGGTCTGATCGTCTGATATGTCGCATATCTCGCCTAGGGGTGGTAAACGTCAGACCCCAATAGCTCGATAAGTCGTGTCGATATGAGGTCTATAACTGTTCGAGAAACTACTGGTAACACTTACCAGTAAATCTCAGCAACCCTGGCCAGGGATTTCCTGTTATAGCCAATCGAACACAGCGCAACATCAACCCCCTATACCGGGAGAGACGAATCCCCTCCTATCGCTCATTGCCTCCATGTGACTCGGGACTGTACCCAAAAACCACCGTTTTGCACGCCCTCTTGGACGTGGTAAGATGGAAATCAAAGCACAGTGGGAACCACACAAGACTCTATGACGATCTCGGGTCAACAGACTACTCTGTACCAGTGTCACCAGAGAACTGCCATCTGACGTGAGGTATAATACCATCTGGGAGTTCTCGGCGAGTCCGTCCAGTGTACCCAGTCTCTACTGAGCACCCGTATATCATCTCTGATGTCAAACACCAATGGATATGGGATCATCCATCGCCCATCTGTATGGGTCGAGAAGGTATACGCTAGTCTACTCTGGTATATCGATGCCCCGTCTCGATATACCCTCGACTAGGGACTTTGAAGGATGTACTTATGGACTACCATGTCCCCACTAGTATGATCCGCATCATAGTCCAGGTAGTCAAGTACATATCCTAAGGGCTTTACCAACATGTAACAGAGAGACAATCAGTATACACGTTAAGGTAAAGTTCAACCAGATAGCATACTATCATGTCGAGCAAGAAAGTCGTCCCTATATATGTCCCAGCATCCACTACAATATACATCCTATGTACAGTAATGGCCTGTAGGGCATACATATAACTAACAATTAGCTATAAAACATATAATATATATTATAATATTACTAATATTAATAGTTATAGTTATACACACACACACACGAATAATAATATATTTTTATCCTAACTAATATATCCTCACTCTGTCTTTCTCTCTCTCTCTCTCCGCTACCTCTATCTCTCTCCCCCCTTTATATATATATAATATATTATTATATTACCTAATATATTAACAAAACCGACAGCATTCTCTCTCACTCTCCCTCACCTCTCTTCTTTTCATCTCCGCGACGAAACCCACACCGAAAAACCCTAGCCGAGCCCTAACCCTCGTCGCCACTACCCTCGTCGCCACTACCCTCGCCCCTTTCCCCTCGTCGGCACCACCACCTTCTCATCATCCTTACTCCACGCCACCACCACGACCCAGACCTTGACTGCACCTCTGCAAACCCACCACCCGAGCACCCAAGAAACCCATTTCCACCACCACCGACCCCCTCGTCGTCACCACCATCTCCGTCATCACCTACACCTTCTCTCCATCCCTAAGAACCAAACAACCAACTCCAAACTCCAGAGCACCCACAAACCCGAGCACCCCGACCAACTTAAGAATCCTTCTACCCTCGCCGAAAAGCTTCGCCATCCCTATCACTCCGACATCACCAAACACACCACAATCTCCACACCCTCTCCCCTGCCTCATCTCCTTCTCCATTCCCGAGCTCTCCGCATTCCCTGACAACCACAACAGAACCCAGAAAACCCGACGCCGCCTGTAACTCACCGCCGATCACCCATCATCGTCGTCACCCCTCTATGTCCCCTGAGTTCAGAAGCCAGAGCCAACACCAGAGAACACTATAGCCCCTCTTCTTCTTCTCTTCTTCTTTCTTTCTCTTTCTTGATTTCTCGGTTCTTGACCGTCTCCTGAGTCGCACACGTCGCCGATGATCCGAACGACCCAGTCATTATCCTCGTCCAGTGTGGTCACGTCTTGGATTAGCCAAGTCTAGTTCTGTACGCGTGTGGTTGCATTGCAACGGTTACCCGACGTCGAACATGACGTACGTACACGATGTGAGATCCGATCAGGTAAGTTTATCTTGCTACATGCTATGCTACTATAATTATATCCATATGAATAAAAATAATACATGTATTTTAATTATGCATCCAATGTTATAATTTTACAGTTTTCCCGATATCCGTACGTATCTGTACTGATAATAACACCTCTGATTACATGCCGGAACACCTTGATATCTTTTCACTATTATATTATCATGACATGTTATCTAGATTGCATCATAAGTAGTCATGGACATACAACAGGTTATTACAGATAGATACATATACATCTTGATATCCGTCGTGCTTACCGTGTTTAGATTTTCACTACAGTTTTACATTGGGGTATCCTTTTGCCACATATGCACCACATGGCATGTCCTGACACACTACTTAACTTGTTACCTGATCATGTTATTAATGCCAACAATCCTGACTTGTTGTCCTGACGGACGTAACCTATTTTCTACATAGACAAAACCCGTACCTGCTTGATCCTATGTTGGCATTAGACTTACATTATCAATACCTGACTTGAACACATAACCTTGGGGGTAAGGGGAAATCAATGATGAAACGTGACTTGTAACTCAACAGTTCGATACTTATACCGATCAGTCTTTACGGGCTAGGCTAGCCCCGGGATGATGCTGCTGATATCATTCATCTGTATATATTACCTGTCTACTTCCTAGCGGCATGTCTCGGATTCATCCCGAGAATCTTGACCGTGGTCTCGGGCACGCACGGGATACTATTGAGTTATATCTATGATTCTATTAAATTGATTTCAAAGAATTTTTAGAGTAGATAACCCAGTAACATAGTTTAAATTACTCATCGTACTTCACATACACATACATACCTCACTGTTCATATCCGTGTTATTCTTTACATTCATTTTTACCTATATCGTTATGTCCGGGTTATTACTGTTGTTTTGATGTTATGACGTACCGACGTCTGGGTTTTGCATGGCCCAATTTCTCTATCTTTATCGCAGGCTGAATACGAGTACTTTAGTTATCAAACCGAGCAGTGAGGAATTATATTTAGAGATGCTTAGTTTAATTATTTTTTTCGTAGTTTCATTTCTTGATGTGAGCCCATATTGGGACAGATTTCCAGATGTTGTCTATTGGATATTAATTCGTTTCCGCTTATACATTTTCTTGACTCTTTTATTTTGGCAAATGGACATGTACTAGATAGATTTTATATTTTTCTGTTCATGATATCCTATAGACAGCCGTAATGTGACTATGGAGGGATGTTTCCTAGCCACAGGTAGCATGGTTGGCTCTGTCACGTGTCGTAGTTTGCGCACTTTGGGAACCGGGGCGTGACATTAGGCAGGAGGAATCTGTATATGCCTGACAAGCGATGCGTATTCCCATTTCAATGGGATGACAAAAAACACTCTACATGTGCCTCCAATCGAAATCCTTCTATGCCGGTGAATTTCTTGAATGGCTCATTTTTCTATCTTCGCTTGGAGCAGCATGGTGATGCTGTTGGATATATGTATGCCCTAGAGGCTGTTCCCCCAATCTGAGCAAGGCTCATTTGAATTTTGAAAATTCAAATTTTCTGAAGCAACGCTTCGAATTCCGTGCATTGCGCAATGCGCAAGCGGTCCACAGTGCGACACGTGTCTGCGCAACCGCTGCGCGACACGTGTCTGCGCAGCTGCGCAAGCACTGCTGTGCAAGTGCACCGCTGCGCGACACATGTCTGCGCAAGTGCACCGCTGCGCGACACGTGTCTGCGCAGTTGCGCAAGCACTGCTGCGCAAGCCTTCCACTGCGCGACACGTGTCATTCATTGGGGAGTTGCGCAGAAACAGAATGAAAATTTAATGAAATCTTTTCTGTTCTTTCCAAAACCAGAAGATTTTCTTCTGCCTTTGGATCAAAGATCCAGCAGTAGGAAAATTCCCAAAATCACTCAGAAAAGATCTTGTTAACAAATTCAACAAATTTGTGAGCACTATAAATAGGACCCCAGACCTCATTCGATGGCATCAACTTAGATAATCGACTTCTAGCAAAAAAAAAGAAGAAAAGAGAACTCTTGGAGATTATTCAAGAACAAGAAAAAGAAGAAAGGTAAAAACCTTTTTTTTTAAGACAAAAATCTCTGAAGAACAAAGGATTTAAAAAAAAAAGGGGGGAAATAAATGAAAATAAATAAATAGTGCCTTGCACTTGTTATGAACCCTTGGTTCTGTGAAATCAGGGAAAACAGGAAGAAAAACTTGTTTTTCTTTGATCCAAATTTAGATCAAAAGTGCTATGCACTTTTGTTCTTAAATCTGAAAAATTCTTGATGTTCTGCAAAAATGCAACCCATTATTTAAAAGGGGCTGGCCCAAATCAAATTGCAAAATAATAAAGGGGCAGAGCCCTGTTTGGATTGATTTTCTAGTCGGGCGAAGCCCAAAAGAAATAAAAAAATTTTTGGACTTAACGTGTCTGCGCAGTTGCGCAAGCACTGTTGCGCAAGTGCACAACTGCGCGACACGTGTCTGCGCAGTCGCCCAAGCACTGTTGCGCAAGTGCACAACTGCGCGACACGTGTCTGCGCAGTCGCCCAAGCACTGTTGCGCAAGCCTTCCACTGCGCGACACGTGTCACCTCCACGAGTGCTTGCGCTCTTTAATTGCGCAAAGCACCTGACAAGCCGTGTGGGGCACTGTCAGAGTATTAAATGCAATGCATTATTAAGGGGCAGAGCCCAATCAAAGGTCAAATGGGCCAAATAGAAATACTGCACATTATTTTAAAAAGGCAGAGCCTAATCAAAAAGTATAAACAGACCAAAAATAATGCTATGCATTGTTTAAAGGGCAGAGCCCAATTGAGAGGTCCAATAGACCAAAAACAATGCTCTGCATTATTCTAAAAAGGGCAAAGCCCAGTCAATGGCCTGAAATAATGCTATGCATTATTCTAAAAAGGGGGAAAGCCCAAACAAAGACCTAATAGGCCAAATGCAAACAAAATGTGAACATTTTCAACTGGACTTAGCCCAATTCTGGCCGTAAGTCCTTAAATTAAATTGACTGAGCACAGCTGTTCTCCTAAATCAATTCACGACCGGTTCGAGGGTACATCTCCGAACTCCTTTGATATCCCTCGTTGTAATTCCTCAACGACGTCAAAGAGGTGACGGGTCCCAACGACCACACATCCAAATGGACTGCGGGGTCCTTAAACTCGTGGACCGAAATGTTCCTAAACTAATATTGGACCGAAACGTCCTTAAACTAATATTGAACCGAAACGTCCCTAAACTAACTTTGGACCGAAACGTCCCTAAACTAATTTCGGACCGAAACGTCCCTAAAACTAATATCGGACCGAAACGTCCCTAAAACTAATATCGGACTGAGACGTCCTTAAACTGGAACAATAGAGCCTCCAAACGCTCTTTTGCCGGATCTAAACGGTCCCGTTTGAGTTGATCTCAGTCGCAACGCGGCTAACGTATCCTTAAACATTCAAATGGATTATAAAACTTCCAATCAACTCTTGTTTTGAGGGTACATCTCCGAGCTCCTCTGATACATGTCGTTGTAATCCTTCAACGACGTCAGAGAGGTGACGAGTCCCGATGGCCATACATTAAATTAATCACTACGTTAAGTTGATCTTAGTCTAAAACAAGACTAACGTATCCTTAACGAACATTTAAGTTGATCTTAGCCGCAACGCGACTAATGCATCCTTAAACTGAAAACACCAAACCCAAATCTAAATAAATACGGATTTGGACTAATCCACGTCCTACGGGCGACGGCATTACTTAGTCTCCGTATACAATCCACGGGCAACCACAAACAAGACAAACACACACGACACGAAGTAAAATTCTGGAGAAGGAGAAAGTTGTTACCGCGACGCGGTAGCGTAATTAACTGCAGGGGCTTGCGCCTGCAGGGAAGAGCGTCCCCACAATCAAAAACCCCTCACCCTGAGGGGGAATCTGACGAAGTCTGCTACATCGGCCGCATCCGTCTAAACCTCCGATACACGGTGCCATAAATCAACTTGGCATCTTCGGAGAGATAAACGGATAAAACCAAATAGCATCTGCCCCGAACCTCAGGCCCGGACGCGAAGTCCAGGTCGCCGTTCGGAGGGTAACAAATTCTGGCACGCCCGGTGGGACCTTTTCCTTTTTCCACTCCACACTTCATGTGTCGTCTTCGCGAACCAATCGCGGTTTGTTAAATGGTTGTCTTCGGATTTCAAGGTACTAAGATTTGGTCTTTTACCTGGCGCAGAATTCAAGATCCAATGGCCACCAACTGCACCAACTGCTCGGAATGCCATTGCAACAGACGCTCCACTTCACCAGGAGGTGTGACATACGGGCCCCAAGCGGCTTCCTTCCTGACTCTGCCGGTAGACCAGGTGACCCAAGCCACCACCGGCTTGTTCTTCGGGACTATGATCCCACCTGCAAGCTTTTCTGCACCGATCTCCGCACCGGAAGCAAACAAGAAGTCGGTGTTTGACCGGCTCGCTGCTACCACGACCCCTGTCAACGGGTCGCCCGCTACTAAACCGACAGCCTCCGTTTTCACCAGGCTAGGTCAAAACTATGAAGTGGCTGTCCCGAAGAGGGCAACGGCCGCTGCTTTGGAAGTCGTTAAAGCGGCTTCTCCCATCAGAGAGTCGGTCTTCACAAGATTGACTGTTCCCACTCCTCCCCCAGCTGGTCAAAAAGCATCAGTCTTCGATAGGCTGACATCAGCAGTTACCCCACACTCAAACAGGGGGCAACGAGAAACCATCTCGATTCCCGAGCCAGTCCCAACGGCTCGTCGTGCGCGACGTTGCCATTGGCAACGAGCGAGAAAAGCAGGGGGCAACTCTCCCTCAGGGCTAACCCCACCTGCTCCAGTGGTGGAGGTCAACGCTGCTGTTCCGACTGGGAACAGCTTTGAATTGCTGAGGAAGGTGAGAAAGAACTCTCCAATTGCTACGTTGAAAAGATCTCCTCCGCCTATGGAAAAAGCTCCGGAGACAAAGCAGGAACAGGCCCCTCAACGGCTGTCGTCAAAAATTTATAAAGTTTGGCGGAGAGTTCAAGATTCCGTGATTGACCCAGACCACTTTCATCGCCAGAAAAAGGCAAAGATGGAAAAGGACAAAAACCGCCCCATTAAACGGCAGGGGGCAACAAATGCTAGGATGCCCACTTCAACGGCTCCTTCAACCTCAATGGTCCACAAAAGAAAAAGGCCAGAGAAAGCTCCCGTGACACTGACAAAGTTTAAAAGCGGTGAACCTAAACGCCCCAAGTCAGGGGGCATAACAGTTCATACGGTTTATATGGCTTCTGGAAAGGAGGAAAGCCGCACTTCTACGGGTCACCGACCGCTTACCCGATCAGTGACCAAGGCTCAGGAGCAGCAACAAAAGCTCCAGGAGATGATGACTACAATGGCTGCACTCACGGAGCCAAAAGAGAACCCTGGGACGTCCTTAGACGAACGCCAAGAGGAAGAGACCGACGCCGAGTTCCTCCGCCGAGTACTGGAAAAGAGAGACAAAGAGGCTGCTGAACAAGCAGCCAATATACAGCGTATGGGCCTCCTCTTCCAGGACATGATAGGGATGATGATACAACAAGATCCCCCGACTGAAGAACCCCCGATCGTCCTTGGAGATGATAGGGGAGAGACATCAAACCCTCAGCCCGTTCTATCAACAGCTAAAGAGGATACAATCTCTAAGACTGATCTGGACGAATACATAGCCCAGCAAATAAAGGTTCATCACGCGGCAGAAGCAGCCGGACACGTCGTGAAAATGGGGCGACCGTATCCAGGCTGGTATGACCAAATCAGGTACCCGCCGGGTTACACAATTCCCAAGTTTCATGTCTACAAAGGGACCGGCAATCCCCATCAACATGTTGCCCAGTTCAGGACGCTTTGCGGTAACACCAGCGGCGACGACAAGCTTTTGCTTCGCCAGTTCGTTGGAAGCCTATCAGATACGGCGTTCGAATGGTATTCTGAGCTTCCCAACGACTCTATTAAAACCTTTGCGGAGATGGAGTTGCTCTTCACCCAACGTTTTGCGAGTGCCAGTGAGCGTACCCCGATGACGGCGCTGATTAACGCCAGGGTAAAACCCGGCGAGACATGGGTTCAGTACGCTATACGGTGGCGTAATCTATGGTCGAAGTGTGAACAGCGCATAGAAGAAGCCCCTGCGGTGGGAATGTTTGTTGGAACCCTCAATCCACAACCAACCATTTCACAGTTTATGATGTTCTTCAAGCCGACTTCCTTTCAGGCTTTGATCGACAAATTAGCGCAGATGGACCAGATGGGCCATAAACCCCCTCTCCCGAAACCGGACTCCCGAAACGATAAAGGAAAGGGAAAAGCGATCATTGTCGCTAATGCCCAACAACAACCGAGCGACTCGAAGCCGGTTGCTCGTCCAAACAATACACGCCCATACGTACCCCTTGAAGACAGAATGGGACGTCCTTACTCCTTCCCCCGCGATAAAACGAGGAGGCTATTCGAGCTGGCGCTGCGCAACAGACTCATAAATCTGCCAGATCCAAAACGTCCGTTGCAACCGAACGACGCCAACGAACCCAATTACTGCCCTTATCATCGAGTGCTAGGCCATCCGATTGAGGATTGCTACGTTTTCAAGAATTGGCTTGAGAACCAATACCGTCAGGGCAAATTTGCGCTATCTGACAAATGGAAGGTGAATCCTCCGCAGCCCCACACCTCTAAGGGAACAAATACGCCGGGGGCAACATGCTCCGTCATTGAAGAAGCTCCCTGGGAGGTTGTATTATCGGCCAAAACGAGGAGAATGATAAATGATCTTCAGACCTGTCCAGCGGTCAAGTGGAAGAACCCCTTGGAACCACAGGTTATTGAGGGGATGTTGAAGCCACGTCCGACTACGAGGACCGATGGTGGTAGTTCAAGCGCTCATAGTCAGCCGTCAAAATCTTCGAAAAAGAAGAAGAAGAAATCTAAGAAGCCCGTGAAGCCTGGCGACAAGCGCACGGACTTACAAAAGCAAATCGACGCACTGGATGAGTACAACCAAAAGGCGCGGACTCCCATTACGCTCCAAGATTTCCTTGATCACGTCTTCCAAAAAGAAGATGAGGGAGAAAGTTCATCGGATGAATCCGAGGAATATGTGGCGAGCTGTCATATGATCTCCCATTCGACCACGAACGATGAAGGGACTTCTGGCACTGAAACGCTGGGGGCAAATGCCGAATCAAGAGCCCCAGGGTTATCAGTTGAAATGATTAGCGCGTTTCTTAATGAAGCTCGGTTGAAAAGCAAAGCTGATCGAGAATACGAGACGGCTATATTCGAAAGGGCCAAGCGCCAGCGACTTGAGGAAGGAGCTGAAATGATCCCGCTGGAGCAAAATGCCCCCACCGCTGACAAAAGCCGATTCAAGATAAAAAAGAAGTTTGCTAAGGCCATATCGATGGGCATGAATCTACCACCCTCTGAAGAAAAAGTTACTGGCGTGGTAGAAATGCACCCCTCTTATTGCTTATATCATCAGAAGGTCTCGCATCCCACCCAAGATTGCAAAGCTTTCGATAAGTGGTGGCAAGGATACGTCGCTAATCGACAACGCTTTAAACGGGAAAAGCGTAAAATTCGTCGGGAGCAAAGAAACACGAACAAAGAGCTTGAAAGAACTGCCAACAATTGTCACATGATTAACACCGCCGGGTCACAAGTGCCTACATTTGGGAGCGATTCCGATGAGGAGCTAGAGCTTGGCCCCCTCTTCAAAGAATCCATTTCGGGAAAAGAAGAAGAACCGAAGGCCTGCGAGAATATACAGCTGCGCAATCGAACATTACCCGAAAAGAACCTCGGACCCTTGAACAGAAAAGACAAAGGGAAAGAGAAGGTCTCTGGAGATATCTCCTTGGATGACCGAGTCGCGGAAGAGTTAACCACCAAGAACCCGCCAAAGAGGAGTAAAGTGGATTACAATGTCTTGGCGCATCTGAGAAAGCTACCTTCACAACTTAGCATTCTCGATGCCCTATTACTATCAAAAGAGGCGAGGGATTCTTTGATTAAGCCCTACAAGATCCGGACCAGTTCCAAGCCTTCCTAGCCGAACAAAAGATGAAGGATGAATTGGAAGAGGTGCACACAGCCGACGTTGCTTTTAGTGATGAAGACCTTCTCCTCGGGACGTGTGAACACAATCGCCCCCTTTATGTCTCAGGATACTGCCATGACATAAAGATAGGTAAAATCTTGGTCGATAACGGATCGTCTGTTAATTTACTCAATGTGCGAGTGTTAAAGGAGATTTGCATGAGTGTCCAACACCTCGCCCGAGACAAAATCACCATCTCCGGTTTTGACTCTCAATCCTCAAAGACTCTTGGATCTGTGATATTGACGCTACGCTTCGGGTTGCTCGTCACAGACATCAAATTCCATGTTATAGACGCCAAGACGTGCTACAATGCTCTGCTCGGCCGACCATGGCTACACGAGTACAATATCATCCCTTCTACACAGCATCAGTGCATGAAGTATTCTAGGGATGGCCTTGAGTACACTGTGGCGGGAGAGTTGAATCCGTTTTCCGTGAACGAAGTTCGCAAGTATGAAGATGCCAAGTACTTCTTACCGAGTTTCGAAGACACGGAAAGGTGTCACAAACCGGAGAACAAAACTAACGCCACCATCCCTGTCTTCGGCAGTGACACCGAGGAGGAGGAGGATATAATTTATTCAGGTCCATCCCAGTCCACTAGGCCAGGACCATCCGTTCCTTTATTAATCTTCGGCAGTGATTCAGAGGATGAAGTTCACGCTGTATTCCCTGCTCGGCTGTCAATACGAGCTTCTGCTGATGAAGAGCGAAGTCTGCAGATAACCATGGTGCCGCTTGAACACTACAAAGAACTGGATGCACTCAACGCCAATAGCGTAGAAGAATTGCACACATTCTATATTCCTCCCGGACGAAAAGGCGAGAAGGCAATCCTATTCTACCGTTCTGAAGAAAACAAGGTGGAAAAAGAAATTTGGCTTGGCGCGGATCCCACGCTCGACAGGCTTCAGCCCATCCGTCTTCCCAGATATTATACCAAAGGTTTGAGGAAACTGCTGAAACGCCAGGGAATACCTTTCGAACAAACCGTTAGAAAGGCCAAATTCTATGACAAAGTATGGAACGTTCCCGGGACTCAATGCAAATTGCCTAACGGGAGAATAGAAACAAAAGGGCTCAGGTACACCCGGTCAAAGAAACGGGAGCTAGTAAACAGCTGTTATGTCATGTATGACTTCGATGAAGAGGCGGACGCTCAATGGGAGGACGCTAATCCTGAGCCAGCAAAAGTTCTTGATACAAAACCGCCCAGTCCATCGTTTGAAGACCAGATGAGCAAACTTATAAGGGATGCGAGTCAAAAAGCCCGAAATGATCACGATCGTGAAATGGCAATCTATGAGAAAGCCAAGACACAACGCCTCCTTCAACAGGCGGTGAGGGATGAAAATGCCGCTCCTTGTCAACCTGCTGCAAAAAAGGTTCGACGCGAAAGCAAAAACAAGTCGAAAGGCAAGAAAGGCGCTCGACAACCACAAAGCAGAGCTAAGAAGCCACGCATCCGAGAGTCGAGCGTTATTGACTCAGCCCTCATGAAGAAAATGGGTCGAGCATACTCATTTCCTCGGAACAAAACAAGGAAAATACTTGATCTTGCTCTAAAACATCAAATGCTTACACTGCCAGAGTCTAAACACCCTGAGCAAGCGGGCGAAGTCTCCAACCCAAATTATTGCTCTTACCATCGAGTAGTAGGGCATCCACTTGAGGATTGCTTCACCTTTAAGAATTGGGTTGAGGACCAATATCAGCTTGGCAAATTTGCGTTGTCTGACAACTGGAGGGTAGCACCACCACAAAAGCACGAGCCCAAGAGCACGAAAGAAGAACCAGTTCTGCATTGGGATTGGAAGAGAATTCGTACTTGTCACGTGATAATGATATCAAGGGAAGAGCCCGAGAACATGGATGACCTTCCCTGGTGCTTTGAAAACGGTAGCGATGAGGTAATCTCAGAATTCCCACCAGCACCAAAAGAGCTGGAAGATGGAATCCATACTACTGCAGATAACCTTAAGAAAATCGAGTTGGGGACAATAAATGATCCGCGACCGACATTCGTCAGCGAGCTGCTGTCTGAAGAGAGGGTGGCTGCGTTAAAAGACGTCCTTGTGCAGCATAAAGATTGCTTCGCATGGAACTATTCCGAGATGCCGGGACTAGATCCAGAAGTTGCTGTACATAGACTAGCAATATCCCCGAACATCAAGCCAGTCAAACAGGCGCCGAGAAGAATGTGACTCGAGCTTGAGATGAGCATAAATACCGAAGTCAAAAAGTTAATCGACTCTGGCTTCATCCAGGAAGTTCAGTACCCTGAATGGATCGCCAACATCATCCCAGTGATGAAGAAAAATGGGACAGTGCGCATATGCGTAGACTTCCGGGATCTTAATAAAGCTTGCCCGAAGGATGATTTCCCAGTGTCAGTCACTGAACTGATGATAGACAATACATCCACTCATGAAGTTTTCTCCTTCATGGACGGCTCATCGGGGTATAACCAGATAAAAATGCATCCAGAAGACCAGAAGCACACAGCCTTCAGGACTCCTCTTGGTATATTTTGTTATAAAGTGATGCCCTTCGGTTTGAAGAACGCCGGTGCTACTTATCAGAGGGCCATGACAAAGATCTTCGACGACCTTATACACGAAATCGTTGAATGCTATATCGATGATCTCGTGGTTAAAAGCAAATCATACGAGGAACATCTCGAGCATCTGAAGACTGTATTTCAACGCCTTCGGCAATACAACTTGAAGATGAATCCTCTTAAATGTGCGTTCGGGCTTTCCTCGGGCAAATTCCTGGGATTCGTTGTCCGACACCGAGGCATCGAAATAGATCCGTCTAAGATCAAGGCGATCATGGAAATGCCTCCGCCAAGGACTCTCAAACAGTTACGGTCTCTCCAAGGAAAGCTCGCATATATTCGGCGATTTATAGCCAACCTCTCTGGCAAGTGCCGCCCTTAGAGTCACCTGATGAAGAAGGGAACTCCATTCGTCTGGGATCAAAAATGCCAGCGCGCGCTGGACGAAATTAAACGGTACCTGCAGAACCCGCCGGTGTTGGCTGCTCCGGTCAAGGGAAAACCCCTCATTCTTTATACAACCGCCCTCGAAGGTTCCTTGGGCGCATTATGGGCACAAGAGAACGATCAAGGGAAAGAAAGAGCACTCTACTACTTAAGTCGAGTTCTACTGGGGGCAGAAAGCAACTACTCCCCCATTGAAAAACACTGCCTAGCGTTGATCTTCGCGATAACAAAGCTCAGGCACTATGCGTTGGCGCATGAGGTCCGTCTCATTTCGAAGGTAGACCCTCTTAAGTATTTAATGTCAAAGGCCATACTGACAGGTCGACTCGCTAAATGGGCTCTGCTCTTGATGGAGTTCTCAATAACGTATCAACCTCTCAAGGCAGTGAAAGGCCAAGCCATCGCCGATTTCCTCGCTGAGCACCCGATACCGGCCGACTCCCCTTTAAACTGCGATCTTCCAGACGAACATGCATTTGATGCGGTCGACGGTGATGATACTCGATGGGAGCTTTATTTCGATGGCGCATCTTCCATGAAGAAGCGCAAACAAAGCACCCCTATAATCAAATCGGGCATAGGGCTCATCTTTGTAACTCCACAAGGAGGGATAATGCGCTTTGCTTTCTCCCTAACAGAGCCGAGGACAAACAATGAAGCCGAATACGAAGCTCTGATAGCAGGCCTCGAGATCGCCATCGACATGGGAATTGAAAACCTCCTCATATACGGAGACTCCCAGCTGGTCGTTAGTCAAGTAAACGGTGACTACCAAACGTGCAAAACGGAGTTGGTGAGGTACGGCGAAAAAGTGCAACAATTGTTGACCCGAATTCCCTCCTATACTTTGGAGAGCATACCTCGCGCGGAAAACAGCAAAGCGGACGCATTGGCCAAACTTGCTAAAGAATTGGCTGACGAGAACCTCGATGACGTTAGAATCGTGATACAAAGCCGTCGAGTGCTTGCCCCGGCAGAAATACCTCCGGAATCATATAAAGAAAAGGGAGCGACTAAGCAGACAACCCTACAAATAAAAGACCATGAGAAGACCGAAGACTGGAGAGAAGTCTTCATAGATTACTTTAAGTTCCACCGAATGCCTGAAGAAGCGTCCATAAGACATCAGCTCGTGAAACGAGCTCTGTCTTTCGCCTTCATCAACGATACTCTATATAAAAGGACATTCGATTCTCTGTGGCTGAGATGCCTAGGACCTGACGAAGCGAGAAGGGTCGTCCAAGAGGTTCACGACGGACTCTGCGGTTCTCATCAAGCAGGCCCTAAGATGAAGTTGAAAATAAAACGGATGGGCTACTACTGGCCCACGATGATTCAGGACTGCATTGAATATGCGAAGCAATGCCACTCATGCCAAATTCATGGGGACTTCTTCCATCAACATCCAAATCCGCTACACCCAACAGTGGCTAGCTGGCCATTCAAAATGTGGGGGACTGATATAGTTGGCCCTATCGAACCAGCATCGTCTAAGGGACATCGTTTCATCCTAGCGACGACTGATTACTTCTCCAAATGGGCAGAGGCGGTACCATTGAGGGAAGTGAAGACGGAGAACATCCTCCATTTCTTCAAAACGCATGTCATATACCGGTTTGGGACCCCAAGAAGGATCATCTCTGATAATGGGCCAGCCTACCGAAGTCATAAAATTAGCCGTTTCGCACAGCAGCACAATATAGACTGGAGATATTCCTCAGTTTATAATCCGCGAGCTAACGGTTTAGCTGAGGCCTTCAACAAGACCTTGACGAAGATCAAGAAGAAAACAGTGTCACGAAATAAGAGAGATTGGCACGAAAGATTGCAAGAGGCTCTTTGGGCATATCGAACTACATTTAAAACGGCCACGAACACAACGCCATACGCGTTGGTGTTCGGTACAGAAGCAGTACTCCCCCTCGAGATAGAGCTACCCTCTCTACGAGTGGCAGTCCACTACGAGCTGACAGACGAAGAAAATGCTCACCTTCGGTTTGAAGAGCTTGATGCCCTTGATGAAATCCGGCTTCTAGCACAACAAAATCTGGAAGCTTATAAAGCAAAGATGACGCGCTCATACGAAAGATTGACCCGACCGAGGACATTTCGTCAAGGCGAACTCGTGCTAGTGGTCAAAAGGCCTATGATCCCCAATCGCGCCAAGCGGGGAAAGTTTGAGCCAAACTATGAGGGCCCATACATCATTGATAAGGTCTACCAGGGCGGGGCCTATCTACTCGTGGACATGCACGGTGAAAGGCCTTTTAGGCCAATAAACGGTCGTTTCCTAAAGAAATACTACGCTTAATGAGCTACGGCCTAGGTCAACGGTAGATGACGACAACTATGTCCTCTCGCTATCTTCTTAAGCCCAAACTCTATAAGCAGTAAATGGCCTTCCTTAATGATGGACCGAAATGTCCTTAAACTAATAGCAGACCGAAACGTCTTTAAAACTACTACCGCAGCACCCTTAGGCTGACGAGAAGAAGAAGGGGGAAAAAAAAAGGTATGTCCATAAGCAAAAAAAGGGCACGGATGAAAACCCGAAAGGGCTCCGTGAGTAAAAACAGCAGGACTACCGGCGAGTGTTCGTGAAAACCTGGAAGGGCGCGACCTCGTAAAAAAAATGAGAAGAAAGATTTCCATGTATTATCAAACATGATACAATCAAGTGCACAAAAGTATGTGGGGTATGGGATTCGAACGCTGGCGGCTTAATTCAGCAATGCAAGGTATTACCAATGAGTATGCTGCTAACACCATATGATATATGGAGTGGGATTTGGTAAAACCATATATACTTGTTAATATGGGGAGTTGAAAAGTCAGGATCTCAATAACAAAGGGTGAAAGGATCTCAATAACAAAGGGTTAAAAAAAAAACAAAAAAAAAAACAAAAAAAAACGATATGTCCATAAGCAAAAAGGGCACGGATGAAAACCTGAAAGGGCTCCGTGAGTAAAAACAGCAGGGCTACCGGCGAGTGTTCGTGAAAACCCGAAAGGGCGCAACCTCGTTAAAAGACACTTATAGGGTCTTCTCGACCTTATAAGGAGAAACCACCTGCGTGAGATCCTTACGACTCACAAAGGAGCAACACACTTAGGGATCCCCACGATTCCTAAGGAGAAAACACACTTACGAGATCCCCACGACTCGTAAGGAGAACTCTCTTATGGGACCCTCACGGCTCATAGGATTTGAAAGTCTTAAGTCACAGAGACCTAAACCTGTGCTTAAGCAAACCCCCACAAACTTTCAATATTGCCCTACAAGTGGCTCAGTATTGACCCTTGTATACAATCCACGGGCGCGAATAAACATTTCCCTAGCCAAATTTCATCCGTAATTGGGCATACGTTCGCATGGTGAACAACCCTTATAAATCCCCTCGATTTATAAGGAGAAAACCCTCCTGTAGGATCCTTACGACTTACAGAGGAACAAAACACTTAGGAACCCTCACGATTCCTAAGGAGAAAATACACCTACAAGATCCTCACGACTTGTAGGGAGAAATACCTTCACGAGACCCTTACGGCTCATGAAGTCAAAAGTCTTAGCCGACAGGACCCTAACTCTGGTCGCTAAGCCTCCTTTGTTCGACAACGGCAGAGGCAAATGATGATTCGCTCCTGGTAATATCCCAGTTGTAGCGGTGCTGATGCCGAAATCGGTGTCCAATTTCAGGTTTACAGCGAAAAGCCAGTAGGCCGCACATGCATACGAAATAGCCGAAATAATGGGGCGACTTGCAATAAAAAAAGCAGCAAGTAAAGATGTATACATGCAAAATAGCCGAAATGATTGGGCAACTCGTAATAAAAAGCAACGAGTAGAAAATAAAAAATATATATAGCCGAAATGATTGGGCACCGCGAAAAATAGCCGAAATGATTGGGCAATCGCGACCTTCGCGATATAAAAGCTGAAATGATAGAGCATCGCGGAAATAAAATAAAAGAAGAAATGATAGAACTTTGGCCCTACAGTTAAGATCGCATCGATCCCTGTATACAATCCAAGGGCGTAAACGAAGAATGAACCATACTTTCCCAGCGGATTCCGTCGGACGACGAACCCCAAACCTCACCGGTTCATTTCAACCGAAGAAGCCAGTGACTTCAACCAAAAAAATTCCTCGACTCACGGATACAAACACTCCTTGACGAGAGCCTTCTGATCCGCGTCGACCCGCAGAGCCACCAGTGCCTCCGTAGGAACCCTCGACTCGTTTCAAACCCTAAGGAAACAAATAATCCTTGGCGCTTGGGAAACAAATAATCCCAGCAAACTCCTCAACTCACGGATACAAACACTCCTTGACGAGAGCCTTCTGATCCGCGTCGACCCGCAGAGCCACCAGTGCCTCCGTAGGAACCCTCGACTCGTTTCAAACTCCAAGGAAACAAATAATCCTTGGCGCTTGGGAAACAAATAATCCCAGCAAACTCCTCAACTCACGGATACAAACACTCCTTGACGAGAGCCTTCTGATCCGCGTCGACCCGCAGAGCCACCAGTGCCTCCGTAGGAACCCTCGACTCGTTTCAAACCCCAAGGAAACAAATAATCCTTGGCGCTTGGGAAACAAATAATCCCAGCAAACTCCTCAACTCACGGATACAAACACTCCTTGACGAGAGCCTTCTGATCCGCGTCGACCCGCAGAGCCACCAGTGCCTCCGTAGGAACCCTCGACTCGTTTCAAACCCTAAGGAAACAAATAATCCTTGGCGCTTGGGAAACAAATAATCCCAGCAAATTCCTCGACTCACGGATACAAACACTCCGTGATGAGAGCTTCTTAACTCATGTCAACTGTTCCACTACAACTGCAGACAGATCCCCGATTCGTCTCAATTCGTAAGAAGAAGTCTCAGACAGCAAGGAAGTCTTGCTTTTTGAGCAATGGGGCCCTGCAAGTCAATCCAAACTGGTCTCTTACATACTATTCACGGGTCTCGCTCTCCGAAGTTGAATTTCGACGAGGAGGGAAACAACCACTTACGAATCCTCTCGACTCGTAAGAGGGAAAATTCTCTTATAAGATCCTTACGACTTATAAGAGAAAACCACGCTTAGGAATCCTCACGATTCCTAAGGAGAAAATCCACCTGCGAGATCCTCTCGATCCGTAGGGAGAAAAGTCTCTATGAGACCCTCACGGCTTATAGAGTTGAAAAGCCTTAGGCGGCAGATCTGAACCTGCGGCCTAAGCCATCGCTATCTCTTAAAAAAAAAAAACTAAGTTATCTGCCAATTATGTTTATCAAAGACAACATGCTGATAATAAGAGAATGCAGAAAGAAAAAGTGCATACAAGACATTGCAAAAAAAAATGTGTATCTTTATTCATTGACTTCAATCAAATACAAGATGAATCGTACAAAAGAATAAAGAATGGATACATATTATTTCAAAGGAAAATTTTACAAATACACTGATACAAAGGCAGCTACTGGGAAGGAAGCGTCTTAAGTAGCTTTATCAGTTGTTCGCACACTTCCTTCCAGGCCTTTTCCCGATCGGCTACCACCGCCAGCTCTGCCTCCACTTGGGCTCGTTGCTGCAAGACCGACGCAAGCTGCTCCCTCACGACTTGATAGGCAGCCTCCCGACTTGGGATATTGCGCTCAACTATGTCAAGCTTCCGCTTCAAGTTTAGCCCGTGGGAGATGCGCTTCAAGAGACCCTCAAAGATAGTCTTCACTTGGGCGGCATTTGCCTCAACCTCAGCGCGCAGATGGGCCGTTTCGTTCGAGGTCTTCTGGCATTCCCTTAGTCTTAAAGCTGCTTCTTGCTCCAAGTGGCGGGAGTGCGAAGTGCTTTGCTCGAGCCAAGCTGTACGTTGGGTGCTCAGGGCTAAAACTTCGGAAGAAGGGCGCGTCGACTCCAGCCGGTATAGACAGGCCTCGATCTCCCTGCAGTGATTAACCCAAGATCCGATGACGCCTTCGTTATGAAAATTTACGAGCGCCGCCAACATTGGATTAACCTCCACAGCGAAATCTACGGCAGAAGGGAGAGTGTCCATGTTGAGCTCTTCGATGTACCCGCTCAGCATGCCCAAACTCATCACAGCACCCTTTGAAGACGGGCGTTTCAAGAAAGGGCCCGCCGGTGGAAGGACGCGAGACTCAAAAGAGACCGGAGCCGGAACAATAGCTGCAAAACAAAACATGGTTAAACAATGGTTCAAGAGATGTTTAAAGGTTACCAAAAGAGGAATTTGCTATACCAGCAGCAACAGACGGTAAAGCCGGAAGGGCCGGTAGCGCGGCAGGTCTTGCATCCCCTCCTTCGATTTGTGGCACTGCGATAAAGAAAGGGAAAAGTTAGAAATCATTCAATTACTAGAAAAAAGGGGATGAACAAAGATATGGTAGTGAACGTACACTCACCAGCACCACTAGAGGGAGAAGCAAGTTCGAATGGGAAGGAGAAGTGTGGGAGCAACACTTGATATAGATGATCGAAGAACACTCCTGAAAAGATGCGGTGGTATGGCGTTAGTCCATGAACCATATGTTTAAAAGATTAACTTATGAGTCGCAAATCCATACCTTCTAACATCCGCGATGGCACGAGGGAAGACGGGAAGTGACCACCGCCAAAGCAGTAGTTGACGGTGCTCCTTCAAGCAATGGAGCGTCGGCACTGGCCGCACCTGCAAAGACAAGCTTGTTAGAAGAGATCGCAAGATATATAAAAAGGGGGGGAAACGATAGTAACCCGAAACTTACCCGACGAACTGCCAGCCGAGACTGAGGCAACTCCTTCCTCCATTAACATCAGGCCACCGCCCGTAGCCTCGTCACCCGACTCAATAGGGACCGTTGTTACACTTACAGGCCCTAGAGAAGGCGGGGGAATATAGGCGGAGAGGGTCATGATTGGAGTATTGCCAGATTCCAGAGAAGGAGCGGCTGGCTCATCCTCAGGAATCGTGGCCACCTCACCCGCTACTCCTTCGAGTCCTGCAGTCACAGTTGTCTCGTCCACCGTCGCCGCGAGGTCTCCAGCCTCAAGCGCCTCGACTTCTACTGCCTTCGGCTCGACAGTCATCTCATCTGCCGCCACTTCAGACGCGGCATCAATGACCTTCTCGGCGGCGGATCCTTCAACTTCTGTTTCAGGCACCGTGGCCCCGACGACGGTGCCCACCGTCGGCTCAGGTTCGGCAGGCGCCGCTTCCGCCGTTTCCTGGGGTCCGACGGTCTCTGCCTCCCCCTCAGTCGGACTTGGTCCTGCAAGATGGAATGCATATGAGCCAATGGCTTTATAATAATTCTTACAACAAGGTTCTGAAAGAGATGCTACCTGAAGGGGATTTATTATTTGCACTTCGGGCCGCGCGCGCCACTTGCCTAAAAGCTGTAGACAGGGCGACAGGGGCCTCTCCAGAAGGAGTGTCAGCACGAGGAATGGTACTGGGACCCGCTCCCGCGGCCAAAGCAGCTCTACGCGCCTTTGCTTCGCGTCTCAACCGCTTCCGCTCCTCCCGAGCCGTTGAGAAGGATGCCACTAGAGCTTCCCTAATTGAGGTGTCCTCGTCCGTGAATAGGGAAGCCTCTAAGGTTTTCAAGGCATCCCTCGTCGTTTTGTCAAGCCGAGGCTCTTGCGGCAACTTTGACGAAGCTGGGACTTCAGTAACAGGCTCGGGAAGGATCCCCGCATCAATTGATATAACCCCTGCTAAGAAACGAAAGAAGGTTAGGTTGACCATCATAAAAAGACAACAAACTTTTCTTATAAAAGAGAAAGGGGTGAAACATACCAGCGCCTGCTAAGGCACGCTTCTCCTCCTCCTCCTGGAAGGTTTTCAGGGAGGCAGCAATAGCCTCTTCAGTAGAGACACCTGTTGAAAATGGAGCAAATGTTAGTTAAAAATAATAATACAGGGTGCAATAAAATGACAAATGAAGCGTCTGATGATTACCGGACTCAGCGAGTTTGCTTAGCATCGCTTCGAGCCTAGCCGATCACTTCGAAGCTGCAATGGCGGCAGCCAGATTGGTGTCCGCAGGATCTACCACGAAACCCTCATTGCTGTCGTATTCACATATGGCCTCGGCGGGAGAAGCCGCAGGCTTTAAGCTGAGGATCGCGTCGAGGGATAGGGTGGACTTCTTCTTCTTCTGTCCGCCAGCTTTAGATCCACCCGGAGCAGATTTGCGCTTGGCAGCCACTTTAGGGCGGCGGGTCCCGATCTCTGCTCCTGCACCGGACCCTGGTGATACCACATTAACCGTCTTCATGGGAGCACGGGGCGCTGGCGGTGCATCCACCGGAGTAGGCAGTGGCAATCCCCGCGGGGGGCTCAACACGCGCGGTCGGTCAGCCCTGGCATCTTTTATCGGGGGGATGACCTGGATCCTTGGCTGCAAGGGAGCCTTGCGATCACCACCAAGAGGCGCACCCCTACGGTCAAGCAGCAGGCGTTTCTCCATTAAAATGATTGGGCCCATAGCATGCGCATACCAGGCTACATACGGATGGATTATTTTAGGGGCACAGCTAGGCTCACTGATAAAAAAATAGGAGCCTGTATTGAGCCGGGTGAAATGATGCATAGCATTCCTTATTCCCTCTGGGCCGACCGCGGGTGTTTCCAGAAAGGCCTCCATCGGGATCCCTTGATTGTAACTCGATTGTCGGGCAAATTGATGTGGGTTATACCTCATAAAAAGAGCCGTCTTATTCTGCCTAAATACTAGGTAGCCCGGCCGAATGGAGTAAAGGTGAAGGATTTCCCGAGCCTTCAGTACAGAAACCCCGCCCTTAAAGTCGTCACGCAGCGACACCACTGACTTAGCGGTCTCGGAGCCTATGGTGATGACCTTATCGCTCCGACTAGATGCGAACGCAGGAGCAGTCCCCTAGACTCCCGCGGAGGTGCAACCACAATTGAAGCCCCGACCAACCGCATAATTCTTGGGAGTTTGAATTTATCAAAGAATGGAGGAGTCTTATGAGCACCAAACACCCCTCGCACATGCAGCTCCATCCAAGAAGTGAAGTAGTGCATCGGAAAGTTAGCAGGCTGTACCCCAGGCTCATTAGCGTCCGCCGCTATGCTAAGTCCATTATAAAGGTAAGCCAGCCCGGCAATCCCTACCGATAGCTGCAAACCAGCCGCCATTCGATGCGCCGGGTAAAAGACAGAGGACCGCATGAGGCGTGGGTGCATGGGAAGCGCGAAGCTGCATAGCCATAGACCCAAGAACCCTATGAAAAAAGTCTCCTCGTCCATGCCAGGAACGGCGATCTCTGAGAAAGGGACGCTGGCAGTGCCGGGGAAATAAAAATCCCGCTGGTCATCTTCCGATGAAGGTCGGCGGTCCAAGCCGAAACCAAAGGGGTCAGCAAGCTGAGCGAACTTCTCGCCCTGCTCTGATAGGAATTCCGGGCGGATAAAACGAGCAATGAAATCCGCGAAACTGACGCCCCGGTCGCCTGATTCCAAATGCAGTTCCTCATAAATCTCCAATACCTTCACCAAGCCCGGATGCTGATGCTGGATGGCATTTTCCGGAGCTAAGTCGAATACCAACTGCTTGGTGGCAAAGACGTACTCGTCAGGAGGAAGCAGCTCCTCGTAGTGCTCCCCCCTCGCTGGTAAACCTGAAATTTCAGCAAACTCCTCCAGAGAGATGGAGACTTCCCTATCCGCTGTCAAGAAGGTATGGGTGGGGATATTCCATTGTTCGATGAAGGCCTTTACCCACCACGTCGGAGGAGAGGGATACTCGAAAAGCGAGACGTAGACAGCTGAGTATAAGCCAATCGTCGTCAGGAGAGCCCTCTTCGTCTCCAAAATGTAACGGGCCCATGGCAGATATCCGGCAAGCGGTCGCGGAGTCAATCCAATATTGTAAGCCTGTCCCCAAGGGCGTGCTTCATCCTGACAGATTCGCCTCCCCAAGATATCTATAGCCGACGGCGGCTGCACCGGAATGGCACCGATTGCAGGCTGAAGGAGGTCGTCGGCATTCCAATTTTTAACCTCCACGGCATACTCCACCGGGGGCTTGTCCGCATAAGGGATCGTAACTATGGGCTCAGAGGGAGAAGCGGAGCTGAAGCTGCGACGGCCTTGGATGATTTGGCTGTACCACCTTCCCCATAAGTGAAGTCTCTTGCACTCAGGATCGTGATTTTTGATCAGAGCAAACACCACCCGGTCCACTGGTGCATGTGGGAACCCTCCTTCTGAGCGAACGAAAGGGAAAGACAAATCTTCAGACATGTTCCCTGTAGAAAAAAATATATATAACCGTTAGTGCTCCAGTGCTTCACATTTCAAAGTCATACATCACACTACAATGCAGTGGGTAGGGGACCAAAAGGGGACCCACAAAATCAAGATGACGGCGCATCATTTGATAAGACAGTCCCATCATTGGATGAGACTGTCAGTTAATTAAAAAGACCCCCAAAAGAATACCCTTATTGGAGGGATCCCTAGAGACAAGGAGAAAATCTCCTCTTTTTAGAGCAAAGCTCTATCACAGAGTGACATTTGTCAAACTCTGGTCTCAAAGGAATAAAGCTTCTTAAAAAGAGCCTAGCTCTGTAGTAGTAATGAAAAATTATAACTCCTAAGAATTAAAATTTTTGGGATCTTAAAGATCCATGAAAACTTTTAGGAGTTCTCTAATTGATCTATGAGCATGGCTCTGTTCATGGGTTAAAACCCAGGAACCAGATCTCTGTAATTTTTTGAGAGCAAGGCTCTGTGGATGAAACCCCAAAGGGGTTTTCTTTAGATCAAAGATCTATGGGAGCAAGGCTCTGTTGAAGAAACCCCAAAGGGGTTTTCTTTAGATCAAAGATCTACAAGAGCAAGGCTCTGTTAATTAAAATTAATTTAAATTAATTTAAATTTTTACCTAGAGTGATTCTAAAGGCTGAACTTTGAAGTTCTTGGGAAAGTACAAGAGCAAGGCTCTGAAAGTTCCTAAGCAAGAGCAAGGCTCTGAAATTCAAATTCTTGAAATTGGTAAAGAATTACCAAGGACCAAGGGTCCTATTTATAGACGCCTGCGTCTCTTCAAATGACCCCCATGATCCAACGGCTAAGATCTCGCCACCGTTGCGCTCACGTCGCGCCACGTAAGCACAACGGTGGGGGGGGGGCATTTGTTCCCCCAATCTGAGCAAGGCTCATTTGAATTTTGAAAATTCAAATTTTCTGAAGCAACGCTTCGAATTCCGTGCATTGCGCAATGCGCAAGCGGTCCACAGTGCGACACGTGTCTGCGCACGTCTCTGCGCAGTTGCGCAAGCACTGTTGCGGTGCGCACTGTTGCGCAAGTTCACCGCTGCGTGACACGTGTCTGCGCAGCTGCGCAAGCACTGCTGCGCAAGCCTTCCACTGCGCGACACGTGTCTGCACAGTTGCGCAAGCACTGCTGCGCAAGCCTTCCACTGCACAACACGTGTCATTCATTGGGGAGTTGCGCAGAAACAGAATGAAAATTTAATGAAATCTTTTCTGTTCTTTCCAAAACCAGAAGATTTTCTTCTGCCTTTGGATCAAAGATCCAGCAGTGGGAAAATTCCCAAAATCACTCAGAAAAGATCTTGTTAACAAATTCAATAAATTTGTGAGCGCTATAAATAAGACCCCAGACCTCATTCGATGGCATCAACTTGGATAATCGACTTCTAGCAAAAAAAAAAGAAGAAAAGAGAACTCTTGGAGATTATTCAAGAACAAGAAAAAGAAGAAAGGTAAAAACCTTTTTTTTTAAGAGAAAAATCTCTGAAGAACAAAGGATTTAAAAAAAAAAGGGAAATAAATGAAAATAAATAAATAGTGCCTTGCACTTGTTATGAACCCTTGGTTCTGTGAAATCAGGGAAAACAGGAAGAAAAACTTGTTTTCATTTGATCCAAATTTAGATCAAAAGTGTTATGCACTTTTGTTCTTAAATCTGAAAAATTCTTGATGTTCTGCACAAATGCAACCCATTATTTAAAAGGGGCTGGCCCAAATCAAATTGCAAAATAATAAAGGGGCAGAGCCCTGTTTGGATTGATTTTCTAGTCGGGCGAAGCCCAAAAGAAATAAAAAAAATTTTGGACTTAACGTGTCTGCGCAGTTGCGCAAGCACTGTTGCGCAAGTGCATAACTGCGCGACACGTGTCTGCGCAGTCGCCCAAGCACTGTTGCGCAAGTGCACAACTACGCGACACGTGTCTGCGCAGTTGCGCAAGCACTGTTGCGCAAGCCTTCCACTGCGCGACACGTGTCACCTCCACGAGCGCTTGCGCTCTTTAATTGCGCAAAGCACCTGACAAGCCGTGTGGGGCACTGTCAGAGTATTAAATGCAATGCATTATTAAGGGGCAGAGCCCAATCAAAGGTCAAATGGGCCAAATAGAAATACTGCACATTATTTTAAAAAGGCAGAGCCTAATCAAAAAGTATAAACAGACCAAAAATAATGCTATGCATTGTTTAAAGGGCAGAGCCCAATTGAGAGGTCCAATAGACCAAAAACAATGCTCTGCATTATTCTAAAAAGGGCAAAGCCTAGTCAATGGCCTGAAATAATGCTATGCATTATTCTAAAAAGGGGGAAAGCCCAAACAAAGGCCTAATAGGCCAAATGCAAACAAAATGTGAACATTTTCAACTGGACTTAGCCCAATTCTGGCCGTAAGTCCTTAAATTAAATTGACTGAGCACAGCTGTTCTCCTAAATCAATTCACGACCGGTTCGAGGGTACATATCCGAACTCCTTTGATATCCCTCGTTGTAATTCCTCGACGACGTCAAAGAGGTGACGGGTCCCAACGACCACACATCCAAATGGACTGCGGGGTCCTTAAACTCGTGGACCGAAACGTCCCTAAACTAATATTGGACCGAAACGTCCCTAAACTAATATTGAACCGAAACGTCCCTAAACTAACTTTGGACCGAAACGTCCCTAAACTAATTTCGGACCGAAACGTCCTTAAACTGGAACAATAGAGCCTCCAAACGCTCTTTTGCCGGATCTAAACGGTCCCGTTTGAGTTGATCTCAGCCGCAACGCGGCTAACGTATCCTTAAACATTCAAATGGATTATAAAACTCCCAATCAACTCTGGTTTGAGGGTACATCTCCGAGCTCCTCTGATACATGTCGTTGTAATCCTTCAACGACGTCAGAGAGGTGACGAGTCCCGATGGCCATACATTAAATTAATCGCTACGTTAAGTTGATCTTAGTCTAAAACAAGACTAACGTATCCTTAACGAACGTTTAAGTTGATCTTAGCCGCAACGCGACTAATGCATCCTTAAACTGAAAACACCAAACCCAAATCTAAATAAATACGGATTTGGACTAATCCACGTCCTACGGGCGACGGCATTACTTAGTCTCCGTATACAATCCACGGGCAACCACAAACAAGACAAACACACACGACACGAAGTAAAATTCTGGAGAAGGAGAAAGTTGTTACCGCGACGCGGTAGCGTAATTAACTGCAGGGGCTTGCGCCTGCAGGGAAGAGCGTCCCCACAATCAAAAACCCCTCACCCTGAGGGGGAATCTGACGAAGTCTGCTACATCGGCCGCATCTGTCTAAACCTCCGATACACGGTGCCATAAATCAACTTGGCATCTTCGGAGAGATAAACGGATAAAACCAAATAGCATCTGCCCCGAACCTCAGGCCCGGACGCGAAGTCCAGGTCGCCGTTCGGAGGGTAACAGAGGCCATTATATGATAGTGGATATATTTATATGTGTGTGTGTGAGTATTCAGTGTACATTCTTGCTCGACATGATAGTATGCTATCTGGTTCTTCTTTGTCTGACATATTGACTTGATCATGCTTTTATTCATTTACACATGTTGATAAAGCCCTGAGGATAGTTGCTTGACTACTGTGATTATGATGGAGATCATACTAGTGGGACGTCTGTAGTTTATAACTATATCCTGAAATGTCCCTAGTCGTAGGTGTATCGAGATGGGGCATCGATATACCAGAGTAGACTAGCGTATATGATATTAGACCCATATGTATGCGATGGATGTTCCCACATCCATTGATGTTTGATATCGAAATCATATACGGGTGCTCAGTGGTGACTGGGACACTGGACGGACTCGCCGAGAACTCCTATATGTATTATATCTATCGTCGGATAGCAGTTCTCAGGTGACACTGGTACAGGTTAGTCTGTAGACCCGAGATTGTCATAGAGTCTTGTGTGTTCTCCCACTATACTTTGATTACCACCCTACCACGGCTCTACTGAGTCATGCAAACAGGTGGTTTTTGGGTACAGTCCCGAGACACATGGAGACAGTAAGCGATAGGAGGGGTTTCGTCTCTCCCGGTATTGGGAGTTGATGTTGTGCTGTGCTCGATTGGATATATCAGCAAGTCCCTGGTTAGGGCTGTTGAGATTTACTTGTAAGTGTTATCAGTAGTTTCTCGATCTGTTATAGACCATTCATCGGCACGACTTATTGAGTTATTGGGGTCGACGTTACCATCCCTAGACTCGATATGCAGCATATCTGACGAAGAGACCGGACTGTACGGTAGTGTTGCCGGTTGGCTCAACGGGAGTTGTGACAAGTTCGCTTGTTTTCTTCTAATCGCTCAATACCTGGATGGCCGTTACGTTTAGCTGACCTCTTGCAGCTTGGGGGTGCTTGATATGATCATCGCCCACTGCCGGCGTATTGACGAGTCTTAGAGTCCCACAATGGAGTTACCTAGTCCAGGCGAAACGATGTGGTGTGCATATGTGATATGCACGGGGACCCGATTAAATGCGCGTATTTGATACCGTATATTAATCGGGCGGTTTGCTATTGGTCGGGTCGTATGAGATATGACCGGTTTGCTAAATCAAATGTTAATTTAACATTGACCATTAGAATTTTCACTTTAGACCCTTTTGTCTTTTGTTGTATGCATGCATGTATGCACATGTTTACATTGATGCACATATGGATGTGAATGCACACATACATGCATACACATTTCTATCATGGTTGTTGATACATTGGATGGTGGCAATATAAGACTCACACCTTAATAAATATGTTGATATTTATTTTTTTGAGATAAATGGAAATGGATGATTACTCATGGTTGATTATTTTATTCCTCCACTAAACCTCTCTTTAACCATGAGTTATTATTCTATGGCCATTTGTGCTCCAAAGATAAATATCTAGATATTTATTAACTTAGGTTATGAATGAGAAGAGAAAATGTATATATTTTTTCTATTCTCATTTTTATGCTTATCTTTATCATTATCTCTTGAGCTCTCATTTGCCATCATCTTCTTCCTCCTCTCTCTTGCTCTCTAGCTTTCATTAGTGAGTAAGATAGTGATCAAGTTAGGGTTTTTAAGTGAGAAATCAAACCACATCATCATTCTATACTACTCTTGCCCATTAGTTTAGAGTGTTGGCTTCAACTTCTTCTCTTGATCAAGTGGAGCTTTGAGCTTGGACAAAGAGGACTCCGGGTGGATCGTCGTGGACTTGGAGGATCTCAAGAAAGCTTCTTTCAACCCTCAAGTGGCCAAGGAGTCTAGCGAAGGAAGCTACAAAGGTTGTATTCTCTAAACCTAGCCTTTACTACTTGTGGATTGTGTAAAATCTTTTGTTACCCTAGCTTTTCTAGTTTGATCCTTAGGATAGTTTCTTTAGCACCTTATAATTTTTTATTTATGGCATGTGTGATGCTACCGAACCCTAGTAGTGGTGCTAAAGAAATCCCATCAGATGCCAAATCATTGCCTCGACTGTTTTCTTGCATCTGAGTAGCCTTTGCAGTCTCTTTGTTATGGGAAAATATCGTGCTATCTTGACAGATATATCGAGCTTCTCATCAGATTCTTTCAGCTTATACCCGGTCTTTCCGCATGTTGGACACTCTTTCAAATCTGAATTCTCTTTCCGGTACAACACACAATCTTTGGGACATGCATAAATCTTCTCACAGTTCAGACTCAAATCAGACATCATCTTCTAAGCTTAGGGCACATTATTTTCTGGGGGTATACAATCTTTCAAGAACTTCTGTCACGCCCCGCTTCCCAGAGTACACTAAGATAGGCACGTGACATAGCCATCCATGCTACCTGTGGATAGGAAAAATCCCTCCACAGTCACATTACGGCTGTAGAGATATCAAGAACAGGAAAGTAAACTAAATTATCTAATACATGTCCATGAGCCAGAATAAATGAGTCAAGAAATAATATAATATGCGGAAGCAAAAGATCCAATAAATAAAACACCTGGAAAGTAAAACTGGATACCAACAGGATCCTCACCGCTCAGTCTAACAGCGGCAGTACTCCTGATCAGTCTGCAACAAAGGTAGAGAATCTGGGCCATACAAAACCCAGACGTCAGTGCGTCATAAAATCAAGCAATACTACAAACAGGGGTATCAATACATGCAGGTATAAGTATAAATGATAAACATGCATAACAGTGATATAAGGACAGTGGGGTAACGTGTAGTGAGTAATCTAAACTGGTCTATTGAGTTAACTACTCTCAAGTCTTTGAAACCAATTTGATGAATTCTCGATGTAACTCAATAGTATCCCGTGCGTGTCCGGGATCACGGTCTATGACTCTTGGGCTGAATCCGAGACGTGCTGCAAGGCAGTAAAGGGTGGTAGGTAATGACGAGTGATGTCAGCAGCATCACCCCGGGGCTGGCCTAGCCCGTAAGAATGATCAGAAAAGGTATAGAACTGTCGAGTTACAAATCAGGTTTCATCATTGATTTCCCCATACCCCAAGTTATATGTGCTCAAGTCAGGTACTAAATAATCTGGAGCTAATGCCAACATAGGATCAGGCAGGTACAGGTTTTTCTGGATAGACAACAGGAAATGTCCGTAAGGACAACATGTCAGGTTTGTTGGCATTAATAACAAGATCAGGTAACAGGTAAAGCAATGGTACATCAGGTCAAGTCAGGTAGTATATAGATATCATGTCATGTAAAGAGGTAAACGGTACCATATCGTGTCGAGTAGTAGGTGTAACAGGTCATGTCAGGGGTGCACAAATGTCTTGTGGGTGCTCATAATCAAACTAACATAAGCATGGGTATACCAAACAAGCATGAGGTACTGATGGAACAATAAAATGGAACATTGTAATGTGCTATGCAATTAGGTACAGATTAAGGCATATAGATGCACAGTTATGATTAGGGTTAAAGTTAAAGTTCCAATACTAATTAAACAACAATATATCAAATGTGGAATGTTAAATTTACAATATTATATAATCAAGTGATCTATGGATGCGACTGTATAAATAATAGGCTAAATGAATGCAAACGGTGTCCGAAAGCTTTTAAGCTATTAAAAGAGTACTATGGGCTATACAACTAAGTAATATGTGATTCAATTATGGATATGAGTACAATGAATTGTAATCTAATATGCAACATGATATATTTCAAGTCTTAGATCTAAAATGATGTAACGGGACATCGAAATGTTAAAATGGAAATTATGGTATTAGATTTAAACTACAGGTTTAATGTGCATTCAAATAAGTATATAATAAGTTAAATAGCATGTAGCAAGTTTTACTTGCCTCGAACGGAACGAGAACGGATGTGTACGGAACGCCCTACGTCGGCGAAATATCAGGACGCGCACACGGTACACGGAACGGGTCCCGATAACGCACGAGGGTGATCACGCAGGTCAGGTACGTCGTCTGGATCGTCGGCGTCACGTCCGGCTCCGGCGATTGCTGACTGAAGAATTCTGCATTGCTTCTCCTCGATTGAACAGATGGCGCATGGCGGGCATTTAGTAGTTGGAGGTAATGTCTACTGGGCATTTCATCGAACAGGCTGTGTGTCACGCCCCGCTTCCCAGAGTACGCAAGATTGGGCACGTGACATAGCCAACCATACTACCTGTGGGTAGGAAGTATCCATCCACAGTCACATTACGGCTGTAGAGATATCAAGAACAAGATAAATAAACTAATCTAACACATGTCCAAATCCAGAATAACAAGAGTCAAAATAACTAAGTGCGGAAGCAAATGATCCAATACAATAATAGAAAGGTACGTCCCATAATGCGAGATCGCACCTGGAAATAAAATGCAATAACTGAACTAACCACTACAGAACTCACAAATCAGCCCGCTGGCTGAAGTACTCCTGCTCGGTCGTCGACAGTGGTAAGGAATCTGGGCCATGCAAAACCCAGACGTCAGCGCGTCATGTCAACCAATAATATAATATGAACATGGTAATAAGCAATGCAGAAAATAAACATGAATAAAGCAGTAATATGAAACAAGCAGTGCAGGGTAGTGTACAGTGGGTAACTAAACTATTCTATCAGATTTTCTATTCTAAAGACTTTGAAATCAATTGATGACTCGTCGATGTAACTCAATAGTATCCCGTGCATGCCCGGGACCACGGTCAAGACCCTCGGGGCTGAATCCGAAACGTGCCGCTAGGCAGTAATAGGTAGCAGGATGGACGAGTGATGTCAGCATCATCACTCCCGGACTGGCCAAGCCCGTAAGACTGATCAGAACAGGTATCGAACTGTTGAGTTACAAGTCGGTTTCACCTTTGATTTCCCTATACCCCCATTTTATGTATGTCAGGTCAGGTATTCAGTAATCAAGAACTAATGCCAACACAGGATCAGGTAAAAGCAGGTTTGTCTGGATAGACAACAGGAATGGTCCATGAGGACCCCAAGTCAGGTTTGTTGGCATTAGGCATGAGATCAGGTAACAAGTCAGGTCATGGTACAACAGGTTGAGTTGGTAGCAAAGGGTACCATGTCCGGTGCATTGGTATATATATATGTCATGTGTATCAAGGCCGGGTCAATATGTAATGCAATCGAAGGTGTGCTCACAACAGGTATACAATCGAATAAGGAACAGCAGCAGGAAATAAAGTAAACAGCAATAATAGTTCAATTAATCACAGTGGTGCATTAATCTGGTGCAGTTGTATTATATTAACCGGTTCGAGCACCCTTGGGGTGCAATAATCACAAGGTAGTGCAATATCAATAACAGAAAGTAATGAAGCTATAGGTGTACGGCTATCGTCCTTTAAATAGCAAAATGATTAACTGGTAATTTTGTTATTAGGGTTACAGTGGCAAAATACGGTTTAGGTTGCAGTATCATGATATATATCATATTTCGTCCAAATGAGAAAAGTAAATATATTTAGTTAATATTGCAAGTTTTATGAGTCAAGCACACTTAATTAGTATAACATAGCATGTAGCAAGTAATACTTGCCTCGATGGTTTCGCAAACCGGAAAACACGAACGTAGCGTCGGCAGAAAACACGCGACGGACGCACGGCACACGGAAAGAGTCCAAACAACGCACGATGGAAACATACGGGTCAAGGGTCCCTGCTGGGTCACCGGGAAACATCGACGTCGAGCCCGGCTCCGGCAAAAAGCTATGTCCACTCTGAACAATTACTTTTGGTGCCATCCACTATGGAGTGCCTTTCATTGACTTGGCTGCATTCATAGTTGCCAGCTTAGCAACTTGCTTAAATGCTCCAAAGTCTGCAAGTTTGATGCAACCTTTGTTATCCTCAAGAATGTTTGCTCCCTTAATATCTCTATGTATAATTTTATTGTGATAAAGATATTCAAGGCCCTGCAACAGCTGTTTAGTGTACATTCTTATAACAGCCTCAGGAAAGGAACCAAATTTCCCAAGTAATGACGAGATTGATCCACCAGGAACAAATTCCAGCAATATATTCAATGTATCTTCTTCTCTTGCAGTGTCCAGATATCTAACCATATTAAGATGAGAAAGGTTCTTCAGAAGCTTCACTTCCTCTTCCAGCTCTCTTATATGAGCTTGGGTTTCCTCTTTCGACGCGCTGCTCGCCCCGATCAACACCTGTTTGACAGCAAGAAGCTCTCCAGGATCGAGATTCATTCCCGTATAAACATGGCCGAAGGCGCCGCATCCGATCAATTCACCCTTCCGCCATCGAATGGGAGGGGCGTCGTCTTCTATGATCGGCCTCGCAGCAGAAAGTGAAGGGGAAGGAGAGAGAAGAGAGGAGGAAGACAAGGAGGTGGATAGGATGAGGGCGGTCGTTGGCGGTGGTGGCGACGGAGACAGAGGAGGTGGAGGAAATGGGTTCGTGCAGTCTCGTCGTCGGGGAAGGAAGGGAAGGAGGAAGAACGGGAGGAGAGGAGAAGGAGGTGCGGTGTAGGCAAGGGTGATGGTGGTGGTGTCGTCGGCGCGGGGGTTGCGGCGGCGACGGCACGACGAGGCTAGGGTTCGGGGGTTCGTGGGTTCTTGCGAGCTTTTCTGCAGGGATGAAGGAACAGTATGTAAATAGGGATAGAGGGAGAGAGAGATTCTAGGATGAGAGAGAGAGAGATTAGAGAGAGAGATACAGAGATGGGGCCCACGAGGGATAAAATCCCTCGTGATTGGCTGCGAAGGAAAAATTCGTGGGTAAAAAATAAAGATTTAAAAGGATTTCTAAATCAACTGTAACAGATAAAATATATTATATAGTTTTAATATATTTAATTAAATGGGTATTTTGGCGCTAAATGAAACATTTCCAAATCGCGCCCGGGTTGCGCCCAAATATTTGAAATTCAAATAATAGGATTTTAAGCGGGTCCCAAATTTTAAAATGAGATGTTTTATGATTAAAATGCATGCCCCCAAGTCGGACACTTGCACGCGCGCGTAGCCGTCCAAACTCGCCCGTTTCACCGAACGGGATGAAATCTCAACGCGCGGACGCTACTACGCGACTAGTGGTGACGAGTAGGTCAATATGGATATTTTTAATTTCATTTTAGGTATTAAAATTTGTTATAGGCAAAAATGACTTAGCCGGTTAAAATTTTGCAACAAGCACCAAACAAGCAAGACAAATGAAATGAGCAATGTCTAACGCTCAACCAGTAACAGAAATAGTATTATTGGGCTCGGGTGTTACATCATACCCAACTACAAAAAGAATTTCGTCCTCGAAATTCCAAGAATACAAGATAGCTAACTACAGAAAAAGGTGAGGAAACTTCTGCCGGATCTCGTCTTCTCGCTCCCAAGTGGATTCTCCATGCAATCGATTACCCCAAGAAACTAGCACAAGAGGGATAACCTTGTTCTTAAGAACCTTTTCTCTTCGATCCTTGATTTCAACCGGTCGCTCCTCAAAAGTTAGGTTCTCCCGTACAGTCAACTCCGAATGATCCAAGACGTGAGTTTCATCTCGAACATACCTCCGTAGTTGAGATACATGAAACACATCGTGCACACCTGCCAAGGACTGTGGTAACGCCAAACGGTACGCTACCTCTCCAACACGCCCCAATATCTTGAAGGGTCCAACGAATCGGGGACTAAGCTTTCCCTGACTCCCAAAATGAATCACCCCTCTAGTCGGTGATATCTTCAAGAATACCCAATCACCCACGGCGAACTCTAGAGGTCTCCTTGGCGTGTCAGCCCAACTTTTCTGTCTGTCTTGAGCTGCCTTCATAAGCTTCCTGATTGTATTCACCTTCTCGACTGTCTGTACTACCAAATCTGGTCCCAGTAACCTTCGTTCACCAACATCATCCCAACAAACAGGTGAACGGCACTTACGACCATACAACGCTTCAAACGGAGCCATCTGAATAGTCACTTGGAAGCTATTGTTGTATGAAAACTCCACCAGGTGTAGATGATCCTCCAAGAACCCTTGAAGTCCAACATGCAAGCCCTCAACATATCTTCAAGAGTCTGGATCGTTCTCTCCGACTGCCCATCAGTTTGAGGATGATAAGCTGTGCTAAACTTCAATCGAGTCCCCAAACTTTCCTGTAAACTCCTCCAGAAGTGTGACAAGAACCGAGTGTCCCGATCGGACACGATGCTCACCGGTACTCCATGCAATCTTACAATCTCCTGCATGAACCGCTCTGCCAAAGTCTCCGTCGATTGACCAACCCGAAAAGGAATAAAGTGAGCTGCCTTGGTCAACCGATCGACAATCACCCATACTGCCTTGTTGCCCTTTGGACTCCGCGGTAAAGCCGTCACGAAATCCATGGTTATAGGTTTCCACTTCCACTGAGGAATCGGAAGTGGTTGCAACAAACCAGCAACCCTTTGGTGTTCAGCCTTGACTTGCTGACATACCAATCACTTAGCCACGAAGCGAGCAATCTCCCGTTTCATGCCTTCCCACCAGAAATGCTGTCGAATATCTCGGTACATCTTTGTCCCTCCTGGATGTACAGAGTAAGCTGAACTGTGTGCCTCCTTCATGAGCTCTTCACGTACATTCCCCTTTGGCACACACACACGGCTACCATATCTCAACGAACCGTCTTCGTGGACCAGTAAATCTGTTCGCAGTCCGGCTTCAACCTGCTCTCGAAACTTTTGCAGTCTAGGATCCTGCGATTGTGCCGCTTTAATCTTCTCAACCAAGGACGACTGTACTTGCAACTGCATCAACTGTCCCGTAGAGTGTGGTAGCACAACCTCCAAGTCAAAACTTCAAAAATCCGCAATGATCTCCCTCTGTGTAGTCAATACCTGAATCGCTGGTAACCGACTAAGCGCATCCGGCACGACGTTAACTTTTCCCGGATGGTACTTAAGATCAAGGTCGTAGTCGGCCATCAGCTCCAACCATCTGCGTTGCCTCATGTTCAACTCCTTCTGAGTGAACACATACTTCAAACTCTTGTGATCTGTAAAAACTTCGACTCTCTCGCCCAAAAGGTAGTGTCTCCAAATTTTCAAGGCGAAGATCACGGCTGCAAGCTCCAAGTCATGAGTCGGATAATTCTTCTCATGAGTCTTCAGTTGTCTTGATGCGTAAGCTACGACCTTCCTATTCTGCATCAAAACACATCCCAATCCTTTTCCAGATGCGTCGCTGTGAATCACCAGTCCTCCTGAATTATCTGGGACGGTCAGGATAGGGGCGGTTATCAACTTCTGCTTCAACGTCTCGAAGGCCAATGCACATCCATCCGTCCAAACAAAAGGTACCTCCTTGCGCGTAAGCTTGGTTAACGGCTCTGCCAAACGAGCGAAGTTCTCCACAAATCTCCTGTAGTATCCGGCCAAACCAAGGAAACTTCTTATCTCAGCCACATTTCTTGGAATAGGCCAATCTCGAACCGCTGCAATCTTTTCGGGATCGACGGCGATTCCATCGCCCGACACGACATGCCCAGAAATTTCACTTCTTCCATCCAGAATTCGCACTTACTCATTTTCGCATACAATTTCTCCTGTCTCAGCGTCTGCAGTGCGATCTTCAAATGCTCAGCATGCTCCTCCGGACTCTTCGAGTACACCAGAATATCGTCAATGAATACCACAATAAACTAGTCCAAGAATGGTGAAAAGATTCTGTTCATCAAATCCATGAATATTGCCGGCGCATTAGTCACTCCGAAGGGCACCACTAGATACTCGTAATGTCCATACCGAGTTCGGAACGCCGTCTTGCAAATATCTTCTGCTTTCATTCAGACCTGATGATATCCGGATCGCAAATCCAGTTTCGAGAATACTCTCGCGCCACTAAGCTGCTCAAAAGTTCTCCAATGCGAGGGATCGGGTTCTTGTTCTTAATAGTTACCCGGTTTAATTCTCGATAATCGATGCACATCCTTCTCATGCCATCCTTCTTCTTTACTAGAAGAACTGGAGCTTCCCAAGGCGAGTTGCTGCTTCGAATCCAACCCTTCTCAAGCAATTCAGCAACTTGCTTCTCAACTTCTTCCAGTTCTACTGGTGCCATTGGATAGTAAGCTTTAGATACTGGCGCTGCACCAGGAATAAGGTCAGTCGCGAACTCCACGTCTCGCTTCGGCGGTAAGCCCGATATATCTTCAAATACGTCCATAAAATCGTGAACAACTGCCGGCTCTTCATTACTATCAACTTCCATAGCTGTAAGAACACTGTTTGTCGGCCTAGCCCTAAACTCGACTGGCCCTACAGAACTGCTTCCTTACCGCAACTGCTGTCTGCATCGTTGGCCGCGAAAGGTCCAGCGAAACTGCTGAGTCTCGTCCAATCTGCTGCATGCACGTCCACAGCGCTCCATTCTGCCTTAGTCCGATGAACTTCTCTTTCATTTCCTCCCGTGCAGTCCGCGGGAAGAATTTCTCCAGGAAACTTTTAGAGAGATCCGCCCAACTGATCGGCTTGGGCAAGCGGGTCTCCTCCACAAGCCACCACTCTCGGGCGTAATCCACTAGCTGAAAGCGCACCATATCAACTCTTTTGTCCTCTGGAATCTGTGTCGAAATCAGCAAATTCTCCGTGTCCACTAGCCACTGCTTGGCTGGCAACGGCTCCTCCAGACCAGTGAAAGTAGACGGACCCAAAAGTCTGAAATCTGCTACAGTCCCTATTCGGTCAACTGGCCTAGTTCCAACATCGTTTACAGACTGTTGAACGATCTGCAAACCTTCCTGAAACAAGTCCGCTTGCTGCTGGGTCAGCTCGGTCTGTTTCTTTGATTTCCAGCATTCCTCTTATCACTCCAAGCATGGCGGCTTCGTTCACACGCCTCCGGTACGTCTTCAACTTCTTACCTGTCATAATCCTGAACTCAAAACACCCAACATTAGCATGATGATAGATTCTGAATGTGGATCAAGGCTAGAACTCCAAGATACTTAAATAGAGTACCGCATTGTAGCTATGCCGCGGTATCATAGCCGCAATTACTTAACTCCACCCAAGTCGCCCAAGTCCTAGGGATAACAAGAAATCAGGTTTTCGAGTCGACATGCAAAGTAAGTTTGCACGTCATAAAAGATATAATCCGGAGGAATGTGATTCAAGAATGGTAAAACGGTCAAGGTGGCAGGACATGTTTTCCTAAGCACGGGTATCCTGATTCGTGTATTGGGTACAATACCCAACTACAAAAGAATCAACCCAACTATCCTATGGCTCTGATACCAAAAGAACCATGTCACGTCCCGCTTCCCAGAGTACGCAAGATTGGGCACGTGACATAGCCAACCATGCTACCTGTGGGTAGGAAGTATCCATCCACAGTCACATTACGGCTGTAGAGATATCAAGAACAAGATAAATAAACTAATCTAACACATGTCCAAATCCAGAATAACAAGAGTCAAAATACCTAAGTGCGGAAGCAAATGATCCAATACAATAATAGAAAGGTACGTCCCATAATGCGGGATCGCACCTGGAAATAAAATGCAATAACTAAACTAACCACTACAGAACTCACAAATCAGCCCGCTGGCTGAAGTACTCCTGCTCGGTCGTCGACAGTGGTAAGGAATCTGGGCCATGCAAAACCCAGACGTCAGCGCGTCATGTCAACCAATAATATAATATGAACATGGTAATAAGCAATGCAGAAAATAAACATGAATAAAGAAGTAATATGAAACAAGCAGTGCAGGGTAGTGTACAGTAGGTAACTAAACTATTCTATCAGATTTTCTATTCTAAAGTCTTTGAAATCAATTGATGACTCGTCGATGTAACTCAATAGTATCCCGTGCATGCCCGGGACCACGGTCAAGACCCTCGGGGCTGAATCCGAGACGTGCCGCTAGGCAGTAATAGGTAGCAGGATGGACGAGTGATGTCAGCATCATCACTCCCGGACTGGCCAAGCCCGTAAGACTGATCAGAACAGGTATCGAACTGTTGAGTTACAAGTCGGTTTCACCTTTGATTTCCCCATACCCCCAAGTTATGTATGTCAGGTCAGGTATTCAGTAATCAAGAACTAATGCCAACACAGGATCAGGTAAAAGCAGGTTTGTCTGGATAGACAACAGGAATGGTCCATGAGGACCCCAAGTCAGGTTTGTTGGCATTAGGCATGAGATCAGGTAACAAGTCAGGTCATGGTACAACAGGTTGAGTTGGTAGCAAAGGGTACCATGTCCGGTGCATTGGTATATATATATGTCATGTGTATCAAGGTCGGGTCAATATGTAATGCAATCGAAGGTGTGCTCACAACAGGTATACAATCGAATAAGGAACAGCAGCAGGAAATAAAGTAAACAGCAATAATAGTTCAATTAATCACAGTGGTGCATTAATCTGGTGCAGTTGTATTATATTAACCGGTTCGAGCACCCTTGGGGTGCAATAATCACAAGGTAGTGCAATATCAATAACAGAAAGTAATGAAGTTATAGGTGTACGGCTATCGTCCTTTAAATAGCAAAATGATTAACTGGTAATTTTGTTATTAGGGTTACAGTGGCAAAATACGGTTTAGGTTGCAGTATCATGATATATATCATATTTCGTCCAAATGAGAAAAGTAAATATATTTAGTTAATATTGCAAGTTTTATGAGTCAAGCACACTTAATTAGTATAACATAGCATGTAGCAAGTAATACTTGCCTCGATGGTTTCGCAAACCGGAAAACACGAACGTAGCGTCGGCAGAAAATACGCGACGGACGCACGGCACACGGAAAGAGTCCAAACAACGCACGATGGAAACATACGGGTCAAGGGTCCCTGCTGGGTCGCCGGGAAACATCGACGTCGAGCCCGGCTCCGGCGAAAAGCTATGTCCACTCTGAACAATTACTTTTGGTGCCATCCACTATGGAGTGCCTTTCATTGACTTGGCTGCATTCATAGTTGCCAGCTTAGCAACTTGCTTAAATGCTCCAAAGTCTGCAAGTTTGATGCAACCTTTGTTATCCTCAAGAATGTTTGCTCCCTTAATATCTCTATGTATAATTTTATTGTGATGAAGATATTCAAGGCCCTGCAACAGCTGTTTAGTGTACATTCTTATAACAGCCTCAGGAAAGGAACCAAATTTCCCAAGTAATGACGAGATTGATCCACCAGGAACAAATTCCAGCAATATATTCAATGTATCTTCTTCTCTTGCAGTGTCCAGATATCTAACCATATTAAGATGAGAAAGGTTCTTCAGAAGCTTCACTTCCTCTTCCAGCTCTCTTATATGAGCTTGGGTTTCCTCTTTCGACGCGCTGCTCGCCCCGATCAACACCTGTTTGACAGCAAGAAGCTCTCCAGGATCGAGATTCATTCCCGTATAAACATGGCCGAAGGCGCCGCATCCGATCAATTCACCCTTCCGCCATCGAATGGGAGGGGCGTCGTCTTCTATGATCAGCCTCGCAGCAGAAAGTGAAGGGGAAGGAGAGAGAGGAGAGGAGGAAGACAAGGAGGTGGATAGGATGAGGGCGGTCGTTGGCGGTGGTGGCGACGGAGACAGAGGAGGTGGAGGAAATGGGTTCGTGCAGTCTCGTCGTCGGGGAAGGAAGGGAAGGAGGAAGAACGGGAGGAGAGGAGAAGGAGGTGCGGTGTAGGCAAGGGTGATGGTGGTGGTGTCGTCGGCGCGGGGGCTGCGGCGGCGACGGCACGATGAGGCTAGGGTTCGGGGGTTCATGGGTTCTCGCGAGCTTTTCTGCAGGGATGAAGGAACAGTATGTAAATAGGGATAGAGGGAGAGAGAGATTCTAGGATGAGAGAGAGAGAGATTAGAGAGAGAGAGACAGAGATGGGGCCCACGAGGGATAAAATCCCTCGTGATTGGCTGCGAAGGAAAAATTCGTGGGTAAAAAATAAAGATTTAAAAGGATTTCTAAATCAACTGTAACAGATAAAATATATTATATAGTTTTAATATATTTAATTAAATGGGTATTTTGGCGCTAAATGAAACATTTCCAAATCGCGCCCGGGTTGCGCCCAAATATTTGAAATTCAAATAATAGGATTTTAAGCGGGTCCCAATTTTAAAATGAGATGTTTTATGATTAAAATGCATGCCCCCAAGTCGGACACTTGCACGCGCGCGTAGCCGTCCAAACTCGCCCGTTTCACCGAACGGGATGAAATCTCAACGCGCGGACGCTACCACGCGACTAGTGGTGACGAGTAGGTCAATATGGATATTTTTAATTTCATTTTAGGTGTTAAAATTTGTTATAGGCAAAAATGACTTAGCCGGTTAAAATTTTGCAACAAGCACCAAACAAGCAAGACAAATGAAATGAGCAATGTCTAACACTCAACCAGTAACAGAAATAGTATTATTGGGCTCAGGTGTTACACTGTGGTCAGCCTCACCGGCTTAAAGATGCGATTCTCCTAGCACCAACTTCACAGTCCTCAATTTCGACAAAGTTTTGGCATTTCTAAGCTACTGGTTCTGAATCTTAGGATCAAGAAACAACGAGTAATCCCTAAAGATTCTTAATCATCGCAATCCACATGTTGAAGTAACTTCTAGAGACATGGCGAAATTTGAGCTCCTAGGGTTTGGAGAAAGGTGTGTGCGAGGTTGAGGAGAAGAGGGAATAGAGATGAGGTTGAGGATGATGAGAAATTCTTCTTTGATTGCAATCAAGCGCTGCAATTGCAATCCGCGTCTCGAAGCAACTTCCAGAGATCGATCTCATCTAGATTCCAGCAATCTACATGGCGAACAGAAGCAGCTCCTGGGGTTTGGAGAAAGGTGTGTGCGAGGTTGAGGAGAAGAGGGAACAGAGATGAGGTTGAGGTGATGGCGAGGGAGGTGATGGGGCGACGGCGGCGAGGGAGGCAGGGTCATGGGTTAGGGTTGTTGGTGCAAGCGGAGTTGGGTTAGATGTCGGGGTAGAGGGGTTTGTAGAGGAGGAGAGAAGGGAAGAGGGAAAAGAGAGATGAGCGGAGGAAGAGGAGGTCGTCGACGAAGACGACGAGGCGAGGCGCGGTGATGAGGGCAGGCGTGGGTTTCGCGATGAGAGAGCGGAGGCGGGGAAAATTTGAAGAAGAGGAAGGAGGAAGGTGAGAATAGGGAGAGGGAGGTGAGCAGATCTCCGTGAACAGGAGGTGCGAGATGCGAGAGAAACGCGAGAGGAGAAAGAAATTTGGCCTGTTGCGGAGGAAAGAGAAAGAGAGAGCGCACGAAAGAGAGAGAGATGGAAATCGAGAAGAGAGAGAGAGATCTGCTAACTATATTAGGATTTTAATAGAAAATAGAAAATATATTTTATTAGTTTGAAGTTTGTTTAACAGTTGAAATATTAGAATATAATATTATAATATTAATCCGTTTTGAGATTTGGCAAAATATGAATTTGCTCCAAAACATGCCCAGGTCGGGTCTAAAAATCCGGTTTTAAAATATGAACAATATATAACATTCAAAATTCAAAACGAAACTTCTGGTAATGAAAAAGCATACCACCAAGAACGGATGCACATACGTGCGCGTAGCCATCCAAACACGTCCGTTTCACTGAACGGGACGAGAACAAGATGCGCAGATGCTACCACAGGGTTTGGGGTATCATGCAGGCTATGAAAGGTATTTTTAAAATATTTTCTGTGACCGAAAATGTTATATGATAAAAGATGCGATACTAGATAAAATACCAGTATGTACTAAATATGAGATTCACGTGTCCATACAACAAGTCAAGATAATCTATAAATAAGAATCAAACAGGTTCAAGCAAGCGGGTCGGGTCGAATGCAATGTAAAGTGTAAAATACCATTCGCCCCTACAATACGTTAAATCAAGAATATCACGAATAAAGAAATACGAGAACTGGAATTGGTATAAATGAACTCGGGTGTTATATTATACCCAACTACAAAAAGAATTTCGTCCTCGAAATTCCAAGAAAAAGAAAGGACAAACAATCAACACACTACAAGAATAGCCGTGGAAACTTCTGTCTGATTTCATCTTCTCGTTCCCAAGTTGACTCTCCATGTTAGCGATTAACCCAAGAAACAAGTACAAGAGGGATAACCTTGCTCTTAAGAACCTTTTCTCTTCGATCCACAATCGACATCGGTCGTTCCTCAAAAGTCAAATCCTCAAGTACGGTTAGCTCCGATTGATTCAACACATGTGTTTCATCTCGAACATACCTACGGAGTCAAGGTACGTAAAACACGTCATGAACATTCTCTAAAAATTGTGGTACCTCCAATCGGTACGCCACTACTCCAACACGCTCCAACATCTCAAAAGGTCCAACGAATCGAGAACTAAGCTTTCCTCGACTTCCGAAACGAATCACCCCTCTAGTCGGTGATATCTTCAAGAATACCTAATCACCAACGGCGAACTCTAGAGGTCTTCTCGATATATCTACCCAACTCTTTTGTCGGTCTTGTGCTGCTTTCATATGATTCTGGATAGTATTAACCTTCTCAACTGTCTGCACAACCAAATATGGTCCCAACAATCTTCGCTCACCGACATCGTCCCAACAAAAAGGTGAACGACACTTGCGACCATATAAAAATTCGAATGGAGCCATCTGAATAGTCGCCTGGAAACTGTTGTCGTACGAAACTCCACCAAGTGTAGCTGATCCTCCCATGAACTCTTGAAGTCTAACATGCAAGCTCTCAACATGTCTTCAGGAGTTTGGATCGTTCTCTCCGACTGGCCATCGGTCTGAGGATGATAAGCTGTGCTAAACTTCAATCAAGTCCCCAAACTTTCCTGTAAGCTCCTCCAAAAGTGTGATAAGAAACGAGTGTCACGGTCGGACACGATGCTTACCGGTACTCCATGCAATCTCACAATCTCCTGCATGTACCGTTCTGCCAAAGTTTTCTGTTGATTGACCAACCCGAAAAGGAATGAAATGAGCTGCCTTGGTCAAACGATCAACAATCACCCAAACTGCATTGTTGCCTTTTGGACACCGCGGTAGAGCTGTCACGAAATCTATGGTTGTATGTTCCCACTTCCACCGAGGAATCGGAAGTGGTTGCAATAAACAAGAAACCCTTTGATGTTCAGCCTTAATTTGCTGACACACCAAGCCTTTCGCCACAAAGCGGGCAATCTCCCGCTTCATACCTTCCCACCAGAAATGTTGTCGTAAATCTCGGTACACCATCAAGCCTTCTGGATGTACGGAATGTGCTGAGTTGTGCGCCTCCTTCATAAGTTCTTTGCGAATGTCTCTTCTTGGCACACACAAACGGCTACCATAACGCAACGAACCATCTTCATGAATTTACAAGTCCGTTCGAAGCCCAACTTCAACCTGTTCTCGAAACCTTTGCAATCTTAGGTCCTTCGACTGCGCTGCTTTAATACTTTCGATCAATGACGACCGTACTTACAGCTGCATCAACTGTCCCGAAGAATGCAGTAGCCCAACTTCCAAATCAAATCTCCAAAAGTTTTCAATAAGTTCCTTCTGTGCAGTCAACATCTGAATTGCTGGCAACCGACTAAGCGCATCCGGCACCACATTAACCTTCCCCAGATGGTATTCAAGATCAAGATCGTAGTCAGCCATCAGCTCCAACCATCCACGCTACCTCAAATTAAACTCCTTCTGTGTGAACACATACTCCAGGCTTTTGTGATCGGTGAATACTTTGACCCTTTCACCCAATAAGTAGTGTCCCCAAATCTTCAAAGAGAAAATCACAGCTGCTAACTCCAAGTCATGAGTTGGGTAATTCTTCTCATGGGTCTTCCACTGTCTCGATGCGTAAGCTATAACCTTCCCATGCTGCATCAACACACATCCCAAACCTTTTCCAGATGCGTTGCTGTGAATCACCGATTCTCCAGAACCGTCTGGTACGGTTAAAACAGGTGCGGTTATCAGCCTCGGCTTCAACGCCTCAAAAACTGACGCACACTTATCCGTCCATACAAACGGTACTTCCTTGCACGTAAGCTTGGTCAAGGCTCAGCCAAACGAGCAAAATTCTCCACGAACCTTCTGTAGTATCCTGCAAGTCCAAGAAAACTTCTGATCTCTACAACGTTCTTCGGAATCGGCCAGTCTTGAACTACTACAATCTTCCCTGGATAAACGACGATTCCATCTCCAGCTACGATATGCCCCAAAACTTCACTTCTTCAAGCCAAAACTCGCACTTGCTCATCTTTGCATACAATCTTTCTTGCCTCAATGTCTGCAGTGCGATCTTCAAGTGTTCTACATGCTCTTCCTTACTCCCAGAGTAGACCAGAATATTATCGATGAACACCACTGTAAACTGGTCCAAGAACGATGAAAGATTCGGTTCATCAAGTCCATAAGTATCGTCGGTGCATTCGTTACTTCGAAGGGCATCACTATATACTCGTAATGTCCTTACCGAGTTCGGAATGCAGTCTTGCAAATATCTTCTGATTTAGCTCGGACCTGATGATATCCGGACCGCAAATCTAGTTTCTAGAATACTCTCGCGCCACTAAGCTGCTCGAACAATTCGCCAATGTGAGGGATGGATGCTTGTTCTTAATAGTCACCCGGTTTAATTCTCGATAATCGATGCACATCCTCCTTATGACATCTTCTTCTTTACTAGAGGAACTGGAGCTTCCCAAGTTAAATTGCTGCTGCGAATCCAACCCTTTTCAAGCAATTCGGTAACCTACTTCATGACTTCTTCCAACTCTACTGGTGCCATTGGATAATACGCCTTTGAGATTGGCGCTGCACCAGAAACAAGATCAATCGCAAACTCCACATCTCGTTTTGGCGATAAACCCGAGATTTCCTCGAACACGTCCATGAACTCTCAAACTACAGCTGGCGCTTCCTCCTTATCAACTTCCATTGACGAAAGAACGTTGTTTGTCGGCCTAGCCCTAAACTCGACTGGCCCGGCAGAACTGCTTCCTCCAGCAAAACAACTTCGGATGTCCAGAAATCTGGAAAATCACTTTCCTTTCCTTACAATCAATATGAGCGTGGAAAGTACCGCGAAAATCCATTCCCAAGACAACAACAAACAAAGGGATGCACCAGAATTGAATAATTCTAATGCGGGAAAAACATGAACAAGTAAGATACTGAGATGACGTCATCCGAAGTCAAGATACTGAAGAGGATTAAGCACGGTAAACATGATTCAAGCTGGCGATAAAACAAGAACTGGTAAGCAATGAAACCGAGAGAAGCAAGGTAATATAACGATCATAAAACAAGGAAATGAATCAAAACTAGAATTTCAAGTTACTTAAATAGAGTACCACATTGTAACCATGCTGCAGTTCATGGGTACAATTACATAACTCCACTAAAGTCGCCCAAATTCTAGTATCAGTATCAAAGAACATGGAGAAACAATAGAGAACCAAAAAGGTTTTAAGTCGAGATGCAAAGCGGTTTGCATATCGTCAAGGCAAAGGATAAGAGAAAGATATGATTAAAGAATCATGATAATAAGGTGGCAGGACATGTTCCTAATTACGAGTATTCTGATTCGTGTATTGGGTCCAATACCCAACTACAAAAGAATCATACTCGATTAACCTATATTCTATGTCTCTGATACCAAACAAACCATGTCACACCCCGCTTCTCAGAGTACGCTAAGATAGGCACGTGACATAGCCAACTATGCTACCTGTGGATAGGAAAAATCCCTCCACAGTCACATTACGGCTGTAGAGATATCAAGAACATGAAAGTAAACTAAACTATCTAATACATGTCCATGAGCCAAAATAAATGAGTCAATAAATAATATAATATGTGGAAGCAAAAGATCCAATAAATAAAACACCTGGAAAGTAGAACTGGATACCAACAGGATCCTCACTGCTCAGTCCAACAGCGGCAGTACTCCTGATCAGTCTGCAACAAAGGTAGAATCTAGGCCATGCAAAACCCAGACGTCAGTGCGTCATAAAATCAAGCAATACTACAAACATGGTAGCAATACATGCAGGTATAAGTATAAATGATAAAAAGGCAGAACAGTGATATAAGGACAGTGGGGTAACGTGTAGTGAGTAATCTAAACTGGTCTATTGAGTTAACTACTCTCAAGTCTTTGAAACCAATTTGATGAATCCTCGATGTAACTCAATAGTATCACGTGCGTGCCCGGGATCACGGTCTATGACTCTCGGGCTGAATCCGAGACGTGCCGCAAGGCAGTAAAGGGTGGTAGGTAATGACGAGTGATGTCAGCAGCATCACCCCGGGGTTGGCCTAGCCCGTAAGACTGATCAGAAAAGGTATAGAACTGTCGAATTACAAGTCAGGTTTCATCATTGATTTCCTCATACCCCAAGTTATATGTGCTCAAGTCAGGTATTAAATAATCTGGAGCTAATGCCAACACAGGATCAGGCAGGTACAGGTTTGTCTGGATAGACAACAGGAAATGTCCGTAAGGACAATATGTCAGGTTTGTTGGCATTTGTAACAAGATCAGGTAATAGGTAAAGCAATGGTACATCAGATCAAGTCAGGTAGTATATAGGTATCATGTCATGTCAAGAGGTGCACGGTACCATATCGTGTCGAGTAGTAGATGTAACAGGTCATGTCAGGGGTGCACAAATGTCTTGTGGGTGCTCATAATCAAACTAACATAAGCATGGGTATACCAAACAAGCATGGGGTACTAATGGAACAAAAAAATGGAACATTGTAATATGATATGCAATCAGGTACAGATTAAGGCATATAGATGCACAGTTATGATTAGGGTTAAAGTTAAAGTTCCAATACTAATTAAACTACAATATATCAAATGTGAAATGTTAAATTTACAATATTATATAATCAAGTGATCTATGGATGCGACTGTATAAATAATAGGCTAAATGAATGCAAACGGTGTCCGAAGGTTTTAAACTATTAAAAGAGTACTATGGGGTATACAACTAAGCAATATGTTATTCAATTATGGATATGGGTACAATGGATTGTAATCTAATATGCAACATGATATATTTCAAGTCTTAGATCTAAAATGATGTAACGGGACATCGAAATGTTAAAATGGAAATTATGGTATTAGATTTAAACTACAGGTTTAATGTGCATTCAAATAAGTATATAATAAGTTAAATAGCATGTAGCAAGTTTTACTTGCCTCGAACGGAACGAGAACGGATGTGTACGAACCGTCCTACGTCGGTGAAATATCGCGACGCGTGCACGGTACACGGAACGGGTCCCAATAACGTACGAGGGTGATCACGCATGTCAGGTACGTCGTCTGGATCGTCGGCGTCACGTCCGGCTCCGGCGATTGCTGACTGAAGAATTGTGCATTGCTTCTCCTCGATTGAACAGATGGTGCATGGCGGGCATTTAGTAGTTGGAGGTAATGTCTACTGGGCATTTCATCGAACTGGCTGTGATCAGCCTCACCAGCTTAAAGATGCAATTCTCCTAGCAGCAACTTCACAGGCCTCAATTTCGACAAAGTTTTGGCATTTCCATGCTACTGGTTCTGAATCTTAGGATCAAGAAACAACGAGTAATCCCTAAAGATTCTTAATCATCGCAATCCACATGTTGAAGTAACTTCTAGAGACATGGCGAAATTTGAGCTCCTAGGGTTTGGAGAAAAGTGTGTGCGAGGTTGAGGAGAAGAGGGAATAGAGATGAGATTGAGGATGATGAGAAATTCTTCTTTGATCGCAATCAAGCGCTGCAATTGCAATCCGCGTCTCGAAGCAACTTCCAGAGATCGATCTCATCTAGATTCCAGCAATCTACATGGCGAACTGAAGCATCTCCTGGGGTTTGGAGAAAGATGTGTGCGAGGTTGAGGAGAAGAGGGAATAGAGATGAGGTTGAGGTGATGGCAAGGGAGGTGATGGGGCGACGACGGCGAGGGAGGCAGGGTCATGGGTTAGGGTTGTTGGTGTAAGCGGAGTTGGGTTAGATGTCGGGGTCGAGGGGTTTGTAGAGGAGGAGAGAAGGGAAGAGGGAAAAGAGAGATGAGCGGAGGAAGAGGAGGTGGTCGATGAAGGTGACGAGGTGAGGCGCGGTGATGAGGGCAGGCGTGGGTTTTGCGACGAGAGAGCGGAGGCGGGAAAAATTTGAAGAAGAGGAAGGAGGAAGTTGAGAATAGGGAGAGGGAGGTGAGCGGATCTCCGTGAACAGGAGGTGCGAGATGAGAGAGAAACGCGAGAGGAGAAAAAAATTTGGCCTGTTGCGGGGGAGAGAGAAAGAGAGAGCGCACGAGAGAGAGAGAGAGAGAAGGAAATCGAGAAGAGAGAGAGAGATCTGCTAACTATATTAGGATTTTAATAGAAAATAGAAAATATATAATATATTTTATTAGTTTGAAGTTTGTTTAACAGTTGAAATATTAGAATATATTATTATAATATTAATCCGTTTTATGATTTGGCAAAATATGAACTTACTCCAAAACTTGCCCGGATCGGGTCTAAAAATCCGGTTTTAAAATATGAGCAATATATACGGCTTTCAGAATTCAAAACGAAACTTCTGGTAACGAAAAAGCATACCCCCAAGAACGGATGCACGTACGTGCGCGTAACCATCCAAACACGTCCGTTTCACTGAACGGGACGAGAACAAGATGCGCGGATGCTACCACAGGGTTTGGGGTATCATGCAGGCTATGAAAGGCATTTTTAAAATATTTTCTGTGACCGAAAATGTTATATGATAAAAGATACGATACTAGATAAAATACCAGTATGTACTAAATATGAGATTCACGTGTCCATGCAACAAGTCAAGGTAATCTATAAATAAGAATCAAACAGGTTCAAGCAAGCGGGTCGGGTCGAATGCAGTGAAAGTGTAAAATACCATTCGCCCCCACAATACGTTAAATCAAGAATATCACGAATAAAGAAATACAAGAACTGGAATTGGTATAAATGAACTCGGGTGTTATATTATACCCAACTACAAAAAGAATTTCGTCTTCGAAATTCTAAGAAAAAGAAAGGACAAACAATCAACACACTACAAGAATAGCTGTGGAAACTTCTGTCTGATTTCATCTTTTCGTTCCCAAGTTGACTCTCCATGTTAGCGATTACCCCAAGAAACTAGTACAAGAGGGATAACCTTGCTCTTAAGAACCTTTTCTCTTCGATCCACAATCGACATCGGTCGTTCCTCAAAAGTCAAATCCTCAAGTACGGTTAGCTCTAATTGATTCAACACATGTGTTTCATCTCGAACATACCTACGGAGTCAAGGTACGTAAAACACGTCATGAACATTCTCCAAAAATTGTGGTAACTTCAATCGGTACGCCACTACTCCAACACGCTCCAACATCTCAAAAGGTCCAACGAATCGAGGACTAAGCTTTCCTCGACTTCCGAAACGAATCATCCCTCTAGTCGGTGATATCTTCAAGAATACTTAATCACCAACGGCGAACTCTAGAGGTCTTCTCGATATATCTGCCCAACTCTTTTGTCGGTCTTGTGCTGCTTTCATATGATTCCGGATAGTATTAACCTTCTCAACTGTCTGCACAACCAAATCTGGTCCCAACAATCTTCGCTCACCGACATCGTCCCAACAAACAGGTGAACGACACTTGCGACCATATAAAAATTCGAATGGAGCCATCTGAATAGTCGCCTGGAAACTGTTGTCGTACGAAACTCCACCAAGTGTAGCTGATCCTCCCAGGAACTCTTGAAGTCTAACATGCAAGCTCTCAACATGTCTTCAGGAGTTTGGATCGTTCTCTCCGACTGGCCATCGGTCTGAGGATGATAAGCTGTGCTAAACTTCAATCGAGTCCCCAAACTTTCCTGTAAGCTCCTCCAAAAGAGTAATAAGAAATGAGTGTCACGGTCAGACACGATACTCACCGGTACTCCATGCAATCTCACAATCTCCTGCATATACCGTTCTGCCAAAGTTTTCTGTTGATTGACCAACCCGAAAAGGAATGAAATGAGCTGCCTAGGTCAAACGATCAACAATCATCCAAACTGCATTGTTGCCTTTTGGACTCCGCAGTAGAGCTGTCACGAAATCCATGGTTATATGTTCCCACTTCCACTGAGAAATCGGAAGTGGTTGCAATAAACCAGTAACCCTTTGATGTTCAGCCTTAATTTGCTGACACACCAAGCCTTTCACCACAAAGCGGGCAATCTCCCGCTTCATGCCTTCCCACCAGAAATGTTGTCGTAAATCTCGGTACATCTTCAAGCCTTCTAGATGTACGGAATGTGCTGAGCTGTGCGCCTCCTTCATAAGTTCTTCGCGAATGTCTCTTTTTGGCACACATAAACGGCTACCATAACGCAACGAACCATTTTCATGAATTTACAAGTCCGTTCGAAGCCCAACTTCAACCTGTTCTCGAAACCTTTGCAATCTTAGGTCCTTCGACTGCGCAGCTTTAATACTCTCGATCAATGACGACCGTACTTGCAGCTGCATCAACTGTCCCGAAGAATGTGGTAGCCCAACTTCCAAATCGAATCTCCGAAAGTCTTCAATAAGTTCCTTCTGTGCAGTCAACATCTGAATTGCTGGCAACCGACTAAGCGCATCCGGCACCACATTAACCTTCCCCAGATGGTATTCAAGATCAAGATCGTAGTCAGCCATCAGCTCCAACCATCTACACTACCTCATATTAAGCTCCTTCTGTGTGAACACATACTCCAGGCTTTTGTGATCGGTGAATACTTCGACCCTTTCGCCCAATAAGTAGTGTCTCCAAATCTTCAAAGCGAAAATCACAGCTGCTAACTCCAAGTCATGAGTTGGGTAATTCTTCTCATGGGTCTTCTACTGTCTCGATGCGTAAGCTATAACCTTCCCATGCTGCATCAAAACACATCCTAAACCTTTTCCAGATGCGTTGCTGTGCATCACCAATTCTCCAGAACCGTCTGGTACGGTTAAAACAGGTGCGGTTATCAGCCTCGGCTTCAACGCCTCAAAAGCTGACGCATACTTATCCGTCCATACAAACGGTACTTCCTTGCGCGTAAGCTTGGTCAAGGCTCAGCTAAACGAGCAAAATTCTCCACGAACCTTCTGTAGTATCCTGCAAGTTTAAGAAAACTTCGGATCTCTACAACGTTCTTCGGAATTGGCCAGTCTTGAACTACTGCAATCTTCCCTGGATAAACGGCGATTCCATCTCCAGCTACGATATGCCCCAAAACTTCACTTCTTCAAGCCAAAACTCGCACTTGCTCATCTTTGCATACAATCTTTCTTGCCTCAATGTCTGCAGTGCGATCTTCAAGTGTTCTATATGCTCTTCCTTGCTCCCAGAGTAGACCAGAATATCATCGATGAACACCACTATAAACTGGGCCAAAACGGTTTAAGATTCGGTTCATCAAGTCCATAAGTATCGCCGGTGCATTCGTTACTCCGAAGGGCATCACTATATACTCGTAATGTCCTTACCGAGTTCGGAACGCGGTCTTGCAAATATCTTCTGATTTAGCTCGGACCTGATGATATCCGGACCGTAAATCCAGTTTCTAGAATACCCTCGCGCCACTAAGCTGCTCGAACAATTCGCCGATGCGAGGGATCGGATGCTTGTTCTTAATAGTCACCCGGTTTAATTCTCGATAATCGATGCACATCCTCCTTGTGACATCTTCTTCTTTACTAGAAGAACTGGAGCTTCCCAAGTTAAATTGCTGCTGTGAATCCAACCCTTTTCAAGCAATTCGGTAACCTACTTCATGACTTCTTCCAACTCCACTGGTGCCATTGGATAATACGCCTTTGAGATTGGCGCTACACCAGAAACAAGATCAATCGCAAACTCCACATCTCGTTTTGGCGATAAACCCGAGATGTCCTCGAACACGTCCATGAACTCTCAAACTACAGCTGGCGCTTCCTCCTTATCAACTTCCATTGACGAAAGAACGTTGTTTGTCGGCCTAGCCCTAAACTCGACTGGCCCGACAGAACTGCTTCCTCCAGCAAAACAACTTCGGATGTCCGGAAATCTGGAAAATCACTTTCCTTTCCTTACAATCAATATGAGCGTGGAAAGTGCCGCGAAAATCCATTCCCAAGACAACAACAAACAAAGGGATGCACCAGAATTGAATAATTCTAATGCGGGGAAAACATGAACAAGTAAGATACCGAGATGACTTCATCCGAAATCAAGATACTGAAGAGGATTAAGCACGGTAAACATGATTCAAGCTGGCGATAAAACAAGAACTAGTAAGCAAAGAAACCGAGAGAAGCAGGGTAATATAACGATCATGAAACAAGGAAATGAATCAAAACTAGAATTTTAAGTTACTTAAATAGAGTACCGCATTGTAACCATGCTGCAGTTCATGGGTACAATTACATAACTCCACTCAAGTCGCCCAAATCCTAGTATCAGAATCAAAGAACAGGGAGAAACAATAGAGAACCAAAAAGGTTTCATGTCGAGATGCAAAGCGGTTTGCATATCGTCAAGGCAAAAGATAAGAGAAAGATATGATTCAAGAATCATGATAACAAGGTGGCAGGACATGTTCCTAATCACGAGTATTCTGATTCGTGTATTGGGTCCAATACCCAACTACAAAAGAATCAAACTCGATTAAGCTATATCCTATGTCTCTGATACCAAACAAACCATGTCACGCCCCGCTTCCCAGAGTACGCTAAGATAGGCACGTGACATAGCCAACCATGCTACCTGTGGATAGGAGAAATCCCTCCATAGTCACATTACGGCTGTAAAGATATCAAGAACAGGAAAGTAAACTAAACTTTCTAATACATGTCCATGAGCCAGAATAAATGAGTCAAAAAATAATATAATATGCGGAAGCAAAAGATCCAATAAATAAAACACCTGGAAAGTAAAACTGGATACCAACAGGATCCTCACCGCTCAGTCTAATAGCGGCAGTACTCCTGATCAGTCTGCAACAAAGGTAGAGAATCTAGGCCATGCAAAACCCAGACGTCAGTGCGTCATAAAATCAAGCAATACTACAAACATGGTAGCAATACATGCAGGTATAAGTATAAATGATAAACAGGCATAACAGTGATATAAGGACAGTGGGGTAACGTGTAGTGAGTAATCTAAACTGGTCTATTGAGTTAACTACTCTCAAGTCTTTGAAATCAAATTGATGAATCCTCGATGTAACTCAATAGTATCCCGTGCGTGCCCGGGATCACGGTCTATGACTCTCGGGCTGAATCCGAGATGTGCCGCAAGGCAGTAAAGGGTGGTAGGTAATGACGAGTGATGTCAGCAGCATCACTCCGGGGCTGGCCTAGCCCGTAAGACTGATCAGCAAAGGTATAGAACTGTCGAGTTACAAGTCAGGTTTCATCATTGATTTCCCTATACCCCAAGTTATATGTGCTCAAGTCAGGTATTAAATAATCTGGAGCTAATGCCAACACAGGATCAGGCAGGTACAGGTTTGTCTGGATAGACAACAGGAAATGTCCGTAAGGACAACATGTCAGGTTTGTTGGCATTAGTAACAAGATCAGGTAACAGGTAAAGCAATGGTACATCAGGTCAAGTCAGGTAGTATATAGGTATCATGTCATGTCAAGAGGTGCACGGTACCATATCGTGTCGAGTAGTAGGTGTAACAGGTCATGTCAGGGGTGCACAAATGTCTTGTGGGTGCTCATAATCAAACTAACATAAGCATGGGTATACCAAACAAGCATGGGGTACTAATGGAATAATAAAATGGAACATTGTAATGTGATATGCAATCAGGTACAGATTAAGGCATATAGATGCACAGTTATGATTAGGGTTAAAGTTAAAGTTCCAATACTAATTAAACTACAATATATCAAATGTGGAATGTTAAATTTACAATATTATATAATCAAGTGATCTATGGATGCGACTGTATAAATAATAGGCTAAATGAATGCAAACGGTGTCTGAAAGGTTTTAAACTATTAAAAGAGTACTATGGGCTATACAACTAAGCAATATGTGATTCAATTATGGATATGGGTACAATGGATTGTAATCTAATATGCAACATGATATATTTCAAGTCTTAGATCTAAAATGATGTAACGGGATATCGAAATGTTAAAATGGAAATTATGGTATTAGATTTAAACTACAGGTTTAATGTGCATTCAAATAAGTATATAATAAATTAAATAGCATGTAGCAAGTTTTACTTGCCTCGAAAGGAACGAGAACGGATGTCTACGGAACGTCCTACGTCGGCGAAATATCGCGACGCGCGCACGGTACACGGAACGGGTCCCAATAACGCACGTGGGTGATCACGCAGGTCAGGTACGTCGTCTGGATCGTCGGCGTCACGTCCGGCTCCGGCGATTGCTGACTGAAGAATTCTGCATTGCTTCTCCTCGATTGAACAAATGGCGCATGGCGGGAATTTAGTAGTTGGAGGTAATGTCTACTTGGCATTTCATCGAACAGGCTGTGGTCAGCCTCACGAGCTTAAAGATGCAATTCTCCTAGCACCAACTTCACAGGCCTCAATTTCGACAAAGTTTTGGCATTTCCAAGCTACTGGTTCTGAATCTTTGGATCAAGAAACAACGAGTAATCCCTAAAGATTCTTAATCATCGCAATCCACATGTTGAAGTAACTTCTAGAGACATGGCGAAATTTGAGCTCCTAGGGTTTGGAGAAAGGTGTGTGCGAGGTTGAGGAGAAGAGGGAATAGAGATTAGGTTGGGGATGATGAGAAATTCTTCTTTGATCGCAATCAAGCGCTGCAATTGCAATCCGCATCTCGAAGCAACTTCCAGAGATCGATCTCATCTAGATTCCAGCAATCTACATGGCGAACTGAAGCAGCTCCTGGGGTTTGGAGAAAGGTGTGTGCGAGGTTGAGGAGAAGAGGGAATAGAGATGAGGTTGAGGTGATGGCGAGGGAGGTGATGGGGCGACGGCGGCGAGGGAGGTAGGGTCATGGGTTAGGATTGTTGGTGCAAGCGGAGTTGGGTTAGATGTCGCGGTCGAAGGGTTTGTAGAGGAGGAAAGAAGGGAAGAGGTAAGAGAGAGATGAGCGGAGGAAGAGGATGTGGTCGACGAAGGTAACGAGGTGAGGCACGGTGATGAGGGCAGGCGTGGGTTTTGCGATGAGAGAGCGGAGGCGGGAAAAATTTGAAGAAGAGGAAGGAAGAAGGTGAGAATAGGGAGAGGGAGGTGAGCGGATCTCCGTGAATAGGAGGTGCGAGATGAGAGAGAAACGCGAGAGAAGAAAGAAATTTGGCCTGTTGCGGGGGAAAGAGAAAGAGAGAGCGCACGAGAGAGAGAGAGAAGGAAATCGAGAAGAGAGAGAGAGAGATCTGCTAACTATATTAGGATTTTAATAGAAAATAGAAAATATATTTTATTAGTTTGAAGTTTGTTTAACAATTGAAATATTAGAATATAATATTATAATATTAATCCGTTTTAAGATTTGGCAAAATATGAACTTACTTTAAAACATACCCGGGTCGGGTCTAAAAATCCGGTTTTAAAATATGAACAATATATACGACTTTCAAAATTCAAAACGAAGCTTCTGGTAACGAAAAAGCATACCCCTAAGAACGGATGCACGTACGTGCGCGTAGCCATCCAAACACGTCCGTTTCACTGAATGGGACGAGAACAAGATGCGCAGATGCTACCACAGGGTTTGGGGTATCATGCAGGCTATGAAAGGTATTTTTAAAATATTTTCTGTGACCGAAAATGTTATATGATAAAAGATACGATACTAGATAAAATACCAGTATGTACTAAATATGAGATTCACGTGTCCATGCAACAAGTCAAGGTAATCTATAAATAAGAATCAAACAGGTTCAAGCAAGCGGGTCGGGTCGAATGCAATGTAAAGTGTAAAATACCATTTCCCCCCACAATATGTTAAATCAAGAATATCACGAATAAAGAAATACGAGAACTGGAATTGGTATAAATGAACTCGGGTGTTACAACTTCAGAAGTATCGTGAATGAGTTGTTGTTCCATCCATTTAGGCACTTAATCTGGAAAAGTTTGACGAACCATGATTCGGTAGAATACTTTGCATTCTCATAAATTGGCCTTCTATCATCATTCATGAACTTTTCATACTTATCCGCATGCGGTCCTTAACAAGAAAGAATGTCATCTTCGGTAGGAATACTATCATCGAGGGCAGCTTCTACCATATCCACCATTTCTTCTCCTGGAAAGAGGTTATCGACTTCTTCTTCTTCCGCCGCATTACAGTCTTCTCCTTCTTCTTCTGCCGCATTATCATCTTCTTGTCCTTCCTCGTGATATAACCAAGTTGTATAAAATCTAGTAAAACCATATTTAACGATGTGAAGCTCTACGATTTCTACCTTCTGCCAGAACTTATTCTCACATTTATCGCACGGACAGAGAATCATCTCTATCACGATTTTATTATGTGCGCGTGAAAATTCAATGAAAGCGGCAACTTCTGCGACAAACTTAGATTACATGCGTTGTTGCCAATCCACGTACATCCAGTCCTTAACTCTGATATACTCATGGGCCATGTTAGACTGTATAATATATAAATTGTAAGTTATGCTGACTATATTGAGAAATCTAAGAATGAGATAGTTATTGACAAAAAAGAAAATCCGTAGAGGTAAGTTTGTCATTGAAAAGAATAAATTATTGATTAACAAAGTTAGATTTGAAGATACTTAAATATGAGTTGTATTCTGTGCTTGTGTGTTTCAATTTATGATTTCGCTTAGGTGTAGGGTTGTTAGTGTATATGTGCTTTGTGTGTGCATTTGTTGTGTATTCATGTTGCATGTGTGTGTTTCGGCTGTCGGAGGTAAGGGTTCTATCCCATTAAGAATGTATAGTGCAGACACCCATTCGCTTGTGTTTTCATCCGTTTCGAGTAAATTTCGGCAGCACCTCCCCGCTGTTCTCCGAGTACACTTTAATAGAATAGATAATTATTTCAATACTATGAAACAACATTGAAATGAATATCTAACTATCTTTGTGTAGGGAGAACCAGCAGAAAACCACCGACGAAATAACTCGAAACGAATGAAAAGACAAGTGAATGCAGGTGTTTGCTTTATACATTCCTAACTTGTCCAAATTGGACAAATCTATCGGTCATCATACGATTGAATCTTCTCTTCATATAGACTACACGACGGTTGTTAGCACCGAACGATACCATCCGATATTTAATAAGTTTCATATAGTTTTATATCACGACGAATATCGAACGTATGCTAACCGATAGACGGGGACTAAGTCGCGCTTTGATTTTCACATATGACTATCGATGAGAATATGAAAGTTTCGTATTATTATCGAGTATCATATATTGGTTTTAATTTGAACATTTAATTTGAATAAGTTTTACGTTTACATTTCAATTTTAAGGATTTGAAGTTTTTAGTTTAGAGTAAAGTTTTCTTACGTTTACGGTAAAGTTTTACGTTTACGATATTATCGAGTATCCTGCTAAAGGAACTAGTGCAGCCCAAACCCTAACGCTAATTAATCTAAATTAACCTAATTAATCCAAATTAACCATAATCATCACCCCAACTCAAATTAACCCTAATTAACCCAAAATTAACCCTAATCATCGCCCAAAGCCTAACCCAAATTAACCTAATTAAACTAAATTAACCCTAATCAACACCCTAACCCAAATTAACCCTATTTTACCTAATTAACCTAAATTAACCCTAGCCCTAACCCTAACCCTAACCTTGATCATCATCCAAACCCTAACCTTAATTAACTAAAATTAACCCTAACCCAACCCAAAATTAACCCTAACTCTAACCATCGCCATATAATCCAAATTAATCTAATTAACTCTAAGCCTAACCCAAATTAACCTAATTAAACCAAATTAACCCTAATCAACACCCTAACCCAAATTAACACTATTTTACCTAATTAAGCCTAACCCTAATCATCACCCAAACCCTAACCCTAATTAACCCTAACCCAAACCAAAATTAACAAAAATTAATCTAATTAACCATAATCCTAATCATCACCATATAACCCAAATTAACCCCTAACCCGGCGCTATAACCTTAACCCTAATCCTAAAATCAATAACAATAACACCAAAAATAACAAAATTATAAATTAAATTCCTAATTAATTTAAAGAAATCTAAAAAATAATTAAGGAAAATTCAAATTCAAATTAAAGAAACTAACCTCGATCGAGCGGCGGCAAATCAAGATCTGCGGCGAGCTGGCAAAGACCGACGGCGAAGAGCCCGGGAAGGTGGAGAAGGCTAAGAGCTCGATGAGGTGGAGGAGGCTAGGAAGGAGGAGCTCGAAGAGGTAGAGGGGGCGGCGACGAGAAACTCGAGGACGAGCTCGATTGACGGTGATGGAGGAGGAACTCGACGACGAGCTCGATAGACGACGAGGGCCGAGGGAATTTTTTTGCACAAGAGAGACAAGTGGGAAATGTTTTTGGAGGCGTGGGGTTTTACTTTGTTGTATTTTTTTTAAATAACCTTTTGTTGCCCTTATGGTTTAAACCGTAGGGTTTTCTTTTGCATCACCGTAGGGATAAATAAAGATATTACATTTTAATATTTTTTAATTTATTTATGCTCCTACGGTTTTTTAATTTATTTATGCTCCTACGGTGGGCACCGTAGGAGCATTGTTTGTCCCTACGGTCTACACCATAGGGGCAACAAAAAGTTGCCCCTACGGATTCATCCATCCGTAGGAACAACCCCTAATTGTAGTAGTGATAGGTGTTTAGACAACTCCGGAATGAGCCGGGTGCTGTTTGACAATTTACCACTTTATTTTCTTCCCCACTTGCTCAAAGTTAGCTATCTAATAATTCTTATTATGAATATATAGAAAATTTGCATTAACATATACATGCAAATCCTAGCCAGCCACCTAATCTTAATATTTTGCAATTAATTTGCTTCAATTCCAAAATTATATTTAAATGGGTAAATAGTCAACAAAAAAAATGGCCAAAGATCCTGCTGTCAAAAAGCCCCTCGGTCTTTTGGCCTTGTCAAAAAACCATGTGCCCATCTTAAACCCTGGTATACTATTTTCCTGTAATATTTAAGACGTTGCAAGCAATATCCAAGCAGTAAGAAATTGCCTACAATATCTAAGCAGTTGTCTGCAATATCAGTTGCCTGTAATATCTAAACAGTTGCATGTACTATCTAAGTAGTGTGAGAGATATACGGACCTAAATGAAATCTAGCCCAGGGGTTTTCTCATAGACAGTAGGCAATTCTCAGCAATTTCGAAAATTACAGCGGTTTTTAGAAATCCCCGAGCAGGTTGGGGGCTCTTTGATAATTTACCCTACTTAAAATTTGAATCAACACAGAATAGGAAATGCTTCTTCGATTCCGCTTCCCTCTGTCTATATATATAACATGTACTAAAGTCGTAGTGAAGAATATTCTGGGAATATTCGAGCTTCTCCAAAATGAAGGTGGGGAGGACAATTTTCCATGCAATTCGTAGGCGCAGGAGTGCAATGAGTGTTGATGAGCAGATTACATCAACGACCTCTAACTTTGCAATATTACATTCAGCCCCTAATTTCCATAACTGTTCAAACAGACAAATAATACTGGTAAGTATTCCCGTCTATCACGTGAGTGATCCGGGTTCGATCCCCGACAACGGCGCCATTTGATTGGTCTGCTAAAGAGTGTTTTGTAAAGTAACCACAATCAAGAAGGTGTCGCTAGTAATTAGCCGCGATGAGTACGGGTCGTCCGCAAGGAAATGTGAACTCTTTTCTTATTTTAAACGAGTTGATTAAAAATTGGTGATTGTTTGTCATAACGGATATAATATTTATAAAGAAAATGCTTGGAGGGTTCATAGGACTTAGTAGTAATGGATGAATTATTAAAAATGACTCCTTTTATCTTTTAATAGTTTAAAATTATATCGACAGTGATAGATGTAGATTAGGGTTTTTTGGAAGAAACTAGGGTTTCCCCACTACTGAGCCTTGTCCTTGCATTGATCTCTATTTATGTCTAGCCCTTAACAAAATAAATATTAAACCAATCTCAAATCGTGGACGTGACTAGCAATAAATTGGTAGCGTGTCCGATAAGAAGCTTAACATTTATTTTCCTAAAATTTATAGACTTTAAAATGTATAAAAGAAGTTAAAATATTTTCTCATCCATTGTTCTGCCATATCCTACGAACCCTAGCAAGTTAGAAATTACTCGCTCATGGTTAAAAATTTAAAAGAATGGAAGAAGAACGAAAATATAGTTAAAATGCAGAAAGTAAGTGCGGAAATTAATTGCAAAAAGAATAATAAAAACACTACCTTTATTAATCAACTATTGTATTTACAATTTTGCTCCTTAGAAAGTAGATTATAAGAACCCTAGTTTGCTTTAGATCTCTCTCTTGTAGGAGGTAGATGAATAGATGATGATCAATCGGATACGCGGACCTCTTGGATTTCTTGATCTCTTCGGTGATAAATTTTAATGTGCAGCTCTCGGTCCTATATATAGTCTCAGAAACTAGAAACCCTAAATTTCATATAAGAATATATGCAGTTAACATCCAACCCTCCAAATCTCATACCCTACGGCCCTCAAACCGCCGCGGAACCGCCGCATATAGGCTTATTTGGCCGCTGTTCCGCCGCGGTTTAATGATATCAAATTTTGGGATTTTTTGTGATCTCTTGTGTTGCCATAAGGAGATTCTCTTGATGTCGAGATTCTGAAAATAATGATCTGAGTCTCTACCGTTGCTAGATCTCTCGATTTGCTTCTAAATTTTGGCAGATTCGGATTCGATATTCCGATTTGACTCGGATCTCTTACTTGAATTTCAGACCTGAGCTAATATCTGCACAATATCTCAAATTATAGTGTTAGTAGCATTTGGTATTTTTGAGATATTATCTTAATCATTTATATGATATAATATGTTAAGAATATTGCTTAGAAATAGTTGATATGATATGCGTATTTTAATTACAAAGATTTAATTTAAATATTATATGCATATCTTTTCCCTCATTATATTAATTATAATGTAGAAATATATGATAATAGACTTTTTACAAATAAACCCTCATATGTTCTATATTACACTAAACAGCTTTTAGTACTTAATAATAGTAGGGAAAATATTCATTCAATTGTACAATATTTTAGACTAATCAGTTATGCAATCGAACTTGTTTTTTGAAAGGAAAAGCAGACTCCACCAGTGGATCCGGTCCCATAAAAACTATATTAAAAACAAAAAATAATACCAAATGGATCAAACCGTTTACATAGCATCACTATGGGACCTTTACAACAAGAGAAAAGATAAAATGAAGAAGTTACCGAATAAGCTAAGGAGGACAGGAGACAAGAGCAAGAAAGGGGAGGGGGGAAAGCAAAACCCAGAATACAAACACACCAAAATTTCAATACACAAGAGTACTTCGGTCTTTACTATTGCGTTTAATCTCTGCAAAAGACTTATGCGATTATTATTCGTATCTTTGCAGGTGGTGTGCACCTGATGGCTTTTTTAAAGCTTCTATGCCAAAAATCCAACCAGACTGTTTCTGCACATATTAAAAGTACACAGCAATACCAAGAAATGGATATAAAGTTGAATGTAGAGATGTTATTCATAGTACAACATTACTAAAAATTGATCCAAAATAGAAAAGGGTCATAGCTAAGTTCATTCTTGCCAAAACCAAGCAAAAATTTCAGTAACCCTTGTTAGCACAACATTCAAACAGAAAAAAGATGTCAAGAGGACAAAAAAACCTGTCAAAATCCTGACTTAGTATTATTTTTTGAAGCCCTGATTATAAACTAGAAGGATCAAAAAATTGAATAAGAGTCTGTATGTATATATTTTAGGGTATATTCCAAAAATATATCCATGAACTATCACTTTTGTGCGTTTAATACCATGAACTAATTTTATAACTACTATGAACTACTATCTCCTTTCACTTTTGAACCATTTTTTTAAAAACCCAATTTTTTTTAGAAGAAATTGATGGAAGATGATGATAATGATGTGGGTGGGGTGGGTGGCTGCAGTGGTGGTGGTGGTGATGATTTTATTTTTCAAATTTTTTTAAAAGAAATTAAAGAAGAAGAAGATGATGATTGTGATGATGATGAGGAGGATGAGGATGAGGATGATGGGGGCAGTAAGGGGGAAGGGGTTCTGATGATGATGATGATTGTGATGATGAGGATGAGGATGATGGGGACAGCAAGGGGAAAGGGGTTGTGATGATGATGGAAGATGATGATATTGATGGTGGCGGTGATGGTTGTGGGGATGGATGGTTGCGATGGTGGTGGTCGTGGGTGGTGGTTGCGGTGGTGATGATTTTATTTTTCAGATCATTTATTTTTCTTGTGTCCAATAGTTAGAAGCGTATGGGATAAATCTGGAGATTGTTTGGGTTTTCATCTCTATCATGTCCTTTTGAAGTATTATGGAGTCATGGGGGTATTGGGCTGGATGGAGGGAAATTAGGGAGTGGAAAATTATGGTTTCTGCCGTGTGTTGGAATATTTGGATAGAGAGGAATAATAGAATTTTTTAAAATTCTAAAAAATCTATTTTGAGTATTCAAAACATGACTGAAGCAATCATTAAATTCTGGACAGGTGGTGCTGAAAAGATGGCCAAAAAAAAGGCTAGAATCGAGGCAGAGGACGAGAGATCAGTAACTAGTTTGGGACTTCCGCTTCCCACATGGTGGAGGATGAAGCAGTGTGATTCGGAGGACAACGTTGATCGGTGATGGTTCCAAAGGATGGTTATATGGGAGATGGTGGCTATTTATTTTTTGAGAGAATAAGACTTGTATTTCCTTTTTTGGGGATGTGTTATCCTCTGTTTTCCTTTTCTTCTTTTTTTCCCTTTTTTCGGACATTCTTTAATGTAGTTTCATTAAATCATCGTTTAATAAAATGCGGGGGCATATTGCTTTCGTTTTAATAAAAAAAAACTGATTGTTGAATTCGGCACCTAGTGAGATATTAACCGAATTGTGACGATATGATTGGAGTGCACATCACTTGTAGCATTGAGCGGCCAATAAACCCTTTTTATAAATGAATGTCAGCAAACCAAAAATCATAAGTAAAAAGAAATTAATTAGAGGGGATGTTAAAAAAAATGAGATCCCGGGTGCCGGGATGATAGCTGAAGAGAGCCGCTTATAAGGCTGCTCCAGTTTTGCTTCCATTGCAGCTTCTGCATGCGGGGATGATCTTTTCAGTACCACCGTAGGGGAATTTTTACGGACCCTCTTAAGCGGTTCAAAACTGTGTCCAGTTGGAACAACAACATCAATCTTCACCATAGGAGCTGGTGGCGTAAACCCGAAGAGAGAGTTGCATCCAGCCTGTCTCACTCGGCGCCAGTGGCGACGTCGAGCATGTCGTGCAGTGGGAATTACCTCAGTTTTGGAGGCGTCTTCATCGTGCCCCCGGCATTGCTGGAGAGCTTCACTTGGTGTCAACCTCTGGAAGACGAACATTTTTTACGGAGCCGGCGCAGCGTTGGTGAATCTAACGAAGACTGGCCGTCTTGGAGGTGAAGCACTTTTGTCGGCTTCATGCATAAGAGGAGTAGAGAGGGCTAGCCATTTTGGGGTAACCCCTTCTAGAATCACGGGCTTCCTTACGAGCCTATTTGAGTTCTTCTTCAGCCTGCTGAAGACCGAGACTTCAGATTTGTACGGCTTGCTGATAGGAGCCGTCACAGTACCCAGCCGATCAAATACTAATCTTCGAGGAGCTTCTTCTTGGGGCGTTAAGACGCCAAAGCTCACGGTTGGGGACATAGTCCCGAAGAATTATCTAGTAGTGGATTGTGCGACTTACCCCACTGGCATTAAGAAAATGGAGGCCGCGTTGGGACCGTATATCACTCCTCCAGTTGGGACAGAGTGGGAGTTTCTTTTGCAGGAAGAGCGGTAGGAAGTCATTGATTCTGCACAGAAGCAAAATACCAAGTTTTAGTATCCCGCATCCAAAGGCAACCATGAATATGGCGAACTACGATTTTGTTCGCGAAACACGACACACGAAGTGTGGAATGGAAAGAGAAAGAGAGTTCCACCGGGCGTGCCAGAATCTGTTTACAGCCGAAAACAGAGACGAACCGGGATATGCCGTCTTGCCTAAATTTAGGGGCGGATACTATTTGGACATATCCATCCACCTCTCTGAAAATGCCAAGTTGATTAACGACACCGTGTATTGAAGGTTTGGATATATGCGACCAATATAGCAAACTTTAATAGATCCCCCTCATTTGTGAGGGGTTTTTGATTATGGGAACACTCTTCCCTGCAGGCGTTTTTGATTATGGGAACACTCTTCCCTGCAGACGCAAGCCCCTGCAGTTAATTACGTTACCACGTTACGATAACCACTTTCACCTGCTCCGGTAGGTCACTTCGTATCGTGTTATGTTTTATTTATTTTGGTTGCCCGTGGATTGTATACGGAGACTAGTTTATGTTATCGCTTATAAGGCGCGGATTAGTCCAAATCCGTACATATATATTTTTGGGTTTGAACTTAGGACGCAGATCTCGTATGAACGAGGTCCATAAGTTCGAGATATGTCATCTGAGAATCGTTAGTCATATTTGAGACTAAGGTCGGCTCAGAAGTATATGGTTAAGGCTCGTTAATCCTGTTTTGTATTAAGATCAACTTAACAGGTGTGGATTAAGGACATTTAGTCATCGTTGAGACTAAGCTCACTTAGATTTATTGATATTTTGATCAACAGAACTTTCATCATTTAATTAAATTTTGTTTAAGTGATTAAATGATGTTTTATGATACAAGTGTGCATGCATATGTGACGCACATACACGGTTATTTCATTTCAAAAGGGTGCGCACATGCATTGCACGTGGTTGTGCATCGTTTTATTTTAAGGATATTGCGCACATATGTATCACAAGACGCGCATGCCTTCATAGGTATTTTTTTAACCGTGCATGCTTTAATAGGCGGTTTTCATCATGTGCGCACACGTGAGTGTTATGTGATGCACATACCTTCATAGACGGCTTTTGTCAAATGCGCACACGTGAGTGTCACGTGATGCACTTATCCCCAGGGCATTATTTCTCCAAGGACAACAATTTTTATTAAGTGCGCACTGATTTGGATGCGCACTTGTTTTTCTCACCAGCTTTCATTAAGAAGCCATGGCTTCTATTTTTGTAACGACTCTAAAATCTTGTACGGAAATTTTACTGTTAATATACAAGAAATGAGTTTTACAGCCTGAGTTTGAGTTATAAGTCAATTTTGTGAAATAACAGCAAGAAACAAGTTGCAGCTTACTGGTAAAACCCTTGCACTACTGTGACGTAACCCCTGTATTCGATTGCCATCAGACACAATTATTTTTTCTGAATTTTTTTTAACTTTTTGGAAGCCCAAAAGATTGCACGTGCAATACACGGGGAAATGAAAAGTTCAGAAAAATCAAACATGTGAAAAATGGTTTAAACAGAGAGTTGATCAGGTGGCACGAATCACAAGGCATTTGCCTCGAGATCGACCGGCCAATATTGCCTAAAAACCGGCGGGGATGGGTAAGATGAAGCCAATGAAGCCCGTGCTCTGCACACTTGTCTTTTCAGCTACTCCTAATCCCTCTGTACTGTTTGATTTCCCTGCAATCAAACAGAGACCTTTCATTTCACAATTAAACACAATTTTAATGCTTTTAATCCACATTTTTAATTCCCAAACCCTAATTCTCCATTATAAATACCACCCCACACTTTGGCTCAGCACCATCCTGAAAATTCTAGCCAAAACTCTCTAAAAAGTTCCTAGTGCAAGTGAAGTAAAGTGGAATTAGCGAGTAAGTTGGTTTCGGCGAAAATCGAAGCAAATTCCGGAGCTCCTGCGACGCCACGATGATCATCTTCTATTCTTTACCCTTTCTTTGAGCTTTCTAAACAGAAAGTCCCTTCCAAACTCCCTTTCTCTTTATTGGATTTCTTTTCTAAACAATATCGGTAAAAGTAGAGTTATTACCGATATCATCTTTTCTAAAACCGATAACTCCATTCTACTTTATCATTTGGACAATTTAATTTTACCACTTCATTTGTAATCTTAATACCAATGTTTAGAATAAATTTTACCCAAGAATCTCATGTAAAACAACCATATTTGAACTTTTACATTAAAATACCGTGAACTTTGTTATCACATCTTTTCGACAAAATTGCTTAACAATACCTTTAGGAAAACTTCACGGGATAACGACCTACCTTACACGCACACTTGGATCCATAGCACGATACCTCTTTTATATGATATTTGTTACGAAGAATAATTTACAATAAAATACCACATAATTCTAAAACCGGATTTCTTTTAAAAGAAGTATTTCATTTCCTTTGCGATTATGCATCTACAACCCTCTTTAGGGGACTCGCTAACGGATGGTGTGGATAATTGCACATCCTTGGGCTAGTAGAGTGAGATGCAGACCTTCTCATGGAGCATTCGATCTCGAAAGGATTTAAATACGTTTTTAAGAAATACGAATTTTCTAAATAAACTAAAAGTATTTTTAAAATTAAAATTATATAAAATTATAAATCCATATTTTCAAAATATAATAAACCTATTTTTTTCTAAAAATGAAAGATTAACAAATGCCAATAAAATATCATCAAGATGCCAAAAAGGCAAGTTTTTCAATAAAATACTATGAACTTTCAAATGCTAAGTGTTTATCACTAAAATACCCCAATACTTAAAATCCATGCTCATGAAAACCCTAAAGAAAAACTAATCACCCTCGATATTTTATTTTTAACTATATTAAAATATTTTTCATAAAACCCTCTCGAGATATACAAAATAACAATATTTAAGAACTTTAGTAAATATAGGTTTAAGCGGGATCAATTCTCTTGAGCCCCAGGGAGCCGGAGAAAGTGAGTGCTTGCCTATTTAAGGTAGACAATTTAACTGGAGTTATCAATGGCAATTGTCTTGAAAAAGGACACAAATCTTGCTGTCCATGTACAGCAGTTGCCGATAACTCCCGAACCTAAGAATTCCAGAGTTAAATCAGTACAAGTGTATAACTCGTTCTGAGTCCAATTCAAATCTGAATCCAAAATCAAATATGAATACTTGATCATGAACATGAATACTTGAATCCAAACATCAATATCAAACATGTATACTTGACTTGACTTGACCGAACTATGGTTATAACTTGACATGACTACTTGAATACTTGACGACATCCTGAACATGAATACTTGAACAATTCGTATCCATGGTTTCGGCAAGACTTGTAAATATAATCTATAAAATACATTAAGTGGGAATAAAGGGGTAGATTGGTATGGAACGTATATCGTAGCACGAGAGGTCACTTAAAAGACACTGTTCACCGCCGAAAGACAGAAACCGAGACGTTGGGACGTCTGGCCTGAATTTGGGGGCAGATACTATTTGGACTTATGTACCCATCTCTCCAAAAATACCAAGTTGATTTATTGCACCGTATATCGAAGGTTTGGATATACGCGACCGTTGTAGCGTGATTTTATTAGATTCCCCCTCATTTGCAAGGGGTTTTTGATTGTGGGGACGCTCTTTACTGCAGACGCAAGCTCCTGCAGTTAATTACATTACCACATTACGATAACCACTTTCTCCTGCTCCAGCAGTTCACTTCGTGTTGCGTGTTATTTGTTTTATTTTGGGTTTGGGTCAAGGATTTGCTTGACGGGGTCCACGTTGGTAGCTTGGTTTGCCAACGGGAATGAACTTAGGACGCAAATCTCATATAAATGAGTTCCATCGTTCATATGAAATTTGGGTTTGATCTAACAATCATTAGTCATATTTGAGACTAAGATCGACTTATGAATAGTGAGCATATGGGCTCAATTGATCATTAGATCATATATAAATAGCTCATGGATAGCATACGGTTGTCATTATGGAGACAGCCCATAGGGCAAAATATATTAGTTTAAGGACGTCGCGGTCCAACATTCCATGTTTGGGATGAATGTTAGTTTAAGGACATTTCGGTCCAATGTTCCTTGTTTGGGATGAAGATTAGTTTAAGAACATTTTAGTCCAACATTTATATTTTGGGGACGAATGTTAGTTTAAGGACATTTCGGTACATGTACATCTTGCGCACATGTGTATTTGTTACGTGGCAGAGTGAACGATGGTGACATGGAATGCGCCTAATTTGGGATGCGATCCGATTTGAGGTGTGCACGTCAATTTGGAAGTGCATCAATGTGGGATATATCATTCTCTATCTTGACGAAATTTTATATCAAGTTGGGACGAGAAAGGAGTTGTTAGTTGTCGGGACCCGCCACATCTTTGAAAACGTTGAGGAATTACAACGACATATATCAGAAGTGTGGAAAGATGTACCCTTGAACCAAATCCCGTATTTAAGGGAAAATGGGGTTGTGGTGGACCTAATAATCGTTAGTCATATTTGAGACTAAGATTACCTTGGGAGATATGGGATGAATATCATTTTAGATATCATCAATGAGAGATCATCAGTCATATTTGAGACTAAAATCAGTTTGGAAATCACGAGCATATGGGCTCGGTTGATTTAAAATCAAAGAGGTTTAACCTCAGAAAACTTAGCCAATTTGGGCTGAGATTGGGTTTCTATACTACCCAGCAGTGCTAAACACTAAGATATACATCGCTCACGTGTGTTTCACGTGAGACGATGGCATAGTGCTAAGCACTAATATATACAGTGCTCACGTGTGTTTCACGTGAGACGCTGACACAGTGCTAAGCACTAATCTTTTCTGGCGCTCACATGCTTTTCACGTGAGTCACTGGGTTTTTAGCCTTGAGCGCTCACATGCTTTTCACGTGAGGCGCTACAATAGTGCTAAACACTAATTTTCTCTGGTGCTCACGTGTGTTTCACGTGGGGCGCTATATTTTTGGAGATTTAATCTCTATTGATATTTTTAGAGAACTTAAATCTCTGTTAATGGTATTTTGACCATTAACGATCACCAAGATCATTATTTTAAGGATCCGGGATCATGTTCTTTAAGAACTAAGTTTTTTATTTAAAGAAACTAAGTTCCTGGAGTATTATGAACTCCATATTTTCCATGTTCATTTTTTCAGAGAGGTTAAACCTCTTTTAATGGTGTTTTGACCATTAAGGATCACCAAGATCACTATTTTGAGGATCTTGGATCGGGTTCTTTAAAGAACTAAGTTCTTAATTTGAAAGAACTAAGTTCCTGGAGTATTATGAACTCTACTTCTTTCTTTTCAATTTGTTCTTTTCTGAATCTTTGATTCTCAAGAACAAGATCTTCCCGATGAGAATTAAATTCTCAACTTGTGAGAGACTTGTCTTGTGGATCTCAGATCCAGAGAAAAAACTAAGTTCTTTGAGAAGAGTTAAACCCTTAGATATTGTATGTTAGGTAAAGGAGATATTTTGATCTCTTCTTTTTTCTTTACCTAGGGTTTTTTAGGAGGGAAATCTTCTTCTTTAAGAGAATTAAATTCTCTGTTGTTTTGAGAGCCTTCTGTATTTTTACAGAAACTTATGGGGGTCTCCTTTTTTCCTCCTCCCCATTTGATTAATCTCTTTGCTCTTATTTATAGGAGAAGAGAAAAATCAATTTGTTGAGAAAATCTCTCATTGAGAGATCATGATTGATTTCATAATCAATCAAAATGATCTTTTAGATCAATCGGTGAATTTTATTCACCGTTGGATTTTTAATCCAAAGGCTCTCTGTTTAACAGAGAAGATTTCTTGTTTGTTTAACAAAATCAGGAAATATTTTCCTAAGATAGAATTTTATTTTAGCATATGAATATCTTGTTAGTTTAACAAGATTAAAATTTTATTCCAACATAAAATTTAATTCTATTACATAGAATTTAATTCTATCATATGAATATTTTGTTAGTTTAACAAGATTAGAATTTTATTTTATCATATGAATATCTTGTTAGTTTAGTTTAACAAGATTAGGAATATATTTTCCTAATATCGAATTTAATTCTATCATATGAGTATCTTGTTAGTTTAACAAGATTAGAATTTTATTCCAACATAGAATTTAATTCTATCACATAGAATTTTATTCTATCATATAAATATCTTGTTAGTTTAACAAGATTAGAATTTTATTCTATCATATGAATATCTTGTTAGTTTAACAAGATTAGGAATATATTTTCCTGACATAGAATTTAATTCTATCATATGGATATCTTGTTAGTTTAACAAGATTAGAATTTTATTCCAACATAGAATTTAATTCTATCATATGAATATTTTGTTAGTTTAACAAGATTAGAATTTTATTCTATCATATGAATATCTTGTTAGTTTAACAAGATTAGAAATATATTTTCCTAACATAAAATTTAATTCTGTTATATGAATATCTTTTTAGTTTAACAAGATTAGGAAAATATTTTTCTAAGATAGAATTTTATTCTATCAGATGATCGATGGGTGATTTTATAATCACCGTTGGATCAGAGAAGATCTTTCTAGCTTGAGAAAGATCAGGGAAATATTTCCCACATAGAATTTAATTCTATCAGATAGTTTAATTGGTGATATTTTATCACCATTAGATTTTAAATCCAAGATTCTCTGTTAAAGAAACATCTTTCAATATTAGAAAGATCAAGGAAAATATTTCCCAAATAGAATTTAATTCTATCACATAAAATTTAATTCAATTAGATAGTTTAATTGGTGATATTTTATCACCATTGGATTTTAAATCCAAGATTCTCTGTCAGAGAAAGATTTTTCCATATTAGGAAGATCAGGGAAAATATTTCCCAAATAGAATTTAATTTTATTACATAGTTTAATTCTTTCAGATGAGAGTATTTTAAATTGGGGCGCTTACATGCTTTGCATGTGAGCGCTGCCGAAGAAAGCGGCAAGAGAACTCACGTATTTAACACGTGACCCCTAGTGTGGGTTTTAGTCTGTTTATTTTTAGCGCTCATATGCTTTGAATATGCACGCTCACATGTTTAACACGTGAGGCATGTTTGGCCTTTGGTTATTTATGTTTTGCGCTCATATGTTTTGCATATGAGCACTCACGTGAGGCATGTTTAGCCTTTGGTTATTTATGTTCCGCACTCATATGCTTTGCATATGAGCGCTCATGTGTTTAACACGTGAGGCATATTTGGCCTTTAGTTATTATCTGCTTCCAACGCTTATATGCTTTGCATATGAGCGCTCACGTGTTTAACACGTGAGGCCTATTTGGCCTTTGGTTATTTATGTTCAGCGCTCATGAGCGCTCACGTGTTTAACACGTGAGGCCTGTTTGGCCTTTGGTTATTTATGTTCAGCGCTCATGAGCGCTCACGTGTTTAACACGTGAGGCCAGTTTGGTCTTTGGGTTTATTTTATTCATCGCTCATATGCTTTGAATATGAGCGCCCATGTGTTTTAACGCGTGAGGCCAGTTTGGCCCTTAGTTATTTGTTTTCAGCGCTTATATGATTTACATATAAGCGCTCACGTGTTTAAGACGTGATGCCAAACTATGATGATTGTTTTCCTTTTTCTTCTCTCCCTTTTTTTATAAGGGAACAAGTAGCTCTTAGCTAAAAAATTTGGCGGGAACGGACGCCTACATGAATTCACGTACCGTTGTCCCGTGGGTTATGACGGTGCCTTGTACTACATGTTACCATAGTCCACGGGGTAATATGGACTCCTCTCGTATACATGAATACCTTCTTTACCAAAGTACAAACAAACACGTTAGAATAACTATCATATACCGATAATCAATCATACACAACTTACCTGTTCATTTCACATTACTTGCTATATTCCCATTCTTCTTTTGGGACTTACCGAGCGTTAGTTCGCTGACGACATTCCTTCTGTTTTTTTCTTTGGAATGTTCATCAAGAGGACCGGACTCTCAGGAGATCGAGCCTAGCCAAGAGGCCTTGGACCAGCTCACCACTCATCCTGACTACTAGTTCATCAGCACTTTCATTTTTATATGCCATTGTAGGCACTGCTTTATATCATTGTATCTTTTCGTCTTCAAACAGTTGTATGTAAAGATGAATGTAAATAAAATTGTTGTTTATTTTATTACTCTTGTCATTCTTGTTCTTTTTTTATATTACTTAATTACGCTTAACGTATTTATTTCTTAGTAAATGCGTTGCGGTCTGCCACTTCGCCGTTTCCGTCTATTGGGAAGCGGGGCGTGACAGTTTTTCTTCTATTCTTTCTTCTCTTATTTGCAGAGAAGTGAAAACCTCGATTTTTATATCAGGTATACATGCGTTTCACGGTGTTCGTCTTCTTAATTTTAAGAATAAAGAATGGATCCTAATATCATTTGATCTCTTTTTAGCGAATCGATAGATACAAAGAAAAGAAAAAACTTTTGTATAAAAGTGAAGGCTCTTTAATAGAGAAAAAGAGAAGTTTTCTCTTGATTTCTATCTTTTGCAATTTTTCGATGAAGGAGAAGTCTTGGTATTTTCAAGCTTATGGAGAGTTTTTCCGTCCTCTGATTTCTTCATATGAGACTCCTATTTATAGAAGAGAAGAAATTATGGTTTGTTTTGGTTTGTTTTTATCTCCATCTGATTTTAGAAAGATTTAATTGATTTATATCAATTAAGAGTGACATGCGCACTGTTAGATCTTTAATCCACAGATATTTTGGTTAAGGTGTTTAACCAACAGAATATATTTTTGTTAATTAAAGATTTCGATTGCTCATTAATCAAGATTTGTTTCTTTTTCAATAAGCGTCTATTTTCAGGAAATGCGCATGCATTTGCACTTGTTGTTGATTAAGTGCGCATTGCGCCCATGCATTGCACGTGCATATGCGCACTTGCTGCATGTGCGCTCGTGTCATACGACTTTGTCATCAAACATGCACGCGCACTTGTTTCTTCGCATATTTTCGAAGCGACAAACAAGTGTCGAGTTATTATTCATTGATTCTGTCTCGAGACTTTCCAGAATGCGAACCGTCTTTTCAAACCCTATAAATAAGTGTTATTTTCTTCACTCCCTTTAAAGTTTTACTTTTCTGAAACTCTTGTTTTCCACTAGAAGCCTTTGCTTTCTTACTAATTTGGTAAGTGCGTTTGCGCACATCTTTCTTGAGTTTCGTATTCTCTTTTAGTTTGCGTTTTTGATTTAATTTGCGTACCCTTTGGGTTGGGCATTTGACTTATCTTGCGCACCTTTTTGGTTGCGCACTTAACTTAAGATAAAGCTTAAAAGTTTCTTTTACTTCAAGGATGTCACTTAAATTTGACCTTAATCAACATTTAATTTTAAAGTTGGATATTTTTAGACCACAATTTTAGTGAACTTGTTGGCTATAGTGCCCTCAAGGCAATTATTGTAATCGCAGACAGGTGATTATGATGATTGAGGGAGTACCTATACGGATAGAACAATCTTACTTAAAATTATAGTATGCTATCTGGTTTGCCTTTATCATCATGTACATGCATTATGTGGTATTACAGATCACTATTATATGTTGATAGAACCCATAGGATTCTTGCTTGACTACCAGCATTATAATGACGATCATATATGTGGAAGCTTGGCGGTCTATAAGCACATCCTTAAATGTCCCTAGTCGCGGGAGTTTCAAGACTGGGCATCGATACTCCGGAGTAGACTAGTGTATACTTATCGACACCCCAACGAGGGGCGGTGGCCGGTCTCACAAGCTATTAGAGTCAGTTAGTCACCTAAGATAGTATACGGGTGCTCATTGGGTTATGAGTACACTGGACGGACTCACCGGGAACATGCTAGTTGGTATTATACCTATTGTCAGATAGCAGTTCCTAGGTGACATGTGTACATGTTAGTCTGTCAACCTGAGATCGTCATTTGTCTCGTGTGAGTTCCCGCCGTACTTTGAATACTACCCTACGATGGCTCAAAGGAGTCGTGCAAACAGGTTTTAGTTGGGTACAGTCCCGAGCCACATGGAGGCAGTGAGCGGATTATCGGGGATTCGTCTCTCCCGGTATTGGGGGTTGATATTGCGCGGTGCACGGGTGACCATCACCAGAAATCCTTGGCCAAGATAGACGAGAATTACTGATTTGGATCAGTAGTTTATCAGTGGGTGATGGGCTTCATACCGACACGAAATATCGCGTTATTAGGGGTCTGAGTTTATCCACCCCCTAGACTCGATATGCGATACTCTTAGACGAACAGACCGAACTGTACGGAGATTGTCATGGACAGACTCAGTATGGGTGCAGATGAGTTTACTCGTTGGCCTTCCTTTCGCTCAATACCTGGGTAGCCGTTACGTACAGCTAGTGCCGCTGACGTGCTTGTGGTTAAACCCACTGTCAGCGTATTAACGAGTCTTTAGAGTCCCACACAGAGGGTTTCCCTGCTTCGGGCGAAACGATGTAAAGGCCGTATGGTTTTACGGCAGGGTTTGATCATATACGTGTACTAATTACACGAATTATGATTCGGACGGATAATACTAGTGGGCTTTGGTTTAAGCCGGATCCTAATATTAGATTATTGGATTATTTTCGTCTCGTTGTATTCGTATTTTTTCGGAATACGGATATGGGTATGTATATACGGTGAGGGGTATCTTGTAATTTTTGCAAGGATACTTCTAGAAAAAGACACCTCATTTGTGTTGAATAACCATTTTGATTAAATGGTTAATGAGGTGGAGGTGTGAGGTGTTCTTTGCATTTATTGAAGCATGGCTACTTGGTGACTCATAGGGTGACTCATGGTGACTATTGAGGCATGCTTGATTGATTGTGAGTTATTGGTATGCTTCATAATTCACAACACTTAGCCATTCTTCATACAATGCTCATCACTACACTCTCATCTCCTCAAGCTTCCTTCTTCTTCCTCAAACCTTAAACGTCTCATGTATTGAGAAACCTAGGGTATTTTGAGACAAATCAATCCATCATCACTCTCTACATCTTCTAGGTTATCTAGTTTAGCGAACTAGGTACCCTAGTTACCTCGGTATTGAGGTTGGAGCTTGAACTATATACTCTCGGGTGGTGTTCAGTCAGAAATATTGCATATTTGATATAACATTTTCCTTACTTTTCTTAAATATCTAAAGGTGTTTATTATAAATATAGAACATATTTGGGGTTATCTATAAAAATACTGTTTACCATATGTTTATATATTATAATTAACATTATGAAGGAAAATGTATGCATATAATATTTTGTATAATAGTTTGATAATTTAAATATGCATATCATACCAAATATCCTTAACCAATATTTTCAAAATATAATATCATATAAAATGGTTAGGATAATATCTCAAAAATACCAAATATTACTAACATTATTCATTGAGATATTGTGGAAGCTTTAGCTCAGGTCAGGAGATTGGGATATTGAGATGTCGGGAATCAAAAATATGCTGATGAAGTTAGATAAAATCGAATAATCAATACCGACAGAGACTCAGAAAATATTTTCAAGTTCCAGACATCAAATAAATCTCCATATGTCACATCGAAACATACGCAGAATTTTGAAGCCAAGATCCCACCAAACGGCCGCGGTTCCGCGGCTAAACCATACAATATGTGGCGAATCCACGGACGAGTTGGCGAGTTAGGGTTTGGGATTTTTAGTTTGGATCTTCAACAACAAACCCTAATTTCTGGTATCTAGAGTATTTGGTTTTGGGACTATATAAAGGACTGGGGGATAAACTTAGAAATCATCAACCTTTTACACGAAGCAAATCAATGACAAAAGAACAAGTGATTCACGACAGGTCAGCGATTCGACATGATAAGGCGACGTGAGATTCGACGCAGCATCTACTTCCTACGAGGCAGAGATCGAGAGCGACTTCTTCTTCCTCTTGTAATCTAAACTCGAAGAATTGTACTTGTGAAGTTGATTAATAAAGGTAGATCATTAGATTAATTAGTTTGCATTTATTTTCTGTATTTACATTATGATCTCTATCCGTTCTTCTTCTATCTCCATCATGCATGAGTAATTCTCCGCTTGATAGGGTCGTAGGATTAGGGTAGAGCAATGGATGAGAAAATACTTTAACTTCTTTTAAGTCTCATGAAGTTTATAAACTTTAGCAAATGAATTGTTAACATCCTTATCGGGTTCGCTATCAATTTATTGCTGGTCTCTACCGTGATTTGAGATCAGATTAACAATTGTTTTGTTAAGGGCTAGACATGAATAGAGATCAATGAAAGGACAAGGGTCAATAGTGTGGAAACCCTAGTTTCTTCCAAGAACCCTAATCCTCATTCATCACTATCAATCTAATTTTAAATCTATCAATGGATAAAAGGATTAATCTTTATTTGTCATCCATGACTACTAAATCCGAACGAACCCTACAAGCCTTCTTCTTATACATTCTATGTCCGTATTTAAGCTAGATCTGTATTCTACATCCGTATTTAACATAGATCTAGAAACTATTCTCCACCATTCTTTATTCTTCTATTCTTCCTCTTTTCAATCAACACGTCTAAAGTAAGATTAAAAGATTCCACGAATCCCTGAGGAAGACTCGTACTCATCTCGGCTAGATACACATGACACCGTTATTGATTGCGGTTACTTACTACTTCTTTAGATCATCAATCAAATGGCGCCGTTGCCAGGGATACGTGCGTAATATTTTTTTTCTCTTACTATTCGTGTTGAATTCTTATTCGATCCAGATCATAAATAAAACAAAACAGCTAATTGTGTATTTAACGATTAGTGTGTGATTTTTGCGAGAGAATCTGAAAACAATAGAACGAGGAAACAGAGATTCAGAGACCTTCAGAGAGGACCATAGGAGCAAAGGAGGACACAGTAAAAAAAATTTCAAGCGAACCCTCATTCCTGCGGCGCTTCCGCGGCCAAGGCACCTTAATTGCGGCGGTACCGCGGTGGCATTGGGGAATAGTGCATCCAAACTTCTCTGGTAACTTTCCTATCTCTTTCTCTCTTCTCTGAAAAATCCAATAATATATTTTTCTGCAGGATTCTTTGCAAAATTTCGCCGCTCGAAAAAAAAATATTTTTGCGTGTTTTGGAATTGGTTTGTGCATATTTTAATACGGACATTAAGGGGTAAAGACCAAATTCAGATTAGATGGGGATTTCATCACCCTTCTTAGGCCCTACAAATCACAAAACGAGTATCCGCATCACCCTACATTAATTAAAAAATATATAGACCAAAACTCTAAGGATCGTCGCGCTCAATAAGGACAGAGGAAGGTTGTGGATAATCTATCGCTTATCCGCATTACTTTTGTGGTGTCTAGGAAAGTGTTTCTAAGGCAAGTGGTTACTTAATTAGGCCCGCTATTTTTGGTGATTCGTATAGCGGATACCTCCCACTTACCTGGCACTTACCTGGCCACAAGAATTATAAAGAGGTGGTAGAAGATTGATCCTGCGGCTTGTCCTTTAGAAGTCTAGGAGCGGTCTAGTGACTTGACCTAGGTGACCTTAGTTCTAGAGTTTTTTGTGCATTTTTGTGATTTGTCGAGTCAACCCTTAAGTCCAACACTTTTTCAAAACAAACCAATTTTAAATTACACACAAGCTGCCACTTGCGCTAAACCCGCTTAGTGTATGCTTGGCTGAACACGGGATTCTAGTGTCCGTCTTGTCCGTGTTTCGGCTATCGACTCCGAAGTCGGTGCTTCTTCATCTTATTTTTCCCCTCCACCCACCACATCGACCGTGATGGACGGTTCTCCATCAGATTATAACACCACCCTGCCACCACCCGTCGGTGCACAGAATCCACCGTGCATCTCTCTCCAAGAAAAATGTTATCCTATACGTGGTCCCCTTTCTACCTGTTTATCTATTCCACTAGCCAATGAGGATAATTTTGAAATTAAACCCCACTTTATCAACCTATTGCCCAAATTTCACGGGCTTGAGCCTGAAGACGCATACGTTTTTATCACCAAATTCGAAAACGTATGCGCAATGATGGGTACGTCACAACTTTCAATAGATGCTATGAGATTGCGTCTTCTCCTTTTCACTTTGTGCAATTTAGCAGAAAAATAGATTTGTAACACTGCTGCACACTCTATTACTAATTAGAATGAATTCGTTATAGCATTCCTTAAGAAATTTTACCCCAATCATAAGACCGCCCGTGTTCGGAACGAAATCAACCAGTTTACCCATCTTCCTAATAAACCATTTTGGAAATGCTTTGAATGGTTTAAGGATCTGCTTGTCCAATGTCCTCATCACGGAATAAATAGATGGGATTTGTGCCAAATTATATATGAAGGCATTACTCCAGCAACAAAGCAGATGTTTGAAACTATGTGTTAATGCCATTTCATGTCCAAAGACGATGGTGAAGCTTGGAAATTTCTGGAAGATCTTGCTGAACACACTTTGCAGTGGGAAAGCGTTAGACCATCATCTAGGGGAGGTATCCATCAGCTCGATATTTCCATCGCAGTAAAAGCCGAAATGGCAGCGATGCAAAAGAAACTCGACGCTTTAGAGAACAAATTCTCATCAGCCTCCTGATTGGTACAAAAAAAGTGTTTTTGTAGTTTAACCGCAATCAGGACGGTGTCGTGCGTAGCTAGACCGAGATGAGTACGGGTCGTCCTCAGGGAAACGTGGAACCTTTTAATCTTACTTTAGATGTATTGAGAAAAGAGAGGAAGGAATAAAGAATGGTGGAAATAGTTGTAGGATCTAGATCTACGTTAAACACTGAAGCAAAATATAGATCTAGATTAACTACAGAGAATAGTTTATAATAGAAGAGGGCTTGTAGGGTTCATTAGGATTTAGTAGTTACGGATGATTAATTAAATATTACTCTTTTTATCCTTTAATAGATTTAAAACTAGAACGACGGTGATGCATGTAGATTAGGGTTTCTGGAGGGAAAGGGGTTCCCATTCTTAACCCCTACCTCGACATGGAACTCCGTTCATATCTAGTCTCTACCAAAACAATTGTTAGTCTAATCTCTAATAGTGGTCGCGGTTATCAATGAATTGATAGCGCGCCTAATTAGGATGTTAATGATTCTTTTGATAGAGTTTATAAACTTTATAGGACTTAAAAAGAGTTTAAGGATCTTCATCATCCATTAACCTACCCTAATCCTATGAACCCTAACAAGCGAAGAATTACTCGCGCATGTTGGGAGAAAGAGATGGAGAGAAAATGCATAATTAAACTACAAAGAAATAGAATAGGAAAAAGAGCTACCTTTATTAATCAACAAAACTCATTACACTTTGTTTCCTTAGAAAATAATTACAAATACTAGTTTGCTTCTCGATCTCTTCTAAGGAGGTAGATGAACCGTTGATGATCAGCCTGGATGCGTGAGCCGTCTTGGATTTCGTGATCTCGTCGACTTGATTATTTTTTCAAGAGATTCTCGGTCTTTATTTATAGTCCCAAAGCCAGAAACCTTGCTTCCAAATTAGGAATTCAACAGTAAAGATTCACCCTAGAAAAGCGCAGCCCCTAACTCCTTTACATTGCCACGGATCCGCGGCCCAAGGGGGGTATGGCCGTGGATCCGCGGCCATTTGATCAGATCCATTGATCAATTTCTGGGGTTTTTCTTTAATTGCCACATGGAGTTCTCTGGAATCTTTGGAACTTGGAAATCTTCTCGTAGTTGCTGCCAGACTTGATTTCTAAGTTTTGGTTTCTTAATTAGGCAGGTTTACTTTAACAACTTGATTTCCTTGATTTTAGACCTGCAAATTCTGCACAACAACTCAAATAATATTTAGTAGAGTTAAGATTTGGTCAATGATGTTATTTGCATACATTTTCCTACCAAATGCTAATTATAATATATCAACACATGGAAAATGTTATTTTTACAGATAAGCCCTCATATGTATGATATATTATAATAAAGACCTTTTTTAATATGGAATTAGTAGGAAAAATGTAATAACAAATGTGCAGTTTTATCAACTGAACAAATACCCCAAAACTTATCTTTGATCGTCCCGAGTAAACTAGTTTATTCAAGAGAAGGAAACAAAGAAAGGAGAAAACAAAGCACACTTTCGTAGGCAAACACGATTGCACTGAGCACGTGCAATAAGACGTTAAAGCTCTAGGTGTCCCTAGTAGGAGGAGTGTTGTCTCCTGAGGGTTTTCAACGGATTACACCCACAAAATCCTATAATAAAAGAGAGATGGTGAAATTTACATATAAAGATAAGAACCATAAAAGAAATACTTTGAAAATTTAGAGTTTCCAACTACACTAGCTTTTCAATTGTCATGAGCCCTATCTTAATAGTCATGAAAAGATATTAGAAATCACATTATCCCTCAATAAAACATCGTCTTTATTCTTCATTCCTACCTTTCATCCAAACATCGATCATATAACCCTACGTGTGTGTAATGGAACATCCCTACACTCAGAGAATTCAATTCAAGCTATCATACTCTTGTCCATCTATCTCAGTACTTTTTAATTTGATGAATATTTAAGGATTTGCTCACACATTTTTATGCGACCGTTAATACTTCTTGAAGTACTAACCGACCGATTACTCATGTGCTTGCTGATTAGGTGATAGTATTTTCCTCGTCTTGCACCACCTGAGGCTTAGCAGTGACTCCCAAACCAGTTGGTCTAAGGCACTAGGTGATGAAGCACCCTCGCTATATTTTTTTATTGCTGCTTTGGCGATAACAAAACCAGTGTTCATTTTTTTCTTTTCACCATTTTTATATTTTATTCATTTTTTTACTTTCTTCATACTTTGGCTTTTAGACAAGAGCATTTCAAGGTATCCTCTACTATCCCGAGTTTCAAGACGTGTGTAAGTGCATATAGTAGGGTATCAACATTCAAATGTTTGGCTTCTAGAATAGAAACTATTTTTCAGACTTATTTTCATTCTCAGATCAGTGACTTCCTTCATCTTACTAACCCTTGGGACAACAGCTCATAACTACTTATTACTAGTTCGTTTAAGAAAACTTCTAATTTTCTTGGTTTTCTTAAACTATTCTTATCTTTTGGATGTAATTTTTCACTTTCTATTCTTTTATTATCAACAAAAAATTTTGTGGTTATATATAGTATAATGCAAAGTATCGCGTAAATAAGCACAAACCTCCCCCAAACCTGTTTACAACAGTGTCCTCACTGATATCATCCGTTAAGCTAAAAAACCTATAGACTTGGGAGGAGAAAGGGGACATGAAATATGATCGTGAAAATCTCCCCCAAACTTATTATTGGCTCACACTTTTGTAAAAATCATTTTCTTTCAAGAGCCAAAATATACCCCCCAAACTTGAGTTAAACAATATTAAGCATTTAAAATCACAAGAGGGGGGTCAAAGTTATTGGTCAATACCAAGCTTTGCAAAGACCAAAGGTCAATACCAACCATTCGAAGAATTTATCAGTGAAACGCACCGGTTGGTGGAAGAACATGTTGTAGGGAGTCAGGAAGAAGTGGGGAAAAGATAAGTGGTGGGATGGAATGTGTTTGCGTCTCAATTTGGAGGACGACACAGTAATAGTGATGATGGATTACTCTCATTTTTGTGATTGTCATGAAGAAGGGGTGGAGGTTCAATTTCTTCATCTTGGAGTTGATTCATCTCAACACCCGTGTCTTTTAAAAATGCGAGTTCATCAGCGAAAATGTCTTCAAAGCTTTTATCGATACCCCGAAGAATAATGTCATCAGAAAAAATGGGGTGATCTGCAGACTCTATAAAAAGTTCATCATCAGACTCATGAGGTTGATCAAATTCGCTGCTATCGACATCCATTAATTCGACAAAACATGTATGAGCAGTAGGTTCGGAGGGTACACTTCCCAACTTGTAAATGTTAAGCTCAATTGAATTCTTTCCAAAGGATAGGATCATAGAGCCGTTTTTACAATTGATTACTGCGTTGGAAGTGGCCAAAAAGGGTCGACCGAGTATCACCGGGATTTGATTGCATGGGTTCGCTACAGGTTGTGTATCTATAACGATAAAGTCCACAAGAAATATAAATTCCCCGACTTTGATTAACACATCCTCTAGCTCACCCCTAGGTTGGGTGATAGATCGATTGGCCATCTGAAGAGTGCAATGTGCCGATTTTAACTCTCCGATCTCTAATTGCTCATAAACCGAGTAAGGAAGCAGGTTAACACTTGCGCCAAGGTCAAGTAGAGCACAGTTTATGTGTTTATCCCCAATAGAAATAGAAATTGTAGGATAGCCAGGATCCTTACGTTTCTTAGGTAATTGTTGGGGAAAAGCTGTGTCTACAGTTTTTGACATGAACACCTTTTTTGGCACTTGAGTCTTCCTCTTCCTAGTGCACAAGTCCTTGAGAATTTTCGCATAAGCCGGGACTTGTTGTATAGCATCTAGGAGAGGGATATTGATGTTAACCTGTTTAAACATTTCCACAATCTTCTCCATTTGTGGACTTGGTCTGTTGCCCCTTAACCTGTTTGGATAAGGTGCTTTATCAATAAGGGTGGGGTCCAACATTGGAGAAGTTTGTGGGGATGGAATCGATCCCAGAATTGGAGTGGGGATCGTTTTAGATAGATTTATGGAAGTGGGCGAAGTGTTCGAGCCTTGGGGAAAACGGAGAATAGGCTCGGATGAAGGTGGGAGACTAGACGAACTGGGGTTAGAAGTAAAAGCTGGGGTATCATTGGTGTCATTAACATCATCACATTGCTCACCCACTTGGTTATTCAGCACTCTCCCCGATCTCAACGTAGTAACGGAACTCACATTATAACTTTGTGAGTGGCCAGGATTAGGTATGGGTTGAGATGGGAGTTTCCCTTTCTCTCTCGCACTCATTGCGGCGTTCAATTGTGCAATTTGGTTTTCTATTAATTTAATACTCTCACTGTGGGAGGCGGAGTCTTTCGTTAGGGTAAGACTTTATATCAGCCGACATTTGCATGGAATGTTTCATAAACATATCCAAAGTTTGTGCGAGTGAAGAGTTATCAGTACCGGCCACTTGTGGTGTAGAAGTGTTGGCCGGATTTTGAAAATTTTGTGACTGAAAGGGGAGCTGACTTTGTGGTTGTGGTTGCTGTGGAGGAGGTCTTTGATAATTGCTTTGTTGGTTTTGGTTCCAAGCAAAATTAGGATGATTCCTCCATCCTTGATTGTACGTGGAAGAATAAGGATCGTTTCTAGGTCTCTGCTGAAAAGCAGCATTAGTTTGCTCATGACCTTGAAACGATGCATTCATAGGACATTCTTCCATTAAGTGTGAAGGATCGGAACAGTAACCACAGACGGTCTTGGGAAGTGTGACCTGATTTAGGGAGAATGATGAGAACTTGTTCTCAATAGCGTCAAGTTTCTTCTGTATCGCTGCCATTTCGGCTTTCACTGCGATGGAAACATCGAGCTGGTGAATACCTCCCCTAGATGAAGGTGGTCTTAAGCTTTCCCACTGCAAAGTGTTTTCAGCGAGGTCTTCCAGATACTTCCACGCTTCACCGTCATCTTTAGACATGAAATTGCATTGACAATTTGTTTCAAGCATCTGCTTTGTCGCTGGATTAATGTCCTCATATATAATTCGGCATAAATCCCATCTATTGATTTCATGATGAGGACATTGGACAAGTAGATCCTTGAAACGTTCAAAGCACTTCCGAAATGGTTCGTTGGGAAGCTGGGTAAACTGGTTGATCTCGCTCCTAACACGGGCGGTCTTATGGTTTGGGTAAAACTTCTTAAGAAATGCAATTATGAATTCATCCCAATTAGTGATAGAGTATGCGGCAGTATTATAAAGCCATTTTTCTGCCAAGTCGCACAGTGTGAATGGGAGAAGACGTAAGCGTATAGCATCCACAGTCAATTGTGAAGTACCCATCATTGCGCATACGTTTTCGAATTTGGTGATGAAAACGTACGCGTCTTCCGACTCAAGCCCTTGAAATTTGGGCAGCAGATTGATGTAGTGGGGTTTAATTTCAAAATTATCCCCGTTAGCTGGTGGAATAGATAGACAAGTAGGAAGGGGACCACGGATAGGATAGCATTTCTCTTGGAGAGAGATGCACGGTGGATTCTGCGCACCTACGGGCGGTGGCAGCATGGTGTTATAATCTGATGGAGTACTGTCCATCTCGGTCGATGTAGTATAGTGGTGAGTATTCCCGCCTGTCACGCGGGTGACCCGGGTTCGATCCCTGGCAATGGCGCCATTTGATTGGTACGAAAAAAGTGTTTTTGTAGTTTAACCGCAATCAGGACGGTGTCGCGCGTAGCTAGACCGAGGTGAGTACGGGTCGTCCTCGGGAAAACGTGGAACCTTTCAATCTTACTTTAGATGTGTTGAGAAAGAGAGAGAAAGGAATAAAGAATGGTGGAAATAGTTGTAGGATCTAGATCTACGTTAAACACTGAAGCAAAATATAGATCTAGATTAACTACGGAGAATAGTTTATAATAGAAGAGGGCTTGTAGGGTTCATTAGGATTTAGTAGTTACGGATGATTAATTAAAAATTACTCTTTTTATCCTTTAATAGATTTAAAACTAGAACGACGGTGATGCATGTAGATTAGGGTTTCTGGAGGGAAAAGGGTTCCCACTCTTAACCCCTACCTCGTCATGGAACTCCGTTCATATCTAGCCTCTACCAAAACAATTGTTAGTCTAATCTCTCATAGTGGTCGCGGTTATCAATGAATTAATAGCGCGCCTTAGGATGTTAACGATTCTTTTGATAGAGTTTATAAACTTTATAGGACTTAAAAAGAGTTTAAAGATCTTCATCATTCATTAACCTACCCTAATCGCATGAACCCTAACAAGCGAAGAATTACTCATGCATGTTGGGAGAAAGAGATGGAGAGAAAATGCATAATTAAACTACAAAGAAATAGAAGAGGAAAAAGAGCTACCTTTATTAATCAACAAAACTCATTACACTTTGTTTCCTTAGAAAATGATTACAAATACTAGTTTGCTTCTCGATCTCTTCTAAGGAGGTAGATGAACCGTTGATGATAAGCCTGGATGCGTGAGCCATCTTGGACTTCGTGATCTCATCAACTTGATTATTTTTCCAAGAGGCTCTCGGTCTTTATTTATAGTCCCAAAGCCAGAAACCTTGCTTCCAAATTAGGAATTCAACAGTAAAGATTCACCCTAGAAAAGCGCAGCCCCTAACTCCTTTACATTGTCGCGGACCCGCGACCCAAGGGGGGTATGGCCGCGGATCCGCGACCATTTGATCAGATCCATTGATCAATTTCTGGGGTTTTTCTTTAATTGCCACGTGGAGTTCTCTGGAATCTTTGGAACTTGGAAATCTTCTCGTAGTTACTGCCAGACTTGATTTCTAAGTTTTGGTTTCTTAATTAGGCAGGTTTACTTTAATAACTTGATTTCCTTGATTTTAGACCTGCAAATTCTGCACAACAACTCAAATAATATTTAGTAGAGTTAAGATTTGGTCAATGATGTTATTTGCATACATTTTCCTACCAAATGCTAATTATAATATATCAACACATGGAAAATGTAATTTTTCCAGATAAGCCCTCATATGTATGATATATTATAATAAAGACCTTTTTTAATATGGAATTAGTAGGAAAAATGTAATAACAAATGTGCAGTTTTATCAACTGAACACCTCCCTAAACCAAGTTACGCTTCCCAAGACCGTATGTGGTTGCTGTTCCGACCCATCACATCTGGTGAAAGAATGTCTTTTAAATGCACCGTTTTAAGGTCAAGAACACACTAATACTACTTTTCAGCAGCGACCTAGAAACGATCCTTATTCTTCTATGCACAATCAGGGATGGAGGAATCATCCTAATTTTGCTTGGAACCAAAACCAAACCCAAAATCAAAACCAGTTCTAAAGCAATTATCAAAGACCTCCTCCATAGCAGCAGCAATCACACCCACAGAGTCAGCACCCCTTTCAATCGCAACCTTTTCAAAATCCGGCCAACAATTCTACACCTTATAATAATTCTTTCCAAACGGCCGGTAACGAAAACTCATCTGCACTCGAATGAAGCGTGGATATTTTTATTAAACATTCCATGCAATCGACGGATGATATAAAGTCTTTTATCCGAGTATTAACACATACCACCACCTCCCACGGTAAAAGTATAAAATCGATAGATGCACAACTTGCATAAATAAATGCCGCGATGAGTGCGAGAGAAAAAGTGAAACTTCCATCTCAACCCCTACTTAATCCTGGCCACTCACAAAGTCATAATGTGAGTGCCGTTACCACTTTGAGATCAGGAAGAGTGTTGAACAACCAAGTGGGTGAACAGATTGATGATGAGGAATCAATTGAAATCCCGGCTTCCACTTCTTGCCCTATTTCGTCTAGTCTTCCACCTTCTTCCGAGCCTATTCTCCGTTTTTCCCAAGGCTCGAACTGTTAGTTGTATGTATGCCCTAGAGGCCAGTATTGTACAGATGATGTATATTATATTGGATGCTTGGACATATATAGAGATGACTTTCTTGCTCGACATGATAGTATGCTATCTGGTTGCCATTTATCTTAACATGTACACTAGTCTCTTTATACTGTCTTATAGTTACATGTTGGTAAAGCCCTTAGGATTTGTACTTGACTACCTAGACTATGATGCAGATCATACTAGTGGGAACATGGTAGTCCATAAGTACATCCTTCAAGGTCCCTAGTCGTGGGTATCTCGAGACGGGGCATCGACATACCAGAGTAGACTAGCGTATACGCTTCTCGACCCATGTGATGGGCGATGGATGATCCCATATCCATTGGTGTTTGACATCAGAGATGGTATACGGGTGCTCAGTGGAAACTGGGTACACTGGACGGACTCGCCGAGAACTCCCAGATGGTATTATACCTCACGTCAGATGGCAGTTCTCAGGTGACACTTGTACAGGTTAGTCTGTAGACCCGAGATCGTCATAGAGTCTTGTGTGATTCCCACTGTGCTTTGATCTCCACCTTACCACGTCCATGAGGGCGTGCAAAACGGTGTTCTTTGGGTACAGTCCCGAGTCACATGGAGGCAATGAGCGATAGGAGGGGTTTCGTCTCTCCCGGTATTGGGGGTTGATGTTGCGCAGTGCTCGATTGGCCGTAACAGGGAAGTCCCTGGCCAGGGCTGATCAGAGATTTGCTGGTAAGTGTTACCAGTAGTTTCTCGACCCGTTACGAGCCTCACATCAGCACGACTTATCGGGTTATTGGGGTCTGACGTATACCACCCCTAGACTTGATATGCGACGTATCAGACGAAGAGACTTGACTGTATGGTAAGTGTTACTGGTCGGATTCGCAGGAGTGTGAGCGGGCTAGCTCGTCGATCTTCTGATCGCTCAATACCCGGGTGGCCGTTACGTTTAGCAGACCGCTTGCGGCTTGTGGGTGCTTGATATGATCATCATCTGCTACCGGCGTATTGACGAGTCTTTAGAGTCCTACACAGAGGTTTCCTGGCTCAAGCGAAACGAAATAGGAGCGCATATGAGATATGTGCAGGACCGAGAATAATGCGTGTATGTGATACCGCATTTCATTCTCGCGATATATGTTTCGAATGGTTATATTCGATATGACCTAGTTATCGAATCATTGATTCGATAAATCGATGCATTGAATACTAGTCGGTTATGTGCGACATGACCGGATCATTGAATCAAGTGTTGATTTAATGATTTAATGTATAATTATATATTTGATATATTACTTTGCATTAACTAGTATTGGTTCACTTTAAACGGATTTTTCTCACTTGGATTGCACATTGTATATGTGATATACTTTCGTGCACTTTTCTGTATCATATTTGATGATACTTGATCATTATGTTAAGTGTATAGAATTAATCCATGGTTAATTTGATAATTAGGGTTTTGCATATTCATTTATTTATTTATTTATTTATTTATTTATTTGGAAAAGAATTTGATGAGAATGGTGGCTCTTTTTGTTTTAAGTTGAAGCTTCATGAAGCTTTGACTTTGCTAACCATCCTTATCCTCATGCTTAACCCTAACCCTCTAAAGTGACCATGGTTAATTCTCTACACTTAACCCTAGTTCAAGAGATGATAAGTATTTGATTTATTTTATTTTTATCATAAGACTTATCATAATCTTTTCTTGAGCTCATCTTCTTCTTCTTCTTCAAGCTTGCTACTCCAATGGCAACTTGAGCTTTAGTGAGTTAAATCCAAATCCAAAGTGAACCCACCTCCTATTTCTTCACCCTCTACCTCTTGCCAAGTTGTTTTGGGTGTTTTCTTCACAAGTTTCACAAGTTTGTGAAGTCGGAGCTTGAGTTTGTGCAACCTCGACGTAGATCGTCTTTGACACAAAGCCGACGAGCTATTCCGCTTGCTTTCCCGATGAAGCCGATGATCGAGTCGAGGATTCATGATGGACAGCGAGGACATGACGTTGCGGAGCCGTGGAGGTGGAAATCCGGATCTACAAAGGTTGTATATCCGTATCATAGTAGTTAACTGTTAACTAGCTTTCTATTTCGCCTAAACATCTAGTTAAAGATCCGTAGTCTAGGGTTTCTCGGCACTAAAAATTTTAATTTGGCATGTTCGATGCCTTGTGAGAACCCACTAGGGTGCCTAGGAACCTTTCACTGGTATCAGAGCCTAGCTAGAGCCTTAGGCGAAGTCCCGACGACGTTTGAAACCCGATCGAACCGAAATCCAAAACCTAAAAATGCTCTCTGGACTTTTTCTAAAAATTCGGATTTTTGTCAATTAAAAATATGTAGAAAATCAAGCAGGGTGTTATTAGAATTACTGTGAAATACGAGGGGGTAATTCCACTTTTCCACCGCGGAAGGGCGGCACATGCTAGGCATGTGCGGCGCTTCCGCGGCGTTACTGTTCCCTTGAATAATTATTTCTTCACAGTAACTAATATAATTCAATGCTGTGTATTCTGGGATATTTTTATTGTGACTTTACAGAAGAGTATTTTGGGGTACTATTGGGAATCAGTATTTCGATCGGATTATCAAATTTCGTTTTTAGTGTTTTTCCAGATAATTGTAGAATATGTTAAAGAGTTCGACCGGATATAAATACCCAGGTTTTCCCCTGCCGGAATATCCAAGTGTTGGATTATTGTGTGGTTAAAAGACGTTCTGAGTAGTGCAAGTAATGCGATGGTCCCTCTAGAAGACACAAACCTTAACTCGATTATGTGACCGTCTTGAACTGCCCTTTGAACCTTCGGGTTTGGGGCAGTACGGCGTGCCACATGTGAGGCGTTGGCTTGACCCTTCTACGGCTGGACCGTTGGTACTGAGGTATGAAGTGAATGTCTTTGAACCTATTTCATGTGTTGATCGGTGTCGGGAAAACTTGGGTGTTCGAAAGTTCGATCGGAAAGTTTGATATATTCTATTTATCCGGAATTGGATACAATAATTGGAATTCACAAAAGGTTATGAGATAACTGGATGAATGTTATAGATCTAGCAGTTTAGTTTCACAAGATATCGAAAAGAGTTTTCGATGATGGGACTAAAATGCGGGATTTATAACTGTTAGGCATGTGATGTCTAAAGAAGTTGCGGATTCCAATTGTTGTAGTTTTACACTTTCTTTTCTGTGACCGTAAGTGTAGTATGTTCATATCGCCGGTTTCGTTGCTATACATCAACGACAATTGGGGTATGCATACTTACTTACGTTGATGACATGTGATGTTATGTATTGCTGGATATGTTATATTGGATCGTCGTATTCGAATAGCCGGGGGTTTTTATGTGAGATGAGTGTTTTTCATTTTCATTCATGTAAAAACTTGTATGTAATATTCTTTTATTCGGGGCACTTCCAGGATGCGGAAGTTGTCACCCTTTGTGTATTATTTACTTTTCTGCACTAGGATAGACCCAAGGAGGGGAGCACAAGTAACCGGGTTCTGGGGTCCAGTGGGAGACCAACTCGAGGTGTCGAGTCCGGGTCTCCTAACCCTAGAATTGGCAGGGTTGCTTGCCGCTCTCGTAGGGGTCTAGGGGTGTGGGATTGGCTATTCATCACGACCGTGGAATCCGTGTTTTATACTGGCTCGTATTGAAAACACGGACGTCCTAGTATATCCAATATTTCATATGTTTATTCTGCTGCGATATCTGTGATGTGATTCTGTGATGGATATTGTATATAGTATATATATGATATATTATATAGACGTTACTTATGTTTTACACCCGCGCTAGCCCTGTCCTGCTCTGTCGTTAGTTACCTAACCTAACGGTGCACGAGGGGACATCGAGGCGAATGCGGATGGCATAAGTGTACGTCATATCTATCTGTGATGTTTAGGTATTAAATGATGGGACTTCATTAATGTGATTAATGAAAGGAAAGAAACCTAAGATGTTGTAGAATCAGATTTTAAATAAAACTGGTAGCTACAGTTTTTGCTTTGCACAGCGATATATATATGATATATCCTGCACCTCATTCGACGAGGAAAGGACCGAGATCCCTTCACCGGGAGTGACTCCTTTAGCAATAACTGGCAGATGCTACACACTCGGTTTGGTTTTGATTGCTTTTAAGAGTTTTTGCTTTGCACAGTGATATATATGATATGTCCAGCACCTCATTCGACGAGGAAAGGACCGAGATCCCTTCGCCGGGAGTGACTCCTTTAGCAAAACTAGAAAAGCCTCAAAATCACTCCATTTCAAAACTTCATTTGATTCTACAACGATATCAAGTTCATTACGCTCATGGTTTTTATGAAAAACCTGCGTAGCCCTCCGTCATTTCAGATAAAGACTAGTTAGTATTCGTGCTGCGTTTGTTGACCTTAGCCAAGGCGTGGTGTACGGTAGCTAATTAGTATTTATCTGCTAAAACATGAGATGTGATTGAGTTAGGGTAGTCGTGCGACTTTGTTGACCTTAGCCAAGGGTCGTACGGGTGGGTTTAATTCAATCAGGAAATGACGGGTTGAACTTGACTAGCGCTTATGATTTGTTGACCTTAGCCAAGGTCATAAGTTGCTAGGGGCAAAATATTATCGGGAATTTCAAGTGTTGAAATTTGCAATGAGATTGCATACCTTCTATGAGATAGTTGGATCCCGATACCCGCTGCGAGTAAGAGTTACTCCTGGGAGAGTTTTACACATTACAATTAGCCGATCAAGTAGGTGACTAGAAAGGTGTTAACGAGGTTACGCCTCTGGGAAAACGAGGTTTACAGTAATTAGGTTCGTGCGAAAGCACGGGGGACCTCCCTCAAAGTACCGACACTGGCCTGGCTGAAAGATTGGCGAACTTGTAGTGTGTAATTAATCCCGGCTAGTCTTTCCTTTTAGGGTTTGGAGGAAGATTTGATAAAAAGCAGTGGGAGCCATCCTGATTAGATAAGATAATAACCAATCTGATCTTGCACGAGCATACGCTAAAGTGTTTTCTTCTCTCTCTCTCCAGGTAGCGACCATTTCATGCCTTAATAAAGATAATAAAATGGATGTATTGACCGAACCCGCATGTTATACTGTGCTGGGGAACGTTGGTTCCGTTCTTTCCTATAAGAGTTATAGGAATGAACAGGATATAGGGGAATACCAGGATTCCCATGCCACCCGAATGAAGAAAGTACATGTTGATGCATTTTCTTCAGGTGTGTTCGTTACTGAGAACTGTTTCTCCATTTGCTCTACGTCCTGGGTATTGGATACCGGGTCAGGATCCCATATATGTAATCAGTTACATGGGCTTAGGAAAGGTAGAGAACTTGGAGAAGGTGATAAAGACATTAGAGTTGGAAATGGTACAATTGTTGCAGCTAAGACTGTCGGGGAATATCACCTTGTATTACCAACTGGTAATACATTGGTTCTGAACGAATGCTATTACATGCCGAACCTGATATGCAACATTATATCGGTTTCTTTATTAAGTAAAGAGGGATATAATTTTGTATTACAGGACAATGTTATGAACATTTTCCATAACCAAAAGTTGGTTGGATCAGGCACGTTGTGCAATGGCATTTATGTTCTAAACCAATCAACAGTCCTGAGCATAACAAACACACACAAGAGGAAGAGTTCTGAACTCAACGAATCCTTCTTGTGGCATTGTAGACTGGGTCACATCAATGCGACACGACTAGCTAAGTTGCATAAAGATGGATATTTAAATCCATTTGAATTTTCATCTTATGACACTTGCCAGTCATGTCTCAAAGGCAAGATGACCAAGACTCCGTTTACGGGACACGGAGAAAGAGTTACCGAACTCTTAGGACTGATACATAGTGATGTATGCGGTCCCATGTCTACACATGCCAGGGATGGTTCCTCGTACTTCATTACATTCACTGACGATCTCTCTAGATTCGGATATGTGTTCCTGATGAAACACAAATCTGAAGCTTTTGAGAAATTTAGAGAATATAAACAAGAAGTCGAGAACCAAACCGGAAAAAGTATTAAAATCCTTCGATCAGATCGGGGAGGTGAATACTTGAGCAATGAATTCCTGGACTTCCTAAAAGAGAATGGGATTCTCTCTCAGCTGACTCCTCCTTATACACCACAGCACAACGGTGTATCGGAGCGGAGGAATCGCACCCTATTAGATATGGTGCGCTCTATGATGAGTACAGCTGAGTTACCTATTTCCTTCTGGGGATATGCGCTGGAAACAGCAACATACCTATTGAATCGAGTTCCAACTAAATCTGTGCCTACCACTCCATATGAGATATGGAATGGAAAGAGACCATCTCTTAAAAGAGTTAAGATATGGGGTTGTCCGGCTTATGTTAAAAAGCAAAACCCGGACAAACTCGAGGCACGATCAGTTTTATGTAAGTTTGTAGGATATCCAAGCAATTCGTATGGATATCTATTCTACCACAGTGAACAACAAAAGGTGTTTGTTGCTCAACATGCCACCTTTTTAGAAAAGGAATTTCTTGCAAAAGAGATTAGTGGCTCTGAGGTAGAACTGGAAGAAGTTCCAGAAACACAAACAATAACTGAAGATTTAGTGGAACCAGAAGATTCGGTAGTACCCGACCAACCACAGCCTCTCCGCCGATCTAGTAGGGTTCCTCGCCAACCTGAGAGATACTACGGTTTTCTCATTGATGGTGGCAGTGAGGATTGCATCATGGAGGATGATGACCCAACTAGCTTCGAGCAGGCCATCACTAGTGGGGACTCAGTGAAATGGCTGGATGCTATGCGGTCCGAGATGGATTCCATGTACACCAACAAAGTATGGACTTTGGAAGTTGCTCCTGAAGGGGTAAAACCCATTGGGAGCAAGTGGATCTTTAAGAAGAAACTTGGTGTAGATGGGAAAGTGGAGACTTTCAAAGCTAGACTTGTAGCAAAGGGTTTTCGTCAAAGACCAGGTGTGGACTATGACGAGACCTTTTCTCCAGTGGCTATGCTTAAATCCATCCGAATCATGCTTGCCATTGCTGCCTTTCATGACTACGAAATCTGGCAAATGGATGTTAAGACCGCCTTTCTAAATGGTGATTTAGAAGAGTGCGTGTACATGACTCAGCCAGAGGGCTTCGTAGACAGTGGGAGCAGCGGGAAGGTGTGCAAGCTGCTTAAATCCATTTATGGATTAAAGCAAGCATCGCGGAGTTGGAACATCTGCTTTGACATCGTTATCAAAGAGTTTGATTTCGTCAAAAATCCAGATGAACCTTGTATCTACAAGAAGGTGGCAGAGAGTAAGGTTGTATTCCTCGTATTGTACGTGGACGACATACTCTTGATAGGAAATGACATTCCTATGCTGCAATCGGTCAAGCTCTTCTTATCACAAAGATTCTCAATGAAAGATCTTGGTGATGCCTCCTGCATATTGGGAATCAGGATCTATAGAGATAGATCCAAACGGATTTTGGGATTGTCCCAATCCAGGTACATTGACACCATACTAAAGAGGTTTAGTATGGAAGAGTCCAAGCGTGGGAACTTACCCACGATCTCTGGAGTCACTCTCTCCAAAGAGATGTCTCCCAAGACTGATTTGGAGAGAGCTCGCATGCAAGGGATACCCTATGCTTCGGCGGTAGGCTCTATCATGTATGCGATGCTATGTACTAGACCCGATGTAGCATACTCACTAAGTGTAGTGAGCAGGTATCAAGCTGATCCTGGAGAGAGTCACTGGACAGCTGTGAAGAGCATTCTCAAGTACTTGCGAAGGACTAGAGATATGTTCTTGGTGTATGGTAACGGAGAACTCCAAGTGGAGTCCTTTACCGATTCGAGCTTCCAGAGTGATAAGGACGACTCTAAGTCGCAGTCGGGTTTTGTCTTTACCCTTTACGGAGGGGCGGTTAGCTGGAAGAGTTCCAAGCAGGAAACCGTGGCAGACTCGACGATGGAGGCTGAATACATCGCTGCCAACGATGCTGCCAAAGAGGCTGTCTGGATCAAGAAGTTCATTACTGAACTTGGAGTGGTTCCATCCATTGAGCATCCAATACCTTTGTATTGCGATAACAATGGAGCGGTGGCTTTGGCCAAGGAACCCAGGTCCCATCAGCGGTCCAGGCATATTCTGAGGCGGTATCACCTGATCCGGGAGATAGTTGATCGCCGGGAGATCGAGGTCAGGAGAGTTGACACGAAGAACAACACGGCGGATCCACTCACGAAGGCCATTCCCCAGATACAGTTTGAGAGACTCTTCGGGATGCTCGGTATGAGATACTACAGCAGCTGGCCCTAGTGCAAGTGGGAGATTGTTAGTTGTATGTATGCCCTAGAGGCCAGTATTGTACAGATGATGTATATTATATTGGATGCTTGGACATATATAGAGATGACTTTCTTTCTCGACATGATAGTATGCTATCTGGTTGCTATTTATCTTAACATGTACACTAGTCTCTTTATACTGTCTTATAGTTACATGTTGGTAAAGCCCTTAGGATTTGTACTTGACTACCTAGACTATGATGCAGATCATACTAGTGGGAACATGGTAGTCCATAAGTACATCCTTCAAGGTCCCTAGTCGTGGGTATCTCGAGACGGGGCATCGACATACCAGAGTAGACTAGCGTATACGCTTCTCGACCCATGTGATGGGCGATGGATGATCCCATATCCATTGGTGTTTGACATCAGAGATGGTATACGGGTGCTCAGTGGAAACTGGGTACACTGGACGGACTCGCCGAGAACTCCCAGATGGTATTATACCTCACGTCAGATGGCAGTTCTCAGGTGACACTTGTACAGGTTAGTCTGTAGACCCGAGATCGTCATAGAGTCTTGTGTGATTCCCACTGTGCTTTGATCTCCACCTTACCACGTCCATGAGGGCGTGCAAAACGGTGGTCTTTGGGTACAGTCCCGAGTCACATGGAGGCAATGAGCGATAGGAGGGGTTTCGTCTCTCCCGGTATTGGGGGTTGATGTTGCGCAGTGCTCGATTGGCCGTAACAGGGAAGTCCCTGGCCAGGGCTGATCAGAGATTTGCTGGTAAGTGTTACCAGTAGTTTCTCGACCCGTTACGAGCCTCACATCAGCACGACTTATCGGGTTATTGGGGTCTGACGTATACCACCCCTAGACTTGATATGCGACGTATCAGACGAAGAGACTTGACTGTATGGTAAGTGTTACTGGTCGGATTCGCAGGAGTGTGAGCGGGCTAGCTCGTCGATCTTCTGATCGCTCAATACCCGGGTGGCCGTTACGTTTAGCAGACCGCTTGCGGCTTGTGGGTGCTTGATATGATCATCATCTGCTACCGGCGTATTGACGAGTCTTTAGAGTCCTACACAGAGGTTTCCTGGCTCAAGCGAAACGAAATAGGAGCGCATATGAGATATGTGCAGGACCGAGAATAATGCGTGTATGTGATACCGCATTTCATTCTCGCGATATATGTTTCGAATGGTTATATTCGATATGACCTAGTTATCGAATCATTGATTCGATAAATCGATGCATTGAATACTAGTCGGTTATGTGCGACATGACCGGATCATTGAATCAAGTGTTGATTTAATGATTTAATGTATAATTATATATTTGATATATTACTTTGCATTAACTAGTATTGGTTCACTTTAAACGGATTTTTCTCACTTGGATTGCACATTGTATATGTGATATACTTTCGTGCACTTTTCTGTATCATGTTTGATGATACTTGATCATTATGTTAAGTGTATAGAATTAATCCATGGTTAATTTGATAATTAGGGTTTTGCATATTCATTTATTTATTTATTTATTTATTTATTTATTTGGAAAAGAATTTGATGAGAATGGTGGCTCTTTTTGTTTTAAGTTGAAGCTTCATGAAGCTTTGACTTTGCTAACCATCCTTATCCTCATGCTTAACCCTAACCCTCTAAAGTGACCATGGTTAATTCTCTACACTTAACCCTAGTTCAAGAGATGATAAGTATTTGATTTATTTTATTTTTATCATAAGACTTATCATAATCTTTTCTTGAGCTCATCTTCTTCTTCTTCTTCAAGCTTGCTACTCCAATGGCAACTTGAGCTTTAGTGAGTTAAATCCAAATCCAAAGTGAACCCACCTCCTATTTCTTCACCCTCTACCTCTTGCCAAGTTGTTTTGGGTGTTTTCTTCACAAGTTTCACAAGTTTGTGAAGTCGGAGCTTGAGTTTGTGCAACCTCGACGTAGATCGTCTTTGACACAAAGCCGACGAGCTATTCCGCTTGCTTTCCCGATGAAGCCGATGATCGAGTCGAGGATTCATGATGGACAGCGAGGACATGACGTTGCGGAGCCGTGGAGGTGGAAATCCGGATCTACAAAGGTTGTATATCCGTATCATAGTAGTTAACTGTTAACTAGCTTTCTATTTCGCCTAAACATCTAGTTAAAGATCCGTAGTCTAGGGTTTCTCGGCACTAAAAATTTTAATTTGGCATGTTCGATGCCTTGTGAGAACCCACTAGGGTGCCTAGGAACCTTTCACGAACACTTCGCCCACTTCCTCGAGTCAACCTAAAACCATCCCCACTCCAATTCTGGGATCGATTCCATCCCACAAACTTCTCCACAAATGTTAGACCCAAAACTTATTAATAAAGCTCTGTTTCCAAACAGGTTGAGGGCCAACAAACCTAACGCACAAATGGAGAAGATTGTGAAAATGTTTAAGAAATTTAGCATAAATATCCTTCTCCTAGATGCTATTCAACAAGTTCCGTCTTATGCACAAATCCTTAAGGACTTGTGCACTAGGATGAGAAAAACTCAAGTGCCGAAAAAGATATTCATGACTAGTAATGTAAGCACAGCTTTTACCCAACAATTGCCTAAGAAACGTAAAGACCCCGGTTGTCCTACAATATCTATAACTATTGGGGGGAAATCATCAATCGTTCTCTACTTGACCTCGGCGCTAGTGTTAACCTGCTTCCATATTCCGTCTATGAGCAGCTATGTATAGGAGAGTTGAAATCTGCCCACCGCACTCTCCAGATGGCAGACCGATCTATCGCCCAACCTAGGGGTGAACTAGAGGATGTGTTAATCAAAGTCGGGGAATTCATATTCCCTGTGGACTTTATTGTTTTAGATACACAGCCTATGGCGAACCCACGTAATCAAATCCCGGTGATACTCGGCAACCTTTTCTAGCAACTTCCAACACTGTCATTAATTGTCGTAACGGTTCTATGAACTTATCCTTCGGGAAGATGCCCATTGAGATTAATATTTACAAGCTAGGAAGTCAACATCTGAACTTCTGCGCATTTAATCGATGTCTATTCTATCAACAAGATAGCTTCCGACAGTTGCGAAACTGAAGTACTTTACTATGATGATCTCGACAACGCTAGTGCGACATTGTTTGATCTGGCAAATTATTATGGTGAAGATATTTTCGATGAGTCCATCCCCGAGTTTGAATCTTTTGACTCGTCGCAAAAGTCAGTAGCGCTTTCTGAGTCAATATCCGACGTAAGTTATGAACCTCTTAGGGAGTCCGAGTATCATTCCCTTACCCCACCTTCTATCGTCTCTCCGCCGATACTAGATCTCAAACCGCTACCTTCTTATCTTAAATGTGCATATTTAGGTGAGAATGAGTCTTTTCCCATGATCATATTCGCTTCTCTATCTTTAGAGCAAGAGAACGCACTTTTGGCGGTATTGAGATCAAATCGGCAAGCATTTGGTTGGACAATGGCTGACATCAAAGGGATTAGTCCCTTGATTGTTGAACATTATATACATTTTATGGATGAAGCTAAACCAACCCGAGACCCACAAAGACGGTTGAATCCCGTTATGAAGGAGGAGGTAAAGAAAAAAATCATCAAGTGCCTAGATAGTGGTATAATTTACCCAATATCTGATAGCCAATGGGTAAGTCATATTCAAGTGGTCCCTAAAAAGTCTGGCATCACGGTCATAACTAATGAGGCTAATGAGTTGATCCAAACACGCACCCAAACTGGGTGGCGCGTATGTATTGATTACAGAAAACTCAATGCCACAACGAGAAAAGATCACTTCTCTCTACCTTTCATTGACCAGATGTTAGAACGATTAGCTGGACATGAATACTATTGTTTCTTGGACGGATACCTTGACTATAACCAGATCCCCATCACCGAAAAGAATCAAGATAAAATAACATTTACTTGTCTTTTCGGTACTTTTGCCTATAGACGCATGCCCTTTGGGTTATGCAACGCTCCCGCTATATTTCAGCGGTGTATAATGGGGATATTCTCAGACATGGTTGAGAATTTTCTGGAGATATTTATGGACGATTTCTTCATATTTTAGGACTCCTTTGAGGAATGCCTACGTCATCTTGATGCGGTTCTTACCCGCTGTAAGGATAAGAACTTAACTTTGAATTGGGAAAAATGCTATTTCATGGTCCAAGAAGGTATTATCCTTGGACATATTAGTTCACGAAAAGGCATTGAGGTAGACAGAGCTAAAATTGATGTCATCCATAAACTTCCTCCTCCCAAATGCGTCAAAGATATACTTTCCTTGGTCATGCAGGATTTTATAGGGGATTCATTAAGGACTTTAGCAAAATTGCTTGTCCCTTAACTCTTCTCTTGGCCAAGAATACAACATTTCACTTTGATTCGGATTGTGAGGCTGCTTTTGAATCGCTTAAAAGATCTCTCACTACAGCCCCCGTTCTATCATCTCCGGATTGGAACAACCCGTTCGAGCTTATGTGTGATGCATCAGATTTTGCTATTGGTGCAGTCTTAGGACATCACATTGATAAGATGCCACATGTAATTTACTGTGCAAGTAGGACCTTGAACGATACCCAAATTAATTATACAACTACCGAGAAAGAACTTTTGGCAGTTGTATTTGCATTAGAAAAATTCAGGCCCTACTTGATTGACTCGGCAATAGTGGTTTACACCAATCACTCCGCTCTACGACACTTTTTATCGAAGAAGGATGCTAAGGTCAGGCTAATACATCGGATCCTGTTGTTACAAGAATTTGATTTTGTCATACGAGACAATAGTGGATGTGAAAACGTTGTAACCGACCATCTTTCACGCATCAATTCTTCACCAACGTTGACCGTGCCAATAAACAACTCCTTCCCTGACGAACAACTCTTGACCGTATCCTGTGAATCTTGGTTCGTGGATATTGTGAATTATCTAGCGATGTGACTTATTCCTAGCGATTGGTCGAAACAAGACAATTTTCGATTTCTATCCCAAGTAAAACACTTTTACTGGGATGAACCTTATTTGTTTAAGTATTGTTCCGATCAAATCATTCGCAGATGTGTCCCTAATGATGAATTCAAGAGCATATTGTCTTTTTGTCATGATCAGGCATGTGGCGGTCACTTTGGTCCACGTAAAACGGCAGAGAAAGTTTTGCAATATGGATTTTATAGGCCACCATTATTTAAAGATGCATATGATCATTGCAAAACTTGTCCATGGTGTCAACACATGGGTCGGATTTCATGAAAATATGAGATGCCGCTCCAACCTATCTTGGTTGTGGAGATATTCTTTATTTGGGGTATTGATTTTATAGGCCCTTTTCCCAACTCTTTAGGGAATTTATATATCTTATTAGCAGTTGATTATGTCTCAAAATGGGTGGAAGCAATACCGTGTCGCACTAATGACAACAAGATTGTTATTAAGTTTCTTAAAGAAAATATCTTTTTGCGATTCGGACACCTTCACGCTATAATTAGCCACTGTTTCCCCCAATCAGAGCAAAACTCTGTTTGAATTTCAAAATTCAAAAGGTGAAGCAACGCTTCAGATCCCTTGCGCTGCAAGCAGAGCGCCACGTGTCAAAAGCAGACAAGCCAGCGCAAGGGGCGCTGTGCCCAAGGCAGCGCACCCGCAATCAGAGCAAGGCTCTGTTTTAAAATTCAAATTTTAAATAAATGAAGCAACGCTTCAGATAACTTGCGCTCTGCGCTGCGCGCCACGTGTCGAACAGTGGTGCGCTAGCGCAGTTGCGCTGCGCGACACGTGTCAGCGCAGGTGCGCTAGCGCAGTTGCGCTGCGCTCTGCGCTGCGCGACACGTGTCAAGCGCAGGTGCGCTTGCGGCAACTGCGCCAGCACTAAAATTTAAATAATAAATTATTTAATTAATCAGAATTAAAATTCTAGAAAGATATTTCCAATCTTATTAAAATAAGTAGATTACTTTATGTAAAACAAAGGCCTTAGGATCAAAGATCCAATGGTGGGGAAATATCTCCAGATCAATCAGAGAAAGATCTCTATAACTAACTCAACAAACCAATTGGCCCTATATAAAGGCCCCTAGACTCCAAGTCTCACACAGATATAAAAATAGAAAAAGGAGAGAATTCTGAAAGAATTTGAAAGGCAAGCTTTTGAAGAAAGAAGATCATCTTCTTCACGATAAAGAATTAAATTCTTGGAAGAACAGAGATGAAAACACCTCACAAAAAGAAGAATTTCTTCTAAAAAGATCAAAGATCTAAGAACGGGATCAAGATCTTCAATATAAAAGAGAAAAAGATCATAAAGATCCAATTATAAAAGATTAAAGAAGTAATTTACTTCATTTCTAGATCTTTTGATCTATATAAAGGCACGGCCTTTTGATGAACCATTGGTTCTTGAATCTTGAGGTAGAACCTCCTTAGAACAAGAAAAAAACTTGTTTCTTTGATCTTAATTAGATCAAGATGCACTCTGCGCTATTGTACAGTGCCTTGCACTCTTAAATTGCGCTTTTGCGCTCCTTGGACTGGCACAAGTCACCAGAGAGCGCCACGTGTCAATCACAGAACAATCTGCGCTTTGCGCTCCTAAAAACAGAGCACTGCGCTCTTTAATTGGCGTACTGCACCAGAGCGCGCCACGTGTCAGCAGCGCACTACGCTAACTGACTTGCGCTTGGCGCAGAGCGTGACACGTGTCACCTCCACATGCGTTGGCGCCTTGCGCTCTTTAATTGGCGCAAAGCGCCTGAAAAACCACGTGGCGCACTGTCAGACCATTAAATGCTGTGCATTATTTAAAAGGGCAGAGCCCAATTAAAAAGTCTAACAGACCAAATCTAAATGATGTGCATTATTAAGAAAGGGTAAAGCCCAATTAAAAGGCCTAACAAGCCCAATTTAAAATGTTGTGCATTTAGTTAAAAAGCCCAATGCTGTGCATTGTTTAAAAAGGGCAGAGCCCAAGTAAAGGCCTAACAGGCCAAAGATAAATAAAATGTTGAACATTTTTAAATGGACTTAGCCCAATTCTGGCCATAAGTCCTCAATTTAAATTGAACTGAGCACAACTGCTCTTTCAATCAATTTACACCCGGTTCGAGGGTACATCTCTTTACTCCTCTGGCATCCGTCGTTGTAATCCCTCAACGTCGTCAGAGAGGTGACGGGTCCCGACAACCACACACTGCTACGGACTGTGGGGTCCTTAAACTTATGGACTATGATGTCCTTAACCTCGACCGTGATGTCTTAAAACTAATACCGGACTATGATGTCCTTAAACTTGACCGTGATGTCTTAAAACTAACATCAGACTGTGAGGTCCTTAAGCTCATGGACTATGACGTCCTTAACCTTGACCGTGATATCTTAAAACTAACACCGGACTGTAGGGTCCTTAAGCTCGCGGACTATGATATCCTTAACCTTGACCGCAACGTCTTAAAATTAACAGTGGACCACCATGTCCTTAAACTGGTAATCGACCGCAATGTCTCGAAACTAAACAATAGAGTCCAAATGCTCTCTTGTTGGATCTAAACGATCCCGTTAAGTTGATCTTAGTCTAAAATTAGACTAACGTATCCTTAACAAACGTTTAAGTTGATCTTAGTCTAAAATGAGACTAACGTATCCTTAAACCCAAACCCCAAACCCAAATCTAAGAAAGATACGGATTTGGACTAATCCACGTCCTACGGGCGACAGTACAAATTAGTCTCCGTATACAATCCACGGGCAACCGAAAACAAAACAAACACCCACGACACGAAGTGACCATCTGGAGAAGGAGAAAGTTTTTACCGCGATGCGGTAGCGTAATTAACTGCAGGGGCTTACGCTCGCAGGGAAGAGCGTCCCCACAATCAAAAACCCCTCAAACGAGGGGGGATCTGATGAAGTCTGCTGCATCGGCCGCATCCGTCTAAACCTTCGATATATGGTGCCATAAATCAACTTGGCATCTTCGGAGAGGTGTACGGATAGCTCCAATTAGCATCTGCCCCGAGTTTCAGGCAAGACGCCATGTCTTGCGCCGTCTTCCGGCGGTAAACAGATTCTGGCACGCCCGGTGGGACCTTTTCCTCTTTCCACTCCACACTTCGTATGTCGTATTCGCGAACGAATCGCGGTTTGTTAATGGTTCCTCTTTGGTTTAAAGTTACTAAGATTTGGTCTCTTGCTTGGTGCAGAAAGCAAACAGCAATGGCATTCACCTACTTGAAGTGCTCCAACTGCAACTGCAACCGACGCTCCGCCTCACCTGGAGGTGTAACCTATGGACCTCAAGCGGCATCACTGTTCACGATGCCGGTAGAACAAATCACCCGGGCTACTACTAGACTATTTTTCGGGACCATGCTCCCGCCAATGAGCTTCACTGCCCTAGTGCCCATACCAGAAGCTCCTAAGAAGTCGGTCTTCGATCGACTTACAGCTGCTGCGACCCCTCTCAACGGGTCACCCAACACCGGCGTCTCGTTCTTCTCCAGATTGGGCCAAAATTCCTGTGGGTCCACAATGAAGCCTGTACCTCAAGAAAAGGTTATTCCGAAGAGAGTAACCAACCCTACTCCTGAAGTCGTCAAGGCGGCTTCTCCTGCCAAGGGGTCTGTCTTTACAAGGCTGACCGCCCCAACTCCCATTCCCGCTCCTGCTGCTCAAAGGACATCAGTCTTTAATAGGCTGACGCCGGCAACAGCCCCTCACCTGAATAGGGGGCAAGACAAGGCCACCCCCGTCACTGAGCCAATTGCCTCAACTCGCCATGCTCGACGTCGCCACTGGCGCCGAGTGAGGAAGTCAGGAGGCAACTCCGCTTCTGGGCTAACTCCACCAGCCCCGACGGCGGAAATTAATGTGTTGTTCCGACTGGGAACAGCTTTGAGCTATTGAATAATGTGCGTAGGAATTCTCCTACCGCTGTACTGAAAAGGTCTCCTCCTCCACTGAAGCAAAGTCAGAACGGTCCCCGCAACGGCTGTCCTCCAAGATCTACAAAGTCTGGCTGCAGGCCTGAGACTCGGTGATCGATCCAAATTTCTCCCGCCAGCACAAGAAGCTGAAAGTCCAACAGGAAGTAAGCCATCCTGCTAAGCCACGAAAAGCTGTCTGGGTGCCCACTGCGACGGCTCCCTCAACTTCGACCGCTCATAAGAAGAAAAGGCCGGAGAAGACCCCCATGCCTGCAACAAATGTTAAAGGCACTGAGCCCAAACACCTTAAGTCTGGGGGCATGGTGGTCCATACCGTTTACATGGCATCTGGGATGGAAGATAGCCGCGCTTCGACGGGCCACCGACCGCTTACCCGATCCATCACAAGAGCCCAGGAACAGCAGCAGCAGAAGCTCCAGGAGATGCTCACTGCGATGGCCGCACTCACCGGACCAAGGGAAAGCCCAGAGGCGTCATCAGAACAACGCCGCGAACACGAGACCGATGCTGAATTCCTTCGTAGAATGCTTGAAAAGAAGGACAAGGAGGCTACGAAACAAGCGGCCAATATAAAGCAGATGGCTCTTCTGTTCCAAGACATGGTCGGGATGATGATCCAGCCGGATCCCCCAGCCGAAAATCCTCCGATTATCCTTGAAGATGACAGAGGAGAAACATCAAATCCACCTCCGGCTTTTTCAACAGCCAAAGAGGAAACAATCTCTAAGGCTGCCCTGGATGATTATATTGCTCAACAAATAAGAGTTCACCAGGCAACTGAGGCAGCCGGCCAAGTTGTCAAATCTGGGCGACCATATCCGAGCTGGTATGATCAGATAAAATACCCGCCGGGATACACAATCCCGAAATTCCATGTTTACAAGGGGACGGGAAATCCCCATCAACATGTCGCCCAGTTCAGGGCTCTTTGTGGCAACACCGGCGGCGATGATAAGCTCTTGCTTCGCCAATTCGTCGGCAGCTTATCGGAGATAGCGTTTGAGTGGTACTCGAACTTCCAAATAACTCCGTCAAGACTTTCGCGGAAATGGAGTTGTTGTTCACCCAGCGATTTGCAACCGCCAGTGAACGCACCCCAATAACGGCGTTGATTAATGCAAGGGTGAAGCCGGGCGAGGCGTGGGTTCAGTACGCAATCCGATGGCGGAACCTGTGGTCGAAGTGTGAACAGCGCATCGAAGAAGCACCGGCGGTGGGCATGCTCGTGGGCACCCTAGACCCTCATGCAACTATTTCACAGTTCATGATGTTTTTCAAACCGACCACGTTCCAGGCTCTAATCGACAAGCTGGCCCAGATGGACCAAATGGGTCACAGACAGTCTCCCCCAAAGCCGGAACCTCGGAACGACAATGGTAAAGGGAAGACGACCTTCGTTGCGAACACCCAACAACAGCCCAGTGCCCCAAAGCCAGCTGATCAACTGGAGGAGAGACGACGCTATTACAATGAGAAAATGAAGCGTCCTTACTCATTCCAACGGGACAAGACGAAGAGGCTGTTCGAGCTGGCTATGCGCAACAGGCTTATCAGTTTGCCGAATCCCAGGCGACCGCCGCAACCCAACGAAGTGAATAACCCCAATTACTGCCCCTACCACCAAACGGTAAGCCATCCGATCGAGGACTGCTTCGTCTTTAAGGGATGGATCGAAGATCAATACCTACAAGGCAAGTTTGCATTGTCCGAGAAGTGGAAAGTAAACCCACCGCGACCGTACACTCCTAAAAAGATGGACACACCGGGGGCAACGTGTTCTTTTGTTGAAGAAGCTCCATGGAAGGTCGTGCTGTCAGCCAAAAACAAAAGGATGATGAATGATCTTCATACATGCCCAGCTATTTGCAACCGTGAAGGGATGCTGAAGTCGTGCCCAACTCCAAAGATTGGTGGTGATGGCCCAAGCACTCACACCCAGCCGTCAAAATCTTCAAAGAAGAAGAAGAAGAGATCCAAAAAGCCCGTGAAGCTTGGCGACAAGCGCACGGACTTACAGAAACAGATCGACGCGTTGGAAGAGTACAATCAAAAGGCGCGGACTCCAATCACGCTCCAGGAGTTCCTCAGCCACGTCCTTAAGGACGAAGATGATGAAGAAGACCCGTCGGATGGATCTGAGGAGTACGTGGCAAGTTGTTATGTGATCTCTCACTCGTCGATAGACGATGAAGAAGCTCCTTCCACCAAGAGACTGGGGGAAGATCCTAAACCGGAACTACCAGGGCCATCAGATGAAATGATCGACACATTCCTGAACGAAGCCTGTCTTAAAAGCAAGGCTGATCGAGAGCGCGAAACGGCCATATTTGAGAAAGCCAAACGTCGGCAACTAGATGAACGAGTCGACACACTCCCGCCGAATCGAGGAACAACCGTCACGGATAAAAGCGAGTTCAAGACGAGGAAAATGTTTGCTAAAGCCATATCAATAGGAATGAAGCTACCAACCTCCGAAGGAAACACTACCAGCGAAGCAGAGATGCATCCTAGCTACTGCTCATATCATCGAAAGATTTCGCACCCCACCAAGGAGTGCAATGCTTTTAAAAGATGGTGGCAGGGATATGTTGCTCACCGGCAACATTTTAAGCGGATGAAACGCAAAACTCGGTGGGAGCAAAGAAGCGCGACTGAGGAGTATAAAAGAAATACCGGTAACTGTCGCATGGCCAACACTGGGGGATCGCAAATTCTCACATTCAAGAGCGACTCTGATGAGGAGATGGCTCTTGGCCCCCTCTTTAAAGAATCCGCATTGGGGAAGGAGGAAGAACCGAAAGCCTGTGAAAATATCCAGCTGCGCAATCGTACGCTCCCAGAAAAGAATCTCGGACCCACGAGTAGAAAAGATAAGGGGAAAGAAAAAGTCTCTGAGGATATCGCCCTGGACGACCAAGTCATGAAAGAACTGACCGCCAAGGACCCGCCAAAGAAGAGTAAGGCACTTGAGGAAGTTACCCTCGCAGCTCAGCATTCTCGATGCCCTTCTAATATCCAAAGAAGCGAGAGATTCATTGATCAAGGCGCTCCAAGAACCAGAGCAATTCCAAACTTTTCTCGCCGAAGAAAAGATGAGGGACGAGCTAGAAGAAGTGCACACAGCCGATATCACCTTCGACGACGAAGACCTCCTCCTTGGGACGTGCGAGCACAACCGTCCCCTCTATGTCTCAGGATACTACCACGATATAAAGATAGGCAAAATCCTATTCAACAATGGGTCTTCCGTCAACCTTCTCAACGTGCGAGTGCTGAAGGAAATCTGCATGAGTGTCCAGCATCTCGCTCGTGATAAAATCACCATCTCCGGTTTCGATTCCCAGTCATCGTGGACTCTCGGGTCTGTGATATTGACCTTACGCTTCGGGCTGCTTGTCACAGACATTAAATTTCATGTCATTGAAGCCAAGACATGCTATAACGCTTTGCTCGGCCAGCCGTGGTTACACGAGTACAACATCATCTCTTCTACACAACACCAGTGTATGAAGTATTTTAAAGATGGCCTCGAGTACACTGTGATAGGAGAGTTGAACCCATTCTCTGTGAACAAAGTCCGCAAGTATGAAAATGCAAAATACTTCTTGCCAGATTTCGAAGACATGGAGAGATGTCATAAACCGGAGAACAAAGCTATAGCCACCATTCCCGTCTTCGGGAGTGATACTGAGGAAGAAGAAGAGATGGTTTATTTAGGCCCACCCCAGTACAACAAGCCGAGACCGTCCGCTCCTATCTTAATCTTCGGCAGCGACTCAGAAGACGAGGTTAATACTATATTCTCTGCTCGGCCTCCAATACGAACATTCGCTGATGAAGAGCAAAGTTTGCAAGTTGCCATGGTTCCGCCCAAACATCATAAAGAACTGGATGCGCTTGATACCTACAGTGTGGAAGAGCTGCAGACGTTCTATGTCCCTCCCAGGCGAGAAGGCGAAAAGGCGATCCTATTCTACCACTCCGGGGAAAATAAAGTGGAGAAAGAAATATGGCACGGTGCGGATCCTACGCTTGACAGGTTTCAGCCCATCCGTCTGCCTAGATATTATACAAAAGGCTTGAAAAGGTTGTTGAAGCGCCAAGGGATACCTTTCAAACAGACCGCTTGAAAAACCAGGTTCTATGACAGGGTCTGGAACGTTCCCGGAACTCAGCGCAAGTTACCTAATGGGAGAATGGAAGCAATCGGACTTGGATATGTTTGATCCAAGAAACGGGAGCCACTCCGCGACTTCTATGTTGTACATGACTTTGATGAAGAAGGAGACGCTCAATGGGAAAGTGCTAATCTCGAACCAGATAAAGTCCCCGACGTGAAAGTGCCCAGTCCGTCGTTCGAAGAACAAATGGACAAGCTTATAAGGGAAGCTGGTCAGAAAGTTCGAGACGACCATAATCGTAAAATGGCCATCTACGAGAAAGCCAGGACGCAACGCCTTCTCAAACAGGCTGCGAAAGATGAAAATGCCGCTCCCTGTCAACCTGTTGTAAAGCCCGACACAGAGGCAGAAACAAGTCAAAAAGCGGAAAAGGCATTCAGCAACGACAAAGCGGGACCAAGAAGTCACGCGATCAGGAATCGAGCGGTCCGGATTTGTCCCTTATGAAGAAGATGAGTCGAGCGTACTCTTTTCCTCAAGACAAGACACAAAAGATACTTGATCTTGCCATAAGACATCAAATGCTTACACTCCCGGAGTCCAAGCACCCCGAGCAAGCTAACGAGGTCTCTCATCCAGACTATTGCTCTTATCACCGAGCAGTAGGACACCCTCTCGAAGACTGCTTCACCTTCAAGAACTGGGTCGAAGACCAATATCAGCTCGGCAAGTTCGCTCTATCCGACAGTTGGATGATAACTTCGCCGCAGAAGCATGAACCCAAATCCACGAGGATAGACCCAGATCCACATCGGTCTTGGAAGCGAACTCGTACTTGTCATATGATAACGATATCAAAAGAAGAACCCGAGAATATGGATGACCTCCCCTGGTGCTTCGAAAACGATAATGATGAGGTGATCTCAGAATTTCCACCGGTGTCGAAAGAGCTGGAAGATGGAATACATACTACTGCAGATAACCTCAAGAAAATTGATTTGGGGACGGCAAATGACCCGCGGCCTACATTCGTCAGTGAACTGCTATCTGAAGAAAGGGTGGCTGCGCTAAAAGGCGTGCTTATGCAGCATAAAGATTGCTTCGCATGGAACTATTCCGAAATGCCAGGATTAGATCCAGAGATTGCGGTCCACAAACTGAAGATATCCCCAGACATCAAGCCAATCAAACAGGGGTCGAGAAGAATGCAGCTCGAGCTTAAGATGAGCATCAACGCCGAGGTCAAGAAGCTGATTGACTCTGGCTTCATCCAAGAAGTTTAGTATCCTGACTGGATCGCTAACATCGTCCCGGTGATGAAGAACAATGGGACGGTGCGCATCTGTGTGGACTTTCGGGATCTCAATAAAGCCTGCCCGAAAGACGACTTCCCAGTACCGGTCACCGAGTTGATGATAAACAATACGTCCACTCACGAAGTCTTCTCCTTCATGGACGGATCATCAGGATATAACCAGATAAAGATGCATCCCGAAGACCAGAAGCACACCGCTTTCCGGACCCCTTTGGGTATATTCTGCTACAAGGTGATGCCCTTCGGTCTAAAGAACGCCGGTGCCACCTATCAGAGGGCCATAACGAAGATCTTCGATGACCTCATATATGAAATCATCGAATGCTATATCGACGACCTTGTGGTGAAAAGCAAATCATACGAGGAGCATTTAGAGCATCTAAAGATCGTGTTTTAACGCCTCCGGCAATACAACTTGAAGATGAACCCTCTTAAATGCGCATTCGAAGTTTCCTCGGGCAAATTCCTGGGATTCGTTGTCAGACACCGAGGAATCGAGATAGATCCGTCAAAGATCAAGGCAATCATGGAAATGCCTCCGCCAAGGACTCTCAAGCAATTGCGGTCTCTCCAAAGGAAGCTCGCGTATATCCGGCGATTTATAGCCAATCTCTCAGGCAAGTGCCGTCCTTACAGTCACCTGATGAAGAAGGGAACCCCTTTCGTCTGGGATCACAAATGCCAGAGTGCACTGGACGAAATCAGCAATACCTACAGAATCCGCCGGTGCTAACCGCTCCGTTCAAGGGAAAACCTCTCATTCTGTATACAACCGCCCTCGAAGGTTCCTTAGGCGCATTATTGTCACAAGAGAACGACCAAGGGAAAGAAAGAGCTCTCTATTACCTGAGTCGAGTTCTTCTAGGGGCAGAAGGCAATTATTCTCCCATCGAAAAACACTGCCTGGCGTTGATCTTCGCGATAATGAAACTCCGGCACTATGCATTGGCGCATAAAGTCCGTCTCATATCGAAGGTGGATCCTTTCAAATACTTGATGTTGAAGGCCATATTGACGGGGCGACTCGCTAAATGGGCCTTGCTCTTGATGGAGTTCTCAATAACTTATCAGCCTCTTAAGGCAGTGAAAGGCCAGGCCATCGCCGACTTCCTCGCTGAACATCCGATACCGGCCGATTCCCCCTTGAATTGTGAACTGCCAGACGAACATGTGTTTGATGCGATCGACGGTGGTGATACCCGATGGGAACTTTATTTCGACGGAGCATCTTCTATGAAGAAGCGCAAACAAAACACGCCTATAATCAAATCAGGGGTAGGCCTTATCTTCGTAACTCCGCAAGGAGGGATAATGCGCTTTGCTTTCTCCTTGACAGAGCCAAGGACGAACAATGAAGCCGAGTATGAATCTTTAATAGCAGGCCTTGAGATCGCCATCGACATGGGAATTGAAAACCTCCTCATATACGGAGACTCCCAACTGGTCGTTAGTCAAATAAACGGCGATTATCAAACGTGCAAATAGGAACTGGGGAAGTACAGCAAGAGAGTACAGCAGCTGCTCACCCAAATACATTCCTATACCCTCGAAAGCATACCGCGTGCGGAAAATAGCAAAGCGGATGCATTAGCCAAGCTCGCTAAAGAACTAGCCGATGAGAACCTCGATGACGTGAGAATTGTTGTGCAAAGCCGTCGAGTTCTTGCACCGGTAGAAATATCTCCAGAGTCGTCCAAGGAAAAGGAAGCGACCAAGCAAATAGCTCTACAAGTAAAAGACGAAGAGAGGGTTGAGGATTGGAGAGAAGTCTTCATAGACTACTTCAAATCCTGTCGAACGCCTGAAGATGCGTCCTCAAAACATCAGCTCATGAAGCGAGCCCTATCTTTCGCCTTCGTCAATGATATTCTGTACAAGAGGTCATTTGATTCTTTATGGCTAAGATGCCTGGGACCTGAAGAGGCAAAAAGAGTCGTTCAAGAAGTGCATGACGGACTCTGCGGTTCTCACCAAGCAGGCCCGAAGATGAAGTTGAAGATTAAACGGATGGGCTACTACTGGCCCACGATGATTCAGGACTGCCTCGAGTATGCGAAGCAATGCCATTCGTGCTAAATCCATGGGGACTTTATCCACCAGCACCGGAATCCATTACACCCGACAGTGGCTAGCTGGCCATTCGAAATGTGGGGAACTGACATAATCGGCCCCATCGAACCAGCATCGTCAAGGGGACATCAATTCATTTTGGCGACGACCGATTACTTCTCCAAATGGGCAGAAGCAGTACCGCTGAGAGAAGTGAAGACGGAGAATATCCTCCATTTTTTCAAGACGCACGTCATTTATCGGTTTGGAACTCCGAGACGGATCATCTCCGATAACGGGCCAGCCTACAGAAGTCACAAAATCAGCCGCTTCGCACAACAGCACAACATAGACTAGAGATACTCCTCAGTTTATAATCCCTGAGCTAACGGTCTAGCTGAGGCTTTCAACAAGACCTTGATGAAGATCATGAAGAAGACGGTGTCCCGAAATAAGAAGGACTGGCACGAGAAACTGCAAGAAGCTCTCTGGGCATATCGAACTACGTTCAAGACGGCCACGAACACAACGCCGTACGCGTTGATATTCGGTACAGAAGTAGTACTCCCCCTTGAGATAGAATTACCTTCTTTACGAGTAGCGGTCCATTACGAGCTGACGAACGAAGAAAATGCTCACCTTCGGCTCGAGGAACTCGATGCCCTTGATGAAACCCGTCTCATGGCGCAACAAAATCCGGAAGCCTATAAAGCAAAGATGACGTGCTCATATGAAAGATTGACCAGGCCGAGGACATTCCGCCAAGGCGAACTCGTGCTAGTGGTCAAAAGACCTATGATCCCCAATCGCGCCAAACGAGGGAAATTCGAGCCGAACTATGAAGGCCCGTACATCATAGACAAGGTCTACCAGGGTGGAGCCTATCTACTCATGGACATGCATGATGAAAGACCTTTCAGACCGATAAACGGCCGCTTCCTGAAGAAATACTACGCCTAACGAGTTACGGCCTAGGTCAATGATAGATGACGACGACTATGTCCGCTCGCTATTTTCCTAAGCCCAAGACTCTATTAGTAGCAGCTGGTTAACGGACCGAAACGTCCTTAAACTAACAACGGACCGAAACATCCTTAAACTAATAACGGACCACTATGTCCTAAAACTAGCTGTTGACCGAGATGTCAAGAAACTACGGTGGATTGCGGCATCCCAAAGCCGATAAAAAAAAGAGAATAAAAAGAAAAAGGGAAATGGTATGTCCATAAGCAAAATAGGCACGGATGAAAACCCGAAAGGGCTCCGTGAGTAAAAACAGCAGGACTACCAGCGAGTGTTTGTGAAAACCCGAAAGGGCGCAATCTCGTTATATATATATATATATATAAAAAGAATTAAAAAAAAAGAAAAGAAAACGGTATGTCCATAAGCAAAATGGGCACGGATGAAAACCCGAAAGGGCTCCGTGAGTAAAAACAGCAGGGCTACTGGCGAGTGTTTGTGAAAACCCGAAAGGGCGCAGCCTCGTTAAAAAAAACACTTGCAAAGTCCTCTCGACCTTGTGAGGAGAAACCACCCGCGTGAGATCCTTACAAATCACAAGGGAGCAACACACCTAGGAATCCCCACGATTCCTAAGGAGAAATTACACTTGCGAGATCCTTACGACTCGTGAGGAGAACTCTCTTATGAGACCCTCACGGCTCATAAGATTTGAAAGTCTTAACTTACAGAAACCTGAGCCTGTTCTTAAGCAACCCCCCCAACCTTCGATATTGCCCTACAAGCGGCTCAATACTGACCCTTGTATACAATTCACGGGCGCGAATAAACATTTCCCTAACAAAGTCCTATCCGTGACTAGGGATATGTCTATGCGATGAACACCCTTTGTAAGCCCCCCCGACTTATAAGGAGAAAGCACTCTTGTAAGATCCTTACGACTTATAAGAGATCATGCACTTAGGAATCCTCACGACTCCTGAGGAGAAAATGCACCTATGAGATCCTCATGACTTGTAGGGAGAAATACCTTTATGAGACCCTTACGGCTCATGAAGTCAAAAGCCTTAGCCGACAGGATCTTAACCCTGTTTACTAAGCCACCTTTGTCCGACAACGACAGAAGCAAATGATGATTCGCTCCTGGCAATATCCCAGTTGTAGCGATGCTGATGCCGAAATCGGTGTCTAATCCCAAGCTTACGACAAAAAGCTAGCGAGCCACACATACATACGAGATAGCCGAAATGATGGGGCAACTTGCAAAAAAATTAGCAAGTAAAAAATGTATGCATGAAAAAGAGCCGAAATGATTGGGCAACTCGCAATAAAAAGCAGCGAGTAAAAATAAAATAAATAGCCGAAATGATTGGGCAATTCGCAATAAAAAGCAGCAAGTAAAAATAAAACAAATAGCCGAAATGATTGGGCGCCGTGAAAAATAGTCGAAATGATTGGGCAATCGCGACCTTCAGATGAAATTCATACTCCCTGTATACAATGATGAAATTCATGCCCTACAGATGGTGTTACATCAATCCCTGTATACAATCTAAGGGCGCAAACAAAGAAGGAATCACACTCCTCCTTCCCAGGTTTCATCAGAAGAAGAAGCCAAATCTCGATGGGTCATAGATAGGCTAGAGATCAGCCCAACACTCGTCTCATTTCAACAGACACAACATCAAGCAAAGCGGAACAGCGGCAACTCCCAGTTCCGTGACTCGACGGTATACGGATGATCGAGAGTCAAATCTCAGACTCCGTGAAATGCGGATATCTAGAACAAAATTCCTGGTTACGTGGAACGCGGATAACGTCACTTCTGACCCCGTGGAAAACGCCCAGAGCGGATCCTGGTCCTCGCAGAACACGGCAGTGAACCCGTGTGAAGCATCCAGAGCGGAGCCTAGTCCTTGCCGAACACGGCAGTGAACCCGTAGGAAGCATCTAGTGCAAATTCCTGGTTACGTGGAACACAGATAACGTCACTTCTGACCCCGTGGAAAACGTCCAGAGCAGATCCTGGTCCTCGCAGAGCACGGCAGTGAACCCGTGTGACGCATCCAGAGTGGAGCCTAGTCCTCGCCGAACACAGCAGTGAACCCGTGGGAAGTATCTAGTGCAAATTCCTGGTTACGTGAAACACGGATAACGTCACTTCTGACCCCGTGGAAAACGTCAAGAGCGGATCCTGTTCCTCGCAGAGCACGGCAGTGAACCCGTGTGAAGTATCCAGAGCGTAGCCTGGTCCTCGCCAAACACGGCAGTGAACCCGTGGGAAGCATCCAGAGCAAACATTAGACTGTGGAGTCCTTAAATCCATGGACTATGATGTCCTTAACCTTGACCGTGATATCTTAAAACTAACAATCAGTCATAATGATTTTAAACTGATTTTACCTTGGTTCATGGGTACATCTCTTCACTCCTTTGATATTTTTCGTTGAAATTCCTCAACGTCTTCAAAGAGGTGACGGGTCCCAGTAACCACACATTTCGCGGACTGTGAGGTCCTTAAACTCACCGACTATGACGTCCTTAACCTCGACCATGATGTCTTAAAACTAACACCAGACTGTGGAGTTCTTAAATCCAAGGACCATGACGTCCTTAACCTCGACCGTGATGTCTTAAAACTATCGTTGGACTGTGAGGTCCTTAAACTCACGGACTATGATGTCCTTAACCTCGACCGTGATGTCTTAAAACTAACGGACTATGATGTCCTTAACCTCGACCGTGATGTCTTAAAACTAACAACGGACTGTGGAGTCCTTAAATCCATGGACTATGATGTCCTTAACCTCGACCAAGATGTCTTAAAACTTATGGACTATGATGTCCTTAATCTCGACCGCGATGTCTTTAAACTACGATACCCCGGAAAGCATCCAGAGCAACCCTTAACTCCGTAAAATGCGGATAAAGGCAACTTCACCCATCACTTGCGGGTCCTCACGACTCGTAAGGGAGTAAATTCTCTTGTGAGATCTTTACGACTCACAAGAGAAAACACACTTAGGAATCCTCACGATTCCTAAGGAGAAAATGCACCTACGGGATCCTCTCGACCCGTAAGGAGAAAATACTTTATGAGACCCTCACGGCTCATAAAGTTGAAAAGTCTTAGGTGACAGATCCTAACCCTGTTTTCTAATCCATCGCCACTCCACAAAAAGCCTAAGACTGACAGCTATACGCTATTCACAGACCACACTTGCTAAAATCGCATGGCAAGCAGCATAGCAAAAAAAAAAGGGAGAGAAGAAAGCAGAGAAATGACACAAAATATTATGAAGAATGTATATCTTTTATTCATGAATTCGATTGAGTACAAGATACATTGTATTAAAGAATAAAAGAAACAAATACATTTTATGCACAATTATAAATGATACAAAATGTTCATGGAGAGAGAAGCGTTTTTAACAAATTTGCAAGCTGTTCTCGTACTTCTTTCAACGCCTCTTCCTGATCGGCTGCCACGGCCAACTCTGCTTCCACCTGGGCTCGCTGCTGCAAGTAGGACGAAAATTGTTCTTCGACGGCTCGCCGAGCTGCTTCATGACCTTGGGTATCACGCTCAACGGCATCGAGCTTCTGCTTCAATGTTAGCCCGGTGGAGATACTTTGCAGAAGGCCCTCGAAGATAACTTTCACCCGGGCAGCGTTCGTGTCGACCTCAGCACGCAATCGAGCAGACTCGCTAGAAGTTTCTTTGCATTCCTTCCACTTTGAAGCCGCTTCTTGTTCAAGATGGCAGAAGTAAGAAGCGCTATGCTCGATCCATGCCGCCCGTTGAGTGCTCGTGGCCAAAATCTTGGGGGCGGGATGCATAAGTTCCAGCTGATGCAGGCAGGCCTCGATCTCCCTGCAGTGATTAACCCAAGACTCGACGACGCCTTCATTATGAAAATTTACAAGCGTCGCCAGCATCGGATTAACCTCAGCAGCGAAATCTGCGGCAGATACAGGAGCTTCTGCATCAAGCTCGTCGACGCATCCGCTCAGCATACTCGGACTCATCGCAGCACCCTTTGAGGATGGGCGTCTGGAGAATGGGCCTGCTGGTATCATAATGCGGGACTCGAAAGGAACTGGAACCAGAGCGATAGCTGCAAAACAAATCATAATCAGATGACAGACCTAAAAATACAAGAGATTCATGAACAATGGAATTTACCATACCAGCTGCGGCAGGCGGCAAAGCTGGGAGGACCGGTGGCGCAACCGATCTTTTATCTCCTCCTTCGATCTGTGGCACTGCAATCAAGGCAAGGAAGAATCAGAGACAATTGCATTATTGAAAAAAGAAAGGGCATTAATTAAAAACTATACTTATTAGCGCCACTGGAGGAAGCAAGCTCCGACGGGAAGGAGAAGTGTGGGTGCAGCACCTGATACAGGTGATCAAAAAGCACTCCTGCAAGGACGCAATAGTACAACATCAGTACATAAATTATGCAGCCAAGATAAGACTGATGGGTCGCAAATCCATACCTTCCAAAATCTGCGACGGTACGAAGGAGGGTAGAAAGGTGGCCACCATCAGGGCGGTAACTGACGGCGCTCCCTCAGGTAAAGTGGCATCAGCGCTAGCCGCACCTGCGTTAGAAAACAAAATAAGCCCTGTTAGGAAGGATTGCAGAATAGAAGAAGGGCGGTAACCCAAGATTTACCTGAAAAGTCGCCGGCCAGGGCCCTAATGAGGGCGTTACTTGATGTAACGGTGGCGTCTTCCTCCTCCATTGGGACGGTCTCACCTCCCGTTGCCTCATCGCTCGACTCTACAGGAGCCGTCGTCACGCTCGCGACGCCGGAAGAAGATAAGGAGCCGTAAGCGGGGAGAGCGATGATCAGAGCGGCACCCGGCTCTTGAGAAAGAGCGGCCGTCTCGTGCTCAGCAATCATGCCCATCTCATCCGCTACCACCTCGGGCTCGGCGGTCACAGCCGTCTCGCCCACCACTACCATGGGATCATCGGTCGCAGCCTCTCCATCCGCTGCTGCCTCAGGCTCGGTCATAGCAGCTGTTTCATCTGCCGTCACCTCGTGCTCGGCAGTGGTGGCCGTCTCGGGCATAATAGGCATGACTGTCTCGTCAGCCACTGGCTCGGGCCCGGCAACTATGGCTGCACCGCCTACCGTCGCCTCGGGATCAGCTGCTACCTTCTCCACCGTCCCCTCAGGCTCGACGGTCGCCGCCGCTCCTTCAGTAGGACTCGGCCCTACAAGACAATATGTATAAGAACTGATAGTTTTACAACTTTTACAACAAAGCCTCGAAAAGCACATTACCTGAGGTGGATTGACCGGTGGCTTCCCGAGCTGCACGCGCCGCCCGTCTATGAGCAGTAGACAAGGAGACCGGGGGCTCCTCGGAAGGAGTAGCAGCGGGAGTAACGGCGCTTGGGCCCGCTCCCACGGCCAAAGCAGCACTACGCTCCTTCGCTGCGCGCCTCAAGCGCTTCCTCTCCTCCCGGGCCATCACGACGGACCTCTTGGAAGCCTCTTTCAGCAACGCGTCGTCGTCCGCGTTCAGAGTTGCCTCCAGAGCCTTTAAGGCATCCATCATCGGCTTTTTAAGTAGAGACTCTCGCGGCAACCCCAAAGAGGCCGGGACTTCAGCAGCTGGCCTGGGGATAATCCCTGCGTCGGCTTGCGAAGCAGGTCTTGTGGTCCCTGCAATAAGACAAAGAAAAGGTTAGATTGGCCATAAGAAAGGAGAATAAAGACTTAATGAGCCGAGACGTACCAACGCCCGATAGAGCGCATTTCCTTTCCTCCTCCTCGAAGGTTTTGAGGGAAGCAGCGATGGCTTCTTCGGTAGAAATGCCTGTTTAAAAAGGAAAAGCGTTAGTCAAAGACAATGATAAAATTATGATGAAATGACGAAGAATGCAACTAGTGATTACCTGATTACGCGAGTTTAGCCAACCATTCTTCGAGCCTTGCCGATCGCTCAGAAGCCGCGATGGCGGCCGCCAGATCGGTGTCTTCCGGCTCTATGAAGAAACCCTCGTTGCTTCAGTACTCTCTTAGGCCTTCGGTAAGAGGGGCCTGAGGCTCTAAGCCGAGCACAACATCAAGAGAAAGAACAGACTTCTTCTTCCTCTTCTGAGCCCGGACCCTGGTCACACCCAAAATTAACTTGCGCTTCGTGGGCACCTTGGGACGGCGGGTCCCGATGTCCGAGCCCACGCCGGATTCAGGTGAAACTACATTCACCGTCTCCACCGAAGCACGGGGCGCTGGGGGCACGTCCACGGTATCACGGGGAAATCCGCGCAGGGGGCTTAGCACACGTGGGGGCTCATCTCCAACATCTCCTCTCAGCGGAGGAACAACAAGGGTCCTTAGCCTTAGGGGGGCTTTGCGATCGCTGGCGGGGGCGCACCCTTGCAGTCAAGTAGCAACCGTTTCTCTTTCCGGATAACAGCACCCATTGTGTGCTGATACCAGGCCTCATATACATTAAGGGCCCTTGGAATGCAAGTCGGCTCGCTGATGAAGAAGTGGGAGCCCGTGTTCAACCGCATAAAGTGATGCAGGGCGCTCCATATCCCCTCCCTCGTGGCTGTGGGCTCTTCCAAAAACGCCTCCAATGGGACCCCCTGGTTATAGCTTAGCTGTTGGGCGAACCGATGGGGGTTGTACCTCATAAAGAGCACCATATCATTTTTCCTGAACACCAGGAAGCCCGGCCGGATGGAGTACAAGTGAAGAATCTCCCGGGCTTTCAGTACGGAGGCACCATCCTTGAAACCATCACGCAACGCCAACACCGCCTTGGAGGTCTCCGGGCCGATGGTCATGACCTTGTCCGTGAAAGAGATGCCCGCTCCGACCGTGTGCGGACGAAGAAGCAACCCCCTAGCCTCCCGCGGAGGCGGATTAACAATAGAAGCGCCAATTAACCGCATGACACTCGGGAGTCTGCACTTCTCGTAGAACGAGGGCCTCTTGTGAATACCAAAAACCCCGAGCACATGCATTTCCATCCATGAAGTAAAGTAGTGCATTGGGAGATTGGCGGGTTGCACCCCCGGTTCATTTGCGTCCACCGCCACTCTGAGTCCATAGTACAGATGGGCCAACCCGGCGATTCCAATCGACAACTGTATACCAGCCACCATCCGATGCCCTGGGTAGAAGACGGACGGCCTCATGTAGCGCGGGTGCATGGGGAGCGCGAACCAGCACAGCCATAACCCCAGAAACCCGAGAAAGAAGGTCTCCTCGTCGATGCCCGGGACGGCAATTTCCGATAAGGGGATGATGGCGGCATCAGGGAGATAGAAACCCTTTTGATCGCCTTCCAGTACTGGTCGATGATCTAAGCCAAAGCCGAAGGGGTCGTCAAGTTTGGCAAATTTTTCGCTCCGCTGCGATAGAATCTCCGGTCGAAGAAAGCGGGCGATGAAGTCTGCAAAACTAACTCCCCGGCCTCCCGATTCCAAGTAGAGACTTTCATACATATTCAACATCTTTACCAGACTCGGAAACTGGTGCTGAATACCATTCTCCGGCGTTAGGCCCATTACCAGCGGCTTGGTGGCGAAGACATATTCATCAGGAGGAAGTAGCTCTTCATAATGACCCCCCTCACCGGCAAACTGGAAATCTCAGCAAATTCTTCCAAGGGGATGTAGACTTCCCTGTCCGTCAGAAGAAAGGTATGGGTGGGGATGTTCCATTGTTCTACGAAGGCCTTAACCCACCACGTCGGAGGAGCAGGGTACTCGAACAATGAGGCGTAGATCGCGGGGTACAGACCAATCTTCATCAAATGCGTCTTCTTCGCTGACAAGATGTACCCGGCCCACTGCAAATACCCCGCCGATTGTCGAGGGGTCAATCCAATGTTATAAGGTTGTCCCCAAGGGCGCGACTCACCCTGGCATATGCGCCGCCCCAGAATATCCACGGCTACCGGCGGCTGCATGGGGATGGCAGTAATCGAAGGCTGAAGAAGATCCTCCGAATTCCAATTTACGACCTCCACGGCATAGTTCACCGGGGGTGCATCTGCATATGGGATCAATGAGATCGGCTCTGACGGCGTCACACAAGAGAAGTTTCGGCGACCTTTGATGATTTCACTGTACCTTCTACCCCACAGGTGAAGGTTCTTATACTCCGGGTCGAAATCCTTAATAAGAGCAAGAATCTCCCGGTCCACCGGTGCCTCAGGGAATCCTCCCTCTGAGTGGGAAAACGGGAATGAAAGGTCAGTAGACATGTTGCCTGCAAGAAAAAGCGAAATTCAATCATCAGTATCATAATTTAATTTTAAAAATTCCAACGCTTGGTACTTTAAAATTTATACCACACTGCAATGCAGTGGAGAGGGGACCAAAAGGGGACCCACAAAATCCAGATGACAATACATCAGTTAATAAGACAGCCTCATCATTGGATGGGACTGTCAATTAATGAGGAAATTCTCAAAGAATATTCTCATTAAATGAGAAATCCCTTGAGATAAGGAGAAAATCTCCCTTTTCAGAGTAAAGCTCCGTCACAGGGTGACACTTGTCAAACTCTGGTCACAAGGGACTAAGATTCCTTAAAGAGCCTAGCTCTGTAATAATGATGGAAATATCCATCAAAGGAAAAATTAATTCCTAAAAATTAAAGTTCTGGGATCTTAAAGATCCTTGAAAAAACTCTTAAGAGTTCATCATCAGAAGATCAAAAGATCTATATTCTGTCAATGAGCAAAGCTCTGTTTAAGGGTTTAGAAACCCTGAAACAAATTCTTGAGAGCAAAGCGCTGTTTATGAAACCCCAAAGGGGTTTTCTTTAGATCAAAAGATCTATGAGAGCAAGGCTCTACTAATTAAAATTAATTTAATTTAAGTTAAATTTTTACCTAAAATTTTCTAAAGTTCTAACTCTGAAGTTCTTGAAAACAAGAGCAAGGCTCTGAAAATAAAATTCTTGAAGATGATAATCATCTGCTGAGGACCAAGGGTCCTATTTATAGGCGCTCAAGCGCCTCTTCAACTCCTGAATCGATCTAATGGATCAGATGTTGCCACCGCTGCACTCACGTGTGCGCCACGTGAGCGCAACGGTGGGGGGCATTTGTTTCCCCCAATCAGAGCGAAGCTCTGTTTGAATTTCAAAATTCAAAAGGTGAAGCAACGCTTCAGATCTCTTGCGCTGCGCGCAGAGCGCCACGTGTCAAAAGCAGACACGCCAGCGCAAGGGGCACTGCGCCAAAGGCAGCGCACCCCCAATCAGAGCAAGGCTCTGTTTTAAAATTCAAATTTTAAATAAAGGAAGAAACACTTCAGATAACTTGCGCTCTGCGCTGCGCGCCACATGTCAAACAGTGGTGCGCTAGCGCAGTTGCGCTGCGCTCTGCGCTGCGCCACACGTGTCAAGCGCAGTTGCGCTGCGCTCTGCGCTGCGTGACACGTGTCAAGCGCAGGTGCGCTTGCGCCAACTGCGCCAGCACTAAAATTTAAATAATAAATTATTTAATTAATCAAAATTAAAATTCTAGAAAGATCTTTCCAATTTTATTAAAATAAGAAGATTATCTTCTGTAAAACAGAGGCCTTAGGATCAAACATCCAACGGTGGGGAAATATCCCCAGATCAATTAGAGAAAGATCTCTATAACTAACTCAACAAACCAATTGGCCCTATATAAAGGCCCCTAGACTCCAAGTCTCACACAGATACAAAAATAGAAAAAGGAGAGAATTCTGAAAGAATTTGAAAGGCAAGCCTTTGAAGAAAGAAGATCATCTTCTTCAAGGTAAAGAATTAAATTCTTGGAAGAACAGAGATGATCTTCAAAAAGCACCTTGGACTGGCGCAAGTCACTAGAGAGCGCCAGTCACACCTCACAAAAAGAAGAATTTCTTCTAAAAAGATCAAAGATCGAAGAACAGGATCAAGATCTTCAATATAAAAGAGAAAAAGATCATAAAGATCCAATTATAAAAGATTAAAGAAGTAATTAACTTTATTTCTAGATCTTTTGATCTATATAAAGGCACGGCCTTTTGATGAACTATTGGTTCTTGAATCTTGAGGTAGAACCTCCTTAGAACAAGAAAAAACTTGTTTCTTTGATCTTAATTAGATCAAGATGCGCTCTGCGCTATTGTACAGTGCCTTCCACTCTTAAAATGCGCCTTTGCGCTCCTTAGACTGGCGCAAGTCACCAGAAAGCGCCACGTGTCAATCACAGAACAATCTGCGCTTTGCACTCCTAAAAACAGAGCATTGCACTCTTTAATTGGCGCACTGCACCAGAGCGTGCCACGTGTGCGCAGCGCACTGGCGGAGCGTACTGCGCTAACTGACTTGCGCTTGGCGCAGAGCGTGACACGTGTCACCTCCACATGCGTTGGCGCCTTGCGCTCTTTAATTGGTGCAAAGCGCCTGACAAGCCACGTGGCGCACTGTCAGACCATTAAATGCTGTGCATTATTTAAAAGGGCAGAGCCCAATTAAAAAATCTAACAGACCAAATTTAAATGCTGTGCATTATTAAGAAAGGGCAAAGCCCAATTAAAAGGCCTAACAGGCTCAATTTAAAATGCTGTGCATTTAGTTAAAAAGCCCAATGCTGTGCATTGTTTAAAAAGGGCAGAGCCCAAGTAAAGGCCTAACAGGCCAAAGATAAATAAAACGTTGAACATTTTTAAATGGACTTAGCCCAATTCTGGCCATAAGTCCTCAATTTAAATTGAACTGAGCACAACTTCTCTTCCAATCAATTTACACCCGGTTCGAAGGTACATCTCTTTACTCCTCTGGCATCTGTCGTTGTAATCCCTCAACGTCGTCAGAGAGGTGACGGGTCCCGACAACCACACACTGCTACGGACTGTGGGGTCCTTAAACTCATGGACTATGATGTCCTTAACCTCGACCGTGATATCTTAAAACTAATATCGGACTATGATGTCCTTAACCTTGACCGTGATGTCTTCAAACTAACATCGGACTGTGAGGTCCTTAAGCTCATGGACTATGACGTCCTTAACCTTGACCGTGATGTCTTAAAACTAACACCGGACTGTGAGGTCCTTAAGCTCGCGGACTATGATGTCCTTAACCTTGACCGCAACGCCTTAAAACTAACAGTAGACCACCATGTCCTTAAACTGGTAATCGACCGCAATGTCTCGAAACTAAACAATAGAGTCCAAATGCTCTCTTGTTGGATCTAAACGATCCCGTTAAGTTGATCTTAGTCTAAAATTAGACTAATGTATCCTTAACAAACGTTTAAGTTGATCTTAGTCTAAAATGAGACTAACGTATCCTTAAACCCAAACCCCAAACCCAAATCTAAAAAAATACGGATTTGGACTAATCCACGTGCTATGGGTGACAGTACAAATTAGTCTCCGTATACAATCCACGGGCAACCGAAAACAAAACAAACACCCACGATACGAAGTGACCATCTGGAGAAGGAGAAACTTGTTACCGCGATGCGGTAGTGTAATTAACTGCAGGGGCTTGCGCCTGCAGGGAAGAGCGTCCCCACAATCAAAAACTCCTCAAACGAGGGGGAATCTGACGAAATCTGCTACATCGGCCACATCCGTTTAAACCTTCGATACATGGTGCCATAAATCAACTTGGCATCTTTGGAGAGGTGGACGGATAGCTCCAATTAGTATCTGCCCCGAATTTCAGGCAAGACGCCATGTCTTGCGCCGTCTTCCGGCGGTAACAGCCACAACAGGACGCATGTCTGTAATCGGTCTTTTGAGAAATTGATGCGGAAATATTCAATCAACCACAAACTTTCTACGCCCTATCATCCCCAAATGAGCGGGCAAGCTGAGATTTCCAATAGGCAGATCAAACAAATTTTGGAGAAGACGTTTCTAAAAACCGTTAAGATTGGTCAACCAAATTGACGGATGCTCTTTAGGCATTTCGTACCGCTTATAAGACCGATTTTGGTATGTCTCCATACCGCCTAATATTTGGAAAGCCATGCCACCTTCCTGTCGAGATCGAACATAAAGCAATGTGGGCTATTAAAGAGCTTAACTTCGATTTTGATCAAGTCTGCAGCTATCGGAAGCTGCAATTAAATGAGCTAAGCGAATTCCGCGATGAAACTTACGATAATGCGGTTCTCGTAAAGAACCGGACTAAAGTGTTTCACGATAAAAACCTTTTTAGAAAAACCTTCACACCGGGACAACAAGTCATTCTTTACAATTCCCGTCTTCATCTTCATCCGGGTAAGCTAAAATCTCGTTGGAATGGACCTTTCGTGATGCGGTATGTATACCCGGTCGGGGCAGTAGAAGTTGACAATATTAAAAACGGTTCAATTTTTAAAGTAAATGGGCATAGATAGAAACCGTATTTTTCTGCTGACCCAGCGGAGGGCTCCTGTTTTTTACAGGAGCCGCTTTATCATAACTAAATTTCCTCCGCCTCACCTCTATGTTTCGGTAACATTGTCCCATATTAAGAATGGAGGTGAGTGAAAAAGGAGTTAATTGAATATCCGTGCGTGCCAAAGCTTAAGTTTGGGGGTAGTTTTCATTTAACTATTATTTTACCCCTATTACTTTCTCTCCCCAAGTCTACAGGTCTATGCGCTCAAAGAACAACATCAGCGAGGACACTGCAGAAAACAGGTTTGGGGGGAGGTTTGTATTCACTGAATTATCTTTTGGCACTAGGCACTATACAAAATTTTTTATTGATAATAAAAGTTAGAAAGTGAAAAATTACATATGAAAGATAGGAATAGTTTGAGAAAAGTAAGAAAGTTAGATATTTTTTTAAACGAAACTAGTAATAAGTGGTTATGAGCCGTTGTCCCAAGGGTTAGTAAGATGAAGGAAATTACTTATCCGAGGATAAAAATAAGTCTGAAAAATAGTCTATATTCTTGAGGCCAAACATTCGAACGTTGATACCCTACTATACACACTTACACACATCTCGAAACTTGGGATAGTAGAGGATACCTTGAAATGCTCTTGTCTAAAATCCTTAGTATGAAGGAAAATAAAAATATATAAATGGTGAAGAAAAAATGAACACTGATTTTGTAATTACCAAAGCAGCATAAGAAAAAATATAGTGAGGGTGCTTTATCATCTAGTGCCTTAGATCAACTGGTTTGGGAGCCACTGCTAAGTCTTAGGTGTTGCAAGACGAGAAATTACGCCTGAATGCGCGAGCACATTTGGTAATCGATTGGTTAGTACCTCAAGAAGTATTAACGGTCACATGAAGGATGTGTGAGCAATTCCATCTAAAATATTCACCAACTAAAAAGTACTAAGGAAGATGGACAAGAGTATGATAGCTTGAATTGAATTCTCTAAGTGTAGGGATGTCTTTTACACACACGTAGGGGTATATGATCAATGTTTCAAAGAAAGATCGGAAGGAAAACCAAAGGCGATGTTTTACTGAGAGATGATGTGATTTCTAACATCTTTTCACGACTATTAAGATAGGGCTCATGGCAACTGAAAAACTGGTGTAGTTGGAAACTCTTATTTTCTAGTTCTTTTTTTTTTATAGTTCTTATCTTAGTTTGTAACCTTCATCATCTTTCTTTTATTATGGGATTTTGTGGGTGTAATCCGCTGAAAACCCTCAGGAGACAACACTCCTCATACTAGGGACACCTAGAGGTTTAATGGCTTGTTGCACGTGCTACCTACGAAAGTGTGCTACTTAGGTTTTTCTTTTTCTTTTTTCTCCCTCTCTTGAATAAATAGTTTGTTCGGGACGATCAAAGTTAAGTTTGGGGGTATTTGTTCAGTCAAAAATATTGCACATTTTATATAACATTTTCCTTACTTTTCTTAAATATCTAAAGGTGTTTATTATAAATATAGAACATATTTGGGTTTATCTGTAAAAATACTATTTACCATATGTTTATATATTATAATTAACATTATAAAGGAAAATTTATGCATATAATATTTATACAATATTTTGATAATTTAAATATGCATATCATATCAAATATCCTTAAACAATATTTTGAAAATATAATATCATATAAAATGGTTAGGATAATATCTCAAAAATACCAAATATTACTAACATTATTCATTGAGATATTGTGCAAGCCTTAGCTCAGGTCAGGAGATCGGGATATCGAGATGTCGGGAATCAAAAATCTGCCGATGAAGTTAGATAAAATCGAAGAATCAATACTGGCAGAGACTTAGGAAATATTTTAAAGTTCCAGATATCAAATAAATCTCCATGTGTCACATCAAAGCATACCCAGAATTTTGAAGCCAAGATCCCACCAAACGGCCGCAGTTCCGCGGCCAAACCATGTAATATACGGCGGATCCGCGACCGAGTTGGCGAGTTAGGGTTTAGGATTTTTAGTTTGGATCTTCAACAACAAACCCTAATTTCTGGGATCTAGAGTATCTAGTTTTGGGACTATATAAAGGACCGAGGGCTAAACTTAGAAATCATCAACCTTTTACACGAAGCAAATCAACGTCAAAAGAACAAGTGATCCACGACAGGTCCGCGATTCGACGTGATAAGGTGACGTGAGATTCGACGGAGCATTTACTTCCTACGAGGCAGAGATCGAGAGCAACTTCTTCTTCCTCTTATAATCTAAACTCGAAGAATTGTACTTGTGAAGTTGATTAATAAAGGTGGATCATTAGATTAATTAGTTTGCGTTTATTTTCTTTATTTACATTATGATCTCTATCCGTTCTTCTTCTATCTCCATCATGCGCGAGTAATTCTCCGCTTGATAGGGTTCGTAGAATTAAGGTAGAATAATAGATGAGAAAATACTTTAACGTCATTTAAGTCTTATGAAGTTTATAAATTTTAGCAAAAGAATCGTTAACATCTTTATCGGGCGCGTTACCGATTTATTTCTAGTCTCGACCGCGATTTGAGATCAGATTAACAATTGTTTTGTTAAGGGCTAGACATGAATAGAGATCAATGAAAGGAAAAGGGTCAATAGTGTGGAAACCCTAGTTTCTTCTGAGAACTCTAATCCTCATTCATCACTATCAATCTAGTTTTAAATTTATCAATGGATAAAAGGAGTAATCTTTATTAGTCATTCATGACTACTAAATCCGAACGAACCCTACAAGCATTTTTCTTATATATTCTATATCCGTATTTAAGCTAGATCTGTATTCTACATCCGTGTTTAACATAGATCTAGAAACTATTCTCCACTATTCTTTATTCTTATATTCTTCCTCTTTTCAATCAACACGTCTAAAGTAAGATTAAAAAATTCTACGAATCCCTAAGGACGACACATACTCATCTCGGCTAGCTATGCGTGACACCGTTATTGATTGTGGCTACTTACTACTTCTTTAGATCATCAATGAGGTAGATCATCTTCGACGGAGGGAGACAGACGATCAAGCTTGATCCAGGACACCTCTAGGAGTTAAGGATGATGGTAGAAGACCAAAGGACACAGATCATTCGGTATAACACTTTTATCACTATAGTTTAGCTATTCGTAGTTTGCCAGTATAGGGTTTATGGTTCGATTCTAGCGGGTTTCGTTAGCACCAAGTTTTTAAACGCCAGTTTTTGTTCCGCACCGGCCATGGCAGATGGCCAGGACGCCTTCATAACCCAACATGGTATCAGAGCCAGCCCATAAACCCCTAACTAGCAGTTTAAACGATGTTTAAAGTAACGAAACCGAAACAAGTCCAAAACAACCAAAACAATATTCAAGTTTCTGTCGATTTTTTAAAGTCTACTAAATTTTTTTTAAACAATTGCAGAAGACTACTCATCTTGTAACTAGAACACCATTAAAAAACGAGCCCCAAAATCCAAAACTTGGCCGGCGAGAATTCCCTTAAAACCGGCCTGGCCGGTCCTGTTTAAGTCTTAGGTCTTGAAATTTTTTTAGTGTTCTAGTCTCTTGAATATTGGTTTTTAGGTATTGTTTGATTTTGCCCAGATTACATATTCTGTTATCTTTGGTTTGAGGCAATACGGAGTATTTCAAAGTCGCTATTTTAACACCGTTTATAAGTTTCAGTACATAAATTACTATCTACGACCGTAAATATCGTTTGAGCGGTACAACCTGACTAGTTCTATATATTCGACTAGACGGGTCTGCGAACGTGATATTCACATTGATGTTCTATGTTGTGCTGATTTCGTGGATCGGTTTGTCGTGGTGGATAGCCTATGGTGCAGTGGTAGTAGTACAGTTCAGATTCATTTGTATATTTGTTATTGTGGGACGAGTGTCCGACATGTAAACTACCGTCTCTGCCAGATTGTATATTCTTTTATTGGGGCACGACCGGGTTGAGGTCGATGTCTCCATTGTATATACTTTTCTTTTCTGTACTAGGATTACCCAGCGGTGGAGTGCTCGAATAGCCAGGTTCTAGACGGCAACGGGCCCGTATCTCATGGCGTTGAGACGGAGGGGGCCTCACTCTAGAATTGGCGGGCTATTCGCCGCACTCATAGGGGTACAGGTCGACCCACGGAGAGGTGCTCAAGTTACCGGATTCCGTGAAGTGCTGGGTGGCCCATTCACTTTGTTGATTGGGGTTGCCTCACTTCTGGGATTAGCGAGTAACTTTCCGCGCTCGTAGGGGTCCTGGTTTTCACTGCACGGGCCATCCACACGACCAGGAACGTCGGGTCTCATTTGCGGCTCAAGTGAAAACCGAGGCTCCAAGATTATCCACCATTCTGTGTTGCTTGCTGAGATTCTGTGATGTTGCTTATATCACGCCTGGGACGAATATTATATATATTTATATATATACTAGTAGATCTTGTATATATTTTGCACCCGCGCTAGTCCAGCTCCCGCTTTGTCGTTCGTTAAGTAACCTAACGGTGCATGACGGGGCCCCATGGCGAATGCGGATGGCATATACGTACATTGTATTTTCGTTCTTTTCTGGTGTGATATGGATTAATTGATGGGACTGCATTAATTCTGATTAATGCAAGGAAAACAAACCTATATGATATTGTTGGAACCAAGTTTTTAAAAATTGATATTACAGCGTTTCTTTTTGCTTTGCACAGTGGTATTCGGTTGTGAATATCCAGCATCTCATTCGACAAGGCAAGAGCCGAGATCTCTTCACAGGGAGTGACCTCTTGAGCAAAAGTTTGCATCAGTGTAATAACTTCACTATAGTCGATTGTTTTGCTTTGCATCGTGGTATTCAGTTAGGAATATCCTGCACCTCATTCGATGAGGAAAGTGCCAAGATCCCTTCACAGGGAGTGACCTCTTTATCAAAAGTTTGCGCCACTATATATTTGCAAAACCACTCGGGTTCCTTCAACGATATCAAGTTCATTACGTTAAAAGTTTTTCTCCAAAAACCAGTCGTAGCCCTCCGTCATTTCCTACGAGTAGTACTTAGTATTCGTGATGCATTTGTTGACTTTGTCAAGGCGTAGTGTACGGTAGATGAATGGTGCTTATTTGTAGCATATGCTGTGATTAACTAGGACAGTCACATAGCCTTGTTGACCTTGTCAAGGGCTTATGCGGGTGGGTCTAGGGTAATCAAGATAATGCCGGGTTGAACTTGACTAGTGACTTATGATTTGTTGACCTTGTCAAGATCATAGGTCGTTAGGGGTAAAAACCACATCAGGAGTTTCAAATATACAGGAAACTTGCCAGGCATGCGAATACCTTCAGGAGTGTGGTGACTTGAGTGGCTTCCATCAAGTTATCATGTGATGATAGTTGGATCCCAATTCCCACTGATGAGTAGGTGTTACTCCTTGGATGATTTTAGATGATCCTGACTAATTCTCCTTTTAGGGTTTGAAGGAGAATTCGAGTAAACAGTGGGAGCCATCCAGATTAGATAAAAGCTATTAACCAATCTAATCAAGGTTAGAGTGCACGCTGAGTATTTCTTTTCTCTCTCTCTTTGGCAGCGACCATGGCCTGACCCTAAACTAAAACTCATGAACCAAGTTAACCGAACCTTCTTAAAATACTTTGGCTTTTAGATTGTCATTTAGTCGCATATATCATTGCCACTCCTACACCCCCTCTGCATTTCTCTACAACACCCCGTATCACTACGAAGATCCATATTTCTTGGATATTTCATCGTATAGTTACATACGAACTCGAAGGAACTTGTTCCATTTCGAGGATGGATTCTGGTTCTGGAGAAATTGAATAGGATTATCCAGTTGTCTTTTCTCTTTACCTTCTCTCAGGTTGCGAGAGCTCCTAGTATTGGAGAGTACACCTATTAAACTTATTAGGTAATCTTCTTCCAAACCATAACCATTGGCAGGAGCCGAAGAGTAAGGAAGGAAGAAAACCAATTAGCTTAAGAGTGATGTACAGAAGGTAATAAGTAAAGACATATAAAGGGATTAGAATAAGGGCAAAGGAAATTGCGACTACTATCATTCACGACGAAACTGCGTATACCCCTGCCACTCCTACACCCCTTTGCATTTCTCCAGAACACTATGTATCACTACGAAGATCCATAATGCTTGGATATGCCATCGTATAGTTACATACGAACTCGAAAAAACTTGTTTCAGTTCGAGAATGGATTCCGGTTCTAGAGAAATATAATATGATTATTCAGTTGTCTTTTCTCTTTACCTTCTCTCAAGTTGCGAGGGCTCCTGGTATTAGGAGAGTACACCTATTACGCTTATTGGATGGTTTTTTTCCAAACCTTAGGCTGGTACCGAAGGGTAGGGAAGGAAGAAAATCAATTAGCCTAAGTATGGTGTATAGAAGGTAATAAGTAAAGACGTATAAAGGGATTGGAGTGAGGGCAAGGAAGTATACGGTTACTGTTATATATCAGAATAGTGGAAGAGGCATTACTAGGAATACCTGGGTACCCCTTCGAAACATTTTTATGTTTCAGTTTCACTGTGCGGTGTTAATTGAAAATTGTTTTCCCAATTAGATTCTGACTCCAGGGTATGTATTTACCAGACTTGATTATCACATCTGTATGGCGTTACAGATAATGAGCGGCAGTAAGATATTGGGAATTGGGTGATTAGATCCTCAATATATCGGAATTCTTTGTAATTGGTGATATTTGAGGAAATCGCCTGGGTTTTGCCTGACGGCAAATTTTTGGTTTTGAATATCCATCGTTATGCACCAATTTAAAACTGATATATCTGTACGTTTATTTTATAAACCGAGATATAAATTTTTGAAATTATATCTATGACATTTACCTATATCAGTTGATGGTTAGGTAAGGAGCATTCAACAGCGGTGTAATTCTTCTTAACTATAGTACAGTTTTTCGACCTACGACGCGTAGGATTTAAGTTATTAAACTCAGTGGACTTATACAAAGTATTGTATATTTTCCGATGTCCGTTAGGACAAAGGGGTTAGTACTCGTACTAAATTCTGTTTACTCATGACTTCTCTAGTTTTAAACAAGTATTTCGTTGAAATACAAGGTCCAAATTTTGAGAAGTTATATGTATAAGAATAAAGTAGAGAACCATACGTTGCAAGTATCAGGATTCTTCAAGGTAATCGATGATATAGATACCTGTGTTAGGTATTCCGTTGTAAGTAATAGTTTTGAGAACTTTCTTCTCTTTCAGGTTACTCATACGTGGCAGCATTCCTTGATGAGTAATGCTGCATGGCTTTCTTCTATTTGGTTGATATGCACTGGAAACGGCTGCATAATTTTTGAATCTGGTTCTAAATAAATTAGTGCCCTTGTTTCTTTATTGGATATAGAATGGATTCATATCTTAACGATGTTAAGCTATATGGAGTTGTCCGGCTTATGCTTAAAACCAGAATCTGGATAAACTCAAGGCACGTTTCAGTAATGGCAGTTTGTGGGTTATCCCGGGCTTTAACGAGGGTTAATTTTCTACCATCTGGAAGATCAATAGTTATATTGTTCTTGACACGCCACAGTTTTAGTAAAATGGATTCTTTTCAGAAAACATTAGTAGGAGTATGGTAGAACTAGAAGTGATTCTAGAACCATAAACGATTACTGAAAATTTAGTAAAACCTAAAGATTCAATTGGTTTCGACGATCCATTAGCCACTCCGCAGATTTGGTGGGTAACCTTAGGCACCCAAGAGGTACTTCGGTCTTCTAAAAGACGGTGACAGGGAGGTTTTTTATTATCCAAATTTGACACTACTGCTGTTCTAGACTATGATATCTGGCAGGAGGATGAGTATAATGTTGTTCTAAATTAGTTTCAGAAGTGCACGTGTATATGACTCTACCAGAGGGTTATTGTAGTCAGTGGGAGCAGCGGAAGCATGGTGGGCAAGTAGCTTATATCTATTTATAGACTAAAGCAAGTACAGCGGAGATAGATCATCTAGTTTTTATGTGACAGTCATAAAGTTTGACTTCATCAGAACAACGGATGGACCTGGTAAGAAGATAGTAGGGAGTGATGTCCTGGTATTTGGATGATATGCTCTTGATAGAAAGTAATCTTCCTATACTACTATCGGTTATACTGTGGTTGTCACAAAGTGTTTTCTCCACATAGGATCTTGATAAAATATCAGGGATTATGGTGACTAGATCTATGGTTTTAGATCTAGATTTAGGAAGTGTCCCAATTTGGGTACTTGACACTATTATAAAGTGTTTTAGAATGGACGACTCCTGGCGTGGTGGTGTACCCGCAGGTGATGGACTCACCCTCTCTAAAGAGAAGTCTTCTAGACTGATGAGGAGAGGGATTTGCATGATTGGCATACCACTTGCTTAGGCATTTGAGTCAATCATGAGATGTCAAGTACAACATCAGATATTGCTTTTGCACTGGCTACAATAAGCGTATATATATTAATCCAATTCTGGAGAAACATTGGGAAGCAGTTATGAACATAAGTGGATGTTCTTGGTATATGGTAACGGCGGCCTCCTTCAGGAAGCGGTTATCATTTCAGGCTTCCAAGATGACCTGGATGACAGAGTGACTGTCAGAGTTATAGTTTTCCCTTTTTTGAGCGGCAGTATGTTGGACAGGTGGTCCAAGCGGATACTGAGAAAGGCATGGCACAAGATACTGATTAAATTCAGTGGAAGATACGGTCTAAGAAGTTTGTTGGATTTAGAGTTCATTTGTGAACTGAGTCCCATCAGATATCCAGACAAATTCTAAGACATGTATCGCTCATTTCGGGAGATAGTCTTTCTCCGTGAAGTTGAGATATAGAGATAAAGATAGAAACATTGGAGCGGATCCACTCACTGAGGCTATTTCTCGAAAACAATAGTTTCACAAACGGGCTTTGCGAAACTGATTAGTAGAGAAGTTAGGTGTTCGGTATCACACGGGCTGTGAGTATGCGACACCACAATAATTAGCCTTAAGTGAAGTGAGAGATTGTTGGATATAGTGCCCTCAAGGCAATTATTGTAATCGCAGGCAGGTGATTATGATGATTGAGGGAGGACCTATATGAATAGAACAATCTTACTCAAAATGATAAAATACTATCTGATTTGCCTTTATCATCATGTACATGCATTATGTGGTATTACAGATCATTATTACATGTTGATAGAGCCTATAAGATTCTTGCTTGACTACAAGCATTATGATGGTGATCATATACGTAGGAGCTAGATAGTCTATAAGCACATTCTTAAATGTCCCTAGTCGCGAAAGTATCGAGACTGGGCATCGATACTCCGGAGTAAACTAGTGTATATTTATCGAGACCCCAACGAGAGGCGGTGGCCGGTCTCATAAGCCATTAGAGTCAGTTAGTCACCTAATATATTATACAGATGCTCATAGGGTTATGAGTACACAGGACAGGCTCGCCGGGAACATACCGGTTGGTATTATACCTATTGTCAGATAGCAGTTCCCAGCCGACATGTGTACAGGTTAGTCTGTCGACCTGAGATCGTCATTTGTCTCGTGTGAGTTCCCACTGTGCTTTGATTACTGCCCTACCACGGCTCAAAGGAGTCGTGCAAACATGTTTTAGTTGGGAATAGTCCCGAGCCACATGGAGGCAGTGAGCGGATCGTCGGGGATTCGTCTCTCCCGGTATTGGGGGTTGATGTCGCGCGGTGCACGGGTGGCCATCACCAGAAATCCTTGGCCAAGGTAGACGAGAATTACTGATTTGGATCAGTAGTTTCTCAGTGGGTGATGGGCTTCATACCGACACGAAATATCGCGTTATTAGGGGTCTGACTTTATCCACCCCCTAGACTCGATATGCAATACTCTTAGACGAATAGACCGGACTGTACGGAGATTGTCATGGACGGGCTCGGTAGGGGTTCAGATGAGTTTGCTCGTCGGCCTTTCTTTCGCTCAATACCTGGGTAGCCATTACGTACAACTAGTGTCGTTGACGTACTTGTGGTTAAACCCACTGCCAGCGTATTGACGAGTCTTTAGAGTTCCACACAGAGGGTTTCCCTGCTTCGGGCGAAACGATGTAGAGGACGTATGGTTTTACAACCGAGTTCGATCATATACGTGTACTGGTTACATGGATTATGATTCGGACGGATAATAGTAGTGGGCTTTGGTTTAAGCCGGATCCTAGTATTAGATTATTGGAATATTTTCGTCTCATTGTATTCGTATTTTTTCGGAATACGGATACGGGTATGTATATACGGTGAGGGGTATTCTTGTAATTTGTGCAAGGATGCTTCTAAGAAGAAGACACCTCATTTATGTTGAATAACCATTTTGATTAAATGGTTAATGAGGTGGAGATGTGAGGTGTTCTTTGCATTTATTGAAGCATGGCTACTTAGTGACTCATGGGGTGACTCATGGTGACTATTGAGGCATGCTTGATTGATTGTGAATTATTGGTATGCTTCATAATTCACAACACATAGCCATTCTTCATACAATGCTCATCACTACACTCTCATCTCCTCAAGCTTCCTTCTTCTTCCTCAAATCATAAATGTCTCATGTGTTGAGAAACTTAGGGTATTTTGAGACAAATCAATCCATCATCACTCTCTACATCCTCTAGGCTATCTAGTTTAGCGAACTAGGTACCTGATTGATTTCGAAAAAGCGTTTGTAGAATAACTACAATCAATAACGGTGTCGCGTTAGCTAGCCGAGATGAGTACGGGTCGTCCTAAGGGATATGTGGAATCTTTCAATCTTACTTTAGACGTGTTGATTGAAAAGAGAAAGAATAGAAGAATAAAGAATAGGGAAGAATAGTTTCTAGATCTACGTCAAAATACGGATGTAGAAAATAGATCTAGTTTAAATAAAGATGTAGATTTTATATCAGAAGAGGGCTTGTAGGGTTCGTTAGGATTTAGTAGTCATGGATGACTAATAAAAATTACTCCTTTTATCTATTGATAGGTTTAAAACTAGATTGATAGTGATGAATGAGGATTAGAGTTCTTTGGAAGAAACTAGGGTTTCCACACTATTGACCCTTGTCTTTTCATTGATCTCTATTCATGTCTAACCCTTAACAAAACAATTGTTAAGCTGATCTCAAATCGCGGTCAAGAATAGCAATAAATTAGTAGCGCGCCCAATAAGGATGTTAACGATTCTTTTGCTAAAGCTAATAAACTTCATTAGACTTAAAAGAAGTTAAAACATTTTCTCATTCATTGTTCTACCATAATCCTACGAACTCTATCAAGCGAAGAATTACTCGCGTATGATGGAGATAGAAGAAGAACGGATAGAGATCATAATGTAAATACAGAAATTAAATACTAACTAATTAATCTAATGATCTACCTTTATTAATCAACTTCACAAGTACAAAACCTTCAAGTTTAGATTACAAGAGGAGGAAGAAGTTGCTCCCGATCTCTGCCTCGTAGGAAGTAGATGCTCCGTCGAATCTCACGTCGCCTTATCACGTTGAATAGCGGACCTGTCGTGGATCACTTGTTCTTTGACGGTGATTTGCTTCGTGTAAAAGGTTGATGATTTCTAAGTTTAGCCCTCGGTCCTTTATATAGTCCCAAAACCAGATACTATAGATCCCAGAAATTAGGGTTTGTTGTTGCAAATCTAACCTGAAAATCCCAAACCCTAATTCACTAAATCCACCGCGGATCCGCTGCAATATGGAGCTTTTGGCCGCGGAAAGGCGGTTCTTTGGTGGCATCTTGGCTTCAAAACTCTGGGGCTGCTTCATTGTGACACATGGAGATTTATTTAATGTCTGAAATCTTCATATCTTTTCTGAGTCTCTGCCAGTATTGATTCTTCGATTTTATTTAACTTTATCGGCAGATTTTTTGATTCCCGGTATTTCAACATTTCGATCTCCTGACCTGAGCTAAAACTTGCACAATATCTCAATGAATAATGTTAGTAATATTTGGTATTTTTGAGATATTATCCTAACCATTTGATATGATATTATATTTTAAGAATATTGATTAAGGATATTTGATATGATATGCATATTTAAATTATCAAAATATTATATAAATATTATTTGCATACATTTTCCTTCATAATATTGATTATAATATATAAACATATGATAATAGATATTTTACAGATAAACCCTCATATGTGTCATATTTATAATAAACACCTTTAGATATTTAAGAAAAATAAGAAAAATGTTATATCAAATGTGCCATATTTTCGACTGAACAAACACCCCCAAACTTATCTTTGATCGTCCCGAGCAAACTATTTATTCAATAGAGGGAGAAACAGAAAAAGAAAAATCTAAGTAGCACACTTTCGTAGGCAATACGATTGCACTGAGTATGTGTAACAAGCCGTTAAACCTCTATGTGTTCCTAGTAGGAGGAGTGTTGTCTCCAGAGGGTTTTCAGTGGATTACACCCATAAAATCCTATAATAAAAGAAAGATGGTGAAAATTACATACAAAGATAAGAACTATAAAAGAAAGAACTTGAAAATAAGAGTTTCCAACTACGCCAGTTTTTTCGGTTGCTATGAGCCCTATCTTAATGGTCATGAAAAAATGTTAGAAATCACATAATCCCTCAATAAAATATCGTCTTTAGTTTTCCTCCCTATCTTTCATCCAAATATCAATCATATACCCCTACGTGTGTGTAAAAGGCATCTCTACACTTAGAGAATTCAATTCAAGCTATCATACTCTTGTCCATCTTCCTTAATACTTTTTAGTCGGTGAATATTTTCGATGAAATTGCTAACCCATCCTTCATGTGACCGTTAATACTTCTTGAGGTACTAACCAACCGATTACAAAATGTGCTCGCGCATTTAGGCGTAATTTCTCGTCTTGCAACACCTAAGGCTTAGCAGTGGCTCCCAAACCAATTGGTCTATGGCACTAGGTGATAAAGCACCATCGCTATATTTTTTTTTATGCTGCCTTGGTAATTACAAAACCAGTGTTCATTTTTTTTTCCTTTACAACTTATACTTTTCTTTTTTCATACTAAGGATTTTAAACAAGAGCATTTCAAGTTATCCTCTACTATCCCAAGTTTCAAGATGTGTGTAAGTGCGTATAGTAGGGTATCAACGTTCAAATGTTGGGACTCAAGAATATGGACTATTTTTCAGACTTATTTTTATCCCCAGATTAGTAATTTCCTTCATCTTACTAACCCTTGGGACAACGTCTCATAACTACTTATTACTAGTTTCGTTTAAGAAAACATCTTTCTTACTTTTCTTAGACTTTTCCAATCTTTCATATGTAAATTTTTCACTTTCAAACTTTCATTATCAAAAAAATTTTGTGCTTATATATAGTATAATGCAAAATAATGCGTGAATAAGCACAAACCTCCCCCAAACCTATTTGCAGCAGTGTCCTCACTGATGTCATCTGTTAAGCTTAAAAAAAACTGTAAACTTGGGAGGACAAGTTAGTAATGGGGCAAGAAATAGTTGACAGTGAAATCCTCCCCCAAACTTATTTTTGGCTCATAATTATGTAAAAATTTATTTTCTTTCAAGAGCCAAAAATATATTTTTCTCCCCCCCTAAACTTGAGTAAAATCGTATTAAGCATTTAAAATTATAAGGGGGAATTAAAGTTATTAGTCTATGCAAAGCTATACAAAGACCAAAAGTCAACACCAACCATTCAAATATTTTATCGATGTAATGCACTGGTTGGTAGAAAATCCTGTTATATGTAGACAAGAAGCGGGGAGGAGATAACAGGCGGTATTGAACGGGTTTACGTCTCGGTTTATAGAGACGAAACAATGATGGTGGATTACTCGCATTTTCATTATTGATAAGAAGAAGGGGTGGCGATTCAACTTCTTTGTGTTGGGGTTGATTTATCATAACTCCCATGTTTTCTAGGAGTGCGAGTTCTTCAGCGTAGATTTTTTCAAAGCTTTCATCGATATCCCGAATAATAATCTCATCGGAAAGAACGAGATGATACTCGGACTCCATAAAAGGTTCATATTTAGCGTTAGATGTTGATCCGGACAACTCAATAGAAGGGTTCGTATGTGTATAATAAATAGCAGGGTCAAACAACAACGTAATAGCGGAGTCGAGATCAGTATTGTGAAGCTTTTCAAGTTCGCTACTGTTAGAATTTATCACTTCGACAGAAAATACTTGAGCATAGGGTTCGGAGGGTTCACTTCCCAACTTGTAAATGTTAAGCTCAATTGACATCTTTCCGAAGGATAGGATCATAGAGCTGTTTCGACAATTGATTATTGCGTTGGAAGTCACAAGAAAAGGTCGACCTAAAATCATCGGAACTTTGTTTCGTGGGTTTGCTACAGGCTGTGTATCTATAACGATAAAGTCCATAGGTAACATAAATTCCCCGACTTTGATTAACACGTCCTCTAGCTTACCCCTAGGTTGGGTGATACATCGATCGGCCATCTGAAGAGTGCAGTGCGCCGGTTTTAACTCTTCGATCCTTAATTGCTCATACACAGAATACGGAAGCAAGTTAACACTAGCGCCTAAATCGAGTAGAGCACGAATGATAGTTTTACCCCCAATAGAAATAGATATGGTAGGACTTCCAGGGTCCTTTCGTTTCTTGGGTAGTTGTTGTGTAAAAGCAGTGCTCACATTACTCGTTAAGAATACCTTTTTCGGCACTTGAGTTTTTCTCTTCCTAGTGCACAAGTCCTTTAGAATTTTTGCATAAGACGGGACTTGTTGAATAGCATTTAGGAGAGGAATATTTATGTTAACTTGCTTAAAAATTTTCACAGTCTTCTTCATTTGTGGACTTGGTCTGTTTCCGCTTGACCTGTTTGGATAACATGCTTTATCAATAAGGGTTGGGTCCAACATTGGAGAAGTTTGTGAGGATGGAATGGATCCCATAATTGGAGTGGGGATCGTTTTAGGTAGACTCAAGGAAGTGGGATGAGTGTTCGAGCCTTGGGGAAAACGGAGAATAGGCTCGGAAGATGGTGGACTAGACGAAATAGGAGAAGAAGTAGAAGCCAGGGTATCATTAATAGCATCAACGTCATCAACGTGTTCACCCACTTGGTTATCCAGCACTCTTCCCGATCTCAACGTGGTAACGGCACTCACATTATAACTTTGTGAGTGGCCAGGATTAGGTATAGGTTGAGATGGAAGTTTCCCTTTCTCTCTCGCACTCATCGCGGTATTTAACTGTGCAAGTTGCGCTTCTATCGATTTTATGCTTTCATTATGGGAAGCAGTGTTCTGCAGTAACATTTGGATAGAAGATGTTAAAACATCAGTCGTTTGCATGGAATGTTTAATGAACGTGTCGAGTGCAGAGGGTTTATCGGTACCGGAAAAAGAATTATATAAGGATCAAAGTTGTTGGCCGGGTTTTGCAAAGGTTGCGATTGAAAGGGGTGCTGACTCGGTTGTGGTGGTTGTTGTTGCTGTGGAGGAAGTCTTTGATAATTGCTCTGGAACTGGTTTTGATTTTGGGTTTGGTTTTGGTTCCAAGCAAAATTAGGATGATTCCTCCATCCCTGATTATATGTAGAAAAATAAGGATCGTTTCTAGTTCGTTGCTGAAAAGTACCATTAATTTGTTCTTGACCTTGAAACGGTGCACTCAAAGGACATTCTTCCGTTAAGTGTGATGGGTTGGAACAGCAACCACACACGGTTTTGGGGAGTGTAAATTGGTTTAGGAAGGCTGAAGAGACTTTGTTTTCTATAGCATCGAGTTTCCTTTGTATCGCGGCCATTTCGACTTTCACTGCAATAGAAATATCGAGCTGATGGACACCTCCCCTAGACGATGTAGGTCTAACGATTTCCCACTGTAAATTTTGTTCAGCGATATTTTCCAGAAATTGCCAAGCTTCACCATCATCTTTAGACAGGAAATGACATTGACATATGGTTTCAAGCATCTGTTTTGTTGCAGGATCAACACCCTCATATATAATGCGACAAAGGTCCGATCTATTGATTCCCTGATGAGGGCATTGTAGAAGAAGATCTTTAAACCGTTCAAAGGATTTCCAAAATGGTTCATTGGGAAGTTGGGTAAACTGGTTAATCTCGCTTCGAACGCGGGCGGTCTTTTGATTGGGATAAAATTTCTTAAGGAATGCTACAACGAATTCATCACATTTGGCAATAGAATGTGCGGCAATGTTATAAAGCCATTTTTCTGCTAGATCGCACAAAGTAAAAGGGAGAAGACGTAATCTCATAGTATCCACAGAAAGTTGTGACGTGCCCATCATTGCGCATACGTTTTTGAATTTGTTTATAAAAACGTATACGTCTTCGGATTCAAGCCCGTGAAATTTGAGCAACAGTTTGATGAAGTGAGGTTTAATTTCAAAATTATCCCCATTGGCTGGTGGAATAGATAGACAAGTAGGAAGGGGTCCACGCATGGGGTAGCATCTTTCTTGGAGAGAGATGCGCGGTGAATTCTGCACACCTACGGGTGGTGGCAGGATGGTGGTGGTAAAATCTGATGGAGAACCGTCCATCTCGGTCGATGTGGTGGGTGGAGGGGAAAAAGAAGATGAAGAGGCACCGACTTCAGAGTCGATAGCCGAAACGCGGACAAGCCGGGCACTAGAATCCCGTGTCCAGCCGAGCATGCACTAAGCGGGTTTAGCGCAAGTGGCAACGTGTGTGTTAATTATTTAAAATGGTTTGTTTTGAAAAATGTCAGACGTGAGACAAATCACACAAAAATGCATAATCAACTCTAGAACTAAGATCATCTAGGTCAAGTCTCTAGACCGCTCCTAGACTTCCAAAGGACAAGTCGCAGGATCAATCCTCTACCACCTCTTTATAACTCTTGTGGCCAGATAAGTTCCAGGTAAGTGGGAGGTATCCGCTATACAAATCATCGAAAATAGCGGGCCTAATTAAGTAACCACTTACCTTAGACACACTTACCTAGACACCACAAAAGAAATACGGATAAGCGATAGATTACCCACAACCTTTCTCTGTCCTTATTAAACGCGACGGTCCTTAGAGTCTTGGTCTAGATATTTTTTAATTAATGTAGGGTGATGAGGATGCTCGTTTTGTGATTTGTGAGGCCTAGGAAGGATGCTGAAATCCCCACCTAATCTGAATTTTGGTCTTGACACTTAAAGTCCGTATTAAAATATGCACAAACCAATTACAAAACACGCAAAAGATTTTTGAGCGGCGATATTTTGCAAAGAATCCTGCAGAAAAATATATTATAATATTTTCAGAGGAGAGGGAAAGAGTTGAGGAATATACCAGAGAAGTTTGGATGCACGATCCCTCAATACCGCCGCGGTACCGCCGCCAAAATGCATTTTTTGCCGCGGTTTCACCACGTAGTTGAGGGATCGTTTGAAAATTTTTGCAATAGTGGCCTTCTTTTCTCCTCTGGTCCTCTCTGAAAGTTTCTGAATCTTGATTACCTTTCTTTAGGGTCTCCAGATTCCCTCTCAAAAATTGCACACTAATCGTTAAATACATAATATGCGGTTTTGTTTTATTTTATGATATGATCGAATAAGAATTCAACACGAATAGTAAGAAAAAATATTACGCACGTATCCCCAGCAACGGCGCCATTTGATTGATTTTGAAAAAGTGTTTGTAGAATAATCGCAATCAATAACGGTGTCACATGTAGCTAGCCGAGATGAGTACGGGTCGTTCTCAGGGATATGTAGAATCTTTCAATTTTACTTTAGACGTGTTGATTGAAAAGAGGAAGAATAAAAGAATAAAGAATAGGGAAGAATAGTTTCTAGATCTACGTCAAAATACGGATGTAGAAAATAGATCTAGTTTAAATAAAGATGTAGATTTTATATCAGAAGAGGGCTTGTAGGGTTCGTTAGGATTTAGTAGTCATGAATGACTAATAAAGATTACTCCTTTTATCTATCGATAGATTTAAAACCAGATTGATAGTGATGAATGAGGATTAGGGTTCTTTGGAAGAAACTAGGGTTTTCACGCTATTGACCCTTGTCCTTTCATTGATCTCTATTCATGTCTAACCCTTAACAAAACAATTGTTAAGCTGATCTCAAATCGCGGTCAAGAATAGCAATAAATTAGTAGCGCGCCCGATAAGGATGTTAACGATTCTTTTGCTAAAGCTAATAAACTTCATAAGACTTAAAAGAAGTTAAAACATTTTCTCATCCATTGTTCTATCCTAATCCTACGAACCCTATCAAGCGGAGAATTACTCGCGCATGATGGAGATAGAAGAAGAACGGATAGAGACCATAATGTAAATACATAAATTAAATACTAACTAATTAATCTAATGATCTACCTTTATTAATCAACTTCACAAGTACAAAGCCTTCAAATTTAGATTACAAGAAGAAGAAGAAGTTGCTCTCGATCTCTGCCTCGTAGGAAGTAGATACTCCGTCGAATCTCATGTCGCCTTATCAAGTCGAATCGCAAACCTGTCGTGGATCACTTGTTCTTTGACGGTGATTTGCTTCGTGTAAAAATTTGATGTTTCTAAGTTTAGCCCTCAGTCCTTTAGATAGACCCAAAACCAGATACTATAGATCCCAGAATTAGGGTTTGTTGTTGCAAATCTAACCTAAAAATCCCAAACCCTAATTCTTTAAATCCACCGCGGATCCGCCGCAATATGGATCTTTTGGCCGCGGAAGGGTGGTTCTTTGGTGGCATCTTGGCTTCAAAACTCTGGGGCTGCTTCATTGTGACATGATCAGTCGAAAATACTGCATCTTTAAACCGGCAATTTCCCTATCATTTTCACTCATCTAGAAGTGTTCGGCATTCATATAGCACACATTAGCAAAACGGTCGTTAAATATCAGATTGCATATGTTAGACTTTAAAACCGGCACTATAAGGGAAATTGACTGTATTTCATAGCATGGCATCATTCCTATATATCGCAACTTGTGTTTCGAAGTCTGTGCAGGAAATTCCAAGAGATCGGTCAAAATTACAAAACAAAGACTGTTAAAAAGACGCCAACTCATGGATTTGGAATCTGGCAATGATCTAAGAAGCATTCAGAGAATCAACATATTAGAATGTACACTTGAAGACACTTGAAAGCAACACTGCAAAGATGAAGCCCCAAGCCATCAACTTGGCTGCGGAACCGCGGCCGGAGCCGCCTTGCGCCGCGGTTCCGCGGCGGCTTGTCCACATCACCCCCACTTCTCTGCTGCAGTATCTCCACCTCAGTTCCAGAAGCTCTTCAAACCACTACAAATTCCAGAAAGATCCTGAAGCTTCTGCCAGATCAGCAAGCCCTAGGGTTCCTAACTAAACATTCCTAGCTTCTACAACAAGCTTCATCTAAACTACATCAAAGACCTAGAACCTTCCCCCTAACCTCCTAGCTTAGGGTAGAAGCTAAACCCTAACTAACTACTTCTAGAAGTCTCTCCCTACAACAAAATTTTGGAGGGAAATTCAAAATTCAAAATCCTAGAGCTAGGGTTTGGGAAACCTATAAATAGACCCCAAGGCTCACTTGTTGAAGGTTGCTCATTGTTGGCTAATCTCTAGTTAATCTTTAGTTCCTCAATTCAATTGTTGTGGTTGTTCTTCATCTTCAACCCAACAACTACCACCTCAAAACCCTAACCCTAATCCAATCCAAGATCAAGAATTCAAGATCCTTTGAGTGCAAGCCAAGCAAGTCTTCAACGATCCTTTAAAGCGAAGCCGGACTTCAACGGAGCACGAGATCTAAGTGATCCAAGACTCAAGGAGCCGAGCGATGCTAGATTCGACGAGCGAAGTTCCTACCTCTTGTAATTCTTGAGAGTTGTAACTACTTGTTGATATAATAAAGGTGAAGATTCTTTAAACTTGTTTACATTTCAATTCGAGCATTATGCTTATATTTCGATTCTTAAACATGTACTTTTTGATGATGCTTGAATAAAACTCCGCTCATGGAGGAATCAAAATGATTGTAAAATGATGATGTTGATAAATCTTTAAACGATTTCTTAAGTCTTAAAACAATTGTAAATTCTTTAAAATCGATTGATCGATGATCTAGATCGATGCGAATGCGTTCTGATTCCTTTCGCACGATCTAGAGATCAAAAAAAAATTGATCATTCGATTTCCTAGAAGCTATCTAGTGAATGTGATTCATCGAAAGGACAAAGGATAGGATGAGGAACCCTAATTCTTCGCAAGATCCTTGATCCTCGATGAATTCTACATCGATTTAGCATCAATTTGTTAATGGATAAGAAATCGTAATCTTGAATCTTCTTCACATTTACAACCGAATCGATTCCTACGAGCTTTACTTCAAATCTTGAAACCTAAATTGATTGGAATTCTATCGCTACTTGATTCTTGATGTTTATCGTTTTCTTGATTCTTAATTAGAATAGTGATACTTGAAACTCATCGATAAAAATCATGAATCATTTTTGCTTTTCTTTTCTATTAAAGTTTCGATTCAAACAAAACAAAATAAGAACGAATCCCACAATCCCTGTGGACGATCCGCACTCACTAATGCGCTACAAACCGACACCGTTATTGATTATGGTCAAATAATTCTTTGATTGTGATTTCTATTCATTTTCTAAACCGACACACAAAGAAAGTTATCAATCATGACACATGGAGATTTATTTGATGTCTGAAATCTTCATATCTTTTCTGAGTCTCTGCCAGTATTGATTTTTCGATTTTATTTAACTTTATCGGCAGATTTTTTGATTCCCGACATCTCAACATCTCAATCTCCTGACCTGAGCTAAAGCTTACATAATATCTTAATGAATAATGTTAATAATATTTGGTATTTTTTAGATATTATCCTAACTATTTGATATGATATTATATTTTAAGAATATTGATTAAGGATATTTGATATGATATGCATATTTAAATTATCAAAATATTATATAAATATTATATAAATACATTTTCCTTCATAATGTTGATTATAATATATAAACATATGATAATAGATATTTTACAGATAAACCCTCATATGTGTCATATTTATAATAAACACTTTTAGATATTTAAGAAAAGTAAGAAAAATGTTATATCAAATGTGCGATATTTTTGACTGAACAGTACCCTAGTTACCTCGGTATTGAGGTTAGAGCTCGGACTATATACTCTCGGGTGGATCACCTTCGACGGAGGGAGACAGACGATCAAGCTTGATCCAGGACATCTCTAGGAGCTAAGGATGATGGTAGAAGACCGAAGGACACGGATCATGTAGGGTTGCTAGGCATGCGCACAAGGGTCTACGAGGCATCAACCATGCCCGATTAAAATTTTAGCCGTGCCGAACGACCCAAAGCCGGATCTTTAAACTAGGGTTTAGGCGAAAACAAGCATGTTAAACACTTTAACACTAAGTGAGAGGGATTACAACCTTTGTAGATCCGGTCCTTCACTTCTTAAGCTCCGTGTTGAAGTTCCTTTGCTGTGATCATCGTGTTCTGGACTCTCGAGAGGCTCCACGAAGAGAAAGATGCAACCTTGCTTCCGATCTTCGATACAATGATGATCTACCTTGAAGTTTCGTTAACACAAGCTAACACTCATAATATGAAGTGAACACCCTCATCTAAATGGCAAGGATAGATGAGGATGATGAAGTAGGATTTTTGCTCTCATTTATAATCTTTTTCTCACTCACTTTCATCACAAAAGAAAACTTTTTCAAAAAGGAACTCAAGGAAGAAGAAGAAGAATGAAGATGATAACTTAATCTTTTTGTGATGAGCAATGAATTATTATAGTGGTAATAAATCTAAGCAAGGGTTAAGCATGAAAGAGTTAACCCTTGTAGAGAATTAACTAGAGTTAATGTTTTGGATTGGGTTAACATAATATCTCACAAAATATCAAGCAACCACAAAGTCAAAACTTCATGAAGCTTCATGGAAGCTTCATGCAAAAGCTAACCCTAATCCAAACCCTAACCAAGTTTAAACCCTAAACCATGTTTAAATTTGTAACCCTAACATGTTACAATATTATATATCACATATACAATATATTTTGTAACAATAGAAAATAATACAATTAACATATATCGCATATATATATCAATGTATTATCCCGTGAGAAAATGAATTTTTAGTGAGCTAATATTAGTTAATGTAATTTAATATATCATATATATTATTATACATTAAATTATCGAATCAACACTTGATCCGACAATCCGGCTATATCGCATATAACCGACTAATACGATGACCCGACTATATCACATATACCCGGCCGATATCTCATATCGCGAGAATCCAATACGGTATCACATACAGCATTATCCTCGGTCCTGCACATATCACATACGTACCCCTACTCCGTTTTGCCTGAGTCAAGAAACCTCTGTGTAGGACTCTAAAGAATCGTCAATACGCCGGCAGTAGGTGATGATCATATCAAACACCCACAAGATGCAAGCGGTCAGCTAAACGTAACATCCACCTGGGTATTGAGCGCTCAGAAGATCAATAAGCAAGCCTGTACATTCTCCTGTGAATCCAAACAGTAACACTCCCGTACAGTCCGGTCTCATCGTCTGATATGTCGCATATCTCGCCTAGGGGTGGTAAACGTCAGACCCCAGTAGCTCGATAAGTCGTGTCGATATGAGGTCTATAAAAGTTCGAGAAACTACTGATAACACTTACCAGTAAATCTCAGCAACCCTGGCCAGGGATTTCCAGTTATAGCCAATCGAACACGGCACAACATCAACTCCCTATACCGGGAGAGACGAATCCCCTCCTATCGCTCATTGCCTTCATGTGATTCGGGACTGTACCCAAAAGCCACCTTTTTGCACGCCCTCTTGGATGTGGTATGATGGAAATCAAAGCACAGTGGGAATCATACAAGACTCTATGACGATCTCGGGTCAACAGACTACTCTGTACCAGTGTCACCAGAGAACTGCCATCTGACGTAAGGTATAATACCATCTGGGGGTTCTCGGCGAGTCCGTCCAGTGTACCCAGTCTCCACTGAGCACCCGTACACCATCCTTGATGTCAAACACCGATGGATATGGGATCATCCATCGCCCATCATATGGGTCAAGATGCGTATACGCTAGTCTACTCTGGTGTATCGATGCCCTATCTCGATACACCCTCGACTAGGAACAGTTATAGGATGTACTCGTCGACTACCGTGGCCCCACTAATATGATCTCATCATAGTCCCAGTAGTCGAGTACATATCCTAAGGGCTTTATCAACATGTAATATAGAGACAATCAGAGTACATGTTAAGATAAAGTACAAACAGATAGCATACTATCATGTCGAGCAAGAAAGTCCTCCCTATATATGTCCAAGCATCCATTACAATATACATCGTATGTACAGCAATGGCCTCTAGGGCATACATATAACTAACAGATCATTCGGTATAACACTTCTACCATTATAGTTTAGCTCTTCGTAGTTTGCTAGTATAGGGTTTATGGTTCGATTCTAGCAGGTTTCGTTAGCGTCAAATTTTTAAACGCCAGTTTTTGTTCAGCACCGGCCATAGCAGATGGCCAGGGCGCCTTCGTAACCCAATAGAACTGACGCCTTTCCAGTCTTTTTCTTTCAAGTGTCATGGCTAGCCGTCTTTATACGATCAGGAAGATTGTTTTCCATAACGACATCTGCTTTTACGAGCCGTCTTTTACTAACGCTCCGTGTGAAGACGTACTTCATCATTATGGGGCTCACAATGGGCAAAACCTTCATCGATGCTCCACCTTACTCCAGCTGATATTTCAAGCCATCTATAATACCATTTCTGAGGCTATGGATATAATACCTCTCCCTACTCTTGATCAAGCCGCAGATAAGGTGCTGACAGGGTTTATTTCCAAAGGGTTGAAAGACCATACAATCGCCCTTCTGCATATAATCTTCCAACAGCGGGCGATCTTATCCGCTTATGATAGAAGCAAAAAGACGCGCACGGTGATGGAGGATAAGGCTTTCGAGTCTTTGCCGGAGTCTGTTTATGACTTTACTCATTCTTATAACTCGGTCAATCTATTTCCACTCTGAACTTTCAGGCGATATAACAATCTTTGCTTTTATTTGTCTTTAGTATCAGTCTGTAATCCTCCTTTTTGACGTATTAATGAAAAGCCTCTTTTCTTTTACATTCGCACTTCTTTTTCATTTTCGTGCTGAAATTTGCTTTAGTTGCAAGAGTCCGTCGTTAGTATATGTGCACGTGTCATGCATTAGCTTTTATGTGCGTATTTACATAGTGTGCAAGCCAAGTGAATCAATTTCACCATATGCGCGTGTATATAGGCGCGCAAGCCAATCGCACCATTTTCATCATGTGCGCATGCATACAGGTGCGCAAGTCGATTGAATCAGTTTCATGATGTGTGCATGCATACAAGTGTGCAAGTCGGTTGAATCAGTTTCATGATGCGCGCTCTTGACATCTGGTGTGCACTTGAACAGGTGCGAACACCTTTTCCTCGCGATTTACAAAATGAAAAACCGTATCGAGACAGGGACAATACGAAGGCACTAGTGCGGTGGGCTGTTGCTCGACCTCAAATCGATATGATGATAGAGACAGCAAACACGAGTATTGATGAGGCATGGGTTGTGCAGGATAATCTGTAGGGTTCCTATCGACGGCAGTAAGGTTTCGGGAGGCATCGTCCATGCCATTTTCAAAAATTTGCCGTTTCAAGGAACTCTAAACTAAAATCATAACTAGAAAATAATACGGAAACAAATGTAAACTCTTTTACATCTAAGTGAACTAGAAATACAACCTTTGTAGATCGGTCCTTCGCTTCAATAGCTCCTTATAGTAGTCCCTTCGCTGCGATCAAGGTACTCCCGGACTCATGCATGGCTTCTCAAGGTGAAAAGAACGATCTTGCTTGAAGTCTTCGAGGCCGAAGATGATCTACGTCGAGGGGATACTAACTCAAACTACTACTTCACTAACTAAAGGATTAGTGAAGCTAACAGCCTATACTAAAGTGCTAATCTAGTAGAGGATGATGAAATAGGAAATGGACTCACTTTAGAATTATTTTTCTCATAAAATTTTCTCACTTTGAACAAACCCTAGAGAGCTTTTTCTTTTGAGGAAGAAGATGAAGAAAAAGATGAGAATGAAATAATCCAAGTGAGAGAATAAACCATGGGTGAGTGTGTATCATATACTAACTCATGTAGAGACATAACCATGGCTAATTATAATGGTTAGGTTAATAAATATCTTAAGTAAAACAAAATGAGCGGACTTTATCAAAGCACTCACAAGCTTCTACAAGCTTCATGCATACAACAAATTATCCACTAATTTTGGATTTACTTTAAATATTAAAACCCACCATTATAATTAGTATGGTGTATGTCTCATACACCCATGTAGTGTGTATCAACAACCATGACACACAAAAAAATAATGCACATCAATATATATCACAATATATTACATGTACACACAAGTGAGAAAAGAATGCTTAAGTGAGCTAATATTAGTTAATATAAACTAGTATATCAAATATACAATTATACACTAAATTATCAAATCAACTCTTGATTTAATAATCCGGCTATATCACATATAACCGACTAACACTAAATGTGCCAACTTATCGAATCAACACTTGATTCGATAACCCGGCTATATTTCATATAACCGACCGATACAAATATTGCGAGAATGAAATACGGTATCACATACATGCATTATTCTCGGTCCCGCACATATTACATATATGCTCCTATTTCGTTTTGCCTGAGCCAGTAAAACCTCTATGTAGGACTCTAATGACTCGTTAATACGCCAGCAGTAGGTGATGATCACATCAAGCACCCACAAGCCGTCAGCGGTACTAGCTGGACGTAACGGCTACCCGGGTATTGAGCGATCAGAAGATCGGCAAGCAAGCCCGCTCCAACTCCTGCAAAAGCCTGACAGTAACACTACCGTACAATCCGGTCTCCTCGTCAGATATGTCGCATATCAAGTCTAGGGGTGGTAAACGTCAGACCCCAATAACCGATAAGTCATGCCGATATGAGGCTCATAACGGGTCGAGAAACTACTGATAATACTTATCAGTAAATCTCAAAATCAGCCCTGGCCAGGGACTTCCCTGTTATAGCCAATCGAGCACAGCGCAATATCAACCCCCAATACCGGGAGAGACGAAACCCCTCCTATCGCTCATTGCCTCCATGTGACTCGGAACTGTACCCAAAAACCACTATTTTGCACGCCCTCTTGGACGTGGTAAGGTGGAAATCAAAGCACAGTGGGAATCACACAAGACTCTATGATGATCTCGGATCTACAGACTAACTTGTACCAGTGTCACCAGAGAACTGCCATCTGACGTGAGGTATAATACCATCTGGGAGTTCTCTGCGAGTCCGTCCACTGTACCCAGTCTCCACTGAACATCCGTATATCATCTCTGATATCAAACACCAATGGATATGGGATCATCCATCGCCTATCTACATGGGTCGAGAAGCTACACGCTAGTCTACTCTGGTATATCGATGCCCCGTCTTGATACACCCACGACTGGGGACATTAAAGGATATACTTACCGACTACCTCTGTCCCACTAGTATGATCCGCATCATATTCCTGGTAGTCAAGTACACATCCTAAGGGCTTTACCAACATGTAACAGAGAGACAATCAGTACACATGTGAAGATAAAGAATAACCAGATAGTATACTATCATGTCGAGCAAGAAAGTCCTCTCTATATATGTCCAAGCATCCACTATAATATACATCTCATGTATAGTAATGGCCTCTAGGGCATACATATAACTAACAATCTCCCACTTGCACTAGGGCCATCATATAGCAGTGGTTGTAGTATCTCATACTCAACCATCCCATAAAAGTCTCTCTCTGGGAAATGCCTTTGTGAGTGGATCCGCCGTGTTGTCCTCTGAGTCTACTCTCTTATCCTCGATCTCCCGGCGATCAACCATCTCCATGATCAGGTGATACTGCCTTAGAATATGTCTGGATCACTGATGGGACGGTCGTTCCTCGGCATAAGCTACAACTCTATTGTCACACAATGGTAGGAACGAAGTTCATCTCATGAACTAATATACACCCAGACTGCCTCTTTAGTAGCATCTTTGGTAGCGATGTATCCAGCCTTTATCGTCTAGTTTGTCACGGTATCTAGCTTGGAACTCTTCCAACATACCGTCCCTCCACTGAGGGTAAAGACAATGCCTGTGACTGACATTCAGTCGACCTCACCATCCTGGAAGCTATCCAGTGATTCTCCCCAGGATCGATTGATACCATCTCACTATACCTAGTGAGAATCCTAACATCCACTTAGATCTATCTCATAGATCCAAAACCCTGGATTTAGGAGGTATCACCTTGATCCTATATGGAGAATCCTTGTGATAAGAGGAGATTGATCGAGCGTAGCATAGGAAACTCCTTTCCTATCAAGAGTATGTCATCCACGTACAATACGAGGATCACCACCATACTCCCTACTACCTTTTTGTATATACAAGATTCATCTACCATTTTGATGAAGTCAAACTCTTTGACTACCACATCAAAACAGATGTTCCAACTCCGTGATGCCTGCTTTAACCTGTAAAGCAACTTGCACACGTTTTCACTGCTCCCACTGTCTACGAAGCCCTCCGGCTGAGTCATGTACACGCACTCTTCCAAATCACCATTTAGAAAGGCGGTCTTAACATCCATTTGCCATATTTCGTAGTCATGGTATGCAGCGATGGCAAGCATGATCCGGATGGATTTAAGCATAGCCACTGGAGAAAAGGTTTCGTCATAATCCACACCTGGTCGTTGACGAAAACCCTTTCAACAAGTCTAGCTTTGAAAGTCTCCACTTTCCCATCTACACCAAGTTTTTTCTTGAAGATCCACTTGCTCCCAATGGGTTTTACCCCTTCAGGAGCATCTTTCAAAGTCCATACTTTGTTGTTGTACATGGATTCCATCTCAGACCGCATTGCATACAGCCACTTCACTGAGTCCCCACTCGTGATGGCCTGCTCGAAGCTAGTTGGGTCATCATCCTCCATGATGCAATCCTCGCTTCCATGAGAAAACCGTAGTATCTCTCAGGTGGATGAGGAACCCTACTAGATCGGCGGAGAGGCTGAGATTCGTTGGGAACTACCGAATCCTCTTGTTCCACCAAATCCTCTGTCGTGGTTTGTATAGCTGGAACCTCTTCCAGTTCTACCTCCTTTCCACTAATTTCCTTTGCGAGAAATTCCTTTTCTAAAAAGGTGGCATGTTGAGAAACAAACACCTTTTGTTCCTCAGGATGGTAGAAGATATGTCCATGCGAATGCTTGTGATATCCTACAAACTTGCACAGAACAGACCTTGCCTCGAGCTTGTCTGGATTTTGCTTTTTAATATAGGCCGGGCAACCCCATATCTTAATAAAATTAAGATATAGCATCTTCCCATTCCATATGTCATATGGAGTGGTAGGCGCAAATTTGGTGGGAACTTGATTCAATAGGTATGCGGCCGTTTCCAGCTCATAACTCCAGAAGGAAATAGGTAACTCGGCGGTGCTCATCATAGAGCGCACCATTTCTAATAGTGTGCGATTCCTCCACTTCGATACACCGTTGTGCTGTGGTGTATACGGAGGAGTAAGCTGAGAGAGAATCCCATTCTCTTTTAGATAGTCCAGGAACTCCGTGCTCAAGTATTCACTTTCTCGATCAGATCGTAGGATTTTAATACTTTTACCCGTTTGGTTCTCAACTTCATGTTTATATTCTTTGAATTTCTTAAAAGCTTCAGACTTGTGTTTCAACAGGAACACATGTCCGAATTTTGAGAGATCGTCAGTGAATGTAATGAAGTACGAAGAACCATTTCTGGCATGTGTAGACATAGGACCACATACATCATCATGTATCAATCCCAAGAGTTCACCAACTCTTTCTCTGTTTCCAATAAACGGAGCTATGGTCATTTTATCTTTGTGACATGACAGGCAAGTTTCACAAGATGTAAATTCAAACTGATTTAAATATGCATCTTTATGTAACTTTAGCTAGTCGGGTCGCATTGATATGACCTAGTCTATAATGCCTCAAGAAGGATTCGTTCATTTCTGAACTCTTCCTCTCGTGTGTGTTCTATACGTTAAGAACTGTGGTTTAATTTAGAACGTATATGCCATTAGATAACGTGCCTGAACCGATCAACTCTTGATATAGGAAATGTTCAAAACATTATCAACAATACAAAATTATATCCTTCTTTACTAAGTAAAGAGACTGATATGATGTTGTATATCAGGTTCGGTATCTAATAACATTCGTTCAGAATCAATGTATTTGATAATACAGGATGATAACTGCCAACAAGCTTGGTTGCAACACTTGCACCGTTTCTAACTCTTGAAACTTATCACCCGTTCTCAGTTCTCTACCTATCTGTAGCCCATATAACAGATTACATATGTGGGATCCTGAACCGGTATCTCATACCCAGGACGTAAAGGATACTGAGAAACAGTTCTCGGTAATGAACACACCCGAAGAAGATGTATCATCATGCACTTTCTTCATTTGGGCGGCACGGGAATTCTGGTAATCCTCTATTTCCTGCTCGGTTTTATAACAATTATAAGTTGGAGCGGGACCAACGTTCCCCAGCGCAGTATAACAAGCGGGTTCAGTTAATACATCCGTATTATTATCTTGATTAAGGCGTGACATGGTCGCTACCTATATAGAGAGAGAAGAAAATACTCTGCGTGCGCTCTTGCAAGATTAGATTGGTTATTATTTTATCTAATCAGGATGGCTCCCACTGTTTTTATCAAATCTTCTTTCAAACCCTAAAAAGAAAGACTAGCCGGGATTAATTACACCATACAATTTTGCCAATCTTTCAGCCAGGCCAGTGTCGGTACTTTGAGGGAGGTTCCCCGTGCTTTCGCACGGACCTAATTAAAATAAATCTCGTTTTCCCAGAGGCATAACCCCGCTGACACCTTTCTATACACCTACTTGATCGGCTAATTGTCCTGTGTAAAACTCTCCCAGGAGTAACTCTTACTCCCAATGGGTATCGAGATCCAACTATCACATAGAAGGTATGCAATCTCATTGCAAATTTCAACACTTGAAATTCCCGATAATATTTTGCCCCTAACGTCCTTTGACCTTGACGGAGGTCAACAAACCATAGGCTACTAGTCAAGTTCAACCCGTCATTTCTTGATTGAATTAAACCCACCCGCACGACCCTTGACGGAGATCAACAAGGTCGTACGACTACCCTAATCCAATCTGCATCATATGCATAAGCAGATAAATACTAGTCAGCTACCGCACACTACGCCTTGACGGAGGTCAACAAACATAGCACGAATACTAAGTAGGACTTATCTGAAATGACGGAGGGCTACGACAGGTTTTTCTGAAAACCTTTTGCGTAATGAACTTGATATCGTTGTAGAATCGAGTGAATTTTGAAAAGGAGTGTTTTTTAGGGTTTTACTAGTTTTGCTAAAGAGGTCACTCCCGGTGAAGGGATCTCGGCACTTTCCTTATCGAATAAGGTGCAGGATATATCATATATATCACTATGCAAAGCAAATACTCCAAAAGCAATCAAAAGACAAACCGTGTGTTGTAGCATCTGCCAGTTTTTGCTAAAGAGGTCACTCCTGGTGAAGGGATCTCGGCTCTTTCCGTATCGAATAAGGTGCAGGATATATCACATATATCACTATGCAAAGCAAATACTGTAGCTACCCTTTTTGAAAATTTGATTCCACAACATCTTTTAGGTTTCTTTTCTTTCATTAATCATATTAATAAAGTCTCATCATTTAAGCTTCCTAAGCATCACAGATAAATACAACGTGCGCTTATCCCATCCGCATTCGTCTCGATGTCCCCTCATGCACCGTTAAGTTAAGTAACTAACGGCAGAGCGGGGCAGGGCTAGCGCGGGTGTAAAACATAAGCAACGTCTATATAATATGTCATATATACTATATACAGTATCTATCACAACATATCAAATGATCACATCACAGATATCGCAGCAGAAGAAACATATGAAATATTGGATATGTTCCCCTCCGAAAGACGGCGCGACACCGCGTCTTGCCTGAGATTCGGGGCAGATGCTAATTGGTGCTATCCGTCCACCTCTTCGAAGATGCCAAGTTGATTTATGGCACCACGTATCGAAGGTTTAGACGGATGCGTCCGATGTAGCAGACTTCGTCAGATTCCCCCTCGTTTGAGGGGTTTTTGATTGTGGGGACGCTCTTCCCTGCAGGCGCAAGCCCCTGCAGTTAATTACGCTACCGCATTGCGGTAACAACTTTCTCCTTCTCCAGATGGTCACTTCGTGTCGTGGGTGTCTGTTTTGTATTTTGTTGCCCGTGGATTGTTTACGGAGACTGAGTTATGTCGTCGCCCGTAGGGCGTGGACTAGTCCAAATCCGTATTATCTTAGATTTGGGTTTGGGGGGGTTTGGTTTGAGGATACGTCAGCCATACTTGAGGCTAAGATCAACTCAAACGTTTGTTAAGGATACGTTAGTCTAACTTTGTGACTAAGATCAACTTAACGGGATCGTTTAGATCCGACAAAAGAGCGTTTGGACTCTAATGTTCCAGTTTAGGGACATAGTGGTCCATGAATGTATGGCCGTCGGGACCCGTCACCTCTCTGACGACGTTGAAGGATTACAACGACGGATGTCAGAGGAGTTCAGGGATGTACCCTCGAGCCAGAGTTAATTGGGGGGATTTATAGTCCACTCTGTTTGAAGGTTTAAGGATACGTTAGCCATCTTTGAGGCTAAGATCAACTTAAACGGGACCGTTTAGATCCGACAAAAGAGCATGCGGGGCTCTATTGTTCTAGTTTAAGGACATTACGGTCCATGGGTAGTTTAAGGACATCGCGGTCCATGGGTAGTTTAAGGACATCGCGGTCCATGGGTAGTTTAAGGACATTACGGTCCATGGGTTTGAGGACCCCACAGTCCATTGTTAGTTTTAAGACATCTCGGTCAAGGTTAAGGACGTCGTAGTCCATGGGTTTAAGGACTCCACAGTCCGCTGTGCTCTGGATGCTTCACACGGGTTCACTGCCGTGCTTGGCGAGGACCAGGCTCCGCTCTGGACGTTTTCCACGGGGTCAAAGAGTGACATTATCCGCGTTCCACGTAACCAGGAATTTGCATTAGACATGAGTTTAAGGACCCCACAGTCCATATCAATGTGTGGTCGTCGGGACCCGTTACCTCTTTGAAGACATTGAGGGATTACAATGCCAAGTATCAAAGGAGTGACGAGATGTACCCTAGAACTGGAGTGGATTAAATAGTCCTTGGCCCAATTTGGGGTCAAGACGAATTAATTATGTTATGAGTCCATTGGACCAGTTAATCACCAATTGAGGACTTATGGCCATCTTGGGCTAAGTCCAATCAGGAGAAGCTTTGCCTCTATCCATTTAGGCCAATTGGGCCAAAGCATAGTGTTAAACACTACAGAGCAGTCAGTGTTGAACACTGGGAATGGGGTTGACAAGTTAGTGTTTAACACCAAGAGATAATTGGTGTTAAACACCAGCAACAAGGCTTTTCAAATTAGTGTTAAACACTAAAACAGATCAATGTTGAACACTGCAGATGAAGCTTTTTATTTAGTGTTGAACACTAAGGCCCAACAGTGTTTTAACACTGGGTTCGAGAGTTTTAATTTAGTGTTAAACACGAAGGCAAGAGGGGTCACGTGGCAGCACGTGAGAGCGCCCTCCCTTCATTTATTCTGAGATCATCGTGTCTTTCAGAGCGTCACGTGCCATCACGTGATGGGCATTCAAATGCCTATATATTAGAGCTTCTGCCGAGGGTCACGTGGGTCACGTGGGGTGCTGCCTCAAAGGGGCTTTCTGTAGATCTCTTGGGGGGTCACGTGATGACACGTGACTCTGCCTCCATGTATTTTGTTTAGAGGCTTTGTTAATCTTCTTTCAGGAATTAAATTCCTCGAACTGTAAATTTCAGAGGAATTAAATTCCTACTTCCTTTCGAAGACTTTGTTTTCTGGAATAGAGTTTAACTCTGAATTTTCTGTAGGAATTAAATTCCTCATATACGTGAAGGGCTGAATAGGGTTAAACCCTAATAAAAGTTTTTAAGGAATAGAATTCCCATTCCCTATTAAATGATGATTAAGGGAATTAAATTCCCGTTGTTTCAACAGAACTAAGTTCTTTAATTAGGGTTAAACCCTGTTTCTTTTTTGTTCTGAAGGAATTAAATTCCCATGATATAGGGTCAAGCCCTAACTTTTATTTTAAAGGAATTAAATTCCTATAATTCTGTGAGAATTAAATTCTCGTGCTTGTATTCCTTCTCCATGTTTTGGATCTGCATGGCAGGATCTCAACCCATTGAGAATTAAATTCTCAACCTTAAGGGGAGATATGCACTTTGCAGGTCCTCCATCAAAGAGAGAAGAAATATGTTCTTCTGTTTTCACATTATCAGAGTTAAACTCTGTTGAGAATTAAATTCTCTTTCTTTCAAAAGGCCTTCCCTTTCTTACCTAGGGTTTTTTGCAGAGGATCCGAGTCTTTTCAAAGTATCAAAGCTCTCCTCCTTTTTTTCTTTTTTCTTCTCTGCGCATATATATTTTTCTCTGTGTCTCTTGGCTCCTATTTATAGGAGAAGCAGCCGAATCAATCAGTTTTTGACGAATCCTCATTGAGATTTGATTTGCATTCAGCATCCATTTTGGGCTTTTGGATTATTAGGTGAATTTTATTCACCATTGGATTTTAAATCCAGAGATTCTCCCTTGTTTTTTTGGTTAGATTTAAAGGGGAAATCTTTCCAAACCCGAGATTTTCCCATAGATAGATGATATTTCATTACCTCTGAATCTTTAATTTGATTGGTTCCAGATAGTTGCTTTCCTTTGGCAAGATTTGAATTTCCTTCAGAATTTAATTCTGTTAACACAATGGGCTTTGAAAGCCGGTCACGTGTGACCACGTGACCCATGGTCACGTGTGAGCACGTGACCCCCTTTGGCATGAGCCTTTTCCTTTCTTTTGCGCTCTGTCTTCTGATCGTTGCTTAAGCGTCACGTGCCACCACGTGACTCCTGGTCACGTGTGAGCACATGACCCTTGTTTGAACTCTCTTTCCTTGGTTCGTCTGGAGAACGAGTCTGCTGTCTTGAACGTCACGTGCCAACACGTGACCCTGGTCACGTGGGAACACGTGACCTCTTCTGAAGCATTTTCTTGACTTGATCAGAGAACTTGTGTGCCTTTGACGCTTGCGTTTAAATGTCACGTGTCGCCACGTGACCCTGGTCACGTGGGAGCACATGACTCTTTCTGAAGCCCATTTTCTTCAGCGTAGTCAGGAAACTGAACTTGACTTGATGATGCCTTTTAGGTGTCACGTGCCAACACGTGACCCCTTTTTGAAGCTTTTCCCAGAAGCTTTCCTGATTTTAAATCAGGAAACAAATGCCCCCACAGCATTGTTCTCACGTGTCTGCACGTGAGTGCAACGCTGTCACCCCTTGTGACCATTGGATTCCTCTAGGGATCTGGGGAGACGAAGCGTTTTCATTGTCTTCTATAAATACCTCTGTCTCTTCATAAGAGCCTTCACTTTGTTCATCTTTTTCTTCTGAGAACTTTTTCTGAGAATTTAATTCTCTTCTTCCAGAGCTTAGTTCTCTGTTTTAAAATATTTTCAGAGTTTAACTCTGCTCTAAAGGGATTCTTTTTCTTCAGGTAATGGTAATAGAAGCACCTTCGTTTTGACAAAACTCTCTGGATTTTAAATCCAGATTAAGGGTTTCACAAAGAACCCATTTTTCTTCAAGTAATTTAACCAAAATATGAGACCACTTGACTTCCCGCAGTAGATCACTTAGGGTTCAGATGATCCCTTAGGGAGATGATGATGGCGGTTCAAACCCATGGAATTTAATTCCATCAAACAAATGTTTTTGGGAATTTAATTCCCTTTTCTTAATAAGGAATTTAATTCCAACGAAGAACTCGATTTCTTCACACAGAGGCTTCCTGGGGTCTCTTGGCCCGAGGTTGTTCTTCCTGCAGTTAATGCAATGGGGGCCTTGTAATGATGTCTTTTTGTGTGAAATCAATTCCTTTGATTTTATTGGATCCACTGTAGAGCCCGAGACAGATCCTGTTGGGGGGATGTGCATGGCCATAATTTTTTATTAAATGAGGATATTCCCTTTTGTTTTATTGTAACTGTTTGGTCTCATTATTAATGAGCCGTCATCCGGATTCTGTGGGGCCCATGTGTTTTATAGCCAATGGTCCCAGGAAACTTTGCTGTTGCTTTCTCCCACTAGTCTTCATGTTCATGCATGAATAAACATCGCTGACTTTCCTTTTAACGGTTTTCTTTTATTGGATTTCAGGTGCGATGGCTTCTGCTCCACGCTTTCCCTTTTCTCGCTCGGAGGCGGCTTTTCCTCAGTCACCGTCTGATGAGGAAGCGATGGCGATGATTCGGGCTCATGACCCGAACTGCACCAACCTTCTTCAGTGGGGGTCTTGGTATAGTCAGATTATTCAGGGTCGTCGGAGTTTTCTCTGCGCGGTGCCAACGGAGCCTACTTTCCCCTTTTTACCGATGGATCCTCCAAGGACAGCTTTTGCTGTGGAAATGCCCAACTGGACTCCAACGGGGAGGCTTGAGCCTTCGACGACCGGTATTCCGAACCATCCGATTCCGGCCATAGACATCCTGGGGCGGCGTATCTGCCAGGGTGAGGCCCACCCGTGGGGGCAAATTTATAAGATAGGGCTCACTCCCAGGCATCCTACGGGCTACCTTCTCTGGGCTCGCTACATCCTTTCCGCCCATCGGGCGCGGTTGCAGAAAGTTAGGCTTTATCAGGCCATATATGCGTCACTGTTCCATTACAAATCCCCGCATGCCTGGTGGGTCAAGGCGTTTTTGAACCAGTGGAATCTTCCCACTAATACTTTTCTTCTGGGGGATCGCGAGGTCTCGATCTCTCTTGCAGAATTTTATGAAATCTCAGGATTGCCAATCAGGGGCGCACTGTATGAGGAGTTGTTGCCTTCTGACGAGTATGTCTTCGAGCCCGAGTCTGCACCGATTGACGGCCTGTCCGCTGAGAATGCTGTTCGCCATAAGCGCCCCAGCTTGATCAAGGTGCTGGGTATTTTTGATCAATTGTTCACTGAGTCTGAGGAGCAGGGTGTTACTTTTAAAAGCTTCATTTCCTGCTTCCTTCGTGAGGATATCATATCGAAGACTGCTCCGAAGTTTGCTAACATCAGAGACCCCTTTGGGTTTGGTCCGAAGAAGCTACCGACTGCTGAATCGGACCTGCCACAGTATTATATTCCCATCGTGTCGCCGATGTCTTTTGAGTCCGTTGCAGCACCTGGTATGGATGAGGAAACATTCTTTGTGGGGTTTGTCAGTGTTTGGCTTAGCTGGTTCGTTATCCCCATGCATCGCCGCTTCATGAGAGCCTCGGTCATCTACCCGGCTCATCGTATTGCTGAGGGGACGCGGTTGGCCATCGGCATCCCGGCCTTGGCACACCTCTATAATGGATTGGGCACCGCAGCTAATACCTCTACGCCTGGCGTGGATGTGGTGAACTTTTCGCTTCATTATTTCACGTCCTGGATCAAAATGCATGTATTGGGGGCTTTCGCCATGCATCAGAAGCCCTCATTTTACGATGCCTACCCCTTTCCACGACTTATGCGGCTAGTGGATGCTTCTGCCGCCGACCCGACTCAATTCGGGGCCATTCGGGTGCTAATTTCTCCTCATGCCACCCCTGGCGGGTTGGTTTTTACTGATCGGGTCTTGTCTACTCCTTCGGGTCCCGTCCAACAACTCTGGGACCAGTCGAAAGACAACGCACCTTCTCTGAAGCCCCGGGAGGCCACGCATTTGTATGCAATCAGACCGGGTTACTTGGTGTTTCGCCAGGACAATGCGGCTCTTTTCATGCGGTACAATCCGCATCGATTTACCCGGCAGCTCGGATACGACCAGGGTGTTCCTTTTGAGGCTTTTATGGTCGCCCCGGTCCCTTCGCTTGATGCTGATCGCGATGCTGCTCATCATTTTATGAGGCTGAACACCGGCTCTTATTTCATGGTCCCTGAAGCTGAGTACATGCCTCGATGCGTGGGCGCATTTACGGGTTGGTATCTTCATCGGGTCAACCCAATCATTCTCGAGGAAAGGAGGGTGCTTCTTGGCCACGATGCCCCTCCTCTGGCTCCTGGGGCTGAGTTACGACCGAGGGTTCCAGTCCGCTTTCCTTTGAGGGAGATTGGCACCGCGCTCATTCCAGGGGAGTCCGGGGTAGACCTTACTCTGATAGCTGGTATGCCTTTGGGTTCTCGCTCACGGGGTAAGCGGGCTCCGGTGGTAGCACCCCTGCCGGTGGCGGCGCCGCCTTCTGTGGCGTCGAAAATGGCGATGTCATCCTCGGTTGTGGCACCGAGCGAGAGTAACAGGAATGAGGGCTCCGAGGGCGATGTGGGCCAGCGCCGCCCTAAGGCTTCGCGAGGGAGGAAGCGGTCATCCTCAGCGACCGGCTCCGGGTCTAAACGGCGGAAGAAAGCGGCTACTGCCCCGCTTGATTCTGTGGTGGAGTCTGAGCCTATCCTTGAAGACGAATCATTGGCCCTGCAAGGGTCAGACGCGGGACTTCTCTTCCCGAGTTCAGCTGACGAGGAGGCTGCACAGTTGGCCGAGGCCATACGGCGCTCAAAAGACGCGTCTCATAACGCCAAGGTTCCGAAGAAGTCTTACCCCGCTGTAATTTTCTACGAAGACCCTTCGTGGATTCGGCGGCGATTTATCGGCCCTTTGGAGGAATGGGGGGAAAGGGCTTTGAAGCAGGCCGCTTCAGAAGACGCAGCTGATGCACTTTCTTTGTGGACTGGCGGTCATGAGTCTACGCTTGAACCCCGGCGAGCCCACCTCCTTGAGAAGGAGCAGCGGCTTGAAGAAGCCATATTGAGGGCTTCTTTGCGTATAGGTACGTTGTGCTTCCTTTGTAGTCTCTCCGATTATTTATGCCTGTGCATATATATATCATTATTCTTATTTGCATCGTGCAGAGTCTTCGACGCTGGGGGAGCTCCCCACGGGCCCATTAAAGCTAAAGCCCGCCAAAATTCTCAATGAGGCCTTGCTGGATGTGGAGGGGGCTGACGAGGCTGCTCTTCTCACGGTGGAACTTCCAGCGGCGGTTCTTGACCAGGGAGTGCCTGCCCTTCTGGGGGAGGCTCCTTTGGAGGCCGCCGCCCCAATGACTCTTACCGAGGGCAACCCAAGGGCTGGGAGTGAGGTAGTCGGGACTATTCTCCCTTTGTTGGAGCCTGAGGTTACGGCGGAGACCGTTGAAGCTGCTATCCCCCCGGCTCAAAATGGGAGGAGTGTTGAAGGTATCCCTCCGCGTTTTAATTTAGCAACCCCTTCATAGTCTGAACTCTTTTATCTTTCTCAGAATTGCGCGGTTTGGCGGCCACGATCGCGGATCTGTCGCCTCGACAGTCATTTCAGCGTTTATTGGAGATGGCAGCTCCGCAGGCGATCTCCCCTCAGCGCATTGTCCTCTCGTCTGGGCAAGGTTAGTGTCGTCCATCCCTTCTCATAGTATCGTCGTTATTTTTTTGTACTGACATTGACGTTTTCTGCAGTTCTGGAAGCCGACGAAGAGGTCAAGATTCTCGAAGGGCCAGGGGAGCCTTCAGCTCCTACTTGCGCGACTGTCGGTGAGTGACATTTCATTGCACTCTCACTCGTTCCTTGCTTAAGCATTTTGTTAACGTCTTTTAAATTTAAACAGCTCTGCCAGTCTCCACGGCGTTGGAGTCGCGCATCGTGATGCCACCCGGCCCTTATGCCTTGCGGGCTTCAGAACGCTTGGCCCAATTAAGCCTCGTCTCCTTATCGTCTCTGATCGAGGAGCTTCATGCTGGCAGCATGACCACGGCTGAAGCATTCGCTGCCGAGGCTAACGGCTCTCTTCCTTTTCTTGCCACCTACCACAGCGAAGAGGTGGTGCGAGTCTGGGTGGAGTTCTGCCGACAAGTGGAGGCTTGCCTGCACACTCTCGAGTGTTCTCGCCTTTCCTCAGAGGCCGTGGTTGCAAAGGCGGAGTTACGAGGGTTGATAGCACAGTGCGCGGCCAACATGAAGTCGTGTGAGAAGAGGCTCGGTTGCAAGTTCTCGGAGAGGGAGCTAGCCTCCAAGGCGCTGGGCGAGCTTCAAGCCAATCTCACAGCCAGGGCCAACAAAGCGTATGAACTCTGGCGGGTGCTTCGGGAGTCCATCAAAGAGGTGGTGGCTCTCGACAAAGCTGCCATGTTCACTCGTGAGAGGGTCGAGGCTCATAAGGCCACTGAGAAAGAGCTTGAAGCCCGGCTCGCTTCGTATCAGGCTCAGCAAGCTCAAGCGGAGGCTCGTCTTCTGGAGATCTTGCGTCATGAAGTCGTGGCTCAGCAAAAGCAGGATGAGCTGACCAAGTTGCTGAATCGCCCGCCGGCCTGAAACATTTGTATCTTTTTCTTCCTTTTTGTACATACTCGTGGATGAGAGTATTTTCTTTTTGTTTCTTTCATGAATTGTACTTTGTACTCATTTTGGTTTATGAATAAAAGATACATTTTTCTTCTAAATAGTGTGTCTCCTTTTCATTGAATGTATTCTGTGGATATTCTATCTTGATTTCTTTGCAGGACAGCAGTGGCTCGGGACTCAGGGTTAAGATCTGCTCCCTAAGACTTTTGCTTTTTATGAGCCACGAGGGTCTCATAAGGAATTTTTCTCCCTACAGGTCGAGAGGATCCCGTAGGTGCGAGTTCTTCTTAAGAATCGTGGGGATTCTTAAAAGGGTTTTCCCTTGAGAGTCGTAAGGATCCCACAAGAGAGTTTTTCTTCCTTACAGGTCGTGAGGACCTGCAAGTGCCGGATGTGATCATCCTTATCCGCGTTTCACGGAATCAGGGATCTCTCAAGGTATTGTAGTTTAAAGACGTCACGGTCAAGGTTAAGGACCTCATAGTCCGTGGATTTAGGGACTCCACAGTCCGGTGTTTGGTTGCAGGGACCCGTCACCTCTTTGAAGACGTTGAGGAATTACAACGCCGGGCATCAAAGGAGTGAAGAGATGTACCCTTAAACCAAGGCAAAATCTGTAGGGAATCGGGGTGGTTGATCGTTAGTTTTAAGACATCACGGTCAAGGTTAAGGACATCATAGTCCGTGGGTTTTAAGGAATCCACAGTCCGGTATTTGCTCTGGATGCTTTACACGGGTTCACTGCCGTGCTTGGCGAGGACCAGGCTCCGCTCTGGACGTTTTCCACGGGGTCAAAGAGTGACATCATCCGCGTTCCACGTAACCAGGAATTTTGCACTAGATGCTTCACACGGGTTCACTGCCGCGTTAGGCGAGGACTAGGCTCCGCTCTGGATGCTTCGCACGGGTTCACTGCCATGCTCTGCGAGGACCAGGATCCACTCTGGACGTTTTCCACGGGGTCAAAGAGTGACATTATCCGCGTTCCACGTGACCAGGAATTTTGCACTAGATGCTTCACACGGGTTCACTGCCGCGTTAGGCGAGGACTAGGCTCCGCTCTGGATGCTTCGCATGGGTTCACTGCCATGCTCTGCGAGGACCAGGATCCGCTCTGGACGTTTTCCACGGGGTCAAAGAGTGACATTATCCGCGTTCCACGTAACCAGGAATTTTGCACTAGATGCTTCACACGGGTTCACTGCCGCGTTAGGCGAGGACTAGGCTCCGCTCTGGATGCTTCGCACGGGTTCACTGCCATGCTCTGCGAGGACCAGGATCCGCTCTGGACGTTTTCCACGGGGTCAAAGAGTGACATTATCCGCGTTCCACGTAACCAGGAATTTTGCACTAGATGCTTCACACGGGTTCATTGCCGCGTTAGGCGAGGACTAGGCTCCGCTCTGGATGCTTCGCATGGGTTCACTGCCATGCTCTGCGAGGACCAGGATCCGCTCTGGACGTTTTCCACGTGGTCAAAGAGTGACATTATCCGCGTTCCACGTAACCAGGAATTTTGCACTAGATGCTTCACACGGGTTCACTGCCGCGTTAGGCGAGGACTAGGCTCCGCTCTGGATGCTTCGCACGGGTTCACTGCCATGCTCTGCGAGGACCAGGATCCGCTCTGGACGTTTTCCACGGGGTCAAAGAGTGACATTATCCGCGTTCCACGTAACCAGGAATTTTGCACTAGATGCTTCACACGGGTTCACTGCCGCGTTAGGCGAGGACTAGGCTCCGCTCTGGATGCTTCGCATGGGTTCACTGCCATGCTCTGCGAGGACCAGGATCCGCTCTGGACGTTTTCCACGGGGTCAAAGAGTGACATTATCCGCGTTCCACGTAACCAGGAATTTTATCGATTGTATCCGCATTTCACGGAATGGAGGTTTGACTCTTGGTGATACGTATATCACCGATCCATGGAACTGGGGGTTGCCGCTGTTCCATTTCGCTTGATGTTGTGTCTGCTGCGTCGAGATGATCTCCAGGTTATTTGGGAACCGTCGAGATTTGGCTTCCTCTCATGATGAAGCCTGGGGGAGGAGTACGCCTCCTTCTTTGTTTGCGCCCCTGGATTGTATACAGGGATAGATGTAACATCACCTGTAGGGCGAGGATTTCACTTTTATTTTATTTCTTTTTCCACGATGCTCTATCATTTCAGCTTTTATATCGCGAAGGTCGCGATTGCCCTATCATTTCGGCTATTTTCGCGGTGCCCAATCATTTCGGCTATTTTTTTTTATTTTTACTCGCTGCTTTTTATTGTGAGTTGCCCAATCGTTTCGGCTATTTTTCATGCATACATTTTTTTTACTTGCTGATTTTTATTGCAAGTTGCCCCATCGTTTCGGCTATTTCGTATGCACGTATGGCTCGCTATATATTTTTTTTTTGCAAGTGTGGAATTTGGAATCTGGTGCCAATCTCAGCATCAGCATCGCTACAACTGGAGTATTGCCAGGAGCGAATCATCATTTGCCATAACAGGACTTGGAATTTGATACCGGTTTAGGCGTCAGCATCGCTGCAACTGGGATATTGCCAGGAGCGAATCATCACTTGCCTCTGTCGATGTTGAATAAAGGTGGCTTAGCAAACAGGGTTAAGGTCCTGTCAACTAAGGCTTTTGACTTCAATGAGCCGTAAGGGTCTCACAAAGGTATTTCTCCCTACAAGTCGCGAGGATCTTGCAGGTGTATTTTCTCCTTAGGGATCGTGAGGATTCCTAAGTGTACGTTCCTCTGTAAGTCGTAAGGATCCTACAAGAGGGTTTTCTCCTTATGGGTCGAGGGGACCTACAAGGGTTGGACTTTGCTGGGGAAATGTTTATTCGCGCCCGTGGATTGTATACAAGGGTCAGTATTGAGCCTCTTGTAGGGCAATATCGGAGGTTGTGGAGGATTTGCTTAAGAACAGGTTCAGGTTTCTGTAACTTAAGACTTTCAAATCTCATGAGCCGTGAGAGTCCCATAAGAGAATTCTCCTTACGAGTCGTGAGGATCTCGTAAGTGTATTTTCTCCTTAGGAATCATGAGGATCCCTAAGTGTGCTGCTCCTTTGTGAGTCGTAAGGATCTCACGCAGGTGGTTTCTCCTTACGGGGTCGAGAGGACTCTGTAAGTGTCCTTTAACGAGGTTGCGCCCTTTCGGGTTTTCACAAACACTCGCCGGTAGTCCTGCTGTTTTTACTCACGGAGCCCTTTCGGGTTTTCATCCGTGCACATTTTGCTTATGGACATACCGTTTTTTTTTATTTATATCATTTTTACTCTTCTCTTTTTTTTTTACAAGGTCGCGCTCTTTCGGGTTTTCACGAACACTTGCCGGCAGCCCTGCTGTTTTTACTCACGGAGCCCTTTTCGGGTTTTCCTCCGTGCCCATTTTTCTTATGGACATACCGTTTTTTTTTTTATCTTTTTTTTTTCTTTATTTATCCATCTCGTCAACCTAAGGACGTTGCGGTAGTAGTTTAGGGACGTTTCGGTCCGTCGATAGTTTAAGGACGTTTCGGTCCGCTGTTAGTTTAAGGACGTTTCGGTCCGTCGATAGTTTAAGGACGTTTCGGTCCGCTGTTAGTTTAAGGACGTTTCGGTCCGTCGATAGTTTAAGGACGTTTCGGTCCGTCGTTATAGGAAGGCCGGCTGCTGCTTGTAAAGTCTGAGCCTAGGAAGATAGTGAGCGGACATAGTCGTCGTCATCCATCATTGACCTAGGCTGCAGCTTATTAAGCGTGGTATTTCTTCAAGAAGCGGCCGTTTATTGGCCTGAAAGGCCTTTCACCGTGCATGTCCATGAGTAGGTAGGCTCCACCCTGGTAGACCTTGTCTATGATGTACGGGCCTTCATAGTTTGGCTCAAATTTTCCCCGCTTGGCACGATTGGGGATCATAGGTCTTTTGACCACTAGTACGAGTTCGCCTTGGTGGAATGTTCTCGGCCTGGTCAATCTTTCGTACGAGCGCGTCATCTTTGCTTTGTAGGCTTCTAGATGTTGTTGCGCTATGAGCCGGGTTTCATCGAGGGCATCAAGCTCCTCAAGCCGAAGGTGAGCATTTTCTTCGTTCGTCAGCTCATGGTGGACTGCTACTCGTAGGGAGGGTAACTCTATCTCGAGGGGGAGCACTGCTTCCGTCCCAAATACCAACGCGTACGGCGTTGTGTTCGTGGCCGTCTTGAATGTAGTTCGATAAGCCCAAAGGGCTTCTTGCAGCCTTTCGTGCCAGTCTCTCTTATTCCGGGAAACGGTCTTTTTTATGATCTTCGTCAAGGTCTTATTGAAAGCCTCGGCCAGGCCGTTAGCTCGTGGATTGTAAACTGAAGAATATCTCCAGTCTATATTGTGCTGCTGTGCGAAGCGGCTAATCTTATGGCTTCGGTAGACCGGCCCGTTATCGGAGATAATCCGCCGTGGAGTTCCGAACCGATAGATGACGTGCGTCTTGAAGAAATGGAGGATATTCTCCGTCTTCACTTCCCTCAGTGGTACTGCTTCTGCCCATTTGGAGAAGTAATCAGTTGTCGCCAGAATAAAACGGTGTCCCCGGGATGATGCTGGCTCAATGGGGCCGACTATGTCAGTCCCCCACATTTCGAACGGCCAACTAGCCAGCGTCGGGTGCAGTGGATTCGGATGTTGGTGGATGAAGTCTCCATGGATCTGGCATGAGTGGCATTGCCTCGCATACTCGAGGCAGTCCTGGATCATCGTGGGCCAGTAATAACCCATCCGTTTAATTTTTAACTTCATCTTTGGGCCTGCTTGGTGAGAACCGCAAAGTCCGTCATGAACTTCCTGAATGACTCTTTCTGCTTCGTCAGGTCCCAAGCATCTCAGCCATAGGGAATCAAACGATCTCTTGTACAGGGTATCGTTGACAAAAGCGAAAGATAAAGCTCGTTTCATGAGCTGATGTCTTGAGGACGCTTCTTCGGGCATTCGGTGGGATTTGAAGTAGTCTATGAAGACTTCCCTCCAGTCTTCGGCCTTCTCATGGTCTTTTATTTGTAGGGTCATCTGCTCAGTCGTTCCCTTTTTTTTGCATGATTCCGGAGATATTTCTGCCGGGGCGAGCACTCGACGGCTTTGTACCACGATTCTGACGTCATCGAGGTTCTCGTCAGCCAGTTCTTTAGCAAGTTTAGCCAACGCGTCTGCTTTGCTGTTTTCCGCGCGCGGTATGTTCTCCAAAGTATAGGAGGGAATTTGGGTCAATAGTTGTTACACCCTTTCGCCGTACTTCACCAATTCCGGCTTGCACGTTTGGTAGTCACCATTTACTTGACTGACGACCAGCTGAGAATCCCCGTATATGAGGAGGTCTTCAATTCCCATGTCGATGGCGATCTCGAGGCCTGCTATCAGGGCTTCGTATTCGGCTTCATTGTTTGTCCTCGGCTCTGTTAAGGAGAAGGCGAAGCGCATTATCCCTCCTTGTGGAGTTGCAAAGATGAGGCCTATCCCTGATTTGATCATTGGGATACCTTGTTTCTGTTTCTTTATGGAGGACGCTCCATCGAAATAAAGTTCCCATCGGGTGCCTCCGCCGCTAATCGCATCAAATGCATGCTCGTCCGGCAAATCGCAATTCAGAGGAGAATTGGCCGGTATCGGGTGCTCGGCGAGGAAGCCGGCAATGGCCTGGCCTTTCACTGCCTTGAGAGGTTGATACGTTATCGAGAACTCCATCAAGAGCAGGGCCCACTTAGCGAGTCGTCCCGTCAATATGGCTTTCGACATCAAATATTTGAGAGGGTCCACCTTCGAAATAAGACGGACTTCATGTGCTAATGCGTAATGTCTAAGCTTTGTTATTGCGAAGATCAATGCCAAGCAGTGCTTTTCAATGGGGGAATAGTTGCTTTCTGCCCCCAGTAGAACTCGACTTAAGTAGTAAAGTGCTCTCTCTTTCCCCTGATCGTTCTCTTGTGCCCATAATGCGCCCAAGGAACTTTCGAGGGCGGTCGTATAAAGAATGAGGGGTTTTCCCTTGACCGGCGCGGCCAACACCGGAGGGTTCTGCAGGTACTGCTTGATCTCGTCTAGTCCACCTTGACATTTGTGATCCCAAACGAATGGAGTTCCCTTTTTCATCAGGTGGCCGTAAGGACGGCATTTGCCCGAAAGATTAGCGATAAACCGCCGGATGTATGCGAGCTTCCCTTGGAGAGACCGCAGCTGCTTGAGCGTTCTTGGCGGAGGCATTTCCATGATCGCTTTAATCTTTGCCGGATCTATTTCAATACCTCGGTGTCGAATGATGAATCCCAGAAATTTGCCCAAGGAGACTCCAAACGCGCACTTGAGGGGATTTATTTTCAAATTATATTGCCGAAGGCGTTGAAATACAGTCTCCAGATGCTTTAAATGCTCCTCGTACGACATGCTCTTTACTACGAGGTCATCGATATAGCACTCAACGATGTCATGTATGAGGTCGTCGAAGATCTTTGTCATGGCCCTTTGATAGGTAGCGCCAGCGTTCTTTAGGCCAAAGGGCATAACCCTGTAGCAAAATATACCCAAAGGGGTGCGGAAAGCGGTATGCTTCTGGTCTTCGAGATGCATCTTTATCTGATTGTATCCTGATGAACCGTCCATAAAGGAGAAAACCTCGTGAGTGGACGTGTTATCTATCATTAGCTCGGTTACCGGCACCGGGAAATCATCCTTTGGACAGGCTTTATTGAGATCCCTGAAATCCACGCATATGCGTACCGTCCCATTCTTCTTCATTACCGGGACGATATTGGCAATCCAGTCGGGATATTGGACTTCTTGGATAAATCCTGAATCGATCAACTTCTTGACTTCGGCGTTGATGCTCATCTCAAGCTCGAGTCGCATCCTCCTTGGCGCCTGCTTGACTGGCTTGATATCTGGGGATATTGCTAATCTATGCACAGCAATCTCCGGATCCAATCCTGGCATCTCGGAGTAGTTCCACGCGAAGCAGTCTTTATGCCGTAGAAGCACGTTCTTTAACGCAGCCACCTTTTCTTCGGATAATAGCTCGCTGACAAATGTCGGTCGCGGGTCGTCTGCCGATCCCAACTCAATCTTCTTGAGGTTATCTGCAATAGTATGTATACCATCTTCCAGTTCTTTTGGAGCGGGCGGAAATTCCGAGATCACCTCATCATCGCTGTTCTCAAAGCACCGGTAAAGGTCATCTACGTTCTCGGGCTCTTCCCCTAATACCGTAATCGTATAATAAGTGCGAACCCGCTCCGTGGACTGAAGTGGACCCGGTTCTGCTCTTGCGGCCTTGGGCTCATGCTTTCGCGGCGGCGTTACCTTCCAGCCGTCGGATAAAGCGAATCTGCCCCGTCGGTACTGGTCCTCGACCCAGTTCTTGAAGGTGAAGCAGTCCTCGGTAGGATGTCCTATGGCTTGGTGATAAGAGCAATAACTCGGATGAGAGACCTGGCTAGCTTGCTCAGGACGTCTAGACTCTGGAAGCGTGATCATTTGATGTTTTATAGCGAGGTTGAGTAACCTCTCCGTCTTGTCTCGGGGGAAGGAATACGCTCGACTCATCTTCTTCACGAGGGGCAAACCCGAGCCGCTTCTTGATTTATTTCCGTCTCTGCGTCGGGCCTTTCGTACAACGGATTGACGAAGATAAGCGTCTTTGTCTTTTGCAGCACATTGAGATAGACGTTGCGTCCTGGCCTTCTCGTAGATGGCCATTTCGCGGTTGTGGTTTTCCCGAGCTTTCTGACCCGTTTTCCTGATAGGCTTGTTCGTTCGTTCTTCAAACGACGGACTCGATGTTTCAATCGCAGGGTCTAGTTTTAATGAAGGGTTGGCATCTCCTGACAGGGCGTCCTCTTCTTCATCAAAGGTATATATAGGGTAGCTGCTGTGAGTCCGTTTCCGTTTTCCAGCTCTTGCGTATCCAAGCCCGAGTGTTTCCATCTTCCCGTTGGGCAATTTGCGTTGAGTCCCGGGGACATCCCAAATCTTGTTGTAGAACCGCGCCTGCCGAACGGTCTGTTCTAAAGGTACTCCTTGGCGCTTCAACAGCTTCTTTAATCCATTTGTATAGTATCTGGGCAGATGGATGGGTTGGAGCCTGTCGAGTGTAGTATCTGCGCCATGTCAGATCTCTTTTTCTATTTTCGACTCTGAGGATCGGTAGAATAGGATCACCTTCTCGCCCCTTCGCCTGGGAGGGACGTAAAATGTTTGCAGGTCCTGCACATCGTGAGCCTGAAGCGCGTCGAGGTCCTTGTAGTGTTCTCGCGGTACCATGGTGATTTGCAAACTATGGTCATCGCCAAGGGGTGCTTGTGTCGGCAGCCGATTGAAGAACACAGCATTAACTTCATCTTCTGAATCACTTCCGAAGACTAATACGGGGGCGGGTGTCCTCAGGTTGTTGCGTTGAGATGGCCCTGCATAAACTATCTCTTCCTCTTCTTCGGTATCGCTCCCGAAAACGGGAATGGTGGCGGCGGCTTTGTTCTCCGGCTTGCGACACCTTTCTGTATCCTCGAAATCTGGCAAAAAGTACTTCGCATCTTCGTATTTACGGACTTCGTTCACGGAAAATGGGTTTAACTCACCTGTTACGGTATACTCGAAACCATCCTTGAAGTACTTCATACACTGATGTTGTGTAGAGGGGATGATGTTGTACTCGTGTAGCCAGGGACGACCGAGCAAGGCGTTGTAGCAGGTCTTAGCGTCAATGACATGGAATTTGATGTCTGTGACGAGAAGTCCGAAGCGTAATGTTAGTATCACGGATCCGAGAGTCCGTGACGATTGTGAATCGAAACCGGAGATAGTAATTTTGTCACGAGCGAGGTGTTGCACACTCATGCAGATTTCCTTCAACACCCGAACATTAAGGAGGTTGACGGATGATCCATTATCCACCAGGATCTTGCCTATCTTGATATCATGGCAGTATCCGGAGACATATAGGGGCCGGTTGTGGTCGCACGTCCCGAGAAGGAGGTCTTCATCACCGAAAGTGACGTCGGCCGTATGCACTTCCTCCGGTTCATCCTTCATCCCTTCAGTGGCGAGGAAGACTTGAAATTGCTCGGGTTCTTGTAACGCCTTAATTAGTGAGTCTCGCGCTTCTTTTGATAATAGGAGGGCATCGAGAATGCTAAGCTGAGAAGGCAGCTTCCTTAGGTGCGCGAGGATGTTATAGTCCACTTTACTCTTCCTAGGAGGGTCTTTGGTAGCCAGCTCTTTCGTGACTTGGTCATCTAACGTGATATCTTCAGTGACCTTTTCTTTTCCCTTATCTTTTCTATTCCCGGGCCCGAGATTCTTTTCTGGGAGTGTGCGATTGCGCAGCTGAATGTTCTCGCAGATCTCCGATTCCTCCTCTTTCCCCAAAACAGATTCTTTAAAGAGAGGGCCCAGAGCCATTTCTTCATCAGAGTCGCTCCCAAAGGTGAGAACTTGTGACCCCCTGGCGTTAACCATGCAACAGTTGCCAGTCGTTATGTTGTGCCCATCGACAGTACTTCTTCGCTCCCGACGGATCTTGCGTTTCATGCGCTTAAAATGTTGCCGATGAGCAACATATCCTTGCCACCATATCTTAAAGGCGTCGCACTCCTCCGTGGGATGTGAGATTTTCCGATGATATGTGCAATAGTCAGGGTGCGTCTCTACCCCATCGTGTGTGTTTCCTTCCGAGGGCGGTAGCTTCATTCCCAGTGACATGGCTTTGGCAAACCTTTTTCTCGTCTTGAATATCTTCTTGTCTGCTTCGGATGCCTTATGCTCTGACAGGGGTAGTTCAACTCTTTCGTTCAGTTGCCCGCATTTGACTCCTTCCGACGTGGTCATCTCACGCTCCTGGTCCGCTTTACATTTTAGACGAATCTCGTCTAGAAAAGCGTCGATCATTTCATCTGTTGGCCATGCGCGTTCTGGTACAGGCTCTGCCTCCAGTTTCCTAATGCCAGGAGTTTTCCCATCATCGGTAAACGAGTGGGAGATTACATTACAACTCGCCACATATCCTTCGGATTCATCCGACGAGCTTTCTCCATCATCTTCCTCTTGAAAGATGTGGTTGAGGAACTCTTGCAGTGTGACAGGAGTTCGCGCCCTTTGGTTGTACTCTTCCAATGCGTCGATTTGCTTCTGCAAGTTCGTGTGCTCTTTTCCAGGCTTCACGGACTTCTTGGATTTCTTCTTCTTTTTCTTCGAAGATTTTGACGATTGGGCGTGAGTATCTGGGCTCTTATCGTGAGTCTTTGTAGTCGGGCGGCGCCTTAGCATCCCTTCGATAATTTGAGGTTCAAGAGGGTCCTTCCATTCGATCGCAGGGCACGCATGAAGGTCTCTCAGCATTCTTTTGGTTTTAGTTGATAGCACGACCTCCCATGGAGCTTCTTCAATAAAAGAACATGTTGCCCCCGGTGTATCCGCTTTCCTAGGAGCATGCGGCTGTGGTGGGTTTACCTTCCACTTTTCGGACAGTACAAACTTCCCCTGGAGGTACTGATCTTCAATCCATCCTTTGAAGACGAAGCAATCTTCGATCGGATGACTTACCGTTTGATGGTAAGGGCAATAATTAGGGTTATTCACTTCCGTGGGTTGCGGCGGTCGCCTTGGATTTGGTAGGTTTATAAGTCTGTTGCGTATTGCCAGCTCGAATAGCCGTTTCGTCTTGTCCCGTGGGAACGAGTAGGGACGCTTCATCTTCTCATTATAATACCGACGCCTTTCCTCCAGTTGATCTGCCGGTTTCGGGGCGTTAGGTTGCTGTTGGGCATTCGCGACAAAGGTTGCCCTCCCTTTACCCTTGTCGTTCCGAGGTTCCGAGTTCGGTGTAGGTGGTCTATGACCCATCTGGTCCATCTGAGCCAACTTGTCGATCAGAGCCTGGAATGTGGTTGGCTTAAAGAACATCATAAACTGGGAGATAGTTGCGTGAGGGTCTAGAGTTCCCACGAACATGCCCACCGCAGGTGCTTCCTCAATGCGTTGCTCACATCTCGACCACAAGTTCCGCCAGCGTATGACGTACTGGACCCAGGTTTCGCCCGGTTTTACCCTGGCGTTAATAAGTGCAGTTATTGGAGTGCGTTCGCTGGCACTTGCAAATCGCTGAGTGAACAACAACTCCATTTCAGCGAACGTTTTGATAGAATCGTTCGGGAGTTCCGAATACCATTCGAACGCTGTTTCTGATAAGCTGCCCACGAACTGGCGGAGCAACAATTTATCATCACCGCCGGTGTTACCGCAGAGGGCCCGAAACTGGGCGACATGTTGATGGGGATTGCCGGTCCCCTTATACACGTGGAATTTTGGTATCGTATAGCCTTGCGGGTATTTGATTTGGTCGTACCAGCTCGGATACGGCCGCCCCGTTTTCACGACTTGACCAGCTGCCTCAGTCGCGTGGTGAACCCGGATTTGCTGGGCTATGTAGTCAGCCAAGTCAGCCTTAGAGATTGCATCCTCCTTGGCCGTTGAGAGGGCTGGTGGTGGATTTGACGTTTCTCCTCGGTCGTCTTCAAGAACGATCGGGGGATCCTCGGCGGGTAAGTCCTGCTGGATCATCATTCCTATCACATCTTGGAAGAGAAGGCCCATCCGTTGTATGTTGGCCGCTTGTTCAGCAGCCTCTTTGTCCCTTTTCTCCAGTGTCCGGCGAAGGAATTCAGCATCGGTTTCTTCCTCCCGGCGTGCGTCTGAGGACGTTTCTGGGTTTTCTTTTGGCCCGGTGAGCGCGGCCATAGCATTCATCATTTCTTGCAGCTTTTGTTGCTGTTCTTGGGCTTTCATCACGGATCGGGTTAGCGGTCGGTGGCCCGTAGAAGTGCGGCTTTCCTCTTTTCCAGAGGCCATGTAAACAGTGTGCACCACCATGCCCCCAGACTTAGGGCGTCTGGGCTCAGTGCTTTTAGCCGTCGTTGCATGCTGCGGGGTTTTCTCTGACCTCCTCCTTTTATGAGCCATGGAGGTTGAGGGGGCCGTTGAGGTGGGCGTCCTGACAGCCTTTTGGGGTTTAGCCTGGTGACCATCTTCCGGTTGGATTTTCAGCTTCTTGTGCTGGCGGGAGAAGTTTGGATCGATGATCGAGTCCCGTGCCTGCCGCCAAACCTTATAGATTTTGGAAGACAGCCGTTGAGGAGATCGGGGTTGTTCGGGTTTTATTTCGACAACCTCTTTTAATGAGGGAGGAGACCTCTTCAGCACTGCCGTAGGAGAATTCCTTCGCACCTTATTTAGCATTTCAAAGCTGTTCCCAGTTGGAACAGCAGCGTTAACTTCTGCCACCGGGGCCGATGGAGTCAACCCGGAGGGGGAGTTGCCCCCAGCCTTCCTCACTCGGTGCCAATGGCGACGTCGAGCGTGTCGAGCGGACGGTGTAGGGTCAGCGGTAAGAATGGTTTCGTCTTGCCCCCTGTCTGGGTGGGGGGTTGCAGTTGGTGTTAGCCTGTCAAAGACCGATGTCCTTTGGGCAGTAGGAGCGGGAGCTGAAGCCGTTAATCTTGTAAAGACCGACCTTTTGGCCGGAGAGGCTGCCTTGACGACTTCTGGGATAGGAGCGGCCACTTTCTTAGAAGCAACCTTCTCTAAGATTGTAGGTCCCGTGATGGGTTCGAAGGATTTCTGGCCCAATCTAGAGAAGACCGAGGCGTTGACGCTGGGCGACTCGTTGAGAGGAGCCGCGGCAGGGGTAAGTCGATCAAAGACCGACTTCTTGGGAGCCTCCGTTGTCAGCACTGGAGCGGTAAAGTTTATCGGCGGGACCATGGTCCCAAAGAACAATCCTGTGGTGGCGCGAGTGACCTGTTCCACGGGCATTGTGAATAGCGAGGCAGCTTGGGGTCCGTAGGCTATACCTCCTGGCGAGGCAGAGCGTTGGTTCCAATTGCAGTCTGAGCGGTTGGAGAATTTCACGGAAGTAGAAGCCATCGATCCTTTGCTTTCTGCAATAAGCGAGACGCCAATTCTTAGTATCTTGAAACCCAAGGGCAACCATTAGCGAACCGCGATTGGTTCGCGAGTCACGACACACGAAGTGTGGAGTGGAAAGAGGAAAAGGTCCCACCGGGCGTGCCAGAATCTGTTCCCCTCCGAAAGACGGCACGACACCGCGTCTTGCCTGAGATTCGGGGCAGATGCTAATTGGTGCTATCCGTCCACCTCTTCGAAGATGCCAAGTTGATTTATGGCACCACGTATCGAAGGTTTAGACGGATGCGTCCGATGTAGCAGACTTCGTCAGATTCCCCCTCGTTTGAGGGGTTTTTGATTGTGGGGACGCTCTTCCCTGCAGGCGCAAGCCCCTGCAGTTAATTACGCTACCGCATTGCGGTAACAACTTTCTCCTTCTCCAGATGGTCACTTCGTGTCGTGGGTGTCTGTTTTGTATTTTGTTGCCCGTGGATTGTTTACGGAGACTGAGTTATGTCGTCGCCCGTAGGGCGTGGACTAGTCCAAATCCGTATTATCTTAGATTTGGGTTTGGGGGGGTTTGGTTTGAGGATACGTCAGCCATACTTGAGGCTAAGATCAACTCAAACGTTTGTTAAGGATACGTTAGTCTAACTTTGTGACTAAGATCAACTTAACAGGATCGTTTAGATCCGACAAAAGAGCGTTTGGACTCTAATGTTCCAGTTTAGGGACATAGTGGTCCATGAATATATGGCCGTCGGGACCCGTCACCTCTCTGACGACGTTGAAGGATTACAACGACGGATGTCAGAGGAGTTCAGGGATGTACCCTCGAGCCAGAGTTAATTGGGGGGATTTATAGTCCACTCTGTTTGAAGGTTTAAGAATACGTTAGCCATCTTTGAGGCTAAGATCAACTTAAACGGGACCGTTTAGATCCGACAAAAGAGCATACGGGGCTCTATTGTTCTAGTTTAAGGACATTACGGTCCATGGGTAGTTTAAGGACATCGCGGTCCATAGGTAGTTTAAGGACATCGCGGTCCATGGGTAGTTTAAGGACATTGCGGTCCATGGGTTTGAGGACCCCACAGTCCATTGTTAGTTTTAAGACATCTCGATCAAGGTTAAGGACGTCGTAGTCCATGGGTTTAAGGACTCCACAGTCCGCTGTGCTCTGGATGCTTCACACGGGTTCACTGCCGTGCTTGGCGAGGACCAGGCTCCGCTCTGGACGTTTTCCACGGGGTCAAAGAGTGACATTATCCGCGTTCCACGTAACCAGGAATTTGCATTAGACATGAGTTTAAGGACCCCACAGTCCATATCAATGTGTGGTCGTCGGGACCCGTTACCTCTTTGAAGACATTGAGGGATTACAATGCCAAGTATCAAAGGAGTGACGAGATGTACCCTAGAACCGGAGTGGATTAAATAGTCCTTGACCCAATTTGGGGTCAAGACGAATTAATTATGTTATGAGTCCATTGGACCAGTTAATCACCAATTGAGGACTTATGGCCATCTTGGGCTAAGTCCAATCAGGAGAAGCTTTGCCTCTATCCATTTAGGCCAATTGGGCCAAAGCATAGTGTTAAACACTACAGAGCAGTCAGTGTTGAACACTGGGAATGGGGTTGACAAGTTAGTGTTTAACACTAAGAGATAATTGGTGTTAAACACCAGCAACAAGGCTTTTCAAATTAGTGTTAAACACTAAAACAGATCAATGTTGAACACTGCAGATGAAGCTTTTTATTTAGTGTTGAACACTAAGGCCCAACAGTGTTTTAACACTGGGTTCGAGAGTTTTAATTTAGTGTTAAACACGAAGGCAAGAGGGGTCACGTGGCAGCACGTGAGAGCGCCCTCCCTTCATTTATTCTGAGATCATCGTGTCTTTCAGAGCGTCACGTGCCATCACGTGATAGGCATTCAAATGCCTATGTATTAGAGCTTCTGCCGAGGGTCACGTGGGTCACGTGGGGTGCTGCCTCAAAGGGGCTTTCTGTAGATCTCTTGGGGGGTCACGTGATGACACGTGACTCTGCCTCCATGTATTTTGTTTAGAGGCTTTGTTAATCTTCTTTCAGGAATTAAATTCCTCGAACTGTAAATTTTAGAGGAATTAAATTCCTACTTCCTTTCGAAGACTTTGTTTTCTGGAATAGAGTTTAACTCTGAATTTTCTGTAGGAATTAAATTCCTCATATACGTGAAGGGCTGAATAGGGTTAAACCCTAATAAAAGTTTTTAAGGAATTGAATTCCCATTCCCTATTAAATGATGATTAAGGGAATTAAATTCCCGTTGTTTCAACAGAACTAAGTTCTTTAATTAGGGTTAAACCCTGTTTCTTTTTTGTTCTGAAGGAATTAAATTCCCATGATATAGGGTCAAGCCCTAACTTTTATTTTAAAGGAATTAAATTCCTATAATTCTGTGAGAATTAAATTCTCGTGCTTGTATTCCTTCTCCATGTTTTGGATCTGCATGGCAGGATCTCAACCCATTGAGAATTAAATTCTCAACCTTAAGGGGAGATGTGCACTTTGCAGGTCCTCCATCAAAGAGAGAAGAAATATGTTCTTCTGTTTTCACATTATCAGAGTTAAACTCTGTTGAGAATTAAATTCTCTTTCTTTCAAAAGGCCTTCCCTTTCTTACCTAGGGTTTTTTGCAGAGGATCCGAGTCTTTTCAAAGTATCAAAGCTCTCCTCCTTTTTTTCTTTTTTCTTCTCTGCGCATATATATTTTTCTCTGTGTCTCTTGGCTCCTATTTATAGGAGAAGCAGCCGAATCAATCAGTTTTTGACGAATCCTCATTGAGATTTGATTTGCATTCAGCATCCATTTTGGGCCTTTGGATTATTAGTTGAATTTTATTCACCATTGGATTTTAAATCCAGAGATTCTCCCTTGTTATTTTGGTTAGATTTAAAGGGGAAATCTTTCCAAACCCGAGATTTTCCCATAGATAGATGATATTTCATTACCTCTGAATCTTTAATTTGATTGGTTCCAGAAAGTTGCTTTCCTTTGGCAAGATTTGAATTTCCTTCAGAATTTAATTCTGTTAACACAATGGGCTTTGAAAGCCGGTCACGTGTGACCACGTGACCCATGGTCACGTGTGAGCACGTGACCCCCTTTGGCATGAGCCTTTTCCTTTCTTTTGCGCTCTGTCTTCTGATCGTTGCTTAAGCGTCACGTGCCACCACGTGACTCCTGGTCACGTGTGAGCACGTGACCCTTGTTTGAACTCTCTTTCCTTGGTTCGTCTGGAGAACGAGTCCGCTGTCTTGAACGTCACGTGCCAACACGTGACCCTGGTCACGTGGGAACACGTGACCTCTTCTGAAGCCTTTTCTTGACTTGATCAGAGAACTTGTGTGCCTTTGACGCTTGCGTTTAAATGTCACGTGTCGCCACGTGACCCTGGTCACGTGGGAGCACGTGACTCTTTCTGAAGCCCATTTTCTTCAGCGTAGTCAGGAAACTGAACTTGACTTGATGATGCCTTTTAGGTGTCACGTGCCAACACGTGACCCCTTTTTGAAGCTTTTCCCAGAAGCTTTCCTGATTTTAAATCTGTTGAGTAGCTGGGGCATCTGTTGAGGAGCTGGGGCACTTGAGCGTAGTTTAAAGTTATTCAGCACACGCCACGGTACCAATGAACCAGCCGTAAAAAGGTCAACCAAGGCCTCACATGTGGTACCGCTGAACCACCACAAACCCTAGGGTTCAGTGACGGTTCTGACAGTCACATAATCGAGTTAGGGTTTCGTTCTTCTAGAGGGTCCATCGCATAACTTGCATGATGTTTGAATGCTTTTTAACTACGGAAAAAATCCAACACTTGGAAAATTTTCCGGCAAGGGAAAAAGTGGGTATTTGATATCCGTTCGAACTTTTTAACGCCGTCTAAAGTAACCCGAAAACAGTTAAAATTACGACTACGAAACACTCCGAGTTGCCATTGCATTGAGTTAATCATCGCATGAAAAAGTAGTAAAAATAAACAACACCTGAAATACCAAAACCCAGAGCACAGAGCATGGAAAAAAAATTAGGACCTGTTCTACACCCCTTGGCCGGCCTCCTCGGAAATTGTGGCCAACATAATCTGGCCCGGTTTGAACACCACGGAAGAGGTGTTGCAAACGAAATTACGAAATACAATATGCATGGAAAAAGGGCAATTCTGCAATATGTGGGTGGGAAGCCCGTAGGTCCGGATATGTGGTCTACACATTTCTACGGTTATATCGGTATTCTCGTCTGCAACCCCGACTTCTGGAACGTGGGCTTCACGTTTGCAATTAACCCTTAGGAAGCATATGTATAAACTTGGCACTCACTCTTGGTAATACATAACTCAATTATATTTCAACATTACATGCATACCTGTTATATGTTATAAATTTATTAAATAATATATTTATTAATCTGTATTACAAAAACATTTCGTCTTAGAAGACGATATATATGGACATTGGATGCATGTCCGGTATGAGATATCACAAATATTTAAGAGATGCAGTCAAAGATTGAAGAAAAAATTCAAACAGTCGGAGAAATTTACAGATGATTGGGAACGTTTTGCCAGTCTTCCCTCCATCATCCCTTAAGATCAATTTGTGTTTCTCCTATTACATTGGGATACATCCGAAATAAAGCAAATTAAAAATATACTTCAATAATTTGAATACCAAATGTAGACTAAATTACATTAGAGATATTATCTTATGAATAAGCAGGAAGTATCAGAAAGGAATAAGCAGAACCAAAGGAAATCCACGGATGACTATTATGGTGGATCGGTTTCTACTAATTAGTATAGGGCTATTTTGGTTAGTTTATCTTTAATTACATAAATATTCGATTTTTCAATTTCATCGTTACATATTTTCACGTATAAATAAATCAAATATCCGTTACAGGAGAAGGCTGGAAAAAAACCGAGCCTTCCTATGACTTGGGAGGCATTGCACGTGAGAAAAGGCATGCCAGGAGAAAGGATGGATATAGACACTCAACATGTGGTAGCCTTGCATTTTTTAATTCTTTTAAGTAAATTAATTATACTTGTTAACTTCGTAAAGAAAATTAATTATTGTTTTATTTATCAAAGGAGGATTTCGAGTAAGCGGAGAGGAGCTATTGGGAATAAAATCCCGAATATCCGGCCGACGATCATCTTCCTATGGAGGCCGAGGTATCTATTATAGAGCAGCTTTTCCCTCAGTCGGGAGGACACGGTTGTATTCCCCTATATGGTGGTCCCGTTAGGCTTTTATGGTCTGGTTCCAGAAGAGCTACTTCAAATTCGTCGACCGCTTGCTCCAACCAATAATCGGCTGAGGCACAACGGATCAATGAGCTAGAGGAGCAGCTCAGGAGGAGAGATGAAGTATATAAGAAAAGGACGGAAGATAAAGTGGCTTGGAGAGATCAAATGGAAGAGCGGTGGGAACAATTCTCGCAACAACATGTTCCGCTTACGCAACCGCGGTGAGCACAGGGTCCATTGCCGCCGCAGCCAGCATATTACTCTCCTCCGACGCAGCAACCGTATTACCCTCCCCTCACAGGGAACGTCGTACTACCCTTATCCCCCACCTCCGCAATCACAAGGAGGGTACTACTCTCAGCCTCCGCCTCCGCCACAAGATCTTTATTACCTTCACCCTACGCCACAGGAACCATATAACCCTGATCAGCCGACCCCACAGTGAAGGTTATTAGGTAACTTTTTTCGCAATAAGTTTTCAATGATGTGAATCGATACTATTCAAGACGAGGTTCTGGTAGCGATGGTAGCGGTGGGAGTTAGTGAAGTACCTATAGTTATTATTTACAGAAATTTGAGCATACAATTAAAATGTGTTGGGTTTTGATATTTAAAATTTATGTTGTATATTTGTAGGGTTCTTATAAGTTAACGGCGAATGGATTGTGTTTTGGCGATGAAAGTGGCGGGAGTTAGTGAGGCATACATATATATGTGTTGGTATAGCTAACGTTGTTTCGAAAATTATGATTTGAGCTCATATATTTATTTATTTGTTTCAATTTACAAGGTTGAATGAGCTGCGATTGGTCGTGATTTGGAGATTTTTTCGTATTATTGGACATATATATAGCGTAAGTATTGTGTTGTTTGTATTCAAAACAATTTAGTTTAAGTATGCTTGTTTATTAAGAATTTAGTTCATATGTGTTTGACTGAGTTGTTGATATTGATAGATATATCTTGGATAGTGTTTATATGTTGGTTTGTATGCATATGTGTTCGTATTAGCTGTTGATCTTGTTGGATATGTTGTGAATTGTGTATATATATCGATTTGTATGCGAAACACTATTGTGGCGTAATATATTGTGATTTTGTGTGTTATTGTATTGAATATAGTATTTTTCTGTAATTTTTTTTAGGAAAAATAGGTATTAGTGACCGTATTAGCTACATGAATGGTCGCTCATTCCTTATCAATGACCGTTTGCTGATATTAGGAAACGGTTAAATTCGTTGGGATGTTCACGTATCTCCTTATTAGAGACTGGAATAAATGGTCCCTGATACATATATTAGCGACCGTTCTAATTAAAGACCATTCATGAGTGGTCGCTAATATATGTATCAGCGACCACCCAATCAGTGACCGTGTTTTAGAGACCGTTTAAAATATAAACGGTCGACCGTTCCACACAGTCTCTAATATCGACTGTATGTAGTAGTGCATCAAAACTAAATAAAAGGATCATAAAAATGCATAAGTTATCACCAACGAACATTTCAATAAAAAAGAAAAGAAATACCCAACAGAGAATTGAAGTTCTTGTAAGACTCCAAAACGGGTTTAAATGTGAAAGCAAAAAGACATATAAAATGAAGAACATGAACATGACGAAGGTATAAGAAAAGAGTAGGAAATATAGAAAGTAAGGTGTTCACAAATAGTTCATGAAGTTTGAGTAACTATACATGTAGATCAGTAAAGTTATACGACATAATCTATCTAACGTTCATATTAGTCTAGCAAGGGTGTTGGACTGGATTTCAAGAGTATTCCATTAGTGTTTCACGGTTGTTTCAAAGGTGTTGGACTAGATTTCAAGAGTATACCCACGGAACAACAGCAACATGAATAAGGGTTAACTTCCGTCAATACCTAGAATCACGGCTACACGACAAGGGACTTCTAATCAGAGTGTCGTTTTGTGCCGATGAAACACGGCTACACAATAGAAATAGTGGAGGACTCTTAATCGGTGATGATGCTCGATATCGGTGACCTCTTAGATCATGACGCGTGGCAGATGACGTGTCCCAGAGCATGCAAGAAAGGACCTACAGTGGCCGACCAGACCACTGCTATGCCCGTCCTACCGACCAACACCGGCTCGCCTCCGAGCCCCCAGCATAACTGGCCTCCTCTGCCTCACAGCTCGTCTCCGGGCTACCACAGAACCAAGATAGTTCTTTCGGAAGAGAAGAAGTAGCAGAATCCTCGGCTCTCCCGCTCTCCGCGAGCTCTCCCGCCGAGGTCATCTTCCTCGGACTCATCGAATGACCAACGACACCGCTCGTAGGCATAACCGCCATCCTGCGAATCTCGCCATGCGCGAGATATCTACCGGACACATCCCACGTTCCACGCTATCACGATCCCCCATTAACGAGCCTGCCTCGCCATTAACGGGAGATCCCGCTCATCACGCGGGCGTGACACCGGGAGCGTAACTGCCGACGTGATTCTCGCGCATGCCCTGCCTATTGCCATCGCTATATAAACCCCTCTTCCAGACGAATCAAGTAAGCCATTTTTACTTCACTAAGCCGTTACTCTGCTCGGATCTCTAGGCTAACTTGACCGTCGGAGGGTCCACGGTGGTACAACCACCCCGAGACTTCCTTGCAGGTAGCTCGGCGCAAACAACATCACACCCATTGAGATCCACACGCCTCAGGAGCGACAGCATCCAGATCCAATCCCCGCCGCCCATCGCCTTTCCTGCGCAGCTTAGGTGGAAGGCGAAGAAGGCCTCCTTCCGGAGGGGCCCGAGCCGCTCGCCACCAGTGGATCGACGGAAGGTAACGCATCGGCGCGATCCCGGTCGCGTCAATCGGCGAGTGTTTCGTTTTATGCCGACGAAATATGGTTACATGACCATGTAACTTAGCATTCTGTCTATATTCGAAACCATGACAATATGACATGAGGGGACTCTCGAAACCTTGTTCATGATCTTCACTAAACTATCATAACCCTGTTTTAAATGTCATGGCAAAAGATTTCATCCTAGGTAAAAGATTCCATTCTCATGATCCAAGCTTATATTAGTTAATTAGAAGTTTACAATGTTCCTCCATTAAGAAATAACATGTCTATTTTTTTTATTTAAAAAGAGTATGCATGAAAATTAATAAGTGTGTGGATGAGTGAAAATCTGGTACATGATCAATAAAGCATGGATAGCAAGTGTGTGCATTGGCTAGAAGAGTTTCACTGTTTTTTTTTTTTAAAAACTTTTTGGATGGTGTTGGGAATGTGCTATATGTATAGAAGCGCGGATTTTAGCTGCCAGATTAAAAGTGAAAAAGACTAAATTCATATAACTGATGGTAACAAATCTATCACCCAAAGCACGGGTGTGTGGAGCACGTGCAAAAGAAACATTTCTAATTTACTGTCATCTAAACAGTGATGATATGTCTAACTTATTATGGCATGTTCAATACACATAATTAAAATTAATAAGATATTGAAAAAAAAGATTTGTTAGTTTTTAGTTTAGACCACTTTAATTTTTTGTTTCAAAAATATCTTAAATATTTTTAGTTAAAAATAATAACGATTTTTAAAAGTTATTTAAGATAGCTAACTTATTAAATTTTATTTCAAAAAATCCCGCAAAAACCCTTTAAAATCGATATTATTTTAACTGATTCTCTTTTTAAAAATATCTTAAATCTTTGTCCATATTAAAATCTACAAATGAGCATCAAACGTGCTAAATACTAGTATGTTATAAATGTAAAATACATAAAAAGCAACACCACAATAAAAATGAACTAGAATACTTAGAAAACAGTTTTACGGGATTCTGTCCTGAAATAATTCAAATCTATAATGAAATATGATTTTGCATAACAACACCCTAGAGCTTGCACCAAATTAAAACTGGTTGATTTGACGAGTTGTAAACCATTATATCCAAAATTAACATAAAATAAATTAAACTTTGTAATATATAAGAAAACACATTTTATTTTACATTCAAGCTCTGAAAATGTTGACTAAGTTATTTTATTATCTTGAACGTCAATAGTATTAGCATGAAAATTACAAGAGATATGGTAAGGATTTGTGCAATCGAAAAGGATGAGAAGACGAGATTTACGATAAAGGGACAATTTAATATCTTTCCTTAATCGAGGCGAAGGATGCATCGATTAGATCGAGACGAAGGACGAGGACTTTTTCTTCCTTCGTTTGATTCTCTCGGCGTAGGGCTTCAGATCAGAGACAACAGAAAGAGAGAGCAAATTTTCGAAGTCGCGGTGTTCTTTTTCTTTTGAGTTACGGCGGGTTCGAACACGTGACTTGTGTAATAGCGATGCAATGTGATAACTAATAGATACAAAAATAGACCATGCATAAATATAGAAAAGAATATATATATATGGATATTTTAAGAAAAAGAAATTTTATTAAAAGGAAGGGAATTAAAAAAAAAATACATGGAATTTACAGTCATTACAGTTTTCAATAATATTTGCTTCTTTTTCGCTCTCTTGTACAGGTGCATTTAACATGGAATACCAAGTAATTATTGATTGTGCATTTAACATGGAATACCAAATAATTATTGATTAATTTGCTATACATTATCATACCATGAATACATACAATTTACCTAATATACGTTAGAGAATGAAAACTCTATAAATATAAGCCATATGAATACTAATTTAGATCATAGCTTTCTCCAACAATGGTTTTTGCAGGGATGCTTGGTTTGGCTGTCATATGCTTCTATTTTCTCAATGGCCATCAAGTGGTTGGAAGATATATGCCAAAAGATGAAGCCCTAGAGGGATATATAAAGGTATCAACATTCCATTTATAAAATTTATCATAATTCTCTATTCCAAAAGATGCATGCATGGTTTCTATGCTATCTTTATTTACTTTTACAAATTATACATTAGTATCATAAATTGTATGGTGCATATTAAGGACTAGGAACCTCTGCGATGAGGCACGTAGCACGGATTTAGATACGAATACGAGATACGATATGATACAGATTCACGGATTCGTAATTTTCCAAAAACCTAAGATACGGGATACGTTTTTATATCGAATGTAAATTAACTAAATATGAATATATATTAAGGTATACACACCAATTTATAATAATATAAATAAATAATAGTATTATGTTAGATATTCAATGCTCTTTCAGACTTTTGTATGCCTTAATTTTTGAGAGAAAGAATAGATGCGTAGATTCGATAGAGATTTGTGAGACATTTACAAGTCCAAGCGAATCCGAAAGAATCCACGAGTTTCGGACTTTGGATTCGGATCCGAATATTAAAGACATTTAAAGTTTATTATACACTTTTTTCCTATAACATATTTGTTACTATTGCACAGAATCTTTCTTAGAGCAGCTAAGATTCATCCTGATTTATTTTTTTAGTTATTTGGTATAAACAACAAAATCTTAAAAAGAAATTAGAAAAAAAACCTAAAAATTATATGAAAGCCTGTAATGAAAGTGCATATAAGTAAGGTACAGCTGATATATATATATATATATATATATATATATATACACACACACACACACATTTGGACTGATATGTGCAATAATTTTATGCTGCAGAATATTTCATTTCCAAATGATGTAGCCAATGAAACTTCCAAAGAAATGTTATTTCTACCAAGCGGAGGATATAATGGAAAGACAAATCTCAAGAAAAGCTATTCTACGAAAGAATTGGCGGCAACTAATGACCCGAATAGTCGTATCAATCACGTAAGATATATTTTATACATTATCCAATTTTTTCTCCTTGCTTGAAATATGTGATAGATAGAAAACATGCACATGTTGCTACATTTATTTATAGGGGTTTTTTCTGTTAGCCTCTCTCATACTTAAATATTTTTCTCTGTCCTTCCCTATAGTTAGTATTTACATGTAGCTCTTTCTATACTTATAAATTACTCGTGCAGCTCTCTACTTCACTTTTGAAAATGATTCCTCCTCTTTCCCGACAGCCGTCGTACACGCCGCCGCCGCCTTCTTCCTTCTCTTCTTCAACCCATCGTCTCCTTGTTCCTCCTCCTTCTCAACGCCACCGCCATCATCAGCACCATTATCTTCCTCCTCCTTTTCTATCCATCGCCTCCTTCTTCCTTCTCAACACCACTGCCACCATCCCCAACACCTTCTTCTTCCTTCTCAACACCACTGCCACCATCCCCAACACCTTCTTCTTCAACCCACAACCGTCGCCGCCTCCATTCTTCATCATCTTCCTTTTCAACTCACAAACGTCGCCGCCGCCATCTTTCTTCCTTCAAGAATGACGGTGGCGACAGTTGTGAGTTGAAAAGAAAGAGGAAGAAAAAAGTTGTAGTGGCGGTGGCGTTGAAGAGGAGGAGTAAGTTGATATTGATGGATTGAAAAAGAAGAGGGGGAGGGGGAGGAGGAAGATGGTGATGATGATAGTGATAGTGATGGTGTTGGCGGTGACGATGTCGAAGAGGAAGAAAAAGAAGGTGGCGGTGATGGAGACGGCAGCAATGGCGGAGAAAGAGGAATAATTTTCAAAAGTGAAGTAGGGACTGCAAAAGTAACTTATAAGTATAGAGTGGACTACAGTTAAATACTAATTATAGGAGCAGACAGAGAAAAATATTGACATATGAGGGGGCTAACAGAAAAAACCCTTTATTTATATTCTTTATATGTAAATTATTGTAGATTTTTTTAGGTCATCACATGCCTTCTTCTATGGTACATGAATACCACATATATACTATAAGTTTAAGTATTTGCGATGTAACCTTAGTTAATATAATAGGATAATCATCTTAATTTGAGATTTTATTCATGCTTTTGTCATTTCTTATCACATATTATTTTATTTTGTAGTGTATATATGTATTTGATTTGTTATCTAATGACTATTTTTAACTCGATTCGTTGTCTCATTATATTTTTGTAGTTGGCGATATTAAAGGTGATAAATGCAAAGTTATATGGCATAAACGCGTCAATAAGTATTTGGAAGCCGCTGCTTAACAACAATAAACAATCCTCGAGTAATGCAATTTGGGTTACAAATGCAGCTGATGATCCAGCCAAAGCCAACATAATTCAATTTGGATTGCAAGTAAGTATAATGTTACTATATATTGGCTAGCCATTAGCCTAACTCATGATACATCCAAAGCAAATTAATTAATGTCTTTCGTTAAAAATATTGTTGTTGAGATTTCATGATATCACCAATCATAATTACTACTTAAACATGTGCATTAAACATTTTCTTAATTAAAGCTAATTTTAGATTCTCAATGTTGTCCTTTTCAGGTAAACCCGGAACTTTATGGTGACGATCATTTACGTTATTTCGTGTTGTGGACCGTAAGTATTACTAGCATTATTCCATTGAATTTTCAAGTGATTAAGTGGATATAATTATTTTATTTATTACAGACAGATGGATATCAAACCACGGGATGCTTTGATCTTAGTTGTCCAGGATTCGTGCTCGATGATTCATCTGTATTTTCCCCGGGAGCACGGTTCGAGGGACCAATTTCTCAAGTTAACGGAACTAGGTTTTATTTTGATGTTAAAATATCAATGGTAAAAGAATGATGAAATAATTTACCTTTTAGTATGCCCGATCAATTTGTTTGATAAGTCCGTATCCTATCATTCTTATTTGACATATACAAATTATGTGTATCGATTCTTTATCTCTTATCAGGATGCTCGCTCAGGAGATTGGATTTTGTACGTTGATGATGCAATAGCTGGTCATTGGCCGAAATCTTTGTTACCGGGTTTATCTGACGGGGCTTCGCAAATTCATGTTGGAGGATCTGTAAGTTATAATAGGGGTGATTTGGGCCCTCAAATGGGCAGCGGTCTTTTTCCCTCGGAAGGTGAACGTAGGCCAGCATCCTTCGGACGAATCAAAATAATTAGCGCGAATGGTGAATATTCTTCTTTGGATAACTATGATCAATCTTTCTATCATGACAATGAAAAGTGCTATGCATCTGGAGCTCGGTTAGATTTTGATGGGGAAGAAGAAGTTTTCTTCGGTGGTCCGAGCGGTTGCAAAGATTAGTGAAGAGTCAACAACATAAATATATGGTGATCATAAATAGCTATGATTTATGCGTATTTCTAGTTGTATTTCTGGAATTGAGAGCAACATGTATGTGTCTAATGTAAGCTACTGTTTGAGTTGGTTATCTCTACTACAATATTCAATTGCAGGATTTAGCCGCAGGGATAAGAGCTGTAAGTCCAAAAGCCGCAGGTGCAAGTCTCTGTTGTGATCGTGGCCCTATGGAGTAATATTTGCCTCTATGGCTTAAGCCGTTGAGGCAAGTTTCCCCATGGATTATTTTGTGGAGACATAATTTTTATTTAATTTATCTGTTTATAAAATAAAATAATTGCTTTTACGGAGTAATCTGTAGGGCTTTCCATATGCCCCTACGGAGGGGCACGTTTTTCTCCAATTACTGATTTCATAGGGACAGAGTATCAGATATTCTGATATTTTGTCCCTACGGAGAAATATGTAGGGGCAAAACTTGCATCTACGGATTAATCGGTGGTGACATTATATCAGGGTTTTTTTAAAAAGGGCTTTTCGTTTTTTCCCCAGTTCCGTGCGCGTGTGTGTAGCGATGCAGAAATATTAATAAACATCTCACGCATAATATATAAAAGAAATAAACGAGTAAGAACGGTGTATTAGATTTTAGTCGAATTCGTTTCATTATCAGATTATTGCGGAACCGCGAATTTATATATACTTTGTTGAGATTCCATACGTTCTGTTGAAATCCATATGTTATATATGAGAATTTATACATGTTGCAATTCCATATATTCAGGGCTATGTTTTTTATGCCCAAATCTAAGAATACTAAGGTACTTAGGCCTAATTTGCGTATCTAGTTTGAAAAACCGTAGTTTTTTTTAAGTGGAGATAGAAATGATGGTTACTCTAACTTGTAAGCCCGTAGATTTTGGAACAGCAGGCCCTTTCCAATAATTTTGAAAATTATATAGTTTTTTAGACAACTCCCGAACACGACGGGGGCTTTTTGAAAATTACCACTCTATTTTTGCCCCACTTGCTCAATGTTAGCCATCTAATCATTCTTATTATGAATATATAGAAAATTTGCATTAACATATACATGCAAGTCCTAGCCCAGCCGACTGATCTCAATATTTTGCAATTAATTTCCTGCAATTCCAAAATTATATTTAAATGGGTAAATAGTCAAAAAAAAACTGGCCAAAGATTCCGCTGTCCAAAAGCCCCTCAGTCTTTTGGCCTAGTCAAAAAACCATGTGCCCATCTTAAACCCTAGCATACTATTTTCCTGTAATATCTAAGAATTTGCGTGCAATATCTAAGCAATAAGAAATTGCCTGCAATATCTAAGCAGTTGTCTGCAATATCTAAACAGTAAGCAGCTGCCTGTAATATCTAAACAGTAAACAGCTGCCTGTAATATCTAAACAATTGCATGTACTGTTTAAGTAGTGTGAGAGATATGCGGACCTAAATGAAATCCAGCCCGGGTATTTTCTCACAGACAGTAGGCACTTCCCAGCAATTTCAAAAATTACAGGGGTTTACAAAACTACCGAGCAGGTTGGGGGCTCTTTGATAATTTACCTTATTTAAAATTTGAATCAACACAAAAGTGGCACCAGAATTATTCACGTACTAAAGTCATAGTGAAGAACATTCTGGGAATATTCGAGCTTCTCCAAAATGAAGGTGCGGAGGCAATTTTCCAGGCAATTCGTAGGCGCAGGGGTGCAACGCGTGCTGATGAGCAGATTACATCAACATCCACTACCTTTGCAATATTACATTCGGGCCCTGATTTCCATAGCTGTTCATACGGACAAATAATCCTGGTCTTTGGCTCCCAAATAATTTTGGTCGTAAGGTGTCATAGCTAAGGTGCTGTTTGGTCGTTAGGTTGTGTAGATTCTTAAGTTTTGGATTTGAGAATCCTTGGATTTACAAAATTTGTGTTTGGTTGGTTTAGATTACAAATATGGATTTATATGGATTGTGTGATGGGACCCACCAAAAAGATGGATTCCAAAATCCTTCAAAATGAAGAGGATCCTTGAGGATTTCTCAATATTTGGTACCCCTTGTACTTTAGTTATTAAAAAATTCCCCATATCTTTATCTCTCTCTTTCATCCTCAAATCCAAATCTCATTTATTTTTTTCCAACCAAACAAGAATTATATGGATCTACAAATCCAATACAAGAAATCCAATACCAATAAACACAAATTAGCTAACCAGATTTTTTCAATCGTGCTATTTAGAAATCCAAATTTCACGCAACCAAACAAACAGCCCCAAAGTTCATTCTTGTCAAAACCAATCAAGAATTTCAGTAACTCCTGATCAGCACAACCTTCAAACAGAAAAAAGATGTCAAGAGGACAAAAAAAACCTGCGAAAAAAACTTAGACTTGGTATTATTTTTTGAAGCTCTGATTATAATCTGGATCAAAAAATTGAATAAGAGACTTTATATAAGTAAATTACAAAAATGTATTCATGAACTATCATCTTTTGCATGAACTAATTTTATAGTAGATATACAAAAAACTACTATCTCCGGTTGCAACTAACTGCAATGAAAACTGGAATGTTACTTTTAACTGGTATCTGTCGGTAACCGTTCCATTCATGCGCAATTTTTACACCGTGTGGTAGTTTTGTCCAAAAAAAGTTCGTGGTGACAATCTCTAATTATTAAAATTTATAGTATTAGACACACAAAAAGAGATAGTTGATACATTTTTGCAATTTAGCCTATGTTTTAAGATAAAGATATCATTTTAGCCGATGCCAAAACAAAACCAAAATTTTCTATCTGTCCTCCTTGCAATTCTCTAAACTGGATTGGTTTGGTGTAGTTTAGGCTATATTTTCAGTATTTACAATTTTCATTTTTCCTGTCCGTTGAGGTTGTAAATGTTGTTGAAAGTTTTAAGGTACCATCATAATATTAGATTGCCAAGTGAATTAGTCAATTTCGTCTTTTTTAATCCACTGATAAATAAATTTTAGAATTTTATGAATTGCAAATATAGTTTTTCCAACAATTCCAGGAGGAATAGAACAAAAATACCACATGGCATCTTCGCAAACGTTACAAGTAATTTATAAATAGTTATTTAGTCAACCTTTAAAGTAGTTCGATGTATTATTGCAAGGGTACGTTGCTCCTTTTCGCAAGATATTAATGTTGGGTTACCTATCTTAGATAAAATTCCAGTTTATCGAATGAATTCCGCTAATAAATTGGTTATATGAATTTCAAATACTTTTTCGACTATGGTTTCATAATATTATCAAGGATAAAACAAAAATATCACTCGGAGTGTTGAAAAGCGATTTCTAAATTGTACTTTAGAATAACCTGTAAAATCAAGGTATAATAGCAAAAGGAGAGTGTTCTTTTTCCCGAAGTATTTTGTAGTATCAATTTTGACTTATCTGTTAAAGATATAAATGATAGATGATTGACTGTTATTGACGTTATGGAAAGAGTGTTAGCATAGGCAATTGGTTTTTCTTTTAGAAAAGACAACGCTATGCAAATATGTTGCTAAAACATTGTGTTTTAGAAAATACTTTATTGATCATTATTAAGTTTTTCTTTTTACAAATTTTATCATATAATTCGGTTCTATAGTTAAAAAAATTTATATTAGTTTTCATCAATACATAATAATATGAAAGCTAATTTCTTGGAAAAAAAACCGTGCTTTATGCACGGTGGCAGATGCTTAGTTATCTAAATAGCTACTGATCTTATTGACACTGGTTAATCTAATAATACTAGCCTGCAATGCTTGACCAGCTTCACATTTTAAGTTCTTATTTTTTTAATTAAATTTTTAAAGAATGATATTAGCACTTGATTTATTGTTTTTTTAAATTATTTTAAGGATCGAACTTGCGGACCTCTAGCATTGGACAACAAATTTTTATAGCAATGGATTTATGGGTAAATTGTTAAGAAGCTGTCCGGCCTGCTTCAAACTTGTGTTAAAACTCCTGGGCTTTTTGCTCTTGTTAAAATACCTTTGGGCCCAACCAAAACCCAGCATATCAATTCTTTGTAATATCTAAACAGTTGTTTGTAATATCTAAGCAGCTGCATTTGCCTGCAATATCTAAACAGTTGACGGTAATATCTTAGCAGTTGAGCGAATACAAGGCCTAAATGAAATACATGGATTTTTTACAAAGATTTTGAACAGTAGGCCCTTTCCAACAATTTTAAATTACAGGGTTTTTAGACGAGTTCCTAGCGGTTTACCCCTAATTTATTGGTTTGAATCGCTGGATTGGTAATATTGTGTTGTCGAATGGTTGGGTTGAAAATAATACAAGGAAAGAAAATGTGTTCAATCTTGGCATTAGGCCAAGATTGAATAAATCCAATGTTTGCGTCTTCTTTTTTCAGGATAATCCAAATTTGCTTCCAAGAACTACACTTAAATACCATGGCTTTACTTCTTTTCTCGGATAAATACCATATACGTTCTTTTATTGCATTTTTTTTAAAGCTTGGAAAATTTATGGACTCCAGCCAGCCCAAACATATAATAGCTCAATAAGAGGGTTACATCAGGGGGTGGAGTACCATCCCTACCATATTTTCCAAAATACATGCCATGTCAATAGGACCAGTTTTTTCCTTTAACTCTTATGCTTGGTAGATTAGAAAGATCCAGCTTTGCTTGAAGTAAAATTGTTCCGGGAAAGGCATAGTGAGGGAAAGAAGAACCGATCATAGTTGTTTGTGCATCAGCAGCCTTATTGTTCTCTACACAAGTGTATATAAAGGTAGCAATAGTTTTCTTTGCTAAGAACTGAATGACCTGTATTAGGTGGTGTAAGGCCAGGGAATGGAATTTTTGCCATTTAAACTAGGAGTGCTAATCGAGCCGAGCTGAGCTGGTTCGAGTTTGGCTCGGGTTCGGCTCGATAAGGGCTCGTTCAAGTTCGGTTCCTTTCTTAATGACTCGAACTAGCCAAAATCCCAGATCGTTAAGCAAACGAGCCGAATTTGTGCTGAACCTGGCTCGTTCGTTAACAGCTCGAGTTCAGATCATTCATAATATATGTTTTAAATATTAAGCTCACCCAATAATCTAATAGTATCGAATACCCAATCCAACATCCCGTATTATGTACATAATTTTTTATTTTTACTCCTCCCTCTTCATATCAAACCCGAATTTACAGCTTTTGACTTAAAGAAAACTTTAGCCCTTTTTCTCAAACCCAACTCGAAAAGTCTCTAGCTTTAACTTTGAAACCTTAAAAAAAATAAAATCTCCGAGAACAACGGTTCTTCTTTGAAGTCCTATAAGAAGATCCATAACATCTGTGTTTTCGGCATACATAATAAAAGCTTTTTAAAAAATTTTCCTTTGTCAAAATATTTTTTTTAAAATTTTCCCTTATTAGAAAACACTTTAAAAGTTTTTCTATATTTAAAACTAATCAATACAATTTTAGTAAATTTTAAATATTTAATTTGAATTTTTAGATAAGGATAAAGATTTATGGAATTATTTTATTACAGGAAAAAGAAAGTTATTTAGACCAAATTTTGTTACAAATGGAAGAAAAAATTAAAATAGATTTTCCAAGAATTTTACTCGTGTTTCCCTCGGGTGGATCATCTTCGGTAAGGACGGCCGCCTCTTTAGCATGTTCCAGACCGCTACAGAGTTTGGAGGGGACTTCCACAATTGGGTGGATACGCTACAAATGTTGTAGTTTAAATAATCTCATAGCTAACTTGGTTTAGATTCTAGTTTAGTATTTGGAACGGATTCTAGGTTGAGATTTTCTCGCGCTCGCACAAAATTTTTGTTTGCCAAATCGCTTCTGCGGCGTCCTGAACGCCGGAGAACCCTAACATGGTATCAGAGCTACTAGGTATTGTGCCGACCCATGGTGGGTTCGCACTATGGTGACAGTAGTAGCAAAGTGCAGGCTCTTTGTAATATCCAGTAGCCGTGATACAGTATTTTAAAATATGCCTATAAATCTAAATTCTATTCCACTGTATGTTTTCTACTACTGATGTTTGAAACAAGTCATCTCTAAATTATTGCTATTTTCATGTAAAAATTATATAAAATATTTTACCCAATTATACCAATACTAAATTTTTACTACTTATTGTTGTTATATATAATATACACTACCTATATTCATTTCAAGTAAAATTAACCAATATATATAAATAACTTATTATGTTACCTTATTGCCACTACCTATATATTAGTTTTTCCAAACTAAATATATACAATCTTAAATCCTAACACTCAAAAGCCCCAGCCCAGCCCCTATTTTCCCCACTCTATTATCTATTTCACGAGCCCGGCCCAAAGCCAACACCCAGAAGCCCACGAACCGACCCTTTTCCCTCTCTTTCTCTCTCCTCTTTTTTTCCTTTCCCCTTCTCTCTCCTCTCGATCCTAGCCCCCTTCTTCCTCGCAACCCCCCACGACCCGTTCAACCACGATCCTCCTTCTGCCTCGCTCACGTCTCGTTCCTCCCCCACTCGACTCGCTCCCACGACGGAGCACGCATCGAACTGACCTAGGGATCCCCTCACCTGCCTCCCTTCTCCCTCAACCGACTAATCTCTCCCTATGTCTCCCTCTTTCTCTCCTTCTCTTTCCCTCCCATCATCGAAGCCCTCGCCTGCAACTCCGCCGGCCGGCCATTAAGCCACCTCCGTTGAGACCGTCGCCACCTCCATCTCCGAGCACGAGCACCAACCCACACCCGAGCGACCCATCATCGACCACCTCGACACCCACAGCCGCTGCCTCCATCGTCTGGATCGTCGCCGTTGAGGCCATCGTTATTGCCGCCACGTCTCCATCAGCCTCTACTCTTAACGAAGACTTCGAACCCATCAACCAAACTCCCCGCAACTCTCCACCACGAGCACCACCAAACTCCTCGGGAACATCGTTGCCTCTTCCGCTAGACCCCAGCACCACCTCCTCCTCCTCTATAACCCCCTTCGCCCCGCACCCACTCCTTTCCCGGCCACCTCCTCCTTCTTCCCGCAGCCGACCCAAATCCTACCAACCCCAGCTCACCACTACACCATCCGAGCTCCTCTCCGCCACACCCGAGCATCCATGGCCACCGCCTAACTCCGATGAACCCCCCCGACCCATCTCATTCCTTACAACTGAGCTCACACCCACTTCCTCCCCCATCTCCACCGAGTTCTCCTCAACCCATAACCCGAGCCCCTTGCCGCCATCACCACCAACCTCAAACCCAATCGCCAACATTCTTGCTGGTGAACCTCTGCCTCATCATCGTTCACTTCACCATCAGACACCAACCCACTGCCCCATGCACGGACTCTGCGCAACACCAGAACCCAATCAAGCTAGCCGAATCTTCAAAATAAGCCATGGTCATTTCATCGAGCACGTGCATCCATCGCCCTAGCCGCTGCCCTTGTGGCCTTCATCGTCGACCAAGCCGTGGCTTAGGTCGTGGTAACTATCACGGTTGTCAACGCATCCTCCATCGCAACATCGTGCACGCCCGTCGCTACTGTTATCGCGCACGAGCCTCGCGTCGTGCCATGCCCGGTCTGGTACCCACTTCGTGCCAACCCCGTGCCACACCGTACCCGACCCAGTGCTCACGCTGTTCCACACATGCACCACGCACTGAGTCAAGAACGTGCCCAGTATCGTGTCACGCCCGCGTCGCCATTGCATCCAGTACCGAGTCACCACGCATCGCGCACATGTCCAGCATCGCATCGACTCGAGTAACGAGATAGATCCCACGCATGGTGTCGCTTCTATATCAAACGACCGAAGGCAAGTGAAATCCCTCACCTGTTTATCATGCTATTTTTGTGAGTAGAGGCAATTTCACAATAACTTGATGTATATATATAAATATATTTAGATCGTAACCACCGTTGAAATTGCGTAGTGAACCATAGTGCGGTTTTATTGATTGGAGCTTGATTAAAGCTTATTAGTGCGACAGTAATACATAGAGGCTATATGGTTAATATTTAAAATTCAATAGGTTAAAGAAAACTAGTGTTTCGATCGTTTACCGGATGCCACGCTAAGTGTTTGATGTGAACTATAAACGATCACTAAATCAGTTATGGCGGAACTCATGATATTTAGACCCTAACATTGTTAAAAAAACGCCGCGTACAAATTTGGTGGCACATCGATGTCGTTTTCACCTATAAAGTGACGCCCTAATTTCAATACCGAAACTTGCGTTTTACCGAACACTTGACACTGTTAAATTCATAATTAAATCCATAAAAATCCAATCGCAGCGTGCCTAGGTTCGTTGTGAAGGGTACTGCATAACCTTTAACATGACGTATATCTTTACTATTGGATATATCCTATAAACATCAAAAATAAAGAACTTACCTGACCTTGGACTACAGTCCAGAGCAGGAACTTACCCCTTGAAATGCATTTAAACCCATGAAACCTTACTTTTTAATTGTGAAAGTGTGTAGAGACCATTACCGCTACGTATAAAATTGTTTTATCTTTTCAATGGTACCAATTTCACTAAATTCCAGTATCATTTGGTATTTAAATCATATTTTAAACTGATGACATGTACGGCAGGTTTCTGTCATTTCAGCTTGCACCCCTCATCGGTAATATGATCATAACTCCTAAACCAAAATGAATATTGTTGATCCGTCTCCTTTTCTGTAAATTTAACTCATAACCCTACAATTAGTTGACAGCAGTGTTGCCTAATTATGCTCTCAAGAGGGGGTAAAACGTGTTACGAAACGGATTTCCAGTTCAGAAATTGGATTTCCAGCAGTATACACTTAAAATGAAATGACTGTAACTAGAAAACCTGAAACCCGATTCACACGAAACCAATTTTTCTGTATTGATAATTAAATATACTGCTTACCCATTTATATTGCTTTGCTTAATTCTGCACGTGTGATTTTATATGATTTTTCTTTTCCAACCGACACCGGTTGCTCATATGTTTTAGCAGTGCATTTACTATATCCCCATCATGTGCATGATTGTCATACTCTTGTAAATTGTGTTCAATTGCACTGATAACCTAATGACCGTGTTACATTACCCAGTTATAAATGTTAGTGATTGGACTGTGGTAAGTACGTCAGTGTAAAAGCATGAATGAATAAGTGAAGTGAAGCGTACTTGTACACAATCAGCGGAACCAAATAGTTATTGCATTGTCAACGCATATGGGACATATATAAGTGTAACTATAACTGGAATGGGACGGTTATGGAAGCACTTATATCAGTGTCATGGGTAATACATCGAGTACTGTCCATTTATCTCGGATACCAGTCGAGACATGCTTGATGGAGACCCTGTCTCTAGTTTCTCGCGTAGACTTGTCATGTAGCGACTGGTATTTGGGTTCATGGTCGGTGTTTGATGTAGACCGCGGGTGTGGGGTAGTTTGAGTGTGAGTTCGATCAACGGAATCTCGGGAGTCCCACTTCCGTCATATACAATGATTTTGGGAGTTATATGGATGGTGTTACTGATTATTAGCGAGCGTGATTTGGGCCCGTGTTCCCTTGCTCTTGGGGCCAACCCTGGGGTTGGGGATACTCTTTGTTGGGGTCAAAATTTGCACCCCAATTGACCAAGTCAAAGTCAAGGTCAACCCCAAGTAAGCGGGCCCAAACCCAAGCAAGTGGGCCCATGCCCAAGTCGAGCCCCGCGGCCGGCCTCCCCCTTGCCGAAATAAAAAATCATGTAATAAATAATTTTAATGTAATTTTTTATTCATGAATGTAAGCAAAATGGGCATAAAGCCAAATTTTTGTAAAGCCCATGGCTTATGTGTAAAAGAAATGAGCACATGAGGCATGGGATGGGCAAAATACCATTTTGTAAAGCCTAAGGGGCTATATGTAAATGTGTAAGCCTATATAAGGCAACATGATGATGAATAAAGCATACACTTTTCATTCTCTCAAACTCTAGGGTTTTTTGTGCTTCCTTCTCCTTCCTCAAGGTTCTAAAACCTTCTTCCCCTTATGAATTAAATTAAGAGTTTTACTCTTCTTTTTCAAAAAAAAAATAGTTTTTCACCACAAAACCCACAAAGGGAAGCTCAGATCTTGCATTAGATCTCAAAAAAGGGAGATTTTGAATCTCACCCCCCCTTTTCCTCCAAGATCCTGCCAACAAAGAGGAGAAAGAAAGAGACTCATCTCCAAAAATCCCACTTTGAAAAAGATCCAAGGCTCAAGAGAAGTTCCAAGACTTAAGAGGGAAGAACCTCTGAAGATTTTTAGGGAGTTCAACTACAAGACCCAAATCCTCAAAGGTGTTTAACTCCTAATCCAGATCCTTTAGGAGTTTAACTCCAAATCTAAATCTTTTGGAGTTTAACTCCACTCAAAATCCTCTTTTGGAGTTTAACTCCTATTTCAGGGGGTAAAAACCCCTTCTTTTCACCGGCGCCCAAACGCCAACGTGCCGGGCACGTGAAGCGCCAGTGCCTAAAGCGCTAGCACCAGCGCCCAAGCGCCCAGTGCTCACGTGCCGGACACGTGAGGCGCTAGCACCTAAAGCGCCAGTGCCAGCGCCCAAAGCGCTGGCGCCAGTGCCCACGTGCCGGACACATGAGGCGCTAGCAATCAAAGTGCTAGCGCCAGGGCCCAAGCGCCCACGTGCCGAGAACGTGAGGCGCGAGCGCCCAGCGCCAGCGTGCTAGGCACGTGAGGCGCTGGCGCTCACGCGTCCTTTGGACACCATTTTTCTCTCATTTTACATGTACTCCATACTAAAAATACCTCCCCTGTTAGAAAAAATTTCTAACGGGGTGCTGCCCCGCATCCCGCAAGGGGCTGCTAGCCCCCTGACCCCCAGCCCGCTATCCGGATAGTGGGACCCCCGTAAAAACTCTGCGGGGCCCCCGATATATCCAAAACCCCTTCAAAACACAACACTGCACATTGAGTTCGCATGACCAGTTTGGTCCGTCAATCTGAGGTTCTCTCGCTCCAAAGGCGAGGGGTAATTAACGGCAATTTAGTCCACGGTTGCTGGAGATTCGGATCCCCACAATCAATAAACCCCAGCCTACCCTAGGCAGGGGGAATCTGTAATGTGCCTGACAAGAGCGCGCGTATTCCCATCTCAATGGGGTGACGGAAAACACCCTACAGATTCTGGCACGCTCGGTGGGACCTATCTTTCCTCTCATATTTCGGGTTAAGCATTCATACGAACTCAATTAATATGCATATCAATTGCCTGTACTGAAATCATGCTTCTTTGTGCAGGTTAACGGCTTTTGACTGCAATCTTCGAACGCAAGTCGGTATTTGAACGACTTTCCTTGGCCCCAGCTGAGGGCAAGGCCATCAACACCGATAAAGTAATAAGGCATCTCGGGCAAGCTCCAGCGGTGCCACTGGCAACTGTTCAATCGGGTATCTTCTCTAAGCTCCCCGTCGGATGACCTCTAGGTCGTTAAACTGGAAACAGAGGACCACCACGTCGTTAAACTGGGAACACCTGACCACCATGTCATTAAACTGGGAATAATCGATCTCTAAGTCGTTAAACTGGGGATGTAAAAATGTGTAAATGAAACAAAAATAAAAAAATAAAATAATAAAAAGCCGAAATGATGGGGAAACTCACAATAAAAAATCAGCGAGTAAAATAAAGATGAAAAATAAAGCCGAAATGATAGGGCAACCGCGAATAAATAGCCGAAGTGATAGGGCAATCGCGACCTTCGCGATAAGAAAAGCTGAAATGATAGAGCAATCGCGGTAAAAAAAAGCGACGAATGACGAGTCGTCCTGATACCTTATTCCAGTGCAGCGATACAGACGCTAACCAAATTCAAATTTTCAAATCCCTCGATGTCCCAACGACGAATGATGAGTCACTCCTGATACCATATTCCAGTGCAGCGATGCAGACGCCAACCAAAATCCAATTTTCTAAAATTCCCCCAACCCTACGGTTGGTCCCCAAGTTGACTAGCGTATACAATCCACGGGCTCAAATAATTCTCATCATACCCATGCCCTACCGCAATCACCAGTTACGCGGCCGGTCTCCGCCCTTGGAATTATGCTCCATTTGGGAAGACCCACTTATGTGTCCTCACGATACATGAGGAGAATAAACTTATGAGATCCTCTCGACTCGTAAGAAAACACCTTCGTGGGGTCCTTATGACTCACAAAGGAAAAACACACTTGGGAGTCCCCACAACTCCTAAGGAGAAAGTACACCTACAAGATCCTTTCGACTCATAAGGAGAATACTTTTATGGGACCCTTACGGCTCATAAAATTGAAAAGCCTTAGGTGATAGGGATTTAAACCCGTCTCCTAAGCCATCGCTCCCCAACAGGCAAAGGCAAATGATGAATTACTCCTGGCACCTGTGTTTCGGTGTTAGCAACGCTGATGTCGACCCCTACCCTAAAATTCCAAACTTCCGATCCAATTGACCCATAAGTCTTTAAACAGGGAACAGATGACCTCTAAGTCGTTAAACTGGGAACAGATGACCTCTAAATTGTTAAACTGGGCACAATAGACCCCTAAGTCTTTAAACTGGGAACAGATGACCTATAAATCGTTAAATTAGAAACAGATGACCCCAAATTTATTAAACTGGGAACGATGGAAATCCACTCGTGTGTCCTCACGATGCATGAGGAGAACAAAACTTGCGAGATCCTTACGACACTTAAGAAAACGCCTTCGTGGGATCCTTACGACTCACAAAGGAAAAACACACTTGGGGGTCCTCATGACTCCTAAGGAGAAAATGCATCTACGGGATCCTTACGACTCGTAAGGAGAAAATGTTTTTATGGGACCCTTACAGCCCGTAAAATTGAAAAGCCTTAGGTGATAGGGATCTAAACCTGTCCCCTAAGCCATCGCTTCCCAATAAGCAAAGGCAAATGATGATTCACTCCTGGTACCATATTCCAGTGTAGCGGTGCTAATGCTGACCCAAAAACCAATTCCCAGATCCTCTCGTGGCAAATGATGATTCACTCCTAATACCATATTCCAGTATAGCGATGCTAATATCAACCCAAATCAAATCAAACCAACAATCTCTGCGTCGGAATCATGCTTTGTCTCAGAGTGTACCCCGTGTCGAAATCATGCTTCGCCTCGGTGTATCCACGCTCCCTGTCGGAATTATGCTTCGACTCGGAATCAAGTCAACAAGCGACCTCCCTGTCGGAATTATGCTTCGACTCGGAATCAAGTCAATAAGCGACCTCCTCGTCGGAATTATGCTCCACCCTAGAATTAAGTAAACAACAGACCTCCTCGTCGGAACTATGCTCCGCCCTGGAATCAAGTTAACCAGCGACACTCCGTGCCGGGGACAAGACGACCAGCGACACTCCGTGCCGGGGACAAGTCAACCATCGACACTCCGTGCTGGGGACAAGTCGAACAGCCAGCGATACTCCGTGCCGGGGACAAGTCGAACAGCCAGCGACACTCCGCGTCGGGGACAAGTCGACCAGCGACACTCCGAGCCAGGGACAAGTAGACCAGCGACCTCCCTGTCGGAATGATGCTCCGCCTCGGAATCAGGTCAACCGGCGACACTCCGTGCCGGGGACAAGTCAACCAACGACACTCCGTGCCGGGGACAAGTCGAACATCCAGCGACACTCCGTGCTGGGGATAAGTCGAACATCCAGCGATACTCCATGCCGGGGATAAGTCAACCAGCGACACTCCGTGCCGGGGATAAGTCGAACATCCAGCGACACTCCGCACCGAGGATAAGTCGAACAACCAGCGACACTCCGCGCTGGGGACAAGTAGACCAGCGACACTCCGTGCCGGGGACAAGTCGAACATCCAGTGACACTCTGCACCTGGGACAAGTCGAACATCCAGCGACACTCCGTGCCGGGGACAAGTCGACCAGCGACACTCCGTGCCGGGGATAAGTCGAACATCCAGCGACACTCCAAGCCGGGGACAAGTCGACCAGCGACACTCCGTGGCGGGGACAAGTCGAATAACCAGCGACACTCCGCGCTGGGGACAAGTCGACCAGCGACCTCCCTGTCGGAATCATGCTCCACCTCGGAATCAGGTCAACCGGTGACACTCCGTGCCGGGGATAAGTCGACCAACGACACTCCGTGCCGGGGAGAAGTCGAACATTTAGTGACACTCCGTACCAGGGACAAGTCGAACAGCCAGCGACACTCCGTACCTGGGACAAGTCGAACAGTCAGCGACACTCCACGTTGGGGACAAGTCGATCAGCAACACTCCATGTCGGGGACAAGTCGACCAGTGACCTCCCTGTCGGAATCATGCTCCGCTTCGGAATCAGGTCAACCGGCGACACTCCGTGCCGGGGACAAGTCGACCAGCGACACTCCGTGCCGGGGACAAGTCGAACATCCAGCGACACTCCATGCCGGGGACAAGTCAACCAGCGACACTTCGTGACGGGGACAAGTCGAACATCCAGTGACACTCCGTGCTGGGGATAAGTCGAACAACCAGTGGCACTCCGCACCGAGGACAAGTCGACCAGCGACACTCCATGCCGCAGACAATTCAAACATCCAGCGACACTCCATGCCGGAGACAAGTCGAACATCCAGCGACACTCCGTGCCGAGGACAAGTCGACTAGCGATACTCCGTGCCGGGGACAAGTCGAACATCCAGCGACACTCCGCGCCGGGGACAAATCGAACATCCAGCGACACTCCGTTCCGGGGACAAGTCGAACAGCCAGCGACTTCCCTATCAGAATCATACTCTGCCTCGGAATCAGGTCAACCGGCGACACTCCGTGCCGGGGACAAGTCAACCAGCGACACTTCGTGCCGGGGACAAGTCGAACATCCAGCGACACTACGCACCGGGGACAAGTCAACCAGCGACACTCTGTGCTAGGGAAAAGTCGAACAGCCAGCGACACTCCATGCCGGGGACAAGTCGAACAGCCAGCGACACTCCATGCCGGGGACAAGTCGAACAGCCAGCGACACTTTGCGCCGGGGACAAGTCGACCAGCCAGCGACACTCCACGCCAGGGACAAGTCGACCAGCGACACTCCGAGTCGGGGACAAATCGACCAGCGACCTCCCTATCGGAATCATGCTTCGCCATGGAATCAGATCAACCGACGACACTCCGTGCCGGGGACAAGTCAACCAGCGACACTCCGTGCCGGGGACAAGTCGAACATCCAGCGACACTCTGTGCCGGGGATAAGTCAACCAACGACACTCTATGCCGGGACAAGTCGAACATCCAGCGACACTCCGCGCCGGGGACAAGTCGAGCAACCAGCGACACTCCGCGCCGGGGTTAAGTCGACCAGCGACACTCCGTGCCGGGGACAATTCGAACATCCAGCGACACTCCGTGCCGGGGACAAGTCGAACATCCAGCGACACTCCGTGCCGGGGACAAGTCGAATAGCCAGCGACACTCTACGCCAGGGACAAGTCGACCAGCGACCTCTCTGTCAGAATCATGCTCCGCTTCGGAATCAGGTTAACCGGCGACACCCCGTGCCGAGGACAAGTCAACCAGCAACAGTCCATGCCGGGGACAAGTCGACCAGTGACACTCCGTGCCGGGGACAAGTCGAACATCCAGCGACACTCCGTGCTGGGGACAAGTCAACCAGCGACACTCCATGCCGGGGATAGGTTGAACAGCTAGCAACACTCTGTGCCGGGGACAAGTTGACCAGCGACCTCCCTATCGGAATCATGTTGTGCCTCGGAATCAGGTCAACCGGCGACACCCCGTGCCGGGGACAAGTCGACCAGCGACACTCCGCGCCGGGGACAAGTCGACCAGCGACCTCCCTGTCGGAATCATGCTCCACCTCGGAATCAGGTCAACCGGCGACACTCCGTGCCGGGGACAAGTCGACCAGAGACATTCCATACCGGGGACAAGTCGAACATCCAGCGACACTCCGCGCCGAGGACAAGTCAACCAGCGACACTCCATGCCGGGGATAAGTCGAACATCCAGTAACACTCCGCCGGGGACAATTCGAACAACCAGCGACACTCCACGCCAGGGACAAGTCGACCAGCGAAACTCCGTTCCGGGGACAGGTCGAACATCCAGCAACACTCCGCGCCAGGGACAAGTCGAACATCCAGCGACACTCCGTGCCGGGCATAAGTCGACCAGTGACACTCCGTGCAGGGGACACATCGAACATCCAGCGACACTCCGTGCCAGGGATAAGTCGACCAGCGACACTCCGTGCCGGGGACAAGTCGAACAGCCAGCGACACTCCGCGCTGGGGACAAGTCGACCAGCGACCTCTCTGTTGGAATCATGCTCTGCCTCGAAATCAGGTCAACTGGAGACACCCCGTGCTGGGGACAAATCAACCAGCAACACTCCATGCAGGGGACAAGTCGACCAGCGACACTTCATGCCGGGGACAAATCAAACATCCAGCGACACTCCGCGCCGGGGACAAGTCAACCAGCGACACTCCGTGCCGGGGACAGGTCGAATAGCCAGCGACATTCTGTGCCGGGGAAAAGTCGACCAGCGACCTCCCTGTCGGAATCATGCTCTGCCTCGGAATCAGGTCAACCGGCGACACTCCGTGCCGGGGACAAGTCAACCAGTGACACTCCGTGCCGGGGACAAGTCGAACATCCAGCGACACTCCGCGCCGGGGACAAGTCAACCAGCGACACTCCATGCCGGGGACAAGTCGAATAGCCAGCGACACTCCGCACTGGGGACAAGTCGAACAGCCAGCGACACTCTGCACCGGGGACAAGTCAAACAGCCAGCGACACTCCGCGTCGGGGACAAGTCGAACGACCAGCGACACTCCGTGCCGGGGACAAGTCGACCAGCTACCTCCCTGTCGGAATCATGCTCCACCTCGGAATCAGGTCAACCGGCGAACTCCGTGCCGGGGAAAAGTCGACCAGCGACATTCCGTGCCGGGGACAAGTCGACCAGCGACACTCCGTGCCGGGGAAAAGTCGACCAGCCAGCGACACTCCGTGCCGGGGATAAGTCGAACAGCGACACTCCGTGCCGGGGAAACGTCGACCAGTGACACTCTGTGCCGGGGATACGTCATACATCGACACTCCGTCTCGGGGACACGTTAAGCATCGACCATCCATGTTGTAAAAAGGGCAGTGCCAGCTTCCCAAAAAGTGGGAAACAAATCAAGTCGCCTCCACGTGAAAGAAGATCCATCAATTTCATGCACACGACCCATGTGCGGTGTGCATTTATTGATGGAGGGCACTTTGTTGGAGTCAAAATTTGCACCCCGATTGACCAAATCAAAGTCAATGTCAACCCCAAGTAAGCGGGCCCAAGCCCAAGCAAGTGGGCCCATGCTCAAGTCGAGCTCCGCGGCCGGCCTCCTCAATGCCGAAATAAAAAATCATGTAATAAATAAATTTGATGTAATTTTTTATGCATGAATGTAAGCAAAATGGGCATAATGCCAAATTTTTGTAAACCCCATGGCTTATGTGCAAAAGAAATGAGCGCATGAGGTATGGGATGGGCAAAATGCCATTTTGTAAAGCCCAAAGGGTTATATGTAAATGTGTAAGCCTATATAAGGGAACATGATGATGAATAAAGCATGCACTTTTCATTCTCGCAAACTTTAAGGTTTTTTGTTCCTCCTTCTCCTTCCTAAAGATTCTAAAACCTTCTTCCCCTTTTGAATTAAATCAAGAGTTTTACTTTTTTTTTTCCAAAAATAAATAGTTTTTCACCACAAAACCCATAAAGGGGAGCTCAGATCTTCCATTAGATCTCAAAAAAGGGAGATTTTGAATCTCACCCCCCTTTCCTCCAAAACCCGACCAACAAAGAGGAGAAAGAAGAAGACCCATCTCCGAAAATCCCACTTTGGAAAAGATCCAAGACGCAAGAGAAGATCCAAGAGTTAAGAGAGAAAACCTTTGAAGATTTTTAGAGAGTTCAACTCCAAGACCCAAATCCTCAAAGGAGTTTAACTCCTAATCCAGATCCTTTAGAAGTTTAACTCCAAATCTAAATCTTTTGAACTTTAACTCCACTCAAAATCCTCTTTTGAAGTTTAACTCCTATTTCCGGGGGTAAAAACTCTTCATTTCGCCGGCGTCCAAGCACCCACTTGCCGGACACGTGAGGCGCTGGCGCTTCACATGCCGGACACGTGAGGCGCTGGCGCCCAAAGCGCCAGCGCCTAAGCGCCCATGTGTCGGGCACGTGAGGCCCTCGCGCCCAGTGCCAGCGCTCGGCGCCAGCGTGCTAGGCACGTGAGGCGCTGGCGCTCACGCATCCTTTGGACGCCATTTCCCCTCATTTTACATGTACTCCATACTAAAAATACCTCCCCTGTTAGAAAAAATTTCTAACGGGGCGCTGCCCCGCACCCCATAAGGGGGCTACTAGCCTCCTTGATCCTCAGCCTGCTATCCGGGTAGTGGGACCCCCGTAAAAACTCTGCGGGGCCCCCGATATATCCAAAACCCCTTAAAAATACAACACCGCACATTGAGTTCGCATGACCTGTTTGATCCGTCAATCGGAGGTTCTCTCGCTTCAAAGGCGAGGGGTAATTAATGACAGCTTAGTCCGCGGCTGCCGGAGATTTGGATCCCCACAATCAATAAACCCCAGCCTACCCTAGGCAGGGGGAATCTGTAATGCACCTGACAAGCGCGCGCATATTTTCATCTCAATGGGGTGACGAAAAACACTCTACACTCCTGCGGTGGTTGACGCTCACATTTGGACTGACGATAGATCTAGTGACTTGAACAGTGAGACTTAGAGACTGTTAGTTTTAGTGACATGGACATTGCATTGACTACTGATTTGATACACCTTCTTTATTGTTTACATGTATCGGTTATTTCATGCTCGCTCCATTACTCTGTACTTACTGCTTTATGTTTATCATCGTTGCACATTATATATGTATATATATATATATATATATATATATATATATATATATATATATTGCTATTGTGTCGCTCTGACGACCCGAGTATGCATGCTCAGAGTGAGAAGTGGACTAAGCTTGGATCAGGACCTGTCTTACCACGAGAATATTGCGGACATCTAGATCAGCGACGCCAGCGCTATCTTTCCTTTGACTCTATCTGGTTAGTTTTATATCTGTTTTGATAGATTTAGTGACTGCACTTCTCATTACCCGTGCATTGATTACTGATTACCACATAATGCTAGAAGCCGAAGTGTTACTACGGCAGGATATTTCCTCGACCGTAGGAGCTTAGCTGGCCTTGTCACTCCTCGTATTCCGTATTTTGGAAAGCGGGACGTGACATGGTTTTGTTAGTATCAGATCCAGGTTGGTTTGGAATGATATTACAGTTCAGTCTAGGGATCCCTTGATTTATATCCAGTGATATTGCACTTCACTTCCATATAATCCTCATTACATTATTGTTCAAAGTCTTGTCCTACCACTTGATCTTACTTTCAGTTATTAATCCAATATCCTATCTTGAATTTTGTACCTTATATCATCCAAACACTTATTGTTTCAGGACCATGGCTTCCAACGACTCTTCTTCCACCTCGACTCCCCAGAGTCAGACCGTCGAGATTTTTGGTGTACTGCAAGGCTTGATGGAAGCCCGGGACCGAACAAACGATCTCTTAGCTGAAGGACTAAGAAGGAAAATGGCTCAAGCACCAGGAGGATCCCCCAATCGTAGGGGAATCCCTATTAAACAAAAAGGTGGTGCGCAGATGAAGCGCTCATTTGTTACTCAGCAACAGCGGAGAACCCAACATTGTGGTTATTGCAAGAAGTTAGGACACTTTCAGTGGGACTGTCGCTAGGCCAAAGGGCAGTGCTTGATTTGTGGATCTGATGAACATCTTGTCAATGGTCGCCCTAGAAGGAAGGAGCTGCAAGTTGGAGATTCGTCAACGCTCTCCAAATCTTCTTGAGCGACTTGGTTGTTTTCGTACTTTAATTTTGAGGACGGCACAGACCCAACACAAGATTCAGACCTGTCTTATGAGATTGCAGAGATTTAGATATCGACGCAGAGTTATCACCTTTTCTGCTTCCAATAATGACATTGTTAGTCTATTTAGTAGCTGTTTCCTTTCGTTTAAAACCTTGTATCTGTTGAACTCCTTAATTTAAATGCAATAAAATTGTAAATTGTGATTAAGTACCTTTATTTTATTTATTTACTCTAAGTCCTCCTCTATTTTCAAATTTTCAATAATTCTAATTTACGCTGCATATTTTATTTTCTAATGCATTTTCCTATTGATATTTCATACTATCGTCCTTTTATTATGAAGTTCCATTCTTCGTGCCTTTTGTCTTGATTTTTATTTGCCCTAATTACAGGATGTCATTTCGAGTTATTTTCTACTCTATATTTCTTTTAAATGTTTTATTGTTTACTATATTGTTATCATTTCTATTCATTTCGGTTGTTGGCGTTCTTTTGAATAACTTTCAAAGTTTATATTATGAGTGGTTTGAGTTTTCTTTAAAATGAGTTTCATATTAATTTTCTATATAGTGTTTCCTTTTCTTTGTTCATATTTATGCCAACTATCTTTTATTTTCTTATTTACATTTACTTACGTATTCTTGTGCTCCAATTGATTTAAATTTCCTATTTACTGTAATATAAATTAGGGTTATCTTGTATGCTAATACATTTTTTTTCTTGTACATGTATCATGATCTCGGTATTATCTTAGTTTCCCCTGTATTGTATTATCTTCGCACTTTTACAAATATAGATTAGTCTTTGTCTGTACGTTAATTGTTGATATCTAGCTATTTTCTAGCCATCTATGTTTTCATTCTATTTTTCTTCTGTATTTTACCGTATGTATATTTTCAACTTATTATATAATTGCTTGATTTATAGTTTTATTAAGATAGTTTTGGTTCCTAAGGCTTGTTAGCTAATCCTTCACCATTACTTATTATTGTTATTATATTTTTCTTTGTGTTGTATATATACTTTATTATTATAAATGATTATGCCTCGTGCTTATATATGATTATCCTTTAAGCTGCGCCCTTTTCTTATATATAAAAATATTTGATTTTCATCTAATTGCTTTTACGTAAATCGCTATATAGTAGTATTTGACTTTTGTTGCTTCTCGGATGGTATTTTATAGCTTATCGTTTATTTTAAATTTCTAGGACAAAATTTTATATAAGTGGGGTATGATATAATGCCTAGTAGCCGTGATACGGTATTTTAAAATATGCCTATAAATCTAAATTCTATTTCACTAAATGTTTTCTACAAGTGATGTTTGAAACAAGTCATCTTTAAGTTATTGCTATTTTCATGTAAAAATTATATAAAATACTTTACCCTATTATATCAATATTAAATTTTTACTACTTATTGTTGTTTATATAATATACACTACCTATGTTTATTTCAAGTAAAATTAACCAATATATATATAAATAACTTATTATGTTACCTTACTGCGACCATTTCAAGTAAAATTAACCAATATATATATAAATAACTTATTATGTTAGCTTACTGCCACTACCTATATATTAGTTTTCCCAAACTAATTATATTCCTAACCATAAACTCTGACACTCAAAAACCCAAGCCCAACCCCTATTTTGCCTCCTCTCTATTATCTTTTCCACGAGCCCGGCCTAAAGCCAACACCCAGAAGCCCACGAACCGACCCTTTTGCCCCTCTCTTTCTCTTTCCTCTTTTTTTCCCTTCCTATTCTGTCTCCTCTCGATCCCAGCCCCCCTTCTTCCTCACAAGGCCCCACGACCCTCCTTCTCCCTCGCTCGCGTCTCGTTCCTCCCTCGCTCGACTCGCTCCCACAACGGAGACCATGCCCAACTGACCCCGGGATCCCCTCACCTGCCTCCCTTCTCCCTCAACCGACTAATATCTCCCTATGTATCCCTCTTTCTCTCCTCTTTCCCTCCCATCATCTGAGCCCTCGCCTGGAACACCGTCGGCCGGCCATTGAGCCACTTCCGTTGAGCCCGTCGCCACCTCTATCACCCGAGCGACCCATCATCGACCACCTCGACACCCACGGCCGCTGCCCCCATTGTCTGGACCATCGTCGTTGAGGCCATCGTCTTCGCCGCCATGTCTCCATCAGCCTCTACCCTTGTCGAAGACTTCGAACCCATCAACCGAGCTCCCTGCAACTCGCCACCATGAGCACCAACAACCTCCTCACTAACGTCGCTGTCTCTTCCGCCGGACCCCAGCACCACCTCCTCCTCCTCTGCAACCCCCTTCACCCCGCACCCACTTCTTTCCCAGCCACCTCCTCCTTCTTCCTACAGCCGAGCCGACACCGACCAACCCCAGCTCACCACTACACCGTTCGAGATCCTCTCTGCCACACCCGAGAACTCATGGCCACCGCGTAACTCCAACGAACCTCCAACCCATCTCCTTCCTTACAACTGAGTTCACACCCACTTCCTCCCCCATCTCCACCGAGTTCCCTTCAACCCATAACCCGAGCCCTTTGCCGCCATCACCACCAACCTCAAACCCAATTGCCAACATCGTCACCGGTGTTCCGCTGCCTCGTCGTTGTTCACTTCACCATCGGACACCAATCCACAGCCCCGGGCACGGACTCTGCGCAACACCAGAACCCCATCAAGCTAGCCGAATCTTCAAAATAAGCACTGGTCATTTTATCGAGCACGTGCATCCGTCGCCCTAGCCGCTGCCCTTGTCGCTTTCGTCGCCGACCAAGCTGTGGCTTAGGTCATGGTAACTATCACGGTTGTCAACGCATCCGCCATCTCAATATCACGCACGCCCGTCGCTATTCTTATCGCGTATGAGCCTCGCGTCATGCCGTGCCCGGTCCGATACCCACTTCGTGCCAGCCCCGTGCCACACCGTACCCGACCCAGTGCCCGCGCCATGCTACACACGCACAGAGTCAAGACCGTGCCCAGTATTGTGTCATACCCGCATCGCCACTGCATCCAGTATCGAGTCACCGCGCATCGCGCCTGCGTCACGCACGTGTCCAGCATCGCATCGACTCGAGTAACAAGACGGATCTCATGCGTGGTGTCGTTTCTATATTAAGCGACCGAAGGCAAGTGAAATCCCTCATTTGAAATCCCTCACTTGTTTACTCAGAAGGAGTTGAATATGCGACAGAGAAAATGGTGAGATTGATTGCTAATAGTTGGCGACTGAGGACATCAGGTACTACATTCACCTTCCCTGGATGATATTGTAAATTGATGTCGGAGTCCACCTTAAGTTCTAACTATCTTCTCTGTCGCATATTCAACTCTTTCTGAGTAAACACATATTTCAGACTTTTGTGGTCCGTGTATATGTCCACTCGTTCTCCAAAGAGATAATGGCGCCAAATCATGAGTGCAAAGATTACGGCTGCCATCTCCAGATCATGCGTCGGATTGTTGCGCTCATGGATCTTCAGCTGTCTTGATGCATAAGCTACAACTTTACCGTGCTGATGTAGAACACATCCTAATCCTTTACCGGATGCATCGCAATGCACTACGAAACCTCCAGTTTGGTCCGGTATGACAAGAATAGGCGCTGATGTAAATCTTGACTTGAGTTTTACGAAAGCTTGTTCGTATGCTTCTGACCACACGAATTCCTCATCTTTACGTGTAAGCTTGGTCAGGGGTGTTGCAATCTTGGAAAAGCCTTCAATGAATCTTCTGTAATATCCTGCTAAACCCAAGAAGTTTCGAATGTCCTTCACTGATTTCGGTGTTGGCCATTCACTTACGGCTGATACTTTCGCTGGATCTACAGAGATTCCTTCGCCCGATACAATATGTCCGAGAACTCTGACTTGATCTAGCCAAAACTCACACCTGCTTTATTTGGCATAGAGTTGATGCCGTCGCAAAGTCTCTTGGACAATCCTCAAGTGTTCGTCGTGTTCTTTCCGACTCTTTGAATATACCAGGATATCGTCGATGAATATGTCGACAAACCTGTCTAAGTATTCTCGGAAAACTTGAATCATTAGGTTCATGAATATTGCTGGTGCGTTGGTCACTCCAAATGACATCATGAGATATTCGTAATGTGCATAGCGAGTTCTGAATGTTGTTTTATGATTATCAGCTTCCTTGACCTTCACCTGATGATAACCCGAACGAACATCTAACTTAGAGAAAACATAAGATCCACTTAGCTGATCGAACAGATCATCGATGCGCGGTAGTGGATACTTGTTCTTTATTGTCACTTCGCTCAAAATACTATAATCAATGCAATTCGGTATGAACCTTCCTTCTTCTTCACGAGCAAAACTGGAGATCCACAACTTGAAGTGCTGGGTCGAATCCAACCTTTCTTCAGTAATTCGTCCAACTGAGTTCGGATCTCCTTCAAACCTTCTGGACTTAGGCGATAAAGTGCTTTGATCACCGGTTGTGCTCCAGGTACTAAATCAATGCTGAATTCAAGAGCTCGATCGGGAAGCAAACCTGCTATGTCTTCAAAAAATACGTCGTCGAACTCTCAAACTACCTCTGACTTGTCTTCTTCCGTCTGATGAGTAACAATCACCGCCTTCTTCGGTTTTGCCTTGTAAGTGCCTGGCTCCAGGGTACGATCTCCACTTTTAAAATAAAAGACCAGATGGTCTGGAATCTCGAACACTACTCTCGTTTGACGACTGTCGATGGTAGCGTAGAAGGTTCCTACCAGCTCTTTTTTGCTATTCAAAAGCAAAACAAATACTTATAGTGTACACAGATTGCTAATACTCCATTTGTACATGAACCTTTAATCAAATTTTCTATACATTAAAACAGAGTCGTTACAGAGACATTGGGACAACTAGCCTGAATTTTTGGGCAGATGCTATTTGGACATATCCATCCACCTCTCCGAAGTTACCAAGTTGATTTATGGCACCGTATATCGAAGGTTTGGATAGATGCGACCGATGTAGCAGACTTTATAAAATTGCCCCTCATTTGTGAGGGGTTTTTTTTATTGTGAGGACGCTCTTTCCTGCAGGCGTAAGCCCCTCTAGTTAATTACGTTATCGCGTTGCGATAACAACTTTCTCTAGCTCTGGTAGGTCACTTCATGTCGTGTTATGTTTTATTTATTTTGGTTGCCCGTGGATTGTATATGAAGACTAGTTTATGTTATCGCCCGTAGGGCACGGATTAGTCCAAATCCATATATATATTTTTTGGTTTGAACTTAGGTTGTATATATTTGTTCTCCGCCGAATACAGAGACGAAACCGCGTAGGTCGTCTTGCCTGAATTTGGAGACGGATACTATTTGGTTTTATCTGTCCACTTCTCCGAAGATGCCAAGTTGATTTATGGCACCGTATATCAGAGCTTTAGACAGATGTGGCCGATATAGCAGACTTAGTCAGATTCCCCCTTGAAGTGAGGGTTTTTTTTATTGTGGGGACGCTCTTCCCTGCAGACACAAGCCCCTGCAGTTAATTACGCTACCGTATCGCGGCAGCCACTTTCTCCTTCTCGAGATGGTCACTTCGTGTCATGTGTGTCTGTTTTATTTTCTGGTTGCTCGTGGATTGTATACGGAGACTAATTTATGTTGTCGCCCGTAGGGCATGGATTAGTCCAAATCCATATTTTCTTAGATTTGGATTTAGGTTGGTTTAAAGATCGTTAATCTTGTTTTAGATTCTGATCAATTTAAACGTTTGTTGAGGATACGTTAGCCTAATTTTAGACTAAGATCTACTCAACGGGGTTTCAGGATCATTTAGATCCGACGGCAGAGCATTTGGGCTCTATCGTCTTAGTTTAGAGACGTTGCGGTCTATAAAGTTTAAGGACATCATAGTCCATGATTTTAAGGACTTCACAGTCCATAAAGTTTAAGGACATCATAGTCCATGAGTTTAAGGACATCATACTCCGTAGAGTTTAGTTTAGGGACGTTGCGGTCCATTGAGTGTCTGGTTGCCGGGACTCGCCACCTCTCTGAAGACGTCGAAGAATTACAACGACATATATCAGAGGTGTGAAGAGATGTACCCTTGAACCAGTGAATGTTCATTAAAGATTTGATAATCTTGTTTGGGACTAAAGCTAATAGGATCAATCAATTTGGGGTTTGGCCAATCTTGGACTCAGCCCATTTAATCATTTTTATTTGGGATTGATCCCATTTCTGCATCAGCGATGCTGAACAATAATGTGGGCTCTGACACCCCTTATTCTTTTGTTTTATTTGAAGTGTTAAACACTAGCGTATGTTTGGTGCTCACATGGGTCACGTGATGCCTTAAAGTATTGTTAAACACTAAGAGCTTAAGGCGCTCATGTGGGGTCACGTGAGGCGCATGAAAATAGGTCCAGCTTCTTTGGAATTACCCCTTTTCTTTTTTGAGTGCTGAGCACTATTGGGGCCATGTGGGATCACGTGAGGCGCACTTGCATTTGATTTATTCTCCCTTCTCTTCTGAAAGTGCTTAGCACTATAAAAGGGTCACGTGTTATCACGTGAGGCGCCCTAAATATAGAGACTGCCTTGTTTCATATTATGAAAGTGCTAAGCACTATAAAGGGGTCACGTGTTATCACGTGAGGCGCTTCAAATTGAGATCTGTTTTAGATTTACTCCTCTTTTATCCTTTTGAAGAGGCTAGTTCAGGGGTCACAAGAGAGCACGTGACCTGATATCAATTGTTCTCTTTTGATCATTGGGGGGCTCACGTGGGTGCACGTGATCTGATATTTATCATGTTGGGTGCTGATCTCTTTTACGTGCATGGAGAGTTAAATCCTTTGTTGAAGAATTAAATTATTTTATAGGGTTAAACCCCAGATTTATTTAGAGGAATTAAATTCCTATATGTTACGTTGAAAGAATTAGATTCTTTAAACTCAATTCTCCCCCTAAGTTTTGAATCTGCATGACAGATCTCCCCAATGAGAATTAAATTCTCAACTTATGAGGAGATCTGTTTCTGCAGATCTTCAACCAGAGGAAGAACTAAGTTATTTTTAGAAGAGTTAAACTCTTGGTTTGAGAATTAAATTCTCTTTTGTTTTGTGGGAGCTTATGGGGTGATCTCCTTTCTTCTCTTACCTAGAGTTTCTTTTTTTCTTTGAAGAGATCTTCTTCTCTCTGGAGAATTAAATTCTCTTTTCTTTTTTTTTTGGCTTTCAAGGGGGTTTTTCTCTCTCCCTTTTTTCTTCTTCTTGGCTCCTATTTATAGGAGAAATAAAATAATCAGTTTGTTCAGCAAATCTCTCATTGGGAGATTTTGATTGATTTTATAACCAATATGATCTTTTAGATCACTCGGTGAATTTTATTCACCGTTGGATTTTTAATCCAAAGACTTCTATTTTACAAAAGATATTTCTTTTGTTGTTCCTGGAAAATTTAGGAAGATATTTCCTTGCACATAATCTTTCTATAAATTGGAGATTTTTAATCACCATTGGATTTTTAATCCAACGGCGCTCTACTTTACAAAGTGCAATCTTTCTTGTTTAGAAAAATCCAAGGAAATATTTTCTAAAGTTGTGCTTTTGATCTCTTTGTTTAGAATTTAATTCTATCTGTTCAGAAGGCATAAGAGCCATCACGTGTACCACGTGATCCCTCACAGAATTAATTTGGTTTGTTTGCATGCAGGAGTCCAACAGAGGTAAGGCATCACGTGGTGATACGTGAGCCTCTTTGTTCTTTGTTTGTTTTATAACTGAGTCCCATACGTTTTGTGTGAAAAGACGATCACGTGTTTGCACGTGAGGCTTTAGTTGCCACCTATTAAACGGAGCTGCCTATTCTGCATACAGATGCATCACGTGCTTGCACGTGATGCTCCACTAGCGGGAACTTTTTCCTTTTCCCTCTCTGAGTCTCTTTATAAGGGATTGATGATCACGTGCTCACGCGTGATACTTCCATTAGTAGGGAATTTTCCCCTTCCCTTCTTCTTCTGAATTTTTATAAGGGAACAAATGCCCCCACAGCGTTGTTCTCACGTGGCTCACACGTGAGTGCAACGCTGTCACCTATACAGCCGTTGGATCTGCCTAGGAAACGGGGAAGATGAACCGTTTCCTATCAAATCTTATAAATGCAGGGGTCTCGTCTCTGCAACGCCTCCGTTCCTTCATCTTCTTCCTTCTTTGCTATCGTCTGAGAATTTAATTCTCTTCTTCAGAGCTTAGTTCTTTGTCCATTGAAAATTTCCAGAGTTTAACTCTGCCAAAAAGAACCCCTTTTTAGATAAAGCTCTAGAACATCAGAGAAGCCTTTTCTTAAAGAAAGCCTCTGGATTTTAAATCCATCATGAGAGCTTTGCTATCCTCTAAAACCCATCTTTTAGAGATCCAAGATGTGATTTTTGAATAATAACTCTCAATGTCTTGGGCATGACATTTGATTTTTCATTTCCTCTTTATGGGGTTTCTGGAATTTAATTCCATTGCATAAAAGGAATTTAATTCCCCACCAAAGAGCTTAGCTCTGAAAGCTCAAGAAGGCCTTTCGGGAATTTGATTCCCCAGTATTTTTGAAAAATCTTTTTAAGGGATTTTTCCAGGATTTGTAATGGGTGTTCTTTTGTGAGGATGTTCCAATTCATTTAAATTCCAATGTGCATTTATTGAGAATCTTTTTTCTTTATTCTCTTAATGATATCCCTGCCTCGTGATTGGCAAGCCGTCATACTGATTTTGTGGGGTCCATTGTTTTTGTAATCAATGATCTCACGGAATAAGTTTCTTGTCGTTTTCTTCTGCTGTTTATATATATATATGCACGTATAGGTTGCATTAACAGTCTTTCATCCCTTTAATTCAGGGACAATGGCTTCCCTTCCCTACTTTTACTCGCTCAGACGCTGTTTTTCCACAATCGCTGTCGGACGAAGAAGCATTGGCGATGATCAGAGCTCATAATAAAGATCGAACAAATCTGCTCTTATGGGGCACTTGGTACGGACACATCATCCGGGGTCGCCGAAGTTTTATTTGCTGGGAGCCGATGAAACCTCTTCGCCCTATACTACCGATGGAACACCCACAGATTGCTTACGCAGTGGAAGTGACCAATTGGACTCTTTCGGGCCGGCTAGAGCCCTTTACTTCTGGGATACCTAACCAGCCCCTGCCTGCTATAGACATCTTGGAGCATCGGATTTGCCAAGATGAAGCTCGACCTTGGGGCAGGTCCATAAGTGGGTATCACCCCCGGCACCCAGTGGGCTACCTTATGTGGGCTCGCTATATTCTTTCTGCCCACCGCGCAAGGCTGCAGAAGGTCGGGCTATATTAGGCAGTATATGCATCGCACTTCCATTACCATGCTCCTCATGTCTGGTGGATCAAAGCCTTCTTAAACTAATGGAATCTGCCCACCAACACCTTCCTGCTAGGGGATCGAGATGCATCTATCTCATTGGATGAATTCCGTGAGATTTCAAGATTGCCCATTAGGGGGAACATTACGAGGAACTGATGCCTCCTGATGAATATGTTTTCTCCACCATGCCGGTTGTGCTTGATGGTCTGACAGCCGAAACCGCTGTCCGTCATAAGTATCCCAGTCTGATCAAGGCCCTGGGTACTTTCGACAGATTGTTTGCAAAGTCAGAGGGGCAGGGTGTCACTTTCGAGAGCTTTATCACCTGTTTGATTCGGGGGATATTTTATCCAAGGAAGCCCCGAAGTTTGCGAGTATTGATGACCCTTTTGTGTTTGGTTTGGATAAACTACCGGTCAAAGAAGAAGATTTACCACAGTTTTACATTCCGATCTTGTCGGTCATTCCTTTTGATTCGATTGCGGCTCTCGGCATGGATGAAGAGACCTTCTTTGTCGATTTTTTTAGCCTTTGGCTCAGTTGGTTTGTGATACCGTCGCACCGACGCTTCCTGAGAGTTTCCGCCTTCTATCCCGCCCATCGTGTAGCTGAAGGGGAAAAGTTGGTCGTCAGCATCGCGGGGCTATCGCATCTTTATCACGGGTTAAGTGTTGCGGCCAACACTTCGACTCCAGGTGTAGATGTTGTGAATCTCCCCCTTCATTTCTTCACATCTTGGATCGAAATGCATGTGCCGGGAGCATTTGTAGCACATCGACGGCCGAACTTCTATGACTACTACACTTTCCCTCGAGTTATGAGATTGGTGGATGTCTCCGCTCCCGATCTGACTCAATTAGGGGCCTTCCATGTTCTGTTCAATACATATACTAATGAGGGAGGGATGGTGGTCATTTATCGCGTTCTTTCTGCTTCGGCGGGGCCTATCCAACAGCTATTCGACTCGTCGAAAGGGGGAGCACCATTTTTAAAGCTTAGGGAGATCATGCATCTGTATTCAATTAGGCCGGGCTATTTGGTGTTCCGCCGGGATGATACGGCTCTCGTCATGCGGTATAATCCGCACCGCTTCGCTCGGCAATTGGGCTATAATTAGAGCGTCCCTTTTGAAGTATTTTTGGTTGAGCCCACCTCATCTTTGGGAGTTATTCACGACGTCATGCATCACTTCATGCGGCTGAACACTGGCTCTGCGTTCGTGATCCCAGAACCTGACTATCTCCCACGATCTGTGGGGTCCTTTGTGGGCTGGTATCGCTACAGGGTTGGCCCTGTTATTGCTGAGGAAAGACAGGTACTCTTTGAGTATAAGACTCCTGCTCCGACTCAAGGTGCCAGCGTCCCGTTGTGACCACAGTCAGTCGTTCACTCTCTCTTGCGGGATAGCGGCGTGGTCCTTATCTCGCAAGCCGCAGAAACCGAATCAACTCTTCCCACTATAGAGCTGTCAATGCGTACTAGAGCTCAAGCGAAGGCTTCCGCCGAAGTGCCGGCGGCAGTGCCGTTATCAGCAGTGGTGTCGCCGAAAGAGGATAGCGGGGGCGAAGTGGGCCAATGTCACGCCAAAACGCCGAAGGGAAGGAAGCGATCTTCTACCAGCGCTAGATCCAGGTCGAAGAGGAGAAAGAAGACAGTCACCGGTCTGCTTAACCTTTTGGTGGAATCCGAGCCTATTGTTCAAGATGAACCAATATCCATGCAACGGCCGGATGATGGTCTTCTCTTTCTGAGTTCATCTGCCGATGAAAACGCACAATTGGCCGAGGCTATAAGGCGTTCCTAGGATGAGACGGAGAACGTGCGCATCCCGAACAGGCCTTACCCCCCGGTTATCTTTTACGAAGATCCTCCATCACTGCGAAGGGTTTATATGGTCCCCCTGCGACCGGAAGATGACATAGCCCTCACGCAGCCCATTTCAGCTGCCTCTGAAGATGAGCTAGCAACGAAGACCGGCGGGCATGAGTCTACGTTTGACGCCCGGCGAGCACATTTCCGGAGGAAGGAACGACGGCTTGAAAAATCCATACTGGAGGAAACCTGGCGCATTGGTATGCACGCTTTCCGTATTTTTTCTTCTGTATCGTATTTTATATTTCCTTCTCTTTACGAAAAACTTTGCAGGGACATCGGCTATGGCAGAAAATTTGAGCTCAAGTCGTGTCCGGACAGTGGACTCTGTAAATGTCCCCGATGAGGCACTAATAGGTGTGGAGGAGGTCGTTACGGCTGCTATTCCTGCTGCAGAGCTTCCATTGGTGGCTTCTGTTCTCCCGGTGCTTGCTCTCCCAGAAGAGGCATCCTCATTAGCCGCAGATTTAATGGATCTTTCTGGTGACGGTCCGGAGATTGTGGAACAGGTAGTCGAGACCGCCGTCCCTTCATTGGAGCCTGAAGCGGTGGCCGCTGCCCCTCAATTGGAAGCTGTTACACCAGCCCACGTCCCCGGTGATGTGCCCGAGGGTACGGATGTAACACCCTAGTTCATTTATACCAGTTCTATTTTGGGTATTTCTTTATTTATGGCTATTTCTTGATTTATTGTGTTTTGGGTGTGAATAGTATAATTGGTATCCGTGTTTGCATTCGAACCGACCCGCATACTGGAAACCCGTCTTTATTCCTGTTTTTGATTTATCCCGGCTAGTTATGAGGATCCGTGTACTTGCCTGTTTTATATCCTATTCACCTGCATTATATCTGGCATTTGCATTTTTTAATAATACAAATATAATCAAATAAAATATTTTAAAAATATCTTGTATGTCCTGTATCATACCCCTAATCCTGTTGTAGCATCCGTACATCTTGCTCTCGTCCCGTTTAGTGAAACGGACTCGTTTGGATAGCTACGTGCACGTTGCGTGCATCCGTTCTTGGGGGTATACATTTTCGTTACCCGGATATCCTATTTTAGTTTTGGTTTATACGTACATTATTCGTATTTTTAAACCGTAATTTTAGACCCGATTCGGGCGTGTTTTGGACTATTTTTGGATTAGCCAGAAAACTAAATTTTAACGAGTATTATATTCTTATAATATATTAACTGTTTTATACGTTTATAAATTTTCTTTAAACATAAAAATATTATAAAAGATTTATAATATCCTAAATATAATAAAAGCTGTCTCTCTCTGCACCATATATATTTCTTTTTCTTTTTTAATTATTATCTAAACCCTATTAACAATCACACGTTCTCTCTCCCTCTTTCGCTCTCTTTCTTCTTCCCTCATTTTTTTCCGCCTCGTCTCCAACCTTCGCTCGAACCCACAGCCCCGACCTCGCTTGCACTTCGCCGTCGCAGCACCTCATCATCGACCTTTCCTCTCTTCACCTCACCTCTCTCCCCGACTCCAACCACTACCTCCGTCACCTCTACGACAACCCACGACTGCGTGGAAACCCATGCTCGTCCTAGCCTCGTCGTTGCAACCCCTCGCCTTGGCCGTCGACCTCGCCCTCGCCCTCTTATCATCGTATCCATCTTCATCATCACCACCACTCCACTTCTCTTTCCAACCCTGCAAACCCAACCCGACATACCCATGCACCCACCTTCGCCCGACTGCACAACCCGACCTCGCCGACGCCCTCGCCGTCGACTTCCTCTCTTCGACCTCTCTCTACTCCCTTGTAGTCCCAATAGGGAGAACCCCGACCCGAGCGAACCCCTGCACCCTAAGAATCCGGCCACTACAAGACCTCGCCTGCAACCCTCATCTGAACCCTCGTCGCTGGAGCTCCGACCCCGTCGTCGCCTCCACGCCCTTGCAACCACCTTCTCCATCACTTCCTCTCTCCTCCACAAGATCCCGATCCCCTTCACTGCACAAAACCCTGATCCCCGATATCAAGAACCCGCACCGCCCTTTGTCGTGAAACATCGCCGGAAAACCCACGAATCATTGTCAATGTCACCCCTTCGCCTTCCTATCTGAATCGAGAGCACCACCACAACCAAGTCCCAGCCTCTTCTTCTTCTTCTTCTTTCTTCTTCTCTTGCTTTTTCTTGATCTCGTATTTTCCGGTCACCGCCGGAGCTGTGCCGTCGCTGACGATCCAGACGACCCAGTGGACGTTCCCAGCCAACATGGTCGTATTCTTGCTTTGCCTGGTTCAGTTCTGTACGCCATGTGTGCGTTGCGAAGTTTACCCGACGTCGGACGCTGCGTACGCACCCGTATTGAGATCCGATCAGGCAAGTTTATCTTGCTACATGTTATGTTATTATATTTGCATCCATATGAATAAAAATATCACATGTTTAGAGCATGGTGCATCCTATGTTACAGTTTTACAGTTTTACAATATCCGTTCACATCCGTACATCTTATTACATATCTAGTCGCATGCAATTTTATCTCGTTACAGGTTATGCAACGTATTTTACATCCATAGGTATAGAATTATTACGTGTTCATTGCATTTCACATCCATGTTACAGTTTTACCATTTCTCCGATATCCGTTCGTATCCGTGTTATTGATTATATATCTAGTTGCATGCCATGTTATATTATATCATGTTACCGTTATATTAGTACCCCATGCTTGATAATGTGCATCATGCGTAGTCATGGAGTTGTAGAGATAATCCCTGATAGATATTTGTGCTTCCGTGTTTTACTGTGCATCCGTACTTTTATCGTGTATCCGTACTTTCTACAGTTTTATTATGAGCATCCATTTGATACCTGTGCACTATCTGTCATGACCTGATACACCACTACTTGACCTGTTACCTGATCCTGTTTCTAATACCGACAATCCTGACATGTTGTACTGACGGACGTATCTTGTTGTCTACATAGACAAACCTGTACCTGCTTGATCCTGTGTTGGCATTAGCCCCAGATTTATCAATACCTGACTTGAACACATAACCTTGGGGGTAAGAGAAAATCAAGAATGTAACCGAACGTAACTTAAATAGCTATTATATTGTTTGCCGTATTTCCGGGCGTTACGGAAAAATCCGGTTACCGTGGTCCCATGGGGAATGAACGGGGCATAGACTGATAGTCTAGCATATACTGAATAATCATGTTGCCGTGGTCCCGCGGAGAATAAACGGGGCATAGTCTGATGGGTTACGATGAGGATTACATTAATTGATTTCGAAGACTTTAGAATAGATAACCCACTAGTATAGTTTAGATTACTTACTGCACTTCACCTGCACGCATACACTTTATTGTTCCATATCAATGTTTACTGGTTAAATTCATGTTTGTCACGCCCCGCTTCCCAGTGTACGGCGAAGGGGACGCGACTAGGTCCGCTACGTATATACTCAGAAGTACATACGCTAAGCGTATCTAAGCAATATAAAATAAATACACAAGAGACAAGAAATAAAAAGAACAGCAACTTTTATTTATTAACATTCTTTGTACAATGCATGAAAGGAAATACAACTGAAATAAAAAGATGCCTAAACAGTGGCATAACAGGAAATGAAAAGTACAGAGAGGAAAAGTGTACAATGAAACTAAAGTGCAGGGTCTTCGGCAAACTGCTCCAAGTCTTCTTGAGATGGCTCGATCTCCGCCGGGTCTAAACCACCTGACGACATTCAAGAAGAAAGAAATAGAATGTCGTCAGCGAACAGGTCGCTCGGTAAGTCCCAAAGATAAAAGAGAAATAGATAGAGAGTAAGAGAGAGAGAGAGAGTAGCTTTTAATGTTGTATTATAATATTGTAATGTTGTATTAACGCTGTTGTTTGTAGCCTGGTACAGAAGATTCCAGTGTATACGAGGGGAGTCCCACTTACACCGGGGACTTTGGTAACCTGTAGTACAAGGCTCCGTCGATAATACCACGGAACAACGGCATGGATGTAATTACGTCTTAAGTGACCATCTTGTGCCACTTTTAACATATTCCGTACCAGTCTACCCCTTAAACCCCGCGATATCTTGTTTGTATTGTTATCTTATAAATTATATTGATTGTAAGATTGATTGACTGACCGAAACCATGATATCAGTAAGCGGTTGTAACCATAGAGTCATGTAAATGGAATAACTGAGAATCATGTAAAAGGAATAGGTATATCCATGGTCCGGTTCAGTCAAGATGTATAGATTGATATTAGATTCATGATTTCATGAGTTCATATTGAAGTGGAAACTTGTAGATTATAGATTGACTTGAGTCATATTCAAGTCAGATTAATCAGACTCAAACCCGAGTCAGACATTCAGAAATGTGAATCGAGGTCTTACAATTGCTAGGGTACTTAGGGTAACTTATAAAACTTGAGGGGGTTTTATGTAAAAAATACTTTTATATACTTTTCAAAATACGCCTCAAGTATTTATTATTCGTCTTTAGAGTTGTAGTGAGGGTGGATTTTATGTTGTGACATTTCTAGTGAAGATATCCTAGTTTTATAAATAAGGGTATTCATCTGTAATATTGATTATTTGAAGTTCATGGTATTTTAATGTAAAATTCATTCTTGTGATTTTTAGAAAAAGGTGGAAAATTTATATTATAATAAAACAGATATTTAAATGATAAATTTACATATGTTTATACAAAATATAATTTTAATAAATATTTTATATTCCAAAAATCTCATTTTCTTAAGATGTCGTATTTTAAACCTTTCGAGACCGAATGCTCCTTGCGGAGGTCTGAATCTCGCACTACTAGCCCGAGGGTGCGCGATAAACCGCACGATCCCGAACGGGTTCCCCAAAGATGGGTTGTAGCGGCGCTTTGCAAAGATTGTAAAATACTAATCCTTTAGAAAACGGTATTTATAAAGTGAAGGTATTTATTTGCAAATTGTAATTTTCCGTATTTTAGGTTCTAGGGTTTCCTAAGCCAGCTAGCCTATTTCTAAATGGTCTAAACGACAAGTCGTTAGAAGCCTCAAATCGCCTCTTCACCGCCAATTGTGGCCAGGTAAGTACAAGTGAGGAGAGAGGGACCCGCTCACGAATCGTGAGGCGGGCCTTTTAAAGTTACCCAAGCTCACTTGCCTAGCCTAGACACCACAAAGTCAGTTTAGATAAACGATCGATGTCCACAACTTATCGTATTTTTCCTATTAAAGATATTGTTTAAACAAATGTATCAAACCTAAACTTTTATAAAAGGTTTTGTTAAGGAAATGGTATTTTAATGTAAAATCTTGTTTTTCGTATTAGGAGTTTTCAAGATAGCGTATTATGGTTGCATATGTGTGTGTGGGGAGGTAGGTCATTACCTCGTGATCTATTTTAAGGTATAACAATGTTAAAGGGTTAAATGTGAGATTGAAAAATGATGGTATTAAGGTGAAAGAATACGGTAAGTTGAAAAGGTTATCATTTCATGTGTGAAAACTTATTCAAATTGATTTTTACAAGTTTAATAATCATGATAAGGATGTTTAGACATGATTGAATTGATTAGAAGTAAAAAATAAACATTATGGTATTAAAGTGAAAAAGAATACGATATTGCAAAAGCTATCATTTCATGTGAGAAACTTTGTCCAAATTAGTTGTTATGTGATTAATAGTCAACATGAATAAGTTTAAGTATTATGGAATTGGTGACAAGTGAAGTTTTATAGAAAACCGAATCGGAAATCGGTTTGTTCCGATTTCCGTCGGGTTTCGAAATTCCGTATTTTTAAGAAGTAGAAAGAAGGAAAGAATGGGACTTACGGGTTTCGATCTATACTAAGGAGTGTAGGGGAACTAAAGAAGTTGCCGAGGCGTTGCTTCGTCGCCGGTTGTTTCTAAAAACGTCGCCGGAATTCCCGCCGGAATCTCGTCGGAGCTTCGCCGCGAACTTGTTTTCAAAGCACACACTTCTTGGAAAACTTTTGAGAGAGTGGCTTAAGATTTTGGGGGGTGAGAGGGTAGTGTGTAGGGTTGGTATTTATAGGGTTAGGCTAGGGTTAGGGTAGATGAAAAGTTAAAAATAAAAATGTGATAAAATGTAATAAAAATGTATTAAAAGTGGAGTAATTGGGGTTTTTAAAGAGCTCTGAAAGTGGTATGAGGCTGAAACTTTGCAGGTGCATAGGGAATATGAAAAGACAAAACTTTCATGTTGTGACCATCGCCGGAATCGGCCGAATCGGGGGTGACTCGGTCGGAGCACTGAGTTGGCCGAGTCAAGGCCGAGTTGGCCGATTCCCGGCCGAGTCCGGTGGCCTGGATCCCCCCCGACGGTTCATCTAACTCCTGCAAGTGTTAAATGTTTGGGTGTAGTGGGGTTTTTGTGAGACATGCACGTGTAAACTCTTGATATTCTAAAGGTTTTTAAAAAAATCAATATTAAAAATAATGTGGGGTATGGGATTTGAACTCTGGTGGCTTGGTTTAGCAATGCAAGATATTACCAATGAGTTACAAGCTCCTTCTTGTAATTATGGAGTTATTTAATTACTTAAAATGATAGCAGCAAGAGTAAATACTCCAAGTATACATTAAATTTTAAAGTAATTTCTTGTACACTAAAAATGGAGTTATTACATTCTTGTAGCTTGTAATTAAAAACAAAATAATTACCTATATCTTGTGCTCAGGCTAAAATACCCCTTTGTGGATTTTTGAAAAAATATTTGAAAAAATTTGTATAGGAAAAAGTGTATAAGAAAATTAGGGTTGTTACATTCTACCCTCCTTATAAAAATTTCGTCCTCGAAATTTGTAAAAGGAAAGTGTAAAGTGTAAGGAAGTTTGGTGGTTGTAGTATAGATAGTGTATAAAAATAACAAAGGAATACAAGGGTGAAAAAGGCTTACCGGTGTTACCTTGACCTACAGTCTCGGCTTCTACGGCTTCTAATGTGAAGGTTTGTCGCCGTGGTATATTCCTTCTAGCTGGATGCACATTCTGCCTTTGGGGCCTGTTTCTCTGCCCCTAGGCATGTCCCTCATTGCCTGTTGGAATTGGTCAGCAAGCTGTGCAGGTGGTGGAGCAGGTAGTGCAGGACGAGTTGCAGGAGCCTGGATAGCTGGCCGCTGCGGGTAGTTGGTGTGTGTGTGAGCTGAGTTGTATCTATATGGACAGGTCTCAATTCTGTGATTGGACGCGCCACAAACTAGGCACATGCCTTTTGCACGCCTACAGTCCTTTATCAAATGTCCATCTCTCTTGCAATGGAAACAGAAATGTGGTCTTGGCTGGTGATTGGGTTCTTCAGTTCTCCTGGGTTCGAACGTTGGCCTGGAAGAGGCTCCTCCTGCCATTTGAGAGGCCTGGCATTTCAAACCAGTAGATTGGGGTCTGCCCCTTGCCTTTATCGCAGCCTCATAACTGCGGGCAACTTCCAAAGCATTTTCATGTGTCAGAAATTTCCCCATGGCTAGAGCAGCCTGATTCTCCGTGTCCAGTCCTTGTTGGAAATGACGGGCTCTGATATCGTCCGTCGGTATCAAATGTGCCGCGAATCGGTTCAACATGGTGAATTCAGCGTCGTATTCATCTACTGATTTGTCCCACATTGATCCTTGCTGTAGATGAATGAACCGCTGCTCCATTGCAAACCTGGCAGTCACAGGGAAATATTTCGCATCGAACTTCTCGCGAAACGTTTTCCATTCAATCGGCTGTACCAGATGGCTTTCTTCCGCCTTCCACCAGTTGCGAGCATTATCCGTGAGCTGTAGTTTTGCTACACGGACCCAAGCGTTGTCTGGCACTTGAGCTGCTGCCAGATCGTCTTCGATGGTTTGTGCCCACTCTTCCGCTTCAAGAGGGCTTTCTTTACCAGAGAACTGCTTAGGGTGTAAAGCCCTGAATTGCTTTACTCCCGGCGCGTCGGTCTCAGGACGGTTCAGAAGTTGTTGCTGTCCCTCGAGAAGACTGCGGATCGCCTCAAATAGCATTGTTTGCTCAGTGGGTGGTGCAGGAACAGCTGGTGTAAGAGATAGTGCTGAAGGGGTGTTGTTGACATTGGTGCTGGTGTTGTTCGGGGAATCCATAACCCTGAAGAAAATTTTTGGGTTAGGACAGATTCAAGTACATGAAATGATAAGATTCAAGGAATATGAAATGGCAAGATTCAAGGAACATGAATTATAAAGAATGTTTTAGTTGCTGGTTCTTGTGTTATATTTCTTAGGTTGTTCACGCAGACCAGAACTGCATGACAGGGATTCATACAGCTCTGGACCTGCATGGGCCACCAACAAAACCTGTCACGCCCCGCTTCCCAGTGTACGGTGAAGGGGACGCGACTAGGTCCGCTACGTATATACTCAGAAGTACATACGCTAAGCGTATCTAAGCAATATAAAATAAATACACAAGAGACAAGAAATAAAAAGAACAGCAACTTTTATTTATTAACATTCTTTGTACAATGCATGAAAGGAAATACAACTAAAATAAAAAGATGCCTAAACAGTGGCATAACAGGAAATGAAAAGTACAGAGAGGAAAAGTGTACAATGAAACTAAAGTGCAGGGTCTTCGGCAAACTGCTCCAAGTCTTCTTGAGATGGCTCGATCTCCGCCGGGTCCAAACCACCTGACGACATTCAAGAAGAAAGAAATAGAATGTCGTCAGCGAACAGGTCGCTCGGTAAGTCCCAAAGATAAGAGAGAAATAGACAGAGAGTAAGAGAGAGAGAGAGTAGCTTTTAATGTTGTATTATAATATTGTAATGTTGTATTAACGCTGTTGTTTGTAGCCTGGTACAGAAGATTCCAGTGTATACGAGGGGAGTCCCACTTACACCGGGGACTTTGGTAACCTGTAGTACAAGGCTCCGTCGATAATACCAAGGAACAACGGCATGGATGTAATTACGTCTTAAGTGACCACCTCGTGCCACCTTTAATATATTCCGTACCAGTCTACCCCTTAACCCCGCGATATCTTGTTTGCATTGTTATCTTGTAAATTATATTTATTGTAAGATTGATTGACTGACCGAAACCATGATATCAGTAAGCGGTTGTAACCATAGAGTCATGTAAATGGAATAACTGAGAATCATGTAAAAGGAATAGGTATATCCATGGTTCGTTTCAGTCAAGATGTATAGATTGATATTGGATTCATGAATTCATGAGTTCATATTGAAGTGGAAACTTGTAGATTATAAATTAACTTGAATCATATTCGAGTCAGATTAATCAGACTCAAACCCGAGTCAGACAATCAGAAATGTGAATCGAGGTCTTACAATTGCTAGGGTCCTTAGGGTAACTTATAAAACTTGAGAGGGTTTTATGTAAAAAAAATACTTTTATATACTTTTCAAAATACGCCTCAAGTATTTATTATTCGTCTTTAGAGTTGTAGTGAGGGTGGATTTTATGTTGTGACATTTCTAGTGAAGATATCCTAGTTTTATAAATAAGGGTATTCATCTGTAATATTGATTATTTGAAGTTCATGGTATTTTAATGTAAAATTCATTCTTGTGATTTTTAGAAAAAGGTGGAAAATTTATATTATAATAAAACAGATATTTAAATGATAAATTTACATATGTTTATACAAAATATAATTTTAATAAATATTTTATATTCCAAAAATCTCATTTTCTTAAGATGTCGTATTTTAAACCTTTCGAGACCGAATGCTCCTTGCGGAGGTCTGAATCTCGCACTACTAGCCCGAGGGTGCGCGATAAACTGCACGATCCCGAACGGATTCCCCAAAGATGGGTTGTAGCGGCGCTTTGCAAAGATTGTAAAATACTAATCCTTTAGAAAACGGTATTTATAAATTGAAGGTATTTATTTGCAAATTGTAATTTTCCGTATTTTAGGTTCTAGGGTTTCCTAAGCCAACTAGCCTATTTCTAAATGGTCTAAACGACAAGTCGTTAGAAGCCTCAAATCGCCTCTTCACCGCCAATTGTGGCCAGGTACGTACAAGTGAGGAAGGAGGGACCCGCTCACGAATCGTAAGGCGGGCCTTTTAAAGTTACCCAAGCTCACTTGCCTAGCCTAGACACCACAAAATCAGTTTAGATAAACGATCGATGTCCACAACTTATCGTATTTTTCCTATTAAAGATATTGTTTAAACAAATGTATCAAACCTAAACTTTTATAAAAGGTTTTGTTAAGGAAATGGTATTTTAATGTAAAATCTTGTTTTATCGTATTAGGAGTTTTCGAGATAGCGTATTATGGTTGCATATGCGTGTGTGAGGAGGTAGGTCATTAGCTCGTGATCTATTTTAAGGTATATCAATGTTAAAGGGTTAAATGTGAGATTGAAAAATGATGGTATTAAGGTGAAAGAATACGGTAAGTTGAAAAGGTTATCATTTCATGTGTGAAAACTTATTCAAATTGATTTTTACAAGTTTAATAATCATGATAAGGATGTTTAGACATGATTGAATTGATTAGAAATAAAAAATAAACATTATGGTATTAAAGTGAAAAAGAATACGATATTGCAAAAGCTATCATTTCATGTGAGAAACTTTGTCCAAATTAGTTGTTATGTGATTAATAGTCAACATGAATAAGTTTAAGTATTATGGAATTGGTGACAAGTGAGGTTTTATAGAAAACCGAATCGGAAATCGGTTTGTTCCGATTTCCGTCGGGTTTCGAAATTCCGTATTTTTAAGAAGTAGAAAGAAGGAAAGAATGGGACTTATGGGTTTCGATCTATACTAAGGAGTGTAGGGGAACTAAAGAAGTTGCCGAGGCGTTGCTTCGTCGCCGGTTGTTTCTAAAAACGTCGCCGGAATTCCCGCCGGAATCTCGTTGGAGCTTCGCCGCGAATTTGTTTTCAAAGCACACACTTCTTGGAAAACTTTTGAGAGAGTGGCTTAAGATTTTGGGGGGTGAGAGGGTAGTGTGTAGGGTTGGTATTTATAGGGTTAGGCTAGGATTAGGGTAGATGAAAAGTTAAAAATAAAAATGTGATAAAATGTAATAAAAATGTATTAAAAGTGGAGTAATTGGGGTTTTTAAAGAGCTCTGAAAGTGGTATGAGGCTGAAACTTTGCAGGTGCATAGGGAATATGAAAAGACAAAACTTTCATGTTGTAACCATCGCCGGAATCGGCCGAATCGGGGGTGACTCGGTCGGAGCACTGAGTCGGCCGAGTCAAGGCCGAGTTGGCCGATTCCCGGCCGAGTCCGGTGGCCTGGATCCCCCCCGACGGTTCATCTAACTCCTGCAAGTGTTAAATGTTTGGGTGTAGTAGGGTTTTTGTGAGATATGCACGTGTAAACACTTGATATTCTAAAGGTTTTAAAAAAATCAATATTAAAAATAATGTGGGGTATGGGATTTGAACTCTGGTGGCTTGGTTCAGCAATGCAAGGTATTACCAATGAGTTACAAGCTCCTTCTTGTAATTATGGAGCTATTTAATTACTTAAAATGATAGCAACAAGAGTAAATACTCCAAGTATACATTAAATTTTAAAGTAATTTCTTGTACACTAAAAATGGAGTTATTACATTATTGTAGCTTGTAATTAAAAACAAAATAATTACCTATATCTTGTGCTCAGGCTAAAATACCCCTTTGTGGATTTTTGAAAAAATATTTGAAAAACTTTGTATAGGAAAAAGTGTATAAGAAAATTAGGGTTGTTACAATGTTATCGTTCATACTCATGCCTGCATATCTCGTGTATTCTATTCGTTTATTATTGTTTGATATTATGTCGCACTGACGTCTGGGTTTTGCATGGTCCAGATTCTTTACCTCTTTCGCAGGCCGATCAGGAGTATTTCAGCCGACAGGCCGAGCAGTGAGGATCCTCTAGTATCCAGTTTAGTTTAGTTTCTTTCCGTACTTTCATTTCCTGATGTGAGCCCTTATTTGGGACGTACTTTCCAGATTGTTACTGTTAATTGGATTTATTGCTTCCGCATATTATTTCTTGACTCGTTTATTCTGGAAGATGGACATGTACTAGATAGATTATTTCATTTCTACTGTTCTTGATATCTTATAGACAGTCGTAATGTGACTGTGGAGGAATGTTTCCTAACCACAGGTAGCATGGTTGGCTCTGTCATGTGCCGATCTTAGCGCACTCTGGGAAGCTGGGCATAACAGGGTTTGTTTGGTATCAAAGCCATAAGATTTAGGTTAATCGGATTTTATTCTTTTGTAGTTGGGTATTGGACCCAATACACGAATCAGAAAACCCGTGATTAGGAGCATGTCCTGCCTCATTGTTATCGTGATCCATAAATCTTATTTTTCTCTTGACCCTTTATCTTGACGGGATGGAATAATTTCGCATCTCGGCTTGAAATCCTTTTGTTCCTTATTTCTTATCCTTTCCTATTCCTTTGATTCTGATACTAGGATTTGGGCAACTTGAACGGAGTTATGTGATTGTAACTATGAACTGCAACATGGTTAAAATACGGTACTCTATTTAAGTAATTTGGAGTCCTAGTCTTGATTCATTTCCTTGTTTTATGATCGTGATATTACCTTGCTTCTCTCGGTTTCATTTCTTACCAGTTTATGTTTACCGCAAGCTTGAATCCTGTTTACCTTGCTTATCTTCTTCAGTATCTTGGCTTCAGGGGTAGTCGTTTCAGGTATCCTACTTGTTCATGATTTTTCCCGCATTTGCATTATTCGATTCTTGTGCATCCCATTATTTTATGCCGTCCAAGTTTACTGCTGCACATTCGATTTCTTGCACGACCATGTCTAGTTGTTGGGACATACACACTGGGAACAGAAAGATCATATCTAGTAGAGAGTGCAAGGATTGTTCTGTTGTTATTTGCGGACGTAAGTTATTCACGAATTTCTTGGTGATCGATACTGGCAGTTATGATGTTATCTTGGGAATGGACATTCTCGGCACTTTCCACGCTCACATTGATTGTAGGGCGAAGAAAGTGATCTTCCAGATTCCCGGACATCCGGAGTTTGTTTTTGCTGGAGGTAGCAATACTGTCGGGCCAGTCGAGTTTAGGTCTAGGCCGACAAACAGTGTTCTTTCGTTGTTGGAAGTTGATAACGAGGAAGCTCCAGCTGTAGTTCGAGAGTTCATGGACGTGTTCGAGAACATCTCGGGTTTACCGCCAAAACGAGATGTGGAGTTCGCGATCGATCTTGTTCCTGGTGCAGCACCAATCTCAAAGGCGTATTATCCGATGGCACCAGTGGAGTTGGAAGAAGTAAAGAAGCACGTTGCCGAATTACTAGAGAAGGGTTGGATTCGCAGCAGCAATTCACCTTGGGGAGCTCCAGTTCTTCTAGTCAAGAAGAAAGATGGCATAAGGAGGATGTGCATCGATTATCGAGAATTGAACCGGGTGACTATTAAGAACAAGTACCCGATCCCTCGCATTGGCGAATTATTCGAGCAACTCAGTGGCGCGAGGGTATTATCGAAGCTGGATTTACGGTTCGGATATCATCAAGTTCGAGTTAAATCAGAAGATATTTGCAAGACTGCATTCCGAACTCGATATGGACATTACGAGTATTTAGTGATGCCATTCGGAGTCACGAACGCACCGGAGAATTCATGGACTTGATGAACCGAATCTTTTCACCGTTCTTGGATCAGTTTATTGTGGTGTTTATTGATGATATTCTGGTCTACTCGAGGAGCCTAGAAGAGCATGCAGAACACCTGATGATCGCATTGCAGACATTGAGGCATGAAAAATTGTATGCAAAGATGAGCAAGTGCGAGTTTTGGCTTAAAGAAGTGAAGTTTTTGGGGCACGTCATATCCGGAGATGGAATCGCCGTTGATCCCGAGAAGATTGCAGTAGTTAAAGACTGGCTGATTTCGAAGAACGTAGCAGAGATTAGAAGTTTTCTTAGACTTGCCGGATATTACAGAAGGTTCGTGGAGAATTTTGCTCGCTTAGCTGAGCCTTTGACCAAGCTTACACGAAAGGAGGTACCGTTCGTATAGACGGATAGTTGTGCGTCAACTTTTGAGGCGTTGAAGCAAAGGTTGATAACCGCTCCTATTTTGACCGTACTATACGGTTCTGGAGGATTGGTGATTCACAGTGACGCATCTGGGAAAGGTTTGGGATGTGTTTTGATACGGCATGGGAAGGTTATAGCCTACGCATCAAGACAGTTGAAGTCCCATGAGAAGAATTACCCAACTCATGATTTGGATCTTGCGGCGGTGATTTTCGCTTTGAAGATTTGGAGACACTACTTATTGGGCAAAAGGGTCGAAATATTCACCGATCACAAAAGCCTAAAGTACGTATTCACATAGAAAGAGCTTAACATGAGGCAGCGTAGATGGTTGGAGCTGATGGCTGACTATGATCTTGATTTCAAGTATCATCCGGGGTAAGTTAATTTAGTGCCGGATGCACTTAGTCGGTTGCCAGCAATTCGGATGTTGACTGCACAGAAAGAGCTTATCAAAGATTTTCGGAGATTCGAGTTGGAGATCGTGCCACCTCATTCTTCGGGACAGTTGATGCAGCTGCAAGTACAGTCGTCATTGATCGATAATATTAAAGCAGCGCGGTCGCACGATCCAAGATTGCAGAAGTTTGGAGAACAGGTTGAAGCGGGACTTCGAACAGACTTGGTGATTCATGAAGATAGTTCATTGTGATATGGTAGACGTTTGTGTGTGCCGAAAGGAGACATTCGTGAAGAAGTTATGAAGGAGGCACACGGTTCCGCATATTCTGTACATCCAAGAGGCACAAAGATGTACCGTGATCTACGACAATATTTCTGGTGGAAAGGCATGAAAAAGGAGATTGCTCGCTTTGTAGTGAAGTGCTTAGTATGTCAGCAAGTTAAGGCTGAACATCAAAGAGTGGCTGGTTTATTGCAACCACTTCCGATTCCTCAGTGGAAGTGGGAACATATAACCATGGATTTTGTGACAGCTTTACCGCGGAGTCCAAAGGGCAACAATGCAGTTTGGGTGATTGTTGATCGATTGACCAAGGCATCTCATTTCATTCCGTTTCGATTTGGTCAGTCAACGGAAGCGTTAGTAAAACGGTATATGCAAGAGATTGTGAGATTGCATGGAGTACCTGTGAGCATCGTTTCCGATCGTGATACCCGATTTTTATCGCACTTCTGGAGGGTTTACAGGAAAGTTTAGGGACGCGATTGAAGTTTAGCACTGCTTATCATCCTCAGACAGATGGCCAGTCGGAGAGAACGATCCAAACTCTTGAAGACATGTTGAGAGCTTGCATGTTAGACTTCAAGGGCTCGTGGGAGGATCATTTACACTTGGTGGGTTTTCTTACAATAACAGCTTTCAGGCGACTATTCAGATGGTTCCATTCAAAGCGTTATATGATCGCAAGTGTCGCTCACCCATTTGTTGGGATGATATTGGAGAACGAAGATTGTTGGGACCGGATTTGATCGTGCAAACTGTGGAGAAAGTTAATACTATCTGGAATCACATGAAGGCAGCACAAGATCGGCAGAAGAGTTGGGCCGATGCATCGAGAAGACCTATAGAGTTCACTGTTGGTAATCTTGTATTCTTGAAGATATCACCGACTAGAGGAGTGATCCGTTTTGGGAGTCGAGGCAAGCTCAGCCCTCGATTCGTGGGGCATTTCGAGATTATTGAGCGTGTTAGAAAAGTGGCTTATCGATTGGCGCTACCACCATCTTTGGCGAGTTTTCATGACGTGTTTCATGTATCTCAACTCCGTAAGTATCTTCGAGATGAAACACACGTGCTAGATCATTCAGAGCTGACTGTAGGAGAGGATTTGACCTATGAGGAACGACCGATGTCGATTGTTAATCGAAGAGAAAAGGTTCTTAAGAACAAGGTTATCCCTTTCGTACTTGTTTCTTGGGGAAATCGCTCACACGGAGAATCGACTTGGGAACGAGAAGACGAGATTCGACAGAATTTTCCACATCTCTTTTCTTAGATTCATGTTTGTTTATCTTTTCTTGTTCCGGGAATTTCGAGGACGAAATTCTTTTTGTAGTTGTGTATAATATAACACCCTAGTTCATTTATACCAGTTCTATTTTGGGTATGTCTTTATTTATGGCTATTTCTTGATTTATTGTACTTTGGGTGCGATAAGTATAATTGGTATCCGTGTTTGCATCCGACCCGACCCGCATGCTGAAAACCTGTCTTTATTCCTGTTTATGATTTATCCCGGCTAGTTATGAGGATCCGTATACTTTCCTGTTTTATATCCTGTTCACCTGCATTATATCTGGCATTTGTATTTTTTTAATAATACAAATATAATCAATTAAAATATTTTTAAAATATCTTGTATGGCCTGTATCATACCCCTAACCCTGTTGTAGCATCCGTATATCTTGCTCTCGTCCCGTTTAGTGAAACAGACTCGTTTGGATAGCTACGTGCACGTTGCGTGCATCCGTTCTTAGACTATGCATTTTCGATACCCGGATATCCTATTTTAGTTTTGGTTTATAAGTACATTATCCGTATTTTTAAACCGTAATTTTAGACCCGATTCGGGCGTATTTTGGACTATTTTTGCATTAGCCAGAAAACTAAATTTTAACGAATATTATATTCTTATAATATATTAACTGTTTTATACGTTTATAAATTTTCTTTAAACATAAAAATATTATAAAAGATTTATAATATCCTAAATATAATAAAATATGTCTCTCTCTGCACCATATATATTTCTTTTTCTTTTTTAATTATTTTCTAAACCCTATTAACACTCACACGTTTTTTCTCTCTCTCTCTCTCTTTCTCTCTTTCTTCTTCCCTCGTTTTTTCAGCCTCGTCTCCAACCTTCGCTCGAACCTACAGCCCCGACCTCGCTTGCACTTCACCGTCACAACACCTCTTCGTCGACCTTTTCTCTCTTCACCTCACCTCTCTCCCCGACTCCAACCACCACCTCTGTCACCTCCACGACAACCCACGACCGCATGGAAACCCACGCTCGTCCCAGCCTCTTCGTTGCCTCTTCGTTGCAAGCTCTCGCCTTCTCCGTCAACCTCGCCCTCTTATCATCATCTCCACCTTCATCATCACCACCACTCCACTTCTCCCTCCAACCCAGCAAACCCAACCCGACATACCCATGCACCCACCTTCGCCCGACAGCACAACCCGACCTCGCTGACGCCCTTGCCGTCGACTTCCTCTCTTTGACCTCTCTTTGCTCCCTTGCAGTCCCAACAGAGAGAACCCCGACCCGAGCGAACCCCTGCACCCTAAGAATCCAGCCACTGCAAGCCCTCGCCTGCAACCCTCATCTGAACCCTCGTCGCCAGAGCTCCGACCCCATCGCCGCCTCCACACCCTCGCTACCACCTTCTCCATCACTTCCTCTCTCCTCCTCCATAAGATCCCGGTCCCCTTCACTGCACAAAACCCCGATCGCTGACATCAAGAACCCTCACTGCCCTTTGCTGTGAAACCTCGCCGGAAAACCCACGACTCGTCGTCAACGTCACCCCCTCGCCTTCCTCTCTAAATCGAGAGCACCACGACGACCAATTCCCAGCCTCTTCTTCTTCTTCTTCTTTCTTCTTCTCTTGCTTTTTCTTGATCTTGTATTTTCCGGTCACCGCCGGAGCCGTGCCATCGCTGACAATCCAAGCGACCCAGTGGACGTTCCTAGCCAGCGTGGTCTTGTTCTTGCTTTGCCTGGTTCAGTTCTGTACGCCGTGTGTGCATTGCGACATTTACCCGACGTCGGACGCTGCGTATGCACCCGTATTGAGATCCGATCAGGCAATTTTATCTTGCTACATACTATGTTATTATATTTGCATCTATATGAATAAAAATATCACATGTTTACTGCATTGTGCATCCTATGTTACAGTTTTACAGTTTTACAATATCCGTTCACATCCGTACAACTTATTACATACTAGTCGCATGCAATTTTATCTCGTTATAGGTTATGCAACGTATTTTACATCCAAGGGTATAAAATTATTACGTGTTCATTGCATTTCACATCCATATTACAGTTTTACCATTTTTCCGATATCCGTTCGTATCCGTGTTATTGATTATATATCTAGTTGCATGCCGTGTTATTGATTATATATCTACCATTATATTAGTACCCCATGCTTGATAATGTGCATCATGCATAGTCATGGAGTTGTAGATATAATCCCTGATAGATATTTGTGCATCCGTATTTTACTGTGCATCTGTACTTTTATCGTGCATACGTACTTGCTACATTTTTATTATGAGCATCTGTTTGATACATGTGCACTACATGTCATGACCTGATACATCACCACTTGACCTGTTACCTGATCCTGTTTCTAATGCCAACAATTCTGACATGTTGTCCTGACGGATGTATCCTGTTGTCTACATAGACAAACCTGTACTTGCTTGATCCTGTGTTGGCATTAGTCCCAGATTTATCAATACCTGACTTGAACACATAACCTTGGGGGTAAGGGGAAATCAAGAATGTAACCGAATGTAACTCAAAGGGCTATTATATTGTTTGCCGTATTTCCGGGCGTTAAGGAAAAATCCTGTTACCGTGGTCCCGTGGGGAATGAAGGGGGTATAGACTGATAGTCTAGCATATACTGAATAATCATATTACCGTGGTCCCGTGAGGAATGAACAGGGCATAGTCTGATGGGTTACGATGAGGATTACATTAATTGATTTCGAAGACTTTAGAATAGATAACCCAGTAGTATAGTTTAGATTACTGACTGCACTTCACCTGCACGTATACACTTCACTGTTCCATATCCATATTTACTGGTTATATTCATGTTATCGTTCATACTCATGCCTGCATATCTCGTGTATCCTGTTCATTTATTATTGTTTGATATTATGTCGCACTGACGTCTGGGTTTTGCATGGCCTAGATCCTTTACCTCTTTCGCAGGCCGATCAGGAGTATTTCAGCCGACAGGCCGAGCAGTGAGGATCCTGTTAGTATCCAGTTTAGTTTAGTTTCTTTCCTTACTTTCATTTCCTGATGTGAGCCCGTATTTGGGACGTACTTTCTAGATTGTTACTGTTTATTGGATTTATTGCTTCCGCATATTATTTCTTGACTCGTTTATTCTGGTAGATGGACATGTACTAGATAGATTATTTCATTTCTGCTGTCTTGATATCTTATAGACAGCCGTAATGTGACTGTGGAGGGATGTTTCCTAGCCACAGGTAGCATGGTTGGCTCTATCACGTGCCGATCTTAGCGCACTCTGGGAAGCGGGGCGTGACAATGGAGGAGGCTGCTGAAGCTACTATCCCTCCAATTCGAAGCAAGAGGAGTATCGAAGGTAGTCTTCTATATTTTGTTTTAATGATCTATCCATTATCTGAATCTTTCTGTCTTTTCAGAATTACGAGGATTGGCGGCGTCCATCGCAGATTTATCCCCTAGAAAGTCTTTTCAGCGTTTGCTCGAGATAGCCACCCCGCAGGCAATATCCCCACAACGCATCGTCCTCTCTTCTGGGCAAGGTCGGTGTTATTTGACCCTTTCATTGCATTATCATTATTTCGTATAACGATGCTAATATCTTCTATAGTTCTGGAAGCTGACGATGAAGTTGAGATCCTCGACGGGCCTGGGGATTTGTTAAACCCTCCTTGCATGACTGCGGGTAAGTAAGGTTTTGATGTTGTTTCATCTATTCTTTGTTTGCAAATCTCGCTGATTGTTCATGAATCTTGACAGCTTTGCCCATTTTTATCCCGCTGGAATTTCGCATCATTATGCCACCCGGCCCTTATGCCCAGTGCACATCTGAACGGATGGCAAAGCAAAGCCTTCACTCTTTGTCAACTCTTATTGAAGATCTTCGTGCTGGTAGTTCGATCACAGCCGAAGAATTTGCTGCTGAAGCCAACATTTCTCTGCCCTTTCTTGCCACTTACCATGATGAAATATTGGTGCATGTCTGGGTTGAGTTTTGTCGTCGAGTGGAGGCTTGCTTACATGGTCTCGAGTGCACACGCCTTCCCTCAGAGGTCGTGGCTGCAAAGACGAGCTTGCGGGAGCTGATTGAACGGTGCGCCGCAAATCTGCAGTCATGTGAGAAGAGGCTCAACCGAAAATTTTCGGAGAGGGAGCTAGCTTCAAATGCTTTGGGGGAACTTCAAGCTGAACTCACGGCTAAGACCACTCATGCGTATGAACTTTGGCGGGAGGTTCAAGAAGCTATCAGAGAGGTGGCGGCTATCGATAAAGCCGTTATTTTTACTCGCAAGATAGTTGAAGCTCATAAAGTTGCTGAAAAGGAGCTTGAGAGTCGGCTCGCCTTGTATCAGGCTCAACAGTCTCAGGCGGAGACCCGTCTAATAGCAATAATAAAACATGAAGCCGAGGCCCAGCGGAAGAAGGATGAACAGACGAATTTATTACACCGTTCCCCGGCCTGAAGATATATATGTTTTTTTTATTCTCCTTTTATACTTACTCCTGAATGAGAGTATTTTTTAATTCTTTTATAGATTGTACTTTGTATTCATTTGGATTTATGAATAAAAGACATATTTTGTTTCATGGTGGTGTGTCCCTTTTAGCAAATGCATTTTGTAGATAATCTATCTTGATCTCCTTGCAGGGCAGCGATGGCTTAGGAGACAGGTTCAGATCTGCCGCCTAAGGCTTTCCAACTTTATGAGCCGTGAGGGTCTCATAAAGAATTTTCTCCCTACGAGTCGAGAGGATCCCGTAAGTATATTTTCTCCCTAGGAGTCGTGAGGACTTCTAAGTGTGTGTTTTCTCTTGAGAGTCGTAAGGATCTCACAAGAGAATTTTCCCGCTTACACGTCTAGAGGACTCGTAGGTGGTTATTTCCCTCCTTGTCGAGATTCGACTTTGGAGAGTGTGGCCCATGAATAGTATGCAATAGTCCATCTTGGACCGACTTGCAGGGCCCCAGTGCTTAGGAAACAGATCCTTATCCCCTTTTCCAAAGGATTTTCCCTACGAGTCGAGACGAATCGAGAAGTTCTCGCAAGGACACCAATTTCCTTACGAGTCGAGACGAATCGAGAAGTTCTCGCAAGGATGTCCTAACGTCACGGTTAAATCCTGCTAATAGAATTCAGCTAGGGTCTGTAGTACTAGGGTTTTTTTTACCCGTCGTACCGCCGCGTTGGCCGGTGTATTCCTCGATACGCAATCTTGCTGTTCGAGTAGCCCCGCGACTGTCGTGTCTCTGATCCCTTTGGGGGCTGGACAAGACTTCTTCAAGTAATCTTCTAGGTGATATTACCGTTGAAAGAACAAGCGTTAGGGATATTCCATGTCGCTTTTTACTTGAGGTTAGGCTCAGTTTGGGAGCCCCGATGAGTCATGACCACTCCGCTCTGGAGTGGGATGATCTCCGATAGACTTTCAGGTCTCATTGCCGTTAAGACCCTGAAGCTAGGGATCTTCCTTTGCTTCGTTTATTGAAATTGTGTCTGCAATATTGCGACGAATGTCGAGGTTGTCTCTGGGTTGTCTGTGAACCTTCGAGATTTAGAGTTAGGGGACTTTGCCGTGGCTCCGTTTATTGATATCGTGTCTGCATCCTGCTGGAGGAAGAACGCTGTTGTTGATCTCTTGGCTGTAGATGTTGTCGTCGAGACTTGGAACTAGGGATTCTGCCATGACTCCGAGGTAGTCTCTAGGTTGTCTGTGAACCATCGAGATTTGGAACTATGGGACTTTGCCGTGGCTCTATTTTGCCGACGTCGTATATTCCTGCAGAGACACTGATTTCCCTACGGGTCGACGCGAATCGAGATGCTCTCGTTAAGGACGTTGATTTTCCTGAATCGAGGTTTTTGCCAAGGACATAGATTTCCTCGGAGTTGAGATGAATCGAGAGATTCCTGCAAAGACACTGATTTCCTTGCGGGTCTACGCGAATCGAGATGCTCTCATCAAGGACGCTGATTTCCCTAAATCGAGGTTTTTGCCAAGGACACTGATTTCTTCGGAGTTGAGACGAATCAAGAGATTCCTGCAAAGACACTGATTTTCTTGCGGGTCGACGCGAATCGAGATGCTCTCGTCAAGGACGCTGGTTTCTCTGAATCGAGATTTTTGCCAAGGACACTGATTTCCCTAGGGTTGGTTGACTTGTTTCAAAGACAGAGTCATTAGATGACGTATTTCCGAGACGGGGTCATTTGATGACGTATTTCCGAGACGGGGTCATTTGATGACGTGTTTCCGCGACGGGGTCATGTGCTGACGTATTTCCGCGACGGGTTCATTGGATGACGTATTTCTGCGACGGGGTCATTTGCTGACGTATTTCCGCGACGGGGTCATTGGATGACGTATTTCCGTGACGGGGTCATTTGCTGACGTATATCCAAGATGGGGACATTTGATGACGTGTTTCCGCGATGGGGTCATTGGATGACGCTAGGTTTTCTGTGAACCGTAGAGTTTTGGAACTGGGGACTTTGCCGTGGCTCCGATTAGTGATGTTGCGTCCGAATCCTGCTGGAATGAGGAGGAACGCCGTTGTTGTTCTCTAGGCTGTAGACGTGGCCGTCGAAATTTGGAACTAGGGACTTTGCCATGGCTCCGATTGGTTGCGACCCTAAGGTCGGTTGTTGACGTCACGTTTGCATCCTGCTGGAGTTGAGAAGAAACGTTGTTGTTGGTCTTCTGGGATGCAGATGTTGCTGTCGAGATCTAACTTTTCTCTTTGATAGAGTTTGTTGGGACACGTGGTTCCCTTTCGTTTATGCCCATGGATTGTATACAGGGGTCACTATGGACTTACCTGCAGGGCAAAAGTTTCATTATTTCATATGTATTTTTTGTTTTCTTTCCGCGATGCTCTATCATTTCAGCTTTTTGTATCGCGAAAGTCGCGATTGCCCAATCATTTCGGCTATTTTTCGCGGTGCCCAATCATTTCGGCTGTTTTTTTACTCGCTGTTTTTTATTGCGAGTTGCCCAATCATTTAGGCTATTTTTGTATGCATATATTTTACTCGCTGATTTTTATTGCGAGTTGCCCAAACATTTCGGCTATTTCATATGCATTTTTTTCGAGTATGGAACTCAAGATCTGATACTAATCTTGCATCAGTATCGCTGCGACTGGAATGTTGCCAAGAGCGACTCATCATTTGCCATGAAAAGACTTGGAATTTGATACCGATTTAGGCATCGGCATCGCTACAACTGGGATATTACCAGGAGCGAATTATCATCTGCCTCTGTCGATTCGAACAAAGGTGGCTTAGCAAACAAGGTTAAGATCCTGTCGACTAAGGCTTTTGACTTCATGAGCCGTAAGGGTCTCATAAAGATGTTTCTCCTTACGAGTCGTGAGGATCTCGTAGGTGTCTTTTCTCCTCAGGAATCATGAGGATTCCTAACTGTACGTTCTCTTGTAAGTCGTAAGGATCTTGCAAAAGTGTTTTTTCCTTGTAAATCGAGAGGACCTATAAGTGTTTATTCACCACATGAGGACATCTCGCGCCATTGCAGGAACTGGGTGGGGGAACGTTTATTTGTGCCTGTAGATTGTATACAAGGATCAGTGTTGAGCCGCTTGTAGGGCAGTATGGGAAATGTGATAGCTTAAGAATAGGTTCAGATCTCTGTAGCTTAAGGCTTTTGAATCTTATGAGCCGTGAGGGTCTCATAAGAGGTTTCTCCTTACGAGTCGTGAGGATCTCGTAAGTGTATTTTCTCCTTAGGAATCGTGGGGATCCCTAAGTGTGTTGCTCCCTTATGAGTCGTAAGGATCTCACGCAGGTAGTTTTCTCCTTACAAGATCGAGGGGACCTAGCAAGTGTCCTTTAACGAGATTGCGCCCTTTCGGGTTTTCACAAACTCGCCGGTAACCCTGCTGTTTTTACTCACGGAGCCCTTTCGGGTTTTTATCCGTGCACATTTTGCTTATGGACGTACCTTTTTTTTTAACGAGTCTGCGCCCTTTTGGGTTTTCACAAACTCGCCGGTAGCCCTGCTGTTTTTACTCACGGAGCCTTTTGGGTTTTCATCCGTACCCATTTTGCTTATGGACGTACCGTTTTTTTTACACGTCAGCCCGGATACTGCGGGTTTGTAGTAGTTTAAAGACGTTTCGGTCAGTAGTTAGTTTTAGGAAATTTCGGTCCATTGTTAGTTTTAAGACATCTCGGTCCGTTGTTTATCCTGTATGCACGTGTATTTGTCACGTGACGGAATACACCCATTTAGGGTGTGATTTGGTTTGGTTGGGGTGTTTTGTGATCCATCCCTATCGCGACTTCTTCCACTTGACGTCGACGCCTGGCTTTTTCGAGTATGGCCATTTTGCGTTCTCGATCAACTTTGCTCTTCTGACGGGCTTCATTTAGTAGCACGTCAATCAACTCATCGGACGGTTCCAAGGATTTTGGTGCCGATTCTGCCCCCAGCTTCTCTGCATCAGGAGCATCTTTATCATCTATTGATGAGTGAGAGATCATATGACAACTTGCCTCATAATCTTCAGGTTCTTCTGATGCGTCGTCTCCCTCGTCATTGTCATTGCCTCTGTTATCAAGGATATGGTTAAGAAACTCTTGGAGTGTGACTGGGGTTCGCGCCTTCTGGTTGTATTCCTCCAACGCGTCAATATGTTTTTGCAGGTCCGAGCACTTGTTATCCGGCTTCACGGGCTTTTCGGTCTTCTTCTTCGTTTTCGAAGATTTTGACGGCTGGGCCTGAGCGTTTTGACTATCACTGCCAATTCTTGGCGTCGGGCGCGGCTTCAGCATTCTCTCGATGACCTCGGGTTCTAGCGGGCTTTTCCACTTGATCGCCGAGCATGTTTGAAGATCCTTCAGCATTCTTTTGGTTTTTACCGAAAGAACTACCTCCCATGGAGCTTCCTCTATGAATGAACATGATGCTCTCGGCGTGTCCATCTTTTTGGGAGCGTGCGATCGTGGAGGGTTTACCTTCCAGTTTTCAAACAACGTGAATTTACCCTGTTGGTATTGGTCTTCAACCCAGTTTTTGAAGACATTGCAATCTTCGATTGGATGACCCATTACTCGATGGTAGAGACAATAGCTAGGATGGTTGGCATCACCAGGTTGCGATGAGTGTCTCGGCTCCGGCAAAGTGATGAGCCCATTGCGCATTGCCAGTTCGAACAGTATCCTTGTTTTATCTCGGGAAAATGAGTAAGGACGTCCCAGTTTCTCCTCGAAGGATTAGCGTGGGCGCACGTTGCTTTGGCGAACAACCGGTTTTATGTTGCTCGGCTATTGTTGAGTGTTGGAGACAAAGGTCGCTTTCCCTTTGCCCTTTTCATTCCGCGACTCTGACTTTGAAAAGGAAGGCTTATGACCCATCTGGTCCATTTGGGCCAGCTTGTCAATCAAGGCCAGGAAAGTGGTTGGCCTGAAAAACATCATGAACTGGGATATGGTCGCTTGCGGATCGAGGGTTCCTACAAACATGCCCACTGCAGGAGCCTCTTCTATGCGCTGTTCGCATTTCGACCATAAGTTCCGCCACCGTATCGCATACTGAACCCATGTTTCTCTCGGCTTCACCCTGGCATTGATCAATGCCGTGATTGGGGTGTGTTCGCTAGCGCTTGCGAAACGCTGGGTGAATAGCAATTCCATGTCCGTAAAAGTTTTGATGAAGTCGTTGGGAAGCTCTGAATACCATTCGAACGCTGTCTCTGCTAAGCTGCCGACGAATTGGCGAAGTATAGCTTATCGTCACCTCTAGTGTTGCCGCACAGAGCCCTGAATTGAGCGACATGTTGATGGGGATTACTTGTCCCTTTGTATACGTGGAACTTAGGAATCGTGTATCCTTCCGGGTACTTAATCTGATCGTACCAGCCTGGATATGGTCGCCCAATTCTGACGACTTGGACAGCGGTTTTGTTTGCTTGGTGAGCTTGTATTTGTTGAGCTATATAATCATCGAGCACCACTTTTGAGATTGTTTCCTCCTTTGCAGCTGAAGAGGCCGGAAGAGGGTTTGATGTCTCCACTCTATCATCTTCAATTATTATTGGAGGCTCTTCGACTGGAAGGTCCGGCTGGATCATCATGCCAATCATGTCTTGGAATAAAAGCGCCATTTGTTTTATGTTGGCCGCTTGTTCCGCGGCCTCTTTGTCTTTCCTCTAGAGGATTCTGCGGATGAACTCGGCATCAGTTTCTTGTTCCTGACACTGCTCCGACGATATTTCCGGGATTTCTTTTGGCTCAGTGAGCACGGCCATGGCTGTCAGCATCTCTTGGAGCTTTTGTTGTTGTTGCTCCTGAGCCTTAGTTACTGACCGCGTGAGCGGTCGATGGCCTGTGGATATTCGTCTATCCTCTTTCCCAGAAGCCATGTAAATGGTGTGCACCACCATGCCTCCAGACTTGGGGTGTTTGGATTCGGTGCCTCTGAGCTTTGTCGTGGACACGGGGATTTTCTCCGACCTTCTTCTTTTGTGAACGGTCGAAGTTGAGGGGGCCGTTGTAGCGGGCACCCAAGTAGATGACACCTTCTGCGGTACGACAGGATGGTCCTTCTCTTGTCGAACTTTCATCTTCTTCGGTTGGCGGGAGTAGTCTTAGTTGATCACTGAGTCTTGGACCTGTCGATAGACCTTGTGAATTTTAGAGGACAACTACTGAGGGGGTTGTTCTGGCTCTACCTTTGTAACATTTTCCACAGGTAGAGGAGATATTTTTAGCACAACAGTCGGAGAGTTCTTACGCACCCTCCTAAGCGGTTCAAAGCTGTTCCCAGTTGGAACAGCAGTATCAACTTCTATCGTTGGAGCTGGTGGGGTAAGTCCAGAAGGGGAACTACCCCCAGCTTTCCTCACTCGGTGCCAGTGGCGACGTCGAGCATGTCGAGTGGCCAGGACCACCTCTGCTGTCGGGGTAACTTCGTCCTGCCCTCTACTTTGAGGAGAGGCTGTTATTGGCGCCGGCCTATCAAAGACTGACATCCGTTGGGAAGGAATAGTCAACCTATCGAAGGCCGACTTTCAAGTAGGGAAAGCAGTTTGGACGGCTTCAGCTGCAGCAGGAGCTGGGATAGCCTTCTCTGGTATTGTGAGCCTCTTCGTAGGCCACTTTGAGCTTAAGCTCAGCCTGTCGAAGACTGAGGTATTAGACTTGGATGACCCGTTGAGAGGGGCCGTGGTAGTTGCAAGCCGATCGAAGACCGACTTTTTCGGAGCTTCATGTGATGGCACTAGAGCATTGAAGCTCATTGGTGGGAGTATGGACCCGAAGAACAATCCCGTGGTGGCCTGTGTCACCTGTTCCACCGGCATTGCGTAGATGGAGGCCGCTTGGGGCCCATAGGTCACTCCTCCGGAGAGGACGGAGTGTGAGTTGTTGTTGCAGCTGGTGCAATTGGAAGCCATTTTCTCTGTGCAGGGTTACCTAGGACGGCAGCAAGGTTTCGGGAGGTATCGTCCATACCAAATTAAAATTTTGCTGTTCTAGCTAACCCTAAATATAGAATCGTTTACTAAAAATCGACGGAATATTATGCAAACGACTTCGCATATGAAAAGTGAGCAAGGAATATAACCTTTGCAGATCGGTCCTTCACTTCATTAGCTCCGTGTAGTAGTCCCTTCGCTACGATCAAGAAGTCCCGGACTCTAGAGAGGCTCCGATGAAGAAAAGAGCATGCTTGCTTCGAAGTTTTCGAGGCCGAAGATGATCTACGTCGAGAAGATAATAACCCAAGCTATCTCTTCACTGACTATGGAATTAGTGAAGCAAACACCCTATACTAAATGGCAAGTAGTAGAGGATGATGAAGTAGGAATTTTGTTCACTTTAGATTTCATATTCTCACTTAAAATCATCACCGTTGAAAAAGCTAGAAAGCTTTTGGCAAGAAGAAGAAGAAGAACAAGTGATGAAAATTAATTCATGTTGTGGTTAGAAATGCAACCAAGGGTTAAGCATGTCATGCTTAACCCTTGTAGAGAGTTAACCATGAGCTAGGGTTAAAGGTTAGGTCAAATAATATCTTAAGCTTGATAAAAGGAGTGGACAAAGTCAAAGATGCTTACAAGCTTTTACAAGCTTTCAACAAATATCTACCATGACTAATTCGACAATTTTTGAATTACTTAATGATAAAATATAAACTCTAATCTTAACCCTAACATGGGTTAATCTCTACAAACCCTAGTTGCATTTGTAACCTAGCATAATACAAATATGTACACAAATATACATATCACATATATACAATGTGCACAAAGTGAGAAAAAGAAATCATAAGTGAGCTTAATATTAGTTAATATAATATAATATATCAAATATATAATTATACATTAAATTATTAAATCAACTCTTGATTTAATAATTCGGCTATATCTCATATAACCGACTAATATCATGTGTAACAACTTATTGAATCAACACTTGATCCGATAACCCGGCTATATCGCATATAACCGACCAATGTCACAAATCGTGAGAATAGAATACGGTATCTCATATCGTATTAATCTCGGTCACACACATATCACATATGCACTCCTACCCCGTTTCTCTTGATCCAGGAAACCTCTGTGTAGGACTCTAAAGACTCGTCAATACGCCGGCAGTAAGTGATGATCATATCAAACACCCACAAGCCGCAAGCAGTCTGGTAAACGTAACGGCCACCCGGGTATTGAGCAATCAGAAGATCAACAAGCAAGCCTACTGGTACTCCTGCGAATCCAATCAGTAACACTACCGTACAGTCCGGTCTCTTCGTCTGATATGTCGCATATCTCGTCTAGAGGTGGTAAACGTTAGACCCCAGTAACTCGATAAGTCGTGTCGATATGAGGCTCATAACGGGTCAAGAAACTACTGATAACACTTACCAGTATGTCTCTGAAGCAGCCCTGGCCAAGGACTTCCTGTTATAGCCAATCGAGCACAGCGCAACATCCACTCCCAATACTGGGAGGGACGAAACCCCTCCTATCGCTCATTGCCTCCATTTGATTCGGGACTGTACCTAAAAGCCACCGTTTTGCACGTTCTCTTGAACGTGGTAAGGAGAAAATCAAAGCACAGTAGGAATCACACAAGACTCTATGACGATCTTAGGTCTACAGACTAACCTGTACCAGGGTCACCAGAGAACTGCCATCTGAAGTTAGGTATAATACCATATGGGAGTTCTCGGCGAGTTTGTCCAGTGTACCCAGTCTCCACTGAGCACCCATATACTGTCTCTGATGTCAAACACCAATGGATATGGGATCATCCATCGTCCATCTACATGGGTCGAGAAGGAATACGCTAGTCTACTCTGGTAAATCGATGCCCTGTCTCGATACACCCTCGACTAGGAACATTTGAAGGATGTACTTAGCGACTACTCTGTCCCCACTAGTATGATCTACATCATAATCCTGGTAGTCAAGTACTGATCCTAAGGGCTTTATCAATATGTAATATAGAGACATCGGTGTACATGTTAAGATAAAGAGCAACCATATAGCATACTATCATATCGAGCAAGAAAGTCATCCCTATATATGTCCAAGCATCCACTACAATATACATCGTATATATAGTAATGGCCTCTAGGGCATACACATCACTAACAGTCTCCCACTTGCACTAGGGCCATCTGTTGTAGTATCCAATACCCAACAATCAGCAGTGGTTGAAGTAACTTATACTCAACCATCCCATAAAAGTCTCTCCTGGGTATAGGCCTTTGTGAGTGGATCCGCCGTGTTGTTTTCTAAGTCTGCTCTCCTAAACCTTGATCTCCCTGGAGATCATCCAACTCCATGATCAGGTGATACTGTCTAAGAATATGTCTGGATTACTGATGGGACGGGGGTTCCTAGGCCAAAGCCACAACTCCATTGTCACACAATGGTAGAAACGAAGTTCATCTCATGAACTTATATATATCTAGACTGCCTCTTTAGTAGCATCCTTGGTAGCGATGTATCCATCCTTTATCGTCTAGTTTGTCACGGTATCTAGCTTGAAACTCTTCCAACATACCATCCTTCCACTGAGGATAAAGACAATGCCTGTGACTGACATTCAGTCGACCTTACCACCCTGGAAGCTATCCAGTGATTCTCCCTAGGATCGATTGATACCATCTCACTACACCTAGTGAGAATCCTAACATCCATTTAGATCTATCTCATAGATCAAAAACCCAGGATTTAGGAGGTATCACCTTGATCCTATATGGAGAATCCTTGTGATAAGAGGAGATTGACCGAGCGTAGCATAGGAAACTCCTTTCCTATCAAGAGTATGTCTTCCACGTACAATACGAGGATCACCACCATACTCCCTACTACCTTTTTGTATATACAAGGTTCATCTACCATTTTAATGAAGTCTAACGTTTTGACTACCACATCAAAACAGATGTTCCAACTCCGCGATGCCTGTTTTATCCCATAAAGCAACTTGCACACGTTTCCGCTGCTCCCACTGTCTACGAAGCCCTCTGGCTGTGTACTTTAGACGCTCCCTTCTAAATCGCTATTTAGAAAAGCAGTTATGACACCCAACCGTCAGATATCGTAGTCATAATATGTAGCAATGGCAAGTAGGATCCGGATTGACTTAAACATAGAAAATAGAAAAGGTTTCATCATTATCCACTCCTGGTCGATGACGAGTACCTTTTGCAACAAGCCTTAGCTTTGAAAGTCTCAACTTTTCCATGTACACCAAGTAATCTTCTCAAGATATACTTGCTCCTGATGGGGATTTAACCCTTCAGATATAGGAACTAAAGTCCATACTTTGTTGGTGTATATGGATTCCATCTCAGATCGCATAGCATCCAGCCATTCTCACAGAGTCCCCGCTCCTGATGGCCTGCTCGAAATTAGTTGGATCATCATCTTATGATGCAATTCTCGCTCCTACTGTCATAGAGAAGACCGAAGTATCTTTCAGGTGGGTGAGGAACCCTACCAGATCGGCGGAGAGGCTGAGGTTCGTTGGGAACTATTAAATCCTCCGATCCTACCAAATCATTAGCTGTAGTTTGTATAGCTGGAACTCCTTCCAGTTCTACCTCATGGCCACTAATTTCTTCACAAGAAATTCCCTTTCCAAAAGGTGGCATGCTGAGAAACAAAACACCTTTTGCTCCTCAGTGTGGTAGAAGATAGTCCCTTATGAATGTTTGGGATATCCAACAAACTTCCACAGAACTGACCTTGCCTCGGGCTTGTCTGAATTTTGCTTTTGGCATAGGCCGGACAACCCCAAATCTTAACTTACTTAAGAGATGGGCTCGTCCCATACTATATCACATATGGAATGGTAGGCACTTGATTTAGTTGGAACCCTATTCAATAGATATGCAGTTTCTCAAGTGCATAACCCCCAAAAGAAAATAGGCAACTCAGTAGTACTCATCATAGAGCACAGCATATCACATAGGGTGCGATTGCTCCGCCCCGATATACCAACGTGCTGTGGTGTATACGGAGGAGTAATGCTGAGAGAAAATCTCATTCCCCTTTAGAATAGTTCAGGAATTCCGTGCTCAAGTATTCTCCTCCCTGATCTCATCAAAAGACATAATAGTTATACCTATTTTGGTTCTCTACTTCTGACTTATATTCTTTGAATTTCTCAAAAGGTTCAGACTTGTGTTTCAACAAGAAAATATGTTCAAATCTTGAGAGATCATCAGTGAATATGATGAAGTACAAAGAACCAGTCCTGGCATGTGTAGACAGGGGACCTATATACATCATCAAGTATCAATCCCAAGAGTTCATCTAACTCTTTCTCTGTTTCCAATAAACGGAGCTATAGTCATCTTATCTTTGTGACATGACTGACAAGTTTCATAAGATGTAAATTCAAACTGATTTAAATATGCATCTTTATGTAACTTCATCTAGTCGGGTCGCATTAATATGACCTTGTCTACAATGCCTCAAGAAGGATTCTGTCACACCCCGCTTCCCGGTATACGACGAAGGGGACGGGACGAGGCCGCTACGTATTTACTCTGAAGTAAATACGCTAAACGTATCTAAACAATATAAAGTAAATACACAAGAGACAAGATATATAAACTGAACAGCAACTTTATTTATTAACATTTTTTTGTACAATACATGAAAAGTAAATACAACTGAATAAAAAGCAATGCCTAAACAATGGTATAACAGAAATGAAAGTACTGAAAGGAAAGCGTACAATGACTAGAGCTCAGGGTCTTCGCTGAAATGGTACAAGTCTTCAGCAGTGGGCTCAATCTCTGACAGGTCCAAATCACCTGACGACATTCAAAGAAGAAAGAAATAGAATGTCGTCAGCGAACAGGTCGCTCGGTAAGTCCCAAAGATAAGAGGAAAGTAGAATAGACAGAATAAGAAGATATCTTTTAAAGTTGTATTATATTGTTGTAATATTGTATTAAAGCTGTTGTTTGTAACTTGGTACAGAAGATGCCAGTGTATACGAGAGGAGTCCCACTTACACCGGGAACTTTGGTAACTCGTAGTACAAGGCTCCGTCGATAATACCACGGAACAACGGTATGGATGTAATTACGTCTTAAGTGACCACCTCGTGCCACCTTTAACATATTCCGTACCAGTCTACCCCTTAAACCCCGCGATATCTTGATTGTATTGTTGTATTGTATTGTAAACTGTATAGATTGTATAATTGGAAGACTTTGCCGGAACCATGATATCAGTAAACGGATGTAACCGTAGAATCATGTAAATGGATGTAAACTGGAGATCATGTAAATGGAATGTATATCCATGGTTCGGTTCGGTCAAGTTGTATAGATTGATAGTTGGATTCATGGATTCATGTTGGATTGTAATATTGTAGATTGTAGATTGTAAATTGTACTTGAATTATATTCAAGTCAGATTATAACGAGACTCAAACCTGAGTTGGACAATTTGAAAAGTGAATTGAAGTCCTGATTGTTTTGATGTTATCGGTAACCTTTCGTGTCTTTTTCAAGGACAATTACCCTATTGATAACACCGTTGTTAAGTTGTCTACCTTAATTAGGTAAGCACCCACTTCTCCGGCTCCATGAGGCTCAAGAGATTGGTCCCGCTTAAACCTATGTTTACTAGGGTCCTTAGGGTAATTTATAGATCTTGAGGGGGTATAGTTTTCAAAATACACCCCAAGTATTTATTATTCATCTTTAGAGTTGTAGTGAATATAGATTTTACACTGTGATATTTCTAGTGAACATATCCTCATTTCATAAATAAAGATATTTATTTGTAATATTGATTTGTATGGAATTCATGGTATTTTAGTGTAAAATGATTCTTATGATATTGTAGAAAAGGTGGAATATTTATAATACTTCAAAAATATATATGTTTATGTTACATATACATATATTTATATGAAAATAATTTTTGTATATATCTATAATATTCCAGAAATCTCGTTTTCTTAAGATGTCGTATTTTAAATCTTTCGAGACCGAATGCTCCTTGCGGAGGTCTGAATCTTGCACTACTAAGTCCAAGGATGTGCGATAATCCGCACCATCCCGAACGGGTTCCCCAAATGGGTTGTAGCGGCGCTTTGCAAAGATTTGTATAAATACCAATCATTAAGGAAAACGGTTTTATTAATTATGGTATTTAAATGAAAAAGTGTCGTTTTCCCGTATTCTATGTTGCAGGGTCTCCTAAGTCAATTAGACTGCTCCTAACTGGTCCAAAGCGACAAGTTGTGAGATATCTCAAATCGCCTCTTCACCGCCAATTGTGGCCAGGTAAGTACAAGTGAAGAAAGGAGGAATCCGCTTACGAATCACCGTGAGACGAGCCTTTTAAAGTTACCTTTCTCACTTGTCTAGTCTAGACACCACAAAGTCAGATTTAGATAAACGACTGAATGCCCACAACCTTATCCTATTTTCATAATAAGTGGTATTTATTTGTAAAGATGCATCAATGCTAAATCTTTTAGAAATGGTTTTATTAAGTAAATGGTATTTAAATGAAAATGTTTGTTTTCCCGTATTCTAAGTTCTTGAGGGTATCATGTTATGTTGTATATGAGTGTGTGAGGAGGTAGATCATTACCTCGTAATCTACTTAAAGGTATAGCAAGTTTAATGGAGTTAAATGTGGAATTGAAACAATGTGGTATTTAAGTGAAAAATACGATAAATTGAAATATCCATCATTTTATGAAATGAAACTTGATCAATTTGGTTGATTAGTATTTAATAGTCAATATGAGAGAGTTTAAGCATAATTGTATTAACGAGAAGTGGAGTTTTATGAAGAAACCGAATCGGAAATCGGATTTGTTCCGATTCAGTCGGGTTTTATGAATCCGTATTTTTTTTGAATAGAAAAGAGAGATAGAAAATGGGACTTACGGGTTTAGGAAAACAAGAAGAGAAAGATTGATCAAAAGGAGTCGCCGGTGCGTCACTTCGTCGCCGGGAGCTCGTAGAACGATCGCCGGAAGTTCGCCGGGAATTTCGCCGTAGCTTCGTCTCATGCTCGATTTCAAAGTACACAAGATTTCTTTAGAATTTTTGAGAGTTGGCTCAGAGTTAGGGGTGAGAGGATAGAGGGTAGGGGTGGTATTTATAGGGTTAGGCTAAGGTTAGGATAGATGAAGAGTTAAATTGAAAAAAATGTAAAAATAATGTGCTAAATTGTAATAAAATGGAGTAAATAGGGCTTTATGACCTTTCTGGAACCGATCTAGGAAAATGAAGTGTACAGGGGGGTTTAGAAGATGAAGAGCACCAACTTTGATGTTGGGGACTCGGCCGTCCGGCCGAGTCCGACCGGCGGCACCGGCCCGAGTCGGGCCGAGTCGCAAGGTAGGGAGGTGGGGGGTCTCGAGATGTAGGCTCTGGTATTTTCAGTTTTGTGGGTGTAGTGGGAAAATCTGGAGTTATCACGTGTTGACTGTTGGGCTTCTATAAAATTTAAAACAAAATAAATATTAAAAATAATGTGGGGTATGGGATTTGAACTCTGGTGGATTGGTTCAGCAGTGCAAAGTATTACCAATGAGCTACATGCTCCTTCTTGTAATTAAATTGCTAATTAATTACTTAAGTTTTGTGCTCAGGCAATAAATACCCCTTTATGGATTTTTGAAATTTTTTTGTAAAAACTTGTATAGGAAATTTAGGGTTGTTACGGATTCGTTCATTTCTGAACTCTTCCTCTTGTGTGTGTTTTGTACGTTAAAAACTGTATTTTGATTTAGAACGTAAATGCTTTTAGATAATGTGCCTGAACCGATCAACTCTTGATATAGGAAAATGTTCAAAACATTATCCAACAATACAAAATTATATCCTTGTTTACTTAATAAAGAGACTGATATGATATTGTATATCAGGTTCGGTATCTAATAACATTCGTTTAGAATCAATGTATTTGGTAATACAGGGTGATAACTGCTAACAAACTTGGTTGCAACACTTGCACCGTTTCCAACTCTTGAAACCTATCACCGATTCCCAGTTCTCTACCTATCTGTAGCTCATGTAACAGATTACATATGTGGGATCCTGATCCGGTATCTCATACCCTGGAGGTAGAGGATACTGAGAAACAGTTCTCGGTAATGAACACACCCGAAGAAGATGTATCAACATACACTTTCTTCGTTTGGGCGGCACGGGAATCCTGGTAATCCCCTATTTCCTGCTCAGTCTTATAACAATTATAAGTTGGAGCGGGACCAACGTTCCTAAGCTTAGTATAACAAGCGGATTCGGTCAATACATCCGTATTATTATCTTGATTAATGCGTGACATGGTCGCTACTTAGAGAGAGAGAGAAGAAAACACTCAGCGTATGCTCTTGCAAGATTAGATTGGTTATTAATTTATCCAATCAGGATGGCTCCCACTGTTTTAGTCAAATCTTCCTTCAAACCTAAAAGGAAAGATTAGCCGGGATTAATTACACCCTACAATTTCGCGAATTTTTTAGCTAGGCCAATGCCGGTACTTTGGGGGAGGTTTCCCGTGCTTTCGCACGGACCTAATTAAAATAAACCTCGTTTTCCCAGGGGCGTAACCCCGTTGACACTTTTCTAGACACCTACTAGATCGGCTAATTGTGATGTGTAAAACTCTCCCAGGAGTAACTCTTACTCACAGTGGGTATCGGGATCCAACTATTTCATAGAAGGTATGCAATCTCATTGCAAATTTCAACACTTGAAATTCCCGATAATGTTTTACCCCTAGTGGCTTACGACCTTAACTATGGTCAACAAATCACAAGCACTAGTCAAGTTCTTCCCGTTCAATTCGTGATTAATTAGACCCACCCATATGACCCTTAACTATGGTCAACAAAGTCACATGACAGTCCTAATTAATCGCATCATATGCTGTATAGGAAGACATCACTTAGCACACCGCGCCTTAACTATGGTCAATAAACGCAGCACGAATACTAAGTAATCTACTTCCTAAAATGACGGAAGGCTACGACAGGTTTTTAAGAAAATCTTTTGCGTAATGAACTTGATATCGTCGTAGAATCGAGTGATTTTAAATGGAGTGTTTTTTAGGCTTTTACTAGTTTTGCTAAAGAGGTCACTCCCGGTGAAGGGATCTCGGCTCTTTCCTTATCGAATAAGGTGCTGGATATTCTACAAGGAATACCGCTATGCAAAGCAAGAACTAGAGCTACCAGTTTTCGAGACAAGTTTCTACAACATCTTTAGCTTTCTTTTATTTCATTAATCTCATTAATGAAGTCCCATTTATTATGTTTCCCAAGCAACACATATGAAACGAAAGCAACAATACATTATATATATATATATATATATATATATAATATAAGCATTCGTCTCAGAATATAATCAATGATCACATCACAGAATATCGCAGCAGAATAAAACATATGAAATATTGGATATATTAGGATTTCCGTGTTTTAGATTAAGCCTGTATAAAACACGGATTCCACGATCGTGATGAATAGCCAATCCCACACCCCTAGACCCCTACGAGAGCGGCAAGCAACCCTACCAATTCTAGAGTTAGGAGACCCGGTCTCGACTCATCGAGATGGTCTCCTACTGGACCCTAGAACCCTGTTACTTGTGCTCCCCGCCTTGGGTTTATCCTAATGTGGAAAAATAAATAATATACAATGGTGACATCATCCTCAACCCGGAAGTGCCCCAATAAAAGAATATTACATACAATGAATTTTACATGAATGAAAATAAAAAGTCTCATCTCACATAAAACCCCCGGCTATTCAAAACACGACGATCCAATATAACATATTCCAGCAACACATAACATCACATGTCATCAACGTAAGTAAATATGTGTATCCCAATTGTCATTGACTTATAGCAATGAAACCGGCGATTCACCACATATTACAATTACGGTCGCAGAAAAGAAAGTGAAAAACTACAACAGTTGAAATCCACAACCACCTTAGAGATCAAAAACCCAACGTATCACATACTTTGGATTTCATGCCTAACCAAATGAATTCCTTAGATATCGCATGCCTAACAATTATAAACCCCGCATTTTAGTCTCGATATTCAAAACACCTATCTAGTCGGGCAATTCAACAAGATTCCCGACATCCTAATTGAATGCTCGTCAGAAACTTTAGTAGACGGCCGCACCCCCCGATGCCGTCGACGAAGTGCACCAAGGAGGAACACCGCGGTCGCGAGCACCCGAATGGATGCTTTTGGCGACAGGGTTCTTCTACAGTCACTTGGTCGGGGCTATGGGGCATGGATATCTATTAAGTTTACCCGGCGAGTATCAGCGTACGCTACATGATTGCGACGGACTTTTGATCACATCAAAATCCCGTGGCAACCGATCAAAAGAAACTAAATTGCTTGATTTATAACATTCAAATTAGTTATCTCATAACTACTTTTGTGGATTCCAAATATTGTATCCCATCACATAATATCCGGACGAACGTTAACTTTTTGATCGATTTATCAAAATCTCACAATTTCCCGACAGCTCAACACTTGAGCACAGTTCAATAATACCCAGAATACGCCACAGTACCTATGCACCAGCCGTAGAAGGGCAAACCTAAGCCTCACTCATGTCGCCGTAAAACTACGGCAAACCCTAGGGTTTGACCGCGGTTCCGCAATCCAAAAAGTCGAGTTAGGGTTTCATTCTTCTAGAGGGTTCATTAGATTACTTGCATGTTTTTCCGAATATTTTAAACTTGGGAAAATGGGTTTTCGACATTCGATCGAACTTTTAAACTTCGCCTAGACAATATGTGAATAACCCAAAACATTGTTAAAACTATGAATACGAAACACTCCGAATTGCTTATAGTGTAAGATTATATCACAAGCAAAATTAGCAAAAACAAACAACGCCTGAAATATCAAAACAAAGTCACTGGAGCACACAAAAAATTTCAGGGCATTCCAACAAAAAGTGGCCGGCCACAACATGTATGATCTCGGCCAAATCTGAGCAGAACCCCCAGAAATATTTTCTGTGTTCATGATATATCTCATACATCACTCTGTACTTGTTTAAAAAAAATTTTGACAACATTTAAAATTCGACAGAAACTTCAATTTCGTGTTCCAAGTTTCAGAGTATTCCGGTTTCGTAATTCTAACAAAATCCGTCTAATTTTCTAGCATGGCTCTGATACCACTGCAGGGTTACCTAGGACGGCAGCAAGGTTTCGGGAGGCATCGTCCATGCCAAATTAAAATTTTGCCGTTCTAGCTAACCCTGAATATATAATCGTTTACTAGAAATCGACGGAATATTATGCAAACGACTTTGCATATGAAATGTGAGCAAGGAATACAACCTTTGTAGACCGGTACTTCACTTCATTAGCTCTGTGTAATAGTCCCTTCGCTGCGATCAAGAAGTCCCGGACTCTAGAGAGGCTCCGATGAAGAAACGAGCATACTTTCTTCGAAGTCTTTGAGACCGAGATGACCTACGTCGAGGAGACAATAACCCAAGCTATCTCTTCACTAACTATGGAATTAGTGAAGCAAATACCTTATACTAAATGGCAAGTAGTAGAGGATGATAAAGTAGGAATTTTGTTCACTTTAGATTTCATATTCTCACTCAAAATCATCACCATTGAAAAATCTAGAAAGCTTTTGTCAAGAAGAAGAAGAAGAAGTGATGAAAATGAATTCATGTTGTGGTTAGAAATACAACTAAGGGTTAAGCAAGTCATATTTAACCCTTATAGAGAGTTAACCATGACCTAGGGTTAAAGGTTAGGTCAAATAATATCTTACGCTTGACAAAAGGAGTGGACAAAGTCAAAAATGCTTACAAGCTTCTACAAGCTTTCAACAAATATCTACCATGACTAATTCCACAATTTTTGAATTACTTAATGATAAAATATAAACCCTAATCTTAACCCAAGCATGGGTTAATCTCTATAAACCCTAGTTGGATTTGTAACCTAGCATGATACAAACATGTACACAAATATACATATCACATATATACAATGTGCACAAAGTGAGGAAAAAAATCATAAGTGAGTTTAATATTAGTTAATGTAATATAATATATCAAATATATAATTATACATTAAATTATTAAATCAACTCTTGATTTAATAATCCGGCTACATCTCATATAACCGACTAATATCATATGTAACAACTTATCGAATCAACACTTGATCTGATAACCCGGGTATATCGCATATAACCGACCAATATCACAAATTGCGAGAATAGAATACGGTATCTCATATCGTATTAATCTCGGTCCCGCACATATCACATATGTGCACTTACTCCGTTTCGCTTGAGCCAGGAAACCCCTGTGTTGGACTCTAAAGACTCGTTAATACGCCGGCAGTAGGTGATGATCATATCAAACACCCATAAGCCGAAAGAGGTCTGCTAAACGTAACGGTCACTCGGGTATTGAGAAATCAGAAGATCAACAAGCAAGCCTGCTCGTACTCCTGCGAATCCAATCAGTAACACTACCGTACAGTCCGATCTCTTCGTCTGATATGTCGCATATCACGTCTAGGGGTGGTAAACGTCAGACCCCAGTAACTCGATATGTCGTCTCGATATGAGGCTCATAACGGGTCGAGAAACTACTGATAACACTTACCAGTATGTCTCTGAAGCAGCCCTGGCCAGGGACTTCCTGTTATAGCCAATCGAGCACAGCGCAACATCCACTCCCAATACCGGGAGAGACGAAACCCCTCCTATCGCTCATTGCCTCCATGTGATTCGGGACTATACCCAAAAGCCACCGTTTTGCACGTTCTCTTGAACGTGGTAAGGTGGAAATCAAAGCACAGTGGGAATCACACAAGACTCTATGACAATTTCGGGTCTACAGACTAACATGTACCAGTGTCACCAGAGAACTGCCATCTGACGTTAGGTATAATATCATCTGGGAGTTCTCGGCGAGTCTGTCCAGTGTACCCAGTCTCCTCTGAGCACCCGTATACTGTCTCTGATGTCAAACACTAATGGATATGAGATCATCCATCGCCCATCTACATGGTTCGAGAAGCTATACGCTAGTCTATTCTGGTATATCGATGCCCTGTCTCGATACACCCTCGACTATGAACATTTGAAGGATGTACTTAGCGACAACTCTGTCCCCACTAATATGATCTACATCATAATCCTGGTAGTCAAGTACTGATCCTAAGGGCTTTATCAATATGTAACATAGAGACATAGGTGTACATGTTAAGATAAAGAGCAACCAGATAGCATACTATCATGTCGAGCAAGAAAGTCCTCTCTATATATGTCCAAGCATCCACTACAATATACATCGCATGTATAGTAATGGCCTCTAGGGCATACATATCACTAACAATCTCCCACTTGCACTAGAGCCATCTGTTGTAGTATCCAATACCTAACAATCAGCAGTGGTTGAAGTATCTCATACTCAACCATCCCATAAAAGTCTCTCCTGGGTATAGGCCTTTGTGAGTGGATCCGCCGTGTTGTTTTCTAAGTCTGCTCTCCTAAACCTCGATCTCCCTGGAGATCATCCAACTCCATGATCAGGTGATACTGTCTAAGAATATGTCTGGATTACTGATGGGACGGGGGTTCCTAGGCCAAAGCCACAACTCCATTGTCACACAATGGTAGGAACGAAGTTCATCTCATGAACTTATATATATCCAGACTGCCTCTTTGGTAGCATCCTTGGTAGCGATGTATCCAGCCTTTATTGTCTAGTTTGTCACGGTATCTAGCTTGGAACTCTTCCAACATACCATCCTTCCACTGAGGGTAAAGACAATGCCTGTGACTGACATTCATTCGACCTTACCATCCTGGAAGCTATCCAGTGATTCTCCCTAGGATCGATTGATACCATCTCACTACACCTAGTAAGAATCCTAACATCCATTTAGGTCTATCTTATAGATCCAAAACCCAGGATTTAGGAGGTATCACCTTGATCCTATATGGATAATCCTTGTGATAAGAGGAGATTGACCGAGCATAGCATAGGAAACTCCTTTCCTATCAAGAGTATGTCATCCACTTACAATACGAGGATCACCACCAAACTCCGTACTACCTTTTTTTATATACAAGGTTCATTTAGATGAAGTCAAACATTTTAACTACCACATCAAAACATATGTTCCAACTCCGCGATGCCTGTTTTATCCCATAAAGCAACTTGCACATGTTTCCGCTGCTCCCACTGTCTACGAAGCCCTCTGGCTGTGTACTTATAGACGCTCCCTTCTAAATCACTATTTAGAAAAGCAGTCATGATACCCAACCGCCAGATATCGTAGTCATGGTATGTAGCAATGGCAAGTAGAATCCGGATGGCCTTAAGCATTGGAACTAGAAAAGGTTTCATCATTATCCACTCCTGTTCGATGACGAGTACCTTTTGCAACAAGGCTTAGCTTTGAAAGTCTCAACTTTTCTATGTACACCAAGTAATCTTCTCAAGATATACTTGCTCCTGATAGGGATTTAACCCTTCAGATATAGCAACTAAAGTCCATACTTTGTTGGTGTATATGGATTCCATCTCAGATCGCATAGCATCCATCCATTCTCACAGAGTCCCCGCTCCTGATGGCCTACTCGAAACTAGTTGGGTCATCATCTCATGATGCAATTCTCGCTCCTACTGTCATAGAGAAGACCGAAGTATTTCTCAGGTGGGTGAGAAACCCTACCAGATCGGCGGAGAGGCTGAGATTCGTTGGAAACTATTGAGTAAATTTTATAAATGGAGAATCTATCATTTAAATTTTTTAAACAAGTTGTAGCTCATAAAACAGGGCTCTGAGGTCTTTTTAAAGACCGAAAGTGGTTTACCATGTTCCCCAAAAAAAGATTAATTTTTTCCATTCGAGAAACGACGAATCCTCCGGTCCTACCAAATCATCAGCTGTAGTATGTATAGCTGGAACTCCTTCCATTTCTACTACTTGACCACTAATTTCTTCACAAGAAATTCCCTTTCCAAAAGGTTGCATGCTGAGAAACAAAACACCTTTTGCTCCTCAGTGTGGTAGAAGATATTCGCTTGCGAATGCTTGGGATATCCAACAAACTTCCACAGAACTGACCTTACCTCGGGCTTGTCAGGATTTTGCTTTTAGCATAGGCCGGACAACCCCAAATCTTAACTTACTTAAGAGATGGGCTCTTCCCATACTATATCACATATGGAATGGTAGGCACCTGATTTGGTTAGAACCCTATTCAATAGGTATGCAGTTTCTCAAGTGCATAACCCCAAAAGGAAATAGGCAATTCGGTAGTACTCATCATAGAACACACCATATCACATAGGGTGTGATTGCTCCGCCCTGATATACCAACGTGCTGTGGTGTATACGGAGGAGTAATGCTGAGACAGAATCTCATTCTCCTTTAGAATAGTTCAGGAATTCCATGCTCAAGTATTCTCCTCCCTGATCTCATCAAAGGACATAATACTTATACCTATTTTGGTTCTCTACTTCCGACTTATATTTTTTGAATTTCTCAAAAGGTTCAGACTTGTGTTTCAACAAGAACATATGTTTGAATTATGAGAGATCATCAGTGAATGTAATGAAGTATAAAGAACCAGTCCTGGCATGTGTAGACATGGGACCTATATATATCATCATGTATCAATCTTAAGAGTTCATCTAACTCTTTCTCTGTTTCCAATAAATGGAACTATAGTCATCTTATCTTTGTGATATGACTGGCAAGTTTCACAAGATGTAAATTCAAACTGATTTAAATATGCATCTTTATATAACTTCAGTTAGTCGGGTCGCATTGATATGACCTAGTCTACAATGCCCCAAGAAGGATTCGCTCATTTCTGAACTCTTCCTCTTGTGTGTGTTTTGTACATTAAGAACTGTAGTTTGATTTAGAACGTATATGCTTATGGACAACGTGCCTGAACCGATCAACTCTTGATATAGGAAAATGTTCAAAACATTATCCAACAATACAAAATTATATGCTTCTTTACTTAATAAAGAGACTGATATGATATTGTATATCAGGTTCGGTATCTAATAACATTCGTTCATAATCAATGTATTTGGTAATACAGGGTGATAACTGCCAACAAATTTGGCTGCAACACTTGCACCGTTTCCAACTCTTGAAACTTATCACCCATTCCCAGTTCTCTACCTATCTGTAGCCCATGTAACAGATTATATATGTGGGATCCTGATTCATTATCTCATACCCCGGATGTAGAGGATACTGAGAAACAGTTCTCGATAATGAACACATCCGAAGAAGATGTATCAACATACACTTTCTTCGTTTGGACGGCATGGGAATTCTGGTAATCCCCTATTTCCTGCTCGGTCTTATAACAATTATAAGTTGGAGCGGGACCAACGTTCCTAAGCTCAGTATAACAAGCGGGTTCGGTCAATGCATCCGTATTATTATCTTGATTAAGGCGTGATATGGTTGCTACTTAGAGAGAAAGAGAAGAAAACACTCAGCGTATGCTCTTGTAAGATTATATTGGTTATTAATTTATCCAATCAGGATGGCTCCCACTGTTTTAGTCAAATCTTCCTTCAAACCTAAAAGGAAAGATTAGCCGAGATTAATTACACCCTACAATTTCGCGAATCTTTTAGCCAGGCCAGTGCCGGTACTTTGGGGGAGGTTCCCCGTGCTTTTGCACGGACCTAATTAAAATGAACCTCGTTTTCCCAGGGGCCTAACCCCATTGACACCTTTCTAGACACCTACTAGATCGGCTAATTGTGATGTGTAACTCTCCCAGGAGTAACTCTTACTCACAGTGGGTATCGGGATCCAACTATCTCATAGAAGGTATGCAATCTCATTGCAAATTTCAACACTTGAAATTCCCGATAATGTTTTACCCCTAGTGGCTTATGACCTTAACTATGGTCAACAAATCACAAACACTAGTCAAGTTCTACCCGTTCATTTCGTGATTAATTAGACCCACCCACGTGACCCTTAACTATGATCAACAAAGTCATATGACTGTCCTAATTAATCGCATCATATGTTGTATAGGAAGACATCACTTAGCCACCGCACACTGCATCTTAACTATGGTCAACAAACGCCGCACGAATACTAAGTACTCTACTTTATAAAATGACGGAAGTCTACGACAGGTTTTTAAGAAAATCTTTTGCGTAATGAACTTGATATCATCGTAGAATCGAGTGATTTTAAATGGAGTGTTTTTTAGGCTTTTACTAGTTTTGCTAAAGAGGTCACTCCCGGTGAAGGGATCTCGGCTCTTTCCTTATCGAATAAGGTGCAGGATATTTCACAAATACCACTATGCAAAGCAAAAACTATAGAAGCAATCAAAAGACAAACCGAGTGTGTAGCATCTACTAGTTTTGCTAAAGAGGTCACTCCCGGTGAAGGGATCTCGGCTCTTTCCTCATCGAATAAGGTGCTGGATATTCTATAAGAAATACAGCTATGCAAAGCAAGAACTAGAGCTACCAGTTCTCGAGAAAAGTTTCTACAACATCTTTAGGTTTCTTTTATTTCATTAATCTCATTAATGAAGTCCCATTTATTATGCTTCCCAAGCAACATATATGAAACGAAAGCAACAATACATAATATATATCATATATATATAATATAAGCATTCGTCTCAGAATATAATCAATGATCACATCACAGAATATCACAGCAGAATAAAACATATGAAATATTGGATATACTAGGATTTCCGTGTTTTAGGTTAAGCCTGTATAAAACACGGATTCCACGGTCGTGATGAATAGCCAATCCCACACCCCTATACCCCTACGAGAGCGGCAAGCAACCCTACCAATTCTAGAGTTAGGAGACCCGGTCTCGACTCCTCGAGATGGTCTCCCACTGGACCCTAAAACCCGGTTACTTGTGCTCCCTTCCTTGGGTCTATCCTAATGCGGAAAAGTAAATAATATACAATTGTGACATCATCCTTAATCCGTAAGTACCCCAATAAAAGAATATTACATACAATGAATTTTACATGAATGAAAATAAAAACTCTCATCTCACATAAAACTCCCGGCTATTCAAAACACGACGATCCAATATAACATATCCCAGCAACATATAACATCACATGTCATCAACGTAAGTAAATATGCGTATCCCAATTGTCGTTGACATATAGCAACGAAATCGACGATACACCATATATTACACTTACGGTCGCAGAAAAGAAAGTGAAAAACTACAACAGTTGGAATCCGCAACCACCTTAGACATCATAAACCCAACGTATCATATACTTTGGATTTCATGCCTAACCAAATGAATTCCTTAGACATCGCATGCCGAACAATTATAAACCCCGCATTTTAGTCTCGATATTCAAAACACCTTTTAATATCTAGTCGAGCAATTCAACAAGATTCCCGACATCCTGATCGAATTCTCGTCGGAAACTTTAGTAGACGGCTGCACCCCCCGATGCCGTAGACGAAGTGCACCAAGGCAGAACACCGCGGTCGCGAGCACCCGAATGGATGCTTTTGGAGACGGGGTTCTCCTACAGTCGCTTGGTCAGGGCTATGCGTCGTGGCTATCTATTAAGTTTACCCGGCTAGTATCCGCGTACGCTACGTGATTGCGACAGACTTTTGATCACATCAAAATCCCGTGGCAACCGATCAAATGAGACTAAATTGGTAGATTTATAACATTCAAATTGGTTATCTCATAACTACTTTTGTGGATTCTAAATATTGTATCCCATCACATAATATCCGGACGAACGTTAAACTTTTCGATCGATTCATCAAAGCCCCACAATTTCCTGACAGCTCAACACTTGAGCACAGTTCAATAATACCCAGAATATGCCACGGTACCTATGTACCAGCCGTAGAAGGGCACACCCAAGCCTCACTCATGTCGCTGCGGAACTACGGCAAACCCTAAGGTTTGACCACGGTTCCGCGATCCAAAAAGTCGAGTTAGGGTTTCATTCTTCTAGAGGGTTCATTGGATTACTTGCATGTTTTTCCGAATACGTTAAACTTGGGAAAATGGGTTTTTGACATTCGATCGAACTTTTTAACTTTGCCTAGACAATATGTGAATAACCTGAAACATCGTTGAAACTACGAGTACGAAACACTCCAAATTGATTATAGTGTAAGATTACATCACATGCAAAATTGGAAAAAACAAACAACACCTGAAACATCAAAACCAAGTCACTGGAGCACACAAAAAATTTCAGGGCATTCCAACAAAAAGTGGTCGGCCACAACATGTATGATCTCGGCCAAATCCGAGCAGAACCACCTGAAATTTTGTCTGTGTTTATGATATATCCCATATATCACTCTGTACTTGTTTAAAAAAAATTTTGACAACATTTTAAATTCGACAGAAACTTCAATTTCGAGTTCAAGTTTCGGAGTATTTCGATTTCGTAATTCTAACAAAATCCGTCTAATTTTGTAGCATAGCTCTGATACCACTGTAGGGCTACCTAAGACGGCAGCAAGGTTTCGGGAGGTATCGTCCATGCCAAATTAAAATTTTGCTGTTCTAGCTAACCCTAAACATAGAATCGTTTACTAGAAATCGACGGAATATTATGCAAACGACTTCGCATATGAAAAGTGAGCAAGGAATCCAACCTTTGTAGACCGGTCTTTCACTTCATTAGCTCCATGTAGTAGTCCCTTCGCTGCGATCACGAAGTCCCGGACTCTACAGAGGCTCCAATGAAGAAACGAACATGCTTGCTTCGAAGTCTTCGAGGCCGAAAATGATCTACGTCGAGGAGATAATAACCCCAGCTATCTCTTCACTGACTATGGAATTAGTGAAGCAAACACCCTATACTAAATGGCAAGTAGTAGAGGATGATGAAGTAGGAATTTTGTTCACTTTAGATTTCATATTCTCACTCAAAATCATCACGATTGAAAAATCTAGAAAGCTTTTGTCAAGAAGAAGAAGAAGAACAAGTGATGAAAATGAATTCATGTTATGGTTAGAAATGCAACCAAGGGTTAAGCATGTCATGCTTAACCCTTGTAGAGAGTTAACCATGAGCTAGGGTTAAAGGTTAGGTCAAATAATATCTTAAGCTTGACAAAAGAAGTGGACAAAGTCAAAGATGCTTACAAGCTTCTACAAGTTTTCAACAAATATCTACCATGACTAATTCCATAATTTTTGAATTACTTAATGATAAAATATAAACCCTAATCTTAACCCTAGCATGGGTTAATCTCTATAAACCCTAGTTGCATTTGTAACCTAGTATGATACAAACATGTACACAAATATACATATCACATATATACAATGTGCACAAAGTGAGAAAAAGAAATCATAAGTGAGCTCAATATTAGTTAATATAATATAATATATCAAATATATAATTATACATTAAATTATTAAATCAACTCTTGATTTAATAATCCGTCTATATCTCATATAACCGACTAATATCATGTGTAACAACTTATCGAATCAACACTTGATCCGATAACTCGGCTATATCGCATATAACCGACCAATGTCATAAATTGAGAGAATAGAATACGGTATCTCATATCGTATTAATCTCGGTCCCGCACATATCACATATGTGCTCCTACTCTGTTTGGCTTGAGCCAGGAAACCCCTGCGTAGGAATCTAAAGACTCGTCAATACGCCGGCAGTAGGTGATGATCATATCAAACACCCATAAGCCGCAAGCGGTCTGCTAAACGTAACGGCCACCCGGGTATTGAGCGATCAGAAGATCAACAAGCAAGCCTGCTCGTACTCCTGCGAATCCAATCAGTAACACTACCGTACAGTCCGGTCTCTTCGTTTGATATGTCGCATATCTCGTCTAGAGGTGGTAAACGTCAGACCCCAGTAACTCGATAAGTCGTGTTGATATGAGGTTTATAACGGGTCGAGAAACTACTGATAACACTTACCAGTATATCTCTGAAGCAGCCCTGGCCAGGGACTTCCTGTTATAGCCAATCGAGCACAGCGCAACATCCACTCCTAATACCGGGAGAGACGAAACCCCTCCTATCGCTCATTGCCTCCATGTGATTCAGGACTGTACCCAAAAGCCACTGTTTTGCACGTTCTCTTGAACGTGGTAAGGTGGAAATCAAAGCACAGTGGGAATCACACAAGACTCTATGACGATCTTGGGTCTACAGACTAACCTGTACCAGTGTCACCAGAAAACCGCCATCTGACGTTAGGTATAATATCATCTGGGAGTTCTCGGTGAGTCTGTCCAGTGTACCCAGTCTCTACTGAGCATCCGTATACTGTCTCTGATGTCAAACACCAATGGATATGAGATCATCCATCGCCCATCTATATGGGTCGAGAAGGTATACGCTAGTCTACTCTGGTATATCGATGCCCTGTCTCGATACACCCTCGACTAGGAACATTTGAAGGATGTACTTAGCGACAACTCTGTCCCCACTAGTATGATCTACATCATAATCCTGGTAGTCAAGTACTGATCCTAAGGGCTTTATCAACATGTAACATAGAGACATCGGTATACATGTTAAGATAAAGAGCAACCATATAGCAAACTATCATGTCGAGCAAGAAAGTCCTCCCTATATATGTCCAAGCATCCACTACAATATGCATCGTATGTATAGTAATGGCCTCTATGGCATACATATCACTAACACTCTGCACGGGAGCAAGACACCAAATCTTAGTACCTCGAATATAGGGGCAACCATAGCGAATCGCGATTTTGTTCGTGAACACGATACATGAAGTGTGGAGTGGAAAGAGGAAAAGGTCCCACCGGGCGTGCCAGAATCTGTTCTTCTCCGAATACAGAGACGAAACCGCGTAGGTCGTCTTGCCTGAATTTGGGAGCAGATGCTATTTGTTTTTATCTGTCCACCTCTCCGAAAATGCCAAGTTGATTTATGGCACCGTATATCGGAGGTTTAGACAGATGCGGCCGATGTAGCAGACTTAGTCAGATTCCCCCTTGATGTGAGGGTTTTTTTGATTGTGGGGACGCTCTTCCCTGCAGGCGCAAGCCCCTGCAGTTAATTACGCTACTGTATCGCGACAACCACTTTCTCCTTCTCGAGATGGTCACTTCTTGTCATGTGTGTTTGTTTTATTTTCTGGTTGCTCGTGGATTTTATACGGAGACTAATTTATGTTATCACCCGTAGGACGTAGATTAGTCCAAATCCGTATTTTCTTAGATTTGGGTTTGGGTTGGTTTAAGGATCGTTAATCTTGTTTTAGATTAAGATCAACTTAAACGTTTGTTGAGGATACGTTAGCCTAATTTTAGACTAAAATCTACTCAACGGGATTTCAGGATCATTTAGATCCGACGACAGAGCATTTGGGCACTATCGTCTTAGTTTAGGGACGTTGCGGTCCATAAAGTTTAAGGACATCATAGTCCATGATTTTAAGGACCTCATAGTCCATAAAGTTTAAGGATATCATAGTCTATGAGTTTAAGGACATCATAGTCCATAGAGTTTAGTTTAGGGACGTTGCGGTCCATTGAGTGTCTGGTTGCTGGGACCCGCCATCTCTCTAAAGACGTTGAAGAATTACAACGACATATATCAGAGGTGTGAAGAGATGTACCCTTGAACCAGTGAATGTTCATTATAAATTTGATAATCTTGTTTGGGACTAAAGCCAATAGGCTCAGTCAATTTGGGGTTTGGCCAATCTTGGACTCAGCCTATTTAATCATTTTTATTTGGGATTGATCCCATTTCTGCATCAGCGATGCTGAACAATAATGTGGGCTCTGACACCCCATATTCTTTTGTTTTATTTGAAGTGTTAAACACTAGCGTATGTTTGGCACTCACGTGGGGTCACGTGATGCCTTAAAGTATTGTTAAACACTAAGAGCTTAAGGCACTCACGTGGGGTCACGTGAGGCGCTTGAAAATAGGCCCAGCTTCTTTGGAATTACCCCTTTTCTTTTCTGAGTGCTGAGCACTATTGGGGTCACGTGGGATCACGTGAGGCGCATTTGCATTTGATTTATTCCCCTTTCTCTTCTGGAAGTGCTTAGCACTATAAAGGGGTCACGTGTTATCACGTGAGGCGCCCTAAATATAGAGACTGCCTTGTTTCATCTTATGAAAGTGCTAAGCACTATAAAGGGGTCACGTGTTATCATGTGAGGCGCCTTAAATTGAGATCTGTTTTAGGTTTACTCCTTTTTTATCTTTTTGAAGAGGCTAGTTCAGGGGTCACGTGGGAGCACGTGACCTGATATCAATTGTTCTCTTTTGATCATTGAGGGGGGGCTCAAGTAGGTGCACATGATCTGACATTTATCATGTTGGGTGCTGATCTCTTTGACGTACATGGATAGTTAAATCCTTTGTTTAAGAATTAAATTCTTTTATAAGGTTAAACCCCATTTTTATTTAGAGAAATTAAATTCCTATATATTACGTTGAAAGAATTAAATTCTTTAAACTCAATTCTCCCCCTAACTTTTGAATCTGCATGACAGATCTCCACGATGAGAATTAAATTCTTAACTTGTGGGGAGATATGCTTCTGCAGATTTTCAACCAGAGGAAAAACTAAGTTCTTTTTAGAAGAGTTAAACTCTTGGTTTGAGAATTAAATTCTCTTTTGTTTTGTGGGAGCTTATGGGGTGATCTCCTTCCTTCTCTTAACTAGAATTTCTTTTTTTCTTTTAAGAGATCTTCTTCTCTTTGGAGAATTAAATTCTCTTTTATTTTATTTTTTTGCTTTCAAGGGGGTTTCTCTTTCTCGTTCTCTCTCCCTCTTTTCTCTTTCTTGGCTCCTATTTATAGGAGAAAGAAAAGAATCAGTTTGTTCATCAAAGCTCTCATTGAGAGATTTTGATTGATTTTATAACCAACATGATCTTTTAGATCACTCAGTGAATTTTATTCACCATTGGATTTTTAATCCAAAGACTTTTATTTTACAGAAGATATTTCTTTTGTTGTTCCTGGCAAATTTAGGAAGATATTTCCTTGCACAGAATCTTTCTATAAATTAGTGATTTTTAATCACCATTGGATATTTAATCCAACAGCGCTCTACTTTACAGAATCCAATCTTTCTTGTTTAGAAAGATCCAAGGAAATATTTTCCAAAGTAGTGCTTTTGATCTCTTTGTTTAGAATTTAATTCTATCTGTTCAGAAGGCATAGGAGCCATCACGTGTACCACGTGATCCCTCTCAGAATTAATTTGGTTTGTTTGCATGCAGGAGTACAACAGAGGAAAGGCATCACATGGTAACACATGAGCCTCTTTGTTCTTTGTTTGTTTTATAACTGAGTCCCATACGTTTTGTTTGAAAAGGCGATCACGTGCTTGCACGTGAGGCTTTAGTTGCTACCTATTAAATGGAGCTGCCTATTCTGCATACAGCACGTGATGCTCCACTAGCGGGAACTTTCTCATTTTCCCTCTCTGAGTTTCTTTGTAAGGGATTGATGATCACGTGCTCACACGTGATACTTCCATTAGTGGGGAATTTTCCCTTTCCCTTCTTCTTCTGAATTTTTATAAGGGAACAGTATTCTCTCAGTTCAAGGGAATTTTGTTTCATTTAAGGACCGTTAATCTGTTTTTAGATTAAGATCAATATATGAGCATTTGGGCTCAATTTATTTTAACTAAGGATACGTTGAGACTAAGATCAACTTAGAAATATTTTAGGATCATTAAATTTAGTTAAGATTCAACAACAGAGCATTTGGGCTCAGCTGAAAGACTTAACCAATTTGGGCTCGATCTTAGGCTTTCTTTTTCCAAAAGTGCTAAGCACTTATTTGTAGCTCTGGCATTTACATGGGAAGCACGTGAAGCGCTTAGACCTGGGTTTTTCCCTATTAGTGCTAAACACTTAGTCGTTTTGACTAGATATAGTGCTAAGCACTTTGTACAACGCTCATGTAGGAAGCACGTGAGGCGCTGAGCATTTATTTTTGGGCGCTCATATAGAAAACATGTGAGACGTTGAGACCTGGGCTTTGCCCTATCGGTGCTAAACACTTAGTCGTTTTGACTATATATAGTGCTAAACACTTTATTCAGCGCTCACGTGGAAAACACGTGTGGCGCTCACGTGGGTTTCACGTGAGGCGCTGTCTTCTTAGAAATTTAATCTCTGCTTATCATTAAGATTATAGAGAAGCTTAGCTTCTGTAAATGGTATTTTGACCATTAACGATCAGCAAGATCATTATTTTGAGGATCTGAGATCAGGTTCTTTAAGAACTAAGTTCATGTTTTATGAGGGAACTAAGTTCCTGAAGTATAACTCCATCTTCTTCATGTCCTTATTTCCATTGTTCTCCCTTGAATTTTTTATTCTCAAGAACAAGATCTTCTCAATGAGAATTAAATTCTTAACTTGTGGAAGACTTGTCTTGTGGATCTCGGATCCAGAGAAAGAACTAAGTTCTTTTAAAGGGTTAAACACTTAGTTATGATATGATAGATAAACAAGATATTTTGATCTCTACTTTTTTCTTTACCTAGGGTTTTGAAGAGCAAGACGGTCTTTCTTCTTTATTGAGAATTAAATTCTCTACTTATTTTGTGGAAGCTTGTGGAGAACTTTCTGTATATTTTTTTTACTGAAGCTTATGGAGGGTCCCCTCTTTCTGAGACTTGAAGTCTCAGATCCTTTATATAGGTATGCAAACCATTGATCAATTTGAGAAAATCTCTCATTCTAGAGATACCAATTGATTTAATTGGTCTCAAAAATTATTCGGGGAATTTTACCCACTGTTGGATCTTTGATCCAGTAATTTCTGTTTTACAAAGTATATTTTCTTGTCCTTAATAAGATTAGGGAAACATTTTCCCATATATAGAATTTTATTTTATCTCTTGATTCAAATGGTGATTTTTAAACACCATTGGGTTTTTTATCCAGGGTTTCTCTATTTAACATAGCATATCTTTCTTGTTTAGAAAGATTGGGGAAATATAATCCCAAAATAGAATTTAATTCTATCATTAGATCCTTGATCCAAAAGCTCTCTGTTTAAGTGAGAATATCTTTCTCATTTAGAAAGATTAGAGAGATATTTCCCCCTAATAGAATTTAATTCTCATCATTTGATGATTTTTAATCACCATTGAATTTTTAATCCAATGACTCTGTTTAACAGAGAATATCCCCGGATTTTAGGGAAATATTTCCCATATAGAATTTAATTCTACCCGTTTTAATTTGGGCACTGACGCTCATGTGCCATGCATGTGGGCACTGACGCTCATGTGCCATGCATGATGAGCGATTCTTCGGTAGTATGCGCGGTATTTTGAGTGTCCCTCTCCACCATCGAAATATAAGACTCCAGAAGTGTACGTCAGGAGTGGTGGAAATTTCATTCCCATAGATAGAGCTTTAACGAACCGCTTCTCATCTTTAGTCGTGCTCTTGTTTGTTGCAGCCATGCTTTGATTTGGTTGGAGAGCTTTATGACTCGTTCTCGCCATAGCTACTTTGTTCAGACGCTGACACTTAGCCTTTTCATATATGGTTGTATCGCGCTCTTGGTCATTTTTTCTCTTTTGAAAAGGTTCATGTAGTAGCCTTTCAATCGGGTCTTCTCCTGGCAGTTTCGGGGAATTTAGCGCCGATTCTTCCCCCAGTTCACCCATGTCACTTTCTGACGCTGGCGGAGCTTCTTCATCATATAGCGATGAATAGGAGATCATGTGGCAGCTTTCCACACGGTCTTCCATTTCTTCTGATGAGTCATTTTCCTTATCATCGTCACTATTCTCTTCCTTAAGAATATGCTTGAGGAATTCTTCGAGTGTGACTGGTGTTCACGCTTTCTTATTATATTCTTCCAGCGCATCTATATATTTCTGGAGGTCTGAGTGTTTGTCGATATATTCAACAGGCTGCACATGCTTCTTATTCTTCTTCTTCTTCTTCTTCGAAGATTTCAAAGGCTTGACTTGGGGATTTTTCCCCTTGTCGGGGACTTTAGGAATGGGGCGCAGTTTCAGCATCCCTTTTATAATTTCGGGCTCCAGCGGGTTTTTCCACTTGATCGCCGGACAAGCTTGTAGATCTTTCTGCATTTTTTTAGTTTTTGCTGAAATATATACTTCTCAGAGAGTTTTTTCCACAAGAGAGCATGATGCCCCCTGCCCATCCACTTTCTAGGGAGCGTGCTTTTAGGGTGGATTTACCCTCCAATTGTCAGACAGTGTGAACTTCCCCTACTGGTACTGGTCCTCAACCTAGTTGTTGAAGATGTAGCAGTTCTCGATTGGATGGCTTATTATATTGTGGTAGGAATAGTAGTTGGGGTTATTGACGTCGCCGGCTTGTGCGGGCTGCCGCGGGTCTGGCAATGTGATCAGATTATTTCGCATTGCCAGCTCAAACAACCTCCTCATCTTATCGCGAAGGAACGAATAAGCACGTCCCAGCCTTTCTTCCAAGGACGGGCGTGTACGAACGTTGTTTTGGCAGACAGATGCTTTCGGACCGCCCGGTTGTTGCTGCGTGTTAGCAAAAAAGGCCGGTTTCCCTTTGCCCTTATTATTGTCGAGGATCCTTGCTTGAGGAGGAAGGACCATGACCCATCTGATCCATGTGTGCTAACTTATCAATCAATGTCTAGAACGTGAAGGGCTTAAAGAAGGTCATTGTTCTCCGCCGAAAACGGGAGATGGAACCGCGTAGGTTCGTCTTGCTTGAATTTGGGGGCAGATGCTATTTGGTTTTATCCGTCCACCTCTCCGAAGATGCCAAGTTGATTTATAGCACCGTGTATCGGAGGTTTAGACGGATGCGGTCGTTGTAGCAGACTTCATCAGATTCCCCCTTATTTGGGGGGGTTTTGATTGTGGGGACGCTCTTCCCTACAGGCGCAAGCCCCTGCAGTTAATTACACTGCCGCATCACGGTAACAACTTTCTTGTGCTCCAGAAGGTCACTTCATGTCGTGTGTGTTTGTTTTGTTTTCGGTTGCCCGTGGATTGTATACGGAGACTAATTTATGTTGTCGCCCGTAGGGCATGGATTAGTCGAAATTTGTATTTTCTTAGATTTGGGTTTGGGTTGGGTTTAAGGATTGTTAATCTCATTTGAGACTAAGATCAACTTAAACGTTTTTGAGGATACGTTAGTCCAATTTTCGATTAAGATCTACTCAACAGGATCATTTAGATCCAACAAAAGAGCGTTTGGGCTCTATTGTTTTAGTTTAGGGACATTGCAGTCCATAAGTTTAAGGACATCATAGTCCATGGAGTTTTAAAACATCATAGTCTATGAAGTTTAATGACATCATAGTCTATGAGTTTAAGGACCTCACAGTCTATAAAGTTTAAGGACATCATAGTCCAATTTAAAGACGTCATAGTCTGTATGGTTTTGATTCAACCGTTTGGGGATGTACCAAAAGTTATTGGTTATCGGGACCCTCCATCTCTTTAAAGACATTGAAAAATTCCAACGACATATATCAGAGGTATGAAGAGATGTACCCTTGAACCAATGTTGGTTGGGAGATCTATAGTCAAGTTTGGGACTAAGATCAGTTAAAATGATTTATGAGCATATAGGCTCAATTAATCTGAATTAGGGACATATGGCCGACTTGGGCTCGGACCACTCAGTTAAAATGCTGAACATTTGTTTGGGCTCAACCCTTTTTATTTAAAAATGCTGAATATTGGTTTGGGTTCTGACAACTTTTTTGTCTTTTTGTTGAGTGTTGAGCACTCATTATGGCTTTGGGGCTTTATTTAAAAAACGGTTTATGTTCTCTCACCGCACACGTGAGGAGAACGTGGCGTGCTTGGCGCTGAGCGCCAGACTTAGAGCGCTAAGGCGCTTCCTGTGAGATAGCGCACACGTGAGGAGCACGTGGCACGCTTGGCGCTTAGAGCCAGTCAATGAGTATAAAGCGCTCTTTATAAAATAGCGCCCACGTGAGGAGCACGTGGTGCGCTTGGCGCTGAGCGCCAACCTTGGAGCGCTGGGCGCTTTTTTTAAAATAGCACTTGGAGCGCTGGGCGCTGAGCGCCAGACTCGGAGCGCTGAGGCGCTTCTTTAATTGGAGCGCTAGGAACGCTATGGCGCTGTGCACCAGTCTTGAAGCGCTGTGGCGCTTCTTTTAATTGGAGCTCTATGAGCGCTGTGGCGATGTGCGCCAGTCTTGGAGCGCTGAGATGCTTCTTTTCAATTGGAGCGCTAAGGCTCTTCTTAGGCAACTTTGATCAGTTCTGCGCTCTGAGAATTAAATTCTCGTTCATAGAAGACTTTGTCTCATAGATCTAAGAACTAAGTTCTTATTTTAATAGAAGATTTTATAATCTCTTCTGTTTTTTGTGAAAGACTTTGTCTTTATCATATAGATCTGTAATCTAACGAGAACTAAGTTCTTCCCCCTCACTTTTTATGATGAGATGCTATGATCCCTTTTGTGAAAGACATCGGTCTTATAGATCTATGATCTAGAAAAAGAAATAGGTTCTTCTTCTTTTTTGATGAGATACTTTGATCTCTCTATTTTATTTACCTTGAAGAAATTCTTCTTCTTCCGAGAGCTTGTTCTTCTCTTTGAAATTTCTCAAAGTTTGTGCGGGGGGGTGGGGGGGGAGGGTTCCTCTATGCAAGACTTGAAGTCTTGGGTCCTTTATATATGGGAGGCTGATTTGTTGAATCAGTTAAGAAAATCTCTCATTGAGAGATCTCCAATTGATTTATGAAATTTATCCACCGTTGGATCTTTGATCCGAGAGCTTCTGTTTTACAGAAGACAATTTTCTTGTTTTTAACAAGATTAGAGAAATATTTTCCCATACAAAACTCATTCTGTACCTTAGTGATTTTTAATCACCATTGGATCTTTGATCCAACGGTGCTTTGATTTACAGAGCATAATTTTTCCTGTTTGGAAAGATTTGAGGAGTATTTCCTCAACAGAATTTTATTCTGTAATTTGATGATTTATTCATCTTAGTCGGATCTTTGATCCAATGGTGGAGAACATTTAGTTCTAGCGCTTGGCGCTCTCGTGCTTTGCACGTGAGGCGCTGTTTCAAAGTCTTTGACTCTTAGCGCTGGTGCTCCTGCCGCGAGCGCTCTCGTGCTTTGGACGTGAGGCGCTGCTGATCAGTCGAAAATATTGCATTCTTAACACATCAATTTCCCTAGTCTTTCTAATCATTTAAAGGTGTTTGGTATAAATATAGCACATATTAGCAATTCGTCTGCAAAATATCAAATAACATGTGTTATACATTATAACCGGCATTTTGAGGGAAATTAAATGTTTATTACTACATGCATGATTTTGTATATCTCAACATATTTTATCGAGATTGTGTGCAGAAAATCCTTCTGGTCAAAGAGTCGGAATCACAAAAGTGCCGATAAAATTCAGCAAGTCCAAGACTTGAGATCTGGCAGCAACTAAGAAGGAAATGTCAGATTCCAGGCATCAGAGAATAACCCAAAGACCAACAGAAAGATACCCTGAAAACCTCATGCAGTGAGCTCATTATATGGCCGCGGATCCGAGGCCGAGTTGGCAGATCCGCGGCTTACTTGACATGTCATCAACCCAAAATTCTCCAGAAGCTTCATCGCAACGGCCTTGCTTCTAGAAGACTCTCTTAATTAGCACGTGGTTTCTTCTAGAAGGCTCTGCACAATAAACTCACTCTAGAATATTCCCTCTAACAACCTCATTCTAGAATATTCTCTCTAACAAACTCATTCTAGAAAGCTCTCTCTAACAACCTAGTTTTGGAGGGAAGATTCAAATGAGTGGTTATAAAAGGAGATCTAAATCTAGGATTTGAGGTTGTTGATTGTGGTTAAATGGTTGTTAGGTTGTTCATTAATTAGGGTTGAATATTGAGCCAAATTTGCACAAGTTGAGTGACACAACTTGTGATCCAAAACCCTAACCCAAATCCAAATTCAAAAGCCAAATCAAGATCATTTTGAGAAGCAAATCAAGAAAGCAACCATCAATCCTTTATTCACAAATCCAATCTTCATCAAGAGCGTGAGATCCACGACAATCCAAGTCTCACGGAGATCGAGCGGAGCGAACTTCGACGGATCTAGTTACCTCTTCAAAAGGAGCGATCGAGAGCAATATCTTGTAACCTCGAAGTGAAAGAATGTGTAATTAGTCGTCGATTTAATAAAGGTGATAATTGTAATTCTTGCTTTCTTTATATTCTTGCACTATGAAATTTCTAAATCTTGAATCTTTTATTTTCATGATGCTTGAGTAAATTCTCCGCTTGTGGAGGATTCGAGAGAATTAATAGATCTAATGATGATCAAATCTTAATACTAGTCTTAATTCTTATGAGATTTGTAAACTCTAGGAAAAAGATCCATCAATAACCTAATTTGGAGCGAAATGACTTCTTGATTATTTCATTGCAAATTAGGGATCAAACGATTGATGATTTTCTTTGCTAGAGGCTAGATCCGAATGATCATGATTGAAAAGATAAGGGATAGTGAAGGAGAAACCTTAGTTTCTCTAATTGATCCCTAATCTTCATCATAATCATCAATCTAGCTACAAATTATCAATAGATAAGATTAGGAATTATTAGATTCATCATTAACTATTAACTCAATTGAATCCTACAAGCTATTCTTCATTATCTTGATAAATCAAAGTGATTGGGACATTTTTTATTCTTGATTCTAGATCTATATTCTTTATGTTTTCTTAAAATCAAATCTCACAAATCTTGAATCAATTTTCTTGCATTTTCTTTATATTTTCATTTTGACCCATCTAAAACAAGATCGATCAAAACACACATCTCAGTGGACGATCTGTATTCATTAAATTCATTAACGCGCTACATCGACATCGTTAATTGATTGCGGTATAAATTTCTTTGGTTGTGATTAAAACTTTTCTAAATACACACGAAGATGATCAATCAGCTGCCTAAGAGTCTTTGACTCTTAGCGCTGGCGCTCCTGGCGCGAGCGCTCTCATGCTTTGCATGTGAGGCACTGCCTCAGAGTCTTTGACTCTTCAGTGCTGGCGCTCCTGGCGCTAGTACTCTCGTGCTTTGCACGTGAGGCGCTGCCTCAGAGTCTTTGACTCTTTAGCACTAGCGCTCCTGGCGCTAGCGCTCTCGTGCTTTACACGTGAGGCGCTGCCTCAGTTCAAATTTTGAATTTTGAATAGAGCTGGGGAAACAAATGCCTCCCCACCGTTGCGCTTACACGGCTTACACGTGAGTGCAGCGGTGGAAGCTTTACCACCGTCGGATCAACTTGGAAGTTGGATCGGCTTCCAACACCTATAAATAGGGCCTTTGGCCCTTGAGATGATTTCTGTTCATCTTCTTCCCTTCTTATTTTTCTGAGAATTTAATTCTCCTTCAGAGCACAGCTCTCTGCCCAAAGAAAATTCCGTAAGAGTTAAAACTCTGTCAAAATATTGGTAAGATTTGAACCCATTAATAGAGCTTTGCTCTACTTAGATTCACAGATCCTAAAGATTCTTAGTGTTTCTTAACCCGTTAATTAAAAACCAGAGCTTTGCTCTTATTTGATCATAGATCAGAAAAACCATTCTTTTTTAGGGTTTCTTAACCCTTTAATGAAGAACTCTTAGAGTTCATTTTGTAGATCTTGAAGTTTTTACTTCTGTAGAAAACTTTGCTTTTAGGGTTTTTGATGGATTATTCCATCTTCTTCACAGAGCATTGCTCTTTCGAAATTTTGGGGGGAATTTTATTCCCTTCATGATTAATTATGACAGATGTCATATCTGTTGCAGAGCGCTGCTCTCAAGGGAGATTTACTCCTTGGCCCAAGGGGCGCTTATTAAATGAGAATTCTTTTAGGATTTCCTCATTTAATAACTGTCTCATCAAATGATGATACTGTTTTATTAATGATGAGCCATCATCTAGATTATGTGGGTCCCTCTTGGTCCCTATCCACTGCATTGCAGTGCGGTACGAAATTAAAGTACCAAGGATTAGGCTTTGGGCTGTAGTATTGACGGCTAACCCTCGTTCTTCCCATGCAGGTACTATGTCTTACGAGACTTCTTTCCCATTCATTCGTCCGGAGAGCGCTTTCCCTGACGCGCCCGTAGACCGAGAAGATTTTGCACTGATCAAGGATCATGATCCGGAGCAGAAGTCGCTTCATTTGAGAGGTTGTGGTACAACCAGATTATCTAGGGTCGACGCAGTTTCTCTTGTGCGATGCCTTCAGAACCAATATCCGCTATTCACTATGCCGACTTACCCCAGGTTAACTATGCCGTAGAGGAGGTCCACTGGACCTCAGAGGGTCGCCTTCAGCCCTCTATGGCCGCGATACCTATGCAGCCGCCGATGGCTTTAGATATTCTGGGGCGGCGCATATGTCAGGGCGAGTCACGTCCATGGGGACAGGTGTATATGATTGGCCTGACTCCTCATCATTCGGCTGGATACCTGCAGTGGACCTGGTACATCTTATCGGCAAAAAAGTCGGCGTTATTGAAGCTCGGGCTGTACCCTGCTATCTATGCGTCACTTTTCCAGTATCCGGCGCCTCTGGTGTGGTGGATTAAGGTTTTCTTAGAGCAATGGAACATCCCAACACACACCTTTCTCTTATCAGATCGGGAGGTTTCAATCTCCCTAGAGGAGTTTGCGGAGATCTCAGGCCTACCTGTCAGAGGGGAACACTACGAGGAAATACTTCCCCTTACGATACGTCTTTGCGACCCGATCAGTAGTGATGGGTCTGACTCCGGAAAATGCTATTCAGCATTGATTCCCAAGCTTAATCAAGGTATTGAATATTTATGAGTGCCTGTTCTTGAAATCTGGGGGGCACGGCGTCAGCTTCACAGATTTTATTGCCCGCTTTCTCCGCCCCGAAGTCCTTTCAAAAGAAACCGCGAAATTTGCCAAGCCCGCCGATCCCTTCGGCTTTGGTTTGGACAAACAGCCGGCAGCGGAAGCGGATTATAGGAATTTCTTTCTCCCGGACACTCCGGTCGTCCCCTTCGCAGAGCTTGCAGCTTCAGACATCAACGAAGAGACATTCTTTTTGGGGTTTCTCGGCCTATGGCTAAGTTGGTCCGTACTTCCCATGCACCCTCGTCATATAAGGCCGTCCGTTTTCTATCCGGCTCACCGGATGGTTGAAGGAACGCGGGTTGCCGTCGGGATTGCCGGGCTGGCTCATTTGTATCATGTCTTGAGCTTGGCGGTGGACACTACTCAGCCGGGTTTAGAGCCCTTACATCTCCCGCTGCACTATTTTACTTCGTGGATCGAGCTGCACGTGCTAGGAGCCTTTGGAATCCACAAACGTCCCTGTTTCTATGATAGCTACAATTTCCCCCGGGTGATGTCTCTAATCGACGCCTCTGCTTTAGACCCATCATCGCGAGAAGCTCGGGGAGTGATCCTCCGCTCGCGCATGGTTGAGGACAGCATGACCTTCGTTGATAGGGTCATAACTATCGACAAGGAGTCAACTAAGGCAGTGCAGCCGTTGCGTGACACCTTCAAGGATGGGGTTTCCACGTTGAAGGCTCGAGAAATCGTGCATTTGTACTCGATCAGGCCGGGCTTCTTAGTATTCAGGCAGAACTAGTCGGCGTTGTTTATGAGGTACAACCCGCACCGCTTTGCCCAACAGTCGGGTTACAACCATGGTGTTCCCCTCGAAGCTTTTCTGGCTAAACCGAATGCTACTAAAGAGGGCATTCACACTGCGTTGCACCTCTTCATGCGCCTGAATACCGGGTCCATCTTCCTTATCTGCGAGCCGAGCTACATCCCGAACGCCTCGAACGCATATGTGGCATGGTATCAGCACGCAACGGGTGCCTTGATTAGGGAAGAACAACGGCTGCTGCTTGATCGCAAGGTGCAATCCCTGCCGGTAACCCGTCCGTCCCTTTAAAACGACGAATTGTCGTCCGTCCTTCATTAAAGGAGACTGATACGGTTGTGGTGCCTCACACTTTTACTTCAAAGCCACAGCTTAGCATTCCTAAAACGGTAGCTATAGCGTCTCCGGACTCTGGAGTTGGCGCGGAGATTGGGACTCGTCGCCCAAAAATGCCCGTGAAGCGTAGGCTCCTATCGTCGGCCGCCGGTGCTCGTTCACAGAAGAAGAAGAAGTCGATGTTTTCTCTCGACGTCGTACTCGGCCAGGAGCCCCATGCTCCCTATAGCGAGGGCTTAAGCGAGTACGGGACCAATGAGGGTCTATTTATTGAGCCTGCGGATGATACCGATCTTCAAGCCGCCCTTGTGGCTTCCGAGCGACAGGCTCATACAGAGGCGGCGTTGCTATTGCTTGCGGAGACGGGTATGCTATAGTCATGTCGTTTTGAGATTTTTCCTTCTCTCTTATTATGCATTTATTAATACATCCTTCTTTGTCAGGCATCTCCGCTGAAAAGGCTCTGGCGGCTTCCCTCCGGACTTTTGAGGAAGAAGAGAGGCTTCGCGCTTCTTGTGGTTTGGGTATAACTTATTTCATTTGATTACACCCTTATGCTTTATACATGTTCTCTAACGCTTTATTTCACCTTGTTACAGGGACTGCTTCGACTCCAGTTGTTCCTGGTGTAGCGCCGATCCCAAGCGATGGTGCAGTAGTTTGTCAGAGCCGGCCATCACGGCTCGGCTACGGCTATCCCCAAGCCAGCACTAGAGTCTTTGCTGAAACAGCCGATGATGGACTCCGTAGCGGCACCGGAGGCAGAACTAGGGTCAGATGACGGCGAAGGCATCCCCTTGTCCGAAGTCTTGAGGAGGTCGGTCCTCATTGCTCAAATTGAAAAGAAGCGCAGGAAGCGCACAGCGAGGGAGCGTGATGCTACCTTGGCTGTGGGTGCAGGTTCAAGCACCATCCTTTCTATCGCTATTACTTCAGAGGGTACCCCGCTGCCTTGTCTACCGCCCCTAGACAGGTTGAATGTGCGGTTTAGGAGGAACTGAGGATCCATCGCAAGGTAATGCAATGCCCATTCTTTTTTTATCAGAACTTGGTCTGCAAATTCTTATATATCATGTCCTGCAGGGTCAAGTCTTGGAAGTGAGATGGTAAGCGAGGCGACGGAAACCATGGAGCCCGAAGTAGCTACTCTCTCCAGGGAGTCTGGGACTGCCCAAACCGCTGCTCTCTCCCCTTATGGCTCTCTAGTGTCGGCAGGCATCGCGAGTGTTACGACGGCCCTTGTCGAATCAGGGGATGAAGCCATGGGCACCGAGACCGTCCTACTGAAGGAGAGCGAAGAAGTCACTAGGCCTAGCGATGCTTCCGTTGCTGAAATTGTGCCCTCTGAAGCACCTCGTGTCGCCGAAATAACGGCTGTTGTTCCCTCACCTTATCCCATGTCTTCTGAAATGCTGGAACGTATAGGTTTGTGATTCATCGGCTTCATTTTGGGTATCACTCTCCTTGTACTGACAGTATGTCATCATAACTTTGTAGGAGTCCTTTTTGATCACCTGTATCAGGTGCTAAACCCGTATTTCTCATTCCAGCCAGAGATTGCTCTACCTGCTGATGTCAGTGAGTATAGTCTATAACAGACGTATTTTCCTTTCTCTTATGGATAGCCATATTTCTAACTCTTCTTCATTTTGGATATAGCGTCGAGGGTCGAGAGAATAACCGAGCTCCCTGCACTCCCCGTCCTACCGCCTATTGTAGCCGGTATGATAAGCTTTACCCCTTATGCGTTTTCTTTATTTCCTGAGTTGGTATTTAACCGTAACTCATTCTGCAGCAATCGCACCGGCTCCAGCTCCCTTCGAGACTCGCATTATGATGCCGGCAGGGCCTCTTGTTAAGCTCACATCTTCTCGAGTCGTCGTGAACAGCCGACGAATGTTGAGCGAGTTCGTCGAGGATCTTGATGTTGAAGCCCTCATCTCCGCTACAAATTTTGCTATGCAGGTTAATCTGATACTAGCGACACCCGTGAACTTCCATGCCGAGGACGTCGTCGGGTCGTAGGTTGACTACTGCAGACAGATCGAGGCTTGCTTGCACGAGATCGAGCTCAAGCGTATTGCTCCTGAGTTGTTAGCTTCAATTTCCAAGCGGGTTGCATGGATGGAGCAGAGTGTTCCTTTCCTTCGCCATTTTGAACAAGAGGCGACCTTGCGGCAGAAGGAACATGAGGCGGCTTCTAATGAGTCTGCTCGGTTGCGCGCCAAGGTCGACGCGAATGCTGCACAGCTGAAGGCTATTTTCGATAGTCTCCAACGGTGTATCTCAGACGGGTTGGCGCTAAGGCAGAAGCTTGACTCCACCGAGCGGGTTGCGCAAAGTTGCGAAGCTGTTAAGCATGAAATTGATACGAAGCTTTCATCCTGCTTGCAGCAACAGACTCAAATTGAAGCGGAGCTGCCAGCGGTGGCTGACTGTGAGAAGGAGCTGAAAGGAGTGCACGAGCGGCTTGCCGACTTATTGAAGAGACCTCCTCCTTAGTACCTGTCTTTGTAATTTTTTGTATTGACGAAAATTTGTAATTCATGAATAACAAGTATTCATTCATTTTTTTAATTCTTTTATTCTATTCATTTTCATATGATGTACCTCGTATCCAATTGAATTTATGAATAAAGGACACATTTCTTTTCTATCTTGTATTATCGCCTTCTTTTCTTTGCTGTCATGTGATTTTAGCAAATTTGGCCTGTAGATGATAGATAATAGTTCATCTTGAATTCTTTGTAGGGTAGTGATGGCTTAGGAAACAGGTTCAGATCTGCCGCCCAAGACTTTTCAATTTTATGAGCCATGAGGGTCTCATAAAGATTTTTCTCCCTACGAGTCGTGAGGATCTCGTAGATGTATTTTCTCCTTAGGAGTCATGAGAACTCCTAAGTGTGATTTCCCTTGAGAGTCGTAAGGATCTCACAAGAGAATTTTTCCAGCTTACAAGTCGAGGGGACTCATAAGTGGTGGTTTCCCTCCTTGTAGATGTTTGGCTTCAAGGAAAGTGGCCCGTGGATAGTCCATCTTGACCTCTTTGTAGGGCAGTGATGGCTTAGGAGACAGAGTTAGGATCTGTCACCTAAGACTTTTCAATTTTATGAGCCGTGATGGTCTTATAAAGACTTTTCTCCCTACGAGTCGAGAGGATCCCGTAGATGTATATTCTCTTTAGAAATCGTGTGGATTCCTAAATGTGTTTTCTCTTGAGAGTCGTAAGGATCTCACAAGATAATTTTCCCCCTTACAAGTCGAGAGGACTCGTAAGTAGTTATTTCCCTCTTTGTCGAATCAATTTTCGACTTTGGAGAGTGTGGCCCGTGAGCAGTATGCAATGGTCCATCTTGGACCGAATTGCAGGGCCCCAGTGCTTAGGAAACGGGTCCTTATCCCCATTGCCTAAGGCTTTTCCCTACGAGTCAAGACGAATCAAGAAGTTCTCGCAAGGATGTCCTAACATCATACTTAACTCCTGCTAATAGAAATCCGTTAGGGTCTGTGGTACTAGGGTTTTTTACCCGTCATACCGCCACGTTGGCCGGTGTATTCCTCGATACGCAATCTTGCTGTTCGAGTAGCCCCATGACTGTCGTGTCTTTGATCCCTTCGGGGGCTGAACAAGACGTCTCCAAGTAATTTTCTAGGTGATATTACCGTTGAAAGAGCAAGCGTTAGGGATATTCCATGTCGCTTTTTACTTGAGGTTAAGCTCAGTTTGGGAGCCCCGATGAGTCATGACCACTCCGCGCTGGAGTGGGATGATCTCCGATAGTCTTTCAGGTCTTATTTGAGTTGCCGTCAAGACCCTAAAGCTGGGGATCTTCCTTTGCTTCGTTTGTTGACATTGTGTCTGCAATATTGTGACGAATGCCGAGGTTGTCTATGGGTTATCTATGAACCGTCGAGATTTGGAACTAGGGGACTTTGCCGTGGCTCCGTTTGTTGATGTCGCGTCTGCATCCTGCTGGAGGAAGAATGTTGTTGTTGATCTCTAGGCTGTAGATGTTGTCATCGAGACTTGGAACTAAGAACTCTGCCATAGCTCCGAGGTAATCTCTAGGTTGTCTGTGAACCGTCAAGATTTGGAACTAGGGGACTTTGCCGTGGCCCCGTTTTGCTCAAGGCGTATATTTCTGCAGAGACACCGATTTCTCTGCGGGTCGACGTGAATCAAGATGCTCCCGTCCAGGACGCTGATTTCCCTGAATTGAGATATTTGCCAAGGGCACTGATTTCCTCGGAGTTGAGATGAATCGAGAGATTCCTGTAAAGACACTGATTTTCTTACGGGTCGACGTGAATCGAGATGCTCTCATCAAGGACGCTGATTTCCCTGAATCGAGGTTTTTGCCAAGGACACTAATTTCCTCGGAGTTAAGACGAATCGAGAGATTCCTGCAAAGAAACTGATTTCCTTGCGGGTCGACGCGAATCGAGATGTTCTCGTCAAGGACACTGATTTCCCTGAGTCGATATATTTACCAAGGACACTAATTTCCCTGGGGTTGAGACGAATCGATGTATTCCTGCAAAAACATTGATTTCTCTGCGGGTCGACACGAGTCGAGATGCTCTTGTCAAGGAAGCTGATTTTCCTGAATCAAGATATTTTCCAAGGACACTGATTTCCCTGGGGGTCGAGATGAATCGAGGTATTCCTGCAAAGACACTAATTTCTCTGCGGGTCGACGCGAATCGAGATGTTCTAGTCAAGGACGCCGATTTCTCTGAATCGAGACATTTGCCAAGGACACTGATTTCCCTGGGGTTGAGACGAATCAAGGTATTCCTGCAAAGACACTGATTTCTCTGTGGGTCGATGCGAATCAAGATGCTCTCGTCAATAACGTTGATTTCCCTGAATCGAGATATTTACCGAGGACACCGATTTCCCTGGGGGTCGAGACGAATCGAAGTATTCCTGCAAAGACACTGATTTCTCTGCGGGTCGACGCGAATCGAGATGTTCTCGTCAAGGACGCTAATTTCCCTGAATCGAGATATTTGCCAAGGACACTGATTTCCCTGGAGGTTGAAACGAATCGAGGGATTCCTGCAAAGACACTGATTTCCTTACGGGTCGACACGAATCGAGATGCTCTCGTCAAGGACGCTGATTTCCCTGAATTGAGGTTTTTGCCAAGGACACTGATTTCCTTGGAGTTGAGACGAAACGAGAGATTCCTGCAAAGACACTGATTTCCTTGCGGGTCGACGCGAATCGAGATGCTCTCGTCAAGGACGCTGATTTCTCTAAATCGAGGTTTTGCCAAGGACACTGATTTCCCCGGGGTTGAGACGAATCGAGGTATTTCTGCAAAGACACTGATTTCTCTGCGGGTCGACGCGAATCGAGATGTTCTTGTCAAGGACACTGATTTCCCTGAATCAGGGTTTTCGCCAAGGACACTGATTTCCCCGGGGGTCGAGACGAATCAAGGTATTCCTGGAAAGACACTGATTTCTCTGCGGGTCAACAGGAATCGAGATGCTCTCGTCAAGGATGCTGATTTCCCTAAATCGAGATATTTGCCAAGGAAACTGATTTCCCCGGGGGTCGAGGCGAATCGAGGTATTCCTGCAAAGACACTGATTTCTCTACGGGTTGACGCGAATCGAGATGTTCTCATCAAGGACGCTGATTTCCTTGAATCGAGATATTTTCCAAGGACATTGAATTCCCTAAGGTTGAGATGAATCGAGGTATTCCTGCAAAGACACTGATTTTTCTGTGGGTCGACGGGAATCGAGATGCTTTCGTCAAGGACGCTGATTTCCCTGAATTAAGATATTTACCAAGAACACTGATTTCCCTGGGGGTTGTTCATTTCATAATATTGCAATTTATATTCCCCAATTCTTATTCGTTTTATAATTAAACAGGTGCTTTTGACGCATGTCTGCTGCATATTACAGGATACAGGTTCTTGGAGCGAATACAGTGAAAAAGACAGAAAACGATACAAAAGAGTGACTTTTGACCAACAAGTAGAGGGATCCTAGTCAAGCCTAGATGAAGAACAGTGCAAGGTCCAAAATGTAACACCCAGCCGTATTTATACTAATATATGTACTTCTCGTTAATATATATAAGATCTTACTTTATTTATAATTATTAGTTTATTTATTTTAAAATTCCTTTAGAAACCCAAACCCTATTATAACCTGTATTTTCTTATCCTCAGTTTTTCCCCTTCTCCGTAAATCTGCACTCTAGAAAGCCGACCCCAAGCCCACGGCCCACTCTCTTAACTTCCCTATTTTTTCCCTCATAATAAATTCCAACCTGGCCGTTCCCAATTCCCTTAATTCATTATTTTCTTCAGCCTAGCTGGCCTTTAGAGTTTCCCTCTTGTACATTGATTTTCCCGAACCCAGCAGCTAAATTCCTTACTAAATTCCCGGCCCATTCTTTATTTTATCCAAAATTTTCCATATATTTTCTTCTGAACCAGCCCAACTCAACCGGCCCCTTTCATCTTATTTATTTGTTAATTTTCTTTTAATTCAGCCCAGCCCAAAACTCTTAACCCATTTCCCTATTTCTTTTATTTTTGGCCGGCCCACCTCTCAACCCAACAGTTTTATTTCCCAATTAATTTCCAAAACTCCCTTGGCCGGCCCGTTAAACTCCAGCCCAACCGCCTTCTCAGCAACCCGACACGCTTGCGCAAACCCGACCCGACCGCTGTACATCTCCTTCTTCAAATTCCCAACGGCTACATCCCAAACGTGCGCGCGCGACCCGCCTCCTCCGCCGTCGCCCACGCCCTCGTCGTGAGCCGTTACCCCACGACACACGACCCCGTCCCCACTACCTCCCTTCTCTCCCTTCTCTCGCCTCCACATTCTCTTTCTCTTTCCCTCGCGTTTTCCCCTCTCTCTCTGCTCCCGTTCTCTCTTTCTCGAAACCACTCATCACCGAGCTCCTCCTCCTCGACTCCTCCCACCAACTCCGCTCGCCCGACGGCGACGACCATGACCTCGCCCCTCTCTCTCCTTCCTCCACTGCCCGAGCGCCTTCGCCTACACCCACTTCCCTGCACCCACTCACCTGCACCCGAGCTCGACCTCCCCTGCGCCGACGACCGGTGAGCTTCACGTCTCATCGTCGGCCCTCTCGCACCATCGTCGACCGCCTCATCATCATCATCATCGTCGTCGTCGTCGTCGTCATCGTCGTCGTCTTTTTTTTTCCACTCTCGAGCCCACACCCACGCCCCCCGCCGACCATCTCGTCGGGCCCTCGTCACCGACCCCATCTTCTCATCACTCCTCTACTCTCGTCACTCGTCTCTCTCAACTCCCTCTCCTTCTCAGGCTCTTCTCCCTCTCTCTGCTCTCTCTCTCTCTCTCACCCTCTCTCTCTCTAACTCTCTCTCTCTCACTCACAATCTCTATCTCTCTCTCTGATCTCACAATCTCCCTCTCATTTCTCACTCTCTGGATCCCTCTCTCACTCCCTCACTCTCCCACTCTTGCTCACTCTGCATCTCACTCTCTCTCTCTGTTCTCATTCTGTCTCCCTCTCTCTCTGTAATTCTCTCTCTAAATCTCTCTCTCTCTCTCTTTCTCAGCAATTCTCTCTCTCTCTCTGTGGCCAACATTCCACCTTCCGGCCACCACCACACAAGCAGCCCATCATCAAGAGTTGCGACCACCGCAGACAACCCGTGCTCACCCGGAGCTGTTGCTGTCATCGTGCCAATTCGTCGCGCGACCGTGCTGTATTACGCTGCCGTGCATCGCCTTGACACCTCCAGGCAAGTATTCTACTTGCTTACATGCTATTTACCTAAGTTACAACTGTTAAGTACATGGATTATAATGTTACAAGTTTAAAACTATTATGTGCCGTAACTGTTCGATACTTGTTCCCTTAGGAAAACATTATCAAGTTTGACGGAACTCAATGGGGTAGGTTGGACCGTAGGGCTGTGAACATAGTGTGTGATTTTTGTTGGATGATGTAATCGATAATGACTAAAACAACTGCCCCCAAGTCTAACCGTAAAACTGTAATTCTGTTGCACCTGAAGACCGTTAAATTCACCATAAATCATATACATATGAGAATGGTGCGTTCGAGGGCTCAAATCGAAGCTGACTCGACAAAATTTAACCCTGTATTAGTTTCCAGACATTCCTGTACTTAAACCATGATGAAAATAGGATCGGAGTGCGACTCTGGACTGCAGTCCAGAGCGACTCCAGTTATTGGTAGCTGTTCCGTAATGGGTACCACAGGATTTACTTAACTCTTAGGTTGCGGAACCCCGCTGTTCACTATAGATAAATCTGTTAGCTAGACAACACAATTGATTTCATTCTGTTTTGTTACCGTTTGATATTTAAATTGTAATTTAGAAGATCGGGACACATAACAGTCCCAGCAGAATCAGAATTGACATGTTAATATTAAACAGATTGTAACTCCTAACGTACAGACGCGATTGAAGATATGTTTGTTGCGTTGAAAACTTTACTGAAAACCCTAGAATTCATTCAACTGTAGTGTCGCTAAATTATGATCCCAACTGGGGTTAAAATGCGTTGCGAAATGGACTTCTGATTCTGAAATTGGATTTCCAGCCGCGAGCGCTTAAAATGAAATGGATATAACTAATGATCCTGGAACCCGATTTGCTTGAAACAAAATTCTATGGATGGATAACTGAACATACTAATTACTACCTGTTTATTGTTTCGCTAAATTATATACATACATTTCATGATAAATCGTGCAAGTGATAGACTACTGTTTTTATGACACCTTAATTGTGCTTATATACTGTTCATGCATCATATCATGCATATATCATTGTAGTGATAACCTAGTGATATCGTGCATTCACCCAGTGTTAGATTTTAGCGATAATTGTTGCAAGTACGTCAGTGTTCGTGTATTCGTGATTAAGTGAGAGTGATGAGTACTTGTACACAATCAGTGTCCCTTTTATTCTATTGCATTGTCGACGTCTGTGGGATGCGTGTATGTGTGACTATAAGTGGTATGGGACACTTATGGAAGCGCTTGCACGGATGTCACAGATAAGGCATCCGACACTGCCATTTATCTTAGGTATTAGTCGGGACGTGCTTGATGGAGGTCCTGCCTCCAGTTCTCGCGTAGACTTGTCACGGATCAATTAGTATTTAGGGTTATGGTTAGCGTATGATGTAGACCACGGGGTGTGGGGTAGTTTAAGTGTGAGTTCAACAGAATCTCGGGAGTCCCATGCTGGCTTATATATTTAGGAAGTTATATGGAGATTTACAGGGTACGTGATATATACACCGTGATATTCTTGTTACATGTTGGGCCCGTGGTCCCTTGCCCTTGGGTTCTACCCTTGGGTGGAGGACACTCGCGAGTGGTTGACTCTCACACTTGGACTGACGATAGGCTTAGTGACCTGTACAGTGAGAATTAGAGACTGATAAGGATACTGGCATTTATATTACTTTTATATTGTGTTGACATATGTGACATATCATTATACTGCTTTACTGTTCCGCTGCGTTGATTACTGCACATGCATATTCATGATGTCATTTATTTACTGCTTCACATACCTATTATCACTGTTAGAACTGTCACTTGATTTTATACATATTATATTGCTATTGTGTCGCTCTGACGACCTGAGTATGCATGCTCAGTGTGAGGAGAAGATTTAGCCTGGACTAGTGCATCACAGACTTCTTGACTTGCCATTCCGAGTTACATTCGTTTGTTCCACTTCGGGTCAGTTTATATTATTGTTTCTTTCAGTTACTGCATTTCTCATTACCTGCGCATCGTTTACTGTTTACCATGATAAACTAGAAGCCGAAGTGTGACTACGGCAGGACATTTCCTTGACCGTAGGAGCATGGCTGGCCTTGTCTACCCCTCGTATTCCGTATTTTGGGAAGCGGGGCGTGACATGGTTTAGTTGGAATCAGAGCCAGGTTTTGCATCGATTGAGATTGCAGTTTCCCGTGTATAGTTTTGTAATCTAAGACATCACTCGGTCTAGGTTGTAAACTTGTCACTCTTGATCCATATTCACATCGTGTGTCCAGCCATCCATTCGCTATGGTTTACTTAAAATCATACAGTTGATTCTTCACTTGTAATAAATTCATCACCTCTAATATTCTTGAATCTTTGTCCTATCCATATTACGTTTTGACTCGTATATCTTGCGACTTATATCATCCTTAAAATCATTGTTTCAGGATCATGTCTTCCAACAACTCTTCGTCTTTATCCGCTCCCCAGAATCAGACTGTTGAGATCCTTAGTGTACTACAAGGTTTAAAGGAAGCCCAGGAGCGAACAAATGACTTGTTGGCTGAAGGACTGAGAAGACAGGTGAATCAGGCACCAGCGGGAGTATCCTATCATAAAGGGATCCCTATTAGACGAGGAAAAGAGAAGAAGATGAAGCGTCAACAGAAGCATCAGAAGAACCCTTGCTGTGGATATTGTAAGAGGCCAGGACATATTCAGAAGGATTGTCGCCGTGCCCAAGGGAAATGTCTGATATGCGGTTCCGACAAACATCTCATCAACGGTTGTCCAGAAAGGAAAGAACTACAAGGAGGAAACTCGTCCACACTCTCCACTGCTGCCAAGTGAGGATTTCTACCTAGTTCGAATTTCGAGGATAAAGCGGACCCAACGCAGGATTCAACTCGCGTAACGATGATGCAGCGTTCTGGCAGTCAAAGATAAATTTTATGTTTTTCCAATTTCAGTATTATGTTGTCATACTCTTATAAACATTTCCTTCCATTTGAACCTTTGTATCCATCGAACTTTTAGTTGAATGAAATAAAATTTGAATCATGATATATGTATCATTCTCATGCTTTCTCTATGTCAAATTCTATTCATTATCACAGTATTTTCATTCTGATCTTTTAGTTCCTGAAACCGCACATTTCATATATTTTGTACCCTGAGCTTTCCTTGATGTATTCCACTGTTTAATCATGACTTCTCTTTTCAGGCCATGGCCCACCCTGGAGCAGCGCCGCATCTAGACGAGGATGCACAGTCATGCGTTTCCTTAGATCACACACTGACGAGTTCCGATGACGAGGTCAACGGTCCCCAGGTCAACCTCGAAAATAATGATTCAGAGGACGAAGAAGTAGCCGCCCCAGAGTTCGACATGATAGCTGATTCTGACGAAGAGGAAGAAGATCCCGAAGAGAACCCTGTAGAGGAAGACCAGATAGAAGAAGATCCCGATGAAGACCCGGTAGAAGAAAATCCAGTTGAGGAAAACCCCGTGGAAGAAAATCCAGTAGAAGAAAATCACATAGAATCGGATCGCGATGAAGAAGCTCTATCCGAGGAAGAAGGGCCAGAAGATCAAGATCCTGTATTGGAAGGACTTCCAATTGAGGTGCCCACGAGGCGATTTGGAAATGGACGCCCCTACCTGAGTGCGCGAGCGTACCGCAACCTGCTGAATCTCCACAACCGCGACTGACGGAATTCCTTTTGATGCTGTCTTTCTGGCCAAATAAAATGTATATAGTTAGGGCCACTTTTCGCCTTTGAGAATGCCTTGTTTCAAATTTTCTTGAATGAAATAACTCTTCTGAATTTGTAAGCCTCTTGATTTTGGTTCGCTTGATACTTGTTTATTGCCCATATCCATTTATTTTTCTGCTGAGTTCCCTGACTGTCCACCCCTACCCATTGTATAGTTTTCACCCTGTATCGATTAGAAAGTACCACACCCTGATCGTGGGAATGAGCCCCCTTCATCCATCGTCTGTGCCCCGTTTGAGATCCTTCTGGGCGGAGGACAGTTTCTGGTGAAACTTCCGAGTTCACTAACTCTTCAAATTTTATTCGTGTGTTGTATCGACTGTTGTTTTCCCCACATTTTCCCTTTTGTATCCCTTGTTGCTCATCCTTATTTCCTGTGCTGACCCTATCCCGATCTCCTTAACATTCAGCCTAAAACCGCCACATTCCGACCTTCTAATTGAGCCACACTTCCTTGTAATCATTACCCTAGCTAGCTTATGCAATTTAGTGTTCTTCCTTTTTCCCTGATTATATTTAGGGACACTGCTATTCAAATTTAGTTTTCAGTATTTTGAATTTATCAAAGTGAGTGTGTTATTGATTACCCTGTTTCATGTATTTTAAGTACACTATTATTAATCTCGTCTTCAGTAGCGCAAACTTACACTGCGCATATATTGTTCCATGTTCCTGTTTTCGTTATGTGAGTTTTCTAAGTTGATTCAAAACTATTTGATCGATACATCATCCTAAAATGTTTTAAACTACAGACAAATCCTTCACTACTTTATTATCGTTACTTTATTTCTAGTATTATGCATATGCTTACTATTATAAGCGGTTGAGCCTTATACTTATTATTTCTGTTGATTATTTTGATTTACTTAGATGTGCACATATGTGGGATTCGACTTTTATCGAACACTCTTTGATTATTATTGTTCGCTATTAATACCTATATTCTCGTATACTTGTAGTTGCTCTTATAGTTATCCTTGCTTTATACCTATTTAGACCTACCTTTCGTATGTTGTTTTTACTTATATATAAATTTTCAAATTTCTTCGTCCCCGTACTACTAATAAATCCTTGGTGTTAGTGTACAATCTAATAGTTTCGTTTTGTTGGTATAACTTATCGTTTATTTTAAATTTCGAGGACGAAATTTTTATAAGGGTGGTATGATGTAACACCCAGCCCTATTTATACTAATATATGTACTTCTCGTTAATATATATAAGATCTTACTTTATTTATAATTTAGTTTATTTATTTTAAAATTCCTTTAGAAACCCAAACCCTATTATAACCTATATTTTCTTATCCTCAGTTTTTCCCCTTCTCCGTAAATCTGCACTCTAGAAAGCCGACCCCAAGCCCACGGTCCACTCTCTTAACTTCCCTATTTTTTCCCTCATAATAAATTCCAACCTGGCCGTTCCCAATTCCCTTAATTCATTATTTTCTTCAGCCCAGCTGGCCTTTAGAGTTTCCCTCTTGTACATTGATTTTCCCGAACCCAGCAGCTAAATTCCTTACTAAATTCCCGGCCCATTCTTTATTTTATCCAAAATTTTCCATATATTTTCTTCTGAACCAGCCCAACTCAATCGGCCCCTTTCATCTTATTTATTTGTTAATTTTCTTTTAATTCAGCCCAGCCCAAAACTCTTAACCCATTTCCTTATTTCTTTTATTTTTGGCCGGCCCACCTCTCAACCCAACAGTTTTATTTCCCAATTAATATCCAAAACTCCCTTGGCCAGCCCGTTAAACTCCAGCCCAACCGCCTTCTCAGCAACCCGACCCGCTCGCGCAAACCCGACCCGACCACTGTACATCTCCTTCTTCAAATTCCCAACGGCTACATCCCAAACGTGCGCGCGTGACCCGCCTCCTCCGCCGTCGCCCAAGCCCTCGTCGCGAGCCGTTACCCCACGACGCGCGACCCCATCCCCACTACTTCCCCTCTCTCCCTTCTCTCGCCTCCACATTCTCTTTCTATTTCCCTCGCGTTTTCCCCTCTCTCTCTGCTCCCGTTCTCTCTTTCTCGAAACCACTCATCACCGAGCTCCTCCTCCTCGACTCCTCCCACCAACTCCGCTCGCCCGACGGCGACGACCACGACCTCGCCCCTCTCTCCCCTTCCTCCACTGCCCGAGCGCCTTCGCCTACACCTACTTCCCTGCACCCACTCACCTGCACCCGAGCTCGACCTCCCCTGCGCCGACGACCGGTGAGCTTCATGTCTCATCGTCGGCCCTCTCGTACCATCGTCGACCGCCTCATCATCATCATCATCGTCGTCGTCGTCGTCGTCGTCGTCTTTTTTTTCCACTCTCGAGCCCACACCCATGCCCCCCGCCGACCATCTCGTCGGGCCCTCGTCACCGACCCCATCTTCTCATCACTCCTCTACTCTCGTCACTCGTCTCTCTCAACTCCCTCTCCTTCTCAGGCTCTTCTCCCTCTCTCTGCTCTCTCTCTCTCTCACCCTCTCTCTCTCTAACTCTCTCTCTCTCACTCACAATCTCCATCTCTCTCTCTGATCTCACAATCTCCCTCTCATTTCTCACTCTCTGGATCCCTCTCTCACTCCCTCACTCTCCCACTCTTGCTCACTCTGCATCTCACTCTCTCTCTCTGTATTCTCATTCTGTCTCCCTCTCTCTCTGTAATTCTCTCTCTAAATCTCTCTCTCTCTCTCTTTCTCAGCAATTCTCTCTCTCTCTCTCTGTGGCCAACATTCTACCTTCCGGCCACCACCACACAAACAGCCCATCATCAAGAGTTGCGACCACCGCAGACAACCCGTGCTCACCCGGAGCTGTTGCTGTCATCGTGCCAATTCGTCGCGCGACCGTGCTGTATTACGTTGCCGTGCATCGCCTTGACACCTCCAGACAAGTATTCTACGTGCTTACATGCTATTTACCTAAGTTACAACTGTTAAGTACATGGATTATAATGTTACAAGTTTAAAACTATTATGTGCCGTAACTGTTCGATGCTTGTTCCCTTAGGAAAACATTATCAAGTTTGATGGAACTCAATGGGGTAGGTTGGCCCGTAGGGCTGTGAACATAGTGTGTGATTTTTGTTGGATGATGTAATCGATAATGACTAAAAAAACTGCCCCCAAGTCTAACCGTAAAACTGTAATTCTGTTGCACCTGAAGACCGTTAAATTCACCATAAATCATATACATACGAGAATGGTGCGTTCGAGGGCTCAAATCGAAGACGACTCGACAAACTTTAACCCTGTATTAGTTTCCAGACATTCCTGTACTTAAACCATGATGAAAATAGGATCGGAGTACGACTCTGGACTGCAGTCCAGAGCGACTCCAGTTATTGGTAGCTGTTCCGTAATGGGTACCACAGGATTTACTTAACTCTTAGGTTGTGGAACCCCACTGTTCACTATAGATAAATCTGTTAGCTAGACAACACAATTGATTTCATTCTGTTTCGTTACCGTTTGATATTTAAATTGTAATTTAGAAGATCGGGACACATAACAGTCCCAGCAGAATCAGAATTGACATGTTAATATTAAACAGATTGTAACTCCTAACGTACAGATGCGATTGATGATATGTTTGTTGCGTTGAAAACTTTACTGAAAACTCTAGAATTAATTCAACTGTAGCGTCGCTAAATTATGATCCCAACTGGGGTTAAAATGCATTGCGAAATGGACTTCTGATTCTGAAATTGGATTTCCAGCCGCGAGCGCTTAAAATGAAATGGATATAACTAATGATCCTGGAACCCGATTTGCTTGAAACAAAATTCTATGGATGGATAACTGAACATAATAATTACTACCTGTTTATTGTTTCGCTAAATTATATATATACGTTTCATGATAAATCGTGCAAGTGATAGACTACTGTTTTTATGACACCTTAATTGTGCTTATATACTGTTCATGCATCATATCATGCCTATATCATTGTAGTGATAACTTAGTGATATCGTGCATTCACCCAGTGTTAGATTTTAGCGATGATTGTGGCAAGTACGTCAGTGTTCGTGTATTCGTGATTAAGTGAGAGTGATGAGTACTTGTACACAATCAGTGTCCCTTTTATTCTATTGCATTGTCGACGTCTGTGGGATGCGTGTACGTGTGACTATAAGTGGTATGGGACACTTATGGAAGCGCTTGCACGGATGTCACAGATAAGACATCCGACACTGCCATTTATCTTAGGTATTAGTCGGGACGTGCTTGATGGAGGTCCTGCCTCCAGTTCTCGCGTAGACTTGTCACGGATCGATTAGTATTTAGGGTTATGGTTAGCTTATGATGTAGACCACGGGGTGTGGGGTAGTTTAAGTGTGAGTTCAATAGAATCTCGGGAGTCCCATGCCGGCTTATATATTTAGGGAGTTATATGGAGATTTACAGGGTACGTGATATATACACCGTGATATTCTTGTTATATGTTGGGCCCGTGGTCCCTTGCCCTTGGGTTCTACCTTTGGGTGGAGGACAATCGCGAGTGGTTGACTCTCACACTTGGACTGACGATAGGCTTAGTGACCTGTACAGTGAGACTTAGAGACTGATAAGGATACTGGCATTTATATTACTTTTATATTGTGTTGACATATGTGAAATATCGTTATACTGCTTTACTGTTCCGCTGCGTTGATTACTGCACATGCATATTCATGATGTCATTTATTTACTGCTTCACATACCTATTATCACTGTTAGAACTGTCACTTGATTTTATACATATTATATTGCTATTGTGTCGCTCTGACGACCTGAGTATGCATGCTCAGTGTGAGGAGAAGATTTAGCCTGGACTAGTGCATCACAGACTTCTTGACTTGCCATTCCGAGTTACATTCGTTTGTTCCACTTCAGGTCAGTTTATATTATTGTTTCTTTCAGTTACTACATTTCTCATTACCTGCGCATCGTTTACTGTTTACCATGATAAACTAGAAGCCGAAGTGTGGCTACGGCAGGACATTTCCTTGACCGTAGGAGCATGGCTGGCCTTGTCTACCCCTCGTATTCCGTATTTTGGGAAGCGGGGCGTGACACAAAATGTCAAGGCAAACGGTTAAAAGATCGCTACAAGTTTTCACTGAAAGATCTGGAGAAGAATAAGAAGCCACACAGAGAAAAGAATTATGGAAATTAAAAGCCCAAAGTGTAAAGAACCAGCCCAGGAAGTTTGGTGAAATGATCTCACCAAAGGGCCGCGGAACCGCGGCCCAAGCCCACTAATGCCGCGGTTCCGCGGCCATTTAAAGCCCGTGTCGGTGGATTTTTCTCGTGTCGGTGCGTCGGTGCGGGTGTTGGGATTTTTCGTGGGCATATCTGTAATTGCACATGCGCGAGACTCTGTAACCCTAGTTTTCATGTTTTCCTATAAATTGTAATTACAGATCTGTAAAACAGATGCCTCTTTTTAATCAATAAAATTCAGAATTGCTGGGAGTTTATTCAGATCTGTTCTATATTGCTTGGAGGGAGCCATCAAACTAGTAAGTAATTTTATTTCTTTGCTTTTTATTCTCTTTTAATTAGTATGTTTGTTCATCCCCTAATGAGCGAGTAATCTTCTCGCTTGTTAGGGTTAGCCTTAGGGAAAGGTTTGAGAGATGAGATCTCTCACCCCTTTCATGCCCCTTCACAAGAATTAGAACTCCGTGCATACACGCACAACCGCTCCCTACGGCACCCTATCCCTCGAGGTAACGGTGACACCGTAGTATAAAGGCCCGGTTGCGCGTGTTTTCCATGGGGGTTAGGGTAATTATCGATAAAGGAAGAAGAAGAATCTAGAGGAAGAAACATCTTCCTAAAAGATTCTAATTCACTTTAGTGATAATTACCACAACATCTAATAGATCAAAAATAGGGCAATGAAAGCGGTGAGGAAACCTTTAATCTCCAAACTTCCCCGAAACCTAACCCTAGCAAGACTTTAATTTAGATTAATTTAGTTTAGTGATAGATCTAGTTTTTAGATTTAATCAATCCAATACAACATTTGGAATCAACTCGTAAGGACGCATTAAGATAATTACCCATCTCTGTGGATCGACCCGTACTCACCGGCTAGCTGCAAAGCGACGCAGTTTCTGAGTGCGGTTAACACAAATTTTCATATCAACCAGGGGTCGAGACGAATCGAGGTATTCCTGCAAAGACACTGATTTCTCTGCGAGTCGACACGAATCGAGATGTTCTCGTCAAGGATGCTGATTTCCCTGACTCGAGATATTTGCCAAGGACACTGATTTCCCTTGGAGTCGAGACAAATCGAGATATTCCTGCAAAGGCACTGATTTCCTTGCGGGTCGACACGAATCGAGATGCTCCCGTCAAGGACGCTGATTTCCCTGAATCGAGATATTTGCCAAGGACACTGATTTCTTTGGGAGTCGAGACGAATCGAGGTATTCCTGCGAAGACACTGATTTCTCTGTGAGTCGACGTGAGTCGAGATATTCTCGTCAAGGACGATGATTTCCCTGAATCAAGATATTTACCAAAGACACTGATTTCCCTAGGGGTCGGCTGATGTACTTCCGCGACGGGGTCATTTTGCTGACGTGTGTCCGCGACGGGGTCATTGGATGACTCTAGGTTGTCTGTGAACTATAGAGTCTTGGAACTGGGGACTTTACCGTTGCTCCGATTGGTGGTGTTGCATCTGTGTCTTGCTGGAATGAGGAGGCACACCGTTGTTAGTCTCTAGGCTATAGATGTGGCCATCGAGATTTCGAACTGGGGACTTTGCCATGGCTCCGCTTCGTTGCAACTCTGAGGTCGGTTGTTGACGTCACGTCTGCATCTGGTTGGAGTGAGAAGAAACGTCGTTGTTGATTTCTAAGCTGTCGATGTTGACATCGAGACCCTGAAGCTAGGTATCTTCCTTTGCTTCGTTTATTGACATTGTGTCTGCAATGTTGCGACGAATGTCAAGGCTGTCTCTAGGTTGTCTATGAACCGTTGAGATTTGAAACTACGGGACTTTACTATGGCTCCATTTTTTTTGATGTTGCGTCTATATCCTGCTAGAGGGAGGAAGAACGTTGTTGCTGATCTCCAGGCTGTAGATGTAGCTGTCGAGATCTTGCTTCCCTTTGACGAAGCTTGGAGGGACGATATGGTTCCCTTTCTGTTTGTGCCCATGGATTGTATACAGGGTTTAATGTGACCTCACATACAGGGCAAAAAAGTTTCGTTTCATTTATTTATTTCTTTCCGCGATGCTCTATCATTTCAGCTTTTTATATCGCGATAGTCGCGATTGCCCAATCATTTCGGCTATTTTTCGCGGTGCCCAATCATTTCGGCTACTTTTATTTTTACTCGCTGCTTTTTATTGCGAGTTGCCGAACCATTTCGGCTATTTTGTATGCATATTTTTTACTTGCTGATTTTGTTGCAAGTTGCCCCATCATTTCGGCTATTTCATATGCATTTTTGGCTCGTTGACTTTTTGCCACGAGTATGGAACTTGGAATCTGGTGCCAATCTTAGCATCAGTATCGCTGCGACTGGAATATTGTCAGGAGCGAATCATCATTTGCCGTGAAACGACTTGGAATTTGTTGCCGATTTAGGCATTAGCATCGCTACAACTAGGATATTTCCAGGAGCGAATCATAATTTGCCTTTGTCGATTTAAACAAAGATGGCTTAGCAAAGAGGGTTAGAATCATGTCGACTAAGGTTTTTGACTTCATGAGCTGTAAGGGTCTCATAAAGGGGTTTCTCCCTACGAGTCGTGAGGATCTCGCAGGTGCATTTTCTCCTTATGAATCGTAAGGATTCCTAAGTGTATGTTCTCTTATAAGTCGTAAGGAGAGTATTTTCTCCTTATAAGTCGAGAGGACATACAAGTGTTTGTTCATCAAATGAGGGCATTCTTTGTCGTTGGTAGGACTCGGAAAGGAAATGACTATTTGCGCCCGTGGATTGTATACAAAGGTCAGTATTAAACCGCTCGTAGGACAGTCTGGGAAACGTGATGGCTTAAGAACAGGTTCAGATCCCTGTAGCTTAAGGCTTTTGAATCTTATGAGCCGTGAGGGTCTCATAAGAGGGTTCTCCTTACGAGTCGTGAGGATCTCGTAAGTGCAATTTCTCCTTAGGAATTGTGGGGATCCCTAAGTGTGTCACTCCTTTGTGAGTCGTAAGGATCTCACGCAGGTATTTTCTCCTTAAAAGGTCGAAAGGACCTTACCAGTGTGCATGAATTTTTTTACGAGTCTGCGCCTTTTCAGGTTTTCATCCGTGCCCATCTTGCTTATGGACGTACCATCTTTTTTTGATGTTTGATTTTTATTTTTATTTTCTATTTTTTTACGAGTCTGCACCCTTTCGGGTTTTCACAAACATCGCCGGTAGCCTTGCTGTTTTTAATCACAGAGCCCCTTCGGGTTTTCATCCATGCCCATCTTGGTTATGGACGTACCGTTTTTTTTACGTGTCAGCCCAAGGATTCTACGGGTTTGTAGTAGTTTAAAGACGTTTCGGTCAGTAATTAGTTTTAGGTTGTTGCCATATTTGAGGCAAATTTCTAGTTTACGAACTTTTCGGTCCATAGTAGCTTTGAGGCAAAGTTTCGCCGGATGCTCTATGAACAAGTAGGTTTCCCCTTGATAGACCTTTTCACATAATCCAAGGATTTTGGCATTGCTCCTGCCCCCAGCTCATCTACGTTATCTTCTAATGCCGAGTGAGCTTCTTTGTTACTTAGCGACGAATGAGAGATCGTGTGGCAACTTACCACATAATTTTCGGGTTCCTCTGACAAGTCGTCTCCCTCATCATTGTCGTTATCTTCACTTTCAAGGATGTGATTGAGAAACTCTTGAAGCGTGACTGGGATTCGTGCCTTCTGGTTGTATTCCTCCAGCGCGTCAATATGCTTTTGCAGATCCGTGCGCTTGTCGTCAAACTGCGCGGGCTTTTTAGTCTTCTTCTTTTTCTTCGAAGACTTTGACGGCTGGGTCTGGGTGTTTTACCCATCGCAGCTAACTTCCGATGTTGGGCATGGTTTCAGCATCCCATCGATGATCTCTGGCTCTTGCGGGATTTTCCACCTGATCGCCAGACATATTTGAAGATCTTTCAGCATTCTTTTAGTTTTTGCCGAAAGAACAACTTCCCATGGAGCTTTCTCTATGAATGAGCACGATGCCCCCGGCATGTCCATATTTTTCGAAGCATGTGGTTGTGGCGGGTTCACCTTCCAGTTTTCAGACAACGCGAATTTGCCTTGCTAGTATTGGTCTTCAACCTAGTTTTTGAAGACGTAGTAATCTTCGAGTGGGTGACCCATTACTCTGTGGTAGGGATAATAGTTAGGATGGTTAACGTCACCAGGTTGGGACGGATGTCTTGGATCCGGCAGAGTGATGAGCCCGTTGCGCACTGCCAGTTCGAACAGTCTCCTTGTTTTATCTTGAGGAAATGAGTAAGGACGTCTTAACTTCTCATCGAGGGATCGCCGCTTGTTTCCTTGGTGAGCAGCTAGTTTCGGCTCACTCGGCTGTTGTTAAGCGTTGGCGACGAAGGTCGTTTTCCCTTCCCCTTTTCATTTCACGGCTCCAACTTTGAAGAGGAAGGTATATAGCCCATCTGGTCCATTTGGGCTAGCTTGTCAATCAAGGCCTGGAAGGTGGTCGGATTGAAGAACATCATGAACTGGGATATGGTCACCTGCGGATCAAGGGTACCCACGAACATACCTACTGCAGGAGCTTCTTCGATGCGTTGTTCGCATTTCGACCATAGGTTCCGCCACTGGATTGCATACTGAACCCATGTTTCTCCCGGCTTCACCCTAGCATTGATCAGCGCCATGATTGGGGTGCGTTCGCTGGCGCTTGCGAATCATTGTGTAAACAGTAGCTCCATTTCTGCAAATGTCTTAACGGAGTCGTTCGGGAGTTCGGAGTACCATTCAAAGGCCGTCTCCGGCAAGTTGCCAACAAACTGGTGAAGCAGCAGTTTGTCGTCACCCCCGGTATTACCGCACAAGGCCCTGAATTGAGCAACGTGCTGGTGTGGATTCCGTGTCCCCTTATATACATGGAATTTAGGGATCATATATCCCAGCAGATACTTAATTTGATCGTACCAACCTGGATAGGGTCGTCCAGTCTTGACGATTTGGCCAGCGGCTTTGCTCGCCTGGTGAGCTCGTATCTGTTGAGATATATAATCATCTAGCGCAGCTTTCGAGACTGTTTCCTCCTTTGCTGCTGAAAAGGCTGGAAGAGGGTTTGATGTCTCCCCTCTGTCGTCTTCGATTATTATTGGCAGATCTTCGGCTGGAGGGTCTGACTGGATCATCATGCCCACCATATCCTGGAACAATAGTGCCATTTATTTTATATTGGCTGCTTGTTCCGCTGCCTCTTGATCTTTCTTTTCTAGCATCCTCCGGAAGAACTCGGCATCAGTTTCCTGTTCCTGGTACTAATCCGACGATGCTTCAGGGCTTTCCTTATGTCCCGTGAGTGCAGCCATCTTCGTTAACATCTCCTAGAGCTTCTGTTGTTGCTCCTGAGCTTTTTTTACCGATCGGGTGAGTGGTCGATGACCCCCAGAGGCACGGCTCTCCTCCTTCCCAGAAGCCATATAAACAGTGTGCACCACCATGCCCCCAGACTTGGGGCGTCTGGGTTCAGTGCCATTGAGATTCGTCGCATGCATAGGGATCTTCCCCGTCCTTCTTCTTTTGTGAGCGGTCAAAGTTGAGGGGGCCGTTGCAGCGGGCACCCAAGTAGATGACACCTTCTGTGGTACAACAGGATGGTCCTTCTCTTGCCAAACTTTCATCTTCTTCGGTCCGTGGGAGTAGTCTTGGTTGATCACCAAGTCTTGGACCTGTCGCCATACCTTATGAATTTTAGAGGATAGCCACTGAGGGGGGCTGTTCTGGCTTTGTCTTTGTAGCATTCTCCACAGGTAGATGAGATCTTTTCAGGACGGCGGTCGGAGAGTTCTTGTAAACCCTCCTGAGTGGTTCAAAACTGTTCCCAAATGGAACAGCAGCGTCGACTTCCACCGTTGGAGCCGGCGAGGTAAGTCCAGATGGGGAATTGCCCCCAGCTTTTCTCACTCGGCGCCAGTGGCGACGTCGAGCATGCCTTGCGGACGGAACCACCTTTGCTGTTGGATGAGCTTCTTTATGCCCCCTCGCTCTGATGAGGGGTTGCTGTTGGTGCCAGCCTATCGAAGACTGACGTCCACTGAGAGGGAATGATCAATCTTGAAAAGTCTGACTTTTTGACAGGGGAAGCAGCCTTGGTTACTTCTCCTGAAGCGGAAGCTGGAACGGCCGGTCTTGTGAAGACCGACCTCTTAGCAGGAGAAGCCGCTTTGGCGACTTCAGGAGCAGGAATGGCTATTCGTTTTGGGATAACCCCCTCAAGTATCGCGGACTTCTTTACGGGCCCATTGGAGTTTCGGCCCAGTCTATTGAAGACTAAGGCGTTGGATTTGGGTGACCCGTTGAGAGGGGCCGCGGTAGTCTTAAGCCGATCAAAGACTAACTTCTTTGGAGTTTCTTGCGACGGTAGTGGGGCGTTGAAGCTCATAGGTGGAAGAATGGTCCTAAAGAATAGCCCAGTGGTGGCTTGCGTCACCTGTTCCATTGGCATCTTGAAAACGGAGGCCGCTTGAGGCCCATAAGTCACCCTTCCAGTAAGGACGGAGTGGGAGTTATTGCCGTTGTTGCAGTTTGTGCAGTTGAAAGCCATTGATCTGCAAGGGAGCAAGACACCAAATCTTAGTACCTCGAATCCAAGGGCAACCATATCAAACCATGATTTGTTCGCGAACACGACACACGAAGTGTGGAGTGGAAAGAGGAAAAGGTCCCACCGGGCGTGCCAGAATCTGTTCTCCGACGAAAATGGGAGACGGAACCGCGTAGGTTCGTCTTGCCTGAATTTGGGGGCAGATGCTATTTAGTTTTATCCATCCACCTCTCCGAAGATGCCAAGTTGATTTATGGCACTATGTATCGGAGATTTAGACGGATGTGGCCGCTGTAGCAGACTTCATCAGATTCCCCCTCATTTGAGGGGTTTTTGATTGTGGGGACACTCTTCCCTGCAGGCGCAAGCCCGTGTAGTTAATTACGCTACCGCATCGCGGTAACAACTTTCTCCTGCTCCAGAAGGTCACTTCGTGTCGTGTGTATTTGTTTTGTTTTTGGTTGCCCGTGCATTGTATATGGAGACTAATTAATGTTGTCTCCCGTAGGGCGTGAATTAGTCCAAATCCGTATTTTCTTAGATTTGGGTTTGGGTTGGGTTTAAGGATCATTAATCTCATTTGAGACTAAGATCAACTTAAACGTTGTTGAGGATACATTAGTCCAATTTCAGACTAAGATCTACTCAACAGGATCATTTAGATCCAACAAAAGAGCATTTGGGCTCTATTATTTTAGTTTAGGGATGTTGCGGTCCATAAGTTTAAGAACATCATAGTCCATGGAGTTTAAAGACATCATAGTCTATAAAGTTTAAAGACATCATAGTCTATGAGTTTAAGGACCTCACAGTGCATAAAATTTAAGAACATCATAGTCCAGTTTAAAGACGTCATAGTCTGTGTGGTTTTGATTCAACCGCTTGGAGATGTACCAAAAGTTATTGGTTATCGGGACCCTCCATCTCTCTGAAGACGTTGAAGAATTACAACGACATATATCAGAGGTATGAAGAGATGTACCCTTGAACTAATGTTGGTTGGAAGATCTATAGTCAAGTTTGGGACTAAAATCAGTTAAAAAGATTTATGAGCATATGGGCTCAATTAATCTGAATTAGGGACCTGTAGCCGACTTGGGCTCGGCCCACTCAGTTAAAATGCTGAACATTTGTTTGGGCTCAGGCTTTTTTATTTAACAATGCCGAGCATTGGTTTGGGTTCTGACAACTTTTTTGTCTTTTTATTGAGTGTCGAGCACTCATTATGGCTCTGGGGTTTTATTTAAAGAACAGTTTATATTCTCTCAGCGCACACGTGAGGAGAACGTGGCGCGCTTGGCGCTGAGCGTCAGACTTAGAGCGCTAAAGCGCTTCCTGTGAGATAGCGCACACGTGAGGAGCATGTAGCGCGCTTGGCGCTGAGGGCCAGTCAATGAGTACAGAGCGCTCTTTATAAAATAGCGCCCACGTGAGGAGCACGTGATGCGCTTGGCGCTGAGCGCCAACCTTGGAATACTGGGCGCTTCTTTTAAAATGGCGCTGGCCGCTGAGCGCCAGACTCGAAGCGCTGAGGCGCTTCTTTAATTGGAGCGCTATGGCGCTGTGCGCCAGTCTTGAAGCGCTGAGGCGCTTCTTTTCAATTGGAGCGCTGTGGCGATGTGCGCCAGTCTTGGAGCGCTGAGGCGCTTCTTTTCAATTAGAGCGCTAAGGCTCTTTTTAGGCAACTTTGATCAGTTCTGCGCTCTGAGAATTAAATTCTCGTTCATAGGAGATTTTGTCTCATAGATCTAAGAACTAAGTTCTTATTTTAATAGAATATTTTACAATCTCTTCTGTTTTTTGAAAGACATTGTTTTTATCTTATAGATCTGTAATCTAACGAGAACTAAGTTCTTCCCCGTCACATTTTATGATGAGATGCTATGAAATCTTTTGTGAAAGACCTCGGTCTTATAGATCTATGATCTAGAAAAAGAAATAGGTTCTTCTTCTTTTTTGATGAGATACTTTGATCTCTCTGTTTTATTTACCTTGAAGAAATTCTTCTTCTTCCGAGAGCTTGTTCTTCTCTTTAAAATTTCTCAAAGTTTGTGGGGGGGAGGGGGTGGGTTCCTCTATGCAAGATTTGAAGTCTTGGGTCCTTTATATTGGGGAGGCTGATTTGTAGAATCAGTTAAGGAAATCTCTCATTGAAAGATCTCTAATTGATTTATGGAATTTATCCACCGTTGGATCTTTATTCCGAGTGCTTCTGTTTTACAGAAGACAATCTTCTTGTTTTTAACAAGATTGGAGAAATATTTTCCCATACAAAACTCATTCTGTATCTTAGTGATTTTTAATCACCATTGGATTTTTGATCCAACGGTGCACTGCTTTACAGAGCACAATCTTTCCTGTTTGGAAAGATTTGAGGAGTATTTCCTCAACAGAATTTTATTCTGTAATTTGATGATTTATTCATCTTAGTCGGATCTTTGATCCAATGGTGGAGAACATTCAGTTCTAGCGCTTGGCACTCTCGTGCTTTGCACGTGAGGCGCTGTTTCAGAGTGTTTGACTCTTAGCGCTGGTGCTCTCGTGCTTTACACGCGAGGCGCTGCCTCAGAGTCTTTGACTCTTAGCGCTGGTGCTCCTGGCGCTAGCGCTCTCGTGCTTTGCACGTGAGGAGTTGCCTCAGAGTCTTTGACTCTTCAGCGCTGGTGCTCCTGGCGCTAGCGCTCTCGTGGTTTGCACGTGAGGAGCTGCCTCAGAGTCTTTGACTCTTCAGCGCTGGTGCACCTGGCGCTAGCGCTTTCGTGCTTTGCACGTGAGGCGCTACCTCAGAGTCTTTGACTCTTTACCGCTGGCGCTCCTGGCGCGAGCGCTCTCGTGCTTTGCACGTGAGGCGCTGCCTCAGTTCAAATTTTGAATTTTGAATAGAGTTGGGGAAACAGTCATGAACTGGGACACGTTTGATTGAGGATCAATAGTCTCAATGAATATTCCCACATCCGGAGACTCTTTAATGCATTGTTCGCATTTGGACCACAGGTTTCGCCATCGGATCTCATATTGTACCCACGTTTTCCCTGTCTTGACTCTGGCATTGATCAGCGCTGTGATTGGAGTGTGCTCGCTCTCTCCGGCAAACCTTTGCGTGAAGAGCAGCTCCATTTTAGAGAAGGCTTTCATGGAGTCATTTCGGAGCTCTGAGTACCATTCGAAAACTGTTTCTGATAAACTCCCGACGAATTAGCGAAACAACAATTTGTCGTTGCCTCCAGTATTGCCGCACAGAGCTCTGAACTGCGAGACATGCTGATGGGGGTTCCCCGTTTCTTTATATATGTAGAGCTTCGGGATAGTATATCCTGGGGGTACTTTATCTGGTCATACCAGGCTGGATATGGTCGCCCGGTTTTAACGATTTGGTTTGCAGTTTCTTGGCCTTGTGAGCTCTAATTTGCTGAGCGATATAATCATCCACGGCCGCCTTGGAGATCGTCTCCTCCTTGGCCGTTGATAGGGCCTGGGGAGGATTCGATGTTTCCTCTCTAGTATCTTCGAAAATCACCGGAGGTTTTCAGCCGGTGATTCTGGTTGGATCATCATTCCAATCATATCTTGGAATAGAAGATCCATTTGCTTTATGTTAGCAGTCAGCTCAGCAGCTTCCTTATCTTTCTTCTTTAGAACTCGTCACAAAAACTCTATATCGGTTTCTTGATTCTGGCATTGTTCTTTTTCTTTGTCCGGACTTTCTTTAGGTCCAGTCAGTGCTGCCATTTTGGTCAGCATCTCTTGGAGCTTTTGTTATTACTCCTGAGCCTTCGTCAGCGACCGAGTATGCGGTCTGAGACTCACAGAAGCACGACTCTCTTCTTTACCGTTGGCCATATAGACTGTATGTATAGTTATGCCCCAGACTTGGGGAGTTTACAGCCTTCGCCTTTGGATTGTTACGCTGGTGATGGAATTTTCACCAGCCTCATTCTTTTTTGAGAGGTTGGGGCATGAGGAGCCGCTATGACAGGCGCCTTTTTATGTGAAGTCCCATGTTGTATGGCGGAGGAGCAATCCCTTTCTTGTCGGACCTTAGATGTTTTAGGTCGACGAGAGTAGATATCATCGAGCACGGAGTCTCGGACCTTCCGCCAGACTTTATGAATTTGCGAGGAGAGCCGCTGATAAGGCTGCTCCGGTTTTGCTTGCTGTGTAGCTTCTGCAGGCGGGGGTGATCTTTTCAGTACCGCCGTATAGGAATTTTTACGGACCCTCTTAAGCGGTTCAAACCTGTTCCCAGTTGAAATATCAGCATCAATCTCCACCATAGGAGCTGGTAGGGTAAACCCAGAGGGAGAGTTGCCCCCGGCCTATCTCACTCGGCGCCAGTGGCGACTTCAAGCATGTCGTGCAGTGGGAATTGCCTCAGTTGTGGAGGCGTTTTCATCGTGCCCCGACATTGCTGGAGAGATTCACTTGGTGTCAGCCTATGGAAGACGGACATTTTTGACAGAGCTGGCGTAGGGTTGGTCAATCTGTCGAAGACTGACCGTCTTGGAGGTGAATCACTTTTGCCAGCTTCACGCATAACAGGAGCAGGGAGGGCTAGCCATTTTAAGGCAACCCCTTCTAGAATCACGGGCTTCCTTATGAACCCATTTGAGTTCTTTTTCAGCCTGCTGAAGACTGGGGCTTTAGATTTAGACGGCATGCTGATAGGAGCTGTCACGGTAGTCAGCCGATCAAAGACCAACCTTCGGGAAGCTTTTTCTTAAGGCGTTAAGGCACCAAAGCTCACGAGCGGGAGCATGGTCCCAAAGAATAGCCCAGTAGTGGCTTGAGCGACTTGCCCTACTGGCATTGAGAAGATAGAGGCCGTGTTGGGCCCGTACGTCACTCCTCCGGTTGGGGCGGAGTGGGAGTTGCTTTTGCAGGAAGAGCAGTGAGAAGCCATTAATTCTGCGTAGAAGCAAAGCACCAAGTTTTAGCATCCCGCATCCAAGGGAAACCATGAATATGGCAAACCACGATTTTTTTCGCGAAACACGACACACGAAGTGTGGAGTAGAAAGAGGAAGAGAGCCCCACTGGACGTGCCTGAATCTGCTTACCGCCGAAAATAAAGACGAACCGGGATAGGTCATCTTGCCTGAATTTAGGGGCAAATGCTATTTGGACATATCCATCCACCTCTCCGAAAATACCAAGTTGATTTATGGCACCGTGTATCGGAGGTTTGGATAGATACGTCCGATGTAGCAGACTTAATCAGATTCTTCCTCATTTGTGAGGGATTTTTTATTGTGGGGACACTCTTCCCTGCAGGCGTAGGCCCTTACAGTTAATTACATTATCACGTTGCGATAACCACTTTCACCTGCTCCGGTAGGTCACTTCGTGTCGTGTTATGTTTTATTTATTTTGGTTGCTCGTGGATTGTATACGGTGACTAGTTTATGTCATTGCCCGTAGGGCGTGAATTAGTCCAAATCCATACATTTTTATTTTTGGGTTTGAACTTAAGACACAGATCTCGCATGAAAAAGTTCCACAAGTTCGAGATATGTCGTCTGAGGATCGTTAGTCATATTTGAGACTAAGGTTGATTCAGGAATATGTAGTTAAGGCTCGTTAATCCTGTTTTAAATTAAGATCAACTTAACAGGTGTAGATTAAGGATCTTTAGTCATTTTTTAGACTAAGGTCACTTAGGTTTATTGATATTTTGATCAACAGAAACTTCATCATTTAATTAAACTTCATTTAAGTGATTAAATGATGTTTTATGGTATAAGTGCTCACGTATATATGATGCACATACCCGGTTATTTCATTTGAAAAGGGCGTGCACATGCTTTGCACGTGGTTGCGCACCGTTTTATTTCAAGGATATTGCACACATGTGTATCATATGACACGCATGCCTTCATAGGCATTTTTTTAACCGCGCAAGCCTTCATAGGCGGTTTTCATCAAGTGCACACACGTGAGTGTCACGTGATGTGCATGCCTTCATAGACGGTTTTCATCCAATGCGCACATATGGGTGTCACGTGATGCGCACATCTCCAGGGCATTATTTCCCCGAGGATAGCAATTTTTATTAGGTACGCACTGATTTGGATACGCACTTGTTTTTCTCACAAGCTTTCATTAAGAAGCCATGGCTTTTGTTCTTCTTCTCTTATTTGCAGAAAAGTGGAAATCTCGATTTTTATATCAGGTATATATGCGTTTGACGGTACGCATCTTCTTAATTTTAAGAACGAAGGACGGATCCTAAAATTATTTGATCTCTTTTTAGTGAATCGATAGATTCGAAGAGAAATAAAAGCTTCTGTATAAAAGTGAAGGCTCTTTAATGGAGAAAAAGAAAAGTTTTCTCTTGATTTCTACCTTGCGCAATTTTTCGACGAAGGAGAAGTCTTGATATTTTCAAGCTTATGGAAAGTTTTTCTGTCCTCTGATTTCTTCATATAAGGCTCCTATTTATAGGAGAGAGAAAATTAGGATTTGTTTTGGTTTGTTTTTATCTCCATATGATTTTAGAAAGATTTAATTGATTTATATCAATTAAAGGTGACATGCGCACCGTAGGATCTTTGATCCACCTATCTTTTAGTTAAGGTGTTTAACCAACAAAATATTTTTTTGTTAATTAAAGATTTTGATTGCTCATTAATTAAGATTTGTTTCTTTTTCAATAAGCGTCTATTTTCAGGGAATATGCATGCGTTTGCACTTGTTGTTGATTAAGTGCGCATTGTACCCGTGTGTTGCACGTGCATATTCGCACTTATCATATGCGCACTTACTGCATGTGCGCTCGTGTCATATGACTTTGTCATCAAACATGCGCGTGCACTTATTTCTTCACATATTTTCAAAGCGGCAAACAAGTGTCGAGCTATGATTCATTGGTTCTGTCTCGGGACTTGCCAGAAAGCGAACCGTCTTTTCAGACCCTATAAATAAGTGTCTTTTTCTTCACTCTCTTTAGAATTGTACTTTTCTGAAGCTCTTGTTTTCCACTAGAAACCTTTACTTTCTTACTAATTTGGTAAGTGCATTTGCGCACCTCTACCTTGAGTTGTGCATCCCCTTTTAGTTTGTGTTTTTTATTTAATTTGCACACCTTTTGGATTGGGCATTTGACTTACCTTGCGCACCTATTTGGTTGGGCACTTAACTTAAGATAAACCTTAAAAGTTTCTTTTACTTCAAGAATATCACTTAAGTTTGACTTTAATCAAACTTTAATTTTGAAGTTGGATATTCTTAGTCGAACCTTTTAGTGAACTGACGTCTTTCCAGTCTTTTTCTATCAGGTGTCATGGCCAGCCGTCTTTATACGATTAGCGAGATTGTTTCCCATGCCGACATCCCCTTTTACGAGCCGGCTTTTACTGACGCTCGGTGTGAAGATGTACTTCGTCGTTATGAGGCTCACAGTGGGCGAAAGCTTCATAGACTTTCCACCTTGCTCCAGCTGATATTTCAATCCATCCATAATACCATTCCTGGGGATATAGATGTAATGCCTCTCCCTGCTCTTGATCAAGCTGCGGATAAGTTGCATTCAGTTTTCCTGATAGGGTTTATTTTCAAAGGGTTGAGAGCCCGTACAACTGCTTTTCTGCATATAATTTTTCAACAACGGCCGATCTTTTCCGCTTATGATAGAGGCGAACAGACGTGCATAGCGATGGAGGATAAGGCTTTCGAGTCTTTGTCGGAGTCTGTTTATGACTTCACTCATCGTTATAACTCGGTCAATCTATTGCCTCTTTTCTCTTACATTTTCACTTCTTTTTCACTTTCGTGCTGAAATTTGCTTTTGTTGCAAGAGTCCGTCATATGTGCACGTGTCGTGCATTAACATTTATGTGCGTATTTACATAGTGCGCAAGCCGATTGATTCAATTTCACCATGTGCGCGTGTATATAGGTGTGCAAGCCTATCGAACCATTTTCATCATATGCGCAAGCATACAGGTGCGCAAGTTGATTGAATCATTTTCATGATGCGCGCATGCATAAAACTGTGCAAGTCGGTTGAATCAGTTTCATGATACGTGCTCTTGACATCCGGCGCGCACTTGAACGAGTGCGAACACCTCATCCTCGCGATTTACAAAATAAAAAAACCTTATCGAAATAGAGACAATGCGAAGGCACTGGTGCGGTGAGCTGCTGTTCGACCTCAAATCGGTATGATGATAGAGACAGCAAACATGGGTATTGATGAGGCACAGGCTGCGGGAGATAATCTTGCCCGGTTTGAACACCACAGAAGAGGTTTTGTAAACGAAATTACGAAATACGAAATGCGTGGTAAAAGGGCAATTCTATAATGGGTAGGTGGGAAGCCCGTAGGTCCAGGTATGTGGGCTATACATTTCCACGGTTATATCGGTATTCTCGTCCGCAACACCGACTTCTGGAACGTGGGCTTTAGTTTGCATATAACCCCTGAGAAGTATACGTATGGACTTGGCACTCACTCTTACTAATACATAACTCAACTATATTTTAACATTACATGCATACCTATGATATTTTATAGATTTATTAAATAATATATTTATTAATCTGTATTATAGAAATATTTCGTCTTAGAAGATAATATAGATAGATATTGGATGCATGTCCGGTATGAGATGTCACAAATATTCAAGAGATAGCGTCAAAAATTGAAGAAAAAATTCAAAAAGTCGGAAAAATTTACGGATGATTGGGAACATTTTATCGCTCTTTCCTCTATCATTCCTAGAGATCAGTTTACGTTTCTCCTATTGCATTGGGATACATCCAAAGTAAAGGTAATTAAAAATATACTTAAATGATTTGAATACCAAATTTAGATTAAATTACATTTAGAGATATTATCTTCTGAATAAGCAGAAAGTATCAGAAAGGAATAAGCAGAATCAAGAGAAAGACATAGATGACTTTTATGATGAATCGGTTCTCGCTAATCAGTATATGGCTATTTTGGTTAGCTTATCTTTAATTGCATAAATGTTCGATTTTTCAATTTCATTGTTACATATCTTTACGTATAAATAAATCAAATATTCGTTACAGGAGAAGGCTGGGAAAAAGCTGAGGCTTCCTGTGACTTGGGAGGCATTGCACATGAGAGAGGGCATGTCAGAAGAAAGGATGAATATAGACACTCAACATCTAGTAAGCTTGAATTATTCAATTCTTTTAAGTAAATTAATTATACTTGTTAACTTCGTAAAGAAAATTAGTTATTGTTTTATTTATCGAAGGAGGATTTCGAGGAGGCGAAGAGGAGCTATCGGGAATAAAATCCCGAATATCCGGTCGACAATCATCTTCCTACGGGGCCGAGATATCTATTATAGAGCAGTTTTTCCCTCAGTCGAGGGGACACAGTCGTATTCCCCTATACGGTGGTCCCGTTTAGTCTATCGTGGTCCGGTTCTAGAAAACTACTTCAAGTTCGTCGACCGCTTATTCCAACCAACAATCGCTGAGACATAATGGATCAATAAGCTAGAGGAGCAGTTTCGGAGGAGGGATGATGCAGATAAGAAGAGAGGGAAGATGAAGTGGCTTGGAGAGCTCAAATGGAGGCGCGGTGGGAACAATTCTCGCAACAATACGTTCTACTTCCGCAGCCGTGGTGAGCACAAGGTCCATTGCCGCCGCAACTGGCATATTACCCTCCTCCGATACAGCGACCATATTACCCTCCCCCATCACAGTGAACACCGTACTATCTTTATCCTCTACCTTTGCAATCACAAGAAGAGTACTATTCTCGGCCTCCGCCATAAGATCCTTATTACTCTCACCCTCTGTCATAGGAACCGTATAACCCTGATCAGCCAACCCCATAATGAAGGTTATTAGGTAACTTTTCTCGCAGGAGGTCTTCGATGATATGAATCGTTACTATTCAAGATGTGGTTCTGGTGGCAATGGTAGCGATGAGAGTTAGTGAGCTACGTATAGTTATTATTTACATAAATTTGAGCATACAATTAAACTGTGTTGGGTTTTGATGTTTAAAATTCATATTGTATCTTCGTAGGGTTCTTATAAGTTAACGGCGAAAAGATTATGTTTTGACGATGGAAGTGGCGGGAGTTAGTGAGGTACGCATATGTGTGTGTGTACCTAACGTTTTTTCAAAAATTATTATTTGAGTTCATATATTTATTTATTTGTTTCGATTCACAGGGTTGAGCAAGCTGCGATTAGGCATGATTTGGAGTTTTTTCCGTATTGTTGGACATATATATAGCGTATGTATTGTGTTGTTCGTATTCAAAACAATTTAGTTTATATATGCTTGTTTATTAAGAATTTAGTTCATATGTGTTTGATTGAGTTGTTGATATTGGTGGATATATCGTGGATAATGTTTATATGATGGTTTGTATGCGTATGTGTTCATATTGTCACACCTCGCTTCCCTGTATACGGGTAAGGAGACATGACTGGGCCCGCTACGTATTTACTCAGAAATAAACACGCTAAGCATAAATAAGCAATATAATAAATGTACACAAGAAATGACAAGAGATATAAATCAACATCAACTTTTATTGATTAAACATCCTTTACAATACAACTGGAAAGTAAATACAATACTGGAAAGCGATACCTAATCAATGGCATAAACTGAAAGTAAAAGTATATACAAGTGAACTAGAGCTCTGGGTCCTCAATGAACTGCTCCAAATCTGCCTGGCTAGGCTCGATCTCCAGAAAGTCGGGTTCTCTTGATAACATTCCAAATAAAAAAGAAATAGGAATGTCGTCAGCGAACAATCGCTCGGTAAGTCCCAAAAGAGAAATAGAAATAGACTGGACAGGTAAAGAAAATACAACTGGTATATTGTATATTTGTTATGCTAATGTAGTTGTTTGTAATTTGGTACAGAATGTGCCAGTGTATACTAGAGGAGTCCAACTTGCTCCATGGACTAAGATATATGGAGCACAAGGCCCCGTCAAAACCCATGGGACAACGGCAACGGATATTCAGGTTAGGTATATTAAAGTGACCGTCTCGTGCCACTTTTAACACATTCCGTACCGATTTACCCCTTTAAAACCCCGTAATGTATTTTGTATTGATTGTATTGTTTTGTAGATATAAAACTTGACGAAACCATGGTATAAATTGTTCATGTAAACAGATAAGAATGTAAACGGATAGTCATGTAATCAAGTCAAGAGATATCCATGGTTCGGACAAATCAAGTCATGTTGATATTTGATAGTATTCTGGTATTCATGTTCAATTTCCAGTATATACGAATTCATGTAGTATTGGAGTTATATTTGATTTGTATTCAGATTGGATTAAAAGTCAAATTGAGTCAGACACATAAACAGAATTGGATTCCTGAATTAAGTTTTGGAGTTATCGGTAACTGCTGCACATAGACGGCAGAATTTGTAACTTTTTTCCAAGACACTTACCATTTGATAATCCCATTTTAGTTTTCTACCTTAAATAAGCAAGTAGCCACTTTCTCCGACTCTCTGAGGCTCAAGAGAATTGGTCCCGCTTAAACATATATTTACTAGGGTCCTTATTGTAAATTAATATAACTTGAGGGGGTTTTATGAAAAATAGTTTTAGCATACTTTCAAAATAATTTTCAAGTATTTATGTATATTCTTTTAGGGTTTTCATGGATGTAATTTTTAAAAGTGAGGTATGCTAGTACATATAAACCTAGATTTAATAATACATGGTATTTTAGTGTAAAATTGATTTGTATGGATTCTTGATGGTATTTTCATGAAACCTGTGATTCTTATCTTTTGGTTTATAAAATATGGAATTTATTATATATATAAAATAAATGTTTTGATAATATATATATATATATATAATTATTAAAAATAAAATTTATTTATTAAATAGAAAATCGCATTTTCTTAAAAATTGTATTAAAAATTCTATCGAGATCATATGCTTCGTGAGAAGGTCTTCATTTCACCCTACTAGTCCGATGAATGTGCGATAACCCACACCAACCAAATCGGATTCCCCAAAAGTGGGTTGTAGAGATATAATCGTAAGGAATTTAATTAAAACAATTTTAAAAATACGGTTTTTAATATTTTATTGTATTTTAATGTAAAGTTGTAATAGCCACAAAATATTGTTTTTGAGCAATCGTGTTATATCAAGATGTGTGTATGTGAGAGATAGATCATTATCTCGTGAAATTTTTCTAAAGGCAATACAAGCAAATATAATAAAAGATGTCGTATGTAAAATTTGTGGTATTTAAACGTAAAAATATAATATAAGTTATATAGCAAGGTATTTTTAGATAAAACTTGTTCTCAATGTTTATTTTATGATTACTAAAGAAGATATAACAATATGGATGATTGTTTATTAAGAAAGATTGTGTTTTATAACAAATTTAGAATCGGACGTCGGAATAACTTCACTTCCGACGAGTTTTGAAAAGAGAACTTTTTAAGTTAGGAAGAGAGAAGAAAAGAGGGGACTTACGAGTTTAGGGTTTAGAGAAAATGTTGATGAAGAATTTGGAAGGTTCGTGGAGTCGCGGGGTTGCCAAAATCTTCCCGAATCATCGTCGGAACTTGATCTTGGACTAACTCCACTTGTATACTTTTTTGATTTGGAAAATTTTTTAGGATTTTGAACAATAGATTTCAGAATGGAGAGAGCTGGAGTATGGGTTATTATTTATAAGATAGAATTAGGATTTTGAGAATTAAAAAGAGAATTAAAATGCATTAAAACTTGGATTAAAAGCATATTTTTAATTCTCTGGTTAATTGTAGAGAAAACAAACAGAAGAGGAATAGTGGGGGTAGGCCAAGGGTCACTTGAGCAAAGTTTGGGGGTATTACCAACGGGCAATCCCGGCGGCGTCGGCCCAAATTTCAATCTCGCCAGTCGTTGTAGTGAGGGATGGGGTGGAATTTGTGCCACGTGTCGTGGTCTGTTCATATAACCCTATACACATGTTTATTTTCAGTTACTTTTTATTTTTACGTGTGTTGCATGTGTAAACTTTTGGGCTTCCAAAAAGTTTAAAAGAAAAATCAGTAAAATTAATATGTGGCTGGAGAGATTCAAACACAAAGGCTACATCACAGCAATGCAAGGTTTTACCAATGAGCTACAAGTGTTTTCTTATTATTTTTAAACAAATTAAATTTATAACTTGTACTCAGACTTGCAAATACTCCATTAACTTTAAAAAAAACTTTGTACATTAAAAACAGAGTCGTTACACATATTAGTTGTTGATCTTGTTGTATATATTGTGGATTGTGCATATATATTGATTTGTATGCAAAACGTTATTATGGCATAATATATTATGATTTTGTGTATTATTGTATTGAATATAGCATTTTCTGTAATTTTTTTCAGAAAAATAGGTATTAGCTACCGTATTAGCAACAGAAACGGTCGCTCATACTTTATCAGCGATCGTTCGCTGATATTAGGAAACGGTTAAATTTGTTGGGATATCCACGTGTCTCCTTATTAGCGACCGAAATAAATGGTCCCTGATATATATATTAGCGACCGTTCTTATTAGAGGCTGTTCATGAACGGTAGCTAATATATGTATCGCAGCCACCCAATCAGCGGCCACATCAGCGACCGTTTATAATTTTTTGGAGACCGTTCCATACGATCTCTAATATTGACTGTATGTAGTAGTGCATCAAAACTAATTAAAAGGATTATAAAAATCCATAAGCTGTCGCTAACGAACATTTCAATCAAAAAGAAAAGAAATACCCATTAGAGAGCTGAAGCTCATGTAAGTCTCCAAAACGGGTTTAAATGTGAAGGCGAAAAGACATATAAAATGAAGAAAATGAACATGACGAAGAAACAAGAATAAAGTAGGATCTATAGAAAGTAAGGTGTTCACAAATAGTCCATGAAGCATGACTATACATGTAGATCAGTAAAGTTGCACGGCATAATCTATCTAATGTTCATATTAGTTTAGTAAGGGTGTTGAACTGAGTTTCAAGAGTATTCCGTTAGTATTTCACGGCTGTTTCAAGGGTGTTGGACTGGATTTCAAGAGTATTCTCACGGAACAACGGCAACATGAATGAGGGCTAATTTCGGTCAATGCCCGAAATCACAGCTACACGACAAGGGACTTCTAATCAAAGTGTCGTTTTGTGCCAATGAAACATGGCTACACGACAGAAATAGTGGGGGACTCTTGATCAGCAAGTGTTTCGTTTTATGCCGACGAAATATGGTTGCATGACCATGTAAGTTAGTATCCCGTCTATACCCGAAACCACGGCAATACCCGAAACCACGGCAATATGACATGAGGGGATTCTCGAAACCTTGTTCATGACCTTCACTAAACTATCCCAACCCCGTTTTAAATGTCATGGCAAAAAAGTTCATCCTATGCAAAAGATTATATTCCTATGGCCTAAATTTATATTAGTTAATTAGAAGGTTACAATGTTCTCCCATTAAGAAATTACATATCTATTTTTTTATTTAAAAAGAGTATATATGAAAATTAATAAGTGAGTGCATTAATGATTGTAGTCATGGATGAGTGAAAATCTGTTACATGATCAATAAAGCATGGATAGCAAGTGTCAGCTTGGTTAGAAGAGTTTCATTTTTTTTTATTTTACTTTTTGTACGGTTTTGAGAATGTGCGATATAGACACGCGGATTGTAGCTACCAGATTAAAAGTGAAAAAGAGTATATCCATATAACTGATGGTAACAAATCTATCATCCAAAATAGGGGTACACACTAGCAAATAAAATCCTTCTAACTTTCCCTCATCTAAACAGATAATATATCAATTTATTATGGCACATTTAATACACATAATTAAAATTAATAAGACATAGAAAAAAGAGATTTGTTAGTTTTTAGTTTAGATCATTTTAATTTTTTATTTCAGAAATATCTTAAATATTTTTAGTTAAGATAATAACTATTTTTAAAAGTTATTTAAGATTGCTAACTTATTAAATTTTATTTTAAAAAATCCTGCAAAATCCCTTTAAAATCGATATTATTTAACTGATTCTTTTTTTAAAAATCTTAAATCTTTGGCCATACAAATATGCATCACATGTGCTAATTCCCATTACGTTATAAATGTAAAATACATAGAAAGCAACACCACAATAAAAATGAACAAGAATACTTAGTAAACAGTTTTATGGGATTCTGTCCTGAAATAATTCAAATCTATAATGAAACATGATTTTGCATAACAACACCCTCGAGCTTGCACCAAGTGGTTGATTTGACGAGTTGTAAACCATTATATCCAAAATTAACATAATAAAAAAAATTAAACTTTGTAATATATAACAAAACACATTTTATTTTACATTAAAGCTCTGAAAATGTTGACGAAGTTATTTTAGATATCCATATTGTTATATCTTGAACCTCAATATTATTAGCATGAAAATTACAAGAGATATGGCAAGGATTTGTGCAATCGAAAAGGATGAGAAGGAAGACGAGATTTACGATAAAGGGTGACGGATGTCGGATCTCGTCAAGATGTTACCTTCCGTAGATCTGCTGCGAGCGACGATGGTCGGCTGAGATTGAGTTGGAGGTTGCCTCCTGAAGCGTGTAGATCTCAATGGGTTTGAGGTGGTTGAGACTAAGCTACCTGCAAGGAAGTCCCAAGATGGTTGTACCACCGAGGACCCTCCGACGATCAAGTTAGACCGGATATTTGAGCAGAGTAACAGCCTAGTGAGGAGAGAATGACTTACTTGAGTCGCCTGAAAGAGGGGTTTATATACCCAGCACCCAATAGCAGGCGGGCGCGAGAATCACGCTGGCCGTTACGCTCCCGGCGTCACACCCGCGTGATCAGCGGGATCCCGCATTAATGACGAGACAGTCTCGTTAATGGGGGATCGTGATGGCGTGGAACGCGGGATCATGGGCGGCGGATATCTCGTGCATGGCGAGATTCGCTGAGCCGTGGCGGAGGTTTCTGCGACTGGTGCCGCAGGTCGGTCGCTGGGACCGAGGAAAATGAGCTTGGCGGATGGCTCGGGAACGAGTGGGAATCCAAGGTATCTTGGTTCTGTGGTAGCCCGGAGACGAGCTGAGAGGGCCGAGGAGGCCAATTGTGCAGGGGGCTCGGAGGTGAGCCAACGGTTGTTTGTAAGGCGGGCACAGGAGTGGTGTGGACGGTTGCAGAAGGTCGGCCACGTCTATGGGCTGCAGACCCGGGGTATTCTACCGACGTACCATTCCTGGTCCTTTCTTGCTAGCTTCGGGACATGTCATCTGCCACGTGTCACGATCTGGGAAATCGACGATATCAAGCATCACCATTAGCCCCCCACTCTTGTCCCGACCTGTTAACGGGTCGGGTCGAGAGTGGTCTGCCGAGTCACCCGAGGTGGGCTCCTTTTCGTAGAAATCGTAAGCGTGCATTCCCGGACAATCAGCAGTATTTTTTTTTATGACGTTAGCGGATCAAGGGCCAGATCTTACATTAAAGAGGATGCGCCGGATCGTGCGTACGCTCACCGAAGCGGCAGCCCACGTGTTTGGCGCTGGTTGGCTGACACGATGGGCCGCAGATTTCCGACGTCCGATAGGGTGCGATCAATACGCGTACGACAGGTGGAGCGATGGTGGTCGTCGAATGCAATGAGTCGTTTCGGCGGGAGATAACTGTCGCCGTTGGATGTGTATGCCGGCAGCTATAAATAGAGGTGGGGTCCCCATCCGGGCCCATACCTCTTCATAATTTCCTCATTCAGAGTCTCGTTAGCTCGGAGCTCCCTTTTTTAGGTCGGATCTCTGCGTTTTCTTCCGAGGACTCGTCCTCTCCATCAGGTTAGATGTCTTCTTATGAAGAGTATGTAGAAATAGATCGGGGAGAGTCTAGGGAGCCCCCCCTCCCGTAGATTCTCTTTCTTCTTATTCTTCTGCTTCTTCTTCCACTGAGTCGAAGTCCTTCCGGGAAGTTAGGGTCAGATCCTCTTCCCGGGGTCACGCGAGGGGAGCAGTTCCCCGAGCGGAGGTTGCGGGTTCCCCTGGCGTGTTGTCCACGGTGAGGTACGAGAATGAGCTCACCACCGCTCGGGCTCGTTCCACATTCCTCCCAGCTATACGCTACGTTTAGCCGAGGAAGAGGAGAGGGCAGATCAGGTACGGGGTAAGGAGATTGCCATGTACCTGAAAGCTTTTTGGGCCGGAATGCACCTGCCCTTCTCTCCCGAGGTTGTCAGAGCGCTGAATCATTTTGGGTTAGCCCCGGGTCAGCTAGTGCCGAACTCGTGGAGGATTCTCCTTGAATTCCTGGTCCGTTTGAAGTTGCACATGATCCCTTTCAGGCTGAGCACCCTTGCCTCTTCTCTCTGTTACCAAAGTCACCCCGACACTTGTGCGGGCGAGCCGAGGTGGGTATACATCTCCTTTAGGAAACAACGGGGAAGTGCTGCCGGGTCGGGGGTCGTCGTGCTGCCTTCTTCCATCCATGATTGGACGAAGAAGTTTTTCTTTGTTGGGCTACCCGAGGGTGAGGACTGGCCCGTGCCTACCCAGTGGTCTAGGGATAGTTGCCGGCAGAAGAGTCAGTCGAATGATCCCGACGCGGTGAAAGTGGCGGAGTGGGAGCCCATTCCCCGGGCTGACGTGCTGCTTTCCGAGCAGGCCCTTAGTTGGGCTGGGCTCAGCCCCGTCCAGTTCGCGGGTAAGTTGGGAGTTTACAGGCGATCTGTCTAGACTTGCATTTATTTTCATTTTTACTTGCGTTGCTGACTCCATTGTACCTTTTCTTGTACAGAACCCATGAACGTGAGCAAATTCCGAGCGGCCATGCAAGAGCAGAAGAAGGGATCGAGAGATGAAGGTGCCAGCTCCTTCCGTCCGACGTCGGCCCTGGTTCCCCCGGCAGCCACTCCACCTAGGCGTTCGAGTGCGACCCGTGCCCCGGAGTCCAGCCAGGAGCCGAGCCGAAAGCGGGTTCGGGAACAAGAGGCCCGGGCTTTGGAGATAGAGACTGGCTCCCCGGCGCTGTCCCTCAAGAGATTCCACCGGACGGTTCCGCGCACCCCGGCCTCCCCGATCTTGGTGGACGAGGGGGACCTCCTTTGAGGTGCCCGCGGGGCTCTCCATTGCTGACAGCCTGCTGACAAAGATGGAAAGGTCGGCCGGGGGCAAAATCCCTTGGGGGACTCTCATGGCGCAAATGGCGGCCATTACCTAAGAGGCTGTGCAGATTAGTGCTCGCACCCCACTTGGGTTTTCATTCAGCATCTTATTTATTCATGAGATTAGGTGCCTCCCTTTCCTTTTTGACCTCCTTTTGATTTCTTCAGGTCCTCCAGCACGTCACCCTCATCGTCCAGATGGAGAACAAGAAAATTGCCCCGGCGATGCGAGCCGCGGGCAAGTTCTCCTCGCTGGAGGAGAGCTCAAAGTTGGAACTGGAGGCGGCGATGGTGACGGTCGCCGTCCTCAAGGACGAGGTGGCGGCCGGGAAGCAGGAGGTGGCGGCCGGAAAGCAGGAGGTCACCAGGCACCGTGAGGCCGCCCGGGCCGCGGAGGCCAAGCTTCAGGACTCCAAGGTGCTCGTCGGCACTCTGAACAAGTCGGCCAGCTCCCTTCGGAAGGAGCTGGAGGCGGCGATAGAGGGGATGAAGCGAGCTGAACTCAGAGCGTCGAAAGCTGTGGAGAACTACAAGAAGTCGGACCATTTTTACGCCGACCTAGCCGCAGTCTCTACCCTTATCTGGCACGATGCCCTAGACGCCGTTAAGGCTCGGATGCCGGAGTTCCCTGGTGAAGAGCTCCAGGATGAGTATCCTCGCGGGGGCGACGCGTAAGGGGATGCCCCTGGAAGCGCTGTAGGGGAGGAGGCCACCGGTGAGGACGGCGCCGAGGCTCCTGTGATGGGCGCCGATCCCCAAGACGCAGCCCCGGTCGTGATGGACGCGGTGCTCCTTGAGTTTACCCCCGGCCCTGAGGCCTGAAACCCCTTGTTTTCTTATATATTTTTTCCTTTGCTCTGAAATTTTGTAAGCCTACGGGCACTTTTATTAGGCTGGGGAGCCCATAAGACTTTTGTAGAGACCTTTGATTTTTGTGAATAAAAAATCATTTTGCAATTTCTTTGCGTGCACATTATCCTTTTGTTTGTGGAGAACATTCGTATTTGCACGGTTCAGCTTTCCTGTCAGGTCGGTTCTTCGTCTAGCGATCGCACGTCGAGTTGAATTCGACCATTTGCCAAGTGTGCAAAGACCGGTGAAGGGACGGTATCTTCGTGGCCCCGAAGTCGACGTGGGGTCGCATAGTGAATATTCGTCGAGGTTATCCTCTAAGTATGGACCGAGCAATGAAGTTGCTCCGTTGCCTCTTGGCGAGGGCTTAGATACCTGGCTTCATGGGGTAGTGAACGACCAGCTAGCATAACCGAGCAGGGTAGCTGCTTGGTTTCCTCTTGGTGAGGGCATCGATAGTTAGCGCGGGAGGGGTCGTAAGAGGCCTGCTAAGGATGGACCGAGCAGTGAAGCTGCTCAGCTGCCTCTTAGCGAAGGCTTTGATCCCTAGCGCGGGAAGGGCCGTGAGAGGCCTGCTAAGGACGGGCCGAACATGGTTGCTGCCCGGTGCCTCTTGGCGAAGGCTTTCATCCCTGGCATCGTGGGGTAGTGAACGACCAGCCAGGGATAACCGAGCAAGGGTGAGCCCGGTTGCCTCTTGATGAGGGCTTCGATTCATAGCGCGGGAGTGGCCGTAAGAGGCCTGCTAAGGATGGATCGAGCAGGGTTGTTGCCCGGTTTCCTCTTGGCGAGGGCTTGGATTCTTAAGGACGGGCCGAGCAGGGTTACTGCCCGGTACCTCTTGGCGAAGACATTGATCCTTAGCGTGGCGCGGGAGGGGCCGTAAGAGGCCTGCTAAGGACGGGCCGAGCAGGGTTGCTACCCGGTGCCTCTTGGTGAAGGCTTTGATCCTTAGCGCAGGAGGGGCCGTAAGAGGCCTGCCAAGGATGGGCCGAGCAGGGTAGTTGCCCGGTGCCTCTTGACGAGGTCTTGGATCCTTAAGGATAGGCCGAGCATGGTTGCTGCCTGGTGCCTCTTGATGAGGGCTTTGATCCCTGGCATCGTGGGGTAGTGAACGACCGGCCAGGAATAACCGAGCAAGGGCGAGCCCGGTTGCCTCTTGGTGAAGGCTTCGATCCTTAGCGCGGGAGGGGCCGTAAGAGGCCTGCTAAGGATAGACCGAGCAGGGTTGTTGCCCGGTTGCCTCTTGGCGAGGGCTTCGATCCTTAAGGACGGGCCGAGCAGGGTTACTGCCCGGTGCCTCTTAGCGAGAACTTTGATCCTTAGCGCGGGAGGGGCCATAAAAGGCCTGCTAAGGACGTGCCGAGCAGGGTTGCTGCCCGGTGCCTCTTGACGAGGGCTTTGATCCTTAGCGCAGGAGGGGCCGTAAGAGGCCTGCTAAGGACGGGCCGAGCAGGGTAGCTGCCCGGTGCCTCTTGGTGAGGGCTTGGTTCCTTAAGGACGGGCCGAGCAGGGTTGCTTCCCGGTGCCTCTTGGCGAGGGCTTCGATCCCTGGCGTTGCATGGTAAGGAACTACCAGCCAGGGATAACCGAGCAAGGGTGGGCCCGGTTGCCTCTTGGTGAGGGCTTCGATCCCTGGCGTTGCGGGGTAGGGAACTACCATCCAGGGATAACCGAGCAAGGGCGGGCCCGGTTGCCTCTTGGTGAGGGCTTCGATCCTTAGCGCGGAAGGGGCCACAAGAGGCCTGCTAAGGATGAACCGAGCAGGATTGCTGCCCGGTTGCCTCTTGGTGAGGGCTTCGATCCCTGGCGTTGCGGGGTAAGGAACTACCAGCCAGGGATAACCGAGCAAGGGCGGCCCGGTTGCCTCTTGGTGAGGGCTTTGATCCTTAGCACGGGAGGGGCCGCCAGAGGCCTGCTGAGGATGGACCGAGCTGGGTTGCTGCCCGGTTGCCTCTTGACGAGGACTTCGATCCCTGGTATTGCAGGATAGGGAACTACCAGCCCGGGATTGCCGAGCAGGGTAGCCGCTCGGCCAATTCATGAGGTTCCATCCGACCTTCTCGGTATGAGTATGGGGAATAAGGACAGTCGCGGGCGACACGTATAATGAACGCGTGGGGGAAGCGAAGCGCCAGAGCCGCATCGTTTCGATTTCGCCAAGAAAGGCTTGATGTCTGCCGCGTGGCGGTATAGTTGTGGGTGAAACGAGCGACTGTTGGACTTGTGGGGCGTTGTGGGCTATAAAACGGAGGGAGCATTTATCACTCCTTCCTTCACATCCAAAATGGAAGAATGGAGAACTTCCCTTTTACCATTCCCGACATCGTGAATTTCGAGGACGTGTACCTCTACGATCAGTACTGCACCGAGGACACGGTGCAGTTAGTCATAGGCCACATTGAAGATCATTTCGGCCGACTGCTTCCCTGGCGCTTCCTCCCTGCTCCAGCTATTGGTGTACTCCATCTGGAGGGCGTCGCCGGGGCTCTACAACCCCTTGTCCGAACAGCTGAGGGATGAGACGGTTGGTAAGCTAAGGTCTTTGCGGCGTTTCGGTCTGATCTCTGCGGGTCGGCGGGATCGCTTGGTGGCGCTCATCCTTGAGTGCTATCAATTGCGACATGATGCCGGCATTCGCGGGCGGCATCAGAGGCAGAGGTCTAAGGCCGCGAGGGCTCGGCTGGAGGAAATATTCTTGGAGTACCACGAGCAATGTTCTCTACACCCCCTTCCCCCGCTATTGTAATTTTTCTTTTTCAATGTATGGCTGAGGAGCCTATAGTACCCTTTGAATAAACAAACTCTTCTTTTTGCAATGTTTATTGATCCCTTCTTATTGTATAAACAGAAAGATCTTGAGAAAATTTTACATTGCCTTAGTAAAACAAGTACACGTTAGTAGATGTTCTTTTTATTGGTACGGTTTGAGCTTCTTGGTGGTGTAAGGCTGTCAAAAACGATCGGCTCGGTTTCCCTGGCCTTCATCCTTGGATGGCTGTTGGCCTCCACGACCGGCGCGGGGTGTCGAGCCTCGTAGGTACTCGACGTACCCCCCGCCGATATGACCATAATTTGGCCGATTGTTAACTCGCCGGGAGGGCGACGCTGCTCCTGCCCGCGGTCAGCTTGTCGCTTGTCCCGCAAGTACGCTGCCAGGTGTCCCGAACGGATGAGCTTCTTGATGTAGTCTCGGGGCTGTTTACAGCTCTCTATAGAATAGCCTTGCGACCTGTGGAAACCACAGTAGGGGCCCCGTGTGTGCTTTGCCGCCATGCAAGAGATCGGGGGGAGCTTGAAGAACCCCTCGCCCTTAGCCTCCTCAAGCAGTACCGTCCGGGAGACGTTGAGCAAGGTGTATTCCTGAAACTTCAGGGAGTAGGGTTTTGACCGCTCAAGTCACTTTCTCTCTTCCCTCGCCCTTTTCTTTTGGTCAGTTTGCTCTGTCCCGGGAAGATTCGCGTTCACCTCAGACTCGAGCTGGATCTCACGTTCGGTCCAGGCTTTTACCTCGGCCATGGTCTTAGGTTGCGCTAATGCAAAGAAGCGTAACCACTCTATGTGCCTAAGACCGGACCTAAGTGCTGTAATGACCGTCTTGTCCCGATGTTCTAGAACCTCGAGAAGGGCATTGTAGAAAGCGGGTGATGTACCCTTTGAATGTTTCTTTGTCTCGGCTCTTGATTGTGAAGAGATGGTCGACGGTCCATTTCTGCCGTTTGTTCCTGACGAAATGGCCAAGGAATTGGGTGGCCAGCTCGACGAAGGTTGAGATCGAGCGTGGCGCAAGTCCTCGGAACCAGTCTCATCCGTAGAGGATGAGAGTGGCCGGGAAGGCTCGACATTGAGCGGTGTTAGAGTTGTCTTGGAAGCTCATTCCTGCGGTGAATGCGTCCAAATGGTCCTTCGGTTGAGACTTATCGTTGAAGAGAGAGACCTTCGGGGGCTTGTTCCGGGAGGAGACATGGACGACGAGCAGCTCCTCGGTGAAGGGTTTTGTGAGCGAGTCAGCGGCATAGTTAGCCCCGTCGCTCACATGATGACCCTCCCGATGCATACCTTCGATCTTCTTCTCGATGGTGTCGAGTCGACCGTGGTATCCCGACGATTCGGCACATTCTGATCTCTGACCTCTGCTGTTAGAGACCTGTGTCTGGTCGCGGCCCCAGTTCCTTTCGATGAGGTTCCTTAGGTCCCCTGGCGAGGTAGTCTTCGAGCTGCCGTGACGAGTCCCGTCCGCGCGACCCCGTCGAGGGAGGGGGTGTCGGTCATGCCTGGGCGCAGGCGAGCTGACAGACATCTCCTCGGGAGGGACAGGGGTGCGAAGGGGCTCGGGGTAAGGCGCTCTGGCGATGGACCTCGGTGTTGAATTGTGGGGCGTCCAGCGGGTCATAGAATATGTTGGCCCGGGAGATCTGCGGCTGTGGGAGGCAGCGAGGCTGTGGTCGGCCATGCCGATGCGAGCAGAGTCTTCTCTCCCTCTGTATGGGTCCCGGTCCCGAGGTGGGGGAGCGGCGACTTAAGGAGCTTACCCTACCATTTGGACACGGACGAGCGCATCCACGACGGACACGAGTCGATCTATCCGGACGGCTAGGGCGTTGATGGCGTTCGGGAAGGAGATTCGTCCGCGCCTCCGTTGTGGGGGAGGCGGCGGCTAGCGCTCGGATCGTTGCGGTGATCGCTCGCCATTGAGTTGAGATCGGAAGGTGAACTTTGTTCAGTGGAGTCGATCGATTCCCACAGACGGCGCCAGCTAACGGATGTCGGATCTCGTCAAGATGTTACCTTCCGTAGATCTACTCCAAGCGACGATGGTCGGCTGAGATTGAGTTGGGGGGTTGCCTCCTGAAGCGTGTGGATCTCAATGGGTTTGAGATGGTTGAGGCCGAGCTACCTGCAAGAAAGTTCCGGGGTGGTTGTACCACCGAGGACCCTCCGACGATCAAGTTAGACCGGATATTTGAGCAGAGTAACGGTCTAGTGAGGAGAGAATGTCTTACTTGAGTCGTCTGAAAGAGGGGTTTATATACCCAGCAGCCAATGGCAGGTGGGCATGAGAATCACGCTGGCCGTTACGCTCCCGGCGTCACGCCCGCGTGATGGGCGGGATCCCGCATTAATGAAGAAACAGGCTCGTTAATGGAGGATCGTGATGGCGTGGAACGCGGGATCATGGGCGGCGGATATCTCGCGCATGGCGAGATTCATGGAGCCGTGGCGGAAGTTCCTGCGACTGGTGCTGCTGGTCGGTCGCTGGGACCGAGGAAGATGAGCTCGACGGGTGGCTCGGGAACGAGCGGGAAGCCGAAGTATCTTAGTTCTGCGGTAGCCCGGAGACAAGTTGAGAGGGCCGAGGAGGCCAATTGTGCTGGGGGCTCGAAGGTGAGCCAACGATTGTTTGTAAGGCGGGCACAGGAGTGGTGTGGACGGTTGCAGAAGGTCGGCCACGTCCATGGGCCGCAGACCCGGGGTATTCTACCAACGTACCATTCCTTGTCCTTTCTTGCTAGCTTCGGGACACGTCATCTGCCACGTGTCGCGATCTGAAAAATCGACGATATCAAGCTTCATCAAAAGGACAATTTAGTATCTTTCCTTAATTGAGGCCAAGGATGTCTCGATAAGATCGAGACGAAGGACGAGGACTTTTTCTTCCTTCGTTCGATTCTCTCGACGTAGGGCTTCAGATCAGAGACAACAGAAAGAGAGAAAATTTTCGAAGTCGTGGTGCTTTTTTTCTTTTGAGTTACGGCGGGTTCGCACACGCGACTTGTATAATAACGATGCAATGTGATGACTAATAGATACAAAAATAGACTATGCATAAATTTAGAAAAGAATATATACATATGGATATTTCAAGAAAAAGAAATTTTATTAAAAAGAAGGGAATTACGTACAAAAATAAAACATATGAAATTTACGGTCATTACAGTTTTCAAGAATATTTGCTTCCTTTTCCGCTCTCTGTCCAGTTGTCAAGGTACATTTAACATGGAATACCAAATAATTATTGATTTGCTATACATTATCATACCATGAATACATACAATTTAGTTAACATATGTTAGAGAATGAAAACTCTATAGATATAAGCTATACGAATACTAATTTAGATCATTGATTTCTCCAACAAAATGGCTTTTGTAGGGATGCTAGGTTTGGCTATCATATGCTTCTATTTTCTCAATGGCCATCAAGTGGTTGGAAGATATATGCCAAAAGATGAAGCCCCAGAGAGATACATAAAGGTATCAACATTCCATTCTTAAAATTTATCATAATTCTCTATGCCCAAAAAGATGCATGCATAGTTTCTATGCTATCTTTATTTACTTTTACAAATTATACATTAGTATCATAAATTGTATGGTGCATAACCTCTGCGATCAGCTATGTAGCACGGGTTCGGATACAAATATGGGATACGATATGGTACTGATTCACGGAGTCGCAATTTTCCAAATACCGAGGATACGAGATACGTTTTTATATCGATTGTAAATTAACTAAATATGAATATATATTAAGGTATATATACCAATTTATAATAATATAAATAAATAATAGTATTATGTTAGATATTCAATGCTTTTTCAGACTTTTGTATGCCTTAATTTTCGAGAGAAAGAATAGATGTGTAGATTTGATAGAGATTGATGAGACATTTACAAGTCCAAACGAATTCAAAAGAATCCAAAAGTTTCGGACTCTGATACGCGATCGGGGACTATTCGTGAGGCATATACAAGTATCCGTGCATCATAGACGATGAGGAGATAATAGGTATTGATTCTATTGTCCAATCCCGGCCACAGATCATATGTACAAAGCATGTTTTACGCTGGTCCTCACAGTTGATTTTGATAGTTGATGTTGACAGGAAGAAAATCTTGACGTTGATTTTGATTGCAAGTAAGAGCAAGGAACTAATAATAACAAGGACTTTGGATCAGGATCCGAATATTAAAGACAATTAAAGTTTATTATACACATTTTTTCTATAACATATTTGTTACTATTGCACAGAATCTTTCTTAGAGCAGCTCCTGATTTATATTTTTAGTTATTTGATATAAATAACAAAAACTTAAAAAGAAATTTAAAAGAGACTAAAAAATATATGAAAGCATGTAATGAAAGTGCATATAAGTAAGGTAAAGTTGATATATATATATATATATATATATATATATATATATATATATATTTCAACTGATATGTGCAATAATTTTATGCTGCAGAATATTTCATTTCCAAATGATGTAGCTTCCAAAGAAATGTTATTTCTACCAAGCGGAAGACATAACAGAAAGACAAATCTCAAGAAAAGCTATTCTGCGGAAGAATTGGCGGCGACTAATGACCCGAATAGTGGTATCAATCATATAAGATATATTTTATAAATTATCAAAATTTTCCTTCTTGCTTGAAATATGTGATACATAGAAAACATGCACATGTTGCTACATTTATTTATATTCTTTATATGTAACTTATTGTACATTTCTTTAGGTCACCACATGCCTTCTTCTATGGTACATATATACTATAAATCCATAATTTTGTTTATAAATTACACATGCGTGTTAATTTAATTAATTTTAAGATTTGGTTATCGTTTAAGTATTTGCTATGTAACCTTAATTAATATAATAGGATAATCATCTTAATTTGGGATTTTATTCATGCTTTTGTCATTTCTTATCACATATTGTTTTATTTTGTAGTGTATTTATGTATTTGATTTGTTATCTAATGACTATTTTTAACTCGATTCGTTGTCTCATTATATTTTTGTAGCTGGCGGTATTAAAGGTGATAAATGCAAAGTTATATGGCATAAGCGCATCAATAAGTATTTGGAAGCCGCTACTTAATAACAATAAACAATCCTCGAGTAATGCAATTTGGGTTACAAATGCAGCTGATGATAAAGCCAAAGCCAACATAATTCAATTTGGATTGCAAGCAAGTATAATGTTACTATATATTGGCTAGCCATTAGCCTAACTCATGATACATCCAAAGCAAATTAATTAATGTCTTTTGTTAAAAATATTATTGTTGAGATTTCATGATATCACCAATTATAATTATTACTTAAACATGTGCATTAAGCATTTTCTTAATTAAAGCTAATTTTAGATTTTCAATTTTGTCCTTTTCAGGTAAACCCGGAACTTTATGGTGACGGTCATTTACATTATTTCGTGTTGTGGACCGTAAGTATTACTAGCATTATTATATTGAATTTTCAAGCGATTAAGTGGATTTAATTATTTTATTTATTAATTTTGAATAACAGGCAGATGGATATCAAACAACAGGATGCTTTGATCTTGGTTGTCCAGGATTTGTGCTCGATGATTCATCTCTATTTTTCCCAGGAGCACGGTTCATGGGACCAATTTCTCAAGATAACGGAACTAAGTTTTTTTTTGATATTAAAATATCAATGGTAAAAGAATGATGAAATAATTTACCTTTTAGTATGCCCCATCAATTTGTTTGATAAGTCTGTATCCTATCATTCTTATTTGACATATACAAATTGTATATCGATTCTTATTTCTCACCGTCTTATCTTTTAGCTATTATTTTATTTCTTATCAGGATGCTCGCACAGGAGATTGGATTTTGTATGTTGAAGATGCAATAGTTGGTCATTGGCCGAAATCTTTGTTACAGGGTTTATCTAATGGGGCTTCACAAATTCATATTGGAGGATCTGTAAGTATAATAGGGGTGATTTGGGCCCTCAAATGGGCAGCGGTCTTTTGCCCTCAGCGGGTGCGCTTGGGCCAGCATCTTTCAGAGAAATCCAAATAATTAGTGCAAATGGTGAATCTTCTTCTTTAGATAACTATGATCAATCTTTCTACCATGACAATGAAAAGTGCTACACATCTGGAGCCGGGTTAGATTTTGAAGGGGAAGAAGCAGTTTACTTCGGTGGTCCCAGCGGTTGCAAAGATTAGTGAAGAGTAAACAACATAAATATACGGGGATAAACAGCTATAATTCATATATATTGATAGTTGTATTTCAGGAATTGAGAGCAGCATGCATGTGTCTAATGTAAACTACTGTTTGAGTTGGTTATCCATATAATTAGAAGGATTTTGTTGCCCTTTGGTTTTGTTTACTGTTGTGTTTATTTGAAAATTATCTCAAATGATGCATTGCCAATGGTTTGCGCTTAAATGAGAGAATGACTCGTCTAGACAAATATCAAATGTTGACGCACATTTAATCTTTTAATAATTTGTTTAACAAGCAAACTTGGCATGAACCAAGAACAACACAAGCTCGAGATACAGTTGAGACATTTTCAAATAAAGTCTAGAATTAGATGTCTGCACATATTTTTATCATTTTCCACACATGCTGGGGTATTTGTACCAGTATAATTAGTGAGTAGCAGGAAGGAAAGAAAGAACATGTATTTAAATATACGAAAATTCATTGACCAAATCTGTGTATTTCACCAAGTGAGGATTTCCTATTTTGGGTAAATTGTAGTATCTAAGCAGTTACATGAGATATCCAAACAGTTAAGAGAATATAAAGCCTAAATTAAATAGGCCTAGGGTTTTTCGCATAGATTTTGGGACAATAGACCCTTCAACAATTTTGAAAATTACATAGGCTTTTAGACAACTCTTGCGGGAGGCTTTTTGATAGATTACCACTCTAATTTTTTCCCCACTTCTCAAAGCTGGTCATCTGATAATTCTTATTATGAATATATAGAAAATTTGCATTAATATATACATGCAAGTTGCTAGCCAGCCACCCAAGCTTCATATTTTGCAATTAGTTTGCTACAATTCCAAAATTATATTTAAATGGGTAAAATGTCAACAAAAAAAAAACCTGGCCAAAGATCCCATTGTCATAATGCCCCTCGGTCTTTTGGCCTTGTCAACAAACCATGTGCCCATCTTAAACTCCCGGTATACTATTTGGCTGTAATATCTAAGCAGTAAGAAATTGCCTACTATATCTAATCAGTTGTAATATCTAAGCAGTTGCATGTAATATCTAAGTAGTAAGAAGTTGCCTGTAATTTCTAAACAGTTGCGTGTACTATCTAAGTAGTGTGAGGAATATACGGACCTAAATGAAATCCATTCTAAGGGTTTTCTCACGAAGTTTTTCAACAATAGGCCCTTCTCAACAATTTCGAAAGTTATAAGGGTTTTTAGAAAACTTCTGAACGGATCGGGGGCTCCTTCATAATTTATCCTATTTAAAATTTGAATCAATCGAAAGGGACACCAGAGCACTCAACTACAAAAAAAAAACGTTTATGCAAGGGCTTGCACCATGCAAACCACTTGCAAACCCTTGGATGGCTTCTCCTGCATAAAACCCAAAGTCACTAAGGGCTTGCAGGGGTTTCATGGTGCAAACCCTTACATACTAGTTTTCTTCCTAAACGAATAGGAAACGCCGTTTCCATCTACACCCATACACACTAAAGTCATATATTGAAGAATATTCTTGGAATATTCCAGCTTCTCCAAAAAGAAGGTGTGGAGGACAATTTTCCATGCAATTCGTGGGCGCTCGAGTGCAACGAGTGTTGATGAGCAGATTACATCAACGTCCACTACCTTTGCAATATTACATTCAGCCCCTGATTTCCATAACTGTTCATACGGACAACTAATCCTGACCTTTGGCTCCCAAATTATTTTTGAGTCCCTGTTTAGTTATACAATAGACCTTTTTTTTTCCTGAAAGGAAGAGCAGGCTCCACCAGAAGTGGACCCCCTCCCACAAAAACTTTATTAAAACAAAAAACCAATACAAACAAAATGGATCAAACCGCTTACATAGCATCACTATGGGGCCTTCACAACAAGAGAAAAGATAAAAAGAAGAAGTTACAGAATACGCTGAGGACTGGAGACGACCAAGAAAAGAGAGGGGGGAAAGCAAAACCCAGAATACAAACAGACCCAAACTTCAATGCACAAGAGTACTTCGGTCTTTACTATTGCGTTTCATCTCTGCAAATGACTTATGCTTGGACATTAGAAATATTATTCCCATCTTTGCAGGCGGTGTGCACCTGATGGCTTTTTCTAAGCTTCTATGCCAAAAACCCAACTAGACTGCTTCTGCACATATTACAAGAACACGGCAGTACCAAGAAATGGATATAAAGTTGAATGCAAAGATGTTATGCGTAGTACAATATTACTAAAAATTGATCCAAGGTAGAAAAGTGTCATAGCTAAGTTTATTCTTGCCAAAACCAAACAAGAATTTCAATAACCCTTGTTAGCCTAACATTCAAAGAGAAAAAAGATGTCAAGAGGACAAAAAAAACCTGCCAAAACCCTGACTTAGTATTATTTTTTGAAGCCCTGATTATAAACTAAAAGGATCAAAAAATAGAATAAGAAACTGTATATATTTTAAGGAAAATTGCAAAAATGTAACCATGATCTATCATCTTTTGGACGCTTGATACTATAAACTAATTTTATAGCAGATTGCTACCGTAAACTACCACCTCCGGTTGCAACTAACTACCATGGAAACTCGAACGTTATTTTTAACTGCCACGTCATCAATTTTGGTTATGTCTTTCCTTTTTCACCCCATCTTCTCCATCTCCTTTACCTTTTGAACCATTATTTTTAAAAAAACCAAAATGTTTAAAGAGATTGAAGAAATTGATGGAAGATGATAATAATGGCTCCATCTCCTTTACCTTTTGAACCATTATTTTAAAAAAAAAACCAAATTTTTTAAAGAGATTGAAGAAATTGATGGAAGATGATAATAATGGTGGTGGTGGTGGTGGGTGGTGGTAGTTGCAGTGGTGATGGAACCCTTGGCGGTTGTGATGATTTTATTTTTCAAATATCTTTTAAAGAAATTGAAGAAGAAGATGATGATGGTTGTGACGATGAGGATGATGGCGGCAGTGAGAGGAAGGGGGTTGTGATGATGATGGAAGAAGATGATAATTTTGTATTGTCTCTGTGATTTTGTGTTATGATAGTATTTGTATTTTAGACTTTGATTTTACATTCCGCTGCATAATTTTAAAATTATTATAAATCACGCTGAATTTGCCATAAAACCTTATTCATCCCTCTTTAAGGTTATTTTCAATTGGTATCAGAGCAGATTACTCTGTTTGTAAGATTAACCTCTTGAGTTTCTGATCCTATGTCAAACCAAATGAAAGGACAAACCATTAACTGTCCTTCTCTATTCAATGGTACAAACTATCAGTTCTGCAAAACTAAGATTAAAGTTTTCCTTCAATATATCGATCTAGAAATCATTAAGAAGCCCTTTCTCACCCCAACCATGAATCCATTATCTGAAGCTGACAAGAGATCAATGATATTAAATGTCAAGGCAATGAATACACTTTATTGTTCTTTGAATTCAGAAGAATTCAATAAAATCTCTCTGTGTTAACAGCAAATGAGATATGGAATACTTTCTAGACTGTCCATAAAGGAACCATTCAAGTAAAAGAGAGTAAAATCAACCGTCTCATGTATGAGTATGAGATGTTCTAAATGAGAGACGATGAAACCATCGACTCTGTATATTCTAGGTTCAATAATGTCATTACCGAACTTTTTAATTTAGGAAAGAAATTCGATGGTAAAAAAAAAGTGTTACACGTTTCTAAGATCTCTTACAACCTCACGGCAACCTAAGTTCACCATTATTAAAGAGGCTAATGACATGACAGGGTTGAAAGTTGACACTCTTATAGGAAAATTAAAGACTTACGAATGCAATAGATGATCTTAAGCAAAAATAGGAGAAAAACACTCAAAGGAAGAATATTGCGTTTAAGGCAACGACTAGTAATGTCATTACCCAATTTTTTTTTAAAAAATGAAGAAATTGATGGAAGATGATGATAATGATGGTGGTGGTGGATGGTGATTTCGGTGGTGATGGAACCCGGTGGCGGTGGTGACGATTTTATTTTTCAAATATTTTTTAAAGAAATTGAAGAAGAAAACATTGAACATGATGATGGTGATGGTGATGATGATTGTGACGATGAGGAGGATGGGGGCAGTGAGGGGAAAAGGGTTGTGATGATGATGGAAGATGATGGTAATGGTAGTGGTTGTGATGGTGAATGGTTGCAGATGGTGGTTGTGGTGGTGATAATTTTATTTTTCATATTTTTTTAAAGAAATTGAAGAAAAAGAAGAAGACGTTGAAGAATACGAAGAAGATGATGATGAAGAAGAAGTAGACATTGAAGAAGAAGAAGATGATTGTGATGACGGGGATGATGTGAGCAGTGAGGGGAAAGATGGTGGGGGTGGTGGTGGATGGTTGCAGTGGTGATGGGACCCGGTGGCGGTGGTGGTGATTTTGTTTTTTCAAATCATCAAAGGAAGCAACTAACCAAATGATGACAAAGGAAATGATAAAGCTGGCGTCGTTAAACTAGATCTCCACAATCTTCTCGAAATAGGGTAGGTCCACTTTTTCCTCTGAGCATACATATTCAGGTCGTCAGAGTGACACAATATAATGTAATATATAATATGTGCAATAACATGAAAGATAATATAGAAATAATAAAGAAACAACAGTGCGTAGAATAACATGAATGGTAAACAGTATAACATGTGAATCATGACAGTGATCAGTACAATATGTATGTTACTAAACCTATCAGACTCTATGTCATTTGAAATCGATCGGTGGAAAAGGTTCTCGCATTTAACAAGGGTAAGCTAACCTATCGTCAATTCGAGCATGAGCGTCAACCATTGCAGGAGTGTTCTCAAACCCAAGGCTATCGTCCAGGGACAAGAAACCACAGGTCCAAGAGTAACGGGACTTCAATTGGTATTGAAGTATTCACAAACCCAACAGGCTATCATCAAGGGGCTAATAAACATGGGCCCGAATCAAGAGTCAGTAACACAATATACCGCTTTGGCTCGCTACCACAGCAACGCACAATCACGAAATATACCGATAATGGGACTCCTGAGATTCTGTTGATCGAACTCACACTCAAACTACCCCAACACGCCGCGTGTCTACATCAAGGTCCGACCACGGATCTAAAATACTATTCACACCATGACAAGTCTATGCAAGAATTGGAGACATGGTCTCCATCAAGCATGACTAGACAGTATTCTAAGATAAGCAGACGGTTCTCGATGTCTTACCTATAACACTAATATAAGTGCTTTCATACATGTCGCATACCAATTATAGTTACACTTATAGAAGTTCCATAGACGTCGACAATGCAATAACTAATTGGATGTTACTACAGTGTGTTCTAAGCAAAATTCTGTCGATTGTGTACAAGTACGTGTCACTTCAATCACATTTTCACGTTTATCAGTATCGCTTTCACTCGCCTATACACTGACGTACTTACCACAATCCATTCACTAACACTTCTCACTCAACAATGCAAAACAATCACTAGGATATCAATGTATATGGTCACCAATCAATGAGTGTAGAGCAAACACATGACATGATAGGAATGCATTAAATGAAGTTCAGCCATATAAGGACAGCCAATATCATTCAGCTTGCAAAATTCGCTATAATTCATACATGTAGAATCAGGTAAAACAATATAAAAGACATATAAAGTATACTCATTTAACTAAACAGTAAAATTGTTTCATCTCAATAGGCATTCAGGTAAGGGATATATGCCCATTTTAAAACATGGATGTGCGGATGGAATTCCAATTTCAGAACCGGAAGTCCAAATTCGAACGCATTTTACTGTTAGTTATGTACAGAATTAAGGGCAGCTGCAGTTTATTATCTAGATCTCTCGGTCAAGCTTCCAACGCAATAGACGGAACAGTTATAGCCGTTATATGCAGGGAGTTATGATCAGTTCAAGTTCGATACGTATAAATGTCACTACAGAAAACAGCAAGTCCTACTGACAGTATAAATTATGCTATAAATATCAAATAATAATGTAATTGGATGAAACTAGTGCCATATGAAAGCCAATTCAATTATCTACGTATCGATATAGGTCTCCTCACGTTAGCATGTTCATACAGGGATACAAAGGGGTTCAAAGACAGGTATCAAAAGAGAAGGTATCAAAAGAGAATACTGCTCTGGACTGCGGTCCAGAGCCGTATTTCCCTCCAATTTGCTATGTCATAACAAGGTAATATTCAGTAACAATTAATAGAGTTTTATAGGTTATCTAATTAGATTTAATATGAGACCAAGAACGTCACAAAAGGAATAATCTTTAATTTACTATGAATTTAATATGGCGGCATGTTCAGTAAGATTCAGATTTGACGACGCTACTTGGGGGCATCATTTCATGGCCGTAATTACGGTATTTTGAATCTAAACTTCTACACAATATTAGCCAACAAGAAATCCATTAATCATAGTTTTGGGGATTGTAAATTGGGTTTTTGTTTAAGCACGATGTATTGAACACTTAAACACACACACTCCTCATTACCATTTAACCACTTAATTAATATCTTTATATATATATATATATATATATATATATATATATATAGCATGATTAAACAAGTGAAGGGGGTTCACTTATTTTCGGTCGCTGATATAGAAGTGACGGACGCGTAGGGTTCGCCTCGACACACGAGACAACGTGACGTAAGCATGGCTCGAACGTGATACGGGCTACGACGGACGTGCGCTGGTATTACAATGGCGACTGCGTTTATGACAGTGACTGTTACAACGACTAAGGTGGCGGATTGGATGGCGACGGTAATAGCGGCAATTGCGACTGCAATAAGTGTTCAATGGAATCACTGGGCTTGGCTTGAGTTTGAAGGCTTGGAAACTTGGGGCTTGGCTGTGCGGCATAGTGGAGACATAGGGGAGGTTGCAGGCGATGGAGGCAACGGCGATGACAAGAGCTCGTCGGCGGCGAGGGGACAGGCAGTGGCAAAGGTGATCGATTGTGGGTGTTTGAGTTGAGAGGGAGGAAAAGGAGGAGGAAGGGCTTGGTTGCTTGTCGGATGAGGAAGTGGAGCCCGGGTGTGGTGGTGTTGCGGAGGAGAGAGGGAGATAGAGAATGTGTGTGTGCGCGTGAGAGAGAGAGAGAGAGAGAATGGTGAGAATGAGCGCTAAAGATAGGGGATTAAGGAATTAATAGGATTACTGAGGGAAAATGGGGAATTAAAATTTGGTTTAATGGAAATTAATTGAGGATTTTATTTTTGATTTGAGGGAATTTCAAAAAAATGAAGGAGTAACAGTTGAGGAAGAAGAGAAAGAAGATGGGGTCGGTTAACAAATATGAAGAAGGAAAAAGAAAGGGAGAGAGTATGATAAAGGGTTAAGGGCTCGGTTAGGGGATTGGGTTTGGGTTATGGATTGTGGTCCGGGCTAGGGTGTGGGCATGGGTTAGGGTTAGGATTTAGGATGCTTGGATTTAGAGTTAGGGTTTAGGGTTAAAGATAAAGATTGGGATTTAAGAAGATTAGATATACTTAGATATAAAAAGGCGAATATAGGGAAAATAAGAAAAATTTTAAAACAACATTTATTGATAGAATTTAGGAAAACAAAGTTGATTAAAATACGGGAAATGCGTACACAAGGAAACCGGTTATTACAATCATATTACAACTATCAGGAGGAGGTCAAATAAAGCTGAAGAAATCCAGACATATACCAGATCTGAAGAAAAGTCTAATATATACAAATCAGCTAGACAATGAGGTTATATTACAGTGTTTGGGAATTCTCAGTAGAAAATTTCCAAAGGATTGTTGGTGGTTACAAGGGGTAAATTAAGCGATTCTGTAGGGTGTTTTTCGTCACCCCATTGAGATGAAAATACACGTCGCTTGTCAAGCGTACTACAGATTCCCCTTGCCTAGGGTAGGCGTGGGTTTATTGATTGTGGGGATCCGAATCTCGGGCAGCCGTGGACTAAGCTGCCATTAATTACCCCTCGCCTTTGGAGCGAGAGAACCTCCGATTGACGGGTCAAACTGGTCATGCGAACTCGATGTGCAGTGTGCGTATGTGTCTTGAGGGGTTTTGGATATATCGGGAGCCTCGCGGAGTTTATAGGGGTCCAACGTGGAAAGTGTTTTGAAGTGTGTGTGCGCGCGCGCGCGCGTGTATATAAGGGAAAATAGCGTCCAAAGGACGCGTGAGTGCCAGCGCCTCACGTGCCCAGCACGTGGACGATGGATGCCGGACGCCAGCGCCTCACGTGTTTGGCATATGGGCACTGGGCGCTGGGCACACTGGACGTTGGGCGCCAGCGCCTCACGTGCTTGGCACGCGGGCGCTGGGCGCCACCGGGAAAAGGGGTTTAGCCCCTATACTGAGAATTGTACACCTAATTGACTTTTGGAGTTAAACTCCTGAAAAAGAGGATAAAGAGGCTTAGCCCCTACACTGGGAGTTGTGCCCACAAAAAGAAAGATTGATTATATATATATATATATATATATTTTTTGTGGAGTTAAACTCCCAAGATATTTTCGAAAATGATGAAAGGGGACTCCTTTCTACTCTCTTGAGCCATGAGTTTTCTCTTGAGCCTTGGATCTTCCCAAAGTGGGATTTTTAGGAATGAGTCTCCTTCCTCCTCTCTATTAGCTGGATCTTAGAGAAAGGAGGGTGAGATTTAAAAATCTCCCTTTTTGGTGATTTGATGGAAGATCTGTGTTCCTCTTCAAGGGTTTTTGCGGTGAAAAACTATTTCTTTTTTGAAAAGGAAGAGTGTAACTATTGATTTAATTCAAAAAAAAAGGAAAAGGTTTAGAACCTTTGTAACGCTTTAAAAATCATTTAGGTTAATTGTCCGATAATCAGTAATATAACTCGTGTTTTCCGTAAAACGTAATTATAATTATTTTTCAAAATAGACTTAATTACACCTATTTTAGCTATATAATTGCTAGTATTTGGTATTTAATTAGTCAACTATAAATTGCTAGTTTATTTAAATATTTTTCCTTAATTAATTATTTTAAATATTATTATAAGCTTTCACTTATACATTTAATTAGTGATAATTACAAATGAGAATGAGTTAATTACACAAATGTGAACCATGACAACCTAGAATCTAGTTTGTAACATATTCTTTCTCTTTGTTTTATCTCTAAAGTTCTAGAGAAGTCTAGAATCAATTAGAAAATCAAATAAATAAGAAATAAATTAATAAATGTGAAAATGGGGGGGGAGGGGTTTTCTTGACTTGACTTCACACACACACTCACCTCTCACTTCCCCACTTGGCCGAGCCCTCTACAGCAGCAGCTCCCCTAATTCTCCATCTCATTTCCCACTTCAAAAATCATCAAATTCCATTAAAAATCCACATAAATTCTCACTAATTCTTAGATAAATCTTCACCCATTTTTCCTTGGCCTAAACTAGTTTGGATCTAAGAGCAAGATGGCATTTTTAAGGCTAAGTTTGCAAGTTTGATCTCAAACTTGTAAAGGTATAAATCCTAACCTTATGGTTAAATTGTTGGTTAATTACTTTAATCTAATTTAATTAAGTATTTATATGGTTCTAATTGCAAGTTTGAAATTTCAAGAGAAGGATATGAATTAAAATTAGGGTTTTTATCACTTGATCATGGTTGCAATGTGTAGTTTAACATTTTAAGACATACAAAATCTAAACTAGTTATTAACTTGCTAATTGTTACTTTCAATTTGTCCCAATTAAATATTTTTGCTAACTAATTATATGATTAGTGTGTGAATATATGAGATTAAAATTTAGTAAAAATTTGTGTGGCTTAATTAAGTTATTAAATGAACATTGTGGCCACTAGATTTGTTAAAATATCTAGATTTGCACTAAAATGGTTAAGTGATGCTTACTAGGTTTTTTGAATAAATCGGTTTTTATTAAGTTTGAGGTTTTGATGATCTATAACCTATTTCCTAAAATATCTAGTGTGTTGTGAGTACGAGATTGGTACGATTGGATTCTAGGCTTGGTAGTTGTCACGTATAGCGACCCTCGTTGTGGTTTGTGGCGTTGTCGCGAGCGCGTTTTGTGCACCAAGTGTATGCGCGTTTAGTTAGTGCGCGTGGTTGACTTGTATCGTTTGTGTCCGCGACTATTCATATATCTATCCTCTTATTTATTTATGTGCGATTCTAGGATCGGGTGTAGAGGCGTCGAACGTGGCGCGGAAAAGGCAAGGCTGAGATTGGATCGGATTAGCCGAGACGTCCCGATAAGTAGATGTACACATCTATGGGGTGATCGTCTGGATGGCGCAAGACGCCCGATAGTTAGGATTATTTGTAGTTCTTGCATCTTTATGCGTAGCCGATAGTTAAATTATTAGCAGTTCTTGCATCTATATGCGTAGCTTCAAACCATTCATATCATGCATCGCATCTTTTTACATATGATGTCGCTACCTAGGACACTTGCACCATTACCATTGGTTTATGCCGCACGTACACTATTTTATGTGAACACACACGCCATTGGCAATTGCTATGCCACAAACACTGTAGAACTTGTTTAAATCAGTATCTAAAACATTTGCATCATATATGATATGTAAACAGGTAGTGTATACTCATTTCATTAAGATAGATACGTAGCATTGTTAGTCATATATACATATAACATTGCATCATGATTCATGCATAGCTTCTGGCCGTACTTCGCATGGTATATACTATCGTATCATAGAACTCCATCATCATCGACATATTTATATATTGTGATTCTTCTTGAGGATTTCAGTACTTATGAAATTTCTGGATTTTGGGGAAAACCGCAAGAATTTTATAAACCTATTATCATTTAAAAATAGAAATTTATGGTTTTCTCGTGATATGATGTATGTGTCGTCCACCATGAGTTTTCCTGATTTCTGTTGGTTTTCGAGACCCGATTCAAGAAGTAGGATGAACCGTCTCGGGTACATGGTGGACCCGGTATGGTACCCCGGGGCGAGAGTGTTTTTGTAGGGATGACGATGAGTCTGGCAGGGGCAGACTACCTACCGGTGATGTCTGGCACGGCGGATATCCGGAGGATACCGACCGTACTCGTGTGATTTGATGATATGGTCCGATCCAGACTGACGGAGCCCGGGGTATTAAGATATCGAGATATTGAGACATTGAGGTATTGAGATATTAATACATTGAGATATTGGGATATATATATATATATATATATATATATATATATATATATATATATATATATATTGTGTCGATACTTGACACGGATTTTCTGATGATTTCATTGTTGATACTTCAGTTTATTGCACAGAGGTTTTTCTAAGATAAGAATAAAGATTTTCTCATACCAGACATTTCCAGGTTTCATGTTTGATTATGCTTTCATGTTGCATTCATGCTGGTGCATCGTATCATATTGATATACGTAGGTTGTGACGCATTTGCGTGCATGCTTATGATAGCCTTATTAGATGTTGTCAGTGATATATGCCCTAGAGGCCATTATTGTATCATACTGGATTGTATATTATTTAATGGGAGCTTAGGATATACATGCATATAGTAACAGTTTTGCTCGAAATGATAGTATGCTATCTGGTTTGTTTCTACCTCAATATGTGCATATGTTTTCATACCATATCGCTTATACATATTGGTTGAGCCCTTAAGATCTTTGCTTGATTACCAGCGTTGTGATGGCAGTCACACTAGTGGGGGCTGGGTAGTCTATAAGCACATCCTATACAGGTCCCTAGTCGTAGGATTATCGAGACGGGGCATCGGTACTCCACAGTAGACTAGTGTATACGCTTCTAATCATAGCAAGGGAGATGGTCTGTCCCACAGCCATCAGTACGTCGTACCGGAGATAGTATGCAGGTGCTCATTAGGTTATGAGTACACTGGACATGACTCGTCGGGAACTGTTGGTAGGTATTATACCTGTCGTCGGGTAGCAGTTCCCATGTGACATGAGTACAGCTTAGTCCGTCGACTTGACACTGCTACTTCGCCTCAAGTGTGTTCCCACCGTACTTTGATTACTACCCTACCACGGCTCAATGGAGTAGTGCAAACAGGTAGTAGTTGGGTGCAGTGCTGAAGCACTTGGAGGCAGTGGCGGTTAGATAGGATTCATCTCTTCCGGTATTGGGGGTTGATAACGCGCTGTGTTCGGAAGGCCATTACACAAAGTCCTTGGCCAAGGCAAGCGAGATTTACTGGTAGGTATTCCAGTAGTTTCTCAGGGTGTATTAGGCTACTTTCCGACACGACTTATTGCGCTATTAGGGGTGTGACGATTACCGCCCCTAGACCCGATATGCAATACTCTTAGACGAACAGACCGGACTGTACAGAGATTGTCACATTTAGGCTCAGTAGGAGTTCGGATGGGTTTTTCTCATCGGCCTTCTTATCGACATCTATCTGGGGACCGCTACGTGCAGCTAGTACCGCTTGCGGCCTGTGGTTAAACCCACTTCCGGCGTAGTGTCAAGTTTTTAGAGTCCCACACAGAGAGTTTCCCTGCACCGGGCAAAAGGTGTAGAGGCCGTATGGTTTTACGGCAGGGCTTCGATCATGTACGTGCACTTGGGCGCGTATGATGTTCGGACGGATAATACTAGTGGGTTTTGGTTTAAGCCGGGTCCTAATATTATATTAATGGATCAATTTCGTCTTTTTGTATTCGTGTTTCTCGGAACACGAATGCGGGTATATATATATGGATGAGAGAAGCACAGAAGGAGACACCTCATTAGGGTTTTGACCATTTACTTGATTAAAACAATTATGAGGTGGAGGAAAGTATTTGTTATTATTTTTGTAAATGATAATTGAGACATAGCTACTAATTTTGACTACTTGACTTTGCTTGACCTTTTAATTTGGCTTGACCACTTGACTTGGTTTGACAATTTGGTTTAGATATTTTGTGAGCTAGATATTTTGAGGAGATAGTTTTCCATCAAATGCTTGTGGTCATGTCAAGCTAGCTATCTCAATTTTCATTTGACAATTATCATTTACCAAAATACTTTTTCTTTTCTCAAGTGAGCTCTCATGCTAGCTCTCTTCTTCTTCCTCACTACAAAACCCTAAAAACTCTCATGTGTTGAGAATCCAAGTGTTTCAAGAGACAAATAAATCTATCTTCATACTCTACATCACCTAGGCCATCAAGTTTAGCAAGCTTGTTGCCCTAGTTACCTCGGTTTTGAGGTGGAGCTCGGACTATAGACTCTCGGGTGGATCGTCTTTGACTCGAGAAGGCCGTGGAGATTGCTACGATCCGGATCGATCCTTAGAGCCTACGTAGACGAGGAGGATAGCGATGAAGACCCGAAGGACTTGTAATATGAGGTATAACATTCTATCCGAGTAGTTAAATCTTATGTAGTATGCTAGCTAAAGTTTATGAACGATCCTTGGTTCTAGTCGGTGTTGCGAAGCTCGTAAAAATCATTTTTTTGCAAATTCTGCCTTCCCGCGAACACGTAGGGTGCGCGACATCGACTGACAGTGGTATCAGAGCCTCTCATAAATCTTAGATAGCAGCGATGTTAGAATTCCGCCGTTTTTGTCGCGGAAAAACTGTCGACAAAAACAGTTTTCAAAAGTGAGGTTTTGAGTTGTTTGCACACCCCGCAGGCTCACGGTTTGAACCGAGAAGCCGCAGGGTGAAGCGTGTGCACCCCGTGGACACTCCGGGAGGACCAACGGCCGGGACCACCCCCCAAGACCACCACTTGGTGGCCTTGGGGAATGGTGACCCGAGAGCACCAGAAACAGGTGCTCTCGGGTCTGCCCTACTTTGGGGGCCACCTCATGGTGGCCCCCAGGGGTGGGTACCCCCCCCGAGGCCCCCCATTCGACGTATTATCATGTGTCTTCACCTCTGTGAAGATTCGGACGGGTTTCGAGTTCGTTTCGACTCCCGGATTGGCTCAAAACTTTCAGTTTTGGAACTTTAGCTCACTGGATTTTCAAGTCTTGGAAAATTGTTTAAGTTTGCTAATTGCGTGCGGAATTCGAATGTCGTGGTTGCTTTACAAGCTCTGTGATGTATATATGTGTTTGGAAACGTCGACTAATTACTATACGTCGATTAGTCGGGGTTGCACATATTTATGATGTTGTTGTGATGGTTTGTGTATATGAACTTGTTGGATCGTCGTGGATGAATAGCCGGGGATGTGAGATGAGGGTTTTCATTTTTTCATTCGATGTAAAATTTGTAAAGTGATGTAATATTATTTTTGCGGGGCACATCCGGGTTGAGCTTGTAGCCACCGTTGTATTATTTGTTTTACTGTTTTTGCTCTTAGGATAGACCCAAGGTAGGGTGCACAAACTACCGGGTACTTTGAAGTGCCGAGTAGACTACTCATTTTGTTGAGAGAGGTTGCTTCACTTCGGGTATTTGGCGGGTATTTTGCCGCACCCGTAAGGGTCTAGGGTGGGATTTGGCTATTCATTACGATCGTAGAATCCGTCTTTCGTTACAGGCTCAAACGAAACGCGGAATTGCTAGTATATCCAATGTGTTCATCTGTGATCTGGAATGCCTATCATTGCGTCTGACGAATGGATATTATTATATATATTATATAATAAACGTTGCTTATGTTTTGCATCCGTGCTAGTCCAGCCCCCACTCTGTCATTAGTTAAGTAACCTAACGGGTGATGACGGGGCCCCGCGGCGAATGCGGATGGCATAAGCGTACGTTGTATTTTCATTGTTTTCTGCAATGGTATGTTAATTGATGGGACTGCATTACATTAATGCAAAGCAAACAAACCAAAGCTGAATCGTTGAAACAAATTTTAAAACCACTCGGTTATTTTAAAACAACAGACTTTTAAATGCGGAGCTTAAACCACTCCTTTTAAAAACTATCAGGTTCCTTCGATTATATCAAATTCACTACGTTCACGGTTTCGCCAAAACCATTCGTAGCCCTCCGTCATTTCATATGAATAGTCAGTAGTATTCAAGCTATATATGTTGGCCTTCGTCAAGGCATAGTGTTTGGTAGCTGCTGGATATCCATTTGTAGCATAGATAGATGCATTGGTTTGGGACAGTCGTACTACTATTTTGGCCTTCGTCACGGGTATGTGCGGGTGGGTTCAAATTAACCTGGACAATGACGGGTAGAACTTGACATGTGACTTATGATATGTTGGCCTTCGTCAAAGTCATAAGAGCATCGGGCAAAAATCCACATCGGGAGTTTCTAAGTAAACTGAAACTTGCTAGTGCTGCATACCATTTAGAGTGTGATAATGTCGATAGGATTCCTTCAGGATTATCACACAATGATATTTGGATCCCGATCCTACTGTGAGTATCCGCTACTCCTCGGGAGATTCTTTACTTAACGATCAATGCTATAAACCAAGTAGGTGTCTAGAACAGTGTTAGCGGGGCTACGCCTCCAGGGAAAAGAGATTTTGTAATTAAGGAACTTCACGAAAGCGTTGGAAAACCTCCCTCGAAGTACCGACACTAGCCTGGCCGAACGGTTAAGCAAGTATTGTACGGTGAGATCAATCCTGACTAATTCTTCTTTTATGGTTTGAGGAAGGATTCGAGAAACAGTGGGAGTCATCCTGTTTAGATAAATTAAAAACCAATCTAAATTTGCAAGAGTATCATGCTGAGTGTTTTCTTCTCTCTCCTAATTGCAGCGACCAGGTGACCGGATTAGGTTACAGATAGATAATAAAATGACTGAGTTATACTATAATGACTGGCAAAGATTTGTCCAGATGTCCATTACCTATGACAAGCTGAACCACCTCACTACTACTCAAGCCCCCGCCGTCCCAGGTCCAGTTTCCACCGTCGCGGATAAGGATATCCGTAAGACAAAGGAGAAAGAACTGTGCGAATGCCAAGTGCCTCGTGTTGGCCTCAATTGATGGTGTATGCCAGAGGCAGGACGAGAAGATGGACTTAGTTTCTATCTTCTTCCATAATAAGGTTTTATATAGAGAGCAATCTTATATCGCAAGATATGAGACCTCGAAAGAATTGCTTCAAGCGAGGTTGGCTGTCGGATCATCTGTAGAAGACAACGTCCTTACAATGACTAGCTATATTGATGAGCTCACGGAGCTGGAGACCACGTTGGGAAACGGATCATATGCTGACTTGATTCTACAGTCCCTACCTCCTACTTATGCCCAGGGGAAGAAAGTTATACTTCCAGTTGAGGGCACCCTGAAGGAAACCAGGGTGACACCCACTCAGCTTATTGGGGAATCTTCCTCTTCTGCATCCAAGGCGTAAGCAAAGGGTGACAAGAAAAAGACCTCCACAAAGCCGATAAGCGGTGTCCGTAAGGTAGAAGAAAAGGGAAGGGCAAAAGTTTCGAGGTTAACAGTAGAGAAGGATGGATATTCCTATTGTTACGGGAAAGGGCATTGGCAGAAGGGATGCAGGGCTTGGAAAGCCGGGGTTTGGGAGGGTGGATAACGAGCTTTTCTGTAGGCTTCGAATCCAGGATCCGAAGTATGTTGTGGTTTCGACTTCGGGTGTGTTAGTGAATTGAAAACAGTCTGTCAATTAACTCTACTTCCTGGGTACAAGATACCGAATCAGAATCTCATATCTGTAATTCATTACAGATTTTGAGAAACCGTAGAGTTATCAGGGCAGGTGATATAACTCTTAGGGTTGCTAACGGAATGAGCATGGACGCTGTATCCGTAGGGTATATCATCTAAAATTGATAAGTGGGCAGATATTGATTCTACGTAACTGTTTGTGTGTACCAAGTCTAGTTTATAATCGATATGGTTCACATCCACCTAAATCAAAGTTTGATTGGGTCAGGTACACTAGAGGACAGTATATATTGAATAAAGCTCAGTTTTTCAAATGTCCAGAACACACTTAAAAGAAAGTCTCCAGAATTAAATAAGGCTTTCTTATGGCATTGTAGATAGGGTCACATCAATGAAACACGGTTGATGAAGTTATATAGAGAGGGATATTTGGATCCGTTTGAATATCAGTCTTATGCAACTTGTCAATCTTGTCTCATAGGAAAGATGACAAAGACTCCGTTCAGTGGACACGGAGTAAGAGCAAGCGAGCTCTTGGCACTCATACACAGCGACGTGTGTAGTCCAATATCTACAGATGCACGAAGTGGTTATTCCTATTTTATTACTTTTACGGATAATTTCTCTAGGTTAGGACATGTCTTCTTATAAAAGCATAAATCCAAAACCCTTTGAAAAATTCAGGGAATATAAGAATGAAGTGGAAAAACAAACAGGCAAAAGTATCAAGATACTGAGATCTGATCGATGTGGTGAATACTTAAATTGCCGAGTTCCTGAATTACCTAAAAGAGAATGAAATTCTCTCTCAGCTTACTTTTCCATACACATCACAACACAACGGTGTATAGGAAAGGCGGGACAGAACCCTATTAGATATTGTTCGTTCCATGATGAGTAACGCTGAGTTGCCGCAATCCTTCTGAAGTTATGCACTAGAATAAGCTGCATATCTTTTGAATACGGTTCCTACAAAGACTGTGCCTACCATACCATATCAAATGTGGAGTGGGAAGAAACTCTATTTTCAGTATCTGAAGATAAAGGGATGTCCAGCTTTTGTTGAAAAGCAGTATGCGGACAATCTTGAGGCATGCTCAGTACTGTGTAGGTTTGTGGGATACCCAAAGGACTTCAGAGGGTATCTTTCCTATTACGCAGAGGAACAAAAAGTTTTTATTCCTCGTCATGCCCATTTTTCTGGAAAATCAATTTTTTAAAAAGGAAATGGTGGGAGCGCAATAGAACTGGAAGAAATTCCAGAACCACAAACTATTACTGAAAGTATGGTAGAACCAGAGGTTTCAAAAGAACCGGAGATCCCTACGCCAATCCACAGGACTAGTTGGCAGTCCCATCCGCTCAAGAGATACTACGGTTTTCTCATAGACTGGGATAGAGAGGATTACATCATTGACAATGATGAGCCAACTAGCTTCCAGCAGGCCATTCAGAGCGGTGACTCAGTAAAATGGCTGGATGTAATGCAGACCGAAATGGAGTCCATGTACACCAACAAAGTATGCACTTTGAACATTGCTCCAGAAGGGGTAAAACCCATAGGCTGCAAATGGATCTTCAGAAAGAAGATTGGTGTAGATGGATAGGTTGAAATTTATAAGGCTAGACTTGTTGCAAAAGGTTTTCGTCAAAGACCTGGTTTGGACCATGATGAAACCTTTTCTCCAGTGTCTATGTTCAAATCCATTTGGATCTTTCTTGCCATTGCTGCCTTCCAAGATTTTGAGATCCGGCAGATGGATATAGAGACGGCTTTTCTAAATGGTAATTTGGAAGAGTGCGTCTATATGGATCAGCCAGAGGATTTCAATCAGAGTGGGAGCAGCGGGACAATATGCAAGTTGCTTAAGTCCATTTATGGACTAAAGCAGGCATCGTGGAATTGGAACATCTGTTTTTATTGAGACAATCAAAAAATTCGACTTTATCAAAAATCCAAATGAACCATGCATTTATAGTAAGATTGTAGCAAGAACTGTGGAATTCCTCGTTGAGTGCGTGGATGACATTCTCTCAATAGGAAATGACATTCCTATACTACAATCAGTCAAAGGATTCTTGTCACAGAGGTTCTCCAAGAAAAACTTGGGTAATACCAACTAGATTATGGGGATCCAGATCTATCGTGATAGATCAAAGAGGATGGTGGGACTTTCACAGTCAAGGTACAACAACACCATACTGAAAATATTTAGTATGGACGATTCTAAAGAGCGGTAGTCTACCGGCTTGTCATGAAATCACCCTCTCCAAAGAGATGTCTTCCAAGTCTGATTTGGAAAAGGTGCACATGTTAATTATACCCTACGCTTCTGCGGTAGGCTCTATAATGTATGCAATGTTGTGTATCAGACCAGATATAGCTTACGCACTGAGCGTGGTAAGCCGGTACCAGTCAAACCCAGAGGAGAAGCACTGGGAAGCAGTAAAGAACATTCTCATGTGCATGAGAAGGAATAAGGAGATGTTCTTGGTGTATGGCGGAAAAGGACCTCCAGATCGAGGCCTTTGCTAACTCCAGCTTCCATAGTGATAAGAATGACTCCAAGTCTATGTCAGGTTATGGCTTTACCCTCAGTGGAGGGACGGTCTGTTGGAAGAGCTCCAAGCAGGACACCATTGCAAACTCGACGATGGAAACGGAGTAGTTCGCTGCATGAGACGCCGCAAAAGAGGAAGTCCGGATATGGAAGTTCTTAATTGAACTTCAGGTGGTTCCTTCCATTTGTTGGTCCAATACTTTAGTATTGTGACAACATACGGCGCTATAACTTTAGGGAAGGAACCCAGGTCCCATCAAAGATCCAGATATATCTTGATGCGGTACCACCTAATCTGGGAGATGGTCGATCCCCAGGGGATCGAGGTGAGGAGAGTAGATGCTGAGAACAACACAGCAGATCCACTCACAGAGGCCATCCCTCAGACAGTGTTCGAGAGGCTATTCGAGATCTTCGGCCTGCGATATGCCAGTATATAGCCTTAGTGCAAGTGGGAGATTGTTAGTGATATATGCCCTAGAGGCCATTATTGTACCATACTAGATTGTATATTACTTAATGGGAGCTTGGGATATACACGGATATAGTAACAGTCTTGCTCGAAATGGTAGTATGCTACCTGGTTTGTTTCTACCTCAATATGTGCATGTGTTTTCATAGCATATCGCTTATACATATTGGTAGAGCCTTTAGGATCTTTTGCTTAATTATCAGTATTGTGATGGCAGTCACACTAGTGGGGGTTGGGTAGTCTATAAGCACATCCTATACAAGTCCCTAGTCGTAGGATTATCGAGATGGGGCATCGATACTCCACAGTAGACTAGTGTATAAGCTTCTCATCCCAGTAGGGGAGATGGTCTGTCTTACAGCCATCAGTACGTCGTACTGGAGATAGTATGCAGGTGCTCATTAGGTTATGAGTACACTGGACATGACTCGTCGGGAACTGTTGGTAGGTATTATACCTGTCGTCGGGTAGCAGTTCCCATGTGACATAAGTACAGCTTAGTCCGTCGACTTGACACTGCTACTTCGCCTCAAGTGTGTTCCCACCGTACTTTGATTACTACCCTATCACGGCTCAATGGAGTAGTGCAAACAGGTAGTAGTTTGGTGCAATGCCAAAGCACTTGGAGGCAGTGGCGGTTAGATAGGATTCATCTCTCCCGGTATTGGGGGTTGATATCGCGCTGTGTTCGGAAGGCCATTACATAAAATCCTTGGCCAAGGCAAGCAAGATTTACTGGTAGGTATTCCAGTAGTTTCTCAGAGTGTATTGGGCTACTCTCCGACACGACTTATTGCGCTATTAGGGGGGTGACGATTACCGCCCCTAGGCCCGATATGCGATACTCTTAGACGAACAGACCGGACTGTACAGAAATTGTCACATTCGGGCTCAGTAGGAGTTCGAATGGATTTTCCTCATCGGCCTTCTTATCGACATCTACCTGAAGACCGTTACGTGCAGCTAGTACCGCTTGCGGCCTGTGGTTAAACCCACTGCTAGCGTAGTGTCGAGTTTTTAGAGTCCCACACACAGAGTTTCCCTGCACCGGGCAAAAGGTGTAGAGGCCGTATGGTTTTACGGCAAGGCTTCGATCATGTATGTGCACTTTTATGCGTATGATGTTCGGGCGGATAATACTAGTGGGCTTTGGTTTAAGCCGGGTCCTAATATTATATTGATGGATCAGTTTCGTCTCTTTGTATTCATATTTCTCGGAATACGAATGCGGGTATGTATATACGGATGAGAGGAGCACAGAAGGAGACACCTCATTAGGGTTTTGACAATTTACTTGATTAAAACAATTATGAGGTGGAGGAAACTATTTGTTTTTATTTTTGTAAATGATAATTGAGACATGCCTACTAGTTTTGACTACTTGACATTTTGACTTAGCTTGACCACTTGACTTGGTTTGACAATTTGACTTAGATAATTTGTGAACTAGATATTTTGAGGAGATATTTTTCCATCACATGCTTGTGGTCATGTCAAGCTAGCCATCTCAATTTTCATTTGACAATTATCATTTATCAAAATACTTTCTCTTTCCTCAAGTGAGCTCTCATGGTAGCTCTCTTCTTCTTCCTCACTACAAAACCCTAAAAGCTCTCATGTGTTGAGAATCCTAGGGTTTCAAAAGACAAATAAATCCATCTTCATACTCTACATCACTTAGGCCATCAAGTTTAGCAAGCTTGTTGCCCTAGTTAGCTTGATTTTGAGGTGGAGCTCGGACTATAAACTCTCGGGTGGTTCGTCTTTGACTCAGAGGAGGCCGTAGAGATCGCTAAGATTCAGATCGATTCTTAGAGCCTACGTAGACGAGGAGGACAGCGATGAAGACCCGAAGGACTTGTAACATGAGGCATAACATTCTTTCCGAGTAGTTAAATCTCATGTAGTATGCTAGCTAAAGTTTATGAACGATCCTTGGTTCTAGTCGGTGTTGTGAAGCTCGTAAAAATCATTTTTTGCAAATTCCGCCTCCCCGCGAACATGTGGGGTGCGCGATATCGACTTATAGATGTTGCTTACTACTCACGAGTTGGCAACTCACCCCCGTTGTGCCACAATATCTTGCAGGTTCGATCCATCAGCGCAGTAGCGACGGGCGTACTTCCTCTTTTTATTTCATTGCATCGATTTGCAGATTTGCTCATAAGTGGGTTGCGAGGATACTTTTGTTCCATCTTGTATTATTATTTGTATCTAGTATACTCCTTCTACCCTTATATATTGGATTAGACGGTGAGACTCGTGAGACTTGTATTTGTGGTGTTTGGTGTCGATGCTCACTTGAGCTGACGTGGTGTTTTTCTTATTCTTGCTTTCAGATGTTTATTTTGCACTTTATGTTATATATTAATTGCGTGTGGTTGTGATTCCGCCATTGGCGAAGAGCTAGCTCCCGCTTGGGATGCCTTTATTCATTCTTGTATGTATTCTTGTTTTGTACCCATTTGGGGCCAGTGTTTACAAAGAAGACTCTGCCGAAATTTTCGGGAAGTTTTGATGTTTTTAAAATGTTTAATACGACTTATTTTGTTAAAATCGCTTTCTTCAAATAAGTTTTCCTTCACTCTATTTATCTAATGGTTTAGATTTCTGGGTTTTGGCTTACTTAGATTACGTTACGTCTCTAGACGCTTCGTAATTTAAGTGTCAGTCACGTTCCGTACCTTCGGGTCGTGACAAAGTTGGTATCAGAGAGTTAAGTTTTACCTTTCTGAGTGTAGGATGACCCTTGGTAGATAGAGTAGGTGACTTAAGCAGAGTGACGTAGCGTGTGTATATTCCGCGGCATACTTACGATACGGTACTCCGCCTAAGTGACCTTAGAATATATATTTGCTTGTATTTCCTTCCTTGATTCTGGAAACCCTTTGATTCGATCGTAATGTTCCTATCAATCATGTTCTTGCTCCAGCCACTATGCCGCCGGAGACTACGAGGGCCAGAAGGCTGCCACCAGGGATGAAATTAGAGTAGGCTCGTTTGAGACGAGAACCGATCAGGACGGTACGCCTACCCCTCAGGGACAGAGTGATCCGCCTTCTCCAAGACGGATGGTTAGGCTGGAGTCGAGTATTCAGGACCTGTGACAGATGGTTGGATTGTTAGTTGAGGTTAGCCTAGCTCCGAGAGCCGATGATGTCCCTCCTACTGCGGGGACTGTGATCGTACCAACTGCTCAGGCAGCTGCTTCTATTGTTACCGAGATTATTTCCGTATCCTTATAGGAGTTTTTGAGGCTGAAGCCTCCAGTTTTCACCGGCACATATACGGCGGAGGATCCGCAGACAGTCCTCAACAGGATGGCTAGGATGTCATTCACAGAGATGTTTTGACGAGATATGGGTTGAGCTTGCGAGTTTTCGTCTAGAGGGTCTTGCTCAGACGTGGTGCGAGTCGGTTGAGAGAGAGGCCGAACTGCAGATTTACCTCCTATGACTTGGGATGAGTTCACAGCTGTATTTCTTGCTCGTTTCCTTCTGGAGAGCGTTCGAGATGCCCGAGCTCGTAGTTTCGAGTCTTTGCGCAAGACTCCAGGGATGACAGTGTCCGAGTACGACATTTAGTTTACTCAGCGGTCCGATATGCTCCTTACCTGGTGGACACTAAAGAGAAACGGATAAAGAAATTCGTGTGGAGATTGGACATGCAGTTATTTCTTGCTATTGGTACCCAGCATTTTGACACTTACGCCGCTGTTATGAACACAACCTTACTGTTGGAGGAGCGCATTTCTGAGACTTCAGTTGTTTCTGGACCGAAGCGGATTTGTACCGGTATGTCAGCTCAAAGGCGGTTAGACAGACGCTATTGTGACGGATATTCTTTCTGGTGTCGTTTGAAATGGTATCCACATATTATGTATCGATGTTTAGCCGATATTAGTCCTTGCTTGATCAGCCGCTTGTTGTGATTTCTTCCGTAGACGAGTCTTTCGGTCGCTCGATACGTTTTTCGTTCGTGTTTGTTTTGTTCGTATCGAAGGTAGGGATCCTTCTGTCAATTTGATTTTTCTCGATTTGTTGGACTTCGAAGTTCTTCTGGGCTTGGATTGGTTAGCCACGTGTGATGCGTCCGTGGACTGCCGTGAGAAGGCAGTCGGATTTAGTTTTCCGAAAGAGCCAGTTCTTGTTTTCGTGTAGACCATAGCGTCGCCTTTCCCAGTTTAATTTCTTCTCTTAGCGCTAGTCAGTTTTTGAGGAAAGGATGTTAGGGATTCTTGGCGTATGTTTGTGATGTTAGAGCCGCAGAGGTCCCGTTGGACCAGGTCCCGATTGTGAGGGAACTTCAAGATGTCTTTCCTGACAAGTTGCTTGGTTTGTCGCCAGAGCGCGATATTGAGTTCTGCTTTGACTTGATTCCCGGCACGGAGCCTTTTTCTATACCGCCATATCGGATGGACCCGGCGGAGCTTAAAGAACTGAAGGGTCAGTTGCAAGATTTGTTGGATAAAGGGCTTGTTCGTCCGAGTGCGTCACCTTGGGGAGCTCATGTCCTATTCGTCAAGAAGAAAGACGGTAGTTTGTTTGGTGCATCGATTATCGTCTATTGAATTGGGTTACTGTGCGGAACAAATATCTCTTACCTCGCATCGACGATTTATTTGATTAGCTCCAGGGTGCGGGGTATTTCTCGAAAACTGACTTGCGATCAAGCTACCATAAGTTGCGGGTTCGAGAGGATGATATTCCGAAGACTGCTTTTCGCACACGTTACGGGCATTATGAGTTCTTGGTGATATCGTTCGAGCTCACCAATGCCCCAGCAGCGTTTGTCACGCCCCGCTTCCCAGACTATGCTAAGGTAGGCACGTGACATAGCCAACCATGCTACCTGTGGATAGGAATTATCCTTCCCCAGTCACATTACGGCTGTAGAGATATCAAGAACAATAATAAAACTATCTAGCACATGTCTATAAGCCAAAATAAAATGAGTCAAGAATAAATAATGCGGAAGGAAAAGATCCAATACAAGAATAACTGGAATGTATGTCGCATAATGCGGGCTCACATCAGGAATAAAATACTGAAAAAGTAAAAAAAAACTAACTACTAATGAGTCCTCACTGCTCAGCCTGCTGACTAAAATACTCCTGCTCGGGCTGCAGCAAAGATACGGAATCTAGGCCATGCAAAACCCAGACGTCAGCGCGTCATAACATCAAGCAATAATATATAAACAGGGTAGCAAGACATGCAAGTATGATCATAACTGGTAAAGCGGGTGTAACAGCAATATAAATCGGGGCAGTGAAAGATAGTGTGCAGTGAGTAATCTAAACTGGTCTATTGGGTTAACTACTCTCAAATCTTTGAAATCAATTTGATGAATCATCGATGTAACTCAATAGTATCCCGTGCGTGCCCGGGATCACGGTCTATGACTCTCGGGCTGAACCCGAGACGTGCCGCAAGGCAGTAAAGGATGGTAGGTAATGACGAGTGATGTCCGTAGCATCACTCCGGGGCTGGCCTAACCCGTAAGACTGATCAGAACTGGTATAGAACTGTCGAGTTACATGTCAGGTTTCATCATTGATTTCCCCATACCCCCAAGTCATATGTATTCAAGTCAGGTATTAAGTAATCTAGAGCTAATGCCAACACAGGATCAGGCAGGTACAGGTTTGTCTGGATAGACAACAGGAACTGTCCGTAAGGACAACAGGTCAGGTTTGTTGGGATTAGACACAAGATCAAATAACAGGTAACGCCATGGTACATCAGGTCAAGCCAGATAGTATATAGATATCATGTCATGTCGAGAGGTGCACGGTACCATGTCGTATCAAGTAGGAAGTGTAACAAGTCGTGTCAGGATGCACAAGGTGTCATATGGATGCTCATAATCAAACTAATATAAGTATGGGTATACAAAACAAGCATGAGTACTAATAGAACAATAAACTGGAACATGTAATATGATATGCAAATAGGTACAGATTAAACTATATAGATGTACGGTTATCGATTAGAGTTAGGGTTATGGTCCCAACATTAAGTATCATACACTTAAATGAATATGGAATATTAAAAAAAACATATTAACATGTATTAAATGGCCTATTGATGCAATTATATATAAAACAGGTTAGATGGATGCAAACGGGTGTCCGATAGGGTAGAAACTATTAAAAGGTACTGTGGGCTATGCAGATAATTACTAAGTAATTTAAACACGGATGCGGGTACACGATATTGTACTCTAACATGCAGCAAGTTATAATTCAAGATCCGAATCTAACATGATATATGGAACATCGAAACGGAAAATGGAACATGTGACGCTATATGTAATCTACAGCTTTACTATGCAGTTTAATAGGTATAAAGAATATTATAGATAGCATGTAGCAAGTTTCACTTGCCTCGACGGATCGCGATGCGGTAAACGGAGCGTCTCACGTCGGCGAGAAAAGTCACGGCGCGCGCACGGTATACGGAATGAGTCCAAACAACGTACAATGGAATCATACGGGTTAGATGTCCTCGCTGGGTCGTCGGGATCGTCGCCGGCACGGTCGGATTCCAGCAACCAAGAAACAACAGTGAATAACAACAAAGAGAAATGTATGGAAAAGAAAAGAAAAGCATAGAAGGAGGATAGAGAAGTTTGAGAAGAGGAGGCTTACCCACTGGATTTTCATAGGGGCGATGGCGTCGACGGTGATGGTCGGCGAAGCTCCGGCGAGGGTGCAGGGGGCGAGGGTGATGGGTCGCGGTTGTTGTGGAGTGTGCAGGGTTTAACAGAAGGAGAAAAATAAAAAAGAAGAGAAGGAAGATGAGGAGGAGAGGAGAGTGGGGTGAGATCGGGGTGGTGATCGGCGGTGAGTTGAGTCGAGGAGTTAGGGTTTAGGTTACTGGGGTTTTGTTGCAGGGTTTCTGGGTTTGGAGGGGAAGCAAAGGAGAGGAAGGAGATGAGGTCGAGGAAGAAGGTGATGATGAGGGCTGAGGAGCGAGGTCGAGGGAGGAGAAGGCAGAGGAGTAAGGGTTAGGGTTTTCTCTGGTGGGTTCTCGTGGCGAGGGATGCATGAGGTTTTAAACAGAAGAAGAAGGAGAAAGAAGGGAGGTGACGCTAAGGGGAAGGTGGTGACGGGAGTCGAGAAGAGCACAGTAATCGCGAGAAGAGAGAGAGAGAGGGCGCGAGAGGAGAGAGAAAGAAGAGAGAGAAAGAGAAAGGGAAAGAAGAGAGAGGATTTGCGTGGGGCCCAGCGAATAGGAGAGAAGGATTCTGATTGGTGGAGGGAAAAATAAAAGAGAGAGAGAAGAGAGAGAGATGGCTCGATGGTGGGGCCCAAGCGCAGTAGCCAAAATCTTATTGGCTCGTGGGGGAAAATAATTGATAAAATTTTATAAAAGATTTTTATACTTTAAAACTAGAAGATTCATTCAGTTCCTCAATTTTTTAACAGAAAATCTAAAATAAATAAAATAAAATAATCAATTTGAATTTAGGCGGACTACAAAATATTTCAGAAATGCGCCCGGATCGGGTTCAAAATTTTGGATTGGGAATACGAAAATTTTATGCAAGTTCCAAAATTTAAAATGAAAGATTATTTAACAGAAATGCATACCCCCAAGAACGGACGCACGTACGTGCGCGTAGCCCTCCAAACACGTCCGTTTCACTGAACGGGACGAGAACACGATGCAAGGACGCTACCACAGGGTTAGGGGTATCATGCAGGCCATGTCATGTATTTTTAAATTATATTACGTGACTTAAATTATTATATGCAAAATGCGTGATGCTAGGGTATTCTATAACTATGAAACAACAAGCTCAAGCAAGCAGGTCGAACGTAAAGTAAACTACCATTCGCATCCAAACACGGTAAATGAAATAAACACCACAAACAACACATACGGCAACAGAAATTGGTATAATTGAACTCGGTTGTTACAGCGTTTATGGACTTGATAAACCGTATAATCAGGCTGTTTCTTGATCAGTCTATCATCGTGTTCATTGAGGACGTCTTAGTGTATTTTTGGAGCCGAGTGGAGCCTGAACAGTAATTGAGGATTTCGTTGCAGACTTTGAGGGAGCGCCAGCTATTCACTAAATTATCCAAGTATGTTTTCTGGATGGATAGTGTTGACTTCTGGGGTCATGTAGTTACAAGAGATGGTAAGTATGGAACCGAAGAAGATCAAGGCTGTTCAGCACTGGCCCAGACCTATATTAGTGACGGAAGTTCACAGCTTTTTGGGGTTTGGATGGATACTATCGACGTTTCGTACCGGATTTTTCTCATATAGCTGTAACGTTGACCTGGTTGACCCGGAAGAAAGTTTCTTTTTTTTGGACCAAGACATGCGAGCAGAGCTTTCAGCAGTTAAAGACTCGTTTGACTACGGCGCCAACATTATTTGCCTTCAGGATCAGGCGGTTTTGTTGGTTATTGCGATGCTTCTCGGCAGTTGAAGAAGCGCGAGCAGAACTATTCCACGCATGACTTAGAGATGGCTGCAGTGATTTTTACACTTGAGATTTGGAGACACTACTTATATGACGAGTCATGCTAGATATTTACGGACCATAAGAGCTTAAAGTACATCTTTCAGCAGCGAGACCTAAATTTGAGACAGCGCCGATGGATGGAGCTAGTGAAAGACTATGACTGCGAGATTCTTTATCGTCCGGGCAAAGAGAATGTTGTGGCAGATGCTTTGAGTTGGGGGCCCGGAGGTAGCTTTTCTTGTTTGAGCACAGTTCAAAGATAGTCGACGGCAGATTAGCAGATTCTTTGTAACAGCCGAGTACAGTTCGAGTTTATGTCGACCAGAGGACAACTTGTCCGTGTCCGTGTACATCCACAGTTATTCGATCATATCCGTGAGGCATAGTCCGATGGCGTTCGTTTGCTAGAGATCATGGAGCAGGTTCGACAGGGCAGAGATTCAGAGTTCGTGACTGATGATCAGGGAGTACTACGATTTGAGATTCGACTGTGTGTGCCAGATTCCGAAGGACTGAGACGCGAGATCTTAGAGGAGGCGCATTAGTCAGCATATAATGTTCATCCGGGTTCCACAAAGATGTATTATGATTTAAGAGAAGTCTACTAGTGTGAAGGGATGAAAAGAGATGTCACAGATTTTGTTTCGGGATGCTGACTTGTCAGCAAGTCAAGGCCGAGTATCAGAGGCCAGCAGGAGAATTACAATTCTTGCCCATTCCGGAGTGGAAATGGGAACAGATCTCTATGGATTTTATTGTGGGTCTACCGAGGACCAGTCGAGGGTATGACTCTATTTGGGTGATCGTAGACCAATTGACGAAAGCAGCTCACTTTCTGCCAGTAAGGACCATTTTCGGATTCGTTCAGTATATTCAGATATATGTTGATAAGATGGTGCGACTACATGGAGTTCTGACTTGTATTGTGTCCGACAGAAGCACCCAATTCACCAGCCGACTATAGCGGAAACTTCAGGAGACTTTGTGTAGGGTTACTAGGCACACTAACAAGGGTCTACGAGGCATCAACCATGCCCGATTAAAATTTTAGCCGTGCCGAACAACTCTAATACGGATCTTTAAACTAGGGTTTAGGCGAAAACTAGCAAGTTATCAACTTTAACACTAAGTTAAAGAGATTACAACCTTTGTAGATCCGGTCCTTCACTTCAATAGCTCCGTGTAGATGTCCCCTTTGCTGCGATCGTCGGGATCCCGGACCCTAGCGTTGGTTTCATCGGAGAAATGGGCGGGCTAGGTCGTTGACTTCGAGGCCGAAGATGATCTACGTCGGGGAGACTCAAACTCAAGCTCCATCTTCACTTAGTCATGAACTTTATGAAGAGAACACCCTATACTACATGGCAAGTGGTAGAGGATGAAAAAATAGGAAGTGGGTTCACTTTGGATTTGGATTTCTCACTCTTTTTCTTCACTTGAAAATTTTCAAGAAAGCTTTCTTCATTTAAAGAAGAAGATGAAGAAGAAAAGAATATGAATAATATTTCATTATCAAAAATGAATAATCAAGTGAAGTCTATCATGTTGCAACCATGGGTGAGTAAACCATTGTAGAGACTAAACTAGAGTTTAGGTTGATGGTTAGGTCAAAGAACAAAACAAAATGGTTAGACTTTTTCAAAGATGCTATGAAGCTTCATGAAGCTTCATGAAGAAACAAGAAAAGCCACCATTTAGTTTTATCAAAATAAATAAATAAATAAAATAAATAAAACCCTAACCATTAACCTAAACTTGGTGTAAGTCATACACAACCCCAAGTTTGCATGTATCATCAAACATGATACAAACTAGTGCACAAACATATATCATATATACAACTTGTGCACATCAAGTGAGAAAATCAATCTTAAGTGAACAAATACTAGTTAATATAAAGTAATATATCAAATATATAATTATACATTAAATCATTAAATCGATACTTGATTTAATGATCCGGTCATATCGCATATAACCGACTAATATCAAGTGTATCAATGTATCGAATCAACACTTGATTCGGTAACCCAGCTATATCTCATATAACCGTCCAATGATACAAATCGCGAGAATAGAATACAGTATCACATACTGGTATTATTCTCGGTCCCGCACATATCTCATATGCGCTCCCATTTCGTTTCGCCTGAGCCAGGAAACCCCTATGTAGGACTCTAAAGACTCGTCAATACGCCGGCAGTAGGTGATGATCATATCAAACACCCACAAGCCGCAAGCGGTCTGCTAAACGTAACGGCCACCCGGGTATTGAGCGATCAGAAGATCAACGAGTAAGCCTGCTCACACTCCTGTGAATCCAACCAGTAACACTTACCGCACAGTCCGGTCTGCTCGTCTGATATGTCGCATATCTCGCCTAGGGGTGGTAAACGTCAGACCCAAGTAGCTTGATAAGTCATGCCGATGTAAGGTCCATAACAAGCATGAAACTACTGATAACACTTACCAGTAAATCAGTGCAAGCTTGGCCAGGGATTTCCAGTTATGACCAGTCGAGCATAGCTCAACATCAACCCCCAATACCGGGAGAGACGAATTCCCTCCTATCGCCCATTGCCTCCATGTGAATCGGGACTATACCCAAAAACCACCTGTTTGCACGACTCAGTAGAGCCGTGGTAGGGTGGAAATCAAAGCACAGTAGGAGACACAAGACTCTATGACGATCTCGGGTCAACAGACTAAGCTGTACCAGTGTCACCAGAGAACTGCCATCTGACGTGAGGTATAATACCATCTCGGAGTTCTCGGTGAGTCTGTTCAGTGTACCCAGTCTCCACTGAGCACCCGCATACCGTCTCTGATATCAAACACCAATGGATATGGGATCATCCATCGCCCATCACATGGGTCGAGAAGATATATGCTAGTCTACTCTGGAATATCGATGCCCCGTTTCGATATTCCCACGACTAGGAACATTGAAGGATGTACTCATGGACTACCCAGGCCCCACTAGTATGATCTACATCATAGTCCAGGAAGTCGAGTACAAATCCTAAGGGCTTTATCAACATGTAACAGAGAGACAGAAAGTATACATGTTAAGATAAAGTACAACCAGATAGCATACTATCATGTCGGGCAAGAAAGTCCTCCCTATATACGTCCCAGCATCCACTACAATATACATCGTATGTATAGTAATGGCCTCTAGGGCATACATATAACTAACACTTTGAACACTAGATTGAATTTCAGTGCAGTTTTCAATCCGCAGACCGACGGTCAATCAAAGCGGAGTATTCAGATTCTTGAGGACATGCTCCGAGTTTGCGTTCTAGATTTCGTGGCAGTTGGGATCGTCATTTGCCCTTTATAAGGTTTTCCTACGATAACAGCTTCAAGGAGACAATTCAGATGGCACCCTTTGAGGCGTTTTATGGGAAGAGATGTCGATCGCCCGTTTGTTGGACATAGCTTAGTGAGAGCAGTGTTTTGGGACCACAAATTGTGCAAGGATTCAGTTGATTTGGGATATGATGAGAGCGGCCCAGAGCAGGCAGAAATCTAATGCAGACCGACGTCGGCGCAGACTTGAGTTTACAATAGGCAATCATGTTTTCTTGAGGGTTTCTTCGATGAAGGGCGTGTTGAGAATCGGAAAGAAAGGGAAGCTTAGTCCCAAATATGTGGGTCTCTAGAGAGTCTTGAGCGTGTCGGCATAGTTGTTTATCGTTTGGCTCTTCCGCCCAGCTTCCTAGATGTTCACCCGTGTTCCATGTATCAATACTCCGCAAGTACCTTCATGACCCCTCTCGCGTGATACAGTATCAGACGATCCAGCTGGAGCGCAATCTTTTTTTCACCGAGCAGCCGATAGTCATTCTAGGTCGGCAGGTGAAGAAACCGAGGTCCGAGGAAATACCGACCGTAATGGTTCTTTGGCATGGCCCGAGCGGCGAAGAGGTCACGTGGGAAGCCGAGGATGAGATGAGGAAGAAATATCCCCATTTCTTCGAGCGTACGCGTAGTTAGATTTTAAATTCGGGGACCGAATTTCTTTAAGGGGGGGAGATTGTAACCCTTTAAAAATCGTTTAGGTTAATTGTCTGATAATCGGTAATATAACTCGTGTTTTCCGTAAAACGTAATTATAATTATTTTTCAACATAGACTTAATTATACATATTTTGGCTATGTAATTGCTAGTATTTGGTATTTAATTAGTCACTTATAAATTGCTAGTTTATTTAAATATTTTTCCTTAATTAATTATTTTAAATATTATTATAAGCTTTCACTTATACATTTAATTAGTGATAATTACAAATGAGAATGGGTTAATTACACAAATGTGAATCATAACAACCTAGAATCTAGTTTGTAACATATTCTTTCTCTTTGTTTTATCTTTAAAGTTCTAGAGAAGTCTAGGATCAATTAGAAAATCAAATAAATAAGAAATAAATTAATAGATATGAAAATTGGGGGGGGGGGTGTTTCTTGACTTGACTTCACACACACACACACACTCACCTCTCACTTTCCGACTTGGCCGAGCCCTCTACAGCAGCAGCTCACCCAATTCTCCATCTCATTTCCCACTTTAAAAATCATCAAATTCCATTAAAAATCCACACAAATTCTCACTAATTCTTAGATAAATCTTCACTCATTTTTCCTTGGCCTAAACTAGCTTTGGATCTAAGAGCAAGATGACATTTTGGAGGCTAAGTTTGCAAGTTTGATCTCAAACTTGTTGAGGTATAAATCCTAACTTTATGGTTAAATTGTTGGTTAATTACTTTAATCTAATTTAATTAAATATTTATATGGTTCTAATTGCAGGTTTGAAATTTCAAGAGAAGAATTTGAATTAAAGTTAAGGGTTTTTATCACTTGATCATGGTTGCAACGTGTAGTTTAACATTTTAAGACATGCAAAATCTAAACTAGTTGTTAACTTGCTAATTATTACTTTTAATTTGTCCTAATTAAATATTTTTGCTAACTAATTTTATGATTAGTGTGTGAATAGGTAAGATTAAAATTTAGTAAAAATTTGTGTGGCTTAATTAAGTTATTAAATGAACATTGTGGCCATTAGATTTGCACTAAAATGGTTAGATGATGCTTACTAGGTTTTTTGAATAAATCGATTTTTATTAAGTTTGAGGTTTTGATGATCTATAATCTATTTCCTAAAATATCTAGTGTGTTGTGAGTGCGAGATCGGTACGATTGGGTTCTAGGCTTGGTAGTTGTCACGTATAGCGGCCTTGGTTGTGGTTTGTGGTGTTGTCGCGAGCGCGTTTTATGTACCAAGTGTGTGCACGTGGTTGACTTGTATCATTTGTATCCGCGACTATTCATATATCTATCCTCTTATTTACTTGTGTGCGATTCTAAGATTGGGTGCAAAGGCGTCGGACGTGGCGCGGAAAAGACAAGGCTGAGATTGGATCAGATTAGCCGAGACGTCCCGGTGAGTAGATGTACACATCTATGGGGGGATCGTTTGGATGGCGCAAGACGCCCGATAGTTAGGATTGTTTATAGTTCTTGCATCTTTATGTGTAGCCGATAGTTAGATTATTAGTAGTCTTTGCATCTATATGCATAGCTTCAAACCATTCATATCATGCATCGCATCTTTTTACATATGATGTCACTACCTAGGACACTTGCACCATTACCATTGGTCAATACCGCACGTACACTATTTTATGTAAACACACACGCCATTGGCAATTGCTATGCCACGAACACTGTAGAACTTGTTTAAATCAGTATCTAAAACATTTGCATCATATATGATATGTAAACAGGTAGTGTATATTCATTTCATTAAGATGGATACGTAGGATTGTTAGTCATATATGCATATCTCATTGCATCATCATTCATGCATAGCTTCTGGTCGTACTTCGCATGGTATATACTATCGTATCATAGAACTCCATCATCATCGACATGTTTAAATATTGTGATTCTTCTTGAGGATTTCAGTACTTATGAGATTTCTGGATTTTGGGGAAAACCGCAAGAATTTTATAAACCTATTATCATTTAAAAATAGAAATTTGCGGTTTTCTCGTGATATGATGTATGTGTCGTCCACTATGAGTTTTCCTGTTTTCTGTTGGTTTTCGAGACCCGATTCGAGGAGTAGGATGAACTGTCTCAGGTACATGGTGGACCCGGTATGGTACCCCGGGGCGAGAGTGTTTTTGTGGGGATGACGATGAGCATGGCAGGGGCAAACTACCTACCGGTGATGTCTGGCGCGGCGGATATCCGGAGGTTACCGACCGTAGTCGTGTGATTTGATGATATGGGCCTATCCGGACTGACAGAGCCCGAGGTATTGAAATATCGAAATATCGAGACATTGAGGTATTGAGCTATTGAGACATTGAGATATTGGGATATATATATATATATATATATATATATATTGTGTCGATACTTGACACGGATTTTCTGATGATTTCATTGTTGATGCTTCAGTTTATTGCACAGAGGTTTTTCTAAGATAAGAATAAAGATTTTCTCATACCAGACATTTCCAAGTTTCATGTTTGATTATGCATTCATGTTGGTGCATCATATCATATTGATATAGGTAGGTTGTGACGCATTTGCGTGCATGCTTACGATAGCCTTATTAGATATTACTTACTACTCACGAGTTGGCAACTCACCCCCGTTGTGCCACAGTATCCTGCAGGTTCGACCCGCCAACGCAGTAGCGGCGGGCGTATGTCCTCTTTTTACTTCATTGCATCGATTTGCAGTTTTGCTCATAGGTGAGTTGCGAGGATACTTTTGTTCCATCTTGTATTATTATTTGTATCTAGTATACTCCATCTACCCTTGTATATTGGACTAGACGGTGAGACTCGTGAGACTTGTATTTGTGGTGTTTGGTGTCGATGCTCACTTGAGCCGACGTGGTGTTTTTCTTATTCTTGCTTTCAGATACTTATTTTGCACTTTATGTTATATATTAATTGTGTGGCTGTGATTCCGCCATTGGCGAAGAGCTAGCTCCCGCTTGGGGATGCCTTTATTCATTCTTGTATGTATTCTTGTTTTGTACCCATTTAGGACCAGTGTTTACAAAGGAGACTCTGCCGAAATTTTCGGGAAGTTTTGATATTTTTAAAATGTTTAATGCGACTTATTTTATTAAAATCGCTTTCTTTAAATAAGTTTTCCTTTACTCTATTTATCTAATGGTTTAGATTTCTGGGCTTTGGCTTACTTAGATTACGTTACATCTCTAGACGTTTCGTAATTTAAGTGACAGTCACGTTCCGTACCTTCGGGTCGTGACAACCCTGAGGAAGGAGAAGGAGACACAAAACCCCTAGCTTTTGAGGGAATGAATTATTTTTTTCATTTCAGCATTATGTTGTCTTTTATATGCTTACAAATTTACACATAGCCCTTTTGGCTTTACAAAAATGGCATTTTGCCCACTTCATGCCTCATGTGCTCATTTATTTTGCACATAAGCCATGGGCTTTACAAAAATTTGGCTTTGTGCCAATTTTTCTTACATTTATTAATAAAAATTATATCAAAATTATTTATTACATAATTTTTATTTTGGCATGGGGCAGGTCGGCCGCTTGGCTCGACTTGGGCATGGGCCCACTTGGCCTGGGCTTGGGCCCGCTTACTTGGGATTGACTTTGACTTTGACTTGGTCAACCGGGGTGTAATTTTTTATCCCAACAGGTTCGTTGTATACATTCAGTGGGAGCAGTGGAAGTTCAATTGCGTTGGCGACAGGTTCAGAAATAGATTCTGAGACTTCATTATGGCACAAAAAATTGGGACACCTCAGCGAGAAGAATATGAAGATTCTTCATAATAGAGGGTTTTTATCCAGGCTAAAAAAAGATAGAGTTGGGATTTTGCGAGAGTTGCGTTTGTGGAAAGTAAAGCGCACTCAGATTTCAGATTGGAGGCATAGCAAAAAAGACCAAGAAGTTAGAGATGGTGCATACGGATGTATGGGGACCGGCCTCGGCAGAGACTTAAGGAGGAAATCGGTACTTTGTGGCATTCATTGATGATGCAAGCCGGAAGACCTGGGTGTATACAATGAAGAAGAAATCCGATGTGTTTGGTCTCTTTAAACACCGGATTGCAAAGACAGAGAACCAAACGGGGACGAAGGTTAAGTGCCTAAAATCCGATAATGGCGGGGGATATTGCACACAAGAGTTCGAGGGGTTTTGCTCACAGAAGAGTATATGTTGGATGAAAACAGTACCGAGAACGCCGCAACAGAACGGAATCGCTGAAACGATGAACATGACGATCCTAGAGTGGGTGAGAAGCATGACCTTGAATGCGGATGTGACGAAATTCCTAAGGCAGCAGCTGTCGATGCTACTGTGTATCTGATCAACAGAAGCCCGGCAAATATGCTCGATGGAGGAATTATTCCAAGAGAAATTTGGCCAGGTAAACCAGTTAATTATTCGCACCTAAAAGTGTTTGGTTGCATTGCGTATTCGTTGATAGATAAGACAGAAAGGAGTAAGCTTGACTCTAAATTTAGGAAATGTGCATTCATCGGATATGGAGGAGATGAGTTCGGATATCGCCTGTAAAATTTGTCACGTCCCGCTTCCCAAAATACGGAATACGAAGGGTTGACAAGGCCAGCCATGCTCCTACGGTCAAGAAAATATCCTGCCGTAGTCACACTTCGGCTTCTAGCTTTAAGTGGTAATCAGTAAATAATGCGCAGGTAATGAGAAATGCAGTAACTTAAACAAAACAATATAAAGAACTGACCTGAAGGGAAACAAAAGGGAATAACTCTGGATAGCTAATCAAGATGTCCGTGATGTACGTCTGGCCCTGGTCCCGGCTAAATCCACTCCTCACACTGAGCATGCATACTCAGGTCGTCAGAGCGACGCAATAGCAATATAATATATAAATCCAAGTGACAACTCTAACAATGATAATAAATATATATAACAGTAAATCAATGACGGTATAGGTATGAACATGCAGTAATCAATGCAGTGGAACAGTAAAAGCAGTAAAATAATATGCCAAGTATGTCAACACGGTAAGTATGTATCTCGATGATATCATCCCTATCGGTCTCTAAGTCTCAATGTACAGGTCACTAAGCCAATCGTCAGTCCAAGTGTGAGAGTCAACCACTCGCGAATGTCCTCCACCCAAGGGCAAGGGACCACGGGCCCAACATGTAACTCACGGTAATAATCATGTACCCTGTGAATCTCCATATATCTCCATATATATAAGCCGGCATGGGACTCCCGAAATTCTGTTGAACTCACACTCAAACTACCCCACACCCCGTGGTCTACATCAAACGCTAACCATAATCTCAAATACCAGTCGGTCTGTGACAAGTCTGCACGAGAACTGGAGACAGGATCTCCATCAAGCACATCCCGACTAATACCCAAGATAAATGGCAGTGTCTGGTGCCTTATGTGTGACACCCATGCAAGAGCTTCCATAAGTGTCTCATATCACTTTTAGTCACACGTACACGCGTCCCACAGACGTCGACAATGCAATAGAATAATAAGGTTCACTGATTGTGTACAAGTACGTGTCACTTTCACTTATTCACTCATGCACGAACACTTACGTACTTGCCACAATCATCACTAATACCTAACACTGGGTAATGCACATTATCATCAGGTTATCAATGCAGTGACATGTGTATAGTATGATGCGTAAACAGTATGTAAAGCATGATTAGGATGTCATAAATCAGTAATCTATCACTTGCACAATTTATCATAAATCATATGTTTACAGTTTAGCGAAACAATGAATGGGGAATAAATAGTATGTTTGATTATCTATCCAGCGAATTTAGTTTCACGCCAATCGGGTTTCCGGATCACTAGTTATGGCCATTTCATTTTAAGCGTTCACGGCTGGAAATCCGGTTTCAGAATCGGTAGTCCGTTTCGCAACGCATTTTAATCCCAGTTGGGATCAGAATTTAGCGACGCTACAGTTGAATGAAATCTAGGGTTTCCAATATGGTTTTCAACGCAACAGACGGATCTTCAATCGCGTCTGTACGTCAGGAGATATACACTGTTCAATACTAGTGTGTCAATTCTGATTCTGTTAGGACTATTATATGTCCCGATCTTTTAAATTACAGATTAAATAGCAACCGGTGACGAAACAGAATGAAACCACTTGTGTTATCTAGCTAACAGATTCACCGTTAATAAACAGCGGAGTTCCGCAACCTACGAGTTAAGGAAACAGGGTGGTACCCATTACGGGACAGTAAACAACATCTAGAGTCGCTCTGGACTGCAGTCCAGAGTCGCACTCCGATCTAACTATTGTCACAATTTAGGTACAGAAACCATAAGAACCTTGCATAGGGTTATAGTTCGTCGAGTCGGTTTCGATTTAAGCCCTCGAACGCATCATTTCAGTATGTATATAATTTATGGTGATTTTAACGGTTTTCAGGTACAAGAAATTTCCAGTTTTACAGGTATACTTGGGGGTAGTCGTTTTAGTCGTTAATAGTCGTATTTTCCAGCGAAATTTGTACAAGGTATTCATCACTACATGGGCCAATATAAACAATCCAGTTCCGTCAAATTAGGCGAGTATTTTCATTGGGATCATGTATCGAACAGGTACGTCATATAATTTATCGGGAAAAGTAACTACGGAATCTATACGACTTTAGTTTGTAACAAACATAATTTAGCATGTAGCAAGTAGAGAACTTGCCTGGAGACGTTTTGGGGCACACGGCAGCGGCAACGATACACGCGCGGCACGGCAACGACACACGCGCGGCAACAACGACAAGATTTGGCCTTGGCTTGAACTTGGTGGCACAGGCTCGGTTTTGGCACTGGTGTTTGTGGTGTTGGCCGGTTGATAGGAGAGTGCGAGAGAAAGAGATGGAGAGGGAGCAGAGAGAGAGAGTGATATATAGAGAGAGAGAGTGAGAAAGAGAGACAGAGAGAGCTAGAGTGAGAATGAGAGAGAACTAGAGAGGGAGAGAAAGAGAGAGAGAGAACACAGAGAGAGAGAGCAGAGAGTGTGAGGGAGATCAGAGAGTGAGGGAGAGCAGAGGGAGAGAGAGAGAAGTTGCAGAGAGAGGGGGAGATTGCAGTGAGAGGGAGAAAGAGGAGTCGCGGTGGGGCGACACCGGCGATGATGGCGGAGGTGATGGGACGAGCACGGTCGTGGGCTCGAGGGTGAGGCTCGGTGGCGGAGACGTGCAGGGGCTCGAGCTCGACTGTGGGTTGGGTATGCAGGCGAGGGGTGGAGTAGAGGAAGGAAGGTGAGAAAGAGGTACGTGGAGGCTTAAGTGGTAGTCGTCGGCGGTGATGAAGGGAGGAAATGGTCGGCTGGCGGTAATGGGGACCCGAGGGGGTGCTGTGGGTTGGGTGAGGGAGTAGGAGGAGGAGAGATGAGAATGAGATGGGGGAGACGAGGATGCGCGTTGAGTGGACCGTGAGGGGCGCGTCGTGGGGGTAACGGCGCGCGAGCGTAGGCGACGGAAGCGGCGGAGATCGCGGATCGCGAGCGGGGGAAAAGGAGGTAGCCGTTGGGGGAAGACGGGCACTGTAGATGGCGGGTCGGGTAGGAGGCGCGGGTGTGGGTTGAAGGAAGTTGGGCCGGGCCGCGATTAAAATAAAAGAATTGTAATGAATTGGGAAAGAGGGCCGGGCCAGAGAAAGGATTAAAAGAATTTGGTGAGAAGGGAGGGAGTGGGCCGTAGGGAATTAATAAAATGAGGGAAAGAAAGGGCCGGGCCAGAGAAATAAAAATCAAAGAATGAATAAGAAAAAGGAAGGGGGCCGGGGCTTAAAGAAACAAAATGGGGGAAGAATGGGCTGGGGGGTTTTGGAAAGGAAATAAGTTTATAAAAGAAGATGGGCTGAGGGAATTAGTTGAAAAATAAGATATAATAGGGTTTGGGTTTTAGGGTTTTATTGATAAAAGGAAAATGGGGTTTTAAAATATTTAAAATGGTTTATAACCATAAATAAATAAATTTGTAATTAACCCTTCTTATAAAAATATGAATATTGGTGTATAAAAGAACCGGGTATTACATCATACCACCCTTACAAAAATTTCGTCCTCGAAATTTAAAAGAACGACAAGTTATAAAATAATAAGCGAAAAGTTACCACATTGAACGCTAATACATAGCGATTTACTTAAAACGGGTGGATAACATTTTGAAGATATATATATGTAAGAATAACATACAAAAGATAGGTCTAAATAGGTATAAGGCAGGAACAACAATAAGGGCAACTGCATGTATACAAGAACGTAGATAACAATAGCGAACAATAATAATCACGGCGTGCTTGATAAAAATCGAAACCCAAATATGTGCACATATAAGTATATCCAAAGTTATAAAAGTAACCATAGGCACAATACCCGAAAATAAAGTAACGACAATAAAGTAGTGAAAGAGTTGTCGGTAGGTTAAAACATTTTAGGATGATGTATCGATCAAATAGTTTTAAAATAACTTAGAAAACTCACATAGTGAAAATGAGGAACATGGAACAAAAAATATGCGCGGTGTAAGGTTGCGCTACTGAAAATAAGGATAATGGTAGTGTACTTAAAATACATAAAACTAAGTAGTCAATAACACGCACTCTTCGATAAATATAAGATAATGAAAACCAAATTTCGAATAATAATGTCCCTAAATGTAGTTAGGGTAACAGGAAAAACAAATATATATAGGGCTAGCTAGGGTAGGGATTACAGTGGAGTGTGGCTCATACAAAAGGTCGGGGTGTGACGGCTTTAGACTGAAGGTCAAAAAGATCGGGGTCGGTTCAGCACAGGAAGTAAGGGTGAGCAGCAAGGACTACAAGGGGAAAATGTATGGGGAGGATAATGGTCGATACATCAAGCGAATCCAAAAGTTTGAAGGGTTAGCGAACTCGGAAACTTCACTATGAATTTCTCCTCCCAGAAGGATCTCAAACGAAGCACAGACGATGGATGAAGGGTGGACCTACTAAAAGATCGGGTGCGGTACTTGTTAATCTCAGTTAAGGTTAAAACAACACAGGGTATAGGGGTGGACGGTCAGGGGTCTCTGGAGGAAAAATAAATGTACATGAGAAAATAACCAAGCATCAAGTGAACTAAGAAGATCGGAAGATTAGCGAACTCAGCAATTTATTTCATTCAAGAAAATTCGAAACAAAGCACTTTCGAAAAACGAAGGTGGCCCTAAACTATACATAAATTTATTTGGCCAGAGAAGACAACATTTAAAAATCCCGTCAGTCGCGGTTGTGGAGGTTCAGCAGGTTGCGGTAAGCTCGCGCGCTCAGGTAGGGACGTCCATTACCATAGCGCCCCGCGGGGACCGCCATTGGGAGTCCTTTCACCGCAGGGTCTTGTTCTTCTGGTCCTTCTTTCTCGGCTGGAGCTTCTTCATCGAGGTCTGCCTCCATGTGGTTCTCTCCTTCTGGATTCTCTTCCATGGGATTTTCCTCCACTGGATTTTCTTCTATCGGTTCTTCCTCGGGATCTTCCTCTATCGGGTTTTCTTCATGGTCTCCTTCTTCTTCGTCGGAATTGCCTATCATGTCAGCCTCTGGGGCGGCGTCTCCTTCGTCCTTGGAATCGCTGTTTCCGAAAATGACCTGAGGACCGTTGCTCTCATCGTCAGAACTCATCAGCGTGCGGTCTAAGGAAACGCATGACTGTGCATCCCTATCCAAATGCGGCGCTGCTCCAGGATGGGCCATGGCCTGAAAAGTAAGAGTCATGATTAGACAATGGAACACATCAAGAAAATAGCTAAGGGTACGGAGCATGGGAAAAATATGCGGTGGGCAGGAACTGAAAAATCAGAATTAAAATGCTGCGGTAAAGAATAGTATAAATAAGGGGAAAGCAATAGAATGTTACACATGCTACGATTCAAAGTTTTTATTGCATTCAACTAAAAGTTCGACGGATATAAGATTTCAAACGAAAAGGAATGTTTATAAGAGGATGACAACATTACTACTGAAAGTAGAAAACATGAAAAATTCTTCTTTGATTACTAGACCGCTGCCTTCTCGTCACGCGAGTTGAATCATGTGTTGGGTCCGTCTTATCCTCGAAGTTCGAACTATGCAATAATCATCACTTGGTAGAAGTGGGGAGTGTGGACGAATCTCCTCCCTGTAGCTCTTTCCTTTTTGGGCAACCGTTGATGAGATGTTCGTTGGATCCGCAAATCAGACATTTCCCTTGGGCGCGGTGACAATCTCTCTGAAGATGTCCTGGCCTCTTACAGTACCCACAACACTGGGTCTTCTGTTGCTTCTGTCGCGGGAAAACAAATTGGCGCTTCATTTTCTTCTCTTTTCCTCGTCTAACAGGGATCCCTTTACAATTTGAGACTCCCGCTGGTGCCCGATTCACCTGCCCTCTCAGTCCTTCAGCTATCAAATCGTTCGTTCGCTCCTGGGCTTCCTTCAGATCTTGCAGTACACTCAGAATCTCAACGGTCTGATTCTGGGGAGTGGAGATAGAGGAAGAGTCGTTGGAAGACTTGATCCTGAAACAATAATTTTGAGAATGATATAAGGCACAAGCTATAAGAATCAAAATATAATATGGACTGGACAAAGATTCAAGAATATCAGATGTGATGAAATTCATTACAAGTGGAAAAATCAACTGTATGACTCTAAGTCACTTAAACAGAGTAGTGTAACCGTGATGTAGTTCACAATTACAACCACGAGACTTTGCCAAGTCACCTGAAACCCTAGCGAATGGATAGCAGAATATTCGATGTGAATATGGATCAAGAATGACTAGTTTACAACCTAGACCGAGGGATGTCTTAGATTGTCAAGCTAAACACGGAAAACTGCAATTCCAATCGAAGCAAAACCTGGGCTCTGATACCAACTAAACCATGTCACGCCCCGCTTCCCAAAATACGGAATACGAGGGGCTGACAAGGCCAGCCATGCTCCTACGGTCAAGGAAATATCCTGTCGTAGTCACACTTCGGCTTCTAGCTTTAAGTGATAATCAGTAAATAATGCACAGGTAATGAGAAATGCAGTAACTGAAACAAAACAATATAAAGAACTGACCTGAAGGGAAACAAAAGGGAATAACTCTGGATAGCTAATCAAGATGTCCGTGATGTACGTCTGGCCCTGGTCCCGGCTAAATCCACTCCTCACACTGAGCATGCATACTCAGGTCGTCAGAGCGACACAATAGCAATATAATATATAAATCCAAGTGACAACTCTAACAGTGATAATAAATATATATAACAGTAAATCAATGACGGTATAGGTATGAACATGCAGTAATCAATGCAGTGGAACAGTAAAAGCAGTAAAATAATATGCCAAGTATGTCAACACGGTAAGTATGTATCTCGATGATATCATCCCTATCGGTCTCTAAGTCTCAATGTACAGGTCACTAAGCCTATCGTCAGTCCAAGTGTGAGAGTCAACCACTCGCGAGTGTCCTCCACCCAAGAGTAGAACCCAAGGGCAAGGGACCACGGGCCCAACATGTAACTCACGGTAATAATCATGTACCCTGTAAATCTCCATATATCTCCATATATATAAGCCGGCATGGGACTCCCGAGATTCTGTTGAACTCACACTCAAACTACCCCACACCCCGTGGTCTATATCAAACGCTAACCATAACCTCAAATACCAGTCGGTCTGTGACAAGTCTGCACGAGAACTGGAGACAGGATCTCCATCAAGCACGTCCCGACTAATACCCAAGATAAATGGCAGTGTCTGGTGCCTTATCTGTGACACCAATGCAAGAGCTTCCATAAGTGTCCCATACCACTTATAGTCACACGTACACGCGTCCCACAGACGTCGACAATGCAATAGAATAATAAGGTTCACTGATTGTGTACAAGTACGTGTCGCTTTCACTTATTCACTCATACACGAACACTTACGTACTTGCCACAATCATCACTAATACCTAACACTGGGTAATGCACATTATCATCAGGTTATCAATGCAGTGACATATGTATAGTATGATGCGTAAACAGTATGTAAAGCATGATTAGGATGTCATAAATCAGTAATCTACCACTTGCACAATTTATCATAAATCATATGTTTACAGTTTAGCGAAACAATGAATGGGGAATGAATAGTATGTTTGATTATCTATCCAGCGAATTTAGTTTCACGCCAATCGGGTTTCCGGATCACTAGTTATGGCCATTTCATTTTAAGCGTTCACGGCTGGAAATCCGGTTTCAGAATCGGTAGTCCGTTTCGCAACGCATTTTAATCCCAGTTGGGATCAGAATTTAGCGACGCTACAGTTGAATGAAATCTAGGGTTTCCAATAAGGTTTTCAACGCAACTGACGGATCTTCAATCGCGTCTGTACGTCAGGAGATATACACTGTTCAATACTAGTGTGTCAATTCTGATTCTGTTGGGACTGTTATATGTCCCGATCTTTTAAATTACAGATTAAATAGCAACCGGTGACGAAACAGAATGAAACCACTTGTGTTATCTAGCTAACAGATTCACCGTTAATAAACAGCGGAGTTCCGCAACCTACGAGTTAAGAAAACAGGGTGGTACCCATTACGGGACAGTAAACAACATCTAGAGTCGCTCTGGACTGCAGTCCAGAGTCGCACTCCGATCTAAATATTGTCACAATTTAGGTACAGAAACCATAAGAACCTTGCATAGGGTTATAGTTCGTCGAGTCGGCTTCGATTTAAGCCCTCGAACGCATCATTTCAGTATGTATATAATTTATGGTGATTTTAACGGTTTTCAGGTCAAGAAATTTCCAGTTTTACAGGTATACTTGGGAGTAGTCGTTTTAGTCGTTAATAGTCGTATTTTCCAGCGAAATTTGTACAAGGTATTCATCACTACATGGGCCAATATAAACAATCCAGTTCCGTCAAATTAGGCGAGAATTTTCATTGGGATCATGTATCGAACAGGTACATTTATCGGGAAAAGTAACTACGGAATTTATACGACTTTAGTTTGTAACAAACATAATTTAGCATGTAGCAAGTAGAGAACTTGCCTGGAGACATTTTGGGGCACACGGCAGCGGCAACAATACACGCGCGGCACGGCAACGACACACGCGCGGTAACAACGACAAGATTTGGCCTCGGCTTGAACTTGGTGGCACATGCTCAGTTTTGGCAATGATGTTTGTGGTGTTGGCTGGTTGATAGGAGAGTGAGAGAGAAAGAGATGAAGTTGTAGAGAGATTGAGAGATTGAGAGGGAGCAGAGAGAGTGATATAGAGAGAGAGAGAGTGAGAAAGAGAGACAGAGAGAGCTAGAGTGAGAGTGAGAGAGAACTGGAGAGGGAGATCGAGAGAGAGAGAGAGCAGAGAGTGTCAGGGAGATCAGAGAGAGTGAGAGAGAGAAGTTGCAGAGAGAGGGAGGGAGATTGCAGTGAGAGGGAGAAAGAGGAGTCGCGGTGGGGCGACACCGGCGATGGTGGCGGAGGTGATAGGACGAGCACGGTCGTGGGCTCGAGGGTGAGGCATTGGCGGCGGAGGCGTGCAGGGGCTCGAGCTCGACTGTGGATTGGGTATGCAGGCGAGGGGTGGAGTAGAGGAAGGAGGGTGAGAAAGAGGTACGTGGAGGCTTAAGTGGTAGTCGTCGGCGGTGATGAAGGGAGGAAATGGTCGGCTGGCGGCAATGGGGACCCGAGGGGGTGCTGTGGGTTGGGTGAGGGAGTAGGAGGAGGAGAGAGGAGATGAGAATGAGATGGGGGAGACGAGGGTGCGCGTTGAGTGGACCGTGAGGGGCGCGTCGTAGGGGTAACGGCGCACGAGCGTTGGCGACGGAAGCGGCGGAGATCGCGGATCGCGAGCGGGGGAAAAGAGGGTAGCCGTTGGGGGAAGATGGGCACTGTAGATGGCGGGTCGGGTAGGAGGCGCGGGTGTGGGTTGAAGGAAGTTGGGCCGGGCCGCGATTAAAATAAAAGAATTGTAATGAATTGGGAAAGAGGGCCGGGCCAGAGAAAGAATTAAAAGAATTTGGTGAGAAGGGAGGGAGTGGGCCGCAGGGAATTGATAAAATGAGGGAAAGAAAGGGCCAGGCCAGAGAAATAAAAATCAAAGAATGAATAATAAAAAGGAAGGGACAGGGCTTAAAGAAACAAAATGGGGGAAGAATGGGCTGGGGGTTTTTAGAAAGGAAATAAGTTTATAAAAGAAGATGGGCTGAGGGAATTAGTTGAAAAATAAGATATAATAGGGTTTGGGTTTTAGGGTTTTATTGATAAAAGGAAAATGGGGTTTAAAAATATTTAAAATGGTTTATAACCATAAATAAATAAATTTGTAATTAACCCTTCTTATAAAAATATGAATATTGGTGTATAAAAGAACCGGGTATTACAGAATTACTCAAGCAAGAAGGTAATATGAAACCAGAATGTCGTCATTGATGAGCTTGTATAAGGAAGCAGAGTAAGCTAAGGATGGTGCAGTATCTGAGTTCGTCGAGTTAGATGGAACTCGGGAGAGTAGTCAGGTGACTACAGGTGGAGATCAGAATATGGAGGAGATGAGCACTACAGTGTAGAATCAGGTTCAAGAACAGATTAAAGACTAAGTTCAGCAACCAGATGTATCAATTCTGAGAAGAACAATACGAGAGAGGAGGCTACCTGTAAGATTATAGACTGACTTCATATTATACACAGATTCGGAAGATCCTGAATTCCTTACAAAGACGACGCAAGAAAGTGCTAGCAAGCAGTGGGAGCAAGTTATGGATTAAGAGATGGATTCATTGAAGAAAAACCGTACATGGAATCAAGTGAAGCTACCAAAGGGTCGAAATGTGTCACTGAATAGGTAGGTGTACAAGATTAAGGATGAGGCTGATGGCATGAACCAGTACAAGGCTCGCTTGGTGGTCAAGAGATATGCGCAACTGCATGGAATAGACTATCAAAAGATAATTTCCCCAGTAGTGAAGATGACTTCAATTCAGGTGATACTCAGTATCGTGGCGGTGGAGAATTTGCCCTTAGAGCAGCTAGATGTGAAAACGGCGTTCCTTCATGGAGATTTAGAGGAGGAAATCTATATGATACAGCCACCGGGATATGAGGTGAAGGGAAAAGAAAACATGGTTTGTAGACTGCGAAAGAGTTTGTATGGTCTCAAACAAGCTCCAAGGCAGTGGTATCTCAAATTCGATCAGTTCATGTTAGAGACAGGATTTGTGCGATGTGATTCAGATCACTGTGTCTACGTTCAGACTTTTGAGGATGGTGACTACATTATTTTGTCACTTTACGTAGACGATGTGTTTGTAGCGGGTTCGAATTTTCAGAAAATTCAAAGTCTGAAGAAGATGATGGCTAAAAAATTCTCCATAAAGGATTTAGGGTCAGCCAAGCAAATTCTGGACATGAAGATCATAAGAGATAGACAACAACGAAAGTATGACTATTGTAAAAGGACTGTGTGGAGAAGGTTTTAAAGCGGTTTAACATGGACAAATCAAAACCGGTGAGTATGTCTTTAGCTAAGTACTTCAAACTCAGCAAAGAGTTATGTCCAACAACTCAAGAGCAGAAGAATGGAATAGCACGAGTACCATATGCATCTGCGGTTAGGAGTTTGATCTATGCAATGATGTACAAAACCCGATATTGCACAAACAATAGGAGTTGTAAGTAGGTACATGCAAAACCTGGGGAAGAAGCATTGGGATACAGCGAAGTGGATATTGAGATATCTCAGGGGAACATCCGATCATTGTATATGTTTTGGGGGTGACTCTCTAAATGTACAAGGTTATGTTGATACGGACTACTCAGATGGTCGAGATAGTGGGAAAAGCACAACAAGATACGTATTCACGGTTGGGGGAACAACGGTCAGTTGGGTCTTTCAGTTGCAAAAGGTTGTGGTATTGTCGATGACGGAGGCCGAATATGTGGCCATCACGAAAGCCGGCAAAGAGATGATATGGTTACAAGGGTTACTCAAAGAATTGGGTAAGAAACAAAATTTCAATACCTTGAGGAGCGACGGTCAAAATACGATACATTTGGCCAAGAACGCTACATATCACTCTCAAACGAAGCACATCAAGATACGATACCATTTTATATGCATAGCGTTGGAAGATGATGAGTTGACACTGCAGAAAATCGCGGGAGAAAAGAATCTTGCAGATATGTTCACCAAGTTCGTAGACAGAGATAAGCTGGATCTCTGTCGCATGTTGGTGAAGCTCTACATGAAGATTTGATGAGGAGAGAGAGTAGATAGCAGAATCGTGTAAATTCTACCAGATTTGGGAATCCAAGTAGAAGAAACTCCAAGTGGGAGAATGTTGATATTGTGGAGTTTCTTCCTAAGAGTTGATCTTGAGCCGGCTCAGGGGACGTAGAGACAGCTCACAAATGCTCCAGAATTGCCACAACTCTCTGGATGTATGAGCCGGCTGTTGAGCCGGCTTGACCCTATACTTGAGACAGCTTAAATCTTTATGAGCCGGCTCATAAGATAATGGAATTATCCAATATTCTCTGTGTACATGAGCTGGCTCATGGCATGTTGAGCCGGCTCAAGGAGACAGAGGTAGTCTGTTATAGAAATCGAATATTATGGTAATTTCTGGGTTTATCTCTAATCTTTATAGAATTAGGGTTAGGTTATAAATATGGTCTCTTATATGATATTTTGTAAGGTAAAATTAAAAGGCTATTGAGACTATTGTAAAGAGAGAGGGTGACGGCCACGAATCTAGAGAGATTTGAAAGAAATCTCCTAGGGTTGCTCATGGGTGTAATACTTGATTCAAGATCTAATAGAACTTTACAAATTCCGCTCTGCCAGGGACCAGCCATACGGTGGGTGAATCTTGTTGATAAATCTTGTCTCTTTTGGTTTGTGATTCTCTTATTTTCGCGTATGTACTTTTGTGTTTTATCTTTCGTTGTTATTTGTATTGTGATTGCGTGGATTGGCCGTTAGTATTGTTCCGTGTATTATCTTCTACGGTATTATATTATATCCACAACAATAGTTACCTAATTCTTCTTCTTATTCTTCAAGAAGAACCACCAGATGGTCTCACCGACAGTGGCAAGGCCGAAGGCTGCAGCCAAGGTAATTCCAACGATCGCCCCCGTTGAGAGAGGCCACAGCTGCCATAGAAGCCGCTCGAGTGTAGCAGAAGGGTTGGTGGTGCCTGATATGGGATCCTATACTTGGTCCCCACGCTTGCAGAGGCGCCGTAGAGCGGCGGGGGTGTTGGCGAAGCCTGGTAGGGAAAATCGGACATTGTTTCTAGCTGCTATAGATGAGGGGGGGAGGGTGAGAGAGGTTAGGGTTAGGGTTTTATTTATATTTTTTGTGGAGAGAGAGGTTGCTAATTTTAGGCAACCTCTCCTTCACACCCCACCAAGGCCCCCCCCCCACCCCCTCCCAAAAAAAATAAACAATAAAAAATAAGGAAATGGAGAGGGAGCAGGTGGAGGAGAAATTCAAATTTAACCTGAGAGGGTGTAATTAGTGCTACAATGGGTAAACTACTAGGGTGTTTTGTGCAATCAACACTTTAATAAAAATGAGGGATCAAAGTAATTTTTCAAACTACCAAGCTATCCAAAAGGATAGATAAACAAAAATAGATTTCCAACAAATCCATGCATGCCGCAAAATACATAATTCAGAAAGGAATATACAAATGAAATCAAATGACAAAGGCATAATTTCACCATATTTCAAACGCAATAAATAGTAAGCAAAATTTCACTACATACATACAGACTGTTCTTATTTTTAACATTGCTTATGTTTCAAACTCAAGTAATTGAACTTTCTTCTCCATCCAGCGACGCCTCGATCTTAGACTTTTAAACACTAACCGGTAAATAGCTCCAGTAAAAATCTAGCTCGCTTACAAAAAGTTGGCTTAGTTTATTTAAATCATTCCTCTTCTGCGTCAAGCTTTAAACTTTCCATGTAGGAGCCTGCAAAATTTAATGTTGGTTGTATGGCAACATGAAAGCCAGAAGATAATCTTTCCATTTTCACATAAATTAACATTTCCTTTTAGGCCTTTATGGCATGGGCATAATACTTTCCTAAATCGAATATCACCACTTTCCTTCTTCTAGACTTCACTCATAGTCTAGACGGTCTTGTAGGACGTCAATGATCTTATGAAAACAAATTAAAATTCACCAGAGCAAATACTGAAAATGCAAGTTCAAAAGAAAACATAAAGTCATTTATCTGCAAAGAAAAATGAAGTGCTCTAAACTCACATATCGGTTCTGGCTCTGTGTGCCTTGTTTCCAATTGATTCATTGAGAAGCCGTCTTAAAGGGAAGAAAAGAATCCCCTAGATGAGACTCGCAAAGAGAATACACCTCTGGCTTCAACGCCTTAATAAATGGCTTTTTAAGGTCAAGTACTGAAATGGCTTTCAATGCCCGGGCGCAAAAGCGACGGACCTCTGCACGCCTTGATTGTTTCTCAGGCATACGGCTCAAAAGTACATGGATCAAACCGCAAAGTGCCGAAATGTGTTTTTTCAATAGCTTAGATGAGGGTTTACTTGATGCAGCATCTTCCCCTTTGGTTGGAGTCCATGACTTCATAACACAATCTACTATCTCTAGTGCTTCAATTCTTCGGAATTCAGATTTCGCAACCCCACACTTCTCCAAAAGAAAACCAAGCAGCTCATGGCCGATCCATGGATGTCGCCTAATGACCTCTTTCACAAACCCAGGCTTGAGCCGGCATTTCTTGCTCTCAAAGTAATCGATTAATGTATGCTTCAGTAGTTCGACCACCCTCTCAAGCTCGGATTTTTCAAAATTTCTCGACTGGATTACTTTTAGGAGCCAAAACGTAGAGACTTGAGCTAGAGAAGAGACCTCTTTGTATGGAGATCTTGATGCTGATCTTAGGCTTTTCTCTAGCAGAGGTTCAAGGCTTGCTAAAAGTATGTCATCGCCTTTTGGGTAGTCCTTTGCCTTGAATATTTTCTTCTGCAAAATCCCTCTTATGCGCAATGCAAGTTGTTGCAGCTGGTTTTTCTTAGCAGAGTGGTACTTGACAAAAGCTCGAACCAAGTATGAATAGATCATCAAGACCTGAGATTTCCCTGTTAAAATAGAAAAGGAAAATAAAAAGTTTTAGGAAAAATAAACTCAACCATCAAGGAAAATTCCAGTTTACAACATATATGGAAACATGGAATGCAAGGTAAGAAGCCTATTGCCATCTATTCTGCACAGATTTGTAGTCCACGCGACGATTCCATATCAGATTGGTCCCTATCATATTTACTCGGATACATTAAGAATATTGAGGGACTCTTTTTGACACAATCTAAAACTTTTAAGTGTCCTGGACATGCATCAATGACTAAGCCACCGACAATATATTGTTGCTTTCATTCTTGGACTTGTAAAACTTCTTGTACTCTCAGTTTAGATTTGACAAAACAAATAAATTTTGTTACCAGTATATACATTTTTTTTTGGAAGTCATCCAGTATATATATTTAAAAACTAAATAATTAGTGTATCACAATGAATCAGAACTTAAGATTCTTGGAAACATATAAATATTGTTATTCTGAATATTTATTTTTAAAAAAATAAACAATTAGTGTTTCACAATGAATTATATCTTAAGAGTTTTGGAGGTTGCGAAATGGCATATCCAACTCAAATAGTGTCTCCTATCCGTATCTGAATCCTTGCTACTTAGATTGCCATTGCGTTCCGAAAATAACTTTTAAGCTGCCTAGAATTCAAAGATAATAACTACCAAGGAAACACAAAATGAATTTTATACTACCTGGATGTTTCTGCAAAAAGATTTCCAAGAGTGAGAGCACACGACTTTTGAAAGTCGAGAGCTGAGAGAGAGAACTGTCTTTGCCAGAAGATGAGCACTGCTTTATTATATTGGCAATAGCAGCATCTCTCATAAGCATCACATCATCGTCCATATCACCATCAGAGCCGTCATCATCAGCTACATGGTCATCTAAATTCTGGCTTGTTTCATCATCACTACTTGCATCAGCTCCAAGCATTTCCTTAGAATCAGCTTCTTCATTTTTGGTCACTTCGTCCTCATTTGCCTCACCTCCAGAAATTCCCTCCGAGATATCTGCATGGCCATGCTCACGAGCCTTGGATTTACTAGTCTCGTCGAGATCTTCAATACCGAGAAAATCACCATCTTCATCCTCATCACCATCATCATCGTCTTCATCCTCATCGCCATCATCATCATCTTCATCACTACTAAGAGTCTGATGCCGCAGAGGTTTCAGATCTTTCCTTACAACACGCAGCATTCGAAGGATTCCTTCAATTGTTAAATCATCACAGAAGAATTTAAAGGCCTGCAGAGGGGGAAAATCAGTCAGGAATGGAGCATGACTCTAAATAAAGTCAATATAAGGATCCACATATATTTATAAGTAGCAGCCATTTTCAAAGGGAGAAAACAAACAAGTTGCTGTGAAGAATAAGCTTATAATAAACGCCTGCTAACGAAACGTAAAAGTTATTCATAAAAGTAAGTAAAACTAATTGTTCATAGAAAAGAAAAGTAAAGTGGGAGATATTATTGCAACTTATTATGTCAAAATATATGCCTTGATAGACGCAGCAGCGTGTACACATGTAGTAAATATCTTGTTCTCAAACCAGATCCACTACCATCACAACTGTAGCATATCTTCATAACTTACTTGTTCAATAGCAAAACACATAGGACCAGAAGCATGAGGCAAGAGCGAAAGAAAAGTTTCCATAAGAACATCCATCACATCAGGCATTTCATTATCATCAAATTCATTTTCTTCTTCAAAGGATTCACCATGAGCAGCAGCAGCAGTAGCAGCAGAAGGGAAAGCCTTCTTGCAACATATGGCAAGTTCAGCTGCAGCTTCATTGAACTCTTCTGGACAAAGGAGAACTTGGAGAACCAACTGTACAAGCACATATCGCAGAGCATGCAATTTATTTGCTTCAAGACTAGTTCCAATGCGTCTTTCCTGCATTAAATAAATAAATCACGCATTGAAAGTTTGTAGTCAAACTGTCAAAGTATAATCAATTATCAAAGAAAAAATTAAATGATACTTGGGTGATTGCATGTGTTCAAACCTGAAGTGATAGACTTCTATGCATCAAAGATGCTACTTTTGTTCCTTAAATCCCTTGTAACCAGATAATTTTACCATACTTTTAAGACGAATTTATTTATGCAAATTATTATCAGTTAAGGTGATAAAGAAGAAGAATACTCAAGTTACAAAAAAAAAATACACAAATCAATAAAATATCCCCAGCATCTTACAAATATATCAGCATTCATTTTGTAAGAAAGTTGATACCAGAAATTTTGAAATTGAAGCCATTTAAATTAGATGACTTGATACTTGTGTATCCATGTCAGGCATGTCAGGCAATGTGCTTCTGAAGCAATAGCCATCAAATAATTCTTTTTTCTGAGATATCCACAACAAAGATATACAAAAATCATCGAAGAATAAAGATGGATACCTCTTGAAGAAGTCTAGATTCAATTTCTTGCAACTTCCTGAATGCCTCTTGATCCTTCTCACTGAGTGCCCTAAAAAGTGACACTGAAGGAATATTGCACAAGGTCTTGAGGAAACACATAAAGTAAGATCCAAGGTCATTTATCTCAAGGCTACTCGATACAACATTTGAGACCTCCCCTTTCTGTGCATCCTCTAGTAATAGCTGAAGCTGATCAATACACATCCTGCATAACGAACTAGAAATGGCTGCTTTGGGCCACTTAAACTTCTCTTGCAACTCAAATGATGTGATTTCAGTGCCGAGAGATGCAGAAAATAAACCCTGAACAGCTAGAAATTTCATAATTTCTGCCTGAACACGAAATTTGTCTTCTAAAATTTTTACTATTTCGGTATATGTCAAAGACTTTGCATTGGAATCCAGGTATAGGTTCTTCAAAACCCGAGGCATTGCGTCTATAATCCAATTTTTGAGCATGTCTGTATTATTTCCTGATCCTACTGGAGAACCCTTATCCTCCACTGAGCAAATTTCTGAATTTTCATCTGTTGTCTGACTTTGATCCGAGTGTTCATCTGCAAGGACCCCATCATTCACAAACAAACTCACTAAATTTTGTACAAAGAGCAAGCAACCTTGACTTGTGACAAATTTTGCAACCAGCCACTTGACTGTCTGTGTCTTCGTGACAGAATCAAATCTACCAGAGCTGTGTTTCTGCAAGGCTACAATCACCGAAACACGCCGGTCATCATCAGTACCAATCCAATTAATTAATTCCTTCATAAAATATTGAGCTGTTTCATACAAATTGGAACCCTTGGTGGCTAGAATATCCATCAAGCATTGGACAAGCTTGTAAGAGAGGACAATCGAGATGCAAGATGCTGGCAACCGAGGGAGGAGAAGGAGAATAATCATCAATGCCAAATGCTTCCTTTCATGAGATGATCGAAGAAGTGATTCTTCAATTATAGCTGCATTGAAACAGCGGATATTCTTAGTTGTTTCTTCAAATGAGCCACCTTTTCGGCCCTTCTTACGCTTTCTGCTGGAATGTGCGGATGATGTTGCTTCTTCTTGAGTTGCCACAGCAGGTAGAAGACTCTTGACCAATAATGGCCAGAGACTATGAACTCGAGGATGACAGAATGTTGATTCCTGGAAATGTCAACATAAAATATGTTACTGACTTAGAGATGTCATAGCAAGTTTTAACACCAAAACTCATGTTATACTCCTGGCGAGATTACTCGTCACAATATAAGTACAAATTACACAATATATCACAATATCCTTCATGGTTTGTATATGTTGGGGCAATGAGTCCATTTTTCTCTTTGCTTTATGTGTTATATATGAACATAATCTAATCTAAATCTAATCTAGTCTATCTAAATCTAAACCGAATCTAATCTAATCTAAAGTACTCTTAAAAGTGAATATGAGTATCAATTTTTTGGTATTTTTTTTATAATTTCACTCCTTTTTTAACATGTGCACACATATGGTAATTACTTGCATTAGATATATTTTATGATTTGAGATTTGAGTTAATTGTAATTGGAGTGGTAACATAGCAAGTATGTTCACAGCTAATTCTATATCTTGCTTCAATAATATAACTTATGCTTTTGCTTGTGTGCATTGTATTAAGAATGAGCAGTAATAACAAATAGAGGGTTGTGATCAAAAAGATTTTTCTAAATCTCGTGCCTCTGCCATTTTGTCATCCGCCTTTCTTCCCCACATGTGCCCCGTGGTGCCCGTTCATGGCCATGTAGTTCAAGAAATTACAGGGTATGCTAATTGTAAATGAAAGTATCGATTCTGCAGGTAAATTTCTAGGCATTAAAAGCATGGTTTCAAATCTCTGCCAATTCGGATTTGAGGTGACCAATTCCTATCCCAAAAATGATGGCCTGAGTTTTGATGTCGAGATCGAAACCAATATTCTAAACCTTTTTATTGGTTGACCAATTGGTTATTGTGGTTTTAGTGTTAAGTTTATTAATATGTTAGTGAGTTTAGTATCGGTTATTGATTTATTTGATAATATTGATTATTAATAAATGACAAAAGTTTATAATTATCTTTTCAACATATTTAAAAATATTCTAAACATCGTTAATACTAAAAATGAGTCCAATCATTAACAATTATTTTTACTATTCATTTATAAATTGAAATTTTGTTTCGTCATACAATACAAAATCAGATATTTCCGATCTGGATAGTCGATATTGACAGGACGGCCGATTCCAATCCCAAAACCGATTGCCCAAAACTGATATCGATGCCCGAATTTCAAGCTTTGGTTATAAGTCAATCAATGGCTACCATAACAACGTTCCTATCCAAATAAATACTACCAAACAATTTAAAGAAAACTTAATATAAAAGCTCTAGAACCATATGGTACATAAATGTTATTAACTCTCGCTCATCATGTGAAACACCAAGGGTCTATTTTGTTGGTATTCTTCTTATCGATCCTCTCCATCCCTATATAAATGTAACATCCCAATTCCCGAAATATGGAAATATGGACCGAAACCGACAGTGCTCCTCGACAAGCGGAAATCGCCTTATCATAGTCACACCTAAGACTCTGTACGATAATATCCAAGATATAATACTAGTATCATGTTACATAAATAACAAATAACACGGATGAATCACGAGATAAAGATAGAATCAATAAAAAATCTAAATAACAAAGGATTCCGAATAAACGAAATACAAGATCCAAAAAGAAAGATACATTATTCCTAACGTCCCGCGATAGCGCACATTCTAATAGCAACTGAAATAAAATAGAAATAAACCTACAAATACTACTGATATTTGGCAAACTCCTGAAAGTCACTCTGATCCTTCTCTGCCTGTGAATCAGTCTTTAAACCTGAGATAGCAAGTCTCAGAATGTCAGAACATCCCAACAAGTACTCAATCGTAATAGTGTGTGTAATAGCATGAATATGTGAGTGTAGTGAAGCCCACGTGCACATGTAGATATAGATATGGCAGTAATATGAAGCAAGCATGTAAACAGGTCAAGTCGGTAAAGTCATATCCTAGTTGATCAATAAAAGGATAATATATCTTATCGTGAGTTTGAGTGTGTACGTCAACCTCTGCAGGAATATTCCCATCCCAAAGATAAGGCCCCGGGGGCAAGAAAACACGAGCCCAGCTGAGGAATGAAGTGACAGTATAAAGACCAGTACCGGCAATAGTAACATATGACCATTTAAAACCAGGTATCAACTAATGAACATGTGACCGATATAGCCCAGTACAAGCTCCAATGACCGATATAGCCCGGTACAAGCTCTAATGACCGGTATAACCCGGTACGAGTTGTATGAACAAGTGACCGATATAGCCCGGTACGAGCTGCCTGCAATGGAACTCCTGAGATCATGTTGAACGAATGTACACTCAAACTATCCAACATCCCGTGTATTTATAGCTAACATGGCAATAAACTGAATCACTAATTAGGAATGTTGACTGGATGGGCACTTGTAATCTCATGTTAATTGTACGGAAATGAAACTTGTAACTGTATAGATTGTGTCATGGCATGTAATTAAGCATTCTAATTAGGGATCTTATTTTAATATGAGTAGACTGGTACAATGAGTAGTCATGGCGTGTCCAGTACAGTAATTATAATATGATAGTGTCCATAAACAAGAATATCATGCTAGGGTTGCTCAAGCATGTCGACAATAATAGTCTCAAGTAAAACGTTAAACATAAACGATATGATATGATAAAGTCAAAAAAACGTAAACAAGACTCTGCATAAATATGCAAGCTTCTGTATTTAACATCCGGGTTTTTTATTACATCGGATATAATCTAGAACATGATTTAAATGGTTAATCATAGTTAAATAGGAATGAAAAATTACAGATGCATAAAACTGATAATGGTAATAGTATAATTACGAGATAATAGTAAATAAAATAAAATAAATGACAGATTGACCAGTTATCATGTAAGTGCTAGTAATAAGTTTTATAATCATATGATAACAGAAAGTATTAATACAAATTATAATGTCAACATAATTTATATGATTATAGCACATAGAGTGCAGTAATATTATAAGGAGTGGTGGTATAGAAAGTTCAATTTTTATATATTGAATATTAAACCCAAAGCATTTATTGATTAACAGAAATAATTGTATATTTTTATGTTTTAGATTAGGGTATAAATGTTGACATTTTGTATACTAGTGTATACCAATGTGGTTGCAACAGAAACATATAATTACTTATAAAACTTTTTATATATTAATCACATCTACATATTAATAATTATTTTATTACGCTTGCACTTTTACAGTTGTTCACGTGATGAATGGATTAATGGGTGCTCTACATCCTAGGGTTTTTATCATGTGTACAAGTATTATAGAATATATTAATGATGCTGCATAATATTACAATTTTATTTAAACATTGTAAGTTAATAATTTATTTAGAGAATTGCCGATATTGCATCGACTAAAATAGAGAGCAAAAGTACTTGCCTCGGAGACGAAAAACACGACGACACGAAGTAAATCTCCAAACTTTGATGGCTCGGCTGATTTTGAAGAAAAAAATATTGTGATGGGAGAGAGAAGATTAATTTATATGAGAACGAGAGAGATGATACTGAATATATGTAAAGTTGTTATAAAATAGGAGAATAAAATATTGAGAAAAGAAATATATTTGAAGAGAGATCCAAATACTGGTAAAGAGATTAAATTATGTGGGGCTTTGTAAAGATTGTTTTGTGTGTAAGTTTAAATATGTATATGATTAAAAATATGTATAGGTTTGTTTGGAAAGATAAAATATATAGATTAGTTTAAAATATGATATGATTGTATAAATAGGCTAGGGTTGGGTTAAAAGCGAAAAAATAATATTAGATTTAGCAAAACAACTTTTTAAATGTTAAATATCATAACTACTTAGACAACCATAATATATTTGGTACATAAACTAATATTTGAAAATATATAAGATGCAAATTAAAATAAAAGGTTAATAAGTTATCAAACAAACTTAAATACTAAATATATTTTGTTAAAACAATCATACTATTATTATCTATTTAGTTACAAATCTAAAATAGATAATAAAATATTATAAGCATATTAAAATATGATACCACTTGATTAGAAAAAAATTTCTAAATACTAATTATCATTTAATTAACAAACTTAGAAAACCATAATTATATGTTTTATCTTAACTAAAAATATTAAACTCAAATAATAAAATTAATAATTTTATTTGAGAAAAAAAATTAAATTGATACTATTATTATACTCTACAGAAGTTCTAGAGTGTTACGTTCTACCCACCTTACAAGAAATTTCGTCCTCGAAATTTCAAAACTCAAGATAAGATATAGATTCGAAGGTAATTGAATGAAAAGAAAGGCAGTACAACGAAATCAAATCTACGGGAACGAATCAAGGATGGAACTCTAAGTTATTTAAACAGAATACCGCATTGTAACCATGCCGCAGTATATAGGTACAATAACGTAATTCTATCTCAGTCGTCCGAATTCTACAAGCAGAATCAATGGAATATGCAGCATATAACACACTATGGGAATCCTAGACACGATTCTAACCTAAAAGGTCGGTAGAACCAAGACTAATTTCGACGTCGGTCAGGCTTTGATACCAACATGTAACGCCCCAATTCCCGGAATATAGAAATATGGACTGAAACCGCCAGTGCTTCTAGACAAGGAAAAATCGCCATGCCATAATCACACCTAAGGCTCTAGCTACACTTGTACGATACTATCCAAGATATAATAATAGTATCATGCTGCATAAATAACACTGATGAATCACGAGATAAAGATAGAGACAATAAAAAATCCAAATAACAAAGGTTCCGAATAAACAAAATACAAGATCCAAAAAGAAAGATACATTATACCTAACGTCCCGCGAGGGCGCACATTCTAATAGCAACTGAAATAAAATTGAAATTAACCTACAAATACTACTGATCTTTGGCAAACTCCTGAAAGTCGCTCTGATCATACTCTGCCTGTGAATCGGTCTTTAAACCAGAGATGGTAAGTCTCAGAAATGTCAGAACATCCTAACAAGTACTCAATCGTAATAGTGTGTGTATGTGTATGATAGCATGAATATGGGAATGTAGTGAAGTCCGCGTGCACATGTAGATATAGATATGGCAGTAATATGAAGTAAGCATGTAAACAGGTCAAGTCGGTTAAGTCATATCCTAGTTGGTCATTAAAAGGATAATCTATCTTATCATGAGTTTAAATGTGTACGTCAACCTCTGCAGGAGTAATCCTAACTCAAAGGCAAGGCCTCAGGGGTAAGGAAACACGGGCCCAACTGTGGAATGAACAAGTGACCGTATAAAGCCCGGTACCGGCAATAGTAACATATAACCGTTTAAAACCCGGTACCAGCTAATTAACATGTGACCGATATAGCCCGGTACGAGCTCCAATAACCGATATAGCCCGGTACGAGCTGTATGAACAAGTTACCGATATAACTCGGAACGAGCTGTCAGCAATGGGACTCCTGAGATCCTATTGAACGAACGCACACTCAAACTATCTCAACACTCCGCGTATTTATAACTAACATGGCAGTAAACTGAATCACTAATTAGGAATGCTGACTGGACGGGCACTTATAATATCATGTTAATTGTACGGAAATGAAACTTGTAACAGTATAGATTATATCATGGCATGTAATTAAGCATTCTAATTAGGGATCTCATTTTAATATGAGTAGACTGGAACAATAAGTAGCCATGGCGTGTCAAGTACAGTAGTTATAATATGATAGTGTTCATAAACAAGAATAACATATTAGGGTTGCTCAAGCATGTCGACAATAATAGTCAAGTAAAATGTTAAATATATACGATATGATATGATAAAATCAAAAAAATGTAAACAAGACTCTACATAAATATGCAAGCTTCTGTAATTAACATCCAGGTTTATTTATTGCATCGGATATAATCTAGAACATGATTTAATGGATTAATCATAGTTAAATAGGAATAAAAAATTACAGATGCATAAAGCGGATAGTGATAATAGTGTAATTACGAGATAGTAGTAAGATAAAAATGATGTTATAAGAAGTGGTACTGTAGAAAGTTCAATTTTTATATATTAAATATTAAGCACGGAGCATTTATTGATCAACAGTAATAATTATATATTTTTATGTTTTAGATTAGAGTATAAGTGTAGACATTTTGTATACTAGTGTATACCAATGTGGTTGCAACAGAAACATATAATTACTTATAAAACTTTTTATATATTAAATTACATCTACATGTTAATAATTATTTTATTACGCTTGCAGTTAAACAGTTGTTCACGTGATGAGTGCATTAATGGATGCTCTAAATCCTAGGATTTTCATCATGTGTACAAGTATTATAGGATATATTAATGAAGCGGCATAATATTACAATTTTATTTAAACATTGTAATTTAACAATTTATTTAGAAAATTACCGATGTTACATCGACTAAAATAGAAAGCAAAAATACTTGCCTCGGAGACGAAAAACACGACACGAAGCAAATCTCCAAATTTTGATGGCTCGGCTAGTTTTGAAAAAGAAAATATTGTGATGGGAGAGAGAAGGTTGATTTATATGAGAAGGAGAGAGATGATGATAATGAATGTATGTAAAGTTGTTATAAAGTAGAAGAATAAAATATTGAGAGAAATATATTTGAAGAGAGATCCAAATACTATTAAAGAGATTAAATTATGTTGGAATTTGTAAAGGTTGTTTGGTATAAGATATATATATATATATGTAGTTTAAATATGTATATGATTAAAATAAGTATAGATTTGTTTGGGGAGATAAAATATATAGATTTGTTTGGAGAGATAAAATATATAGATTAGTTTAAAATATGATATGGTTGTATAAATAGGCTAGGGTTGGTTTAAAAAAGATAAAATAATACTAAATTTAGCAAAACAACTTTCTAAATGTTAAATATCATAACTACTTAGACAACCATAATATATTTAGTTACATAAACTAATATTTAAAAATATAGGTGCAAATTAAAATAAAAGATTAATAAGTTATCAAACAAACTTAAATACTAAATATATTTTGTTAAAACAATCGTACTATTATTATATATTTAGTTAGAAAACTAAAGTAGACAATAAAATATTATAAGTATATTAAAATATGATACTACTTGATTAGAAAACAATTTCTAAATACTAATTATCATTTAATTAACAAACTTAGAAAACCATAATTATATGTTTTATCTTAACTAAAAATATTAAACTTAAATAATAAAATAAATAATTTTATTTGAGAAAAAAAATTAAATTGATACTATTATTATACTGTACCGAAGTTCTAGGATGGTACAATAAATATCTTGCCCTTCATCCTTTCTATCCTGAAAAGGAAAATCTAAGGGGAGAAAATATGAGCTCTATCCCAGTAAATGCATAGACAAATATTGAAACATATGAAAATTACGTGTAGATCCCAAAAGGGAATCTGAATTGCCATTTTCGGTAATATATGGTTATAGGTTGGTTGTTATAAGTGACATGGATGAAAAGAGGTGCATGGTTTGTTATTGGGTCTTGTCTTCGTCTACTTTTTCCTTCAAAATCTAGAAATAAGATGTATTGTACAAGATTACCAATGACGTAATGAATTTCTATGTATTAACATTAATTGATGTCTTTTGTTTTCCTATTTAGGACATATGTAAATGTATCATACATAAGAAGATTACATATTGTGACTTCAGAAGAATGTAGATTACAATAACTATCCAACAGATGTGCATGCATACTTAATATACTCTAAGGAATTTCATGCCTAAAAAGAAGATGACGTTAGTAGCAACATTCTATCTTCGAAATTCTTAAAGAGACAGTTCTCAAAGTTTCAAAGCATAGATCCTACCGTTTCGTCCATGTATTCAAATAGATCAATAATCAGAAAGGGCTCGGTGATTGAAGTGTTTTGAAGTAAGTTTGGAGTTGCCGTACTATGATTCGATATATTTGATATATAAATATGAGGCTTGATTACTAATAATTTAGATTTTTAATATTTATTATTTACTAAACTACACGCATTTTTCTTTTGCTATTTCCACAAATGCCTATTATTCTAATGCAATCACAAATGGTTTTGAGATTTCAAATACGCTCGAATCACGCTTGGTAGTGTTTAGAAAAATGACATCGTTTATTGGATCCATGTAGATAAAAGTTAAGCTGTTGCAACGCCTCTCTGAAGATAGGCCATGTGTATAAGCCCCAAGCTGTAAATATAAAAACAATGGCAATCATAGTCGGTGTCAACTCTGCTTCAAATGTTCGGCTTTCCACCTATTAATTTTCGCCTACCACGCTATATACACACACATTGTACACTCTTTACTGGTTGTTTTTAATGAACGAAAAACGTTCAAAACTACATAGAAAAAATGAAGATAGTATATATACAAAATAGTAATTCATGCGTCTACAATTGAATTCCTTATACCATAGAATTTTCATCGAGAAAGATCTCGACACCCTGATTTATTCTGTTGTGCATCATCATAACTCCACATGCATGGCAAGTGCATACAACTAGTTATCTATAGCAGGTATATCATGTTCTCCTTGTTCTAGACACCTTCCTATTAGGAAAATTTTGACGGCGTGATCTGCTTAGTTCAGATTAGCAAGCCCATTCACCAATTACGAGAACGTTGATGTCATGAAAAACTTTCTCAAATCTTCCATTGAGCTTATCTTCATTTTATGGGGAAAGGCTTAAATGAGGTGATGATGATATAGTACCTTGAAGCAAGCAACGAGAGATAAGAGATGATCTCGGGTGAAGAAGTTGTCAGGACTGAATGGACATGGCAGCATCTTGCAAAATACTTCACTGTTTGTAGGAACTCTCTCATGCACCTTTAAAGCCAAGAATAAGGCATCTGGATCTCCAATGACAGCAGCTTTCTGGAAACACTCCTTAATGCCAGGCGCTTCAAGAACATGGTTCAAGATAGCCTCCAAAGGGCTGCAAGACTAGAAAAAAAGAACATCAGATCAAACTGAATCTTTGAGTTAAACTAACAAAGGTGAAAGTCAAAAGAATCCAAATCTATCAAAGAGTGGATAAGATGCATAATTTGCACGTGCTCCTGTCGATGACAGATGACTAATAATAAACATGGAGAAATCCATGAAGAATAGAAGCTTAATGGAAGTAAATACCCAGCATAGTTATCATTGAGCAAAGAAGGCCATTTTATTACTGCTGTTAGAAAGAATGGTTGTTTCTACTGCAAGGATTGTGCATACACTTCTGTTCAGAATTGCAAGAAGGTCTAGCTATATTGGTTCCAGTAGATTCACTGTAGCCGCGAATATGGTGGGAAAATTCCAGAATTTTCAGATAAATTTAAATTGGTGCCACAATATTTTCAGAAATTTAGATAGTCTTAAAACAATTGGTACACTTTTAGATCAACAAATGTATGTAGGAAAATGCTTATACCCATACAACCCTCACCCTCAGTGATGGTGATGATATTTTAAGGAATGAAGCAAGGTATGGATAATGCCTGAGATGACATGTAGAATTTATTTATTTATTTATTCTAATGTTTCTTTATTCATGAAACATCAGGAAATCATGAAAATGTTTTTAAGACCAGTCTGGTAATGCGAATAAGCTGTTTTAACTACGATAAACAGCAATGTTCCTGGCTAACAGTAAAAAGATTTCTTGTCCTACTGAGTTACCTTAAACAGCCTATACAGGTAAAGCAGTTTTGGCCAATCCTCCCATAACACCAGAAATCAACAGGTGATTTTGTTGAGCAACAAAGTAACTGTAAGCCCTAAATTTGTGCACATCAATATCGGGAAGGAAATTTATACTTCTATCAAAATCAAGAGCCAACAATTACAAGAAAAGGTAGAGTGGCTTGTTAAATGAGCGACTAACTACTAGACCCAAATTATACTTGTGCTTGATGGCCACTCATATAGCTACAATATTTGTTACGAACTATTATATTCAAGGTAAACTACTTGAAATGAGAGAGTAGTGATTGCTTGTTAAATGAGTGACTAACTACTAGAGCCCAAACTATACCTGCGCTTAATGGCCACTCATATAGCTATAATATTGTTACTAACTATTATATCCAAGGTAAACTACTTGAAAAAGTCTTGCCATTGTGTCAGCAAACTATATAATTCAAATTGTTATGCTATAACATCATCGATAAACGTTAGCTATTGCTGGAAGTATGCAAGAGCAAGAGACAGCTTAGCATAGATAACTGGGGAAAATAGCATCAAGTATCAGCAAATCAACTTCTAGATATTTCAGTAAAATAGCAATTTCTTGAGATTTTAGACTTTTAGTTTACTTGAAGTAAATTAAGTCGCAAAGATAAAGAAAATAAATCATAGTGTCTTGACAACTAGTACATCTTTGGACAAAACCCAAACAATAAGCATATTGAACATAAAAATTCATAAAAGTTGTAGAAACAGAACTCACATATACCTTTTCAGCTATATCCACAATGAGTGAAACAGCTGGTTCTCGTAAGTAACGCTTCTTGGCTGCAAGAGATATGACATGGCTAACAAAATCTTTTAAAGAAGATGTATCCATGCCTTCAGGTAACTCAGAAGTCAGCCGTCCTGATGTAGCAAGCGATCCATAAGCAAAGAGGCGGCCCAACAGACAATCTCTGGCTTCCTAAAATATAATCGAGGAAATATATTAGAACATAAAACAGAACAACAGCTCACATAGCTTGCTTGATTGCTTCATTGGATATGCTTGAACAATTACCTGACCCCTCATTGATGCTGACACTTCTAGTATATTAACTATTAGTTTTATCAAGGAATCAACTTTGATGGTAGGAATTTTTGCAACCACGATTGATAATCCCAAAGCAAACCCTTGTCTTGCACACTGTATAACAAAATAAAAATTCAAAATTAACAAAATAACCAAAGTTTTTTTCAACAATTTTCCCATAACATTTATTAGAAAATATATAGAAATTCAATATTTTTAGAAAATATCTTTTGAATAAGAATGCAGAGATTAAAAAAATAAAAGTTGCGATAAACAACAATTTCACCAGGGCACAAAATACGTATCAACAATATTGGCGAATTTACCATTAACTAAGCGGCGAATTTACCATTAATTAAGCCAGCAAACATACAAAGTGCACGAGCAGATCTCAGCGCCTAATATACAGGGACACACAAGTATTGTATTCCAACGGAAATTCAAGGTGCCACACAGGACACAGCATAGATATCATAATAAGAATAATGCATTATTCACATACAAAAAAGGGAATATGAGGTGGCAGCCCCCAGCCTCATAACACATCTATCCCCATTTATTTCACTAATCTAAACCGGTCATTTCGATCTATATATTATGAAACCCCTATGTACAAAAAATCTTGAGATTTAAAGACCTCTAACGCGTCCATCAAACGATCATATTTTTCCTATACCGATAAGCGGTTAATCTTTCTATCCACTTGATGAACGCGTTACAGATCTTTAAATCACAAGATTTTCTGTACATAAGGGTTTTATGAAACGTAAATCAAGATGGCCGGTTTGGATCGGTAAAAAACATGGAGGATGTGTGTGTTTGAGGCGGAGGCCCTTTATTAAAAAAAGGGCAGCCACCTCGTATCCCTTTTCCTCTATATGATAAAGACTCGGCAAGCATAGACTGAATGAACAACTTTTCATAAGGAAATCAAAACTCGAGCAATAAATTTATGATTTTGAGGTATTATCCATTTGATGAGCTCAAGGTGCCACACAAAAAAACCAGCCATGAATTGCAAATCGAAGTAACTTTCCTTTTCTCCAAGGAGGTGACTAAATTTACTAGTAAAAGTGTGTTGGCAATTAGAAATGCCTAGACAAATCACTCCACAGTTTCAAACTAATGCTCACGAGATCAAGAAGCTGTGTACAACATTTTCCTCTTCAATGTAGAGAGAATGTATTCATGAACATGTTTGACACACGATAGTAGGATCATAGCCAGGAAAGCACCTTTTTTTAATTTAGCTGTCACTTCACATATGAGGGGGAAAGGGCCAGCTGCTTTGTCTACTTCGACATAAAATGAGAACTTATGGATATAAGTTCTTTTTCATAGCAGAAAAGGAAAAGGGGGGAACCAGGTACATTGTCTAATTCGATTATAAAATGAGAATGAACGAAAGTGCATTTTCATAGCAGAGAAACATGCTGAAAAGGAAGCAGACCAAAAGGTCAAACAAGAAGATAAAATCTAGGTTTACAAAAAATGAATGATGCCTTTCAAACTAAATATACGTTATTTAAATCTTTAAATTATTATGGCCGCAAAAATTACTAGTACTCTCAGATTAAACGTATGAGAGTAACAACCTGGTAAACTTTGTTCCTTTTCTAACAAAAAGAGCCAAATTTGCCTCACAAAACTACAGATTCAAGGAATAAAGATTTTGTAAATAATAGTACAGCCATTTCCTCGGGACAATGCCAAGACCTTTAATATGCTAAAACTAACTCGATGTTGCATATAAATGAAATGGAAAATGTGGGTAATGCCTCAACTAGGGAGCATTGCAGCAACTTTATCAAACTACAAGCTTCAACAATTTTCATTGCGACAATATATCAAACAGTTCTAAAGCATTATACCTCCCTGGATGAAGAAACGCCACGAATGAGCCTCCGAATCGCATATCTCAAAGACGAGGCGCAATTCTCTAACCCATCATTCTTCTCCGCTTCCAACTGAACCGCCGCCGCCTCCTCGGCCTCTTCTTCCACCCCCTTCCTCTCATCAAATGCTCTCTGGATCTCAATCAACTCCATGGCCAACTTCTCAGCCGCCGCCTTGCGCACCAACGAATCGCCTGAGGCGAGATCCTTGAACACATTGATATGGAACCCAGGCAAGCTGCTGCTGCCCGGCGACGACGAGGAAATTTCAGCAGGGTTTTTGTTGGATTGAGATTTGGCCTTCTTAGGATCAGCTTGAGCTTGGTGCTTCTCTTTGTCCAAAGCTTTCCTCTTCTTCCTCCTCTCCATGGGTAGGCCCATGGAGCTCGTGGGCGCCACCAAGGTGTCGCCGCCAACCATTGCTACGCCGGCAACGAGCAGAGGAGGAGGAGGAGACGCTGCAGCCCTAAATCCCCAACGAAAAAGCCGCTGCTTTTGATGATGGTGGGTTGAAGAGGGCAAATGTTAAGGTTTTGGGTTAGTAAGTCGGGGGTATCGGGTTTTTGGGCATGACGACAGGGCTTGCATGGTTGCATAGGCTTTGGATGGGCACCCTAATCATGGTCAGGCGCTTGCATGCAAGTCCTTCTAGAATAGATTTTTCCAATACCGAGATTCTAATCATGGTCCAGGGGCTTGCACCATGCAAGCCCTTCTAGAGTGGTTTTTTCCGACACCGAGGCCCTAATCATGATCCATCTAAAAAATTAGAGTCTCCCATTTTCCTAAATAACCCTGTTTAAATAATTAAATCCTAAAATAACCCAAAACCAAATTATACAAATTATTTTCCAGAATGAGTCTAGAAGTGACAAGATGTAGTAGGAAGCCACGTCAACACAACTTTTTCTCCTTCCGAAAAACGATATCTTAAAGAACATTTTTGGAGAAGTTTTCAGAAAAAACGCATTTCTTGAGAAGAATACCATCCCCTTCCTCTTCTCCTTCTTCCTTATGTTCTCTCATAACACCGACATCTTCTTCAAGCTCGATATTAACCTATAAAAACAAAAACAAAAAATATAGATCCCAATTTTATCCGCCATTTCTTTGGCCTCATAAAAATTCTCTCCTTCAAATCTCAAAAGCAACTCGTACTCAATAGAAATAGATACGACAGCCTTAACTCAAGGTACACTTCGAAAGTTTCAATCTTTTTGTGCTAGGATGATTAATAGATCCGAACTCAAAGATCGCGATTTAATCGAAACCTCAATTGTTCGAAATGAACGAAATCTATGAGATTCTAGAAGCTTTTGTTGTGAATTGAATAAAGCATTTAGATCTGAAAATTATGAGCGGTTTGATGCTCTATCGCATTAGAAACAGATCCTGAACGATTGATTAATCAGATATTTGATATAATTGACACCTAATAAGATAATAGACCACGGAATTAATATTGAGGAGAAGGAGATGAGCGAAGGAGAGCAGCGTTTTTTTTTTGGACGTGGGAATTTTCTGGATCGAGTAAAGAGAGGAATGAGGAGAGACACGCGAGCGACTAAGTTGTGAGGGAAGTCAAAAACACTACTTCACATAGTGTTTTCTTCAATGAGAAAACGCTATCCGAAGTAGCGTTTTTTCTTCGTCCAACCTGGAGATGTTGTGGTCTCTATCCAAATCAAAGACGCTATCTGTGATAGCCTTCTTTAGAAAAGGAAGTTTTTTACTGACATGGCATTCCCCATTCCATGTCGTCACTCTCAAAGTCATTTGGGAAATTAATTTGGTTTTGAGGTTATTTTATGATTTAATTTATTAAATATGGTTATTGAGGGGAAAAAAATCTTTTTCTTTCCTCTATAGCCCGTTTAGCAACAGGGTTACGTTTTTTTTAAAATTAAGATTTTGTGAGATTTCAAACTTAAACTCTAGTTTGTAACCGAGACTGGTTTCAAAAAAAATTGAGGGCTTGTGAGCCGCATTTTTCTAAACTTCAGAACAATTGGAGTTCCGCAAAGTTTCAATTCATTTGCCTAACTAAATCCTTTTTAAAACCAAACCTTTGTTTAGGATTGTGTTGTTAAACCATCCTAAATTTCACAAAAATCTCATATTTAGGAAATTGTTACTTACAGGTTTTAAGTCAATTGAAACAGGGGTTTCAGATACCTAGTTTTCAAACTAAGCCTTAAGGTTTGAATTGGTCCAATTTCAATAGATACAATTTTAGAAATTCATTTATATAAATAGTTTAATTTATGCAATTTTGTTCAAGTAGTCTATCCTCTTTACTTTACTTTTTGACATTGTTTTTAACTCTGAAAATGTAATATATATTTTGAAGTGTGAATAATTTTAAATTAGGAAATAAGGATGTTTAATAAATGGCTTTTTTCCCTTAAAGCTCCCCAAAAACTTAGGTAATTACTTTTAAAAAAAAACAAAACTTGGTAATTAGATGTTGCCCAAAAAACTTTTAAGTTGCTTCATTTTACACCCTTCCAAATTTTCCGTCCAAAGAAAATATGGCCGTTAGCTAATTTATAAACATCCCAATCTACCACACTTATAACCTCATAACTTTTTCGATAAAACCGTCGTTTCTCTCTTATTCTTCATCTTCCTCTTCCTTTTGATCTGAACCCTTGTAATTAAGGCTACCAAAGAACTTCCGCCCTTTCGTTTCCACTTACACAAAGCTTGCAATTAAGCCCACATTTGCATTCCACTGCTTCATAACTAGAAAAGGTCGAGAAAGAGGAACTACATTCTATCGCCAATTGAAAGATTTGGAGAGCAATTCCCGCATCCTAATTTTGAATTGGAACTCTAATTAGAAATTTTAGATGAAGATAAGTGAAGGCGGGTGGGTTGGGGGATTTTAGTAACTCTAGCCTAACTTTCTCTGTTAAATGGCCTATGGAGTGGAGGAAAGGGGCTAATGGGGTTTTTAAGAGCTACTTGTTTATTTTGGGTATAAGTAGTTGTTAGTGATATGTATGCCCTAGAGGCCATTATTGCATGATATAGTGAATGCTTGGATATACATATGGAGGACTTTCTTGCTCGACATGATAGTATGTTATCTGGTTGCCTTTATCTTAACATGTTCACTGGTATTATCATGTTGTCTCTCATATATATGTTGATAAATCCCTTAGGATGTAGGCTTGACTATCAGGACTATGATGTGGATCATACTACCGGGACCTGGGTAGTCCACAAGCACATCCTTCAATTGTTCCTAGTCGAGAGAATATCAAGACAGGGCATCGATATTCCAGAGTAGACTAGCGTGTAAGTTTCTTGACCCTGTATGGGGCGATGGTTGATCCTATATCCATTGGTGTTTGATATCAAAGATTGTACACAGGTGCTCATTAGAGAATGGGTACACCGAACAGGACTCGCCGAGAACTCCTAAATGGTACTATACCTATCGTCAGATAGCAGTTCTCTGGTGACACTAGTACAGGTTAGTCTGTAGACCCAAGATCGTCATAGAGTCTTGTGTGGTTCCTACTGTGCTTTGATTTCATCTCTACCATGGCTCAAAGGAGTCGTGCAAACATGTGGATTTTGGGTACAGTCCTGAGTCACATGGAGGCAATGAGCGATAGGAGGGATTTCGTCTCTCCCGGTATAAGGAGTTGATGTTGCGCTATACTCGATTGGCTATAACAGGAAGTCTCTGGCCAGGGCTGTTGATGAGATTTAACGGTAAGTGTTATCAGTAGTTTCTCGTACCGTTATAGGCCTTGCATCGGCATGACTTATCAAGTTATTGGGGTCTGACGATTGCATCCCCAGACTCGATATGCGACATATCAGACGAAGAGACCGGACTGTACGGTAAGTGTTACTTATAGACTTCATGGGAGTTTGGACAAGCTTGCTTATTGATCTTCTATTCATTCAATACCTGGGTAGCCGTTACGTACAGCTAGTACCGCTGACGGTTTGTGGGTAGCAGATGTGATCATCACCTACTGCTGGCGTATTGATGAGTCTTTAGAGTCCCACATAGCAGTTTCCTGGTTCAAGCGAAACGAAGTATGGCACATATATTGATATGTGCGGGGGCCTGATTAAATACGAGTATGAGATACCGTATTGTAATCTGGCGGCTATTTCTTATCAGTTAAGTTATATGTGATATAACCGGATTATTGAATCAAGTGTTGATTTGATAATGTGATATACAGATAAATGATATTAGTCGGTTATATGTGATATACGGATTATTAAATCAAGTGTTGTTTTAATAATATGATATATATTTATATTTGATATAATTATATATTAACTAATATTATAGCTCACTAATTATTCTTCATAATATATATATTAATATATATATATATATATATATATTATATGAAGCATGGCATGGCATTTTCTATTTTTGGAAAATAGAAATGGTGAGGTTGAAAATGGGGAGACTTTGGAGGAATGGGTGTAGCATGGGTTGGTGATTATTTTATTCATCTCACTACACTATTAAAGCATGTTTACAATTGAATATTAATTCAATTGGGTTGCTTCAATAATGTGTGGGTTTTATCTAAGCCATTCTTCACTTGATGCAAAGAGACTTGTTCATTTTTCATTTTGAGAGCTCATATGATGAGTTTCTCTCTAGCTCTCTCCCTTTTCCGCACCTCCACCTCCAAACTCAATCCCTCACATGAGTTGTGAAACCTTGAGCTTGTGAGAACCCTCGTGAGCAAACAAAACCCCTACTTCACCATGCTACACTAGATTAGCACTTTGATGTAGTGTGTCTACTTCATTAAAAAGTTTAGTGAAGAGGTAGCTTGAATTAGCGGACTTCAGGTGGATCATCTTCGGTACAAAGGTCATCGAAGCAAGTTCGTTCAACCTTCAAGTGGAGCCTAGTGGAGTCGCATGGACTACAACTCGGAGCTTTAGAAGAGAAAGACACGGTCTACAAAGGCTGTAGCCACCTTTCTCTTAGCTAGTTTTTATGATATCTTAATTAAACCATAATCGTCTAGTTTAAGATCTTGGTTAGTGTAGATTAACACCCCTAATTTTTTAAAAACAGCATGCTTGATACTAGTAAAAACCCAGTGGTGGTGCTAACATAACTTTCATGGTATCAGAGCCAAAGCTAGAAAATTAGACAATATTAGTTTATTGCGAAAACGAAACAACCTCGAAACTGAAACCCGAAAACCACAGTTTCTATCGATTTTAAAACTTCCTCTGAAATTTTTTTAAACAAGTACAGAATCTTACATTTGATGTAACTAGAACACCAAACAAAATCGAGACCCAAACTCCTTTCTTTGGCCAGCGACAGAGTCAAAATGGCCGGCCTCGCCGGTCCTGTTACAATTTTTTGGGCTCGAGTTTGTTTTGTGGTATTTTGTGTTGATTTTAGGGTTTCATGGTTATGTTTGATTAGTCCAGTTTGCATGTGATGATAACTTTCCTTTTGGGGCTAATCGGGGTGTTTCATAGTCGTAATTTTAACATCGTTTCGGGTTTAAGTTTGATATATGATGCAATGGTTGGAATCCGCATTTAATTAGTTTTGAGAAAACTAGTTAGTGTTTGTAAATCTAGCATGTTAGTCTCTATTGATCGATTTCCACGAAGTTTCGATTCGGATCGAAACTCCGTTGCAATCGCGTATCGTACGCGAATGCTCGCCAGATAACTTTACTAGGTAGCTACGCCCCATAGCCCCGACCAAGTGACCTTAGGAGAACCCTGTTGCCAAAAGCATTCACTTGGGTGCTCGCAGCCACGGTGTTCCGTCTAAGTGCACTTGGTCAACGGCATCGGGGGTGCGGCTATCTACTAAAGTTCCGAAAAGTATTCGATCGGGTAGTCGGGAATCTTATTGAATTACCTGACTAAGTTATTGAAAAGTGTTTTCAATATGAGACTAAAATGCAAGGTTTATAGGGTTAGGCATGAAACCCGGAATATGAGATATTCCGGGTTTATGATTTCTAAGGAAATGCGGATTCTAATTATTGTAGATTTTCCATTTCTTTTCTGCGACCGTAAGTGTAATATGTGGGGTATCCCAAATCTCGTTGCTATATGTCAACGGAATATGGGATACGCGTATTTACTTACGTTGATGACATGTGATGTTATGTGTTGATGTGATATGTTATATTGGATCATCGTGAATGAATAGCCGGGGTTTTTATGTGAGATGAGAGTTTTTCAATTTTCATTCATGTAAATTTGTATGTAATATTATTTTATTGGGACACTTCCGGGTTGAGGATGATGTCACCATTGATATATATTATTTACTTTTCCGCATTAGGATAGACCCAAGGCGGGGAGCATAAGTAACCAGGTTCTGGAGTCCAGTGGGAGACCATCTCGAGGAGTCGAGACAGGGTCTCCTAACTCTAGAATTGGCAGTGTTGCTTGCCGCTCTCGTAGGGGTCTAGGGATGTGGGTTTGGCTATTCATCACGACCGTGGAATCCGTGTTTTTTATTACTGGCTGAATTTAAAACACCGACCTCCTAATATATCCAATATTTCATATGTTGACTTCTGCTACTTGGTTCTGTGATGTGATCATATAACTGCGTAAGACGAATACTATATATATATATATATATATATATATATAATAAACGTTGTTTATGTTTTGCACCCGCGCTAGTCCAGCCCCCGCTCTGTCGTTAGTTAAGTAACCTAACGGTGCATGACGGGGCCCCGTGGCGAATGCGGATGGCATAAGCGTGCGTTCTATTTTCGATTCTTTTTCTATGATGTTTAGGAAATATTAAATGATGAGATTTCATTAATGAGATTAATGAAAAGAAAAAAAACCTAAAAATATTGTAGAATAAAAAGTTTTTAAAAAGGTAGCCCAAGTTCTTGTTTTGCATAGTGGTATTCCTTGATGAATATCCAGCACCTCATTCGATGAAGAAAGAGCCGAGATCGCTTCACCGGGAGTGACCTCTTTAGCAAAACTAGCAAATGCTACAACCCACTCGGTTTTGTTTTAATAGCTTCTCTAATTTTTGTTTTGCATAGTGGTATTCCTTGATGAATATCCAGCACCTCATTCGATGAGAAAAGAGCCGAGATCCTTTCACCGGGAGTGACCTCTTTAGCAAAACTAGCAAAAGCTACAAAAAGCACTCCTTTTCAAATCACTAGATTCTACAACGATATCAAGTTCATTACGCTAAAGGTTTTCTTAAAAACCAACGTAGCCCTCCATCATTTCAGATAAGTGCTATTTAGTATTTATACTGCGTTTGTTGGCCTCCGTTAAGGCGTAGTGTGCGATAGCTGATTAGTGCTTATCTGCAGCATGTGATGCGATTGGATTAGGGTAGTTGTGCGACTTTGTTGGCCTTCGTCAAGAGTCGTGCGGGTGGGTTTAATTTAATCAAGAAATGAACGGGTTGAACTTGACTAGCGGCCTATGGTTTGTTGGCCTCCGTCAAGGTCATAGGAAGCTAAGGATAAAAGCAATATTGCGAATTTCAAGTGTTGAAATTTACAATGAGATTACATACCTTCTATATGATAGTTGGGTCCCGATACCCACTGGGAGTAAGAATTACTCCTGAGAGAGTTTTCCACTCTACAATTAGCCGATCAATTAGGTGTCTACGAAAGGTGTTAACGGGGTGTTGCACCTGCGGAAACGAGCTTATTTAATTAGTTCCATGCGAAAGCATGGGAAGACTCCCTCGGAGTACCAATACCTGCCTGGACGAACGATTGACGAACTAGTATGGTGTAATTAATCCCAGATAATCTTACTTTTTAGGGTTTGAAGGAAGATTTGATAAAAACAGTAGGAGCCATCCTGATTAGATAAAATAATAACCAATCTAATTTTGCAAGAGCGCACGCAAAAGTGATTATCCTTCTCTCTCTCCTGGTAGCGACCAATGACACGCCTTAATCAAGATAATTATATGGATGTATTGACCAAACCCACTTATTATACTGGGATAGGTTCCGCTCTATCTTATAATTGTCATAAGTCTGAGTAAGGAATAGGGGAATATCCGGATTCCCACGCTACCCAAACGAAGAATAAGTATGTTGATGCATTGTCTTCGGGTGTGTTTATCATTTTGCTCTACATCCTGGGTTTTAGATACCGGATCAGGATCCCACGTATATAATTTGTTACATGGTCTAAAGAGAAGTAGAGAACTGGGAAAGGGTGATATGTCTCTAAAAGAAGGGAATGATGCAATTGTTGCAGCCAAAACAGTTGGCGAATATCACCTTGTATTACCAAGTTGTAACACAATGATTCTGAACGACTGTTATTTTGTACCAAAAATATTGTGAATGTTTTCCTAAATCAAGTGTTGATTGGGTATGGTACGTTGTATAACAGTATATACGTTCTAAATCACAAAACAGTTCTAAGTATACAGAACTCACACAAGAGAACAGTTCAGAAATGAACGAAGACTTCTTGTGGTATTGTAGAATAGGTCATATCAATGCGACAAGACTAGCTAAGTTGCATAAGGATGGATATTTGAATCCGTTTGAATTTGCATCTTATAAAACTTGCCAGTCATGTCTCAAAGGCAAGATGACCAAATCTCCGTTTATTGGATACGAAGAAAGAGCTACTAAACTCTTGGGGACTGATGCATAGTGATGTATGCGGTCCTATATCTACACATGCCAGGACTGGTTTCTCGTATTTTATTACATTCACCGATAATCTCTCAAGATTCGAACATGTGTTCTTTTTGAAACACAAATCTAAATCTTTTGAGAAATTCAAGAAATATAAGTACGAAGTTGAGAACCAGACGTGTAAAAGTATTAAAATCCTTCGATCTGATCGGGGAGGAGAATACTTGAGCATGGAATTCAGAGACTACTTAAAAGAGAATGGGATTCTCTCTCAGCTTACTTCTCCGTATACACCACAGCACAATGGAGTTTCGGAGCGGAGAAATCGCACCCTATTAGATATGGTGCGCTTTATGATGAGTAATGCTGAATTGCCTATTTCCTTTAGGGGTTATGCACTTGAGATAGCTTGTAACATTTCAGAAAAATAAAATATTATTTTTGGGAATTTATATAATTAAATAATAAATATTATGAATATTTTAATGGTGCGGTATAATTAAATACCGATAAATTGGAAAATATTGGAAAATTAAATTAAATGGTGATTTTGAGGGATTTATGTGATTTAGGTAAATTATAAATTTTTATAATTAATTATATTCCATTTTAATGCTAATCGCGATTAAATATCACTAATCGTGTATTAAGCTTGATTTGTGCACATGACATGTACCATGTCCTATTTCACATTTTTACATTTTTCTACCATGATTTCTTTTTGTGCATGGTTGCTTTTTGGGGTTTTCATTTTGTTTACAAAAGAAAAGAGAGAAGAAAAAGAATAGAAAAGAAAAGATATCGGGACCCGGTTCTTGTTCACGGAGCAAAGTGCCACACAGAACAAAGTGTCACGCCAATTGTCATACCAAGAGGGGGGGCCACCTCTTGACACCTCTTAAATATGTGGGGGCCACCTCTAGAGTCCGTAGGACCCACTGTAGAACAATGGAGAATTTTCGGAACACATTCCGAAAGAGAACCGGACTGCATTATAAATATAATGATACCACCCTCAATTACAGAGGCGTTTTTTAAGTGAACCGGAATTACAGGAGCTTGAGAACTCCGTAGTTAAGCGTGCTCGGGCCAGGGAAGTCTTGGGATGGGTGACCTCCTGGGAAGTGGCCCCTGGTCGGGTCCGGTTCGCTCTAAAGGGAAAAACCGTGCGGTTTCGGCCAGAGCGGACAATACCATCTGTACTGGGGTGTGGGGCGTTGCATTTATGGTGGCCCATGCAGGTCCCTCAGTAGTAGGTCTGTGATTCGAGGACAAACCATTGTTCAAAGGTGGGGAAATGTCGGGACCCGGTTCTTGTTCACGGAACAAAGTGCCACACAGAACAAAGTGCCACGCCAATTGTCATACCAAGAGGGCGGGGCCACCTCTAGAGTCCGTGGGACCCACTGTAGAACAATGGGGAATTTTCGGAACACATTCCGAAAGAGGACCGGACTGCATTATAAATATAATGATACCACCCTCAATTACAGAGGCGTCTTTTAAGTGAACCGGAACTACAGGGAAAAACTGTGCGGTTTCGGACAGAGCGGAAAATACCATCTGTACTAAGGTGTGGGGCGTTACATTTATGGTGGCCCATGCAGATCCCTCAGTAGTAGGTCTGTGGTTCGAGGACAAACTATTGTTCAAAGGTAGGGAGAATGTCGGGACCCGGTTCCTGTTCACGGAGCAAAGTGCCACACAGAACAAAGTGTCACGCCAATTGTCATACCAAGAGGGCGGGGGCCACCTCGTGAATCTGTGGGGGCCACCTCTAGAGTCCGTGGGACCCACTGTAGAACAATGGGGAATCTTCGGAACACATTCCGAAAGAGAACCGGACTGCATTATAAATATAATGATACCACCCTCAATTACAGAGGCGCTTTTTAAGTGAACCGGAACTACAGGAGTTTGAGAACTCCATAGTTAAGCGTGCTCGGGCCAGGAAAGTCTTGGGATGGGTGACCTCCTAGGAAGTGGCCCTTGGTCGGGTCCGGTTCGCTCTAAAAGGAAAAACCGTGCGGTTTCGGCATGGGGCGTTATAAAAGAAAAGAAAAGATTAGAATAAGAAGTATGGGCATGAGAGAGAGAGAGGGTAAGTGGTCAACCTTGGTCTTAGCTATTCTCCTTCCTCATTTCTCTTCATCTTTCTCCTCTCCACTTCCTCCATGGCCGCCCTCTCACTTTCCCCCTTCTCTAAATCCTCACAAACAACCCCAAAACAACATTAAAACTCCATCTCCCTTTCACAAAAAACATGCACAAGCTCCCTACAGGCACTTTGGACCAAGAAAAATCGGATTTTGAGCATTTTGGGCAACTCAAGAATTTTCTTGAGTTACCAAATAAGGTAATTCTTACACCATTAGTATAGTTTTTCAATTCCTTTAGTATCCATGTTAAATTGGAATCGATTAAGTGAGGGTTAGTTTTCTTGGAAAATTCCAAGATGAGGGTTAGGGAAATTTATGTAATGTGAAGTGTAAATTGAGATTAGTAGAGGCCTTACAACCCCTTTAGCGTAAGAATTCTGGACAAAACCAGAGGATTAAGCCCTAAGACACAAACTTAAAAACCCCGATATCGGGAATTTATGGAAATTTAAGGAGTAATTGGAGATCTGCTGACACCCGGGGACCCTAGGATTTATTTTGCAAACAAAGTGATACATGCAGGAAACCTTGAAGCTTTTCCCAAGACCCGAGACCCAAACCCCTGTACTGGGCCGCAAATAAATGCCCCCTGGCCGCAAATTGCATCCAGGACTTGACCTGGGTGTAGGGTTACTAGACACTCTAATAAGTTTCTACAAAGCATCAACCATGCCCTATTTAAATTTTAGCCGTGCCGAACAACCCTAACCAAGATCTTTAAACTAGAGATTAGGCGAAACAAAGCATGTTAAACACTTTAACATCTAAGAGTTTGGGATTACAACCTTTGTAGTCCGGTCCTTCACTTCATAAGCTCCGTGTTGAGGTCCCTTCGCTGCGATCATCATGTACCCGGACTCTAGAGAGGTTCCACAAAGAGAAAGATGTATGCTTCCTTCCGATCTTCGATAACAAAGATGATCTACCTTGAAGTTTCATTAACACAAGCTATCACTCACAAATGAAGTGAACACCCTAATCTAAATGGTTAGGATAGATTAGGATGATGAAGTAGGATTTTAGCTCTCATTTAATTTCATTAACTCACTCATTTTCATCACTTCATAAAAAGCTAGAAAGCTTTTCATGAAAGAAGAAGGAAGAAGAAGAAGAACCATTCTCTTTGTCATGAATAATGAATCCTAGTGTGTGGATAGAAATGCAACCATGGTTCAAGTGAGAAGACTTAACCATTGTAGAGAGTTTACTAGGGTTAAGGGTTTGGGTTGGGTTAAAGAATATCTTGCAAAATATCTAAACTAAATATCTTTGCAAGAAAACAAAAGCAAAGCTTCTAGAAACTTCTAGAAAAGCTCAACCCAAATCAAACCCTAACCATGTTTAATCTCCACTAAACATGTTGCATTAATAACCCTAACATGTTACAATATTATATATCACAAATACCCGGCCGATATCTCATATCGCGAGAATCTAATACGGTATCACATACACGTATTGTTCTCGGAACCGCACATATCATATATGTGCTCCTACTCCGTTTTGCCTGAGCCAAGAAAACTTTGTGTAGGACTCTAAAGAATCGTCAATACGCCGGCAGTAGGTGATGATCATATCAAACACCCACAAGCTGCAATCGGTCAGCTAAACGTAACAGCCACCCAGGTATTGAGCGATCAGAAGATCAACAAGCAAGCCTGTACTTTCTCCCGCGAATCCATCAGTAACACTCCCGTAGAACCCGGTCTCTTCGTCTGATATGTCGCATATCTCGCCTAGGGGTGGTAAACGTCAGACCCCAGTAGCTTGATAAGTCGTGTCGATATGAGGTCCATAACAGTTCGAGAAACTACTGATAACACTTACCAGTAAATCTCAGCAACCCTGGCTAGGGATTTCTAGTTATAGCCTATTGAACACAGTGCAACATCAACTCCCTATACCGGGAGAGACGAATCCCCTCCTATCACTCATTGCCTCCATATGATTCGGGACTGTACCCAAAAGCCACCTTTTTGCACGCTCTCTTGGACGTGGTATGATGGAAATCAAAGCACAGTAGGAATCACACAAGACTCTATGACGATCTCGGGTCTACAGACTAACCTGTACCAGTGTCACCAGAGAACTGCCATCTGACGTGGTGTATAATACCATCTGGGAGTTCTCGGCGAGTCCGTCCAGTGTACCCAGTCTCCACTGAGCACCCGTATACCTTCTCTGATGTCAAACACCAATGAATATGAGATCATCCATCGCCCATCATATGGGTCAAGAAGCGCATACGCTAGTCTACTCTGGAGTATCGATGCCCTATCTCGGTACTCCCACGACTAGGAGCAGTTATAGGATATACTCGTCGACTACCATGGCCCCACTAGTATGATCTCATCATAGTCCCAGTAGTCGAGTACATATCCTAAGGGCTTTATCAACATGTAACATAGAGACAATCAGAGTACATGTTAAGATAAAGAGCAATCAGATAGCATACTATCATATCGAGCAAGAAAGTCCTCCCTATATATGTCCAAGCATCCACTACAATATACATCGTATGTACAGTAATGGCCTCTAGGGCATACATATAACTAACAATCTCCCACTTGCACTGGGGCCATCTGTTGTGGTATCGCATACCCAACAATTAGCTGTGGTTGAAGTATCTCATACTCAATCATCCCATAATAGTCATTACTGGAAAAAAAGGCCTTTGTGTGTGGATCCACGTTGTTGTCCTCTGTGTCTACTCTCCTAATCTCGATCTCCCTGAAGATCAACCATCTCCATGATCAGGTGATACTGCCTAAGAATTATATCTGGATTTCTGATGGGACGGGGGTTCCTTGGCATAAGCCATAACTCCACTGTCACACAATGGTTGGAACGAAGTTCATCTCATGAACTTATATCTATATCCAGACTGCCTCTTTGGTAGCATCCTTGGTAATGATGTATCTTGCCTTTAATCGTCTAGTAAGTCACGGTATCTAGCTTGGAACTCTTCCAACATACCGTCCCTCTACTGAGGGTAAAGACAATACCCGCGACTGACATTCAGTCGTCCTTATCACCCTACAACCTTTCCAGTGATTCTCCCCAGGATCGATTGATACCATCTCACTACAACTAGTGAGAATCCTAACATCCAATTAGATCTATCTCATAGATCCAAAATCCAGGATTTAGAAGGTATCAACTTGATCTTATATGGAGAATCTTTGTGATAAGAGGAGATTGACCGAACAAAGCATAGGAAACTCCTTCCCTATCAAGAGTATGTCATCCATGTACTCTACGAGGATCACCACCATACTCTCTACTACCCTTTTGTATATACAAGGTTCATCTACCATTTTGATGAAGTCAAACTCTTTGACTACTACATCAAAACAGACGTTCCAACTCCGCGATGCCTGCTTTATCCTATAAAGCATCTTGCTCACGTTTCCGCTGCTCCCACTGTCTACGAAGCCCTCTGGCTGTGTACTTATAGACGCTCTCTTCCAAATCATCATTTAGATAAGCAGTCATGACACCCAACCGCCAGATATCGTAGTCATGGTATATAGCCGTGGCAAGTAGGATCTGGATGGATTTTAAGCATAGCTTTGAAAGTCTCAACTTTTCCATGTACACCAAGTAATCTTCTCAAGATATACTTGCTCCTGATGGGGATTTAACCCTTCAGATAAAGCAACCAAAGTCCATACTTTGTTGGTGTATAAGAATTCCATCTCAGATCGCTAAGCATCTAGCCATTCTTACAGAGTCCCACTCCTGATGGCCGGCTCGAAAATAGTTGGGTCATCATCTCATGATGCAATCCTCGCTCCCACTGTCATAGAGAAAACCGAAGTATCTCTCAGGTGGGTGAGGAACTCTACTAGATCGGCGGAGAGACTGAGGTTCGTTGGAATCTATTGAATCCTTTGGTTCTACCAAATTATCTGCTGCAATTTGTATAATTGGAACTCTTTCCAGTTCTACCTCATGACCACTAATTTCTTCACAAGAAATTTCCTTTCACAAAGGTGGCATGTTAAGAAACAAAACATCTTTTGTTCCTCGGTTAGGTAGAAGATATTCCCTTGCGAATGCTTGGGATATCCAACAAACTTCTACAGAACTGACTTTGCCTCGAGCTTGTCCGGATTATGCTTTTAGACATAGGCTGGACAACCCCAAATCTTAACATACTTAAGATATGGGCTCTTACCATTCCATATCACATATGAAGTGGTAGGCAACTGATTTGATTGGAACCCTATTTAATAGGTATGCAGTTTCTCAAGTGCATAACTCCCAAAAGGAAATAGGAAACTCAGTAGTACTCATCATAGAGCGCACCATATCTAATAGGGTGTGATTGCTCCGCCCCGATACACCTACGTGCTGTGGTGTATACGGAGGAGTAATGCTGAGAGAGAATCCCATTCTCCTTTAGAATAGTCCAGGAATCCCGTGCTCAAGTATTCTCCTCCTTGATCTCATCAAAGGACATAATACTTATATCCGTTTTTGGTTCTCTACTTCTAACTTATATTCATTGAATTTCTCAAAAGTTCCAGACTTATGTTTCAACAGGAACATATGTCCGGATCTTGAGAGATAATCAGTGAATGTAATGAAGTATAAAGAACCGGTCTTGGCATGTGTAGACATGGGACCTTCATACATCAGCATGTATCAATCCCAAGAGTTCACTAACTCTTTCTCTGTTTCCAATAAACGGAGCTGTGGTCATCTTATCTCTGTGACATGACCGGCAAGTTTCACAAGATGTAAATTCAAACTAATTTAAATATGCATCTATATGTAACTTCAGCTAGTTGGGTCGCATTGATATGACCTAGTTTACAATGCCTCAAGAAAGATTCGTTCATTTCTGAACTCTTCCTCTTGTGTGTGTTCTGTACGTTAAGAACTGTGGTTTGATTTAGAACGTCTATGCTTTTAAATAACGTACCTGAACCGATCAACTCTTGATATAGGAAATGTTCAAAACATTATCCAAGAATACAAAATTATATCCTTCTTTACTAATAAAGAGACTGATATGATATTGTACATCAGGTTCGGTATCTAATAACATTCGTTCAGAATCAATGTATTTGTTAATACAGAGTGATAGTTACCAACAGACTTGGCTGCAACACTTGCACCGTTTCTATCTCATGAAACTTATCACCCGTTCTCAGTTCTCACCTATCTGTAGCCCATGTAACAAATTACATATGTAGGATCCTAATTCGGTATCAAATACCCAGGACGTAAAGGATATTGAGAAACAGTTCTGTGTAATGAACACACCCGAAGAAGATGCATCAACATATACTTTCTTCGTTTGGGCGGTATGGGAATTCTGGTAATCCCCTATTTCCTCTCTGTCTTATAACAATTATAAGTTGGAGCAGGACCAACGTTTCCTAGCGCAGTATAACAAGCGGGTTCGGTCAATACATCCGTATTATTATCTTGATTAAGGCGTGACATAGTCGTAACCAGGAGAGAGAGAGAAGAAAACACTCAGCGTGCGCTTTTACAAGATTAGATTGGTTATCAATTTATCTAATCAGGATGGCTCCCACTGTTTTAGTCAAATCTTCCTTCAAACCAAAGGAAAGACTAGCTGGGATTAATTACACCTTACAAGTTCGCCAATCTTTCAGCCAGGCCAGTGCCAGTACTTTGAGAGAGGTTCCCCGTGCTTTCGCACGGACCTAATTAAAATAAACCTCGTTTTCCCAGGGGCGTAACCCCGTTGACACCTTTCTAGACACCTACTTGATCGGCTAATTGTAATGTGTAAAACTCTTTCAGGAGTAACTCTTACTCGCAGCGGGTATCGGGATCCAACTATCTCATAGAAGGTATGCAATTTTATTGCAAATTTCAACACTTGAAATTCCCAATAATATTTTACCCCTAGCGTCCTATGACCTTGACGCAGGCCAACAAACCATAGTCCGCTAGTCAAGTTCAACCCGTCATTTCCCGATTGAATTAAACCCACCCGCACGACCCTTGACGCAGGCCAACAAAGTCGCACGACTACCCTAACTCAATCGCATCATTTGCTTTTACAGATAAGCATAAATAGCTACCGAACACTACGCCTTGACGCAGGCCAACAAACGAAGCACGAATACTATGAAATACTTATCTGAAATGACGGAGGGCTACGACAGGTTTTTAAGAAAACCCTTTGCGTAATGAACTTGATATCGTTGTAGAATCGAGTGATTTTGAATGGAATGTTTTTGAAGCTTTTTCTAGTTTTGCTAAAGAGGTCACTTCCGGTGAAGGGATCGTCGGCTCTTTCCTCATCGAATAAGGTGCAGGATATTTCACAAATATCACTATGCAAAGAAAAAACTATAGAAACAATCAAAAGACAAACCGAGTTTGTAGCATCTGCTAGTTTCGCTAAAGAGATCACTCCCGGTGAAGGGATCTCGGCTCTTTCCTTATCGAATAAGGTGCTGGATGTTCTACAAGGAACACCGCTATGCAAAGCAAGAATTAGAGCTACCAGTTTTTAAACAAGTTTCTACAACATCTTTAGGTTTCTTTTAGTTCATTAATCTCATTAATGAAGTCCCATTTTAATATGCTTCACAAGCATCACATTTGAAACGAAATCTGCAATATAACATATATCTCATATATATAATATAAACATTCGTCTCAGGCAGTAATATGATCTCATCACAGAACATTGCAGCAGAAGATAACGTATGAAATATTGGATATACTAGGATTTCCGTGTTTTATGCGAGCCTGTATAAAACACGGATTCCACGGTCGCGATGAATAGCCAAACCCGCATCCCTAGACCCCTACGACAGCGGCAAGCAACACTGCCAATTCTGGGGTTAGGAGACCTGGTCTCGACGCTTCGAGATGGTCTCCCACTGGACCCTAGAAGCCGGTTACTTATACTCCCCGCCTTGGGTCTACCTAATACGGAAAAGTAAATAATATACAATGGTGACATCATCCTTAGCCCGGAAGTGCCCCAATAAAAGAATATTACATCAATGAATTTTACATGAATGAAAATAAAAAAACTCTCATCTCACATAAAAACCCCGGCTACTCAAACACGACGATCCAATATAACATATCACAGCAACACATAATATCTCATATCATCAACGTAAGCAAGTATGCGTATCCCTATTGTCGTTGATGTATAGCAATGAAGCCGGCGATACACCACATATTACGCTTACGGTCACAGAAAAGAAAGTGTAAAACTACAACAGTTGGAATCCGCAACCTCCTTAGATATCGCATGCCTAACCAAATGAATTCCTTAGACATCTCATGCCTAACAGCTATAAACCCCACATTTTAGTCTCATTATCGAAAACTCTTTTCAATATAAAGTCGAGCAATTCAACAAGATTCCCGACATCCTGATCGAATGCTCGTCGCAAACTTTAGTAGACGGCCGCACCCCCGAATGCCGTCGACGAAGTGCACTATGGCGGAACACCGCTGCCGCGAGCACCCGAATGGATGCTTTTGGTGACGGGGTTCTCCTACAGTCACTTGATCGGGGCTATGGGGCGTGGCTGTCTATTAAGTTTACTCGGCGAGTATCCGCGTACGCTACGTGATTGCGACGGACTTTTGATCACATCAAAATTCCGTGGCAACCGATCATTTGAGACTGGACTGCTAGATTTATAACATTCAAATTAGTTATCTCATAACTACATGTGGATTCCAAATATTGTATCACATTCCAGATAAATAGACAGTGTTAAAGTTTCCGATCGAATAAACAAACACCCAAGATTTCCCAAATAGCTCAACACTTGAGCGGAGTTCAAAAAGTATCCATCATATGCCACAGTACCAATGGTCCAGCCGTAGAAGGGTCAAGCCAACGCCTCACATGTGGCAACGCCGTACTGCCCCAAACCCTAAGGTTTAGAGACGGTTCAGACGGTCACATAATCGAGTTAAGGTTTGTGTTCTTCTAGAGGGTCCACCGCGTTACTTGCATGATTTTCCGGAAGTTTCAAACTCGAGAAAAAATCTAACTTTTGAAAAAATTTCCGACAGGGGAAAAAGTGAGTTATTGATATCCGTTCGAACTTTTTAACACGTTCTAAAATTATCCGGAAAAAACATAAACGAAGTTAAATTATCCGATCGAATCAACGAGTCCCCAATACAACCCAGAAAACTCAACACTTGAGTAAATTTAAAAATTCCCAGAAGCATCAGGAAACACCTACGGATTTTACTGTGCAAAAAGCAAACAATGATTTCACTGTACGGCCGCGGAACCGCCGCGCGACCCATGCTCATGCCGTGGTTCCGCGGCGCCTTGGGCGAGTTACGTTGTCGTTTTTCACACAGTTCCATAAAATTACCTGCTGAATTTTCTGAGCATTTTTAATACAGAAAAAATCAACATTTGAATTTTTTTCCAGAAACTAGGGTTTTACGGGTATCCAGAGTTCGATCGGACTTTAAACTTCGTCTAGACTTCGCCTAAAGCTCTAGCTTGACTCTGATACCACTGTAGGGTTACTAGGCACTCTAATAAGGTTCTACAAGGCATCAACCATACCCGATTTAAATTTTAGTCGTGCCGAACAACCCTAACCAAGATCTTTAAACTAGAGATTAAGCGAAACAAAAGCATGTTAAACACTTTAACATCTAAGAGTTTGGGATTACAACCTTTGTAGTCCGGTCCTTCACTTCATAAGCTCCGTCTTGAGGTCCCTTCGCTGCGATCATCATGTACTCGGACTCTAGAGAGGTTCCACGAAGAGAAAGATGCATGCTTGCTTCCGATCTTCGATAACAAATATGATCTACCTTAAAGTTTCATTAACACAAGCTATCACTCACAAATGAAGTGAACACCCTAATCTAAATGGCTAGAATAGATTAGGATGATAAAGTAGGATTTTAGCTCTCATTTATTTTCATTAACTCACTCATTTTCATCACTTCATAAAAAGCTAGAAAGCTTTTCATGAAAGAAGAAGGAAGAAGAAGAACCATTCTCTTTGTCATGAATAATGAATCCTAGTGTGTGGTTAGAAATGCAACCATGGTTCAAGTGAGAAAACTTAACCATTGTAGAGAGTTTACTAGGGTTATGGGTTAGGGTTGGGTTAAAGAATATCTTGCAAAATATCTAAACTAAATATCTTTGTAAGAAAACAAAAGCAAAGCTTCTAGAAACTTCTAGAAAAGCTTAACCCAAATCAAACCCTAACCATGTTTAATCTCCAGTAAACATGTTGCATTAATAACCCTAACATGTTACAATATTATATATCACATATACAATATTTATTATAACAAAATAATATAATACAATTAACATATGTCGCATATATATCAATGTATTGCCCGAGTGAGAAAAAGAATCTTTTAGTGAGCTTATATCAATTAATGTAATTTAATATATCAAATATATAATTATACATTAAATTATCGAATCAACACTTGATCCGATAATCCGGCTATTTCATAAATAACCGACTAATATATTCTGTATCAGTTTATCGAATCAACACTTGATCCGATGACCCGGCTATATCACATATACCCGGCCGATATCTCATATCGCGAGAATCTAATACGGTATCACATACACGTATTGTTCTCGGTCCTGTACATATCATATATGTGCTCCTACTCCGTTTTTCCTGAGCCAAGAAAACTCTGTGTAGGACTCTGAAGAATCGTCAATACACCGGCAGTAGGTGATGATCATATCAAACACCCACAAGCTGCAAGCGGTCAGCTAAACGTAACAGCCACCCAGGTATTGAGCGATCAGAAGATCAACAAGCAAGCCTGTACTTTCTCCCGCGAATCCATCAGTAACACTCCCGTAGAACCCGGTCTCTTCGTCTGATATGTCGCATATCTCGCCTAGGGGTGGTAAACGTCAGACCCCAGTAGCTTGATAAGCCGTGTCGATATGAGGTCCATAACAGTTCGAGAAACTACTGATAACACTTACCAGTAAATCTCAACAACCCTGGCCAGGGATTTCTAGTTATAGCCAATCGAACACAGCGCAACATTAACTCTCTATACCTGGAGAGACGAATCCCCTCCTATCGCTCATTGCCTCCATGTGATTCGGGACTGTACCCAAAAGCCACCTTTTTGCATGCCCTCTTGGACGTGGTATGATGGAAATCAAAGCACAGTGGGAATTACACAAGACTCTATGACGATCTCGGGTCTAAAGACTAACCTGTACCAGTGTCACCAGAGAACTGCCATCTGACGTGGTGTATAATACCATCTGGGAGTTCTCGGCGAGTCCGTCCAGTATACCCCGTCTCCACTGATCACCCGTATACCTTCTCTGATGTCAAACACCAATGGATATGAGATCATCCATCGCCCATCATATGGGTCAAGAAGCGCATACGCTAGTCTACTCTGGAGTATCGATGCCCTATCTCAGTACTCCCACGACTAGGAACAGTTATAGGATGTACTCGTCGACTACCGTGGCCCCACTAGTATGATCTCATCATAGTCCCAGTAGTCGAGTATATATCCTAAGGGCTTTATCAACATGTATCATAGAGACAATCAGAGTACATGTTAAGATAAAGAGCAACCAGATAGCATACTATCATGTCGAGCAAGAAAGTCATCCCTATATATGTCCAAGCATCCACCACAATATACATCGTATGTACAGTAATGGCCTCTAAGGCATACATATAACTAACACTGGGTGCCTCGTTCTTTGTTCATGGATCCATTAGCAGTAAACTAGACCCCTCCTATGTGCAAAATTGACTAATTTCAGTTAGGGTAAAATCTGGGACCATTTTCATGAGTTGTTGCCTTGTATTTCATGATATTTATGAATTAAAGATTTGATATTTGTGTTTTTATCGGTCGATTCATGTTTATACGTTAATCGTCGAAAGTTGTTGGTTATTCTTGCATGCGTAAACTATAGGTTTTAACCTATGGGTGATTCGTGCGACATTTTGGTTTTCGTGCGTGATTTCCGTTTACGATGCTATATGTGTATATATGTAGGTATCCCCACGTGAACTTCGGATGATAAAGAAGAGGATGGCGACATCGACTTCGGTAATCGATGATCAAGGTGAGTAGATATATATCTACCGGGGAAGTTGGGTGGATGGCGTATAGCACCCCCGCAGTTTCGTAGTATAGAACGCGAATGCGTTGTAATATGTATAAATATATACCTATATCTTATTATAAGATGTGTATACTTAGCTAGAAATGCTTTAGAGGACTTTGGACTAGTATAAGCGTAGTTGGTAGTTAATGCTATAGTTTAGTGTTAGTCGCGAAACCCTAAAATAAGGTTTACACCCACGCGCGCGCACACACGCATACTTTTTATACTTGTGCGTGTATGGGAATATATATATATATATATATATATATATATATATATATATATGTTTGCGAGAATGTGTGTGTGTGTATGTGTGTGTGTGTGTGTATACATGGATGATGAGGATAGTATATGATACTGGAGATGAGTCGATGAGATTGGGCACGTTGCCACGAGATCGGTGATGATATGGTTCGTATTATGAGATACGACATGATTATTATAGCCGGTCCTTAGGCGATATGTTTTCATACACACGCATATATATATGTAGATGGTATCAGTATGTACTAGACTTTAGATCAGTACCCCAGTTCATGATATGATGATAAGGATACCAGACAAATGATGAGATAAATGTGAGATTTGACCCGTACCCAGATTTGGGATGCCGTATGATGGATTTACCGTACGTGATATGATTATGATGATTGATCCGCACTCTAGACTCGAGGATGTTATAGTATATATTGTATTGTACGTGATACTATTGAGGCGGGATCACCGACTATTTTATATATATATATATATATATATATATATATCGACTCAGACTTAGGTGGTTTTCCTTACCCTTTCGATTAGTCTGTTAGTTTAGCCTGTAGTTTACTTATAGATGTTAGACTAGACCTGAGTCATACCTATTTCAAAACTAACGAATCGTGAGTAGTTTAAAGACAGGCCAAGGGATATTACGGATATTTCAAAGGATGTACCTTTTCTTAAAAACACTGTAGCCCTATTTCTTAAATGCACGATTTGTGTTATTTCAAATGGCAAAACTGTATGACTCATATATATTTAATGTAAATTCTTTATCATTGCGTTTATTATTCATTTTCCGCATATTCTTGCTATTCGCATCGCATTGCATGTTTAAATGTGTTTTATTGTTATATTGAAACCATGTTGTCAGGACACCAGCACCATTACCGATGATGCGTATGCCATACGTACACCTGCTTGTCAGCTCACACACATCATCATCGGTAATTGACATGTCACGTACACTTTAGAGAATATTATTTCATTGTTATCGCTTGCTAGCTGATAGTTCCGATATATCATCATTGTGCTAGTTTAGATGTTGCATTTATTACTGTGATTTTTCATGCATATTTATTTATTCATTTTCCATGATATTATGGGCCAGTCCGGATTGCCGGAGCCCAGTATTTATTGTTATTGACCCTTTATTTTGGGATTTCGGATTTTTCATGAGATTTCTGGATTTGGAGAAACCGCAAAGATTTATTAAACTTATTTTCATTTCAAAAGATAAAAAGTGTGGTTTTCTCATGATATGATATGAGATATGTCCACCATGAGTTTTCTCGGCTCTTGAGTGATATCATACACCCGATTCGAGGAGGAAGAGGAACCGTCTGTGGGTGCATGGTGGACCCGGTGCGGTACCCGGGGTAAGATGGTCGCAGATGATGGCATTGAGCCTGGCAGGGGAGCACTACCGACCGGTGATTTTATTTTGACTTGACGGATATCCAGAGGATACCGATCAGAGTATAGGCCAGTCTGGATTGCCGGAGCCTGAGGTTTTGAGAATTGATGTTATAGGCCAGTCCAGATAGCCGGAGCCCTAGAGTTTGAGATTCGAGGATACAGGCCAGTCCAAATTGCCGAAGCCTGAGATATTGAGATATTGGGATATATGTTTTGTGTCAATACTTGACACTGATTCTATGTTGATTTCATTGATAATATCTCGATTTATATATTTACAGAAATCTCATTATATAAAGAAAACAGTTTCCTCATTTAGATGTATTATGTTTTCATGCATTCATACATCATATATATGATATGTTGCTACCTGAGGCACTGACACGAGCACTTGGTTTTACACTTATGTATAGATGTTTACCCTTGCCATTTTATCATGCTTCAGGCCATATTATTTGAGGATATTACTGATCGTATGACCTAGGATTGAGTCATACATGCGATTTCTGCTCTGTGATGTTTTCTACTCACGAGTTGGCAACTCACCCCTGTTGTGCCATAGTTTCTTGCAAGTTTTGCCGTACAGGTTTCCTTGGCGGCTTTGATGGCACATTGCTTATTTCCGGGTGATTGCTTTGGTAGGTGGGTTCACTTGTATCGTGACCACCATTGTACATTTATTTATTTCGGTTGTATCTAGAAACTCTATCAACCAGACTTGTATATTTTATAGACTTAGAAGACCAGTGTTTATTATTTCGACCTTAGAGTCGTGCGTTGTATTATTATGGTTTTCTTGATGATTTTGAGTTTTGATCCTCGCCCTTCGGCGTTGTATTTATATTGCTTGCGTGGTTGTGACCGCCAATTGGCGAAGAGCTAGCTCCCGCTTAGGGATACCTTTATTCATATTATGCATGTTGTACCCTTTTGGGGCCAGTATTTATAAAGGAAACTCTGCTGAAATTTTCAGAAAAGACTTGGGTTTTAAAAATGCAATACCTCGGCATTATGTTGTTAAACTACTTGCTTTAAAACTAAACTTTTCCTTCTTTCTTCTTTAAAATAGTTTAGATTTCTGGGAGTTTGGGTTACTTGAATTAGATGGGGTCTTATAGATTTCATATGATTCAAGTGCCAGTCACGTGCCATTTCGGGTTGTGACAAAGTTGGTATCAGAGCGCTAGGTTAACCTTAGTTCGAGTCTATGTTTGACTATACGGAGCCTAAGACATTTGTATATATTCGGAACCTAGGCTTGACCTTACGGAACTTAGACTTAGTTGAGGGGGTATTAAACCTGAACTTTCGTCGCGTAGGTTGACCTTGGTTGATAGAGTAGGTGACTTAAGGAGAGTGACGTACCGTGTGTATATTCCGCGACATACTTACGATACGCTACTCCGCTTAAGAAGCCTTAGGATGTACATTTCCTTGCACAGCATTATATTCATTCATATGATATATCCTCATCGATATCGGTTTATGATTTTGCTGCTACGATTACACGGGCAGAGAGAGCTACGGCTGGAGTTGCGTCAGCACGAGCTCGTCACGGACGAGGACTGATCAGGGCGTGATTCCAGGGACACGCGATTGTATAGATGTGTCATTTTATTGTGTTTTCGAGCCATGAGCGTTTGATGGATCGCTTTTACAAAATTTCTCGAACGTGCAGATCAGCACCAGAGGATTGGGCCACTGCTAGAGGCCAGCCAGATTGTGATGACCGTCAATACACCGACTATTTATGATGATTGAGGCACTGTTCAGCGTGCGGACGAATGAGCCAGTTGTTCCTGCGAATGACAAGATATCGCTCCAGATGTTTGGAGCTATTGCAGCATGAGTCTATAATTAGAGATATGATAGAAGATCGCTAGTCACCAAGGATGAATGACTAGGACATGTGGTTCGTTTCCTACCCCGATGTGAGGTCATCAGATTGATTGATTCCAGCTAGAGACGACTTCACGCAGGTACGTTGAGAGTCGATAGAAGACGATCGAATGTCAGGAACCCATTTTCCAAGTTTAAAGTATTCGGAAAAACATGCAAGTAATTCCGTGGACCCTCTAGAAGAATGAAACTCTAACTCGATATAATGACCATGAGAATGTTTTGAAACCTTAGGGTTTGCAGCAGTTCAGTGGTGCCATTAATGAGGCTTGGGTTTGCCCTTTTACGGCTGGTCCATAGGTACTGTGACTTATACTGAAATACTATTAAACTGTACTCAAGATGTTGAGCTCTTGGGGGATTATAGAACTTTGACGAATCGATCAAAAAGTTCGATGTCATTCGGATATTATGTAATGGGATACATTGCTTGGGAGTCTCCAGACACGAGTATAGCCATTGGAGCGCAGTCCATACAGCCACGAAGAGACAAGTCCGAATCAGTCGACATTAGAGAAAAGTGGAGTAAGAGGTTCGTGCGAGATCTTGATATGATGACGTTCCACTCCGCTGACATCAGGGGTGTGATACGCATGCAGGGGCGTTGTATATGGATATATCTTCCAGAAGGAGTCGCGATGAGTATGCAGCCGTTCCGGAATAAGAAACAGATTTAGTAAAGGATGATAACTTCCGGGCAGTTCGGCAGAAACGAGATTTGGGGGAAACTTCGACAAGATCTTTCTGGAATACTATAGGAGAAGACTTGGACCCAGGATCGGTCATAATACGCACACGCAGTAGGCCAGAGTTCGACATCGTCGACGAGACATGTTACGAGTGACCATGACAGTTGGCCAGAGATCTTTAGAGGATGTGCTAGAGCGGGACGATTTCCGTCATCTTTGATTTTGGTATTCTGGGCGATTTATTTGCATGATTAAGATTTTGTGCACCACAGTTGCACTTGACTTCGATTTGATGTCATTCGAGATGTTGATTTTGATTTCATGCCTATGGTATGCATGTGATTTGACTTGTACTTTCGGCATAGTTTTCATGCACTTTTAGTATTTTGATTCGATTTTGTGCACGCTGATGCACATGGTTGTGAGATTATATACCACGGTATACCTGATTTGGATTAAGATGTGCTGTATACCGTCGATTTCGATTGTGATACTCGATATTTATTTTCGTGCACCTTGTGCACTTGACTTGGATTCTTGCGCATACTTGGGCGCTTGATGCGATTTTGGTGCACACCAGATGCACTAAATCGAGATTCTTCGTGCATATTAGATGCACCTGATATTGCAATCAGGCACACACGTTGCCTTTGACAGGTGTTTCGTGCACACCCATTGCATTTAGATTTTGTTTCTGTGCACTCTTCTTATCACACAAGTTCTCCATGAAAGATCTAGGTGATGCCTCCTACATCCTGAGGATTAAGATCTATAGAGATAGATCTAGACGGATGTTGGGATTATCCCAATCCAGGTACATTGCTACCATACTAAAGAGGTTTAGTATGAAAGATTCTAAGCGTGGTAATTTAACCGCTTGTTCAGGAATCACTCTCTCCAAAGAGATATCTCCCAAGACTGATTTGGAGATGGCTCTCATGCAAGGGATACCCTATGCTTCGGTAGTCGGGATTATCATGTGTGTGATGTTATGTATCAGACCGGATGTAGCTTACTCATTAGGTGTAGTGAGTAGGTATCAATCAGATCCAGGAGAAAAACACTGGACAGCTGTGAAGAACATTCTTAAGTACTTGAGAAGGACTAAAGAGATGTTCTTGGTGTATGGTAACGGTGAACTCCAGGTGGAGTCCTTTACCGATTCAAGCTTCCAGAGTGATAAGAACGACAGTAAGTCGGTCTCGGGTTTTGTCTTCACCTTCAATGGAGGGGTGGTATGTTGGAAGAGTTCCAAGCTAGATACCGTAGCAGACTCGACAATGGAGGCTGAATACATCGCTACCAACGATATTACCAAAGAGGCTAATTGGATGAACAAGTTCATAGTTGAACTTGGTGAGGTTCCATCCATCGAGCATCCAATACCTGTGTATTGTGATAATAATGGAGCTGTGGTTTTGGCCAAGGAACCCCGATCCCATCAGAGATTCAGACATATTCTTAGGCGGTATCGCCTGATCATGGAGATAGTAAATCACCGGGAGATAGAGGTCAGGAAAGTTGTCACGAAGGATAACACATCGGATCCACTCACTATGGCCCTCCCCCAGATGCTAATCGATAGACTTTTTGGGATGTTGGATATGAGATACTACAACAACTGGTCTTAGTGCAAGTGGGAGATTGTTAGTGATATGTATGCCTTAGAGGACATTATTGTATGATATAGTGGATGCTTGGACATACATATGGAGGACTTTCTTGCTCGACATGATAGTATGCTATCTGGTTGCCTTTATCTTAACATGTTCACTGGTATTATTATACTGTCTTTCATATACATGTTGATAAAGCCCTTAAGATGTAGGCTTGACTACCAGTACTATGATGCGGATCATACTACCGGGACCTGGGTAGTCCACAAGCACATCCTTCAATTGTTCCTAGTCGAGAGAATATCAAGACAGGGCATCGATATTCGAGAGTAGACTAGTATGTACGTTTCTTGACCCTGTATGGGGCGATGGTTGATCCCATATCTATTGATGTTTGACATCAAAGATTGTACACAGGTGCTTATTAGAGAATGGGTACACCGAACAGGACCCGCCGAGAACTCCTAGATGGTACTATACCTATCGTCCGATAGCAGTTCTCTAGTGACACTGATACAGGTTAGTCTGTAGACCCGAGATCGTCATAGAGTCTTGTGTGGTTCCCACTGTGCTTTGATTTCCTCCCTACCACGGCTCAAAGGAGTCGTGCAAACATATGGATTTTGGGTACAGTCCCGAATCACATAGAGGCAATGAGCGATAGGAGGGGTTTCGTCTCTCCCAGTATAGGGAGTTGATGCTGTGCTATGCTTGATTGGCTATAACAGGAAGTCCCTAGCTAGGGCTGTTGATAAGATTTACCGGTAAGTGTTATCAGTAATTTCTCGTACCGTTATAGGCCTTACATCGGCATAACTTATCAAGTTATTGGGGTCTGACGATTCCACCCCCAGACTCGATATGCGACATATCAGACGAAGAGACCGGACTGTACGGTAAGTGTTACTTATAGGCTTCATGGGAGTTTGGACAAGCTTGCTTGTTGATCTTCTATTCGTTCAATACCTGGGTAGCCGTTACGTCCAGCAAGTACCGCTGATGGCTTGTGGGTAACTGATGTGATCATCACCTACTGCTGCCATATTGACGAGTCTTTAGAGTCCCACATAGCAGTTTTCTGGTTCAAGCGAAACGAAGTAGGGCACATATGTTGATATGTGCAGGGGCCTGATTAAATACGAGTATGAGATACCGTATTGTAATCTGGCGGCTATTTGTTATCAGTTAGGTTATATGTGATATAACCAGATTATTAAATCAAGTGTTGATTTGATAATGTGATATACAGATAAATGATATTAGTCGGTTATATGTGATATTACCTGATTATTAAATCAAGTGTTGATTTAATAATATGATATGTATTTATATTTGATATAATTATATATTAACTAATATTATAGCTCACAAATTATTCTTCATATTATATATATATATATATATTATGAAGCATGGCATGGCATTTTCTATTTTTGGAAAATAGAAATGGTGAGGTGGAAAATAGGGAGACTTTGGAGGAATGAGTGTAGCATGGCTTGGTGATTATTTTATTCATCTCACTACACTATTGAAGCATGGTTACAATTGAATATTGATTCAATTGGGTTGCTTCAATAATGTGTGGGTTTTATCTAAGCCATTCTTCACTTGATGCAAAGAGACTTGTTCATTTTTCATTTTGAGAGCTCATGTGATGAGTTTCTCTCTAGCTCTCTCTCTTTTCCTCACCTCCACCTCCAAGTTCAACCCCTCACATAAGTTATGAAATCTTGAGCTTGTAAGAATCCTAGTGAGCAAGCAAAACACTTACTTCACCATGCTACACTGGATTAGCACTTTGGTGTAGTGTGCTTACTTCACTAAAAAGTTTAATGAAGAGGTGGTTTGGATTAGCGGACTTCGGGTGGATCATCTTCGGCACGAAGGTTATCGAAGCAAGTTTGTTCAACCTTCAAGTGGAGCCTAGTGGAGTCGCGTGGACTACAACCCGGAGGTTTAGAAGAGAAGGACACGGTCTACAAAGCTTGTAGCCTCCTTTCTCTTAGCTAGTTTTTATGATATCTTAATTAAACCCTAATCATCTAGTTTAAGATCTTGGTTAGTGTAGATTAGCACCCCTAATTGTTTAAAAACGGCATGCTTGATGCTGGTAAAACCTAGTGGTGGTGCTAACATACACTTTCAATAGTTACCAAGTTTGGATGGGGTTTTAGTAATTAGCTAAATTTGGGGGGGGGGGGTTAAGTAAAATAAACCCTTAATAAACTAGAATATCTCTATTTCTCTATTATCTCTTCTATTCTCAGCTGTTATAGGGAAAAGGCGTGAGGTCTCCGATTTTGAAATTGATTTGGAGATTTGGCTATCTAATTTGCAATAGAAATTCATTAAAAATATATATATATCTAAAAAATCATATCTCTAATTGTAACCGCAACTAACCATATTCATTTCTTTCAATAACCAACCCTATAAATTTCTCTGAGTTTAACTCTACAGATCTATTTTTTTTAATATACCATTTTTAAAAATTTTATTTCCAAATATCCTTCGATATTCTAAATATCCCCCTTAAAATTTTTAACTTATCCAAATTACCCCCGATGGTTAGTTTAACCCACCATCTGCAGGGAATATTCCTTCAAGTCGATTTGTGACCTTTGGAGTAGTTAAATGACCAAAATAATCTCCAACAGTTATCTCTTCTTCTCTAAAATTAAGATCCTTGTAGATTCAAATTAGGTTTTTTTGCTTAAAGATGAAATCATGGCTTTTCCTCCAAAGATCAAGTCGCTGATGAAGGATAACTTAGTTCTTTCTACAACAATCATGATTCTAGGAATGGGTTCAATCTTGGAGATTCCTACAAAAGAAAACCCTAACTTTAGAAATTTGGAGAAAATTGCAAATCAATTAGAATTATAACCCTTCAATTGTCAAAATCGCAAGAATTGATATCATTTAACTAAAAAAAAACCCATTAAAATTGAATTCAAACTGCAATGCAGACGAGAGAAGAGAAATCGAGGCCCTTTTCTGTGCCGAGAAAGTTTCTAACATATAATTGCAGATTCCTTCGTCTTAAATGTCGATTTCCATTAGTCTTCTTGAGTTCCTTTTTGAAGGAAATTGAATCGGTAAGAAGAAAGAGAGTTTTTTTTTTTGGAAAAATGGTTTTTTTGAGAGAAGAAGACAGAGAGATGGAAGGAAACCATTTAATTTACCTTAAAACCTGATCTTGGTTGGCCCTAACAAAACATAATTCAACATTTGATGGAAATGAGTTACGGAAGGGGTATTTTGATAAATGGCGTATTTAAAGGGGGTATTTCGAATTTGAGATATATGGAAATATAATTTTTAAAGGAGGTTTATAAAAAAAGGGTATTTTACTTGTAGTCCTCCCAAACATACTAAATTCCTTTCTCCCCCCCCTCAAAAAAAACTTCGTATTTACTTTTTACCCCCCTCCCAAAATTAATAAGATACATCCGTCAACTTTTAACGGCATAACATCAATTTTTTCTTTAAAATATCCCAAGCACCATTCTTCTTTGGAAATACTCAATTCCTTCTTCAAATTGAAATTAGGGTTTAGGCTTTTACTGCACATTTCTTAAAATCGACCATAAAATCAGGAGCCGCTTCAACATCCTTCTCTAGTTATGAAAACGCCGAATGCTTATGCGGTCTTATTTGTTGTATTCGGGTAAATGGTAAACCTAAAATCTATGAAGAAAAATTAAAGTTAAGGTTAACAGGGTTTTTTCTGACGGAAATCGTAAATGGGGCAAAATGATGTAACCTATTAGTTTTGGGGGGTAAAATGTAAATACCAAGTTTTCGGGGGGGAGGGGGTAAGAAAGGAATTTGCTATGTTTTGGAGGCTACAAGTAAAAAACCCTAAAGAAACTCTTTTTAATTACAGAAATCTTCTTGTTAATTATACAACGTGCATTGCATGTGTAAAACACTAGTTAAATATAGATGTAATAATTTTGTTCATTTTAATCAAATAATATTGCATGATATAGTTTGGCAATAATTTAGTAGCTGATGGAGCTAAGGGAAATTATGAAAAGACTTTTCACCCTTATCAAACAATTAAAATAAAATCCGCAAATTACCCCCCTCCCTCCCAAATCTTTCTCCCCCTCTCCTTTCTCATCCACTCTTGTTCTCCCAGATTAAACCTCCCACCTCCTTGGCCACTCATCCTATATTTTCCCTTTTTAACCCTAATCCGAAACCTTAAAAATCCAGTTAACAGTAAGGTCGGAGAAATTACTATTGAATTTTCACTTTATCATAGTAAATTGAAGTCCTTGCATGAATTGGGCTTGAGATTCATCTTTTGCGGCAAAGTGAAGGTTAAAGGTCACAACTTTCTACCCATAACTCATGGACCTGTTGGTTGTGGTAAGGATGTGCGGGGTGGGAGATCTCGTGTTCGAGCCTCCATACGCACATGGTACTTCCCCATTTCCATTTTTTTCTTTAATTAAATGTGCACGTCCAGGTTCAATTCTAGACGCGCGTGGGTGGGTGTGTCATGGGACCCCTGAGCCAGCCAAGGGTGCTCGGTTGTCAAAAAAAGGTCACGACTTTCTAGCAATTTAGGTGTTATTGGCAATTTTAGTTGCTTTGGTTAAATTTTATGGTAAAATTACATAAAAGCGGTCTTCGGTCTCTTTAATCATTTCCAGCTTTGTAATCGCAGTATATTTTATCCTAAAAGTTGTTGTGGAGAAAGCTTTGGAAGAAATTTGAGAAGAAAAGGCCATAGACAAACTTTGACAAGAAGAAAAAGAAAGAGAAATAGGGGTTTCTAACTAGGATTTAAGATGAAGAGGTAAAAGGATATTTACCTTTTACTTTTGGCTGCTAAGATCAAAAAATCTACTAAAAAATGATCCCAAGACACATATGAGAATCTACAAGGAATATTCTAACCTCAGTCAACAACAAATATCAAAATGCTAACGAAGGGAAACATTGGGTATTTTTCCGCCATTTTTAGAAACTTAGGTTTTTATCTATAAAACAACCCAAACGAATAGGTATATATTTTTCATTTAGCCATAAATATTCTATAGAAATAGGGAATTATGTAGATTAAAGGGTTTTTTTTAAAACATGGAACCCCAAAAAACTTGACTAATTCTAAATACAAACCCTAAAACATTATATTTCTAAATACAATTCTTAAGAAATTGCAAATAAGTAATTCTGTCAATTCGTATTTTAATTTTATAAAGCAAATTACTTAGAGAATAAAGAAAAAGTTTTTAAGATCAACGGTTGGTATTGTTTAAATACATTCTTAAATTTGAATTTGAATTGAACACCTTACAGGCTCCTGTTCCCCTCCGAATGGCGGCCGAGACAAGACGTCTTGCCTGAGATTCGGGGCAGATGCTATATGGTGCTATCCGTCTACCTCTCCGAAGATGCCAAGTTGATTTATGGCACCATGTATTGAAAGTTTAAACGAATGCGTCCGATGTAGCAGACTTCGTCAGATTCCCCCTCGCTTGAGGGGTTTTTGATTGTGGGGACGCTCTTCCCTGCAGGCGCAAGCCCCTGCAGTTAATTACGCTACCGCATTGCGGTAACCGCTTTCTCCTTCTCCAGAAATTTCACTTCGTGTCGTGTGTGTTTATTTTGTGTTTGGTTGCCCGTGGATTGTATACGGAGACTGAGTTATGTCGTCGCCCGTAGGGCGTGGATTAGTCCAAATCCGTATTATCTTAGATTTGGGTTTGGGGGTTGGGTTTAAAGATACGTTAGCCTCATTTGAGACTAAGATCAACTTAAACGTTTGTTAAGGATACGTTAGTCTAAATTTAGACTAAGATCAACTTAACGGGATCGTTTAGATCCAACAAGAGAGCGATTTAAGGGGAGGCCCTGTTGTTTAGTTTAGTGACATTGCGATCAATAGGTAGTTTAAGGACATTACGGTCCATGGATAGTTTAAGAACATTACGGTCCAATATTAGTTTTAAGACGTTGCGGTCAAGGTTAAGGACGTCATAGTCCGTGGATTTAAGGACTCCACAGTCCGATATTAGTTTTAAGATATCACGGTCAAGGTTAAGGACGTCATAGTCCGTTGTTAGTTTTAAGACATTCCGGTCAAGGTTAAAGACGTCATAGTCCGTGGGTTTAAGGACCCCACAGTCCGATGTTAGTTTTAAGACATCCCGGTCAAGGTTAAGGACATAATAGTCCATGGATTTAAGGACCCCACAGTCCGTATCAATGTGTGGTCATCGGGACCCGTCACCTCTTTGAAGACGTTGAGGAATTACAACGCCAAGTATCAAAGGGGTGAAGAGATGTACCCTTGAACCAAGGTAGATTAAATAGTCTTTGGCCCAATTTGGGACCAAGACCAATCAATTATGTTATGAGCCCATTGGCCCAGTTAAGTTTGGATTGAGGACTTATGGCCATCTTGGGCTCAGTCCAATCATGTTTGGAATATTGGCTTTCTGTTGGTCCATTGAAGGAGAGGCTTTACCTCTAGAACTTAGCCAATTGGGCTGAAGCTAGTGTTAAATACTAGAGACCAACAGTGTTGAACACTGGGAATGAGATTGACAAACTGATGTTAAACGCCAAAAGATAATCAGTGTTACATACTAGCAACAAGGCTTTCAAATTAGTGTTAAACACTAAAGCAGGTCAGTGTTAAGCACTGGACAGAGAGGTTTCAAGTTAGTGTTTAAACACTAAAGCAAATCAGTGTTAAACACTGGAAAGAGAGATTCCAAATTAATGTTAATCAGTATTAAACACTGGTAACAGAAATTTAATTTAGTGTTAAACACTAAGAAATTTAGTGTTAAACACTGCAAAGAGAGTTTTTTTCAATTAGTGTTTAACACTAAAGTAAATCAGTGTTAAACACTGGATACAGAGGTTTTAATTTAGTGTTAAACACTAAGGCAAGAGGGGTCACGTGGTAGCACGTGAGAGCGCCCTCTCTCTCTTTATTTGTTCTGCCGAGAGTATTGAGTACTTTGGAGCATCACGTGCCGTCATGTGATGGGCATTTAAGTGTTCGTCTGTTAGAGCTTCTGCCAGGGGTCATGTGGGGCACGTGAGGCGTTGCCTCAAAACCCTTCTCTGTGGATCTTTTCAGGGGTCACGTGGTAGCACGTGACCCTGTTTCTTTGCCTGTTTGAAGATGTGTTTATCGTTTTTTTTAAGAATTAAATTCTTCATGGGGTTAAACCCTAGCAATAAACTTTTAGAGGAATTAAATTCCTGTTTTCTTCTGAAGGATTATATTCTTAGATAGAGTTGAACTCTAACTTGTCTTCTGTAAGAATTGAATTCCCATGCATGTGAGGAATTAGGTTCTTCTAAGGGAATTAAATTCCTGTTATTTTGACAGATTTGAGTTCCTTAACTAGGGTTAAACCCTGGTTCTGTTCATTTAAAGGAATTAAATTCCTATAACATAGGGTTAAACCCTAATTTTATTTTAGAGGAATTAAATTCCTATAGTTCTATGAGAATTAAATTCTCAAACTTCCATTCCCTCCCTATGGTTTGGATCTGCATGGCAGGATCTCAACCCAATGAGAATTAAATTCTTAATTCATGGGGAGATGTGCACTTTGCAGATCCTCCACTAAAGAGATAACTAAGTTCTTCTTTTTAATATAAGAGTTAAACTCTTTTGAGGATTAAATTCTCTCTTTTAAAAGCCTTCCCTTTCTTACCTAGGGTTTTCTTTTGCAGAAGATCAAATTCTTCTGAAGTCTCAAGGCTCTATTTCTTTTTCTCTCTATGTCTCTGTATATAGATCTTTGTCTCTCCTTTTTCTCTCCTTTCTGGCTCCTATTTATAGGAGAAGGAGCAGAATCAATTAGTTTTGGTGAATCATTCATTGAGAGATTTGATTTGTATTCGTTAGAGATTTGATTTGCATTCATCATTCATCTGGACCTTTGGATTATTAGGTGAATTTTATTCACCATTGGATTTCAAATCCAAAGATATTCCTTTGTTATTTCGGTTAGATTTTAAGGGGAAATCTTTCCAAGTTCAAGATTTTTCCATAGATAAGTGATATTTAATCACCTTTAGATTTTTAATCCAATCGGTTCCAAATAATCATTCTCCTTTGGAAAGATTTGAATGTTGTTCATAATTTTAATTCTGTTAAATAGATAGGCTTTGAAAGCCGGTCACGTGTGGCCACGTGACCCCTGGTCACGTGTCACGTGACCCCTGGTCACGTGTAGGCACGTGACCCCTTGGAACGAGCTTTCTTCTGCTTTCTGCGCTTTGTCTTCTAGCCGCTGTTCAGCCGTCACGTGCCAACACGTGACCCCTGGTCACGTGTGAGCACGTGACCTTTTCTGAAGCCTTTTCCTTGACTTGATCAGGGAACTGATGTGCCTTTGCCGCCGCTTTTAATTGTCACGTGCCAACACGTGACTGCTGGTCACGTGCTAGCACGTGATGCCTCCTCCGTAAACTTTCCTGATTTTAAATCAGGAAACAAATGCCCCCACAACGTTGTTCTCACGTGTCTGCACATGAGTGCATCACTGTCACTCTTGTGACCGTTAGATTCCTCTAGGGCCTCGGGTAGATGAAGCGTTTTCATCACATCCTATAAATATAGGGGTCATTTCAGAGACGCCTCCACTTTGCTTATCTTCCTCCTTTGAGAACTTTTTCCTGAGAATTTAATTCTCTTCTTCCAGAGCTTAGTTCTCTGCCTCAAAAACTTTCCAGAGTTTAACTCTGTTTGACCGATTCCTCTTCTTCAGGTAATCATCTTGAGTGGACGAAGAACTTTTATACATGAAATTCTCTGGATTTTAAATCCACTTTAAGGGTTTCACCCTTTTAATATGAACCCATTTTTCCTTTAAGTTTTTCAACCAAAGTATGAAATAGAACTTTCAACAGTAGATCTTTTTAGGGTTCATATGATCTTTAGGGAGATAATGGTGACGGTTAAAATCTATGGAATTTAATTCCATCCCAAAAAAAGTTTTTGGAAATTTAATTCCCTTTTTCTTAATAAGGAATTTAATTCCTATGAAGAACTCAGTTTCTTCACATGGAGGCTTCTTAGGGTCTCTTGGCCCGAGGTTGTCCTTCTGCAATTAATGGAACAGAAGTTTGCAATGATATCTTCTGTGGGAATTTAATTCCCTTGATCCCGTTTGATTTGTTGTAGAATCCAAGGTAGATTTGTCTTCTAGGGGATATGTAGGGCCACCCGCAATCCACTTTTTATTTAATGAGGGTATCCCCTTTGTCTTATTACAACTGCTTGGACTCATTATTAACGAGCCGTCATCTTGATTCTGTGGGGCCCATGTGTTTTGTAGCCAATGGTCCCAAAAAAGAGTCTACTGTTGTTTTCTTCAACTAATCTTCATGTTCATGCATGGATATATATTGCTGACTTTTCTTTTGACGGTCTTCTTTCATTCGATTTCAGGTGCGATGGCTTCTGCTCCGTGTTTTCCCTTTACTCGTTCGGAGGCCGCTTTTCCTCAATCACCGTCCGATGAGGAAGCGATGGCGATGATCCGGGCTCATGACCCGAACTGCACCAACTTGCTTCTATGGGGAACTTGGTACAGTCATATTATCCGGGGTCGCCGGAGTTTCCTCTGCGCAATACCAACAGAGCCTACTTTCCCGTTTTTGCTGATGGACCCTTCGAGAACGGTTTTTGCTGTGGAGATGCCCAACTGGACTCTAACGGAGAGGCTCGAGCCTTCGACGACCGGTATCCCGAACCATCCGATCCCGGCTATAGATATCTTGGGGCTGCGTATTTGCCAGGGTGAGGCCCAACCATGGGGACAAATCTACAAGATAGGGCTCACCCCTCGACACCCTATGGGGTACCTTCTCTGGGCTCATTACATCCTGTCCGCCCATCGTGCGCGGCTACAGAAAGTAGGGCTTTACCAGGCGATATACGCGTCGCTCTTTCACTACCAATCCCCGCATGTCTGGTGGGTTAAGGCATTCTTGAACTAGTGGAACCTCTCTACCAACACTTTCCTTTTAGGGGACCGCGAGGTCTCGATCTCTCTGGCAGAATTCTATGACATCTCGGGGTTGCCAATCAGGGGTGGTCTGTATGAGGAGTTGCTACCCTCTGACGAGTACATCTTTGAGCCCGAATCCGCTCCGGTTGACGGCCTGTCTGCTGAGAATGCTGTCCGCCACAAGCGTCCCAGTTTGATCAAGGCGCTAGGTATCTTCGACCGATTGTTCACCGAATCCGAAGAGCAGGGTGTTACTTTCAAGAGCTTCATTGCTTGTTTCCTTCACGAGAACGTCTTGTCGAAGACAGCTCCGAAGTTCGCCAACATTAGAGACCCCTTTGGGTTTGGTCCGAAGAAACTGCCGACCACTGAATCGGATCTACTACAGTACTACATCCCTATTATGTCGCCGACGTCTTTTGAATCCATTGCTGCTCCCGGCATGGATGAGGAGATGTTCTTCGTGGGGTTTGTTAGTGTCTGGCTCAGTTGGTTTGTCATCCCCATGCATCGTCGCTTTATAAGAGCTTCGGTTATCTACCTGGCTTATTGTATCGCTGAGGGGACACGGTTGGCCATCGGCATCCCAGCCTTGGCGCACCTTTATCATGGGTTGGGCACCGCAGCTAATACCTCTACTCCCGGCGTGGATGTAGTAAACTTTTCGCTTCATTATTTCACGTCCTGGGTCGAAATGCATGTGCTGGGGGCTTTCGCTATGCATCGGAGGCCTGCGTTTTACGACGCCTATCCCTTCCCGCGACTTATGCGATTGGTGGATGCTTCTGCCGCCGACCCGACTCAATTCGGGGCTATTCGGGTGCTGATTTCTCCTCAGCCGCCGTTGGCGGGCTGGTTTTTAATGATCGGATCTTGTCTACTCCCTTAGATCCAGTTCAACAACTCTGGGACCAGTCAAAAGACAACGTACCTTCTTTGAAGCCCCGGGAGGCCACGCACTTGTATACAATTAGACCGGGCTACTTGGTGTTTCGCCAGGACAGTGCAGCTCTTTTCATGCGGTACAACCCGCATCGATTCGCCTGACAGCTTGGATACGACCTGGGCGTTCCCTTTGAGGCTTTCATAGTTGCGCGATCCCTTCACTTGCCGCCGTTCGCGATGCCGCACATCATTTCGTGAGGTTGAACACCGGCTCCCACTTTATGATCCCTGAAGCTGAGCATACGCCCCGGTGCGTGCGATCGTTCACGGGTTGGTAACTCTATCGAGTCAGCCCGATTATCCTTGAGGAAAGAAGGGTGCTTCTTGGTCATGATGCCCCTCCTCAGGTTCCGGGAGCTAAGCTGCGGCCGAGGGCTCCGGTCCGCTTCCCTCTGAGGGAGATTGGTACCGCGCTCATTCCGGGGGAGTCAGGGGTAGACCTTACTCCAACAGCTGGTATGCCTCTAGGTACCCGATCGTGGGGTAGACGGGCCCCAGTAGCAGCACCACCGCCTGCGGCAGCATTGCCTCCCGTGGCATCGACAATGGCGGTGTCATCCTCGGTTGTGGCACCAAGCGAGGGTAATAGGGACGATGGTGTTGAAGGCGACGTGGGTCGCCGCCGCACCAAAGCTCCACGAGGAAAGAAACGGTCGTCTTCGGCGGCCGGTTCTGGATCTAAGAGGCGGAAGAGGGTGGCCACCAACCTACTTGATTCTTTAACGGAGTCGGAGCCCCTACTTCCAGATGAGTCGCTGGCCGTGCAAGAGTCAGACGCTGGACTTCTTTTCCCGAGTTCGGCCGATGAGGAAGCTGCACAGTTGGCCGAGGCCATACGGCGTTCCAAAGACGCGTCTCATAACGCCAAGGTTCCGAAGAAGCCCTATCCCGCTGTAATCTTTTACGAAGACCCCTCATGGATTCGGCGGCGGTTCATTGGCCCTTTGGAGGAATGGGGAGAAAAGGCCCTGAAACAGGCCGCTTCAGAGGATGCTGCGGACGCGCTTTCCTTGTGGACCGGCGGCCATGAGTCTACCCTCGAACCCCGGCGAGCATGCCTCCTTGAGAAGGAGCATCAGCTTGAAGAAGCCATACTAAAGGCTTCCCTGCGCATTGGTATGTTTTTATATTTCTTTACAGTTCTTCAGATTGCTTATGCTTGTATATATGTATCCTTATTTTGTGCGACTTGTGCAGAGTCTTCGACGATGGGGGAGGTCCCTACGGGCTTATTGAAGCTAAAGCCTATCGACATTCCCGATGAAGCATTGCTCGATGTGGAGGGGGCTGATGAGGCTGCTCTTCTTGCAATAAAACCTCCGGTGGCGGCTCTTGATTCCAGGGTACTCGCTCCTTTGGGAGAGGTTCCCTCGATGGTCGCCGTCCTAATGACTCTACCCGAAGGCGGCCCAGAGGTTGAGATGGAGGTAGTCGGGACTACCCTCCCTTTGTTGGAGCCTGAGGTCACGACAGAGGCCGTTGAAGCTGCTATCCCCCCGGCTCAGAATGGGAGGAGTGTCGAAGGTAACCTTCCATGTTTTGAGCTAGTAATCTTTCTGTTACCTGAACTCTTTTGTCTTTTCAGAATTGCGTGGACTGGCGGCCTCCATTGTCGATCTGTCTCCTCGGCAATCCTTCCAGCGTCTTTTGGAAATGGCCGTTCCGCAGGCGATATCTCCTCAATGCATCGTCCTCTCATCTGGACAAGGTGAGTGTTGTTCATCACTTTTTATAGCATCGTTGTTATTTTGCGTATTGACATTGATGTTCTCTACAGTTTTGGAGGCCGATGATGAGGTCGAGGTTCTCGAAGGGCCAGGGGCACCCTCAGCTCCTACTTGCATGACCGTAGGTAAGTGACATTCCGGTATAGCCTCACTTGTTCCTTTGCTTAAGAGTCTTACTAATATTTTTCAACTCTGAACAGCCTTGCCAGCTCCAATAGCGTTGGAATCGCGTGTCGTCATGCCGCCTGGCCCTTATGCTTTGCGAGCTTCAGAACGCTTGGCCCAATTGAGCCTTGTCTCCCTGTCGTCTTTGATCGAGGAGCTTCGTACTGGCAGTGCAACCACAGCTGAAGCATTTGCTGCCGAGGCTAACGGTTCTCTTCCTTTTCTTGCCACCTACCATAGCGAAGAGGTGGTGCGAGTCTGGGTGGAGTTCTGTCGGCAGGTGGAGGCTTGCTTGCACGCACTTGAATGTTCCCGTCTTTCCTCGGAGGTCATGGCTGCAAAGGCGGACTTGCGGGGGCTGATAGCGCGGTGCGCGGCAAACATGACACCGTGCGAGAAGAGGCTCGGCCGTAAATTCTCGGAGAGGGAGCTGGCTTCTAAAGCGCTGAGCGAGCTTCAAGCGAGTCTTACTGCCAAGGCCAACAAAGCGTATGAACTCTGGCAGGTGCTTCAAGAGTCTATCAGGGAGGTGGTGACTCTTGATAAAGCTGCCACGTTCACTCGTGAGAGGGTCGAGGCTCATAAGGCCACCGAGAAAGAGCTTGAAGGCCGGCTCGCTTCGTATCAGGCCCAGTAGGCTCAGGCGGAGGCCCGTCTTTTGGCGATCTTAAATCATGAGGCCGTGGCCCAACAAAAGCAGGATGAGCTGACCAAGATGCTAAATCGCCCACCGGCTTGAAACATTTGTATCTTTTCCTTCCTTTTTTGTATATACTCATAGATGAGAGTATTTTCTTTTTGTTCTTTCAGGAATTGCACTTTGTATCCATTTTGGTTTATGAATAAAAGATACAATCTTCTTCTCGACGGTGTGTCTCTTTTCATTGAATGTGTTTTGCGGACCATTTATCTTGATCTCTTTGCAGGGCAGCGATGGCTTAGGATTCAGGGTTAAGATCTGCTTCCTAAGACTTTTGCACTTTATGAGCCACGAGGGTCTCATAAAGAGTTTTTCTCCCCATGGGTCGAGAGGATCCCATAGGTGTAAGTTCTTCTTAAGAATCGTGAGGATTCTTAAGCGGGTTTTCCCTTGAGAGTCGTAAGGATCTCACAAGAGAGTTTTTCTTCCTTACAGGTCGTGAGGACCTGCAAGTGCTGGATGTGGTCACCCTTATCCGTGTTTCACGGGGTCAGGGGTTGCTCAAGACGTCGTAGTTTAAAGACGTCACGGTCAAGGTTAAGGACATCATAGTCCGTGGATTTAAGGACTCCACATTCCGATATTAGTTTTAAGACATCACGGTCAAGGTTAAGGACGTCATAGTCCGTGGATTTAGGGAATCCACAGTCCGATGTTAGTTTTAAGACATCACGGTTAAGGTTAAGGACCGTAGAGTTCGTGGATTTAAAAACTCCACAGTCCGATGTTAGTTTTAAGACATCACGGTCAAGGTTAAGGACGTCATAGTCCGTGGATTTAAGGACTCCACAGTCCGATATTTAGTTTTAAGACATCACGGTCAAGGTTAAGGACATCATAGTCCGTGGATTTAAGGACTCCACAGTCCGATGTGTGGTTACGGGGACCCGTCACCTCTTTGAAGACGTTGAGGAATTACAATGCCAGGTATCAAAGGAGTGAAGAGATGTACCCCTAAACCAAGGTAGAATCAATATAGAATCAGGGTGTTTGATTGTTAGTTTTAAGACATTACGGTCGAGGTTAAGGACATCATAGTACGTGGATTTTAAGGACTCCACAGTCCGGTGTTTGCTCTGGATACTTCACACGGGTTCACTGCCGTGCTTGGCGAGGACCAGGCTCCGCTCTGGGCGTTTTCCGCGGGGTCAAAGAGTGACGTTATCCGCGTTCCACGTAACCAGGAATTTTGCAGTAGATACTTCACACGGGTTCACTGCCGTGTTCGGCGAGGACTAGGCTCTGCTCTGGATGCTTCACACGGGTTCACTGCCGTGCTTTGCGAGGACCAGGATCCGCTCTGGACGTTTTCCACGGGGTCAAAGAGTGACGTTATCCGCGTTCTACGTAACCAGGAATTTTGCACTAGATGCTTCACACGGGTCACTGCCGTGTTCGGCGAGGACTAAGCTCCGCTCTGGATGCTTCACACGGGTTCACTGCCGTGCTCTGCGAGGACCAGGATCCGATCTGGACGTTTTCCACGGGGTCAAAGAGTGACGTTATCCGCGTTCCACGTAACCAGGAATTTTGCGCTAGATGCTTCACACGGGTTCACTGCCGTATTCGGCGAGGGCTAGGCTCCGCTCTGGATGCTTCACACGGGTTCATTGCCGTGCTCTGTGAGGACCAGGATCCGCTCTGGACGTTTTCCACGGGGTTAAAGAGTGACGTTATCCGCGTTCCACGTAACCAGGAATTTTGCGCTAGATGCTTCACACGGGTTCACTGCCGTGTTCGGCGAGGACTAGGCTCCGCTCTGGATGCTTCACACGGATTCACTGCCGTGCTCTGCGAGGACCAGGATCCGCTCTGGACGTTTTCCACGGGGTCAAAGAGTGACGTTATCCGCGTTCCACGTAACCAGGAATTTTGCGCTAGATGCTTCACACGGGTTCACTGCCGTGTTCGGCGAGGACTAGGCTCCGCTCTGGATGCTTCATACGGGTTCACTGCCGTGCTCTGCGAGGACCAGGATCCGCTCTGGACGTTTTCCACGGGGTCAAAGAGTGACGTTATCCGCGTTCCACGTGACCAGGAATTTTGCTGATTGTATCCGCATTGCACGGAATGGAGGTTTGGCTGTTGGTGACATGTATATCGCCGAGCCATGGAACTAGGGGTTGCCGCTGGTCCGCTTTGTCTGAAGTTGTGTCCGTTGTTACGAGACGAGTGTTGGGATGATCTCTAGGTCGCTTGCGGCCCGTCGAGATTTAGCTTCTTTCTTTGATGAAACCTGGGGGGAAGTATGATCACTTCTTTGTTTACGCCCTTGGATTGTATACAGGGTGTGATGGAACATCGCCTGTAGGGCATGAATTTCATTTTTATTTCTTTTCCCGCGATGCTCTATCATTTCAGCTTTTATATCGCGAAGGTCGCGATTGCCCCATCATTTCGGCTATTTTTCGCGGTGCCCAATCATTTCGGCTATTTATTTTATTTTCTACTCGCTGCTTTTTATTGCGAGTTGCCCCATCATTTCGGCTATTTTTCATGCATACATTCTTACTTGCTGCTTTTTATTGCAAGTTGCCCCATCATTTCGGCTATTTCGTATGCATGTGTGGCTCGCTAGCCTTTTCGCTGCAAGCTTGGATTTTAGACACCGATTTCGGCATCAGCATCGCTACAACTGGGACGTTGCCAGGAGCGAATCATCATTTGCCTCTGTCGATGTTGAACAAAGGTGGCTTAGCAAACAGGGTTAAGGATCCTGTCGACTAAGGCTTTTGACTTCATGAGCCGTAAGGGTCTCACAAAGGTATTTCTCCCTACAAGTTGTGAGGATCTTGTAGGTGTGTTTTCTCCTTGGGAATCGTGAGGACTCCTAAGTGCGTGTCCTCTTACAAGTCGTAAGGATCTTACAAAAAGGTTTTCTCCTTATAAGTCGAGAGGACTTACAGGAGTTGTTTGCCATATGAACATATCCCTAGCCACGGATGGGACTTGGTTGGGGAAATGTTTATTCGCGCCCGTGGATTGTATACAAGGGTCAGTATTGAGCCGCCTGTAGGGCAATATCGAAGGTTGTGGGGGTTGCTTAAGCACAGGTTCAGGTCTCTGTAACTTAAGGCTTTCAAATCTTATGAGCCGTGAGGGTCCCATAAGAGAGTTCTCCTTACGAGTCATGAGGATCTCGCAAGTATAATTTCTCCTTAGGAATCGTGAGTACTCCTAAGTGTGTTTCTCCCTTGTGAGTCGTAAGGATCTCACGCGGGTGGTTTCTCCTTACAAGGTCGTGAGGGCCCTGTAAGTGTCTTTTAACGAGGTTGCGCCCTTTCGGGTTTTCACAAACACTCGTCGGTAGCCCTGCTGTTTTTACTCACGGAGCCCTTTCGGGTTTTCATCCGTGCCCCTTTTGCTTACGGACATACCTTTTTTTTTATTATTTTTATTATTATTTTTTTATTTTTATATATCGGCTTTGAGGTATTGCAATCCACCGTAGTTTATCGACGTCTCGGTCAACGGCTAGTTTTAGGACATAGTGGTCCATTGTTAGTTTAAGGACGTTTCGGTCTGCTGTTAGTTTAAGGACGTTTCGGTTCGATGTTAGTTTAAGGACGTTTCGGTCCGCCGTTAGTTTAAGGATGCTGGTTACTACCTAGAGTTCGGGCTTAGGAAGATAGCGAGCGGACATAATCGTCGTCATCTATCATTGACCTAAACCTTGACCCGTTAAGCGTAGTATTTCTTCAGGAAGCGGCCGTTCACTGGCCTGAAAGGCCTTTCACCGTGCATATCCATGAGTAGATAAGCTCCACCCTGGTAGACCTTGTCTATGATGTACGAGCCTTCATAGTTTGGCTCGAATTTTCCCCGCTTGGCGCGATTGGGGATCATAGGTCTTCTGACAATTAGCACAATTTCGTCTTGGCGGAACGTCCTCGGCCTGGTCAATCTTTTGTATGAGCGCGTCATCTTTGCTTTGTAAGCCTCCAGATTTTGTTGTGCTATGAGCCGGGTCTCATCAAGGGCATCAAGCTCCTCAAGCCGGAGGTAAGCATTTTCTTCGTCCGTCAGCTCGTAGTGGACCGCCACTCGTAGAGAGGGTAACTCTATCTCGAGGGGGAGTACTGCTTCTGTACCAAATACCAATGCGTACGACGTTGTGTTCGTGGCCGTTTTGAACGTAGTTCGGTATGCCCAGAGAGCCTCCTGCAGTTTCTCGTGCCAGTCCTTCTTATTTCGGGACACCGTTTTCTTTATGATTTTCGTCAAGGTCTTGTTGAAGGCCTCGGCGAGACCGTTAGCTCGCGGATTATAAACCGAGGAATACCTCCAGTCTATATTATGCTGTTGCGCAAAGCGGCTGATCTTGTGACTTCTGTAGGCTGGCTCGTTATCAGAAACAATCCGCCGCGGAGTTCCAAACCGATAAATGACGTGCGTCTTGAAGAAATGAAGAATATTTTCTGCCTTCACTTCCCTTAACGGTACTGCTTTCGCCCATTTAGAGAAGTAATCAGTCGTTGCCAGGATAAAACGATGTCCTCTGGATGACGCTGGTTCGATGGGGCCGATTATGTCAGTTCCCCACATTTCGAATGGCCAGCTAGACACCGTTGGATGTAGTGGATTTGGATGTTGGTGGATAAAGTCCCCATGAATCTGGCACAAGTGGTATTGCTTCGCATACTCGAGGCAGTCCTGGATCATCGTGGGCCAATAATAACCCATTCGTTTGATCTTCAATTTCATCTTCAGGCCTGCTTGGTGAGAACCGCAGAGTCCGTCGTGAACTTCCTGAACGACCCTTTTCGCTTCGACAGGTCCCAGGCATCTCAACCACAAAGAATCGAACAACCTTTTATACAGAATATCGTTGACGAAGGCGAAAGACAGAGCTCGTTTCATGAGCTGATGTCTTGAGGACGCTTCTTCGGGCATTCGGTGGGACTTAAAGTAGTCTATGAAGACCTCCCTCCAGTCCTCAGCCTTCTCACGGTCTTTTATTTGTAGGGTCGTCTGCTCAGTCACTCCCTTCTCTTCGGACGATTCCGGAGATATTTCTGCTGAGGCAAGCACCCGACGGCTTTGCACCACGATTTTAACGTCATCAAGGTTCTCGTCAGCCAGTTCTTTAGCGAGCTTGGCCAACGCGTCTGCTTTGCTGTTTTCCGCGCGTGGTATGCTTTCTAGAGTATAGGAGGGAATTTGGGTCAACAGTTGTCGCGTCTTTTCACCATATTTCACCAACTCCGGTTTGCACGTTTGGTAGTCACCGTTTACTTGGCTAACGACTAGTTGAGAATCCCCGTATATGAGGAGGTTTTCAATTCCCATGCCGATGGCGATCTCGAGGCCTGCTATCAAAGCTTCGTATTCGGCTTCATTGTTCGTCCTCGGTTCTGTTAAGGAGAAAGCGAAGCGCATCATCCCTCCTTGTGGAGTTACAAAGATGAGTCCTGCTCCCGATTTGATTATAGGGGTACTTTGTTTGTGCTTCTTCACGGAAGACGCTCCATCGAAATAAAGCTCCCATCAGGTATTACCACCGTCGATCGCATCAAACGCATGTTCGTCTGGCAAATCGCAATTCAGAGGAGAACCGGCAGGTACTGGATGCTCAGCAAGGAAGTCAGTGATGGCTTGGCCTTTCACTGCCTTAAGAGGCTGATAGGTTATTGAAAACTCCATCAGGAGCAGGGCTCATTTACCGAGTCTCCCTGTCAATATGTCCTTTGACATTAGATATTTTAGGGGGTCCACCTTTGATATAAGACGGACTTCATGTGCCAATGCATAGTGCCGGAGTTTTGTTATCGCAAAGATTAACGCCAGGCAGTGTTTTTCGATAGGGGAGTAATTGCTTTCTGCCCCCAGAAGAACTCGGCTTAAATAGTAGAGCGCTCTCTCCTTCCCTTGGTCGTTTTCTTGCGCCCATAATGCGCCTAAGGACCCTTCGAGGGCTGTTGTATATAAGATAAGGGGCTTTCCCTTAACCGGAGCAGCCAACACCGGCGGGTTCTGCAGGTATTGCTTGATTTCATCTAGTGCGCTCTGGCATTTTTGGTCCCAGATGAACGGAGTTCCCTTCTTTATCAGGTGACTGTAAGGACGGCACTTGCCTGACAGGTTGGCGATAAATCGCCGGATGTACGCGAGCTTCCCTTGGAGAGACCGCAGCTGTTTGAGAGTCCTTGGCGGTGGCATTTCCATGATTGCCTTGATCTTAGATGGATCTATTTCGATACCTCGGTGTTGGATGATGAATCCCAGGAATTTACCCGAGGAGACTCCGAACGCGCATTTGAGGGGATTCATCTTCAAATTATATTGCCGAAGGCGTTGAAATACGGTCTTCAGATGCTCTAAATGCTCTTCATATGACATGCTTTTTACTACGAGGTCGTCGATATAGCACTCGACGATTTCATGTATGAGATCATCAAAGATCTTTGTCATGGCCCTCTGATAGGTGGCACCGACATTTTTTAATCCGTAGGGCATGACTTTGTAGCAGAATATACCCAAAGGAGTCCGGAAAGCGGCGTGCTTCTGGTCTTCGGGATGCATCTTTATCTGATTGTACCCTGATGAACCGTCCATGAAAGAGAAAACCTCATGAGTGGACGTGTTATCTATCATCAGCTCGGTTACCGGTACAGGTAAATCGTCCTTCGGGCGAAGTCCACGCATATGCGCACCGTCCCTATTTTCTTCATTACCGGGACGATGTTGGCGATCCAGTCAGGATATTGGACTTTTTGGATAAATCCAGAATCGATCAGCTTCTTGACTTCGGCGTTGACGCTCATCTCAAGCTCGAGCCGCATCCTTCTCGGCACCTGCTTGACTGGCTTGACATCCGGGGATATCGCTAATTTATGCACGGCAATCTCTGGATCTAATCCCGGCATCTCGGAATAATTCCATGAGAAGCAATCTCTATCCTATAGAAGCACGTCCTTTAACGCAGCCACCGTTTCTTCAGATAGCAACTCGCTGATTTATGTCGGTCGCGGATCGTCTGCCGGTCCCAACTCAATCCTCTTGAGGTTATCTGCAGTAGTATGTATGCCATTTTCCAGTTCTTTCGGAGCCGGTGGAAATTCTGAGATTACCTCGTTGTCGTTGTTTTCGAAGCACCAAGGGAGCTCATCTATGTCCTCGGGCTCTTCTTTTAATATTGTAATCATGTGACAGGTGCGAATCTGCTTCCAAGATCGATGTGGATCTGGTTCTGCTCTTGCGGCTGTGGGTTCGTGCTTTTGTGGCGGCGTTACCCTCCAGCTGCTGGATAAAGCAAATCTGCCTTGTTGGTACTGGTCCTCGACCCAGTTCTTGAAGGTGAAGCAGTCTTCGATAGGGTGTCCTATGGCTCGGTGATAAGAGCAATAGCCCGGATGAGAAACTTCGTTAGCTTGCTCAGGGTGCTTAGACTCCGGAAGTGTGATCATTTAATGTTTTATAGCGAGCTCGAGTAACTTCTTCGTCTTGTCTCAGGGGAAGGAATACGCTCGACTCATCTTCTTTATGAGGGACAAATCCGGGCCGCGCAATACCCGATCACATGACTCTCTAATCCTGCATCGTTGTTGTCGGCTCCTCTTTCCGCTTCTTGACTTACTTCTGCCTCTGCGTCGGGCCTTTTGTACAACGGGTTGACAGGGAGGAGCATTTTTGTCTTTTGCAGTCTGTTGAAACAGACGTTGCGTCCTGGCCTTCTCGTAGATGGCCATCTCGCGGTTGTGGTCTTCCCAAGCTTTTTGATCCGCTTTCCTGATAAGCTTGTCCATTCGTTCTTCAAATGGCGGACTCGGCACTTCGCCTGCGGGATCTGGTTTTGATGAGGGGTTGGCATTGCGGGACAGGGCATTTTCCTCCTCATCGAAGTTATATACGGCGTAGCTACCGTGGACTCGCTCCCATTTCTCGGATCTCACATATCCCAGCCCAAGTGTTTCCATTCTCCCGTTGGGCAATTTGCGCTGAGTTCCAGGGACATCCCAAATCCTGTTGTAGAATCGAGCTTGTCGAACAGTCCGTTTTAAGGGTACCCCTTGGCGCTTCAGTAGTCTCTTTAGTCCGTTTGTGTAATATCTGGGTAAACGGATGGGTTGGATCCTGTTGAGTGTAGAATCCGCACCATGCCAGATCTCTTTCTCTACTCTCGTTTCTGAGGATCGATAGAATAGGATCACCTTCTCACCCTTTCGCCTGGGAGGGACGTAAAACGTCTGCAGGTCCTGCACATTGTAAGCTTGAAGTGTGTCGAGGTCTTTGTAGTGCTCCCGCGGCACCATGGTGATTTGTAAACTCTGATCATCGCCAGGGGATGCTTGTATTGACGGCCGACTGGAGAACACGGCATTAACCTCATCTTCCGAGTCACTTCCGAAGATCAATATGGGGGTGGACGGTCCCAGGTTATTGCGTTGGGACGGCCCAGCGTAAACTATCTCTTCTTCTTCTTCGGTATCGCTCCCGAAAACAGGGATGGTGGGGGCGGCTTTGTCCTCCGGCTTGCGATACCTTTCTGTATCCTCGAAATCTGGCAAAAAGTACTTTGCATCTTCGTACTTGCGGACTTCGTTCACGGAAAATGGATTCAGCTCACCTGTTACGGTATACTCGAAACCATCCCTAAAGTACTTCATACACTGATGCTGTGTAGAAGGGATGATGTTGTACTCGTGTAGCCAAGGGCGACCGAGCAAGGCGTTATAGCAGGTCTTGGCGTCAATGACGTGAAACTTGATGTCCGTGACAAGCAGCCCGAAGCGTAGTGTTAATATCACAGATCCGAGAGTCTGTGATGACTGGGAGTCGAAACCGGAGATAGTAATTTTGTCACGAGTGAGGTGCTGCACGCTCATGCAGATTTCCTTCAACACCCGAACATTAAGGAGATTGACGGAGGATCCATTATCCATGAGGATCTTGCCTATCTTGATATCATGGCAGTATTCAGAGACATATAGGGGACGGTTGTGGTCGCACGTCCCGAGGAGAAGGTCTTCGTCACCGAAAGTGATGTCGGCCGTGTGCACTTCTTCCAGTTCATCCTTCATCCTTTCTGCGGCGAGGAAGGCTTGGAACTACTCGGGTTCTTGTAACGCCTTGATTAATGAATCTCGCGCTTCTTTTGATAATAGGAGGGCATCGAGAATGCTGAGCTGAGAAGGTAGCTTCCTTAGGTGCGCTAGGATGTTGTAGTCCACTTTACCCTTCCTGGGAGGGTCCTTGGCAGTCAGCTCTTTCATGACTTGGTCATCTAAGGCGATATCCCCAGTGACCTTCTCCTTTCCCTTATCTTTTCTATTTGCGGGCCCGAGATTCTTTTCCAGGAGCGTGCGATTGCGCAGCTGAATATTCTCGCAGGCCTCCGGTTCTTCCTCTTTCCCTAAGACGGACTCTTTAAAGAGAGGGCCCAAAGCCACTTCTTCATCAGAGTCGCTCCCAAAGGTGAGAACTTGTGATCATCCGGCATCGACTATATAACAGCTGTCGGTAGTTCTTTTGTGCCTGTCGGTTGTACCTCTTTGCTCCCGACGAGTTCTGCGTTTCATGTGCTTAAAATGTTGCCGGTGAGCGACATATCCCTGCCACCATATCCTAAAAGCGTCGCACTCCTTTGTAGGGTGTGAAATTTTCCGATGATATGAACAATAATTAGGGTGCCTCTCCGCCCCATCGAACGCGTTCTCTTCCGAGGGTGGTAGCTTCATCCCCACTGACATGGCTTTGGCGAACCTCTTCCTCGTCTTGTACTTGTTTTTATTCGCATCGGATGTCTTTTGATCTGGCGGGAGTGCTTCGATTCTTTCGTTTACTCGCCTGCGCTTGGCTCCTTCCGATGCAGCCATCTCATGCTCCTGATCGGCTTTACTCTTCAAACGAATCTCGTCTAGAAAAGCGTCGATCATTTCATCTGTTGGCCATACAAGTTCTGGCTCAGGCTGTGCCCCGAGTTTCTCAGTGCCAGGAGTTTTCTCATCTTCCGAGTGGGAAATCACATGACAACTCGCCACATATCCCTCGGATTCATCCGATGAGCTCTCTCCATCATCTTCCTCCTGAAAGACGTGGTTGAGGAACTCTTATAGCGTGACGGGAGTCCGCGCCTTTTGATTGTACTCCTCTAGCGCGTCAATCTATTTCTGTAAATCCGTGCGCTTGTCTCCAGGCTTCACGGGCTTCTTAGATTTCTTCTTCTTTTTCTTCGAAGATTTTGACGGTTGGGTGTGAGTACTTGGGCCATCACCATCGCTCTTCGTAGTTGGACGCGGCTTCAGCATCCCTTTGATGATTTGAGGTTCAAGCGGGTTCTTCCATTCGACTGCTGGGCACGCATGAAAATCACTCAGCATCCTTCTGGTTTTACCTGATAGCACGACTTTCCATGGAGCTTCCTCAATGAAAGAACAGGTTGCCCCCGGTGTGTCTGCTTTCTTAGGAGTATGCGGCTGTGACGGGTTCACCTTCCACTTTTCGGACAGCGCAAACTTTCCCTGGAGGTATTGATCCTCAATCCATCCTTTGAAGACGAAGCAATCCTCAATCGGGTGGCTTACCATTTGATGGTAAGGGCAATAATTGGGGTTATTCACCTCAGTGGGTTGTGGCGGTCGCCTAGGATTTGGCAAGTTTATAAGTCTGTTGCATACTGCCAGCTCGAATAACCGTTTCGTCTTGTCCCGTGGGAACGAGTAGGGACGCTTCATCTTCTCATTATAATACCGCCGTCTTTCTTCCAACTGATCCACCAGCTTTGAAGCACTGGGTTGCTGCTGAGCATTCGCGACGAAGGTTGCCTTCCCTTTACCCTTATCACTCCGAGGTTCTGGCTTCGGGGGAGACGGTCTGTGACCCATCTGGTCCATCTGGGCCAACATGTCGATCAAAGCCTGAAACGTGGTCGGCATAAAGAACATCATAAACTGGGAGATAGTGGCATGAGGGTCTAGGGTTCCCATGAACATGCCCACCGCGGGCGCTTCCTCAATGCGTTGTTCTCATTTCGACCACAAGTTTCGCCATCGTATAGCATACTGGACCCACGTTTCACCTGGTTTCACCCTGGAATTAATGCTGTTATCGGAGTGCGTTCGTTGGCGCTTGCAAATCGCTGAGTGAATAGCAACTCCATTTCAGCGAACGTCTTGATAGAATCGTTCGGGAGTTCCGAATACCATTCGAACGCTGTTTCTGATAAGCTGCCCATGAACTGGCGAAGCAACAGTTTATCGTCACCGCCGGTGTTACCGCAAAGGGCCCTGAACTGGGCTACATGTTGGTGGGGATTGCCGGTCCCCTTATACACGTGGAATTTTGGTATTGTATAATCCGGCGGATATTTGATTTGGTCGTACCAGCTCGGATATGGTCGCCCCGTTTTTACGACTTGACCTGCTGCCTCAGTCGCATGATGAACCCGAATCTGCTGGGCTATATAGTCGTCCAAGTCAGCCTTAGAGATTGTCTCCTCCTTGGCCGTTGAGAGAGCCGGTGGTGGATTTGACGTTTCTCCCATGTCGTCTTCAAAGACGATCGGAGGATCCTCAGCAGGTGGGTCTTGTTGGATCATCATTCCCACCATGTCATGGAATATGTGAGCTATTTGCTTTATATTGCCCGCTTGTTCCGCAGCCTCTTTATCTTTCTTTTCCAGTATCCTCCGGAGAAACTCGGCGTCGGTTTCCTGTTCTTGTTGATGATCGGAGGACGCCTCGGGGATTTCTTTCGGTCCAGTAAGCACGGCCATTGCAATCATCATTTCCTGGAGCTTTTGCTGTTGCTCCTGAGCCTTGGTCACCGACCGTGTAAGCGGTCTATGACCTGTGGACGCACGGCTATCTTCCTTCCCTGACGCCATGTATACAGTATGGACCATCCTGCCCCCAGCCTTAGGGCGTCTGGGCTCAGCGCTTTTAGCTTTCGTTGCAGGCCCGGGAACCTTCTCTGGCCTCTTCTTTTTATGAGCAGTGGAAGTTGAGGGGGCCGTTGAAGTGGGCACCCAGACAGCTTTTCGTGGCTTAGCCTGGTGACTGACTTCCTGTTGGATTTTCAACTTCTTGTGCTGGTGGGAGAAATTTGGATCGATCACCGAGTCTCGGGTCTGCCGCCAGACTTTATAGATTTGAGAGGACAGCCGTTGAGGAGATTGGGGCTGTTCTGGCTTTACTTCTATAGCCTTTCTCAGCAGAGGGGGAGACATCTTTAGCACCGCGGTAGGAGAATTCCTACGCACCTTATTTAGCATCTCAAAGCTATTCCCAGTTGGAACAACAGCATTAACTTCTGCCATCGGGACTGGAGGAGTTAGCCCAGGAGGGGAGTTGCCTCCGGCCTTCCTCACTCGGCGCCAGTAACGACGTCGAGCGCGTCATGCTGATAGAACCGGCTTGGTGAGGGCGATAGTCTCGTCTTGCCCCCTGTGTAGATGAGGGGTCGCTGCTGATGTCAGCCTGTCAAAGACCGATGTCCTTTGGGTAGCAGGAGCGGGAGCTGGAGCCGTCAATCTTGTAAAGACCGACTTTTTGGCAGGGGAAGCCGCCTTGACGACTTCAGGAGCAGGACTGGTTACTTTCTTCGGAGCAGCCTTCTCTGGGATTGTAGGCCCCATCGCGGGTCCACAGGAGCTCTGGCCCAATCTGGAGAAGACCGAGGCACTGGCATTGGGCGACCCGTTGAGAGGGGCCGCGGTAGGTGTAAGCCGATCGAAGACCGACTTCTTGGGAACTTCCGGCGTTAGCACAGGAGCGGTGAAGCTCATTGGCGGGAGCATGGTCCCGAAAAACAATCCTGTGGTGGCTTGAGTGACCTGTTCCACGAGCATTGTGATCAGCGAAGCAGCTTGGGGCCCGTAGGCTATACCTCCTAGCGAGGCGGAGCGCTGGTTGCAGTTGCAGTTGGAGCATTTCGTACAAGTGGACGCCATTGATTCTTTGATTTCTGCAATAAGCAAAACGCCAAATCTTAGTACCTTGAAACCCAAGGGCAACCCTTAGCGAACCGTGTTTGGTTCGCAAACACTACACACGAAGTGTGGAGTGGAAAGAGGAAAAGGTCCTACCGGGCGTGCCAGAATCTGTTCCCCTCCGAATGGCGGCCGAGACATGACGTCTTGCCTGAGATTCGGGGCAGATGCTATATGGTGCTATCCGTCTACCTCTCCCAAGATGCCAAGTTGATTTATGGCACCATGTATCGAAGGTTTAAACGAATGCGTCCGATGTAGCAGACTTCGTCAGATTCCCCCTCGCTTGAGGGGTTTTTGATTGTAGGGACGCTCTTCCCTGCAGGCGCAAGCCCCTGGAGTTAATTACGCTACCGCATTGCAGTAACCACTTTCTCCTTCTCCAGAAATTTCACTTCGTGTCGTATGTGTTTATTTTGTGTTTGGTTGCACGTGGATTGTATACGGAGACTGAGTTATGTCGTCGCCCGTAGGGCGTGGACTAGTCCAAATCCGTATTATCTTAGATTTGGGTTTGGGGGTTGGGTTTAGGGATACGTTAGCCTCATTTGAGACTAAGATCAACTTAAACGTTTGTTAAGGATACGTTAGTCTAAATTTAGACTAAGATCAACTTAACAGGATCGTTTAGATCCAACAAGAGAGCGATTTAAGGGGAGGCCCTGTTGTTTAGTTTAGTGACATTGCGGTCAATAGGTAGTTTAAGGACATTACGGTCCATGGATAGTTTAAGGACATTACGGTCCAATGTTAGTTTTAAGACGTTGCGGTCAAGGTTAAGGACGTCATAATTCGTGGATTTAAGGACTCCACAGTCCGATATTAGTTTTAAGACATCACGGTCAAGGTTAAGGACGTCGTAGTCCGTTGTTAGTTTTAAGACATTCCGGTCAAGGTTAAGGACGTCATAGTCCGTGGGTTTAAGGACCCCACAGTCCGATGTTAGTTTTAAGACATCCCGGTCAAGGTTAAGGACATCATAGTCCATGGATTTAAGGACCCCACAGTCCGTATCAATGTGTGGTCATCGGGACCCGTCACCTCTTTGAAGACGTTGAGGAATTACAACGCCAAGTATCAAAGGGGTGAAGAGATGTACCCTTGAACAAAGGTAGATTAAATAGTCTTTGGCCCAATTTGGGACCAAGACCAATCAATTATGTTATGAGCCCATTGGCCCAGTTAAGTTTGGATTGGGGACTTATGGCCATCTTGGGCTCAGTCCAATCATGTTTGGAATATTGGCTTTCTGTTGGTCCATTGAAGGAGAGGCTTTGCCTCTAGAATTTAGCCAATTGGGCTGAAGCTAGTGTTAAACACTAGAGACCAACAGTGTTGAACACTGGGAATGAGATTGACAAACTGATGTTAAACGCCAAAAGATAATCAGTGTTACATACTAGCAACAAGGCTTTCAAATTAGTGTTAAACACTAAAGCAGGTCAGTGTTAAGCACTGGTCAGAGAGGTTTCAAGTTAGTGTTTAAACACTAAAGCAAATCAGTGTTAAACACTGGAAAGAGTGATTCCAAATTAATGTTAATCAGTATTAAACACTGGTAACAGAAATTTAATTTAGTGTTAAACACTAAGAAATTTAGTGTTAAACACTGCAAAGAGAGTTTTTTTCAATTAGTGTTAAACACTAAAGCAAATCGGTGTTAAACACTGGATACAGAGGTTTCAATTTAGTGTTAAACACTAAGGCAAGAGGGGTCACGTGGTAGCACGTGAGAGCGCCCTCTCTCTCTTTATTTGTTCTGCCGAGAGTATTGAGTACTTTGGAGCATCACGTGCCGTCACGTGATGGGCATTTAAGTGTTCGTCTGTTAGAGCTTCTGCCAGGGGTCACGTGGGGCACGTGAGGCGTTGCCTCAAAACCCTTCTCTGTGGATCTTTTCAGGGGTCACGTGGTAGCACGTGACCCTGTTTCTTTGCCTGTTTGAAGATGTGTTTATCTTTTTTTTTTTTAAGAATTAAATTCTTCATGGGGTTAAACCCTAGCAATAAACTTTTAGAGGAATTAAATTCCTGTTTTCTTCTGAAGGATTATATTCTTAGATAGAGTTGAACTCTAACGTGTTTTCTGTAAGAATTGAATTCCCATGCATGTGAGGAATTAAGTTCTTCTAAGGGAATTAAATTCCTGTTATTTTGACAGATTTGAGTTCCTTAACTAGGGTTAAACCCTGGTTCTGTTCATTTGAAGGAATTAAATTCCTATAACATAGGGTTAAACCCTAATTTTATTTTAGAGGAATTAAATTCCTATAGTTCTATGAGAATTAAATTCTCAAACTTCCATTCCCTTCCTATGCTTTGGATCTGCATGGCAGGATCTCAACCCAATGAGAATTAAATTCTCAATTCATGGGAAGATGTGCACTTTGCAGATCCTCCACTAAAAAGAGAACTAAGTTCTTCTTTTCAATATAAGAGTTAAACTCTTTTGAGAATTAAATTTTCTCTTTTAAAAGCCTTCCCTTTCTTACCTAGGGTTTTCTTTTGCAGAAGATCAAATTCTTCTGAAGTCTCAAGGCTCTATTTCTTTTTCTCTCTATGTCTCTGTATATAGATCTTTGTCTCTCCTTTTTCTCTCCTTTCTGGCTCCTATTTATAAGAGAAGGAGCAGAATCAATTAGTTTTGGTGAATCATTCATTGAGGGATTTGATTTTTATTCGTTAGAGATTTGATTTGCATTCATTATTCATCTGGACCTTTGGATTATTAGGTGAATTTTATTCACCATTGGATTTCAAATCCAAAGATATTCCTTTGTTATTTCGATTAGATTTTAAGGGGAAATCTTTCCAAGTTCAAGATTTTTCCATAGATAGGTGATATTTAATCACCTTTAGATTTTTAATCCAATCGGTTCCAAATAATCATTCTCCTTTGGAAAGATTTGAATGCTGTTCAGAATTTAATTCTGTTAAATAGATAGGCTTTGAAAGCCGGTCACGTGTGGCCACGTGACCCTTGGTCACGTGTAGGCACGTGACCCCTGGTCACGTGTAGGCACGTGACCCCTGGTCACGTGTAGGCACGTGACCCCTTGGAACGAGCTTTCTTCTGCTTTCTGCGCTTTGTCTTCTAGCTGCTGTTCAGCCGTCACGTGCCAACACGTGACCCCTGGTCACGTGTGAGCACGTGACATTTTCTGAAGCCTTTTCCTTGACTTGATCAGGAAACTGATGTGCCTTTGCCGCTGCTTTTAATTGTCACGTGCCAACACGTGACTGCTGGTCACGTGATAGCACGTGATGCCTCCTCCGTAAACTTTCCTGATTTTAAATCAGGAAACAGCTCCCTTTTCATTTTGGTTGGGAGAAAGCCATAATTAGCAACCATTCTACCCTAAAACGCAAATCAAACTTCAACCCTAACCCCAACCCCATCTCTTTCTCACGCACACAAACAACCATGTCTGATTTCTCCTATCACGCTCCTCTGACCCCTCCAACGCCTTTAAAGGCGGCAGCGGTCTCTCGACGGGTGCCATCATTGGGATGGGATTGCCATCGATGTGGCGTGAGGGCTCGGCGCTCTCTGTAGGGCATTATGGTTCTTTTACCTTAAAAAGAAGAAGAAAATCTCGGATTGTTGGGTTTTCTCTATATAAGTCCTAACTATTATGTTAAATATAGTATATAATTGCTATATTTAGAAGGTTATATGTAATTGTATATTTACCGATTTTCTACCTTTCTTAGGATTTCCTATTTGGGCGTCTTCCAACTTGTATACACTCTTTTATCATCATGGAAAAATATTCTTTTCCACCAATTACCTGTTCTAACATGGTATCAGAGCGATAAGATTTTTTTTGCCAAAAACAATCTTTTCTTTCCTCTCTCTCCCTTGCTCCTAGGGCCGACTCTTCTTAGGGCCTCCTTCCCCGCTCACCGATGTAAGTTGATGCCACGCACCCCGCGAGTTCGCGCGGAGGCGGAATGTGTAAAAAACGATAATAATTTGCTTCGTAATATCGACTAAATACCAAGATCGAAACTAAAGCTTAACTAACTACAAGTCCATGAGGTTTAACTACAAGTGAAAATGTTTATACCTCACAAAACCTTGTCCTTCGGGTCTTCTTGTCATTGTCCTCCTCCTCGTCATAGGCTACATGGATCGTTTGGATCGGCGTTTCCTCATCGGTCCTCTCATGTCAAAAACGATCCATCCGATAGTCTGTAGATCGAGTTCCTACTTCAAATCCAAAGTAACTAGGGCATCTAGTTCGCTACACTAGATGACCTAGATGATTTAGAGTATTTAGATGGATTAGAATGTCTCTTTTTGCCCTAGGTATCTCAACACATGAGAGGTTAAGGGTTTGAGGAAGAAGAAGATGGCTTGAGGAAAAGGTAGTGAAGACTTAGCATAAAAGATGAGCATGAACTCTAGTTCTAAACTGAACTATACTCATTATCTCTAGAATAAATCTTATGAATAAAATAAAATAAGGTTCAATTTACAACCATATGAGTCATGGCTTGAAAATCCACCATGTGTCACATTAAGCCATGCACATTTCCTCAATACATAATGCATTATTCATTTAACCTAAAACGAATAGTACAATTATGATATGTCATCTTCAAAAAGTATCTTTGAACAAATTACAAAAATGCCACTCGTCCGTATATACATACCATTATCCGTATTCTGAAAAATACGAATACAAAAGAGACAAAAATAATCCATCAGTACAATACTAGGATCCGGCTTAAACCAAAGCCCACTAGTATTGTCCGTCCGAATCATCATGCGTGCATAAGTACACGCACGTGATCAAACCCTATCGTAAAACCATACGACCTCAACATCTTTTGCTCGACACAGGAAAACCCTCTGTGTGAGACTCTAAAGACTCGACACTACATTGGTAGTGGGTTTAACCACAGGCCGCAAGTGGTACTAGATGCACGTAACGGCCCCCCAGGTATATGTCGATAAGAAATTCGATGAGAATAACTCATCCGAACTCCTACTGAGCCTATCTGTGACAATCTCCGTACAGTCTGGTCTGTTCGTCTAAGAGTATCGCATATCGGGCCTAGGGGAGCAGTAATCGTCAGACCCCTAATAGCGCAATAAGTCATGCCGGAGTGTAGCCCAAAACACCATGAGAAACTACTGGAATACCTACCAGAAAATCTCACTTGTCCTAACCAGGGACCTTGTGTAATGGCTCTCCAAACACAGCGTAATATCAACCCCCAATACCGGGAGATACGAATCCTATCTAACCGCCACTGCCTCTAAGTGCTTCGGGATTGTACCCAACTACTACCTGTTGTAGGGTGTTTTTCGTCACCCCATTGAGATGGGAATACGCGCGCGCTTGTCAGGCGCACTACAGATTCCCCCGGCCTAGGGCAGGCCGGGGTTTATTGATTGTGGGGATCCGAATCTCCGGCAGCCGCGGACTAAGCTGCCGTTAATTACCCCTCGCCTTTGGGGCGAGGGAACCTCCGATTAACGGGTTAAACTGGTCATGCGAACTCAATGTGCAGTGTACGTGTGTTGTGTTTTGAAAGGGGGGTTTTGGATATATCGGGAGCCACGCAGAGTTTTTACGGGGGTCCCGCTACCCGGATAGCGGGCTAGGGGTCAAGGGGGCTAGCAGCCCCCTTGCGGGGTGCGGGGCAGCGTCCCGTTAGAAAATTTTTTCTAACAGGGACAGTGTCGCGGAGTATGTGTATGTGTACATTTATATACATATGTATATATATACATGTAAATATAAGTAAAGGGGAAAAAGACATCCAAAGGATGCGTGGGGCCAGCGTCTAGAGCGCTGTGCGCTAAGATGCTGTGCGCTTAGGCGCGCGCGCGCCACGTGTCGACACGTGGGCAACTTGCGCATGAGCGCTGCGCGCAGGTGCGCAAGCGCACGCGCCACGTGTCGGCACGCGGGCGTTTTGCGCAAGAGCGCTGCGCGCAGGGGCGCAAGCGAGCGCGCGCCACGTGTCGGCACGCGGGCGCTTTGCGCACTTGCGTAAGCGCGCCACGTGTCGTCACGCGGGCGCTTTGCGCCCTTGCGCAAGCGCGCAGGTGCGCAAGCGCGCGCGCGCCACGTGTCGGCACGCGGGCGCTTTGCGCAAGAGCGCTGCGCGCAGGTGCGCAAGCGCGCGCGCGCCACGTGTCGGCACGCGGGCGCTTTGCGCACTTGCGCAAGCGCGCAGGTGCGCAAGTGCGCGCGCCACGTGTCGGCACGCGGGCGCTTTGCGCACTTGCGCAAGCGCGCAGGTGCGCAAGCGCGCGCCACGTGTCGGCACGCTGGCGCTTTGCGCACTTGCGCTGCGCGCCGGAGAGGAAAAGAGGCTTTTAGCCTAAAAAGATTTCTCTGAAGAGAGATCAAAGAGGAGTTGGACTCCTGAGTGTTTTTTTCTTCTTTCTTGGGGGTTTAGTGAAAGATGTTCTTCTTCTTTCTCCTCTGTTGGCTGGATCTTGATGATCAAGAGATGTGAGATCTAAAAATCTCTCCTTTCTGAGATCTAATGGTAGATCCAAGTTCCCCTTTGTGGGTTTTGTGGTGAAAGACTTCTTAGTTTTTGAAAAGAAAGAGTAAAACTCTTGATTTAATTCAAAAGAAATTAGAAGGTTTAGAACCTTGGAGAAGGAGCAGGAGGCACAAAGAACCCTGATTTTTGGGGGAATGAAAAGTTGTTTTTGCACATAAGCCATGAGCTTACAAAAATTTGGCTTTATGCCCATTTTGCATACAAAAATCATGCACAAAAATTACATAAAAATTATTTGTTACATGATTTTTGTTGTTGGCATGGAGGAGGCTGGCCGCGGCCTTGACTTGGGCATGGGCCCGCTTGACCTGGGCTTGGGCCCACCTGCCTTGGGGTTGACCTTGACTTTGACTCGGTCAACGGGGGTGTAAATTTTTACCCCAACAAAGTGCCCCCCATCAATAAATGCACACAGCATATATGGGTCGTGTGCATGAAATTGATGGATTTTCTTTCACGTGGAGGCAACTTGCTTTGGTTCCCACTTTTTGGGACGCACTGCCCTTTTTACGACATGGACGGTCGACGCTTGACGCGTCTCCGAGACGGAGTGTCCGTGGTAGACGTTTCCCTGACCCAGAGTGATTTGGTTCCCGATTTGTGGGAAGCCTGCACCACCCTTTTTGCGACATGGACGGTCGACGCTCTGTTATGCAGCGAGTTGGGTTCCCAATTTGCGGGAGCCTGCACTGCCCTTTTTGCGACATAGACGGTTGACGCTCTGTTACGAAGCGATTTGGGTTCCCAGTTTGCGGGAGCCTGCACTGCCCTTTTTGCGACATAGACGGTCGACGCTCTGTTACGAAGCGATTTGGGTTCCCAATTTGCGGGAGCCTGCACTGCCCTTTTTGCGACATAGACGGTCGACGCTCTGATCCGAAGCGATTTGGTAGACGTGTCCCCGGCACGGAGTGTCGCTGGTCGACGTTTCCCCGAGGCGGAGTGTCTGCTGTAGGACGTTTCCACGAGACGGAGTGCCTGCTGTAGGACGTTTCCCCGAGACGGAGTGCCTGTGGTAGGACGTATCCCCGAGACGGAGTGCCTGTGGTAGGACGTTTCCCCGAGACGGAGTGCCTGTGGTAGGACGTATCCCCGAGACGGAGTGTCTGTTGTAGGACGTATCCCCGAGACGGAGTGCCTGTGGTAGGACGTATCCCCGAGACGGAGTGTCTGTTGTAGGACGTATCCCCGAGACGGAGTGCCTATGGTAGGACGTATCCCCGAGACGGAGTGCCTGTTGTAGGACGTTTCCCCGAGACGGAGTGCCTGTTGTAGGACGTATCCCCGAGACGGGGTGCCTGTTGTAGGACGTTTCCCCGAGACGGAGTGCCTGTTGTAGGGCGTATCCCTGAGACGGAGTGCCTGTGGTTGACGCAGAGGTCGATGTTGGAATTAGTTGGTTTGATTTGTTTGATTTGAGTTAACATTAGCATCGCTATACTGGAATATGGTACCAGGAGCGAATCATCATCTGTCTTTGAGAGGATTTGGGAATTGGGGTTTTTGTTTGGCATCTGCATTGCTGCACTGGAATAATGCCAGGAGCAACTCATCATGTGCCCAGAGAGGATTTGGATTTGGTTTGTTTGGCATCTGCATTGCTGCACTGGAATAATGCCAGGAGCAACTCATCATGTGCCCAGAGAGGATTTGGATTTGGTTTGTTTGGCATCTGCATTGCTGCACTGGAATAATGCCAGGAGCAACTCATCATGTGCCCGGGGAGGATTTGAATTTGGTTTTTGTTTGGCATCTGCATTGCTGCACTGGAATAATGCCAGGAGCAACTCATCATGTGCCCGGGGAGGATTTGAATTTGGTTTTTGTTTGGCATCTGCATTGCTGCACTGGAATAATGCCAGGAGCAACTCATCATGTGCCCGGGGAGGATTTGAATTTGGTTTTTGTTTGGCATCTGCATTGCTGCACTGGAATAATGCCAGGAGCAACTCATCATGTGCCCGGGGAGGATTTGAATTTGGTTTTTGTTTGGCATCTGCATTGCTGCACTGGAATAATGCCAGGAGCAACTCATCATGTGCCCGGGAGGACTTGGGAGAGATTGGGATCGTTTTACGCCCATGGATTGTATACGGTTTTGCAGGATGTATGATCCAGACCGTAGGGCCATAAAAATTTTAGGGCTTTGTTGGCGTCTGCATCGCTGCACTGGAATATGGTACCAGGAGCGACTCATCATTCGCCGCTTGGGGATTGGAATTTGGAATTTGGTTGGCGTCTGCATCGCTGCACTGGAATATGGTACCAGGAGCGACTCATCATTCGCCACTTGGGGATTGGGGAGCGATTGCTTAGGAGACAGGTTTGGATCCCTATCACCTAAGACTTTTCAATTTTATGGGCCGTGAGGGTCCCATAAAGGTATTTTCTCCCTGCGAGTCGTAAGGATCCTGCAGGTGTGTTTTCTCCTTAAGAGTCGTAAGGATCTCACGAAGGTTTGTTCTCCTCATGCATCGTGAGGACACATGAGTGGGTCTTTCCAATGAAGCGTAATTCCAAAGGCGGAGACCAGCCGCGTAACTGGTAATTGTGGTGGGGCATGGGTATGCTGAGAATTATTTGAGCCCGTGGATTGTATACGGTAGTCAATTTGGGGACTGGCCGTAGGGCTGGAAGAATTTTGGAAATTGGATTTTGGTTGGCTTCTGCATCGCTGTACTGGAATATGGTACTAGGAGCGACTCATCATTCGCCGTTGTTTTATATTATTATCATTTTTTTTTGGCTTTATTTTCATCATTTTTTTTTACTCGCTGATTTTTATTGCGAGTTGCCCCATCATTTCGGCTTTTCTTTATTTTTCTTTTATTTACACATTTTTTTTATATACACACATTTTTTTTTACATTCCCAGTTTAACGACTTAGAGGTCGACTGTCCCCAGTTTAATGACGTGGTGGTCGATTGTTCCCAGTTTAATGACGTGGTGGTCGATTGTTTCCAGAGAAAGGTGGGTGTTTGACAGAATCAGGTCCCTGAAGGACTTCGGTCCCCGTTTGTATGAAATTGGCGGTCGCAGCTTGATTGTTTGTTAACACGCCAGGGGACAATGATATTTCTCCCGCCTTGTATTGTTTCTCAACCCAATCCTTGAAGATACAACAGTCTTCAATAGTGTGCCCCAGCACTCGGTGGTATGGGCAAAAGTTGGGATGATCAGTCTTGTTCGCTTCACTTAGCCTTCTCGGTTCTGGTAGCCGCAGGCCATTCTTTAGAGCATCTTTAAAAATTTTGTGGACCTTGTCCTTTCGGAATGAGTAGACCTTATTTCTCCTTTCCTCCAAAGTTGGCTCTCGAGGCTGGTCAGTCTTTGCCCCGCCCGTTCTCTGCTTATTTGGAGAATCGGTGATGTTAGAACTTCCGCCTTTTCGGTTGTCGTCCCTCCAAGGTTTCGGTCTGTTTGTGAACTGAAGATCCTGAGCGGACTCGGGCTTTGAGCGTTCCAACGTTTGGACCTTTTTGGTCAGCTCTTGGAATGTTTTGAGACCCGCGGTACATAGAAACGGGGCCATCCAGTTGTTGAGATTTCCGACGAGGAGACTGACAGATTGGTCCTGCTCTATCGGCGGTTCGCATTTGACGGAGAGATTGCGCCATCGGGTTATAAAATCCGTGCTGCTTTCGTCGCTCTTGGGCTTGGTCCTCACGAGCTCGGCAATGGTAATCTTATCGCTGACGCTCATGAACCTCTGCCGAAACAGAGACTCCATTTGGACAAAAGTTGTGACGGAGCCATCCGGTATGCTCGCGTACCAGTCGAAAGCAACATCGGTCAAGCTATTAACGAACTGGCGGAGGAGAAGCGCATCATTGCCCCCAGTATTCCCACATGAGGCTTTGAAGTGGGCGATGTGCTGATTCGCATTTCCCGTCCCATCGAATCTTCCGAATTTGGGGACGACATAGCCGCTAGGAAATTCTACCAGATCATACTGAGCAGGATATGGTCTCCCACTACTGCTGATATCTTTTTGCGCTTCGGCTTCGGCTACCAAGGTTTTGACTTTGTTGGCAACCAAATCCATGATTTGATCTTGAGTTAGCGGGCTACTTTCATCGGTAGCCAAGGCATTTCCTGAGATATGATGCGACTGATTTTCATGTAGTTCGCCCACTTTTGGATTTGAGGGAATAAGCGTCGGTTGCTTTGGCACACCACTTCCCGGTTCACGAGCAGAGCCCTCCGCTTGATTGGGCGGCTGAGAGGCAAGTCGGGTTGTGATCTGCATCACGACATTCGTCAAGTCATCGATTTTGGAGTAGAGTTTGGCCATCTCCTTGTCTTTGTTTCTGAGCTGCTTTCGGAGCTCTTGAAGCAGCTCTTACTCCGCGGTCCTGGGGAGGAAAGTCGGCTCTTCTTCGCTTTCCGAGCCCGACTCCTCATGGACCGAAGGGTCTTTCCGCCTATCATCCTCATCAATAGGGTTTTCATCACCCAGCAGAGGCGGCTGCTCTCGGGAAGCGGCCACCACGTTCAAGCCATATTGGATTTGAGATGTGGTAGCCCCGTCCTTGCTCTTGCTGCGCGTGCCCACCGTGTAGACAGTGTGGACCACATACCCAGCCATTTCCTCATCTTCGGCGGGGTAACCCTGTTCTTCGAACCTTATGAGGTTTAGCCTGGCAGGAGCCCTAGCCCTTTTGTTGGCTCTATATCTGAGCCTTTTCTCCCTCTGCTTCTCGATTTTGAAGGCTTGGCGGGCATCCGCTACCCGGGAAGCCATTGTGAGTTGATCAACGGGGAGCTTAGAGAAGACACCCGATCGGGCATTTTTCAGGGGCGCCGCTGGAGCTTGCTCAGGACGCGTTGTAGCTTTGTTGGTGTTGATGGCCTTGCCCCCAGCTGGGGCCAAAGAAAGTCGTTCAGATACCGACTCGTGTTTGAGTTGGGGCGCCCTTGAGATCACCACATTTGGTCTCCTGCCTTTCGAGACCGGTTTGTCTGCCACCGGGGCTTGAGGAGCTGGGATGGCGCCAACTGGCATGAACATGATAGAGCCAAAAGGTAGCAGAGGCTCCTCCCATTGTCGCCCAAGACTGGCCGGAAGGACCATCCTGGAGTCTATCTTCATCGTGTATGAGATGGGAGCCGTGTTGAGAGCTGAGCAGGTTTTTAGAGACATCGTTGAGAAGTGATTGCTTGAGAACCTGCATGAAAGAGCATTATTTTAGTACAAATACAGGCATGTATATTGATTGAGTTCGCATGAACATTTAACCCGAAATATGGGAGGAGAGATTTGTCCCACCGGGCGTGCCAGAATCTGTAGGGTGTTTTTCGTCACCCCATTGAGATGGGAATACGTGCGCGCTTGTCAGGCGCACTACAGATTCCCCCGGCCTAGGGCAGGCCGGGGTTTATTGATTGTGGGGATCCGAATCTCCGGCAGCCGCGGACTAAGCTGCCGTTAATTACCCCTCGCCTTTGGGGCGAGGAAACCTCCGATTAACGGGTTAAACTGGTCATGCAAACTCAATGTGCAGTGTACGTGTGTTGTGTTTTGAAAGGGGGGTTTTGGATATATCGGGAGCCACGCAGAGTTTTTACGGGGGTCCCGCTACCCGGATAGCGGGCTGGGGGTCAAGGGGGCTAGCAGCCCCCTTGCGGGGTGCGGGGCAGCGCCCCGTTAGAAATTTTTTTCTAACAGGGACAGTGTCGCGGAGTATGTGTATGTGTACATTTATATACATATGTATATATATACATGTAAATATAAGTAAAGGGGAAAAAGACATCCAAAGGATGCGTGGGGCCAGCGTCTAGAGCGCTGTGCGCTAAGGTGCTGTGCGCTCAGGCGCGCGCGCGCCACGTGTCGACACGTGGGCAACTTGCGCATGAGCGCTGCGCGCAGGTGCGCAAGCGCACGCGCCACGTGTCGGCATGTGGGCGTTTTGCGCAAGAGCGCTGCGCGCAGGGGCGCAAGCGAGCGCGCGCCACGTGTCGGCACGCGGACGCTTTGCGCCCTTGCGCAAGCGCGCCACGTGTCGTCACGCGGGCGCTTTGCGCCCTTGCGCAAGCGCGCAAGCGCGTGCGCGCCACGTGTCGGAACGCGGGCGCTTTGCGCAAGAGCGATGCGCGCAGGTGCGCAAGCGCGCGCGCGCGCCACGTGTCGGCACGCGGGCGCTTTGCGCACGTGCGCAAGCGCGCCACGTGTCGGCACGCGGGCGCTTTGCGCACATGCGCAAGCGCGCAGGTGCGCAAACGCGCGCCACGTGTCGGCACGCGGGCGCTTTGCGCACTTGCGCTGCGCGCCGGAGAGGAAAAAAGGCTTTTAGCCTAAAAAAATTTCTCTGAAGAGAGATCAAAGAGGAGTTGGACTCCTGAGTGTTTTTTTCTTCTTTCTTGGGGGTTTAGTGAAAGATGTTCTTCTTCTTCCTCCTCTGTTGGCTGGATCTTGATGATCAAGAGATGTGAGATCTAAAAATCTCTCCTTTCTGAGATCTAATGGTAGATCCAAGTTCCCCTTTGTGAGTTTTGTGGTGAAAGACTTCTTAGTTTTTGAAAAGAAAGAGTAAAACTCTTGATTTAATTCAAAAGAAATTAGAAGGTTTAGAACCTTGGAGAAGGAGCAGGAGGCACAAAGAACCCTGATTTTTGGGGGAATGAAAAGTTGTTTTTGCACATAAGCCATGAGCTTACAAAAATTTGGCTTTATACCCATTTTGCATACAAAAATCATGCACAAAAATTACATAAAAATTATTTGTTACATGATTTTTGTTGTTGGCATGGAGGAGGCTGGCCGCGGCCTTGACTTGGGCATGGGCCCGCTTGACCTGGGCTTGGGCCCACCTGCCTTGGGGTTGACCTTGACTTTGACTCGGTCAACGGGGGTGTAAATTTTTACCCCAACACCTGTTTGCACGACTCCTTTGAGCCATGGCAGGGTAGTAATCAAAGTACAGTGGGAACACACTCGAGGCGAAGTAGCAATGTCAAGTCGACGGACTAAGCTGTACTCATGTCACCTGGGAACTGCTACCCGACGATAGGTATAATACCTACCAACAGTTCCCAATGAGTTCTGTCCAGTGTACTCATAATCTAATGAGCACCTGCATACTATCTCCAGTATGACGTACTAATGGCTGTGGGACAGACCATCTCCCCTACTAGGATGAGAAGCGTATACACTAGTCTATTCCGGAGTATCGATGCCCTGTCTCGATAATCTTACGACTAGAGACCTGTATAAGGATGTGCTTGTAGACTACCCAGCCCCACTAGTGTGACTGCCATCACAACGCTGGTAATCAAGTAAAGATCTTAAGGGCTCTACCAATATGTATAAGCGATATGCTAAAAGAAATACATGCACATATTGAGGTAGAAACAAACCAGGTAACATACTACCATTTTGAGCAAGACTGGCAATACAACTGTGAATATCCCAAACTTCCATTAAGTAATATACAAACTATTATGATACAATAATGGCCTCTAGGACATATATCACTAACAATCTCCCACTTGCACTAAGGCCATGTATTGGCATATCGCAGACCTATCACCTCAGATAGTCTCTCGAACTGTGTCTGAGGGATGGCTTTTGTGAGTGGATCTGCAGTGTTGTTCTCCGTATCTACTCTCCTCATCTCGATCTTCCGGTGATCAACGATCTCCCCGATCAGGTGGTACCGCCTCAAGATATATCTGGACTTCTGATAGAACCTGGGTTCCTTCGCCAAAGCTACAGTGCCGTTGTTGTCGCAATACAGAGGTTTTGGACCTACAATGAACGGAACCACCTGAAGTTCTGTTAGGAACTTTCTCACCCAGACTGCTTCTTTCGCGGCGTCACAAGCAGTGATATACTCCGCTTCCATCGTCGAGTCAGCAACGGTGTCCTGCTTGGAGCTCTTCCAATAGACCGCCCCTCCATTGAGGGTAAAGACATAACCCGACATGGACTTGGAGTCATCCTTGTCACTCTGGAAGCTGGAGTCAGCAAAGGCCCTGATCTGGAGGTCTTTTCCGCCATACACCAAGAACATCTCCTTAGTCCTTCTCAGGTACTTGAGAATATTCTTTACTGCTATCCAGTGCTTCTCCTGTGGGTTTGACTGATACCGGCTTACCACGTTTAGTGCATAAGCAACATCTGGTCTGGTACACAACATCGCATACATTATAGAGCCTACCATAGAAGCGTAGGGTATAGATGTCATGTGAGCCCTTTCCAAATCAGTCTTGGGAGATATCTCTTTGGAGAGGGTGAGTCCGTGACAAGCCGGTAGATTACCGCGCTTTGAATCTTCCATACTAAATCGTTTTAGTATGGTGTCGATGTACCTGGACTGCGAAAGTCCCAACATCCTCTTAAATCTATCACGATAGATCCGGATCCCCAGAATGTAGGAGGCATCATCCAGGTCTTTCATGGAGAACCTCTGTGACAAGAATCCCTTGACTGATTGTAGAATAGGAATGTCATTTCCTATCAAGAGAATGTCATCCACGTACAAGACGAGGAATACCATAGTTCTCCCTACAATCTTACTATATATGCATGGTTTATCTGGATTTTTGATAAAGTTGAATTCTTTGACCGTTTCATCAAAACAGATGTTCCAACTCCACGATGCCTGGTTTAGTCCATAAATGGACTTAAGCAACTTGCACACTTTCCCGCTGCTCCCACTTTGAATGAAACCTTATGGTTGATCCATATAGACGCACTCTTCCAAATTTCCATTTAGAAAAGCCGTCTTTACGTTCATTTGCCAGATCTCATAATCGTGGAAGGCAGCAATAGAAAGAAGGATCTGAATGGATTTGAGCATAGCCACTGGAGAAAAGGTTTCATCATAGTCCAAACCAGGTCTTTGACGAAAACCTTTTGCAACAAGTCTAGCCTTATAGATTTCAACATGTCCATCTACACCAATCTTCTTTTTGAAGATCCATTTGCAGCCTACGGGTTTTACCCTTTCTGGAGCAAAGCCTAAAGTCCATACTTTGTTAGTGTACATGGACTCCATCTCGGCCCACATTGCATCCAGCCATTTTACCAAGTCGCCGCTCTGAATGGCTTGCTGAAAGCTAGTTGGCTCATCATTGTCAATGATGCGGTCCTCTCTATCCCCATCTATGAGAAAACCGTAGTATCTCTCGGGCGGATGAGACTGCCTACTGCTCCTGCGGAGTGGCGCGGGGATGTCCGGTTCTTCTGAATTTCTGGTTCCACTATGCTTTCAGTAATAGCTTGTGGTTCTGGAATTTCTTCCAGATCTATTACGCTCCCACTTATCTGATTTTCTAAAAATTCAGTTTCCAAGAAGCGGGCATGACGAGAAACAAACACCTTTTGCTCCTCTGCATAATAGAAAAGATACCCCTTGGAGTTCTTTGGGTATCCCACAAACTTACACTGTACTGAGCGTACCTCGAGCTTGTCCACATGCTGCTTTTTGATAAAAGCTGGACATCCCCATGGCTTAAAGTGTTTAAGACAAGGTTTCTTCCCACTCCACATCTGATATGGTGTGGTAGGCACTGACTTAGTAGGAACCTGGTTCAAAAGATATGCAGCTGATTCTAGTGCATAACCCCTGAAGGATCGCGGTAACTCAGCCTTACTCATCATTGAACGAATCATATCCAATAAGGTTCTATTTCTCCTTTCCGATACACCGTTGTGTTGAGGTGTGTATGGAGGAGTAAGCTGAGAGAGAATACCATTCTCTTTTAGGTAATCCAGGAACTCGGCACTTAAGTATTCACCACCTCAATCAGATCTCAGTGTCTTGATACTTTTGCCAGTTTGTTTTTCCACTTCATTCTTATATTCTCGGAATTTCTCAAAGGCCTCGGATTTATGTTTCATCAAGAATACATGTCCATACCTAGAGAAATTATCCGTAAAAGTAATGAAATAGGAATAACCACTTCGTGCATGTGTAGACATTGGACCACACACGTCGCTGTGTATGAGTCCCAAGAGCTCGCTCGCTTTTACTCCGTGTCCAGTGAACGGAGTCTTTGTCATCTTTCCCATGAGACATGATTGACAAGTAGCATAAGACTGATATTCGAACGGATCTAAATATCCCTCTCTATGTAACTTCGTCAATCTTGTTTCATTGATGTGACCCAGTCTACAATACCATAAGAAAGCCCTATTTAATTCTGGAGACTTTCTTTTAAGTGTGTTCTGGACGTTGAAAACCTGAGCTTGATTTAATACGTATATACCGTTATCTAGTGTACCTAACCCAATCAAACTTTGATTTAGGTGGATGCTGACCACATCGGTTACAAATATAAAATCATATCCTTTCTTAGAAAGTAAGGATATAAATATGATATTACAAACCAGACTAGGTACACACAAACAGTTACGTAAAATCAATATCTGCCCACTTATCAATCCTAGGTGATACTCCTCTACGGATACAGCGTCTACGCTCATTCCGTTAGCAACCCTGAGAGTCATATCAGCTGCCCTGATAACTCTACGGTTTTTCAAAACCTATAATGAATTACAGATATGAGATCCTGATCTGGTATCTAGCACCCAGAAAGTAGAGTTAATTGACATACATTTTTCAATTACAAACACACCCGAAGTCGAAACCACAACGTGCTTCGGATCCTGGATTCTAGCTTTCCAAGCCCTGCTCCCTTCTGCCAATGTCCTTTCCTATGACAATAGGAACAACCTTCCTTTCCTACTGCTTGCCCCAAAACTTTTGCCCTGCCCTTTCTTTCTACCTTACTGACACCGTCTATCGGCTTTGTGGAGGTTTTCTTCTTCTCACCCTTGGCTTTTGCCTTGAATCCAGAAGAGGAAGATTCCTCAATAAGCAGAGTGGGTGTCTCCTTGGTTTCCTTCAGGGTACCCTCAACTGGAAGTATAACTTTCTTTCCCTGGGCGTAAGTAGAAGGTAGGGACTGTAGAATCAAGTAAGTACTCGACTCATTCTCTAACGTGGTCTCCAGGTCCGTGAGCTGTTTAATACAGCTAATCATTGTAGGGACGTGGTCCCCTACAGATGATGTGACAACCAATCTCGCTTGAAGTAATTCTTTCGAGGTCTCATATCTTGCGACACGAGATTGCTCTCCATATAAAACTTTGTTATAGAGGAAGATTGAAGCTAAGTCCATCTTCTCATGCTCCCTCTGGTTTTCACCATCTACCGAGGCCAACACGAGGCACTTGGCATTCGCACAGTCTTTTTCCGTTGTCTTACGGATATCAACATCCGTGACGATGGAAACTGGACCTGGGACGGCGGGGGCTTGAGTAGTAATGAGGTGGTCCAGCTTGTCACAGGCAATGGACATCTGGACAAACCTTTGCCGGTCAATATAGTCCGGTTCAGTCAATTTATTATCTAGCTGTAACCTATGTCCGGACATCTGGTCGCTGCAATTAGGAGAGAGAGGAGAAACACTCAGCATGATACTCTTGCAAGTTTAGATTGGTTTTTAGTTTATCTAAACAGTATGGCTCCCACTGTTTCTCGAATCCCTCTTCAAACCATAAAAGAAGAATTAGTCAGGATTAATCTCACCGTACAATTCTTACTTAACCTTTCAGCCAGGCTGGTGTTGGTACTTCGAGGGAGGTTTTCTAACGCTTTCACGAAGTTCCTTAATTATATAACCTCTTTTCTCTGGAGGCGTATCCCCGCTAACACCGCTCTAGACCCCTACTTGGTTTATAGCATTGATCGTTTAGTGAAAAAATCTCCCGAGGAGTAGCATATACTCACAGTAGGATCGGGATCCAAATGTCATTGTGTGATAAAGCTGAAAGAATCCTACCAAAATTATCACACTGTAAATGGTATGCAGCACCAGCAAGTTTCAGTTTCTTTATAAACTTCCGATGTGGATTTTTGCCCCATGCTCTTATGACCTTGACTAAGGCCAACAAATCATAAGTCACATGTCAAGTTCTACCCGTCATTGTCCATGTTAATTTGAACCCACCCGTACATACCCTTGACTAAGGCCAACAAGATAGTACGACTGTCCCAAACCAACGCATCTATCTATGCTACATATGAATACTCAGCAGCTACCAATCACTATGCCTTGACTAAGGCCAACAAACATAGTTTGAATACTATTGAATATTCATATGAAATGACGGAGGGCTACGAGTGGTTTTGGAGAAACCGTGAATGTAGTGAACTTGATATAATTGAAGGAACTATGATAGCTTTTAAAGGAGTGGTTTAAACTCCGCATTTTAAAAGTTTCTGTTTTGAAAAAACCGAGTGGTTTTAAAAGTGTTCCAACAATTCAGCTTTGGTGTGTTTGCTTTGCATTAATCTAATGCAGTCCCATCATTTACACCTATCATTACAGAGAGAAATGAAAATAACATGTACGCTTATGCCATCCGCATTCGCCATTGGGTCCCATCTAACGCCGTTAGGTTACTTAACTAACGCCGGAGCGGGGGCTGGACTAGCGTGGATGCAAATATAAGCAGCTTCTATTATATAACATATATAATAATAATCATTCGGCTCACGCAATAATAGGCATTTCAGATCACAGATGAACATATTGGATATACTAGGAATTCCGCCTTTCGTTTAAGCCTGTAACAAAAGACGGATTCCACGGTCGTGATGAATAACCAAACCCTACCCCAGACCCCTTCGGGTGCGGAAAACTACCCGCCAAATTCCTGAAGTGAAACAACCTCCCTCAGCAAAATGAGTAGGCCACTTAGCACTTCAAAGATTCCGATAGTGCACCCCACCTTAGGTCTATCCTAGGAGCAGAAAACAGTAAAAGAAAATAATACAACGATGGCTACAACCTCAACCCGGATGTGCCCCGCAAAATAATATTACATCACTTTACATTGAATGAAAGAATGAAAACCCCCCATCTCACATCCCCCGGCTATTCATCCACAACGATCCAATAAGTTCGTATACACAAACCAACAAAGCAACATAGATATGTACAACCCCGACTAATCGACGTATAGCAATTAGTCAACGTTTCCAAACACATATATTACAACTTGAAACTTGTTAAACGACGTTAAAACTGCGACTTCGAAACACTCCGTACTGCCACAGTAAAAAGATAACAGTATATCCAAAATTGGCAAAAACAAACAACACCTGAGACCTTAGATCCAAGCAGCTAGAACACAGACCAAAATTCAAAGAATTCCACCAAAATAAAAAAGGTGAGGCCGGGAAAAATGAGCTTTTGGCCAGTCCAAAACAGGTGAAAATGTTTCATTTTTTGTGTGTGTTCATGTCATAAGAAGTAGAGAACTCTGCAGTTGTTTAAAAAAATTTTAGAGCCTCTGAAAAAATTGACAGAAACTTGGATTTCGATTTCGATTTCGATGTTTCGGAGTTATTTCGGTTTCGCAGTTTCACACGTTATTTAAACTGTTAGCTAGGGTTTAACCTGAATCTGATACCACTGTAAGTCGATGCCATGCACCCCGCGAGTTCGCGGGGAGGAGGAATGTGTAAAAAACGATAATAATTTGCTTCATAACATCGAATAAATACCAAGATCGAAACTAAACCTAAACTAACTACAAGTCCATGAGGTTTAACTACAAGTGAAAATGTTTATACCTCACGAAACCTTGTTTTTCGGGTCTTCTTGTCGCTATCCTCCTCCTCGTCATAGGCTCTATGGATCGTTTGGATCGGCGTTTCCTCATCGGTCTTCTCATGTCAAAGACGACCACCCGAGAGTCTGTAGATCGAGCTCCTACTTCAAATCCAAAGTAACTAGGGCACCTAGTTTGCTACACTAGATGACCTAGGTGATGTAGAGTATTTAGATGGATTAGAATGTCACTTTTTGCCCTAGGTATCTCAACACATGAGAGGTTAAGGGTTTGAGGAAGAAGAAGATGGCTTGAGGAAAAGGTAGTGAAGACTTAGCATAAAAGATGAGCATGAACTCTTGTTCTAAACTGAACCATACTCATTATCCCTAGAATAAATCTTATGAATAAAATAAAATAAGGTTCAATTTACAACCATATGAGTCATGGCTTGAAAATCCACCATGTGTCACATTAAGCCATGCTCTAAATCATGCATAATCCATTTCATTGCCTCAATACATAATGCATTATTCATTTTACCTAAAATGAATAATACAATTATGATATGTCATCTTCAAAAAGCATCTTTGAACAAATTACAAAAATGCCCTTCGTCCGTATATATATACCTGTATCCGTATTCCGAAAAATACGAATACAAAAGAGACGAAAACAATCCATCAGTACAATACTAGGATCCGGCTTAAACCAAAGCCCACTAGTATTGTCCGTCCGAATCATCATGCGTGCACAAGTACACGCACGTGATCGAACCCTGTCGTAAAACCATACGACCTCTACATCTTTTGCCCGATGCAGGGAAACCCTCTGTGTGGGACTCTAAAGACTTGACACTACGCTGATAGTGGGTTTAACCACAGGCCGCAAGCGGTACTAGATACACGTAACGGCCCCCCAGGTATATGTCGATAAGAAAGCCGATGAGAATAATTCATCTGAACTTCTACTGAGCATATCTGTGATAATCTCCGTACAGTCCGGTCTGTTCGTCTAAGAGTATCGCATATCGGGCCTAAGGGGGTGGTAATCGTCAGACCCCTAATAGCGCAATAAGTCATGCCGGAGTGTAGCCCAAAACACCCTGAGAAACTACTGGAATACCTACCAGTAAATCTCACTTGCCCTGGCCAGGGACTTTGTGTAATGGCTCTCCAAACACAGCGCGATATCAACCCCCAATACCAGGAAAGACGAATCCTATCTAACCGCCACTGCCTCCAAGTGCTTCAGGACTGTACCCAACTACTACCTGTTTGCACGACTCCTTTGAGCCGTGGTAGGGTAGTAATCAAAGTATAGTGGGAATACACTCGAGGCAAAGTAGCAGTGTCAAGTCGATGGACTAAGCTGTTCTCATGTCACCTAGGAACTGCTACCCGACGATAGGTATAATACCCACCAACAGTTTCCAACGAGTCCTGTCCAGTGTACTCATAACCTAATGAGCACCTGCATATTATCTCCAGTACGACGTACTAATGGCTGTGGGACATACCATCTCCCCTGCTGAGATGAGAAGCGTATACACTAGTCTACTCCAGAGTATCGATATCCTGTCTCGATAATCCTATGACTAGGGACCTGTATAAAGATGTACTTGTAGACTACCCAGCCTCCACTAGTGTGACTATCATCACAACATTGGTAATCAAGCAAAGATCCTAAGCGCTCTACCAATATGTATAAGCGATATGCTAAAAGAAACACATGCACATATTGAGGTAGAAACAAACCAAGTAGCATACTACCATTTTGAACAAGACTGATAATACAACTGTGAATATCCCAAACTTCCATTAAGTAATATACAAACCAGTATGATATAATAATGGCCTCTAGGGCATATATCACTAACAACCGGAGCCCCATCTTACCGAAACCCGGCACCCGTGTCCTCTCCTCCCTCTCCCTTCGGCCTTCCCTACTCCCTCTCCCTCTCCCGCGACGCCTGCGACCCCCGCTCCCCAGCCTCGCCGATCCCCCCTGCATCGTTGAACACCTGCGACCCCGATCCCTGCGAAGCTCCACCGATCACTTGCGATCATCGATCGCAAACCTCCCAGAGCTCCTCATCGCTGATCCCCTGAACGTCGACCCCTCTCCCGGCTCACCCGCAAGGCTCCTAATCCCCGTGAGGCTCCCAAGATCGCCGATTGCTGATCCCATGCGACTATGCAACCCCCGGCTCCCACTTCACCCCGGCTACAGTACCCTGATTGAGCCCCGATCCCCTCAGCTTCTCTACTCAGCCTCGATCGCCTCCCTCTCCCCGGCTACAGGTGCTTCTCTTAACCCACAGCCACCTGCGGTTGTTCGTCTCAGATTACGAGCTCTGCGATTGTTCTCCATCATAAGTCATGAACAAACAAGGGCTATACACCTTTCCCTCACTGGATGTTCAACTCACAGGTCCTACAAATTATACTGCATGGACTCTCACATTGCAGTACAATCTTCGGGCGTTTGCACTTTGGGGGTATATTGATGGCTCCACAATGTGCTTTACCGCAACGGTTCAAACTCCTGGATCATCCTCGTCCTCTCTGTCCAATGGTGAGTCTCCTCTAACTAGTAATCAATGGATTTGTACTGATCAACAAATTATGGTCTATATCTTGAGATCAGTTGCTATTCCTATTCATCTTTCTATTGGATGTTTGACTACCTTTGCGATCAGTGACTCACTTTCAGTCGCATGTATGTTCAAACTGGAGCTGCTCGTGAGTATCAGCTGCTTCAAGCCTTCAGGATGCTCGTCAAGAGGATCGCTCTAGTCAGGATTTTCACAACCTGCTCTTAAGATATTGGGAAGAACTGCAAACCATGGAAGAATTCATCCCTGCCGAGTTGATTGATCTTACACTCAAGTTCCAGAAGCAACATGATAAGCAACATCTTTATCACTTTATCATGCTCCTTCATCCTGAGTTCGAAGGGTTGCGTGGTCACATCCTACATCGTAGTCCTCTTCCACAACTTACGAATGCTGTCGTAGAATTCATGGCTGAAGAGACGCGTCTTCATATGCTTAAATCCCCATAGGTCGTGCCTTCACCCACTATATCCTCCACTACTGCTCTAGCTATGCAGCACCGCTCTCCGGCATCCATGGCCCTCCTAACAGCACCTCAGACCAATCCCTTTTCCGTCGCTGTTGCAAAACGAAAGGCCACCTAATTCATAACTATTCGATACGATCACCAAAACCTCATCCCCACTATCGCCATGTGCCTTCGGTTGCTGCTGCTACTAGTTCATCAGCTGAACCAACACCACCGTCGCCAGCTCTACTCTCAACACTGTCATAGTCTCCTCTGCTTTCCGCACCTCTACCACATGGCTCCCTCACTTTGGCACAGCTTGCAGAGATCGCCACTTATGTTGACCAGAATCTTGGACTCAATGGTACCTCTTCTAGTTCTACCTTTACTGCCATGTCTACCTCCTCTGGTACTTCTACTCCTTAGATTTTTGACTCAGGTGCCTCTCATCATATGACTTTCAATTCCACTATTCTTACCAACTGTAAGCCCGTCTTTTCCCTTTTCCTTCATACTGCAAATGGCACACCTCTTATGGTAACTCATTATGGTGATATCACACCAGCTTCTTACACATCTGGTTGTTTGTTTTTATCTTCCATCTTACTTATTCCCAAACTTACCATGAATTTATTGTCTGTAAGTCAATTTGTTGATACTGGTTATACCATTATTTTCTCATCCACCTCTTGTACTGTGCATGATTCCTGCACTGGTCAGACGATTGGGATTGGTCATAGGGTGAATGAGCTGTATCATTTGGAGCATCTTCATCTCCCTCCTTCCACTGCCGACTTTGGACTTACCACCTCAGATATTTGGTATCGCCGGTTAGGTCATCTTTCTGGTCCTCAACTGAAAGTTTTATCCGATTCTGGTTTATTAGGTTCTTTCCCTTTTGATTCTAGTTCAAATTGTGGTACTTGTCGCCTTACTAAACAAGTTGCTTTACCTTTTTCATCGAGTAATAATGTGTCTTATGAACCTTTTGAACTTATTCATTCTAATATTTAAGGACTAGAACCGTTTATTTCTTTGTCTGGTTATAAATACTATGTTTTCTTTATTGATGACTATTCACATTATACATGGGTATCTTATGTGTGCCCGGTCTAATTTTATTCATATTTACACGGAATTTACAAATATGATTCACACTCAATTTCATAAACGTATAAAAGTATTTAGGTCCGATAAGCACTCGAATATGTTTCGTTCTCAATGCAAAATATTTTAAAAACCTATGGCACTATCCTTCAGCAATCCTGTCCTCACACACATGAACAGAATGATGTTGCTGAACGCAAGCACCGCCACATCCTTGAAACCACTTGTGCTCTACTTCTTTCATCTGTTCCTACATCTTTTTAGGTAGAAGCCATTATGACAGCTACAATGCTAATTAGCATCACTTCATCCTCCGTTCTAAAAGACCTTTCTTCGTATTCTTGTCTCCACTTCATACCTTTTAGCTATTCTCTTCTCCACATATTTGGTTGTGTCTTTTTTGTTCTCCTTCCACCATATGAATGATACAAACTTTCTTCCCGGTCAATCAAATGTGTCTTTCTAGGATATAGTTCTGCTCACAAAGGTCACCGTTGCTATGATCCCACAACAAAACGCTTCTGTATAGCTCGACATGTTACCTTTTTCGAAACTGTACCCTACTTCACTACATCTTCACCACCAGATCTCTCCTTTCTTGACTGACCTCATCACTCATCCATCTCACCTTCTATCACCACATCTTTCTATACGCCTACCTTTCTTTTGCTTCTTATTTTGTCTGAGTTGCTACCCAATCGTATTTCTGTCATCATCACACCTCCCACGGTTGCTTCAACAATCGATATTCCCTCTACGGCTAATCAGTCTTCTCTAATGCATTCTCCTCCCTCTCGTCGCAATCCTGCGCAAGACCGGCGACCTCCTGCTCGCTACAGTTTTTTATGACTAACTCTTATTCCACTCAATTTGTATCTTTTCTTGCTGTTATTCATTCTGTTCAGAAACCAAAGTCTTATTCTAAGGCTGTAAAATTACCAGAATGGCAATGGGATATGCAGGAAGAACTAGAGGCATTCTGTAACGACTGTATTATGTTCTATCTTAATAAAAGGTCGTTTAATAATTTTCCTAGTATCGTGTGTTCTTCGAGTGTTTAATTATGTAAAATACTTTTGGGAAAATGTTTATATTTTTAACAGCTTAGTTTAGAATTTTTTAAAAAGCTTTTAAAACACGAGTATTAGAATTTTTATATGGTTATTATATTTACTCAGGCTTAAAAATATTTTCATATAATTCATAGTGTCTTAAAAATAGTTTACATATTTTTATTATCAATAAAAATAATTATTTCGTAATTAAAATAATTTTCAAGGATAAGCTAGATTTTTTAATAATTATAATAACTAACAAATATCATAGATATGAGAATATTATTTAGTTTTAGCCCAAAATCATTTTTAGACTGAAGATAACAACAAAATATATTTTTCTCATATTTTTCCGTATTTTAAAAAATATTTTAAACAATTTTCAAAAACAAATTCGGTTTTATAAAAACAGTCTTATATATATATATAAAGTTTAAACCATTCTTAACCAGGACCGTTGGATCTCAAATCCAACGACTCTCGATCACCGGCGGCAGCGAAAATCATCAGTTGATGATTCACAATTATTGGGGCAATGATTTGAACACATTTTCTGTTGAATTTGTTTGAGATTTGACCGGATGCTTGGGATTTAATTGTTATCAATTGAAACCCTATATATAGAGACCTTTAAACTATATTTTCTCACACCACAGAACTCCGTAAATTCTGAAAAAATACCCAGACCTTCGTATCAATGACGCCTATGCTGTGGTCTACCCAATCATCGAGAAAAAAAATTCGAGCACAGAGTTATTAAGGTTTTAGTACAAGGCTATGCTTTCGACTCATCGATCAACATCTCAAAACAAAGATAGGATCCGTCTCTCACTATTTTCATCTATCACGTTCTTTCTTTTAGTTTCTTAGATATAAATACTAATCTTGAATTTTGCTTTAATATGATGTTAAACTTAGCCTTGCATGCTCATATTATGATACCATCAAATTTGTAGAAGCATAGCTAGATGTTGAAAACCCATGGGGTAACGACCGACCCTATATGTACACACATATATCCATGATCATAAAAACTACACTTTGCTTATTGGATACTAAGTTGACATGACAATCTTACCCTATGATAACAATTAGATCTCGAAATATGTTATTTCCACAAAATACCCTCATTTTATTAATACGTTATATTTAATTAAAATACCCAAATGATATAGGACAATGTGAATAAAATAATTTTGGCACATTAAAATGATATTTTATTTTTACTCTTATCCACTAATTATTTTAGTTTCATTAAAATCTCTTTACCTTCTTTTGATAAAGGGTTTTACTAATATAAATAATTATATTATGGGTTTTCACTTTAACACCCTTTCACTTAAAAGGAATATTTTTTATATTAATACCTTTAGCCTATAACCACTAAGGTTTAATAAAATACCCTAATAGGATAATATTTTACATGAAACACCCCGTGGTTACTAGGCAATCGTTTCTGAAAAGGACACAAATCCTGTCGTTCATATGCAGCGCTTGCCAACACGGCGTATTTTTAAAATGTTACCTCCAAATAAATACCATAACTTTATAAATTAATATTTACAATAAAATACTTAATCCATCCTAAAAGGATATAATTTTATTTAAATACCTTGACCTTTAGGCTATTTTCAACAAAACACATAACCTTTTATATGAAAGATATTTCCAAAAGAATACATAAATCTTTATTAAAAGATAATTCCAAATAAATAGCATAATCTTTTATTAAAAGATAATTTCAAATAAATACCATAATCTTTCATTAAAAGATAATTTCATTAAAGTACCATGGTTTTCCCCAAATTATATTTATTCTAAAATACAATGGTTTTCTTATAAACAATAACTACAATTAAATAACATGGTCTTTATTAACTAAGTTTTCTATAAAATACTATGATCCACATTACAAACTTTAAAAGGTAACAAGATAAAATGAGTGGTTGTGGAAGGTCATACTAAATGAGATCAACTATTTGAATACAAACTTACGACATACATAACACATGATACAGTTAGAGTTAGAATGCGTGAATCTAGGTATGGAATACTTTATAAATGAAAATCTCTGCAGGCGGGGTGAACAGTCCAATATGTGGATGAGTACTAATCCGATATTCGGGCGAATACTGTCACGCCACGCTTCCTAAAATACAAAATACGGAAGGCGATTAGGCCAGCCATACTCCTATGGTCAGGAAACAATTCTGCCATAGTCACACTTTGGATTCTACCATTACATGGTAATCAGTAAACACAATATAGAAGTAAGTGAAATACATCACTAGTTTATTGCATCAACTTTCATTGTTCACAGTTTACAATATTTTGACAGAAAATAAAACTACTAACCGAGTGGAAATACAAGGTTGCTTTATGGAAAGCGATAAAAGTGCTGAAAATACAAATGTCTAAATCTCTGCGAAATCGAACAGTAGATCTGACTCCTGAGTTAGGTCCTCTCCAAGTTCTGAGCATGCATACTCAGATGGTCAGAGCGACACAATAGCAACAATATGATAACAATAATGATGCATGAAAATAAAAGGTAATAACAGTGGAGTCAGTGAATACATGTAATCAATATGTCAACAATCAATGCAGTATATGATCTGTGTTCCTACTGGTCTCTAGGTCAATTTGAAATCGAATTTATGGAAATGAGTGGTCATGTTTAACGAGGGTCCCGTACGTACCCGAGACTATGGCCCACTGTTGTCCGGGACATAACCCTGTCAGCTGGACCACTAAGTCCAAAGCTAATATATATAAGAGTCGTTGTTCGAATGATCATCCCCTAAATCGCTAACTTCGCTAAATACAAATTCCTTCCCACTTCGATTTTCCCTTTTCCCCCCAAGTTTCAATAACTGTAAATATGAGATAGTTGTGTACAGGTACGCACCAATAGCACTGCTTTATTCACTATTCACTGTACTGTTCACTATCACAAATCGTTCACTTTCACTGGCGTACTCGACACAAATAATCCGATACCACTCACGTTCGATAATTCAATATTCACTAAGACTTAAAAAGGGCGGTCGCTCTCCCTAAAGCTATCATGGTCGGGTAAATATGCGAATTATGCCGCTAAACAAAACATATGCAATATAAGTCATTACGCATCTTAAGAATTTAGAAAAAATCACATTAAATCGTACGTTCATAATTAAGCAAAATGATACAAAAGGGATAGAGAGTAAACTTAATTAGAAATCTAAAAAAATTGGTTTCAGGTCAATCCGGTTTTAGGTTTGTGAATTACGGTCATTTCATTTTAAGTATTCTCTACTGGAAATTCAGTTCATGAACTGAATGTCCATTTCGTAACAAATTTTCCACCCTGTTGGTATCATAATTAGGCGATACTACAGTAGATAATATTTAGAACTATTAATTAGGTTTCCAACGCATTAGACGGATTGACAATATCCACCGTGTATTGGAAGATATGCACTATTTAAGACTAAGGTATATATTCTGTCTCTGCCTGGGACTGCAGTACGTAACGACGGTTTAAAATATAATTAAAATAGAAAACGACAGTAAAAATGAATGAATACACCACCTATGGTTAGATAACAGGATTATCTTCACAACAGTATAAGGTTCTGCATAATATCATTTCCATATAGAGTTATACAAACATTTTAATTCGGGTGTCAATAAAAAGTATTGCTCTGGACTGCAGCCCAGAGCCGTGCTTCCAATCAGTTTTAATCATTGTGTTATAACAGTATCGAAATATAAAATATAGAGGGTTCTAGGATGCTGAGTTGGATTCGATACGAGCCCTTGAACACAACATTCCGATAAGTTTCCTATTTACTATGATTTTCACAAGCTACATGTGTGAGGAAAGTTCAGGTTTGATGGATCTAGATGGGGGTGTCATTCCATAGTGTTAAAGTCCGTAGTTTTAACCCAACTTTTTACGCGTTATCCATCATCACTAAAGTAATCCGGTATCCATAAATTCTACCACACTAGATTAGGTTTTCGCATAAGCTCCATATCATATACCTAGACTAAGCAATCGATTATAGGTCGGAATATCGATTACATTCACTCAATTCACATGAAAAAATAACTTACAAACTTTTATACGACGTTAACACTAGGTGTTGACTCGATTAAAACCCAAATCCAAATTAATTTAAATAAATACGATCTAATACTAATCGCGCGATATTATCGGATCATATATCGACATATAAGTATTATAGCATGTAAACAAGTCTTGGAACCTGCGTGACGATGACGATCGGCGACACGATAGCAGTGAACAATGATAAACGGTATGGCACGATGCACGCATGGTCTAGGCATGACACAACAAGCTTGACCTCAGCTCGAGCTTGGTGCGGGTTTTGGCCTCATCCGTTGGCTGGAACGCACGATGCAGGGAGGTCAGCGGCGTGGTCATCGATGAGGGCTTGGGTGGCACTAGGTAAGCATAGCGGGGGCAACAATAGCGAGTGGAGGTCGGCGGTGCTGATGTAGAGGGTATTTGGGGGTTTTGAAGGCGGGGTGGTGGTGGTTGTTGTTGTCTAGGGTCGCCGGCGATGATGGGTGCTCGGGTATATGGAGGCGCCATTGGAGGAAGGGAGGTAGCTCCGGCAATGGGTTGCCCGGTGGTGTCGGCTTGGTGGCGATGTGGGCTTGGTTTGGAGTTGAAGTTCGGTGGTAGATGAGGGGGTGTGGTTGAGGGTACTCGGGAAGAGGAGGAGGTGGCAGAGGAAGGGCCCAGTGATGTCATCGGAGGCAATGGTCGGGGTAAATTTGAGAGGGAAGAAGAGAAGAGAGATCGAGACGAGAGAGAATTTAAGGAGGGAGTGAGAGAGAGAGAGAGAGAGAGAGAGAAAACATGAAAGATAAAATATAAAATAATTAAATAAGAGTTAATAGAATTTATTTAGGAATTAAAGTGATCAAATGAGGTGGATTTGGGTGTTAAATGGGATTTAAAGTGGGGATTTCAAAAGAAAAAGTGGCTGTTGGGTTTGAGTTATTGGGCTTGGGCTTAGTGAAAACTATGTCGGTAAAATTATAGACTATGGTTTTGAAAACAAATAAAATAAATAAAAATATAAATGGGACAAATTTAGAAACAACACTTTATTTAAATACGGATATTGGCGTACAAAAAAGAACCGGGTATTACATCATACAACCCTTAAAAAATTTCGTCCTCGAAATTAAAAGAACGAAAACAAGGAAGTAACGATACAAACAGTTACTCGAAAAGACGTAAGAACTGCGAACGGATATCCTCCTCACATTCTCAGGGAGATTCCCCAGGTGAACGACTATTCCAAGATACTTGGACTAGCGGAATGACCTTATTCTTCAGCACCTTCTCTCTACGATCGAGTATAGTAGTAGACTGCTCCACATAAGACAAGTCGGTACCCAGTGTCAACTCCGAATAATCGAGGACATGACTGTCGTATCGAACATAGTTCCGTAACTATGACACGTGAAATGTGTTGTGCACGCCAGCTAACGATGGGGGTAAGGCAAGTCGGTAAGCCACCTCCCCTACTCGCTCTAGTATCTCGAACGGTCCGATGAATCGAGGACTGAGTTTCCCACAACTCCTAAATCTAATAACTCTGCGGGTAGGTGAAATTCTGAGGAATACATGGTCACCGACTTCAAACTCTAACGATCACCTGTTGGCATCTGATCAACTCTTCTGTCGGCCCTGAGCAGACTTAATGCGTTGCTTGATCATCTGAACCTTGTCCACCGTCTGGACTATGAGTTCGGGATCCAGTAATCTACGCTCACCAACGTCATCCCAACAAACAGGGGATAAACACTTCCGTCCATAAAGAGCTTCGAATAGAGCCATCTGGATGCTAGCTTGGAAACTGTTGTTATAAGAAAACTCCACTAGATGAAGGTGATCCTCCCAAGAACCCTGAAAGTCTAGCATGCGTGCTCTCAACATGTTCTCGAGCGTCTGAATAATACGCTCGGACTATCCATCCATCTGTGAATGGTAAGCCATGCTGAACTTACGACGTATACTCAGACTCTCATGTAAACTCTTCTAGAAGTGCGAAATAAATCTGGTGTCTCTATCCGATATATGCTGACCGAAACTTCGTGAAATCACACTACTTCCTTTATGTACTTCTCTGCAAGCGACTCAGTCGACTGTCCCACTCGGAAAGGTATAAAATGTGTTGTTTTCATAAGATGGTCAACGATAACCCAGACGACATTGTTGCCTTTTGGACTCCGTGGTAAGGCAGTCACGAAATCTATAGTGATATGCTCCCATTTCCACTCGGGTATCGAAAGTAGTTGAAACAATCCAGCTGTCCTCTGGTGTTCTGCCTTTACCTGTTGGTATACTAAGCACTTGGATACAAACCGTGCAATCTCTCACTTCATCCTGTTCGACAAATAGTGTTGCCTTAGGTCTCGGTACATCTTCGTGCCTCCCGGATGCACTGAATAAACTGAATTGTGGGCCTCAGCAAGTACTTCTTCTCGAACATCATCCTTGGGAATGCAAAGTCTGCTACTGAATTCAAAGAACCTGTTTCCCCCAATCAGAGCAAAGCTCTGTTCAAATTTTGAAATTTAAAATGAAGCAGCGCTTTATAAAAACGCTAGCGCCAAGAGCGCCAGCGCTAAGAGTCAAAGACTCTGAGGCAGTGTTCATGTGCAAAGCATGAAAGCGCCAGCGCTGAGAGTCAAAGACTCTGAGGCAGCACTCATGTGCAAGGCAAGAGAGCGCTAGGGCCAAGTGCGCCAGCGCTAAGAGTCAAAGACTCTGAGGCTGCGCCCACGTGCAAGGCACGAGAGCGCTCGCGCCAAGTGCGCCAGCGCTAAGAGTCAAAGACTCTGAGGCAGCGCTCACGTGCAAGGCACGAGAGCGCCAAGCGCTAGAACTAGATGTTCTCCACCGTTTGATCCAACGGAGATGATAAATCATCAAATTACTAGAATAAAATTCTGTTAAGGAAATACTCCTCAGAATCTTTCCAGACAATAACGATTGTGCTCTGTAAATCAGAGCACCGTTGGATCAAAGATCCAACGGTGATTAAAAATCACCAAGATACAGAGTAATCTCTGTATGGGAAAATAATTTCCCAATCTTGTTAATAACAAGAAAGATGTATTTTGTAAAACAGAAGCCCTAAGATCAAAAATCCAATGGTGGAGAAACATTCCCAAATCAATCAGAGAAAGATCTCCTTAACTGATTCAACAAATCAGCCTCCCCTATATAAAGGACCCAAGACTTCAAGTCTTGCACAGAGAAACCCCCCCACAAACTTTGAGAAATTTCAAAGAGAAGAGCAAGCTCTCGGAAGAAGAATTTCTTCAAGGTAAATAAAACAGAGAGATCGAAGCATCTCATCAAAAAAAAGAAGAAGAACTTAGTTCTTTTTCTAGATCATGGATCTATAAGACAGAGGTCTTTCACAAAAAGAGATCATAGCATCTCATCATAAAAAGGGAGGGAGAAGAACTTAGTTCTCTTTAGATCACAGATCTACAAGATAAAGACAAAGTCTTTCACAAAAAACATAAGAGATTGTAACATCTACTTTTAAAATAAGAACCTTGTTCTTAGAGCCACGAGACAAGATCTCTTATAAACGAGAATTTAATTCTCAGAGCACATAACTGACCAAAATTGCTAAAGGAGCGCTTCAGTGCTTCAAGTCTGGCGCTTAGCGCTAAGCGCACCACGTGCTCCTCACGTGTGCGCTACTTCATAAGAAGCGCCTTAGCGCTCCAAATCTGGCGATCTGCGCCAAGCGCGCCACGTGTTCCTTACGTGTGCGCTACTTCATAAGAAGCGCCTTAGCGCTTCAAATCTGGCGATCAGCGCCAAGCGTGCCACGTGTTCCTCACGTGTGCGCTACTTCATAAGAAGCGCCTTAGCACTCCAAATCTGTCGATCAGCGCCAAGCGCGCCACGTGCTTCTCACGTGTGCGCTATTTCATAAGGAGCGCCTCAGTGCTCAGCGCCAAGCGCTCCACATGCTCTTCGCGTGGGCGCTGAGTGAACACAAAGTGTTCTTTGAAAAATAAAACCCAGCGCCATAAAGAGTGTTCAACACTCAATAAAAGACAAAATTGGTATCAGAACCTAAACCAATGCTCAGCATTGTTAAATAAAAAAGGACCGAGCCTAATTAAATATTCAACATTTTAACTGAGTGATCCGAGCCCAAGTTGGCCATATATCCCTTATTCAGATTAATTGAGCCCATATGCTCATAAATCTTTTTAACTGATCTTAGTCTCAAACTTGACTACAGATCTCCCAACCAACATTGGTTCAAGGATACATCTCTTCATATCTCTGATATATGTCGTTGTAATTCTTCAATATCTTCAGAGAGATGGAGAGTCCCAATAACCAATAACTTTTGGCGCATCCTCAAACGGTTGAACCAAAAACTCTATAGACTATGACGTCTTTACACTATGGACTATGATGTCCTTAAACTTATGGACCGCAATGTCCCTAAACTAAAACAATAGAGCCCAAATGCTCTTTTATTAGATCTAAATGATCCTGTTAAGTAGATCTTAGTCTAAAATTAGACTAGCATATCCTTAACAAACGTTTAAGTCGATCTTAGTCTCAAATGTGATTAACGATCCTTAAACCCAACCCAAACCCAAATCTAAGAAAATACGGATTTGGACTAATCCACGCCTTACGGGCTGTTGGAGATAGTGCCCTCAGAGTCAATTATTGGGTCACAGGCACGTGATTGCAATGATTGAGGGGAGGACCTATCCCGGTAGGACAGTCTTACTCGAGATGATAGTATGCTATCTGGTTTATCTTTATCATCGTGTACTGCTTTAGGTGACCTTACGAGTCGCTATTACACGTTGATAAAGCCCCTAGGATTCTTGCTTGACTTCCAGCAGTATGAGGGCGATCATATAAGTGGGAGCTGGGGTCTATAAGTACATCCTTAAATGGTCCCTAGTCGAGGGAGTTTCGAGACAGGGCATCGATTCTCCACAGTAGACTAGTGTATACAGTCGAGACCCCGACGAGGGGCGGTGGCCGGTCTCACAAGCCACTGGTGTCAGTTGATTCACCTAAGATGTATACAGGTGCTCATTGGGTTATGAGTACACCGGACAGGACTCGCCGGGAACCTGCTAGTTGGGATATACCAGACGTCAGATAGCAGTTCCCAGGTGACATGTGTACAGATTAGTTCATCGACCTGGGATCGTCATTTGTCTCGTGTGAGTTCCCACTGTACTTTGATTACTACCCTACCACGGCTCAAAGGAGTCGTGCAAACAGGTTTTAGTTGGGTACAGTCCCGAGCCACATGGAGGCAGTGAGCGGATCTGCAGGGGTTCGTCTCTCCCGGTATTGGGGGTGAGGTCGTGCTGTGTCTAGGAGAGCCAGAACATGAAAAGTCCTTGGCCAAGGCAGGAGATTTGCTGGTAGGTATTCCAGTAGTATCTCAGGGTGTTCTGGGCTATACTCCGACACGACTTGTACCGCTTTTGGGGGTCTGACTTTTACCAACCCCCTAGGCCCGCCATGCGATACTCATAGACGAACGGACCGGACTGTACGGATATTGTCACTGACAGGCTCAGTAGGGTGTCAGGATGAGTTCGCTCATCGACGTCCCTTTTGGTCGATAGCTGGTGGCCCGTCACGTATGGCTAATACCTCTGACGTGCTAGTGGTTAAATCCACAGCCATAGTATTGACGAGTCTTTAGAGTCCACCACACAGACAGTTACTCAAGTTTCGGGCGAAACGCTGTAGAGGCCGTATGGAGATATGGCAGGGTTCGATCAGATACGTGCGGTATTGCACGGATCGTGATCGGACGGTTTTTACTAGCCGGCTTTGGCTTAAGCCGGATACTAGTATTAGATAGTGTAGTTTTGTCTCTTTGCATTTGTGTTCAGTACGAATACAAATGCGGACATGTATTTACAGTAGCGGGGTTTTCCTGTAATTTATTACGGGATCAGTTTTCTGAAGTTGCCAGTTTGCATTCCGTTCCGGCCGGTTTTCTCTTTTTCCTTCCCGGTCGGACTCTTCGTTGGAGGGTGTTAATTGCAAGTTTGCAATTAACATTTTGTGAGGGGTTTCTTTGCATGAGTGTGGCTTCATAATCATGATATTCCATTCTTGTCCATCTCATTGCATTTATTGTGATGGTTTAGTGAGAGATTGATTTGTGAGATGAGGGTGATCTTTTTATAATTGTTTATTCACTTTTTTTCCACTTGAATTTTCTCCATGTTTCATTCTTGGGGCCGGCCACTGTTTTGGATTGAGTGAGGTTTGATTTTTGTGTGGAAATGTTTCTTCATGATTTTTGGTGGGCCCCCCCCATTGTGAGTGTGTTGTTTAAGTGGTAGGAATTTCCTTTTGTATGTTTTTTTTTTTGATTAATACATACAACCCACCATTTGCTTCATTGGCCGGCCACAGATTAGAAAATGAGAGGAGTGCTCATTTTATTTTGGGAGGATTGATCCATCTCTTTTTGATGCTTCTATTCCAAACTTCTCTCCTTCATTTTTTCATTCTCCACCTCCACCATCATCAAGGCAACTTGATAACCCCAAAAGAGACATAGTATTCTACACTATTCTACAGCATCCCTTGGACGCGTCGGCTAGCCAACTTCGCGCCCGAGTTGCCTCGGTCAAGAGGCGGGAGCCCGTAAAAGATTCCGGCTATGTGGTGCCCGTTTCGACGAGGAGATGACGGACGATATATCCGCGGGAGATCGGAGTGGAGACGAAGACCGAAGGACACGGATCGCTTGGTATACTTTTCTACTCTTTTCTTATTTGCTAGTTAGCCAGGTTAATGGCCCGATCCGGGTAGAAAGTCCGCGGTGGTGCCGTTTTGCAAAGTTCGCAAAGTTTTTGTTTTCCGTGTTTCCGGCGTCGGGTCGACGGCCGGGGCGCCCCCGCGGGCTTACAATGGTATCAGAGCCACGCCGTTAACCTACCTAGCTTGCTCTAGTATGTTTAGAACTCGATCGAACAAAAACCCGAAAACCGTATTTTTTGTGCACATGTGTTCTCTGTTAAAATTTTTAGAGCTCCTAAAATTTTTCTGGTGATTGCAGAGACATGTACAACAAATTATAAGAATTCTGGGAAAATACGATCCACTGATTCCTCACTTCGACCGCGGAAGCGCGGCCAAAACCCTGGTTTGGCCGCGCTTGCGCGGCGGAAAAGAGGAATCGTGGCACCATATTTTCCCAGTAAGCTTATGAGTTGAAAATAGGGCTTTTGGGATATTTTCTTTGGGCCCAGATTTTCTATAAATGCTACAGTACTGCTTGGGGCCCACTTTGATAAATTTGTTCGATCGGATATTTTAAACATGCCAGTTCACAGTTTTTACATTATATCTGCGACCGTGAATGTCACTTGATCGGTAAATCCCGTCTAACTGCTATAGCCCGGTTAGACGGATTTGCGAACGTGACTTTCACGTTGATGTTCTGTGATTGTTCTGTGTTGTTGCGGATCGGTCGTGGGGGATAGCCTGGTTGCAGTGGTAGTACAGTTTTGTTGTATTATGTACATTTGATATTGCGGGGCGAGCGTCCGACATGTGGACTGCCGTCACTGCCAGTTTGTATTATTATTTTGGGGCACGACCTGGTTGCGGTCGATGTACCCGTTGTATGTATATTTTACTTTCTGTACTAGGATTACCCCGCGGAGGGGTGCACGGGTAGCCGGGTTCTGGAGGGCAACAAGCCCGCATCTCATGGCATTGAGACGGAGGGGGCTTCACTCTAGGATTGGCGGGCTATTCGCCGCACTCGTAGGGGGTACAGGTTGACCCAGGAGGGGTGCCCAAGTTACCGGATTCTGTGAAGTGCTGGGTGGTCCATTCACGTTGCTGAAGGGGGCTGCCTCGCTTCAGGTTTTGGCGGGTGACTTGCCGCGCCCGTAGGGGTCTAGGATTTTCATTGCACAGGCTATCCACACGACCAGGGGAACGTCGGGTTTTAGCGGCTCTGTGAAACCCGGGGATCCCAGATATCTGTATTGATCTGTGTTGCTATACTTTTTTGTGCTGCATTTTTATCACGCCTTGAGCGAAAATTATATATTATATATATTAGTAGATGTTGTATATGTTTTTCATCCGCGCTAGTCCAGTCCCCGCTATGTCGTTAGTTAGCTAACCTAACGGATGATGACGGGACCCAGTGGCGAATGCGGATGGCATATACGTACATCAGTATATTTTCGTTCTTTGTGGTGTGATTAATTGATGGGACTGCATTGATTCGGATCAATGCAAGTTAAACAAACCTATTCTGATGTTGTTGGAACACTTTTTTTCAAAAAGCTGTTATTGCAAGGGCGTTCACTTTTGTTTTGCACCGTGGTATTCAGTTGGAATATCCTGCTCCTCAGTCGACGAGGCAAGGGCCGAGATCCCTTCACCGGGAGTGACCCCTTGGACAAAAGTTTGCGTCAGGGCAATAACTTCACTATAACCGATTACTTTTGCTATGCATCGTGGTATTCATTTGGAATATCCTGCACCTCATTCTACGGGGAAAGAGCCGAGATCCCTTCACCGGGAGTGACCTCTTTAGCGAAGGTTGTCGTCACTATATTTTTATAAAGCTATCCGTTCCTTCAACGATATCAAGTTCATTACGTTAAAGGTTTTCGCCAGAAACCATTCGTAGCCCTCCGTCATTTCAGTTAAATATTCGGTAGTATTCAAGCTATGTATTTTGACCTCACGCCAAGGCATAGTGTTTGGTAGCTGCCGGGTATTTATCTGTTGCATAGATAGATGCGTTGGTTTGGGACAGTCGTACTACTATTTTGGCCTACGTCAAGGGTATGTACGGGTGGGTTCAAATTAACCAGGATAATGACGGGTAGAACTTGACATGTGACTTATGATATTTTGACCTCACGCCAAGGTCATAAGAGCATGGGGTAAAAATCCACATCGGGAGTTTCAAAAGTACTGAAACTTGCCAGATATGCGCATACCTTCTGGAGTGTGATAACGTGAGCGGATTCCGTCACGTTATCATGCGATGAGAGTTGGATCCCGATTCCCACTGATGAGTTGGTTTACTCCTCGGGTTATCCCGGCTAATTCTTCTTTCAGGTTTGGGGAAGAATTTGACGTTACAGTGGGAGGTTTCCAGATTAGATAAATTGGTAACCATTCTGATCTAGGTTAGAGTGCACGCTGAGTGTTTCTTTTCTCTCTCTCTCTGGCAGCGACCATTGACCCGACCCTAGACTATGACTCAGTGACCAAGTTGACCGAACCTTCTTAACACTGGCTTTTGGATTGTCAGAGTTGCAGACCTCTTTGCCACTCCTACTTTTACTCTTTTCTCCGGGACACCCCGTATTACTACGAATGTCCACTTCCATTGGACAAAACCATCGTATGGTTATATACGAACTCGAAGGAATTTATTCGAGGATGGTTTCTGGTTCTGGAGAAAACGAATAGGACTATTCAGTTGTCTTTACCTTTTACCTTCTCTCAGGTTGCGAGTACTCCTTAGTTTAGGAGATAGTACACCTATTACGCAAATTGGATAGTCTTCTTCCAAACCTTAGGCTGGTGCCGAACGGTAGGGAATGAAGAAACCCAATTAGCCTAAACGGTGTACAGAAGGTATTAAGTTCAGACAAAGCAAGGGATTAGTAAGAGGGCAAAGTAAATTGCGACTGCTATTCACGACCAAACCATATACTTCTTTGTCAATCCTAAATCACCTATGAATTAAGTACATTCGGTTGTCTTTTATCCTCACCTTCTCTCGCATTCCGAGTGTTCCTCGGATTAGGACAGTACACCCATTATGCTTTTTGGATAGTCTTCTTCCAAACCATAGGCTGGTGCCGAACGGTAGGGAAGGAAGAAAACCATTTGGCCTAAAGGGGTGTACAGAAGGTAATGACTAAAGACATGTAAAGGGATTTGGAAAGATGGCAAAGAATTATACAGTTATAGTTGTGAATCTGGATAATGGAAGAGGCATTACTAGGAATACCAGCATACCCCATCGAAACATTTCAATGTTTCAGTTTCACTGTGTACTGTTAAATGAAAACTGATTTCCCAATTAGGCACTTGCTTCAGGGTATGTATTTACCAGGTATGAGTCTCACATCTGTATGGTTTTACAGATGATGAGTGGGAGTGAGTTATTGGGAATTAGGTGACCCTCCTCATTATATCGGGATTCGTTTGAATTGGTGATATTTGAGGAAGCCACCTGGGTTGTTTGCCGGTCGGCAAATATTTGGTTTTGAATATCCGTTGTTGTGCACCAATTTCAAATTGATATATCTGTACGTCTATTTTTATAGAGTGAGACATATCTTTTTGAAATTATGTCTATGACATTTACCTATACCAGTGGATGGTTAGGTAAGGAGCATTGAACAGCGGTGTAATTCTTCTTAACCAAAAGTACAGTTTTCAACCTACGACACACAGTGAATGAGTCACTTGACTCAAAGGACTTATACAGAGTATTGTATATTGTCCAGTGTCCATTAGGACAGAGGGGTTGGTCCTCGTACTATATTCTGTTTACTTTTAACTTCTCTAGTTCTTAGACATGTGTTTCGTAGAAACACAGGGTCTAAGTTTTGAGGAGTTATAGGTATATGAATAAAGTAGAGAACCAGGTGTTGCAAGTATCGGGATTCTTCAAGGAGATCGAAGATGTAGATACTTGTGAATGGTATTCAGTTGATAGTAATGATTAAGAGAACTAGCTTCTTTTTCAGGTTACTCATAATTGGAAGTACTCCTAAGTTGAGTAACGCTGATCGGCCTCTCTTCCATTTACTTGACATGCACTGGAGACAGCTGCATGATTTGAATCTGGTTCAATTAAATCAGTGCCTCTGTTTCTTGGATATAGAACAGTTCATATCTTGACATTGTTAAGATACGGGGAGTTGTCCGGCTTATGCTTAAAACCAGACTCTGGACAACTCAAGGCACGTTTCTGTAATGGCTGTTTGTGGGTTGACCCGGGCTATGACGAGGGTTGATTTTCTACCATCTGGAAGATCAATAGTGATATTGTTCTTGACTCACCACAGTTTTATCAAAAATGGATTTTTTTTTCAGAAAACAGTAGTGGGAGTATGGTAGAACTGGAAGTGATTCCAGAACCGCAAACGATTACTGAAGATTTCATAAGAACCTAAAGATTCAATCTGGTTTGACATTCCATTGGCCACTCCGCAGATAAGGTGGGTAACCTCAGGCACCCGAGAGATACTTCGGTATACTCAAGGACGGTGGCAGGGAGGTTCTTGTTTACCCAGACTTGCCATTGCTGTTGTTCCAGGCTGTGAGACCCGGCGGGAGGATGAGTATAGCGTCGTTCTAAACTGGCTTTAGAAGTGCACGTCTATATGACTCTGCCAGAGGGTTGTCGTAGTCAGTGGGAGCAGCGGAAGCATTGGTGGACATCAGGCTTATGTCTATTTATAGACTAAAGCAGATATAGCGGAGATAGATCATCTATTTCTAATGTGACAGTCATAGGTTTGACTTCATCAGAATAGAGGATGGATCTGTTAAGAAGGTAGTAGGGTGTGATGTCCTGGTATTTGATGACATACACAGAGTAGGAAGTGATATTCCTATACTACGATCGGTTATACTTTGGTCGTCACACAGTGGTTTCTCCACATAGGACTTGGATATTATATCAGACATTCTGGTTACTAGATCTATGATTTTAGATCTAGATTTGGGTGGTTTCCCAATCTGGGTACTTTGACCGCATTCTATGAGTATTTAGAATGGACGACTCCTGGCACGGTAGTGTACCTGCAGGTAATGGAGTCACCCTCTCTAAAGGTGTCTTACAGACTAAAGGGGAGAGGGACACGCATGATTGACAGATCGCTTGCTTAGGCAACTGAGTCAATCATGAGATGTCAAGTACCACACCAGATGTTGTTCTTGCAGTAGGTGCAATAAGTTGATATTAATCCAATCCTGGAGAAACAGTCGGAAGCAGTTTTAGAACATAAGTTGATGTTCTAGGGATATGATAACGGCAGCCTCCATTAGGAGACGGTTATCATTCCAGGCTTCCAAGGTGACCTGGATGGCAGAGTGGCTGTCAGAGTTATAGTTTTCCCTCTGACGAGGGGCCGTATCTTGGACAGTTGGTCCAGGTGGATACTGAGGGAAGGCATGGCGCAGGGATACTGATTAAGTTCAGTTGACGATACAGTCTAAGAAGTTTGGATTTGGAGTTCATTTATGAGCTAGGTCCCATCAGACATCCAGACATTCTAAGACAGGTATTGCTCATTTCGGGAGATAGTTTTCTCTGCGAACATGAGACATAGAGAGACATAGAAAGAAACATCAAAGCGGATCCACTCACTGGGGCTATTCCTCGAACGCAATAGTTTCGTAAATGAGCTTTGTGAGACTGACTAGTAGAGGAGTTGGGTGTTCGGTATCACACGGGCTGTGAGTATGCGACATCGTAATAATTAGCCTTGAGTGCAAGTGGGAGATTGTTGGAGATAGTGCCCTCAGAGTCAATTATTGGGTCACAGGCACGTGATTGCAATGATTGAGGGGAGGACCTATCCCGGTAGGACAGTCTTACTCGAGATGATAGTATGCTATCTGGTTTATCTTTATCATCGTGTACTGCTTTAGGTGACCTTACGAGTCGCTATTACACGTTGATAAAGCCCCTAGGATTCTTGCTTGACTTCCAGCAGTATGAGGGCGATCATATAAGTGGGAGCTGGGGTCTATAAGTACATCCTTAAATGGTCCCTAGTCGAGGGAGTTTCGAGACAGGGCATCGATTCTCCACAGTAGACTAGTGTATACAGTCGAGACCCCGACGAGGGGCGGTGGCCGGTCTCACAAGCCACTGGTGTCAGTTGATTCACCTAAGATGTATACAGGTGCTCATTGGGTTATGAGTACACCGGACAGGACTCGCCGGGAACCTGCTAGTTGGGATATACCAGACGTCAGATAGCAGTTCCCAGGTGACATGTGTACAGGTTAGTTCATCGACCTGGGATCGTCATTTGTCTCGTGTGAGTTCCCACTGTACTTTGATTACTACCCTACCACGGCTCAAAGGAGTCGTGCAAACAGGTTTTAGTTGGGTACAGTCCCGAGCCACATGGAGGCAGTGAGCGGATCTGCAGGGGTTCGTCTCTCCCGGTATTGGGGGTGAGGTCGTGCTGTGTCTAGGAGAGCCAGAACATGAAAAGTCCTTGGCCAAGGCAGGAGATTTGCTGGTAGGTATTCCAGTAGTATCTCAGGGTGTTCTGGGCTACACTCCGACACGACTTGTACCGCTTTTGGGGGTCTGACTTTTACCAACCCCCTAGGCCCGCCATGCGATACTCATAGACGAACGGACCGGACTGTACGGATATTGTCACTGACAGGCTCAGTAGGGTGTCAGGATGAGTTCGCTCATCGACGTCCCTTTTGGTCGATAGCTGGTGGCCCGTCACGTATGGCTAATACCTCTGACGTGCTAGTGGTTAAATCCACAGCCATAGTATTGACGAGTCTTTAGAGTCCACCACACAGACAGTTACTCAAGTTTCGGGCGAAACGCTGTAGAGGCCGTATGGAGATATGGCAGGGTTCGATCAGATACGTGCGGTATTGCACGGATCGTGATCGGACGGTTTTTACTAGCCGGCTTTGGCTTAAGCCGGATACTAGTATTAGATAGTGTAGTTTTGTCTCTTTGCATTTGTGTTCAGTACGAATACAAATGCGGACATGTATTTACAGTAGCGGGGTTTTCCTGTAATTTATTACGGGATCAGTTTTCTGAAGTTGCCAGTTTGCATTCCGTTCCGGCCGGTTTTCTCTTTTTCCTTCCCGGTCGGACTCTTCGTTGGAGGGTGTTAATTGCAAGTTTGCAATTAACATTTTGTGAGGGGTTTCTTTGCATGAGTGTGGCTTCATAATCATGATATTCCATTCTTGTCCATCTCATTGCATTTATTGTGATGGTTTAGTGAGAGATTGATTTGTGAGATGAGGGTGATCTTTTTATAATTGTTTATTCACTTTTTTTCCACTTGAATTTTCTCCATGTTTCATTCTTGGGGCCGGCCACTGTTTTGGATTGAGTGAGGTTTGATTTTTGTGTGGAAATGTTTCTTCATGATTTTTGGTGGGCCCCCCCCATTGTGAGTGTGTTGTTTAAGTGGTAGGAATTTCCTTTTGTATGTTTTTTTTTTTGATTAATACATACAACCCACCATTTGCTTCATTGGCCGGCCACAGATTAGAAAATGAGAGGAGTGCTCATTTTATTTTGGGAGGATTGATCCATCTCTTTTTGATGCTTCTATTCCAAACTTCTCTCCTTCATTTTTTCATTCTCCACCTCCACCATCATCAAGGCAACTTGATAACCCCAAAAGAGACATAGTATTCTACACTATTCTACAGCATCCCTTGGACGCGTCGGCTAGCCAACTTCGCGCCCGAGTTGCCTCGGTCAAGAGGCGGGAGCCCGTAAAAGATTCCGGCTATGTGGTGCCCGTTTCGACGAGGAGATGACGGACGATATATCCGCGGGAGATCGGAGTGGAGACGAAGACCGAAGGACACGGATCGCTTGGTATACTTTTCTACTCTTTTCTTATTTGCTAGTTAGCCAGGTTAATGGCCCGATCCGGGTAGAAAGTCCGCGGTGGTGCCGTTTTGCAAAGTTCGCAAAGTTTTTGTTTTCCGTGTTTCCGGCGTCGGGTCGACGGCCGGGGCGCCCCCGCGGGCTTACACGGGCGACAACATAAATTAGTCTCCGTATACAATCCACGGGGAACCGAAAACAAAACAAACACACACGATACGAAGTGACCATATGGAGAAGGAGAAAGTGGTTATCGCGATGCGGTAGCATAATTAACTGCAGGGGCTTATGTCTGCAGGGAAGAGCGTCCCCACAATCAAAAACCCCTCAATGAGGGGGAATCTGACGAAGTCTGCTATATCGGCCGCATCCATTCATACCTTCGATACATGGTGCCATAAATCAACTTGGCATCTTCGGAGAGGTGGACGGATAAAACCAAATAGCATCTGCCCCCAAAATTCAGGCCGGACGTCCCGACGTCCCGGTCGCGTCTTTCGGCTAGCATGCCCGGTGGGACCTTTTCCTCTTTCCACTCCACACTTCGTGTGTCGTGTTTTTCCGTGAACAAATCGCGGTTTAATATGGTTGCCCACGGATTCGAGGTACTAAGATTTGGTGTCTTGCTTCGTGCAGAAGAGAAGATGGCGTCAATGGATTCCAACTGCACCAACTGCAGCAACAACTCCCACTCCGTCCTTACCGGAGGAGTGACCTATGGGACTCAAGCGGCCTCCATTTTCACGATGCCAGTGGAATAGGTGACGCAAGCCACCACTAGACTGTTCTTTGGGACCATGCTCGCACCAATGAGTTTCAACGCCCCGCTGCCGTCGCAAGAAGCTCCGAAGAAGTCGGTCTTTGATCGGCTTTCAACTACCGCAGCCCCTCTCAATGGATCACCAAAATCCAACGCATCGGTCTTTAACAGACTAGGCCAAAGCTCAAATGGGCCCACGAAGAAGCCTGCAATACCCGAAAGGGTTATCCCAAAGCGGATAGTCATTCCGGCTCAAGTAGAGGAAATCGTCGAAGCGACCTCTCCTGCTAAGGGATCGGTATTCACTAGACCGTCCGTTCCAACTCCCGCTTCAGGTGAGATCACAAAAGTTGCTTCCTCTGCCCAAGGGTCAATCTTCAACAGGTTAGGCGCTTCTTCTCAGCGGACGTCAGTTTTCAAGAGGCTGGCACCGGCGGCAACCCTTCACCAGAGCAGAGGGTATAATGAAGCCACCCCCATAGCTGAGCCAATACTGTCTACAAGGCATGCTCGACGTCGCCACTGGAGCCGAGTGAGTAAAGTTGGGAGTAATTCCCCCTCTGGATTGACTCCACCAGCTCCGATGGTGGAAATTGATGCTGCTGTTCTAACTGGGAACAGCTTTGAACCACTTAACAGGGTGCGCAGGAATTAGCCAACTGCAGTGCTGAAAAAGTCCCCTCCGCCTGCTGAAAAGATCACAAAGGCAAAGTTGGAACAAACCCCTCAGCGGCTGTCCTCTAAAATCCATGGGGTCTGGCGAAGGATCCAAGACACTGTGATTAACCAAGATTACTCTCGCCAACCAAAGAAAACGAAGATGCGGCAAGAGAAGGACCACCCTGTCGTGCCACAGAAGGTGTCGTTTACTTGGGTGCCCGCTGCAACGGCCCCCTCAACTTCGACCGCTCACAAAAGGAGAAGGTTGGAGAAGATCTCCACGTCTGCGACGAACTACAAGGGCATTGAATCCAAACATCCCAAGTCTGGGGGTATGGTAGTGCATACTGTTTATATGGCTTCCGGAAAAGAGGAAAGCCGTGTTTTTACGGATCACCGACCGCTCACCCGATCAGTAACAAAGGCTCAGGAGCAACAACATCAAAAGCTTCAAGAGATGCTAACGAAAATGGCTGCACTCACTGGGCCAAAAGAAAGCTCGGAAACATCGTCGAAGCAGCGTCAAGAACAGAAAACTGATGCCGAATTCCTCCGAAGAATGCTCGAGAGGAAAGACAAAGAGATCGCGAAACAGGCGGCCAAAATAAAATAAATGGCGCTTTTATTCCAAGAAATGGTCAGGATAACGATACAGCCGGATCCTCCAGCTGAAGACCCCCCGATTATCTTTGAAGACGACAGAGGGGAGACATCAAACCCTCTTCCGGTTCTATTAGCCGCCAAAGAGGAGACGATCTCCAAAACCGCCCTAGATGACTATATCGCTCAACAGATATGAGCTCATCAGGCGAGCGAAGTGGCCGACCAAATTGTTAAGACTGGACGACCCTATCCGGGTTGGTATGACCAAATAAAGTACCCGCCGGGATATATAATCCCTAAATTCCATGTATATAAGGGGACGGGGAATCCACACCAGCACGTTGCTCAATTCAGAGCCTTGTGCGGTAATACTGGGGGTGACAACAAACTGCTGCTTCGCCAGTTTGTTGGCAGCTTGTCGGAGACAGCGTTTGAATGGTACTCTGAGCTCCCGAACGACTCCGTTAAGACATTTGCAGAAATGGAGTTACTGTTTACACAAAGGTTCGCAAGCGCAAGCGAACACACCCCAATCACGGCATTGATCAATGCCAGGGTGAAGCCGGGAGAAACATGGGATTCAGTATGCAATCCGGTGGCGGAACCTATGGTCGAAATGCGAACAATGCATCGAAGAAGCTCCTGCGGTAAGCATGTTCATGGGTACTCTTGATCCGTAGGCGACCATATCCCAGTTCATGATGTTTTTCAAGCCGACTACCTTCCAGGCCTTGATTGACAAGCTGGCCCAAATGGATCAGATGGGTCATAGACCGTCTTCTTCGAAGATGGAGCCTCGAAACGAAAAGGGAAAAGGGAAAGTGACTTTCGTCGCCAATGCTCAGCAACAGCTGACTGGTCCAAAACTAGCTGATCGCCAAAACGATAGACAACGATTCCTCAACGAAAAGTTAAGACGTCCTTACTCGTTTCCACGGGAGAAAACAAAGAGACTGTTCGAACTGGCGATACGCAACAGGCTCATCAATCTGCCGGATCCGAGACGTCCATTGCAGCCCGGTGATGTCAACAATCCCAATTATTGCCTCTATCACCAAGTAGTAGGCCATCCAATCGAAAATTGCTTCGTCTTCAAAGGCTGGATTGAGGACCAATACCAATAGGGCAAATTCGCGCTGTCCGAGAATTGGAAAGTAAGCTCGCCCCAGCCGCACGCTCTTAAAAAGGTGGACACACCGGGGGCATCATGCTCACTTATAGAAGAAGCTCCATGGGAGGTCACTCTTTCAGCTAACACAAAAAGAATGCTGAAGGATCTCCAAACATACCCGGCGATTAGGTGGAAGAGCCCGCTAGAACCCGAGATCATCGATGGAATGCTGAAGCCGCGCCCAATGCTGAAAGTTGGTGATGGTGGACAAAACATTCAAATCAAGCCTCCAAAGTCTTTAAAGAAAAAGAAGAAGGCCAAGAAGCCTGTCCAACCTGACGATAGCCATACAGGTCTGCAGAAATACATCGATGCACTGGAAGAATATAACAAGAGGGCACGGACCCCAATCACATTGGACGAATTCTTTAAGCATATTCTTGAGAATGAAGACGCTGACGCTGACGAAGGAGACGATTCTTCAGAAGGGCCTGAGGACTATGGGGCGAGCTGCCACATGATCTCTCACTCGATAAATAGCAAAAAAGCTCCTGATGCAGAGAAACTGGGGATGGATCCCGAACCGGAACTCCTAGAACCGTCAGACGAGATGATTGACATGTTGCTGAACGAGGCCTATCAAAAGAGCAAAGCTGATCGAGAGCGCGAAATGGCCATATTTGAAAAAGACAAATGTCGGCGGCTGGACAAAAGGGTTGAAGCACTCCAACCAAACCGAGGCATGCCTACGGCAGATAAAAGCAGGCTTAAGGCAAGGAAACGGTTTGCTAAAGCCCTGTCAATGGGAATGAAGCTGCCGCCTTTTAAAGGAAATATTCCTGGCAGCATACACCTTGACGAAGCGGATGCACATCCAAATTACTTCTTATACCATCGGAGGATCGCGCACCCTACCGAAGAGTGCAATGCCTTTAAAAACTGGTGGCAGGGATATGTTACCCACCGACAACACGTCAGGCGATTGAAGCGCAAGGCTCGTCAGGAACAGAGAAGCACGACAGATGAGCGTAAAGGAACTACCGGCAACTGTCATATGGTTGATTCTGGGGGATCGCAAGTCCTCACCTTCGGGAGCGATTCTGATGAAGAAATAGCCCTCAGACCTCTCTTCAAAGAATCTACCTCAAGAAAAGAGGTAGAGGTGAAGAACTGTGAGAATATTCAGCTGCGCGACCGTACGTTGCCTGAAAAGAATCTCGGACCTGCAAACAGGTGATCGAATAGAAAAGATAAGGGGAAGGAAAAAGTCCTTGAAGATATCGTCCTCGATGAGCGAGTCGTCGAAGAATTAGCAGCCAAGGACCCGCCCAAGAAAAACAAAGTGGATTATAACGTTCTGGCACACCTGAGGAAGATACCCTCGCAACTGAGCATTCTCGATACCCTTCTGCTATCTAAAGAGGCGAGAGATTCTTTGATCAAGGCACTACAAGGCCCGAGCAGTTTCAAGCTTTCCTTGCCGAAGAAAAGATGAAGGACGAGCTGGAAGAAGTGCACACTGCTGACGTCACTTTCGGCGATAAAGACCTCCTGCTCGGGACGTGCGAGCACAACCTTCCCCTGTATGTCACCGGATACTGCTATGACATCAAGATAGGGAAGATTCTAGTTGACAACGGGTTCTCTGTCAATCTCCTAAATATGAGGCTACTAAAAGAAATCTGCATGAGCGTCCGGCATCTCGCTCGGGATAAAATCACCATCTCCGGGTTCGACTCCCGGTCATCACGGACGCTCGGGTCTGTGATACTGACGTTACGCTTTGGGGTGCTCGTCACTGACATCAAGTTTCACGTCATTGACACCAAGACTTGCTACAACGCTTTACTCGGAAGACCTTGGTTACACGAGTACAACATCATCCCTTTTACACAACATCAGTAAGATGGTCTCGAGTACACCGTAACAGGGGAGCTGAACCTATTCTTCATGAACGAAGTCCGAAAGTACGAAGATGCAAAGTACTTCTTACCAGACTTCGAAGACACGGAAAGATGCCATAAACCGGAGTACAAGCAAAAAGCTATCACCACTATTCCAGTGTTCGGGAGTGATACCGAGGAGGAAGAAGAAATAGTCTATTCAGGGCCGCTCCAATGCAACAAGCCGGGACCGTCCACCCCTATTCTGGTCTTTGGCAGTGACTCTGAAGACGAGGTCAACGAAGTGTTCTCGGTCTGTCCATCAATGCAGGCCTTCACTAGAGATGATCAGAGTTTGCAAATCGCCATGGTTCCGCAAAAGCATTACAAAGGGCTCGACTCACTTGATACCTATAGTGTGCAAGAACTGCAGACGTTCTACGTCCCTCTCAGGCGAAAAGGAGAAAAGGCGATCCTATTCTACCGATCCGGGGAAACCAAAGTGGAGAAAGAAATCTGGCATGGTGCCGATTCTACGCTTGACAGGCTCCAGCCCATCCGTCTGCCCAGATACTATACAGAAGGATTAAAAAGGCTGTTGAGGCGCCAAGGCATACCCTTCAAATAGACTGCCCGACAAGCTCATTTCTACAACAGGATCTGGAACGTCCCCGGAACTCAGCGAAAATTGCCTAACGGGAAAATGGAAACGATCGGGCTTGGATATGTTCAATCCAAAAAGCGGGAGCGATTCCATAGCTGCTACGTTATACATGACTTCGATGAAGAAGGAGATGCTCTGTTAGAAGACACTGCAATTGAACTAAAACGAAATCCCACTGTAAAAATGCCAAGTCCGTCGTTTGAGGAACAGATGGACTAGCTAATAAGGGAGGCGGGTCAAAAGGTCCGGGATGACCACAATCGTGAAATGGCCATTTACGAGAAAGCCAGGAGGCAGCGCCTCCTTCAGCAGGTTACGGAGACTGACAATGCCCTTCGTCGCCAGCCCTTCATACAGAAGACCCGACGTGGAGGCAAAAACAAACTAAAGAACGAAAAAAACGTTCGACAGTGGCAAAGCGGGTCCAAGAAGCCACGCGATCGAGAATTGAGCAGCCAGGATCTGTCTCTTATAAAGTAGATGGGTCGAGCATATTCTTTTCCTCAAGACAAGACAAGGAAGATATTCGATCTTGTCATGAAACATCAAATGATTACGCTCCAGTAGTCCAAACACTCCGAACAAGCAGACGAGGTCTCTCACCCGGATTATTGTTCCTATCACCGAGCCATAGGATATCCTCTCGAAGACTGCTTCACACTCAAAAACTGGGTAGAAGACCAGTATCGGCAAGGTAGGTTCGCTCTATCCAGCAATTGGAGTGTAAACCCGCCACAGAAGCATGAACCGAAAGCCACGTATGCAGCAAGAGTAGAGCCGGATCAACATCGGTCTTGGAAGCGATCTCGTACCTGTCACGCGATAACGCTGTCAGGAGAAGGAGTACGCGAGGATATGGCTGACCTCCTCTGGTGCTTCGAAAACGATGATGACGAGGTAATCTCAGAGTTTCCACCAATGCCAAAAGAGCTGGAAGATGGAATACATACTACTGCAGATAACCTGAGAAAAATCGACTTGGGGACGACAAATGGCCCACGACCAACGTTCGTCAGCGAGCTGCTATCTAAAGAACAGGTAGCCACGCTAAAAGACGTGCTCATGTAGCATAAAGAATGCTTCGCTTGGAACTACTCTGAGATGCCGGGACTAGATCCAGAGATAGTAGTGCATAAATTGGCGATATCTCCAGACGTCAAGCCAGTCAAACAAGCACCAAGAAGGATGCGGCTCGAGCTTGAGATGAGTATCAACACCGAAGTCAAGAAGCTAATCGACTCCGGTTTCATCCAAGAAGTTCAATACCCCGACTGGATTGCCAACATCATCCTAGTAATGAAGAAAAATGGGACAGTACGCGTCTACGTGGACTTTTGGGACATCAACAAAGCTTGCCCGAAGGATGATTTTCCCGTACCGGTTACTGAGCTGATGATAGATAACACGTCCACTCACGAAGTTTTCTCCTTCATGGTCAGCTCATCAGGATACAATCAAATAAAGATGCATCCCGAGGACCAGAAGCATACCGCTCTCCGGACTCATCTGGGCATATTCTGCTACAAAGTGATGCATTTCGGTCTGAAGAACGCCGGCGCCACCTATAAGAGGGCCATGACGAAGATTTTCGATGACCTCATACATGAAATCATCGAATGCTATATCGACGACCTCGTGGTTAAAAGCAAATCATACGAGGAACATTGGGAGCATCTGAAGATCGTGTTTCAATGTCTTCGGAAATACAACTTGAAGATGAACCCTCTCAAATGCGCGTTCGGAGTCTCCTTAGGAAAATTCGTAAGATTCATCGTACGACACCGGAGCATCGAGATAGACCCGTCGAAGATCAAGGCGATCATGGAAATGCCTCCGCCAAGAACTCTCAAGCAACTGCGATCTCTCCAAGGAAAGCTCGCATATATCCGACGATTCATAGCTAACCTCTCCAAAAAATATCGTCCCTACAGTCATCTAATGAAGAAGGGGAACCCGTTCGTCTGGGATCGCAAATACCAAAGCGCACTAGACGAAATCAAGCAATACTTGCAGAATCCGCCAGTACCGACCACTCCGGTCAAGGGAAAGCCTCTAATCCTGTACACAACTGCCCTTGAAGGTTCTTTAGGCGCACTATGGGGACAAGAAAATGACCAAGGGAAGGAGAGAGCCCTCTACTATCTGAGTCGAGTTCTCCTGGGGTAGAAAACAACTACTCCCCCATCGAAAAACACTGCCTGGCGTTAATCTTCGCAATAACGAAGCTCAGACACTATGCTTTGGCGCATGAGGTCCATCTCATATCAAAAGTGGATCCTCTCAAGTATTTGATGTAAAGAGCCATACTAATGGGATGGCTCGCTAAATGGGCCCTCCTCTTGATGGAGTTCTTGATAACTTATCTTCCCCTCAAGGCAGTGAAAGGCCAGGCCATCGCCGACTTCCTCGCTGAGCACCCGATACCTGCCGATTCACCCCTAAATTGCGAACTGCCAGACGAGCACGCGTTTGACACGATCGACGGGAGGAAAAGAGAGAATGACACCCGATAGGAACTCTACTTCGATGAGGCATCTTCCACGAAGAAGCGACAACACAACACCCCTGTAATCAAATCGGGGGTAGGCCTTATCTTCGTGACTTCGCAAGGAGGGATAATGCTCTTTTCCTTTTCCTTAACAGAGCCGAGGACAAACAATGAAGCCGAATATGAATCTTTGATAGCAAGTCTTGAGATCGCTGTCGATATGGGAATCGAAAACCTCCTCATATACGGAGAATCCCAACTGGTTGTTAGCCAAGTAAACGGCGACTATCAAACGTGCAAGCCAGAGTTGGTAAAGTACGGCGAGAGAGTGCAGCAACTGCTGACTCAAATTCCCTCCTACACTCTGGAAAGCATTCCGCATACGGAGAATGGCAAAGTGGATGCGTTAGCCAAGCTCGCTAAAGAACTGGCTGATGAAAATCTCGACGACGTAAGGATTATTGTACAAAGCCGTCAAGTTCTTATACTAGCCGAAATATCTCCGGAGTTGCCTGAAGAAAAAGAAGCGACCAAACCAACGACCCTACAAATAAAAGACCAGGAAAAAGCTAGGGATTGGAGAGAAGTCTTTATAGACTACTTCAAATCCCGTCAAACACCTGAAGATGCATCCTCAAAACATCAGCTCATGAAACGAGCTCTGTCTTTTGCCTTCGTCAATGATACTCTATATAAGAGATCATTCGACTCTCTGTGGCTAAGATGCCTGAGACCGGAAGAAGCAAGGAGAGTCATCCAAGAAACTCATGACGGACTCTGCGGTTCTCACCAAGCCGGGCCAAAGATGAAGCTGAAGATCAAAAGGATGGGCTACTATTGGCCCACGATGATTCAGGACTGCCTCGAATACGCGAAGCAGTGCCACTCGCGCCAGATTCACGGGGACTTCATCCACCAGTATCCAAATCCGCTACACCCAATGGTGGCTAGCTGGCCGTTCGAAATGTGGGGAACTGACATAATCAGGCCCATCGAACCAGCAACATCCAGAGGACATCGGTTCATATTGGCGACAACCGATTACTTCTTTAAGTGGGCAGAAGCAGTACCACTGAGAGAAGTGAAGTCGGAGAACGTCCTCCATTTCTTCAAGACACACGTCATCTATCGGTTCGGCACTCTGCGACGGATTATCTCTGATAACGGTCCAGCCTACAGAAATCACAGAATCAGCCGCTTCACGTAGCAACATAATATAGACTGGAGATACTCTTCAGTCTATAATCCCCGAGCTAACGGTCTGGCTGAGGCCTTCAACAAGACCTTGATGAAGATCATAAAGAAGACGGTGTCCAAAAATAAAAAGGACTGGCACGAGAAACTGCATGAAGCTCTCTGGGTGTATCGGACCACGTTCAAAACGGCCACAAACACAACGCCATATGCATTGGTAGTCGGCGCTGAAGCAGTACTTCCCTTGGAGATAGAGCTACCCTCTCTACAAGTGGCGGTTCACTACGAGATAACAGATGAGGGATGAGGAGAATACTCATCGTCGCCTTGAGGAGCTTGACGCCCTTGATGAAACCCGGCTCATGGCGCAGAAAAATTTGGAGGCTTACAAAGCAAAGATGACGCGCTCATATGAAACATTGACTAGGCCGAGAACATTCCGCCAAGGCCAACTCATGCTAATTGTCAAGAGACCTATGATCCCCAATCGTGCCAAACGAGGGAAATTCGAGCCGAACTATGAGGGCCCGTATATCATAAACAAAGTCTACCAAGGTGGGGCTTACTTGCTTATGAATATGCATGGCGAAAGACCCTTCAGGCCAATAAATGGTCGGTTCTTGAAAAAATACTACGCCTGACCGAAACGTCTTTAACTACTACAAATTGCAGCATCCTAGGGCTGACGCAAAAAAAAACGGTACGTCCATAAACGAAATGGGCACGGATGAAAACCCGAAAGGGCTCCATGAGTAAAAACAGCAGGGCTACCGGCGAGTTTGTGAAAACCCGAAAGGGCGCAATCTCGTTAAAAAACACTTGTAAGGTCCTCTCGATCTTGTAAGGAGAAAATACCTACGTGAGATCCTTACAACTCACAAGGCAGCAACACACTTAGGGATCCCCACGATTCCTAAAGAGAAGTTACACTTACGAGATCCTCACGACTCGTAAGGAGAATTCCCCTATGAGACCCTCACGGCTCATAGGATTCAAAAGTCTTAAATTACAGGGATCCGAACCTGTTCTTAATCCATCACAATCCACAGACTGCCCTACAAGTGGTCCAATGTTGGCCCTTGTATACAATCCACGGGCATAAATAAACGTCTCCCCTACCAAGTTCCACCAATAGCGTGAAATTCCCCTATTCGGTGAACAAACACTTATAAGTCCTCTCGACTTATAAGGAGAAAAGAGTAAGATCCTTACAACTTATAAGGGAACGCACACTTGAGGATCCTCACGATTCTTAAGAAGAAAACGCACCTACGAGATCCTCACGACTCGTAGGGAGAAATACCTTTATGAGACCCTTACGGCTCATGAAGTCAAAAGCCTTAGTTGACAGGATCTTAACCCTGTTTACTAAACCACCTTTGTTCGAACCGACAAAGGCAAATGATGATTCGCTCCTGGCAATATCCCAGTTGTAGCGATGCCGATTACTAAATCGGTATCAGATCCCAAGTCTCATACTCGCGGCAAGAAATCAGTGAGCCATAAATGCATATGAAATAGCTGAAATGATAGGGCAATTTACAACAAAATCAGCAAGTAAAATATATGCATACAAAAATAGCCGAAATGATTAGGCAACTCACAATAAAAAGCAGCGAGTAAAAAAAACAAAAATAGCCGAAATGATTGGACACCGTGAAAAATACCGAAATGATTCGGCAATCGCGACTTTCGCGATATAAAAAGCTGAAATGATAGAGTATCGCGGAAAGAAATAAAAAAATAAAAGAATGAAACTTTTGCCCTACAGGCGAGTCCACACTGACCCCTGTATACAATCCAGGGGCATAAACGGAAAGGGAACCACATGTCCCAATAAATTCTGTCAAAGGGAAAGTCAGATCTCGACAACAATATCTGCATCCCAGACAACCAACAACGGTGCTCCTCCTAATGCCAGCAGGACACAGACGCGACATCACCAATCGGAGCCATGGGAAAGTCCCCAATTCTAAGACTCTACGATTCACAGACAACCTAGAGTCATCCTCGACACCGCAGAAGGCGGAACATGTCATCCAATGACCCCGTCGTGGAAATACATCATCCAATGACTCCGTCGTGGAAATACGTCATCTAATGACCCCGTCGCGGAAATATGTCAGCCAATGACCCTGTCGCAGAAATACGTCAGCCAATGACCCCGTCGCGGAAATATGTCAGCCAATGACCTCGTCGAATGACCCCGTTGCGGTAATGTAAGTCCATATTGCGACCCCCGGTTCTTACGGGGAGGCGGAAACGGTATAAAAATCAAATTTTTAGTGCAAGAGGCAACATGGACTAGACTTGGTCGGGATCGTAACCTAAACTAAAACTAGCAAACTAAGCTAAAGAGATTTAGCTACTCGGATAGAGATGGTTATACCTAAACTTGAACTCCTTCTTCTTCAAACTTTGTGGAGGTTGATGGTTCTCTTCTCTTGTCGCCTTCTTCCGTCGAAGATGGATCCACCTCGAAGGCTCGACCTTTGGGCTCTTTCTCGAACTTGGAGTGAACTAGAATCGCCGGCTTGCTAAACCCTTGATCCTAGAGTGAGTAGAGAGAGTGGCTAAGGGTTGCTTTTGTTTTAAAGAGAAGGATTCTCAACACATGAGAAGGTTTCTCTTTAGCTAGAGGAAGAAGAAGATGAAGAGAGGAGAGAGAATGAGAATGATAGAATGAGCTATTATTTTCTCTTCTTGCAACCATAATGCAAAAGAATAATATTATCTAAATGATAATAATTGAAAATGAGAATAGTTGATGGTAGTGTTTGGAATGACCACAACCATGCTTCATTTAAAAATGTAAGCATAAATCAAGGAAGACTTTTGAAGGCATGAAAGTGGTCAATGGTCAACAAGTCAACCAAGGTCAACAAGTCAACAAAGAACAACCATAACATAATTCTCATTTAATTATTATTATTAATAGATAATAAATAAATCCATTAGGGTTTGGAAAATAAAGACTGTCAACTGTGCATACGCACCCGTTCCGAAACCCTAATGAAAAACCTCATTCTCCTCCTCAAGCAACTGTGCATACACACCTGCATTCTCGTTCCGAAAAACAAGAATACCAAGATATAAAAGCAACCCCAAAACATATACCAGTATCTGGCTCAAACCAGAGCCTGCCAGTATAATCCGTCCGGACTCCAAACGTGCACAAGTGCGCGGATGAGAACGAACCCTGTCGCAAAACCATGCGACCTCTACTCTGTTTTGCCCAGAGGCGAATACCCTCTGTGTGGGACTCTAAAGACTCGACACTACGCTGGCAGTGGGTTTAACCACAGACCGCAAGCGGCACTAGCTGTGCGTAACGGTCCCCAGGTAGATGCCGACAAGAAGGCTGACGAGGTGAAACCCCATCTGAACTCCTACTGAGTCTGAATGTGACAGTCTCCGTACAGTCCGGTCTGTTCGTCTGATACATCGCATGGCGGGCCTAGGGGGTGGTAAACGTCAGTCCCCCAATAGCGGTACAAGTCGTGCCGGAGCGTAGCCCAAAACACCCTGAGATAACACTGGAAACCTACCAGTATATCTCGTTTGCCCTGGCCAGGGACTACTCGTGTAATGGCTCTCCTAGACACAGCGCGATGTCAACCCCCAATACCGGGAGAGACGAATCCTGTCTAACCGTCACTGCCTCCAAGTGCTTCGGGACTGCACCCAACCACCACCTGTTTGCACGACTCCTTTGAGCCGTGGTAGGGTAGTGATCAAAGTGCAGTGGGAACACACTTGAGGCGAAGTGCCAGTGTCAAGTCAGCGGACTAAGCTGTACTCATGTCACCTGGGAACTGATAACTGACGATAGGTATGATACCAACCTGTCAGTTCCCGACGAGTCCTGTCCAGTGTACTCGTAACCCAACGAGCACCCGTATACTATCTCCAGTACGACGTACTGATGGCTGTGGGACAGACCATCTCCCACACTGGGATGAGAAGCGCATACGCTAGTCTACTCCGGAGTATCGATGCCCTGTCTCGATAGTCCTGCGACTAGGGACCTGTATAAGGATGTGCCTATAGATTACCCAGCCCCCACTAGTGTGACTGCCATCACAACGCTGGTAATCAAGCAAAGATCCTAAGGGCTCCACTAATGCGTATAAGTGATATACTGAAATAAACACAAGTACACATTGAAGTAGAAACAAACCAAGTAGCATACTACTATTTTGAGCAAGATTGTATATACAAGGTGAATATCCCAAGCATCCATTAAGTAATATACAAACTAGTATGATACAGTAATGGCCTCTAGGGCATATACACTAACAATCTCCCACTTGCACTAAGGCCATGTACTGGCGTATCGAAGACCTATCATCTCGATCAGCCGCTCGAACTGAGTCTGGGGTAGGGCCTTGGTGAATGGATCTGCAGTGTTCTCTTCTGAAGCAACCCTCCGAACCTCGATCTCCTTGCGATCCACGATCTCCCTGATCAGGTGATACCGCCTCAAGATGTGCCTGGATCTCTGATGGGACCTGGGTTCCTTCGCTAAAGCTATAGCCCCGTTGTTGTCGCAATACAGAGGTATTGGGTCAACAATGGACGGAACCACCTGAAGTTCTTTCAAGAACTTCCTCATCCAGACAGCTTCTTTTGCGGCATCAGATGCAGCGATGTATTCCGCTTCCATCGTCGAGTCTGCAACGGTTTCCTGTTTGGAACTCTTCCAACACACCGCCCCTCCATTGAGGGTGAAGACAAAACCCGACATGGACTTGGAATCATCCTTGTCACTCTGGAAGCTGGAGTCAGCAAAGGCCTCGATCTGGAGGTCTTTTGCGCCATACACCAAGAACATCTCCTTAGTCCTTCTCAGGTACTTGAGAATGTTCTTTACTGCTATCCAATGTTTCTCCCCAGGGTTTGACTGATACCGGCTTACTACACTCAGTGCATAAGCTACATCCGGTCTGGTACACAACATCGCATACATTATAGAGCCTACCGCAGAAGCGTAGGGTATAATAGACATGCGATCCCTCTCCAAATCAGTCTTGGGAGACATCTCTTTAGAGAGGGTGATCCCGTGACAAGCCGGTAGGTTACCGCGCTTGGAATCTTCCATACTGAATCTTTTCACTATGGTGTCGATGTACCTGGACTGAGAAAGTCCCAATATCCTCTTGGATCTATCACGATGGATCCGGATCCCCAGGATGTATGAGGCATCACCCAGGTCTTTCATGGAGAACCTTTGTGACAAGAACCCCTTGACAGATTGTAGCATAGGAATGTCATTTCCTATCAAGAGAATGTCATCCACGTATAAAACGAGGAATACTACAGTTCTCGCTACAAATCTACTATAGATGCATGGTTCATCTGGATTTTTGATAAAGCCAAATTCTTTGACTGTCTCATCAAAGCAGATGTTCCAACTCCGCGATGCCTGCTTTAGTCCATAGATGGACTTAAGCAACTTGCACACCTTTCCGCTGCTCCCACTCTGAATGAAACCCTCTGGCTGGTCCATATAGACACACTCCTCTAAATTTCCATTTAGAAAAGCTGTCTTTACGTCCATTTGCCAGATCTCATAATCGTGGAAGGCAGCAATGGCAAGAAGGATCCGAATGGATTTCAGCATGGCTACTGGAGAAAAGGTTTCGTCGTAGTCCAAGCCAGGTCTTTGACGAAAACCCTTTGCTACCAGCCTAGCTTTATAGGTCTCAACCTGTCCATCTACACCAATCTTCCTTTTGAAGATCCACTTGCATCCTACGGGTTTTACCCCGTCTGGAGCAATGTCCAACGTCCATACTTTGTTGGTGTACATGGACTCCATTTCGGTCCGCATTGCATCCAGCCATTTCACTGAGTCAACGCTCTGAACGGCCTGCTGGAAGCTAGTAGGCTCATCATAATCTATGATGCAATCCTCTCGATCCCCGTCTATGAGAAAACCGTAGTATCTCTCGGGCGGATGAGACTGCCTACTACTCCTGCGGAGCGGCATAGGAATGTCCTGTTCTGTTGAACCCTCTGGTTCCACTAAGCTTTCAGTAACAGTCTGTGGTTCTGGAACCTCTTCCAGTTCTATTGTGTTCCCACTTATCTGGGTTTCTAAAAACTCAGTTTCCAAGAAGCGGGCATGCTGAGAAACAAAGACCTTTTGCTCCTCAGCGGAATAGAAAAGATACCCCCTGGAGTTCCTTGGGTATCCCACAAACTTACACTGTACTGAACGTGCCTCAAGTTTGTCCGCATGCTGCTTTTTTACAAAAGCTGGACATCCCCATACCTTAAGATACTTAAGACAGGGTTTCTTCCCAGTCCACATCTCATATGGGGTGGTAGGCACAGTCTTGGTGGGAGCCTTGTTCAAGAGATACGCAGCTGCTTCTAGTGCATATCCCCAGAATGATCGCGGTAACTCAGCGTTACTCATCATGGACCGAACCATATCTAATAGGGTTCGGTTCCGTCTCTCCGATACGCCGTTATGTTGCGGAGTGTATGGAGGAGTAAGCTGAGAGAGAATACCATTCTCTTTTAAGTAATTCAGGAATTCGGCACTTAAGTATTCTCCACCTCGATCCGATCTTAGAATCTTAATACTTTTGCCGGTCTGTTTCTCCACTTCATTCTTATACTCCTGGAATTTTCCAAAGGCCTCGGACTTATGTTTCATTAAGAAGACATAACCGTACCTTGAGAAGTCATCCGTAAAAGTAATGAAGTAAGAATGTCCGCTTCGGGCATGTGTAGACATTGGACCGCACACGTCACTGTGTACGAGTCCTAAGAGCTCGCTCGCTCTTACTCCATGTCCAGTAAACGGAGTCTTTGTCATCTTTCCTTTGAGACAGGATTGACAAGTGGCATACGACTGATATTCGAACGCATTCAAATACCCTTCTGTATGTAACTTAGTCAACCTTCTCTCATTGATGTGACCCAATCTACAATGCCATAAGAAAGTCTGATTCATTTCTGGAGACTTTCTTTTGTGTGTATTCTGGACGTTGAAAATCTGTGGTTGGTTTAACACGTATATACCATTACTCAGAGTACCTGACCCAATCAATACTTGATTAAGGTGAATGTTTACAACATTACTTACAAACGCAAATTCATAACCTTCTTTAGAAACTAAAGATACAGAAATGATATTACAAGTTGCGTTGGGTACAAAAAAGCAATTACGCAAAACCAAAACATGTCCATCTGACATTCCCAGGTGATAGTCCCCCACGGCTTTAGCATCCATGCTAGCTCCGTTCGCAACTCTGAGGGTCATGTCACCTGCCTTCAAATCCCTACGGTTTCTCAACGCCTGCAAAGAATTACAGATATGAGATCCTGATCCGGTATCCAATACCCAGGAAGTAGAGTTTATTGAAAGACAGTTTTCAATAACATACACACCTGAAGCTGAAGCTGCAACCTGCTTCAATTCCTGTGTTCTGGCCTTCCAGGCCCTGCAATCATTCTTCCAGTGTCCTTTCTTATGACAAAAGAAGCATTCTTCCTTATCCACAAGCTTCCCCGCTATCTTTGTTGCTTTACCTTTTCCCTTCGTATCCACTTTACTAACACCGCCCCTTGGTTTGGCGGGGGCCTTCTTCTTCTTTCCCTTGGTTTTCGCCTTGGACCTAGAAGAAGATGATCCTCCTACAAACAAAGTGGATGTATCCCTACTTTTCTGTAGGGTGCCCTCTGCGCTCCTCAGCATGTTGAGGAGCTCTGATAGTTCAACCTCTTTTTCTTGTAGGTTGAAGTTCAGTATAAACTGGGCGTAAGTGGAAGGAAGGGACTGGAGAACTATATCCGTATATAGTTCACTCTCCAATGTGATCCCTAGGTCAGCGAGCTCCTCAATGTAGCCGATCATCTTTAGCACGTGCTCGGCTACTGATGATCCGACGGCCATCTTTGTCGAAAACAACTTTTTCGACGCTTCGTATCTTGCGATACGTGATTGCTCTCCATACAGTTCTTTTGTATGGAGCAATATGGACTCCATGTCCATATTCTCATGCCTCCTCTGATGTTCGTTGTCCATCGAGGCAAGCAGGAGGCACTTGGCCTTCGCGCTATCAATCTCCCAAGTCTTGCGGATTTCCTTATCCGCGATACTGGAAGTTGGACCAGGGACAGGGGGAGCTTTGGTGGTAAGAAGATACCCCAGCTTGTCATAAGTGATTGCTATCTTGACATTCCTGAGCCAATCTTTGTAGTTTGGCCCTGTCAGCTTGTTTTTATCTAGGAGTAACTTAAGTCCAGTCATGTTGATTGGTCGCTGCAATTAGGAGAGAGAAGAAGAAACACTCAGCATGATGCTCTTGCAAGTTTAGAGTGGTTTTTAGTTTGTCTAAACAGGATGGCTCCCACTGTTTCTCGAATCCCTCCTCAAACCATAAAGGAAGAATTAGTCAGGATCAATCCCACCGTACAATACTTGCTTAACCGTTCAGCCAGGCCAGTGTCGGTACTTCGAGGGAGGTTTTCCAACGCTTTCGCGAAGTTCCTTAATTAAAGAACCTCTTTTCCCTGGGGGCGTAACCCCGCTAACACCTTTCTAGGCACCTACTAGGTTTATAGCATTGATCGTTAAGTGAGAAATTTCCCGATGAGTAGCATATACTCACAGTAGGATCGGGATCCAAATATCATCGCGTGACGAAACTGAAGGAATCCTACCAGAATCACCACACTCCAAATGGTATGCAAATCTAGCAAGTTTCAGTACTTATGAAACTCCCGATGTGGATTTTTGCCCCATGCTCTTATGACCTTGACGAAGGTCAACAAATCATAAGTCACATGTCAAGTTCTGCCCGTCATTATCCAGGTTAATTTGAATCCACCCGTATATACCCTTGACGAAGGTCAACAAGGTAATGCGAGTGTCCCAAACCAACGCATCTATCTATGCTACATATGAACACCCAATAGCTACCAATCACTATGCCTTGACGAAGGTCAACAAACACAGCTTGAATACTATTGAATATTCATACGAAACGACGGAGGGCTACGAATGGTTTTGGCGAAACCGTGAACGTAGTGAACTTGATTTAATCGATGGAACGAGATAGCTTTTAGAAGGAGTGGCTCAATCTCCGCATTTAAAAGTTAAAAAAAGAACCGAGTGGTTTTTCGAAAGTGTTCCATCGACTTAAACTTGGTTTATTATCTTGCATTAGTTCTTTTAATGCGTGATATTCTTGCATTAGTACTTTTAATGCGTCCCATCATTTAATCCTACCATTGCAGAAAACAACCAAAATATGACGTACGCTTATGCCATTCGCATTCGCCACGGGGCCCCGTCATTACCCGTTAGGTTACTTAACTAACGACAGAGCGGGGGCTGGGCTAGCGCGTCTGTAAAACATAAGCAACGCCTAAATAGAAAGCAATGATAGACATTTCAGATCACAGATAAATACATTGGATATACTAGCAATCTGTAATTTGTACGAGCCTGTAACAAAAAACAGATAACACGGTCGCGGTGAATAGCCAAATCCCCACCCAAGACCCCTACGGGTGCGGCAAACTACCCGCCAAGTCCTCGGTAGTTTGTGCACCCCTCCATGGGTCTATCCTAGGAGCAAAAACAGTAAAAAGAATTATACAATGACGGCTACAACCCCGACCCGGTTGTGCGGCCAAACAAATAATATAATTACATCAATTTACATTTACAATGAATTGCAAGAAAAGAAAACTCTCGTCTCACAACCCCCGGCTATTCACCCGCGACAATCCAACATATTTATATACACATTCCAGCACATTACAGATCTTGTATAACCCCGACTAATCGTCTTATAGCGATTAGCCGACGTTCAATACAAGCAAACATCACAGATATAACCATCATAGTCAAAGTGTAGTGAAGTTCGGGAAAAATACGGAATTATAGGACCCCAAAAGTGAATTTCAGTTCTGGAAAATCTGGGCACATATAATATATTTTAAAAATCCCAAAACCAACACATAAACACTCTGCACGAAAATCGATGGACAGAAGAATACAAAGCGCGGCGCTTCCGCCGCACATGCCTACCTCGTGCGGCGGAAGCGCGGCGGCTTAAGGGAATTACGTCATCGTTTTTCATGGGTGCTCTTACAAAACCCTGAGACGATTTTAGAAGTATAAAGTTTTTCATTTTGAGCCAAAAAATTTTCAACAGAAACTCAGGTTTTGAAATTATCCGGTTTTGTGATTTTTTTGTTTCCGAACTTCGTTACACTTTACTACCTAGCTAGTTTAAGTTTAGTTAGGCTCTGATACCACTGTAAGTCCATATTGCGACCCCCGGTTCTTACGGGGAGGCGGAAACGGTATAAAAATCAAATTTTTAGTGCAAGAGGCAACATGGACTAGACTTGGTCGGGATCGTAACCTAAACTAAAACTAGCAAACTAAGCTAAAGAGATTTAGCTACTCGGATAGAGATGGTTATACCTAAACTTGAACTCCTTCTTCTTCAAACTTTGTGGAGGTTGATGGTTCTCTTCTCTTGTCGCCTTCTTCCGTCGAAGATGGATCCACCTCGAAGGCTCGACCTTTGGGCTCTTTCTCGAACTTGGAGTGAACTAGAATCGCCGGCTTGCTAAACCCTTGATCCTAGAGTGAGTAGAGAGAGTGGCTAAGGGTTGCTTTTGTTTTAAAGAGAAGGATTCTCAACACATGAGAAGGTTTCTCTTTAGCTAGAGGAAGAAGAAGATGAAGAGAGGAGAGAGAATGAGAATGATAGAATGAGCTATTATTTTCTCTTCTTGCAACCATAATGCAAAAGAATAATATTATCTAAATGATAATAATTGAAAATGAGAATAGTTGATGGTAGTGTTTGGAATGACCACAACCATGCTTCATTTAAAAATGTAAGCATAAATCAAGGAAGACTTTTGAAGGCATGAAAGTGGTCAATGGTCAACAAGTCAACCAAGGTCAACAAGTCAACAAAGAACAACCATAACATAATTCTCATTTAATTATTATTATTAATAGATAATAAATAAATCCATTAGGGTTTGGAAAATAAAGACTGTCAACTGTGCATACGCACCCGTTCCGAAACCCTAATGAAAAACCTCATTCTCCTCCTCAAGCAACTGTGCATACACACCTGCATTCTCGTTCCGAAAAACAAGAATACCAAGATATAAAAGCAACCCCAAAACATATACCAGTATCTGGCTCAAACCAGAGCCTGCCAGTATAATCCGTCCGGACTCCAAACGTGCACAAGTGCGCGGATGAGAACGAACCCTGTCGCAAAACCATGCGACCTCTACTCTGTTTTGCCCAGAGGCGAATACCCTCTGTGTGGGACTCTAAAGACTCGACACTACGCTGGCAGTGGGTTTAACCACAGACCGCAAGCGGCACTAGCTGTGCGTAACGGTCCCCAGGTAGATGCCGACAAGAAGGCTGACGAGGTGAAACCCCATCTGAACTCCTACTGAGTCTGAATGTGACAGTCTCCGTACAGTCCGGTCTGTTCGTCTGATACATCGCATGGCGGGCCTAGGGGGTGGTAAACGTCAGTCCCCCAATAGCGGTACAAGTCGTGCCGGAGCGTAGCCCAAAACACCCTGAGATAACACTGGAAACCTACCAGTATATCTCGTTTGCCCTGGCCAGGGACTACTCGTGTAATGGCTCTCCTAGACACAGCGCGATGTCAACCCCCAATACCGGGAGAGACGAATCCTGTCTAACCGTCACTGCCTCCAAGTGCTTCGGGACTGCACCCAACCACCACCTGTTTGCACGACTCCTTTGAGCCGTGGTAGGGTAGTGATCAAAGTGCAGTGGGAACACACTTGAGGCGAAGTGCCAGTGTCAAGTCAGCGGACTAAGCTGTACTCATGTCACCTGGGAACTGATAACTGACGATAGGTATGATACCAACCTGTCAGTTCCCGACGAGTCCTGTCCAGTGTACTCGTAACCCAACGAGCACCCGTATACTATCTCCAGTACGACGTACTGATGGCTGTGGGACAGACCATCTCCCACACTGGGATGAGAAGCGCATACGCTAGTCTACTCCGGAGTATCGATGCCCTGTCTCGATAGTCCTGCGACTAGGGACCTGTATAAGGATGTGCCTATAGATTACCCAGCCCCCACTAGTGTGACTGCCATCACAACGCTGGTAATCAAGCAAAGATCCTAAGGGCTCCACTAATGCGTATAAGTGATATACTGAAATAAACACAAGTACACATTGAAGTAGAAACAAACCAAGTAGCATACTACTATTTTGAGCAAGATTGTATATACAAGGTGAATATCCCAAGCATCCATTAAGTAATATACAAACTAGTATGATACAGTAATGGCCTCTAGGGCATATACACTAACAGGTAATACATCAGCAAATGACCTCGTCGCGGAAATACGTCATCCAATGACCCCGTCGCGGAAATACGTCAACAAATGACCCTGTCTCGGAAATTCGTCAGCCAATGACCCCGTCGCGGAAATACATCATCCAATGACCCCGTCATGGAAATATGTCAGCAAATGACCCCGTCGCGGAAACACGTCAGCAAATGACCCCGTCACGGAAACACGTCAGCAAATGACCCCGTCATGGAAATACGTCATCCAATGACCCCGTCGCGGAAATACATCAACAAATGACTCCGTCTCAGAAATATGTCAACCAATGACCTCCTCGTCGGAGCAGTGCTTCGACTCGGAAAAAGGCCAACTCATCGATCACTTACAAGTCCTCTCGATTTGTAAGGGAGAAAATTCTCTTGTGAGATCCTTACGACTCTCAAGGGAAAGCATACTTAGGAATCCTCACGATTCCTAAGGAGAAAATACACCTATGAGATCCTCTCGACTCGAAGGGAGAAAAATCTTTATGAGACCCTCACGACTCATAAAGTTGGAAAGTCCTAGGTGGCAGGCCCTAACCCTGTCTCCTAAGCCATCGCTATTCTATATTTACAGGCCACATTTGCTAAAATCATATGCCAACAACACATCAGAGAAAAGAAAGTGATAGTCGGAGATAAAAAAATGTGTCCTTTATTCATGATTCGATTAAATACGAGATACATCATATAAAATAAAAAAAGAATGAATGAAATGAATACATGTTATTCATAAATTACAATCGATACAAAGACGTCTATTGAGAAGGAGGCGACTTTAACAAATCAGCAAGCCGTTCGCGCACTCCTCTCAGCTCTTTCTCATGATCGGCTGCTGCGGACAGCTCCGCTTCGATTTGAGCCCGTTGCTGCAAACAAGATGAAATTTTCTCATCGATTTCCCGCTGAGCCGCCTCACGACTCTGCGCATCCTGCTCGGTTAAGTCGAGCTTCTGCCTCAGCGTCAGCCTGTCAGAAATACATCGTAGGAGGCCCTCGAAGATAGCTTTCAGCTGTGCATCATTTGCTTCAACCTGGGCGCGCAGCCAGGCAGATTCGCCTGAAGCCTCCACGTGTTCCTTCTGCTTCAGGGTCGCCTCTTTCTCGAAATGGCGGAAGAAAGGAACGCTCTGCTCAACCCATGCAGCCCGTTGGGAGTTCAAAGCCAACACTTCTGAAGAAGGACGCTTGAGATCAATCTCATGCAGACAGGCCTCGATCCGTCTGCAGTAATTAACCCAAGATTCTACGACGCCTTCGCTATGGAAGTGCACAAGCGTCGCCAACATCAGATTAAACTCAGCAGCAAAATCAACAGCGAGTGCAAGGACCTCCGCATCAAGCTCCTCGATGGATTCACTCAGCATGCGTAGGCTGGTCACAGCGCCCTTGGAAGATGGATGTCTGGAAAAGGGCCCTGCCGGCATTAAGATGCGAGACTCGAAGGGAGCTGGAGTCGGCGCGATTGCTGCAAAACAAATCATAGTCATACGTTGGCTCAAGAGATAAATAAAAAGCACGAGCGATGGAGTATACTATACCGGCTGCGACAGGTGGCAGAATTGGGAGTACCGGTGGCGTGACTATTCTCTCGTCCCCTCCTTCAATCTGTAATGCTGCAATCAATGCAAAGAAGAATTAGCAACGACTTGGCTGCCCGTAAAAGAAAGGAAAAGAGATATTAGCCAAAGACTATACTCACCAACATAACCAGATGGAGCAATCTCCGACTGGAAGGGGAAATGCGGGCTCAACGCCTGATATAGGTGGTCAAAAAGGACACCTGTAAAGTTGAGACAATGTACTATTAGTACAAGGAAGATGGTATCCACAATTTGACCAGGTAAATCGCAAACCCATACCTTCCAACATTTGAGAGGACAAGAGAGAAGGCGAAGAGATGGCGGCCGTCAGAGCAGCAACTGGTGACGCTTCTTCGGGTGGCACAACCTTAGCGCTCACCACACCTACATTCAAAACTGATGGGTTACCTACAACGGCAGCAAGGTTTCGAGAGGTATCATCTATGCCAAGTTAAAATTTTGCCATTGAAGATAACCCTAAACCAAGAAACTTTAACTAGAGAATCAAAAAAAACTAGCATGTTAACACTTTAACATCTAAGAGTTAGGGATTACAACCTTTGTAGTCCGTTCCTTCACTTCATAAGCTCCGTGTTGAGGTCCCTTCGCTGCGATCATCAAGTACCCGGACTCTAGAGAGGCTCCATGAAAAGAAAGATGCAACCTTGCTTCCAATCTTCAAGAACTAAGATGATCTACCTTGAAAAAACACTAACCCAAGCTCTTGCTTCACTAATCAAGTATTAGTAAAGCGAACACCCTAATCTAAGTGGCTAGAATAGATGAGGATGATGAAGTAGGAATTTTGCTCTCTTTTGTTTTCAATTTCTCACTTTAAATCATCACAACACAAAAAGCTAGAATGCTTTTTCAAGAGCAAGAAGAAGAAGAAATTCTTTTGTGATGAATAATGAATTATTGTTGTGGTTACAATTGCAACCATGGATTAAGAATGAAAGGCTTAACCCTTGTAGAGAATAAACCATAGGTTAAGCGTTTGGGTTGAGTTAAAGAATATCTACACAAAATATCAAGCTAGACGACAAAAGGCAAAGCTTCATGAAGCTTCATGAAAGCTTCATCCAAAAGCTAACCCTAATCCAAACCCTAACTTGTTTTAAACTCAACAATCATGTTGCCTTTGTAACCCCAACATGTTACAATATTATATATCACATATATAATATATATAGTAACAAAATAAAATAATACAATTAACATATATCGCATATACATCAATGTATTATCAAGTGAGAAAAAAAATCTTTAAATGAGCTTATATTAGTTAATGTAATATAATATATCAAATATAAAATTATACATTAAATTATCGAATCAACACTTGATCCGATAATCTGGCTATTTCAAAAATAACCGACTAATATAACAAGTATCAGTTCATCAAATCAACACTTGATCCGATGACCTGGCTATATCACATATACCCGGCCGATATCACATATCGCGAGAATCTAATACGGTATCACATACACGTATTGTTCTCGGTCCCGCATATATCACATATGTGCTCCTACTCCGTTTTGCCTGAGCCAGGAAACCTCTGTGTAGGACTCTAAAGAATCGTCAATACGCCGGCAGTAGATGATGATCATATCAAACACCCACAAGCTGCAAGCGGTCAGATAAATGTAACAGCAACCCAGGTATTGAGCGATCAGAAGATCAACAAGCAAGCCTGTACATTCTCCTACGAATCCAATCAGTAACACTCCCGTACAGTCCGGTCTCTTCGTCTGATATGTCGCATATCTGGTCTAGGGGTGGTAAACGTCAAACCCTAGTAACCGATAAGTCGTGTCGATATGAGGTCCATAACAGTTCAAGAAACTACTGATAACTCTAACCAGTAAATCTCAGCAACCCTGGCCAGGGATTTCCAGTTATAGCCAATCGAACACAACGCAACATCAACTCCCAATACCGGAAGAGATGAAACCCCTCCTATCGCTTATTGCCTCCATGTAATTCGGGACTGTACCCAAAAGCCACCGTTTTGCACATTCTCTTGAACGTGGTATGGTGGAAATCAAAGCACAGTGGAAATCGCACAAGACTCTATGACGATCTCGGGTCTACAGACTAACTTGTACCAGTGTCACCAGAGAACTGCCATCTAACGTGAGGTATAATACCATCTGGGAGTTCTCGGCGAGTCCGTCCAGTGTACCCAGTCTCCACTGAGCACCCGTATACCATCTCTGATGTCAAACACCAATGGATATGGGATCATCCATCGCCCATCTACATGGGTCGAGAAGCTATACGCTAGTCTACTCTGGTATATCGATGCCCTGTCTCGATACATATACAACTAGGAACATTTGAAGTATGTACTTAGCGACTACACTGTTCCCACTAGTATGATCTGCATCATAGTCCTGGTAGTCAAGTACTCATCCTAAGGGCTTTATCAACATGTAACATAGAGACAATCAGAGTACATGTTAAGATAAAGAGCAACCAGATAGTATACTATCATGTCGAGCAAGAAAGTCCTCCATATATATGTCCAAGCATCCACTACAATATACATCATATGTAAAGTAATGGCCTCTAGGGCATACATATCACTAATAATCTCCCACTTTCACTAGGGCCGTCTGTTGTAGTATCTCATACCCAACAATCAGCTGTGGTTGAAGTATCTCATACTCAACCATCCCATAAAAGTCTCTACTGGGAAATAGGCCTTTGCGAGTGGATCCGCGCTGTTATCCTTTGTATCTACTCTCCTATCCTCGATCTCCCTGGAGATCAACCATCTCCATGATCAGGTGATACTGCCTAAGAATATGTCTGGATCTCTGATGGGATAAGGGTTCCTAAGTATAAGCCACAACTTCATTGTCACACAATGGTAGGAACTAAGTTCATTTCATGAACTTATATATATCCAGACCGCCTCTTTTATAGCATCCTTGGTAATGATGTATCTTGCCTTTAATCGTCTAGTTTGCCACGGTATCTAGCTTGGAACTCTTCCAACATACCGTCCCTCCATTGAGGGTAAAGACAATACCTGTGACTGACATTCAGTCGACCATACCACCCTGAAAGCATTCCAGTGATTCTCCCCAGGATCGATTGAAACCATCTCACTATACCTAGTGAGAATCCTAACATCCAATTAGATCTATCTCATAGATCCAAAACCCAGGATTTAGGAGGTATCACCTTGATCCTATATGGAGAATCCTTATGAGAAGAGGAGATTGACCGAGCGTAGCATAGGAAACTCCTCCCTATCAAGAGTATGTCATCCACGTACTATACGTGGATCACCACTATACTCCCTACTACCTTTTTGTATATACTAGGTTCATCTACCATTTTGATGAAGTTAAACTCTTTGACTACTATATCAAAACAGACGTTCCAACTCCGCGATGCCTGATTTATCCCATAAAACAACTTCCACATGTTTCCACTGCTCCCACTGTCTACGAAGCCCTCTGGCTGTGTATTTATAGACGCTCTCTTCTAAATCACTATTTAGAAAAAGCAGTCATGACACCCAACCGCCAGATATCGTAGTCATGGTATGTAGCAGTGGCAAGTAGGATCTGGATGGACTTAAGCATAGCTTTGAAAGTCTCAACTTTTCCATGTACACCAAGCAATCTTCTCAAGATATACTTGCTCTTGATGGGGATTTAACCCTTCAGATAAAGCAACCAAAGTCCATACTTTGTTGGTCTATATGGATTCCATTTCAGATCGCTAAGCATCCAGCCATTCTTACAGAGTCCCCACTCTTGATGGCCAGCTCAAAACTAGTTGGGTCATCATCTCATGATGCAATCCTCGCTCCCACTATCATTGAGAAAACCGAATTATCTCTTAGGTGGATGCGAAACCCTACAAGATCGGCAGAGAGGCTGAGATTCGTTGGAAACTATTGAATCCTCCGGTTCTACCAAATCATCAGCTGTAGTTTGTATAGCTGAAACTCCTTCCAGTTCTACCTCAAGACCACTAATTTCTTCACAAGAAATTCCATTTCCAAAAGGTGGCATGCTGAGAAAACAAAACACCTTTTGTTCCTCGGTTTGGTAGAAGATATTCCCTTGCGAATGCTTGGGATATCCAACAAACTTCCACAGAACTGACACTGCCTCGAGTTTGTCCGGATTTTGCTTTTAGACATAGGCCGGACAACCCAAATCTTAACTTCCTTAAGAGATGGGCTCTTCCCATACCATATCACATATGGAGTGGTAGGCACCTGATTTGATTGGAACCCTATTCAATAGGTATGCAGCTTCATAAGTGCATAACCCCCAAAAGGAAATAGGCAACTCAGTAGTACTCATCATAGAGCACACCATATCACATAGGGTGCGATTGCTTCGCCCCGATATACCAACGTGTTGTGGTGTATACGGGGGAGTAATGCTGAGAGAGAATCTCATTCTCCTTTAGAATAGTCCAGGATCTCCGTGCTCAAGTATTCTCCTTCCCGATCACATCAAAGGACATAATACTTATAACCATTTTGGTTCTCTACTTCTATCTTATATTCATTAAATTTCTTAAAAACTTCAGACTTGTGTTTCAACAGGAACACATGTGCGAATCTTGAGAGATCATCAGTGAATGTAATGAAGTACAAAAAACCGTTCCTGGCATGTGTAGATAGGGGACCTATATACATCATCATGTATCAATCCCAAGAGTTCACTAACTCTTTCTCTGTTTCCAATAAACGGAGCTATGGTCATTTTATCTTTGTGACATGACTGGCAAGCTTCATAAGATGTAAATCCAAACTAATTTAAATATGCATCTTTATCTAACTTCAGCTAGTCGGGTCACATTGATATGACCTAGTCTACAATACCTCAAGAAGGATTTGTTCATTTATGAACTCTTCCTCTTGTGTGTGTTCTGTACGTTAAGAACTGTGGTTTGATTTAGAATGTCTATGCTTTTAGATAATGTGCCTGAACCGATCAACTCTTGATATAAGAAAATGTTCAAAACATTATCCAACAATACAAAATTATATCCTTCTTTACTAGATAAAGATACTGATATGATGTTGTATATCATGTTCGGTATCTAATAATATTTGTTCAGAATCAATGTATTTGGTAATACAGGGTGATAACTGCCAACAGACTTGGCTGCAACAATTGCACCGTTTCTAACTCTTAAAACTGATCACCCATTCTCAGTTCTCTACCTATCTGTAGCCCATGTAATATATTGCATTTGCGGGATCCTGATCCGGTATCTCATACCCAAGACGTAAAGGATACTGAGAAACAGTTCTCTATAATGAACATACCCAAAGAAGATACATCATCATGCACATTCTTCGTTTGGACGGAACGGGAATTCTGGTAATCCCCTAAATCCTGCTCGGTCTTATAACATTTATAAGTTGGAGCGGGACCAACGTTCCCTAGCACAGTATAACAAGCGGGTTCGGTCAATATATCCGTATTATTATCTTGATTAAGGCGTGACATGGTCGCTACCTGGAGAGAGAGAGAAGAAAACACTCAGCGTATGCTCTTGCAAGATTAGATTAGTTATAAATATATCTAATCAGGATGGCTCCCACTATTTTAGTCAAATCTTCCTTCAAACCAAAGGAAAGACTAGCCGGGATTAATTACATCCTACAAGTTCGCCAATCTTTCAGTCAGGCCAGTGCCGGTACTTTGAGGGAGGTTCCCCGTGCTTTCGCACAGACCTAATTAAAATAAACCTCGTTTTCCCAGGGGCGTAACCCCATTGACACATTTCTAGACACCTACTTGATCAGCTATTTGTAATGTGTAAAACTCTCCCAGGAGTAACTCTTACTCACAGCGGGTATCGGGATCTAACTATCTCATAGGAGGTATGCAATCTCATTGCAAATTTCAACACTTGAAATTCCCGATAATATTTTACCCCTAGCATCCTATGACCTTGATGAAAGCCAACAAACTATAGGCTACTAATCAAGTTCAACCCGTACATTTCCCGATTGAATTAAACCCACTCGCACGACCCTTAACGAAAGCCAACAAAGTCGTATGACTACCCTAACTCAATCGCATCATATGCTTATGCAGATAAGCATAAATAGCTACCACACACTACGCCTTGACGAAAGCCAACAAACGCATCACGAATACTATGAAGTACTTATCTAAAATGACGGAGGGCTACGACAGGTTTTTATGAAAACTCTTTGCGTAATGAACTTGATATCGTTGTAGAATCAAATGATTTAAATGTAGTGTTTTTGAGGCCTTTGCTAGTTTTGTTAAAGAGGTCACTCCCAGTGAAGGGATCTCGGCTCTTTCCTTATCGAATAAGGTGCTGGATATTCAACAAGGAACACCGCTATGCAAAGCAAAAACTAGAAAAGCATTCAAAAGACAAACCGAGTTTGTAGCATCTGCTAGTTTCGCTAAAGAGGTCACTCCCGGTGAAGGGATCTCGGCTCTTTCCTTATCGAATAAGGTGCTGGATGTTCAATAAGGAACACCGCTATGCAAAGCAACAACTAGAGCTACCTGTTTTTGAAAATTTGATTCCACAACATCTTTAGGTTTCATTTATTTTATTAATCTCATTAATGAAGTCCCATCATTTTAGTTTACCTAAATATCACAGATAAATACAACGTATGCTTATGCCATCTGCATTCGCCTCGATGTCCCCTCGTGCACCGTTAGGTTAGGTAACTAACGGCAGAGTGGGGCAGTGCTAGCGCGGGTGTAAAACATAAGCAACGTCTATATAATATATCACATATACTATATCCTGTATTCATCTCAACATATCAAATGATCACATCACAGATATCGTAGCAGAAGAAACATATGAAATATTGGATATACTAGGCAGTCCGTGTTTTATTGTGAGCCTGTATAAAACACGGATTTCACGGTCGCGATGAATAGCCAATCCCATACCCCTAGACCCCGACGAGAGCGGCAAGCAACCCTACCAATTCTAGAGTTAGGACACCTGGTCTCGACTCCTCGAGATGGTCTCCCACTGGACCCTAGAACCCGGTCACTTGTGCTCCCCGCCTTGGGTCTATCCTAATGCGGAAAAGTAAATAATATACAATGGTGACATCATCCTCAACCCGGAAGTGCCCCAATAAAAGAATATTACATACAATGAATTTTAAATGAATAAAAATTAAAAACTCCCATCTCACATAAAACCCCGGCTATTCAAAACACGACGATCCAATATAACATATCACAGCAACACATAACATCACATGTCATCAACGTAAGTAAATATGCGTATCCCAATCGTCGTTGATGTATAGTAACGAAACCGGCGATACACCACATATTACACTTACGGTCACAGAAAAGAAAGTATAAAACTACAATAGTTGGAATCCGCAACCTCCTTAGACATCACATGCCTAACCAGAATTCCTTAGACATCACATGCCTAACAATTATAAACCCCGCATTTTAGTCTCGATCTCGAAAACACTTTTCAATATCAAGTCGGGCAATTCAACAAGATTCCCGACATCCTGATCGAATGCTCGTCGAAAACTTTAGTAGACGGCCGCACACCCTCGATACCGTCGACGAAGTGCACTAAGGCGGAACACCGCTGCCGCGAGCACCCGAACGGATGCTTTTGGCGGCGGGGTTCTCCTACAGTCACTTGGTCGAGACTTTGGGGCGTGGCTATCTATTAAGTTTACCCGGCGAGTATCCGCGTACGCTACGTGATTGCGACGGACTTTTGATCGCATCAAGATCCTGTGGCAACCGATCAAATGAGACTAAACTGCTAGATTTATAGCATTCAAATTAGTTATCTCATAACTACATGTGGATTCCAAATATTATATCACATTATAGAAAAAGTTAGACGATGTTGAACATTTCGATCGAATCAACAAACACCCAAAATTTCCCTATTTGCTCAACTCTTGAACTTAGTTTAAAAGCATCCATCACATGCCTCAGTACCAATGGTCCAGCCGTAGAAGGGTCAAACCAACGCCTCACATGTGGCAACGCCGAACTACCACAAACCCTAGGGTTCAGAGGTGGTTCAGACGGTCACATATGTTAGTTATATGTATGCCCTAGAAGCCATTACTATACATGTGATGTATATTGTAGTGGATGCTTGGACATATATAGGGAGGACTTTCTTGCTCGACATGATAGTATGCTATCTGGTTACTCTTTACCATAACGTGTACACTGATTGTCTCTCTGTTACATGTTGGTAAAGCCCTTAGGATGAGTACTTGACTACCTGGACTATGATGCGGATCATACTAGTAGGGACATGGTAGTCCATAAGTACATCCTTCAAGGTCCCTAGTCGTGGGTGTATCGAGACGAGGCATCGATATATCAGAGTAGACTAACGTATACCTTCTCGATCCATATAGATGGGCGATGGATGATCCCATATCCATTGGTGTTTGACATCAGAGATGATATACGGGTGCTCAGTAGAGACTGGGTACACTGGACGGACTCGCCGAGAACTCCCAGATGGTATTATACCTTACGTCAGATGGCAGTTCTCTGGTGACACTGGTACATGTTAGTCTGTAGACCCGAGATCGTCATAGAGTCTTGTGTGATTCCCACTGTGCTTTGATTTCCACCTTACCACGTCCAAGAGGGCGTGCAAAACGGTGGTTTTTGGGTACAGTCCCGAGTCACATGGAGGCAATGAGCGATAGGAGGGGTTTCGTCTCTCCCGGTATTGGGGGTTGATGTTGCGCTATGCTCGATTGGCCGTAACAGGGAAGTCCCTGGCCAGGGCTGGTTTAGAGATATACTGGTAAGTGTTACCAGTAGTTTCTCGACCCGTTATGAGCCTCATATCAGCATGACTTATCGGTTATTAGGGTCTGACGTTTACCACCCCTAGACTTGATATGCGACATATCAAACGAAGAGACCGGACTGTACGGTAGTGTCACTGTCAGGCTTTTACAGGAGTTGGAGCGGGCTTGCTTGCTGATCTTCTGATCGCTCAATACCCGGGTAGCCGTTACATCCAGCTAGTACCGCTGACGGCTTGTGAGTGCTTGATATGATCATCACCTACTGCCGGCGTATTGATGAGTCTTTAGAGTCCTACATAGAGGTTGTACTGGCTCAGGCAAAATAAAATAGGAGCGCATATGTGATATGTGCGGGACCGAGAATAATGCGAGTATGTGATACCGTATTCTATTCTCGCGATGTTTGTATCGATCAATTATATGCGATATAACCGGGATATCGAATCAAGTGTTGATTCGATAAGTCGATACATTGGATGTTAGTCGGTTATATGTGATATAACCGGATTATTAAGTCAAGTGTTGATTTAATAATTTAGTGTATAATTGTATATGTGATATACTAATTTACATTAACTAACATTGGTTCACTTAAGCATTCATTTTTTCTCACTTGTGCACAACTTGATATATATGTGATATATATTTATTTGTGTTTACTATTTGTATCATGGTTGTTGATACACTTGTCATGGGTGTATGAGACATACACCATTATATATATATATATTGGTATGGTTTTTAATATTCAAAGTAAATACAAAATTAGTGAATATTTGTTAAATGCATGAAGCTTGTAGAAGCTTGTGAGTGCTTTGACAAATTCAACCCTTTTTGTTTTGCTTTGGATATTATTTAACCTGACCAATATATTTAGCCATGGTTATGTCTCTACATGAGTCAAGTATATGATACTCACTCACCATGGTTAGCTCATTCTCTCTCTTGAAAAGATTCATTCTCATTTGAGCTCATCTTCTTCCTCCTTGATTTTCTTTCTAGGGTTTGAAAAAGAGAGAGAGATACAAAGTGAGAAAAGAAATTCTAAAGTGTACCCATTTCCTATCTCACCATCCTCTACTAGACTAGCACTTTAGTTTAGGGTGTTTGCTTCACTAATTCTCTAGTTAGTGAAGTAGAAGCTTGAGTTCGTATTCCCTCGACGTAGATCATCTTCGGCCTCGAAGACTTCAAGCAATACCGTTGCCTCTTCTCATGGAGCTGTCCTAGAGTCCGGGTGTTCGATGATCGCAGCGAAGGGACCACTACAAGGAGCTTAAGAAGTGAAGGACCGATCTACAAAGGTTGTATTTCGCATACCCTTAGTCGTAAAGTTGTTTACTTGCTATATGATTCGCCTAATCTCTAGTATACGATCTTGCTTAGGGTTGTTTGGCACATAAAAATTTAATTTTGGCATGGTCGATGCCTTGTTGATCCTTGTTAGAGTGCCTAGTAACCCTACAACATAATCGAGTTAAGGTTTTGTTCTTCTAGAGGGTCCACCGCGTTACTTGCACGACTTTGAATGTTCTTTAACTAAGGAAAAATCCAACACTTGGAAATTTTTCGACAGAGGAAAAAGTGAGTTATTGATATCCGTTCGAACTTTCTAACACTGTCTAAACAATCATGAAACCAAGCTAGAATTGCGAATACGAAACTGTAAGACTACAGTAGCGCCCCAGCCGTCTTTCCGAGGCCAAAATGCGGAAAAGAAAATTTTTCTTAACTTGAAAACCGGCGTTATCGTATACTTAAGACCCGGATCGAACCATTAACCTACAACTAGCTACAAGAGAAAGGGTTGGAAAGCTATACCGATCGATCCGTGTCCTTCGGTCTTCGGCCACCATCCCAAGCTCCTCGCGGCATCTCCGGTCTTGATCTCCTCGTCGGAAAGGGCACCACATCTACGAGTCTTTTTACGGGCTTCCGCTTCGTCCGAAGCAACTCGGGCACGAAGTGTGCTGGCTGACGTGTCCAAGGTGTTGTAGAGAATGTTTGTGATCACTTTGTCTCTTGCATCCATTGATTTGGATGGAGGTTAGAGATGAAGCCATTGGTGGAGATAATGAGCTAGAGGAAGAAGAAGAAGAAGAGTTTTTTTTCTTTTCTTTTCTTGTGTTTTATGATATCATAAAAATGAGAGAGAGTGAGAAGAATAATATGAGAGCTAACTAATTCATGGCAGCCCCTCTCTCTCCTTCTCATTTCATGACTCAAATCAATCCACTAATGTGACATTTTTGCTAAAAAAGAGACCATGAGTCATGATATATGTCTATGTCATATTAATGCATCTCATGATGAAATTCTAGCTTATCATTTCCACCATCCAAACATAAATCCAAATGTTTGGTCCAACAAAGAAAAATCCGGCAACATCTAAAGTAAACTCGTGACGGATCACAAGGATACCCCTCACCTGTATATACATACCTGCATCCGCATTCCGACTGAATGCGAATGCGATGAGACTAAAGTAATCCAACAAATCTAATACTAGGATCCGGTTTAAACCAAAGCCCACTAGTATGATCCGTCCGATCATGATCCGTGCAATACTCCACGTATATGATCGAACCCTGCCATATCTCATACGGCCTCTACAACGTTTCGCCCGAAACTTGAGAAACTGTCTGTAGGGGACTCTAAAGACTCGTCAATACTTTGGCTATGGATTTAACCACTAGCACGTCAGAGGTATTAGCCGTACGTAACGAGCTACCAGGTATTGACCAAAAGGGAGGTCGATGAGCGAACTCATCCTGACACCCTACTGAGCCTGTCAGTGACAATATCCATACAGTCCGGTCCGTTCGTCTATGAGCATCGCATGTCGGGCCTAAGGGGTTGGTAAAAGTCGGACCCCCAAAAGCGGTACAAGTCGTGTCGGAGTGTAGCCCAGAACACCCTGAGATACTACTGGAATACCTACCAGTAAATCTCCTGCCTTGGCCAAGGACTTCGTGTAATGGCTCTCCTAGACACAGCGCAACCTCACCCCTAATACCGGGAGAGACGAACCCCTGCCGATCCGCTCACTGCCTCCATGTGGCTCGGGACTATACCCAACTAAAACCTGTTTGCACAACTTCTTTAAGCCGTGGTAGGGTAGTAATCAAAGCACAGTGGGAACTCACACGAGACAAATGATGATCTCAGGTCGATGAACTAACCTATACACATGTCACCAGGGAACTGCTATCTGACGCTAGGTATAATACCAACTAGCATGTTCCCGGCGAGTCCTGTCCGGTGTACTCATAACCCAATGAGCACCTGTATACATCTTAGGTGAACCAACTGACACCAATGGCTTGTGAGACCGGTCACCGCCCCTCGTCGGAGCCTCGACTGTATATACTAGTCTACTAATGGAGTATCGATGCCCAGTCTCGAAACTCCCATGACTAGGGACCACTTTAAGGATGTGCTTATAGACTACCCAACTCTCACGTATATGATTGCCATCATACTGCTGGTAGTCAAGCAAGAATCCTATGGGCTCTATCAACGTGCAATAGTGATCTGTAAGGTCACCTAAAGCAGTACACGATGATAAAGACAAACCATGATAGCATACTATTCTCTATCAACGTGTAATAGTGAACCACAATGTCACCAAAAATATGTACACGATGATGAAGACAAACAAGATAGTATACAATCATCCTGAGTAAGATTGTCCTACCGGCATAGGTCCTCCCTCAATCATTGCAATCACGTGCCTGTGATCCAATAATTGACTCTGAGGGCACTATATCCAACAGAAACACTCCGAATTACCTTTATACTAAATATACATCTCATGCAAATTTAGCAAAATTAAACAACACCAAAAGTACCAAACCCCATAGACATAAACACCACCCAAACCTGGAACTCAACACCTACTGGGGGGCCGGCCTGCTCGGATTTCTGGGCCATGTGCTCGGCCAAAATCCGAGCACATGGGTCCAGGTTTGGGGTATGTTCACTATGTATCACATACATGATTCTGCACTTGTTTGGAAAATTTTTAGAGCTCATTTAAAATTTGACAGAAACTAGAATTTGATATCGGGTGTTTCAGAGTTGTTTCGGTTTCGTAATCCTACACTTATCCGTCTAATTCTCTAGCTAGGCTCTGATACCACTGTTGGGTTACCTACAACGACAGCAAGGTTTCGGGAGGTATCATCCATACCAAGTTAAAATTTTGCCATTGAAGATAACCCTAAACCAAGGAATTTTAACTAGAGAATCAAACAAAACTAGCATGTTAACACTTTAACATCTAAGAGTTAGGGATTACAACTTTTGTAGTCTGTTCCTTCGCTTCATAAGCTCCGAGTTGAAGTCCCTTCGCTGCGATCATCAAGTACCCGGACTCTAGAGAGGCTCCATGAAGAGAAAGATGCAACCTTGCTTCCAATCTTCAAGAACTAAGATGATCTACCTTGAAGAAACACTAACCCAAGCTCTTGCTTCACTAATCAAGTATTAGTAAAGCAAACACCCTAATCTAAGTGGCTAGAATAGATGAGGATGATGAAGTAGGAATTTTGCTCTCTTTTGTTTTCAATTTCTCACTTTAAATCATCACAACACAAAAAGCTAGAAAGCTTTTTCAAGAGCAAGAAGAAGAAGAAATTCTTTTGTGATGAATAATGAATTATTGTTGTGGTTACAATTGCAACCATGGGTTAAGAATGAAAGGCTTAACCCTTGTAGAGAATAAACCATAGGTTAAGGGTTTGGGTTGGGTTAAAGAATAGCTACACAAAATATCAAGCTAGATGACAAAAGGCAAAGCTTCATGAAAGCTTCATCCAAAAGCTAACCCTAATCCAAACCCTAACTTGCTTTAAACTCAACAATCATATTGCATTTGTAATCCTAACATGTTACAATATTATATATCACATATATAATATATATATAATAACAAAATAAAATAATACAATTAACATACATCGCATATATATCAATGTATTATCAAGTGAGAAAAAGAATCTTTAAGTGAGCTTATATTAGTTAATGTAATATAATATATCAAATATATAATTATACATTAAATTATCGAATCAACAGTTGATCCGATAATCCGGCTATTTCACAAATAACCGACTAATATAACAAGTATCAGTTCATCGCATCAACACTTGATCCGATGACCCGGCTATATCACATATACCCGGCCAATATCACATATCGCGAGAATCTAATACAGTATCACATACACGTATTGTTCTCGGTCCCGCACATATCACATATGTGCTCCTACTCCGTTTTGCCTGAGCCGGGAAACCTCTGTGTAGGACTCTAAAGAATCGTCAATACGCCGGCAGTAGGTGATGATCATATCAAACACCCACAAGCTGCAAGCGGTCAGCTAAACGTAACAACCATCCAGGTATTGAGCGATCAGAAGATCAACAAGCAAGCATGTACATTCTCCTGCGAATTCAATCAGTAACACTCCCGTACAGTCCGGTCTCTTCGTCTGATATGTCGCATATCTGGTCTAGGGGTGATAAACGTCAGACCCCAGTAACTGATAAGTCGTGTCGATATGAGGTCCATAACAGTTCGAGAAACTACTGATAACTCTTACCAGTAAATCTCAGCAACCCTGGCCAAGGATTGTAAGTCCATATTGCGACCCCCGGTACTTACGGGGAGGCGGAAACGGTATAAAAAACGAATTTTTATCGCAAGAGGCAACATGGACTAAACTTTGTCGGGATCGTTGTCTAAACTAAAACTAGTTAACAAGCTAAAGAGAGTTAGCTACTATGGAAGATGGTTATACCTAAACTTGAACTCCTTCTTCTTCAAACCTTGTAGAGGTTGATGGTTCTCTTTTCGTCGCCTTCTCCCGTCGAAGATGGATCCACCTCGAAGGTTCGACTTTGGGCTCTTCCTCGATCTTTGAGTGAACTAGGGTTTCCGGCTTGCTAATCCTTCATCCTAGAATGAGTAGAGAGTGATTAGGGTTTGCTTTTCTATCTAAAGAGAATGAATCTCAACACATGAGAAGGTTTCTCTTTTCAAGAGGAGGAAGAAGATGAAATGAGGAGAGAGAGTGAGAATGATAGAATGAGCTCAATTATTTCTTTCTTGCAACCATATTGCAAAAGAAATGAATTATCTAAATGATAATAATTGAAATAAGAATAGTTGATGGTTATTTTGGAATGACCACTATCATACCTCTTTTAATGAAGTGTAAGCATGAATCAAGGAAGACTTTCAAGGCATGAAAAAGTGGTCAATGGTCAACAAGTCAACCAAGGTCAACAAGTCAACAAGAAAAACAACCATAACATAATTCTTATTTAATTACTATTATTAATAGATAATATATAAATCCATTAGGGTTTGGAAAATGATAATTGTCAACTGTGCATACGCACCCGTTCCGAAACCCTAATGAAAAACCTCATTCTCCGCCTCAAGCAACTGTGCATACACACCTGCATTCTCGTTCCGAGGAACAAGAATACCAAGATATAAAAGCAACCCCCAAAACATATACCAGTATCTGGCTCAAACCAGAGCCTGCCAGTATAATCCGTCCGGACTCCAAACGTGCACAAGTGCGCGGATGAGAACGAACCCTGTCGCAAAACCATGCGACCTCTACTCTGTTTTGCCCAGAGGCGAATACCCTCTGTGTGGGACTCTAAAGACTCGACACTACGCTGGCAGTGGGTTTAACCACAGACCGCAAGCGGCACTAGCTGTGCATAACGGTCCCCAGGTAGATGCCGACAAGAAGGCTGACGAGGTGAAACCCCATCTGAACTCCTACTGAGTCTGAATGTGACATTCTCCGTACAGTCCGGTCTGTTCGTCTGATACATCGCATGGCGGGCCTAGGGGGCGGTAAAACGTCAGTCCCCCAATAGCGGTACAAGTCGTGTCGGAGTGAAGCCCAAAACACCCTGAGATAACACTGGAAACCTACCAGTATATCTCGCTTGCCCTGGCCAGGGACTACTCGTGTAATGGCTCTCCTAGACACAGCGCGATGTCAACCCCCAATACCGGGAGAGACGAATCCTGTCTAACCGTCACTGCCTCCAAGTGCTTCGGGACTGCACCCAACCACCACCTGTTTGCACGACTCCTTTGAGCCGTGGTAGGGTAGTGATCAAAGTGCAGTGGGAACACACTCGAGGCGAAGTGTCAGTGTCAAGTCAGCGGACTAAGCTGTACTCATGTCACCTGGGAACTGATAACTGACGATAGGTATAATACCAACCTGTCAGTTCCCGACGAGTCCTGTCCAGTGTACTCGTAACCCAACGAGCACCCGTATACTATCTCCAGTACGACGTACTGATGGCTGTGGGACAGACCATCTCCCACACTGGGATGAGAAGCGCATACGCTAGTCTACTCCGGAGTATCGATGCCCTGTCTCGATAGTCCTACGACTAGGGACCTGTATAAGGATGTGCCTATAGATTACCCAGCCCCCACTAGTGTGACTGCCATCACAACGCTGGTAATCAAGCAAAGATCCTAAGGGCTCCACTAATGCGTATAAGTGATATACTGAAATAAACACAAGTACACATTGAAGCAGAAACAAACCAAGTAGCATACTACTATATTGAGCAAGATTGTTTATACAAGGTGAATATCCCAAGCTTCCATTAAGTAATATACAAACTAGTATGATACAGTAATGGCCTCTAGGGCATATACACTAACAATCTCCCACTTGCACTAAGGCCATGTACTGGCGTATCGAAGACCTATCATCTCGATCAGCCGCTCGAACTGAGTCCGGGGTAGAGCCTTGGTGAATGGATCTGCAGTGTTCTCTTCTGAAGCAACCCTCCGAACCTCGATCTCCTTGCGATCCACGATCTCCCTGATCAGGTGATACCGCCTCAAGATGTGCCTGGATCTCTGATGGGACCTGGGTTCCTTTGCTAAAGCTATAGCCCCGTTGTTGTCGCAATACAGAGGTACTGGGTCAACAATGGACGGAACCACCTGAAGTTCTTTTAAGAACTTCCTTATCCAGACAGCTTCTTTTGCGGCATCAGATGCAGCGATGTATTCCGCTTCCATAGTCGAGTCTGCAACGGTTTCCTGTTTGGAACTCTTCCAACACACCGCCCCTCCATTGAGGGTAAAGACAAAACCCGACATGGACTTGGAATCATCCTTGTCACTCTGGAAGCTGGAGTCAGCAAAGGCCTCAATCTGGAGGTCTTTTCCGCCATACACCAAGAACATCTCCTTAGTCCTCCTCAGGTACTTGAGAATGTTCTTTACCGCTATCCAATGTTTCTCCCCAGGGTTTGACTGATACCGGCTTACTACACTCAGTGCATAAGCTACATCCGGTCTGGTACACAACATCGCATACATTATAGAGCCTACCGCAGAAGCGTAGGGTATAATAGACATGCGATCCCTCTCCAAATCAGTCTTGGGAGACATCTCTTTAGAGAGGGTGATCCCGTGACAAGCCGGTAAGTTACCGCGCTTGGAATCTTCCATACTGAATCTTTTCAGTATGGTGTCGATGTACCTGGACTGTGAAAGTCCTAATATCCTCTTGGATCTATCACGATGGATCCGGATCCCCAGGATGTAAGAGGCATCACCCAGGTCTTTCATGGAGAACCTGTGTGACAAGAAACCCTTGACAGATTGTAGCATAGGAATGTCATTTCCTATTAAGAGAATGTCATCCACGTATAAAACAAGGAATACCACAGTTCTCGCTACAAATCTACTATAGATGCATGGTTCATCTGGATTTTTGATAAAGTCAAATTCCTTGACCGTCTCATCAAAACAGATGTTCCAACTCCGCGATGCCTGCTTTAGTCCATAGATGGACTTAAGCAACTTGCACACCTTTCCGCTGCTCCCACTCTGAATGAAACCCTCTGGCTGATCCATATAGACACACTCCTCTAAATTTCCATTTAGAAAAGCGGTTTTTACGTCCATCTGCCAAATCTCATAATCGTGGAAGGCAGCAATGGCAAGAAGGATCCGAATGGATTTCAGCATAGCCACTGGAGAAAAGGTTTCGTCGTAGTCCAAGCCAGGTCTTTGACGGAAACCCTTTGCTACAAGTCTAGCTTTATAGGTCTCAACCTGTCCATCTACACCAATCTTCCTTTTGAAGATCCACTTGCATCCTACGGGTTTTACCCCGTCTGGAGCAATGTCCAACGTCCATACTTTGTTGGTGTACATGGACTCCATTTCGGTCCGCATTGCATCCAGCCATTTTACCGAGTCAATGCTCTGAACGGCCTGCTGGAAGCTAGTAGGCTCATCATAGTCTATGATGCAATCCTCTCTATCCCCGTCTATGAGAAAACCGTAGTATCTCTCGGGCGGATGAGACTGCCTACTACTTCTACGGAGCGGCATAGGAATGTCCTGTTCTTTTGAACCCTCTGGTTCCACTAAGCTTTCAGTAATAGTCTGAGGTTCTGGAATTTCATCCAGTTCTACTGCGCTCCCACTTATCTGATTTTCCAAAAACTCAGTTTCCAAGAAGTGGGCATGACGAGAAACAAGGACTTTTTGCTCCTCTGCGTAATAGAATAGATACCCCTTGGAGTTCTTTGGGTATCCCACAAACTTGTACTGTACTGAGCGTGCCTCGAGCTTGTCCGCATGCTGCTTTTTTACAAAAGCCGGACATCCCCATGTCTTAAAGGCTTTAAGACAGGGTTTCTTCCCACTCCACATCTGATATGGTGTGGTAGGCACAGTCTTAGTAGGAACTTGGTTCAAGAGATGTGCAGCTGTTTCTAGTGCATATCCCCAGAAAGATCGCGGTAACTCAGCCTTACTCATCATGGAACGAACCATATCCAATAGGGTTCGATTCCTCCTTTCTGATACACCGTTATGTTGCGGAGTGTATGGAGGAGTACGCTGAGAGAGAATACCATTCTCTTTTAAATAGTCCAGGAACTCGGCACTCAAGTATTCACCACCTCGATCCGATCTTAGGATCTTGATACTTTTGCCTGTTTGTTTTTCAACTTCATTCTTGTAATCCCGAAATTTCTCAAAGGCCTCGGATTTGTGCTTCATTAAGAAGACATGTCCATACCTAGAGAAATCGTCTGTGAAAGTAATGAAGTATGAATAACCGCTTCGGGCATGTGTAGACATTGGACCACACACGTCACTGTGTATGAGTCCCAAGAGCTCGCTCGCTCTTTCTCCGTGTCCAGTGAACGGAGTCTTTGTCATCTTTCCCATAAGACAAGATTCACAAGTGGCATAAGACTGATACTCGAACGGATCCAAGTATCCTTCTTTATGTAACTTAGTCAACCGTGTCTCATTGATGTGACCCAGTCTACAATGCCATAAGAAAGCCTGATTGATATCTGGAGACTTTCTTTTGTGTGTATTCTGGACATTGAAAATCTGTGGTTGGTTTAATACGTATATACCATTGCTCAGTGTACCTGACCCAATCAGAACTTGATTAAGGTGAATGTTTACAACATTACTTACAAACGCAAATTCATAACCTTCTTTAGAAACAAAAGATACAGAAATGATATTACAAGTTGCGTTGGGTACAAAAAAGCAATTACGCAAAACCAAAACATGCCCATCTGTCATTCCCAGGTGATAGTCCCCCACGGCTTTAGCATCCATGCTAGCTCCGTTCGCAACTCTGAGGGTCATGTCACCTGCCTTCAAAAACCTACGGTTTCTCAACGCCTGCAAAGAATTACAGATATGAGATCCTGATCCGGTATCCAATACCCAGGAAGTAGAGTTTATAGAAAGACAGTTTTCAATAACATACACACCTGAAGCTGAAGCCGCAACCTGCTTCAGTTCCTGTGTCCTGGCTTTCCAAGCCCTGCAATCTTTCTTCCAGTGTCCACTCTTGTGACAATAGAAGCATTCCTCTTTACCAACAAGCTTCCCCGCTATCTTTGTTGCCTTTTCCTTTCCCTTCGCACCCACTTTACTAACACCGCCCCTTGGTTTGGCGGGGGCTTTCCTCTTCTTTCCCTTGGCTTTCGCCTTGGACCTAGAAGAAGAAGATCCTCCTACAAACAAAGTGGATGTATCCCTACCCTTCTGTAGGGTGCCCTCTGCGCTCCTCAGCAGGTTGAGGAGTTCTGAAAGTTCAACTTCCTTTTCTTGCAAGTTGAAATTCAGTATGAACTGGGCGTAAGTGGATGGAAGGGACTGGAGAATTATATCCGTGTAAAGTTCACTATCCAACGTGGTCCCAAGTTCCGCGAGCTCCTCAGTGTAGCCAATCATCTTAAGCACGTGGTCCGCTACCGATGATCCGACGGCCAACTTTGTCGAAAATAACTTCTTCGACACTTCGTATCTTGCGATACGAGACTGCTCTCCATACAGTTCTTTTGTATGAAGAAATATGGATTCCAAATCCATATTCTCGTGCCTCCTCTGATGGTCGTTGTCCATCGAGGCAAGTACGAGGCATCTGGCCTTCGCGCTGTCTATCTCCCAAGTCTTACGGATTTCCTTATCCGCGACGCTGGAGGTGGGACCTGGGACGGGGGGAGCTTTGCTGGTAAGAAGATACCCCAGCTTGTCGTAAGAGATTGCCAATTTGACATTCCTGAGCCAATCTTTGTAGTTTGGCCCTGTCAATATGTTTTTATCTAGAAGTAACTTAAGTCCAGTCATTTCGATTTGGTCGCTGCAGGGGGAGAGAAGAAACACTTAGCACGATGCTCTTGCAAGTTTAGAATGGTTTTTAATTTGTCTAAACAGGATGGCTCCCACTGTCTCTCGAATCCCTCCTCAAACCACAAAGGAAGAATTAGCCGGGATCAATCCCACCGTACAATACTTGCTTAACCGTTCAGCCAGGCCAGTGTCGGTACTTCGAGGGAGGTTTTCCAACGCTTTCGCGAAGTTCCTTAATTTAAGAACCTCTTTTCCCTGGGGGCGTAGCCCCGCTAACACCTTTCTAGGCACCTACTAGGTTTATAGCATTGATCGTTTAGTGAGGAATTTCCCGAGGAGTAGCATATACTCACAGTAGGATCGGGATCCAAATATCATTGCGTGACGAAAATGAAGGAATCCTACCATAATCATCACACTCCAAATGGTATGCAAATCTAGCAAGTTTCAGTACTTATGAAACTCCCGATGTGGATTTTTGCCCCATGCTCTTATGACCTTGACTAAGGCCAACAAATCATAAGTCACATGTCAAGTTCTTCCCGTCGTTATCCAGGTTAATTTGAACCCACCCGTATATACCCTTGACTATGGCCAACAAGGCAATACGACTGTCCCAAACCAACGCATTCTATCTATGCAACATATGAATACCCACCAGCTACCAAACACTGTGCCTTGACTAAGGCCAACAAACACAGCTTGAATACTGTTGAATATTCATATGAAACGACGGAGGGCTACGGATGGTTTTGGCGAAACCGTGAACGTAGTGAACTTGATATAATCGATGGAACGAGATAGCTTTTAGAAGGAGTGGCTCAAGCTCCGCATTTAAAAGTTAGTTTTGAAAAGAACCGAGTGGTTTTTTCGAAAGTGTTCCATCGACTTAAACTTGGTTTATTATCTTGCATTAGTTCTTTTAATGCGTGATATTCTTGCATTAGTTCTTTTAATGCGTCCCATCATTTAATTCCTACCATTGCAGAAAACAACCAAAATATGACGTACGCTTATGCCATTCGCATTCGCCACGGGGTCCCGTCATCACTCGTTAGGTTACTTAACTAACGACAGAGCGGGGGCTGGGCTAGCGCGGCTGTAAAACATAAGCAACGCCTAAATAGAAAGCAATGATAGACATTACAGATCACAGATGAATACATTGGATATACTAGCAATCCGCATTCCTTTCGAGCCTGAAACGAAAAGCGGATAACACGGTCGCGGTGAATAGCAAATACCCCACCCAAGACCCCTACGGGTGCGGCAAACTACCCGCCAAGTTCCCGGTAGTTTGTGCACCCCACCATGGGTCTATCCTAGGAGCAAAAACAGTAAAAAGAATTATACAATGACGGCTACAACCCCGACCCGGTTGTGCGGCCAAACAAATAATATTATTACATCAATTTACATTTACAATGAATGAAAGAAAAACAAAAGCTCATCTCACATCCATCCCGGCTATTCACCCGCGACAGTCCAACACATTCATATACACATTCCAGAACATTACAGATCATGTATAACCCCGACTAATCGACTTATAGCGATTAGCCGACGTTCAATACATGCAAACATCACAGATATAACCAACATAGCCAAAGTGCAGTGAAGTTCGGAAAAAATACGGAATTATAGGACCCCAAAAGTGAATTTCAGTTCTGGAAAATCTGGGTACATATAATATATCTTAAAAATCCCAAAACCAACACAGAAGAACACTGCACGAAAAACGATGCAAAGAAGACACCAACTTGCGGCGGTTCCGCGGCCAGATGAATAGGTGAGGCCGCGGAAGCGCGGCTGTTTGGAGGAAACATGATATCGTTTTTCTTGTGTGTTCTTAGAAAACCCTGAGACGATTTTACAAGTATAAAGTTTTTCATTTTGAGCAGAAAAAAATTCAACAGAAAGTTAGGGTTTTGATTTTCCGGTTTTGCGATTTTTTCGGTTCCGAACTTCGTTACACCTTACTACCAAGCTAGTTTAAGTTTAGTTAGGCTCTGATACCACTGTAAGTCCATATTGCGACCCCCGGTACTTACGGGGAGGCGGAAACGGTATAAAAAACGAATTTTTATCGCAAGAGGCAACATGGACTAAACTTTGTCGGGATCGTTGTCTAAACTAAAACTAGTTAACAAGCTAAAGAGAGTTAGCTACTATGGAAGATGGTTATACCTAAACTTGAACTCCTTCTTCTTCAAACCTTGTAGAGGTTGATGGTTCTCTTTTCGTCGCCTTCTCCCGTCGAAGATGGATCCACCTCGAAGGTTCGACTTTGGGCTCTTCCTCGATCTTTGAGTGAACTAGGGTTTCCGGCTTGCTAATCCTTCATCCTAGAATGAGTAGAGAGTGATTAGGGTTTGCTTTTCTATCTAAAGAGAATGAATCTCAACACATGAGAAGGTTTCTCTTTTCAAGAGGAGGAAGAAGATGAAATGAGGAGAGAGAGTGAGAATGATAGAATGAGCTCAATTATTTCTTTCTTGCAACCATATTGCAAAAGAAATGAATTATCTAAATGATAATAATTGAAATAAGAATAGTTGATGGTTATTTTGGAATGACCACTATCATACCTCTTTTAATGAAGTGTAAGCATGAATCAAGGAAGACTTTCAAGGCATGAAAAAGTGGTCAATGGTCAACAAGTCAACCAAGGTCAACAAGTCAACAAGAAAAACAACCATAACATAATTCTTATTTAATTACTATTATTAATAGATAATATATAAATCCATTAGGGTTTGGAAAATGATAACTGTCAACTGTGCATACGCACCCGTTCCGAAACCCTAATGAAAAACCTCATTCTCCGCCTCAAGCAACTGTGCATACACACCTGCATTCTCGTTCCGAGGAACAAGAATACCAAGATATAAAAGCAACCCCCAAAACATATACCAGTATCTGGCTCAAACCAGAGCCTGCCAGTATAATCCGTCCGGACTCCAAACGTGCACAAGTGCGCGGATGAGAACGAACCCTGTCGCAAAACCATGCGACCTCTACTCTGTTTTGCCCAGAGGCGAATACCCTCTGTGTGGGACTCTAAAGACTCGACACTACGCTGGCAGTGGGTTTAACCACAGACCGCAAGCGGCACTAGCTGTGCATAACGGTCCCCAGGTAGATGCCGACAAGAAGGCTGACGAGGTGAAACCCCATCTGAACTCCTACTGAGTCTGAATGTGACATTCTCCGTACAGTCCGGTCTGTTCGTCTGATACATCGCATGGCGGGCCTAGGGGGCGGTAAAACGTCAGTCCCCCAATAGCGGTACAAGTCGTGTCGGAGTGAAGCCCAAAACACCCTGAGATAACACTGGAAACCTACCAGTATATCTCGCTTGCCCTGGCCAGGGACTACTCGTGTAATGGCTCTCCTAGACACAGCGCGATGTCAACCCCCAATACCGGGAGAGACGAATCCTGTCTAACCGTCACTGCCTCCAAGTGCTTCGGGACTGCACCCAACCACCACCTGTTTGCACGACTCCTTTGAGCCGTGGTAGGGTAGTGATCAAAGTGCAGTGGGAACACACTCGAGGCGAAGTGTCAGTGTCAAGTCAGCGGACTAAGCTGTACTCATGTCACCTGGGAACTGATAACTGACGATAGGTATAATACCAACCTGTCAGTTCCCGACGAGTCCTGTCCAGTGTACTCGTAACCCAACGAGCACCCGTATACTATCTCCAGTACGACGTACTGATGGCTGTGGGACAGACCATCTCCCACACTGGGATGAGAAGCGCATACGCTAGTCTACTCCGGAGTATCGATGCCCTGTCTCGATAGTCCTACGACTAGGGACCTGTATAAGGATGTGCCTATAGATTACCCAGCCCCCACTAGTGTGACTGCCATCACAACGCTGGTAATCAAGCAAAGATCCTAAGGGCTCCACTAATGCGTATAAGTGATATACTGAAATAAACACAAGTACACATTGAAGCAGAAACAAACCAAGTAGCATACTACTATATTGAGCAAGATTGTTTATACAAGGTGAATATCCCAAGCTTCCATTAAGTAATATACAAACTAGTATGATACAGTAATGGCCTCTAGGGCATATACACTAACAAGGATTTCCAGTTATAGCCAATCGAACACAGTGCAATATCAACTCCCAATACCGGGAGAGACGAAACCCCTCCTATCGCTCATTGCCTCCATGTGATTCGGGATTGTACCCAAAAGCCACCGTTTTGCACGTTCTCTTGAACGTGGTAAGGTGGAAATCAAAGCATAGTGGGAATCACACAAGACTCTATAACGATCTCGGGTCTTATGACTAACCTGTATCAGTGTCACCAGAGAACTGCCATCTGACGTGAGGTATAATACCATCTGGGAGTTCTCGGCGAGTCCGTCCAGTGTACCCAGTCTCCACTGAGCACCCGTATACCATCTCTGATGTCAAACACCAATGGATATGGGATCATCCATCGCCCATCTACATGGGTCGAGAAGCTATATGCTAGTCTACTCTGGTATATCGATGCCTTGTCTCGATATACCTACTAATAGGAACATTTGAAAGATGTACTTAGCGACTACACTGTCCCCACTAGTATGATCTGCATCATAGTCCTGGTAGTCAAGTACTCATCCTCAGGGCTTTATTAACATGTAACATAGAGACAATCAGAGTACATGTTAAGATAAAGAGCAACCGATAGCATACTATCATGTCGAGCAAGAAAGTCCTCCATATATATGTCCAAGCATCCACTACAATATACATCGTATGTACAGTAATGGCCTCTAGGTCATACATATCACTAACAAAAACAAACAAAATGTTATTAGAAAAGACTGAAAGGGATTGCGAAATAAAAAGTAAACAGCGGCCCAAGACCTACTTGAGGGGCCATCAACCAAAACCGTGACGGAAATATCACCAGTCGTTGCGCCTTCTTCACTTTCCCGCAAAGGGATAGTCTCTGCGTCCATGGCTTGATCCCCTGATTCGACGAGAGCCGTTGTAACGCTTGCAATGCCAGCCGAGACCTGGGAGTTATGAGGAGAAAGAGCGGCGGTTGGGGCAGTCCCAGACTCCCGATAGAGAGTAGTCACTTCGGGCTCTGTGGTCGCCGTCTTCTCACCTGCCACCTCATCGCCAATACTTGGCCCTGCAAGATATGATATATCAGAATTTGCGGATCGAGTAAAAGTGAAAAGACCGGGAATTGCATTACCTGGCAATGGAATTTCGGTTGCCTCCCGAGCCGCGCGCATGACCTGTCTATGAGCGGTAGACAGGGCAGCTGAAGCATCCTCTGGGGGAATAACGACAGATGGAGCGGTGCTTGAGCCTGCACCCACAGCCAAGCTGACGTCATGCTCCCTCGCCATACGCTTCTTGTAGGCCTTGATAGTGAGAAGTGATCTCCTCAAAACCTCCGTCAAAGAGACGTCATCGTCCGAATCAAAAGCTGCCTCTGGAGCCGTTACGGCGTCCGTCATCGGCTGCTTAAGTGAAGCCTCCTGCGATACTGATGGGAGAGCTGGGGCCACAATAGCCGGCTCTGGAAGCGTCGCCGCATCACCGCTCGGAATCGACGCTGCGCTCGGGATGACCTGAGTCGAGCTAGTACCTGCAATAAGATGAAAAGGAAGGGTTAAACCACGAATAAAGAAAAAGGGGAATGAAAGCACAACGAGCCGATGTATACCAAAGCCCAAGGAAACGCAAAGCCTCTCTTCCTCCTCAAAAGTCTTGAGGGAAGCCGCGAGAGCCTCTTCGGCGGAGATACCTGTTGAAGAAGAAAGCGTCAGTCAAAGCATAATGATAAAAAAATATAACCACGGAAAGATACGACTGAAGTCTACCTGATTGTGCAATGGTAATCAGTGATTCTTCATTGCGAGCTAGTTGCTCGGAAACCGCGATGGCAGCCTCTAGATCGGTATCATCCGGCGCCATAAATAAACCCTTGTTGGTCCCGTACTCACTTAGGCCCTCGCTGTAAGGGGCATGAGGTTTCTGGCCAAATGCAACGTCCGCAGAAAATAGCGACTTCTTCTTTTTCTGCGACTTAACGCCGGCAGCCGATAACATGAGCCTGCGCTTGGCGGGCAATTTGGGGCGACGAGTCCCGATCTCAGTACCCATGCCGGACTCAGGAGACGCTACAGCTACTGCTTCTACAGGAGTATGGGGTAGCGGCAGCTCAGGCATAACACGTGGTACCACAGCCGCAGCAGCTTCTCTCAAGGGAGGACGGACGATGGTCCGTCGCTTCAAGGGAACGACTGGATTACCAGCGGGGGCGGTGCCCTTGCGATCAAGCAATAATCGCTTTTCTTCCCTAATAACGGCACCCATCGAATGCTGATACCACGCCACATATGCATTCAAGATTCGCGGAACGCAACTCGGCTCACTGATAAAGAAATTGGAGCCGGTGTTCAACTGCATAAAATGGTGTAATGCGTTGCGAATACCTTCTTCTGTGGCAACTGGCTCAGCTAGGAAGGCCTCGAGCGGGACGCCCTGATTATAGCTTGATTGTTGGGCAAAACGGTGCGGGTTGTATCTCATGAACAACGCCGAATTGTTCTGCCTAAACACTAGAAAGCCTAGCCTAATTCAATATAAATGAAGAATCTCCCGAGCTTTCAAGGTAGAGGCTCTATCTTTAAAAGTATCGCGCAGAGGCTGCACCGTTGTTGCGGCTTCTTTACCGATGGTTAAAACCTTATCGACAAAGATCATGCCATCTCTAAGCATACGTGGACGAAGGATCAAACCCCTAGCTTCCCGCTGTAACGGATTTAAAACGGACGCGTCAACTAGGCGCATAATCCGAGGGAAGTTGTAATTGTCGTAGAAACGAGGTCGTTTATGGGCACCAAAAGTGCCAAGTACGTGCAGCTCGATCCATGACGTAAAATAATGCAGCGAGAAAGTGACGGGCTGTACCCCCGGCTGAGTGGTGTCCTCCGCTAAGCTGAGACTATGGTACAGGTGTGCCAACCCAGCAATCCTGATAGCCACTTGCATTCCTGCAACCATACGATGGGCTGGGTAAAAGACTGATGGTCTCATATAACGAGGGTGCATTGGAAGCACGAACCGGTTTAGCCATAAGCCAATGAACCCCAGCACGCACGTCTCTTCATCGACGTCCGAAGCAGCAAGCTCCGCGAAGGGAACGACAGGAGTAGCCGGAATAAAGAAACTTTTTAAATCCGCCTCCGCCGTCGGTTAGTTATCCAAACCAAAACCAAACGGATCGTCAAGCTTGGCGAACAGCGCAGCTTGCTTCGATAAGGCTTCCGGACGAAGAAAGCGAGCGATGAAGTCTGCGTAGCTGACTCCATGCCCTCCGGACTCCAAAAATAAACTTTCGTAGATATTCAACACCTTGATCAAGCTCAGGAATTGGTGTTGAATGGCGTTCTCCGGGGTAAGACCCATTACCACTGATTTGGTGGCAAAGATGTACTCGTCCAGAGGAAGCAACTCTTCGTAGTGTTCTCCACTAACGGGTAAGCCAGAGATCTCTGCAAACTCCTCTAAAGAGATTAAGACTTCTCGATCCGACAGAAGGAAGGTGTGAGTCGGAATATTCCACTGCTCCAGAAAAGCCTTGACCCACCATACAGGAGGCATGAAATATTGAAAGAGAGACACATAAACGGCGGGGTACAACCCAAGCCTCAGCAGCAACGATCTCTTGGCTGACAAAATGTAGCGGGCCCACTATAAATACCCAGCTGGATGGCGAGGAGTTAGGCCTATCATATACGGCTGTTCCTAAGAGCGCGACTCGCCCTGACATATACGCCGCCCCAGAGTATCCAAATCCGTCGGCGGCTGTAGGGGTATCGCGGCCATAGAGGGTTGAGGGCAACCCTCTGAGATCCAGTTGACCTCCTCCATGGCAAAGTTCACCGGAGGTGCGTCAGCATAATAGATCACCGAAATGGGCTCCGAAGGTGCTACGCAAGAAAAGCTATGCCGACCCCTGATGATCTGATTGTACCACGTCCCCCATAAATGAAGGTTCTTTTGCTCCGGGTCGTGATCTTTGATTAACGCGAAGACTTCTCTATCCACGGGCGCTTCAGGGAATCCGCTTTCCGAACGAACAAACGGGAAGGAAGTGTCGAAAGATATAGAACCTGCGTGAAAAAGAACAAAAGTTAGCCATGAATGCTGCAGTTTAAGTTCTAGCACTTGGTACTTTAAATTCGTACTGCACTGCAATATAGTGAAAGGGGACTAAAGGGGACCCACAAAATCTAGATGGTGACTCATCACTTATGAGACGGTCTCATCATTGATGAGACAACCATTCATTAAATGAGAAATCCTAAAAGTGTTGGAGATAGTGCCCTCATAGTCAATTATTGGATCGCAGGTACGTGATTGCAATGATTGCGGAGGACCTATACCGGTAGGACAGTCTTACTCAAGATGATAGTATGCTATCTGGTTTGCCTTTATCAGTCGTGTACATTTTCAGATGACTGATTACATGTTACACTTTGATAGAGCCCTTAGGATCTTGCTTTACCACCAACTGTATGATGGCGATCATATACGTGAGAGTTGGGTGGTTTATACGCATATCCTTAATTGTAGTCCCTAGTCGTGGGAGTTTCGAGACAGGGCATCGATACTCCGGAGTAGACTAGTGTGTACAGTCGAGACCCCGACGAGGGGCGGTGGCCGGTCTCACAAGCCACTGGTGTCAGTTGGATCACCTAAGATGTATACAGGTGCTCATTGGGTTATGAGTACACCAGACAGGACTCGCCGGGAATCTGCTAGTTGGTACTATATCTATCATCAGATAGCAGTTCCCTGGTGACATGTGTACAGGTTAGTTCATCGACCTGAGGTCGTCATTTGTCTCGTGTGAGTTCCCACTGTGCTTTGATTTCTACCCTACCACGGCTCAAAGGAGTCGTGCAAACAGGTAGCTTTTGGGTACAGTCCCGAGCCATATGGAGGCACGTGAGCGGATCGGCAGGGGATTCGTCTCTCCCGGTCTTGGGGGCGAGGTCGTGCTGTGTCTAAGAGAGCCATTACACAAAGTCCATGGCCATGGCAGGAGATTTACTGGTAGGTACTCCAGTAGTATCTCAGGGTGTTATTGGGCTACACTCCGACACGACTTATACTGCTATTGGGGGTCTGACGTTTCTAGCCCCCTAGGCAGATATGCGATACTCATAGACGAACGGACCGGACTGTATATACATTGTCACTGTTAGGCTCAGTAGGGTTTCTGGATGAGTTCGCTCATCAGCCTCCCTTGAGGTCAGTCCATGGGCAGCCGTTACGCACAGCTAGTGCCGCTGACGGTTTGTGGTTAAACCCACTGCCAGGGTACTGACGAGTCATTAGAGTCCCCCACAGACAGTTTTCCAAGTTCGGGCGAAACGTTGTGGAGGTCGTATGGTTTTATGGCAGGGTTCGGAAAATGCATGTGCGTTTACGCACGTGTTATTTTTCGGGAAGATGATACTGGTCGGCTTTGGTTTAAGCCAGATCCGAGGATTATATTGAGTAGATATAATATCTTTGTCTCAGTTGCATTTGTATTCGGTCGTAATACAAATGCGGGTATATTTATACAGTTAAGGGGTTATCCTGAAAGTCGTTTCAGGATCACTTTTGGAAGTTGCCAGTTTCCAGTTTTCTATCAACCGTCTTTTAACATTTGGTTAAAGACGGATCTATCTTTTCTTGGATAAGGTTGAGTCATGCTTCTAGAAGGTTCTAAAGAGGGTGACTTGGCATGGTGAGTCATTAGTACTTTAATGGAGCCATTAATGCAATGGTGACTAGGTTGATGAATCACCATTTGCATTAATGAGGTTTTGTTTGCATGAAGGATATTTGTGGTTGATCTTTTCTCTTATGGTCACTCTTCCCTCTCCTACTCTCACCTCCCTCCATCTATAAGTGGCCGGCCCCCATCTCCTCCTCCACTTCTAGATGAGAGAAAATTATGGTTGTTAAAAGAAAAGACTAAAGTTTTGGATACATGGAAATTTCATAGTTCATTTCTTGTTCCATTTCATTTCCATCGGCAACTTCATTAACCGATCGTCCACGGCTTTGGACGAAGTGAGACAAAGTCATCTACTCATTCTCTACATCATTCTTGGTCGTCTCTTTTAGCAAACTTGACGACCGAGTTGCCTCGAGTCAGAGGCGGGAGCCCGTTTAAAGAATCGTTGATATGGTGCCACCTGGACGAGCAGATCGGAGATCGATGAGATCGGAGCAGCCGCAACGGAGCATGGGATGATGGTTAAAGAACGAAGGGCTCGGATCGTTCGGTATGACCTTTCTACACTCTTTACAGTTTGTTAGTTTAGCAATAATGGCAGATCCGGGTTAAAGTATACGATAGCGCCAGTTAAAAAGTTTTTGTTCCGCATTTGGCGTCTGTAGACGGCCGGGGCGCTACCATAGACTCACAGTGGTATCAGAGCCTAACCATTTTGCTATACTAACTTGTGCTAACGCGTTTAAAATATCGATCGAACCGGAAATCAAAAACTGCAAAATCCAATTTTCACAGTTTCTGTCGATTTTAAATGGTGTCCTAAAAATATTCCACATATCACAGAAAGTTGTGCAGGGTTTCAGAAGTACACCGACAAAATTTGAGCACGTGATCCCACCAAAGCGCCGCGGAGTCGCGGCCAAACCCATGGTTTGGCCGCGCATCCTCGGCCATTCTATGGGATCAGTGCACCAAATTTTGTCTGTGTCTTCTCTGTTGGAATTTGGGGTTTTTGGTATATATCTTTTGGGCCCAGATTTTGTTACTGTTCACCAGTTGTTCGTGGGGCCCACTTTGTGATATTTAGTCGATCGAAATTTAAACATGTTAGTTTTCAGTACTTACATTATATCTCCGACCGGGAATGTCATTTGATCGGTAAACCGCGTCTGATTGCTATAGTTCTTTTAGACGGGTTTGCGAACGTGACATTCGCGTTGATGTTCTGTGTTGTGCTGTGATGTTGCGGATTTGTCATGGTGGATAGCAGTATGCAATGATAGTGCAGTTTGAATTTATTTGTACATTTGATATTGCGGGGCGAGCGTCCAACTTGTGGACTGCCGTCACTGCCCGTTGTATAATATTCTTTTGGGGCACGACCAGGTTGCGGTCGATGTACCTGTTGTACTATTTTTCATTACTGTACTAGGTTTTGCCCCGAGATGGAGTACACGGATAGCCGGGTTCTGGAAGGCAACGGGTCCGCATCTCATGGCTTTGAGAGGCAGAGGGGCCCCACTCTAAAACTGGCAGACTATTCGCCGCACTCGTAGGGGGTACAGGTTGACCCAAGGAGGGGTGCCCAAGATTACCGGATTCCGTGAAGTGCTGGGTGGTCCATTCACTTTGCTGTAGGGGGCTGCCTCGCTTCAGGTTTTGGCGGGTAACTTGCCGCACCCGTAAGGGTCTAGGTTTCATTGCACAGGTTATCCACACGACAGAGGAACGTCGGGTTTCAGCAGCGGCTCTGTGAAACCCGGGGACCCCAGATTATCTGTATTGTTCTGTGATGCTTATTACTTTTCTTTAATGTTGCATATTATCACGCCTAAAGCGATTATTGTATATTGGTTTATATACTATTAGATGTTGTATATGTTTTACACCCGCGCTAGTCCAGTCCCCGCTCTGTCGTTAGTTAAGTAACCTAACGGGTGATGACGGGACCCAGTGACGAATGCGGATGGCATATACGTACATTTTATTTTCGTTCTTTTCTGGTGTGATTATTGATGGGACTGCGTTGATTCTGATCAATGCAAAGTTAAACAAACCTGTTTATAGTTGTTGGAACAAATTTAAAAGTGTTATTGCAAAGACGTTTCCTTTTGTTTTGCATAGCGGTATTCAGTGGAATATCCTGCACCTCATTCGACGGGGCAAGGGCCGATATCCCTTCACCGGGACTGACCCCTTGGGCAGAAGTTTGCGTCAGGGTAATAACTTCACTATAGTCGATTACAAGTTGCTTTGCACCGCGGTATTCAGTGGAATATCCTGCACCTCATTCCACGAGGAAAGAGCCGAGATCCCTTCACCGGGAGTGACCTCTTTAGCAAAGGTTTTTCGCTACTATATTTTAAAAAGCTATCAGGTTCCTTCAGCGATATCAAGTTCACTATGTTAAAGGTTTTTCGCCAAAAACCAACCGTAGCCCTCCGTCACTTCTTTTGGGTATTCAGTAGTATTCAAGCTATGTATTTTGACCAACGCCAAGGCATAGTGTTTGGTAGCTGCTGGGTATTCAATTGTTGCATAGATAGATGAGTTGGTTTGGGACAGTCGTTCTGCCATTTTGGCCAACGTCAAGGGCATGTGCGGGTGGGTTCAAATTGACAAGATAGTGACGGGTAGAACTTGGCATGTGACTTATGACATTTTGACCAACGCCAAGGTTATAAGAGCGTGGGGCAAAAATCTTATCGGGAGTTTCTAAAGAAACTGAAACTTGCCAAGTATGCGCATACCTTCTGGAGTATGAGTAACGTGGATGCATTCCATCACGTTATCATGCGATGAGAGTTGGATCCCGATTCCCACTGATGAGTTGGTTTACTCTTCGGGTGATCCCGATTGATTCTTCTTTCTGGTTTGGAGGAGAATTTGACAGGACAGTGGGAGGTTTCCGGATTAGATAAAGTGATAACCATTCTGATCTAGGTTAGAATGCACGCAGAGTGTTTCTTTTCTCTCTCTCTTTGGCAGCGACCTTTGACCGACCCTAGACTATGACTCAGTGACCAAGTTGACCGAATCTTCTTAAAATACTGGCTTTTGGATTGTCTATGTTACATAAGTCATTGCCACTCCTTCTTTTACCCTTTGAATTTCTCAGAACACCCGTGTTACTACGGACATCCACTTCCATTGGATAGATCCATCGTATGGTTATATACGAACTCGAAGGGATTTCTTCGAGGATGGATCCAGGTTCAGGAGAAATAGAATTGGTTTATTCAGTTGTCTTTTATTATCACCTTCTCTCAGGTTGCGAGGGCTCCTTGGTTTAGGAGAGTACACCTATTACGCTTATTGGATAGTCTTATTCCAAACCATAGGCAGGTGCCGAAAGGTAGGGAATGAAGAAAACCAATTAGCCTAAGTAGGGTGTGCAGAAGGTAATATGTAAAGACAAAATAAAGGGATTAGAAAGAGAGCTAAGTAAATTGCGACTGTTATCATTCACGACCAAACCGCGTACTTCATCGCCACTCTTATTTCACCTTTAAAAGAATAAGGTATTATTCAGTTGTCTTTTATCATCACCTTCTCTCGAGATGCGAGTGCTCCTTGGTTTAGGAGGGTACACCTATTATGCTTACTGGATAGTCTTCTTCCAAACCATAGGCTGGTGCCGAACGTTAGGGAAGGAAGAAAACCATTTAGTCTAACGATGGTGTACAGAAGGTAACGACTAAAGACAAATAAAGGGATTTGGAGAGATGGCAATAAAATATACGGTTGAAGTCATGAATTGGATTATGGAAGAGGCATTACTATGAATACCAGGATACCCCTACGAAACATTTTCATGTTTCAGTGCATTGTTAAAGAAAAACTGTTTTCCCGATTAGACACTTACTCCAAGGGTATGTATTTACCAGGTTTCATTCTCATATCTGTATGGTTTTACAGATGATGAGTGGGAGTAAGTTATTGGGAATTAGGTGATTATCCTCATTATATCGGAATTCGTTGTAATTGGTAATATTTGAGGAAATCGCCAGGGTACAGTTTTCAACCTACGACGCACAGATTTTGAGTTGTTTAACTCAGCGGACTTATACAGAGTATTGTATGTTGTCCAGTGTCCATCAGGACAAAGGGGTAGGCCCTCGTACTATGTTCTATTTACTTATAACTTCTCTAGTATTTGGACAAGTGTTTCGTAGAAATACAAGGTCTAAGTTTTGAGAAGTTATGGGTATAAGAATAAAGTAGAGAACCAGGTGTCACAAGTGTCGGGATTCTTCAAAGAGATCGAAGATGTAGATTCTTGTGATTGGTATTCAGATGATAGTGATGGTTTTGAGAAACGTGTTTCTCTTTCAGGTTACTCATAATTGGATGGATTCCTAAGTTGAGTAATGCTGATTATCCTCTTTCCATTAAGTTGATATGCACTGGAGACAGCTGCATGATTTGAATCTGGTTCCAATTAAATAAGTGCCAAAGTTTCTGTATTGGATATAGAATGGATCGTACCTTAAAAGATGTTAAGGTACGGGGAGTTGTCCAGCTAATGCTTAAAACCAGACTCTGGATAACTCAGGGCACGTTTCTGTAATGGCTGTTTGTGGGTTGACCCTGGCTATGACGAGGGTTGATATTCTACCATTTGGAAGATCAATAGTGATATTGTTCTTGACTCGCCACAGTTTTAGTAAAATGGATCTTTTTCAGAAAACAGTAGTGGGAGTATGGTAGAACTGGAAGTGATTCCAGAACCGCGAACGATTACGAAAAATTTAATAGGACCTATATATTCAATCAGGTTTGACATTCCAATAGCCACTCCGCAGATATGGTGGGTAACCTCAGACACCCGAGAGGTACTTCGGTAGCCTCAAGGACGGTGACAGGGAGGTTCTTATCTACCCAGACTTGACACTACTGTTGTTCCAGGTTATGAGACCCGGTAGGAGGGTTGTCGTAGTCAGTGGGAGCAGCGGAAGCATGGTGGGCAAGTAGCTTATGTCTATTTATAGAAAAGAGCAGTTATAGCGGAGATAGATCATCTAGTTTTGATGTGACAGTCATGGGTTTGACTTCAATCAGAATAGGGGATGGATCTGTTAAGAAGGTAGTAGGGTGTGATGTCATGGTATTTGGATGACATACACAGAGTAGGAAGTAAAATTCCTATACTACGATCGGTTGTACTGTGGTCGTCACACAGTTGTTTCTCCAGACAGGATATGGATATAATATCAGACATTATGGTTTCTAGATCTATGGTTTTAGATCTGGATTTGGGTAGTTTCCCAATGTGGGTACTTTGACAGTATTCTAATGGTTTTTAGAATAGTTGACTCCTAGCATGGTGGTGTACCTGCAGGAGATGGAGTCACCCTCTCTAAAGGTATCTTACAGACTAAAGGGGAGAGGGATGTGCATGATTGGCAAATCACTTGCTTAGGTAACTGAGTCAATCATGAGATGTCAAGTACCACACCAGATGTTGTTTTTGCACTAGATGCAATAAGTTTGTATTAATCCAATCCTGGAGAAACATAAGGAAGCAGTTTTAGAACATAAGTACATGTTCTACGGATTTGATGACGGCAGCCTCTTTCGGGAGACGGTTATCATTCCAGGCTTCAAAGGTGACAGGTTGACAGAGTGATTGTCAGAGTTATAGTTTTTCCCTCTGACGAAGAGGGACGGTATTATGGACAGGTGGTCCAAGAGGATACCGTGGGTGGCATGGTGCCGGATACTGATTAGGTTCAGTGATCGATACAGTCTAAGAAGTTTGGATTTGGAGTTCATTTATGAACTAGGTCCCATCAGATATCCAGACATATTCTAAGACAGGTATTACTCAATTCGGGAGATGGCTTTCTCCGCGAACTTGAGATTAAGAGAGATATAGAAAGAAACATCTAGGCGGATCCACTCACTGAGGCTATTTCTCGAACACAATAGTTTTACAAACGGGCTTTGTGAAACTGATTAGTAGAGGAGTTGGATGTTCGGTTTCACACGGGCTGTGAGTAGTCGACATCGCAATAATTAGCCTTGAGTGCAAGTGGGAGATTGTTGGAGATAGTGCCCTCATAGTCAATTATTGGATCGCAGGTACGTGATTGCAATGATTGCGGAGGACCTATACCGGTAGGACAGTCTTACTCAAGATGATAGTATGCTATCTGGTTTGCCTTTATCAGTCGTGTACATTTTCAGGTGACTGATTACATGTTACACTTTGATAGAGCCCTTAGGATCTTGCTTTACCACCAATTGTATGATGGCGATCATATACGTGAGAGTTGGGTGGTTTATACGCATATCCTTAATTGTAGTCCCTAGTCGTGGGAGTTTCGAGACAGGGCATCGATACTCCGGAGTAGACTAGTGTGTACAGTCGAGACCCCGACGAGGGGCGGTGGCCGGTCTCACAAGCCACTGGTGTCAGTTGGATCACCTAAGATGTATACAGGTGCTCATTGGGTTATGAGTACACCGGACAGGACTCGCCGGGAATCTGCTAGTTGGTACTATATCTATCGTCAGATAGCAGTTCCCTGGTGACATGTGTACAGGTTAGTTCATCGACCTGAGGTCGTCATTTGTCTCGTGTGAGTTCCCACTGTGCTTTGATTTCTACCGTACCACGGCTCAAAGGAGTCGTGCAAACAGGTAGCTTTTGGATACAGTCCCGAGCCATATGGAGGCACGTGAGCAGATTGGCAGGGGATTCGTCTCTCCCGGTATTGGGGGCGAGGTCGTGCTGTGTCTAGGAGAGCCATTACACAAAGTCCATGGCCATGGCAGGAGATTTACTGGTAGGTACTCCAGTAGTATCTCAGGGTGTTATTGGGCTACACTCCGACACGACTTATACTGCTATTGGGGTTCTGATGTTTCTAGCCCCCTAGGCAGATATGCGATACTCATAGACGAACGGACCGGACTGTATATACATTGTCACTGTTAGGCTCAGTAGGGTTTCTGGATGAGTTCGCTCATCAGCCTCCCTTAAGGTCAGTCCATGGGCAGCCGTTACGCATAGCTAGTGCCGTTGACGGTTTGTAGTTAAACCCACTGCCAGGGTACTGACGAGTCATTAGAGTCCCCCACAGACAGTTTTCCAAGTTCGGGCGAAACGTTGTAGAGGCCGTATGGTTTTATGGCAGGGTTCGGAAAATGCACGTGCGTTTACGCACGTGTTATTTTTCGGGCAGATGATACTGGTCGGCTTTGGTTTAAGCCGGATCCGAGTATTATATTGAGTAGATATAATATCTTTGTCTCAGTTGCATTTGTATTCGGTCGTAATACAAATGCGGGTATATTTATACAGTTACGGGATTATCCTGAAAGTCGTTTCAGGATCACTTTTGGAAGTTGCCAGTTTCCAGTTTTCTATCAACCGTCTTTTAACATTTGGTTAAAGACGGATCTATCTTTTCTTGGATAAGGTTGAGTCGTGCTTCTAGAAGGTTCTAGAGAGGGTGACTTGGCATGGTGAGTCATTAGTGCTTTAATGGAGCCATTACTGCAATGGTGTCTAGGTTAATGAATCACCATTTGCATTAATGAGGTTTTGTTTGCATGAAGGATATTTGTGGTTGATCTTTTCTCTTATGGTCACTCTTCCCTCTCCTACACTCACCTACCTCCATCTATAAGTGGCCGGCCCCCATCTCCTCCTCCACTTCTAGATGAGAGAAAATTATGGTTGTTAAAAGAAAAGACTAAAGTTTTGGATACATGGAAATTTCATAGTTCATTTCTTGTTCCATTTCATTTCCATCGGCAACTTCATTAACCGATCGTCCACGGCTTTGGACGAAGTGAGACAAAGTCATCTACTCATTCTCTACATCATTCTTGGTCGTCTCTTTTAGCAAACTTGACGACCGAGTTGTCTCGAGTCAGAGGCGGGAGCCCGTTTAAAGAATCGTTGATGTGGTGCCACCTGGACGAGCAGATCGGAGATCGATGAGATCAGAGCAGCCGCAACGGAGCGTGGGATGATGGTTAAAGAACGAAGGACTCGGATCGTTCGGTATGATCTTTCTACACTCTTTACAGTTTGTTAGTTTAGCAATAATGGCAGATCCGGTTTAAAGTATACGATAGCGCCAGTTAAAAAGTTTTTGTTCCGCATTTGGCGTCTGTAGACGACCGGGGCGCTACCGTAGACTCACAAAAAGGATTCTCATTTAATGAGAGGCCCCTCGGGCCAAGGAGTTAATCTCCCTTGAGAGCAGCGCTCTACAACAGATATGACATCTGTCATAATTAATAATGAGAGGAATAAAATTCCCGCAAAAAAAATCTAAAGAGCAATGCTCTGCGAAGAAGATGGAATAATCCATCAAAAACCCTAAAAGCAAAGCTTTTACTAAAATAAAAACTTCAAGATCTTCAAGATCTATGAACAAACTCTAAGAGTTCTTCACGAACAGTGTTCAAATTCATGGGTTAAAATCACCCTAAAAAAATTATATCTTGAATATCTATGATCTAAAGATGAGCATGGCTCTGGTTAAAACCCTAAAAACTTTTAGATCTATGATCTAAAGATGAGCATGGCTCTGTTAATGGGTAAAACCCTAAAAATATTTCTTAAGATCTATGATCTGAGAAGAGAAAAGCTCTATTAATAAGTTTAATTCTTACCAAAGTTGGGCAGAGTTTTGACTATTAATAAATTTCTTAAGGGAGAGAGCGTGGCTCTGAAAGAGAATTAATTCTCAGAAAAACAAGAAAGAAGATGAACAAACAGTCATCTCAAGGGCCAAAGGCCCTATTTATAGGCACCGAGAGCCGTTTCACCTTCTAAGTTGATCTAACGCTGGAAAGGCTACCACCGTTGCACTCACGTGTGTGATCCACGTGAGCGCAACGGCGGGAGGGGGTATTTGTTTCCCCCAATTAAAGTAAAGCTCTGTTCAAATTTTGAAATTTGAAATTTGAAATGAAGCAGCGCTTCATAAAAGCGCTGGCGCCAAGAGCGCCAGCGCTAAGAGTCAAAGACTCTGAGGCAGCGCTCACATGCAAAGCACGAAAGCGCTCGTGCCAAGAGCACCAACGCTGAGAGTCAAAAACTCTGAGGCAGCACTCACGTGCAGAGTATGAGAGCGCTCGCGCCAAGTGCGCCAGCGCTGAGAGTCAAAGACTCTGAGGCAGCACTCACGTGCAAGGCACGAGAGCGCTAGCGCCAAGTGCTCCAGCGCTAAGAGTCAAAGACTCTGAGGCAGCGCTCACGTGCAAGGCACGAGAGTGCCAAGTGCTAGAACTAGATGTTCTCCACCATTGGATCAAAGATCCAACGGAGATGATAAATCATAAAATTACCAGAATAAAATTCTGTTAAGGAAATACTCCTCAGAATCTTTCCAAACAAGAAAGATTGTGTTCTGTAAATCAAAGCACTGTTGGATCAAAAATCCAATGGTGATTAAAAATCACCAAGATACAGAGTAATCTCTGTATGGGAAAATAATTTCCCAATCTTGTTAATAACAAGAAAGATGTTTTCTGTAAAACAGAAGCCCTAGGATCAAAGATCCAATGGTGGGGAAACATCCCCAAATCAATCAGAGAAACATCTCCTTAACTGATTCAACAAATCAGCCTCCCCTATATAAAGGACCCAAGACTTCAAGTCTTGCACAGAGGAACCCCCCAAAAACTTTGAGAAATTTCAAAAAGAAGAGCAAGCTCTCGGAAGAAGAATTTCTTCAAGGTAAATAAAACAGAGAGATCGAAGCATCTCATCAAAAAAAGAAGAAGAAGAACTTAGTTATTTTTCTAGATCATGGATCTAAAAGACAGAGATCTTTCACAAAAAGAGATCATAACATTTCATCATAAAAAGGGAGGGAGAAGAACTTAGTTCTCTTTAGATCACAGATCTACAAGATAAAGACAAAGTCTTTCACAAAAAACATAAGAGATTGTAACATCTCCTCTTAAAATAAGAACTTGTTCTTAGAGCCATGAGACAAAGTCTCTTATAAACAAGAATTTAATTCTCAGAGCACGGAACTGACCAAAACTGCCAAAGAAGCGCTTCAGCGCTCCAAGTCTGGCGCTCAGCACTAAGCGCACCACGTGCTCCTCACGTGTGCGCTACTTCATAAGAAGCGCCTTAGCGCTCCAAATCTGGCGATCAGAACCAAGCGCGCCACGTGCTTCTCACGTGTGCACTACTTCATAAGAAGTGCCTTAACGCTCCAAATCTGGCAATCAGCGCCAAGCGCGCCATGTGTTCCTCACGTGTGCGCTACTTCATAAGAAACGCCTTAGCGCTCCAAATCTGGCGATCAGCGCCAAGCGCGCCATGTGCTCCTCATGTGTGCGTTCTTTCATAAGGAGCGCCTCAGCGCTGCAAATCTGGCGTTCAGCGCCAAGCGCTCCATGTGCTCCTTACGTGGGTGCTGAGTGAACACAAAGTGTTCTTTGAAAAATAAAGCCCAGCGCCATAAAGAGTGTTCAACACTCAATAAAAGACAAAAAGGGTGTCAGAACCTAAACCAATGCTCAGAATTGTTAAATAAAAAAGGACTGAACCTAATTAAATGTTCAACATTTTAACTGAGTAGGCCGAGCCCAAGTTGGCCATATATCCCTTATTCAGATTAATTGAGCCCATATGCTCATAAATCTTTTTAACTGATCTTAGTCTCAAACTTGACTATAGATCTCCCAACCAACATTGGTTTAAGGGTACATCTCTTCATACCTTTGATATATGTCGTTGTAATTCTTCAACGTCTTCAGAGAGATGGAGGGTCCCAATAACCAATAACTTTTGGCGCATCCCCAAACGGTTGAACCAAAAATTCTATAGACTACGACGTCTTTAGACTATGGACTATGATGTCCTTAAACTTATGGACTGCAATATCTCTAAACTAAAACAATAGAGCCCAAATGCTCTTTTGTTGGATCTAAATGATCCTGTTAAGTAGATCTTAGTCTAAAATTAGACTAACGTATCCTTAACAAACGTTTAAGTCGATCTTAGTCTCAAATGAGATTAACGATCCTTAAACCCAACCCAAACCCAAATCTAAGAAAATACGGATTTGGACTAATCCACGCCCTACGGACGACAACATAAATTAGTCTCCGTATACAATCCATGGACAACCGAAAACAAAACAAACACACACGACACGAAGTGACCATCTGGAGAAGGAGAAAGTGGTTATCGCGATGCGGTAGCGTAATTAACTGCAAGGGCTTGCGCCTGCTGGGAAGAGCGTCTCTACAATCAAAAACCCCTCAATGAGGGGGAATCAGACGAAGTCTGCTACATCGGACGCATCCGTTCATACCTTCGATACATTGTGCCATAAATAAACTTGGCATCTTCGGAGAGGTGGACGGATAAAACCAAATAGCATCTGCCCCCAAAATTCAGGCCGGACGTCTCAACGTCCCGGTCGCGTCTTTCGGCGGAGAACAGAACCGTCTTGATGTATGAGTAAATCCGTCCTCAGCCCGGCTTCCACCTGCTCTCTGAACTTCTGCAATCGAGGATCATCAGCATGTGCAGCCTTAATGTGATCTATAAGTGAAGACTGCACTTGTAGTTGCTAAAGCTGCCCGGTTGTACTCGGTGTAAAAACTTCTAGTTTGAGCTTCTGGAAGTCTTCAATGATGCTCCTCTGACTGGTCGGCATCATGACCGCTGGCTTGCGACTGAGAGCTTCGGGTACGACATTTACTTTCCCCGGATGGTATTGTAAGTCTAAGTCGTAGTCCGCCATTAGTTCTAACCATCGGTATTGCCTCATATTCAATTCCTTCTGAGTGAACACGTATTTCAGACTCTTGTGATCCGTGTACATTTCCACCTTTTTGCCCAATAAGTAATGTCTCCAGATCTTCGCCTACTGCAGCTAACTCTAAGTCGTGAGTTGGGTAGTTCTTCTCGTGATTCTTCAGTTGTTATGAGGCATAAGCAACTACTCGACCGTGCTGCATCAAAACACGGCCTAAACCTTTTCCTGAAGTATCGCTGTGTATCACCAAACCACCTGAATTATCCGGTACTGTAAGAATAGGGGTCGTGGTCAACTTTTGTTTCAATAACTCAAAAGCCTGTGCACACTCCCCTGACCACACATAAGGCATTTCCTTCCGCGTAAGCTTTCTCAAGGGTTCAGCAACTCGTGCAAAGTCTTGAATGAAACGTCGATAATATCCTGCCAATCCCAGGAAGCTTCTGATCCTGGCCACTAATTTTGGTGTCATCCAATCTCTAACAGATTTTATCTTCACTGGGTCTACTGAAATGCCTTTGCCCGAAACAATGTGTCCTAAGAGCTGCACTTTGTCGAGCCAGAACTCGCACTTGCTCAGTTTTCTGTATATCTTCTCTTCCTACGGAATTTGCAGTACGGTTCGCAAATGTTCGGCGTGCTCCTCTTGAGTCTTAGAGTAGACTAGTATGTTGTCGATGAATACCACGACAAACGTATCCAAGTATTTTACAAAAACTCTGCTCATCAGATCTATGAATATTGCTGAAGCATTGGTAACACCGAACGGCATCACAAGAAACTCATAATGCCCGTATCGAGTCCGGAAATCTGTCTTGCATACATCTTCAGCTGTTTCTCTGATTTGTTGATAACTCGAACGAAGATCCAGCTTCGAAAACAACTTGGCACCCCCAATTGATCAAATAGGTCGTCGATGCGCAGAATGGGGTACTTGTTTTTTATCGTTACTCTGTTCAGCTCACGGTAGTCTAAGAACATCCACAGTGATCCATCCTTCTTCTTCACCAATAAGACGGATGCACCCCACGGAGAAGCGCTTAGGCGAATAAATCTCTTCTCTAGAAGATCTCCAATTTGCTTCTTCAATTCTGCCAATTCAACTGGCTCCATTTTGTACAGTGCCCGAGAGACGAGTGATGTACCTGGAATCAGGTCGATTGAGAATCCCAAGATGCGAGGAGGTGGTAGACCTGGTAAATCTTCAGGGAACATATGAAGGAAATCTCGAACAATCTTTGGCGCTGGGTTCTCATCAATCTCCATAGCCATTAATACTTTTGGCTTAGCTCTATACTTGGCTGGCTCCAAAGATTCGCTTCCGCTTTCGAAAACAAACTCGGGGTGATTGGGGATGTGGAAAGTTACATTCTTAGCTAGGCAATCAATGATCGCATGGAATGTACTCATTCAATCCATCCTAAGAATTGCGTCATAGCTGTCTGTCCCGATTAAAAGGGAATTCATATAGAATTCCCTGCCACAAACTACAACTGGACAAGATCTACATTCTCGAATAGACACTATAATACCATTACCCGTATGAATTTCCCATCCCTCGATTAACGGTTCATGTGGTATGGAGTGAGTGTCGACGAAATGTGCAGATATGAAATAATATGATGCTCCCAAATCAAATAGTACTCTAGCTGACGTAGAATGAACGAGTAGAGTACCTGTAACAACTTCACCTGAGACCTCTGCCTGCTCGGCAGTTAGGATGAATGCCCGTCCCTGACCATGACCTGTGTTGGTCTGCCTCTGCTCCAATGACCTCAGTTGCTGCTGTCTAGATCCTTCCTATAACTCTATTCGCCGAGGGCAACCATTAACCCTGTGCTGACAAGATTAGCAAATCAAATACTTTTCCTTGGCACGGCGACAGTCCTTCTGGGTATGCCCATCCCCGTAACAGTAACCGCAGACTAAAACCTTCCTCTATTGTTGTTGCTGGGGCATGAAGGGACGCTTCATCCGCGTTATCCCTGGCCTATGAATCGGTATGACCCCTCGAGACAATGTATGAGTATGTGTCGGGATCACTAGGGGCTTCCTGTCACTTGAGCTGGGCTGTCCTTTGAACTAGGGCCTTTGAATTTATTGATCAGCTTCTCCTGAATTCGTGTAGTGTTGAGCACCCGTGTGAAAGTTTGCAACTTGAGAGATGCAATCAACTGCTGCGGGTCAAAGTCAAGTCCCTCCAAGAAACATCTGGCCCTGGTGGCCTCTAAAGCAACCATATAAGGAGCGAATCGGCTCAAACGTTTGAATTCTGCCGCATATGCATCAACGGGGCGGCCGATCTGCTTCAGCGAGATAAACATTTCCTCTATTTCTGCTTTGGCGGTGGAGGGGAAGTAGTGGTCCAAGAAACATTTTTTGAACTTGCTCCATTCGACAGACCACCAAGTACGGGCCTCGTCTTCTAGTTGAATCTTTATGACATTCACTTTCTCTTCATCGGGGACCCGTGTGGCCGTCAGTAGGTTCTCTACATTGACTTGCTATTGCTCGGCCTCAAGTGGTTCGTCTAACCCTGTAAACACAGCCAAGTGTAGCCTCCGGAAATCCGATTCAGTGCCAGCTCTTGCAGGTGTAGCTGGTGCAGCGACGCCCTCGGGGGCGGCAATGAGAGCTGAGGATCCTCCTAAAGCGGTAATTGCCCTGAGACTCTCGGTAAGCAGGTCAGTCTTTCTCTCTTGGTCTTCCGCGAGAGTCGTCAGTACGTTCAGGATCCTTTCTGTGCGATCCTGGGGAACTAGAGTCCGAGAAGAGGTCGTTCATGGAGGTCATGTCGCTGGAAGATAGATGAAAGGATATGATTAGATACAAAGATGAAAGTAAAAGATAGTGAAGTGAAAACAATATAATAAAGCGTGGTTCATGTTATCCCTTTATACTAAACGTGTCTCTGATACCAACAAAACCATGTCACGCCCAGCTTCCCAAAATACGGAATATGAGAGGCGACAAGGCCAACCATACTCCTGCGGTCAAGGAACAATCCCGCCGTAGTCACACTTCGGCTTCTAGTAGTACATGGTAATCAATAAACACAGTACAGAAGAAAAGGAAACATGTCACTAATTTATTACATCGACTTTCATTGTTCACGGTATACAATATTTTAACAGAAAAGAAAACTACTAACCAAGTGCGAATACAAGGTTGCTTTATGGAAAGCGATAAAAGTGCTGAAAATACAAACGTCTAAATCTCTGCGAGCTCGAACGGTAGATCTGACTCCTGAGATGGGTCCTCTCCAAGTTATGCATACGCAGGTCGTCAAAGCGACACAATAGCAACAATATGATAACAATAACGAGGCATGAAAATAAAAGGTAATAACAGTGGAGACGGTGAATGCAGATAGTCAATATGTCAACAATCAATGCAGTATAAGATCCGTGTTCCTACTGGTCTCTAGGTCAAATTTGAAATCGAATTTGTAGAAAGAAGTAGTCATGTTTAACGAGGGTTCCATACGTACCTGAGACTGTGGCCCACCGTTGTCGGGGACATAACCCTGTCAGCCGGACCGCTAAGTCCAAATCTACTATATATAAGAGTCGTTGTTCGAATGATGATCAGTCAAATTTATTGCACATTTATACGGTCATTTTCCCTATTATTATTAATTACTAAAAAGTGTTATTTGTAAATTAAGAACATATGTGGTTTTATTTGTAAAAAAACTATTGTTATATGTTTCTTAATTTATAATTAATATAATTGGAAAATATATGCATATCATATTTAAATAAAATATCCATGAGGTTATTTGTTATTAAAATATGCATATCATGCCAAACAATCCTAACCAATATTCTTAAGATATCATAACATTTAATTGGTTAGAATAATATCTCAAATAAAACAAATGCTACTAATAATGTGATTTGAGATATTTTGCGGGTATTATAATAGATCAGCTCAGGACTGATTATAAGTAGGAGATCCACATCAAATCGAAGTATCAAACCAAATCTGCCGAATATTAGGAGCAAATTAAAGAATCTTGCATCGATAGAGACTAAAAAATATATTTTCAGAATATCTTTATCAAAAGGATCTCCAAATATCGAAAGAGGAAGGCACGATAAATCCGAAGACACAACCCTACAACAAGGCGGCGGATCCGCGGTCAAAGAAGGCAAATGGCGACGATTGCGCGGTCGTTTGATGGCCGTAGGATGAAAATCTTCAAGGGCTTGATTGTCTTTACACACACTTCAATATGATATCTAGGGTTTCCAGTTCCAAAACCTATATAAAGGAATAAGAGCCATCTATCCATCACCGTCTATCCATCTAATCATCTATCCATCAATCGATTGAGATCTATCGAGCAATCTAGAGAAAACTAGGGATTTGTAATTTACTTTTTCAGCGAGCAACTTTTGTAATGCAACATTTATTCAATAAAAGAAGTTCTTTCTTTTATTTTTTTCGCATTTACTTTCTCCATTTACTTTCTGCCATTACTTTCTGCATTTACTTTCTGCAATTTCTTTCCGCAATTACTTTCTGCATTTTCTTTCCGTAATTTTAATTTTTGTTTAACTTATGGGTTCCGTATTCATCCACCTTTCTTTTACTTCGTTTATCCTAATGAGCGAGTAAATTCTTGCATGTTAGGGTTTGTAGGATAGGGTAGAATAATGGATGAACAATATCTCTTAAATTCTTTTTAAGTTTTAATTTTTTATAAACTTTAGCAAAATAAGTATTAACCCTCTTATCGGACGTGCTATCAATTCATGATAGTCACGACCATGATTTGAGATTCGTTAATACTTATTTTGTTGAGAGTCTGAGATAAATAGGGATCAATGGAAGGACAAGTGTTGGTAGAGGGAAACCCTAATCCCTCCAAGAATCCTAATCCACATTCATCGCTATTTCTCTAGTATTAAATAATTAAAAGATAAAAAGAATTATTTTTAAAACTCTATCCATTAACTACTAAATTATATAAACCCTACAAGCCTTTCTCTTATAAACTTTTTAAACCTTCTTAGTATAAAACGATAAAAATTCCCACCTTTTTCTATTAACTCGTCTAAAACAAGAAAAGTAGTTCATCATTTCCCTATGGACGATCCGTACTCACTATCGGCTAGCTATTGCGACACCGTTATTGATTACGGTATTTAGAATATACATCGACACACCTTTTTCACAACCAATCAAATGATCATCCTCTAAATCGCTAACCTCGCTAAATACAAGTTCCGTTTCATTTCGATTTCCCCCTTTTCCCCAGGTTTCAATAACTGTAAGTATGGGATAGTTGTGTACAGGTACGCACTCATAGCACTACTTTATTTACTATTCACTATCACAAATCGTTCACTTTTCACTGGAGTACTCGACACAACTAATCCGATACCACTCACGTTCGATAATGCAATATTAACTAAGAATCAAAAAGGGTGCTCGCTCTCGCTAAAGGTATCACAGTCGGGTAAATATGTGAATTATGCCGTTAAACAAAACATATGCAATATAAGTCATTACGCGTCTTAAAAATTTATAAAAATCACATTAAATCGTACGATCATAATTAATCAAAATGATACAAAAGGGGTAGAAATTAAACTTAATTATCAATCTAACGAAATTAGTTTTAGGTCAATCGGGTTTCGGGTTTGTGAATTACGGTCATTTCATTTTAAGTGTTCTCTGCTGGAAATTCAGTTCCTGAACTGAAAGTCCATTTCGTAACACATTTTTCACCCTGTTGGGATCATAATTAGGCGACGCTATAGTTAGCTAATATGTATATCTATTAATTAGGTTTCTAACGCACCAGACGGATCGACAATATCCGCTGTGCTGGAAGATATGGACTGTTTAAGACAAAGGTATACATTTTGTCCCTACCTGAGATTGTAGTACGTAACGACGGTTTAAAATATAACTAAAATAGCAAACGACAGTAAAAATGAACGAATCCACTACCTACGATTAGATAACAGGATTACCTTCACAACAATATAGGATTCCGCATAATATCATTTTCATACAGAGTTATACAAACATTTTAATTCAGGTGTCAATAAGAAGTATTGCTCTGGACTGCAGTGTAGAGCCGTGCTTCCAATCAGTTTTTATCATTGTGTTATAACAGTATCAAAATATAAAATACATAGGGTTGTAGGATGCCGAGTCAGCTTCGATACGACCCCTCAAACACAACATTCCGGTAGGTATCCTATTTAATATGATTTTCACAAGCTACGTGTACGAGGAAAGTTCAAGTTTGACGGATCTCGATGGGGGTGTCATTCTAAGGTGTTAAAGTCTGTAGTTTCAACCCAACTTTTTACACATTATCCATTATCACTAAAGAAATCCAGTATCCATAAATTCCGCCACACTAGATTAGGTTTTCGCATAAGCTCCATATCGTATACCTCGACTAAGCAATAGATTATAGGTCAGAATATCGATTACGTTCACTCAATTCACATGAAAAAATAACTTAAGAACTTCTATACGACGTTAACACGAGGTGTTGACTCGATTAAAACCTAGACCGAAATTAATTTAAATAAATACGATCTAATACTAATCGCGCTATATTATCGAATCATATATCAACATGTCTTATAGCATGTAAACAAGTCTTGGAACTTGCCTGACGATGACGATTGGCGACACGACAGCAGTGAATGGTGATAAATGGCACTACACGATGCATGCACGGGCTAGGCACGATACGGCAAGCTTGACCTCGACTCAAGCTTGGTGCGGGTTTAGGCCTCAACCGTTGGCTAGAGCACGCAATGCAGAGAGGTCGACGGCGTGGTCGTCGACAAGGGCTCGGCTGGCACTAGATGGGCACGGCAGGGGCAGTAACGGAAAATGGAGATCGGCGGTGCTGATAAAGAGGGTAGTTGGGGGTTTTGAAGGTGAGGTGGTGGTGGTTGCTGTTGTCTGGGGTCCCCGGCGATGATGGGTGCTCGATTACAGGGAGGCGTCATTGGAGGAGGGGAAAAGGTAGCTCCGAAAATGAGTTGTCCAGTGGTGTCAGCTTGGTGACGGTGTAGGCTTAGTTTGGAGTTGAAGTTCGGTGGTAGATGAGGGGGTGTAGGCGAAGGTACACTGGAATAGGAGGTGGCGGCGGAGGAAGGGCCCGATGATGTCGTCGGAGGTGATGGTCGGGGTAAATTTGAGAGGGAAGAAGAGCAGTGAGATCGAGATGAGAGAGGGAGTGAATGGGGAGAGAGAGAATTTAAAGAGTAAGAGAGAGAAAACGTGAGAGATAAAATTTAAAATAATTAAATATAAGTTAATAGAATTTATTTAGTAATTAAAGAGATCAAATGAGGTAGATTTGGGTGTTAAATAGGATTTAAACTGGGGATTTCTAAAGAAAAAGTGGTTGTTAGGGAGAAAGTTGGGTTTGGGTTATTGGGCTTGGGCTTAGTGAAAACTATGTGGGTAAAAATATAGACTAGGATTTGAAAACAAATAAAATAAATAAAAATATAAATGGGACAAATTTTAGAAACAACACTTTATTTAAATACGGATATTGGCGTACAAAAAGAAACCGGGTATTACAAATACTAACCCGATATTCTGGCGAATACTAACTCTACATTATGGGCGAATAATCCAATATGTGGATGACATATAATGTGAAAATTCCATATCTAGATGATATACACATTAACTCTAATTCGTCAAATTTTTTATACTGAACAACGGGGATGAGTAGTTTGATTGAGAAAAAATATGCGGAACTCGGATTCCCCTACTACTCGATCATGATCCCGGAAAGTGAAAGTGTACATTTCACTTCCCTAGTTGTTGTTCCGTGTCCATAACGGAATAATCTCGAGTATCCGGACCCTTATTTAACAAACTAATGTGAACATTTGTAAGTGCACGGCGGCGCCCCGGCCGTCAATCCGACGCCGGAATGCGGAAACGGTGATAAACTTAAATTTTTGCGGACTTTGCAAACCGGCACCACCGCGCACTAAACTCCGGATCGTAACCATTAACAAGTCTACGCTACAAAAAGAAAGGGAAGAGATGTATACCGACTGATCCGAGTCCTCCGGTCTTCATCTCCACTCCGATCTCCTCGCGGAAAAGCTTGGCTCCGCATCGTCGCCTCCTCGCCGGAAAGGGCACCACATCGCCTTCGTCTTTTACGGGCTCCCGCCTCAATACCGAGGCAACTCGAGCATGAAGCCGGCAACTCGACATGCTCAAGAAATGCTGTAGAATGTAGTGTAGAATACGCTTTGTCTCAATGGGGTTTTGTTGCCATGATGGAGGAAAGAGAACAAGGAAAATATGGTGCTTTCATTTTTCCTTGCATGAAAGCAAGATCAAGAAGGAAAATCTCAAGAATGAAGCTCTCTCTTTTTTCTTCTCACTTTCTTGAAAGACTTATCATCAAGTGAGAGAGAGAATGGTGGAGGAATGATAATATGATAGCAAGAGGGAGGTGAGTGTAGGAGCAAGAGAGGGGTGACCACATCCAAGGTCAACAAAACATCAACCATGCTTAAAAACACTATGCCACCATAACCTTTCACTTCACTTTAAAACAAGTCAATGGATGAAAGAAATGATATCTATCATAATCAAACTTTATGCAAGAAACCCCTCCACAAAGTGTTATTTGCAAAACTGCAAATAACCCCCTCCATCGGAAAAGTCCGGCCGGGAAAGAACAAAGGAAAACCGGCCGGAACGGAATGCAAACTGGCAACTCCAGAAAACTGGTCCCGTAATAAATTACAGGAAAACCCCTACACTGTGCATACACACCCGTATCTGTATTCCGACCGGATACAGATGCAATGAGACAAAATCTACACTGTACTAAAATAGTACCGGCTTAAACCAAAGCCGGCTAGTAAAATCCGTTCGATCCTGATCCGTGCAATACCGCACGTATCTGATCGAACCCTGCCATATAACTATACGGCCACTAGTACAAAACTGTCCGATCCTAATCCGTGCAATACCGCACGTATCTGATCGAACCCTGCCATATCTCCATACGGCCTCTACAGCGTTTCGCCCGAAAGCTTGAGTAACTGAAAGTGTGGTGGACTCTAAAGACTCGTCAATACTATGGCTGTGGATTTAACCACTGGCACGTCAGAGGTATAAGCCAATACGTGACGGGCCACCAGCTATTGACCAAAAGGGACGTCGATGAGGAAGCTCACCCCGACACCCAACTGAGCCTGTCAGTGACAATATCCGTACAGTCCGGTCCGTTCGTCTATGAGTATCGCATGGCGGGCCTAGGGGGTTGGTAAAAGTCAGACCCCCAAAAGCGGTACAAGTCGTGTCGGAGCGTAGCCCAGAACGCCCTGAGATACTACTGGAATACCTACCAGTAAATCTCCTGCCTCGGCCGAGGGCTTTGCGTAATGGCTCTCCTAGACACAGCGCGACCTCACCCCCAATACCGGGAGAGACGAACCCCTGCAGATCCGCTCACTGCCTCCATGTGGCTCGGGACTGTACCCAACTAAAACCTGTTTGCACGACTCCTTTGAGCCGTGGTAGGGTAGTAATCAAAGCACAGTGGGAACTCACACGAGACAAATGACGATCTCAGGTCGATGAACTAACCTGTACACATGTCACCTGGGAACTGCTATCTGACGTCTGGTATAAGACCAACTAGCAGGTTCCCGGCGAGTCCTGTCCGGTGTACTCATAACCCAATGAGCACCTGTATACATCTTAGGTGAACCAACTGACACCAGTGGCTTGTGAGACCGGCCACCGCCCCTCGTCGGGGTCTCGACTGTATACACTAGTCTACTAATGGAGTATCGATACCCTGTCTCGAAACTCCTACGACTAGGGACCTTTTAAGGATGTGCTTATAGACCCCAGCTCCCACGTATATGATCGCCATCATACTGCTGGTCGTCAAGCAAGAATCCCAGGGGCTCTATCAACGTGCAATAGCGACATGTCAGGTCACCTAAAGCAGTACACGATGATAAAGATAAACCAGATAGCATACTATCATCTCGAGCAAGACTGTCCTATCGGGATAGGTCCTCCCTCAATCATTGCAATCACGTGCCTGTGATCCAATAATTGACTCTGAGGGCACTATCTCCAACAATCTCCCACTTGCACTCAAGGCTAATTATTGCGATGTCGCATACTCACAGCCCGTGTGATACCGAACACCCAACTCCTCTACTAGTCAGTCTCACAAAACCCGTTTGCGAAACTATTGCGTTCGAGGAATAGCCTCAGTGAGTGGATCCGCTGTGAAGTTTCTTTCTATGTCTCTCTATATCTCAAGTTCGCGGAGAAAGCCATCTCCCGAAATGAGCAATACCTGTCTTAGAATGTCTGGATGTCTGATGGGACCTAGTTCATAAATGAACACCAAATCCAAACTCCTTAGACTGTATCATCAACTGAACTTAATCAGTCTCCTGCGCCATGCCACCCTCAGTATTGCCTTGGACCATCTGTCCAAAATACTGTCCCTCGCCAGAGGGAGAACTAAAACTCTGACAACCTCCTTGCCGTCCATGTCACCTTGGAAGCCTGGAATGATAACTGTCTCCTAAATGAGGCTGTCGTTATCATCTCCCTAGAACATTTGCTTATGTTCTAAAACTGCTTCCGACTGTTTCTCCAGGATTGGATTAATGTCAACTTATTGCACCTACTGCAAGAACAACATCTGGTGTGGCACTTGACATCTCATGATTGACTCAATTGCCTAAGCAAGTGATCTGTCAATCATGCGTATCCCTCTCCCCTTTAGTCTGTAAGACACCTTTAGAGAGGGTGACTCCATTACCTGCAGGTACACTACCATGCCAGGAGTCGTCCATTCTAAATACTCTTAGAATGCTGTCAAAGTACCCTGATTGGGAAACCACCCAAATCTAGATCTAAAACCATAGATCTAGTAACCAATATGTCTGATATAATGTCCAAGTCCTGTGTGGAGAAACAACTGTGTGACGACCAAAGTATAACCGATCGTAGTATAGGAGTTTCTTTTCCTACTTTGTGTATGTCATCCAAATACCATGACATCACACCCTACTACCTTCTCAACAGATCCATCCCCTATTCTGATGAAGTCAAACCCATGACTGTCACGTCAGAAATAGATGATCTATCTCCGCTACATCTGCTCTAGTCTATAAATAGACATAAGCAACCTGTCCACCAATGCTTCCGCTGCTCCCACTGACTACGACAACCCTCGGGCAGAGTCATATACACGTACACTTCTGAAGCGAGTTCAGAACGACGCTATACTCATCCTCCCGCCGGGTCTCGCAGCCTGGAACAACAGCAATGGTAACTGTGGGTAAACAAGAACTTCCCCGTCACCGTCCTTGAGGCTACCGTAGTACCTCTCGGGTGCCTGAAGTTACCCACCATATCTGCGGAGTGGCCAATGGAATGTCAATCCAGATTGAATCTTTAGGTTCCTTATCAAATCTTCAGTAATCGTTTGTGGTTCTGGAATCACTTCCAGTTCTACCATACTCCCACTACTGTTTTCTGAAAAAATCCATTTTTAATAAAACTGTGGCGAGTCTAGAACAATATCGCTATTGTTCATCCAGATGGTAGAAAGTCAACCCTCGTCATAGCCTGGGTCAACCCACAAACAGCCATTACAGAAACGTGCCTTGAGGTGTCCAGTGTCTGGTTTTAATCATAAACCGGACAACTCCCCGTACCTTAACATCGTTAAGATATGAACTGTTCTATATCCAATATAGAAACAGAGGCACTGATTTAATTGAACCAGATTCAAATCATGCAGCTGACCCCAGCGCATGTCAACTAAATGGAAGGAGGCCGATCAGCGTTACTCAACTTAGGAATACTTCCAATTATGAGTAACCTGAAAGAGAAGCAAGATCTCTTTATCATTACTATCAACTGAATACCATACACAAGTATCTACATCTTCGATCTCTTTGAAGAATCCCGATACTTGCTATACCTGGTTCTCTACTCTATTCAAATACCTATAACTTCTCCAAATTCGGACCCTGCGTTTCCACGAAACACCTGTCTAAAAACTAGAGAAGTCATAAGTAAACTGAATGTAGTACGAGGACCAACCCCTCTGTCCTGATGGACCCTGGACAACATACAATACTCTGTATAAGTCCCTTGAGTCTGATAACTCATTCACTGTGTGTCGTAGGTTGAAAACTGTACTTATGGTTAAGAAGAATTACACCGCTGTTTAATGCTCCTTACCTAACCATCCACTGATATAGGTAAATGTCGTAGACATAATTTCAGAAAGGTATATCTCACTCTATGAAAATAGACGTACAGATATATCAATTTGAAATTGGTGCATAACTGCGGATATTAAAAACCAAATATTTGCCGACCGGCAAACTGCCCAGGTGATTTCCTCAAATATCACCGATTACAACGAATCCCGATATAATGAGGATGATCACCCAATTCCCAATAACTTACTCCCACTCATCATCTGTAAAACTATACAGATGTGAGAATCAAACTTGGTAAATACATACCCTGGAGCAAGTGTCCAATCGGGAAATCAGTTTTCTTTTAACAGTACACAGTTGAACCTGAAACATTGAAATGTTCCGATGGGGTATTCTGGTATTCCTAGTAATGCCTCTTCCAGATTCACGACTGTAACCGTATAGTTCTTTGCCACCTCTCCAAATCCCTTCATATGTCTTTAGTCTTTACCTTCTGCACACCCCTTTAGGCCAAATGGTTTTCTTCCTTCCCTACCGTTCGGCACCAGCCTATGGTTTGGAAGAAGACTATCCAATAAGCATAATGGGTGTACTGTCCCAATCCTAGGAACACTCGCAACACGAGAGAAGGTGAAGATAAAAGACACCTGAATGTACTTTATTCCTATTTCTCCTGAACCAGGATCCATCCCCGAACTGGAACAAGTTCCTTTCGAGTTCGTATATAACCATACGATGGAATATCCAAATAAACTGTGGATCTTCGTAGTGATACGGAGTGTCCTGGAGAAATACAAAGGTGATGTGGGAGTGGTAACGAAATATTCGATTTAGTCGTGAAATATCTGTTGCAATTTACTTTGCCCTCCTACTAATCCCTTGCTTTGTCTGAACTTAATACCTTCTGCACACCATCGTTATGCTAATTGGTTTTCTTCATTCCCTACCGGTCGGCACCAGCCTAAGGTTTGGAAGAAGACAATCCAATTTGCGTAATAGGTGTACTACCCCTAAACCAAGGAGTACTCGTAACCTGAGAGAGGGTAAAAGGAAAAGACAACTGAATAATCCTATCCGTTTTCTCCAGAACCGGAAACCATCCTCGAATAAATTCTTTCGAGTTCGTATCTAACCATACGATGGTTTTGTCCAATGGAAGTGGACGTTCGTAGTAAAATGGGGTGTCCTGGAGAAAAGGGTAAAAGTAGGAGTGGCAATGAGGTTTGCAACTCTGACAATCCAAAAGCCGGTGTTTAAGAAGGTTCGGTCAACTTGGTCACTGAGTCAAAGTCTTAGGGTCGGGTCAAAAGGTCGCTGCCAGAGAGAGAGAGAAAAGAAACACTCAGCGTGCACTCTAACCTAGATCAGAATGGTTACCAATTTATCTAATCTGGAATCCTCCCACTGTAACTCAAATTCTCCTCCAAACCTAAAAGAAGAATTAGTCGGGGTTACCCGAGGAGTAAACTAACTCATCAGTGGGAATCGGGATCCAACTATCATCGCATGATAACGTGACGGAATCCGCTCACGGTATCACGCTCCAGAAGGTATGCGCATATCTGGCAAGTTTCAGTACTTTTGAAACTCCCGATGTGATTTCTGCCCCATGCTTTTATGACCTTGACTTTGGCCAACATATCATAAGTCACATGTCAAGTTCTACCCGTCATTCTCCAGGTTAATTTGAATCCACCCGTACATACCCTTGACTTTGGCCAAAATGGCAGCACGACTGTCCCAAACCAACGCATCTATCTATGCTGCATATGAATACCCCAATAGCTACCAATCACTGTGCCTTGACTTTGGCCAACATACACAGCTTGAATACTATTGACCACCCATATGAAACGACGGAGGGCTACGAATGGTTTCTGGCGAAAACCTTTAACGTAAAGAACTTGATATCGTTGAAGGAACGGATAGCTTTTTAGAAAATATAGTGACGAAAACCTTTGCTAAAGAGGTCACTCCTGGTGAAGGGATCTCGGCTCTTTCCCCGTAGAATGGGGTGCAGGATATTCCAACTGAATACCACGGTGCAAAGCAAAAGTAATCGGCTATAGTGAAGTTAATGCCCTGACGCAAACTTCTGTCCAAGGGGTCACTCCCGGTGAAGGGATCTCGGCCCTTGCCTCGTCGACTGAGGAGCAGGATATTCTAAATGAATACCGCGATGCAAAACAAAAGTGAACGTCCTTGCAATAACAGCTTTTTGAAAAATGTTCCAACAACATCAGATTAGGTTTGTTTTTAACTTGCATTGATCCGAATCAACGCAGTCCCATCAATTGATCACACCAAAAAGAACGAAAATATACTGATGTACGTATATGCCATCCGCATTCGCCACTGGGTCCCGTCATTACCCGTTAGGTTAGCTTACTAACGACAGAGCGGGGACTGGACTAGCGCGGATGCAAAACATATACAACATCTACTAATATATATACAAATATATTATATTTCGCTCAAGGCGTGAAAGAAATGCAACATCACAGAGAATGAACAGCATCACAGAAACAAAACAGATATCTGGGATCCCCGGGTTTCACAGAGCCGCTAAAACCCGACGTTCCCCTGGTCGTGTGGATAGCCTGTGCAATGAAATCCTAGACCCCTACGGGCGCGGCAAGTTACCCGCCAAAACCTGAAGCGAGGCAGCCCCCTTCAGCGCCGTGAATGGACCACCCAGCACTTCACGGAATCCGGCAACTTGGGCACCCCTCCTGGGTCAACCTGTACCCCCTACGAGTGCGGCGAATAGCCCGCCAATCCTAGAGTGAAGTCCCCTCCGTCTTAATGCCATGAGATGCGGGCTTGTTGCCCTCTAGAACCCGGCTATCCGTGCACCCCTCCGCGGGGCAATCCTAGTACAGAAAGTAAAATATACATACACCGGGTACATCGACCGCAACCAGGTCGTGCCCCAAAAGAATAATACAATCAGGCAGTGACGGCAGTCCACATGTCGGACGCTCGCCCCGCAATATCAAATGTACATAATACAACAAAACAGTACTAGCATTGCATCCAGGCTATCCCCCACGACCGATCCGCAACATCACAGCAAATACATAGAACATCAACGTGAAAGTCACGTTCGCAAATCCGTCTAACCGGGCTATAGCAGTTAGACCGGATTTACCGATCGAGTGACATTCACGGTCGCAGATATAATGTAAATACTGTGAAAAATGTGTTTAAAATTTTCCGATTGATCAAACATTAACAAGTGGGCCCCCAAACAAAACTGTAGCAACCACAGAAAACCTGGGCCCAATTTTAATATTCCAAAAACCACAATTATCACTCAGAAACACACTGAAAAAAATTGGGATGGTGAACAGTAATATCCGCGGCGGAAGCGCGGCCAAAGCAGTGATTTGGCCGCCCTTCCGCGGCGGTATGGGGTGATCGAGGTACCAAATTTTTACAGTGTGCTTAGTTTTCCCTGCACATCATTCTGAGACCACCTGAAAAATTTTTTGACTCAAAAAAAATTCGACAGAAACTGATGTGCAAAGAAATACGGGTTTTCGGGATTTTGTTCGATCGGAAACGTAAAACACATTACACAAAAGCTAGACGAAGTTAATGGGGAGGCTCTGATACCACTGTAAGTGCACGGCGGCGCCCCGGCCGTCAATCCGACGCCGGAATGCGGAAACGGTGATAAACTTAAATTTTTGCGGACTTTGCAAACCGGCACCACCGCGCACTAAACTCCGGATCGTAACCATTAACAAGTCTACGCTACAAAAAGAAAGGGAAGAGATGTATACCGACTGATCCGAGTCCTCCGGTCTTCATCTCCACTCCGATCTCCTCGCGGAAAAGCTTGGCTCCGCATCGTCGCCTCCTCGCCGGAAAGGGCACCACATCGCCTTCGTCTTTTACGGGCTCCCGCCTCAATACCGAGGCAACTCGAGCATGAAGCCGGCAACTCGACATGCTCAAGAAATGCTGTAGAATGTAGTGTAGAATACGCTTTGTCTCAATGGGGTTTTGTTGCCATGATGGAGGAAAGAGAACAAGGAAAATATGGTGCTTTCATTTTTCCTTGCATGAAAGCAAGATCAAGAAGGAAAATCTCAAGAATGAAGCTCTCTCTTTTTTCTTCTCACTTTCTTGAAAGACTTATCATCAAGTGAGAGAGAGAATGGTGGAGGAATGATAATATGATAGCAAGAGGGAGGTGAGTGTAGGAGCAAGAGAGGGGTGACCACATCCAAGGTCAACAAAACATCAACCATGCTTAAAAACACTATGCCACCATAACCTTTCACTTCACTTTAAAACAAGTCAATGGATGAAAGAAATGATATCTATCATAATCAAACTTTATGCAAGAAACCCCTCCACAAAGTGTTATTTGCAAAACTGCAAATAACCCCCTCCATCGGAAAAGTCCGGCCGGGAAAGAACAAAGGAAAACCGGCCGGAACGGAATGCAAACTGGCAACTCCAGAAAACTGGTCCCGTAATAAATTACAGGAAAACCCCTACACTGTGCATACACACCCGTATCTGTATTCCGACCGGATACAGATGCAATGAGACAAAATCTACACTGTACTAAAATAGTACCGGCTTAAACCAAAGCCGGCTAGTAAAATCCGTTCGATCCTGATCCGTGCAATACCGCACGTATCTGATCGAACCCTGCCATATAACTATACGGCCACTAGTACAAAACTGTCCGATCCTAATCCGTGCAATACCGCACGTATCTGATCGAACCCTGCCATATCTCCATACGGCCTCTACAGCGTTTCGCCCGAAAGCTTGAGTAACTGAAAGTGTGGTGGACTCTAAAGACTCGTCAATACTATGGCTGTGGATTTAACCACTGGCACGTCAGAGGTATAAGCCAATACGTGACGGGCCACCAGCTATTGACCAAAAGGGACGTCGATGAGGAAGCTCACCCCGACACCCAACTGAGCCTGTCAGTGACAATATCTGTACAGTCCGGTCCGTTCGTCTATGAGTATCGCATGGCGGGCCTAGGGGGTTGGTAAAAGTCAGACCCCCAAAAGCGGTACAAGTCGTGTCGGAGCGTAGCCCAGAACGCCCTGAGATACTACTGGAATACCTACCAGTAAATCTCCTGCCTCGGCCGAGGGCTTTGCGTAATGGCTCTCCTAGACACAGCGCGACCTCACCCCCAATACCGGGAGAGACGAACCCCTGCAGATCCGCTCACTGCCTCCATGTGGCTCGGGACTGTACCCAACTAAAACCTGTTTGCACGACTCCTTTGAGCCGTGGTAGGGTAGTAATCAAAGCACAGTGGGAACTCACACGAGACAAATGACGATCTCAGGTCGATGAACTAACCTGTACACATGTCACCTGGGAACTGCTATCTGACGTCTGGTATAAGACCAACTAGCAGGTTCCCGGCGAGTCCTGTCCGGTGTACTCATAACCCAATGAGCACCTGTATACATCTTAGGTGAACCAACTGACACCAGTGGCTTGTGAGACCGGCCACCGCCCCTCGTCGGGGTCTCGACTGTATACACTAGTCTACTAATGGAGTATCGATACCCTGTCTCGAAACTCCTACGACTAGGGACCTTTTAAGGATGTGCTTATAGACCCCAGCTCCCACGTATATGATCGCCATCATACTGCTGGTCGTCAAGCAAGAATCCCAGGGGCTCTATCAACGTGCAATAGCGACATGTCAGGTCACCTAAAGCAGTACACGATGATAAAGATAAACCAGATAGCATACTATCATCTCGAGCAAGACTGTCCTATCGGGATAGGTCCTCCCTCAATCATTGCAATCACGTGCCTGTGATCCAATAATTGACTCTGAGGGCACTATCTCCAACAACATTTACCTAGTAGATATATACCTCATACAACATATCCTTATTTACATATACCTCATACCCTCATACACATATACATATACCTTTATATACATATCATACCTATATACACTTGTTTTTTTTCTGTTCCCTTACTTCCTTATGAGGCAATTCTACCTTAGTGTAACTCGCTGAAGGACTTTCTTTTTTCTCTTTTCTCTATCTCTGAAATATCCATTAGATAAGAACGAGTATTATGATGAGGATAAAGGTGTGGAGCCTACTAATGAAGATTATGAGGACTTGACGACGGAAGATTAGCTAGTTATATTTTTTGTTTGTTGCCCACATGTTTAAGGCTTTACTTCTTTCCTTTGATGTAATTAAACTTTTTAGTTTATTTTTACTAATTTCTTTAGGGATGTAATAAAGTTTTTATTAATGGAAATAAATGCCTTTCGCTTTTATTATTTCGTTTTGGTACATATCCTGCATGTTATAGATATTTATACGCTTAACGTAACTGTATTGAAATAGATCACTTTCAATACAGTTAGGTTGCGGACCATACCACGTTACCTCTTCACTTTATTTTGAGAAGTGGGGCATGACACATTCCATCGCACTAATACTTGGGATCACGTACTACTACCATTCGAGGTCAAATATGTCAGTTGTAAATGGATTTACAAAATCAAGAAGAAGTCTGATGGCACTATTGAACGTTACAAAGCTTGGCTCGTGGCTTATGGTTTCTCCTAAGAATATGGCATCAACTATGAAGAAAATTTTGCTCCAGTTGTAAAAATGACCTCTGTTCGCACTCTTATCGCTATTGCTGCTACCCAAAACTGGCCTTTATATCAAATGGACGTTAAGAATGCCTTTCTTAACGGTGATATCTCTGAAGTAGTTTATATGCAACATCCTTTTGATATTTCCGCTCTGCTAAATCATATTTGTCGTCTTCGCCATGTTATCTATGGTCTCAAACAAGCTCCCTGAGCATGGTTTGAATGCTTCCATTAGACTTTTCTTACCAACGGTTTTACCGAAAGTTTTGCTGGTTATGCTATGTTCTATCTCTCCTTCTCCAGAGGTCACGTTCGACGACATGATTATCACAGGCAGTGATTCCTCCACCATCGTCTCCTTAAAACAACATCTTCAAAACCAGTTTGAGTTGAAGGACCTCGGATTTCTTCGTTACTTCTTGGGAATTGAGGTTGCTTCCTTCTCCCGGGGCTATCTACTCTCTCAACAGAAGTATATTTCCAATATTATTCAGCGTGCTGCTTTCACAGACTCCACTGTTTCACAGTCAACTCCAACTTCAACACCAATAGAGCTGAATTTGAAACTTCGTCCACAACCGACTCATTATTGGGAACTAGTAGGTGCACTGATATACCTCTCTATAACCCGTCCGGATATCGCTCATGCAGTGCATATTGTAAACCAGTTTATTAGTGCCCCTACATCTACACATTATGTTGCTCTACTGCGTGTTCGACTCTACTTTCGTGGCACCATTACTCGGTCCCTACTATTTCTCTCGAATTCATCCCTATTTCTTCGTGCGTACTCCGATACGGCGTTAGGCGGATAATTCCGACACTCGTTGCTCCACTACCGACCATTGTATATTCTTAAGATCTTCACTTATCTCTTGGTGAAGTAAGCGTCAAGACACTATCTCCTATTCCAGCACTGAAACAAAATATCGCGTCATGGCTGACACTGCTGCTGAGCTCAAATGGATACAAAATCTGCAACAAGACATGAGTGCCACTACACCTATTGACATTCCATTATATTGTGATAACCAAAGTGCAATTCATATTGCAACTAATCCAGTATTTCATGAGTGCACAAAACATATAGAAGTGAACTGTTATCTTGTTCCTCAGGATATCACTCGTGCAGTGCATATTGTAAACCAGTTTATTAGTGCCCCTACATCTGCACATTATATTGCTCTACTTACCGCCGGTTTTACCGAAAGTTTTGCTGGTTATGCTATGTTCTATCTCTCCTTCTGCAGAGGTCACGTCCGACGACATGATTATCACAGGCAGTGATTCCTCCACCATCGTCTCCTTAAAACAACATCTTCAAAACCAGTTTGAGTTAAAGGATCTCGGATTTCTTCGTTACTTCTTGGGAATTGAGGTTGCTTCCTTCTCCCGGGGCTATCTACTCTCTCAATAGAAGTATATTTCCAATATTATTCAACGTGCTGCTTTCACAGACTCCACTGTTTCACAGTCAACTCCAACTTCAACACCAATAAAGCTGAATTTGAAACTTCGTCGATGTGATAGCGACCCTTTGCCACAACCGACTCGTTATTGGGAACTAGTAGGTGTACTGATATACCTCTCTATAACCCGTCCGGATATTGCTCATGCAGTGCATATTGTAAACCAGTTTATTAGTGCCCCTACATCTGCACATTATGTTGTTTTACTGCGTGTTCGACTCTACCTTCGTGGCACCATTACTCGGTCCCTACTATTTCCCTCGAATTCATCCCTCTCTCTTCATGCATACTCCGATACGGCGTTAGGAGAATAATTCCGACACTCGCCGCTCCACTACCAACTATTGTATATTCTTAAGATCTTCACTTATATCCTGGTGAAGTAAGCGTCAAGACACTGTCTCATATTCCAGCACTGAAGCAGAATATCGCGTCATGGCTGACACTGCTGCTGAGCTCAAATGGATACGAAATCTGCAACAAGACATGAGTGTCACTACACCTCTTGACATTCCATTATATTGTGATAACCAAAGTGCAATTCATATTGCAACTAATCCAGTATTTCATGAGTGCACAAAACATATAAAAGTGAACTGTTATCTTGTTCCTCAGGATATCGCTCATGCAGTGCATATTGTAAACCAGTTTATTAGTGCCCCTACATATGCACATTATGTTGCTCTACTGCGTTTTCGACTTTACCTTCGTGGCACCATTACTCGGCCCCTACTATTTCCCTCGAATTCATCCCTCTCTCTTCGTGTGTACTCCGATAAGGCGTTAGGCGGATAATTCCGATACTCACCGCTCCACTACCGACCATTGTATATTCTTAAGATCTTCACTTATATCCTGGTGAAGTAAGCGTCAAGACACTGTCTTCTATTCCAGCACTGAAGCAGAATTTCGCGTCATGGCTGACACTGCCGCTGAGCTCAAATGGATACGAAATCTGTAACAAGACATGAGTGTCACCACACCTCTTGACATTCCATTATATTGTGATAACCAAAGTGCAATTCATATTGCAACTAATCCAGTATTTCATGAGTGCACAAAACATATAGAAGTGAACTGTTATCTTGTTCCTCAGGAGTATCAAGCTCATCAGTTATCCCTTCCTTATGTTTCTTCTAAAGAACAAGTGGTTGATTTTTTCAGTAAGGCTCAGACACAATCTCAGTTCCAGTTTTTCTTATCCAAACTCTCGGTTATCCATTCATTATGTTTCTTCTAAAAAACAAGTGGTTGATTTTTCATTAAGGCTCAGACACAATCTCAGTTCCAGTTTTTCTTATCCAAACTCTCGGTTATCCATTCCTTATGTTTCTTCTAAAGAACAAGTGGTTGATTTTTTCAGTAATGCTCAGACACAATCTTAGTTCCAGTTTTTCTTATCCAAACTCTCGATGTTTAATCCACCGTGAGTTTGAGGGGTTGTTCACTACACCTCTTGATATTCCATTATATTGTGATAACCAAAGTGCAATTCGTATTGCAACTAATCCAGTATTTCATGAGTGCATAAAACATATAGAAGTGAACTGTTATCTTGTTCCTCAGGATATCGCTCATGCAGTGCATATTGTAAACCAGTTTATTAGTTCCCCTACATCTGCACATTATGTTGCTCTACTGCGTGTTCGACTCTACCTTCGTGGCACCATTACTCGGTCCTTACTATTTCCCTCGAATTCATCCCTCTCTCTTCGTGCGTACTCCGATACGGCGTTAGGCGGATAATTCCGACACTCGCCGCTCCACTACCGACCATTGTATATTCTTAAGATCTTCACTTATATCCTGGTGAAGTAAGCGTCAACACACTGTCTCTTATTCTAGCACTGAAGCAGAATATCGCGTCATGGCTGGCACTGCTGCTGAGCTCAAATGGATACGAAATTTGCAACAAGACATGAGTGTCACTACACCTATTGACATTCCATTATATTGTGATAACTAAAGTGCAATTCATATTGCAACAAATCCAGTATTTCATGAGTGCACAAAATATATAAAAGTGAATTGTTATCTTGTTCCTCAGGAGTATCAAGCTCATCAGTTGTCCCTTCCTTATGTTTCTTCTAAAGAACAAGTGGTTGATTTTTCAGCAAGGCTCAAATACAATCTCAGTTCCTGTTTTTCTTATCCAAACTCTCGGTGTTTGATCCAAAGTGCAATTCATATATTGTGATAACCAAAGTGCAATTCATATTGCAACTAATCCAGTATTTCTTGAGTGCACAAAACATATAGAAGTGAATTGTTATCTTGTTCCTCAGGAGTAAGTGCAATTCATATATTGTGATAACCAAAGTGCAATTCATATTGCAACTAATCCAGTATTTCATGAGTGCACAAAACATATAGAAGTGAATTGTTATCTTGTTCCTCAGGAGTAAGTGCAATTCATATATTGTGATAACTAAAGTGCAATTCATATTGCAACTAATCCAGTATTTCATGAGTGCGCAAAACATATAAAAGTGAATTGCTATCTTGTTCCTTCTTCTAAAGAACAAGTGGTTGATTTTTCAGCAAGGCTCAGACACAATCTCAGTTCCAGTTTTTCTTATCCAAACTCTCGGTGTTTGATCCACCGTGAGTTTGAGGGGTTGTTCGGTTCCAGTTTTTCTTATCCAAACTCTCGGTGTTTGATCCAAAGTGCAATTCATATATTGTGATAACCAAAGTGCAATTCATATTGCAACTAATTCAGTAATTCATGAGTACACGAAACATATAGAAGTGAATTGTCATCTTATTCCTGAGGAGTAAGTATTGGTTAATTTTATATATTGTGATAACCAAAGTGCAATAGTTTGAGGGGTTGTTCAGTTCGAGGGGTTGTTCAGTTCCAGTTTTTCTTATCCAAACTCTCGGTGTTTGATCCAAAGTGCAATTCATATATTGTGATAACCAAAGTGCAATTCATATTGCAACTAATTCAGTATTTCATGAGTACACGAAACATATAGAAGTGCATTGTCATCTTGTTCCTCAGGAGTAAGTATTGGTTGATTTTATATATTGTGATAACCAAAGTGCAATAGTTTGAGGGGTTGTTCAGTTCGAGGGGTTGTTCAGTTCCAGTTTTTCTTATCCAAACTCTCGGTGTTTGATCCACCGTGGGTTGTTAAATATAGTATATAATCGCTATTGTTAGTAGGTTATATGTAATTGTATATTTACCGATTTTCTACCTTTCTTAGGATTTCATATTTGGGCGTCAACCCAGCTAGGGGAGACTACATATTTTATCTGTGGCTGTACACGGGTTTTGATATAAGTGGGTTCCATCAATAAGACTCAAGTCATGTTGAGGTATGGCTCATTTTATATTTTATACTCATATACCTTTTATAGTTTTCCCGATATGGAACTATTTTACTTCACATATCGTAACACTAACAATATAAAATAAAATAAAATAAATTGAGGCAATATATATAAATTCGAATTTTAGGAGCATGCGATATAAAATATCTGCAAGGGCCAGGCCTGAGCCTGCCTCCCTTTGTCTGCACCACTGGGAAAGTAGATATTAGTTTCAATTGTTACCTTTCGTTACCGGTTACATATTGTAACTTAGAATGAGTCAAATATTTTTCGGGCAGGTCTAGATGCAAATAAGAATTTACCCTACGTAGGCAGATTCAACATGATTAGCTAAATCCTTTTCTTTTTTCCTTTTCTTTTTGCCCTTTTATTTTTTGGTTGGTGTTGTGGTTAGAAGTTTAGACTTCGGGATGGTTATTGTTGTTCTGATTAGCTAAGGGTATGTAGGAGCTATACAATTGTATTTGGACTGCAAGGGTTTGTTGTAGAATTAATATGATGTATAGATTAGTTTCACTGAGGCTCAAGTGGAGTTTGAAATATGGGAAATTTGCTAGCTTAGTGTTTTGAGTACTGGATTGGTCTTTAAATTTTTTATCCATATGGCATACACAAAATAATCCCAGTTATAGTTGCAGAACATTTTAGTGCAAGTTGTGAAAAACTCTCAACAGTAGAGTTTTGCATGAAAGACATCAATTACCTTAAACCAAATTCCACAGAACCTTAAAGTGCCAAGATTTACAAATATTGGATATAGATCGTTTTGAATGGATATTTTTTATATGGGATAGTTGGAGTAGATAACAAAGAAGTGAATGCAAGAAACTCATAAGCAAACTCAGCAAATAAAAATCCAATATCGGGATACCTAAAATCCTTATGCGGCCGCATTACAATCCCAATCGGATGCCAAATTAAATAAAGAAGGAAAAAGATGATCAAGAAATTGGAGATCTAACTATGCATCATTCTGCAACTAAATGGAAATATCTTTCCCACAAATCAATGAAATACCATCTTTGAACTTTGAATCATTGTTTGATAACTCTCCCAAAAAAATTTAAAAGCGTGCACCCAAAAAATATTAAAAAGAGATAGATCTTTCTTCTCTAATAATAATTTGCAATTACATATCTTGTCCGAGCGAGAGTGCTGCTGTCGCCTTAAGTGTCCAATCGTTCATGCGTTCAAGGAATGTCGAAAGAAAAACAGGGGATTAATTTATAGCCATGTACATTCTCAGAAAATAAAATTTAAAAAAGGCTATCGGTATGTACGAAGCATTGAATAATAAATAAACTCAACTTTTAGCATATTTTTGCTTCAATTTTTTATATTTAGCAGTATGCTATTAAAGATTTTTCTCCTAAACTCTGAAGTACTTCATCGGGCCTCTCCCCCTCTTTCCGACTCATGGTTTCGTCTCTAGGCACAAGGGAAGTTGGTACCAATTTCCTCTCTTACATAATTTGAGAGATCGATTTCCCAAGGGGGTTGACTCAAGAAAAAAATAAATATTTATAATAATGATAAGATGCACTACAGACATTTTTTTCATTTTAGATGTAGCAAGCCTGCACTAAAGATGCAGACAATCTGGCTTAGATTAACAAGAGATCTGGATCATGATTTTGATGAAAATATAGCCATTAAAGAGTAAATCCATTATTAATTATTATCTGTAACGTTGTTATGAACGGTAGTTAGCCATGAGGGCCAATATAGTTTAATTGCAAGTTTTCGATATTGTATTTAGATTATGCAAGTTTTAAGGGCAGTTTTTCAAAGTTCCAATATTTTTAAAGTCCTAAATCCAAAAAAACAAAAAACAAAACACAAAAAAGAAGCTAAAATTAAACCAAACTTCCTAACAAATTCTATTATTAGCCCTTTTAACCTCAATCTCTTCTAAGCAACGCAACCAAAAACGCTAGGCTAAAATTTTCATATGCTAAACAAAACAAAGAATTTATCAAAGCGAACAACAAACGGAGAACAACAAATGGAGGTAATTAATTTGCAGTATGCAAATGATACTCTACTTTTTGGCATTTACTATGAAAAGGAGACGGGTCTAATGAAATGGATACTTTATTCTTTCGAGATGTGGTCAAGTTTGAAGATTAACTTTCAACTTTCATAAGAGTCCGATTGTATGCATGAGAGATAAGAGTAGAGCGGGCGGAAAGATTGGCAACAGTCTTCAACTGTAAAGTGGAGGAGTTTCCAATAAAATATCTTGGTTTACCGATGAGACCGTGTAGTTTAAAGAAAAAGTTTGGGATCAATTCACTATTATTAATAGTGGAGAGATCACTTTTTTTAATCTCATCATCCATTCAACAATGGATGGTGAGATGAATTTTATATCTCATTATCCATTGTTGAATGGATGATAAGATTAGATAAAGAGGCCTCACCATTATTTTTTTTAGTTGAGAGAATCCGAACCTATAAAGAAGATAGACCGGTTGTCCCTAATAGATAAAGTACATGCTAGATTGGAAAATAGGAAGGATAGATGTATGTCAATTGGAGGAAGGGTTATGTTGCTCAACTCAATATTAATATCAATTCCAGTATATTATATGCCATTCTATTTGATTTCGGATTTGGTAGCGAAGCTAATTGATCAATGTCGGCGACGATTTTTATGGAGAGAAGCTTCTACAGAGAGGAAGAAATATAACTTGGTCAAGTGGGGAAAGGTATAGGTATTCGGGGAATCCTCCTTAATAGACGAATATTCCTATTATGTCAATGCCCAGACCAAAGGATTGAGGGTGGTTTGGGAGTCAAGAACATTAAAGATATGAATAAAGCACTATTTGGTAAGTGGTGGTGGCGGTGGGTGATAAAAAGGGTTTTTTTCTTTTTGAATAAGCCCCTTTCAAAAATCGAACTTACGATCTCCCACCCCCCAGAGGAAATTGGTACCAACTGAGCTAAGCCTAGTTGGTTAGATAAAAAAGGTTGGGTAGTTAGTATAAATGAGGCATACGGTAATAAGGCAGAGGCAATTAATGCGCTAAATAAGAATATATCAACAGCTTCTGGTTTCTAGAAAGGGGTAATGTCTGTAAAAGAGACTTTTTCATAAGGATATCTTATACAATAGAGGATGGAGCATCGATAAACTTCTGGCAAGATTAATGGTGTGGGGATCAAACTTTACAGGAAAGGTTTCCTAAACTGTTTGTTTTAGCGAAGAACAAGGAGACATCGGTGTTGAGTCAGTGGAGAAGAACTAAGTGGTGGCCACAATTCTCGCAAGAGTTAGCATATCAAGAAAGGAAAGAACGCCCATCATTGATTGATTTTCTTCAAGATTGGAGGCTGATGGAAAGGAGGATAAGGCGTCTTGGAAGTGGAATGCAAATAATTGCTTTTCAGTAAAGTCGTTCTATTCGATTTGAAATTATGGAGGAACAAATTCATCAAAAGAGTGCTCTGGAATTTTTCTATCCCATCAAAGTGAAGGTTTTCATATGGTTGGCATACAATAATGCGATTTTGATGAAAGACAAACTTTGCAAAAGGAAATGAGTGGGTCCAGTGACTTGCGAACTGTGTGCGACAGAGACAGAATCGGTGGATCATTTATTTTTAAAATGCGCAAAGGCCAGACAGATCTGGAATAAGTTTAGGAGTATAGTCAGGGGTAGAGTGTATTTTGATACCTTTGTTGACCTTTGGGGTCAATGGAGAAATTGGCTGGACATACGTTTTCATGGGATTTGGAATATTGTTACTTCAGCAATTTGCTGGGGTATTTGAGAAGAAAGGGATAGCAGAAATTTTTAAAATGTTCAAAATTTGTATTTGCATGTAATTAATAGAATTGAATTGAACATTACATTTTGATCAGATATTGTATCCACGAGAGCAAGAAAGAAAGCAAAAGTAAATACGTTGAAAGATAGAGCAAATGGCGGGAATCAAGATCAAGGCTCATCTTTTCTAGCGAAGGATCAGGAACATGAGGATGGGATAGACGGCTAATGGTGATGACCATGAGGTCTAGAGTGGAAAGGAGTGATTATATTATTTGTTAGCGAAATATTGGCTTGACGCTGGAGTTGTATTTCTCTCCTGTTCGTATTACTTTCGCACCTTTCGCGTATGTTCTGTCTTCTTATTTTGGGTGACTTTTTTCTCTAAGTTTTATTAAAATTTTAGTTTAATCAAACACAAGGGCATTCACCTTCCTTTCGGTCAAAAGATAAAACAAACAGATATAAATTAATTGGAGATCAAAATTATAATACATGCCGCGCATGGACTATACACCATACAGCTCTTAAATAAAATTTCTACAAATCTCTATCAATTCCAGATTCAGCCTCAGTAAGTATATAATCTTTCTCCTGTAAATGGTAATCACAGAGTTCTAAGAGCTGATCGGCAAGCGGAGGAATTCCAGGGTTACGACCATCGTTGTAAATGTGGGCGTTGTAGGTGATTTGCCACACATCGTGCCTGAACTCTTCCCTGCTTTTATATTCCATGCTTCTCACTTTGTCTCTGATGGTGGAGAGATCCATCGGCCTCTCGACGACATCAAAGTAATCTGGGGCTTCTTTCTTGGTCACAGGTTTTACGAATAGATATGATATTTCGATGCTCTCTCTCAAGCTGTCCACTATGCTTTCCAATATGTTGGACAGCACAACCTGTAAGATTTTTCAAGCCATCAAATTAATATATGATTAAGGATTAGAAAAATATGCTAGTTTATGAATTTGAAGAAGAAAAAGGGCTTGAAAATGAAAACAGTGTCTTACTTTAATCGAAATAAGTTGTATGACATTGTAACAACACTCAGGTGCTCGATAAACAAAATTCTTTAGTTACTACACTATGTCACTAAAATACAGTTTTATATTCTAGTTTAGCACATGCTATGCACATGCAATGGAAGTTTGTAATTGATTGGCAAAGGTTTTTCGTTTCTTTTTTCAAATTCAATCATATGAAAGTAAACCAGATGCATCTATATTATTTATCAAGAACATTTAATCCGAGATGGAGATGATATCTAAGTTTGGATTTTGAATAGTAGCAATGTGGATAGATTGAAAAATCAACATAAAATGCATGATGCCACTTGTCACTCCATTGTGCTATATTATTTATCAAGAACATTTAATCCGAGAACCTCAAAATTGAAAAACCCCTTAGAGGATTTTGCATTATAATAGTAGAGATGCATCTTCTTTTTGGCAATATATTTTAGTTCATAGCATCAAATCTCGGTGAAATATCTATACTATTACCATCACATGCACATTACTTAAGACATAAAATAGACATCAAGATCCTGCCTTTGCGGGGCTTCCTAGACTCCAGGTAGGGGCTACCTGTATTCGGTAATTGCACGCATGTATGCACACGCAAGCATGCACACGTAGTACAGGAGTTGGAAAACTAAATATTTTAATGAAGGGATTACTTTAACAATAACAAGACTTGTCTTATTGGTTAGACCATTTGAATTTGAGGCCTTTCAGTATAGAAGGACCCAGGCTCAAGCTGAAGGTTATGATTTTTTATCATTTTTAAAGTTAAGGAAACTTAAACTCTTAATTATGTTAAAAGCCCTCATTTTCTTTTTCATATTTATACACACTGGCCAAGTTATTTATATTTGTGCATAACCTATTACAAATATTTAAAATTGCGGAATAGAGTTCTTTTTATCAATATTTGGCCAGAACGCAAAGTTTAATGTTGCAAAAAATTAACTCTTTCTTGATACTGCACCAAAAAAGTAAGAGAAAAATGAATACCTCTTTCTTGTTTATTGTATTTTATCATCATTTATAACTATGTACATTTTTAAAAAATGATATTTGCTAAATTTTCTCTAATATTGCAGTAATTTAGCAAATATATACCATCAATTTCATTATATTCTTTTTCTATTGCTTCATTAGGGCTTTATTTAACATTCGGAATGATGGATAATATAATTTAACCGTAACACCACCAATTGTATGATTTAAGATTGAATAATTGAAAGATAAGCTTATTGTATAGTTTTTCTCCCTGCCTAACAAAAGCTTGCTACGTTTTACACAAGCATACAACCATACTTCCTATAAACCTTTATCGAGGTAGCCATTTGCATTTAAAATTAGTCAGTTTAGTCCAGTTTTAATTTGGAATGACTTGGATTCAAATTCAGGAACTTTATTTAAGTTGAAGTCATTTGCTTGTTCTGGTTGGTCACTTAACTACAACACTTTGTTTTAGCTATTTTATAATCTGTTCCTGTGCTTGCAAGCATGGATATATAATTAACAGAAATAGTATCCAAATAAAAATTTTAAACAAACCTATTAGATCTATGCCACCTGGCACTGCAAATTAACTGGATGATCCCAGAAAAAGCAAGGCACGCCCACTTGCATAATAAAAAGACGGTTCTTATTTGAAAGTACTTAAAGGAAAATTACCAAATTACCTCTGCTCCTCTCCGCCGCTTTGTCAGAGGTGCATATTCCAATTGTTCTGAATCGATAATAGTCCGTCGCTTGGAAGCCCGATCCCTTTCAGGGAGCCTATGCTCATTTCTATATGGCTTATGCTCTAGCAGATACCCGTCTCTAAAGTCAGGTTTTTTCGTTTTCCTTTTCTTCTTTTTAGATTTTTTATTTTCCTCCATCCAAATTGCTTCCCCATACGAGCTACTCTCAATGAAGCTCTCATGCTCTAGCATGGTTTCTTCAACTCTCTGCTTGTTTCTTCGTTTCTCTTCCTGATCCCTCAATCTCCTCTCATATATCGCCTTCCCCCTAATATCCTCTTCATTGAGCCAACGAGATTCTGGCTTTTTTTGCTTCTCAAAGCCTGACAATTCGGTAATTTTCTTTGTCTTTCTGTACTCGTATCCCATGCCAATGTCATGTGCCTCATTGACTTGACCCACATCACTGATTGACAATGATCTAGGCTGCTTAATTATGATTTTCTTGAAAGGTTGATCTTTCTCCAGATCAATTGGAGGGCGTATCACAACTGAAGGCTTTGGTGTTTCATACTGAACATCGTCCGACTTCATTTTGTTAGAAATTATAAGTTTGCTGATCTTAATTGGTTTAGACTCTACCTCTGCACTTAGAATGGTCTGCTTATCAAAAGCACGAGTCGCTTGGAGATTTTTCTCGTGAATCTTGTCTGAAGAGGTGCATTTAAATTTAAGAGGGATGACTTTTGAACTTGACTTTACAACTGCCCTTTCAGAACTTTCTGAAACCTCCACATCAGCCGCCTTTACAAATGCTTCAGGTATCAACTTTTGTTTTGGAGTTTTCAGTTGTAGGCTTCCAGCATCATGATGGTATGGTTTGTTCGAGACAGTCTCTAGCTCCGGAGTTTCCAGAACTTCTCCATATTTTGGGCAGTTTTTGTTGGTTCGCATGTGTCCATGCTGGTGTATGAGAAAATACTTGTCATTAGAAAACATATTATTACATTTTAAAGAAATGAAATGCATATTTAATGCTTTATTACACACCTGACCACAAGCTCCACAGACAAAACTCTCTCTACCTGGCCTATCCACCTGCCTTTTTTCCTTCAAAACCTGAAGAACCCAGAAAAGAAACAAAAATTCTTACGAAACTTCCAGCTACAGTAAACTTGGATAGCATGCTTAATCAATGATCGCTATTGGCAAACTTTGAGAAATTCTGATACACTGGTCAATAAAAAACAGCAAATTAGTTAGAACTTAGAAGATTGTGCAAAGGTGAAAATGGATCATGAATTGCATCTTTTCTGGAGATACGAGAAAGCTCAGTTCACATGCTACCAAGGATTTTTAAGGGAAAATTGTCATTGCAAATTATCTGGTTTCCTATAAATTCTAAATATATTCCTTCTTATCGTTTAAGAAATAATTCATATCTATTCCTTCACTAATATCAAAGCCTGATCTGACATTTTTAATAACTAAGCCATCGATTCGCTATACACGCTAGAAAGTGAAAACTTGTGTGTATGTACACATACATGTATGTGCTGAGGCAAAGGAATTTTAATCTCATAATCACCATATTGTATTTATCTCCCAAGAGGACAAAAGGAAGGAGAACAATTTCGGATAGTTTGGAAATTGGTAAAGTAGATTAAAAAAATGTTAGTGAGGGACAAAATTGTGCTAATTGAACAACGAGGCTAGAGGTATAGGACTAAATAAGCATGGATTGGTTAAAAAGGGGATGCAAGTTCTCTATGTATGAAAGAAAAATAAGCGTGGCATGAAGACTTGTCATTGTAATCAATATATTGCATCTGCTGTTTCAGAATATATTATTTAGTTATACGTGTCAATATTGGAGGACATAAATGACCACTGGGACCAAATCATTTAGTTTCAGTCCATAAATTTCGCATTAAACATTTACTTTTGAAACACTTGTAAGCATGCAACAAAGCAGAAAAGGCTAATAAATTAAAATCATGCCCTGCCATCAGTTCCTCTTTTGCTAATGCAGTTTGCTTAATTAATATTCCAATGAACAGTTCATGATTCTCGTCATTTACCTTTTTCGTTTTAACTTTTGCTGAAAAGTTCCTATCAAGAATTTTTTTCCCCACCTGTAGCAATATTGGTATTCAGCAAACTAAGAAAATATAGGTGTAAATAACGTAACTAACAGAATCTTTCAGAATTCCTAAGAAGTCATGGATGTCATTAATTCGATTCAGCAAAGTTAACTTACCTCTTTGGCTTCATGTATCTTTGTCTCTTTCAAATTAAATGAGCCATCCGGATGGGTAGTTCTAAAATTGTGTCTAACAACTGGATCTGTTCTCCTAAGAGAATCACCATTGGTCAAACCAAGCTGAGAAATACGACCAATTTCTTTTAAAGTGGATTTTTTCTTCTTCTTAATCTCAGCTTCATCATCTGCAAAATAACTTAAGAATCAATTGCAGTGCGATATAATACAATATCCACTTAATTTTCTGTACATTTCAATAATTCATATGAACTATTATAAGATAATGAGATATGTTTGCCAAAGTGTATACATGTTTTAGACTATCAATCTATGTTCAGGAATATATATGAAAGTATTTCTGAAGCCACAGAAACAGTGCAGAATATACTTAAAAACAGTCAGCAAGGAACATGTGGATTCAACATAATGTATAATTTGATAAAGAAAAAAAATGTTTGCATTTAATTCCTATTTATGGAACTACAAGACAATTATGGCATGATAAAAAAGGTGAAAATTCACTTGTATAAGGAAAATATATAGCTGTGAATGGAGACTGTTAACTTTGAAATCCTTCATCAGACTTCTCAAAGAAAAACAATGGTTTTAATCAGGAGATAGGTTGACCACACATCTGATGAAGCAATTTGCTTCTCTCAAAGATATCTGATGAAGAAATTGCACATATTCTGATTGTACCCATGCAGTGACAGTCATTCCTTTGTATAGTACATACAAAGTATTTTTTATCTGAGAAAGGGCCTTGCCTCACTTTCATAACATAGATTTATGATCAAACATCAACATGTCAATTTGCCTCCATGTTGATGCCAAGTTCCTAAACAACATCTGAGTTTGCACCAAGTGCCTAAACAACCTGTTAGTTAACACTTGGTAGGTGAGACACCTTTACAATATTGACTGTGCAATTCATGCTCATGGAACATTGAAGCAACCCACAAAAAAAAATCATGAACAATAAGAGTCCTGTAGAAGGAATGCAAATTTATATATAAATAAAGTTATCCCAATACCAAAAAAAGACTTGGCCACGAAAATCTGTCCCCATTGAACATTGAAGCAAGAGTGCAGATGAGATGGCTAATGCACACTAGTCAGGAATTAATATTCTACGAAAGTGAAATCAAGACGCCAATGAATTCAAAGTATTGCCAAGCAACGAAGAGGAGAAAAGCAATGCTAAGGATGGAAACAAATCTAAAGCGTAACATAAACCACTCGATCATTTGCACAGAGGGAGAGGACACGGTTATTTTAAATTTATTTATTTATCGGGGGAGGGGGGGGGGCAAGGGCAACTAGCAAAATAATTACCATTAAGATTGTTTCAAAAACTTTATTACTGGAAAATGTTAAATTTTCATCTCATAAAATGCACCTACGGATTCCACCCACAGGAAGTAGCACTTTAGAAAATTCATGTTCCTCTTGATTTCTCGGTCTCATGGTTTTGGATGCAATATACTAATTACCTCCTCAAATCCTGGAAAACCTATGACCCTTGATGGTTATCAGCATTATTCCCTAATTTGGGGATAGTGCTAATTCAAACATTTAACAGAGGACTGATTGAATAATTATCAAACTAACAGCATTATTGATATCATCTGTGATTAACTCAACAGGTTTTGTTTGTTTTTGATAAGAGGAAGATGGGTGCTTGGTAGACTATAAAGATTTCCATATGTGCACATGGTTTACTGTCTTCATCCACCAAGAAAAAAGACTCACTGTATGTACTAAATGGAAAACTCACATATTCTTCTGTATTCATCTACTTACAAGATTCTGGGGAGTTTTTACTAGGTGGTACCTTTCCACATTTTCAATTTAAGTATGCTTTTCTTCTCTGTATTTTTAAAAAAAGTTTTTGATATCCTGCAACAATGTTCTTATATAGAGCCTTCAGCTTCATGATTTTGTTTCATTACCAGCAAATATCATATCTACTCCTGCTGCTGCTGCTGCTGTTTTTTATTGCAGTCAATTTCAAGTGCTGGAAACAAAAGGTTGCTTGCTAAAGAAAATGGTGAGACACACAAATAGCAAATAGCTTCAAAAAGTGTGCAGAAATAAGTTTTGCTGACTATAGTGCTGGATACATTACTGGAGTGGAAAAAAGAAAAAAAACAACAAAGGACTCGACAAACAAAAGCAAGGAGTCTCAAGCTATTCCCTTTTGAAATTTTTTGTATTAGCTTTTCAAACTCCCCCCCCCCCACCAACCTACCATTTATTCTCTTTCTTTTTTTTGGCTGTTGGTGGTATGGAATACCATACGTGCTACAATAGTGCTGTAATACTAGTCTGTATATACTATTGTGTTCTTTTATAATAAAAAATTTATGCGACGGGCTTGTTAAGCCCTGCTCTTTCATAAAAAAAACTCAACAGGTTTTGTGGGCAATACATGTCTCGTACGAATTTTTATGAACGATGCATAAAGACCAAACAGAAAGCCATATTGTCATAATTTGCAAAACTCCGGTAATTTCATATCTATGCATGATACATGTGGGTACAAAATATTCAAAAGCGACGTAGAGAGCAAAAAGTTCGTCAAAAAGATGTAGAGTGTAAGAGGAGGGGGGGAAGAAAGAAAACTGCACCTTCGTTGCTATTGGAATATAAGATATACTGAAAACAAGAGATAGAAGTGTCCCCAACATATTGGTGCCTAACAAAACAATTATTCAATTCAAGCTGATTGTCTCTAATTCCAATGTAAAACAAAATAGGCACGGACTGTAAGCAAGAGGTTAGTTTGCCGACATTGTCTTTAATGAGGACCAGAAACTCTTAACAATTAGGTATCTACAATCTAGTGAAATAAACAGGTAGCTCGACTAACCATATGATGCCAAGTAATCAAGAAGTTTAAAGTAAAATACCAATCTGGCACAATCATTCATTTAGCATACCATCAAGCAAACGCCGATATAGAGCTGCTTCTGCTTCTTCATCTTCAATCTCCTCTTCAGTTTGAGCTTGTGATGGGCACCTTCTCATTTTCAGTCCTCTAATAACATCTGCTTTATCACCTTTCGAATCGACGTCACCATCTTCTTCTTCCTCAAACTCTTCCGCATCTAGCAAGTTCTCAAGATCCCCTGCAAATGAATCTAAATCGCTATTTGCTTCAGAGTCACTATCAATTTCATCACCATCGGCAGCAGAAAGACTTTGAACCTGTCGGTCCCATATTTCTTGACATTTTTCTCTGGTTTGCTGCTGAAGCTGAAGGAATGACATCCTCTGTCCACGTGCAAACTTACTGAGGGTCACTGCATCTACCTGCACTCCTGATGCAGCTTGCTCACTTGAAAGCTTGCGTACCAGAGCAATACGATGCCACCTAGTTAACTTATCAATCTGTTCTTCGGGAACGTTGAACTTCATTAGAACCTACAAACAAAACATTCTATAAATTGAAGAAATCAAGAATAATAAAAATAAATTTGTAAAGTACAGAGTAAATATTACGAACAAAATACTAAATTATGCGATTGGTCATGTGGGATACATTTGTATGCAAGCAAATTACAACCGCTCAACATACTTTGGCCCCACAATTAGAAACTTAACTATGCTTCAACATAATTTGACCAATAACTATGCATAGGCATACATGTTAGAAACTTAACCAGGTAAATCAAACAGTTAAGTTTACCTCTATATACAAGTCCTGACAGGATAATCTATGTGGCCCAACAATTACAGATACTGACAGGATAATCTATGGGAAAAACCCAACTAAATTATGGAAAATTTGTACAGACAAGTTTGGCTTACTCATAAGAAAGATCTGGTATTATTTCAAATAGTATATTAAGAAGCGAAATATACCTCACGTGCAGCATCCATACTCAATCTGCGGAGATCAGCATCAGTTCCAGTGACAGCTGAACCTACTTTAGCAGAAGCTGCCTTTTTCTTCATCATTGCACTTGAAATGGGTGCCTTTGGAGTCACACGGACATAGCTAAATCCTAACCCACGACCAGAAGGATCACCAACACCAGTAATTTCCAACCGCTCAATATTCTCCCTATTCTGCATTTTGAAAATTCAATGAACACAAAATCTAAGTTATTTTGAAACATAATTATAAACTTACTAAAAGAAACGACTTGAAAGCAAGCAATTTCACATGTAGCAATTTAATGCATTATAGCATGAGAGATTCATATTTACATTGAAAATTAAGACATGTAACAGGTTAACAACTCAATTCTGACATGAGTATTAACACGACTATATCATATAAAAGCTAGAGATGAGTTAACAGAGATCAACGATACAAGAATTCCCCCAAAAAAATCACCAGAATAGAAGCAGTCCACACAAAATCTCGACATACATCGAATTGATACAAGGACAATCTGAGTGTACCAAATACTACAATAAGTCATACAAGGTTAACCTGGTTTGGGCCCAGATAATGAATTTCAGGACACAAATACCTCTGATAGACTAGACAACCAACACTTCTATCACTATGAGCTAACATTTGGTAGCAACTGCAGAATATGATATTATTGATATAGAATATACTTCATGGTAGCGCAGGTCTACTTAATAGTAGATCAGGTAGATTATATATAAGATGAAAACTGTTAAATTTAATGAGGGCGATACCTCAAGAAAGCAGAAAGCAAGTCATATCTTTACAAGTTATCTAAATTGATACAAAATCTGACCAACGGCATATTCATGTTTTTCTAGCACAAATTCCAGGCTTTCAATAACTCAAGTAGACTGACAAATCAATACTTCGTACAAGTAATGTAACGCCCTAATTCCCGGAATACGGAAATATGGACCAAAACTGCCAGTGAGCCCCTAGACAAGTGGAAATCGTCTTGCCATAGTCATACCAAAGACTCTAGCTAAACATGTACGATAATATCTAAGATATAATACTAATATCATACTACAAGAATAACGAGTAATATCAAAAATGGAATCACAAGATGATGATGGATCCAATAAAATATTCATGGAAGATAAAAATCCGAATAAACGAAATACATGATCCGGAATAAAAATACATCACTCCTAACGTCCCGTGAGAACGCGCATTCTAATAGCAATTGAAATAAAATAGAAATAAACCTATAAATACTAATGATTTTCGGCAAACTTCTGATAGTCACTCCGATCCCGCTATGTCTGTGAATTGGTATCTAAACCTGAGATGACAAGTCTCAGGGATATCAGAACATTCCGCAAGTACTCAATCGTAATAGTGTGTGTATGTGTGTGATAGCATGAATATGTGAGTATAGTGAAGCCTGCGTGCACATATAGATATAGATATGACAGTAATATGAATTAAGCATGTAAACAAGTCAAGTCGGTCAAGTCATATCCTAATTGGTCACTAAAAGGTCATATCGTGAGTTTGAATGTGTACGTCAGCCTCTGCAGGAGTATTCCCAACCCTCTGCAGGAGTATTCTCAACCCAAGGATAGGGCCCCAGAGGTAAGGAAACACGGCCCCAACCGTGAAATGAACAAGTGACCGTATAAAGCCCGGTACAGGCAATAGTAATATATGACCGTTTAAAGCCCGGTACGAGATAATAAACAAGAGACCGATATAGCCCGGTACCGACTCCAATGACCGATATAGTTCGGTACGAGCTGTCTGAACAAGTAACCGATATAGCCCGGTACGAGCTACCGGCAATGGAACTCCTGAGATCCCGTTGAACGAACGTGCACTCTAACTATCCCTACCCCCGCGTATCTATAACTAACATGGTAATAAATTCAATCACAATATAGAATGCTGACTGGATAGGAAAACAGGACAAGTCACGATGATAGTACTGTATGGTAAACATGTAAGCACGAGTAATTGTTTCATGGCATGAATGTTCAGCATTCTAACTAGTGATGTTTTAATGTAAAGAAACAGTAATCGTGAACATGCATGTCATGTCAAGCGAGTTGATGATAATAGTCTCAAGTAGCATGTCAAATACAGTCGATATAATATGATAGTATTAATAATATAAACAAGAAACTACATGAATTTACAAGTATCTCCATTTAATATCCAAATTTATTATTGGAAAGAATAATAAACTAAAATATGGTTTTAAAAGATTAATATGATTAATGGGTGTTCTAGGAATCCTAGGGTTTTCATTTCATGCATGATGAACATAAGATTTCATTTAATGGCATATAGTTTGATTGTTAATAAAAATACAAAGCTAAATATATAAAATTAATACAAAGGGTATTAAAACACATTCGATATAATTATCCTATATAAATGCACTTAAGCGTTCGGTTTCATGTTATTAGTAACAATGAGTAAATTCTTGATTGTATTATATATTGTATATTTATTTTCTTACTGTTACAATAATCTAATCTTATATATATATATATATATATATACACACACCCTGAACTACTGTTCACTAAGCACTATATTATATAACCTATATTCTATAAAGATTCAACAAAAAATATAACTGAATTGATTATTTAACTTAATGAAATGATAACTCACATCTATTAATTAAATTTATATCAACTATGCAAATAAGTCAAAATATAAGCTATATATATGTGAGCAGCATGCAAACTTATGTGAGCAGTATAAAACTAAGGTTTTTATCATGTATATAATAATTATATGGTATTTTAGTGAAATTGCACAATAATACAATTTTCATTCAAATATTATAGACTAAGAATTTATTGCGATATTTGCCGATATTGCATTGGCTAAAAAGAGCAAGAGTACTTGCCTCGAGACAAACGCGAACATGAAAAATACGAACAGAGCAAGATCGGAACTTGAGCTTGTCAAAGAACACGTACGGCTAAGGTTTCCAAGTTGGCTCAAGGTGCTATGCTCGGCTCGAAAACATTATGTTGCTTGGCTTGATCTTGGCTCGACAAGGATTAAGAGCTGGATGGAGTTTGGGTTCAATGGGGTGCTGGGTTAGGTCGACGGTGGGGTAAAAAGAGATGGGTCTCAAAGTTGGGAAGAAGGTGAAAGAGCTGCAGATGTGAGGGGTTAATCGGAGGTTCTAAGTTAGGGCTTGGTTTTATTTTGGAGAAGGAAAAAAGATGAGATAATGATGAGGGTGATGATGCTAAAATTAAATAGAATAGGGGAGGGGGATAAAGAAATCTGTTTAAGAGAGGGGGAAAAAGATATGATTTGTTTAGGATTTTATCTATATATAGAGAAAGAAATATATTATAGGTTATACACACACTCAAAGTTAGCTTGCGCACAAAATAAAACCTTTAACCTATGTTTAAAAATATTAAAAAGGATTTATTAAAACTTATCATAACAGAATATTAACTGCAATATCTCTATGGTTGACAAAATATTGTACTAGAATATAAATAAGATATTATTAGATTAGAAATTAAAACTATCAAACTAGAAAAATATATCTTTAGTTACCAAACTAGTATTAGACAAAATATTGTATGGATATAAAATAGGATATTAATATATTAGCAAACTAAACTTAAATACAAAATATCTTTTGTTAAAACAACCATACTAATATTATCCATTTAGTTACAAAACTAATGTTAAACAATAAAATATGCATATAAATAAGATATTAGTAGGTTAGCAAAGTAAATATTAAAACTAATTATATATCTATTTAACAACTTGGAAAACCATAACCATAATAAACTTAAAGCAACTATAATAATATGTTCTATCTTAACTAGAAAGTATTAAACTCCAATTTAATAATAATAATAATAATAATAATAATAATAATAATAATAATAATAATAATAATAAAACAAAACCCAATACAGTCAAAAGAAAAGAAGGAAAAAACGTACGATCGGGCTAGAGAGTAATGAGCAATCATTTCTCTTAGCATATAAGACTGAGATTCTCAATCAAAACAATCAGTCCTGATCAATTCAATGTGTAAGCAAACATGTACAAGTAGTCTTATGGCTTTTCTCATTTTCCACCTCAAGATCTTTGGTCTCCTACATCCTTCCATTCTTATCCCTTGCCTGCCCACCAACATCCTGTATGCCGGTCGAAGTAATATCAACATTGGCTATATACGTGTTCATACAAAGGCATGGGCATGATCTGTCTTTTTCGAGCTATCGTTCTCCTTATCCAAAGGCAGATAGGCTCGGTGAAGTATCTGTTCATATATTCAGTTGTTGCCCGGTGTTTTTTTTTTTACTTGAAGTTACTATTGTGACACTTACCAGCCTAGACGAAACTGGAAAGCAAAGAGCAAGCACCAAAAGAATGACTTAAAGCCATAGCTGAAACGTGCAACCACCTTTATGAGTAGATGCTTTATGATCAATAAAAATGACATATTTAAAAGTTTAAGGAACTCAGGCAAGTAAATTGAATTAACAAATGGTTCTATTCTCACTTTCTGTAGAATGAAAGGTAAAGAATATAATAACAATAAATAATGTGTAAAAAATATAATAACAATAAATAATATACATATATAAGAATATGAGATAAACTATGCCTCCAAAGATGATAGAACATTTTACACTAACCGTCCTTGCATATAATAAAATTGAGAAATCGAACCCACCTGGTTTGTACAAGCAACAAAATTACTAGTAAGATTCCATGGGGTTATTTGCAATTCCCTCTCAATATGTGATGCAGCAGCCAGAGCAATAGCTTCATCAGGCAGCTGGTTCATAGCAGAAGAAAGGCCAACAGGGTGTGTCAGCCTGCTAATTCCTAAGCGTTTGAGCCGGTATAGGCCAGCTTGCATACTTTCGTAAGAGCAAACCTGGTCACAAAATTTAAGTAACAAAAGAATTTATAACATTGCAGCTAATAAAGATACATAATTGAGATCATAGCATTGGCAGACAAGAAGACTTATGAGGAAAGGAAAACCAAGAATAATTTTCTTTGGCAAAGTAGAAATTTACATTATCAAGTTTTATCACCACATAATGTTTTATTTGATGTCTAGAGAACTAATGTGCATTGTGTGAAACATAATATTGTGCAATGAAGAAACAAACTGTTCAAGAACATGGGTATAGATGAAGTGGTAAAATCGTGACGGAAGAGTGTAAAGTGAAGAAGAGTATAAGACACTGTCGTTAGTCATTTGCATGAAGGAAGATTCACATGAGTGTGAGCAGAAGTCATTTGAAAAGATTTCTTGTGCATCAGATACAGCTATTAGAAGATAGAGCTGAGGGGGGGGGGGCGGAGAACAGAATTATCCTGGATTCAGGTAGTAAGAAAAAGGAAATAATTTTGGTTGTTAGTTTAAAAGGCAAGGGAAAGGGGGTATAGAATTAAAGAATAATATATAATGAAAAAATGTTAGAATCACATGAAATTTGGTGTATCAACATCTTAGATGATAAAGATGATGACGAATGCCGATCGTCGATTTGCGCCACCAAAAGAAAAAAGCCTTCTAGGACCTCTTTCCTCCATTATTCTCATGTGTGTGTGTGTGTGTGTCAGCTTATTGGTGCGACACAAGTAGAAGTCCTAGATTCTATACACATGTAGAAGTCCTAGCAGAACCAATTTTCGGGAATTTCAAAATTCATAAAAAAATCCTGCCGCCAAAATATTGATTTAGGGCCAAATCCTTCGCCAAGAAAACAAAAGGCCAGATAAGGGTTTAATCCAGGAGGCAAATTAGCAAGTGCAAAAGCATGCGACCTTCCAAGCCTAAGAGATACACAAAACTCAGACAAATGAAGATATCGCACATTGTCAAAGATAGATGAATGGGACCCACCCCTTTCCTAATATATATTCATAATCATGTACATGTCTGTGTGTATATGGATAATGGGCTCCGCAGAGTCAACATGCTAGGGTGATCTCTTTGTGTGTGTGTGTGCGCGCGCAGTGTTTTAAAAAGCGGCCTAAGTGCTTAAGCGGCCGAGCGGGTTTCGCCGCTCCACTTTATCACGCTTAAGCGGATGATATTGTATAACCTATTTTACTGATGTATATAACTCATAAGTGTTATAAAGGGTATATAATTATTGTTATTGGAGTAAGAATAACACAAATACCAATTAATACAATATTCCATCTTTTCTTTTTCTCTTTTTCCACGTTTCTACCCTTCGTGCTCGAGTCGATAAAGGCCAGGGTTGTCGAGCTACTCAACTTTGAAACACTTCAAGATTTGGGTTTCAAAACTCCAAAATTTTAGGTTTATTAACTTCAAGAAATCGAGATTTGAATCGATTTCAAGCAATGCTTGAGTTTTATATTTCAATTTCGAGTAGTTTTTGAATTTCGATCTTGAAATTCCAATTCGATTTCGACTCCACCTAGTTTCGGGCTACAATCTTTTAGATAATTTTTTTAATAATTTGTTAAGTTTTTTTTATTGATTTTTGAGCTATGATGCCTTATACTGGGCATTGAAAAGCTTATAAGCACTATAAGCTAATAAATTCTACGAAAACTTCAATTTTGCATTAAATTATTTGAGCATATTGTAGAAAATAATATGTTATCTGAGCAAATTTGTCAAATTTTGGGTTAAATTTAGGCATTTACTAGTACAAAAGAAACATAAAAATAGTTAGAACCTAATGAGAATTATTATTTATTGACAAGAAAAAGAAACTTGATGAAACACCACTGTTCTGCTTTCTGAGCGGCCGCTTAAGCGCCTAAGCGTTTTGGCGCCTCGACCGTTTTTCTTTTCTTTTCCGGTTTTAAAACATTGTGTGCGCGCGTGCGCACGCGTGTGTTTGGGGTGGAGGGTGAGAGAGAGGCAGGTAGCACATGACAAAGTTGGTTAGTTGTAACAATGAGAGTATTGACAGTGAGTATTGAACAATTATAGGTTGAAGAAATATACATTTTCCGGTGTCAACATCCTTCGCAATTCATCCTCTAGTGGAATGCGAAAATCTCTTCTCTTTACCCAAACTAGCATACCATTTGAGCCCCTCTGAGACACATACAACACTTTCATATAAGTAAAGAAGATAGAAAAGCAAATGAAGATGGAAAAATTAAGATATGTTTTTGCAGGGCATGGTCCAAAAACTTGCAGCGAGGTGCTTAAAATTATGGACATGAGATGAAGTTCAGACATTACCCTTAAATCTGCACAGTGCTTCAACCTTTTGCGTATGATGGCATCTGTCAATCCTGGAAATTGTGCAGCCAAGTCATCCACTCTAATAGAGGGAAGGATGTCTGGCTTCTCATTGGCACGAAACTCCCGATAAACATATACTAACATCCTGTTCACGAGGTATGTCTGAACAATTTTTGATCCAGGAGACAATACTTCCATGTGAGGCTCCTACAGATATTAGTCATTAGAATTAGGTTTAATTTTATGTATCTCGAAGAATAGATTAAAAAATAAACAGCATATTTGAAGTCATATAGCATGCTGATTGAATAGAAAAAAAGAACTGATTGATACCTTCAGTCATTCGAATGCACATGATTTAAATACAAGTTTGTGGTTCCAAAGAGATGAGCACGCTGAATATGGAGAATTGCACCGTATTTGAGTGAGTTTAATGAGATGCCAGGCAAAGCAGGTAGGAAGCCAACTGCAGGAAATCTCTTCTAAATTTTATAGTGGATATCTTACCTATCTCATAACAGTATCATTAACCAACAGTGTGGCATCAATTCAATAGAGAAAAATTGATGACAGATTGAAAGTGGTTGTACAATTTGGCCAAATCTTCTGTGAAATTTATTAACTTATATTGAGCTCCTAATCACATCCCATTTAAAGGGAACTAGCATTTTCGCTTATAAATTGCGTGACCGTGCTGGAATTTTTTTATTTATTTATTTTTTTTTTGGGTTGGGGGGGGGGGGGTGGGGTTATGTTTTAAGCAAATAAATAAATTGTAAGTGTTACGCATTATTCATTCCGAAATAATAGTGGCTAAAATATGGTATGTACAAGAAATCTAAATGTTATAAGTACTAAATAAAAAGAATTATTTTTTTGGTTTAGATGCATGTCATTTTTTCAAGATAGTAAATAGTTTTTTTCCCCTTTATTTCTTTTTTTTTTGGGGGGGGGGGGGAGATTAATGTGTGTGAGAGAGAGGGAATGTTGAATGGGTGAGGTGGGCATACTTTGGAGTAGGAGTAAATTAAAACAATTTTATCTTTTTTTGACTTTTCTTGGAAAAAGAAAACATGACATCTTACACCCCTTGGGTATCATAGTAATGATTCTAAAGGGCATAAAAGGAATAGAGTCTATTTTAATGGATGACTTGGCATACTCTTGTTGTTGAGTTCATTAAAAGAGTTATCTTATTTTTCTCCGATTATTCTATTCATAAAAGGAGAAGTTTTTTTGGTTGCTCCCATGGGTTCTAGTTATAATAGTTAAGACAGATGACTCATATATTGGTAGTCCGGTGGATCTCATCACATTCTACATCTTTTGTACTTCTATACAAAAATCAATCTGTACATTCTATGCTAGATAACTAAACCTTTAGTTCCATACGCTGATTTCTTTGGTTACATTCTACAGGAATTTACAAAGCTTAACATGGATTGACCGACATTTTTCTTCATATTGCTACATACTTGCATGACCAAAACTTTGTGAAGTTCGGTAATATAAATGGAAACATGTTTGAGATCGCTAAACCATATTCTCTAAGTAGTGATGCTTGCGTTTTCACGACTGAGCCTGCATCTAACTTGATGATGTTGAGAACGAGTTTGCTCAAACGTCCGGAAAAAACTAATTTCCTTCCTCGTAGAGATTGAGAGAAAAGCAGTCATTCCAAGAAAATTTGAGAGCATGAGAGAGAAGCACTGACCAATGTTTCCTGGAACAAGGATCATTTCTGTTCGGAGAACAAAACGGGAACACGGAACACCACTTATGAAACGTGATACTATATGGGTAGAAAATTTGACGCTTACACGGAATGGACACATAACACCAGACTGTGGTATATTTTTCGATCATTTGTATGTGTGTGTATAATATATATAATTTAATATTTCTTTTGTTATCCATATTTAAATTCTCATTTTTAAAAGATAATTCAGTATAATTTTACCACAAATCCGAGTTTATTCCTATTTAACTATATATTTTAATGTGTTGACTCTTTTAACCTAAATAGGAACGGTGATTCTTTCGATCTGGATTGCAAATGTTTCCCGACTGGGGACGATATCGTTACAGTTTCAAATCGCAAATTGCTAATGGTTTAGCGATTTATGCCACCACAGACATTGACGTATTGTACAGTGGATTGTTCTGGTATTTAAACAGGTATAGATCAATTAGATTAATAGGTTGATCACAATGCATAAGTCCTAGACTCCCTAATCATACGCATTGCAATTCCAACTTAATATGGTGTGTATGGAATACAAAAGAGGTAGGGTTGTCAAATCGTTATTAGGGATCAAAGACCTCTTGTGAGCATTTGGGTCATTTCACAATTATATATGTATTATATGCTTCCAAATTCCAACTAAAGTTTTCTTACATTGACATTATACTTGTAGAACATTGCATCTGCACATGATCTGACTCATCATTACATGACAGGTCTATGTATCCTTAGTGGCTCTGACTCAAAGTAGGAATTTTTTATGATCATTTCTTTATGTGTGAGGCAAGAAGAGCAATAAAATCTGAAAAATATTTGTAGCTACAGCATAGAACCGAGAAGATTGCCACTGGCGGAAGGAGAAGAGGTTTTCACGTCCTTCTCTTTACCAATTGGGGTAGCTTATTAGATGGTGGTGTTTAGCTCCGACATTTGGCTTGTTTGTTATGCAACAGTATAGGGAGTTGGTTACGGAGCAGCTAGGCTTTCAAATTTTTTTAGGATAGCTGAAACCAAAATCATGAAGGGAGTCTCAATTAGCCTTTTTCTTTCTTCAATGTGGATTAAATCCTCCACCCCCACCCCCACCTAATAGAGGATGAAGAATAAGGATGCACAAGAAAAAACGAAAGGAAATAAGTGAAAAATATAAAGGGTAAATTGCAAAAATGTACCCATGAACTATCAAATTTTGTGCGCTTGGTACCATGAACTAATTTTATGGAAGATTACTACTGTGAACTACCACCTCCGATTGCAACTTACTACTATGAAAACGCGAACGTTATTTTTAACTGCCACGTCAGCAATTTTCGCAGTATCTTTCCTTTTTTACCCTTATCCTTCTTCTCCTTTCCCTTTTAAACTATTTTTTAAAAACCCCAATTTTTTATTTCAGGAAGAAGCAATGGACCCGGAGATCCACGACCTCATCGAGAAAGAGAAGCGCCGGCAGTCCCGAGGCATCGAGCTCATCGTCTCTGAGAACTTCACCTCCTTCGTCGTCATCCAGGCCCCGGCAGCGCCCTTACCAACAAAAGGGCATTGCAAAAGTTTGGAACCTAATTCGAAATCCCAAGAAATTAGAAAAAATTAACCAAAAATAACCAGAAATTCTCCACAAAAAAACTCTCAAAATGAAAGCAAAGCGGAGGATCTATCAAGATCCATTACCACTAGAGCCGATGGCAGAGATCCAGCTGCAGCTTTGCTGCTGAGAATCCATTCGAGCACAAAGAAAGCTCGATCGATCTCAGGCGATGATGGCAGCAGAGATTTGAAGGGGATTTAGGGCTTAAGTGGCGTGATTGAGCAGCCCACGAGCGTTTGAATCAAAGGATTGATAGAAATTGGAGTTGGATCTCTTCGATTTGATCCTTCGTCGAGCTCGCTTGGGTGATGAAGATGAAGAAAATGGTAATGATGATAGTGAATTGCAAAAATGCAATCCAGAAGAAGAATTCATGATATCAATTTGAAAGAATAAAGCAATCACTATGATTTGAGATCGAAATGATGGCCCAAATGCAGAAAAAGAATCTCAAGAATTGATGAAAATCAAAATAAATCGCTTCCAGAATGCAAAAGGTAGAAACGGCTCACAATCGATAATGACGAAAGAATTTGGGGGAATCTTGAAAGATTTTGACGAAAATTAGGTCAATTAGGGTTTCAAGGCCGTAATTGCCATCCCCTCAGCAACCCAGAAGATGTCCGGCCTCTCTTTCCCATTTCTCAGAATTAGGGTCAATTAGGGTTTTGTTTATTGTTATGCCTCCTTGGAGTCATCTAATTTCTCTCAGGGCCAATAAGCGGACAATTTTTGGGAATCATCAAGTTTTTGGCATCAATCCTTCGATGATGAAGATGAAAAAGCGGAAGATGATGAAGAAAATGATGATGATAGTGATAGAGATGAGGAAAAAGATGATGATATGATAATGATGGGAGTCGATGGTGGTTGCGGCGGCGGAGGGAGGGTCGCAGATGTCGGAGGAGGAGGAGGCCTGAGTTTTTTTATTTCTTTTTCTTTTTCTGTTTTTTTTCTTTTTTGAAATTGAATGTTATAACGGTCCATTCATGCACAATTTTTAACGCCATGTGGTAGTTATGTCAAAAAAAAGTTCGTAGTAGCAATCTCTAATTATTAAAGTCTATGGTACAAAACGCACAAAAGATGATAGTTCATGGGTACATTTTTGCAATTTACCCAAATATAAATAAATAGCAATCCTTTTCAGTTATAGGATTCTGCAGCTTTCATCAGGAAACTTGGATCCAGATCTTGATGTACTTTCTACGTCCAATTATTTAACAGGAAATGGCACTGTTACTTTCTGAATTTTCCGATCAGTATAAGAATAGCTTGCACAAACTGTCAACATGTGTGTGCAAGAACAAAAGAAGCTTGATGTCCCCTATGTGGATATGTCATGTGATGCCCTTGAACGGTAAAGAAGAAGGCATCAAATGTATTTAACATCATATGAACTATAGAATGCAAGACCATATGATGAACGAGTTATGGATAATCCCAAAAAAAGGTAAATAACGTATAAATTGAATAATCCCCAAATTAAAAAAATAATAATCCATAAATTGATGTGAATAAAATATTAGTGTTTGGATGTCAAGTATGGCACAACAGTAGCTTACCTGTTGTCCAACGGAATATAACTTATCAATGCGTCTAAGTGACAACATCCCTTTTGCTGAACGAACCAAAAGATAGTCTGTGGAAGATTGCTTGTGGGGAAATAGTGGTGCCCGGTACATGTTTGTTTCGAGACATGATTGACTGCACCCAGAACCTATATCTCCAAGGAAAGGAGATTTATCAGAAGGCTCGAGTGGGAGAACAGTCCCAAAGCCATCATTTCCATTTCGAAGTGATGAAGCAGTTTGGTCACCGGGGGCTGCTTTCTGGTAATATGTGCATAGCCTAGCCCCCATTCCGACATTTCCAAGCAATAAAGGTCTCTCTTCACAGTACCTTCAAACATAAAAATTAGATGTTAACAGACAAAGGAGTTTAAGTCTTGCTCCGAAAAACCAATCAAGATCATGACGAAATTTAATAAGCATTCCAACATCATATCTTCAACAAACCCATGGATGTAAGTATTAAAGTTCAAATAGAACAAAGGGGCAGCAAGCAAGAACTAAATAGAAGGAAGAGGAAAGAGAATCACAGTGTAAAGTTAGCTCAAATGACATCAGCCAAACCTCATGGCAACCAAAACAGAAGTTGTTGGTTATAGTTTACTATGATATACTCAGAAAAATTAACATCGGAAAGACTTGAGAAGGTAAATTTTCCTTTAACATAACTAGAAACAATAATTTCAAAGTCGGGTGCCTGCACGGATACACCATTTGATACACTGGATTTAGATTTCTACCAAACTAATTTGACATAGACAAGACAAATTAAAATTACTGGCAAAATCAAATGAAATAAATATATTGATTAAACCGAGCTCTAGGCAGCAAGACCATACCTAGAAACTAATAATTGGAGAGGATTCTCCAGTGGGAAAAACTAAAAACTGATCTACTTGTATCATGACCAAGACTCCTTTGGCACTCGTAAATAAGAAATTGATATTAAAAGTCATTTGTTTTGTCAAAATGAAGAAATTCTAAACAAGGCGTTGTTGACTTAGACCTAAAACTAATTGAAAGAAATAATGAAAAGTTTTTAAAATACCCCCATAAAATATCTCATTTATACATACCCCTTGAAATCTTCATATTTATATATAACCCTCTAAAATCTTTATCTCCCTCCCTCCCTCTGTGTGCACGCACGCACGCTCTTATTCTTTTGTAATCTTTAATTTAAACTTATATTTCAATATTAAAACATGTTGCTTAAACTTACTTAACCCATAAATTCATCTACTATAATTTTATAATGTGTCGATGTGTCTTAATGATTTGAAAGACAAAAGATACAGTGAACGGATAGGGGGGGGATGATTAATTAGTATAAAAACTAGAAAAGTTGATGAAATATCAACGAGAAAATATTAGCATATATTTAGTAAAGCAAGATAAGATGTAAGAAAATGTTCATTTAATTTCTTTTACTGAATAGCCAAGAAAGGTTTCGTTGCAACTCTTAACCATCGAAATCCTAGCAAATATCAATAAAAATAGAATTTTTTAGAGCAAGTTGAAAGAGTTAAGGGGGTATATACAAATATATAGTATTTGGGGGCATTTAAAAAACATAAAAGAAATAAAAGGGGTATACCAAAAATATATATCTTTTCAACATGGAGCTTGACTTGCTTAGAGGAAAATATACATATTAGCACTTGAATAATTTCCTTTCTTTCTAACAGCATCATTGCTAACAAAAAAGGGATCAAGTCAGTAATTTATTGTGTTCAGTTAAAAGGTCGCACCTAGCAATTTTATGAGACTAGATTAGATTGGGCTGTTGAATATGCCCGGGTTGACCCTAGCCAATGATAGTTGATGGTGGATATTAGAAAATGAAGTTGCAATATACCCAGTCGAATATCTAAGTTAAGAGTATAGCCTCCAGCAAATAGGTGATGCTACTGGAAAGGGCCCTGCAATGCACTACTTCAAACATCGTCTTGAGTGATCAATTTAAGTATTGACAAGCAACCGAATTTGCATTCACCCAATACAAGAATCAGTTTTAGCTGGGACAAACAAACAAATGACATAGAGGCAAGAAGTATCACCCAATACAAGAATCAGTTTTAGCTGGGACAAACAAACAAATGACATAGAGGCAAGAAGTATCTCATTAGAGAAAAATAGGAGTTAACCTTTAAAGACTCGAATTTTATGGCAATATAATCCAGGCTGGCTGAAACAGGAAGCGATACAAGCCCAGTCTAGTATCCCAAATATTGAACCCAAGCTATAAACAATGTTTTGGTATAGAGAACCATCTGAATCCATGTCTAGTGCCAAGAAGAAACTATTTAAGTTCAAGTAAAGTTAAACACCAGATATTTAAACTAGGCACATTTTGTTTGGCCTCATAAGTTAGAATGTCAAAAGCCAAAACAGCTCAAAAAATCCTGTGCAACGGATGTTTAAACTAACTGACTCATAGGACATAAATTTTCAAAAGAATTAAAACTCATGGGACATAAAACTGCAAACCACATCTCCTGCAAAATTAACACCCAGACATGCAGAGCCGAAGGCCAGTTTTAATAAGAACTTGGATATGGCATATTTTGGTATTCTTTGCTTGAGGCCTAGTTCACCTAACAATATAAGTGATCAGCAATATGTGTAGGCTTGTAGCATTGAGGACAAGTTTTCTGATAATGTTGGCACAACAAGACAAAAACTACACACTCTACAGCTAAGAATACTTGTGAAGACCGGTTTATGAAAGATGAAACCAATTTCAATCTTCTATAAGAGATTCCTTATAAATCATATATAGTTTAAATAATAATAACCTAAGAGGATAAAAAGGATAGGTCCCCTTACTCCATAAGAAAAACATGTCCATCTTTTACTGACAAGTCAGATTTTTTCTTAAAAGCACCAGGAGGGCGCAGAGGCTTGTTCTCAGCAGGTAACTTTTGGGCCCTTGGCCAAACAAGAATCTTTGTACGGACAAAGTGAAGCACGGAATTTGGTCGCACATTCTGTGAAGCCAGGGACCTATCATCATCTAGCTCTTTCCCAGCATGGTAGACTTTCACCTTCTCTGAAGGTTTCAGATCTGCATGATGAATGATTCCATCTCAATTTTAAGAATAGAATGTAGAATAAATACCAGAAACAAACAAAGTGGAGTGGAGAACGAACGGGTGGATTGACTTACAAGAGCAGAAAATTTAATATTTTAATTCATGAAACAACATTCAGATTGACATTAACATGAAACACTAGACAATCGAAAAAGTTAAAATGGATAACAATAAAGTAAGAGGGCAGTGAAGACTAACCTAGCTTCTTGGATGCTTTTGACTTGACAGTTGACAAAGCTTCCTCAGCATTAATATGAATCTTAATTCCTTTCCCTCCTCCCAAACTAGTTACTATTATTTTTATGGGTCCACTGGTGCAGAGCATTCCTTGTGCCTTAGCTAAAACATCATTGTCATGAGGGTGCCACAATGCTTTAGGCCTATGAAAATTGGCAATATCCTTGCTGCAAAGGAATGAAGAAAAGAGAGGGTTCAGTAACAAATAATCAGTCGCAAGACAATTTTATAAAATTGATGGAAAAATTGAGAAGAAAAAATCAGTTGATCCATGTAACACCCTAGTTCATTTATACCAGTTCTATTTTGAGTATTTCTTTATTTATGGTATTTTCCTGATTTATTGTGTTTTGGGTGCGAATAGTGTATTTGACATTTGTATTTGCATCCGACCCGACCCGCTTGCTGGAAACCCGTCTTAATTCCTGTTTATGATTTATCCCGGCTTGTTTTGTGAATCCGTGCACTTTCATTTTTTTATATACTGCATACTGGCATTTATCTGGCATCGGCATATTTTTCAATATAGCATATAAAGTCAAGAAAAAATATTTTAAAATATCTAATATGGCCTGCATGATACCCCTAACCCTGTCGTAGCATCCGCGCACCTTGTTCTCGTCTCGTTCAGTGTAACGGACCTGTTTGGATGGCTACGTGCACGTGAGTGCATCCGTTCTTGGGGGTATACATTTTCGTTACCCGGATATCCTGTTTTGGTTTTGGTTGATACGTATATTTTCCGTATTTTAAAACTGGATTTTTAGACCTGACCCGGACGTGTTTTGGACTATTTTTGTATTAGCCAAAATATCAAATTTATTAATATTATATTTTTAACTGTACGTTTAAATTTTTTACAACGAAAAATATTCTTTTAAATTTTTAAAGAAATCTTTTAACAGAATTTGTTTCTCTCTCTTTCTCTCTCTCCCCCTTTCTCTTTCCTCTCGCGAATCCTATTCACTCCCGAGATCCCGTCACGTCCCTTCTTCCCTACGCTCACCTCCCTCCTTCAATTCCTTTCTTCTTCTTTTTAAAACCCATGCACACCCCCGCGACGAGAACACACAGAACCCTAACCCTAGCCTTTACCTCGCGCTCGCCTCGACGTCGTCGATCTTTCCTCGACCGCATCTCCCCCTCGACCTCCTTCCTCTCTCTCACCTTCACCCTTCATCAACCCGAGCCTTCCCTGCACACTGCAAACCTTCTCCCAAGAACCCTCGCTGCACCCACCTCGCCGCCGGCGATCCCTTCGCCTCCTCCTCAACCACCTCTACACCTTCTCCTCTCTTTCTCCGCCTCCAACCATCACCACCATCACTCTCAGCCCAAACCAAACCCCGGCCTCACCTGCGCACCTCGCCGGCGATCCCTTGCCGTCACCTCACACCTTCGCAACCACCTCCTCGCCTTCTCCCAAACCCCAGCACCAACCCCAGAGCACCCTCCTCTCTTCTTCTTCTTCTTCTCTTTTCTTTTCTTTCTTGATTTCTTGTTTCTTTTCCGGCGATCACCCGCCGGAGCCGTGCTCGGCGCTGACGATTCAGGCGATCCAGTGAACGTCCCCTACCTGCGTGGTTATCCTCTTGCCTTGCCTGAACCCGTCCCGCGTGCCGTGCGCGTTGCGACGTTTACCCGACGTCGGACGTGCCGTACGCACCCGTCGTGTGTTCCGCTCAGGCAAGTTTATCTTGCTACATACTATAATACTTATCTTGCATCCATATGAATACAAATATTACATGTTGATTGCATTATACATCCATTTTAATGTTTTACTGTTTTCGGATACCCGTATGCATCCATACCATCTATTATATATGTAGCTGCATCTACAGATCATATTAATTCATGTTTTGTTATAGCAACACCCCATGCTTAATAATGTGCATCTCATTTAGTCTTGGAGTTGTAAATGTAACCCCTGATCGATATTTGTGCATCCATACCATTAATTATATATCTAGTTGCATGCCATGTCACATTATTTCATATTACTGTTATACTAACACCTCATGTTTGATAATGTGCATTCTACATAGTCGTGGAACGGTAGTTATAACCCCTGATAGTTAATTGAGCATCCATGTTTTATTGTGTATCCATACCATTAATTCTGCATACCTAGTTGCATGCCATATTACATTAACTCATATTATTGTTACATTAGTACCACATGCTTGATAATGGGCATCCTACCTAGTCATGATGTAACCCCTGATAGATATTTGTGCATTCATGTTTTTACCGTACATCCGCACTTCTACCGTGATTCAATACTTGCTACATTTTACTGTTGGACACCTACACGTTACACTGTGCACTACTTGACATGACCTGCTACACCACTACTTGACATGTTACATGATCCTGTTTCTAATGCCGACAATCCTGACATGTTGTCCCAATGGACATATCATGTTGTCTGCATAAACAAACATGTACCTGCTTGATCCTGGGTTGGCATTAGCTCCAGTTTATCAATACCTGACTTGAACACATAACCTCGGGGGTATGGGGAAATCAAAAGTGGAATCGAGTGTAACTTAAAAGGGTATTACATGATCCGTGGTCCCAGGGGGTAACGGGACAGAATCATTCGTGATTCTTCTTGATCCGTGGTCCCGGGGGTAACGGGACAAAACCATTCTTGGTTCACATATCTTGATCCGTGGTCCCGGGGGGTAACGGGACGTATTCTTTGAGTTACATGAGGAGTACATCAATTGATTTCGAATAAATTTAGAATAGAATACCCAGTAGCACAGTTTAGATTATTTACCGCACTTCACCCGCACGTATATACTTCACTGTTCATACCCGTGTTTCTGTTATACACTCATTACTGTTACTACTCATGCATGCATATCTTGTTACCTCCTGATTATATTTTATTGTTTGATATTATGACGCACTGACGTCTGGGTTTTGCATGGCCCAGATCATCTATCTCTGTCGTAGGCCGTTCAGGAGTATTTCAGCCAACAGGCCGAGCAGTGAGGACCCTGTTAGTAGCTAGTTAGTTTTATTTTCGTACTTTCATTCCTGATGTGAGCCCGTATTTTGGGACGTACTTTCCAGATGTTATTGTTATTCGGATTTATTGCTTCCGTATATTATTTCTTGACTCGTTTATTCTGACATATGGACATGTACTAGATAGTTTATTTTTATTTCTACTGTTCTTGATATCTTATAGACAGCCGTAATGTGACTGTGGAGGGATGTTTCCTAACCACAGGTAGCATAGTTGGCTCTATCACGTGCCGATCTTAGCGCACTCTGGGACGCAGGGCGTGACAGCGTTTGTTTGGTATCAGAGCCATATGATTTAGGTTAATCGGGTTTGATTCTTTTGTAGTTGGGTATTGGACCCAATACACGAATTGAAAAATCCGTAATTAGGAACATGTCCTGCCATATTGTTATCGTGATTCTTGAATCATATCTTCTTGTGACCCTTGTCTTAACGATATGCAAATGACCTTGTATCTCAACTTGAAACCTTCTGGTTCCCTATTGTTTCTTTCTATTCTGATACTAGGATTTGGGCGACTTGAACGGAGTTATGTGATTGTAACTATGAACTGCAGCATGGTTACAATGCGGTGCTCTATTTAAGTAACTTGGAGTCCTGGTCTTGATTCATTTTCTTGTTTCATGGTCGTTATATTACCTTACTTCTCTCAGTTTCATTACTTACCAGTTCATGTTTTATCGCAAGCTCGAATACTGTTTACCGTGCTAATCTTCTTCAGTGTTTGGCTTCAGGTGAAGTCATTTTGGATATCCTACTTGTTCATGTTTTTCCTGCATTAACATTATTCGATTCTGGTGCATCCCATTGTTGTATGTCGTCCAAGTTTCTTGCTGCACACTTGATTGCTGCACGGCCCTGTCTTGTTGTTGGGACATACACACTGGGAACGGAAAGATCATATCTAGTAGTGAGTGCAAGGATTGTTCAGTTGATATCTACGAACGAGAGTTATTTGCAGATTTCTTGGTGATCGATACCGGCAGTTATGATGTTGTCTTGGGAATGGATTTTCTCGGCACTTTCCACGCTCACATTGATTGTAGGGCAAAGAAAGTGATTTTTCAGATTCCCGGACATCCGGAATTTGTTTTTGCTGAAGGTAGCAATTCTGTCGGGCCAGTCGAGTTTAGGGTTAGGCCGACAAACAGTGTTCTTTCGTTGATGGAAGTTGATAAGGAGGAAGCGCCAGCTATAGTTCGAGAGTTTATGGATGTGTTCGAGGACATCTCGGGTTTACCGCCAAAACGAGATGTGGAGTTCGCGATCAATCTTGTTCCTGGTGCGGCGCCAATCTCGAAGGCGTACTATCCGATGGCACCAGTGGAGTTGGAAGAAGTCAAGAAGCAGGTTACCGAATTGCTAGAGAAGGGTTGGATTCGCAGCAGTAATTCACCTTGGGGAGCTCCAGTTCTTCTAATCAAGAAGAAAGATGACACAAGGAGGATGTGCATCGATTATCGAGAATTAAACCAGGTGACTATTAAGAACAAGTTCCCGATCCCTCACATTGGCGAATTATTCGAGCAACTCAGTGGCGCGAGAGTATTCTCGAAGCTGGATTTGCGATCCGGATATCAGGTCTGAGTTAAATCAGAGGATATTTGCAAGACCGCGTTCCGAATTCGGTATGGACATTACGAGTATTTAGTGATGCCATTCGGAGTCACGAATGCACCGGCGATATTTATGGACTTGATGAACCGAATCTTTTCACCGTTCTTGGATCAGTTTATAGTGGTGTTCATTGATGATATTCTGGTTTACTCAAGGAGCCTAGAAGAGCATGCAGAACACTTGAAGATCGCATTGCAGACATTAAGGCATGAAAGATTGTATGCGAAGATGAGCAAGTGCGAGTTTTGGCTTGAAGAAGTGAAGTTTTTGGGGCATGTCGTATTTGGAGATGGAATCGCCATTGATCCTGAGAAGATTGCAGCAGTTCAAGATTGGCCGATTCCGAAGAACGTAGCAGAGATCAGAAGTTTTCTTGGACTTGCCGGATATTACAGAAGGTTCGTGGAGAATTTTGCTCGCTTAGCTGAGCCTTTGACCAAGCTTACGTGAATGGAGGTACCGTTCGTTTGGACGGATAATTGTGCATCAGCTTTTGGGGCGTTAAAATAAAGATTGACAATCGCTCCTATTTTGACCGTACCAGACGGTTCCGGAGGATTGGTGATTCACAGCGACGCATCTGGGAAAGATTTGGGATGTGTTTTGATGCAGCATGGGAAGGTTATAGCCTACGTATCGAGACAGTTGAAGACCCATGAGAAGAATTATCCAACTCATGATTTGGAGCTTGCGGCAGTGATTTTCGCTTTGAAAATTTGAAGACACTACTTATTGGGGGAAAGGGTCGAAATATTCACCGATCACAAAAGCCTAAAGTATGTGTTCACGCAGAAAGAGCTCAACATGAGGCAGCGTAGATGGTTGGAGCTGATGGATGACTATGATCTTGATCTTAAGTACCATCCAGGGAAAATTAATGTAGTGTCGGATGCGCTTAGTCGGTTGCCAGCAATTCGGACGTTGACTGCACAGAAGGAACTTATCGAAGACTTTCGGGGATTCGGGTTGGAGATTGTGCTACCACATTCTTCGGGACAGTTGATGCAACTGCAAGTACAGTAGTCGTTGATCGAGAGTATTAAAGCAGCGCAGTCGCAGGACCCAAGATTGCAGAAGTTTCGAGAACAGGTTGAAACGGGACTTCCAACGGACTTGTTGATTCATGAAGATGGTTCGTTGCGTTTTAGTAGCCGTTTGTGTGTGCCGAAAGGAGTCATTCGCGAAGAAGTTATGAAGGAGGCACACAGTTCCGCATATTCCGTATATCCAGGAGGTACGAAGATATACCGTGACCTACAACAGCATTTCTGGTGGGAAGGTATGAAAAGGGAGATCGCCCGTGTTGTAGCGAAGTGCTTGGTGTGTCGGCAAGTTAAGGCTGAACATCAAAGGGTAGCCGATTTATTGCAACCACTTCCGATTCCTCAATGGAAGTGGGAACATATAACCATGGATTTCGTGACAGCTTTACCGCGGAGTTCAAAGGGCAATAATACAGTTTGGGTGATTGTTGATCGATTGACCAAGGCAGCTCATTTCATACCATTTCGAATTGGTCAGTCAACGGAAGCGTTGGCAGAACGGTACATGCAGGAGATTGTGAGATTGCATGGAGTACCTGTGAGCATCGTTTCCAACCGTGATACCCGATTCTTATCGCCCTTCTGGAGAAGTTTACATGAAAGTTTAGGGACGCGATTGAAGTTTAGCACTGCTTATCATCCTCAGACAGATGACCAGTCGGAGAGAACGATCCAACTCTTGAAGACATGTTGAGAGCTTGCATGTTAGATTTTAAGGGTTCATGGAGGATCATCTACACTTGGTGGAGTTCTCGTACAATAACAGCTTTCAGGTGACTATTAAGATGGCTCCATTCGAAGCATTATATGATCGCAAGTGTCGCTCACCTGTTTGTTGGGACAATATTGGAGAACGAAGATTGTTGGGACTGGATTTGATCGTGCAAACCGTGGAGAAAGTTAATACTATCCGGAATCATATGAAGACGGCACAGGATCGACAGAAGAGTTAGGCCGGCACATCGAGAAGACCTCTAGAGTTCGCTGTTGGTAATCTGGTATTCTTGAAGATATCACCGATTAAAGGAGTGATTCGTTTTGGGAGTCGAGGCAAGCTTAGTCCTCAATTCGTGGGGCCCTTTCGAGATTATGGAGTGTGTTGGAGAAGTGGCTTATCGATTGGTTTTACCACCATCTTTGGCGAATGTTCATGACGTGTTTCATGTATCTCAACTCCGTAAGTATGTTCGAGATGAAACATACGTGCTAGATCATTCGGAGCCGACTGTAAGGGAGGATTTGACTTTTGAGGAACGACTGATAAGAGAAAAGGTCCTCAAGAACAAGGTTATCACTCCCGTACTTGTTTCATGGGAAAATCACTCGCACGGAGAATCGACTTGGGAACGAGAAGACGAGATTCGACAGAAGTTTCCATACCTATTCTTGTAGATTCATGTTTGTTTATCTTTTCTTGTTCCTGGAATTTCGAGGACGAAATTCTTTTTGTAGTTGGTTATAATATAACACCCTAGTTCATTTATACCAGTTTTATTTTGAGTATTTCTTTATTTATGGTATTTTCCTGATTTATTGTGTTTTGGGTGCGAATAGTGTATTTGACATTTGTATTTGCATCCGACCCGACCCGCTTGCTGGAAACCCGTCTTGATTCATGTTTATGATTTATCCCGGCTTGTTTTGTGGATCCGTGCACTTTCATTTTTTTATATACTGCATACTGGCATTTATCTGGCATCTGCATATTTTTCAATATACCATATAAAGTCAAGAAAAAATATTTTAAAATATCTAGCATTGCCTGCATGATACCCTTAACCCTATTGTAGCATCCGCGTACCTTGTTCTCGTCCCGTTCAGTGTAACGGACCTGTTTGGATGGCTACGTGCACGTGCGTGCATCCGTTCTTGGAGGTATACATTTTCGTTACCCGGATATCCTGTTTTGGTTTTGGTTGACACGTATATTTTCCGTATTTTAAAACTGGATTTTTAGACCCGACCCGGACGTGTTTTGGACTATTTTTGTATTAGCCAAAATATCAAATTTATTAATATTATATTTTTAACTGTACGTTTAAATTTTTTACAACGAAAAATATTCTTTTAAATTTTTAAAGAAATCTTTTAACAAAATTTGTTTCTCTCTTTCTCTCTCTCCCCCTTTCTCTCTCCTCTCGCGAATCCTATTCACTCCCGAGATCCCGTCACGTCCCTTCTTCCCTACGCTCACCTTCCTCCTTCATTTCTTTTCTTCTTCTTTTTAAAACCGATGCACAGCCCCGCGACGAGAACATACAAAACCCTAACTCTAGCCTTTACCTCGCGCTTGCCTCGACGTCGTCGATCTTTCCTCCTCGACCGCATCTCCCCCTCGACCTCCTTCCTCTCTCTCACCTTCACCCCTGATCAACCCGAGCCTTCCCTGCACACTGCAAACCTTCTCCCAAGAACCCTCGCTGCACCCACCTCGCCGCCGGCGATCCCTTCGCCTCCTCCTCAACCACCTGTGCACCTTCTCCTCTCTTCCTCCGCCTCCAACCATCACCACAACCATCAACACCATCACTCTCAGCCCAAACCAAACCCCGGCCTCACCTGCGCACCTCGCCGGCGATCCCTTACCGTCACCTCACACCTTCGCAACCACCTCCTCGCCTTCTCCCAAACCCCAGCACCAACCCCAGAGCACCCTCCTCTCTTCTTCTTCTCTTTTCTTTTCTTTCTTGATTTCTTGTTTCTTTTCCGGTGATCACCCTCCGGAGCCGTGCTCGGCGCTGACAATTCAGGCGATCAAGTGAACGTCCCCTACCTGCGTGGTTATCCTCTTGCCTTGCCTGGCCCCGTCCCGTGTGTCGTGTATGCGTTGCGACGTTTACCCCACGTCGACGTGCCGTACGCACCCATCGTATGTTCCGCTCAGGCAAGTTTATCTTGTTACATGCTATAATACTTATCTTGCATCCATATAAATACAAATATTACATATTGATTGCATTATACATCCATTTTAAAGTTTTACTGTTTTCGGATACTCGTATGCATCCATACCATCTATTATATATGTAGCTGCATCTACAGATCATATTAATTCATGTTTTGTTATAGCAACACCCCATGCTTAATGTGTATCCCACTTAGTCTTGGAGTTGTAAATGTAACCCCTGATCGATATTTGTGCATCCATACCATTAATTATATATCTAGTTGCATGCCATGTCACATTATTTCATATTACTGTTATACTAACACCTCATGTTTGATAATGTGCATTCTATATAGTCGTGGAACGGTAGTTATAACCCCTGATAGTTAATTGAGCATCCATGTTTTATTGTGTATCCATACCATTAATTCTGCATACCTAGTTGCATGCCATATTACATTAACTCATATTATTGTTACATTAGTACCACATGCTTGATAATGGGCATCCTACCTAGTCATGATGTAACCCCTGATAGATATTTGTGCATTCATGTTTTTACCGTACATCCGCACTTCTACCGTGATTCAATACTTGCTACATTTTACTGTTGGACACCTACATGTTACACTGTGCACTACTTGACATGACCTGATACACCACTACTTGACATGTTACATGATCCTGTTTCTAATGCCGACAATCCTGACATGTTGTCCCAATGGACATATCCTGTTGTCTGCATAGACAAACCTGTACCTGCTTGATCCTGGGTTGGCATTAGCTCCAGTTTATCAATACCTGACTTGAACACATAACCTTGGGGTATAGGGAAATCAAAGGTGGAACCGAGTATAACTTAAAAGGGTATTACATGATCCGTGGTCCCGGGGGGTAACGCGACAGAATCATTCGTGATTCTTCTTGATCCGTGGTCCCGGGGGGTAACGGGATAGAACCATTCTTGGTTCACATATCTTGATCCGTGGTCTCGGAGGGTAACGGGACATATTCTTTGAGTTACATGAGGAGTACATCAATTGATTTCGAATAAATTTAGAATAGAAAACCCAGTAGCACAGTTTAAATTATTTACCGCACTTCACCCGCACGTATACACTTCACTGTTCATACCCGTGTTTCTGTTATACACTCATTACTGTTACTACTCATGCATGCATATCTTGTTACCTCCTGATTATATTTTATTGTTTGATATTATGACGCACTGACATCTGGGTTTTGCATGGCCCAGATCCTCTATCTCTGTAGCAGGCCGTTCATGAGTATTTCAGCCAACAGGCCGAGCAGTGAGGACCCTGTTAGTAGCTAGTTAGTTTTATTTCGTACTTTCATTGCTGATGTGAGCCCGTATTTTGGGACGTACTTTCCAGATGTTATTGTTATTTGGATTTATTGCTTCCGCATATTATTTCGACTCGTTTATTCTGACATATGGACATGTACTAGATAGTTTATTTTTATTTCTATTGTTCTTGATATCTTATAGACAGCCATAATGTGACTGTGGAGGGATGTTTCCTAGCCATAGGTAGCATGGTTGGCTCTGTCACGTGCCGATCTTAGCGCACTCTGGGATGCGGGGCGTGACAATCCACTTGATTGAAATGGGGCAAAAGGTTATAGTAATAGTATGAGTTTAAAAAGGAGATGGAAGGCTTTCATATTACGAATTCGTATCATAAATGATTCAATGAAATGAATACAAATAGAATGCATTCATAAATTGATTCACTAAAATAGAGAAACTATTAATTGTTAATAATAGTGATAGTAGTAGTAATAAGTGATTTCAAAGATGCTGACAAGAAAAAACGTAATCCAAAGACCATAATCAGGGTTGTTTTGCAGGTGACTCAATATAGTAACATCAAGTCTGTAACAACTAACGCAATCATGAATAAACAAGTCAAAGGCTGGTCCATGGTAGCTGCGCAAGTCACTAAAACCTGGTGCAAAGAGACTTAGTTAAATTGATAGCAGGTTTTACTTGTCGAAGGTGTTTTACTTGATAGCTGAAGCTGGAAAATAATTCTTGAAAATCTATTGAAGTTTCATGCAGATGTTCTCAAAGGACCCAGCAAACAACTCTACCGGATCCTGCACATCAGTTTGGCTTCGGATCGCCATGTCAATATAGTGATCCCCTAATTGCACAAGTCAAAATGGCAAAGACAATTTAGGTAGGATTCATGACTTCCAAGTCGCTTCTATGCTTAACAGACAGCACCTCAACAGCCTAATGTCATATGCAAATGGGTTTGGCACCATCTCAAATGGTTTGACATCAAGTATGGAACCTACTTAATTCAGAAATGTCTCATAGTATGGGTGAGCATCTAATGGATAGTTTCAGTAGTTGGTAAAAAGGTGAAACCAAAACAAATCAAACAGTATGTCAAAATCACACCGAAAGTAAGTTTGCCTAAGTGCGGTTACAATTATTTTATAAAGATAGTGCTATATATGAAATTAATCGGTAAAAGGTGCTATAGGAGAGAATTTTAATCAAAGTCAACCTATCACTACTTCTTTAAATGGCCGATTCCAGCCGTCTTGACCCATGCTCTAAAATATAGATATACAAAAAGTTGCGTGATTTCTACACTCTTTGCCTTTAAATCAAGTGGGTACAAAATTAAAGATTTTCTCGGCATACAAAATTTTCCACAACTAGGTAAATAGGGGAATCAGGAATGAGTAAGAAATCAAATGAAAATGGTAGTATATTTATATTTTAGTTATGGAAATTAAGATGGGCGGTGTCGTTCCAAAAAAAATGCATAGTCGACTTTTGACCGCTACAGTAAAAAATTCTCCCTATGGCACTTTATACCCAATTACCCATAGTACTCTACATATATTCTTCTATCTATATATTATATATAAAAGCTATATTGAGGAATATCCTTGGAATATTCAAGCTTCATGGAAACTGAGAGGTTTTTGCTAAATTTTCGCTACAAGGGCCTCTACAAAATTTTACATCTGCGCTAAAGTCTCTGTTGAATCCACTCAAAACCCTAGAAATTAAATGGGAAAGCTTCAATCGAGCTCGCTCTTCAACTCGAAGCTCCCTCGAATGGCGGTCGCCTCCCCCTCCTCCCTCGAAACATCCTAGATTCCAAATCCGAACTCACATCCGAAAACCCTAACCCCGATCCCGCTTCTTCATCGTCGACGTCCTCAAACCCTATCTCTAACCCTAATCTAGTGGCGCTGCATCCTCCTTCCTTCACCCGCCACTCAGGCCCCTCAGGGTCCTGCCCATACCCCAATATTCCATGATCCCAAACCCTAGCCCTAACCCTAAGTTCACTCAAAACCCTAACCCTAGCATTCAGTCGCGAGGGGTTTCAGCTCCGGTCACCTACATGATTCCAGGCATGGCGAATGGCGCTGGATCGAATCACTGTTTCGGCCGCTCCGATGAGATACTCGCCTCCGAATGCGCCTTTGATGTCTAATGGGTAAGTTTCTAATGGATACATGGTTGTTACTCCGTCTGGTGGGTCCCTCTCTTTCTTCAAATCTTTGTTGAATATTCGATTTTTGAATAATAGTTTTCAATTAATCGCCATGGCTCGTTAGTATGTTTATATGAGTTGTGATTTCCATATTATTCTTTGAATTATCAAAATATTGTGGGTATAATTTTATAATGCTATAAGATTATCTATGAACCCGGAATTTATGGCTGGGCACATGAAGGGGAGAGGGGCTGGAAAAGGGGAAAGAGTGAGAACAAAAAAGAACAGAAATAGATAAGGGGATGCATTTGACACTGATGACGGATATTTTTTCATACAGTATTGTCATGGTGAGAATGGTCGGCCAAGTTTCTTCTTGCCATAGTTGAAAGATCTCTTGCACTATGTGCCATGACTAAATTCTCTTCATATTGTGTTTTTCTTCACGTAATTTAAGGCAATCTTGCAATAGGATATCATTTTTAGATAAAAGAAAAACAAGAATTTTAATAATTGCTATTAATGATATAATATACTCAATTTAAATAGTTTCCTATATAGGAGATTTATTTAACCTCTTGGTCTTTATAGATAATTTCTTGACAGTGGATCATTTATAGCATCTAACTGCACGTTGCAATATAACATTACAATCATAGTTTGACAGTGGATCATTTATAGCCATAATCGATTTTACACGAGCAATTTATTATAGAAAGTTCTAATTTTTCCCTATTTAGTTTTATTGTTTTATTATATATATGATTATTCTTCAACTTCTCTTTCTCTATAGATTCAATTTTGAACAATTTGGAAAGGGTTCCAAGTATCAAAAAACCTACAACTTTCGGATTTAGAAAGGGGTTTAAGAATCTAAAAGTCTGCGGATATTCTCAATTTTCATATAGGTAAATTATTATACAAAGTTATTACACATATAGACTCGATTGCTTACAATGGGATTTTTTTCTATTTTATTATTGGAGAAAAAAAAATCTAGCAAAATCCATTTATTTTTCTACGGAATATAGTGTAAAAACAATGGCGACTTTAGAAAAAATATAAACACATTTTTATTGACATATGTGGTTGCTTTAACATTATATTTCTGTCTGGGTAAAGATTTATAGATAGTTTTTAATGAAACTCTTCAATGCGCCATACATAGTTTTTAATGAAACTTTTCAATGCCTTCATATATTTTTTCTGTAATTTTGGAAATGAGATGATGAATTTTGAGCCTCCCGCGCATGACGTGGGGGCCCTTGCTAGTAATTATATATTTATGTAATATATAATTTTTGGGTTTGGTTTTAAAAATCTAAATCGGCATTGCGAAATCATATAGCCTACCCCAAAATTTTGGGATGAAGAATTCTAGTTATTGTAAAACCTAAACCTCAATTAAACCGGGTGAAAACCGACTTCTTTCAACTTTTTACATTTTTAGGATAGTTGATTCTTCAGTTTGGATCGAATTATATTCATCCCTAGATCAATAGCTAAGCTATTAATGGCACAAGATAAAATTAGTTAATGATTGGGAGTGCCATGATGCTGAAGTTAACATAAATGTCTAAGATGCTACAGCTCTTTTTTCTCCCTCCTTTTCTTCATCCTAAGTCTTCTCTGATGTTTTATAGCAAAGCCTCCAAAAATACACAATGATAATAAATTTATACAAGACCACTAACGAAGAAATAAAAAGGAGGAAGAGGACAGCATCCCAATCCTCAATCAGTAACCAATATTTCATAATCAAATGTCACTAATCAACCGTCTTAATATCCTTGTTTATGGGCTGAACTTAAGAGTATAATTCATGTGAAATTAAACTTCCTAATCCCGCAAAACAGAAGGCAAAAAATATATACTAGAGAAAAACTCCTAAACATTTCAAATTCTAAATAAAAATACATTCAAATCTAAAGGTATCTCCAAAATAATTTGAAATATAATCTGTATCCTACTTGAACTCAAGCGTGTTTAAGTTTAGAGAAACAATCACCATGACCACAAGCAATAAGCCAATATACCAATCTTTTGCGGTCGCCAGAATAAATCATTTTCTTCAATTTATCTGGCTAAGGTTTATCTTCTCAACTTAAGTAGCAGCTACCATATCTTTTATAACTGCCTTCGTCCATGTTTTCATAGGCATACTCTAACCATAAGTTCTTCACTAATTGCTACTTTAACACTCCTAAGGGCCACTTATGAAGCTCCAGCGCATGCCTACATTAACCAAATTGGTTTTTCCCCATCTTATCCTAAATGGGAATTGAATCTAACTTCTTGCTAGTAAAGTAATGCCAAACTAAGAGATAAACATTAACACGATCTATTATTTGATTCTCTAACTAAGAGAAAGACATTAACACGACCAGTAACATCTGAGCCTTTATCCCAAGCATTTGGGGTAGGCTACATGAACCAACATTAGAATCATGCCGGGTCGAGCACATAGATCATCCACCTCTACTCACTCCAATCGAACAATATACTCTCATTAAGGTCTTTGGCATCCATAACATATGAAGGAGAACATATATATAATTCTGCACATCGTATGAAGGAGAACATATATATAATTCTGCACATCGTATGAAGGAGAACATATTATTCTGCTCAACCTTCTATAAAAAAATGGTGGAAAGCAACGCCTTTGTATTACATGTATTGGTTGTGTTTGTATGTGTTAATGTGTGTGTGCACCGCATGATTGTTTCAATTTGCAACATAAGTTGCCGTACGAATAACCGAAAGAAAAGAAGGGAGTTATTTCTTACTTGCTCAACTTAGGCTTCATAGTTTGTAGTTTCAAAGCAGGAACTGAATGCATGACTTTGATTCCATGCAAAGATCTTTTTTTTGCATGAGATTTTGCTTGCTGGGAGGTTTTCCTGCTAGAATAATATTTGTCATTAGAAATATTGTATCGACTAACAGATGAAGTCCCCTGGTTATGAATATCTATGGAATCTCCTGCATAAGAACTTGAAGGATGTATCATCACCATAGCACCAGCATGAGAGCGAAGGTGCTCACTATCCTTGTTGTCGAAAATCTCAAAGAGCATTTGCTCATCCTGAAGATCAAAGATGAGCTTTGGCTTTGGAATAGCTTCATCTGGATCCCAGATAACATGGTCCAGCCAAGATCCATTTAGCAAGTCCTTATTCTGCAAGGAAAGTTTATTGTAACGACGCAGTATGTCACCTCTGTCAACTTCTTTAGTCTGATTTTCAGTATCCATTATTACAGAGCACAAAGCATTCTTTTTCTGGAGAGCCTCTAACCTCAGCACCTGAGGGTGATAATTCCTATCTAAGGACTGGCATGTTGAAAAGTTTCTTGAACCAAATGGCTCAACTAAAGCTGGATCAATAAGCAAACTATGATTCTTATCGTCGCATTCAACTTTTTTATGTGCATTTCCATCTTCTAGTTCAGCATCAGTATTAGCTTCGGTATCAAGTTCAGATATCACACAACTCTCTGAGCACCCATGAGTAGCTGTGGGTGAATTTCCCCAAACAATTGCATTTTCCCAGTCTTGCTGATCAAGAGGATAAAATTCAGGAGTCAATGCAGACCACTGACTTAAAGAAACATCTACCTCAGAATCATCCTTCATTGGCTGTGAACAAAGGCACGAGTCTTTAATCTGCTCATCTTCGTGAGAGATTGCATGCTGCACATACTCTTCCACTTCATTGACAGTTGAGCTATGATATTTAAGAGTAGACAGATCTTGACAGGAATTTCTCAGAAATGCCTCCTCATCCTCTTCAACATCGACAACATCTGCGGCTTTGACCCGCTCTGGAAGCATTTAATAAATCACATATTTACAAAGAACAAGAAATTTAAGGAGCATGTGTTGCCTGAAAATCGTGAACAAAAACAAAAACTAGGACACTAGAATTTAAAATATTATTCTACCGAAATCCAAAGACATAAAAAATCCATCACACCTAGGTCAGGAACATGACACCAAGAAGTTGAAGCAGTTTCAAAGGTTTTCCAAGGAAACAGAAGAATTATTTCCCAAAATAATAATAACAACAACGATAGTAGTAGTAGTAGTAGTAGTAGTAGTAGTAAAGAAGATCTCGAGAATATAGAAGCATGGTTATTCTTCTGTAGGGCAAAATTAATTGTTAAGTACACCTTGATCGGAGGAATATGCAATTGATGTGTTGCATCAGTGAGTCCAATGGGAACCCTTAACGTAAGTATAAATGTAGCTCTACTCTGATAATACACCATTAAAAGTAGTGTCAAACTTTAAAAGTCGCATACCTTTCCTCGTAGAATGTCTATGTTGGTCCTTTCTCTCTGCTTTCCTCGTAGGTTCATGGATGCCAAAGATTTCAGAGAATTTCAAGATCACCATCCCATCCTCAACACACAGAACAGGAAGAGAAGTATCAACCCTTAGATCTTGTTCCAGTTCAATGTGAGATTGTTCCTATAAGAATGGAGGCAAAAAGAATGCAGTCAATGACATAATTGAACTGAGTACTTAAAAGCGTATAATTATATGGCTATATATTAGAATACAAGTGTTTGCAAGATGGAGCTAGAACTTTTTTCTGGGTTCAGATGGAGAAGCAAAAGCATGAGTAAATTACAAATCGACTAAATGGTATTAAACTATAATGGATGTATATGTAATAGTAAGAAATCACATAATCTAAATTCGTGTTAGTTTAACTAATTGTCACAGAAACTAAGAAAAAATATGTGTCGGGAGATGTTATAAACATGGTTTAAAATATCGCCGATCCCGATCCGGAATGGCCAATTCCCGATCCCAAAAATAAACATACAAGTTCCAAGACCGATACTGACCAATACCAAGTAATATTGTGTTTACCATTTTATGACAGGGTTTTCGTATTGAGTTTATTCATGGCAAGTGGGTTTGCTAAAGGGTCAATGGGCTCATCAATGGTTTAATGAGTTTACTATAGGTTATGCGTTATTACAGTTAGTTTCACATTTTTAATACAACTTTAGACATCGTTGATCACAAAAGAACTTTACAAATTGTTTATAGTTACTTTAAATGTCTATTTAAAAAAAATCAACTCCTTAAAAATTCTTTTTCTCAATCGATATAAAATCTGGTAGTCTATTCTAATCCATTACGGGCGATACGGCCAAGATTGCCGATTCCAAATCCCAAAAGTGACCATCTGATCCCGTGACCCCAAGATTTTAAACCTTGGTTATAAATTAGCATACATCAGGTTGTTAAACTTCAGTTCACGACAGTTGTTCTAATTTCATGTTGAAATACAGTGTATGCTTATATATCCACTCATCTGCATTTGCTCTAGAGCTGCGACCGGCACCCAGTTGGCCCACTCTAGATTATTATATAAAAACTTAAGCAGCTTCCAATCCTGAGTCTTATTCAAAAGATAAATGGTTGTGCAACCAGTTTCATAAGCTAAGCAGAAATGTCTGTGCAGCAACGGAAACCCTGATGTCACTATGTTAACATGCCTTCACCAGTGTTAAACATGTTATGAGCAATTTAGGACTTGAAAAACCTGACCCACTATACATTAGTACGATTTTATACAAAAAGGAAAGCATTTACCGCAAAATAGGGAGTAAAGGTATAAAAATTTCAACGCCTCTTAACGTTATCTGGCTGAATAAACTAAAAGAATAGCCACAATATGATAAGCATATACATTGCTAAATCAGTAATGTCCTACTTCCATAGTGCCAGAAAAGAAGACGCATCATCCAGAATTGAATTGCCCAAAAAATGAGGGGGGGAAAGATAAGCATACCGTTAAACGATAAAAGAGAAAATTTAGATACTTTATTATATGACCAATGATCTCTTTATATAGGGATTATAATTACTTGATGCACAAGCATTATGATACAGTGTACCCTAATAACAATATATTCTAAACTATTCCAACATCCCCTCAAGCTGGAGCATAGATATCGGTAATGTGTAGCTTGGACAATAGACGAACAAATGCGAGTCTTGGAAGAGATTTCGTCAAAATATTTGCAATCTGTGCATGAGTAGAAACATGATGGAGATTGACTTCCCTTCAACAATTTTCTCCCGGATAAAATGATAATCTTTGTCCGTTCATGGAACACCTGATTATCTGAAATATAAATTGGAGCTTTATTGTCACAGAATAAGGATGCTGGTGTTGTAGAACTAACACCGAGATCTCGAATCGATGTGGGAAGCCATGTCAATTCTAAGACGACATGAGCCATATCCCTATATTCAAGCTCGGCTGATGAGTGTGCAACATGTTGCTTCTTGCTGCACCAGGTAACTACGTTCCCCGCAAAGAAAACACAAAATCCACTTGTGGAGCGACGGTAATCCACGGATCCGACAAAATTGGTATCAATATTGACTATAAGAGACAGATTAGAATAGGGTTTATAGAGAAGATCTTGCACCAGTGGACGCTTCAAACAGCGGAGAATGCATTGAACGGCCCAAAATTGGAAAACTAAGGACGCCTGCATAAACTGGCTCACTGTACTGACTGCAAAGGATATGTCTGGATGAGTAACCGTGAGATAGATTAGCTTCCCAACTAACCGTCGATACCGACCTGGATCGGAAAGTGGCTGGTCATCAGGTGAGCTAACGCGAGAGAGTTTTACTGTTGCATCCATAGGAGTATCAGCAGGGCGACAGCCAAGGAACCATGTTTCTTTAAGTAGATCGAGAGTATAGTTCCGTTGTGAGAGAATTAACGATCTCTTATTTCAAGATACCTCTATACCAAGAAAGTACCGTAGAGGACCACGATCTTTGGTATTAAAATATGAAGCCAAATGAGTTTTAACTTTAGATATACCTTCGGAATCATCTCCAGCGATGATTATGTCATCAACAGAAACAAGAAGAATAACCATTCCTTCTTTCCGTCTATATATAATAAAAAAAATGGATATGCCGAGCTACTTGTGAAATTTATCTTTTTTAGGACCATACTGAATTTATCGAAGCATGTCCGAGGAGATTGTTTTAACCCATAAATAGATTTTTTTAAGATGACATACAAGAAACTCTCTCTCACTCAAAGTAAGGAGGTTGTTGCATATAAAACATCTCAGAAAGATAGCCATTAAGAAAAGCAATCTTGACGTCTAGCTGATATAGAGGCCAATCTCGGATAACCGCACGAAAGATTAGGACACGAACAGTAGTGAGTTTGGCCACTAAAGAAAAAGCCTTAGCATAGTCGACACCATACTGCTGAGTATAGCCTTTGGCAACAAGACGGGCCTTCAAACGAGATACACTATCAGGATTATGTCTAAAATCAAAGACCCACTGGTAACCAACCACCTTTTTATTGTGAAGGGAGACTGACCGGATCTCAAGTGTAATCAGACCTCGGTGCATGCAACTCTTCCATTATAGCCCTATACCAACCTAGATGACTCATAACTTCCTGTACAGAGTTAGGAAGAGAAACAATAGACAAGGAAGAAACAAACTGACATAGAGCTGGAGTAATACGATGATATGAAATAAATGAAGTGTACGAGAAGTGGTGCATATTCGTTTACTTTTGCGAAGAGCAATTGGTAAGTCGTCGGACAAACCATCAGAAGGAGGGAGAGGCGAAGGCTCGTCAACTTCCGGCTGTATACATGAAGGAGAAGCTCAAGTATCTGTTGTTGAATCTATCACTGCTCTCGGTCAACGCCGTAAGACTTGCGTAACCGAAGAAGGACGAAGAACTTCGACAATGGTTGATTCAATATGAATTGGTCGGTCATCTGGATGTATAAGAAGTCGTGGGGATACGTGAGAAGAACTTTCTGCTGGGGTAAAAGAACTGATTCTCAAGAAAAGTGACATCATGAGAGATTACAACAGTGGATATAGAAGGAAGCAGGCAAACGTAAACTTTTTGAATCCTAGAATAACCAATAAACATATGTTTGATAGCCCTAAAATCCAATTTATCGCGATTTTAATCGGTGAGTATGAACGTAGCAAAGACACCCAAATACTTTAGGAAGGAAAAAGAGACTTGGTCAGGAAATAGAATAGATAACGGTGTTTGGTTTTGAAGAATCGTGGAAGACTTGCGATTAATTAAAAAACATACATAAGGCAAAATTCCAATGGCGTTTTGGAACATGCGTGATAATGATAATAGAACGAGCAACGTCAAGTGACAGTTTTTTCTTTTAACAATGTCATTTTGTTGTGTGTATGAGCAGGAAGTTTGATGAATAATCCTACGAAATTGGCAAAGAGTTTGAAAAATACAACTCATATATTCTTTTGTGTAAAGAATCAAGTTTATTTAAAGTTAAAGGAGTGATAGGTTTTTTATAAGTACACATGGGTTTTTGATATAAGTAGGTTCCAATAATAAAACTCAAGCATTATTGAGATTTGACCTATTTTATATTTTATACTCATGTGTTTCTTTTGTTGTTTTCAATGTAGGACTATTTTTAAAATCCCATCATTTGGTTTTTGCTTTCAATACCCCCCTCACGTCCAACCATTACTTTTCTTGGTATGGTTGTCACGTGAAAAGTACGAGTAGAGTTGCATACAATCATCACTTTTTCTTGGTGTGATTGTCACGTGTAAAGTACGAGAAGAGTTACGTGTAATCACTTTTTCTTGGTGTGGTTGTCATTAGCTCTGATACCATGTAAAGAATCAAGTTTATTTAAAATTGAGCGAGTGGTGGGGTTTTTATAAATATACATGGGCCTTTGATATAAGTGGGTTTCAACAATATGACATGGACCTTGTTAAGATTTGACTCATCTTATATTTTATACCCATGTATTTCTTTTGTTGTTTCCAATGTGGGACTGTATTTAAAGTCCCATCATTTGGTTTTTACTTTCAACATTTTGCATTAGCAATTCTTAGAGTTTTAATAGACGTATTAAACTAATTAACCACTTCACTAATAAATATTTTAAATGCATGTGATAATTCAGATCGATCGCGTAAAATAAACAGTCATGTCATTCTAGAGTAATCAATAAAAATGACAATATTTGCAGCCAAAAATTCTAGTATGCTTGTAAAGACCTCAAATGTCAGAATGAACTAACTCAAATATCGAAGAACTGCGTTTATTAACTGAAGGAATGTTTCCTCAAAATATACGGCTCGCATTAAAAATCTTATAAAGAAAAATCAGGTAACATATACTACGTAACATAGGAAGAGGTTGGTGTCCAAGTCGTCGATGACAGCAAATGGTATAAACAGCAGCAAATATGAAAGGTGGCGCATCCAAGTAGTACATGCCATTAACTTCTTTACCACCACCAATCTGCTCCTTCGTCTGGTTATCCTGAATCACAAAGTAAATAGAAGAGAAAGTTATTGAACAGTTGAAATCATCGATAAGACAACGAACGGATAAAAGATATGTACGAAGTGGAAGAACAACGAGAACATTTTTAAACGGTAATGAAGATGTCACATCAATATTGGTACAACCACGAACAGGAAGGGCATCCCCATTGGCAATGGAAATGAATTTATGATAAGTGAAAAATACAGAGTTAGAAGCAGTATGAGTTATTTGGTCGGAAGCTCCGGAGTCAAGAACCCAAGAGTTTGACTAAAATAGTAAAGATATACCTGATGTGGTTTAATTGGTAGTAGAGATATGAGAGAAAATACGTTTCAGGTGTTGTAAGTCTTCAGAAGAGATCTACGAGGATAATGCTAGCAGTTGGATTGGTGTGGATGTAAGAGCCGTACTCAGTCGGGCGGTAGGAGTCTGATCCGGATAGTTATGTTTCTTCCAGCATAATTGATTTGTATGGTTGGTACAACCGCAATGAGAGCAAGAAAGTGAACCACGACCACGTCCGCGACCCCGTCCCCCATGACCCCGAGTACCAATAGAAGCACGGCCATGACCAGTGGGAAATCATCGGCCATGGCCCTGAGCAACAAGGGCAGAAGATGAAGCCTCCACTGTAGAAGCGCCTACTGGAGGGACACTATAAGTAGCAGCGAGAATACTATTCAGAATAGACGTACCATCCTGGTAGAGAAAGGAGCGAACTCCATCGAAATGAGGCTTCATCTTAGCCAAATAAAGAGTCCTAATAAGTGCCTCACACTGACTCTTGGTAACGGCTGAATCAGAGAAGACGGGTTGATACATGTTCCATTCTTCTAGAAACCCTCGGAACCGGCACCAAAGGCATATAGATCATCTGGAGTAGAGATAATGAGTTCAGTGAAGATATCATAGAGCCGTTGAAGGCTATCTTCTAACGAGTAGAAAGATTTGAGATGGAACAGCATTTCCTTCGTAGTAAGGAGATACATAATAGTCCGATAGCAGCTGGACTCTATAGAGTTTGTAAGCTAAGTGAAGACTTTGTTGTCATTTTGAAACCAAGATGAATACTGCGCATCGAAGGTTGGTGGAGCTTCCTGAAAGAGATGGTGATGAAAGCCCCTACTTTTGAGGGCTCGTTCAATTGTGTGCGCCCATTCCAAAAATTTATTAGAGTCGGAAAGAATCAAAATAGTTAGACGGAGATCCGTTTTTTAATCGAAAACAGGAGGATCAATCTTGTTGTTCGTCATATTGAATGTCGCGTGCAAAGAAAGCAAGTAATATAAAGTGTGGATCTCAACTCAAGATCAATTCATCGCAGAATCTTGAATCCGTAGGAGAGGATCGCACCGAATCTGTGAACAGGGTCAGATCTAGCAAGTAATATAAAGTGCCAGATCTGTGAACATGATCTATGATGCGATGCGATCTGGACAGAGGCATCGAGGGAGGAGAGAGGCGTCAAGGGAGACAGTCTGGGCAGAGGCGCAAAGGCGATCTGGACAGAGGCGTCGAGGGAGAAGAGGCGTCGAGGGCGAGATTGTCGAGGGAGGCGATCTGGACAGAGGCATCAAAGGCGATCTGGGCAGATGCGAAGCTACGGCGGCGGGGAGAGGAAGCGAGAGCTGTGAGGAAGGAGGGCTGCGAGGGAGGAGGGGCGAGGGCTGCGTGAGAGGAGGGCTACAAGGAGGGAGGAGGGCTGCGAGGGCGAGGGCGAGGGCGAGGGCGTGAGGGAGGAGGGCTGCGAGGACGGCTAGGTTTGTTTTTAGGGTTAGGGTTTAGAATACCCTCTGATACCATATTAAACGATAAAAGAGAAAAAATTTAGATACTTTATTTTGTGACCAAGGATCTCTTTATGTAGGGATTACAATTACTTGATGCTTAGGTATCATGGTACGGTATACCCTAATAACAATATACTCTAAACTATTCCAATACATACAATAATCCAGCTGACAGAAAGAAAAACTATGGGGAAAATGAAACTCACCTGAAAATCTTCCAATTCAAAGGCCATGTCTTCTCCCTTAGGGGATCCACCAGACGACTGACTGCCATGAGGGGAAGTTGTGTGTACAGAACTTATTTCCAGTTGCTCACCTGAAATAGAAGTCAGAAAGATTGGAGATCAATGGAAGGAAAGGTAGGTAACAGATCGAATTAGAAACAGAAATAAATATATTCACAGACAGAGATAATATACACAACTACTCTGAATTTCTTCAGTAATTTTCCGATTCATCTAAGAAAGCGAAAACTGGCAACAAACGATGACTTTATGAGCAAGATTCAAGAACTCGGTTTCGGTTTCGGTTTTTCATAACTTTATTAGTTTCACTAGGTTTCGGCTAGTTTCGCTAATCTCGGTTCAGGTTTCGGTTTCGACGGTAATACAATATATATAAGTGTAGATATATTAAATACTTAAATTTATGGTTCTATATTACAAGACAATGATCCTAGTGTTTAAAAATCCAGCCATGATGCAAAATATATTGAAAAGTGTACCCATATAAGTATTAACATAGGGTTTGGGTTCACTTTTTGTGGTTTTCTTCTAACGAAGGCCTACAATGATCACAATGACAGCAAAAATGGTATAAAAATATAAGTTTTTAAAAGTTTCAGACGAAACAATATTGTATGGTTGGTTTCGTATCGGTTTCGGATTTCGTATCGGTCTCCACCGAAACCGATACGAAATCGCCATGTATCGGTGGTTTCGGCTGAAACCTCAAACCTTGTTTATGAGTTCTCTAAATTCCATTAAGTCTAGATTAAACCAACTTTTTTTTCCAAGAAGAAAAGGCTGCCAATTTAAACAAGTAAAATAAGAATGGAATTCAGAATTGTCTGTTTTGCTCTCAGATGCAGTGGCAAAAGATTAGAAATAAGAACATAATCTTAGAGCCCATGATTAACACAAAGTTCAAAACAAATCTCAGGTCAGCAACAAGGAATTTCACACTGAAATAAATAAGGACAAAGCTTGTTTGATAAATTAATTTGAGCCTTGGAATTCTCATACATATTGTGTTTGTTTATGTTCTGGGAGACTCTTACACATGTAGCCCGTGCAGGAAATGTCTATCATTGACATATACAGTTGTGTCGGACACCTGACACTCCTTGGACATTTCAAGCACACCTTGTCAGACGCTTTTCAAAGTGTGTCATCGTTGCTATAATAGATTTCATTATTTCGACTACTTCTTAGAAACTTCTAAGACACTTTTCAAAAACATAATGTGTGCTTTTTAAACATATTTTCATTCTCATTGTACTCATCGGTCATGACCGTAGTGAAGTTGACCAGGAACAACTTAAGCACCTTCCTCTTATTCAAAACTCTTTCTTTTGCTGCTCTTATTTTTTAAGAGAAGGATAGTAATCAATTAGATTTTATAGATTTACATTTTTTTTATAAAAAAAAACTAATAGCTTAACAATGCATTTCTTAATGTGCGATTCAAATATACCTATCAACTCAAGTGACGTGTGGATTTACAGTAAATTATATCGATTTCATTAGCCGAACGATTAATAGATTAAGCGGTCCGGGCCTCCTTAAGCGCAAGGTTGGTGCTTTTTAGAGCATGGGAACATTGATACTGATGGAACCTTTTTCTTGTAGGGGGTGGGTGAAAGATGAGCAAGTGAGTTCTAAGTCTAATTAGTATGCCTCAATATAAGTATGGTACATAACACAGCATGGTAGCAACTTGCATACTGCTTTATAACAGACTGAATCAACTGATAGAGGAATAGACTATGGCACACATAAATTGGTAGAATTGCTACAAGTTGACAGGTTGTGTGCATCCATTTAGAGAGTGTAACTTCTCAACATATCAAGCATTAAGGTGGTTGCGATTAAATAGTTCACAAGCTTAGTTTTGACACTTTGACATGAATCTCATCTCAAAACAAACGCATCAGACATAAGAAAACAAAAAAAAAAAGAAATATTAATAATAGAGGTTTGCAAAAAGACAACGTTAGTGGGTAAGCGCCATATGACATCAAACCACAGGAACATCTTTCATTTTGAGCAATGGTAATGCGACTAATTGATTTACTGTGTTATTTACATATGCACAGCAAGACATGGGCAATACCTGCAGAAGGAATCCTAGGAGCTTCAATAGTAATTTCCATAACCTCATTTTCCTTGATCGTTTCTTCGTCCTCATCATAATTTTCCTCATCAAAAACAGATCCTTTCTGATCCAAAGAAGCCAACACTGCACCAGAAGAAAAATAATCTTTCTTTGACAGTAAATGGTCTTCCTCTGTAGAAGATTGAATCTCTGGACCATCATATTGTTCATCAATGTCTTCGTAATCTATGGCGTCTTCTGCCTTCTCATCATAGTCTACATGCAAATAAACCATTCTTATTATTTTATTTAAAAGTAAGAAAAGGAACTATACAGAAGATTGGCTATAAACTTGAGCTAACCGCCATAAAACTCACGCTTATTCGCATGCAATTCAGATTCATGCATGATAGTGCATATTTAGCAAATATTAACAAAAACAGAAGTGAATAAAAGTAATGTACATGATGGTAAATATGTTGGACAACTAGCAAACCACACAAAACCGCAAAGCACAAATGGTCTTAAACAGTAACCAGCTCCAATGTTAATTCTGATTGATCTCTCTTGTGAAAAGAGCGCGAAGATATAAAAGGCACAGTTTTTTTTGCGTACTAATGGGGAAAGGGGGGGGGGGATGTACACATGCCTGCATAACCCACGTAAAATCTCATATACAAGATGGAATAGTAGAAAAGTAATAACACCCAGCACCAACAATCACACTCATGTCCATGTAACAAATAAATTATCCGACATTATGTAGGAATTCAGCACCATCTAAAATATCTAGTGAAAAATAACATGAGGTATAGAAGTAAATTTCGTGTGTTTTCATATGAAAGTAATATAGAGTCAGGCAAGCCATGCGAAAATTAGAATTGTCCATGTAAAGTTAAAATAAATGAGAAAGAGATTCTTTATTATGTGACCAATGATCTCTTTATATAAGGATTACAATTACTTCATGCCCAAGCATCATGGTACAGTATACCCTGATAACAATATATTCTAAACTATTCCAACACTCCCCCTCAAGCTAGAACATAGATATCAGTGATGTGTAGCTTGGACAATAGACGAACAAATGCGGGTCTTGGAAGAGATTTCGTCAAAATATCTGTAATCTTTGCATGAGTAGAAACATGATGGAGATTGACTTCCTTTTCAACAATTTTCTCCCGAATAAAGTGGTAATCCACTTCAATGTGTTTTGTCCGTTAGTGAAATACTGGATTCTCTGAAATATGAATTGCAGCATTATTGTCACAGAACAAGGATGCTAGTGTTGTAGAACTAACACCGTGATCTCGAAGCAATATGGAGAGCCATGTTAATTCTGAGACGGCATGAGCCTTAGCCCTATATTCAATCTCGGCTGATGAGCGTCCAACATCTTGCTTTTTGCTGTGCCATGTAACTGCGTTCCCCGCAAAGAAAACACAAAATCCACTTGTGGAGCGACGATCATCCACCGATCCGGCAAAATCGGCATCAACATAGGCTATAAGAGACAGATTAGAATAGGGTTTATTGAGAAGACCTTGCTCAGATGCACGCTTCAAATAGCGGAAAATGCTATCAACGACCCGAAGATGGGAAACTAAGGGTGCCTATATAAACTGGCTCACTATGCTGACTGCAAAGGATAAGTCTGGACGCGTAACCGTGAGATAGATCAGCTTCCCAACTAACCGTCGATACCGATCTTGATCGGAAAGTGGCTGGTCATCGGGTGAGCTAACGCGAGAAACCTTTACTATTGTATCCATGGGAGTATCAGCAGGGCGACAGCCAAAAAATTCTGTTTCTTTAAGTAAATCGAGAGTATATTTCCGCTGTGAGAGAAATAATGATCGCTTATTTCGACATATCTCTATACCAAGAAAGTACCATTGAAGACCAAAATCTTTGGTGTGAAAAACTGGCTCACTGTGCTGACTGCAAAAGATATGTCTGGACGTGTAACCGTGAGATAGATCAGCTTCCCAACTAACCGTCGATACCGACCTAAATCGGAAAGTGGTTGGTCATCAGGTGAGTTAGCGCGAAAGAGCTTTCCTATTGTATTCATGGGAGTGTCAGCGGGGCGACAGCCAAGAAATTCTGTTTCTTTCAGTAGATCGAGAGTATTTCCGCTGTGAGAGAAATAATGCTCTTATTTCGAGATATCTCTATACCAATAAAGTACCGTTGAGGACCAAGATCTTTGGTATGGAAAATGTGATGCCAAATGAATTTTGACCTTAGATATACTTTCAGAATCATCTCCAGTGATGATTGTCATCAACATAAACAAGAAGAATAACCATTCCTTCTTTCTTTCTATGTATAAAAAGAGATATATCTACCGAGCTTCTTATGAAATTTATCTTTCTTAGGACCATGCTGAATTTATCAAAACATACCCGAGGAGATTGTTTTAGCTCATAAATAGATTTTTTAAGATGACATACAAGAAAATCCCTCACGCTCAAAACCAGGAGGCCGCTGCATATAAACCGTCTCGAAAAGATTGCCATTGATGAAGGCATTTTTTATGTCGAGTTGATGTAGAGACCAATCATGGGTAACTGCAAGAGAGATCAAGACACGAACAGTAGTGAGTTTGGCCACTGGAAAAAGTCTCAGCATAGCTGACACCGTATTGCTGACTATAACATTTGGCAGCAAAGCGGGCCTTCCAACGAGATACACTGCAATCAGGATTATGTTTGATAGCAAAGATCCACGGGCAACCAACCACCTTTTTCTGTGAAGGGAGGCTGACTAGATCCTAAGTGTGATTAGTCCTCGGTGCCTGCAACTCTTCCATCATAGCCCTATACCAATCTGAATGACCCATACCTTTCTGAACAGAGTTAGAAAGGAAAACAGCAGACAAGAGACAAACTGACATAGAGCTGCAGTAATACGATAATATGAAATAAATGAAGCAAGAGGATGAGAAGCAGTGCATATTCGTATACCTTTGCGAAGAGCAATTGGTAAGTCATCGGACAAACCATCAAAAGAAGAGAGATGAAGGCTCATCAGCTTCCAACTGTATGCATGGAGGAGCTTCAGTATCTCTTGTTGAATCTATCACTGCCTTTTTTCGACGAATATAGACATGCGTAATCGGTGGAAGAGGATGGGGAACTTCGATAGTAGTAGATTCGGTTTGATTTGGTTGGTCATCTGTAGGTATAGAAAGTGGTGATGGCGGTGGCGGTGTTACGTGAGGATTTTCCGCTCGGGTAAAAGGGTCGATCCTCAAGAAAAGTGACATCACGAGAGACTACGACGGTGGATGTAGAAGGAAGTAGACAAACGTAACATTTTTGAGTCCTAAAATAACCAACAAATATATGTTTGACGGCCCTAAGATATCGCGAGTTAATCGGTGATTATGAACGTAGGAAACACACCCAAAAACTTTAGAAGGAAGGGGAAAATGGTCTTAGTCAGAAAATAAAATAAAAATCGGTGTTTGGTTTTGAAAAATCATGGAAGGCATGCGATTAATCAAAAACCATGCAGTATGGCAAAATTCCAAATACGTTTTGGGACATGCACGTTAAGCATAATAAACCGAGCAGCGTCAAGCAAGTGGCGGTTTTCTTTCAACAATATCATTTTGTTGTGGTGTGTATGAGCAGCAAGTTTGACAAATAATCCCACGGGATTGGCAAAAAATTTAAAAATATGACTCATGTATTTTTTGCATTATGAGTTCTTAGAGTTTTAATAGACGTATTAAACTGATTAACCAATTTATTAATAAATATTTAAAACACATATGGTATTTCAGATTGATCACGTAAAAACAGCCATGTCATTTTAGAGTGATCATCAATAAAGGTGCCAAAATATTTATAGCCAAATATGTTGGTATGCTTGTAAGGACCCTAAATGTCAAAATAGACAAACTCAAATATCGAAAAACTACGGTTATTAACTGAAGGAAAAGAAGAACGAAAATTTTTTCCTAAAATACATGACTCGCATGAAAAATCAGATAAAAAGAAATCAGGTAACATAGCACGTAGTATAGAAAGATGTGGATATCCAAGACGTCGATGTCAGCAAATGGCATAAACAGCACATCCAAGTAGTATAGGCCATTAACTTCTTTACCCCCACCAATCTGTTACTTCGTCTTGTCCTAGATCACAAAGTACTTAGAAGATAAAATTGTTGAACAGTTGAAATCATTGGTGAGACGACGAACAGATAAAAGATTTGTACGAAAAGAAGGAACAACCAGAACATTTTTAAACGGTGAGGAAATTGTCAAATCAATATTGGTACAGCCATGAACAGAAAGGACATCCCCATTGACAATGGAAATGAATTTATGCGAAGTGGGAAACTCATAATTAGAGACAGTATGAATCATGTGGTCTGAAACCCCTGAGTCAAGGACCTAAGGATTTGACTGAGATAGTAAACATTACCTGATGTGGTTAAGTTGACAGTAGAGATATGAGAGAAAATACGTTGCAGGTGTTGTAAGTCTTCAGGAGTGATCTGCGAGGATGATACTGGCAGTTGGATCGCTGTGGATGGAGGAGCCGTACTCATTGGGTGGTAGGAGTCTGATTCGGATAGCCATGCTTCTCCCAGCAGAATTAATCTATGTGGTTGGTATGACCGCAATGAGAGCAAGAAAGAAAACCATAACTATGTCCGTGAAAATTAATCTTGTTGTCCATCATATTGAACATCGTACGCAAAGAGAGCAATAAATAGAAAGTGCGAATCTAACACAAAGAGCATGAGAAAGATACCAAGTGTTTACTCAAGCCGAGTCCCGGTCAATATAGACCGGGAAAAAAATTTATCTTGAGGAGCAGCAATGGTTGTCGAAGCGCAGAGGAGGGTTGTCGAGGCGCAAGGCGCAGAGGAAGGTTGTCGGAGGCGCAGAGAGGGAGCGAGGCGCAGAAGGAGCGAGGGCTGGTAGGCGATCTGGGGATCGATCGAGGCGGTCTGGGAGAGGGCGGCCCTGGGAGCGAGACGATTTGGAGATCTGCGAGGGAGCGAAGGACGAAGGAGGCGGGCAAGGGAGGCGAGGCCCTGGGAGAGAGCGAGGGGAGTCTACGAGGGAGATCTGCGAGGGACGAAGGAGGCAAGGCCTTGGAGCGGCAGGGGAGATCTGCGAGGGGGCGAGGGAGATTCAAGGACGCGAGGGGCGAGGCCCTGGAAGAGGCGACGAGGATGAGGACGAGGGCGAGGCGACGAGGAATTTTTTTGGGGGATTAGGGTTAAGGTTTAGAAGACCCGTTCTGATACCATGTTAAAGTTAAAAGAAAGGAGAAAGAAATTCTTTATTATGTGATCAATAATCTCTTTCTACAAGGATTACAATTACTTGATATCCAAGGATCTTGGTACGGTGTACCCTAATAATAATATATTCTAAACTATTCCAACAATCCACAACAGAAAACATCCGTAACCAAAAAGACAAATCGCACCCTTCAAATCTAAAAAAATCTCATGGAATTATATCAAAAACAGGCTTGTGTCGTGTTATGTTACAAAGCATTGATGTTTGATTAACATTTTCAGAACTCCCCCAACCTTACTCCCTCTCCTTCTAGGTCCAAAATTAGTAGATCATGTCTAATGTCAATAGAAATAAAACTAGATATTATTTACAATTTAATAAAACTGTGATATCCCTTGTTCCCCACACCATGTGCAGCCTCATTCTCTCTCCTGCCTTCTATCACCCGGCTTGACCTTATGCCTGTTTTACTAGAGTATGCTTGCTCCCACAACCAACTTAATCTTATCAGACAACCAGATTTATAGTTATAAGAATACAAGAGGACAAACCAATAGAACCTTGACTGCAGGTTTATGAAGCGAGAGGCCGCGAGCAATTCTACCATTAGGCCTGTTGTATCACACGTGTGTTGGACTAGCGCATGACACTTCCTGTTGTGCAAATGTTATTTTGTATGCACTTCTTAGAATTTATTGTGTTGGTGGTTCATGTTGTGTCGTGTCTGTGTTGGCCTATTTATACATGCCTCAGTTGCATGCCGATTCAACATAGTTTCTAATTGGCCTGGTGGATAAAAGGAAAATGGTCAGCTGTTTTGGGGGAAACATGTATAAAGAATAGTAAAATCCATAACAAAATAGAAAAAATAAATGTATTGACTCCATATACTATTACTAATATATGGTGTTATTAAAAATATAATCTCAAGCTAACCCACAATGGCCCTCATTAGGATTAGATAATATAAAATAGTACACCACCCATAAAAGACATATGTTCCACAAACCTAATATGAAGAAAAAATGACCTTATGTAACAAAAATCCTCACCCTGTTCAAAAGTATCTGATTGAGCTGGAGAGGATTTAATTAGCTGCAGGAAAGGATATACATCTCTTAGAATTAAAAGGTTAAACCGCAAATGCTGGAAATTGATAAGCAGGAGGGTGCACTTATGATCAAGAAACGGTCTAATTGACATTAGCGTACATCAATATCTGTAAGGGAAGGACCCAGTTTGTCAGCCAATGCAGCAAGATGCTCCTTCGCATCCTGTAAACAGAAATTGCATAGCATGTATAAAATGAGCATTTGTATCATATTTCAAAAGATTGACGAAGAGCAACTACAATGAAGTACTATCTCGACTAGTTGGCAATTAACCAGAATAAAACTAATTATAAGATCAAAAATATGATTCGAATGAAGATAATATAAAAGGGGGTACTTTATTCCTGGGAGTGTGGCAGCCTATACAAAAGATGCATCAAAACTTGAAAGAGAACAGTATTTGTTCAAATTTAACTGAATAAGTTTAAATATCATCACAAGAATCTTCCATGATAATTGATAGAGATTAATGGGGCTGCGGTTGTCCGCAGCCATGAGTGTGTGGCACACAGCCCCAAAAAGGGGGCAACAGGGGGCCGGTAGGCCCGGGGTTAAGTTGGGCGGTCCCCACCCGCTGGGGCTGGGCCATGCGACCGCAGCCACGAGTTTGCAGTCGACCCCAACCCCATTTATTATAATTGATATGTGCTAAACATTATTTGATGGTCCAACAAGAAAAATGGGCATGCATGATAAATGTCCCTTATATATGCAACCCTCTTTGATGGTTTTGCTTGAACCCGCAGCTCTCTTTACCAACCCTCTCATTTTGTGTAACTGTCCCCTTAGAGCAGATGGCTATCTCATAGTTGTCGGTTGTAAATTTAGTAACCACCAGCCTCAAATTTATGTCTCTTCTTATTTTTATTTCTTCTTCATTCATCTATTTATTCTTCCCTTTATTTCTTCTATATATGCTTTTAATGCTCTTTCATCACTTTTGTGTTTTGTAACTTTATTTTTCCTATATATTCATGTTACTATTTCTTTATTTGATCTTTATCTTCTTCCTAATTTTGGCTTTTAGGTGGTAATGTTAATATTGAGCTTTTCTGGCCAATAATTTATGTTTTATAAAACCAGTCCATAATCTTGTGTTTAGAAAGTTTAACGGTACAAATGGCTGTCTTGGTTCCTAGCTGCTCAACTAGAGAGTCAATTCAACTGCTTTTCTTATGTGGCTGCAGCAAGATTGGTCTGCTGGACTCTGGTAATGATGTAATGTCTTATTGAAATCTTGATGCATCTACTAAACATTTGCCAATATCTGACCTAGCAGTGAAGGACAAAGGCATTTTCATTATTCAGCTGATACAAGAGGGAGCTTATTTATAATTCAGATTTTTGAAAATAATGAACTAAATTATTAGTCCGTTTTACTTTAATCGTAAAATCTGAAAGGGTGAATTTTCTTTCAAACGTTGTCATGTGAGATTTTCCGACACCTCAAGCAAGGGTCGGTTGACTTAAGGCGAGACACAACACTTATCGAGTTCCAGAGCCCAAGGGGGTGCTTTTCAGTTGTGACTTCTGTATTTTACAAGTCCTTAACAGTTGTCCAGACTTCTCTTTGAAATAAATGGTGAAAGGTACAACTTATGTAGTTCGTCTTAGTGTTTTTTAAGAGAGTAAGCATTATAAGTGTTCAATTCATATTGGATTTTGAAACACCAAAATACTGCCTCCTTTGTACGTTATTGTATCAAAGAGATCAGCATGTAAGCACTATAAATGTTAAGTACTGCAGACTTTTTCCCAAGCATATAAATAATCCCGAGGTGCAAGCAAATATCAACAAAGCTTAAATTAAAATACCTCATCAAGATAATCGACGTCAAGATCTCCAGAGTCGTCTACGTTTCCAAACATAAAACCTAAGAGTCGATTTCCACCATTAGTCTCCTCATAATCTTCCTCGTCTTCTGTCATGTAAAAAATTTAAATAAATAAAATAAAATCAGTACCAGAAGTACTCCCAGAAAGAACTAAATATATATTTATTTTTTAAAAACATTGAACAGCGAAAGATTATAGACAGAGAGAGACATAAAATTAAGATGGTAATATGTTCCACCTTAAAGATACTTCAGACATCACAAAACTATAACAACAATGCCATACATAAGAATTCTTCAAGTTTACTATTACAAGTTCAAATTTTTTCACCTATATGAGATCACAGGTGCTGGAATTTTAAAAGACTACGATATTTTTTAGCACCTAGCCAAAAACAAATAAAAAATTATATCTTTCCTGCATAGATATGGAACCGAAACTAACCTTCATCTCTCCCATCTGGGGAAGCGGCTCCCCTATCATCATCCATGCTTTCGATTCAACAAACAGCAACCTCTGCAAACAAATCGAAGGGAAGATTAGAGGACGAGTCCGTTTCCGAAAATCGACTTCTTGCTCCAAATAAAACAACTCGCCTTTCGATTTAAGGTTTAAGGGTCTCACTGATTATCTAAGAGCTTCACGAATGTTCGCTTGAATATGAAGCTTTTCTTCCACAAATTCAATATCTTTTTTCAGTGGCCGACCTCTTTGATCTTGAAACACTTGTTGTCCTTTCTAGGCATGGTGTCGGCTATCGAATCTTTCGAAATCTAGTCGCAGGGATCGATGAGGACTAGGGTTTCCACTTCTGAGTGAAATTTTGGGCGAAAAATGCTGCGTTGAATCAAGAAGAAGAAGAAGAAGACGGAGGGAGGGGGGGGGGAGGAGAGAGAGAGAGAGAGCAATGAGAAGCTTGGATTTGGGTGCCGATCGAAATAGAGGAGAGAACGGGGTTTTAATTGGGTCGGGTTTGCAAATCGCTGTATCGGGTTTGCAAATCGCTGTGCCAAAAGGTACCCTACTAGTTTTCTGGGAAAAGAAAATAGAGGAGAAAACACGTCATTTCGGTGCATTTTAAATATATGACTGTCATTTTTTTAAAAGTAAATTGAAAATATGAAGGAATATTTTAGTAATTAGCGAAGCACCGCTTCTTGCTTTGAGAAAATGAAAAGCTCAAAGATCTTTAAGCAATTTGCCATGTTGTATATCTTTATGCATCAAGTGTGCAATTCATAAAAATGCACTCGTCCTTTAAGCATAGCAAAATCATCTTGTACAGAATCACGGCGGCATGATACCCAAGGACCATGACTCGCATGAACTTCCGAATAGTCAAGGGCTAGAGTGCTATTATCGTGATTTTTTTCACACGATATGTATATTTTAGATGTAGATCAACAAGCGAAAAGCCCTTGAAATCGAAAAGCCCTTGAAATCTTTTCCTTTATGTCAAAACTCCAAAGTTGTGTTGCAGGTTACAAACATGTGTTGCAGGTTACAAACATGTGTTGTGACATGCTCTTGTAAGTTGAGTGTCCTCGGGTGCAAAAAGAAAAGAAAAGAAAAGAAAATCCTGGTTCTTTTTACATGATAGTATATTTTGGGCTCCTGTTTTAATACATGCCCTATTGGATTTAAACATCCATTATCTAGTAGTTTCTTTAAGTCCATATTGCTATACGGAAACTTCAAAGCCGCGCTGAGCAAAGGATGCACCTTCAATTTTTAGGCTGATTTGGTTTATATCCCCTGGATTGGTAGGTTCATGGAATAGCAATTAACATGGATTCAGATAGAGCAACGAGTTATGGTAGGTTTGAAGAGCATTATTGCCCATAATTTAGACATATCAAGATAGAATTTGATTTATATATGTATAAATCCCTTTGAATCCATTAGGTTTTTTTCCTGCAAGAGCATGTGAAACACATTAGGTCCATATGAAACACATTAGGGTTTTTTTTTCCCTTGGCCCCTTTATAGTTCAATATTTTTCTCCGCCTCCCATAATTAGTATTTATCTATGGCCTCCTGCACTTCAATATTTTTCTTGGTCCTCCGATAGTTAGTATATACCGGTAGCCCGTCAAAACTTATAAGTTGCTCCTGTTAATCCTCTCAATTCTTCGCCCGCTTACTATCTACGGCGACGGCCATCTCATCGTCGACCCCACCACCCGACTCCGGTCTGCGTTCCCGACAACCACCATCATCTTCTTCATCGTCGCCATCACCATTTTCTTCGTCACCTTCTTCAACACCATCGTCACCTTCTTCTTCATTGCCATCATCGCCATCATCGGCGCCGTCGGCTCCCCCTTTAAGAACTATGGAAGAACAGAGAAAAATATTGAAGTGATTAACCGCTAAGATGCATGCTCATTCGAACAAAATTTATTATCTATTTTTATTAAACAACTATCATATTATATTTGATACCATAATCTTTTTTTTCTTGCAGATTAAGATGCATGCTCATTCGATCAAAATTTATTATCTATTGTAGCAGAAACATTGTCAAGTTCCTGTACACACTCAAATTTATATCTACCATGCATTATGCTCTTTGACAGGGAAAAAATCCGTCACGTCCCGCTTCCAAAAGTACGGAATACGGAGAGCGACGAAAACCAACCGTGCTACCTACGGTAAGGAAAGATCTTTCCATAGTCACATAAGACTGTCTAGATTAACCTGTAAAAAATAAAATCCAATACCGAAAGGAATAAACTGATAATCATGCTGCAACGAAATCACAAAGAATACTGAAAAAATGGGTCCACTAGATAATTGATGCAAATAAAGATCTGATACGATAGATTCAAAATAAAAACAAGATCCAAAAGAGATACATAAGTCTTAATATCCCATAAGGACGCACATGCTAAAAACTAACTGAAAGGAAAATAAATCTACGGGTTACTGATCTTCGGCAAAGTCCTGGTAGTCGCTGCGGTCCTGCTCGGCCTGAAAATCTGCCTCTAAACCTGAGATGACAAATCTCAGGGATGTCAAAACATCCCAGCAAGTACTCAACGTATAAAGTGTACGTATGGTATTGTCACGCCCCGTTTCCCAGAGTATGCTAAGATAGGCACGTGACATAACCAACCATGCTACCTGTGGATAAGAAATATCCTTCCACAGTCACATTACGGCTGTAGAGATATCAAGAATAATAATAAACTATCTAACACATGTTCATAAGCCAGAATAAAACGAGTCAAGAATAAAATAATGCGGAAGCAAAAGATCCAATACAAGAATAAACTGGAATGTACGTCCCATAATGCAGGCTCACATCAGGAATGAAAATACCGAAAGTAGAATAAACTAACTACTAACAAGTCCTCACTGCTCAGCCTGCTGACTGAAATACTCCTGCTCGGCCTGCAGCAAAGGTAAAGAATCTGGGCCATGTAAAACCTAGACGTCAGTGCGTCATAATATCAAGCAATACTATAAACAGGGGTAGCAAGATATGCAGGTATGATCATGAACGGTAAAACAGGTAAAACAACAATATAAATAAGGACAGTGAAGGACGGTGTGCAGTGAGTAATCTAAACTGGTCTATTGGGTTAACTACTCTCAAGTCTTTGAAGTCAATTTGATAAATCATCGATATAACTCAATAGTATCCCGTGCGTGCCCGGGATCACTGTGAAGATTCTCGGGCTGAATCCGAGACGTGCCGCTAGACAGTAAAATGGTAGTATGTAAGATGAGTGATGTCAGCAGCATCACCCCGGGGCTGGCCTAGCCCGTAAGACTGATCAGTAAAGGTATCGAACTGTCGAGTTACAAGTCAGGTTTCATCATTGATTTCCTCATACGCCCGGGTTATGTGTTCAAGTCAGGTATTAATAAATCTGGAGCTAATGCCATCACAGGATTAAGCTGGTACAGGTTTGTCTGGATAGACAACAGGAAATGTCCGTAGGGACAACATGTCAAGTTTGTTGGCATTAGTAACAAGATAAGGTAACAGGTAAAGTCATGGTACATCAGGTCAAGTCAGGTAGTGTATAGGTATTATGTCATGTCAAGAAGTGCACGATATCACATCGTGTCAAGTAATGGTATATCAAGTCATGTCGGGGGTGCACAAATGTCACGTGGGTGCTCGTAATCAAACCCTAATAATTATGGGTACACAAAGACAAGTATGGGGTATCGATGCAACAATAAAATGGAATAGTGTGATGTGGTATGCAAATAGGTATAGATTAAAACACATGGATGCACGGTTATCGATTAGGGTTAAGATTATAGTTCCAATATTAATTAAGATACACTTTATCAAATATGGAATGTTAATAACACATTATTTTGTATTAAATGATTTAGGGGTGCAATTGTATATATACTAAACGAGATGGATGCAAAATAGGTATCCGAAAGGTTAAAACTATTAAAAAATGGTACTATGGGCTATACAACTAAGCAATATGTGATATAAATATGGATATGGATACAGTGTAATGTAATCTAATATGCAACGAGATATTTTTCATGTTCTAAATCTAAAATGATATAAACGGAATATCGAAAATGTTAAAAATGAAATATGGGACACTAGATTCAAACAACAGGTTTAATATGTATTTAAATAAGTGTGTAATAAATTCAATAGCATGCAGCAAGTTTTACTTGCCTAGACGGATCAAGAAACGGGTGTACAGAACGTCTCACGCCGGCGGAAAAAGTCGCGACGCGCGCACGGTACACGGAACGGATCCAAACAACGTACAAGGTGATCACACGGGTCAGGTACGCTCGCTGGGTCGTCGGGATCGTCGACGGAACGCCCGGGTTCCGGCGATCTAAAAAGGCAGTGAACATTTAATGAAAAAGAAATGCATGGAAAGAAAGAAGAGGAGAAGAAGGGAAGGAGGAAGGAGAAGAATGAGAAGAGAAGCTCACTGCGATCTGCGGAGAGGGTCGTGAGGGTGTCGACGATGTCGACGGAGCTCCGGCGAGGTAACCTGCATAGGAACAGAGGGCTTTTAAAAGAACAGAATGAAGGAAAGGAAGAAAGAAAGAAGGAAGAAGGAAGAAGGGGGTTTAGGCTCACTGTTGCGTTGGATTTGGGACGAGGGCGACAACGAGATCTCTCCGGCGAACCCCGTCGGTGGTGTAAAGGTGTGCAGGGGCTCGGGCTAAGGTCTGAAAGTGTGCAGGGCTCGGGAAAGAGAAGAGATGGAGGCGGAGGCGGAGGCGGAGGCGATGAGGGTGAGGAGGCGACGAGGTCGGGAAGGGCATCGTCGGGCTAAGGGCGACGGCGAGGTGGAGGCAGGCGGCTAGGGTTCGTGGTTATGGGTTCGTTAAAAAAAGGAAGGATGAAGAAGAAATATATAAAGAGAGAAAGAGAAGGAAATATGCGAGATGAGAGAGAGATCGAGAGGAGAGACAGAGGGCTACGTGAACAGTTAGGAGAGATAATTTTGTTTTTATTTGGAGAGAGAGAAAGGAAGAGGGGAAGAGAGAGAGAGAGAGAGAGAGCTGGAACTGTAGATTTTAGAAAAAAATTATAAATATATATACATACAGCGGGATACAGAGAGAGTTGTGATTCTTTTTAAAAATATGAAAATATAATTTAGTTTCAAAACGTATATTATAGTTATAAGAAATTAATGAATATAATATTAGTCCGTTTTGAGATTTTGGTAAATACAAACTTACTCCAAAACATGCCCGGGTCGGGTTTAAAATTCAGATTTTAAATATGAAAAATATATGCGACTTCCAAAATTCAAAACAAATGCTCAGGTAACGAAAATGCATACCCCCAAGAACGGATGCACGTACGTGCGTGTAGCCATCCAAACACGTCTGTTTCACTGAACGGGACGAGAACAAGATGCGCGGATGCTACCACGGGGTTAAGGGTATCATGCAGGCTATGAAATACAATTTTAAATTATATTACATGACCTAAAATGTTATATGGTAAAAGATGCAATGCTAGGTCAAATGCCAGTATGCAGTATACATGAGATGCACGTGTCAATGTAACAAGTCAGGGTAATTTATAAATATGAATCAAACAGGTTCAAGCAAGCGGGTCGGGTCGAATGCAATGTAAAATGTAAAATACCATTCGCGCCCAAACACGATAAATCAAGAAAATACCACCAATAAGGAAATACGGGAACTGTAATTGGTAAAATGAACTCGGTTGTTACAGGTATGATAACATGAATATATGAATGCAGTGAAGCCCGTGTGCGCAAGAAAAACAGATATATAAATAGATGCATTAATATTAAGAAACCAACATATAAAGAGGTCAAGTCATAACCTAACTGGTCACTAAAAAGTAAACTACCCTATCGTAAGCTCGAGTGTGTGCGTCAACCTCTGCAGGAGTATTCCTAACCCAAGAGTGGTGCCCCAGGGGCTAGGAAACACGGGCCCAACTATAGAATGAATAAGCGACCGATATAGCCCGGTACGAGCTGTAAACATGCGACCGATATAGCCCGGTACGAGCTGTAAACATGCGACCGATATAGCCCGGTACGAGCTGTAATAACATGCGACCGATATAGCCCGGTACGAGCTGCCGGTATGGGACTCCTGAGATCCTGTTGTACGAACGCACACTCAAACTGCCCAACACCCGCGTATTTATAGCTACTATGGTGATGACTAGAGCACTAATTAAGAATGCCGAAAAGTCTGTAACTTGTGATATGGTAATTGAATAGAAATGAAACTGGTAAATAGTGGTGTGTCATGTCATGTAGTTCAACACCCTAATTAGCGATCTCGTCTTTAAAATAAAGTGGACTTGTATAATGGATAATCATGACATATCAATGTAATTGTTATCTGGTAATAATAACTGCATGAAGGCGATGTACAAGCTGGTATTAGTCATGGGTGTTATCTTTACCGTTAATCTTAATATGGATATAATAATCGTAAGCTGGCTAGTAAGGTACATGTATAAGTTAGATTAAAAACTTTAAAACATTTTTCGTAGTTTAATAGATCTCATAGTAAAACTATACTTAATCTAGTTTTCTGATTATCAATTAGTTGAATACGAGTCTATATCTTTCTAGCGATATGAAATCATTCAGCACTAACACTTTCTTTCTATTCTAGTGCAAGAAAAGAATATATGTAATATATATAAGGAGTTGCCGATGTGCATCGACCAAAGCAAAGCAAGAATACCTCCCTGAGGATAAAGATCAGGGGAGAACGATGCACGAAGATGCGATGCACGATCTCAGCTAAAGTGTGACTTGGGATCTGAGTTATACGATCCGCCTAGATAAATTTATCATCGGTTAAATTATAATTCTTCTCATAAATACCGTCACACAACCAAACGCAATTATATCAACTTAGGGTTTTAATTCTAATTTTCCCTTTTCAATATTTACTGTTTTCTTATCATTTCATTTCATTCATTCATTTATTTATTTTTAACAGGGATCAAGGAACTTATAGAGGATGATGATGGTAGTTGCTAGGGTTTGGATGGGTCCTGGTCGAGTCGAGGAAATGTCGAGGAGTGCTCGAATCCGGCGATGGGAAATATGTGATGATGATGGGGCAGGCGACGTCGTCGTCGTCGAAGGGATGGGAGCAGCTGCGAGGTGCAGACGAGGGCTGCAGTGGCAGTGATGGGGACGACGGCGGTGGTGACGGGATGAGATGAGAGGATCGGGGTCTGTGGCGGCGACGAGGGATGGAGGCGGCGTCGGTGGGTTGAGGACGAAGGCGAAGGCGACGGGAGATGGAAGCGAGGGTCAGCAAGTGAGGTGCGGGAGTCAAGGGTTGCGGCGGCGGGATATGGTGGCGACGGTGAGGGCAACGATGGTGGGGTGAGAGGAGGGGAGTCGGTGCGAAAAAAGGAATTTTGAGGAGCAGAGGGGGAGGGAGAGATGTGAGTATGAGATATATATATATTTTTTGATTTGTATATATAGAAAGTTTTTAAATATATATATATATATATATATATATACATATCTTCAATTAATTGTATTTAGAGATTCAGCACAAATTTTTTTCTTGTTCTCATATTAACAGTAAACATGAGTTAGTTTAGGAATTTTAAGATATGAAAAATATTCTTTTGCTGCAACTAAGGAAATTATATATATCATATAAAAACTGAAGATTTTTCTAATATCAAAATTGTTTACGGTAAAAATTTAAAAAAAAATATACTAGCAGCCAACTAAAAGCTATAAAATTATGAAAGAAGAATCTCGATAAATCTTGAAGTACTGCATCTAAATAGGGCTATTACAAAATCATATATCATCAAGAGTTGATTAGCAGCATGCAACTCTCCTCTTGTGGCCGGAGACCAAACTTCAAAATACCAACGTGCATTGTGTTTGCTAATCACAGTTGAGTTTTTTCCTCTTAAAAAACCGTGTTTTAAAGACCGTGAAATAATCAAAATCAAGGTCGATTTTTGCATTTCCATTTTAATAAGATTGCACTTTTCGAAATATGTTACCAAACCAGATCTTAATGATTGATCGCAAAAAAACTGTACTCCAGCAGGGGTCATGGACTAAATCTTTTCCGTCAAGCTAAAATCGGCCAAGAGGCTGAAGACAATTTTAATTTTGCCCGTAACTTCAAAGTGGTTCACAATCACTTGTTCATTAGATGATGTTGTTCTTTGTAGCCTATTTATTTTCTTTCTCGTAAGACAACCGTAGAGTGTTTTTGGCTAGAATAGGTTCGGGTTTATTGATTACGGGGATACGTCTCGCTTTTGGAGCGAGAGAATTTTCGATTAACGGGTCGAACATACTATACGAACTCAGAACATATTATAGAAACTCAACATGCAGTGTGCAATGTGTGTGTTGTGTTTTGAAAATAATGCAAAAAGGCGTGTTCATTTCAATTTTTTTATTTATTTACAAAAAAACTTCAAAATAAAATTTTTAGTAAACGTTTTCTTTTCTTTTCTTTTCTTTTCTTTTCTTTTCGTATTTTTTAAAAAGGTTTCATGAAGTGGGAAGTGCACGCTACAATTGCACATGCAGTGCGTGCTATAGTAGTATGTTACACTACAGTTGCGTGTGAGGAGGGGCCAAAAGGTCCGGGTTTTTTTTAGCGTGAGTTCAAAGGGATTCGTCTTCTCTTTTGACCTAAAGAGGCTCTTTAGAATCTTTGAAACTTGAGTTTTTGATCTTGGATGATTGAAAAGAGGTCTTTTTCTCCTCCTTGAAGTCTTGAAATTTGTTAAAAATGAGTTTTTGAAGATGTTTTTTTCTTCCTCCTCTTTCAAATTGGATATTGAGAAGCGAAAAAAGGTGGGAAAAATTCTTCCTTTGAGGATTTGATGGGAGATTGGAGCTCCTCTCAATAGGTTTTTTTGGCAAAAATCTCTTTTATTTTAGAAAAATGGAAGGTTTTTCTCTTATTTTTCTTAAAACGAAGAAGAAGAATTTTGAGAAGAGAGAGGAGGCTCGGAACCATAGATTGATTGTGTAACAACCCTAAATTTGCTATACAAATTTTTTCAAAATCCATAAAGGGGTATTTTAGCCTGAGCACAAAATATAAGTAATTATTTTGCTTTTTAATTATAAGTTAAAAGACTGTAACAACTCCATTTTTGGTGTACAAAAAAATTTGCTTTAAAATTAATGTATACTTGGAGTATTTGCTTCTGTTGTTATCACTTTAAGTATTTAATTCGCTCCATAATTACAACAAGGAGCTTGTAGCTCATTGGTAATACCTTGCACTGCTGAATCAAACTACCAGAGTTCAAATCCCATACCCCACATTATTTTTAATATTATTTTGTTTTAAATTTTTAGAATACCAACAGTCAACACGTGATAAATCCCAAAAACCCCACTACACCCAATAAAGTAAATGTTCCAAAGGCTACACTAGAAGACTCCCCACCTCCCGACCCATCGACTCGGCCGAGTCGGCGCCGCCGGCCGGACTCGGCCGGACGGCCGAGTCCCCAACTGAAAAGATAGGGCTCTTGGCCTCCCCTACCCCCTGCACACTCCATTTATTTAGATCGGTTCCAGAGAAGCCATCAAGTCCCTTTTACTCCATTTTTAATGCATTTTAACATATTTTTATTTTTTTTTTTAAATTTAAACTCTTCATCTACCCTAACCCTAAGCTAACCCTATAAATACCAACCCTACACACTACCCCCTCACCCCAAACTCTGAGCCAACTCTCAAGAATTTTCGAGAAAACTTGAGTATTTTGAAAACGAGCAAGAAGCGAAGCTACGGCGAATTTTCCGGCGAACTTCCGACGACCATCCTAGGAGCTCCCGGCGACGAAACGACGCACCGGTGACTCCTCCCGATCCATCTCCCTCTCTTTGTTGTCCTAAACCCATAAGTCCCCATTTCTATCTTTCTTTTCTTTCAAAAAAATACGGAATTACAAAACCCGGCGGAATCGGAACAAATCTGATTTCCGATTCGGTTTCTTTATAAAACTTCACTTTTCTTTAATACAATTATGCTTAAACCCTTTCATGTTGACTATTAAACACTAATCAACCAAATTGATCAAGTTTCATATCATAAAAATAATTGCTATTTCATTTTACCGTATTTTTCATCTAAATACCACATAGTTTCAATTCTACATTTAACATCACAAAACTTGCTATACCTTTAAGTAGATCACGAGATAATGACCTACCTCCTCACACACTCATATGCAACATAGCACAATACCCTTGGGAATATAGAATACGGGAAAACGACATCATTGCAAATAAATACCATTTACTTAATAAAACTGTTTTCTAAAGGATTTAGTATTTATACAATCTTTGCAAAGCGCCGCTACAACCCATTTTGGGGAACCCGTTTGGGATGGTGCAGATTATCGCACATTCTCGGGCTTAGTAGTGCGAGATTCAAACCTCCGCAAGGAGCATTCGGTCTCGAAAGATTTAAAATACGACATCTTAAGAAAACGAGATTTCTAGAATATTATAGATATATACAAAAATTATTTTCATATAAATACATGTATATGTAACATAAAAATATCTATGTTTAAGTATTATAAATATTCCACCTTTTGCTAAAAATATCATAATAATCAATTTTACACTAAAATACCATGAATTCCATACAAAACCAATATTACAAATAAATAACATTTATTATGAAATTATTTCCACTAGAAATATCACAATATAAAATCTACATTCATTACAACTCTAAAGACGATTAATAAATACTTGGGGTGTATTTTGAAAAGTATATAAAAGTATTTTTACATAAAACCCCCTCAAGTTCTATAATTTACCCTAAGGACCCTAGTAAATATAGGTTTAAGCGGGACCAATCTCTTGAGCCTCAGGGAGCCGGAGAAGTGGGTGCTTGCCTATCTAAGGTAGACAATTTAATAACGGTGTTATCAATACGGTAATCGTCTTTGAAAAATACACAAATCCTGCCGCCCATGTGCAGCGGTTACCGATAACATCAAAACAATCAGGACTTCAATTTACTTTGAATCTCATTATAATTTGACTTGAATATGATTCAAGTACAATCTACAATCTACAATATTCTGATTCAACATGAATCCCTATATTCAATCTATTCAATACATTCAACCTATATTGACTGAACCGAACCATGGATATACATCCATTTACATGATTCTACAGTTATTCCATTTACATGATTATACAGTTACATCCGTTTACTGATATCATGGTTTTGGTCAGTCATCCAACTATACAATCTATACAATACAATCAAAACACTACGGGGTTTAAGGGGTAGATTGGTACGGAAGGTGTTAAAAGTGGCACGAGACAGTAAGATTAAGACACCTAATCTATATTCCATTGTTGTTGTACCGTGGCTTAACGGTTTCTTGTACATTCCGTTTGTCCTAGTCTCTAGCATATAGAGACCCCTCTCGTATACACTGGCATCCTTCTGTACCAAGCTACAAACAATAGCGTTAACACAATAACAATATACTACAACTTTAAAAGCTACCTTCTTATTCTGTCTATTCTACTTCTCCCTTATCTTTGGGACTTACCGAGCGATCTGTTCGCTGACCACATCTCTTTCTTTCTTTTTTGAATGTCGTCAGGTGATCTGGACACTTCAGAAATCGAGCCCACTGCTGAAGACTTGGACTAGTTCAGTGAAGACCCCGAGCTCTAGTCATTGTACACTTTCCATTCAATACTTTTCATTTTTGTTATGCCATTGTTTAGGCATTGCTTTATTTCAGTTGTATTTACTTTCCATGCATTGTACAGAAAGAATGTGAATAAATAAAGTTGCTATTTTTATTATATCTCGTCTCTTGTGCTTTACTTTTATATTGCTTAGATACGCTTAGCGTATTTACTTCACAGTAAATACGTAGCGGCCCAGTCGCGTCCTCTGCCAGTATACTGGGAAACGGGGCGTGACAGATTGTGTAAGTAGATGCCCATGCTCGTGTCGCAAACCAGCGACCAAGGCAGAATACAAACAAAAATTGCTATGTCGAGAGCACGAACTTCTACAAGCTAGAATCGAAACCAAACACTAAACTAGTGAACTAGAGAAGATTAACTACTCGTGTCACGCCCCGCTTCCCAAAATACGGAATATGAAGGGTGACAAGGCCAGCCATGCTCCTACGGTCAAGGAAAAATCCTGTCGTGGTTACACTTCAGCTTCTAACATTACGTAGTAATCAGTAATCACAACACATGTAATAAGAAATGCAGTCACTAATTCTATCAAAAAAGATACAAAACTAACCAGATTGAAATCAAGGGAAAGACGGTGCTGGCGTCGTTGATCTAGATGTCCGCAGTATCCTCGAGACACGACAGATCCTGATCCGAGCTAAGTCCCCTTCTCACTCTGAGCATGCATACTCAGGTCGTCAGAGTGACACAATAGCAATATATATGAATATGTAATATGTGTAATGACGATAAACATGAAGCAGTAACATAAAGTAATGACGTGAGCATGAAATAACCGGTACAAGTAAACAATAAAGCAAGTGTATCGAATCAGTAATCAATGCAATGTCCATGTCACTAAAGCAATCGGTCTCTAAGTCTCAATGTCCAAGTCACTAAATCTATCGTCGGTCCAAGTGTGAGCGTCAACCACCGCAAGAGTATTCCCAACCCAAGGATAAGCCCCAGGGGCAAGGGAACACAGCTTGAATCACGCTCGCTAGTAATCAGAAACACCATCCATACGACTCCCGAAATCACTACATATGCCGGCAGTGGGACTCCTGAGATTCCGTTGATCGAACTCACATTCAGACTATCCCACACCCCGTGGTCTACATTAACACCGACCATGAATCTAAATATTAGTCGCTCCATGACAAGTCTACGCGAGAACTGGAGACAGGGTTTCCATCAAGCATGTCTAGACTGGTATCCAAGATAAATGAACCGTGCTCGATGTCTTACCTATGACACTAACATAAGTGCTTCCATAACCGTCCCATACCAGTTATAGTTACACTTATATATGTCATATAGGCATCAACAATACAATAACTAATTGGTTCCGCTGATTGTGTACAAGTACGTGTCACTTCACTTATTCATTCACGCTTTTACACTAACGTACTTGCCACAATTCAATCCCTAACATATATCACTTGGTAATGTAACACGGTCACTAAGATATCAATGTATATGGCCTCTATTCAATGCGGGTATAATCGCCACATGATACGATAAGAATGCAATCAATTATGATACGAATAAAATATAGCAGCCAGTGTCTTACAAAATTTACTATATGTCACACGTAGAGAATTAAGCAAAACAATATAAAAGGGGTAAGCGGTATATTTAATTATATCTACAGAAAAATCAGTTTCGAGTCAATCGGGTTTTAGCTTTGTGAGTTATGGTCATTTCATTTTAAGCGTTCACTGCTGGAAATCCAGTTTCAGAACTGGAAGTCCATTTTGTAACACGTTTTACTCCCTGTTGGGAGCATAATTAGGCAACACTACAGTTAGATAATATTTATATTTATCTGTTATGTTTCCAACTCATCAAACGGATCAATAATATCCACTGTACGCAGGGAGATATGCACTGTCTAAGGTTAAGGTATACATTATGTTTCTGCATGAAACTGCAGGACACATCGATGGTTTAAAAGGTGTTATAAATATCAAACAACACTGGAATGCAATGAGACCAATACCGTCAGAAGGATAATTAAATCCTCTATGCTTCCATGTATGGTTCCGTACACTTGTGCATTTAAAAGGTGAGATATGTACATTCTAAAACAAGCAAAGGCGGAGATTCTGGCCCCGGACTGCAGTTCAGAGCCATGAATCGCCTCAGTTTTCGTCATTACAACTTATTAAAATTCAGAGATCAACTATGTGATACTGTAGGTTTATCTGTTGGATTCGATACGAGCCCTAAAACATTAAGTTGCGAGCTGTATTCAATTTAATATAGATTTTAGAACATGACATGTGCGGTGAATTCCAGATTCAACGTCGCCTTTTGGGGGCGTCATTTCTTATGCGAAACAACGTTATTTTGCACTCAAATTTCTACACGTTATTTATAAACAGTAAAATGATTTATCGTTCATAAGTTTCGCTATTTTCATTTAGGTTTTGGTTTAGGATTCATATCGAACACTCTTGCATTATATATAGGCCACGATTGAAATATCGGTTTTACCCAATTAATTAAAGTGTGATTTAATCACTACAAGTTCTACACTGTACTAGAAAGATAATACTGAACCCCGAATGTGTTCCACTCAATATGATTAAATAACGATGGTCACATATTAGAATGCAACGATAATTATAGTGTAAATATAATATCAATATAACTATAATTTGACAAACTAATAACTTATAGCTTGCAGAGAAAGTGAGGGGTTCACTTTCCTTGGTTGCTGATTTAGAAGCGACACTGATGCGGAAATCACCGTGACATACGAGATGGCTACTAACGTTGCAGAATCGGGCACGGTGCGGCGTGAAGCTCAAGCGCGAAACGGGCTACGACGGATATGTACGGTGTTGCGATGGTGACTGCGTTGATGACCATGACGGCTACAGAGACCGAGGCCACGGCTTGGACAACGACAACCGGGACTAGGGCAACGGTGGCGACGATGGTCATAGGTGTTCGATAAAATACCAAGCTTGGCTTGGCTTTGTTTTGGCTCAGCAGCGGCTAGGGCAACGACGATGACGACGTCAATAGCGATGATGGGTTTGTTGGATAGGCAACAGTGGTTCGGAAGCGGCGGTGACAGCACGGCAAAGCTTGTACAGCTAGGGTTTGGCCTCCACCGAGGTTTGGCCTCGGCTAGAAGTGGAGCTTGGAAGCTCTATTATGTAGCGGGTGGTGACGGAGATCGCAGGGAGGAGGCCGACAGCGTTGAGTCTCCGGCAGCGTCGCGGTGGAGCTCCAGTGGTGTTGCAGGTGTTGGGTGAGCTCGGTTGGTGCTATGGGCCGTTGTTGGAGAAGCTGGAGGTTGGTGCTCGACAGTAGGGGTGATCGTGGCAGTTGTGGTCACGCCCCGCTTCCCAGTGTACGGGTAAGGAGGGGCGACTGGGCCCGCTACGTATTTACTCAGAAGTAAACACGCTAAGCGTATCTAAGCAATATAACGAATGTACACAAGAAAAAATGACAATAGATGTAACTGAACAACAATTTTTATTTATTAAATATTTCTTTACAAGTACAACTGAAAATGTAAGTACATGAATAGAAAGCAATGGCTAAACAATGACATGAACTGAAAAGAAAACATACACAAGTATCTAGAGCTCTGGGTCAATGGCGAACTGCTCCAAGTCTTCAGCACTGGGCTCAACTTCCAGAGAGTCCGATCTACCTGACAACATTCCAAAGAAAAAAGAGAAGGAATGTCGTCAGCGAACAATCGCTCGGTAAATCCCAAAGATAGGTAAGAATAGACAGATGGGAATATAACTGGTATATTGTAATCTTTTTGTTCTATTAATGCGGTTGTTTGTAGCTTGGTACAGAATATGCCAGTGTATACGAGAGGAGTCCCACTATTCCGAAGACTAAGGTATACGGAGCATAAGGAACCGTTAAGCCGCGGTACAACAACAATGGATATTCAGGTTAGGTGTATTAAAGTGACCGTCTTGTGCCACTTCTAACTCATTCCGTACTAGTCTACCTTTTTAAAACCCCGTAATGTCTTTTGTATTGATTGTATTGTTTTGTTTTATAAATGGAAGACTTGTCGAAACCATTATATCATGTAAACGTAATGGATATAAATGGATAGTCATGTAATCAGAGTATATCCATGGTTCGGTTCGGTCGAGTCCTGTTGATATAGATTGAATTCTGGTATAAATGGATTCATGTTGTATAGTAGTTATACTTGAATTGAATTCAAGTCAGATTGATTTCATATCAGATTGAGACTCTGTCTGAGTCAGACACTTTAAAACAAATTGAAGTCCTGAATTAGTTTTGATGTTATCGGTAACTGCTGCACATGGATGACAGGATTTGTGTCTTTTTCCAAGACAATTACCGTATTGATAACACCATTTTTATGGTTTCTACCTTAGATGGATAAGCAACCATATTCTCCGGCTCCCTGAGACTCAAGAGAACTGGTCCCGCTTAAACCTATGTTTACTAGGGTCCTTATTGTAAATTAATATAACTTGAGGGGGGTTTATGAAAAATATATTTGACATATTTTCAAAATACACCTCAAGTATTTAATTATCGTCTTTAGGGTTTTCATATTTGTAATTTTTTATAAAGGAAAATATTCTAGTGGATATAACCTATATTTCATTGTATATGGTATTTTAGTGTAATATTGGATTTGTATTGATTTGTAATGGTAGTTTCATGAAATTTGTAATTCCTTTGATTTAGAAAACATGGAATATATATATTGGATACTTAAAGTAGATATTTTGATAATATTTATATATATACATATATTTATAAAAAAATAGAACTTATTTATTAAATAGAAATCACATTTTTCTTAAAAATTGTATTAAAAATTTCATCGAGATCGGATGCTCCGTGAGGAGGTCTGCATCTCGCTCTACTAGGCCCGAGGATGTGCGATAACCCTCACCATCCCTGTAAGTCGATGTTCAACACCCCAATACTTGCGGGGAGGCGGAAATATGAATAACAATCAAGTTCTATGATCAAACATCGATTAACCGTACGAATCGTTTGCTAAACAAGTTTTAACAAAAGCTATAGAGTTTTAATCTACTATGCGAAGAGATTATACCAAACGGTTCTAGTTCTTCGTCTTGATGTTGTCTACGGCCTCTTTGGATCTCCACGTCCTCTTCGGCTTTCTCCCGTGATAGACGATCCACCCGAGAACCCTAATCCAAGCTATAACCTCTAAACTTGAGGTTACTTAGTTTCTCTAGTTGCTAAATAGAGTAGCTAAGGTTATATAGAGATAGGTTTTGGAGTAATTAGTCTTTCCTAATCCTTGTTCTCAACTCATGAGGGGTAGGATTAGGGTTTGGTGAAGGAGAGAGAACTTGAAGAGAGAGAGTGAGAAGATGATAATGATCATATTATAATGAATAAAGCTTCTCACTTGATATATATGAAACATAATGAATTTAAAAGAAATGAATAATAAGTGAATATTCATCATGTTTCATTTAATCAAGTGGGTGATTCATCATGTGAGTCATTAAGCAATTAATGATGCATTAATGATATGATGAATCACTCACAATGAGTCACTTAATCATTAAATGAAAATGCCACCTCTCTCTTTATGTCACATCCTTCTAGAAGCTTCTCGGAAAATTACGAGAACGCCCCTCTCATCCGTGAAAACACGGAAAAACTTTAGACTGTATAAATCCAATAACCTGATACTAGAATCTGGCTTAAACCAAAGCCGGCTAGTAAAAACTGTCCGAATGTCGTACGTGCGTTCAAACACGTATGCATCCGAACCTTTGTCGTAAAACCATACGACCTCTATATCTTTTCGCCTGGGTTTGGGAAATCTCTGTGTGGGACTCTAAAGACTCGACTACTACGCTGGCAGTGGGTTTAACCACAGACCGCAAGCGGCACTAGCTGTACGTAACGGTCCCCAGGTAGTTGTCGATAAGAAAGCTGATGAGGTAACCCATCTGAAATCCTACTGAGCCTGTCTGTGACAATATCCGCGCAGTCCGGTCTGTTCGTCTGAGAGTATCACATGTACGATCTAGGGAGGTGGTGGACGTCAGACCCCTAATAACCGTACAAGTCGTGTCGGTATGGCTCTATCACCATCCGAGAATCTACTGATCAATCCTATCAGTAATTCTCAATCAGCCCTGGCCAGGGACTTATGGTAATGACCAACCGATCACCGTGCGATATCAACTCCCTATACCGGGAGAGACGAATCCCTAACAGTCACTCACTGCCTTCATATGGCTCGGGACTGTGCCCAACTGAAACCTGTTTGCACGACTCCTTTGAGCCGTGGTAGGGTAATAATCAAAGCACAGTGGGAACTCATACGAGACAAATGATGACCTTAAGTCAACGGACTATCTGCACACATGTCACATGAGAACTGCTATCTGACGTTAGGTATAATACCATCCAGTCAGTTCTCGGCGAGTCCTGTCCGGTGTACTCACACCCAGTGAGCATCTGTATACAATCTTAGGTGAACACCACCAATGGTTGCGGGACCAATCCATTGCCCCTCGTCAGGGTCTAGATATGTATACACTAGTCTACTCCGGAGCATCGATGCCCAATCTCGATACTCCTTCGACCAGGGACATCTAAGGGTGTGCCTATTGACTATCCAGCTCCCACTAGTATGACTGCCATCACAACGCCGGTAGTCAGACAAACACCCTATGGGCTTTATCAACATATATATATAAATACCAAGTAAAATATATTATACGTTAAGTCAAAGTCAAACCAAATAGCGTACTATCATATCAAGCAAGACTGTCATGTACATACATATCCCAAGCATCCTATACAATGTAGGCCTCTAGGGCATATATATCCAACAATCTCCCACTTGCACTAAGGCCTATAATTGGCGCAATGAGTACCCACTGTCTCTACCAGATCCAGTTGCTTGCGTACCGCATGCCCAACATCTCAAAAAGCCTCTCGAACTGTACTTGAGGAATGGCCTTGGTGAATGGATCTGCCGTGTTGTCTTTTGTGTCTACTCTCCGTATCTCGATCTCCCGACGATCCACGATCTCCCTGATCAGGTGAAACCGCCTTAAGATATGCCTGGATTTCTGATGGGACCTTGGTTCCTTCGCTAAAGCTACAGCGCCATTGTTATCGCAATACAAAGGTATTGGATTAGCAATGGACGGAACCACCTGAAGTTCAGAAATGAACTTCCTTATCCAGACAGCCTCTTTTGCGGCTTCACTAGCAGCTATATACTCAGCCTCCATAGTTGAGTCTGCGACGGTATCTTGTTTGGAACTCTTCCAACTTACCGCTCCTCCATTGAGAGTAAACACAAAACCCGAAATAGATTTAGAATCATCCTTGTCACTTTGGAAGCCGGAGTCGGTAAAAGCCTCTACCTGGAGGTCCTTATTGCCGTAAATCAAGAACATCTCCTTAGTCCTTCTCAGGTACTTGAGAATGTTCTTCACTGCTATCCAATGTTTCTCACCTGGGTCCGATTGATACCTGCTTACCACACTAAGTGCGTAAGCTACATCTGGTCTGGTACATAACATCGCATACATTATTGATCCTACCGCTGAAGCGTAGGGTATAATGCCCATGCGAGCCCTCTCTTCATCAGTCTTTGGAGACATCTTTTTGGAGAGGGTGATTCCGTGACAAGCGGGCATATTGCCGCGCTTGGAATCTTCCATACTAAATCTCTTTAGTATAGTGTCTATATACCTGGACTGTGAAAGTCCCAATATTCTATTAGATCTATCTCGATGGATCTTAATGCCCAGAATGTATGATGCATCTCCCAAGTCTTTCATAGAGAATTTCTGTGACAAGAAGAGCTTTACTGATTGTAGTATAGGGATATCATTCCCTATCAGTAGTATGTCGTCGACGTACAAAACGAGGAAGACTACTGCTCCTTCTACAATCTTCCTATAAATACATGGTTCATCTATATTTTTGATAAAGTCAAATTCCTTGACTGTTTCATCAAAACAGATGTTCCAACTCCGCGATGGTTGCTTTAACCCATAAATGGATTTAAGCAATTTGCACACTCTTCCGCTGCTCCCACCGTCTAAGAAACCTTCTGGTTGATCCATGTAAACACTCTCTTCTAGATGTCCATTTAGAAAAGCTGTTTTTACATCCATTTGCCAGATTTCATAGTCATGGAAGGCAGCAATGGCAAGCATGATCCGAATGGATTTAATCATAGCTACTGGCGAAAAAGTTTCATCATAGTCCAATCCTGGTCTTTGACGAAAACCTTTTGCTACTAGTCTAGCTTTGTACGTTTCCACTTGTCCAAATGTACCAATCTTCTTTTTGAAGATCCATTTGCACCCAACTGGTTTTACCCCAGGAGGGCAACTTCTAAAGTCCATACTTTATTGGTATACATGGATTCCATTTCGGATCTCATTGCATCCAGCCACTTTACTGAGTCGCTACTTGTGATAGCCTGCTGGAAACTAGTAGGCTCATCATCATCGATGATGCAATCCTCTCGATCCCCATCAAGAAGAAAACCATAGTATCTTTCAGGAGGATGAGAAAGCCTACTAGATCTGCGGAGTGGCGTTGGTTCGTCATGTTCTATTGAAATCTGAGATTCTTCTAAGTCCTCGGTTACAGCTTGAGGTTCTGGAATTTCTTCCAGTTCTACCGCGCTCCCACTAATTTCTTTTGCAAGAAATTCGCTTTCTAAGAAGACAATGTGACGAGTGACAAACACCTTTTGTTCTTCAGTGTGGTAGACCATGTACCCCCTTGAATGCTTGGGGTATCCTACAAACTTGCACAAAACCGATCGTGCCTCGAGCTTGTATGGATTATGCTTTTTAACATATACCGGACACCCCCATATCTTTATATACTTGAGATATGGTCTCTTTCCACACCACATTTCATATGGAGTGGTAGGTACGGACTTAGTTGGAACTCTGTTTAATAGATATGCGGCTGATTCTAGAGCAAATCCCCAGAAGGAAAGTGGCAACTCAGCACTACTCATCATTGATCGCACCGTATCTAATAGCGTGCGATTCCTTCTTTCTGATACACCATTATGCTGAGATGTATAAGGTGGAGTAAGCTGAGAGAGTATTCCATTTGCTTTCAAGTATTCAAGGAAACTGGTACTTAAGTATTCTCCACCTCGATCAGATCGAAGTGTCTTGATGCTTTTACCAGTTTGTTTCTCTACTTCATTTTTATACTCCTTAAACTTCTCAAAAGCCTCGGATTTATGCTTTATTAAGAACACATGTCCATACCTAGAGAAGTCATCAGTAAAAGTGATGAAGTAGGAGTGACCACTTCGTGCATGTATAGACATCGGACCACATACATCACTGTGTACTAGTCCCAAGAGTTCGGTGGCTCTTTCTCCGTGTCCGGTGAACGGAGATTTGGTCATTTTTCCTTTGATACATAATTGACAAGTTGCATATGATGAATATTCAAACGAATCTAAATATCCATCTTTATGTAACTTAGTCAACCTTGTTTCATTTATATGACCAAGTCTACAATGCCATAGGAAGGCTTGATTCGAATCTGGAGCCTTTCTTTTACGCGTGTTTTGAATATTGAAAATTTGTGGTTGATTAAGTATGTATATGCCGTTTTCCAGTGTGCCAAACCCAATCAGTTCTTGATTTAGGAGAATGTTCATGACATTTCTTTCAAGCACAAAATTATATCCTTTATTAGACAATAAAGATACTGATATAATATTACATAACATACTGGGAATACAAAAACAGTTATACAATACCAAAATGTTTCCACTATTCAACCCTAGGTGATATTCCCCTATTGCAACTGCATCTACATGCATTCCATTGCCCATCCGGAGAGTCATATCACCTGCCCCCAGTACTCTACTATTTCTCAGATCCTGCAAAGAATTACAGATGTGAGAACCAGAACCGGTATCAAGTACCTATGAAGTAGAGTTTACTGAAAGACAATTTTCGATTACGAACACACCTGAAGTAGAAGCAACTGCTTGCTTCATGTCCTTGGCTTTGAAGGCCTGACAATCCTTCTTCCAGTGCCCCTGCTTGTGACAATAGAAGCATTCGTTCTTTTCTGCCTTCACCCTTCCTGCCTTGTTCGTTCCCTGCACCTTCTTGACCCCACCCTTCGGTTTGGTGGCTTTCATCTTCTTCTTCCCTTTAGTTTTAGCTTTAGTTTTAGAAGAAGATGACTGGCCAACATACAGAACGGGGGTCTTCTCCTTTTTCAAGGAGGTCTCTGCAACCCTCAACATATTGAGGAGCTTTGGAAGATCCGCTTCCATTTCGTGCATGTTGAAGTTTAGCACGAACTGAGAGAAGGTGTGGGGAAGGGACTGCAAAATCAAGTCGATATACAAATCGTTCTCTAGCACGCATCCCAGGTTTGCGAGTTCTTCAATGAGGATGATCATTTTGAGGACGTGCTCTCCAACAGGCGATCCTGGAGCTAACCTCATCTGGAAGAGTTTCCTTGAGGTTTCGTACCTTGCGATACGGGAGTGTTCACCATACAATTCCTTGCAATGGAGGAATATGGATGCAATATCCATACTCTCGTGCTGTTTCTGGAGTTCATTATTCATGGACGCCAGCACGATACACTTAGCTCGCTCACAGTCTAGATCCCAGGTTTTACGAACTTCCTTGTCCGCAACTGAGGAATCTGGTCCTGGGATAAGGGGAGGAACAACGGTGGTAACATATGCAACTTTGTCATAAGTCAGCGCAATATTGACGTTTCTTAGCCAGTCTTTATAGTTCTGCCCGGTTAGTATATTCTTTTCGAGTAATAGTTTTAGTCCAGTCATGGTAGCTGCCAGAGAGAGAGAAAAGAAAACACTCAGCATATACTCTTGCAAGTTTAGATTGGTTTATTAATTTATCTAAACAGGATGGCTCCCACTGTTTCCTCAAATCCTTCTTCAAAACCTAAAAGAAGAACTAGTCAGGATTTAATCACACGTCACAATACTTGCTTAACCTTTCAGCCAGGCTGGTGTTGGTACTTCGAGGGAGGTTTTCCAACGCTTTCGCGAAGTTCCTTAATTAAAGAACCTCTTTTCCCTGGAGGCGTAGCCCCTCTAACACCTTTCTAGGCACCTACTTGGTTTATAGCATTGATTGTTAAGTGAGAGAAATTCCCGAGAGTAATCCTACTCATCAGTGGGATCGGAATCCAACTATCATTGCATGATGCCCTAGATGGAAGCCACTCTAGTCACCACACTCCAGAAGGTAAGCTAAATCTGCAAGTTTCCTTTATGTTTGAAACTCCCGATGTGTTTTTACCCCAAGCTCTTATAGACCTTGACGTAGGCCAACAAGTCATAAGACGCAAGTCAAGTTCTACCCGTCGTTGTCCCGATCAATTTAAATACATCGTACAAGCCCTTGACGTAGGCCAACAAGGTGTACGTCTGTATTAAACTAATGCATCTATCTATGCAACAAATAGGCACACACACTGCTACCATACACTATGCCTTGACGTAGGCCAACAAGCATAGCATGAATACGATGTGCTGTCTATCTGAAATGACGGAGGGTTACGGCTGGTTTTTGGCAAAAAACCGTTAACGTAATGAACTTGATTTGATCGAAGGAACTAAGATAGCTTTTATTAAAAGGAGTGGTTTAAGCTCCGCATTTAAAATTTTGCTTTTTCAAGAAAACCGAGTGGTTTTTAGAAATTGTTCCAACGATTCAGTTTAGGTTTTATTTTCTTTGCATTAATAATAATGCGTCCCATCTTTAACCTATCATTACAGATAACAACGAAAATACAACGTCCTCTTATGCCATCCGCATTCGCCTCGGGGTCCCGTCATCACCCGTTAGGTTACTTAACTAACGACAGAGCGGGGGCTGGGCTAGCGCGGGTGTAAAACATAAGCGACGTCTAAATAGCTATCATATATATAGATATTTTACATTCGTCTGACGCAATGATATACATTCCAGAACACAGATAAACAATATTGGATTTGCAAGCAATCTGTATTTCTTTTGAGCCTGCAAGGAAAGACAGATTACACAGTTGTGATGAATAGCCATTACCCCACCCACGACCCCTATGGGTGCGGCAAACTACCCGCCCGGCAGTTTGTGCACCCCACCTTGGGTCTGTCCTAGGAGCAAAAACAGTAAAAAGAAATAATACAACGGTGGCTACAACCGCAACCTGGATGTGCCCCGCAAAATAATATTACAACTTGTTACAATTACATCAAATGAATTAAAACAATAACCCATCACAAAACCCGGCTAATCACCACAACAGTCCAATACAGTTTATATACACAAACAGTTAAAATCATTACAGAAATGTGCAACCCCCTGCCAACCGACATACTAGCAGTTAGGGGAGGTTTACGAACACATTATACAATCACAGATATAATCCAACATGCAAATACTGTACAATATCGATCGATTAAACATCTTTAATATTGCTCCTAAAACTGCTCTGTAAAACTGAAACCTGAGCAAATATTAAATATCCCAGAAAATCCCAAATTACACAGAGAAGCAGCACAGGAAATTTGAGTTCCTGACTCGGCAACTCGGCGGCGGAAGCGCGGCGGATCGGTGCGATCCGCCGCGGTTCCGCGGCCGTGTTGCCGATTCAGGAGCCCAAATTTCTTGGGTGTTCTTCTGGTGTCTTGTCAAGCTTTCTGAACTTACCTGAAAAATTTTTGGACTTCATTTAAATTTCGACAGAAACTTGATGTTTTTGGGGTTTTCCGGCTTCGTTTTTCCGTTCGAAATTCGTACAAATTTGCGATTAAGTTAAATCTTGTTTAGCTAGGCTCTGATACCATTGTAAGTCGATGTTCAACACCCCAATACTTGCGGGGAGGCGGAAATATGAATAACAATCAAGTTCTATGATCAAACATCGATTAACCGTACGAATCGTTTGCTAAACAAGTTTTAACAAAAGCTATAGAGTTTTAATCTACTATGCGAAGAGATTATACCAAACGGTTCTAGTCCTTCGTCTTGATGTTGTCTACGGCCTCTTTGGATCTCCACGTCCTTTTCGGCTTTCTCCCGTGATAGACGATCCACCCGAGAACCCTAATCCAAGCTATAACCTCTAAACTTGAGGTTACTTAGTTTCTCTAGTTGCTAAATAGAGTAGCTAAGGTTATATAGAGATAGGTTTTGGAGTAATTAGTCTTTCCTAATCCTTGTTCTCAACTCATGAGGGGTAGGATTAGGGTTTGGTGAAGGAGAGAGAACTTGAAGAGAGAGAGTGAGAAGATGATAATGATCATATTATAATGAATAAAGCTTCTCACTTGATATATATGAAACATAATGAATTTAAAAGAAATGAATAATAAGTGAATATTCATCATGTTTCATTTAATCAAGTGGGTGATTCATCATGTGAGTCATTAAGCAATTAATGATGCATTAATGATATGATGAATCACTCACAATGAGTCACTTAATCATTAAATGAAAATGCCACCTCTCTCTTTATGTCACATCCTTCTAGAAGCTTCTCGGAAAATTACGAGAACGCCCCTCTCATCCGTGAAAACACGGAAAAACTTTAGACTGTATAAATCCAATAACCTGATACTAGAATCTGGCTTAAACCAAAGCCGGCTAGTAAAAACTGTCCGAATGTCGTACGTGCGTTCAAACACGTATGCATCCGAACCTTTGTCGTAAAACCATACGACCTCTATATCTTTTCGCCTGGGTTTGGGAAATCTCTGTGTGGGACTCTAAAGACTCGACTACTACGCTGGCAGTGGGTTTAACCACAGACCGCAAGCGGCACTAGCTGTACGTAACGGTCCCCAGGTAGTTGTCGATAAAAAAGCTGATGAGGTAACCCATCTGAAATCCTACTGAGCCTGTCTGTGACAATATCCGCGCAGTCCGGTCTGTTCGTCTGAGAGTATCATATGTACGGTCTAGGGAGGTGGTGGACGTCAGACCCCTAATAACCGTACAAGTCGTGTCGGTATGGCTCTATCACCATCCGAGAATCTACTGATCAATCCTATCAGTAATTCTCAATCAGCCCTGGCCAGGGACTTATGGTAATGACCAACCGATCACCGTGCGATATCAACTCCCTATATCGGGAGAGACGAATCCCTAACAGTCACTCACTGCCTTCATATGGCTCGGGACTGTGCCCAACTGAAACCTGTTTGCACGACTCCTTTGAGCCGTGGTAGGGTAATAATCAAAGCATAGTGGGAACTCATACGAGACAAATGATGACCTTAAGTCAACGGACTATCTGCACACATGTCACCTGAGAACTGCTATCTGACGTTAGGTATAATACCATCCAGTCAGTTCTCGGCGAGTCCTGTCCGGTGTACTCACACCCAGTGAGCATCTGTATACAATCTTAGGTGAACACCACCAATGGTTGCGGGACCAATCCATTGCCCCTCGTCAGGGTCTAGATATGTATACACTAGTCTACTCCGGAGCATCGATGCCCAATCTCGATACTCCTTCGACCAGGGACATCTAAGGGTGTGCCTATTGACTATCCAGCTCCCACTAGTATGACTGCCATCACAACGCCGGTAGTCAGACAAACACCCTATGGGTTTTATCAACATATATATATAAATACCAAGTAAAATATATTATACGTTAAGACAAAGTCAAACCAAATAGCGTACTATCATATCAAGCAAGACTGTCATGTACATACATATCCCAAGCATCCTATACAATGTAGGCCTCTAGGGCATATATATCCAACAATCCCGATCGGGGTTCCCCAAAATAGGTTGTAGAGGCACATTGCAAGGAATTGAATAATACACTTTTAAAGAAAACGGTTTTTGAAAATTTATGGTATTTAAATGTAAAATCGTATTCTCCCACAAACTAATGTTCCAAAAGTCATCGTGATATATCAAAATTGTGTGTTTTGATGAGGTAGATCATTACCTCGTGAGTTTTTTAAAGGTAATATGGGTAAAATGAATAAGTAATGTCGTAAGTAAACATGATGGTATTTTACCGTAAAAAATGAAATAGAAGTTGCAATACCTATTATTTTGAATTGAAACTTGTTGTGAATGCTGTTTTATATTTGTTAAATAATATAAGAAGAGATGGTAATCTGTTGTTTAAGAAAAACTTGAGTTTTTAAAGAAAATAGAACCGGAAGTCGGAATAACTCCGCTTCCGACGAGTTTTGAAAAGTGGAAGTTTTAGACTAGAGATTGAGAAGGGGAGAGGGGATTTATTGGTTGAAATTAGAGATAAGAGGTAGAGAGAGATTTTGGGATCGTTGGGGAGTCGTTTCGTAGCCGGATTCTTTCCGAAACGTCCCCGGAACTTCGACCTTTGCTAACTCCACTTGTACAACTTTGGACTTGGAAATTTTTGAGAGTTTTTGTGACAATTTTCAGAATGGATGGGGGTATTTATAGGATAGAATTAGGGTTTAGGGTAATGAAGAATGGAATTAAAAATGTGCATTAAAATGGATTTAAGAGAGGAATTATCACTCTCTGGATAATTGCAGAGAATTCAAACAACATGGGGGTAGTGGGGTAGGCCAAAGGGTGCTAAGATAAAAATTTCAGAGCATTTCCTATGGGGGGGCTGGCGGTGCAGGCCCAATAGGCAATCTTACCGGCCATTCTATGGAGTGGGGTGCTTGGATCAATGCCAAGTGTCCTAGTCGTCTCACAGTGCACATATTTGATTTTGTAGTGACTTTTCATTTTACGTGTTTTGCACGTGTAAACTTTTGAGTTTCTAAAAGTTTAAAAGAAAATTAACAAAAGAAATATATGTGGCTGGGGGGATTCGAACACAAGGGATACGTCACAGCAGTGTGAGACTTTACCAATGAGCTACAAGTGCTTTCTTGCTGTTCAAAAGCAATTTAAATACTTATAGCATACACAGGATTGCAAATACTCCATTTGTACATAAATTTTTAAACCATTTTCTGTACACTGAAACAGAGTTGTTACATTCTACCCTCCTTTCAAAAATTTCGTGTCACGCCCCGCTTCCCGGTGTACGGCGAAGGGGACGCGACGGGCCCGCTACGTATTTACTCTGAAGTAAATACGCTAAGCATGTCTAAGCAACATAAATAAAATGCACAAGAGACAAAATATATCAGCAACTTTATTCATTAACATTCTTTTACAGTACATGAAAAAATAAATACATGGAATAAAGCGATGCCTAAACAATGACATAACAAAAATGGAAAGTATTGCATGGAAAGTGTACAATAACTAGAGCTCGGGGTTTTCACTGAACTGGTCCAAGTCTTCAGCAGTGGGCTTGATCTCTGAAGTGTCCAGATCACCTGACGACATTCAAGAAGAAAGAAAGAGAATGTCGTCAGCGAACATGTTGCTCGGTAAGTCCCAAAGATAAGAGAGAAATAGAATAGACAGAATAAGAAGATATCTTTTAAAGTTGTAATATATTGATATAATGTTGTGTTAACGCTGTTGTTTGTAGCTTGGTACAGAAGAATGCCAGTGTATACGAGAGGGGTTTCTATATGCTAGAGACCAGGGCAAATGGAATGTACAAGGAACCGTTGGGCCACGGTACAACAGCAACGGAATATAGATTATGTGTCTTAATCTGACCACCTCGTGCCACCTTTAACACCTTCCGTACCAATCTACCCCTTAAACCCCGCGATGTATTATTTGTATTGTTATCTTGTAAATTGTATTGATTGTAAGATTGAATGACTGACTGACCGAAATCATGATATCAGGAAACGGTTGTAACCGTAGGGTCATGTAAATGGAATAACCGAGAATCATGTAAAAGGAATATATCCATGGTTCAGTTCAGTCAAGTTGTATAAATTGATAATTGTATTCATAGATTCATGTGTTCATATTGAATTGGAATATTGTAGATTATAGATTGACTTGAATCATATTCAAGTTAGATTAATCAGACTCAAACCCGAGTCAGACAATCAGAAATATGAATCGAGGTCTTATAATTGCTAGGGTCTTTAGAGTAATTTATAAACTTGAGGGGGTTTTATGTAAAAATAATTTATATACTTTTCAAAATACACCTTAAGTATTTATTATTCGTCTTTAGAGTTGTAATGAGGGTGGATTTTATGTTGTGACATTTCTAGTGAAAATATCCTAGTTTTATAAATAACGGTATTTATCTGTAATATTGATTATTTGAAGTTCATGGTATTTTAGTGTAAAATTTATTATTGTGATTTTTAGGAAAAGGTGGAAAATTTATATTATAATAAAATAGATATTTAAATGATAAATATACATATGTTTATACAAAAGTAATTTTAATAAATATTTTATATTCCAAAAATCTCATTTTCTTAAGATGTCGCATTTTAAACCTTTCGAGACCGAATGCTCCTTGCGGAGGTCTGAATCTCGCACTACTAGCCCGAGGGTGCGCGATAAACCGCACGATTCTGAACGGTTTCCCCAAAGATGGGTTGTAGCGGCGCTTTGCAAAGATTGTAAAATACCAATCCTTTAGAAAACGGTTTTATAAAGTACAAGGTATTTATTTGCAAAGTATAATTTTCCGTATTTTAGGTTCTAGGGTTTCCTAAGCCAACTAGCCTATTTCTAAATGGTCTAAACGACAAGTCATTAGAAGCCTCAAATCGCCTCTTCACCGCCAATTGTGGCCAGGTAAGTACAAGTGAGGAAGGAGGGATCCGCTTACGAATCGTGAGACGGGCCTTTTAAAGTTACCTAAGCTCACTTGCCTAGCCTAGACACCACAAAGTCAGGTTTAGATAAACGATCGATGTCCACAACTTATCGTGTTTTCCTAATAAGAGGTATTTATTTAAAAGTGTGTCAAAGCTAAAACTTCTAGAAATGATTTTATTAAGAATATGGTATTTAAAGTATTGTTTTATCGTATTCTAAGTTTTTGATTATGTCGTTTAAGGTTGTATTTGCGTGTGTGTGGAGGTAGGTCATTATCTCGTCCTCTTCTTTAAATGTATAGCGAAGTTAAGGGGTTAAATGTGAAATCGAAAAATGATGGTATTAAAGCGAAAAATACGATAAATTGGAAGGGTTATCATTTCATGTGATGGAACTTATTCAAATTGATTTTTAAAAGTTTAATATTGAAGATAAATATGTTTAGGCATGAATGTATTGGTTAGAAGTGAATTTTTATAGAAAACCGAATCGAAAATCGGATTTGTTCCGATTCCGTCGGGTTTCGTAATTTCGTTTTTTAGAGAAATAGAAAGAAGAATAGAAAGGGACTTAGTTAAATATGTCCAAGCATGAATTCATAGTTGTTTGTTATCCCGTGATTTTATCATGAATGATAACTGCTAAAAATCCGTCATATTATTATAGTTTAATATTGATTTTTAATCATCATACTCCAAAAATAGTTAATACAGTTAAATATTTATAATTAGGTCCTAATATATTTTTCAAAGATAGATATTTTCATGATGAAGATAACAAGGGGTCAAGTGTTGAGAGATCTTACCTAAAATGATCTAGAAAAATAAAATTCGGTGAACGTCGTGTTGTACGAGAAAATAAATATCTTGAATCCGAGAATTTTTCTACCTTTGAGACTTGTTCCAGAGTGTAGAACACTCAAAGAGAAAGCTCTGTAAATTTTTTTCAGAATTTTGTGTCGAACAGATATTTTATGGTGAATTTTAGAAGTTCAGGGCTATTTATAGGGATTTCTGGGATTAAAAAAATATTTTGCTACAGTACCCGATCAGATCTGACCGTTGATTTGGTCAGATCCGACGGCCCACGGTTTTCACGTGTGAACAGTGGCGGGAGTTGTTGTGGATAATTTTTGACCGTTGGATCTTGATCTGACGGTCCAGATTAAAAGCAGATACATCTATATATATATTTAAATAATATATATATATATATATATTATAATAAAAATCTGTCGGCAAGATCTGGGTCGTTGATTTTTAAATCTGACGGTCCAGATTTATTTCAGCTTAATAAAATAAAATAATTTTTTTTTATTATTTAAAATCTATAAAAATTGTTTTTGTCTTCTAGAAATTATTTAAAAATAGTAAAATTATTTTTAAAAATCGGAAAAAATTATATAAAATGTATTTTGATATTTTACATCTTTTGAAACCAATAAAATATTTTTTTATTATTTAAAAATGTTTTAAAAATTATTGTTTTGGCTTTTATAAATTATTTAAAAATAGTAAAAATATTTTAAAAATCTAAAAAAATTATATAAAATGTATTTCGATATTTTATATCTTTTGCAACTAAATTTGGTCTAAAATAGATCTTCTCATCGGTTATAAAATTTTTTCCCTTCGATAAAAAAAACATTTAAATTCTTAAAAATTCCCAAAAATTCCTAAAATCATATTAAGTTATTTTAAACATGGAAAAATATTTTTAAAGTATTTTATACAAATATAAGCAGTAAAATAATTGTTTTGATCTCGAAAAAAAATTATAAAATGTTTTTATTACGTATTTAAGGTACACAGTCGTTACATTTCGTCCTCGAAATTTACATTTATTTTAAGGACCAATTTACAAACAAGCGAGGGTATCTTGCACGCATGTCTTCATCACGTTCCCATGTTGATTCTTCTGGTGAGTCTTTTCTCCACATCACTCGAACCTAGTTTACTTCCTTGTTTCGAAGTGACTTCACCTTTCTGTCCATGATTTCAACAGGTTGTTGCTCAAAGGATAAGTCAGGCTGTACAGTGAGCTCGGAGTGATCAAGAATATGACCGGGGTCACTCATATACCTTCTGAGTTGGGATATGTGGAACACATTGTGCACTCCTTCCAATGAGGGTGGAAGTGCCAAGCGATAAGCCACTTCTCCGACTCGTTCGAGTATATCGAACGGTCCAATATACCTCGGACTGAGCTTACCCCGTATTCCAAAGCGAACCACTCCACGGTTTGGAGACATCTTCAAAAAGACATGATCTCCTGGTTGGAACTCTAAGTGACGGCGCTTTGTATCAGCCCAGTGCTTCTCTCGATCCTGGGCTATGCGCATTTTTTCCCTAATAGTGCGAACTATATCCACTGTTGCTACTATCATCTCAGATCCAAGGAGTTCTCTATCTCCGATGTCGTCCCAACTTAATGGTGAATGACACTTCCTTCCATAAAGAGCTGCAAAGGGTGCCTATACTTGCTTGGTAGCTGTTGTTGTATGAAAACTCCACAAGATGTAGGTGATCTTCCCACGATCCTCCGAAGTCTAGCATACAAGCTCTTAGCATATCTTCAAGTATCTGAATAGTTCGCTTTGACTGTCCATCTGTTTGTGGATGGTAAGCTCTGCTGAAATTCAGACTTGTTCCCAAGTTAGCTCGCAGACTCTGCCAAAATTACGATCGAAATCTGGTGTCACGATCCGAGACAATGCAAACTGGTACTCCATGTAATATCACGATCTTTTGCATGAGTTCATGGGTATCAGAGATAGTACACAATGAAGAGTTAAATTTTACTTAGATTCAAACTTACTTCCATGTACTTCTTTGCTAGTGTCTCAGTATATTGGCTAACTCGAAATGGGATGAAGTGAGCCGACTTTGTGAGTCGATCCGCAATAATCCATACCGCATCGTTACCTTTCGTGTTGTGAGGAAGTGCTGTCACGAAATCCATAGTAATGTGTTGCCACTTCCATTCTGGGATAGGTAACGGTTGAAGTAACCCAGTTGTCCTATGATGTTCAGCCTTTACTTGCTGACACACCAAACATTTAGTGACGATTCTGGCTACTACACGCTTCATTCCATGCCATCAGTAATTTTGACACAGATCTTTATATATCTTTGTGCCACCAAGGTGTACTGAATAGGGAGAGCTATGAGCTTCTTTCATCAATTCTTCCCGAACGGAACCTTGTGGTACACACAATTTACTGTTGTATCTCAAAGACCCATCGTCGTGTATGATGAAGTCTGTTCTAAGTCCACTTTCTACTTGTTCTCTGATCTTTTGCAACTTAGCATCACTTGCTTGAGCTGCTTTGATCTGATTGACAATGGTGGATTGAACTTGTAAGTTCATTAAACTTGAAGTGTTACCTGGCACGACCACTTCTATCTCCATCTGATGCAAATCTTGTTGGAGCTTCCACCATACGGTGAGATTCATTGATAGTGGTTGGCGACTAAGTGCATCAGGAACTACTTTCATCTTCCCTGGATGATATTGTAGGTTGATATCGAAGTCTGCCATAAATTCTGACATCTTCTCTGCCGCATATTCAAATCTTTCCGAGTAAACACATATTTCAGACTTTTGTGGTCTGTGTATATGTCCACTCGTTCACCAAGAAGATAACGGCGCCAAATCTTGAATGCAAAGATTACGGCCGCTAACTCCAAATCATGTGTCAGATAGTTGCGCCCATGAACCTTCAGCTGTCTTGATGCATAAGCTACAACTTTACCATGCTGATGTAGAACACATCCTAATCTCTTACCGGATGCATCGAAATGCACTTAAAAACCTCCAGATTGGTCCGGTATGACAAGGATAGGTGATGATGTCAATCTTGACTTGAGTTCTACGAAAGCTCGTTTGCATGCTTCTGACCACATGATTTCTTCATCTTTACGCGTGAGCTTGGTCAGGGGTGTTGCAATCTTCGAGAATTCTTCAATAAACCTTATGTAATATCCTACTAAACTCAAGAAACTTCGAATGTCCTTTACTGATTTCGGTGTCGGCCATTCGCTTACTGCTGATACTTTAGCTGGATCTAGAGCGATTCCTTCGCCTGATACAATATGTCCGAGGAAACCGACTTGATCTAGCCAAAACTCGCACTTGCTGTACTTGACATAGAGCTGATGCTGTCGTAAGGTTTTCAGGACAATTCGTAGGTGCTCGGTATGTTCTTTCTGACTCTTAGAATACACCAGGACGTCGTCGATGAAGATGATAACAAACCTGTCTAAGTACCCTCGGAAAACTTGATTCATTAGGTTCATGAATATAGCTGGTGCGTTGGTCACTCCAAATGGCATCACAAGAAACTCATAATGACCATAGCGAGTCCGGAATACCGTCTTCAGAATATCAGAATTTTTAACCTTCACCTGATGATAACCCGTACGAAGATCTAACTTGGAGAAAACGCAAGATCCACTTAGCTGATCGAACAGATCGTCGATGCGCGGAAGTGGATACTTGTTCTTTATAGTTACTTCGTTCAAAGCTCTATAATCAATGCACATTCGATATGAACCTTCCTTTTTCTTCACAAGTAGAACCGGCGATCCCTAACTTGAAGTGCTGGGACGAATCCATCCTTTCTTCAATAATTAGTCCAACTGAGTTTGGATCTCTTTCAAACCTTCGTGACTTAGGCGATATGGTGCTTTGATCACCGGTTGTGCTCCAGGTACTAAATCAATGTTGAATTCAAGAGCTCGATCGGGAGGCAAACCTGATATGTCTTCAGGAAATATATCATCGAACTCTCGAACTACCTCTGGCTTCGATCCTTCCTCTGCTTGAAGTGCTGCAATCACTGCCTTCTTCGGTTTTGCTTTGTATGTGCCTAGCTCCAGGGTACGGTCTCCACTTTTGAAATAAAAGACCGGATTCTCTGGAATCCTGAACACTACCCTCCTTTGACGACAGTGTATGGTAGCGTAAAAAGTTTCGAGCCAATCCATACCCAAAACGACATCGAAATTCGGTATGTCCAGCACCTTGAAGTCAGCATAGAATTCTCTGCTGCAGACGACTACCGGACACAGGTCGTATCCCATTATTGCCTTTAGAATGTTGTTCCCTGAACTGACAATTCAGCTGGATACGAGAGGTTTGACTAAAATCGCATGTGTTCGGACGAACCGTTGCGACATAAAGCAATGAGATGCTCCAGTATCGAAGAGTGCTAGTGCAGGAAGTGAGGCTACTAAGATCATGCCTAAGTTATGCGGGATAGGTTTTAGGTATAAGATAATGATATATAGGTATGTATAAAGATTGAAAGAAAACTTGAAAGAAAAGAGTTACCAGTAATGACTTGGTCAGTGGCTTCAGCTTTTTCCACAGTCATTGTGAAAGCGTGTCGTCTCGGTACATTTCTCCTTGCTGGAGGTGCATTCCTCTATCCGTTCCTCTGTCCTTGAGGTAAGTTTCTTTGAGCTTGGTGGAACTGACGAGGAGGAGGTGCAGTCGGTCCACGAGGAGGTAGAGTTGGGAGAGTGAGTCGTGGAGTAGGTGCCTGGATGGCTGGTCGCTGCTGATAGGTAATTGTTGGTCTGGGTGCAGCATTTGGATTGAGTCTATGAGGACAAGACCCAATATCATGTGTGGCTGAGCCGCAGACTAAGCAAAGGCGATTTGCACGCCGGGAGTCCTTTGCCAGGTGTCCATCCCTCCTGCAGTAGGTGCAAAAGGCCGGGCCGGGCCGGTTGATTGGTACTCCTGGTCTCCTGGGCATAAAAGGCGGCTTTGAAGAGGTGTCATCTGGGTAGCAGGGCGCTTCACACCGACAGATTGAGGTCTACCCTACTTCTTCACTATTGCCTTGTATCGACGGACAGCTTTCACAGCCAGGTCGTGGGTTGGGAAATCCCCTGTAGCTAAGGCAGCTTGGATCTCCGGATCTAACCCTTGCTAAAATCGTCTAGACCTGATCTCAGCAGTCGGTATCAAGTGTGCCGCAAACCTGTTAAGGTCTTGTGTTAGCTGTGTAGTATGTGATATTTGAAAATCGAATATTGAGACATATCTTACCTACTAAGCATGGTAAACTTAGCATCATACTCATCCACAGATTTGGTCCATATCGAACCCCGTTGTTGGTGGATGAATTGCTGCTACATATCAAATCGGGCAGTCTCTGAAAAGTACTTCGCGTCGAACATGTCGCGAAAAGTTTTTGATTCAATCGGCTGGTCAAGACGGCTTTCCTCCACCTTCCACCAAACTCGGGCGTTGTCGGTAAGTTGCAGCTTCGCAACTCGTACCCAAGTGATCTTTGGCACTTGTGCTGCCGCTAGATCATCCTCAATGCTCTGAGCCTATTCTTCGGCTTCCAGAGGGCTCTCTTTTCCTAAAAATTGCATTGGGTGCAATGCCCGGAATTGCTTCACTCCGGGTGCTTCTGCTTCTGGATGGTTCGGTAATATAGTAGTTTGCTGCTGCTGTCCTTCCAGGGGTTTCGGATTGCCTCAAGCAGTACCGTCTGCTCATTGATCGGAGCAACAACGGTAGGCGTAAGCGGTAGAGGTGGTGGTGTGTTGTTGAAGTTGGTGCTGGTATTGTTTGGAGAATCCATAACCGTGAATGAAAAAATAGGGTTAGGATAGATTCAAAGTATATAAAATTGTAAGATTCAAGGAATATGAAATGTAAAGATTGTTTTTAGTTGCTGATTCTTGTGTTATATTGCTTAGGACTTCATGCAGAATTGACCTACATGTTCATGCAGAACTGACTTGCATGGGCCACCAACAAAACCGGTCACGCCCTGCTTCTCAGTATACGGGTAAGGAGGCGCGACTGGGCCCGCTACGTATTTACTCAAAAGTAAACACGCTAAGCGTATTTAAGCAATATAATGAATGTACACAAGAAAAATGACAATAGATGTAACTGAATAACAACTTTTATTTATTAAACGTTTCTTTACAAGTACAACTGAAAATGTAAATACAGGAATGGAAAGCAATGCCTAAACAATGGTATGAACTGAAAAGAAAATATATACAAGTATCTAGAGCTCTGGGTCAATGGAGAACTGCTCCAAGTCTTCAGTATTGGGCTCAACATCCAGAGAGTCCGATCCACCTGACAACATTCCAAAGAAAAAAAAGAGAAGGAATGTCGTCAGCGAACAATCGCTCGGTAAGTTCTAAAGATTGGTAAGAATAGATAGATGGGAATATAACTGGTATATTGTAATCTTTTTGTTCTGTTAATACAGTTGTTTATAGCTTGGTACAGAATATACCAGTGTATATGAGAGGAGTCCCGCTATTCCGGAGACCAAGGTATACGGAGCACAAAGAACCGTTAAGCCACGGTACAACAGTAATGGATATTCAGGTTAGGTGTATTAAAGTGACCGTCTCGTGCCACTTCTAACACATTCCGTACCAGTCCACCCCTTTAAAACCCCATAATGCCTTTTGTATTGATTGTATTATTTTGTTTTATAATTTGAAGACTTGCCGAAACCATGATATCATGTAAAAAAAATGGATATAAATGGATAGTCATGTAATCAGAGTATATCCATGGTTCGGTTCGGTCGAGTCCTGTTGATATAGATTGAATTTTGGTATAAATGGATTCATGTTGTATATTAGTTATACTTGAATTGAATTCAAGTCAGATTGATTTCATATTAGATTGAGACTCTGTCTGAGTCAGACACTTTAAAACAAATTGAAGTTCTGAATTAGTTTTGATGTTATCGGTAATTGCTGCACATGGACGGCAGGATTTGTGTCTTTTTCCAAGACAATTACCGTATTGATAACACCTTTTTTATGTTGTCTACCTTAGATAGGCAAGCGCCCATATTCTCCGGCTCTCTGAGGCTCAAGAGAGCTGGTCCCGCTTAAACCTATGTTTACTAGGGTCCTTATTGTAAATTAATATAACTTGAGGGGGTTTTATGAAAAATAGTTTTGACATATTTTCAAAATACACCTCAAGTATTTAATTATTGTCTTTAGGGTTTTCATAATTGTAATTTTTTATAAAGGGAAATATTCTAGTGGATATAACCTAGATTTCATTGTATATGGTATTTTAGTGTAATATTGGAATTGTATTGATTTGTAATGGCAGTTTCATGAAATTTGTGATTCCTTTGATTTAGAAAACATGGAATATATATATTGGATACTTAAAGTAAATATTTTGATAATATTTATATATATATATATTTATAAAAAAATATAACTTATTTATTAAATAGAAATCACATTTTTCTTAAAAATTGTATTAAAAATTCCATCGAGATCGGATGCTCCGTGAGGAGGTCTGCATCTCGCTCTACTAGGCCCGAGGATGTGCGATAACCCACACCATCCTGATTGGGGTTCCCCAAAATGGGTTGTAGAGGCGCATTGCAAGGAATTAAATAATACACTTTTAAAGAAAATGGTTTTTGAATGTTTATGGTATTTAAATGTAAACTCGTATTTTCCCACAAACTAATGTTCCAAAAGTCATCGTGCTATGTCAAAAATGTGTGTTGTGATGAGGTAGGTTGTTACCTCGTAAGTTTTCTAAAGGTAATACGGGTAAAATGAATAAGCAATGTCGTATATAAACATGATGGTATTTTACCGTAAAAAATGAAATAGAAGTTGCAACACCTATTATTTTGTATTGAAACCTGTTGTGAATGTCGTTTTATGTTTGTTAAACAATATAAGAAGATACGGTAATTTGTTGTTTAAGAAAAACTTGAGTTTTTAAAGAAAAGAGAATCGGAAGTCGGAATAACTCCGCTTCCGACGAGTTTTGAAAAGTGAAAGTTTTAGACTAGAGATTGAGAAGGGGAGAGGGAACTTACTAGTTGGAATTAGAGAGAAGAGGTAGAGGGAGATTTTGGGATCGTCGGGGAGTCATTTCGTCACCGGATTCTTCCCGAAACGTCACCGGAACTTCGACCTTTGCTAACTCCACTTGTACAACTTTGGACTTGGAAATTTTGAAGAGTTTTTGTGTTAATTTTCAGAATAGAGATGACTATGGTGTAGGGGGTATTTATAGGATAGAATTAGGGTTTAGGGTAATAAAGAATGGAATTAAAAATGTACATTAAAATGGATTTAAGAAAGGAATTATCACTCTTTTGATAATTGCAGAGTATTCAAACAACATGGGGGTAGTGGGGTAAGCCAAGGGGTGCTAGGGTAAAAATTTCAGAGCATTTCCTTAGGGGGGCCCAGCGGCGCCGGCCCAATAGGGAATCTCGCCGGCCATTCTATGGATTAGGGTGCTTGGATCAATGCCACATGTCCTAGTCGTCTCATATACCTCAGTGCACATGTTTGATTTTGTTGTGACTTTTCGTTTTACGTGTTTTGCATGTGTAAACTTTTGAGCTTCTAAAAGTTTAAAAGAAAATCAACAAAAAAATATATGTGGCTGGGGGGATTCGAACACCAGGGCTACGTCACAGTAGTGCGAGGCTTTGCCAATGAGCTACAAGTGCTTTCTTGCTGTTCAAAAGCAATTTAAATATTTATAGCATACACAACATTGCAAATACTCCATTTATACATAAATTTTTAAACAATTTTCTGTACACTGAAACAGAGTTGTTACAGTTGCAGTCGGCGGTGGTCGTGGATGGTGGCGCCGGTCGTGGATGGTGGTGCCAGTCGTGGATGGTGGCGTCGCAGTGACGGGTAACGCAGCGGGTGGGGAGTAGTGGGTGGGTTATGAGAAGTTCGGTTTGAGGTTGGTGGCGCTAAGCTCGTCGAGGAGTTGTTGGGTCGTTGAGCCCGGTGGTGGAGGTAAGGAGGTGCAGGGGAAGCTTACTGGAGTTGATGAAGTAGGGCTAGGTGCAGTGAGGGTTGCGGCGATGAGGTCGGCGGCGGCGGCGATGGTGATTGTGGTGGTGGTGTTGTGTTGTTGACGAGGAGGAGATCGACGGTGGAGTTCCTCGCGGTCGGAGGAGGAGACGAGGGTGCAGTCGCGGCTGCGAGGTGGTGGCTCGCCGGTGATCTCGACGGCGAAGGAAGAGATGAGCTGCTGGGGTGAGGTAGGGGAGTGGTATCGGAGGTGAGCTCGGGCAGCTGTGCTCATCGGGGAAGGTGCCGTGGGCGGCTATTGGTGTTCGGGTGTGGGTTGGTGGAGGCGACGAGGTGGAGCGTGGGGTGTAGTGCTCGGGCTCGATGATGAATGAGGAGAAGAAGTTGAGAGGCAGGTAGGGTTGGCATGGGGGAGATGGCGAGAAGGTGGCAGTGATCATCGATGGTTGACAAGGCCAGCCATGCTCCTACGGTCAAGGAAAAATCCTGCCGTAGTCACACTTCGGTTTCTGGCATTACGTGGTAATCAGTAATCATAACACAGGTAATGAGAAATGTAGTCACTAATTTTATCAAAACAGATACAAAACTAACCAGATAGAAATCAAGGGAAAGACAACGCTGGCGTCGCTAATCTAGAGGTACGACAGATCCTGGTCCGAGCTAAGTCCCCTTCTCACTTTGAGCATGCATACTCAGGTCGTCATAGCGACACAATAGCAATATATATGAATATGTGTAATGGCGATAAACATGAAACAGTAACATAGAGTAATTACGCGAGCATGAAATAACCGGTACAGGTAAACAATAAAACAAGTGTATCGAATCAGTAATCAATGCAATGTCTATATCACTAAAGCAATCAGTCTCTAAGTCTCAATGTCCAAATCACTAAATCTATCGTCAATCCTAGTGTGAGCGTCAACCACCGCAGGAGTATCCCCAACCCAAGGGTAGGCCCCAGGGGCAAGGGAACACGGGCCCGATTCACGCTCGCTAATAATCAGAAACACCATCCATACGACTCCCGAAATCACTACATATGCCAGCAGTGGGACTCCTGAGATTCTGTTAATCGAACTCACACTCATACTACCCCACACCCCGTGGTCTACATCAACACCGACCATGAATCCAAATACTATTCACTCCATGACAAGTCTGCGCGAGAACTGGAGACAGGGTCTCCATCAAGCATGTCTTGACTGGTATCCAAGATAAATGGACCGTGCTCGATTTCTTACCTATGACACTAACAATAGTGCTTCCACAACCGTTCCATACCAGTTATAGTTATACTTATATATGTCCCATGGGTGTCGATAATGCAATAACTAATTGGTTCCGCTGATTGTGTACAAGTACGTGTCACTTCACTTATTCATTCGCGCTTTTACACTAACGTACTTACCACAATCCAATCCCTAACATTTATCACTTGGTAATGTAATACGGTCACTAGGATATCAATGTATATAGCCCCTATTCAATGCGGGTATAACCACATGATATGATAAGAATGCAATCAATTATGATACGAATAAAATATAGCAGCCAGTGTCTTGCAAAATTTACTATGTCACACGTGCAGAATTAAGCAAAACAATGTAAAAGGGGTAAGCAGTATATTTAATTATCTCTACAGTAAAATTGGTTTCGAGTCAATCGGGTTTCAGGTTTGGGAGTTATGGTCATTTAATTTTAAGTGTTCACTGCTCGAAATCCAGTTTCAGAACTGAAAGTCCATTTCGTAGCACGTTTTACTCCCTGTTGGGAGCATAATTAGGCAACACTACAGTTAGATAATATTTATATTTATCCGTTATGTTTCCAACTCATCAGACGGATCAATAATATCCACTGTACGCAAGGAGATATGCACTGTCTAAGGTTAAGGTTTACATTATGTTTCTGCATGAAACTGCAGGACACATCGATGGTTTAAAAGGTTTTATAAATATCAAAAGACACTGGAATGCAATGAGACCAATACCGTCAGAAGTATAATTCAATACTCTACGCTTCCATGTATGGTTCTGCACACTTGTGCATTTAAACGGTGAGATATGTACATTCTAAAACAAGCAAAGGCGGAGATTCTTGCCCCGGACTGCAGTTCAGAGCCATGAATCGCCTCAGTTTTCATCATTACAACTTATTAAAATTTAGAGATTAACTATGAGATACTGTAGGTTTATCTATTGTCTTTGATATGAGCCCTAAAACATTAAGTTGCGAGTTGTATTCAATTTAATATAGATTTTAGAACATGGCATGCACGGTGAATTCCAAATTCAATGTCGCCTTTTGGGGGCGTCATTTCTTGTGCGAAACAATGCTATTTTGCACTCAAATTTCTACACGTTATTTATAAACAGTAAAGGGATTTATCGTCCATATGTTTTGCTATTTTCATTTAGGTTTTGGTTTAGGATTTGCATCGAACACTCTTGTATTATATACAGGTCACGATTGAAACATCGATTTTACCCAATTAATTGAAGTGTGATTTAATCACTACAAGTTCTACACGGTACTAGAAAGATAATACTGAACCCCGAATTTGTTCCACTCAATATGATTAAATAACGACGGTCACACATTAGAATGTAATGATAATTATAGTGTAAATATAATATCAATATAACTATAATTTGATAAACTAATAACTTATAGCATGCAGAGCAAGTGAGGGGTTCACTTGCCTTGGTTGCTGATTTAGAAGCGACACGGATGCCGAAATCACGCAACATACGAGACGGCTACGAACGTTACAGAATCGGGCATGGTGCGATATGAAGCTCGAGCGTGAAACGGGCTACGACGGATATGTACGGTATTGCGATGGTGACTGTGTTGACGGCTACAGAGACTGAGGCCACAGCTTGGACAACGACAATGGCGGCTAGGGCAACGGTGGCGGTGACGGTCATAGGTGTTCGATGAAATGCCAAGCTCGGCTTGGCTTTGTTTTGGTTCAGCAGCGGCTAGGGCAATGATGATGATGACGTCAATGAAGATGATGGGTTTGTTGGATAGGCGACAGTGGTTCGGAAGCGGCGGCGACAGCACGGCAAAGCTTGGATAACTAGGGTTTGGCCTCCATTGAGGTTTGGCCTTAGCTAGAAGTGGAGCTTGGAAGCTCTGCTGTGCAGCGGGTGGTGACAGAGATAGCAAGGAGGAGGCCGGTGGCGTTGAGTCTTTAGCGGCGTCGCGGTAGAGCTCAAGTGGTGCTGCAGGTGTTGGGTGAGCTCAGTTGGTGCTATGGGCCGTTGTTGGAGAAGCTGGAGGTTGGTGCTCGATAGTAGGGGTGATCGTGGCGGTTGCAGTCGGCGGTGGTCACGGATGGTGGCGCCAGTCGTGGATGGTGGCTCCGCAGTGACAGATGATGCAGCTAATGGGGAGTAGTGGGTGGGTTGTAAGAAATTCGGTTTGAGGCTGGTGGCGACGAGGTGGCCGGAGGTGGAGCAGATGCTGGTGGTGGCGCTAAGCTTATCGGGGAGTTGGTGGGTCGTTGAGCCCAGTGGTGGAGGTGAGGAGGTGCAGGGGAAGCTTGGTGGAGTTGATGAAGCGGGGATCGGTGCAGTGAGGGTTGCAGCGATGAGGTCGGCGGAGGAGGCAGCGATGGTGATGATGGTGGTGGTGTTGTGTTGGTGACGAGGAGGAGATCGGCGGCGTTGTTGGAGGTCGGCGGTGGAGTTCCTCACGGTTGGAGCTGCAGTCGCAGCTGCAAGGTGGTGGCTCTCCGGTGATCTCGACAGCGAAGGAAGAGATGAGCTGCTGGGGTGAGGTAGGGGAGTGGTATCGGAGGTAGGCTCACGCAGCGGTGCTCATCGGGGAGGGTGCATTGGACGACTATGGGTGTTCGGGTGTGGGTTGGTAGAGGCGACGAGATGGAGCGTTGGGTGTAGTGTTCGGGCTCGGAGATGAATGATGAGAAGAAGTTGAGAGGTAGCTAGGGTTGGCGTGGAGGAGATGGCGAAAAGGTGGCGGTGATCGTGGGTGGTTGGCTAGGGAGATGGAGGAGCTCGTCGTTGGGGAGCGCGGGTCGTGCGGGGGTTGTTAGGATCATGGGTGAGGGAAAGGAGATGAGCGTGTCGCGAGGGGGTTTGCGAGGAAGGAGGTAACGTAGGGAGGAGCGGGTCGCGGGGGCAGCACGGGTCGCGAGGGTAGCACGAAGGAGGGGCAGGAAAAGAGGAGGAGAAGAAGAATAGAGAGGGGAAGAAGAGGGGGTTCGGGTCGGGTCTGGGTCGGATCAGGTGCGGGTTATGATTAGGGTTCATGGGCTTGGGTTAAGGAACGGGCCATGGAGAAAAGAAGTGATGAGTTTTGGGTAAAAATAGAATTAGGGTTTAGAAATTGGGTTAGGGATTTGGGTATAAAATAGTTAGAGTTAGGGTTTAGATTGAAATAGGAAAATAGTAATTTAAAAGAAGTTGGTTTTGAGAATAGGACTTAGAAATAATCAGTTAGGAAAATATTTTATTAAAAGTACGGTTACCGGGAAAAATATTTCGAGGATTATTAAAAGAAGTTTTTATTAAAAACATGATATAGTTCGTACAGCAGATACCGGTTATTACAACTCGGATAGAGCTTTAGCTGTCTTTGTAGTCATGCCTTTCGTCTTCTTTCCTTCTTCTTACGCTCCTAGAGACTTCGGGATCGAGCTTGGAAGCCGGCCTTCGTTGTCGAAGAAGATCCACCTGAGCGAACCCAAGAATAGACTATATCTTCACACTAGTAAACCAACAAAAGAAACTAGTGAACTAGGCTTGCTTAGAATGGTTCACTAGAAAATATAGTAATCTAATTTCTAATCTTTTTTCTCTTTTTCTTTTCTTTCCCCACTCCCAAAACTCAAGAGGAGATCAATAAGAAGAAGAAGAAGATGGCGATGATGATGAACTAGAGAATAATCCAACCTCATCCTCCTCCATCTCTTTGCTTTTTATCTTTTCTTTTGTTGTGTGAATGAGTGGGTTGTGACTCACCATGGTGAGTCACAAACCCACACCATTCCACAACAATCAAGAAGAGATTAGAAGAGAAGAGAGATAGCCATCTCTTTGTATACATATACATATGTATATGTACATATATAAATATATATACAAATACACTAATACAAGTATATACTATAAATACATACACCCATATTCATATCAAAATACGAATACTGTATTCGTATAAAATACGAAACCCCGTATTCATATAAAAGATATAAATACAAGTATTCGTATTAAGATACAAATACCCGTATCCATATAAAGACCGTATTTTGTCAAAATACGAATACGAAAAGAGAGATACTAAAAAGAGACGAGTAATACTAGCTCACATTAAATCCAAATGTGATAACCTGGCTATCTTTCAAACCCTGCTGGTATTAACAAACTGTCCGATTAAAGTTACGAGTACTAAAACACGTATTTAATCGAACCCAGGTACGTATCAAAATACGTACACTATATTGCTTCGCCTAAACTGGGAAACCCTCTGTGTGAGACTCTAAAGACCCGACAATACGCTAGCAGTGGTATAGGGTGTTTTTCGTTACCCCATTGAGATGGGAATATGTGTCGCTTGTCAGGAGCATTACAGATTCCTCCTGCTTAGGGTAGACCGAGGTTTATTGATTGTGGGGATCCGAATCTCCGGCAGCCACGGACTAAGCTGCCGTTAATTACCCCTCACTTTTGGGGTGAGAGAACCTCCGATTGACGGATCAAACTGATCATGCGAACTCAATGTGTCATGTGCGTGTGTTGTGTTTTGAAGGGTTTTGGATATATCGGGGGCCTCGCAGAGTTTATGGGGGTTCTGCTACCCGGATAATGGGCTGGGAGTCAAGGGGGCTAGCAGCCCTCTTGCGGGGTGCGGGACTTAAAAATCTCCCCTTTTAGGGATTTGATGGGAGATCTGAGTTCCCCTTCAAGATTTTTATGGTGAAAAACTATTTCTTTTTGAGAAAAGAAGAGTTAAACTCTTGATTTAATCCAAAAAAGGGGAAGAATGTTTAGAACCTTGAGGAAGGAGAAGGAGGCACAGATACCCTAGCTTTTGAGGGGAATGAATTATTCTTTTTCATTTTATTATCATGTTGCCTTATATAGGCTTACAAGTTTACACATAGTCCCTTGGGCTTTACAAAATGGTATTTTGCCCATCCCATACCTCATGTGCTTATTTCTTTTTGCATATGAGCCATGGGCTTTACAAAACTTTGGCGTTTTGCCCATCTATTTTACATTCATGCATGAAAATTATATCAAATTTATTTATTACATAATTTTCTTCTTGGCATGGGGGAGGCCGACCGCGGGGCTCGACTTGGGCATAGACCCACCTGGCTTGGGGTTGACTTTAACTTTGATTTGGTCAACCGGGATGTAATTTTTGACCCCAATAAAGTTCCCCCCATCAATAAAAGCTTACCGCGTATATGAGTTGTGTGCATAAAATTGATGGATTTTATTCTGTAGAAGTTTGACTTTGTGGTGGGGCATCATTTTCGGGGCGAAGTATCCTTCCGGGAGCATGATTTCCGGGGTCGGAGCATCATTCCGATTTGCGGAGTATAATTCCAGGGTCGGAGCATCATTCCGAAGAGCGGAGCAAAATTCTAGCGGGATGATATATTCTAAGACGAAGCATAGTTTCGACGCAGAGTTCCGAGACGAAGCATAATTTCGACACGGGGCAGGTGTATACTGAGAAGAAGCTTAATTCCGGCGCAGGGCAGACATTCTGAACGAGGCAGACATTCTGAACGAAGCATGGCTTCGATGCAGAGGTTGATTACTAGGCGAAGCATAATTCCGACAGGGAAGGCAGATACTCCGAGCTGAAGCATGATTTCGACATGGGCACATTCTGAGATGAAACATGATTCCGACACAGAGGTCGTTAGTTGACTTGATTCCGAGACAGAGCATAATTCCGACAGGGAGGTCGTTAGTTGACTTGATTCTGAGGCGAAGCATAATTCCGACAGGGAGGTCGTTGGTCGATTTGATTCCGAGGCAGAGCATAATTCTGATAGGGAGGTTAGATACTCCGAGGCGAAGCATGATTTTGACATAGGGTACATTCTGAGACGAAACATGATTCCGACGCAGAGATTATTGATTTGGGAGTTTCTTATCCGTCCAGTAGGGCTTTTGACCCTGGGACTTGGAATTTGTTTTTTTTTCTGCGTTAGCATCGCTACACTGGAATATAGTATCGGGAGCGAATCATCATTTTCCTTAGAGAACTTCGGATTTTGGTTAGCATCAGCATCGCTACACTGGATATGGTACCAGGAGCGAATCATCATTTGACATCAGAGGATTTAAGGATTTTGGTTTTGGTTTGACATCATCATCGCTACACTGGAATATGGTACCAGGAGCGAATCATCATTTGCCATGAGGGGATTTCCCTCGTTCCCAGTTTAACGACTTAGAGGTCATCTGTTCCCAGTTTAACGACTTAGGGGTCTTTTAGACCAATTTAGAATTTCGGGTTTGGGGTTAGCATTAGCGCTGCTAACACTGGAGTATAGATGCCATGAGCAATTCATCATTTGCCTTTGCCTGCTGGGGGAGCGATGGCTTAGGAGACAGGTTTAGGTCCGTATCACCTAAGGCTTTTCAATTTTATGATCCGTAAGGATCCCATAATAGCATTTTCTCTCTATGAGTCGAAAGGATCTCGTAGGTGTATTCTCCTTAGGAGTCGTGGGGACCCTCAAGTGTATTTTTCCTTTGTGAGTCGTAAGGATCCCACAAAGGTGTTTTCTTACGAGTCGAAAGGATCTCGTAAGGTTTGTCCTCCTCATGTATCGTGAGGACACATGAGTGGGTCTTTCCTAAATGGAGCATAATTCTATGGGTGGAGACCGGCCGTGGGGATTATGATTGCGCTGAGGCATGGGTGTGATGAGAATTATTTGAGTCCATGGATTATATACGGTAGTCAGTTTGGGGATTGGCCGTAGGGCTGGGAGAATTTTGGTTGGCGTGCATCGCTGCACTGGAATATGGTACCAGGAGCGACTCATCAGTCGCCATTTTTTTTACCATGATTGCTCTATCATTTCAGATTTTCTTATCGCAAAGGTCGCGATTTCCCTATCATTTCGGCTATTTATTCGCGGTTTCCCTATCATTTCGGCTTTATTTTCATCTTTATTTAACTCGCTGATTTTTATTGCGAGTTGCCCCATCATTTCGGCTTTTTTTCATTTACAAACTTTTTTTTACACTCCCCGTTCAACGACTTAGGGGTCGAATGTTCCCAGTTCAATGATGTGGTTGAAACAACTCTGAAATCACTGTAGAGAAAATTCTTGTTATTGTACAGAAAAAAGTATTACAGCCTGTGCAAGAGTTATACGTTAGATTTGTTTAATAAAAGTAAGAACAAGTTTGTAGCTCCCCGGTAAAGCCCCTGCACTGTTGTGACGTAGCATGTGTGTTCGATTTCCATCAAACATAATTATTTTTTTTCCAGATATTTCTTTTTAATTTTTGGAAGCCCAAGAGTTGCACGTGCAATACATGTGGAAATAAAAGGTTTCAGAAAAATCAAACATGCGTAAAATGAAGTAAACACAGATATACCCACGTGGCACAAATCTCGAGGTAGAACCTCAAGATTCGACCATCCAAAATGCTCAATTGGCCGGCGCCGACGGTTCGATTGAGCCCAATTGGCCCCGTGCTTTGCACACACACCCCTTCGACTCCCCTTAACTCCCCTGCACAGTTTGATTTCTCTGCAATAAAACAGAGGCCCTTTATTCCACCATTTAATACATTTTTAATGCTTTTTATTCCAAAATTTTAATTCCCAAATCCTAATTCTCCACTATAAATACCACCACATACCCTAACTCCTCTCTATTCTGAAAATTTCTAGCCAAAACACCTCAAAAGTTTCTAGGTGCAAGTGGAGTCAAGTGGAGTTAGCAGCCAAGCTCCTTCCATCGAAGATCGAAGCCGTTTCCGAAGCTCCTGCGACGCCACGAAGCTCCCTCCCTTCTTCCTTACTCTCTTCTAGATATTACCAAACCGTAAGTCCCTCTCATCTCTCTTCCTTTTCATCTCATTTCATCTCCTAATCATATATCGGTAAAGTGGATTTACTTCCGATACTTTTTTTTAAAACCTAGAACTCCCTTTTCTTGTATACATAAGTCAAACTAATTCTTCCACCCTACTTGTAACTTTAATTACAATATTTTAGTTTCAAGTTTATCCAAAATTCTCATGTGAAACAAACATAAACGAATTTTTTCATTAAAATACCTTAAACTTTAGTATCATCATCTTTTCGATAATTGTTAAAACAACACCTTTAGAAAAACTTCACGGGGTAACGATCTACACGCACATTATGATTTCATAGCACGATGTATATAGATATATATGGTTGGTTCAAAGAATAGCTTTTCATTAAAATACGACATCGTTTCAAAAACGGATTTCTTTTAAAGCGGTATTTTGTAATTCTTGGCAAATACGCCTCTACAACTCTCGGTAGGGGATTTGCTAATGGAAGGTGAGGATTATCGCACATCTTTGGAATAGTAGAGCGAGATGCAAAACTCCTCACGAAATATCCAATCTCGAAAGGAAATAAAATACGGTTTTTAAGAAACGCGACTTTTCTAAACAAAACTAATTTTTGAAAATTATATAAAAAATTATAAATCCGTATTTTCAATATATCATGAAACTATATTTTTCTAAAAATGAAACATTAAAATGTTAATAAAATACCACCAAGTTACCAAAAAGGGCTAGTTTTCAATAAAATACCATAAACTTTTAAAAGCTAAGTATTTATCATTAAAATATCCCAATAAATAAAATGCATGCTCTTGAAAACCCTAAATGTTATAAATCAACCTCGAGGTTTAATTTTTAAACTATATTAAAATATTTTTGATAAACCCCCCTCGAGATATGCAAAACAATATTTTAAAGACTCTAGTTTAATATAGGTTTAAGCGGGATCAATTCTCCTTAGCCCCAGGGAGCCGAAGAAAGTGAGTGCTTGCCTATTCAGTTTAGACAACTTAACGTATTTATCAATGAAAATTGTCTTGGAAAAAGACACAAATCCTGCCGTCCATTTGCAGCAGTTGCCGATTATTCTCGAACCTAAGAAAGTCAAGAGTTAAATCCGATCACAAGTGTCTGACTCAATCTGAGTCCAAACTCAAACCAGAATCTAAAATCAAACAAGAACTTGAATACTTGATCATGAATTTGAATACTCAAATTCAAAAATCAAACTCAAACTTGAATACTTGATTCGACTTGACCGAACCATGGTTATAACGTGAGATGAACCTGACATGACTACTTGTACACATGATTACATCCTGAACATGAACCTGAATATTTTATATCCATGGATTCGGTCAAGACCTATAATTTTAATCTATACAATACAATACGCGGGGATAAAGGGGTAGATTGGTATGGAACGTATATCGTGGCACGAGAGGTCAGTTAAAAGACACATACATGCATTCACGTGCTGTTGTCCCGTGGGTTATGATGGGGTCTTGTACTACATGTTACCATAGTCCACGGGGTAAGATAGACTTCTCTCGTATGCATGAATATCTTTTTTTATTAAACTACAAATAACCACATTAGAATAACTATCTTATACATGTGAATGGTCATATACTATTTTACCTGTTCATTTCACATTATGTACTATCTTCTCTTTCTTCTTTTGGGACTTACAAAGCGCTAGTTCGCTGAGGACATTCATTTATGTTTCTTTCTTTGGGATGTTCGTCAGGAGGACCGGACTCTGAAGAGATAGAGCCGAGCCCGGAGGACTTGGACCGGCTTGCTGCACAGCCAGATTACTAGCTCTTTCCAGCCTGCACTTATTTTCTGTATGCCATTGTTTAGGAATTGCTTTATTTATTGTATCTTTTATTTCAGACCTGTTGTATGTAAAGTTGAATAAATAAAGTTGCTATTTCATTTTTTACTCTTGTCATTCTTGTTCATTATTATATTGCTTAATTACGCTTAATGTATTTATTTCATAGTAAATACGTTGCGAGCTTGCCACGTCACCGTTTCCGTCTACTGGGAAGCGGGGCGTGACAGGTTTTTGTTGGCAGCCCATGCAGGTCAGTTCTACATGAAGTCTTAAGCAATATATCACAAGAATTATAAGAATCAACAACTATACATTCCTTACATTTCAAATTTCTTGAATCTATCCTAACCTTTCCTTTTCTATCAAGGTGATGGATTCTCCCAACAACACCAGTACAAATGTCAATGGCAACACACCACTACCTACTTTACCACCTCCCCCTACCGTTGCTGCTCCAATCAATGAACATACGGTGCTTCTAGAAACCATCAAAAGTCTTCTGGAGGACCAGTAGCAGCAGACTGCTATTCTTATGAACCGCCCGGAAGCCGAAGCACCTGGAGTAAAGCAATTTCGTGCGTTGTATCTAAGAAACTTTTCAGGAAAAGAGAGTACTCTTGAGGCTGAAGAATGGGCCCAAAATATAGAGGACAATCTTGCCACAACACAGGTACCAGGCATAGCTTGGGTTCGTGTGGCCAAACTCCAGCCCATGGACAATGCAAGTGTAACAACTCCAATTTTAATGTACAGAAAATTTATTTTAAAGTTAATGTATAAATGGAGTATTTGCAATCCTGTGTATGCTATAAGTATTTGAATTGCTTTTGAACAGCAAGAAAGCACTTGTAGCTCATTGGTAAAGCCTTACACTGCTGTGACGTAGCCCTTGTGTTCGAATCACCCCAGCCACATTATTTTTTTGTTAATTTTCTTTTAAACTTTTAGAAGCCCAAAGGTTTACACGTGCACTACATGTAAAATGAAAAGTCACAGATTAAGCAAACACGTGCACTGAGATATACCAAACAACACCAACACGTGGCGAAGATCCCAAGCCTCCTCACCGGTTCTCGACCGGCAAGATTCACCCAACGGCCGGCACCTCCGGGCCCCCCGTAGGGGATGGTCCCCAATTTTTAACCCTAAACCCCATGGACTCCTTCCACTACTTCTATGCTGTTTGATTTTTCTGCACATTTCCAGAGAATTAAAAATGGGCATTAATCCACATTTTAATGCACATTTTAATTATATTCTTCATTACCCTAAACTCTAATTTTCCCTATAAATACCACACCACATTTCACCCCTCCTCATTCAGAATTCCATTACAAAAACTCTCCAAAATTTCCAAGTCCCAAGTTGTACAAGTGGAGTTAGCAAGAGGCGAAGTTCTGGCGACGTTCCAAGAAGAATCCGGCGACGAAACGATGCCCCGACGGTCCCGAAAGCTTCTTCTTTCTCCCTTCTTTCTTAATAACCAGTAAGTCACCGTTCACTTCCTCCATCTCTATTGTAAAATAATCTATTTTGAAAACTCGTCGGAAGCAGAGTTATTCCGACTTCCGAATCGTTTTTCTTTAAAAACCCTATTTTTCTTAAATAATAAAATACCATATTCTCTCATAATATTTAACAAACATAAATAAACATATTAGAACAAGTTTCATCTCAAAATAATTCATGTTTCAATTTCTATTTCACTTTTACAGTAAAATATCATCATGTTACATACAACTTATAATTATTCAATTTAACCGTATAACCTTTAGATAACTCACGAGGTAATGACTTACCTCATCACAACACACATTCTTGATATAGCACGATGAATTTTGGGACTCTAGTTTATGGGAAAAATACGTGATTACGAATAAATACCTTGAACATTCAAAACCGTTTCTTTAAAAGTGTGTTATTTAAATTCCTTGCAATTACGCCTCTACAACCCATTTTGGGGAATCTTGATCGGGATGGTGCGGCTTATCGCACGTCCTCGGGCCTAGTAGAGAGAGATGCAGACCTTCGCAAAGAGCATTCGATCCCGATGGAATTTTTGATGCAATTTTTAAGAAAATGAGATTTCTACAAATAAATAAAATCTATTTTTATTATATATATATGTGTGAATATTATCAAAATATCTATTTTAAAAATATATTATACAAATATTCCATGTTTTATAAATCAAAGGAATCACAATTTCATGAAACTACCGTTACAATTCAATACAAATTCCAGCATTTCATTAAAATATCATATACAATGAAAACCGGGTTCTATTCACTTGAAAATTTCATTTTTATAAAAACTGCATCTATGAAAACCCTAAAGACGATAATAAAATACTTGAGGTGTATCTTGAAATTATATCAAAATTATTTTTACATAAAACCCCCTCAAGTTATATTAAATTACAATAATGACCCTAGTAAATATAGGTTTAAGCGGGACCAGTTCTCTTGAGCCTCAATGAGCTGGAGAATATGGGTGCTTGCCCAGCTAAGGTAGACAACCTAACAACGGTGTTATCAACACGGTAATTATCTTGGAAAAAGACACAAATCTTGTCATCCATGTGCAGCAGTTACTGATAACATCAGAACTTAAATCAGGACTTCAAATTCTTTTTAAAAAGTCTGACTCAGTTCGAGTCACGGTCAAATATGCAATCAATCTGACCTGAATATGATTCAAGTATAAACTCCAATTCAACATGAATCCATTTATACCAGAATTCATTCTATATCAACATGACTTTACTGAACCGAACCATGGATATACTCTGTTTACATGTCTATCCATTTATATCTATTCTGTTTACATGATATCATGGTTTCGGCAAGTCATCTATCTATATACCAAAACAATACAATCAATACAAAATACATTACGGGGTTTTAAAGGGGTAGACTGGTACGGAATGTGTTAGAAGTGGCACGAGACGGTCACTTTAATATACAAAACCTGAATATCCATTGTTGTTGTACCCTGGCTTAACGGTTCCTTATGCTCCGTATACCTTAGTCTCCGGAATAGTGGGACTCCTCTCGTATACACTGACATATTCTGTACCAAGCTACAAACAACCGCGATAACAGAACAAAAGATAACATTATACAGTTATATTCTCCTTACTGTCTATTCTACTTCTGTATTTTCTTTGGGACTTACCGAGCGATTGTTCGCTGACAACATTCCTTCTCTTTTTCTTTGGAATGTTGTCAGGTGGATCCGACTCACTGGAGATCGAGCCCAGTATTGAGGACTTGGAGCAGTTTGCCATTGACCCAGAGCTGTAGGCACTTGTATATACTTTTCATTTCAGTTATGCTTGTTTAGGCATTGCTTTCTATTCCTGTATTTACATTTTCAGTTGTACTTGTAAAGAATTGTTAAATAAATAAAAGTTGATGTTCATTTATATTCATGTCTCTTGTGTACATTTTACTTTATATTGCTTAATTACGCTTAGCGTACTTACTTCAGAGTAAATACGTAGCGGGTCCAGTCGCGCTTCCTTACCGTACACCGGAAAGCGGGGCGTGACATGTTTTGTTGGCGGCCCATGCAGGTCCGTTCTGTATGGACATGCAGGTTAATTCTGCATGAATTCCTAAGCAATATAACACAAGAATCAGCAACTAAAAACATTCTTTACATTTCATATTTCTTGAATCTTACAATTTCATATACTTTGAATCTATCCTAACCCTATTTTTCTTTCATGATTATGGATTCTCCAAACAACACCAGTACCAACTTAAACAACACACCACCAGCTCTACCGTTTACACCTACCGTTGCTGCTCCGATCAATGTGCAGACGGTACTGCTTGAGACGATCCGAAACCTCCTGGAAGGACAACAGCAGCAGACTACTATTCTGATGAACCGTCCAGAAGCGGACGCCCGGAGTAAAGCAATTCCGGGCATTGCACCCGAAGCAATTTTCAGGAAAAGAGAGCCCTCTGGAAGCTGAGGAATGGGCTCAAAGTATTGAGGATGATCTGGCAGCAGCACTGCCAGAGATCGCTTGGGTACGGGTTGCAAAGCTGCAACTCACCGACAATGCCCGAGTTTGGTGGAAGGCGGAAGAAAGCCGTCTTGACCAACTGATCGAATGGAGTACTTTTCACAACATGTTCAACACGAAATACTTCCCAGAGACTGCCCGATTTGACATGGAGCAACAATTCATCCATCTACAACAGGGTTCGATGTGGACCAAATCTGTGGATGAATATGATGCTGAGTTTACCATGCTTAGTAGGTAAGATATATCTCGATATTCGATTTTCAAATATCACATCCTACACAGTTAACACAAGACCTTAACAGGTTCACGGCACACTTGATACTGACTGCTGAGATCAGGTCCGGACGATTTTAGTAAGGGCTAGATCCGGAAATCCAAGCTGCCTTAGCTACAGGGGATTTCCCAACCCACGAACTGGCCCTGAAAGCTGCCCGTCGATATGAGGCAGTGGTGAAGATGAAGGGTAGACCCCAATCTGCCGGAATGAAGCGCCCTGCCACTCAGATGGCAGGAGGAGCCTCTTTAAGGCCATCTTTTGTGCCCAGGAGACCGGGAGTACCAATCAACCAGCCTAGTCCAGCCTTTTGCACTTACTACAGGAGGGATGGACACCTAGTAAAGGACTGCCAGCATGAAAATCGCTTTTTCTTAGTCTGCGGCTCAGCCACACATAATATTGGGTCTTGTCCTTGAAGACTCAATCCAAATACTGCACCCAGACCAGCAATCACTTATCAGCAGCGACCAGCCATCCAGTTACCTGCTCCATGACTAGCTCTCCCAGCTCCACCACCTCGTGGACCGATTGCACCTCCTCCTCGTCAGTTGCATCAAGCTCAAAGGAACTTACCTCAAGTACAGAGGAATGGACAGAGGAATGCTCCTCCAGCAAGGAGAAATGCACCGAGGCGACAGGCTTTCACAGTGACTGTGGAAGAAGCTGAAGCCACTGGCCAAGTTAACCTTTCAATTTTCAAAGTTGTTTAATACTTGTTATATCCATATAATTTTCCATACCTAAACCTATCCCACATAACTTAGGTACAATCTTAGTAGCCTCACTTTCTGCACTAGCAATCTTCGATACTGGAGCATCTCATTGCTTTATGTCACAACGGTTCGTCCGAACTCATGCGATTCCAGTCAAACCTCTCGTATCCAGCTGGAATGTCAGTTTAGGGAACGACGTTCTAAAGGCAATAATGGGATACGATCTGTGTCCAGTAGTCGTCTACAGCAGAGAATTCTATGCTAACTTCAAGGTGCTGGACATACCAAATTTTGATGTCATTTTGGGTATGGATTGGCTCGGAACTTTTTACGCTACCATCGACTGTCGTCAAAGGAGGGTAGTGTTCAAGATTCCAGACCATCCGGTCATTTATTTCAAAAGTGGAGACCATACCCTGGAGCCAAGCACATACAAGGCAAAACCGAAGAAGGCAGTGATTGCAACACTTCAAGCGGAGGAAGGATCGAAGCCAGAGATAGTTCGAGAGTTCAATGATGTATTTCCTGAAGACATATCAGGTTTGCCTCCCGATCGAGCTCTTGAATTCATTATTGATTTAGTACTTGGAGCACAACCAGTGATCAAAGCACCGTATCGGTTACGCCCTGAAGGTTTGAAGGAGGTCCATATTCAGTTGGACGAATGATTGGCGAAAGGATAGATTCGTCCCAGCACTTTAAGTTGGGGATCTCCAGTTCTACTTATGAAGAAGAAGGAAGGTTCATATCGAATGTGCATTGATTATAGAGCTCTGAACGAAGTAACTATAAAGAACAAGTATCCACTTCCACGCATCGACGATCTGTTCGATCAGCTAAGTGGATCTTGCGTTTTCTCCAAGTTAGATTTTCGTTCGGGTTATCATCAGGTGAAGGTCAAAGAATCTGATATCCATAAAACGGCATTCAGAACTCGGCATGGACATTACGAATTTCTTGTGATGCCATTTGGAGTGACCAATGCACCAGCTATATTCATGAACCTAATGAATCAAGTTTTCCGAGAGTACCTAGACAGATTTGTTGTCATCTTCATCGACGACATCCTGGTGTATTCTAAGAGTCGGAAAGAACACGCCGAACACTTACGAATTGTCCTGGAAATTTTACGACAGCATCAACTCTATGCCAAATACAGCAAGTGTGAGTTTTGGCTAGATCAAGTCGGTTTTCTTGGATATATTGTATCAGGCGATGGAATCTCTGTAGATCCAACTAAAGTATCAGCAGTAAGCGAATGGCCGACACCGAAGTCAATGAAGGACATTCGAAGTTTCTTGGGTTTAGCAGGATATTACAGAAGGTTTATTGAAGGATTTTTGAAGATTGCAACACCTCTGACCAAGCTCATGCGTAAAGATGAAGAATTCACGTGGTCAGAAGTATGTGAACAAGCTTTCGTAGAACTCAATTCAGGATTGACATCGACACCTATTCTCATAATACCGGACCAATCTGGAGGTTTTGAAGTGCATTGCGAAGCATCCGGTAAGGGATTAGGATGTGTTCTACATCAGCACGGTAAAATTGTAGCTTATGCTTCAAGACAGCTGAAGATTCATGAGCACAACTATCCAACGCATGATTTGGAATTGGCAGCCATTATCTTTGTTCTCAAAATTTGGCGACATTATCTTCTTGGAGAACGAGTGGACATATACACAGAGCACAAGAGTCTGAAATATGTGTTTACTCAAAAAGAGTTGAATATGCGGCATAGAAGATGGTTAGAACTCATGGCGGACTTCGACATTAACCTACAATATCATACAAGGAAGGTGAATGTAGTTCCTGATGCCCTTAGTTGCCAACCATTAGTATTGAATCTCACCGCACAGTGGAAGCTCCAACAAGATCTACATCAAATGGAGATTGAAGTGGTTATGCCAGGTAACGCTTCAAGTTTGATGAACTTACAAGTTCAATCTACCATTGTCAATCAGATCAAAGCAGCTCAAGCAAATGATGCTAAGTTGCAAAAGATCAGAGAACATGTAGAAAGTGGACTACGAATAGACTTCATCATCCATGAAGACGGATCTTTGAGATACGGTAGTAGAGTGTATGTACCAAAAGGTTCTGTACAAGAAGAGTTGATGAAAGAAGCTCACAGCTCTCCTTATTCAGTACACTCTGGAGGTACAAAGATATACAAAGATCAACGTCAAAATTACTGGTGGCATGGAATGAAGCGTGAAGTAGCCAGAAGCGTCGCTAAATGCTTGGTGTGTCAGCAAGTAAAGGCTGAACATCACAGGACTGCTGGTTTACTTCGACCGTTAGCTATCCCAGAATGGAAGTGGCAACACATCACAATGGATTTCATGACCGCACTTCCTCGCAGCACGAAGGGTAACGATGTGGTTTGGGTTATAGTGGATCGACTCATAAAGTTAGCTCACTTCATCCTATTTCGAGTTGGTCAATCTACTGAGACACTAGCAAAGAAGTACATGGAGGTAAGAATCTAAGTAAGATTTAAATCTTCAATATGTAGTATCTCTGATACCCATGAACTCATGTAGGAAATCGTGAGATTACATGAAGTACCGGTTTGCATTGTCTCCGATCGTGACACCAGATTCCGATCGCAATTTTGGCAGAGTCTGTAAGCTAGCTTGAGAACAAGTCTGAACTTCAGCACAACTTACCATCCACAAACAGATGGACAGTCTGAGTGAACTATTCAAATACTTGAAGATATTCTAAGAGCGTGTATGCTAGACTTCGGGGGATTGTGGGAATATCACCTACATCTTGTGGAGTTTTCATACAACAACAGCTACCAAGCAAGTATAGGAATGACACCATTTGCAGCTTTATATGGGAGGAAGTGTCGATCGCCATTAATTTAGAACAACATCGGAGATAGAGAACTCCTTGGACCTGAGATGATAGTAGCAATTGTCGACATGGTTCGTACTATCAGTGAAAGAATGCGCATAGCCCAAGATCGACAGAAGCATTAGGCTGATGCAAAGCGCCGTCACTTGGAGTTCCAACCGAGAGAACACGTATTTTTTAAGATATCTCCGAACCGTGGAGTGATCCGTTTTGGAAGACGGGATAAGCTAAGTCCAAGATACATTGGACCGTTCGACAAGCTCGAACGAGTCGGTGAAGTGGCATATCGCTTGTCACTTCCACTTTCATTGGAAGGAGTGCACATTGTGTTCCACATATCCCAACTCAGAAGGTATGTGAGTGAACCAGCCTTATTCTTGATCATTCCGAGCTCACTGTACAGCCAGACTTATCCTGTGAGCATCAACCTGTTGAGATCCTGGATAGGAATGCGAAGTCACTTCAGAACAAGAAAGTCAACTTGGTTCGAGTGATGTGGAGAAAGGACACACCAGGAGAATCAACATGGGAAAGAGAAGATGAGATGCGTGCAAGATATTCTCATTTATTTGTAAACTATTCCTTCAAATAAATTGTAAATTTCGAGCACGAAATTTTTCTAAGGAGGGTAGACTGTAACAACTTCAATTTCAATGTACAGAAAATTGTTTAAAAGTTAATGTACAATTGGGGTATTTGCAATCCTGTGTATACTATAAGTATTTTATTTAATTTAGAACAGCAAGAAAATACTTGTAGCACATTGGTAGAGCCTTGCACTACTGTGACGTAGCCCCTGTGATCGAATCCCCCCAGCCACATTATCTTTTTATTTAAATTTCTTTTAATCTTTTAGAAGCCCAAAGGTTTGCACGTGCATTACACGTAGATCATGTATTTTTGAAGATATCTCCAAACCGTGGAGTGATTCGCTTTGGAAGACGGGGTAAGCTAAGTCCAAGATATATTGGACCGTTCGACATACTCGAACGAGTCGGAGAAGTGGCTTATCGCTTGGCACTTCCACCTTCATTAAAAGGAGTGCACAATGTGTTCCACATATCCCATCTTAGAAGGTATATGAGTGACCCCAGTCATATTCTTGATCACTCCGAGCTCACTGTACAACCATACTTATTCTGTGAGCAACAACCTGTTGAAATCCTGGATAGAAAGGTGAAGTCACTGCGGAACAAAGAAGTAAACTTGGTTCGAGTGATGTGGAGAAAACATTCACCAGGAGAATCAACATGGGAACGAGAGGACGACATGCGTGCAAGATACCCTCACTTGTTTGTAAACTAGTACTTAAAATAATTGTAAATTTCGAGGACGAAATTTTTGTAAGGAGGGTAGAATGTAACAACTCCAATTTTAATGTATAGAAAATTTATTTAAAGTTAATGTACAAATAGAGTATTTGCAATCCTGTGTATGTTATAAGTATTTGAATTGCTTTTGAACAACAAGAAAGTACTTGTAAATCATTGGTAAAGCCTTGCACTGCTGTGACGTAGCCCCTGTGTTCGAATCACCACAGCCACATTATTTTTTTGTTAATTTTTCTTTTAAACTTTTAGAAGCCCGAAGGTTTATACGTACACTACACGTAAAATGAAAAGTCATAGATTAAACAAACACGTGCACTGAGATATACCAAACAACACCAACACGTGGTGAAGATCCCAAGCCCCCTCACCGGTTCTCGACCGGCAAGATTCACCCAACGGCCGGCACCGTCGGGCCCACCGTAGGGGATGGTCCCTAATTTTTAACCCTAAACCCTATGGACCCCTTCCACTACTCCAATGCTGTTTGATTTTTCTGCACATTTCCAGAGAATTAAAAATGGGCATTAATCCATATTTTAATGCACATTTTAATTCTATTCTTCATTACCCTAAACCCTAATTTTCCTTATAAATACCACACCACATTTCACCCCTCCTCATTCATAATTCCATTACAAAAACTCTCCAAAATTTCCAAGTCCCAAGTTGTACAAGTGGAGTTAGCAAGAGGCGAAGTTCCGACGACGAAACGACGCCCCGACGGTCCCAAAAGCTTCTTCTTTCTCCCTTCTTTCTTAATAACCAGTAAGTCCCCGTTCACCTCCCCCATCTCTATTCTAAAATAATCTATTTCGAAAACTCGTCGGAAGTGGAGTTATTCCGATTTCCGAATCGTTTTTCATTAAAAACCCTATTTTTCTTAAATAATAAAATACTATATTCTCTCATAATGTTTAACAAACATAAATAAACACATTAGAATAAGTTTCATCTCAAAATAATTCATGTTGCAATTTCTATTTCACTTTTACAGTAAAATACCATCATGTTACATACAACTTATAATTATTCAATTTAACCGTATTACTTTTAGATAACTCACGAGGTAATGACCTATCTCATCACAACACACATTCTTGACATAACACGATGAATTTTGGGACTCTAGTTTATGGGAAAAATATGAGATTACGAATAAATACCTTGATCATTCAAAACCGTTTCTTTAAAAAGTGTGTTATTAAAATTCCTTGCAATTAAGCCTCTACAGCCCATTTTGGGGAACCCCGATCGGGATAGTGCGGATTATCGCACGTCCACGGGCCTAGTAGAGCGAGATGCAGACCTCCGTAAGGAGCATTCGATCTCGATGGAATTTTTGATGCAATTTTTAAGAAAATGAGATTTCTACAATATAAATAAAATTTATTTTTATTAAATATATATATATATATATATATATAAATGAATATTATCAAAAGATCTATTTTAAAATATATTATATAAATATTCCACGTTTTCTAAATCAAAGGAATCACAATTTCATGAAACCACCGTTACAATTCATTACAAATTCCCGTATTTCATTAAAATACCATATACAATGAAAATTAGGTTCTATTCACTAGAAAATTTTATTTTTATAAAAATTACATCTATGAAAACCCTAAAGACGATAATAAAATACTTGAGGTGTATTTTGAAATTATATCAAAACTATTTTTATATAAAACGCTCTCAAGTTATATTAAATTACAATAAGGACCCTAGTAAATATAAGTTTAAGCGGGACCAGTTCTCTTGAGTCTCAAAAAGCCAGAGAATATGGGTGCTTGCATATCTAAGGTTGACAACCTTCCAACGGTGTTATGAACACGGTAATTGTCTTGGAAAAATACACAAATCCTGCCGTCCATGTGCAGCAGTTACTGATAACATCAAAACTTAAATCAGGACTTCAAATTCTTTTTAAAAAGTCTGATTCGGTTCGAGTCACACTCAAATATGCAATCAATCCGATCTGAATATGATTCAAGTATAAACTCCAATTCAACATGAATCCATTTACACCAGAATTCAATCTATATCAACATGACTCGACTGAACCGAACCATGGATATACTCTGTTTACATGTCTATCCATTTATATCCATTTCGTTTACATGATATCATGGTTTCGGCAAGTCTTCCATTTATAAAACAAAACAATACAATCAATACAAAAGACATTACGGGATTTTAAAGGGGTAGACTGGTACGGAATGTGTTAGAAGTGGCACGAGATGTAATTGAACAACAACTTTTATTTATTAAATATTTCTTTACAACTCAACTGAAAATGTAAATACACGAATGGAAAGCAATGCCTAAACAATGGCATGAACTGAAAGTAAAGTATATACAAGAGTCTAGAGCTCTGAATCTTCTGAAAACTGCTCCAAGTCGTCTGAACTGGGCTCTATCTCCCGAGAATCGGATCCACCTGATAACATTCCAAAGAAAGAAGAGAAAGAAATGTCGTCAGTGAACAATCTCTCGGTATGTCCTAAAGAAAAGTAGAAATAGAATAGACAGATAAGAAAGAATATAACTGTATAATATTTGATTGTTATATTAACGCAGTTGTTTGTAGCTTGGTACAGAATATGCCAGTGTATACGAGAGGAGTCCAACTTACCCCGTGGACTATGGTATACGGAGCACAAGAAACCGTTAAGCCACGGAACAATAGCAACAGATATTCAGGTTAGGTGTATTAAAGTGACCGTCTCGTGCCACTTCTAACACATTCCGTACCAGTCTACCCATTTTAAAATCCCGTAATGTATTTTGTATTGTTTTGTTTAATAGATGTAAGACTTGCCGAAACCATGATATCATTAGTTCATGTAAACGGAAGGGATATAAACGGATAATCATGTAACAATGTATATCCATGGTTCAGTCAAATCAATTCATGTTGATATAGATTGTATCTGGTATAAATGGATTCATGTTGAATTGGAGTTTATGCTTGAATTGTATTCAAGGATGGATTGATTTCAGATTAGACTGAGACTCTGTCTGAGTCAGACACTTTAAAATGAATTGAAGTCCTGAATTAGTTTTGGAGTTATCGGCAATTGCTGCACATGGACGACATGATTTGTGACTTCCAATTACCGTATTGATAACCCCTTTTTAGTTGTCTGCCTTAAATAGGCAAGCACCCAAATTCTCCAGCTCCCTGAGGCTCAAGAGAACTGGTACCGCTTAAACCTATATTTACTGGGGTCCTTATTGTAATTTAATATAACTTGAGGGTTTTTATAAAAAATAGTTTTGATATATTTTCAAAATACACCTCAAGTATTTAATTATCGTCTTTAGGGTTTTCATAGATGTAATTTTTAAGCATGATGAGATAGTATAGTGGATATAAACCTAATTTGAACAGTATATGGTATTTTTATGTAATTTGACTTGTATTGATTCTTGATGGTATTTTCGTGAACTTTTGTGATTCTATTCTTTTGATTAGAAAACATGGAATATATTATATATTTAAAATAGATATTTTGATAATATATATATATATATATTTATTAAAAATAAAATTTCTTTATTAATAGAAATCACGTTTTCTTAAAAATTGTAATAAAATTCCATCAAGATCGTATGCTCCGTGAGGAGGTCTGCATCTTACCCTAGTAGTCCGATGGATATGCGATAACCCGTACCAACCAAATCGGATTCCCTAAAATGGGTTGTAAGGGTTTAATTGTATGGAATTTGATTAAAACAATTAAAAGAAATACGGTTTTATTAGTTTAGGGTATTTTAATGTAAAATATTGTATTTTGTCCTACAAAATTTGTTACAAAAGCCATTGTGCTATGTCAAAATGAGTGTTGTGATGAGATAGGTCATTACCTCGTGAGTTTTTTAAAGGTAATATGAGTAAAACGATAAAGTAATGTCGTATGTAAAGTTGATGGTATTTTACCGTAAAAAATAAAATAAAAGTTGAAATACATATTATTTTGTATTGAAACTTGTTGTAAATGTTGTTTTATGTTTATTAAACAATATAAGAAGAGATGGTTAAATTGTTGTTTAAGAAAAGTTAAGTTTTTAAAGAAATGAGAATCGGAAGTCAGAATAACTCCGCTTCCGATGTGTTTTGAGAAGAGAGTGTTTTAGATTAGAAATACAGGAGGGGAGAGGGGACTTACAGTTTGAGAATAGAGAGGGAGGTAGAGGAAGATTTCGAAGGTGTCGTGGAGTCGCGTCGTCTCCGGATTTGTCCCGAAATGTCGTCGGAACTTTGACCTTGGCTAACTCCACTTGTACAACTTTTGGACTTAGATAATTTTGAGAGTTTTGATACTAGATTTCGGAATAGAGAAGGCTAAAGTGTAGTGTGATATTTATAGGATAGAATTAGGGTTTAGGGTATTAAAATTGAGAATTAAAATGCATTAAAATTTGGATTAATGCCTCATTTTAATTCTCTGGAAATATGCAGAGAAAACAAACAGACTAGGGTTAGTGGGGTAGGCCAAAGGGTGCTAGGGAAATTTTTTTGGAGCATTTGCTACGGAGGGGGGAGGGAGACCGGTGGCGCCGGCCCCAAGCCCGATCTCACAGGTCCAATGGTGGGGTCGGGGTGTGGGATTGATGCCATGTGTTGGTGTCATTTCATATATCTCAGTGCATATGTTTGATTAATCCGACTTTTCATTTTTACGTGTTTTGCACGTATAAATTTTTGGGCTTCCAAAAAGTTTAAAAGAAAAATCAACAAAAATATTATGTGGCTGAGGGGATTTGAACACAGGGGCTACGTCATAGCAGTGCAAGGCTTAACCAATGAGCTATAAGTGCTTTCTTGCTGTTCAAAAGCAAATTAAATAATTATAGTATACTCAGGATTGCAAATACTCCATTTATACATTAATTTTTAAACAATTTTTCTGTACGCTGAAACAGAGTCATTACACAGATCCACAATCACAGCCCCACAGAGGCCATCCATTCAGGCACATGCACCTCGCCTAGCTCTTCCTGCACCAGCTCCACGTGGACCACCTGCACAGCCTCATCGTCAATTCCACCAGGCACAGAGAAACGTGCCTTAAGGGCAAAGGAATGTGCCTCCGGTAAGGAGGAATGTACGAGACGACAGGCTTTTACAATTATGGTCGATGTAACGACCGTGTTTTCTAATACCTAATAAAATATATTTTATTTAAATTTCTACTATTAAATAATTATTTACGTGATAGAAAAATATTTTTAGTAATGTTAATAATTTTCAGAGCATTGAAATATGATTTAGGGAATTTTCAAAAATCTATTTATTGTTTTCCTAGACTTAAAATGTTTTAATAAAATTTTATAATGCCTTAAAATAATGTGCATATTTTTATTATCAATTAAAATAATTAATTCGTAATTAAAAATATTTTAAAGGATAAACTAGATTTTAAATAATTATAATAACTAGCTAACAACATAGAAATGAATATATTATTTATTTTTAGCCCTAAATTATTTTTATACTAAAGATAACAATGAAATATATTTTCTGAATTTTTTCCATAATTTTCCCGTATTTTTAACTATTTTTAACAATTTTTTAAAAATCAAATTCAATTTTAAATAATAAACAGTTAGTATTTTTATTTATAAAAAAAATTAATTAATCTCCTTGATCTGGACCGTTGGATACAAGATCCAATGGCCCAGAGACGTGCGGCGGCGCCCACGTGGTGGGGACCACACGAAACCGCGTGATCCCCACACGCTCGACGGGTGGCGAGTGACAGAGGCGACGGCGGCGCTTGGAGGCGCGATCTCGCCCGTTGGATCATGATCCAACGGCTGAGATGAGAGGTGGCAACGGCAGAATCATTGGGAATGATTAGGGGCGCGGATTCTGATGATTTTTGAACTGTTTTTTTTGGATTTTATGGTTGGTAAAGAAACCCTATAAATAGACACATTCAAACACTGATTTCTCACACCTCAGAACTCCAAAATTTTTGAAAAAATACCCACGCCTTCGTATCGATGACGCAGACGCTACGGCTCCACCCAATCACCAAGGAAAAATCTGAGCGCGGAGCTATTGAGGATTTTGTACAAGCCTACGCTTTCAACCCATCAGCATCCGACTCAAACAAAAGGTAGGATCCGCCTCTCTCCACTTCTCTGTCGCCTTCTTTCTTATAATAACCTTGGTTTCAACTCCTAATCCCTAATCTCATTTTAAAATGATATTAAAAAATATTCTTGCATGCCTATTCTTTTATACCCCTTGATGATGATAATATTAACCCATGTTTAAAATGGCTTCCTTAAACACTCCTATGCAAAATATCGCACCCTCGTACTACATGAAATGTGAGATGCTTAATGTTATAAACCATGGGGTATCACTTCACCCCTCACATACTCACACTTACCCATACTACCAAAATGATCTCGAAATATGTTACTTCCACGAAATGCCCTCGTTTCATTAAAATGTTGTATTTGTTTAAAATACCCATAAAAGATAAGATACTTGGAATAAATGTTTTAGATATGACATTCATATATTTTACTTACACTTTTTCACCAACTACTATAATTTTGTTAAATCCCTTTACCTTTTGAAAGGGGATAATACTAAATTTAAATAACGACATCTGGTTTTTCCAACTTAGCCCCTTTCACTCGAAAGGATATTTTTATATTAATTCTTCTTAGAATGTTAACTAAAGTTTAATGAGTTATCCTAATAATAGGGTAATGTTTTACGCGAGTACCTCGTGGTTGATAAGGCAATCGTCCCTGAAAAGGGCACAAATCCTGCCGTCCATGTGCAGCGGTTGCCAACACGAACGTATTTTCTAAAATGTTACCTCAAACTTAAAACACTATAATTCATAAAGTTATTATTTACAATAAAATACCTCAATCCATCCTCAAAAGAGATAATTTCATTTAAATACCTTGACCTTTACTAAAAGGCTATTTTCAACAAAGAACATAACCCTTATAAATGATATTTTCCAAAAGGATATCTAAAACCTTATTAAAAGATAATTTTCAAATAAATATCTTAACCTTTTATTAAAATGATATTTTCTCAGTAAAATATTATGGGTTTCCAAAATGATAAATATTCTAAACATTATGGTTTTCTTAGAAACAATAAATATACTTAAACACTATTATCCGTTATTAACCAAGTGTTCTATAAGATGATACGATGTACCTTACAAACTTAAGAAGATAATAAGATAAAACGAGCGGTTGTGGAAGGCCATATTAAATGAGATCAACTTATTGATTACATGTCTATTACATATACAAAACATGATACGGTTAGGGTTAGAATGCGCGGACCTAGGTATGGAATACTTATTAAGAAGATCCCGACATTCCGGGTGACCAGTCTGATGTATGGACAACTATACATATATGAAGATCCTTGCAGGCAGGGTGACCGGTCCAATGTGTGGACGACTACTAACCCGATAATCGGGCGAATACTAACCCTATTTGAGGGCGAATGATCCAATATGTGGATGACATACAATGTGGAAATTCCATGCCTAGAGTTATACGCACTAACTCTAATTCGTCAAAACCTTTATACTGAACCAGGGGATGGGTAGTTTGATTATGCAAGGAGATTCGGAACTCGGATTCCCCTACTACTCGATCATGATCCCGGGAAGTGAAACGGTACATTTCACTTCCCCAGTTGTTGTCCCGTGGCCACAACGGAATAATCGCGAGTATCCGGACTCTTGTTTAACAAACTAAGACGTTTACAATACCTATTGATACTCAACACCAAACTCACATCATATGCTATACCTACCTGTTATCTTATCCACCTTTCTTTCTGAGACACGAGTTATTCAGTATCTTGGATGTGGATATTTTACCAGTTTAGACTTGTTGTTTATTATGGAACTGAAGGGTGGTAATACCTGTGCACTTGAGTGATATTCACGCTAGAAAAAGCTCCATCGTAGTCATGGGACACCTTTCGGGGATGTTCACGCTACCAAATTGATTGCCATCCCAGGCACGAGCACCAGCTCATACTGCTTCTAGCTAGTCATGGGATACATCAAGGATACGAGTATGTTCACCAGTCAATTCCATCCATACATACCTTGTTTAACCTGATCTAACTCTTAGACTGAATATTCGTTTGACGTGATTTGAACCTTTACCAAATATATACCTCACACAACCTACTCATATTCATTTATAGTTCTGTCAACATATCTAATTTACATACAACCTCATATCTTTATATACACATGTACATCATATTCGTTATATTTATATACACATGCTCGTTTCTATACCTACTTCCTTATGAGGCAATCCTACTCGAGTATAACTCGCTGACGGACCTTCCTTTTCTTCTTCTATCTTTGGAATGTCCGTCAGATAAGAATGAGTATTATGGCAAGGATCAAGGTGTGAAGCCAACTTATGAAGATTATGCAGACTGGAAGATTAGCTAGATTTAATTTTTTGTTGTTGCCCACATGTTTAGGGCTTTTGTTTCTCCTTTGATGTAATTAAACTACTCAGTTTATTTTACTCTTTCCTTTGGGATGTAATAAAGTTTGGTTAATGGAAATAAATGACTTTCGCTTTTATTATTTTTGTTTTGGTACACACCCTGCATGTTAAATATTCATACGCTTAACGTAACTGTATTGAATAGACCACCTTCAATACAGTTAGGTTGCGGACCATGCCACGTCATCCTTCTTCTTCTTTTGGGAAGCGGGGCATGACAGGTTTTAGTGGTGGCCCATGCAGGTCATCTTGTATACTAGAATGAAACCGTTAACTGACTTATTATATTTGTGAATCTCATCCATCTATACCGATTTCATAATTTTCCTATGTCCCTTGTCCCTTCCCTGACATTCTGTACCCTGACCATGACCTTCCCTTCAGGTCATGGAAAATCTTTCCGACGAGGATGACTTGTCCGATATTACTTTTGAAGCTACATCTGGAGATTCAGACGACGAAGTCGTAGACTCTCAGGAGGTTATTTTCGACAGCGACTCGGAAGACGAAGAAGTCGATGCTGCAACTCCGGAGCCTATGATGGCCAATGACTCCGAAGATGAAGAAGAAGATCCTATGGAAGAGGAGCATATACAGGAGGGGCCAGAAAAAGAGGCACCTGCGGCGGAAAAGAATCCTATGGAATATGATCCTGATGGGGAGACTCCTGCAGAAGAAGAAGACCCTATAGAGGTGGAATCTGAGAGCGAGGCTCCTGCCGAGGATGAATCGAAGGACGAAGCTTCGAGTAAGGAGGAACTCGAAGCCGAAGAAACTCAGGCAGTTGTCCCCGCAGGGCACCGTGGGAATGACCGTACCTTTCTTAGTGCGAGGACCTATCACCACTTGTTGAATTCCCATAATCGAGATTAATAAGACTTTTTCCGTTTCTTTGGCCGAATAAAATGATGTAGAATAGTAGGGGCATGTCCTTACTTTTCGGTTGTACTTTCCTTATTGAAGTTGGATAATAAAATCTTAGTTCCGAGCAATAATCTCTCTTGTGTCTCTTGCTCTTCTTATTAGTCTCTCTCTTGCATTAATTGTTGTTCTTCCATGCAAGTTATTATCTTGTCTCATCCCTCAGCTTGTTTGTAACCTAACCTATTCTGATCCAGATCATCAATGGCTGGACGACACCATCACCGCAACCGGAGGGGAAATGGAGACAATGAAGCCATTGCCCAACAAGCAGCGATACTACAAATGATGCAAGGACTACTGGAGCAACAGCAGCAGCAGACAGCTGCCCTTCATCAGGAGCTGCGAGAAAGTAGGCAGCAGTAAGGAGAGATTTTAAGTAAGGCACTAACCCCAGTTTCTTAAGGTTCGGCAGGAGTGAAGCAGTTCAGATCACTCCACCCTAAGACTTTTTCAGGGAAGGAAACTCCTTTCGAAGCTGAAGAATGGCTCAAGGGAATAGTCAATGATCTCAGTGCCGCTCAAATTCCGAAGGACGCGTGGGTGAACATCGCTAAGCTACAACTTACGGATAATGCCAGGATATGGTGGGAGGTAGAGGAAAGTAGAATGGAGGAGCCGATCGATTGGGAAACGTTCAAACAACGTTTTGATACCCAGTACTTTCCAGCTGTGGCACACCTAGAGATGGAAAGAGAGTTTATACAACTCCAACAAGAGAGCATGTAGGATAAGTCGATGGATGAGTACGCTTCAGAGTTTGCAAGGTTAAGTCGGTTCGCGCATCATCTGGTGGCAACCCCAGAACTTTATGCTAAGAGATTCCGACAAGGATTGGACCTGAAGACGCAGTCCTCCATGTCTTCTGCTACTCTTTCGAATTATGATAAAGTCTTAGAGGCAGCGCGAAACTTTGAAGACCTTCAGCGACGCATGAGGAAGGATGACCGTTTGTCTGGCATTAAGCGACCAGCCAACCAAATTCTTGAAGGATCATCTTCCAGATTCAACGGGAGACAACAACCCAAGAGACCCGCAGGACCAACTATCTTTGGAAAATCAGCCGTTATATGCAACCATTGCGGTAGAACCGGAAACTTCATGAGGGACTGTCGCATTTTGAATAAACTTTGTATAGTCTGTGGGTCTTTGGATCATGCTATTGGGGACTGTCCTCAGAGAGGGAGACAATCAGGCCCCGTCAACAAACCGGCTAATTATGGGGCACCAACACAGGAAAACCGACCACCTTCCGCCACTCAACCAACCGGTCAAGGGGCATCTCCAAAGGGACCACCTTTACCATCACAGGAGCGTGTTTTTCAGCAAGCGCAGAGGAATGGACCCAAACGCCAGACCTTCACCATGACAGCCGAGAAGACTGATGCCATGTGGAAAGACAACAGAGGTACTCTTTCTTTTTCTCAACCTTCCTTTCGATACCATTCTTATTTATCTTTCGATGCAAATCTTAGTTGGACTTACCATAATTCCCCTAGTTTTCGTAATTTCGATTAGTTACCTTTATGTTATATCTCGCAAGTTTTCCATCAATTCACAACCTCCCTTTAACTTCCAAACTTTTCTATCTGGAAGCAACTACTGATTTTACATTTTCCGATTCCTTGTACCTAAACCCTTCAGAGACTTTCCATGAATCAAGTGATACACCAACTCGCGGGAGCGACACATGCAGCAAAGAGGATTCCTGACAGCGTTACTGATTTCCGTGCCTAGTAGTGGCTACTCCTTTGAAAATTTCAAATATGAAATTATTCTAAGGAGGGTAGATCGTAACTATCACAACTATTCTTGCAATTCTTAGCAAACCCAGAAGTTTTAAACATCCACAACGATTTTTCGGAGAAGGGACTTGGTGGTGTGATGTATCAGCGCAGCGATATAGTTGCATATGCGTCAAGACAACTAACGACTTGTGGACGCAACTATCATGTTCAGATCTAGAAATGACAATGGTAATGTTCATCTTGAAGATATAAAAGCACTGCTCTAAGGAGAACATGGGAAAACGGATGGTTGAAACGCATGAAGCGGATGAGAGGGGTCAAGTTTTATATGGGAGAATTGCCGATCGATTGGGACGACCCTGAAGATGGAGAATTGTAAGATTGACATAATTGTAGAAAAAAAAGTGGAGATGGTGATATAATGTAGCGAGCTCGGAAAACTCAGCCCACGACTCATCGGCTGTTTAACATCTTGGAAGGAGACGGCGGGTTTGTGTATAGCCTACTTTTGCTACTTTCCTTGGAGGGTATGCCGGCAACCCTAGTCGTACTTTTGATCGTTCCGAGATCACGGAAAGATTGGCGTAACCTACGAGCAGCAACCGGTCGGGATAATAAAAGGATGAAACCTTGAGGAACAAGACAATCCAGCTGGCTAGAGTTATGTGGAGAAAGAACTACTAGGCAGATATGCACTGAAGCGAGGAAACATGACGAGAGAGCGAGACCCAAAATTTTTCAACCACGATAAACCCTTCTTGGTGATTTTTTTTTCTTTTCCTGACCCACCTTCTGAAATTTCGAGGACGAAATTATTTTGAGGGTAGATTGTAACGACCGTGTTTTCTAATACCTAATAAAATATATTATTTAAATTTCTACTATTAAATAATTATTTACGTGGTAGAAAAATAATTTTAGTAATGTTAATAATTTTCAGAGCATTGAAATATGATTTAGGGAATTTTCAAAAATCTATTTATTATTTTCGTAGACTTAAAATGTTTTAATAAAATTTTATAATGCCTTAAAATAATCTGCATATTTTTATTATAAATTAAAATAATTAATTCGTAATTAAAAATATTTTAATGGATAAACTAGATTTTAAATAATTATAATAACTAGCTAACAATATAGAAATGGATATATTATTTATTTTTTGCCCAAAATTATTTTTATACTAAAGATAAAAATGAAATATATTTTCTGAATTTTTTTCCATAATTTTCCCGTATTTTTAACTATTTTTAACAATTTTTTTAAAATCAAATTCAATTTTAAATAATAAACAGTTAGTATTTTTATTTATAAATTTTTTTTTAATTAATCCCCTTGATCTGGACCGTTGGATACAAGATCCAACAGCCCAGAGACGCACGGCGGCGCCCACGTGGTGGGGACCACGCGAAACCGCGTGATCCCCACACGCTCGACGCGTGGCGAGTGACAGAGGCGGCGGTGGCGCGATATCGCCCGTTGGATCATGATCCAATGGCTGAGATGAGAGGCGGCGGCGGAAAAATCATTGGGAATGATTAGGGGCGCGGATTCTGATGATTATTTAACTGTTTTTTGGATTTTATGGTTGGTAAAGAAACCCTATAAATAGACATCTTCAAACACTGATTTCTCACACCTCAGAACTCCAAAAATTCTGAAAAAAATACCCACGCCTTCGTATCGCCGACGCCGACGGTACGGCTTCACCCAATCACCAAGGAAAAATCTGAGCGCGGAGCTATTGAGGATTTTGTACAAGCCTACGCTTTCAACCCATCGGCATCCGACTCAAACAAAAGGTAGGATCCGCCTCTCTCCACTTCTCTCTCGCCTTCTTTCTTATAATAACCTTGGTTTCAACTCCTAATCCCTAATCTCATATTAAAATGATATTAAAAAATATTCTCGCATGCCTATTCTTTTGTACCCCTTGATGATGATAATATTAACCCATGTTTAAAATGGCTTCCTTAATCACTCCTATGCAAAATATCGCACCCTCGTACTACATGAAATGTGAGATGCTTAATGTTGTAACCCATGGGGTATCACTTCACCCCTCACATACCCACACTTACCCATACTACCAAAATGATCTCGAATAGGTTACTTCTACGAAATACCCTCGTTTCATTAAAATGTTGTATTTGTTTAAAATACCCATAAAAGATAAGATATTTGGAATAAATGTTTTAGATACGACATTCATATATTTTACTTACACTTTTTCATCAACTACTATAATTTTGTTAAATCCCTTCACCTTTTGAAAGGGGATAATACTAAATTTAAATAACGACATCTGGTTTTTCCAACTTAGCCCCTTTCATTCGAAAGGATATTTTTATATTAATTCTTCTTAGAATGTTAACTAAAGTTTAATGAGTTACCCTAATAATAGGGTAATGTTTTACGCGAGTACCTCGTGGTTGATAAGGCAATCGTCCCTGAAAATGGCACAAATCCTGCCGTCCATGTGCAGAGGTTGCCAACACGAACGTATTTTCTAAAATGTTACCTCAAACTTAAAACACTATAATTTCATAAAATTATTATTTACAATAAAATACCTCAATCCATCTTCAAAAGAGATAATTTCATTTAAATACCTTAATCTTTACTAAAAGGCTATTTTCAACAAAGAACATAACCCTTATAAATGATATTTTCCAAAAGGATATCTAAACCTTATTAAAAGATAATTTTCAAATAAATATCTTAACCTTTTATTAAAATGATATTTTCTCAGTAAAATATTATGGGTTTCCAAAATGATAAATATTCCAAACATCATGGTTTTCTTAGAAACAATAAATATACTTAAACACTGTTATCCTTTATTAACCAAGTGTTCTATAAGATGATACGATGTACCTTACAAACTTAAGAAGATAATAAGATAAAACGAGCGATTGTGGAAGGCCATATTAAATGAGATCAACTTATTGATTACACGTCCATGACATATACAAAACAAGATACGGTTAGGGTTAGAATGCGCGGACCTAGGTATGTAATACTTATTGAGAAGATCCCAACATTCCGGGTGACCAGTCTGATGTATGGACAACTATACATATATGAAGATCCCTGCAGGCAGGGTGACCAGTCCAATATATGGACGACCACTAACCCGATAATCGGGCGAATACTAACCCTATTTGAGGGCGAATGATCCAATATGCGGATGACATACAATGAGGAAATTCCATGCCTAGAGCTATAAGCACTAACTCTAATTCGTCAAAACCTTTATACTGAACCAGGGGATGGGTAGTTTGATTATGCAAGGAGATTCGGAACTCGGATTCTCTTACTACTCGATCATGATCCCAGGAAGTGAAACGGTACATTTCACTTCCCCAGTTGTTGTTCCGTGGCCACAACGGAATAATCGCGAGTATCCGGACCCTTGTTTAACAAACTAAAATGTTACAATACCTATTGATACTCAACACCAAACTCACATCATATGCTATACCTACCTGTTATCTTATCTACCTTTCTTTCTGAGACACGAGTTATTCAATATCTTGGATGTGGATATTTTACCAGTTTAGACTTGTTGTTTATTATGGAACTGAAGGGTGGTAATACCTGTGCACTTGAGTGATATTCACGCTTGACAAAGCTCCATCGTAGTCATGGGACACCTTTCGGGGATGTTCACGCTACTACATTGATTGCCATCGCAGGCACGAGCACCAGCTCATACTGCTTCCAGCTAGTCTTGGGATACCTCAAGGATACGAGTATGTTAACCAGTCAATTCCATCCATACATACCTTGTTTAACCTGATCTAACTCTTAGACTGAATATTCGTTTGACTTGATTTGAATCTTTATCAAATATATACCTCACACAACCTACTCATATTCATTTATAGTTCTGTCAACATATCTAATTTACATACAACCTCATACCTTTATATACACATGTACATCATATTCGTTATATTTATATACACATGCTCGTTTCTATACCTACTTCCTTATGAGGCAATCCTACCCGAGTATAACTCGCCGACGGACCTTCCTTTTCTTCTTCTATCTTTGGAATGTCCGTCAGATAAGAATGAGTATTATGGTGAGGATCAAGGTGTGAAGCCAACTTATGAAGATTATGCAGACTGGACGATTGAAGATTAACTAGATTTAATTTTTTGTTGTTGCCCACATGTTTAGGGCTTTTGTTTCTCCTTTGATGTAATTAAACTACTCAGTTTATTTTACTCTTTCCTTTGGGATGTAATAAAGTTTGGTTAATGGAAATAAATGACTTTCGCTATTATTATTTTTGTTTTGGTACACACCCTGCATGTTAAATATTCATACGCTTAACGTAACTGTATTGAATAGACCACCTTCAATACATTTAGGTTGCGGACCATGCCATGTCATCCTTTTTCTTCTTTTGGGAAGCGGGGCGTGGCAGTCGAGAAGGCCGAAACCACAGGACAAGTCATCACTGGTAAAATCTCCCATCCTTACAATTTTTCAATCCTTGTGTATCGTTATACTTTCCCTATATCTAAACAAAATCTCACACAACTTAGCTACTATACTAGTAGCCACCCTTCCTGCACTCACACTTTTCTGTTGGGGTTCTTAGCGTCCTGGCCATCTACTGTGGCCGAATGCGGAACAAAAATTTTGGCGTTTAAAAAACTTGGCGCTAGAAACAACTATCTAGAATCGAATCCAAATATGAAACTAGTAATCTAAAGGATTCTAACTACTATGATAGAGTGTTATACCAAACGAACCAAGTCCTTCAGTCTTCTACTATCTCCCTTAGCTCCTTAAGGTCTTTTGGATCGAGCTTGGCCGCCGGTCTTCCTCCGTCGAGATGATCCACCCGAGAGTTGTAACTCATGACTCTAGCTCCACATAAAAGATCAAGTGAAGTAACTAGAGATTCTAGATGGCTAGTCTAGAATGCCTAGGATATAGTGGAGTGTTCTAAGTGTATCTTTACCTCACCTCCTCTCTTGATTCTCAACACATGAGAGGGTAGAGAGGAGGTTGAAGATGAAGGTGGGGGAACTCAAGAAAAAGAGTGAGGGAGTGAAGCTAATAGTGAGAATGAAGATGGCATGCTAAAAAATATTGAACCATCCAACTCTTTCCTTTTTCATCTTTCATCAAGTGTGGAAAAAACACATGAAGCCTTGTTTTATAAAACACCTTTTTCCAATTTTATAATCAACCCATGCTTGAATAGTTTGCACAAATGAATTAATAATTCATTTGTGCACACTATGAAAGCACGGTTCTTACCATACTCCTCTATCTCAATTATCCACCTCATTATCCATTTAAAATAAATGGTCAAATCCAAAATGAGGTGTCCACCTTCTAGAATGTTTTCCGGATAAATACGGATTACATTCTACTGTATATATATACCTGTATTCGTACCGAAATGCGAATACCCAAAGAGATAGAATAACACAAAGAACATAATACTAGAATATACGTAAATTATTAAATCAATACCCGATTTAATAATCCAGCTCAAACCCGAGCCGGCTAGTATTATCAACCGTCCGATCGAAAGTCCGGGTATATAGTATAATCAATCGATCGGAACCCTGCACGTATCCAATACGACTACTACATCGTTTCGCAGAACCAGGGAAACCCTATGTGTGGGACTCTAAAGACTCATCAATACGCTGGCAGTGAGTTTAACTACATGCACGTCAGTGGCACTAACTGTACGTAACGGCTACCCAGGTATTGAGCAAAAGGAAGGCCGACGAGCAAACTCATCTGAACCCATACTGAGTCTGTCCGTGACAATCTCCGTACAGTCCGGTTTGTTCGTCTAAGAGTATCGCATATCGAGTCTATGGGGGTGGCTAAAGTCATACTCCTAATAACGCGATATTTCGTGTCGATATGAAGCCCATCACCAACCGAGAAACTACTGATCAAAATAAGTAATTCTCGTTTACCTTGGCCAAGGATTTCTGGTGATGGCCACCCGTGCACCGCGCGACATCAACCCCCAATACCGGGAGAGACGAATCCCCGATGATCCGCTCACTGAATCCATGTAGCTCGGGACTGTACCCAACTAAAACATATTTGCACGACTCCTTTGAGCCGCGGTAAGGTAACAATCAAAGCACAGTGGGAACTCACACGAGACAAATGACGATCTCAGGTCGACAGACTACCCTGTACAATGTCACCTGGGAACTGTTATCTGACAATAAGTATAATACCAACTAGCATGTTCCCGGCGAGTCCGTCCAGTGTACTCAGAACCCAATGAGCACCTGTATACTATCTTAGGTGACTGAATGACACCAATGGCTTGTGAGACCGGCCACTGCCCTTCGTCAGGGTCTCGAAAAGTATACACTAGTCTACTCCGGAGTATCGATGCCTAGTCTCGATACTCTCTCAACTAGGGACATTTAAGGATGTGTTTATAGACCACCCAGCTCCCACGTATATGATCGCCATCATAATGCTGGTAGTCAAGCAAGAATCCTATAGGCTCTATCAACATGTGATAGTGATATGTAATACCATACAATGCATGTACATGATAACAGAGACAAAGCAGATAGCATACTATCATCTCGAGTAAGACTGTTCTATCCGTATAGGTCCTTCCTCAATCATCACAATTGCGTGCCTGCGATTACAATAATTTACTTGAAGGCACTATGTCACGCCCCGCTTCCCGGTTTATGAAGGGGACGCGACTAGGCCGCTACTTATTTACTCTGAAGTAAATACGCTAAGCGTATCTAAGCAATATAAAAGAAATATACACAAGAGACAAAAGGTATAACTGAACAACAATTTTATTTATTCACATTCTTTTTACAATACATGGAAAAGTAAATACAACTGAATGAAAGCAATGCCTAAACAGTGGCATAACAGAAATAAAAAGTACTAAAATAAAAATATGTACAATGAAGCTAGAGCTCTGGGTCGTAGGAAAGCTGGTCCAAGTCCTCACTAGTAGGCTCGATTTCCTGAGTGTCCAGACCACCTGACAACATTCCAAAGAAGAAAGAGAAGGAATTTCGTCAGCGAACAATCGCTCGGTAAGTCCCAAAGATAAGGGAGAAATAGAATAGACAGAAAGAGAAGATAGTTTTTAAAGTTGTATTATATGAGTATTTGGTGTTAACGCTGTTGTTTGCAGCTTGGTACAGAAGGATACCAGTGTATACGAGAGGAGTCTCTATATGCCAGAGACTAGAGGAACGTGTAGTATAAGGAACCGTTTATGCCACGGTACAACAACAACGGAATATATGTTAGGTGTATTAAATCTTACAGTCTCGTGCCACTTCTAACACCTTCCGTACCAATCTACCCCTTAAACCCCGCGATGGCTTGTATTGTATTGTTTGTGTTGTATTGTAAATTGTATTGTCTTGTATATATGGATGACTTGCCGAAACCATGATATCAGTAAATGGATGTAACTGGAGAATCATGTAAATGGAAGTATATCCATGGTTCGGTTCAGTTAATACAGATTGAATAGATTGAATATAAGTATTCAAGGATTCATGTTGGATTGTAGATTGTACTTGAATCATATTCAAGTCAGATTATTAAGTAGAGACTCAGTCTGAGTTAGAACAATTAGAAAAGAAATTGAAGTCCTGATTGTTTTGATGTTATCGGTAACCGCTGCACATGGACGACAGGATTTGTGTCTTTTTCAAAGACGATTACCGTGTTGATAACACCGTTGTTAAGTTGTCTACCTTAAATAGGCAAGTACCCACTTCTTCGGCTCCCTGAGGCTCAAGAGATTGGTCCCGCTTAAACCTATATTTACTAGGGTCCTTAGGGTAATTTATAGAACTTGAGAGGGTTTTATGTAAAAATACTTTTGTATAATTTTCAAAACACACCCCAAATATTTAATTATCGTCTTTAGAGTTTTTCATAGTTGTAGATTTTATATTTATGACATTTCTAGTGAATAAACCTATTTTTCATAATACATGGTATTTATTTGTAATATTGAACTTGTAAGGATTTCATGGTATTTTAATGTAAAGCGATCCTTGTGATTTTTAGAAAAAGTTGGAATATTTATATTATTACAAAATAGATATTTTAATGATACATATATATATATATATATTTATATAAAAATAATTTTAATATATATTATATTTCTAGAAATCTCATTTTCTTAAGATATTCGTATTTTAAATCTTCGAGACCGAATGCTCCTTGCGGAGATCTGAATCTCGCACTACTAAGCTCAGAGATGTGCGATAATCCGCACCATCCTAGTCGGGTTCCCCAAAATGGGTTGTAGCGGCGCTTTGCAATGACTTGTAAAAATACGAATTCTTATAGAAAACGGTTTTTAATAGTTATTGGTATTTATATGTAAAGTTTCGTTTTCCCGTATTCTATATTTCCAAAAGGTATTGTGCTATGTTACATATGAGTGTGTGAGGAGGTAGGTCATTATCTCGTGATCTACTTAAAGGTATAGTAAGATTGTGATGTTTTAATGTCGAATTTAAACTACATGGTATTTTAGTGAAAAAGTACGATAACAATTGAAATAGAAATCTTTTTGATATGGAACTTGTTCAATATGACTTGTTAATGTTTAATAGTCAACATGTAAAGGTTTAGTATGATTGTATTTAAGAAAAGTTGAATTTTTAGAAAGAACCGAATCGAAAATAGGATTAACTCCGATTCCGTCGGGTTTTAGTAATGTGAGTTTTTAGAAAAGAATAGAGAAGAGAGATGTGGGACTTACTGGATTTTGGTTTAGAGGAGAGGAAAAGGGTGTGGACATAGGTTCCGGTGCATCGTTTCGTCGCCGGGAGCTCCTAGGGTCGTCGTCGGAAAATCGCCGGAGCTTCGCCATTCGCTAACTCCAAAAGTACACTAGACTTCTATGGATTTCTTGAGAGTTTTGATCAGAATTTTGGAGTGAGGGGGGTGTGTTTAGGGGTTTTATTTATAGGGTAAAGCTAGGGTATAGGGTAGGTGAAAGGGTGAAATGAAAAAATGTATTAAATTGTAATAAAATGTATTAAAATGGAGTAATTAGGGTTTTAAAGAGTCTCTGGTACTGGTCTGTACATTTAAAGTATACAGGAGTACAGGAGAGTCCAAGAGGCCTAACTTTTATGTTGGGGACTCGGCGGTCCGGCCGAGTCCGGCCGGCGGTGGCGGCCCGAGTCGGCCGAGTCGCCGGCCGTTGTCTTCCTCGACGCTCCATTTACCTCCTGGGACAGTTTGTTTATTTAGTGTAGTATGGTTTTTACGAGTTATGCACGTGTAAACTCTTGGACTTCTAAAAGTTTAAAAAGAAAATAATATTAAAAATAATGCGGGGTATGGGATTTGAACTCTAGTGGCTTGGTTCAGCAGTGCAAGGTATTACCAATGAGCTACAAGCTCCTTCTTGCTATTAAAAAGCAAAACAAAATTATATCTTGTGCTTAGGCAAAAATACCCCTTTCTGTATTTTTTGAAAAATTTGTACAGAAATTTGTACAGGAAATTTAGGGTTGTTACACACTATAGCCAACAATCTCAGGTTTTCCTCCTGATCGAGCTCTTGAATTCAGTATTGACTTAGTACTTGGTGTACAACCAGTGATCAAAGCACCGTACCGGTTAAGTTCAGAAGGATTGAAGGAGATCTGTACTCAATTAGACGAATTTCTGAAGAAATGATGGATTCGTCCCAGTACTTCAAGTTGGGGATCTCCAGTTTTGCTTGTGAAGAAGAATGAAGGTTCATACAGAATGTGCATTGACTACCGAGCTCTGAACGAAGTCACGATAAAGAACAAGTATCCACTATCATGAATCGACAATCTGTTCGATCAACTAAGTGGGTCTTGCGTTTTCTCAAAATTAGATTTTCGTTCGGGTTATCATCAGGTGAGGGTCAAAAAGTCTGATATTCCGAAGGCGGCTTTCAGGACTCGCAATGGTCATTATGAGTTTCTCGTGATACCATTTGGAGTGACCAATGCACCAGCCATATTCATGAATCTGATGAACCAAGTTTTCTGAGAGTACCTAGACAGGTTTGCTGTTATTTTCACAGACGACATCCTGGTATATTCAAAGAATCGGAAAGAGCACGCTGAACATTTACGAATTGTCCTAGAGACTTTGCGACAACATCAACTCTATACCAAGTACAACAAGTGCGAATTTTGGCTAGATCAAGTCGGACTTCTCGGACATATCGTTTCAGGTGAAGAAATCTCTGTGGATCCAGCTAAAGTATCAGCAGTAAGCGAATGGCCGACACCAGAAACAGTGAAGAACATTCGAAGTTTCTTGGGATAAGCAGGATACTACTGATGATTCATAAAAGGCTTTTCGAAGATTGCAACACCCCTGACTATAACAACACCAATTTCAATGTACAGAAAATTATTTAAAAGTTAATGTACAATTGGGGTATTTGCAATCCTGTGTATACTATAATTATTTGTTTTAATTTAGAACAGCAAGAAAATACTTGTAGCACATTGGTAAAGCCTTGCACTGCTGTGATGTAGCTCCTGTGATCGAATCCCCCAAGCTACATTATCTTTTTATTTAAATTTCTTTTAATCTTTTAGAAGCCTAAAGTGCACTGCACGTAGAATGAAGAGTTACGGAGTAATCAAACACATGCACCGGGGAAAGCCAAACAACACCAACACGTGGCGACAATCCAAGCATCCCTCACCGGTATTGGACCGGCGGGATTGCTTCGGAGACCGGCATCATCGGGCCCCCATTGGCAATGCTCCCCATATTTTCACCCCGGCACCTCTTCAGCTACCCCACTCCTCTCACACTGTTTATTTTCTCTGCACATTTCCAGAGAACAATAAAACCCCATTTAATCAAAATTTTAATGCATTGTTTCACTCCCTAAACCCTAATTTTTCCTATAAATACCACACCATATTTCATCCATCCTCACTCAGAAATTCCCTGTCAAAACTCTCAAGAATTCCTACGTCCTAATAGTGTGCAAGTGGAGTTAGCGAAAGACGAAGTTCCGGCGACGTTCCAAGGAGTTTCCGGCGACGAAACGACGCCCCGAGACCTTCCATAGCTTCATCTCTCTCTCCTTTAGTCCAAAAGCTAGTAAGTCCCCTCTCCCCCCTCTTCTTCTTCTTTAAAAAGTTTTATTTCTAAAACCCGACGGAAGCGGAGTTAATCTGACTTCCGATTCGGTTTTTCTTTAAAACTCTATTTTTCTTAATCAATAAAATTCCATACTCTCACATATTGTTTAACAAATATAAACAAACCAATTAAAATAAGTTTCATCTCAAAATAATCTTTTATGCAATTTTTATTGTATTGTTACGGTAAAATACCACATACTTCATTTATGACATAAAACAACATAAAACTTGTATTACCTTTAGATAACTCACGAGGTAATGACCAACCTCATCACAACACACATCCTTGACATAGCACGATAAAGTTTTGTGAATATATTCATGGGAGAAAACCACTTTACAAATAAATACCTTCTGTTGGAGATAGTGCCCTCAGAGTCAATTATTAGGTCACAGGTACGTGATTGCAATGATTGATGGAGGACCTATCCCGGTAGGACAGTCTTACTCGAGATGATAGTATGCTATCTGGTTTACCTTTATCATCGTGTACTGCTTTAAGTGACCTGACAAGTCGCTATTACACGTTGGTAGAGCCCCTAAGATTCTTGCTTGACCACCAGCAGTATGAGGGCGATCATATAAGTGGGAGCTGGGGGTCTATAAGCATATCCTTAAAAGGTCCCTAGTCGTGAGAGTTTCGAGACAGGGCATCGATTCTCCATAGTAGACTAGTGTATACAGTCGAGACCCCGACGAGGGGCGGTGGCCGGTCTCACAAGCCACTGGTGTCAGTTGGATCACCTAAGATGTATACAGGTGCTCATTGGGTTATGAGTACACCGGACAGGACTCGCCGGGAACATGCTAGTTGGTCATATACCAGACGTCAGATGGCAGTTCCCTGGTGACATGTGTGCAGGTTAGTTCATCGACCTGGGGATCGTCATTTGTCTCGTGTGAGTTCCCACTGTACTTTGATTACTACCCTACCACGGCTCAAAGTCGTGCAAACAGGTTTTAGTTGGGTACAGTCCCGAGCCACATGGAGGCAGTGAGCGTATCTTCAGGGGTTCGTCTCTCCCGGTATTGGGGGTGAGGTCGTGCTGTGTCTAGGAGAGCCATTACACGAAGCCCTCGGCCGAGGCAAGGAGATTTACTGGTAGGTATTCCGGTAGTATCTTAGGGTGTTCTGGGCTACACTCCGACACGACTTGTACCGCTTTTGGGGGTCTGACTTTTACCAACCCCCTAGGCCCGCTATGCGATGCTCATAGACGAACGGACCGGACTGTACAGATATTGTCACCGACAGGCTCAGTAGGGAGTCAGGCTGAGTTCGCTCACAGACGTCCCTTTTGGTCAATACCTGGTGGCCCGTTATGTATTGGCTTATACCTCTAACGTGCTAGTGGTTAAATCCACAACCAAGGTGTTGACGAGTCTTTAGAGTCCCCCACATTCTGTTACTCAGCTTTCGGGCGAAAGGTTGTAGAGGCCGTATGGAGATATGGCAAGGTCCGATCAGATACGTGCGGTATTGCACGGATCAGGATCGGACAGTTTGTACTATAGGCCGTATGGTTATATGGCAGGGTTCGATCAGATACGTGCGGTATTGCACGGATCAGGATCGAACAGATATTACTAGCCGGCTTTGGTTTAAGCCGGATCCTAGTATAGTACAGTGTAGATTTTGTCTCATTGCATTTGTATTTCGGTCGAAATACAGATGCGGGTGTGTATGCACAGTATCGGGGTTTTCCTGTAATTTATTACGGGACCAGTTTTCTGGAGTTGCCAGTTTGCTTTCCGTTTCGGCCGATTTCCATTGTTCCGTTCATTGGCCGAAGATTGGTGGAGGAGGGCTTATTTGCATTGTTGCAAATAAGTATTTGTGGAGGGGGCTTTTGCTTTTTGTTGCATCATGATAGCCATTCTTTGACCTTGACTTCTTGTCTTCATCATGACTTGACTTTTGTTTTCATGATGGATGTTGATGATGTTAGGTTTGAGTGTTGGATTTGTTGTGATGATGTTTCTTTTGTATGATAGCTTTCTCTCTCTCTCTCCATTGGATAATTAGATGGTTCTATCTTTATCCATGAGACCACACTCTCATTTCTCTCCTCTCAATTAGCTTGGCCGGCCACTCCCATTTGGGGGCTGTCCAAAATTTGTGGTGTGGGTTTTTAGCTCATTTCATGTTGCAAAAATCCCACTTGATCAATCCATAAAGCTCCAAGTTCAATCCCTCCACCAAATGGCAATTCCACAACCCCAAAGTGAGACTTGAGGACTACATATTCTACAGCGAACCTTGGGCACGTCGAGTAGCCGGCTTCGTGCCTGAGTTGCCTCGGCATTGAGGTGGGAGCCCGTAAAACATGGAGACGATGTGGTGCCCTTCCGGCAAGGTGGCGACGACCGGAGATTCCGCAGGAGATCGGGACGATGAAGAGAAGACCGGAGGACTTGGATCGTTGGTATATCTCTCTTCCCTTTCTTGTTGTTAGCTAGGACTAGTTAGTGGTTCGATCTGGGTATTAGTGCGCGGCGGTTTGCCAGTTCAAGAAAATTTAAGTTTATCACCGCTTCCGCATTTGGCCGTCGGATTGACGGCCGGGGCGCCGCCGTGCACTTACAGTGGTATCAGAGCCTCGCCATTAACTTAGTCTAGCTTGGTTTAATGTGTTTTGCATTTCCGATCGACCAAAATTCCAAAATCTACATTTTAGTTCGCATCAGTTTTCTGTTGAAACTTTTTGGTGTCCAAAAATTTTTCAGGTTGTATAAAAGTACTGTGCAGGAAATTCTAAGACTACTGGAAAAATTCGACACAGTCAGTCGACCAATATAGCGCGGATCCGCGGCCAAACCCCCCATTGGGCCGCGGATCCGCCGCACATTGGTGTCATGACTGTATCAATTTTTTCCAGTGGGCTTCTGGACTTAAATTAGGGGTTTTGGAATATTAAAATTGGGCCAATTATTTCTGTGAGTGCTGCAGTATTGCTTGGGGGCCCACTTGTTAATATTTGATCGATCGGATATTTTAAACACATTATTTCACAGTATTTACATTATATCTGCGACCGTGAATGTCACTTGATCGGTAAATCCAGTCTAACTGCTATAGCCCGGTTAGACGGATTTGCGAACGTGACTTTCACGTTGATATTCTGTTTTTGCTGTGATGTTGCGGATCGGTCGTGGGGGATAGCCTGGATGCAATGCTAGTACAGTTGTGGTTGTATTATGTACATTTGATATTGCGGGGCGAGCGTCCGACATGTGGACTGCCGTCACTGCCTGATTGTATTATTCTTTTGGGGCACGGCCAGGTTGCGGTCGATGTACCCGTTGTATGTATATTTTACTTTCTGTACTAGGATTGCCCCGCGGAGGGGTGCACGGATAGCCGGATTCTAAAGGGCAACAAGCCCGCATCTCATGGCATTGAGACGGAGGGGGCTTCACTCTGGGATTGGCAGGCTATTCGCCGCACTCGTAGGGGGTACAGGTTGACCCAGGAGGGGTGCCCAGGTTACCGGATTCCGTGAAGTGCTGGGTGGTCCATTCACGGAGCTGAAGGGGGCTGCCTCGCTTCAGGTTTTGGCGGGTAACTTGCCGCGCCCGTAGGGGTCTAGGATTTCATTGCACAGGCTATCCACACGACCAGGGGAACGTCGGGTTTCAGCGGCTCTGTGAAACCCGGGGATCCCAGATATCTGTATTGTTTCTGTGATGCTGTACATTTCTGTGATGTTGCATTTTATTCACGCCTTGAGCGAATATAATATATTGGTATATATATTAGTAGATGTTGTATATGTTTTGCATCCGCGCTAGTCCAGTCCCCGCTCTGTCGTTAGTAAGCTAACCTAACGGGTAATGACGGGACCCAGTGGCGAATGCGGATGGCATATACGTACATCAGTATATTTTCGTTCTTTTTGGTGTGATCAATTGATGGGACTGCGTTGATTCGGATCAATGCAAGTTAAAAACAAACCTAATCTGATGTTGTTGGAACACTTTTTCAAAAAGCTGTTATTGCAAGGACGTTCTCTTTTGTTTTGCACCGTGATATTCAGTTGGAATATCCTGCTCCTCAGTCGACGAGGCAAGGGCCGAGATCCCTTCACCGAGAGTGACCCCTTGGACAAAAGTTTGCGTCAGGGCATTAACTTCACTATAGCCGATTGCTTTTGCTTTGCACCGTGGTATTCAGTTGGAATATCCTGCACCCCATTCTACGGGGAAAGAGCCGAGATCCCTTCACCGGGAGTGACCTCTTTAGCGAAGGTTTTCGTCACTATATTTTTAAAAGCTATCCGTTCCTTCGACGATATCAAGTTCATTACGTTAAAGGTTTTCGCCAGAAACCATTCGTAGCCCTCCGTCATTTCAGTTAAATATTCGGTAGTATTCAAGCTATGTATTTTGACCTCACGCCAAGGCATAGTGATTGGTAGCTGCCGGGTATTTATCTGTTGCATAGATAGATGCGTTGGTTTGGGACAGTCGTACTACTATTTTGGCCTACGTCAAGGGTATGTACGGGTGGGTTCAGATTAACCTGGATAATGACGGGCAGAACTTGACATGTGACTTATGATATTTTGACCTCACGCCAAGGTCATAAGAGCATGGGGCAGAAATCACATCGGGAGTTTCAAAAGAACTGAAAATTGCCAGATATGCGCATACCATCTGGAGTATGATGATGTGAGCGGATTCCGTCACGTTATCATGCGATGATAGTTGGATCCCGATTCCCACTGATGAGTTAGTTTACTCCTCGGGTGACCCCGACTAATTCTTCTTTCAGGTTTGGAGGAGAATTTGAGGTACAGTGGGAGGTTTCCAGATTAGATAAATTGGTAACCATTCTGATCTAGGTTAGAGTGCACGCTGAGTGTTTCTTTTCTCTCTCTCTTTGGCAGTGACCATTGACCCGACCCTAAGACTTTGACTCAGAGACCAAGTTGACCGAACCTTCTTAACACTGGCTTTTGGATTGTCAGAGTTGCAAACCTCATTGCCACTCCTACTTTTACCCTTTTCTCCAGGACACCCCGTATTACTACGAACGTCCACTTCCATTGGACAAAACCATCGTATGGTTAGATACGAACTCGAAAGAATTTATTCGAGGATGGTTTCCGGTTCTGGAGAAAACGGATAGGACTATTCAGTTGTCTTTTCCTTTTACCTTCTCTCAGGTTGCGAGTACTCCTTGGTTTAGGAGATAGTACACCTATTACGCAAATTGGATAGTCTTCTTCCAAACCTTAGGCTGGTGCCGACCGGTAGGGAATGAAGGAAACCAATTAGCATAACGATGGTGTGCAGAAGGTATTAAGTTCAGACAAAGCAAGGGATTAGTAAGAGGGCAAAGTAAATTGCAACAGATATTCACGACCAAACCAAATATTTCGTTACCACTCCCACATCACCTTTGTATTTCTCCAGGACACTCCGTATCACTACGAAGATCCACAGTTTATTTGGATACTCCATCGTATGGTTATATACGAACTCGAATGGAACTTGTTCCAGTTCGGGGATGGATTCTGGTCCAGGAGAAATAGGAATAAGGTTTATTCGGTTGTCTTTTATCTTCACCCTCTCTCATTGCGAGTGTTCCTAGGATTGGGACAGTACACCCATTATGCTTATTGGATAGTCTTCTTCCAAACCATAGGCTGGTGCCGAACGGTAGGGAAGGAAGAAAACCATTTGGCCTAAAGGGATGTACAGAAGGTAAAGACTAAAGACATATGAAGGGATTTGGAGAGGTGGCAAAGAACTATACGGTTACAGTCGTGAATCTGGAAGAGGCATTACTAGGAATACCAGAATACCCCATCGGAACATTTCAATGTTTCAGTTTCACTGTGTAATGTTAAAGGAAAACTGATTTCCCGATTAGATACTTACTCCAGGGTATGTATTTACCAGGTACGATTCTCACATCTGTATGGTTTTACAGATGATGAGTGGGAGTAGGTTATTGGGAATTGGGTGATCATCCTCATTATATCGGGATTCGTTGTAATCAGTGATATTTGAGGAGATCGCCTGGGTAGTTTGCCGGTTGGCAAATATTTGGTTTTGAATATCCGCAGTTATGCACCAATTTCAAATTGATATATCTGTACGTCTATTTTCATAGAGTGAGATATACCTTTCTGAAATTATGTCTACGACATTTACCTATATCAGTGGATGGTTAGGTAAGGAGCATTAAACAGCGGTGTAATTCTTCTTAACCATAAGTACAGTTTTCAACCTACGACACACGGTGAATGAGTTTTCAGACTCAAGGGACTTATACAGAGTATTGTGTGTTGTCCAGGGTCCATCAGGACAGAGGGGTTGGTCCTCGTACTATATTCGGTTTACTTATGACTTCTCTAGTTTTTAGACAAGTGTTTCGTGGAAACACAGGGTCTGAATTTTGAGAAGTTATAGGTATTTGAATAGAGTAGAGAACCAGGTGTAGCAAGTATCGGGATTCCTCAAAGTGATCGAAGATGTAGATACTTGTGTATGGTATTCAGTTGATAGTAATGATAAAGAGATCTTGCTTCTCTTTCAGGTTACTCATAATTGGAAGCATTCCTAGGTTGAGTAACGCTGATCGGCCTCCTTCCATTTAGTTGACATGCACTGGAGACAGCTGCATGATTTGGATCTGGTTCAATTAAATCAGTGCCTCTGTTTCTATATTGGATATAGAACAGTTCATATCTTAACGATGTTAAGGTACGGGGAGTTGTCCGGTTTATGATTAAAACCAGACACTAGACAACTCAAGGCACGTTTCTGTAATGGCTGTTTGTGGGTTGACCCAGGCTATGACGAGGGTTGATTTTCTACCATCTGGATGAACAATAGCAATATTGTTCTAGACTCGCCACAGTTTTATTAAAAATGGATTTTTTCAGAAAACAGTAGTGGGAGTATGGTAGAACTGGAAGTGATTCCAGAACCACAAACGATTACTGAAGATTTGATAAGGAACCTAAAGATTCAATCTGGATTGACATTCCATTGGCCACTCCGCAGATAAGGTGGGTAACTTCAGGCACCCGAGAGGTACTACGGTAGCCTCAAGGACGGTGACAGGGAAGTTCTTGTTTACCCACAATTACCATTGCTGTTGTTCCAGGCTGCGAGACCCGGTGGGAGGATGAGTATAGCGTCGTTCTAAACTAGTTTTAGAAGTGTATGTCTATATGACTCTGCCAGAGGGTTGTCGTAGTCAGTGGGAGCAGCGGAAGCATTGGTGGACAGGTAGCTTATGTCTATTTATAGACTAAAGCAGATGTAGCGGAGATAGATCATCTACTTCTGACGTGACAGTCATGGGTTTGACTTCATCAGAATAGGGGATGGATCTGTTGAGAAAGTAGTAGGGTGTGATGTCATGGTATTTGGATGACATACACAGAGTAGGAAAGAAAACTCCTATACTACAATCGGTTATACTTTGGTCGTCACACAGTGGTTTCTCCACAAAGGAAATGGATTTTATATCAGACACACTGGTTACTAGATCTATGGTTTTAGATCTAGATTTGGGTGGTTTCCCAATCTGGGTATTTAGACAGCATTCTATGAGTATTTAGGATGAACGACTCCTGGCACGGTAGTATACCTGCAGGTGATGGAGTCACCCTCTCTAAAGGTGTCTTACAGACTAAAGTAGAGAGGGATGTGCATGATTGGTAGATCACTTGCTCAGGCAATTGAGTCAATCATGAAATGTCAAGTACCACACCAGATGTTGTTCTTGCACTAGATGCAATAAGTTGACATTAATCCAATCCTGGAGAAACAGTCGGAAGCAATTTTAGAACATAAGTGGATGTTCTAGGGATATGATAACGACAGCCTCATTCAGGAGACTGTTATCATTCCAGGCTTCCAAGGTGACCTGGACGACAAGGAGGTTGTCAGAGTTATAGTTTTCCTTCTAACGAAGGGCAGTATTTTGGACAGGTGATCCAAGGCAATACTGAGGGTGGCATGGCGCAGGATACTGATTAAATTCAGTTGACGATACAGTCTAAGAAGTTTGGATTTGGAGATCATTTATGAGCTAGGTCCCATCAGACATCCAGACACATTCTAAGACAGGTATTGCTCATTTCGGGAGATGGCTTTCTCCGCGAACATGAGATTTAGAGAGATATAGAAAGAAACATCAAGGCGGATCCACTCACTGAGGCTATTCCTCGAACGCAATAGTTTCGCAAACGAGCTTTGTGAGACTGACTAGTAGAGGAGTTGGGTGTTCGGTATCACACGGGCTGTGAGTATGCGACATCGCAATAATTAGCCTTGAGTGCAAGTGGGAGATTGTTGGAGATAGTGCCCTCAGAGTCAATTATTAGGTCACAGGTACGTGATTGCAATGATTGATGGAGGACCTATCCCGGTAGGACAGTCTTACTCGAGATGATAGTATGCTATCTGGTTTACCTTTATCATCGTGTACTGCTTTAAGTGACCTGACAAGTCGCTATTACACGTTGGTAGAGCCCCTAGGATTCTTGCTTGACCACCAGCAGTATGAGGGCGATCATATAAGTGGGAGCTGGGGGTCTATAAGCATATCCTTAAAAGGTCCCTAGTCGTGAGAGTTTCGAGACAGGGCATCGATTCTCCATAGTAGACTAGTGTATACAGTCGAGACCCCGACGAGGGGCGGTGGCCGGTCTCACAAGCCACTGGTGTCAGTTGGATCACCTAAGATGTATACAGGTGCTCATTGGGTTATGAGTACACCGGACAGGACTCGCCGGGAACATGCTAGTTGGTCATATACCAGACATCAGATGGCAGTTCCCTGGTGACATGTGTGCAGGTTAGTTCATCGACCTGGGGATCGTCATTTGTCTCGTGTGAGTTCCCACTGTACTTTGATTACTACCCTACCACGGCTCAAAGGAGTCGTGCAAACAGGTTTTAGTTGGGTACAGTCCCGAGCCACATGGAGGCAGTGAGCGTATCTTCAGGGGTTCGTCTCTCCCGGTATTGGGGGTGAGGTCGTGCTGTGTCTAGGAGAGCCATTACACGAAGCCCTCGGCCGAGGCAAGGAGATTTACTGGTAGGTATTCCGGTAGTATCTCAGGGTGTTCTGGGCTACACTCCGACACGACTTGTACCGCTTTTGGGGGTCTGACTTTTACCAACCCCCTAGGCCCGCCATGCGATGCTCATAGACGAACGGACCGGACTGTACGAATATTGTCACCGACAGGCTCAGTAGGGAGTCAGGCTGAGTTCGCTCACAGACGTCCCTTTTGGTCAATACCTGGTGGCCCGTTATGTATTGGCTTATACCTCTAACGTGCTAGTGGTTAAATCCACAACCAAGGTGTTGACGAGTCTTTAGAGTCCCCCACATTCTGTTACTCAGCTTTCGGGCGAAAGGTTGTAGAGGCCGTATGGAGATATGGCAAGGTCCGATCAGATACGTGCGGTATTGCACGGATCAGGATCGGACAGTTTGTACTATAGGCCGTATGGTTATATGGCAGGGTTCGATCAGATACGTGCGGTATTGCACGGATCAGGATCGAACAGATATTACTAGCCGGATTTGGTTTAAGCCGGATCCTAGTATAGTACAGTGTAGATTTTGTCTCATTGCATTTGTATTTCGGTCGAAATACAGATGCGGGTGTGTATGCACAGTATCGGGGTTTTCCTGTAATTTATTACGGGACCAGTTTTCTGGAGTTGCCAGTTTGCTTTCCGTTTCGGCCGATTTCCATTGTTCCGTTCATTGGCCGAAGATTGGTGGAGGAGGGCTTATTTGCATTGTTGCAAATAAGTATTTGTGGAGGGGGCTTTTGCTTTTTGTTGCATCATGATAGCCATTCTTTGACCTTGACTTCTTTTCTTCATCATGACTTGACTTTTGTTTTCATGATGGATGTTGATGATGGTAGGTTTGAGTGTTGGATTTGTTGTGATGATGTTTCTTTTGTATGATAGCTTTCTCTCTCTCTCTCCATTGGATAATTAGATGGTTCTATCTTTATCCATGAGACCACACTCTCATTTCTCTCCTCTCAATTAGCTTGGCCGGCCACTCCCATTTGGGGGCTGTCCAAAATTTGTGGTGTGGGTTTTTAGCTCATTTCATGTTGCAAAAATCCCACTTGATCAATCCATAAAGCTCCAAGTTCAATCCCTCCACCAAATGGCAATTCCACAACCCCAAAGTGAGACTTGAGGACTACATATTCTACAGCGAACCTTGGGCACGTCGAGTAGCCGGCTTCGTGCCTGAGTTGCCTCGGCATTGAGGTGGGAGCCCGTAAAACATGGAGACGATGTGGTGCCCTTCCGGCAAGGTGGCGACGACCGGAGATTCCGCAGGAGATCGGGACGATGAAGAGAAGACCGGAGGACTTGGATCGTCGGTATATCTCTCTTCCCTTTCTTGTTGTTAGCTAGGACTAGTTAGTGGTTCGATCCGGGTATTAGTGCGCGGCGGTTTGCCAGTTCAAGAAAATTTAAGTTTATCACCGCTTCCGCATTTGACCGTCGGATTGACGGCCGGGGCGCCGCCGTGCACTTACACCTTCAACTTACAAAACCATTTTTATTAAAAAGATGTATTAAATTTCTTGCAATTGTGCCTCTACAACCCATTTTGGGGACCCCGTTCGGGATGGTACGGGATATCACACATCCTCAAACCTAGTAGAGCGAGATGCAGACCTCCGAAAGGAGCATTCGATCTCGATGGAATTTTTATACATTTTTCTTTAGAAAATGAGATTTCTACAAGAAAATAAATAAAATTATTTTCATTAAATATATATATATATATATATCTATTATCAAAATATCTACTTTAATTATATTATATAAATATTCCAAGTTTTCAAAAGGAATCACCATTACATGAAAATACCATCCAAATACCAAACAATTTCAATATTTCAATAAAATACCATATATTATGAAAATTAGGTTTTATTCACTAGAAATTTCACCTGTATAAAAAATACATCTATGAAAACCCTAAAGACGATAATTAAATACTTGAGATGTATTTTAAAAATTATATCAAACTATTTTTACATAAAGTCCCCTCAAGTTATACTAAATTACTATAAGGGCCCTAATAAACATAGGTTTAAGCGGGACCAGTCTCTTGAGCCTCTGGGAGCCGGAGATATGGGTGCTTGCCTATTTAAGGTAGACAATCTAACAAACGGTGTTATCAACACGGTAATTGTCTTGGAAAAAGACACAAATCCTGCCGTCCATGTGCAGCAGTTACCGATAACATCAAAACTAACTCAGGATTTCAAGTTCTTTTCGAAGTGTCTGACTCAGACTGAATCTCAATCTAATCAATCTGACTTGAATGCGATTCAAGTATAAACTACAATTCAACATAAATCCGTCTATTCAATCTATACCAATCTATATTGACCGAACCGAACCATGGATATACTCCGTCTATATGACTCTCCATTTATATCCATTCTGTTTACTGATATCATGGTTTCGGAAAGTCATCCATCTATATAACAAACAATACAATCAAGACATCGCGGGGTTTATAAGGGGTAGATTGGTACGAAAGGTGTTAGAAGTGGCACGAGACTGTAACCATAATACACCTAACCTGAATATCCATTGCCATTGTACCGTAGCTGAACGGTTCCTTGTGCTCCGTATACCTTAGTCTCCGGAATAGTGGGACTCCTCTCGTAAACACTGGAATTTTCTGTACCAAGCTACAAACAACATCGTTAACAATATAATCAAACATTATATTCTTTTTTCTGTCCTTTCTATCTCTACTCACCTTTGGGATTTACCGAGCGATTGTTCACCGACGACATTCCTTTTCTTCTTTCTTTGGAATGTTGTCAGGTGTTTCGAACGCTTTAGAGACCGAGCCCAGCATTGAGGATTTGGAGCAGTTTGCGTTTGACCCGGAGTTTTAGACACATGTACATATTTATTTCATTTCAGTTATGCCATTGTTTAGGCATCGCTTTCTACTCATGTATTTATATTTTAGCTGTACCTGTAAAAGAATGTTTAATAAATAAAGTTGTTGTTCATTTACATTTCTGTCTTTTGTGTACTTTACTTTATATTGCTGAGATACGCTTAGCGTGTTTACTTCTGAGTAAATACGTAGTTGGCCTTATTACGTCCTCTACCCGTATACTGGGAAGCGGGGCGTGACACTGACCAAGCTCACACATAAAGATGAAGTATCCATGTGGTCAGAAGCATGCGAACAGGCTTTCATAGAACTCAAGTCAAGATTGACATCAGTGCCTATTCTCGTAATACCGGACCAATCAGGAGGTTTTGTTGTGCATTGCGATGCATCCGGTAAAGGATTAGGATGTGTTCTACACCAGCATGGAAAAGTTGTAGCTTATGCATCAAGACAGTTGAAGATTCATGAGCGCAATTATCCAACGCATGATCTGGAGTTAGCGGCCATTATATTTGCACTGAAGATTTGGCATCATTACCTTCTTGGAGAACGGGTAGATATATACACAGACCACAAAAGTCTGAAGTATGTGTTTACTCAGAAAGAGCTGAATATGCGGTAGAGAAAATGGCTAGAACTTATGGCGGATTTCGACATCAACCTACAATATCATCCAGGGAAGGTGAATGTAGTTCCTGATACACTTAATCGCCAGCCGTTATCAATGAATCTCACCACACAGTGGAAGCTACAACATTATTTGCACAAGATGGAGATTGAAGTGGTTATGCCAGATAATATTTCAGAGTTGATGAATTTACAAGTTCAATCTACTATTGTCAATCAGATCAAACCAGCTCAAGCAAGTGATGCCAAATTGCAAAAGATCAGAGAACAAGTAGAAAGTGGACTTAGAACAGACTTCATCATCTAATTTCATATATTTTGAATCTGTCCTAACCAAAATTTTTCTTTCAAGGTTATGGATTCCCCAAACAATACTAGCACCAACTTCAACAACACTCCACCACCTCTACCGCTTACACCTACCGTCGCTGCTCCGATTAATGAGCAGACGGTACTACTTGAGGCGATCCGCAGCCTCCTGGAGGGACAGCAGCAGCAAACTGCTATGTTAATGAACCGTCCAGAGGCGGAAGCACCCGGGGTAAAGCAATTCCAGGGTTTGCACCCAAAATAGTGGGCTAAGAGCATTGAAGATGATTTGGCAGCGGCACAAGTGCCAAAGATAGCCTGGGTTCGAGTTGCAAAGCTGCAGCTCACTGACAATGCACGGGTTTGGTGGAAGGCGGAAGAAAGCCGTCTTGACCAACCTATCAAATGGAGGATGTTTCGCGATATGTTCGACGCGAAATACTTCCCAGAGACTGCCCGATTTGACATGGAGCAGCAATTTATTCATCTACAACAGGGTTCGATATGGACCAAGTCAGTAGATGAGTATGACGCTGAGTTTACCATGCTCAGTAGGTAAGATATGTCTCAATATTCGATTTTCTAATACCACATACTACACAGCTAACACAATACCTTAACAGATTCGCGGCACATCGGATACCAACTGCTGAGATCCGATCCAGACGGTTTCAGCAAGTGTTAGATTCGGAAATCTAAGCTGCCTTAGCTACAGGGGATTTCCCAACCCACGAATTGGCTCTGAAAGCTGCCCGCCGATATGAGGCAGTAGTGAAAATGAGGGGCAGATCTCAATTTGCTGGGATGAAGCGCCCTGCCACTCAGATGGCAGGAGGAGCCTCTTCAAGGCCACCATTTATGCCCAGGAGACTAGGAGTACCGAACAACCGGCCCAACCCAGCCTTTTGTACCTACTGCAGGAGAGATGGACATTTGGTGAAAGACTGCCGGCGTGCAAATCACCTTTGCTTAGTCTGCGGCTTAGCTACTCATGATATTGGGTCTTGTCCTTGGAGACATAACCCACATGCTGCACCCAGACCAGCAATCACTTACCAGAAGCGCCCAACCATCCAGGCACCTGCTCCACGACTCGCACTACCTGCTCTACGTCCTCATGGACCGGCTGCACCTCTTCCTTGTCAGTTCTATCAAGCTCAACGGAACGTATCTCAAGGACCAAGGAACGGATAGGGGAATGCTCTTCCAGCAAGGAGGAATGTGCCGAGGCGACAGGCTTTCACAATGACTGTGGAAGAGGCTGAAGCCACCATCCAAGTCATTACTGGTAACACTTCCCCATCAAGCTTTATTTTCCATCTATATATACCCATATATCTTTTCCTTATACCTAAAACCTATCCCACATAACTTAGGTACAATTTTAGTAGCCTCACTTCCTGCACTAGCACTCTTCGATACTGGAGCATCTTATTGCTTTATGTCGCAACGGTTCGTCTAAACTCATGTGATTCCAGTTTAACCCCTTGTATCTAGCTGGAATATCAGTTCTGGGAACGTCATTCTAAAGGCATAATGGGATACGATCAGTGTCCAGTGGTCGTCTGCGGCAGAGAATTCTATGCTGACTTCAAGGTGCTGGACATACCGAACTTCGACGTCGTCTTGGGTATGGATTGGCTCGGAACATTCTATGCTACCTTTGACTGTCGTCAAAGGAGGGCAGTATTCAAGATTCCAGAGCATCCGGTCTTTTATTTCAAAAGTGGAGACCGTACCCTAGAACCAAGTACATACAAAGCGAAACCAAAGAAGGTAGTGATTGCAGCAATTCAAGCGGAGGAAGGATCAAAGCCAGAAATAGTTCGAGAGTTCGACGATGTGTTTTCTGAAGACATATCAGGTTTGCCTCCCGATCGAGCTCTTGAATTCAGCATTGATTTAATACCTGGAGCACAACCGGTGATCAAAGTACCATATCAGTTAAGTCCGGAAGGTTTGAAGGAAGTACGAACTCAGTTGGACGAATTATTGGCGAAAGAATGGATTCATCCCAGCACTTCAAGTTGGGGATCGCCAGTTCTGCTTGTAAAGAAGAAGGAAGGTTCATATAAAAAATGCATTGATTATAGAGCCCTGAACGATGTAACTATAAAGAAAAAGTATCCACTTCCGCGCATCGATGATCTGTTCGATCAGCTAAGTGGATCTTGCGTTTTCTCCAAGTTAGATATTCGTTCGGGTTATCATCAGGTGAAGGTCAAAGAATCCGATATCCATAAAACGGCATTCAGAACTCGTTATGGACATTAGGAATTTCTTGTGATGCCATTTGGAGTGACCAACGCACCAGCGATATTCATGAACCTAATGAATCAAGTTTTCCGAGAGTACCTAGACAGGTTTGTTGTCATCTTCATCGACGACATCCTGGTGTATTCTAAGAGTCGGAAGGAACATACCGAGCACCTACGAATTACCCTGGAAACTCTACGACAACATCAACTCTATGCCAAGTACAGCAAATGCGAGTTTTGGCTAGATCAAGTTGGTTTTCTTGGACATATTGTATCGAGTGATGGAATCTCTGTAGATCCAGCTAAAGTTTCAGCAGTAAGCGAATGGCCGACACCGAAGTCAGTGAAGAACATTCGAAGTTTCTTGGGTCTAGCTGGATATTACAGAAGGTTCATCGAAGGATTTTCGAAGATTGCAACACCCCTGACCAAGCTCACATGTAAAGATGAAGAATTTGTGTGGTCAGAAGCATGCGAACAAGCTTTCGTAGAACTCAAGTCAAGATTGACATCCGCACCTATTCTTGTCATACCAGACCAATCTGGAGGTTTTGTAGTGCATTGCGATGAATCCGGTAAGGGATTAGGATGCGTTCTACATCAGCACGGAAAGGTTGTGGTTTATGCTTTAAGACAGCTGAAGATTCATGAGCGTAATTATCCCACGCATGATTTGGAGTTAGCGGCTGTAATCTTTGCTCTTGAGATTTGGCGCCATTATCTTCTTGGTGAATGAGTGGACATATACACAGATCACAAGAGTATGAAATATGTGTTTACTCAGAAGGAGTTGAATATGTGGTAGAGAAGATAGTTAGAACTCATGGCGGACTTTGACATCAACCTGCAATATTACCTAGGGAAGGTGAATGTAGTACCTGATGCCCTTAGTCGCCAACCATTAGCATTGAATCTCACCGCATAGTGGAAACTTCATCAAGACTTGCATCAAATGGAGATTGAAGTAGTCATGCCACGTAACGCTTCAAGTTTGATGAACTTACAAGTTCAATCTACCATTGTCAATCAGATCAAAGCAGCTCAAGCAAGTGATGCTAAGTTGCAAAAGATCAGAGAACAAGTGGAAAGTGGACTTCGAACAGACTTCATCATCCATGAAGACGGATCTTTGAGATACGGCAGTAGATTGTGTGTACCAAAAGGTTCTGTGCGAGAAGAGTTGATGAAAGAAGCTCATAGCTTTCCTTATTCAGTACACCGTGAAGGTACAAAAATGTACAAAGATCTGCGTCAAAATTACTGGTGGCATGAAATGAAGCGTGAAGTAGCCAGAAGCGTCGCTAAATGCTTGGTGTGTCAGCAAGTAAAGGCTGAACATCACAGGATAGCTGGATTACTTCAACCGTTAGCTATCCCAGAATGGAAGTGGCAACACATCACAATGGATTTCGTGACTGCACTTCCTCGCAGCACGAAGGGCATCCCATTTCGAGTTGGCCAATCTACTGAGACTCTAGTAAAGAAGTATATGGAGGTAAGAATCTAAGTAAGATTTAAACTCTTCAAAAATGTACTATCTCTGATACCCATGAACTCATACAGGAAATCGTGAGACTTCATGGAATACCGGTCTGCATTGTCTCCGACCGTGACACTAGATTCCGATCGTAATTTGGCAAAGTATGCAAGCGAGCTTGGGAACAAGTATGAACTTCAGCACGGCTTATCATTCACAAACAGATGGTCAGTCTGAGAGAACTATTCAGATCTTAGAAGATATGCTCAGAGCGTGTATGTTAGACTTCGGAGGATCGTGGGAAGATCACCTACATCTTTTGGAGTTTTCATACAATAATAGCTACCAAGCAAGTATACGAATGACACCTTTTGCAGCACTTTATGGAAGGAAGTGTCGATCGCCATTAAGTTGGGACGACATCGGAGATAGAGAACTCCTTGGACCTGAGATGATAGTAGCAACTGTCGACGTGGTTCATACTATAAGGGAAAGAATGCGCATAGCCTAAGATTGACAGAAGCACTGGGCTGATGCAAAGCGCCGTCACTTGGAGTTCCAACCGGGAGAACACATATTTTTGAAGATATCTCCGAACCGTGGAGTGATCCGTTTTGGAAGATGGGGTAAGCTAAGTCAAAGGTACATTGGACAGTTCGACATATTCGAACGAGTCGGTGAAGTGGCATATCGCTTCGCACTTCCACCTTCATTAGAAGGAGTGCACAATGTGTTCCATATATCCCAACTCAGAAGGTATATGAGTGACCCCATCCATATTCTTGATCATTCCGAGCTCACTGTACAGCCAGACTTATCCTGTAAGCATCAACCTGTTGAGATCCTGGATAGGAATGTGAAGTCACTTCGGAACAAGAAAGTCAACTTGGTTCGAGTGATGTGGAGAAAAGACACACCAGGAGAATCAACATTGGAAAGTGAAGATGAGATGCGTGCAAGATATCCTCATTTATTTGTAAACTAGTCCTTAAAATAAATTGTAAATTTCGAGGACGAAATTTTTGTAAGGAGGGTAGACTGTAACAACTCCAATTTCAATGTACAGAAAATTGTTTAAAAGTTAATGTATAATTGGGGTATTTGCAATCCTGTGTATACTATAAGTATTTGTTTTAATTTAGAACAACAAGAAAATACTTGTAGCACATTGGTAAAGCCTTGCTCTGCTGTGACAAAGTAAAGCAACTCTAACTGCCACTGAAAGTAGCCCCTGTGATCGAATCCCCCCAGCCACATTATCTTTTTATTTAAATTTCTTTTAACTTTTAGAAGCCCAAAGGTTTGCACGTGCATTACACGTAGAATGAAGAGTTACAGAGTAATCAAACACACGCATTGGGGAAACCCAAACGACACCAACACGTGGCGACGATCCAAGCATCCCTCACTGGTATTGGACCGGTGAGATTGCTTCGGAGACCGGCACCGCCGGGCCCCCCGTTGGCAATGCTCCTCATATTTTCACCCCTGCACCTCTTCAGCTAACTCACTCCTTTCACACTGTTTATTTTCTCTGCACATTTCCAGAGAACAATAAAACCCTATTTAATCCAAATTTTAATGCAACTTTTAATGCATTCTTTCACCCCCTAAACCCTAATTTCCCCTATAAATACCACACCATATTTCATCCCTCCCCACTCAGAAATTCCCTGTCAAAAGTCTCAAGAATTCCCAATTCCTAATAGTGTGCAAGTGGAGTTAGCGAAGGGCGAAGTTCCGGCGACGTTCCAAGGAGTTTCCGGCGACGAAACGACGCCCCGAGACCTTCCATTGCTTCATCTCTCTCTCTCCTCTAGTCCAAAAGCCAGTAAGTCCCCTCTCCCCCTTTCTTCTTCTTCTTCTTTAAAAAGTTCTATTTCTAAAACCCGACGGAAGCGGAGTTAATCCGACTTTCGATTCGGTTTTTCTTTAAAACTCTACTTTTCTTAATCAATAAAATTCCATACTCTCACATATTGTTTAACAAACATAAACAAACTTATTAAAACAAGTTCATCTTAAAATAATCTTTTATGCAATTTTTATTGTATTATTACGGTAAAATACCACATACTTCATTTACGACATAAAACAACATAAAACTTGTATTACTTTTAGATAACTCACGAGATAATGGCCTATCTCATCACAACACACATCCTTGACATAGAACGATGAAGTTTTGGGAATATATTCATGGGATAAAACGACTTTACAAATAAATACCTTCAACTTACAAAACCATTTCTTTTAAAAAGATGTATTAAACAATTCCTTGCAATTGTTCCTCTACAACCCATTTTGGGGATCCCGTTCGGGATGGTGTGGATTATCGCACATCCTCAAAGCTAGTAGAGCGAGATGCAGACCTCCGAAAGGAGCATTCGATCTCGATGGAATTTTTATGCATTTTTCTTTAGAAAATGAGATTTCTACAGGAAAATAAATAAAATTATTTTCATTATATATATATATATTATCAAAATATCTACTTTAATTATATGATATAAATATTCCAAGTTTTCAAAAGGAATCACCATTACATGAAAATACCATCCAAATACCAAACAATTCAAATATTTCAATAAAATACCATATATTATGAAAATTAGGTTTTATTCACTAGAAATTTCACCTGTATAAAAAAATACATCTATGAAAACCCTAAAGACGATAATTAAATTCTTGAGGTGTATTTTGAAAATTATATCAAACTATTTTTACATAAATCCCCCTCAAGTTATACTAAATTACAATAAGGACCCTAGTAAACATAGGTTTAAGCGGTACCAGTCTCTTGAGCCTCAGGGAGCCGGAGATATGGGTGCTTGCCTATTTAAGGTAGACAATCTAACAAACGGTGTTATCAACACGGTAATTGTCTTGGAAAAAGACACAAATTCTGCCGTCCATGTGCAGCAGTTACCGATAACATCAAAACTAACTCAGGATTTCAAGTTCTTTTCAAAGTGTCTGACTCAGACTGAGTCTCAATCTAATCAATTTGACTTGAATGCGATTCAAGTATAAACTACAGTTCAACATGAATCCGTCTATTCAATCTATATCAATCAATATTGACCGAACCGAACCATGGATATACTCCGTCTATATGACTCTCCATTTATATCCATTCTGTTTACTGATATCATGGTTTCGGAAAGTCATCCATCTATATAACAAACAATACAATCAAGACATCGCGGGGTTTATAAGGGGTAGATTGGTACGGAAGGTGTTAGAAGTGGCACGAGACTGTAACCATAATACACCTAACCTGAATATCTATTGCCGTTGTACCGTGTCTAAACGGTTCCTTGTGCTCCAGATACCTTAGTCTCCGGAATAGTGGGACTCCTCTCGTATATGTTTCCTGATTTAAAATCAGGAAAGCCTACAGAAGAGGTCACGTGCTCACACGTGATCAGGGGTCATGTGTTGGCACATGACATTTAAAAGCAGCTTCAAAGGCACATCAGTTCCCTGATCAAATCAAGGAAAAGGCTTCAGAAGAGGTCATGTGTTCACACGTGACCAGGGGTCACGTGTTGGCACGTGACATTTAAAAGCAGCTTCAAAGGCACATCAGTTCTCTGATTAAATCAAGAAAAAAAGGCTCCAGACGAGGGTCACGTGCTCACACGTGACCAGGGGTCACGTGGTGGCACGTGATGGCTAAGCAACGGCCAGAAGGTAGAACGCAAAAAGAAGAAGAAAGCTCGTTCCAGGGGGTCACGTGCCTACACGTGACTAAGGGTCACGTGGCCACACGTGACCGGCTTTCAAAGCCTATTTATTTAACAGAATCAAATTCTGAAGAGATCATTTAAATCTTTCCAAAGGAAAATGATTACTTGGAACCGACTGGATTAAAGATTTAAAGGTGATTAAATATCACCTATCTATGGAAAAATCTTGAACTTGGGAAGATTTCCCCTTAAAAATCTAACCGAAACAACAGAAGAATATCTTTGGATTTAAAATCCAATGGTGAATAAAATTCATCTAATAATCCAAAGGTCCAAACGAATGGTGAATACAAATCAAATCTCTCAATGAAAGATTTATCAAAACTAATTGATTCTGCTTCTTCTCTCCTATAAATAGGAGCCAAGAGACACACAAAAAAGGGAGAGAGAGATCGATATACAGAGAGAAAAAGAAAAAAGAGAAAAATTGAGCCTTGATACTTTGGAGGAATTTGGATCTTCTGCAAAAGAAAAGCTTAGGTAAGAAAGGGAAGGCCTTAAAAGAGAATTTAATTCTCAACAGAGTTTAACTCTGATATTAAACAGAAGAACATAGTTCTCTCTCTAGTGGAGGATCTGTAAAGTGCACATCTCCCCTTGAATTGAGAATTTAATTCTCATTGGGTTGAGATCCTGCCATGCAGATCCAAAGCATAGAGAGGGAATGGAAGCTTGAGAATTTAATTCTCACAGAACTATAGGAATTTAATTCCTTTAAAATAAAATTAGGGTTTAACCCTATGTTATGGGAATTTAATTCCTTCAGAATGAACAGAATCAGGGTTTAAACCTAGTTAAGAACTTAGTTCTGTTAAAATAACATGAATTTAATTCCCTTAAGAAAGAAGAAATTAGGGTTTCACCCTATGACAGAATCTCATTCCTCAGAATAATTCTCTAAAAGAGAGTGGGAACTTAATTCCTTAAAGCTGTTATTAGGGTCTAAATCTATGATAGAATGCAGTTCTTCACATATATGAGGAATCTAATTCCTACAAAAAAATTCAGAGTTCAACTCTATCCCAGAATGTAAATCTTCAGAAGGAAATAGGAATTTAATTCCTCAAAAAATTATTGTTAGGGTTCAACCCTGCGAAGAATTTAATTCTTAAGGGGATTAACAGATCTTCCAAAAAAAAAACACACAAAGAGGCAGGGTCACGTGCTACCACGTGACCCCCGAAAAGATCCACAGAAAAGGCCCTTTGAGACAGCGCCTCACGTGACCCACGTGACCCTTGGCGGAAGCTTTAACATACGAGCACCAAGATGCCCATCACGTGACAGCACGTGATGCTCCAAAGTATTCAATGCTTTTTAAAATAAAGGGAGGGTGCCCTCACGTGTTACCAAGTGACCCCTCTTGCCTTAGTGTTTAACACTAAATTGGAACCCCTGAGCCCAGTGTTAAGCACTGTTTTGCCTTAGTGTTCAACACTAATTAAAGAGCTTTCTTGCAGTGTTTAACACTGAATTTCTTAGTGTTTAACACTAAATTAAATCTCTGTTGACAGAGTTTAATATTAATTTTCTTAGTGTTCGACACCAAATTAAAATCTCTGCCACCAGTGTTTAGCACTGATTATCTTAGTGTTTAACACTAATTTGAGATCCCTGTTGCTAGTGTCTAACACTGACTTGCCCTAGTGTTTAACACTAATCTGAACCCCCCTGTTGCTAGTGTTTAACACTAATTTCAGCCCAATTGGCTAAATATCCAGAGGCAAAGCCTCTCCTCTAACGGACCAACAGAGGGCCAATATCCTAAACATGATTGGACTTAGCCCAAGCTGGCCATAAGTCCTCAATTCAAATTCAACTGAGCCAACGGGCTCATAATATAATTAATTGGTCTTATTTCCAAATTGGGCCAAAGATTATTTAATCTACCTCGGTTCAAGGGTGCATCTCTTCACTCCTTGGATACGTGGCGTTGTAATTCCTCAACGTCTTCAAAGAGGTGACGGGTCCCGATGACCACATATTGATACGGACTGTGGAGTCCTTAAATCCACGGACTATGAGGTCCTTAACCTTGACCGTGATGTCTTAAAACTAACATCGGACTATGGAGTCCCCTAAATCCACGGACTATGAGGTCCTTAACCTTGACCGTGATGTCTTAAAACTAATATCGGACTGTGGAGTCCCTAAATCCACGGACTATGAGGTCCTTAACGTTGACCGGGATGTCTTAAAACTAACTACGGACTGTGGAGTCCTTAAATCCACGGACTATGAGGTCCTTAACCTTGACCGCAACGTCTTAAAACTAACATTGGACCGCAATGTCCTTAAACTACCCATGGACCGCAATGTCCTTAAACTACCTATTGACCGCAATGTCACGAAACTAAACAACAGAGCCCTCTTTTATTGCTCTCTTGTCGGATCTAAACGATCCCGTTAAGTTGATCTTAGTCTAAAAACTAGACTAACGTATCCTTAACGAACGTTTAAGTCGATCTTAGGCTCAAATGAGGCTAACGTATCCTTAAACCCAAACCCCAAACTCAAATCTAAGATAATACGGATTTGGACTAGTCCACGCCCTACGGGCGACGACATAACTCAGTCTTCGTATACAATCCACGGGCAACTAAACATAAAATAAATACACACGACACGAAGTGACCAGCTGAGAAGGAGAAAGTTGTTACCGCGATGCGGTAGCGTAATTAACTGCAGGGGCTTGCGCCTGCAGGGAAGAACGTCCCCACAATCAAAACCCCCTCAAACGAGGGGGAATCTGACGAAGTCTGCTACATCGGACGCATCCGTCTAAACCTTCGATACACGGTGCCATAAATCAACTTGGCATCTTCGGAGAGGTAGACGGATAGCCCCAATTAGCATCTGCCCCGAATCTCAGGCAAGACGCCCATGTCGTCGCTGCCATTCGGAGGGGAACAGATTCTGGCACGCCCGGTGGGACCTTTTCCTCTTTCCACTCCACACTTCGTGTGTCGTGTTCGCGATCCAAACACGGTTCGCTAATGGTTGCCATTGGGTTTCAAGGTACTAAGATTTGGCGTCTTGCTTATTGCAGAAAGCAAAGAATCAATGGCTTCCGCTTGCGCGACATGCTCCAACTGCAATTGCAACCAACGCTCTGTCTCACCAGGAGGTATAGCCTACGGACCCCAAGCTGCTTCGCTATTCACAATGCCCATGGAACAGGTCACTCGAGCTACCACAGGGTTGTTCTTTGGGACCATGCTTCCGCCGACAAGCTTCACCGCTCCGGTGCTGACAGCGGAAGCTCCCAAGAAGTCGGTCTTCTCCAGACTAGGCCAGAGCTCCTGTGAAACCACGATGGGGCCTACAATCCCAGAGAAGGCTGCTCCAAAGAAGACAGCCATCTCCATTCCTGAAGTCATCAAGACGGATTCTCCTGCTAAAGAGTCGGTCTTTTGAAGGCTGACTATTCCGGCACCTGCTCCTGCTCGAGGGTCTGTTTTTGACAGATTGAACGTCACCCCTCAAAAGACATCAGCCTTCAAGAGGCTGGCACCAGCGGCGCCTCATCTAGACAGGGGGCAAGACAAAACCATCCCCATCGCCAAACCAGCCCCAACTGCTCGACACGCTCGACGTCGCCATTGGTGCCGAGTAAGGAAGGCCGGGGGAAACTCCCCTTCTGGGCTAACTCCTCCAGCCCCGATGGCAGAAGTTAATGCCGCTGTTCCAACTAGGAACAGCTTCGAAATGCTAAATAAGGTGCGTAGGAATTCTCCTACCGCGGTGCTAAAGAAGTCTCCCCATCCGCTGAAAAGGGCTATAGAAGTAAAGACAGAACAACCCCAATCTCCTCAACGGCTGTCCTCCCGAATCTATAAAGTCTGGCGGCAGGCCCGAGACTCGATGATCGATCCAAACTTCTCCCGCCAGCACAAGAAGCTGAAAATCCAACAGGAAGCCAGTCACCAGGCTAAGCTACGAAAAGCTGTCTGGGTGCCCACCTCAACGGCCCCCTCAACTTCCACTGCTCATAAAAAGAGGAGGCCGTAGAAGATCCCCGGGCCTGCAACGAGAGCTAAAAGCGCTGAACCTAGACGCCCTAAGGCTGGGGGCAGGATGGTCCACATTGTATACATGGCATCGGGGAAGGAAGACAGCCGTGCTTTTACAGGTCATAGACCGCTTACACGGTCAGTAACCAAAGCTCAGGAGCAACAGCAAAAGTTCCAGGAAATGATGATCGCAATGGCCGCGCTTACTGGGCCGAAAGAAAGCCCCGAGGCGTCCTCGGATCAGCAACAAGAACAGGAAACCGACGCTGAGTTCCTTCGGAGGATATTGGAAAAGAAAGATAAAGAGGCTGCGGAACAAGCGGCCAATATTAAGCAGATAGCCCACTTATTCCAGGATATGGTGGGAATGATGATCCAATAAGACCCACCCGCTGAGGATCCCCCGATCGTCCTTGAAGACGACAGGAGGGAAACGTCAAATCCACCACCGGCTCTCTCATCGGTCAAGGAGGAGACAATCTCTAGGGCTGACTTGGACGACTATATAGCCCAGCAAATCCGGGTTCATCATGCGACTGAGGCAGCTAGTCAAGTCGTAAAAACGGGGCGGCCGTATCCAAGCTGGTACGACCAAATCAAATATCCGCCGGGTTATACAATACCAAAATTCCATGTGTATAAGGGGACCGTCAATCCCCACCAACATGTTGCCCAGTTCAGGGCCCTTTGCGGTAACACTGGCGGTGATGATAAACTGTTGCTTCGCCAGTTCGTGGGCAGCTTATCAGAAACAGCGTTCGAATGGTATTCGGAACTCCCGAACGATTCTATCAAGACGTTCGCTGAAATGGAGTTGCTATTCACTCAGCGATTCGCAAGCGCCAGCGAACGCACTCCAATAACGGCATTAATTAATGCCAGGGTGAAACCAGGCAAAACGTGGGTCCAGTATGCTATACGCTGGCGAAATTTATGGTCGAAATGCGAGCAGCGCATTGAGGAAGCGCCCGCGGTGGGCATGTTCGTGGGAACCCTAGACCCTCATGCAACTATCTCCCAGTTTATGATGTTCTTTAAGCCAACCACATTCCAGGCTCTAATCGACAAGTTGGCTCAGATGGACCAGATGGGTCATAGACCGCCTCCCCCGAAGCCAGAACCTCGGAATGACAAGGGTAAAGGAAAGGCAATCTTCGTCGTGAATGCCCAGCAGCAACCCAATGCCCCAAAGCTGGCGGATCAACTGGAAGAAAGACGCTGGTATTATAACGAGAAGATGAAGCGCCCCTACTCGTTCCCGCGGGATAAGACGAAACGGTTATTCGAGTTGGCAGTACGTAACAGACTTATAAACCTGCCAAACCCAAGATGACCGCCACAACCCATTGAGATGAACAACCCCAACCTTTGCCCCTACCATCAAACGGTAAGCCATCCGATTGAGGATTGCTTCGTTTTTAAAGGATGGATTGAAGATCAATACCTCCAGGGGAAGTTTGCACTATCCGAAAAGTGGAAGGTGAACCCGCCATAGCCGCATACTCCTAAGAAAGCAGATACACCGGGGGCAACCTGTTCCTTTATTGAAGAAGCTCCATGGGAGGTCGTGCTGTCAACTAAAACCAAAAGAATGCTGAGGGACCTTCATGCGTGCCCGGCGGTCGAATGGAAGGACCCCCTTGAACCTCAAATTATCGAAGGGATGTTGAAACCGCGCCCAACTACGAAGACTCGTAGTGATGGCCCAAATACTCACACCCAACCGTCAAAATCTTCGAAGAAAAAGAAGAAGAAATCCAAAAAGCCCGTGAAGCCTAGAGACGAGCGCACGGATTTACAGAAATAGATTGACGCGCTGGAAGAGTACAATCAAAAGGCGCGGACTCCCGTCACGCTGCAAGAGTTCCTCAACCACGTCTTTCAGGACGAAGATGATGGAGAGAGCTCATCGGATGAATCCGAGGGATATGTGGCGAGTTGTCATGTGATTTCCCACTCGGAAGATGAAAGAACTCCTGGCACTGAGAAACTGGGGGCACGACCTGAGCCAGAACTTGTATGGCCAACAGATGAAATGATCGACGCCTTTCTAGACGAGATTCGTTTGAAGAGTAAAGCCGATCAGGAGCGTGAGATGGCTGCATCGGAAGGAGCCAAGTGCAGGCGACTAAACGAAAGAGTTGAAGTACTCCCGCCAGATCGAAGGGCATCCGACGCAGACAAAAAGATATTCAAGACGAGGAAACGGTTTGCCAAGGCCGTGTCAATGGAGATGAAACTACCACCCTCGGAGGAAAACACGCTCGATGGGGCGGAGATGTATCCTAATTACTGCTCATATCATCGGAAGATTTCACACCCCACAGAGGAGTGCGGAGCTTTTAAGATGTGGTGGCAAGGATATGTTGCTCACCGGCAGCACTTTAAGCGCATGAAACGCAAGACTCGTCGGGAATGAAGAAGTACAACCGACGGGCATAACAGAACCGCTGGCAACTGTTACATGGTCGACGCCGGAGGGTCACAAGTTCTCATCTTTGGGAGCGACTCTGATGAGGAAATGACTCTAGGCCCTCTCTTTAGAGAATCCGTTTTAGGGAAAGAGGAAGAACCCGAGGCCTGCGAAAACAGTCAGCTGCGCAATCGCACACTCCCGGAAAAGAATCTCGGGCCTGCAAATAGAAAAGATAAGGGAAAGGAGAAGGTCACTGGGGATATCGCCTTGGATGACCAAGTCATGAAAGAGCTGACTGCCAAGGACCCTCCCAGGAAGGGTAAGGTGGACTACAACATCCTAGCGCACCTAAGAAAGCTATCTTCTCAGCTCAGCATTCTCGACGCCCTCCTATTATCAAAAGAAGCGCGAGATTCATTAATCAAGGCGTTACAAGAACCCGAGCAATTCCAAGCCTTCCTCGCCAAAGAAAGGATGAAGAATGAACTGGAAGAAGTGCATACGGCTGACATCACTTTCGGTGACGAAGACCTCCTTCTCGAGACGTGCGACCACAACCGTCCCCTATATGTCTCTGGATACTGCCATGATATCAAGATAGGCAAGATCCTGGTAGATAATGGATCCTCAGTCAATCTCCTTAATGTTCGGGTGTTGAAGGAAATCTGCATGAGCGTACAACACCTTGCTCGTGACAAAATTACCATCTCCGGTTTCGACTCCCAGTCGTCACGGACTCTTGGATCCGTAATATTAATATTACGCTTTGGACTACTCGTCACGGACATCAAATTTCACATCATTGACGCCAAGACCTGCTACAACGCCTTGCTCGGTCGTCCTTGGTTACATGAGTACAACATCATCCCTTCTACACAGCATCAGTGTATGAAATACTTTAGGGATGGCTTCGAATATACCGTAACAGGTGAGCTGAACCCATTTTCCGTGAACGAAGTCCGCAAGTACGAAGATGCGAAGTACTTTTTGCCAGATTTCGAGGATACAGAGAGGTGTCACAAGCCGGAGAACAAAGCCGCCGACACCATCCCCGTCTTCGGGAGCGATACCGAAGAAGGAGAAGAGATAGTTTATGCTGGGCCGTCTCGACATAACAACCCGGGAAAGCCCGCCCCCATGTTGATTTTCGGAAGTGACTCGGAAGATGAAGTTAATGCCGTGTTCTCCAGTCGGCCGTCAATACAGGTATCCCCTAGTGATGATCAGAGTTTGCAAATCACCATGGTGCCGCGGAAACACTACAAAGATCTCGACACACTTCAAGCTCACAATATGCAGGACCTGCAGACGTTTTACGTTCCTCCCAGGCGAAAGGATGAAAAGGTGATCCTATTCTACCAATCCACAGAAACGAGAGTGGAGAAAGAGATATGGCATGGCGCGGATGCTACACTCGACAGGCTCCAACCCATCCGTTTGCCCAGATATTACACAAATGGACTAAAGAGGCTATTGAAGCGCCAAGGAGTACCCTTAAAACAGACTGTTCGACAAGCTCGGTTCTACAACAGGATTTGGAATGCCCCTAGGACTCAACGCAAATTGCCCAACGGGAGAATGGAAACGCTTGGGCTTGGATATGTGAGATCCGGGAAACGGGAGCGAGTCCACGGCAGCTACGCCATATATAACTTCGATGAGGAGGAGGACACCCTGTCGGGGAATGCTAACCCCTCGTCAAAACTGGATCCCACGAGTGAAGTGCCGAGTCTATCATTTGAAGAACAAATGGACAAGCTTATCAGGAAAGCAGGTCAAAAGGCTCGAGAAGACCACAACCGCGAGATGGCCATCTACGAGAAGTCCAGGACGCAACGTTTGTTTCAACAGGCTGCAAAAGACAAAGATGCTCCTCCCTGTCAACCCGTTGTACAAAAGGCCCGACGCAAAAGCAGAAGTAAGTCAAGAAGCGAAAAAATGAGTCGACAAAAACAACGCAGGATTAGAGAGTCGTGTGATCGGGCATTGCGCGGTCCGGATTTGCCCCTCATGAAGAAGATGAGTCGAGCGTATTCCTTCCCCCGAGACAAGACGAAGAAGTTACTCGAGCTCGCTATAAAACATCAAATGATCGCACTTCCGGAGTCTAAGCACCCTGAGCAAGCTAACAAAGTTTCCCATCCGGGCTATTGCTCTTATCACCGAGCCATAGGACACCCTATCGAAGACTGCTTCACCTTCAAGAACTGGGTCGAAGACCAGTACCAACAAGGCAGATTTGCTTTATCCAGCAGCTGGAGGGTAACGCCGCCACAAAAGCACGAACCTAAAGCCGCAAGGGCAGAGCCAGATCCACACCGAAGCGGATTCGCACTTGTCACATGATTGCAATGTTAAAAGAGAAGCCCGAGGACATAGATGAGCTCCTTTGGTGCTTCGAAAACAATGACGATGAGGTAATCTCAGAATTTCCACCGGCTCCGAAAGAACTGGAAGATGGCATACATACCACCGCAGATAACCTCAAGAAGATTGAGCTGGGGTCAGAAGATGATTCGCGACCGACATTCGTTAGCGAGCTGCTATCTGAAGAAAGGGTGGCTGCGTTAAAGGACGTGCTTCTACAGTATAAAGATTGCTTCGCGTGGAACTATTCCGAGATGCCGGGATTAGATCCGGAGATTGCTGTGCATAAATTAGCAATATCCCCGAATATCAAGCCGGTCAAGCAGGCGCCGAGAAGGATGCGGCTCGAGCTTGAAATGAGCATCAACGCCGAAGTCAAGAAGCTGATCGATTCTGGATTTATCCAAGAAGTCCAATATCCTGACTGGATTGCCAACATCATCCCGGTAATGAAGAAAAATGGGACGGTGCGCATATGCGTGGATTTCAGGGATCTCAATAAAGCCTGCCCGAAGGACGATTTCCCAGTACCAGTAACCGAGCTAATGATAGATAACACGTCCACTCATGAGGTTTTCTCCTTTATGGACGGTTCATCAGGGTACAATCCGATAAGGATGCATCCCGAAGACCAGAAGCACACCGCTTTCCGGACCCCTTTGGGTATATTCTGCTACAAGGTTATGCCCTTTGGTCTAAAGAACGCCGGTGCTACCTATCAAAGGGCCATGACAAAGATCTTCGATGATCTCATACATGAAATCGTCGAGTGCTATATTGATGACCTCGTAGTGAAGAGCATGTCATACGAAGAGCATTTAGAGCATCTGAAGACTGTATTTCAACGCCTTCGGCAATATAATTTGAAGATGAATCCCCTCAAATGCGCGTTCGGAGTCTCCTCGGGTAAATTCCTGGGATTCATCATCCGACACCGAGGTATCGAAATAGATCCATTTAAGATCAAGGCGATCATGGGAATGCCTCCGCCAAGAACCCTCAAACAGTTGCGGTCTCTCCAAGGGAGGCTCGCATACATCCGGCGGTTTATCGCCAATCTTTCAGGCAAGTGCCGTCTTTACAGCCACCTGATGAAGAAGAGAACTCCATTCATTTGGGATCACAAATGCCAAGGCGCACTGGACGAGATCAAGCAGTACCTGCAGAACCCTCCAGTGTTGGCTGCGCCGGTCAAAGGAAAGCCTCTCAGAGTTTCCTTTGTTTTCTTTAGGCGCATTATGGGCATAAGAGAACGATCAAGGGAAAGAAAGAGCACTCTATTACTTAAGTCGAGTTCTGCTGGGGGCGGAAAGCAACTACTCCCCCATTGAAAAACACTGCCTGGCATTGATCTTCGCGATAACAAAGCTCAGGCACTATGCGTTGGCGCATGAGGTCCGTCTCATTTCGAAGGTGGACCCTCTTAAGTATTTGATGTCAAAGGCCATACTGACAGGTCGACTCGCTAAATGGGCCCTGCTCTTGATGGAGTTCTCAATAACATATCAACCTCTCAAGGCAGTGAAAGGCCAGGCCATCGCCGACTTCCTCGCTGAGCACCCGATACCTGCCGGCTCTCCTCTAAGTTGCGATTTGCCGGACGAACATGCATTTGACGCGGTCGACGGTGATGATACCCAATGGGAACTTTATTTCGATGGAGCATCTTCCATGAAAAAGCGCAAACAAAGAACCCCTATAGTCAAGTCAGGAGTAGGCCTTATCTTCGTGACCCCGCAAGGAGGGATAATGCGCTTTGCTTTCTCCTTAACGGAATCAAGGATGAACAATGAAGCCGAATACGAAGCTTTAATAGCGGGCCTCGAGATCGCTATTGACATGGGAATTAAAGACCTTCTTATATACGGGGATTCTCAACTGGTCGTTAGTCAAGTAAATGGTGACTACCAAACGTCCAAACCGGAGTTGGTTAAGTACGGCGAAAAGGTGCAACAACTGTTGACCCAAATTCCCTTCTATACTTTGGAAAGCATACCACGCACGGAAAATAGTAAAGCGGACGCGCTAGCTAAGCTCGCTAAAGAACTGGCTGACGAGAACCTCGATGACGTCAAAATCATGGTACAAAGCCGTCGAGTGCTCGCCCCAGCAGAAATATCCCCGGAATCATACGAAGAAAAGGGAGCGACTGAGTAGACGACACTACAAATAAAAGACCGTGAGGAGGCCGAGGACTGGAGGGAAGTCTTCATAGACTACTTTAAGTCCTACCGAATGCCTGAAGAAGCGTCCTCAAGACACCAGCTCATGAAACGAGCTCTATCTTTCGCTTTCGTCAATGATACTCTGTACAAGAGGCCGTTTGATTCCCTGTGGCTGAGATGCTTAGGACCTGACGAAGCGAAAAGAGTCGTCCAGGAAGTTCACGACGGACTCTGCGGTTCTCACCAAGCGGGCCCAAAGATGAAGTTAAAGATCAAACAGATGGGCTACTACTGGCCCACGATGATTCAGGACTGCCTCGAATATGCGAAGCAGTGTCACTCATGCCAAATCTACGGGGATTTCATCCACCAGCATCCGAATCCACTACATCTGACGGTGGCTAGCTGGCCATTCGAAATGTGGGGGATTGACATAGTCGGCCCCATCGAACCAGCATCGTCCCGGGGACATCGTTTCGTCCTGGCGATGACCGATTACTTCTCCAAATGGGCGGAAGCAGTACCGCTAAGGGAAGTGAGGACGGAGAATATCCTCCACTTTTTCAAAACGCACGTCATTTATCGGTTTGGAACTCCACGGCGGATTATCTCCGATAACGGACCAGCCTACAGAAGCCATAAGATTAGCCGTTTCGCGCAACAGCATAATATAGACTGGAGATACTCCTCAGTTTATAATCCACGAGCTAACGGTCTGGCCGAGGCCTTCAATAAGACCTTGACAAAGATCATAAAAAAGAAAGTGTCCCGAAATAAGAAAGACTGGCACGAGAGACTGCAAGAGGCTCTTTGGGCATATCGAACTACGTTCAAGACGGCCACGAACACGACGCCATACGCACTGGTATTCGGTACGGAAGCGGTACTCCCCCTCGAGATAGAGTTACCCTCTCTACGAGTGGCAGTCCACTACGAGCTGACGGACGAAGAAAATGCTCACCTTCGGCTTGAGGAGTTTGATGCCCTCGATGAAACTCGGCTCATAGCGCAACAAAATCTGGAGTCTGTTTACCCCAATCAGAGCAAAGCTCTGTTCAAATTCCGAGGCGGGAGATGAAGCAACGCTTCATCTTCCCCCAATCAGAAACAAAGCTTTGCTTTGAAAATTTAAACTTTAATAAATGAAGCAATGCTTCGGAACCTTTGCACTGTGCGCGACGCGCCATCTGTCTGGCGCAGATGCATTAGCGCAGCGTCCAAGAAGGAGCGCCCAATTAGAGCAAAGCTCTGTTAAAGGAAGCGTCGCGCTGCTCTCTGCGCTGTGCGACACGTGTCAGCGCAGATGCGCTCGCGCAGTTGCGCCAGCGTAGTTGCGCTGCGCGACACGTGTCAGCGCAGATGCGCTAATGCAGTTGCGCTGCGCGACACGTGTCAGCGCAGATGCGCCGTTTCATAAAAAAGGGGGGGGCTAAGTGCCAAAAGCAATTTATCCTTGCAAAATTACATGCACTTAATAATAACAAATTAAAATCATACGATGCACAAGCACAACAGAGAACTAAAATAAAAGAAACCTTAATAGACAATGAAGTACTTGATTAAAAAGAAAAATACTTATTCATTATTATTGTTATTACATTTAAAAAAGATCACCGAATACGGGATCAGAGAGACAAGGGTTCACTAAAAGAAAAAGAAGATTATTCAGCTCCCTCTCCGTCTTCTCCATCACGTCGAAGCGGCGATCCTCCCGAGGGGTAGCCATCCAACGGTCGACGCCGCACTCCTGGGAAAAAGTGGCGATGACAACCCGACGAGCCCGTATCTGGCTCAGCAAGTGGAAGGAGAAGTCCCTCAGGGCTTTGGTGATCAAGTGCGCTTCGAGAAAGCACTCAATCTTATCCTCGGCGGCATCCAGCATCGCCGAGGACATCTCTGCTGGAGGAGGGGGAATGTCGGCGAGCACCGAGGCAAGGATCATCCGAAGCCAAATGGAATTTGGAGGGAGAGGAGACCCCACACGAGTCAAAAGCTCGTGCATTGCGGCATCGCATTGCTCGTCCGAGAGAGAAGGGTCCACCAGGCGCGCAGCAAAACGGGGAACGATGTCCCGAATCGGCACCTCCCATGGTTGTCGGCGGGCATGAGGGCGGTTGCAAGCCATGATCGAAGAAGTTCTCTGAAAATGAGAGAAGAAAAGGCTCAGCCTCGAGTTATATATATAGACCCAAGCACAGAAGATTCTATGCACAATGAAATCATTTCCAAGGCCCGGGAAATCAGAATTTTGGAAATACAAGTTTGACTTGAAACAAGGAGATGAAAAGATATCTCAGGTGAAGCGACGCTTCCGATTTGCCCAAAATTTAAACTTCAATAAATGAAGCAGCGCTTCAGATCCTTTGCGCTGCGCGCAACGCGCCACGTGTCTACCGCAGAAAGATTAGCGTGGCATCCAAAAAGGCGCGCTCAATCAGAGCAAAGCTCTATTTCAAGTAAAATTAAAGGAAGCAACGCTTCAGTTGCGCAAGCACTGCGCTGCACGACACGTGTCAGCGCAGATGCGCTGGAGCAGTTGCGCTGCGCTGTGCGCTGCGCGACACGTGTCAGCGCAGATGCTCTTGCGCAGTCGCGCTGCGCTGTGCGCTGCACGACACGTGTCAAGCGCTGGGGAGATATGCAAAACAGAATGGAGATTTAAAGAAATCTTTTCTGTTCTTGTTAAAACAAGAAGATTTTCTTCTGTAAAACAGAAGCCCTTGGATCAAAGATCCAACGGTGGGGAAAATTCCCCAAATCACTCAGAGAAAGATCTCTTTAACTAATTTATGGGCACTATAAAAAGGACCCCAAGCCTCAATTCAAAGAGAGGAACATTTTTCTGGAAAAAAGTCAAGAGCTTCAAACAGAGAGAGAACTCTGAGAAAATTTGAAAGAAAAAGGTAAAAACCTTCACGAGAGAGAAGAAATCTCTTTTAATAAATCATTGATCTACAAACCAGATCAATGATCTTCGCATAATAAATAGTGCTTTGCACTTTTATGCACCTCTGGTTCTTGAAATAAAAAAAAACTTATTTTTCTTTGATCTAAATTAGATCAAGAAATCAAATAGTGCTTTGCACTTCTGTTCTTGAATCTAAAAGATTCTTAGTGCTTTGCACTTCCAAACTGCGTTGTTGCGCTCTTGGGAAAGCGCCACGTGTCAGCATCTGAATCACTTGCGCTATGAGCTTTGAGATAGAGCTTTGCTCTCTGTGATTGGCGCAACCCACCAAGGTGCGCCACGTGTCAGCAGCGCAAGCGCAGCGCACTAGCGCAGCGCACTGCGCTTGCATGACACGTGTCGTCATTGCAAGCGCTTGCGCTCTCTGATTGGCGCAAAGCGCATGAAAATGCAATGCGTTTCCTGAAGGGCTAGGCCCAATTAAAAGACCAAACATGCCTAATTAAATTGATGCTCTGCATCATTTATAAATGGGCAAAGCCCAAACAAAATAATAAAAATGCTATGCAGATGCCTTGCAGAGCCCAAAATAAATTGATGCTCTGCATCTTTTATGGGCAGAGCCCAAACAAAAAAATAGAAAATAATGCAATGCATTATTTAAAAATGGGCCAAGCCCTAACACAGGTCTAACAGACCAAAAACAAATAAAAGGCGTTGAATACTTTTCAACTGGACTTAGCCCAATCATGGCCGTAAGTCCTCAAATTAAATTGACTGAGCGAGATTGCTCCCTTAAATCAATTTATATCCGGTTCGAGGGTACATCTCCGAGCTCCTCTGACACCTCTCGTTGTAATCCTTCAACGACGTCAGAGAGGCGACGGGTCCCAACGACCACACATGAATATTGGACCGGAACGTCCTTAAACAAATGTTGGACCGGAACGTCCTTAAACTAATGTTGGACCGAAACGTCCTTAAATTAATAGCGGATCACCATGTCCCTAAACTGGAACATAGACCACCATGTCCCTAAACTGGAATGTGGACCGCAATGTCCCTAAACTACTTATAGACCACTATGTCCCTAAACTGGAACAATAGAGCTCCTAAATGCTCTTTTGTCGGATCTAAATGATCCCGTTTAAGTTGATCTTAGCCTCAAATATGGTTAACGTATCCTTAAACATTCAAACAGACTTTAGTCCCAAATTGGACTATAAGACCCCCAATCAACTTTGGTTCAAGGGTACATCTCCGAACTCCTCTGACACATGTCGTTGTAATCCTTCAACGTTGTCAGAGAGGTGACGGGTCCCGACGGACATATATTAAATGGACCACCACGTCCCTAAACTGGAATACGGACCACCACGTCCCTAAACTGGAATGCGGACTACCATGTCCCTAAACTGGAATATGGACCGCAATGTTCTTAAACTACTTATGGACCATTACGTCCATAAACTGGAACGATAGAGCCTCCAAACGCTCTTTTGCCGGATCTAAATGATCCCGTTTAAGTTGATCTTAGCCCTAAACACGGCTAACGTATCCTTAAACATTCAAATGGACTATAAAACTCCAAATCAACTTTGGTTCAAGGGTACATCTATGATCTCCTCTGACACCTATCGTTGTAATCCTTCAACGACGTCAGAGAGGTGATGAGTCCCGACGGCCATATATTAAATGGATCACCACGTTAAGTTGATATTAGTCTCATACAGGACTATCGTATCCTTAACGAACGTTTAAGTTGATCTTAGCCGCAACGCGACTAATGCATCCTTAAACTAAAAACACTAAACCCAAATCTAAGTAAATATGGATTTGGACTAATCCACGTCCTACGGGCAACGGCATTACTTAGTCTCCGTATACAATCCACGGGCAACCACAAACAAAACAAACACACACGATACGAAGTGAAATTCTGGAGAAGGAGAAAGTTGTTACCGCGATGCGGTAGCGTAATTAACTGCAGGGGCTTGCGCCTGCAGGGAAGAGCGTCCCCACAATCAAAAACCCCTCAAGCGAGGGGGCATCTGATGAAGTTTGCTACATCAGCCGCATCTGTCTAAACCTCCGATACACGGTGCCATAAATCAACTTGGCATCTTCGGAGAGGTAGACGGATAAAACCAAATAGCATCTGCCCCGAATCTCAGCGTCAGGACATCGCAGTCTTGTGTGCCGTCTTTCGGAGGGGACCATATTCTGGCATGCCCTGTGGGACCATCTTCCTCTTTCCACTCCACACTTCGTGTGTCGTCCTCGCGAACCAATCATGGTTTGTTAAATGGTTGCCTTCGGATTTCAAGTTACTAAGATTTGGTCTTTTGCCTGGCGCAGAACTCAAGATTCAATGGCATTTAACTGCACCAACTGTTCGAAATGCCACTGCAACGGACGCTCCACCTCACCTGGGGGTGTAGCATATGGGCCCCAAGCGGCTTCCTTCCTCGCTCTGCCGGTAGACCAGGTAGCCCAAGCCACCACTGGCCTGTTCTTCGGGACCATGATCCCACCTACAAGCTTCTCTGAGCCAATACCTGCACCGGAAGTGAACAAAAAGTCGATCTTCGACCGGCTCACTGCTACGACGACCCCTGTCAACGGGTCTCCCACTACCAAACCGATAGCCTCTGTTTTCACCAGGCTAAATCAGAACTCTAAACTGGCTGTCCCAAGGAAGGCAATAACTGCTGCTCCGGAAGTCGTCAAGGCGGCTTCCCCTGTTAAAGAGTCAGTCTTTTCAAGACTGACGATTCCTGCTCCTGCCCCTGCTCAAGGATCCGTCTTCGACAGGTTGAATATCACCTCTCAAAAGACAACCTCAGTCTTTAAGAGGTTAACACCGGCGGCGCCTCATTCAGACAGGGGGCAAAAAGAAGCTGTCTCTATCTCCGAGCCAGTCCCAACGGCTTGTCATGCTCGACGTCGCCATTGGCGACGAGTGAGGAAGGCAGGGGGAAACTCCCCCTTAGGGCTAACTCCACCAGCTCCAGTGGTGGAAGTCAACGCTGCTGTTCCAACTAGGAACAGCTTTGAACTGCTGAGGAGGGTACGTAAGAACTCTCCAACCGCTACATTAAAAAGATCTTCTCCACCCGCGGGGAAAGTTTCGGAAACGAAGCAGGAACAGCCCCCTCAACGGATGTCCTCAAAAATATATAAAGTTTGGCGGAGGGTCCAAGACTCCGTGATTGACCCAGGTCACTATCGTCAACAGAAAAAGGTGAAAGTGCAAGAAGAAAAGGTTCGTCCTCTTAAACAGCAAAGGACGACAATCGCTAGGGTGCCCACTGCAACGGCCCCTTTAACTTCAACGGTCCATAAGAGAAGGAGGCCAGAGAAAGTCCCTACACCTGCAGTAAATACCAAAGGAGGTGAACCCAAACGCCTTAAGTCAGGGAGCATTGTAGTTCATACCGTCTATGTGGTGTCTGGTAAAGAGGACAGCCGCATATCAACAGGTCATAGACCGCACACGAGGTCAGTGACCAAGGCTCAGGAGCAGCAGCAGAAGCTCCAAGAGATGATGAACGCTATGGCCGCACTTACAGGGCCAAAAGAAACCCCTGAAGCAGCAGAAGCTCCAAGAGATGATGAACGCTATGGCCGCACTTACAGGGCCAAAAGAAACCCCTGAAACGTCCTCGGACGAGCGTCAAGAACAAGAAACTGACGCTGAGTTCCTTCGTCGCGTACTGGAGAAGAAAGATAAAGAAGCTGCGGAACAGGCAGCCAACATAAAGAAAATGGCCCTCCTGTTCCAGGATATGGTGGGTATGATGATACAACAAGATCCTCCGACCGAAGAGCCCCCGATCATCCTTGAAGACGATAGGGGAGAGACGTCGAATCCTCCGCCAGCTCTGTCAGCAGCTAAAGAAGAGACAATCTCCAAGGCCGATCTGGACGAATACATAGCTCAGCAGATCCGGGTCCATCAAGCGACGGAAGCAGCGGGTCAGATCGTAAAAACGGGGCGGCCGTATCCAATTTGGTACGACCAAATCCAGTACCCACCCGGTTACACAATTCCCAAGTTCCATGTCTACAAGGGGACGGGCAATCCTCACCAGCATGTTGCCCAGTTCAGGGCACTTTGCGGCAACACCGGCGGTGATGACAAGCTGTTGCTTTGCCAGTTTGTTGGAAGCTTATCAGATACGGCGTTTGAATGGTACTCTGAGCTTCCGAACAACTCTATTAAAACCTTCGCGGAGATGGAGCTGTTGTTTACTCAGCGTTTTGCAAGCGCCAGTGAACGTACCCCGATGACGGCACTGATTAACGCCAGGGTAAAACCAGGCGAGACATGGGTTCAGTACGCTATACGGTGGCGGAACTTATGGTCGAAGTGCGAGCAGCGCATTGAAGAAGCTCCCGCAGTGGGTATGTTTGTGGGAGCCCTCGATCCACAAGCAACCATCTCACAGTTTATGATGTTTTTCAAGCCGACTACCTTCCAGGCCTTGATTGACAAGCTAGCACAGATGGATCAGATGGGCCATAAACCTCCTCTTCCAAAGCCGGACTCCCGAAATGACAAAGGGAAGGGAAAAGAGATCGTCGTCGCTAATGCTCAACAATAACCGAGCAACTCGAAGCCGGTCGTGCGTCAAAATAATACGCGCCCGTACGTAGACCTTGAGGAGAGACTAGGGCGTCCTTACTTGTTTTCCTGCGATAAAACGAGAAGGTTATTCGAGCTGGCATTACGCAACAGACTCATAAATCTGCCGGATCCAAAACGTCCGTTGCAACCAAGTGACGTCAACGAGCCCAACTACTGTCCTTATCATCGAGTACTAGGCCATCCGATCGAAGATTGCTACGTTTTCAAAAATTGGCTCGAAAACCAGTACCGACAGGGAAAGTTCGCATTGTTTGACAAATGGAAGGTGAATCCCCCGCAACCTCACACAGCTAAGGGGACGAATACGCCGGGGGCAACATGCTTCGTCGTTGAACAAGCTCCTTGGGAAGTTGTGTTATCAACCAAGACAAAGAGGATGCTAAACAATCTTCAGACATGCCCAGCGACCAAGTGGAAGAACCCGTTGGAGCCGCAGATCATTGAAGGGATGTTGAAGCCTCGTTCAACTCAAAAGATTGATGGGGGTGGCCCAAGCATTCATAGCCAGCCGTCGAAATCTTCAAAGAAGAAGAAAAAGAAGTCAAAGAAGCCCGTGAAGGCTGGCGACAAGCGTACGGACTTGCAAAAACAAATTGACGCGCTGGAGGAATACAACCAGAAGGCACAGACTCCTATTACATTCCAAGAATTCCTCAATCACGTCTTTCAAAAGGAAGATGAGGGAGAAAGTTCATCTGATGATTCTGAGGAATGCGTGGCGAGCTGTCATGTGATTTCCCATTCGTTCATAGACGATGAGGAAACTTCTTGTACTGAAACGCTGGGGGCAGATCCTGAATCAAAAATTCTGGGGCCATCAGATGAGGAAATTGACGCATTCCTCAACGAAGCTCGATTAAAAAGCAGAGCTGATCGGGAGCGCGAGGAGGTTATATTCGAAAGGGCCAAACGCCAGTGCCTTGACGAAAGAATTGAGATGATCCCGCTGGAACGAAATACCTCCACTACCGACAAAAGCCAATTCAAGATGAGAAAAAGGTCGCTAAGGCCATATCAATGGGCATGAAGCTACCATCCTCCGAAAGAAAAATTACTGGTGAAATAGAAATGCACCCCTCCTATTGCTTATATCATCAGAAGGTTTCGCACCCCACTCAAGAGTGTAAACCTTTCGATAGATGGTGGCAAGGATATGTTGCTCATCGACAACGCTTTAAACGGGAAAAGCGCAAAACTCGTCGAGAGCAAAGAAATACGACCGAAGGGCTTAAAAGAACTACCGGCGATTGTCGCATGGTTAACACCGGCGGATTACAAGTGCCTACATTCGGGAGCGATTCTGATGAGGAGCTGGAACTTGCCCCTTTCTTTAAAGAATCCACTTCGGGAAAAGAAGAAGAGCCGAAGGTTTGCGAAAATATCCGGCTGCGGAATCGGACATTGCCTGAAAAGAACCTCGGACCCTTAAACAGGAAAGATAAAGGGAAAGAAAAGGTCTCTGAAGATATCGTCTTAGATGACCAAGTGGTGGAAGAGCTAGCCGCCAAGGACCCGCCGAAGAAGAATAAGGTGGATTACAACGTCTTAGCACATCTGAGAAAGCTACCCTCACAGCTCAGCATTCTTGACGCCCTTTTGCTATCAAAGGAGGTGAGAGATTCGTTAATTAAGACACTCCAAGATCCGGAACAATTCCAAGCATGCTTGGCTGAGGAAAAGATGAAGGATGAATTGGAGGAAGTGCACACGGCCGATATCACTTTTGGCGATGAGGACCTTCTCCTTGGGACGTGCGAACACAATCGCCCCCTCTATGTCTCAGGATACTGTCACGATATAAAGATAGGCAAAATCCTGATCGACAATGGATTCTCCGTTAACCTCCTCAATGTACGGGTCTTGAAAGAAATCTGCACGAGCGTCCAGCACCTTGCTCGTGACAAGATCACCATCTCCGGGTTCGACTCCCAGTCATCAAGAACTCTTGGATCTGTGATACTGACGCTACGCTTCGGGCTACTCGTCACGGACATTAAGTTCCACGTCATAGACGCCAAGACATGCTACAACGCTTTGCTCGGCCGACCATGGTTACACGAGTACAACATCATCCTTCTACACAACATCAGTGTATGAAGTATTTTAAGGATGGTTTCGAGTATACCGTGACGGGAGAACTGAACCCGTTCTCTGTGAACGAGGTCCGCAAATATGAAGACGCCAAATACTTCTTACCGGATTTCGAAGACACAGAGAAGTGTCACAAGCCGGAGAATAAAACTAACGCTACCATCCCTGTCTTTGGCAGTGATACTGAGGAGGAACAGGAGATAGTTTATTCGGGTCCGCCCCAACACAACAAGCCGGGACCATCGGCTCCTACATTGATCTTTGGCAGCGACTCGGAAGATGAAGTCCATGCTGTATTCTCTGCTCGACCTTCAATACAAACGTCCGCTGACGAAGAGCAAAGTCTACAAGTCGCCATGGTGCCGCTTAAACACCATACAGAACTGGATGCACTTAATATCTACAGTGTAGAAGAGTTGCGGACATTCTATATCCCTCCCAGGCGAGAGAGCGAGAAAGCAATTCTGTTTTACCGCTCTGAAGAAACCAAGGTAGAAAAAGAAATCTGGCATGGCGCGGATTCTACGCTCGACAGGCTTCAGCCTATCCGTCTCCCCAGATATTATACGGAAGGTTTGAAAAAGCTGCTGAAACGCCAGGGGATACCCTTCAAACAGACCGTTAGAAATGCCAAATTCTATGACAGGGTCTGGAACGTCCTCGGGACTCAACGCAAACTGCCTAACGGGAGAATGGAAACAAAAGGGCTTGGATACATCCGGTCAAAGAAACGAGAGTTACTACCCGGCTGCTACGTCGTTTATGACTTCGATGAAGAAGCGGATGCTCAATGGGAGGACGTTAACCCCGAGACAGTGAAAGTTCCAAATGCAAAAGAGCCCAGTCCGTCATTCGAAGAACAAATGGACAAGCTCATAAGGGAAGCAGGTCAAAAAGTCCGGGACGACCATAACCGCGAAATGGCCATCTACGAGAAAGCCAGAACGCAACGCCTCCTTCAACAGGCCATGAAAGATGAAAATGCCGCTCCTTGTTAACCTGTTATAAAGAGGGCTTAACGCAAAAGCAGAAATAAGTCGAAAGGCCAAAAAAGCGCTCAACAGCAACAAAGCAGGGCTAAGAAGCCACGCAAACGGGAGTCGAGCGTTATCGATTTATCCCTTATGAAGAAAATGGGTCGAGCATACTCGTTTCCGCGGGACAAGATGAAGAAGATACTTGATCTTGCTCTAAAACATCAAATGCTTACATCGCCGGAGTCTAAACACCCCGAACGAGCGGGCGAAGTCTCACACCCGGACTATTGCTCTTACCATCGATTAATAGGGCATTCTCTTGAAGATTGCTTCACCTTCAAGAATTGGGTCAAAGATCAGTATCAGCTTGGCAAATTCACTCTGTCTGACAACTGGAGGGTAGCGCCGCCACAGAAGCACGAGCCCAAGGCCACGAAAGAAGAACCGGTTCCACATTGGGATTGGAAGCGAATTCGCACCTGTCACATGATTACAATATTAAAAGAAGAGCCCGAGGACAAAGATGAGCTCCCTTGGTGCTTCGAAAACAGCAGCGACGAGATAATCTCAGAATTCCCACCAGCGCCAAAAGAGCTGGAAGATGGAATCCATACCACCACAGATAACCTCAAGAAGATTGAGTTGGGGACGGCAAACGATCCACGACCGACATTCATCAGCGAGCTGCTATCTGAAGAAAGGGTGGCTGCGTTAAAAGACGTGCTTCTACAGCATAGAGATTGCTTCGCGTGGAACTATTCCGAAATGCCGGGATTAGATCCAGAAATCGATGTGCATAGATTGGCGATATCCCCGGACATCAAGCCAGTCAAACATGCGCCGAGGAGAATGCGTCTCGAGCTCGAGATGAGTATCAACGCCGAGGTCAAGAAGCTGATCGACTCTGGCTTTATCCAGGAGGTTCAATATCCTGAATGGATCGCTAACATCGTCCCGGTGATGAAGAAAAATGGGACAGTACGCATATGCGTAGACTTCCGGGATCTTAATAAAGCTTGCCCGAAGGATGATTTTCCAGTGCCAGTCACCGAACTGATGATAGACAATACGTCTACTCACAAGGTTTTCTCCTTCATGGATGGATCGTCAGGCTATAATCAGATAAAAATGCATCCCGAAGACCAGAACCACACAGCCTTCAGGACCCCTCTAGGTATATTCTGTTATAAAGTGATGCCCTTCGGTTTAAAGAACGCCGGTGCTACTTATCAGAGGGCCATGATGAAGATCTTCGATGACCTTATACACGAAATCGTCGAATGCTATATCGACGATCTCGTGGTTAAAAGCAAATCATACGAGGAACATCTCGAGCATTTGAAGACCGTATTTCAACGCCTTCGGCAATACAACTTGAAGATGAACCCGCTCAAGTGTGCATTCGGAGTTTCCTCAGGCAAATTCTTGGGATTCATTGTTCGACACCGAGGTATTGAAATAGATCCGTCAAAGATCAAAGCGATCGTGGAAATGCCTCCGCCGAGAACTTTCAAACAGTTGCGATCTCTCCAAGGGAAGCTCGCATACATACGGCGATTTATAGCCAACCTTTCAGGCAAGTGCCGTCCCTATAGCCACCTGATGAAGAAGGGAACCCCATTTGTCTGGGATCATAAATGCCAAGGCGCACTGGACGAGATCAAGCAGTACCTGCAGAACCCTCCAGTATTGGCTGCTCCAGTTAAGGGAAAGCCTCTCATTCTTTACACGACCGCCCTCGAAGGTTCCTTAGGCGCATTATGGGCGCAAGAGAACGATCAAGGGAAGGAAAGAGCACTCTATTACTTAAGTCGAGTTCTGCTAGGAGCAGAAAGCAATTACTCTCCCATTGAGAAGCATTGCCTGGCGCTAATATTTGCGATAACAAAGCTCAGGCACTATGCGTTGGTGCACGAGGTCCGTCTCATTTCAAAGGTGGACCCCCTTAAATACTTGATGTCGAAGGCCATGTTGACGGGACGACTCGCTAAATGGGCCCTGCTCTTGATGGAGTTCTCCATAACATATCAACCTCTCAAGGCAGTGAAAGGCCAGGCCATCGCCGACTTCCTCGCCGAGCACCCGATACTTGCCGATTCTCTTCTGAATTGTGATTTGCCAGACGAACATGCGTTTGACGCGATTGACGGTAGTGATACCCAATGTGAACTTTATTTCGATGGAGCATCTTCCATGAAAAAACGCAAACAAAGTACCCCTATAATCAAATCGGGGGTAGGCCTCATCTTCGTGACTCCACAGGGAGGGATAATGCGTTTTGCCTTCTCCTTAACAGAGCCGAGGACGAATAACGAAGCCGAATACGAAGCTTTGATAGCAGGTCTCGAGATCGCCATCAACATGGGAATTGAAAGCCTCCTCATATATGGGGATTCTCAACTGGTCGTTAGTCAAGTAAACGGCGACTACCAAACGTGCAAGCCGGAGTTGGTGAAGTACGGCGAAAAGGTGCAACAACTGTTGACCCAAATTCTTTCCTACACTTTGGAAAACATACCGCGCGCGGAAAACAGCAAAGTAGACGCATTGGCTAAACTTGCTAAAGAACTGGCTGGCGAGAATCTCGATGACGTTAGAATCATGGTACAAAGCCGTCAAGTGCTTGCCCCAGCAGAAATATCTCCGGAATCATCCGAAGAGAAGGGAGCGACTGAGCAAACGACCCTGCAAGTAAAAGACCTGGAAAAGGCTGAGGATTGGAGAGAAGTTTTCATAGACTACTTTAGGTCCCACCGAATGCCTGAAGAAGCATCCACAAGACATCAGCTCATGAAGCGGGCTCTATCTTTCGCCTTCGTCAACGATACTCTGTACAAGAGATCGTTTGATTCTCTGTGGTTGAGATGCCTGGGACCTGACGAAGCGAAAAGAGTCGTTCAGGAAGTTCACGACGGACTCTGCGGTTCTCACCAAGCGGGCCCAAAGATGAAGTTGAAGATAAAACGGATGGGCTACTACTGGCCCACGATGATTCAGGACTGCCTCAAATATGCGAAGCAATGCTACTCATACCAAGTCCATGGGGATTTCATCCACCAGCATCCAAATCCACTACATCCAACGGTGGCTAGCTGGCCATTCGAAATGTGGGGGACTGACATAGTCGGCCCTATCGAACCAGCATCGTTTAGGGGACATCATTTCATCCTGGCGACGACTGACTACTTCTCTAAATGGGCAGAAGCAGTACCGTTAAGAGAAGTGAAGACGGAAAATATCCTCCACTTCTTCAAGACGCACGTCATATATCGGTTTGGAACTCCGCGACGGATCATCTCCGATAACGGGCCAGCTTACAGAAGCCACAAGATCAGTCGCTTTGCGCAACAGCATAATATAGACTGGAGATATTCCTCGGTTTATAATCCGCGAGCTAATGGTCCGGCTGAACCCTTCAACAAGACCCTGACAAAAATCATGAAAAAGACGGTGTCCCGAAATAAGAGAGACTGGCACGAGAAGCTACAAGAAGCTCTTTGGGCATATCGAACTACGTTCAAGACGGCCACGAACACAACGCCGTACGCGTTGGTGTTCGGTACAGAAGCAGTACTTCCCCTCGAGATAGAGCTACCCTCTCTACGAATGGCAGTCCACCACGAGCTGACGAACGAAGAAAATGCTAACCTTCGGCTTGAAGAGCTTGATGCCCTTGAAGAAACACGGCTCATAGCGCAACAAAATCTGGAAGCATATAAAGCAAAGATGACGCGCTTATACGAAAGATTGACCCGACCGAGGACATTTCGCCAAGGCGAACTCGTGCTAGTGGTCAAAAGGCCTATGATCCCCAATCACGCCAAGCGAGGAAAATTCGAGCCAAACTATGAAGGCCCATACATCATAGATAAGGTCTACCAGGGTGGGGCCTATCTACTCAGGGACATGCACGGTGAAAGGCCTTTCAGGCCAATAAACGGTCGCTTCCTAAAGAGATACTATGCTTAATGATCCACGGCCTAGGTCAATGATAGATGACGACGACTATGTCCGCTCGCTATCTTCCTAAGCTCAAGCTTTATAAGTAGTAGCCGGCCTTCTCCATGACGGACCGAAATGTCCTTAAACTAATAGCAGACCGAAACGTCTTTAAACTACTACCGCAGCATCTTTAGGCTGACAAGATATAAAAAAAAATATAAAAATAAAATAAAAAAAAGGTATGTCCATAAGCAAAAAGGGCACGGATGAAAACCCGAAAGGGCTCCGTGAGTAAAAACAGCAGGGCTACCGGCGAGTGTTCGTGAAAACCCGAAAGGGCGCGACCTCGTAAAAAAAAAAGAGAAAAAGAAAAAAAAAACAGAAAAAAAAACAAAACGGTATGTCCATAAGCAAAATGGGCGCGGATGAAAACCCGAAAGGGCTCCGTGAGTAAAAACAGCAGGACTACCGGCGAGTGTTTGTGAAAACCCGAAAGGGCGCAACCTCGTTAAAAGACACTTATAGGGTCCTCCCGACCTTGTAAGGAGAAACCACCCGCGTAAGATCCTTACGACTCACAAGGGAGCAACACACTTAGGGATCCCCACGATTCCTAAGGAGAAAATACACTTGCGAGATCCTCACGACTCGTAAGGAGAACTCTCTTATAGGACCCTCATGGCTCATAAGAGTTGAAAGTCTTAAGTTACAGAAACCTAAACCTGTGCTTAAGCAACCCCCACAACTTCCGATATTGCCCTACAAGTGGCTCAATACTGACCCTTGTATACAATCCATGGGCGCGAATAAACATTTCCCTAATCAAGTCTCATCCGAGACTGGGGATATGTTCGCATGATGAACAACCCTTATAAGTCCTCTCGACTTATAAGGAGAAAACCCTCTTGTAGGATCCTTACGACTTACAGAGGAACATACACTTAGGAATCCTCACGAGTCCTAAGGAGAAAATATACCTACAAGATCCTCACGACTTGTAGGGAGAAATAACTTCGTGAAACCCTTACGGCTCATGAAGTCAAAAGCCTTAGCCGACAGGACCCTAACCCTGGTCGCTAAGCCACCTTTGTTCGACATCGACAGAGGCAGATGATGATTCGCTCCTGGTAATATCCCAGTTGTAGCGGTGCTGATGCCGAAATCGGTGTCTAATTCCGGGTTTACGGTGAAAAGCCAATAGGCCGCACATGCATACGAAATAGCCGAAATGATAAGGCAACTTGCAATAAAAAGCAGCAAGTATAAATGTATGCATGCAAAATAGCCGAAATGATTGGGCAACTCGCAATAAAAAGCAGCGAGTAAAAATAAAATAAATAGCCGAAATGATTGGGCAACTCGCAATAAAAAGCAGCGAGTAAAAATAAAATAAATAGCCGAAATGATTGGGCACCGCGAAAAATAGCCGAAATGATTGGGCAATCACGACCTTCGCGATATAAAAGCTGAAATGATAGAGCATCGCGGAAATAAAACAAAAAAAAATGATGATAAAACTTTGGCCCTACAGTTAAGATCACATCGATCCCTGTATACAATCCAAGGGCGTAAACAAAGAGGGAACCATACTTTCCCAACAGGCTCCGCCAGAAGACGAAGCCAAATCTCGACGGTTCAGTCCAACTCTGAAGAAACCAGTGTCTTCAGCAGATACCTCGACCCACGGATACAAACACTCCTTGACGAGAACCTCCTGATCCGCGTCGACTCGCAGAGCCACCAGTGCCTCCGTGGGAAATCCTCGACTCGTTTCAAACCCCAAGGAAATAAATAATCCTTGGTGCTTGGGAAACAAATAATCCCTAGCAAACTCCTCGACTCACGGATACAAACACTCCTTGACGAGAGCCTCCTGATCCGCGTCGACTCGTAGAGCCACCAGTGCCTCCGTGGGAAATCCTCGACTCGTTTCAAACCCCAAGGAAACAAATAATCCTTGGCGCTTGGGAAATAAATAATCCCTAACAAACTCCTCGACTCACGGATACAAACACTCCTTGACGAGAGCCTCTTGATTCGCGTCGGCTCGCAGAGAAACCAGTGTCTCTGCAGGAGAATTCCCGATTCGTCTCAACTTGCAAGATGAAGCCTCAGGCAGCAGGGATTAAAAAACTTGCTTCCTGAACAATGGGACCCTGCAAGTCGATCTAAACGGTCTCTTGCATACTATTCACGGGTCCCACTCTCCGAAGTCGAGTTTCGACGAGGAGGGAAACAACCGCTTACGGGCCCTCTCGACTCGTAAGAGGGAAAAATTCTCTTATAGGATCCTTACGACTTATAAGAGAAAACCACACTTAGGAATCCTCACGATTTCTAAGGAGAAAAACCCACCTACGAGATCCTCTCGATCCATAGAAAAAAAAAAGTCTCTATGAGACCCTCATGGCTTATAGAGTTGAAAAGTCTTAGGAGGCAGATCTGAACCTGCAGCCTAAGCCATCACTATCTCTTGAAGAAACCAAGATGCCTACTCTATTATCTGTCAACCATGTTTATTAAGATAGCATGCCGATAATAAGAGAAAGAAGAAAGCTACAGAAGGAGCATCCGATTTACGTTTGATCAAGCGTTTGAGACGCACCCATTTATGCATGGGCAGAAGACTCAGGACGAGAAATAAGACAAGCTAAAATAAAAAAGGGGTTTCCATTCATATTGCTAAAAATTCTTACAATCATAAGAGCAATGAATAAGAAACATTATTCAAATTATTACAACGGTATAACCTCAGATCCGGGGCACGGATTGAGGAATTCAAAAGTAAGGCCATCCAGAGTTCTTCTGGCCTTTCTAATTATTCTTATGCGCAGCCTCTCGTGCTCCTCTGTGTCGAGATCCTCGGCAAGCCCTCCCGGCCTTCGATAAGCAGCAACTATCGTCGTCTGCTGGAAGATTTGATGTAGAATGTCAATGAGGCTGTCCCGCCGTTTCTTCGAGATCAGCCCCGTCAGGTACACTGAATGCACCTTGTCTTCGGCATCATCCAGCGCATTGATCGGTAGGGCCTCGTGAAGACCCGGAAGTGCTCTCCATATTGCCCCCAGCACGACTTTCAAAAGAGCCGAACGACGAGGTAGCAGCCAACCACCGCTTGCGTTCAGACAACCCATGACCTCTGCACATTGGGCATCTGTAAACTCTTGGTTTTGTTGACGGCCCTGTGCACGAATATCCTCGTAGGTAATGAACTCGTGCAGACTGTATAGATGCACCGCCATAATGCCTGAAGGAAGCAACATTGGAAGATCAGCAATGAGGAAAAGGTATAGGGAGTTAAAACTCCTTGAGAGCAATGCTCTATAGACAGGAGTGACACCTGTCAAAAAACCAGTTATGAGGAGAATTTAAGGAAAATTCCCTAAGAACATTGAGAGCTTTGCTCTGAGAAAAAATGATATAATAATAGTGATAGTATCAAATGCCATGAAGAACTCTTAAAAGTTCTTCTATATGATTTGGAAGGAGCAAAGCTCCATTAATTAAGAAAATCCAAGGGAAACCTTTTGGAGAGCAGAGCTCTATTAATGGAACCCTAATAGGGTTCCCTTTAGTTCTCTTTAGACCCCTTTAGAGCAAAGCTCTGCTAAGTGAAACCCTAATGTAACCCTTCGAAAATCGTTTAGGCAGTTTTTCGGTAATCGGCTAATTTTTCGGCTTTTTCCGTAAAAAGTCAAAATTGATATTTTTCATTGTAGACCTAATTATACAAAATTTAGATAAGATATTACTATAATTTTGTCACTAAAATGTCACTTATAATTATCTAGTTAAATAAATTTTTTTTCGTAATTAATTATTTTTTTATTATTTTAAGCCTTTTTAAAATACATTTAATTAAGGATAAATACAAATTTAATTAGGTAAATTTCTTAATTATGAGTCTTTATAAGCTAAAATATGGTGTTAATAAAATTGTATCATGTCTTGCAAACTTTTGGTTTAAAGGGGGGAAAATTATGAAAAAAATGATGAAAAAAGGGTTTTTTTGTAAAAAGGTTGATATGAAAGCATGAAATGATATCATATGATGTTGTAATGACCTAGAAACTTCCCCAAAATTTCCCCACTTCCTCCTCTACCTGCTGGCCGACCCTCACCTGCAGTTTTTCCCCATTTTCCCACTTCATTTTGCTTCATTTTCTTGCAAAAAAAAATTCATAAAAATTCACAAATTTCTTTTTCCATTCAAACCAAAACCCTAATCCTTTCTCTCTCAACCCAAATTGGTTCAAAAACATGATGAAAGGAGGCTTCTTGGTGACTTGATCAAGCTAGGGTTCAAGCTTGAGAGGTGAAAATTCTAAACTAGTTGCTAACTTGTAGTTTATATATGCTAGAATCTAATTTTGAAGTATTGATTTAGTGTAAATCCTTGTTCATGAAAAATCAAGAATGGGTTTTGATGTTGAGTTAGGGTTTGAAACATGGTTAACAAAATTAAGTTAGGGTTTTGGTTGTCTAATTGATTAGAATGGTAAATTGTGAAATGATATGCTTGCTAAATCGACAAATTACGATGTTTGTATCGAATCGGCTAGAAAATCGCTTACTAGATTTTTGTAGAAATTAGAATGCGACCGTAATGCGTTATGTTAGCGATATAATTAGCTTCGTATAGGACTATTAGAGTGCGCGAACGCGGGGTTTCGTCTAGTCGGGTTGTAGTTTTGCCGATTTCCCCGAAATGACGATTCTAGTTAAAGGATTGCGATTTTCGTGCGTTTTTCCGCGCACTGAGTGCATGCTATGATTAATTTGAGAGCGTGGATAATTGTATGTTGTGACTTGTATTGTGTTAGGTTTTGTAATCTTATGCTTGATATTGTGCAAATATAGGATCGGTCGGGGAAACTTCGGATACGGCGCGAAAAGGCAAAGCGGTGGCCGGATCAGATTAGCGGGGATTTCAGGTGAGTAGATATATTCATCTGTGGGGGAATCGTCTGGATGGCGCGAGGCGCCCCCCCTAGTTAGGATTACCCTACTTTTTGCAAGATTATATTGTTAGTTAGCTTATCCATTCATGTACACTGCATACCCTTATAGCGAACAGTATGTTAAATTGCATGGACATTCATCTCTACCTATGCGATATCATTTCGTAGGACACGAACACCTTACCATTGGCATATGTTGCACGCGCACTATTCATGTGACACACACGCCTTTGGTAATTGACATGCCACGTGCACGATAGAACTTGTTTATCTTAATATCGTCACCTGCATTCATACTTGATATATGAAACTGCATCGCATGCACATATCTCGCATCATCATCATATTTACATAGAACTCTAGCCAAAATTCACATCATACACATTGATATCATAGACATTTATCATATATATAACATGTGAACATTATGATTTTCTCGAGGATTTCAGTATTTCTGTGATTTCTGGATTTTTGGGGAAAACCGCAAGAATTTAACAAAAGCTTATATTTATCGTTTTTGAAACAAAGCTGCGGTTTTCTCGTGACGTATGTGTCGTCCACCATGAGTTTTCATGTTTTCTGTTGGATTTCGAGACCCGATTCGAGGAGTGGATGAACCGTCTCGGATACATGGTGGGCCCGGTATGGTACCCCGGGGCAAGAAGATCGAGTTGTAGACGATGAGCCTGGCAGGGGAAGACTACCTACCGGTGATGTCTGGCGCGGCGGATATCCGGAGGATACCGACCGTTGTCGTGAGATTTATGATTTGGGCCGATCCGGACTGACGGAGCCCGATATTGAGACAGATATGATTCCTTTTTGGTGTCGATGCTTGACACGGGTTTTCAGATGATTTCTTGATGATATTTAGCTATTATACAGATATTCATGTTCTAAAGTTAAGAATTCAATAACCTTAGCATTTAAAACACTTAAAGACTTAATAATGACATTGCATACCTGTGCATGCATACTAGAGATATTATAGCACATATGGACATGCATGTTGTGGTGCATTGCGTGCATTCTTACGATTGCCTTAGTAGATGTTATATTTACTCACGAGCTGGCAACTCACCCCCGTTGTGCCACAGTGTCTTGCAGGTCGGACCCGTCAGTCTTGTAGCGGCGGGCTATCTTGTCATCAGTTCCTTTTGCTCAGACTCGCGACATCGCCCGTAGGTGGGTTGCGAGTATACTTTATTTCTTTTTGTTTTATCATTGTATCTAGTATTCTCCATCTACCACTTGTATTGTATATACGACCTAGTGATGAGAATGAGAGATATGTATATTTGTGGTTTCTTTTGGGTCGAGCTCACTTGAGCCGACGTGTGTTTTCTGGTATTTTGCATTTCTTTTATACTCTTTTTCTTGATATTACTATTATATTGCATGTGGTTGTGATCCGCCTTGGGCGAAGAGCTAGCTCCCGCTTGGGGATGCCATTTTATGTTTACAGGTTTATTATCTTGTTGTACCCATTTTGGGGGATAGAAAATACAGGGGAGACTCTGCCGAAATTTTCGGAAATTTTTGATGTTTTAAAAAGGGATTCTATGCAACTTAATAATTTTTAAACCGTTTTCATTAAAGGTTTTCCTTCACTCTCTTTTGATTCTGGTTTAGATTTTCTGGGCTTTGGCTGACTTAGGTTACGGTACGCCTTTAGACGTCTCGTAATCTAAGTGCCAGTCGCGTTCCGTACTTTCGGGACGTGACACCTAAATAGGTCTTCTTTAGATCAGGGATCTATCAAGAGCAAGGCTCTTAAAGTTGATTTAATTTAATCAAAATTAATATTTTTACCTAAAATTCTCTAAAGTTTGAACTTTTAAAAGTGTTTAAACAAGAGAGTAAGGCTCTGAGTTCTGAAAGTAAAAATCTGAAAGATGATAAGCATCTGTGGGGAACCAAAGGTCCTATTTATAGGCATCAAGTGCCTCTTCAACTTCCAAAAGCTGCCGCGACGGTTGGGATTCTACCACCGTTGCGCTTGCGTTCGGAGGCCACGTAAGCGCAACGGTGGGGGGGCATTTGTTTATCCCAATCAGAGCAAAGCTCTGTTCAAATTCCGAGGCAGGAGATGAAGCAACGCTTCATCTTCCCCCAATCAGAAACAAAGCTTTGCTTTGAAAATTTAAACTTTAATAAATGAAGCAACGCTTCGGATCCTTTGCACTGCGCGCGACGTGCCACCTGTCTGGCGCAGATGCATTAGCGCAGCGTCCAAGAAGGCGCGCCCAATTAGAGCAAAGCTCTGTTAAAGGAAGCGCCGCGCTGCGCTCTGCGACACGTGTCAGCGCAGTTGTGCTAGCGCAGTTGCGCTGCGCGACACGTGTCAGCGCAGATGCGCTAGCGCAGATGCACCGTTTCATAAAAAAAGGGGGGGCTAAGTGCCAAAGGCAATTTATCCTTGCAAAATTACATGCACTTAATAATAACAAATTAAAATCATACGATGCACAAGCACAACAGAGAACTAAAATAAAAGAAACCTTAACAGACAATGAAGTACTTAATTAAAAAGAAAAATACTTATTCATTATTATTGTTATTACATTTAAAAAAGATCACCGAATACGGGATCAAAGAGACAAGGGTTCATAAAAAGAAAAAGAAGATTATTCAGCTCCCTCTCCGTCTTCTCCATCACGTCGAAGCGGCGATCCTCCCGAGGGGTAGCCATCCAACGGTCGACTCCACACTCTTGGGAAAAAGTGGCGATGACAACCCGACGAGCCCGTATCTGGCTCAGCAAGTGGATGGAGAAGTCCCTCAGGGCTTTGGTGATCAAGTGCGCTTCGAGAAAGCACTCAATCTTATTCTCGGCGGCATCCAGCATCGCCGAGGACATCTCTGCTGGAGGAGGGGGAATGTCGGCGAGCACCGAGGCAAGGATCATCCGAAGCCAAATGGAATTCGGAGGGAGAGGAGACCCCACACGAGTCAAAAGCTCGTGCATTGCGGCATCGCATTGCTCGTCCGAGAGAGAAGGGTCCACCAGGCGCGCAGCAAAACGGGGAACGATGTCCCGAATCGGCACCTCCCATGGTTGTCGGCGGGCATGAGGGCGGTTGCAAGCCATGATCGAAGAAGTTCTCTGAAAATGAGAGAAGAAAATGTTGGAGATAGTGCCCTCAGAGTCAATTATTGGATCACAGGCACGTGATTGCAATGATTGAGGGAGGACTTATCCCGGTAGAACAGTCTTACTCGAGATGATAGTATGCTATCTGGTTTACCTTTATCATCGTGTACTGTTTCAGGTGACCTTACAGGTTGCTATTACACGTTGATAGAGCCCCTAGGATTCTTGCTTGACGACCAGCAGTATGATGGCGATCATATACGTGGGAGCTGGGGTCTATAAGCACATCCTTAAATGGTCCCTAGTCGTAGGAGTTTCGAGACTGGGCATCGATACTCCATTAGTAGACTAGTGTATACAGTCGAGACCCCGACGAGGGGCGGTGGCCGGTCTCACAAGCCACTGGTGTCAGTTGGTTCACCTAAGATGTATACAGGTGCTCATTAGGTTATGAGTACACCGGACAGGACTCGCCGGGAACCTGCTAGTTGGGATTATACCATACGTCAGATAGCAGTTCCCAGGTGACATGTGTACAGGTTAGTTCATCGACCTGAGATCGTCATTTGTCTCGTGTGAGTTCCCACTGTGCTTTGATTACTACCCTACCACGGCTCAAAGGAGTCGTGCAAACAGGTTTTAGTTGGGTACAGTCCCGAGCCACATGGAGGCAGTGAGCGGATCTGCAGGGGTTCGTCTCTCCCGGTATTGGGGGTGAGGTCGCGCTGTGTCTAGGAGAGCCATTACGTAAAGCCCTCGGCCGAGACAGGAGATTTACTGGTAGGTATTCCAGTAGTATCTCAGGGCGTTCTGGGCTTCACTCCGACACGACTTGTACCGCCTTTGGGGGTCTGACTTTTACCAACCCCCTAGGCCCGCCATGCGATGCTCATAGACGAACGGACCGGACTGTACGGATATTTTCACTGACAGGCTCAGTAGGGTGTCAGGATGAGTTCGCTCATCGACGTCACTTTTGGTCAATAGCTGGTGGCCCGTTACGTATTGGCTTATACCTCTGACGTGCTAGTGGTTAAATCCACAGCCATTGTATTGACGAGTCTTTAGAGTCCACCACACTTTCAGTTACTCAAGCTTTCGGGCGAAACGCTGTAGAGGCTGTATGGAGATATGGCAGGGTCCGATCAGATACGTGCGGTATTGCACGGATCAGGATCAGACAGTTTTGTACTAAAGGCCGTATAGTTATATGGCAGGGTTCGATTTGATACGTGCGGTATTGCACGGATCAGGATCGGACGGATATTACTAGCCGGTTTTGGTTTAAGCCGGATCGTAGTATAGTACAGTGTAGATTTTGTCTCATTGCATTTGTATCCGGTAGGAATACAGATGCGGGTGTGTATGCACAGTATTGGGGTTTTCCTGTAATTTATTACGGGACCAGTTTTCTGGAGTTGCCAGTTTGCATTCCGTTCCGGCCGGTTTTCCTTTGTTCTTTCCCGGCCGGACTTTTCCGATGGAGGGGGTTATTTGCAATTGTGCAAATAATTTTTGTGGAGGGGTTTCTTGCACTTATATTCATTATGATGGCATCTTTTTCTTTTGCTCCATCACTTGCATTAATTGAGATTGGAAAGGGTATGGAGGGTGAAGTATGGTTGATGTTTTGGATGTGGTCACCATATGCTTTTACTACACTCACCACTTTGTTGATTTCCTCCTTGAAATGGCCGGCCACATCTTTGACCAAATTGAGTGGAGTTCATTTAGATGAGGGAATTATCTATATCTCATTTGCATGCTTGCCACAAAGAAATCCTTCTCCTCTCCAATGTTCATCTTGATTCCTCCATCAAGGCAACATAACCCCAAAAGAGACTATGATTCTACACTACACATTCTACAGCAAATCTTGGGCACGTCGACTAGCCAGCTTCGTGCCCGAGTTGCCTCGGTATTGAGGTGGGAGCCCGTAAAAGATACAGACGATGTGGTGCCCTTCCGGCAAGGAGGCGACGACCGAAGTTTCCGCGGGAGATCGGGACGATGACGAGAAGACCGGAGGACTCGGATCACTCGGTATATCTCTCACCCCATCTCTAGTTAGCTAGTATAGGTTAATGGTTACGATCCGGGTATTTGTCCGCGGTAGCGCCAGTTTCCAAGTAAGGAAAATTTTTGATTCCGCATTTTGGCCTCGGATAGACGGCCGGGGCGCTGCCGTGGCGCAACATGGTATCAGAGCCACGCCATTAACCTTGTCTAGTTTGTTCTAATGTGTTTTGCATTTCCGATCGACCAAAATTCCAAAAACTACATTTTTGTTAGCATCAGTTTCTGTTGAAATTTTTTGGTCTCGAAAAATTTTTCAGGTTGTCTCATAATGATGTGCAGGGAGTTCTAAGAACACTGGAAAAATTCGACATCACGATCCCTCCGTACGACCGCGGATCCGCGGCCATTACCACTGTGGAGGCCGCGGATCCGCCGCATGAATGAGGGATCATGTCATCAATTTTTTCCAGTGGGCTTGTGGGCTAAAAATAGGGGTTTTGGAATATTAAAATTGGGCCCAGAATTTCTGTGAGTGCTACAGTATTACTTGGGGGCCCACTTGTTAATTTTTGATCGATCGGATATTTTAAACACATTATTTCACAGTATTTACATTATATCTGCGACCGTGAATGTCACTCGATCGGTAAATCCGGTCTAACTGCTATAGCCCGGTTAGACGGATTTGCGAACGTGACTTTCACGTTGATGTTCTATGTTTATGCTGTGTTGTTGCGGATCGGTCGTGGGGGATAGCCTGGATGCAATGCTAGTACAGTTTTGTTTTTTATGTACATTTGATATTGCGGGGCGAGCGTCCGACATGTGGACTGCCGTCACTGCCTGTTTGTATTATTCTTTTGGGGCACGGCCTGGTTGCGGTCGATGTACCCGGTGTATGTATATTTTACTTTCTGTACTAGGGTTGCCCCATGGTGGGGTGCACGGATAGCCGGGTTCTGGAGGTCAACAAGCCCGCATCTCATGGCATTGGGACGGAGGAGGCTTCACTCCAGGATTGGCGGGCTATTCGCCGCACTCATAGGGGTACAGGTTGACCCAGGAGGGGTGCCCAAGTTACCGGATCCGTGAAGTGCTGGGTGGTCCATTCACGGTGCTGAAGGGGGCTGCCTCGCTTCAGGTTTTGGCGGGTGACTTGCCGCGCCCGTAGGGGTCTAGGATTTCATTGCACAGGCTATCCACACGACCAGGGGAACGTCGGGTTTCAGCAGCGGCTCTGTGAAACCCGGGGCTTCCAGATATCTGTATTGTTCTGTGATGCTGTACATTTCTGTGATGTTGCATTTTATTCACGCCTTGAGCGAAATATAATATATTGGTATATATATTAGTAGATGTTGTATATGTTTTTCATCCGCGCTAGTCCAGTCCCCGCTCTGCCGTTAGTTAGCTAACCTAACGGGTGATGACGGGACCCAGTGGCGAATGCGGATGGCATATACGTACGTCAGTATATTTTCGTTCTTTGTGGTGTGATCAATTGATGGGACTGCGTTGATTCGGATCAATGCAAGATAGACAAACCTTTTCTGATGTTGTTGGAACATTTTTCAAAAAGCTGTTATTGCAAGGACGTTCACTTTTGTTTTGCATCGTGGTATTCAGTTTGAATATCCTGCTCCTCAGTCGACGAGGCAAGGGCCGAGATCCCTTCACCGGGAGTGACCCCTTAGACAGAAGTTTGCGTCAGGGCATTAACTTCACTATAGCCGATTACTTTTGCTTTGCATCGTGGTATTCAGTTGGAATATCCTGCACCTCATTCTACGGGGAAAGAGCCGAGATCCCTTCACCAGGAGTGACCTCTTTAGTAAAGGTTTTCGTCACTATATTTTCTAAAAAGGCTATGCAGTTCCTTCAACGATATCAAGTTTATTACGTTAAAGGTTTTTCGCCAAAAACCAGCCGTAGCCCTCCATCATTTCCTACAGGTATTATTTAGTATTCGTGCTGCGTTTGTTGACCTAGTCAAGACGTAGTGTTCGGTAGCTAAGTGGTACTTGTTTGTTGCATAAGTAGGATTGGTTAAGACAGTCGTGCGGCCTTGTTGACCTAGTCAAGGGCACGTACGGGTGGGTTTAATGCAATCCAGAATAATGACGGGTTGAACTTGACTGGCGGTTTATGGTTTGTTGACCTAGTCAAGGTCATAAACCGCTTGGGGTAAAAACATCACATCGGGAGTTTCAAAAGAACTGAAACTTGCCAGATATGCGCATACCTTCTGGAGTGTGGTGACTTGAGTGGATTCCGTCAAGTTATCATGCGATGATAGTTGGATCCCGATTCCCACTGATGAGTTGGATTACTCCTCGGGTGATCCCGACTAATTCTTCTTTCAGGTTTGGAGAAGAATTTGATGGTACAGTGGGAGGTTTCCTGATTAGAAAAAGTGATAACCATTCTGATCTAGGATAGAGTGCACGCTGAGTGTTTCTTTTCTCTCTCTCTTTGGCAGCAACCATTGACCCGACCCTAAGACTATGACTCAGTGACCAAGTTGACCGAACCTTCTTAATACAGGCTTTTGGATTGTCAGAGTTGCAGACCTCATTGCCACTCCTACTTTTACCCTTTTCTCCAGGACACCCCGTATTACTACGAACGTCCACTTCCATTGGACAAAACCATCGTATGGTTATATACGAACTCGAAGGACTTCGAGGATGGTTTCTGGTTCTGGAGAAAACGGATAGGATTATTCAGTTGTCTTTTCCTTTTACCTTCTCTCAGGTTGCGAGTACTCCTTGGTTTAGGAGATAGTACACCTATTACGCAAATTGGATAATCTTCTTCCAGACCTTAGGCTGGTGCCGACCGGTAGGGAATGAAGAAAACCAATTAGCATAACGATGGTGTGCAGAAGGTATTAAGTTAAGACAAAGCAAGGGATTAGTAAGAGGGCAAAATAAATTGCGACTGCTATTCACGACCAAACCGAGTATATCTTCGCCAAACCTAAATCACCTTTGTATTTCTCCAGGACACTCCGTATCACTACGAAGATCCACAGTTTATTTGGATACTCCATCGTATGGTTATATACGAACTCGAAAGGAACTTGTTCCAGTTCGGGGATGGATTCTGGTCCAGGAGAAATAGGAATACGGTTTAATCGGTTGTCTTTTCTCTTCACCTTCTCTCGCATTGCGAGTGCTCCTAGGATTAGGACAGTACACCCATTATGCTTATTGGATAGTCTTCTTCCAAACCATAGGCTGGTGCCGAACGGTAGGGAAGGAAGAAAACCATTTGGCCTAAGGGGTGTGCAGAAGGTAATGACTAAAGACATATAAAGGGATTTGGAGAGGTGGCAAAGAATTATACGGTTATAGTTGTGAATCTGGATAATGGTAAAGGCATTACTAAGAATACCAGGATACCCCACCGAAACATTTCAATGTTTCAGTTTCACTGTGTAATGTTAAAAGAAAACTGATTTCCCGATAAGATACTTACTCCAGGGTATGTATTTACCAGGTATGATTCTCACATCTGTATGGTTTTACAGATGATGAGTGGGAGTAAGTTATTGGGAATTAGGTGACCATCCTCATTATATCGGGATTCGTTGCAATTGGTGATATTTGAGGAAGCCACCTGGGTTGTTTGCCGGTTGGCAAATATATGGTTTTGAATATCCGCTGTTGTGCACCAATTTCAAATTGATATATCTGTACGTCTATTTTCATAGAGTGAGATATACCTTTTGATATTATGTCGATGACATTTACCTATATCAGTAGATGGTTAGGTAAGGAGCATTAAACAGTGGTGTAATTCTTCTTAACCATGAGTACAGTTTTCAACCTACGACACACAGTGAAAGAGTTGTTTGACTCAGCGGACTTATACAGAGTATTGTATGTTGTCCAGTGTCCATTAGGACAGAGGGGTTGGTCCTCATACTATATTCTGTTTACTTTTAACTTCTCTAGTTCTTAGACATGTGTTTCGTAGAAACACAGGGTCTAAGTTTTGAGGAGTTATAGGTATTTGAATAGAGTAGAGAACCAGGTATAGCAAGTATCGGGATTCTTCAAAGTAATCGAAGATATAGATACTTGTGTATGGTATTCAGTTGATAGTAATGATAAAGAGAAATAGCTTCTCTTTCAGGTTACTCATAATTGGAAGCATTCCTAAGTTGAGTAACGCTGATCGGCCTCCTTCCATTTAGTTGACATGCACTGGAGACAGCTGCATGATTTGAATCTGGTTCAATTAAATCAGTGCCTCTGGTTCTATATTGGATATAGTACAGTTCATATCTTAACATTGTTAAGGTACGGGGAGTTGTCCGGCTTATGATTAAAACCAGACTCTGGATAACTCAAGGCACGTTTCTGTAATGGCTGTTTGTGGGTTGACCCAGGCTACGACGAGGGTTGATTTTCTACCATCTGGAAGATCAATAGTGATATTGTTCTTAACTCGCCACATTTTAAAAGGAAATGGTTATTTTTCAGAAAACAGTAGTGGGAGTATGGTAGAACTGGAAGTGATTCCAGAACCGCAAACGATTACTGAAGATTTGATAAGGAACCTAAAGATTCAATCTGATTTGACATTCCATTGGCCACTCCGCAGATACGGTGGGTAACTTCAGGCACCCGAGAGGTACTCCGGTAGCCTTAAGGACGGTGTTGTTTACCCACACTTGCCATTGTTGTTGTTCCAGGCTGCGAGACCCGGCAGGAGGATGAGTATAGCGTCGTTCTAAACTAGCTTTAGAAGTGCACGTCTATATGACTCTGCCAGAGGGTTGTCGTAGTCAGTGGGAGCAGCGGAAGCATTGGTGGACATCAGGCTTATGTCTATTTAAAGACTAAAGCAGATGTAGCGGAGATAGATCATCTATTTCTGATGTGACAGTCATAGGTTTGACGTCATCAGAATAGGGGATGGATCTGTTAAGAAGGTAGTAGGGTGTGATGTCCTGGTTTTGGATGACATACACAGAGTAGGAAGTGATATTCCTATACTACGATCGGTTATACTTTGGTTGTCACACAGTGTTTTCTCCACACAGGACTTGGATATTATATCAAACATTCTGGTTACTAGATCTATGGTTTTAGATCTAGATTTGGGTGGTTTCCTAATCTGGGTACCTTGACAGCATTCTATGAGTATTTAGAATGGACGACTCCTGGCACGGTAGTATACCTGCAGGTAATGGAGTCACCCTCTCTAAAGGTGTCTTACAGACTAAAGGGGAGAGGGATGCGCATGATTGGCAGATCACTTGCTTAGGCAATTGAGTCAATCATGAGATGTCAAGTACCACACCAGATGTTGTTCTTGCAGTAGGTGCAATAAGTTGATATTAATCCAATCCTGGAGAAACAGTCGGAAGCAGTTTTAGAACATAAGTTGATGTTCTAGGGATGTGATAACGACAGCCTCTTTTAGGAGACGGTTATCATTCCAGGCTTCCAAGGTGACATGGACGACAAGGAAGTTGTCAGAGTTATAGTTCTCCCTCTGACGAGGGACAGTATTTTGGACAGGTGGTCCAAGGCAATACTGAGGGAGGCATGGCGCAGGATACTGATTAAGTTCAGTTGATGATACAGTTTAAGAAGTTTGGATTTGGAGTTCATTTATGAGCTAGGTCCCATCAGATATCCAGACAAACTCTAAGACATGTATTGCTCATTTCGGGAGATGGCTTTCTCTGCGAACTTGAGATATAGAGAGACATAGAAAGAAACATCTAGGCGGATCCACTCACTGAGGCTTTTCCTCGAACGCAATAGTTTCGCAAACAGGCTTTGTGCGACTGACTAGTAGAGGAGTTGGGTGTTCGGTATCACACGGGCTGTGAGTATGTGACATCGCAATAATTAGCCTTGAGTGCAAGTGGGAGATTGTTGGAGATAGTGCCCTCAGAGTCAATTATTGGATCACAGGCACGTGATTGCAATGATTGAGGGAGGACCAATCCCGGTAGAACAATCTTACTCGAGATGATAGTATGCTATCTGGTTTACCTTTATCATCGTGTACTGTTTCAGGTGACCTTACAGGTCGCTATTACACGTTGATAGAGCCCCTAGGATTCTTGCTTGACGACCAGCAGTATGATGGCGATCATATACGTGGGAGCTGGGGTCTATAAGCACATCCTTAAATGGTCCCTAGTCGTGGGAGTTTCGAGACTGGGCATCGATACTCCATTAGTAGACTAGTGTATACAGTCGAGACCCCGACGAGGGGCGGTGGCCGGTCTCACAAGCCACTGGTGTCAGTTGGTTCACCTAAGATGTATACAGGTGCTCATTAGGTTATGAGTACACCGGACAGGACTCGCCGGGAACCTGCTAGTTGGGATTATACCATACGTCAGATAGCAGTTCCCAGGTGACATGTGTACAGGTTAGTTCATCGACCTGAGATCGTCATTTGTCTCGTGTGAGTTCCCACTGTGCTTTGATTACTACCCTACCACGGCTCAAAGGAGTCGTGCAAACAGGTTTTAGTTGGGTACAGTCCCGAGCCACATGGAGGCAGTGAGCGGATCTGCAGGGGTTCGTCTCTCCCGGTATTGGGGGTGAGGTCGCGCTGTGTCTAGGAGAGCCATTACGCAAAGCCCTCGGCCGAGGCAGGAGATTTACTGGTAGGTATTCCAGTAGTATCTCAGGGTGTTCTGGGCTTCACTCCGACACGACTTGTACTGCCTTTGGGGGTCTGACTTTTACCAACCCCCTAGGCCCGCCATGCGATGCTCATAGACGAACGAACCGGACTGTACGGATATTGTCACTGACAGGCTCAGTAGGGTGTCAGGATGAGTTCGCTCATCGACGTCCCTTTTGGTCAATAGCTGGTGGCCCGTTACGTATTGGCTTATACCTCTGACGTGCTAGTGGTTAAATCCACAGCCATTGTATTGACGAGTCTTTAGAGTCCACCACACTTTCAGTTACTCAAGCTTTCGGGCGAAACGGTGTAGAGGCCGTATGGAGATATGGCAGGGTCCGATCAGATACGTGCGGTATTGCACGGATCAGGATCGGACAGTTTTGTACTAAAGGCCGTATAGTTATATGGCAGGGTTCGATCTGATACGTGCGGTATTGCACGGATCAGGATCGGACGGATATTACTAGCCGGTTTTGGTTTAAGCCGGATCGTAGTATAGTACAGTGTAGATTTTGTCTCATTGCATTTGTATCCGGTAGGAATACAGATGCGGGTGTGTATGCACAGTATTGGGGTTTTCCTGTAATTTATTACGGGACCAGTTTTCTGGAGTTGCCAGTTTCCATTCCGTTCCGGCCGGTTTTCCTTTGTTCTTTCCCGGCCGGACTTTTCCGATGGAGGGGGTTATTTGCAATTGTGCAAATAATTTTTGTGGAGGGGTTTCTTGCACTTATATTCATTATGATGGCATCTTTTTCTTTTGCTCCATCACTTGCATTAATTAAGATTGGAAAGGGTATGGAGGGTGAAGTATGGTTGATGTTTTGGATGTGGTCACCATATGCTTTTACTACACTCACCACTTTGTTGATTTCCTCCTTGAAATGGCCGGCCACATCTTTGACCAAATTGAGTGGAGTTCATTTAGATGAGGGAATTATCTATATCTCATTTGCATGCTTGCCACAAAGAAATCCTTCTCCTCTCCAATGTTCATCTTGATTCCTCCATCAAGGCAACATAACCCCAAAAGAGACTATGATTCTACACTACACATTCTACAGCAAATCTTGGGCACGTCGACTAGCCAGCTTCGTGCCCGAGTTGCCTCGGTATTGAGGTGGGAGCCCGTAAAAGATACAGACGATGTGGTGCCCTTCCGGCAAGGAGGCGACGACCGAAGTTTCCGCGGGAGATCGGGACGATGACGAGAAGACCGGAGGACTCGGATCACTCGGTATATCTCTCACCCCATCTCTAGTTAGCTAGTATAGGTTAATGGTTACGATCCGGGTATTTGTCCGCGGTAGCGCCAGTTTCCAAGTAAGGAAAATTTTTGATTCCGCATTTTGGCCTCGGATAGACGGCCGGGGCGCTGCCGTGGCGCAACAGAAAAGGCTCAGCCTTGAGTTATATATATAGACCCAAGCACAGAAGATTCTGTGCACAATGAAATCATTTCCAAGGCCCGGGAAATCAGAATTTTGGAAATACAAGTTTGACTTGAAACAAGGAGATGAAAAGATATCTCAGGTGAAGCGACGCTTCCGATTTGCCCAAAATTTAAATTTCAATAAATGAAGCAGCGCTTCATATCCTTTGCGCTGCGTGCAACGCGCCACGTGTCTGGCGCAGATGCATTATTGTGGCGTCCAAAAAGTCGCGCTCAATCAGAGCAAAACTCTATTTCAAGTAAAATTAAAGGAAGTAACGCTTCAGTTGCGCAAGCACTGCGTTGCGCAAGCACTGCGCTGCGCGACACGTGTCAGCGCAGATGCGCTGGAGCAGTTGCGCTGCGCTGTGCGCTGCGCGACACGTGTCAGCGCAGATGAATCTGCGCTAGCGCAGTTGCGCTGCGCGACACGTGTCAGCGCAGATGCGCTTGCGCAGTCGCGCTGCGCTGTGCGCTGCACGACATGTGTCAAGCGTTGGGGAGATATGCAAAACAGAATGGAGATTTAAAGAAATCTTTTCTGTTCTTGTTAAAACAAGAAGATTTTCTTCTGTAAAACAGAAGCCCTTGGATCAAAGATCCAACGGTGGGGAAAATTCCCCAAATCACTCAGAGAAAGATCTCTTTAACTAATTTATGGGCACTATAAAAAGGACCCTAAGCCTCAATTCAAAGAGAGGAACATTTTTCTGGAAAAAAGTCAAGTGCTTCAAACAGAGAGAGAACTCTGAGAAAATTTGAAAGAAAAAGGTAAAACCTTCACGAGAGAGAAGAAATCTCTTTTAATAAATCATTGATCTAAAAACCAGATCAATGATCTTCGCAAAATAAATAGTGTTTATGAACCTCTGGTTCTTGAAATAAAAAAAAACTTATTTTTCTTTGATCTAAATGTCACGTCCCGAGAGTACGGAACAAGACCGGCACTTAAACTACGAACGTCTCGAGGCGTACGTAATCTAAGTAAACCAAAACCCCAGAAATCCAAACCAAGAAAAGTAGTAGAGTGAAGGAAAACCAATTTAAAACAAGTAGTTTCAATAGCATAAGCCGAATTATGCGGGTTTCTAAAAACATCAAAAATTTCCTGAAAATTTCGGCAGAGTCTCCTTTGTAAATACTGGCCCCCAAACGGGATACAACATGAATAGTATACGAAATCAATAAAAGGCATCCCCAAGCGGGAGCTAGCTCTTCGTCAATCGACGGTCACAATCACACAAGCAATATAATATACAACGCCAATGGCGAGGATCAAAATTCAAAAGGAAACTCAAAACCACAAGAAAACCACAGAAATATAACGCGCGACTCTAAGGTCGAAGGAATAACATCACTGGTCTCTATCTCAAAATAAATACATGTTTGGTCGATGGAACTTCTAGATACAACAGAATAATGATATACAAGATATATAATGGGGGTACGATACAAGTAAACCCACCTACTAGCAAATCACCCGAAGGAAACTATGCCCGCAAAGCCGTAATGAAACCTGTACGGCAAACCTGCAAGAACTGGGGCACAACGGGGGTGAGTTGCCAACTCGTGAATAGAAAAACATCTACGAAAAGAAATCGCATAAATAACGCAATCCTAGGTCAATGATCATAATATATCCTCAAATAAATAACCAGCAACCCATAACAATGGTTAGGGCAAATATCTAACCCAAGTGTAAATCCATGTGCCGTGTCAGTGCCTCAGGTAGCAATGTATGAATGCATGAAACAGAATGCATGTATTGAAGAAAACTGCTTTCATAAATCAGTGAGATTTCTGTATTTTAAAAGTGAGGTACCATAAATGAAATCAGCATAAAACAGTGCCCAGCATCGACACAAAACAAGTGTCCAAATATCTCGATATCTCTGTATCACAATCTCTGTACCTCAATATCTCAAAATCTCAATATCTCAATCACAATATCTAGGACGCCGTCAATCCAGACCGGCCCCTACCATCTATCTCAAGACCACGACGGTATCCTCCGGATATCCGACGCGTCGGGTAATATCACCGGTCGGTAGTGCTCCCCTGCCAGGCTCAACGTCAACAACACGGCCTTCTCTCCCCGGGGTACCGCACCGGGCCCACCATGTACCCGAAACGGTTCATCCAACTCCTCGAATCGGGTCTCGAAATCCATCAGCAAACTCATGGTGGACGACTCATACATCATGGGAAAACCGCATTTTTATTTAAAAAGAGAGAAAGCAGTTTATATATGTGTTGCGGTTTTCCTCCAAATCCAGAAAATATCATGGAAATCCGAATCATCAATAGCATGTAAAACAATGAATATAAGCATGAAAATGAATAACAGTATGCATGAAGCGACAAGTAATAACTACAATATCTAAGCTGACATATAAGGTATGTACACTAATATTATGTCAAACTACTGGCTATCAAGCTAAGTTAAGCAATAATATTTTCTAAGGTGTACGTGACATGACAATTACCGATGAAGATGTGTGTGAGCCGGTAAGTAAGTGTATGTGGTACATACGCATCATCGGTAATGGTGCTGGTGTCCTAACAGCATAATGTCAACAATGCAATATGAAATAACAATGTAAATATGCGATACGGAGCGAGCAACCAAAATGAGCGGGAGCTAAATATTAAACAATGGTGCCATTTGAAATAACACGAATCGCGGGGTTTTGAAAATAGGAGCTACGGTGGTTTTTAAGAAAGGATACGTCTTTTGAAATATCCGTAGATCCCTTGACCTGTCTTTTAAAATACCCACGATCCGCTAGTTTTGAAATCGGTAGGAGTCTAATCTAATCTAACAACTACACTAAACTATACGGCTGAACTAACAAGCTGAACTACAGGTAAGGAAACCGCCTATCATCTGAGTCGATACATATACATAGCTGTATATATACAGTCGGTGATCCCGCCTCAATAATATCATATCCGATACCATATCTATAAGCAGGCATCCCAAGTCAAGAGTGCGGATCAATCATCAATATAGCTCGTACGTAAATCTGTCGTACGGCATCCCAAATCTGGGTACGGGTCAATATCACATTCATCATACTATTCACCTGGTATCCTCTTTATCAAATATCATGATCGGGGTACTGATCTACGTCTAGTACAATACTGATACCTACGCATGCACGTGTGTGAAACACTACGTCAAGACCCGTTACAACGTCATGTCGTATCTCAAATACGAACCCTGCTATATCACCTATCTCACGGCCTCAAATCAAATCTCATCGACTCATCTTAAATCCCAAGTACATCCTTATCATCCATGCATGTGTATATGAGTGTACATATGCATAGTCCCATACCCACGCATATATACATATATACACATCCCAATCGGCGCATAAGAAAGTAATGTATGCAAGTCTGTGTGTGCGTATGTGGGTATAACAACTACTCTAGGGTTTCGCAACTAACACAAAGCTAATCCATGAACACATAATCATAACATGAATAAACATTCTCGTATCATAAAACACCTATATAAACATATATATATGAGCTACACTACGGACTGCGGGGGTGCTATACGCCATCCACCCGACTTCTCCCCGTAGATATAAATCTACTCACCTGGTCCTCGCTAGCCGGTGCCGACGTCGCAACGCGCTTGCTTGTCGTCTCGAAGTCCACATGGGGTACCTACATATCATAACGCACCGTGTCGTATTAAAATCCGACTCATGACCCAAAAACGACACGTGAATCCCACATAGGTCAAAACCTATGGTTGCTTTCACAAATCAACCCAAAACCCTCGACGTCGGTGTACAAACGCTAGACCATCGAGAAAAACCCAAATACACTCATTTGCACATTCACGAACACTAATTTTAATATAAAATAGGTTAAAACTCACAAAAACCCCAATTTCACTTAAAAAGTCATTTTTTCGAAAATCTAGCAAGCACAATTCGCCGTTTTTGTACAAAACATGATGTTTTAACAATTCTAGTGACCAAGATGATAACTTAATATTTTAATTATGCCATAGAAACCATTACGTAAATTTTAAACCCACAATTTAATTCGATTTCAAAAACCTAGTTTGCAATATTAACCAATTTTAACAATTTTATAGCAAAAATGAACAAACTACAATCTAGCTTGGATTTTCATGAACTAAAGCATTAAACCACTCAATATAATATTTATAATGACATGAAACCTAAATTTGAATTTCCTCTCACAAGAATATAATTATTTAAAAAACCTAGTTTACCAATTATATAATTATCACTTTTAAATCAACAAATATGCAAACTAGCAACTTAAATTGGATTTAGCATAACATTAATATGTTAATTATATCACATAAACTAAATCTCACAACACAAAATACCAATTTGAAATCAAACCCCTCTCTTGAATTTTAAATCATGCACCTAGAACTAATTAAAAACCTAATTAAACAATTAATTAAGCTAACATAAGCAATTAACAACACATTAAGCAAAAATGTTAGAATTTATACCCAAATAATTTGAAGCTCCCACAAGCACACTTAGCCACCCAAATTGAAATCTAAATCCCTAGATCCATGCTATGGCAGCCAAGGAAAAATGGGTATAGCTTGGATTTTGAGTTTGCTTTGAATTTGCATGGATTTTTGAAGCATTTTAATGGATTTTTGAGGCAAAATGGTGTGGGATTTTGGTGGAGGGCTGCTGCTGTGGGGGGTTCAGGTTTGGGCCAGAAATGGAGGGGGTTTGGGTGAGGGAGGAGAGAGAGTGAGGTGGAGAAAGTAATATCTAGTCAAAATCCACCCTTTTTCTATCATTTTCCTTTCTTTTCTTTTCTTTTCTTGGTGATTGGAGAGAGAGAGGGGGGAGGGCTGTCATGGTGGGGCCGGCCACATGGGGAGGGGAAGAGAGGGTGAGGTGTGGGTGTGTGGGTTAGGGAAAAAGATAAATGTATTATCCCAATTCCCATTAACACTAATTTCACCGAAAAAAGCCTTTTTCTTCGATATTTTTCTAAACCGTTTTGACAAACCATTTCGTTTCAAAAACCACATGATAAAATTTTGTTTAATGTTTTATGATGCACAAAATTTGTTTCAACTCATTCCAATTTGTAATTTTCCCTAATTAAATATATTAGTGACGGCTTAAAATAATATTAAAATAATTAATTTCGGAAAATTTTTCAGAAAATTTGAAATTTCACCAGTGGGTCAATAAACACCAAATACTAGCAATTACATAGCTAGAATATGTATATTTAATTTTATAATAAAGATATTTGTATTTTGACTTTTTACCGAAAACCCCCTTATTTTACCGTTTTTTCGAAATTTCACCGAAACGATTTTCAAAACGTTACACTAAATTAGATCAAGAAATCAAATAGTGCTTTGCACTTCTGTTCTTGAATCTAAAAGATTCTTAGTGCTTTGCACTTCCAAACTGCGCTGTTGCGCTCTTGGGAAAGCGCCACGTGTCAGCATCTGAATCACTTACGCTATGAGCTTTGAGATAGAGCTTTGCTCTCTGTGATTGGCGCAACTCACCAAGGTGCGCCACGTGTCAGCAGCGCAAGCGCAGCGCACTAGCGCAGCGCACTGCGCTTGCATGACACGTGTCGTCATTGCAAGCGCTTGCGCTCTCTGATTGGCGCAAAGCGCCTAAAAATGCAATGCGTTTCCTGAAGGGCTAGGCCCAATTAAAAGACCAAACAGGCCTAATTAAATTGATACTCTGCATCATTTATAAATGGGTAAAGCCCAAACAAAATAATAAAAATGCTATGCAGATGCCTTGCAGAGCCCAAAATAAATTGATGCTCTGCATCTTTTATGGGCAGAGCCCAAACAAAAAAATAGAAAATAATGCAATGCATTATTTAAAAATGGGCCAAGCCCTAACACAGGTCTAACAGACCAAAAACAAATAAAAGGCGTTGAATACTTTTCAACTGGACTTAGCCCAATCATGGCCGTAAGTCCTCAAATTAAATTGACTGAGCGAGATTGCTCCCTTAAATCAATTTATATCCGATTCGAGGGTACATCTCCGAGCTCCTCTGACACCTCTCGTTGTAATCCTTCAACGACGTCAGAGAGGCGACGGGTCCCAACGACCACACATGAATGTTGGACCGGAACGTCCTTAAACTAATGTTGGACCGGAACGTCCTTAAACTAATGTTGGACCGAAACGTCCTTAAACTAATAGCGGACCACCACGTCCCAAAACTGGAACATAGACCACCATGTCCCTAAACTGGAATGTGGACCGCAATGTCCCTAAACTACCTATGGACCACTATGTCCCTAAACTGGAACAATAGAGCTCCGAAATGCTCTTTTGTCGGATCTAAACGATCCCGTTTAAGTTGATCTTAGCCTCAAATATGGATAACATATCCTTAAACATTCAAACAGACTTTAGTCCCAAATTGGACTATAAGACCCCCAATCAACTTTGGTTCAAGGGTACATCTCCGAACTCCTCTGACATATGTCGTTGTAATCCTTCAACGTCGTCAGAGAGGTGACGGGTCCCGACGGCCATATATTAAATGGACCACCACGTCCCTAAACTGGAATACGGACCACCACGTCCCTAAACTGGAATGCGGACCACCATGTCCCTAAACTGGAATATGGACCGCAATGTCCTTAAACTACTTATGCACCATTACGTCCCTAAACTGGAACGATAGAGCCTCCAAACGCTCTTTTGCCGGATCTAAACGATCCCGTTTAAGTTGATCTTAGCCCTAAACACGGCTAACGTATCCTTAAACATTCAAATGGACTATAAAACTCCAAATCAACTTTGGTTCAAGGGTACATCTCTGATCTCCTCTGACACCTATCGTTGTAATCCTTCAACGACGTCAGAGAGGTGATGAGTCCCGACGGTCATATATTAAATGGATCACCACGTTAAGTTGATATTAGTCTCAAACATGACTATCGTATCCTTAACGAATGTTTAAGTTGATCTTAGCCGCAATGCGACTAATGCATCCTTAAACTAAAAACACTAAACCCAAATCTAAGTAAATACGGATTTGGACTAATCCACGTCCTACGGGCGACGGCATTACTTAGTCTCCGTATACAATCCACGGGCAACCACAAACAAAACAAACACACACGACACGAAGTGAAATTCTGGAGAAGGAGAAAGTTGTTACCGCGATGCGGTAGCGTAATTAACTGCAGGGGCTTGCGCCTGCACGGAAGAGCGTCCCCACAATCAAAAACCCCTCAAGCGAGGGGGAATCTGACGAAGTCTGCTACATCGGCCGCATCCGTCTAAACCTCCGATACACGGTACCATAAATCAACTTGGCATCTTCGGAGAGGTAGATGGATAAAACCAAATAGCATCTGCCCCGAATCTCAGCGTCAGGACATCGCAGTCTTGTGCGCCGTCTTTCAGAGGGGACCAGAGGCCTACAAAGCAAAGATGACGCGCACGTACGAAAGATTGACCAGGCCGAGGACATTTCGCCAAGGCGAACTCGTACTAGTGGACAAAAGACCTATGATCCCCAATCGTGCCAAGCGGGGAAAATTTGAGCCAAACTATGAAGGCCCGTACATCATAGACAGGGTCTACCAGGGTGGAGCCTATCTACTCATGGACATGCACGGTGAAAGGCCTTTCAGGCCAATAAACGGCCGCTTCCTAAAGAAATACTACGCTTAATAAGCCACAGCCTAGGTCAATGATAGATGACGACGACTATGTCCGCTCGCTATCTTCCTAAGCTCAGACTTTATAAGCAGTAGCCGGCCTTCCCCTGAACGGACCGAAACGTCCTTAAACTAACGACGGACCGAAACGTCCTTAAACTAACGATGGACCGAAACGTCCCTAAACTACTACCGCAGCATCCTTAGGCTGACGGGATAAAAAAAAGAAAAAGAAAATATAATAAATAAAAACGGTATGTCCATCAGCAAAAAGGGCACGGATGAAAACCCGAAAGGGCTCCGTGAGTAAAAACAGCAGGGCTACCGGCGAGTGTTCGTGAAAACCCGAAAGGGCGCGACCTTGTAAAAAAAAAGAGAAAAAAAACGGTATGTCCATAAGCAAAATGGGCACGGATGAAAACCCGAAAGGGCTCCGTGAGTAAAAACAGCAGGACTACCGACGAGTGTTTGTGAAAACCCGAAAGGGCGCAGCCTTGTTAAAAGACACTTACAGGGCCCTCACGACCTTGTAAGGAGAAACCACCCGCGTGAGATCCTTACGACTCACAAGGGAGCAATACACTTAGGGATCCCCATGATTCCTAAGAAGAAAATACACTTGCGAGATCCTCACGACTCGTAAGGAGAACTCTCTTATGGGACCCTCACGACACATAAGACTTGAAAGTCTTAAGTCACAGAGACCTAAACCTGTGCTTAAGCAAAATCCCCCACAACCCTCGACAATGCCCTACAAGTGGTCCAATATTGGCCCTTGTATACAATCCACGGGCGCGAATAAACATTTCCCCAGCAAAGTCCCACCCGTGACTAGGGATATGTCTATATGGTGAACAACCCTTATAAGTCCTCTCGGCTTATAAGGAGAAAACCCTCTTGTAAGATCCTTACGACTTACAGAGGATCATACACTTAGGAATTCTCACGACTCCTAGGGAGAAAATACACCTACAAGATCCTCACGACTTGTAGGGAGAAATACCTTTGTGAGACTCTTACGGCTCATGAAGTCAAAAGCCTTAGTCGACAGGACCCTAACCCTATTTACTAAGCCACCTTTGTTCAACATCGACAGAGGCAGATGATGATTCGCTCCTGGCATTATCCCAGTTGTAGCGGTGCTGATGCCGAAATCGGTGTCTAATTTCAGGTTTATGGCGAAAAGTCAGTAGGCCGCACGTGCATACGAAACAGCCGAAATGATGAGGCAGCTTGCAATAAAAAAAACAGCAAGTAAAAATGTATGCATAAAAAATAGCCGAAATGATGGGGCAACTCACAATAAAAAGCAGCGAGTAGAAAATAAATAAATAGCCGAAATGATTGGGCACCGCGAAAAATAGCCGAAATGATGGGGCAATCGCGACCTTCGCGATATAAAAGCTGAAATGATAGAGCATCGCGGAAAGAGAAATAAAATAAAATAAAAAAAAGGTTTTAATTTATGCCCTACAGGTGATGTTCCATCACACCTTGTACATAATCCAAGGGCGTAAACAAAAAAGGTTTCATCCTTCTCCCCCAGGTTTCATCAGAAGAAGAAGCCAAATCTCGACGGGCCGAAGGAGACCTGGAGATCGTTTCAACACTCGTCTCGTAACGATGGACACAACTCTAAGCTAAATGGAACAGCGGCAACTCCCAGTTCCATGGTTCGGCGATATACATATCACCAACAGTCAAACCTCCATTCCATGAAATGCGGATACAATCAGCAAAATTTCTGGTTACGTGGAATGCGGATAACGTCACTCTTTGACCCCGCGGAAAACGTCCAGAGCGGATCCTGGTCCTCGCAGAGCACGGCAGTGAACCCGTGTGAAGCATCCAGAGCGGAGCCTAGTCCTCGCCGAGCACGGCAGTGAACCCGTGTGAAGCATCTAGTGCAAAATTCCTGGTTACGTGGAACGCGGATAACGTCACTCTTTGACCCCGTGGAAAACGTCCAGAGCGGATCCTGGTCCTCGCAGAGCACGGCAGTGAACCCGTGTGAAGCATCCAGAGTGGAGCCTAGTCCTCGCCGAGCACGGCAGTGAACCCGTGTGAAGCATCTAGTGCAAAATTCCTGGTTACGTGGAACGCGGATAACGTCACTCTTTGACCCCGTGGAAAACGTCCAGAGCGGATCCTGGTCCTCGCGGAGCACGGCAGTGAACCCGTATGAAGCATCCAGAGCGGAGCCTAGTCCTCGCCGAGCACGGCAGTGAACCCGTGTGAAGAATCCAGAGCGGAGCCTAGTCCTCGCCGAGCACGGCAGTGAACCCGTGTGAAGCATCTAGTGCAAAATTCCTGGTTACGTGGAACGCGGATAACGTCACTCTTTGACCCCATGGAAAACGTCCAGAGCGGATCCTGGTCCTCGCAGAGCACGGCAGTGAACCCGTGTGAAGCATCCAGAGCGGAGCCTAGTCCTCGCCGAGCACGGCAGTGAAACCGTGTGAAGCATCTAGTGCAAAATTCCTGGTTACGTGGAACGCGGATAACGTCACTCTTTGATCCCGTGGAAAACGTCCAGAGCGGATCCTGGTCCTCGCGGAGCACGGCGGTGAACCCGTATGAAGCATCCAGAGCAGAGCCTAGTCCTCGCCGAGCATGGTAGTGAACCCGTGTGAAGCATCTAGTGCAAAATTCCTGGTCACGTGGAACGCGGATAACGTCACTCTTTGACCCCGTGAAAAACGTCCAGAGCGGAGCCTGGTCCTCGCCAAGCACGGCAGTGAACCCGTGTGAAGCATCCAGAGCAAACACCGGACTGTGGAGTCCTTAAAATCCACGGACTATGATGTCCTTAAGCTCGACCGTAATGTCTTAAAACTAACGATCAACCACCCCGATTCCCTACGGATTCTACCTTGGTTTAAGGGTACATCTCTTCACTCCTTTGATACCTGGCGTTGTAATTCCTCAACGTCTTCAAAGAGGTGACGGGTCCCTGCAACCAAACGGACTGTGGAGTCCCTAAATCCACGGACTATGAGGTCCTTAACCTTGACCGTGATGTCTTAAAACTAACATCGGACTGTGGAGTCCCTAAATCCACGGACTATGAGGTCTTTAACCTTGACCGTGATGTCTTAAAACTAACATCGGACTGTGGAGTCCTTAAATCCACGGACTATGAGGTCCTTAACCTTGACCGTGATGTCTTAAAACTAACATTAAATCCACGGACTATGAGGTCCTTAACCTTGACCGTGATGTCTTAAAACTAACATCGGACCGTGGAGTCCCTAAATCCACGGACTATAAGGTCCTTAACCTTGACCGTAATGTCTTAAAACTAATATCGGACTGCGGAGTCCTTAAATCCACGGACTATGAGGTCCTTAACCTTGACCGCGACGTCTTTAAACTACGATGCCTCGAGAAACCCCTGACTCCGTGAAACACGAATAAGGGTGACCACATCCAGCACTTGCAGGTCCTCACGACCTGCAAGGAAGAAAAACTCTCTTGTGAGATCCTTACGACTCTCAAGGGACAACCCGCTTAAGAATCCTCACGATTCTTAAGAAGAAATTACACCTATGGGGTCCTCTCGACCCATGGAAAAAAACTCTTTATGAGACCCTCGTGGCTCATAAAGTGCAAAAGTCTTAGGAAGCAGATCTTAACCCTGAATCCTAAGCTATCGCTGCCCTGCAAGGAGGTCAAGATAAATTGTCCGCAAAACACATTCAACAAAAAGGAGACGCATCATTGAGAAGAAAAATGTATCTTTTATTCATAAACCAAAATGGATACAAAGTACAATTCATGAAAAAACAAAAGAAAATACCCTCATCTATGAGTATATACAGGAAGGCAGGGAAAGATACAAATGTTTCAAGCCGGCGGGCGATTTAGCAGCTTGGTCAACTCATTCTGCTTTTGTTGGGCCACGGCCTCATGATTTAAGATCGCCAGAAGACGGGCCTCCGCCTGAGCCTGCTGGGCTTGATACGAAGCGAGCCGGCCTTCGAGCTCTTTCTCGGTGGCCTTATGAGCCTCGACCCTCTCACGAGTGAACGTAGCAGCTTTATCAAGAGTCACCACCTCCCTGTAGACTCTTGAAGCACCCGCCAGAGTTCATACGCTTTGTTGGCCTTGGCAGTAAGACTCGCCTGAAGCTCGCTCAGCGCTTTAGAAGCCAGCTCCCTCTCCGATAATTTGCGGCTAAGCCTCCTCTCGCACGACGTCATGTTTGCCGCGCACCGCGCTATCAGCCCCCGCAAGTCCGCCTCTGCAGCCACGACCTCCGAGGAAAGACGGGAACATTCAAGTGCATGCAAGCAAGCCTCCACCTGCCGACAGAACTCCACCCAGACTCGCACCACCTCTTCGCTATGGTAGGTGGCAAGAAATGGAAGAGAACCGTTAGCCTCGGCAGCAAATGCTTCAGCTGTGGTTGCACTGCCAGCACGAAGCTCCTCGATCAAAGACGACAGGGAGACAAGGCTTAATTGGGCCAAGCGTTCTGAAGCCCGCAAAGCATAAGGGCCGGGCGGCATCATGATGCGCGATTCCAACGCCATGGAGACTGGCAGGGCTGTTCAAATTTGAAAGATGTAAATAAAATTCTTAAGCACAGAACAAACAGGATTATGATGAAATGTCGCTTACCGACAGTCATGCAAGTAGGAGCTGAAGGTTCCCCTGGCCCTTCAACGACCTCGACCTCGTCGTCAGCTTCCAAAACTATATAAGAGACATCAACGTCATTTCGCAAAATAAAAAAAAATGGCGACAATGCTATAATAAAAAATGGCGAATGACGCTAACCCTGCCCAGAGGAAAGGACAATACGCTGAGGGGAGATCGCCTGCGGAGTTGCCATCTCCAATAAACGCTGAAATGACTGTCGAGGCGACAGATCAGCGATAGTGGCCGCCAAACCGCGCAATTCTGGGAAAGATAGAAGAGCTTAGAACATGGAAGGGTTGCTAATTTAAAATGCAGAGGGTTACCTTCAACACTTCTCCCATTCTGAGTCGGGGGGATAGCGGCTTCGACAGCCTCTGCCGGAACCTCGGGCTCCAACAGAGGGAGGGTAGTCCCCACTACCTCCATCTCAGCCTCTGAGCCGCCTTCGGGAAGAGCCGTTGGAGCAGCAACCTCCAAAGGAGCCTCCCCCAAAGGGGCAATCACTCCCTGATCAAGAACCTCCGCTGGAGGCTCTACCATGAGAGGAGCAGCCTCATCAGTCCCCTCCACATCAAGTGAGGCTTCATCGAGAATTTCGGCGGGCATTAGCTTTAATGAGCCCGTAGGGAGCTCCCCTAGTGTCGAAGATTCTGCACGATTCAAATAAGAATAAGGATACATATGCACGGGCATAAATAATCTGAAGAACTACAAAAAGAACCACAACGTACCGATGCGCAAAGAAGCCCTCAATATGGCTTCTTCAAGCCGCTGCTCCTTCTCAAGGAGGTGGGCTCGCCGGGGTTCAAGCGTAGACTCATGGCCGCCGGTTCATAAAGAAAGTGCGTCCGCTGCGTCTTCTGAAGTGGACTGCTTCAGGGCCCTTTCCCCCCATTCCTCCAAAGGACCAATAAACCGCCGCCGATCCCACGAAGGGTCTTCGTAAAAGATTACAGCGGGATAGGGCTTCCTCGGAATCCTGGCGTTATGAGACGCATCTTTGAAACGCCGTATGGCCTCGGCCAACTGTGCGGCTTCCTCATCGGCCGAACTCGGGAAGAGAAGTCCAGCGTCTGACTCTTGCAAGGCCAATGGTTCGTCTTCAAGAATGGGCCCAGACTCCGCCAAAGAATCGAGCAAATTGGTGGCCGCTTTCCTCCGCCGCTTAAACCCAGAGCCGGTCGCCGAGGATGACCGCTTCCTCCCCCGCGAAGCCTTAAGGCGGCGCTGACCCACATCGCCTTCGACACCCTCATCCCTATTACCCTCGCCCGGTGCCACGACCGAGGATGACACTGCCATTGTCGATGCCACGGGGGGCGGTGCTGCCACAGGCGGTGGTGCTACTACTGGGGCCCTTCTACCTCGCGATCGGGAGCCCAGGGGCATACCAGCCGTTGGAGTAAGGTCTACCTCCGATTCTCCTGGGATGAGCGCAATGCCAGTATCCCTTAGAGGGAAGCGGACCAGAGCCCTCGGTCACAGCTTAGCTCCTGGAACCAGAGGAGGGGCGTCGTGGCCAAGAAGCACCCTCCTTTCCTCAAGAATAATTGGGTTGATCCGATGAAGATACCAACCCGTAAACGCGCCCACGCACCGGGGCAGGTACTCAGCTTCAGGGACCATGAAGTGGGAGCCGGTGTTTAGCCTCATGAAATGATGAGCGGCGTCGCGAACAACATCGAGCGAAGGGATCGGGGCGACTATAAAAGCCTCGAAAGGAACACCCTGGTCGTATCCAAGCTGTCGGGCAAATCGGTGCGGATTGTACCGCATGAAAAGAGCTGCACTGTCCTGGCGAAACACCAAGTAGCCCGGTCTAATAGTATACAAGTGTGCGGCCTCCCGAGGCTTCAAAGAAGGTGCGTTGTCTTTTGACAGGTCCCAGAGTTGTTGAACTGGACCTAAGGGAGTAGACAAGACCCGATCATTAAAAACCATCCCGCCAGCGGCAGCGTAAGGAGAAATCAGCACCCGAATAGCCCCGAACTGAGTCGGGTCGGCGGCAGAAGCATCCACCAATCGCATAAGTCGCGGGAAGGGATAGGCGTCGTAAAACGCAGGCCTCTGATGCATAGCGAAAGCCCCCAGCACATGCATTTCGACCCAGGACGTGAAATAATGAAGCGAAAAGTTTACTACACCCACGCCGGGAGTAGAGGTGTTAGCTGCGGTGCCCAACCCGTGATAAAGATGCGCCAACGCTGGGATGCCGACGGCCAACCGCGTCCCCTCGGCTATACAATGAACCGGGTAGATAACCGAGGCTCTCATGAAGCGGCGATGCATGGGGATAATGAACCAACTGAGCTACACTGACAAACCCCACGAAGAACGTCTCCTCATCCATACCAGGTGCTGCAATGGACTCAAAAGATATCGGCGACATGATGGGGATATAGTATTGAGGTAGATCCGATTCAGTGGTCGGCAGCTTCTTCGGACCAAACCCAAAGGGGTCTCTAATGTTGGCGAACTTCGGAGCTGTCTTCGACACGACGTCCTCACGAAGGAAACAAGCAATGAAGCTCTTGAAAGTAACACCCTGCTCTTCAGATTCGGTGAACAATCGGTCGAAGATACCTAGCGTCTTGATCAAACTGGGACGCTTGTGGCGAATGGCGTTCTCAACAGACAAGCCGTCAATCGGTGCAGGCTCGGGCTCGAAGACATACTCGTCAGGAGGCAGCAACTCCTCATACAGTGCACCTCTGATTGGCAATCCCGAGATTTCATAAAATTCTGCCAGAGAAATCGAAACCTCGCGATCTCCTAAAATAAAAGTGTTGGTGGGAAGATTCCATTGATTCAAGAACGCCCTAACCCACCAGACATGCGGGGACTTATAATGGAAGAGTGACGCGTATATTGCCTGATAAAGCCCGACCTTCTGCAGTCGCGCACGATGGGCAGAAAGGATGTAGCGAGCCCAGAGAAGGTAGCCCGTAGGGTGTCGAGGAGTGAGCCCTATCTTATAAATTTGCCCCCACGGGTGGGCCTCACCCTGGCAAATACGCCGCCCCAAGATATCTATAGCCGGGATCGGATGGTTTGGGATACCGGTCGTCGAAGGCTCGAGCCTCCCCGTTGGAGTCCAGTTGGGCATCTCCACAGCAAAAATCGTTCTCGGAGGGTCCATTGGCAAGAATGTAAAAGTAGGCTCTGTCGGTACTGCACAGAGGAAACTCCGGCGACCCCGGATAATATGGCTGTACCAAGTTACCCATAGAAGCAAGTTGGTACAGTTCGGGTCATGAGCCCGGATCATCGCCATCGCTTCCTCATCGGACGGTGATTGAGGGAAAGCGGCCTCCGAACGGGTAAAGGGAAAACACGGAGCAGAAGCCATCGCACCTGAAATCGAATGGAAGAAGACCGTCAAAAGCAAAGTCAGCAATATATATCCATGCATGAACATGAAGACTAGCTGAAGAAAACAACAGTGGACTTCTTTTTTGGGACCATTGGCTACAAAACACATGGGCCCCACAGAATCAGGATGACGGCTCATTAATAATGAGACCAAGCAGTTATAATAAAACAGAGGGAATATCCTCATCAAATAAAGAATGGGTTTCAAGTAACCCTACACATCCCACCTAGAGGACAAATCTGTCTCGGGCTTTACAACAGATCCAACAGGATCAAAGGAATTAAATTCCCACAGAAGACATCATTACGAAGCTTCTGCTGCATTGATTACAGAAGGACAACCTGGGGCGAAGGAAACCCAAGAAGCCTCTATAGGGAAGAACTTGGTTCTTCACAGGAATTGAATTCCTTTTGGAAAGGGGAATTAAATCCCCAGAAACTTTTTTCTGCGAACGGAGTTAAACTCCATGGATTTGAACTGTCATCATCATCTCCTTGGAGGATCAGATGAACCCTAAAAGAGATTTACTGCTGAAGATTAATTGGTTTCATGGGTTCATGTTTAAAGGGTAAAAACCCTTATTTTGGATTTAAAATCCATAGAGACAAGAGAGTTCATCGTTCATGCGAGAGCATTACCTGAAGAAAAGAATTCTTTTCGGGCAGAGTTAAACTCTGAAAATTGTTCGAGGCAGAGAACTAAACTCTGGAGAGGAGAATTAAATTCTCAGAAAGAAAAGTATGCAAGGAAGAAGATGAGCAAAGTGGAGGCGTCTCTGAAATGACCCCAATATTTATAGAAGGAGATGGAAACGCTTCGTCTCCCCAAATCCCTAAAGGAATCCAACGGTCACAAGAGGTGACAGCGTTGCACTCACGTGCAGACACGTGAGAACAATGCTGTGGGGGCATTTGTTTCCTGATTTAAAATCAGGAAAGCCTACAGAAGAGGTCACGTGTTGGCACGTGACATTTAAAAGCAGCTTCAAAGGCACATCAGTTCCCTGATCAAATCAAGGAAAAGGCTTCAGAAGAGGTCACGTGTTCACACGTGACCAGGGGTCACGTGTTGGCACGTGACATTTAAAAGCAGCTTCAAAGGCACATCAGTTCTCTGATTAAATCAAGAAAAAAGGCTCCAGACGAGGGTCACGTGCTCACACGTGACCAGGGGTCACGTGGTGGCTCGTGACGGCTAAGCAACGGCCAGAAGGCAGAACGCAAAAAGAAGAAGAAAGCTCGTTCCAGGGGGTCACGTGCCTACACGTGACCAGGGGTCACGTGCCTACACGTGACCAGGGGTCACGTGGCCACACGTGAACGGCTTTCAAAGCCTATTTATTTAACAGAATCAAATTCTGAAGAGATCATTTAAATCTTTCCAAAGGAAAATGATTACTTGGAACCGACTGGATTAAAGATTTAAAGGTGATTAAATATCACCTATCTATGGAAAAATCTTGAACTTGGGAAGATTTCCCCTTAAAAATCTAACCGAAACAATAGAAGAATATCTTTGGATTTAAAATCCAATGGTGAATAAAATTCACCTAATAATCCAAAGGTCCAAACGAATGGTGAATACAAATCAAATCTCTTAATGAAAGATTTATCAAAACTAATTGATTCTGCTTCTTCTCTCCTATAAATAGGAGCCAAGAGACACAAAAAAGGGAGAGAGAGATCGATATACAGAGAGAAAAAGAAAAAAGAGAAAAATTGAGCCTTGATACTTTGGAGGAATTTAGATCTTCTGCAAAAGAAAAGCTTAGGTAAGAAAGGGAAGGCCTTAAAAGAGAATTTAATTCTCAACAGAGTTTAACTCTGATATTAAACAGAAGAACATAGTTCTCTCTCTAGTGGAGGATCTGTAAAGTGCACATCTCCCCTTGAATTGAGAATTTAATTCTCATTGGGTTGAGATCCTGCCATGCAGATCCAAAGCATAGAGAGGGAATGGAAGCTTGAGAATTTAATTCTCACAGAACTATAGGAATTTAATTCCTTTAAAATAAAATTAGGGTTTAACCCTATGTTATGGGAATTTAATTCCTTCAGAATGAACAGAATCAGGGTTTAACCCTAATTAAGAACTTAGTTCTGTTAAAATAACAGGAATTTAATTCCCTTAAGAAAGAAGAAATTAGGGTTTCACCCTATGACAGAATCTCATTCCTCAGAATAATTCTCTAAAAGAGAGTGGGAACTTAATTCCTTAAAACTGTTATTAGGGTCTAAATCTATGATAGAATGCAGTTCTTCACATATATGAGGAATCTAATTCCTACAAAAAAATTCAGAGTTCAACTCTATCCCAGAATGTAAATCTTCAGAAAGAAATAGGAATTTAATTCCTCAAAAAATTATTGTTAGGGTTCAACCCTGCGAAGAATTTAATTCTTAAGGGGATTAACAGATCTTCCAAAAAAAAACACACACAAAGAGGCAGGGTCACGTGCTACCACGTGACCCCCGAAAAGATCCACAGAAAAGGCCCTTTGAGGCAGCGCCTCACGTGACCCACGTGACCCTTGGCGGAAGCTTTAACATACAAGCACCAAGATGCCCATCACGTGACAGCACGTGATGCTCCAAAGTATTCAATGCTTTTTAAAATAAAGGGAGGGTGCCCTCACGTGTTACCAAGTGACCCCTCTTGCCTTAGTGTTTAACACTAAATTGGAACCCCTGAGCCCAGTGTTAAGTACTATTTTGCCTTAGTGTTCAACACTAATTAAAGAGCTTTCTTGCAGTGTTTAAAACTGAATTTCTTAGTGTTTAACACTAAATTAAATCTCTGTTGACAGAGTTTAATATTAATTTTCTTAGTGTTCGACACCAAATTAAAATCTCTGCCACCAGTGTTTAGCACTGATTATCTTAGTGTTTAACACTAATTTGAGATCCCTGTTGCTAGTGTCTAACACTGACTTGCCCTAGTGTTTAACACTAATCTGAACCCCCCTGTTGCTAGCGTTTAACACTAATTTCAGCCCAATTGGCTAAATATCCAGAGGCAAAGCCTCTCCTCTAACGGACCAACAGAGGGCCAATATCCTAAACATGATTGGACTTAGCCCAAGCTGGCCATAAGTCCTCAATTCAAATTCAACTGAGCCAACGGGCTCATAATATAATTAATTGGTCTTGTTTCCAAATTGGGCCAAAGATTATTTAATCTACCTCGGTTTAAGGGTACATCTCTTCACTCCTTGGATACGTGGAGTTGTAATTCCTCAACGTCTTCAAAGAGGTGACGGGTCCCGATGACCACATATTGATACGGACTGTGGAGTCCTTAAATCCACGGACTATGAGGTCCTTAACCTTGACCGTGATGTCTTAAAACTAACATCGGACTGTGGAGTCCCCTAAATCCACGGACTATGAGGTCCTTAACCATGACCGTGATGTCTTAAAACTAATATCGGACTGTGGAGTCCCTAAATCCACGGACTATGAGGTCCTTAACCTTGACCGGGATGTCTTAAAACTAACTATGGACAGTGGAGTCCTTAATTCCACGGACTATGAGGTCCTTAACCTTAACCGCAACGTCTTAAAACTAACATTGGACCGCAATGTCCTTAAACTACCCATGGACCGCAATGTCCTTAAACTACCTATTGACCGCAATGTCACTAAACTAAACAACAGAGCCCCCTTTTATTGCTCTCTTGTTGGATCTAAACGATCCCGTTAAGTTGATCTTAGTCTAAAAACTAGACTAACGTATCCTTAACGAACGTTTAAGTCGATCTTAGGCTCAAATGAGGCTAACGTATCCTTAAACCCAAACCCCCAAACCCAAATCTAAGATAATACGGATTTGGACTAGTCCACGCCCTACGGACGACGACATAACTCAGTCTCCATATACAATCCACGGGCAACTAAACATAAAATAAATACACACGACACGAAGTGACCAACTGGAGAAGGAGAAAGTTGTTACCGCGATGCGGTAGCGTAATTAACTGCAGGGGCTTGCTCCTGCAGGGAAGAGCGTTCCCACAATCAAAAACCCCTCAAACGAGGGGGAATCTGACGAAGTCTGCTACATCAGACGCATCCGTCTAAACCTTTGATACAAGGTGCCATAAATCAACTTGGCATCTTCGGAGAGGTAGACAGATAGCACCAATTAGCATCTGCCCCGAATCTCAGGCAAGACGCCCATGTCGTCGCCGCCATTTGGAGGGGAACAGTATACACTGGCATTTTCTATACCAAGCTACAAACAACAGCGTTAACAATATAATCAAACATTATATTCTTTTTTCTGTCCATTCTATCTCTACTCACCTTTGGGACTTACCGAGCGATTGTTCGCCGACGACATTCCTTTTCTTCTTTCTTTAGAATATCATCAGGTGTTTCGGAAGCTTTAGAGACCGAGCCCAGGATTGAGGATTTGGAGCAGTTTGCATTTGACCCAGAGCTTTAGACACATGTACATATTTTTTTATTTCAGTTATGCCATTGTCTAGGCATCGCTTTCTACTCATATATTTATATTTCAGTTGTACCTGTAAAAGAATGTTTAATAAATAAAGTTGCTGTTCATTTACATTTCTGTCTTTTGTGTACTTTACTTTATATTGCTTATATACGCTTAGCGTGTTTACTTCTGAGTAAATATGTAGCGGGTCTTGCCACGTCCTCTACCCGTACACTGGGAAGCGGGGCGTGACACTGACCAAGCTCACACGTAAAGATGAAGCATTCATGTGGTCAGAAGCATGCGAACAGGCTTTCGTAGAACTCAAGTCAAGATTGATATCGGTGCCTATTCTCATAATACCAGACCAATTAGGAGGTTTTGTTGTGCATTGCGATGCATCCGGTAAGGGATTAGGATGTGTTCTAGATCAGTATGGAAAAGTTGTAGCTTATGCATCAAGACAGTTGAAGATTCATGAGCGCAATTATCCAACGAATGATCTGGAGTTGGCGGTCATTATATTTGCACTGAGGATTTGGCGCCATTACCTTCTTGGAGAACGAGTAGATATATACACAGACCACAAAAATCTGAACTATGTGTTTACTCAGAAAGAGCTGAATATGTGGTAGAGAAGATGGCTAGAACTTATGGAGGACTTCGACATCAACCTATAATATCATCCAGGAAAGGTGAATGTAGTTCCTGATGCACTTAGTCGCCAACCGTTATCAATGAATCTCACCACACAGTGGAAGCTACAACAAGATTTGCACAAGATGGAGATTGAAGTGGTTATGCCAGATAATACTTCAGAGTTGATGAATTTACAAGTTCAATCTACTATTGTTAATCAGATCAAAGCAGCTCAAGTAAGTGATACCAAGTTGCAAAAGATCAGAGAACAAGTAGAAAGTGGACTTAGAACAGATTTCATCATCCACGTAGATGGATCTTTGAGATACGGAAGCAGATTGTGTGTACCATAAGGTCCTGTTCGGGAAGAGTAGATGAAAGAAGCTCACAGCTCTCCATACTCAGTACACCCTGGTGGTACAAAGATGTACAATGATCCGCGACAACATTACTGGTGGCATGGAATGGAGCGTGAAGTAGACCGAAGCGTAGCCAAATGCTTGGTGTTTCAGCAAGTAAAAGCTGAACATCACAAGACTGCTGGTTTACTTCAACTGTTATCTATTCCAGAATGGAAGTGGCAACTCATCACCATGGACTTCGTGATTGCACTTCCTCGCAGCATAAAGGGTAACGGTGCGGTATGGGTTATTGTGGATCGACTCACAAAATCGGCTCACTTCATTCCATTTTGAGGTTGCCAATCTACTGAGACACTAGCAAAGAAGTACATGGAAGTAGTGTACTATTTCTGATACCCATGAACTCATTCAAGAAATCGTGAGATTACATGGCGTACCGATTTGCATTGTCTCTGATCGTGGCACCAGATTCCGATCGCAATTTTGGCAGAGTCTGCAAGCTAGGTTGGGAACGAGTCTGAACTTCAGTACAGCTTATCATCCACAAACAGATGGTCAGTCTGAGCATGTATGTTAGACTTTGGAGGATCGTAGGAAGATCACCTAAATCTTGTGGAGTTTTCATACAACAACAGCTACCAAGCGAGTATTGGAATGACACCCATTGCAGCTCTTTATGGAAGGAAGTGTCGTTAACCATTAAGTTGGGACGACATCGAAGATAGGAAACTCCTTGGACTAGAGATGATCGTAGCAACGGCGGATGTAGTTCGCACAATCAGAGAAAAAATACGCATAGCCCAAGACAGACAGAAGCACCGGGCTGATGCAAAGCGCCGACATATGGAGTTCGGGGGTGGTTGCGGAGGTTGTGATGAGGGCGAGGAGGTGGTGGTGACGGTGAGGTGAGGTCGACGGTGAGGGAGCGACATGGCTATGGTTTGGGGTTGCAAGTTTTCTCGTGACGAGAAACAGAGAAGAAAAAGGAAGAGAGGAGAGATGTGTTAATTAATAGGTTATATAAAATATAATTTTATATATATTAAGAGAGAGACAGAGGGATAGGGAGAGAGAGAGAGCGCGCGACAAGAGAGAGAGAGATACTGAAAGAGAGAATATAATTTAGTTATATATATATTATATTTTATAAACTGTTAGTTTTGAAAAGAATATTATATTATATATTCTGGGTTTAAACATCTAATATCAAATACTCCGAATATAACCCGGGTTTCTTCTAAAAATCCAGTTTTAAAATATGGAGAATATACGTACAAGCTAAAACCATAATGTGATGTCCGGTCAGTCAAAATGCATACCCCAAGTTCGGATCTACGTAAATATACGTAGCGATCCAAACGAGTCTGTTTTAACACTTTGGACATGAACACGATGTATGGATGCACACATATGATATGGGGTATAATAGCATGCCATACTAGATATTAAAATATATTATTTGGTTATAATTTGTATTATTTAAAAGATATACGGATACGAAATATATCATGTGTGTGTATAGAATCTAGATATAAATGGATCCTCTATACTAGCAAATATATGACGTACTTTTGAACCATAACGGGTTTCAAGCATGCGGATCGAGTCGGATACTAACCACAGTTACTAAATGCACTATCCGCACCCAAAAACAATAATAAACAAGAAGTTGTCGCAAGATTTGAAATACCCCAAAATATCGTATAAATGCACTGGGGTGTTACATTACACCCAACTATAAAAGAATTTCGTCCTCGAAATTCACGGAACAAAAAAAGACAAGAAAACATGGATATAAGAAAAGAGGTGTGGAAACTTCTATCGGATCTCATCTTCACGTTCCCATGTAGATTCTCCGTGCGAACGATTTCCCCACGAAACGAGTACTAGTAGGATAACATTGTTCTTGAGGACCTTTTCTAGTCGATCTACAATCGCCATTGGTCACTCTTCATATGCTAAGTCCTCCCTTACTGTCAGTTCTGAGTGATCTAGGACGTGCGTCTCATCTTGAACAAAGTTGCAGAGTTGAAATACATGAAACACGTCATGAACACTCACCAAGGATGGTCTAGGGTTTTGCTTCGTAGATGCTAGGTTCTAAGGTACCGTCTCCAATCTTGAAATAGAATACTAGATGATCTGATATTTCGAACACTACCCACCTTTGGCGACAGTCGATGGTAGTGAAGAAAGTTCGCAGCCAGTCCATTCTTAAGACCACGTCGAAGTTTGGTATGTCCAGCACCTTGAAGTTCGCATAAAATTCTCGACTGCAGACGACCACTGGACACAGATCGTATCCCAAAGTTGCTTTTAGATTGCCGTTCCCTGAACTGATATTCCAGTTGGATACAAGCGGTTTAACTGGGATCGCATGAGTTCGGACGAACCGTATCGACATAAAGCAATGTGATGCCCCAGTGTCGAAGAGTGCTAGAGCAGATAGGGAGGCTACTAAGATTGTATCTAAGTTGTGTGGGATCGGTTTAGGCATAACAGATATAAGATGATTAAAAATTGAAAGGACTTGAAAGAGAATAGGGAAGGGTTTTACCAGTGATAACCTGACCCGTAGTTTCGGCCTCTTCGACCGACATGGTGAATGCTTGGCGTCACGGCACTTTCCTATGTGCCTGGTTAAACACTCGGCGTTGGGGTTGAGTGTTCTGGGTGCGGGGAGCTAGAGCTGGTAGAGCTAACCGGGTAGGAGGAGCTTGGATCGCCGGTCTAGCTGGAGGGTTGTTGGATCCTCGGTTCCGGAGGCATGCTTCAATAGCATGAGTAGAAGACCCACAGATCAAGCACATGTTGTTCGCCCTGCGACAGTTCTTCACAAGTTGCCCTGTTCTTTTTTAGTAGGTTCAAAAGTCTGGCCTGCTATTGGCGAACGAACCTACTGGCCTCCGTGATGATCCGTTAAAAGCTGGCCTGGAAGAGGCCCGTCCTGTGATCTGGTGCACAGGGCATTTCACACTGGCAGTCTACGGCCTTCCCTTCTTCTTCACAACTACCTCATAGCGTTGGGAAGCCTTCAAAGCAAGTTCATGGGTTGGGAAATCTCATGTAGCGAGTGCAGCTTGGATTTCAGGGTCCAACCCTTACTGAAATTATCATGCCCGAATCTCAGCAGTGTGAATAAGGTGTGCAGCGAACCTGTTATGACCTTGTGTTAGCAGTGTAGTGAGGGAGATCAGAAAATTGAATTTGAGGCAATATCTTACCAGGTGAGCATGGTAAACTCAGCATCATATTCATCCACAGACTTGACCCAAATCGAGCCCTGCTGTAGATGGATGAACTGTTGCTCCATGTCAAAACAGACAGTCTCAGAGAAGTATTTAGCATTGAAGAGGTCTCGGAATGTTCTCCATTCTATCGGTTGTGCGTGACGGCTCTGATCAGTCTTCCACCAAACTCTGGCCTTATCGGTCAGTTGCAACTTAGCAACTCTCACCCAGGCAATATCTGGCACTTGAGCTGCTACCAGATCATATTCGATCGCTTGAGCCCATTCTTCTGCCTCAAGTGGGCTCTCTTTTCCCGAGAAGTGTTTTGGGTGCAGTGCCCGAAACTGCTTAACTCCGGATGCCTCGGCTTCGGGGCGGTGCATGAGGATAGCAGTCTGCTGCTGCTGACCCTCTAAAAGGCTCTTGATAGCCTCAAGTAGTACCGTTTTCTCATTGATAGGAGCTGCAATAGTATGTGGTGGTGGTAGAGTAGGCGGTGGAGTATTGCCGTTGATGTTAGTACCGGTATTGTTCGGAAAGTCCATCACCTTGATATAAAAGATAGGTTAGGATAGATTCAAGAAATTTAAAATGCAAGAAATGTAAATGTTTGTTGAACTCATTAATTCTTGGGGTATATTATTTACGAGTTCATGCAGAACTGACCTGCATGGGCCACAAGTAAAACCTGTCACGCCCCCTCTCCAATAGATGGAAACGGTGACGTGGCAAGCCCGCGGTACATTTATTCAGAGAAGGTCGTTCTCTAAATAAATATACTAAGCGTATTGAAACAATAATACACAATGCAAGAATAATTTGATACTATAAAAAGTTTTTAACCAACACTTTTAATTACATTCAACTTCCAATATTTACAAATACAAGAGTTTATGCTGGAAAGTAAATACAATAAAAAAATGCCTAAACAAGTGGCATACATAAACTGAAAGTGGAGTCCATAATACTCCACTTTCAGAGTCGTTATAGAAGATGGGGTCCATAATACTCCAGAAACTTAGTTCCTTCAAATCAAGAACTTAGTTCTTTAAAAACTCAACCCAAAATCCTAAAAAAATAGTGATTTTGGTGATCGTTAATGGTCAAAATACCATTGACGGAGGTTTAACCTCTCTGAAAATATCAACAGAAATTAAAAAAACTCAGCGCCTCACGTAAAAAATATGTGGGTGCCCAAAACAAAGGGCCCGGCGCCTCACGTACTTCCCACGTGGGCGCCGAAGACCGAGGTCCGGCGCCTCACGTGAAATACACGTGAGCTCTGAGTTAAAGTGCTTAGCATTTCATATATAACCAAGATGGCTAAGTACTTGGCCCTGCTTGGCCAGCGCGTAGCACCTCTCGTGAAACACACGTGGGTGCAAGACTAAAATAAGCGAGAAAGCACCGCACGTGCTTCTTACGCGGACGCTCCCAACAAAAGACTCGGCGCCTCACGTGCTTTCCACGTGGGCGCCCTCAAACAAAAGGCCCAGTGCCTCACGTGCTTCCCATGTGGGCGCCCAAGACAGAAGGCCAACGCTTCATATAAAACACACGTGAGCGCTGAATTAAAGTGCTTAGCACTTTATATGCAGCCAAAACGGTTGAATGCTTAGCACTGATTGGGCAGCGCCCAGTGCTGCACGTGCACCTTACATAGACGCCATAAAAAGTGCTTAGCACTTCATGATTAGTCAAAACGACTAAACTGTTCAACACTCATTGGGTAGCGCCCACAACTGAATGCTTCACATGACATACATGTGAGCGTCAGAGCTCAAATAAGTGCTTAGCACTTTTACATAAAAAGAAAAGGGCTGAATAAACAGAGCCCAATTCAGTCCTTAGCACTTTTGAATAAAAAAAGAGAAAAGACTAAGCAGACTAAGCCTAAATTTACTGAGACTTTGAAGTTTTCTTGCAGCTGAGCCCAAATGCTCTTTTGCTGAATCTTAAGTAAAAATGGTCCTAAAATGTTGTTAAGTTGATCTTAGTCTAAAATAAGACTAACGTATCCTTAGCAAAAATTAATTGAGCCCAAATGCTCACATATATATTTAAGTTGATCTTAATCTCAAATTAGATTAACAGTCCTTAAATAAAACAAAAATATTTTTGAACTATAGGAATATACAACCTAAGTTCAAAATCATGTCAAGCAAATCCTTGACCCAAACTCAAATCTAAAATATACGGATTTGAACTGATCCACGCCCTACGGGCGACGACATAAACTAGTCTCCATATATAATCCACGGGTAACCAAAACAAACAAAATACACACGACACGAAGTGAACTGCTGGAGCAGAAGAAAGTGGTTATCGCAACGCGATAGCGTAATTAACTGCAAGGGCTTGCGCCTGCAGGGAAGAGCGTCCCCATAATAAAAAACTCCTCATAAAATGAGGGGGAATCTGATAAAGTCTGCTACAACGGTCGTGTCTATCCAAATCTCCGATATATGGTGGCATAAATCAACTTGGTATCTTCGGAGAGGTGAATGGATAAGTCCAAATAGCATCTGCCTCCAAATTCTGGTAAGTCGATCTATCCCGGTTCGTCTATGTTTTCGGCAGCGAACAGATTCTGGCATGCCCGGTGGGACCTTTTCCTCTTTCCACTCCACACTTCGTGTGTTATGTTTCGCGAACAAAATCCCGGTTCGCTATGGTTGCCCTTGGATTCGAGGTACTAAAATTTGGTGTCTTGCTCCTGTCTAGAAAATCAATGGCTTCTCAATGCACTGCATGCAACATCAACTCTCTCTGCCCTAACTTGAGGAGTGACCTACGGACCCAACGCGACCTCTATTTTCTCAATACCACTGGGAAAAGTTATGCAAGCTACTACTGAATTGTTCTTTAGGACCATGCTCCCACCGGTGTGTTTCGGCGCCTCAACGCCACAAGAAAAGCTCCTAAAAGGCGGGTCTTTGATCGACTGGCAATTACAATGGCCCCTCTCAACGGGCCGTCCAAATCCGGCGTCTCAGTTTTCAACAGGCTGAGCAAGAACCCAAACGAGCCCGCAAAGAGGCTCGTGATACCTGAAGGGGCTGCCCCAAAACGGGTAGCCCTCCCAACTCCTGCTAGGTAAAGCCGTCAAAGGTGCTTCCCCTACCAGAACGTCGTTCTTCAAAAGATTGGCCGGCCTACTTCAAACTTTAACAAGGACGTCGGTCTTCAGCAGGCTGACGCCAATTGAAGCCCCTCAACAAAGCCGGGGGCATGAAGAAGCCGCTTCCAAAACTGAGGCGGCCCCTTCCGCGAGACATGCTCGACATCGCCATTGGTGTCGAGTGAAAAAAGCTGGGGGCAACTCTCCTTCTGGACTACCCCACCATATCCAATGGTGGAAGTTGACGCTGCTATTCCAACCGGGAACAGCTTTGAACAGTTTAAGAAGGTGCGCAAAAACTCTCCAACAACGGTACTAAAAAAATCAGCCCCGCTTGCAGAAGTTACAGATCAGGCAAAGCCGTAGTGGCCCCATCAGCGGTTCTCCTCTCAAATTCATAGGGTATGGTGGAAAGTCCAGGACTCTGTGATCGACAAAGATTACTCTCGTCGACCAGAGAAACCTAAAGGACGACAAGAAAAAGATCGCTCCTCCGCCATACAACGGGGGACTCCTTCTACACAGGTGCCTATTACAGCGGCCCCTTAAACTTCAACCTCTCATAAAAGAACGAGGTTGGAGAAAACTCTACCGCCGGTGGCAAATTCCAAAAGCAATAGATTCAAACGTCCCAAGTCTGGGGGTATGATCATACACACGGTCTACATGGCTTCAGAAAAAGAAGAAAGCCAAGAGTAACAACAAAATCTCTAGGAATTGCTGACCAAAATGGCAGCATTTACCGGATAGAAAGAAAGTCCGGACAAAGAAGCTGAACAACGCTAAGAGCGGGAGACCGATACAGAGTTCCTGCGAAGGGTGCTTGAGAGAAAAGACAAAGAAGCCGCTGAACAATCTGCCAACATAAAGCAAATGGCTCTCTTGTTCCAAGACATGGTTGGAATGATGATCCAACCAGAACCCCCGGCCGAATATCCGCCGATAATCGTCGACGATGACAGAGGGGAAATATCAAACCCTTCTCCAGCCTTATCGGCAGCCAAGGAGTAAACAATCTCTAAGACCGCCCTTGATGATTATATTGCTCAATAAATAAGAGCTCATCAAGCTAATGAAGCTGCGGGCCAAATCATCAGAACTAGACGACCGTATCCAGGCTGGTATGATCAAATCAAGTACCCGCCGAGATATACGATCCCCAAATTCCATGTATACAAAGGGACATGCAACTCTCACCAGCACGCCGCGCAATTTAGAGTTCTGTGCGGCAACACTGGAGGCGATGACAAACTGTTGCTTCGCTAGTTCGTTGGCAGCCTATCAGAAACGGCCTTCGAATGGTACTCAGAGCTCCTAAATGACTCCATAAAAACATTCACGGAGATGGAACTTTTGTTCACACAGCGGTTCGCCAGCGCGAGCGAGCGCACTCCAATTACGGCATTACTCAATGCCAGGGTAAAACCGGGAGAAACCTGGGTCCAATACGTGATCCGGTGGCGGAACTTGTGGTCTAAGTGCGAACAACGCATTGAATAATCTCCTGACGTGGGCATGTTCATCGGGACCCTTGATCTTCAAACGACCGTGTCCCAGTTTATGGCATTCTTCAAACGAACAACCTTCCAGGCTCTGATAGATAAACTGACCCAAATTGACCAGATAGGCCACGGGCCTTCCTCCTCAAAGAAGGACCCTCGAAATAACAAAGGTAAAGGGAAAGCATCCTTTGTTGCCAACACGTAGCAACAACCGAGTGGCCCAAAACTGGCTGCTCGCCAAAACAACGTGCGTCCGCGCCCATCCTTAGAGAAAAGACTAGGACGCGCTTACTCATTTCCCCGTGACAAGACGAGGAGACTGTTCGAATTGGCACTGCGTAACAAACTCATCACATTGCCGACCCGCGGCGTCTACCGCAACCCGGCGACGTCAACAACCCTAATTACTGCTCCTATCACAGAATGGTGAGCCACCCAATTGAAGATTGCTACGTCTTCAAGAACTGGGTCGAAGATCAGTATCAACCGGGAAAATTCGCGCTGTCTAATAACTGGAGGGTAAGCCCACCCCATAAGCAAACTCCTAAAAAGGTGGACGCGCAGGGGGCATCATGCTCACTCATAGAAGAAACTCCGTGGGAAGTCGTCCTTTCAGCAAAAACCAAAAGAATGCTGAAGGATCTACAGGCATGTCCGGTAGTCGGGTAGAAAAGCCCACTTGAATCTGAAATCATTGAAGAGATGATGAAACCACGTCCCGCACCAAAAATTGTTGATGAGGGGAAAACCTCCCAAGTCAAGCCTTCAAAGTTTTCGAAGAAAAAGAAGAAGACCAAGAAGTTTGTGCAGCCTACCGAGTATGACGACAAGCGCACAGATCTACAAAAATACATTGACGCGCTGGAGGAGTACAACTAGAAGGCACAAACACCAGTCACGCTCGAAGAGTTCCTCAAGCATATTCTTGAGGACGAAGATAGTGACATCGATGAGGAAAATGACTCATCAAAAGACACCAAAGACCGTATAGCAAGTTGCCACATGATCTCCCATTCATCGTTATATGACGAAAAAGCTCCCTCAGCGCTAGAAAACAACGCAGAGGAACTGGGGGTGGAATCGGCGCTAAAATCCTCGGAACTGCTAGAAGACCTGATCGATAGGTTGTTAAACAAAGCCTTTCAAAAAAGTAAAGTTGACCGAGAACGCGAAACATCCATATACGAAAATGCTAAGCGTCAGTGTCAGGATGAAGAAGCTCCGGCGAGGACGAGTCATAAAGTACTTTGACTAAACCAAAGCATACCTGCTATAAATAAGAGCAGGATCAAAACAGAGAAGCAGTTCGCCAGAGCCCTATCAATGGGGATGAAGCTTCCATCTCTCGTAGGACACACTCCCGGAGTCATATGCCTCGATAGAGAAGATTCACATCCAAACTACTGCCTATATCATCGGAGGGTTACCCACCCCACCGAGGAATGCAGTGCTTTCAAGAAGTGGTGGCAAGGATACGTTGCCCATCAAAAACACTTCAAGAGGATGAAGCACGAAGCTCGTCGATGGCAAAATAGTGCGAAAGATGCGTATGAAGAAACGATTGGCAACTGTCATATGGTTGGTACCATTTCGGAAGGGAAAAGACCCGAAGTTCTTACCTTCGGTAGTGATTCTGAGGATGAAATACCCCTCAGCCCTCTCTTCAAAGACCCCCCTCCGAAAAATAAGAGGATGAGAAGAACTGCGAGAATATTCAGCAGCGTAACCGCACGCTGCCTGATATGAATCTCGGACATACAAATAAAGGTTTGAATAAAAAAGACAAAGGGAAAGGGAAAATCCCTGAGGAAATTTCTCTCGATAAAGAAGCAGTCAAAGAGCTTGCAGCAAGGGACCCACCTAGGAAAAACAAGGTGGATTACAATATCCTAACACATCTGAGGAAAATACCCTCACAACTGAGCATATTGGATGCTCTCCTCCTGTCCAAAGAGGCACGAGATTCTCTGATCATGGCATTACAAGAGCTCGGTCAGTTCCGATCTTTCTTCACAGAAGAGAAGATGACGGATGAACTGGCAGAGGTCCAAACGGCTGACATTATATTCAGCGATGAAGATATCCTCCTCGGTGCGTGCGAACATAATCGCCCGTTATACATCACCGGGTACTGCCACGACATCAAGATAGGGAAAATCCTTGTCGACAATGGATCCTCCATCAACTTTCTCAACGTGAAGGTGCTAAAGGAAATTTGCATGGACGTTTAGCACCTCGCCCGAGATAAAATTACCATCTCCGGGTTCGACTCATAGTCGTCACGGACAATTGGGTCCGTAATAATGAAGTTACGCTTCGGGCTGCTCGTCACTGACATCAAATTTCATGTCATTGATGCCAAGACTTGCTATAATGCTTTGCTCAGCAGGCCTTGGTTACACGAGTACAACGTCATCCCTTCTACACAACATCAGCGTATGAAGTTTTTCAAGGATGGCTCAGAGTACACCGTTACAGGAGAGCTAAACCCATTCTCGGTAAACGAAATCCGGAAATATGAAGACGCAAAGTACTTCCTACCAGACTTCGAAGATACAGAAATGTGTCATACGCTAGAGAATGAACAGAAATCCATTGCTACTATCCCGATCTTTGGGAGCGATACCGAGGAAGATGAAGAAATAGTCTACTTGGGACAGCCGCAGAAAGAAAATAGCAAACCCAGACCATCTGCTCCTGTTTTGATCTTTTGCAGCGACTCAGAGGATAAGACCAACACAGTGTTCTTCGTCCGTCCATCAATGCAAACTTTTGTCGGAGCAGATCGGAGTCTGCATATCACAATGGATCCGCCTTGATACTACAAGGAACTTGATGCGCTCCATACATACAGCGTACAAGAACTGCAAACTTTCTATGTGCCTCTTAGGCGTATGGGTGAAAAGGCGATCCTCTTCTACCAATCTAAAAAGACCAAAGTAGAAAAAGAAGCTTGGCATGATCCCGATTTTGCACTCGACAAGTTTCAACCAATCCGTCTGCCCAGATATTACGTGGAGGGATTAAAGAGGTCGTTAAGATGCCAAGGTGTACCCCTTGAATAAACTGTTCAACAAGTCCAGTTCTACAAAAAGATTTGGGATATTCCCGGGACTCAGCGAAAGATGCCCAACGGAAATTTGGAGACAACCGGGCTCAGATACGTTCGGTCCAAGAAACGGGAGTGGTTCCATAGTTGCCGTGTCATAAACAACTCCAGTGAGGGGGAAAACGCTCCGCTAAATAGTCGTGACGTCAAACCGGAGCGAGATCCTGCTCTAAGAACGTTAAATCCGTCACTCGAAGAACAAATCGACAAGCTAATAAAAGAAGCTTGTCAAAAGAGCCGGGACAATCACAGCCATGAAATGGCCATTTTTGAAAAGGCCAGGACGTAGCGTCTCAGTCAATAATCTGCGGAGAAGGAAGACTATAACACTCTTCATCCCCGGCCCACTGTAATAATCTGCGGAGAAGGAAGACTATAACACTCTTCATCCCCGGCCCACTGTATGTTCTCGCGAAAGGGGAAAATCCTAAAATAAAGGCGAAAACAAGGCAAAGAACGCGAACAACGTTCAAAAACAACAAAGTGGATCCAAGATGCCGTGCGATCGAGAAAAACTCGATTGGAGCCTGTACTTTATAAAGAAGATGGGGCGAGAATACTCTTTCCCTCAAGACAAGACAAGAAAAATATTCAAACTTTTCATAAAGCATCAAATAATGACGCTTCCGGAGTCTCGGAACCCCGAACAAATAAACGAGGTCCATCATCCGGATTATTGCTCTTACCACCGAGCAATAGGTCATCCCCTTGAAGACTGCTATGTTTCCCCCAATAATAAAAGAGTAAGGCTCAATTCAAAATTAGAAAAGAGGCAGCGCCTCACGTGCCTTGCACAAGGGTGCCAGCGCCGAGAGTTAAAAACTCTGAGGCAGCACCTTACGTGCCTTGCACGAGGGCACCAGCGCCGAGAGTTAAAAACTCTGAGGCAGCGACTCACGTGCCTTGCACGAGGGTGCTAGCGCCAGAACTAAAAGTTCCCTGCCATTGGATCAAAGATCCAACGGGGATGACAAATCATCGAAATACAAAAATTGAATTCTGTTGAGGAAATATTTCCTCAAAATCTTTCTAAACGAGAAAGATTACCCTTTGTAAAACAGAGCACTGTTGGATTAAAAAAAATCCGATGGTGATTAAAAATTACCAAGCTACAGAATAAGCTCTATATGGGAAAATAATTCCCTAATCTTGTTAAAAACAAGAAAAATATCTTCTGTAAAACAGAATTCCTTGGATCAAAGATCCAACGGTGGATAAAATCCCCAGATCAATTAAGGATCTCTCAATGAGAGATTTCCTTAACTAAATCAACAAATCTGCCTCTACTATATAAATGACCCAAGACTTCAAGTCTCAGAGAGAGAAAAAAAACCCATAAACTTCAAGTTCAAAAAAAAGAAGAGCAAGCAAAAAAAAAGCTTTAAGAAAGAAGAAAGAAGAAGAAACCTTCTTCGAGGTAAATAAAGATAATAGAGATCATAGTATCTCATCTGCATATCCAAGGGTTTAACCCTCATAAAGAACATAGTTCTTTCCTCTGGATCTGAGATCCATGAGACAAGTCTCCCACAAATGAGAATTTAATTCTCGTAGGGTTGAATTTGTTCTTGGGGATTAAAGATCCAGGGAGAACAATGAATTGAACTCTTCATAAAAATGCACAAAAGAAAGAAACAGCGCCAAGCGCTTCACGTGCCCCTCATGTGGGCGCTGCTCAAATAAAGAGTGCTTAACACTTAATGGTTGGCACTCAGCGCCAAGCGCTTCACGTGCCACTCATGTGGGTGTTGCTCAAATAAAGAGTGCTTAGCACTCAATGGTTGGCGCTTAGCGCCAAGCGCCTCACGTGCCTCTCACATAGGCGCTGTTTAACATAATGTGCTCTGCGATCATCAAATAGTATCCAACGCCATAAAGTGTGTTCGGCACCCCATAAAAAACAAAAATAAAAGGGGAAAAGTAAAATAAAGTGTGAGTATCAGAACCTACATAAATGCTCAGTATTATTTGCACAGAAAAAGGGTGGGGCCCAAACGAGTGTTTAACACTTTATTTAAAAAGGAAATGACAAAGACTAAGAGGGCTGAGCCTAAGTTGGCCAAACTCTTAAGCAACCGAGCCCATGTGCTCTTTATTTTCCAAATTGGTCTTAGTCCCAAACAAGACTACCGATCTTCTGACAAACATTCTTTGGTTTAAGGGTACATCTCTCCATACCTCTGATACATGTTATTATAATTCTTCAACGTCTTCAGAAAGATGGAGGGTCCCGACAACCAACAACTCTTGGTGCACTCCCAAACCGATGAGCACATCCCAACGGACCGCAACGTCCTTAAACTAGCTGTGGACCGTAACGTCCTTAAACTAAACCCTCACCCCAAAAATGGTGATCAACGGACCGTAACGTCCTTAAACTAAAGTAATAGAGCCCAAATGCTCTTTCGTTGGATAAAAAATGATCCTAAATTCTGTTGAGTGGATCTTAGTCTAAAATTAGACTAACGTATCCTCAACAAACATTTAAGTTGATCTTAATCTCAAACGAGATTAACGATCCTTAAATCAAACCAAACCCAAATCTAAGAATATACGGATTTGGACTAATCCACACCCTACGGGCGACAACATAAATTAGTCTTTGTATACAATCCACGGGCAACCAAAAATAAAACAAACACACACGACACGAACTAAACATCTGGAGCAGGAGAAAGTGGTTATCGTGATGCGGTAATGTAATTAACTGCAGGGGCTTGCGTTTGCAGGGAAGAGTGTCCCCACAATCAAAACCCCCTCGCAAACGAGGGGGAAGCTGACGAAGTCTGCTACAGCGGCCCCATCCGTCCAAACCTCCGATACACGGTGCCATAAATCAACTTGGCATCTTCGGAGAGGTGGACGGATAAACCCAAATAGTATCTGCCCTCATATTCAGGCAAGACGTTTGTCTTCCCCATTTTCAGCGGTAAACAGATTCTGGCACGCCCGGTGGGACTTTTTCCTCTTTCCACTCCACACTTCGTGTGTCGTGTTTGCGAACGAATCGCGGTTTAATATGGTTGCCCCTGGATTCGAGGTACTAAGATTTGGTGTCTTGCTCCTATGCAGAAGAGAAGATGACATCGATGGCTTCAAACTGCACCAATTGCAATAGCCACTCCCACTCCATCCTGACCGGAGGAGTGACTTACAGGCCCCAAGCGGCTTCCATCTTTGCAATGACGGTTGAACAGGTGACTCAGGCCACCACTGGACTGTTTTTTGGGACCATGCTCCCACCAATAAGCTTGAATGCCTCAATGCCATCACAAGAGACTCCAAAGAAGTCGGTCTTTGATCGGCTTGCAACCACCGCGGACCCTCTCAACGGGTCGTCCAAGTCTGCCACCTCAGTCTTCGACAGGCTGAGCCTAAGCTCAAGTGGGCCCGCAAAGAGGCTCGCGATACCTGAAGGGGTTGTCCCGAAGCGGATAGCAATTCCAGCTCCGGCAGACGAAGTCGTCAAATGGGCTTTTCCTATTAAAGGATCGGTCTTCACAAGACTTACCATTCCAACTCCTACTCCGGGCAAAGTCACCAAGGCTGATTCCCCTGCCAAAAAGTCTGCCTTCGACAGATTAACCGTTCCCTCTCAGCGGATGTCAGTCTTCGACAGGCTGACGCCGACAACAGCCTCTCATCAAAGTCGAGGGCATAACGAGGTCGCTTCCACAACAGAAGTGGTCCCATCTGCACGGCATGCTCGACGTCGCCACTAGCGCCGAGTGAGGAAAGATGGGGGCAGTTCCCCCTCTGGACTTACCCCACCAGCTCCAATGGTGGAAATTAATGCTACTGTTCCAACTGGGAACAACTTTGAGCTGCTCAGGAAGGTGTGCAAAAACTTTCCAACCACTATATTTAAGAAGTCTCCTCCGCCTGCTGAAAGCATGATACAGGTGAAGCCGGAACAACCTCTTCAGCGGTTGTCCTCCATGATCCACAGAGTCTGGTGGAAAGTACAAGAATCTATAATTGACAAAGATTACTCTCACCGGCTGAAGAAGACGATGGCTCGGAAAGATGAGGACCATCCCTCCGTCGTACCATGGAAGGTATCATCTGCACGGGTGCTCGCTGCAACGACTTCCCCAACTTCGGCCTCCCACAAAAAGAGAAGGCCATAAAATCGACCACCATCGGCGACAAATTCTGAGCATGATGGATCCAAACACCCCAAGTCTGGGGCATGGTTGTGCATACCGTCTACATGGCATCCAGAAAAGAGGATGGTCGTGCTTCTGTGAGTCATCGACCACCCACACGGTCTGTGATGAAAGCTCAAGGCCAACAACAAAAGCTTCAGGAGATGTTGACAAGAATGGCCGCACTCACTAGGCAGAAAGAAAGCCCGGAAGCATCGTCGGAACAACGCCAAGAGCAGGAGATCGACACCGAATTCCTATAAAGGGTGCTTGAAAAGAAAGATAAAGAGGCTGCGAAACAAGCGGTTAATATAAAACAAATGGCGCTTCTGTTCTAAGACATGGTGGGGATGAATATCCAGCCGGAACCTCCAGCCGAAGACCCTCCGACAATTATCGAAGACGACAGAGGGGAAACGTCAAACCCTCTTCTGGCTCTATCAGCAGCTAGGGAAGAGACGATCTCCAAAGCTGCCCTTGACGACTTCATAGCTCAACAAATACGAGCTCATCAGGCAAGTGAAGCGGCTGGTTAAGTCGTCAGAACTGGGCGACCTTATCCAGGCTGGTACGATCAAATTAATTACCCGCCGGGATATACGATCCCTAAATTCCACGTGTATAAAGGGACAGGCAATCCCCACCAGCCCGTTGCTCAATTCAGAGCCTTGTGCGGTAATACCAGGGGTGATGACAAACTGTTGCTCTGCCAATTTGTTGGCAGCTTGTCGGAGACAACATTTGAATGGTATTCCGAGCTCCCGAATGATTCTATCAAAACATTCATGGAGATGGAATTATTATTCACACGGCGGTTCGTGAGCACAAGAGAGCGTACCCTGATCACGACATTAATCAATGCCAGAGTGAAGCCAGGAGAAACCTGGGTTCAATACGCAATTCTATAGCGTAACCTATGGTCAAAATATGAACAACGCATAGAAAAAGCTCCTGCTATGGGCATGTTCGTGGGAACCCTTGATCCCCAGGCAACTATATCCTAGTTTATGATGTTCTTCAAGCCGACCACCTTCCAGACCTTGATTGACAAATTGGCCCAAATGGACCAGATGGGCCATAGGCCATCCTCTTCAAAGATAGATCTTTGGAATGAAAAGGGCAAAGGGAAAGTGACCTTCATCGCCAACGCTCAACAACAATCGGGTGACCCGAAACCGGTGGCTCGCCAAAACAACAAACCAAGATCCCTTGAAGAAAAGTTGAGACGTCTTTACTCATTTCCCCAGGATAAAACGAGGAGACTATTCGAACTGGCGGTGCGCTACAGGCTCATCACTCTACTGGATTCAAGATGCCCACTGCAACCTGGCGACGTCAACAATCCCAATTACAGCCCTTACCACCGAATAGCGGGCCACCCAATCGAAGATTGCTACATCTTCAAAAACTTGGTTGAAGACCAGTACCAACATGGCAAGTTCACGCTTTTCGAAAACTGGAAGGTAAACCCGCCACAGCAGCATGCTCCTAAAAAGGTGGATACACCGGAGGCATCATGCTCATTTGTAGAAGAAGCTCTGTGGGAAGTTGTCCTTTCGGCTAAAACTAAAAGAATGCTGAAGGATCTTTAGGCGTGCCCGGCAATCAAATGGAAAATCCTGCTGGAGCCTGAGATTATTGATGGGATGCTGAAACCGTGCCCAATGCCAAAAGTTGGTAACGATGGGCAAAACCTCCAGGCCAAGCCTTCGAAGTCTTCGAAGAAAAAGAAGAAGACCAAGAAGCCCGTGTAGCTCGAAGACAATCGTACGGGTTTGGAAAAATACATCGACACATTGGAGGAATACAACCAAAAAGTACGGACCCCAGTCACACTGGAAGAGTTCCTCAAGCATATTCTTGAGAACGGAAATAGTGACATTGATGAAGAAGACGATGCTTCGGAAGAACCAAAGGATTATATGGCAAGTTGCCACATGATCTCTCACTCGTCGATTGATGGCAAAGAAGCTCCTGACGTAGAGAAACTGGGGGTAGATCCAGAACAAAAATCCCTGGAACCGTCAGATGACCCGATCGACAAGCCGCTAAACGAAGCCCTCCAAAAGAGCAAAGCTGACCGAGGACGTGAAATGGCCATATACGAAAAGGCCAAGCGTCGGCGTCAAGCTGAAGAAGCTCCGGTAATGAGAAGTTATAAAGTACCCCAACCAGATCGAAGCGTACCTGCCACCAGCAAGAGCAGAATCAAGGTAGGAAAGCAGTTCGCCAAAGCTCTGTCAATGGAAATGAAGCTGCCACCTTTCAAAGAAAATACTTTCGGGAGTATGTGCCCCGACGAAGCGGATGTACGTCCGAACTACTGCTTATACCATCGAAGGGTCATACACCCTACCGAAGAGTGCAATTCCTTCAAGAAATGGTTGCAGGGATACGTTGCCCATAAACAACACTTCAAGCGGATGAAGCGCAAAGCCCTTCGGGAACAGAGAAGCACGACAAATGAGCGTAAAGAAACAACCGGTAAATGTCATATGGTTGATGCCATTTTGAAAAAAGGAAAATCTCAAGTTCTAACCTTCGGGAGTGATTCTGAGGAATAAATAGCCCTTGGCCCTCTCTTCAAGGAATCTACCTCCAGAAAAGAAGAAGAGACAAAGAACTGTGAGAACATTCAGCTGCGTAACCGTACACTGCCTGAAAAGAATCTCGGAGCCTCAATCAAAGGTTCATGCAAGAAAGACAAGGAGAAGGAAAAAGTCTCTGAAGAGATTTCCCTCGATGATAGAGTCACCGAAGAGCTCACAGCCAAGGACCGTCCAAGAAGAACAAGGTGGATTACAATGTCCTGGCAAATCAGAGGAAGATACCCTCACAATTGAGTATTTTGGATGCCCTCCTCCTGTCTAAAGAGGCACGAGATTCCCTGATCAAGGCATTACAAGAGCCCGATCAGTTTCAAACTTCCTTGCAGAAGAAAAGATGAAGGACGAGCTGGAAGAAGTCCACACGGCTGACATCACCTTCAGCGATGAAGACCTCCTTCTCGGAACGTGCGAGCACAACCGTCCGCTGTATGTAACCGGGTATTTTCACGACATCAAAATAGGGAAGATCCTGGTTGACAACGGGTCTTCCGTTAATCTTCTCAACGTGAAGGTACTAAAAGAGATCCGCATGAACGTTCAGCACCTGGCTCGGGATAAAATTACCATCTCTGGGTTCGATGCACAGTCATTACGGACGTTTGGGTCTGTAATACTGACATTACGCTTCGGGATGCTCATCACTGACATCAAGTTTCATGTCATCGACTCCAAGACTTGCTACAACACTCTGCTCAGCTGGCCTTGGTTACACGAGTACAACATCATCCCTTCTACACAACATCGGTGTAAGAAGTATTTCAAAGACGGCCTCGAGTACACAGCTACAGGGGAACTAAACCCCTTTTCCGTAAATGAAGTCTAAAAATATGAAGACGCAAGGTACTTCTTACCAGACTTCGAAGACACGGAAAGATGTCGTAAACCGGAGAATAAACAAAAATCCGTCGCCACTATCCCGATCTTTGGGAGCGATACCGAGGAGGATAAGGAGATGGTCTACTCGGGACAACCCCAAAGCAACATGCCGGGACCATCTACTCCTATTCTGGTCTTTGGCGGTGAATCTGAGGACGAGGCCAACGCAGTGTTCTCCGTCTGCCCGTCAATGCAGACCTTTGCTGGAGCTGACCAAAGTTTGCAAATACCATGGTTCCGTAGCGGCATTACAAAGAACTTGATGCATTTGATACGTACATCATGCAAGAGATGCAGACCTTCTACGTCCTTCCAAAGCAAAGAGGTGAAAAGGCGATCCTTTTCTACCAATCCACGAAGACAAAAGTGGAGAAAGAAGTCTGGCACGGTGCCGAACCTGTGCTCAACAGGTTTCAACCAATCCGTCTGCCTAGATACTACGCATAGGGATTGAAAAGGCTATTGAGATGCCAAAGCGTACCCTGCAAACAGACTGCTCGACAAGCCCAGTTCTATAACAAGATTTGGGATGTTCCCGGGACTCAGCGAAAGATGTCGAACGGGAGAATGGAGAAGACTGGCCTTGGATACGTTCGGTCCAAGAAACGGGAGCGATTCCATGGCTACCATGTTATAAATGATTCCAGTGGAAAAGAGAATGCCCTTCCAGATAGCGCTGATATTGAAACAGAGCGAAATCCTGCTATACGAATATCGAGTTCGTCATTCGAAGAGCAGATTAACAAGCTAATAAGGGAAGCGGGTCAAAAGGTTCGGGATGACCACAGCCGCGAAATGACCATTTACGAGAAAACCAAGACACAGCGTCTCACTCAGCAGTCTACGGAGGATGACGATGCTCTTCGCCCTCAGCCCGCTGTGGGTTCTTATGGCAAGGAAAAAGCCCGACGTAGAAGCACAACAAAGTGAAGAGCGAGAATGACGTTCAAAAATAGCAAGGCGGAGCCAAGAAGCCACGCGATTGAGAAAAAGTCAGCTGGAATCCGTCTTTTATGAAAAAGATGGGTCGGGAATATTCATTCCTTCAAGACAAGACAAGAAAGATATTCAACCTTGTCATGAAGCATCAAATGATGACGCTCTCGGAGTCTCAGCGCCCCGAACAAATAGACGAGGTCTATCACCCGGCTTATTGCTCCTATCACCGAGCAATAGGACATCCTCTTGAAGACTTCTTCACCTTTAAAAACTGGGTTGAAGACCAGTATCAGCAAGGCAAGTTTGCTCTGTCTGGCAGTTGGAGGCTAACCCCACCACAAAAGCATGAGCTAAGAGCAACCTACACTGCAAGGGAAAGTCCAGATCAACATCGAGCTTGGAAACGAACTCGTACCTGTCACGTGATAATATTCTCAAAGGAGGAGGAGCACGAGAATATGGACGGCCTCTCCCAATGCTTTGCAGACGAGGATGAGGACGAGGTGATCTCAGAATTTCCACCAGCACCAAAGGAGTTGGAAGACGGGATACATACCACATCAGACAATATGAGAAAAATCGACTTGGGGACGGCAAACGATCCAAGGCCAACGTTCGTCAATGAGATGCCGTCTAAAGAGCAACTGGCTACATTAAAAGACGTGCTTATGCAGTATAAAGACTGTTTCGCATGGAACTATTTCGAGGTGGCGGGATTAGATCCAGAGATAGCTGTGCATAAACTGGCGATATCACCGGACGTCAAGCCAGTCAAACAGGCGCCAAGAAGAATGCGGCTCGAACTTGAAATGAGCATCAACGCCAAAGTCAAGAAGCTAATTGACTCTGGCTTCATCCAAGAAGTTCAATACCCCAACTGGATTGCCAATATTGTCCCTATGATGAAGAAAAACGGGACGGTGCGCGACTGCGTAGACTTTCGGGACCTCAATAAAGCTTGCCCGAAGGATGACTTCCCAGTACCGGTTACCGAACTGATGATCGATAACACGTCCACTCACGAGGTCTTCTCCTTCATGGATGGATCTTCAGGCTACAATCAAATAAAAATGCATCCTAAAGACCGAAAGCATACTGCCTTCCGAACTCCGCTAGGCATATTCTGCTATAAGGTGATGCCCTTCGGCTTGAAGAATACTGGCGCTATCTACCAGAGGGCCATGACGAAGATCTTTGATGACCTCATACACGAGATTGTCGATGTTATATTGACGATCTCGTAGTGAAAATCAAATCGTACACGGAGCACTGGGAGCATTTGAAGATAGCGTTCCAGCGTCTTCGGAAATATAATTTGAAGATGAACCCTTTGAAATGCGCGTTTGGAGTCTCCTTGGGCAAATTCCTAGGATTCATCGTACGACATCGAGGCATCGAAATAGACCCATCAAAGATCAAGGCAATTATAGAAATGCCTTCGCCAAGAACTCTCAAGCAACTGCGGTCTCTCCAAAAAAAGCTCGCGTATATCCGATGGTTCATAGCCAACCTCTCCGGCAAATGCCGCCCCTACAGCCATCTAATGAAGAAGGGGACTCCATTCATTTAGGATCGTAAATGCCAACGTGCACTAGACGAAATCAAGCAATATCTGCAGAACCCACCGGTATTGACCATCCCGGTCAAAGGAAAGCCTCTCATCCTATACACGACAGCTCTTCCAGGTTCTTTAGGCGCGCTATGGGCATAAGAGAATGACCAGGGGAAAGAATGAGCTCTCTACTATTTAAGCCGAGTTCTTCTGAGGGCAGAAAACAACTACTCCCCTATCAAAAAGCATTGCCTGGCACTAATCTTTGCGGTAACGAAGCTCCGACATTATGCCTTGGCACATGAGGTCCATCTCATATCAAAAATGGATCCTCTCAAATATTTGATGTCAAGAGCCATACTAACTGGAAGGCTTGCCAAATGGACCCTCCTCTTGATGGAATTCTCAATAATCTATCGACCTCTTAAGGCAGTGAAAGGCCAGGCCATCGCCGACTTTCTCACAGAGCATCCGATACCCGCCGACTCTCTCTTGAACTGCGAGTTGCCGGACGAACATGCGTTTGACGCAATCGACGGGGAGAAAGAAGGGAGTGATACCTGATGGGAACTCTACTTTGATGGGGCATCATCTATGAAGAGGCGGAAGCAAAGCACCCCCATAATCAAAGCCGGAGTAGGCCTTATCTTTGTGACTCCACAATGAGGGATGATACGTTTTTCCCTTTCCTTAACGGAGCCAAGGACAAACAACGAAGCGGAATATGAAGTTTTGATAGCAAGTCTCGAGATCGTCATTGACATGGGAATCGGGAACCTCCTTATATATGGAGACTCCCAGCTGGTTGTTAGCCAAGTAAATGGCGATTATCAGACGTGTAAGCCAGAGTTTGTAAAATATGGCAAAAGAGTGCAGCAATTACTGACTCAAATCCCCTCCTACATCCTGAAAAGCATACCGCGTGCAGAAAATAGCAAGGCGGATGCGTTAGCCAAACTCGCTAAGGAACTGCCTGACGAGAACCTCGATGACGTAAGGATCATTGTGCAAAGCCGCCGGATTCTCGCACCAGCAGAAATATCTCCGAAGTCGTCTGAAGAAAAGGATGCAACCAAACAAGCGGTCTTCCAAATAGAGGACGAAGAAAAGGCTAAGGATTGGAGAGAAGTCTTCATAGATTACTTCAAATCCCATCGAATGCCCGAAAACACATCATCAAGACATCAGCTCATAAAGCGAGCTCTGTCTTTCACCTTCGTCAGTGATACTCTATATAAGAGATCATTCGATTGTTTGTGGCTAAGATGTCTGGGACCAGAAGAAGCAAGGAGAGTCGTCTAAGAAACTCATGACGGACTCTGCGGTTCTCATCAACCCGGGCCAAAGATGAAGCTGAAAATCAAAAGGATGGGCTACTATTGGCCCACGATGATTTAGGACTGCCTCGAATACGCGAAGCAGTGTCACTCATACCAGATTCACGGGGACTTCATCCATCAGCATCCAAATCCGCTATATCTGACATTGGCTAGTTGGCCGTTCAAAATGTGGGGAACCGATATAATCGGGCCCATCGAGCCAGCATCGTCCATGGAGCATCGGTTCATATTGGAAACAATCGATTAATTCTCTAAGTGGGCAGAGGCAGTACCCTTAAGGGAGGTGAAGACGGAGAACATCTTCCATTTCTTCAGGACACATGTCATCTACCGGTTCGGCACTCCACGATGGATCATCTCGGATAATGGGCCGGCCTACAGAAGCCATAAGATCAGCCGCTTCGCGCAACAACATAATATAGACTGGAGATACTCTTCAGTCTATAACCCTCGAGCTAATGGGCTAGCTGAGGCTTTCAACAAGACCTTGACGAAGATCATAAAGAAAATAGTGTCCAGAAATAGGAAGGAGTGGCACGAGCGATTGCATGAAGCTCTCTGGGCTTATCGGACCACGTTCAAGATGACCACAAACACAATGCCATTTGCGTTGGTATTCGGAACGGAAGCGGTTCTACCCTTGGAGATAGAACTACCCTCTTTACGAGTGGTGGTCCGACATGAGCTGACGGATAAAGAAAATGCCCACCTTCGGCTTGAGGAGCTCGATGCCCTCGATGAAACTCGTCTCATGGCGGAGCAAAACCTAGAAGCTTACAAAGCAACGATGACGCGCTCATACGAATGACTAACTAGGCCAAGAGCATTTCACCAAGGCGAACTCATGCTAGTTGTAAAAAGACCTATGATCCCCAATCGTGCCAAACGCGGGAAGTTCGAGCCGAACTATGAAGGCCCGTACACCATAGACAAGGTCTACCAAGGCGGGGCCTACTTGATTGTCACGCCCCGCTTCCCAAAAGAAGGTGAAGGATGACGTGGCAAAGTCCACAACCTAACTGTATTGAAGGTGGTCTATTCAATACAGTTACGTTAAGCGTATGAATATCTAACATGCAGGATGTGTACCAAAATCAAAGTAATAAAAGCGAAAGGCATTTATTTCCATTAACCAAACTTTATTACATCCTAAAAGAAAGAGTAAAATAAACTAAGTAGTTTAATTACATCAAAGGAGAAACAAAAGCCCTAAACATGTGGGCAACAACAAAAATTAAATCTTGCTAATCTTCCATCTTCTAGTCTGCATAATCTTCATAAGTTGGCTTCACACCTTGATTCTCTCCATAATACTCATTTTTATCTGAAGGACATTCCAAGGATAGAGGAAGAAAAGGAAGGTCCGTCAGCGAGTTATACTCGGGTAGGATTGCCTCATAAGGAAGTAGGTATAGAAACAAACAGGTGTATATAAATATAATGAATATGATGTACATGTGTTTAAAGGTATAAGGTTGTATGCAAATTAGATATGTTGACATAGCTATATATGAATATGAGTAGGTTGTGTGAGGTATATATTTGGTAAAGGTTCAAGTCAAGTCAAACGAATATTCAGTCTAAGAGTTAGATCAGGTTAAACAATGTGTGTATGGATGGAATTGACTGGTGAACATACTCGTATCCTTGAGGTATCCCATGACTAGCTGAAAGAAGTATGAGCTAGTGCTCGTGCCTGGGGTGGCAATCAATGCGGTAGCGTGAACATCCCCGAAAGGTGTCCCATGACTACTATGGAGTTTTGTCTAGCGTGAATATCACTCAAGTGTACAGGTATTGCCACCATTCAGTTCCATAGTAAACAACAAGTCTAAACTGGTAAAATATCCACATCCAAGATACTGAATAACTCGTGTCTCATAAAGAAAGGTAGATAAGATAACAGGTAGGTATAGCACATGATGTGAGTTTAGTGTTGAGTATCAATAGGTATTGTAAACGTTTTAGTTTGTTAAACAAGGGTCCGAATACTCGCGATTATTCCGTTGTGGCTACGGAACAACAACTGGGGAAGTGAAATGTATCGTTTCACTTCCCGGAATCATGATCGAGTAGTAGGGAAATCCGAGTTCCGATATCTCCTTGCCTAATCAAACTACCCATCCCCTGGTTCAGTATAAAGGTTTTGATGAATTAGAGTTAGTGCGTATACCTCTAGGCATGGAATTTCCACATTGTATGTCATCCACATTTTGGATCATTCGCCCTCAATAGGGTTAGTATTTGCCCGAATATCGGGTTAGTAGTCGTCCACACATTGGACTGGTCACCCTGCCTGCAGGGATCTTCATATATGTATAGTCGTCCCTACATCAGACTGGTCACCCGGAATATCGGGATCTTCTCAATAAGTATTCCATACCTAGGTCCACACATTCTAACCTTAACCGTATCATGTTTTGTATATGTCATAGACGTGTAATCAATAAGTTGATCTCATTTAATATGGTCTTCTACAACCACTCGTTTTATCTTGTTATCTTCTAAAGTTTGTAATGTACTTCGTATCATCTGATAGAACATTTAGTTAATAAAAGATAATAGTGTTTAATTATATTTATTGTTTATAAGAAAACCATGATATTTAGAATATTTATCATTTTGGAAACCCATAATATTTTATTGAGAAAACATCCTTTTAATAAAATCTTGGGGTATTTATTTGAAAATTATCCTTTAATAAAGTTTTAGATATTCTTTTGGAAAATATCATTTATAAGGGTTATGTTATTTATTGAAAATAGCCTTTTAGTAAAGGTCCAGATATTTAAATGAAATTATCTGTTTTTAGGATGGATTGAGGTATTTTATTGTAAATAATAATTTTATGAAATTATAGTGTTTTAAGTTTGAGGTAATGTTTTAGAAAATACGTTCGTGTTGGCAACCGCTGCACATGGACGACAGGATTTATGTCCTTTTCAGGGACGATTGCCTTATCAACCACGAGATACTCGCGTAAAACATTTCCCTATTATTAGGGTAACTCATTAAACTTTTGTTAACATTCTAAGAAGAATTAATATAAAAAGATCCTTTCGAGTGAAACAGGCTAAGTTGGAAAAACCATATGCCGTTATTTAAATTTAGTATTATTCCTTTTCAAAAGGTGAAGGGATTTTTAATAATACTAAAGTAGTTAGTGGAAAAGTTTAAGTAAAATATATATATCGCATCTAAAACATTTATTCCAAATATTTTTTCTCAAGTGGATATTTAAACAAATACAATATTTTAATAAAACGAGGGTATTTTGTGGAAGTACGCTATTCGAGATCAAAATTGGTAGTATGGGTAAGTGTGGGTATGTGAGGGGTGAAGTGATACCCCGTGGGTTATAACATTAAGCATATCACATTTCATGTAGTACGAGGGTGCAATATTTTGCATAGGAGTGATTAAGGAAGCCATTTTTAACATGGGTTAATATGATCATCATTGAGAGGTACAAAAGAATAAGCATGCAGGAATATTTTTTTAATATCATTTTAATATGAGATTAGGGATTAGGAGTTGGAACCAAGATCATTATGAGAAAGAAGGCGACAGATGAGTGGAGAGAGGCGGATCCTACCTTTGATTAGAGTTGGATGTAGACGGGTTGAAAATGTAGGCTTGTGCAAACTCCTCAATAGCTCCGTGCTCAGATTTTTTCTTGGTGATTGGGTGGAGCCGTAGCGTCGGCGTCGTCGATACGAAGGCGTGGGTATTTTTTTCAGAATTTTTGGAGTTCTGAAGAGTGAGAAATCAATGTTTGAAAGTGTCTATTTATAGGGTTTTTTTACCAACCATAAAATCCAAAACTGTTAACAAAATCCCCCAGAAAATACGCGCCAATGATTGCCCCAATCATTCAGAATCATTAGCCGCTGCCGCCAGTGCTTCGTGGCCGTTGGATCTTGATCCAACGGCCGAGATCGCGCTGCCACGATTGACCCAATCATGATGATTCTGCGCCGCCAGAGCTTCGTGGCCGTTGGATTCGCATCCAACGGCTCACGAGCCGTCGCCCCAATGCCACGTGTCCTGGTGTGCAGCTGCGTGTGGGGGCCATGCGTTTTCGCGTGGTCCCCACTACGTGGGTGCCGCCGTGAGGCTCTGGGCCGTTGGATCTTGTGATCCAACGGTCCAGGATCAAGGGATTAATTAATTTTTTTTAAATAAAAAGAATAAACTGTTTATTATTTAAAATTTGAATTTGGTTTCAAAAAAATGTTCAAAATAGTTAAAAATATGGGAAAATTATGGAAAAATTTCAAAAAATATATTTTATTGTTATCTTTAGTATAAAAATAATTTTGGGTTAAAACTAAACTATATACTCTATATCTATGGTTTTAGCTAGTTATTAAAATCTAGTTTATCCTTTAAAACATTTTTAATTACAAATTAATTATTTTAACTGATAATAAAAATATGTAGGTTATTTTAAGGCATTATAAAACATTTTAAGCCTATAAAAATAATAAATAGATTTTAGAAAATTCCTTTAATCATTTTCAATGCTTGGAAAATTATTAACATTACTTTAAAAATTATTTTTCTATCAACGAAACACGTAAATAATTATTTGATACTAGAATTTTAAATTAAATATATTTTATTAGGTATTAGAAAACACGGTCGTTACATTGATCATGGATATGCATGGCGAAAGACCCTTCCGGCCAATAAACGGCCGGTTCCTTAAGAAATACTACGCCTAACAAGTCACAACCCAGGTTAACGATAGATGACGACGCTCGTGTTCACTCGCTATCTTCCTGAGACAAGACACTATAAGTAGTATCCGGCAAAACTCCGCCTCGAAAGCGCCATGGAACGAGATGTCTGATTGATATAAATTAGGTGTGCTTAGTTTTAATTACCGCAATCAAGACAGTTTCGCTTGGTAGCTAGCAGGATAAGTACGGGTCAGTCCACGGAGAGATGTGAATCTTTTTCTTAGCATTTTAACGAGTTAAGTCCAAGTTATCCAGGTTTGTTTAAGATTAACTATGTGCTAATTATGTATAAAAAGAGCTTGTTAGGGTTAGGATTAGGTTAGTCTGAGTTAGGATTCACTCACTTCTTTCGTTGCCACTCTTAATATCGATGTTACGGTAATCGGCAACAACGGGGATTAGCACGACTAGGAAGGAAACTTGCGAGTATAAGCTTGGCTTTCCAACGCTTAGTTTCTTCCTTTTGGTTCTTGTTCGTCCGTTCTTGGCTCTTAGCCATAACCTTCAGTCAATTCAAACACAATCGGTCTCACTAGGGTGCCACCACTATCATGTAGGATAGGGTGCCGTAGGGAGCGGATTGTGGTTGAATTGACGGGAGTTAAAATCAAGATGTTGGGCAAAGAAAAGAGTGAGAGAGATTTCCTTCTCTCAAACTTTCCTTATCCTACCCTAACAAGTGAGAAACTACTCACCCATTATAAAGAAAAAGAAAAAAAATAAAGAAGATAGAAAGAAATGAGTTAGAGAATCACAACTAGCTATTTGGGACCTCACTTAGGCAAGAATCACACTTAAGCATCATTGTTGTAAGGATAAAGGAAAAGAGAAAAAGAAAACAAACAAACAAATAAATAACAACAACTACCTTAACAATGAGAATTACAAGCAAATATAAGAACTTAATTATAAGACATGCATATGAAAAAGAACTTTTCTTTATTCATCATTCACTCAAAAGCTTACTACAATGTTAATGGAGAATAGATGAAGAGGAAGAAGAAGTTACAAACTACTATACTAAATCCTAACACAAGAATAAGTATCCATTCCTTGGCTTGAAACTGGGCTATTTATAGGCAGATAGATAAAACCTTAGGGCCAAAATCTGAGCCCTTACACAAATACAAAACTACCCTAAAAATATCTCCTAACTCTGAGTCAACTCGGCCGCGGAACCGCCGCATAAGTGCCACATAGGCCGCGGTTCTGCGGCTCTTTGGGTGAGTTGTTGTGCCGTTTTTCTTGGGTTTTCCATGTTGATGTTCTTCTCTATTTAGTACACTTGGTTTTTCAGAATCACTTCATTTTTCTCCCAGATTCTCAACAGTCCAAAAAGATGAAATAATGTGGATTTTTGCCTTGATCTTCTTGAGCTCCGCGTTATAAACTCGATTCTTGTGCTGCCTCTTTGTGCTTTGTGCATGAATGACCTTTGATTGCCATTTTGTCTCTTGAACTGGTAGGCGGCATCTGATGGATGGTGAGCGGAAACTCGTATTTTTATCCGTTGTTGGCAGTTGTCTTGAATTTATCGCGATTGTTCTTGATTTTCATTGTTTTAGAGGTGAGAACTTGTAACCTTCAATTATTTAGCAAACACAGATCAAGAGTGCCTACCTATATGCAATGCGATCAAGAATGGGCGGTATAAAAGTGCAAAATTCTGATATAAACAAATACCCCCAAACTTATCTTTTGCTCGTCCCCGAGCAAAACCATTTTATTCACAAAAAGTCCTAACCTCACTTTCGCAGGGAACGCGATTGCACTGAGCTCGTGCAACAAGCCGTTAAACCCCTAGGTTGCCGTAGAGGAGGAGTTTTGTCTCCTGAGGGTTTTCAGCGGATACTACCAACAAAATCCGATCAAGTTGGCCGTCGACTCTAATCCTACAGTTCAGCATTCTAACAAGAAATTCTATCATCTTTATCTTAGAAATATTCATCCCTAAAACTTCACACTTCTTATTCGTTTAACTTAAGATCTTATACGTTTTGCCAGTTTATAAAACTCTCAGCATCTCTTGAGTTTTCCTTCTAAAACGCAATCTCAAATCCGGAATTTTTATCATCTTTACTGAAGATATAAGCCCTATTTTTCATTCCTATCTCTCCTCTGACTCCGATCATATACCCCTACGTCTGTGTTAATATCATCCCTACACTTGGAAATTCAATTCAAGCAATAATACCCTTGCCTTAATACTTAGCACTACTTCTTCTTTATTAATGGTGGACGGGTTCGCTCACACATCTTTCATGCGACTATTACTGCTTCCTGAGGCATTAATCAGCCGATTACTGAATGTGTTAGCATTAAAGCGTAATTAGCAGTTTCCAGGTCTTGCACTCTTTTTTATTATTTATTTATTTATTTTTGTTTTGTTTTTCAAGACCGGATATATTTTTCAATGATGCTCTTTTGGTGTTTAGTTTTAAATACCGTTTTTTCTTTCGTACTAGGCTTTCAGGCAAGAGTATTTCTAGGTATCCTCTACTATCCCAAGTTTCAAGGTGCGTGTATGTACGATTTGTAGGGTATATATTTTTAGAATTTGGACTTAAGATTCATAATTATTTTTCAGACTTACTCTTCAAATATAGCTTTCAATACTCTTCCCTCATTTCAACTTAGCCCAAGAACTGAACTCAAAATTGCTTATTTCTAAACAAACTGCAAGGACGTATATTTTCTACAGTTATATTTCAAGGAAGGTTATTTTTCAGGGTTTTCAATTACTAAGTTTAGGATTTAGTTTTATCTTAACTAATCAACCGTCATGTCGAACTTGAGTCTAATTGGCCAACATTGAAAAAAAAATTTAATTTTTTTTATATATATATTTTTTATATTTATGGGAAAATAATGCAATGCAGAAAAATGCGATGCGGAATTTAAACATGCAAAGTAAAAGAACAAATATAAAAAAATATGCAGATGCAGAATGCAAGGACAACTATTTACAACAAAACCCTTCCCCCAAACTTACTCACAGCAGTGCCCTCACTGCTGCCTACGGAGTCTCCTAGAACCACACGCAATATCACTCATACCTGCTTCACTCCTGTCCGTACCACAACCCCTCGATCTCGCTCTCTCTTCTCGTGCCAGCAGGGTAGACATCCCCTGTTCAAGACTTGTCAAACGCTGATCAAAATTTGTCAGCATCCCCAACACTCTCTCTACCCCCCTATGAGTACGTCTCAGCAAGTGTGCTTGCATGGCGGGGGTCAGCTCTTCATCACTCGCTGTGGAGCTCGAGCTAGGCGTCTTTGCCATCACATCCTCGGCCGGCTCGGTGCGCGACCATAACTCATGAAGTCTAGTGTATGACGTGGAGAAACCCTCAAGTAGGGGTCAAATGGGAACCCCACCATGCATAAAAGTATCGAATTCCTTAACAGAAAGGAAATAGCGACACAATTGTGTTTCCCCCAATCAGAGCAAAGCTCTGTTGAAATTTAAAATTCAAAATTTTGAAGCAACGCTTCAAATCTCGGACGCAACGCGCCACATGTCAGGCGCTGATACGTCAGCGCAGCGTCTAAGAAGGCGCGCCCAATCAGAGTAAAGCTCTATTTTAAGCAAAATTAAAGGAAGCAACGCTTCAGTTGCGCTGCGCTTTGCGCTGCCCGACACGTGTCGGCGCAGATGCGCTGCGCGACACGTGTCACGCGGTGGGGCATTTGCGCCAAACATAATTAAGATTTTAAAGAAATCTTTCTGTTCTTGTTAAAACAAGAAGATTTTCTTCTGTAAAACGGAAGCCCTTGGATCAAAGATCCAACGGTGGGGAAAATTCCCCAAATCACTCAGAGAAAGATCTCTTTAACAAATTTAACTAATTTATGGGCACTATAAAAAAGACCCTAGACCTCAATTCAAAGGCAAAAAACATTTTCTAAAAAAAAAAGAAGGGAAAGAGAACTCTGAAGAACTCCTCAAGAACAAAAAGGTAAAAACCTTTAGAAGGAAGAGAAAGTTCTCTTATGAACAGATCATAGATCTAAAAACAAGATCAATGATCTTTAAGAAAAAAAAAATATAATAATAAAATAGTGCTTTGCACTTTTTATGAACCTTTGGTTCTTTGAGATAAGAAAAAACAAGAAAAAACTTATCTTTTCTTTGATCTAAATTAGATCAAGAAATCAAATAGTGCTTTGCACTTCTGTTCTTGAATCTAAAAGATTCTTAGTGCTTTGCACTTCCAAACTGCGCTGTTGCGCTCTTGGGAGAGCACCACTTATCAGCAGCACAAGCGCAGCGCACTGCGCTTGCATGACACGTGTCGTCATCACAAGCGCTTGCGCTCTCTGATTGGCGCAAAGCGCCTGAAAATGCAATGCATTTACAGAAGGGCCAAGCCCAATTAAAAAGGGCCTAACAGGCCAAATTAAATGCAATGCATTATTTTAAAAAAAAAGGGCAGAGCCCAAAAAAAAACAGATGCTGTGCATCATTTATAAAAGGGCAGAGCCCAAATAAAGGTCTAATAGACCAAACAAAAATGCCATGCATTATTAAACAGGAGCAGAGCCCCAGTAAAGGTCTAATAGACCAAAAATAAATAAAATGTTGAACATTCTCAACTGGACTTAGCCCAATTCTGGCCGTAAGTCCTTAAATTAAATTGACTGAGCAAGATTACTCCCTTAAATCAATTTACATCCGGTTCGAGGGTACATCTCCGAACTCCTCTGACAGTCCTCATTGTAATCCTTCAACGACGTCAGAAAGGTGACGGGTCCCGACGACCATACATCGATATGGACTGCGGGGTCCTTAAACTCGTGGACTGAAACGTCCTTAAACTAATAGTGGACCACTACGTCCTTAAACTGGAAAGGGATCTAGACGATCCCGTTAAGTTGATCTTAGTCTCAAATCAGACTAACGTATCCTTAACGAACGTTTAAGTTGATCTTAGTCTCAAATGCGGCTAACGTATCCTTAAACTAAAAACACCAAACCCAAATCTAAGTAAATACGGATTTGGACTAATCCACATCCTACGGGCGACGGCATTACTCAGTCTCCGTATACAATCCACGGGCAACCACAAACAAAACAAACACACACGACACGAAGTGAAATTCTGGAGAAGGAGAAAGTTGTTACCGCGATGCGGTAGCATAATTAACTGCAGGGGCTTGCGCCTGCAGGGAAGAGCATCCCCACAATCAAAAACCCCTCAAGCGAGGGGGAATCTGACGAAGTCTGCTATATCGGCCGCATCCGTCTAAACCTCCGATACACGGTGCCATAAATCAACTTGGCATCTTTGGAGAGGTGGACGGATAAAACCAAATAGCATCTGCCCCGAATCTCAGCGTCAGGACATCGCAGTCTTGTGCGCCGCCATTCGGAGGGGAACAGATTCTGGCACGCCCGGTGGGACCTTTTCCTCTTTCCACTCCACACTTCGTGTGTCGTCTTCGCGAACGAATCGCGGTTTGTTAAATGGTTGCCTTTGGATTTCAAGTTACTAAGATTTGGTCTTTTGCCTGGCGCAGAACTCAAGCATCAATGGCCTCTAATTGCACCAACTGCTCGAAGTGCCACAGCAACGGACGCTCCACCTCCCCTGGAGGTGTAGCATATGGGCCCCAAGCGGCTTCCTTCCTCGCTCTGCCGGTAGAACAGGTGACCCAGGCCACCACCGGCCTGTTTTTCGGGACCATGATCCCGCCTACAAGCTTCCCTATGCCAATACCTGCACCGGAAGTGAACAAGAAGTCGGTCTTCGACCGGCTCACTGCTACGACGACCCCTATCAATGGGTCGCCCACTACCAAACCGACAGCCTCTGTTTTCACCAGGCTAAATCAGAACTCTAAATTGGCTGTCCCAAGAAGGGCAATAACTGCTGCTCCAGAAGTCTTCAAGGCGGCTTCCCCTGTCAAAGAGTCAGTCTTTTCAAGATTGACGATTCCTGCCCCTGCTCGAGGATCCGTCTTCGACAGGTTGAATATCATCCCTCAAAAGACAACCTCGGTCTTTAAGAGGTTAACACCAGCAGTGCCTCATTCAGACAGGGGGCAAAAAGAAGATGTCTCTATCTCCGAGCGAGTCCCAACGGCTCGTCGTGCTCGACGTCGCCATTGGCAACGAGTGAGGAAAGCAGGGGGCAACTCCCCCTCAGGGCTAACTCCACCGGCTCCAGTGGTAGAAGTCGATGCTGCTGTTCCGACTGGGAACAGCTTTGAACTGCTGAGGAGGGTACGTAAGAACTCTCCAACCGCTACACTGAAAAGATCTCCTCCACCTGCGGAGAGAGTTCCGGAAACGAAGCAAGAACAGCCCCCTCAACGGCTGTCCTCAAAAATATACAAGGTTTAGCGTAGGGTTCAAGACTCCGTGATTGACCCAGGTTATTCTCGTCAACAGAAGAAGGCGAAGGTGCAAAAAGAAAAGGACCGTCCTATTAAACAACAGAGGACAACAATCACCAAGATGCCCACTGCAACGGCCCCCTCCACTTCAACGGCCCATAAAAGAAGAAGGCCGGAGAAAACCCCCGCGCCCGTGGCAAATGCCAAAGGTGGTGAGCCTAAACGCTCTGAGTCCGGGAGCATGATAGTTCATACAGTTTATGTGGCATCGGGAAGGGAGGATAGCCGCATATCAACAGGTCATAGACCGCACACGAGGTCAGTGACCAAGGCTCAGGAGCAGCAGCAGAAGCTCCAAGAAATGATGAACGCTATGGCCGCACTTACAGGGCCAAAAGAAAACCCTGAAACGTCCTCGGATGAACGCCAAGAGGAAGAAACCGACGCCGAATTCCTTCGTCGGATATTGGAGAAGAAGGACAAAGAGGCTGCTGAACAAGCAGCCAACATACAGCGTATAGGCCTCCTCTTCCAAGACATGATAGGGATGATGATACAACAAGATCCTCCGGCCGAAGAGCCCCCGATCGTCCTTGGTGACGATAGGGGAGAAACATCAAATCCTCCACCAGCTCTGTCGACGGCTAAAGAGGATACAATCCAAAGCTGATTTGGATGAGTACATCGCCCAACAAATACGGGTTCATCATGCGACCGAAGCAGCTAGCCAGGTCGTAAAAATAGGACGGCCATATCCAAGTTGGTACGATCAAATCAAATACCCACCCGGTTACACAATTCCCAATTTCCATGTCTACAAGGGGACGGGCAATCCTCACCAACATGTTGCCCAGTTCAGGGCACTCTGCGGCAACACCGGTGGTGATGACAAGCTTTTACTTCGCCGGTTTGTTAGAAGTTTATCGGATACGGCGTTCGAGTGGTACTCTGAGCTCCCAAACGACTCTATCAAAACCTTCGCGGAAATGGAGCTGTTGTTTACTCAGCGTTTTGCAAGTGCCAGTGAACGTACCCCGATGACGACACTGATTAACGCCAGGGTAAAACCAGGCGAGACGTGGGTTCAATATGCTATACGGTGGCGGAACTTGTGGTCGAAGTGCGAGCAGCGCATTGAAGAAGCTCCCGCGGTGGGTATGTTTGTGGGAACCCTTGATCCACAAGCAACCATCTCGCAATTTATGATGTTTTTCAAGCCGACTACCTTCCAGGCCTTGATTGACAAGCTAGCACAGATGGATCAGATGGGCCATAAACCTCCTCTTCCAAAGCCGGACTCCCGAAATGACAAAGGAAAGGGAAAAGCGATCGTCGTCGCCAATGCTCAACAACAACCGAGCAACTCGAAGCCGGTTGTGCGTCAAAATAATATGCTCCCGTACGTAGACCTTGAGGAGAGGCTAGGGCGTCCTTACTCGTTTCCCTGCGATAAAACGAGAAGGTTATTCGAGCTGGCATTACGCAGCAGACTCATAAATCTGCCGGATCCGAAACGTCCGTTGCAACCAAGTGACGTCAACGAGCCCAACTATTGTCCTTATCATCGAGTATTAGGCCATCCGATCGAAGATTGCTACGTTTTCAAGAATTGGCTTGAAAACCAGTACCGACAGGGCAAGTTCGCGTTATCTGACAAATGGAAGGTGAATCCTCCGCAACCCCACACCTCTAGGGGGACGAGTACGCCGGGGGCAACATGCTCCGTCGTTGAAGAAGCTCCTTGGGAGGTTGTATTATCAGCCAAGACAAAGAGAATGCTGAACGACCTTCAGACATGTCCAGCAATTAGGTGGAAGAACCCGTTGGAACCGCAGGTCATTGAAGGGATGTTGAAGCCACGTCCAACTCCAAAGACCGATGGTAGTGGCTCAAGCACTCGCAACCAGCCATCAAAATCTTCGAAGAAGAAGAAAAAGAAGTCAAAGAAGCCCGTGAAACCTGGCGACAAGCGCACGGACCTGCAAAAACAAATTGACGCGCTGGAGGAATACAATCAGAAGGCACGGACTCCTATTACATTCCAAGAGTTTCTCAACCACGTCTTTCAAGAGGAAGGTGAGAGAGAAAGTTCGTCAGATGAATCTGAAGAATGCATGGCGAGCTATCATATGATTTCCCATTCGTTCACGAACGATGAGGAGACTTCTTGTACTGAAACGCTGGAGGCAGACCCTGAATCAAAAATTCTAGGGCCATCAGATAAGGAAATTGACGCATTCCTCAACGAAGCTCGATTAAGAAGTAAAGCTGATCGAGAACGCGAGACGGCTATATTGGAAAGGGCCAAGCGCCAGCGACTTGATGAAAGAGCTGGGATGATCCCGCTGGGGCAAAACACCTCCGCTGCCGATAAAAGCAAATTCAAGATGAGGAAAAAGTTTGCTAAGGCCATATCAATGGGCATGAAGCTACCATCCTCTGAAGGAAACATCACCGATGAAGTGGAAACGCACCCCTCCTATTGCTTATATCATCAGAAGGTGTCGTACCCCACTCAAGAGTGCAAAGCTTTCGATAAATGGTGGCAAGGATACGTTGCTCATAGACAACGCTTCAAGCGGGAAAAGCGCAAAACTCGGCGGGAGAGAAGAAATACGACCGAAGGGCTTAAAAGAACTACTGGCGATTGTTGCATGGTTAACACCGGCAGGTCACTAGTGCCTACATTCGGGTGCGATTCTGATGAGGAGCTGGAACTTACCCCTATCTTTAAAGAGTCCACTTCGGGAAAAGAAGAAGAGCCGAAGGTCTGCGATAATATCCGGCTGCAGAATCGGACGCTGTCTGAAAAGAACCTCGGACCCTTAAACAGGAAAGATAAAGGGAAAGAAAAGATCTCTGAAGATATCGCCTTAGATGACCAAGTGGTGGAAGAGCTAGCCGCCAAGGACCCGCCGAAGAAGAATAAGGTGGATTACAACGTCTTAGCACATCTGAGGAAGCTACCTTCACAGCTCAGCATTCTTGACGCTCTTTTACTATCAAAGGAGGCGAGAGATTTGTTGATTAAGGCACTACAAGATCCGGAACAATTCCAAGCTTTCCTGGCCGAGGAAAAGATGAAGGATGAATTGGAGGAAGTGCAAACGGCCGATGTCACTTTCGGCGACGAGGACCTTCTCCTTGGGACGTACGAACACAATCGCCCCCTCTATGTCTCAGGATACTGTCACGATATAAAGATAGGCAAAATCCTGATCGACAATGGATCCTCCGTTAATCTCCTCAATGTGCGGGTGTTAAAAGAAATCTGCATGAGCGTCCAGCACCTTGCTCGGGACAAGATCACCATCTCCGGGTTCGACTCCCAGTCATCAAAAACTCTTGGGTCTGTGATACTGACGCTACGCTTCGGGCTACTCGTCACGGACGTTAAGTTCCACGTCATAGACGCCAAGACATGCTACAACGCTTTGCTCGGCCGACCATGGTTACACGAGTACAACATCATCCCTTCTACACAACATCAGTGTATGAAGTATTTTAAGGATGGCTTCGAGTATACCGTGACGGGAGAACTGAACCCGTTCTCTGTGAACGAGGTCCGCAAATACGAAGATGCCAAATACTTCTTACCGGATTTCGAAGATACGGAGAAGTGTCACAAGCCGAAGAATAAAGCTAATGCCACCATCCCTATCTTCGGCAGTGATACCGAGGAGGAAGAGGAGATAGTTTATTCGGGCCCGCCCCAATACACTAAGCCGGGACCATCTGCTCCTACATTGATCTTTGGCAGTGATTCAGAGGATGAAGTCCATGCTGTATTCTCTGCTCGGCCTTCGATACGAGCTTCCGCTGGCGAAGAGCAAAGTCTACAAGTCGCCATGGTGCTGCTTAAACATTATAAAGAACTGGATGTGCTTGATACCGACAGTATAGAGGAGCTGCAGACGTTCTATATCCCTCCCAGGCGAGAAGGCGAGAAGGCAATTCTATTTTACCGCTCTGAAGAAAACAAAGTGGAGAAAGAAACCTGGCACGGGACAGATCCTACGCTGGACAGACTTCAACCCATCCGTCTACCCAGATATTATACAGAAGGCTTGAAAAAGCTGCTGAAACGCTAGGGGATATCCTTCAAGCAGACCGTTCGAAAAGCCAAGTTCTATGACAAAGTCTGGAACGTTCCCGGGACTCAACAAAAACTGCCTAATGGGAGAATGGAGACAAAAAGACTTGGATACATCCTGTCAAAGAAACGAGAGCTACTAAACAGCTGCTATGTCATGTATGACTTCGATGAAGAAGCGGATGCTCAATGGGAGGACGCTAATCCTGAGACAGTAAAAGTTCCAAATGCAAAAGAGTCCAGTCCGTCGTTCGAAGAACGAATGGACAAGCTTATAAGGGAAGCAGGTCAAAAAGTCCGGGACGACCATGACCGCGAAATGGCCATCTACGAGAAAGCCAGAACGCAACGCCTCCTTCAACAGGCCGTGAAAGATGAAAATGCCTCTCCTTATCAACCTGTTATAAAGAAGGCTCGGCGCAAAAGCAGAAATAAGTCGAAAGGCCAAAAAGGCGCTCAACAGCAACAAAGCAGGGCTAAGAAGCCACGCAAACGGGAGTCGAGCGTTATTAATCTATCCCTCATGAAGAAAATGAGTCGAGCATACTCTTTTCCTTGGGATAAGATGAAGAGGATACTTGAGCTTGCTCTAAAAAATCAGATGCTCACGCTGCCGGAGTCCAAGCACCCCGAACAAGCAAGCGAAGTCTCTGACCCAAACTATTGCTCTTACCATCGAGTAATAGGGCACCCGCTCGAAGACTGCTTCACCTTTAAGAATTGGGTCGAAGATCAGTACCAGCTCGGCAAGTTCGCTCTGTCTGACAACTGGAAGGTAACGCCGCCACAGAAGCACGAGCCCAAGGCCACGAAAGAAGAACCGGTTCCACATTGGGATTGGAAGCGAATTCGCACCTGTCACATGATTACAATATTAAAAGAAAAGCCCGAGAACATGGACGACCTTCCCTGGTGCTTCGAAAACAGCAACGACGAGGTAATCTCAGAATTCCCACCATCGCCGAAAGAGCTGGAAGATGGAATCCATACCACTGCAGATAACCTTAAGAAAATTGAGTTGGGATCGGCAGACGATCCGCGACCGACATTCATCAGCGAGCTGCTATCTGAAGAAAGGGTGGCTGCGTTAAAGGACATGCTTCTACAGCATAGAGATTGCTTCGCGTGGAACTATTCCGAAATGCTGGGACTAGATCCAGAAATTGCTGTACACAGATTGGCGATATCCCCGGACGTCAAGCCAGTCAAACAGGCGCCGAGGAGAATGCGGCTCGAGCTTGAAATGAGTATCAACGCCGAGGTTAAAAAGTTAATCGACTTTGGCTTCATCCAGGAAGTTCAATACCCTGAATGGATCGCGAACATCGTCCCGGTGATGAAGAAAAATGGGACAGTGCGCATATGCATGGACTTCCGGGATCTCAATAAAGCCTGCCCGAAAGACGATTTCCTAGTGCCAGTCACCGAACTGATGATAGGCAACACGTCCACTCATGAGGTTTTCTCCTTTATGGACGGCTCGTCAGGGTATACTCAGATAAAGATGGATCTCGAAGACCAGAAGCACACCGCCTTCAGGACTCCTCTGGGAATATTCTATTACAAGGTGATGCCCTTCGGTTTAAAGAACGCCGGTGCTACCTACCAGAGGGCCATGACGAAGATCTTCGATGACCTTATACACGAAATCGTCGAATGCTATATTGACGATATCGTGGTTAAAAGCAAATCATACGAGGAACATCTCGAGCATTTGAAGACCGTATTTCAACGCCTTCGGCAATACAACTTGAAGATGAACTCTCTTAAATGTGCATTCGGAGTTTCCTCGGGTAAATTCCTGGGATTCATCGTCCGACACCGAGGTATCGAAATAGATCCGTCTAAAATCAAGGCGATCATGGAAATGCCTCCGCCAAGGACTCTCAAACAGTTGCAGTCTCTCCAAGGAAAGCTTGCATATATTCGGCGATTTATAGCCAACCTCTCTGGCAAGTGCCGCCCTTACAGTCACCTGATGAAGAAGGGAACTCCATTCGTCTGGGATCAAAAATGCCAGGGCGTGCTGGACGAAATTAAACAGTACCTGCAGAACCCGCCGGTGTTGGCTGCTCCGGTCAAGGGAAAACCCCTCATTCTTTATACAACCGCCCTCGAAGGTTCCTTAGGCGCATTATGGGCACAAGAGAACGATCAAGGAAAAGAAAGAGCACTCTACTACTTAAGTCGAGTTCTGCTGAGGGCAAAAAGCAACTACTCTCCCATTGAAAAACACTGCCTGGCGTTGATCTTCGCGATAACAAAGCTCAGACACTATGCGTTGGCGCACGAAGTCCGTCTCATTTCAAAGGTGGACCCCCTTAAATACTTGATGTCGAAGGCCATGTTGACGGGACGACTCGCTAAATGGGCCCTGCTCTTGATGGAGTTCTCTATAACATATCAACCTCTCAAGGCAGTGAAAGGCCATGCCATCACCGACTTCCTCGCTGAGCACCCGATACCTGTCGATTCTCTTCTGAATTGCGATTTTCCAGATGAACATGCATTTGACGCGATCGACGGTAGTGATACCCAATGGGAACTTTATTTCGATGGAGCATCTTCCATGAAAAAACGCAAACAAAGTACCCCTATAATCAAATCGGGGGTAGGCCTCATCTTCGTGACTCCACAAGGAGGGATAATGCGTTTCGCTTTCTCCTTAACAAAGCCGATGACGAATAACGAAGCCGAATATGAAGCCTTGATAGCAGGTCTTGAGATCGCCATCGACATGGGAATTGAAAACCTCCTTATATACGGAGATTCTCAACTGGTCGTTAGTCAAGTAAACGGCGACTACCAAACGTGCAAGCCAGAACTGGTGAAGTACGGCGAAAAAGTGCAACAACTGTTGACCCAAATTCCCTCCTATACTTTGGAGAACATACCGCGCGCGGAAAACAGCAAAGCAGACGCGTTGGCCAAACTTGCTAAAGAGCTGGCTGACGAGAACCTCGATGACGTCAGAATCATGGGACAAAGCCGTCGGGTGCTTGCCCCAGCAGAAATATCTCCGGAATCATCCGAAGAAAAGGAGCGAGCGAGCAAACGACCCTGCAAGTAAAAGACCGGGAAAAGGCTGAAGATTGGAGAGAAGTCTTCATAGACTACTTTAAGTCCCACCGAATGCCTAAAGAAGCGTCCATAAGACATCGGCTTATGAAACAAGCTCTGTCTTTCGCCTTCGTCAATGATACTCTGTACAAGAGGTCGTTTGATTCTCTGTAGCTGAGATGCTTAGGACCTGACGAAGCAAAAAGAGTCGTCCAGGAAGTTCACGACGGACTCTGCAGTTCTCACCAAGCGGGCCCAAAGATGAAGTTGAAAATCAAACGGATGGGCTACTACTGGCCCACGATGATTCAGGACTGCCTCGAATATGCGAAGCAATGTCACTCATGTCAAATTCATGGGGATTTCATCCATCAGCATCCAAATCCATTACATCCAACGGTGGCTAGCTGGCCGTTCGAGATGTGAGGAACTGATATAGTCGGCCCTATCGAACCAGCATCGTCTAGGGGACATCGTTTCATCCTGGCGACGACTGACTACTTCTCTAAATGGGCAGAAACAGTACCGTTAAGAGAAGTTAAGATGGAGAATATCCTCCATTTCTTCAAGACGCATGTCATATATCGGTTTGGAACTCCGCGATGGATCATCTCCGATAACGGGCCAGCTTACAGAAGCCACAAGATCAATCGCTTTGCACAGCAGCACAATATAGACTGGAGATATTCCTCGGTTTATAATCCGCGAGCCAACGGTCTCGCCGAGGCCTTCAACAAGACCTTGACGAAAATCATAAAGAAAACGGTGTCCCGAAATAAGAAAGACTGGCACGAGAGACTGCAAGAGGCTCTTTGGGCGTATCGAACTACGTTCAAGACGGCCACAAACACAACGCCGTACGCGTTGGTATTTGGGACGGAAGCAGTACTCCCCCTCGAGATAGAGTTACCCTCTCTACGAGTGGCAGTCCACTACGAGCTAACGGACGAAGAAAATGCTCACCTTCGGCTTGAGGAGCTTGACGCCCTTGATGAAACCCGGCTCATAGCGCAACAAAATCTGGAAGCTTATAAAGCAAAGATGACGCGCTCATATGAAAGATTAACCCGACCGAGGACATTCCGCCAAGGCGAACTTGTGCTAGTGGTCAAAAGGCATATGATTCCCAATCGCGCCAAGCGAGGAAAATTCGAGCCAAACTATGAAGGCACGTACATCATAGATAAGGTCTACCAGGGTGGGGCCTATCTACTCATGGATATGCATGGTGAAAGGCCTTTCAGGTCAATAAACGGTCGCTTCCTGAAGAAATACTACGCTTAATGGGCCACTGCCTAGGTCAATGATAGATGACGACGACTATGTTCGCTCGCTATCTTCCTAAGCTCAAGCTTTATAAGCAATAGTCAGCCTTCTCCATGACGGACCGAAATGTCCTTAAACTAATAGTGGACCGAAACGTCCTTAAACTAATACCACAGCATCCTTAGGCTGATGAGATGAATAAAATAAATAAATAAATAAATATAATAAATAAAAACGGTATGTCCATAAGCAAAAAGGGCACGGATGAAAACCCGAAAGGGCTCCGTGAGTAAAAACAGCAGGGCTACCGGCGAGTGTTCGTGAAAACCCGAAAGGGCACGACCTCGTAAAAAAAAAGAGAAAAAGAAAATAAAAAGAATAAAAAAAACGGTATGTCCATAAGCAAAATTGGAACGGATGAAAACCCGAAAGGGCTCCGTGAGTAAAAACAGCAGGACTACCGGCGAGTGTTTGTGAAAACCTGAAAGGGCGCAACCTCGTTAAAGGACACTTACAGGGTCCTCTCGACCTTGTAAGGAGAAACCACCCGCGTGAGATCCTTACGACTCACAAAGGAGCAACACACTTAGGGATCCCCACGATTCCTAAGGAGAAAATACACTTGCGAGATCCTCACGACTCGTAAGGAGAACTCTCTTATGGGACCCTCACGGCTCATACGATTTGAAAGTCTTAAGTTACAGAAACCTCAACTTGTGCTTAAGAAATCCCCACAATTTCCGATATTGCCCTACAAGTGGCTCAATACTGACCCTTGTATACAATCTACGGGCGCGAATAAACATTTCCCTAACCAAGTCCCATCCGTGACTGGGGATATATTCGCATGATGAACAACCCTTATAAGTCCTCTCGACTTACAAGGAGATAACCCTCTTGTAGGATCCTTACGACTTACAGAGGAACATACACTTAGGAATCCTCACGATTCCTAAGGAGAAAATACACCTACAAGATCCTCACGACTTGTAGGGATCATGAAGTTAAAAGCCTTAGACGACAGGACCCTAACCCTGGGCGCTAAGCCACCTTTGTTCAACATCGACAGAGGCAGATGATGATTCGCTCCTGGCAATATCCCAGTTGTAGCGGTGCTGATGCCTAAATCGGTGTCTAATTCCAGGTTTACGGCGGAAAGCCAGTAGGCCGCACATGCATACGAAATAGCCGAAATGATTGGGCAACTTGCAATAAAAACCAGCAAGTAAAAATGTATGCATGCAAAATAGCCGAAATGATTGGGCAACTCGCAATAAAAAGCAGCGAGTAAAAATAAAATAAATAGCCGAAATGATTGGGCACCGCGAAAAATAGCCGAAATGATTGGGCAATCGCGACCTTCGCGATATAAAAGCTGAAATGATAGAGCATCGCGGAAATAAAACAAAAAAAGGAAGATGATAAAACTTTGGCCCTACAGTTAAGATCACATCGATCCCTGTATACAATCTAAGGGCGTAAACAAAGAGGGAACCATACTTTCCTAACAGGCTCCGCCAGAAGACGAAGCCAAATCTCGACGGTTCAGTCCAACTCCGAAGAAACAAATGTCTTCAGCAAATACCTCGACTCACGGATACAAACACTCCTTGACGAGAGCCTCCTGATCCGCGTCGACTCGCAGAGCCACCAGTGCCTCCGTGGGAATTCCTCAACTCGTTTCAAACCCCAAGGAAACAAATAATCGGAAACAAATAATCCCTAGCAAACTCCTCGACTCACGGATACAAACACTCCTTGACGAGAGCTTCCTGATCCGCGTCGACTCGCAGAGCCACCAGTGCCTCCGTGGGAATTCCTAGACTCGTTTCAAACCCCAAGGAAACAAATAATCCTTGGCACTTGGGAAACAAATAATCCCTAGCAAACTCCTCGACTCACAGATACAAACACTACTTGACGAGAGCCTCCTGATCCGCGTCGACTCGCAGAGCCACCAGTGCCTCCGTGGGAAATCCTCGACTCGTTTCAAACCCCAAGGAAACAAATAATCCTCGGCGCTTGGGAAACAAATAATCCCTAGCAAACTCCTCGACTCACGGATACAAACACTCCTTGACGAGAGCCTCCTGATCCGCGTCGACTCGCAGAGCCACCAGTGCCTCCGTGGGAAATCCTCGACTCGTTTCAAACCCCAAGGAAACAAATAATCCTTGGCGCTAGGGAAACAAACAATCCTTAGCAAACTCCTCGACTCACGGATACAAACACTCCTTGACGAGAGCCTCCTGATCCGCGTCGACTCGCAGAGCCACCAGTGCCTCCGTGGGAAATCCTCGACTCGTTTCAAACCCCAAGGAAACAAATAATCCTTGGCGCTTGGGAAACAAATAATTCCTAGCGAACTCCTCGACTCACGGATACAAACACTCCTTGACGAGAGCCTCCTGATTCGCGTCGGCTCGCAGAGAAACCAGTGTCTCCGCGGGAAATTCCCGATTCGTCTCAACTTGCAAATGAAGCCTCAGGCAGCAGGGACTAAAAAACTTGCTTCCTGAACAATGGGACCCTGCAAGTCGATCCAAATAGGTCTCTTGCATACTATTCACGGGTCTCACTCTCCAAAGTCAAATCTCGACAAGGAGGGAAACAACCGCTTACGAGCCCTCTCAACTCGTAAGAGGGAAAAATTCTCTTATAAGATCCTTACGACTTATAAGAGAAAATCACACTTAGGAATCCTCACGATTCCTAAGGAGAAAAACCGACCTACGAGATCCTCTCGATCCGTAGGGAGAAAAATCTCTACGAGACCCTCACGGCTCATAGAGTCGAAAAGTCTTAGGCAGCAGATCTGAACCTGCGGCCTAAGCCATCGCTATTTCTTAAGAAAGTCAAGATGCGTGCTCTATTATCTGCTGACCATGTTTACTCAGGTGGCGTGCTGATAATAAAAGAAAGAAAAGGCAGAGAAATGACATAAGACATTACAGAAAATGTGTATCTTTTATTCATAAACTTGATTGAGTACAGGATACATTGTGCTAAAGGATGAAAAATATATATATACATTTTTTTATTTATAAGTACAAACGATACAAGGAGAGTTACTGAGAAGGAAGCGTCTTGCATAGCTCTAGCAATTGTTCGCGCACTTCCTTCCCCACTTTCTCCTGATTGGCCACCACTGCCAACTCCACCTCCACTTGGGCTCGTTGCTGCGCGACAGATGCAAGCCGATCCCTGACGGCCTGATGAGCAGCTTCACGGCCTGGAGTGTCATGCTCGGCGACATCAAGTGCCCGCTTCAGTTTCAGCCCATTTGAGATGCGCTCCAGAAGGCCCTCGAAGACGGCCTTTACCTCAGCGGCGTTCGCCTCAACTTCCGCACGCAGGCGAGCAGTTTCGCTTGAAGATTCTTGGCACTCCATCAGCCTCAAAGCTGCTTCTTGTTCCAAACGACGGAAATGAGAAGTTCTTTGCTCGAGCCATGCTCCCCGTTGAGTGCTCACGGCCAAAGTCTCGGGGGATAGACGCATCGACTCCAGCTGATGAAGGCGAGCCTCAATCTCCCGACAATGGTTAACCCAAGAGGCGACAATGCCCTCGTCATGGAAGGTGGCAAATATCACCAACATCTGGTTAACCGTCGTAGCGAAGTCCTCAGCAGATGTAGGAGTCTCGACGTCGAGTTCCTCGATGTAGTCGCTCAACATGCGCAGACTATTCGCCGCACCTTTTGAGGACGGACGTCTCTGGGAAGGGCCGCCCGGTATTGTAATATGAGACTCAAAAGGCACCGAGACTGGAACGACAGCTGAAAAAGACAAAATGCGATTAGATGATGATTCAATAGATATGGAGAAAGTCATTGATAAGATAGTTTACTATACCGGTTGAAGCAGGTGGCAAGGCCGGAAGGGCCGGTGGCGCAACCAATCTTTCTTCTCCCCCTTCGATTTGTAACACTGCAGTCAGGACAAGAGAGAGTTAGAAATAATTCTACCACTGAAAAACAAAGATATCAATCGGGAACGGTACTCACCAGCGCCACCAGAGGGAGAGGCGAATTCAGATGGGAAAGAGAAGTGTGGGAGCAACACTTGATAGAGATGGTCAAAAAGCACTCCTGAAAGATACAACAGTGTGACCTTAGTACACAAATTATGTGTCTGGAAGATAAGATTAATAAATTGCAAACCCATACCTTCCAACATCTTCGAGGGTATGAGAGAGGGTCGAGAGGTGACCACCGCCAAGGCAGTCGTTGAAGGCGCTCCCTCGAGCAGTGGGGCATCGGCACTGGCTGCACCTGCGTTACGAAAAGGTGAACTGGTCAGAAAGGATTATGAGGTAAAGAAAGACAGAAACCTGGGATTTACCTGATGAGCTACCGGCTGAAACGGAGGCGACTCCCTCTTCTATTGACATGAGGCCACCGCCCGTGGCCTCATCACCCGACTCGATGGGGACCGTCGTCGCGCTCGCGCGGCCAGGAGACGGCGGAAGATAGTAGACGGGGAGGGCAATGATCGGAGCATTACCAGACTCTTGGGAGAGAGCGGCTGACTCCTTCTCGAGAGTCATGCTCATCTCACCCGCTACTTCTTCGGGCTCCGCGATCTCCATCGGCTCTTCCGCCGTCACCACGAGGTCGCCGGCCTCAAGCGCCTCGTCCGCCACTATCCTGGGCTCAGTTACGACGATCATTTCATCTGCCGCCGCTTTAGGCTCGGCATCAATGACCTTCTCGGCTGTAGACCCCTCCACCTCCATCTCAGGCTCCGAAGCCTCAGCGACGTTGCCCATCGTCGGCTCAGGTTCGGCAGGTGCCGCCCTCTCTGTTTCTTTGGGTCCAACGGTCTCTGCCTCCCCCTCGGTCGGACTTGGCCCTGCAAGATAGAATATATAAGAACCGACAGCTTTATGAGTCTAGTAACGAAATTCTGAAGGAAGTATTACCTGAGGTAGACTTGTCGTTAGCCTCTCTATTGGCGCGGATCGCCTGTCTATGAGCTGTAAACAGGGCGACCGGGGCTTCTTCGGATAGAGTATCAGCACGAGGGGCGGTGCTGGGGCCCGCTCCCATAGCCAAGGCAGCCCTGCGCGCCTTCGCCTCACGCCTCAGCCGCTTCCTTTCCTCCCGGGCTGTCGCGATGGATCTTTGTGACGCTTCCTTCAAGGCGTCGTCATCCTCGTTCAGGGATGCCTCTAGAGCCTTTAAGGCATCTTTCATCGGCTCTTCAAGACGAACCTCCTGCGGTGGCCCAGAGGAAGCGGGAACATCGGCAGCTGGCGGAACATCTGCATCACTTGGCGGGAGCGGCATTGAGGTTCTTGTGATAAAAAAGGAAAGTTAGATCGACCATAACACAAGGAAAATGAAAAACTTGATGAATCGAGGCTTACTGAAGCCTAAAGACGCTCTAAGGCGTTCCTCCTCCTGGAAGGTCTTGAGTGAAGCGGCAATGGCTTCCTCATCAGTGATGCCTGTTGGAAGAAAAGAAAGAAAAACGTTAGTCAAAGGCAATGAGAAGAATATGATGCAATAAAGAAAATGCGACTAGTAGTTACCTGATTGCGCAAGCTTAGCCAGCCAAGCGTCACGCTTTGCCAACCACGCTGAAGTTTCGAGAGCGGCTTCCAAGTCTGTGTCGTCCGGCGGCGGCGTGATTAATCCCTCGTTAGTCCCATATTCGATTAGGCCCTCGGCGTAGGGAGCATGGGGTTCCTGACCGAATACGACATCTGCAGCGAAGAGCGATTTCTTTTTCTTCTGCCCTCCGACCCTAGGCTCACGTGGGATCGACTTCCGCTTAGCAACCACCTTGGGACGACGAGTCCCGATGTCCGCACCCACGCCAGACTCCGGCGAGGATACAACCACTGTCTCCACTGGAGCACAGGGTGCGGGAGGTGCATCTGTGATATCAGGGAGCGACAATCCACGTGGAGGACTTTGCGCACGCGGTGGCCCGGTTCTAACCTCTTTTAGAGGAGCGACTACTAGAGTCCTAGGAACCAAAGGAGCGTTATGATCGGTACCAGGAGGCACACCCTTACGATCGACCAACAGTCGCCTTTCCTCCTTTATAACTGCTCCTGTTGCATGATTATACCAGTCTTTGTACACATTAAGGAGTCGCGGAGCGTAAGCCGGCGCATTGATAAAAAAATGAGAGCTTGTATTCAGGCGCATGAAATGGTGCAGCGCGTTCTCCATCCCTTCTTCAGTGGCAGCAGGTTCCAGCAAGAAGGCTTCCAAGGGGACCCCTTGATCGTAGCCCAGTTGTTGAGCAAAACGATGTGGGTTGTACATCATAAAAATTGCCACACCATTCTGCCTGAAAACTAGGAAACCCGGTCTAATGGAATATAAGTGAAGGGTCTCCCGAGCCGTCAAAACTGAGGCTCCATCCTTAAAGACATCTTGTAATGGCCGCGTCGCAGTGGTAGACACCTTTCTAATGGTCAATACCTTATCGACAAAGGACATCCCGGCTCCAATGGTATGAGGGCGAAGGAGTAAACCCCTGACGTTCCGCGGTGATGGAGTTACAATTGATGCGCCGATCAGCTGTATAATGCGAGGAAAACCGCACTTGTCAAAGAACGAGGGCCTTTTATGCATGCCGAAGACACCCTCCGTGTGTAGCTCGAGCCACGATGCAAAGTAATGCATCGGGAAGACCACATGCAGTACCCCGGGCTCATTAGCATCCGCTGCTCGACTGAGGCCATGGTATAAGTGCGCCAAGCCGGCGATCCCCACAACCACCTTTACCCCGATGGCCATCCGGTGGGCTGGGTAAAAGACAGAGGGCCGCATACGATGAGAGTGCATTGGGATCGCAAACCAACTCAGCCACAATCCGAGAAATCCTAGGAAAAAGGCCTCTTCGTCCATCCCGGGGGTCGCAATTTCTGCAAAAGATATAGTCGGGAAGTCCGGAAGAAAAAAACCCTTTTGGTCTATCTCCTTCACCGGCAGGTTATCCAAACCTAGACCGAAATGGTCATCCAGGGTGGCAAACTTGGCAGCCTCTGATGAGAGGACGCTTGGGCGAAGGAACCGAGCGATGAAATCCTCAAAGTTAACTTCCCGACTCCCATGTTCGATAAAAAGAGATTCATAAATGTTCAACACCTTAATCAAGCTTGGAAATTGATGTTGAACAGCATTCTCAGGTGTGACCCCCCTCACCACCGGCTTAGCACCGAAGACGTACTCATCTGTCGGGAGCAGCTCTTCATAGTGTTCCCCCATGACTGGTAAGCCGGATACCTCCGTAAACTCCTCCAAAGAGATGGACACTTCCCGATCCATGGCAAGGAAAGTGTGGGTAGGAATATTCCACTGCTCCAGGAAAGCCTTGAACCACCAGGTGGGGAGCGTGGGATACTGGAAGAGAGAAACGTAGACCGCGGTGTATAGTCCTAATCTTATCAACTGCGACTTCTTCGTCGACAGGATGTACCGGGCCCACGGCAGATAGCCGATCGGGTGGCGGGGGATCAGACCAAGGTTATATGATTGCCCCCAGGGTCGTGCTTCACCTTGACAGATACGGCGTCCTAGGATGTCCAAAACCATGGGACGCTGAACCGGTATCGCATCTATGGCGGGATGTAGAAAGCCCTTAGATGTCCAATCCGCCAACTCCACGGCATACTGCACCGAGGGTGGGGTAGCATAATGAATCGCCGTGATGGGCTCGGACGGCACCGCGCATGTGAAGCTGCGTCGATCCATAATGATCTGGTTATACCACGACCCCCAAAGGTGGAGACTCTTGTACTCCGGGTCGTATTCTCTAATCATGGCCAAGACTTCACGGTCCAAGGGCGCTTCGGGAAACCCTTCCTCCGAGCGGACGAACGGGAATGAAGTGTCTAGAGACATGATCGCTGCAAAAGAACAGTTTAGCCGTTAGTGTTGTAATTCCAACGATTGGCGGTTAAAAAAAATGCGTTAATTAATTAATTAAATTAAAAATTACTTAAATTAAAATTAATTAATTACACCACACAGCAGTGCGGCGGGTAGGGGGACCAAAGGGGGGCCCACGAAATCTGGACGACAGTACATCATTTAATAAGACGGCCCCACTATTGGATGAGGCTGTCAATTAATGAAACGATCCCCAAAAGAATATCCTCATTGATGGGAAATCCCTAGAGACAAGGAGAAAATCTCCTCTTTCAGAGCAAAGCTCGGTCACAGAATGACACTTGTCAAATTCTGGTCTCAAAGGAATAAAATTCCTTAAAAAGAGCATAGCTCTATGGTAATAATGGAAAGGTCCATCAGAAAATGTTTACATCTAGAAGAATTAAAATTTTTGGAATTTTGAAAAATCCATGAAAAACTTAAGAATTTTTTTTCATTTTTTAGATCTAAAAGATCTACAGATGATTCAAAGAGCAAAGCTCTGTTCATGGGTTAGAACCCATGAACAAGATCTCTACAGATCTATAAGTTCTTAAGAGCAAAGCTCTGTTTATGAAACCCCAATGGGGATCTCTTTAGATCAAAAGATCTGTGGGAGCAAAGCTCTTTGGTTGAGATTAAGTTAAATTAATTTTAATTAATTTTACCTAAAGTTTTTGACTTTAGAAATGAGCAAAACTCTGAAAGTTCTTGAATGAGAGCAAAGCTCTGGAAAATAAAAATCTTGAAACGGTGAGATTTTTTCTAAGGGCCAGAGGTCCTATTTATAAGGCGCTTGCGCCCCTTCAGCTCACCCCTTGATCCGAAGATCAGGAGTTTGCCACCGCTGCACTCACGTGTGCGCCACGTGAGCGCAACGTTGGGGGGTCATTTGTTTCCCCCAATCAGAGCAAAGCTCTGTTGAAATTCAAAATTCAAAATTTTGAAGCAACGCTTCAAATCTCGGGTGCAACGCGCCACATGTCAGGCGCTGATACGTCAGCGCAGCGCCTAAGAAGGCGCGCCCAATCATAGCAAAGCTCTATTTTAAGCAAAATTAAAGGAAGCAACGCTTCAGTTGCGCAGTTGCGCTGCGCTTTGCGTTGCGCGACACGTGTCGGCGCAGATGCGCTAGCGCAGTCGCGCTGCGCTGTGCGCTGCGCGACACGTGTCGGCACAGATACGCTAGCGCAGTCGCGCTGCGCTGTGCGCTGCGCGACACGTGTCACACGCTGGGGTATTTGCGCCAAACAGAATTAAGATTTTAAAGAAATCTTTCTGTTCTTGTTAAAACAAGAAGATTTTCTTCTGTAAAACAGAAGCCCTTGGATCAAAGATCCAACGGTGGGGAAAATTCCCCAAATCACTCAGAGAAAGATCTCTTTAACAAATTTAACTAATTTATGGGCACTATAAAAAAGACCCTAGACCTCAATTCAAAGGCAAAAAACATTTTCTAAAAAAAAAAGAAGGGAAAGAGAACTCTGAAGAACTCCTCAAGAACAAAAAGGTAAAAACCTTTAGAAGGAAGAAAAAGTTCTCTTATGAACAGATCATAGATCTAAAAACAAGATCAATGATCTTTAAGGAAAAAAATATATAATAATAAAATAGTGCTTTGCACTTTTTATGAACCTTTGGTTCTTTGAGATAAGAAAAAACAAGAAAAAACTTATCTTTTCTTTGATCTAAATTAGATCAAGAAATCAAATAGTGCTTTGCACTTCTGTTCTTGAATCTAAAAGATTCTTAGTGCTTTGCACTTCTAAACTGCGCTGTTGCGCTCTTGGGAGAGCGCCACGTGTCAGCAGTGCAAGCGCAGCGCACTGCGCTTGCATGACACGTGTCGTCATCATAAGCGCTTGCGCTATCTGATTGGCGCAATGCGCCTGAAAATGCAATGCATTTACAGAAGGGCTAAGCCCAATTAAAAAGGGCCTAACAGGCCAAATTAAATGCAATGCATTATTTTAAAAAAAAAGGGTAGAGCCCAAATAAAAACAGATGCTGTGCATCATTTATAAAAGGGCAGAGCCCAAATAAAGGTCTAATAGACCAAACAAAAATGCCATGCATTATTAAACAGGAGCAGAGCCCCAGTAAAGGTCTAATAGACCAAAAATAAATAAAATGTTGAACATTCTCAACTGGACTTAGCCCAATTCTGGCCGTAAGTCCTTAAATTAAATTGACTGAGCAAGATTGCTCTCTTAAATTAATTTACATCCGGTTCGAGGGTACATCTCCGAACTCCTCTGACAGTTCTCGTTGTAATCCTTCAACGACGTCAGAGAGGTAACGGGTCCCGACGACCACACATCGATATGGACTGCGGGGTCTTTAAACTCATGGACCGAAACGTCCTTAAACTAATAGTGGACCACTACGTCCTTAAACTGGAAAGGGATCTAGACGATCCCGTTAAGTTGATCTTAGTCTCAAATCAGACTAACGTATCCTTAACGAACGTTTAAGTTGATCTTAGTCTCAAATGCGGCTAACGTATCCTTAAACTAAAAACACCAAACCCAAATCTAAGTAAATACGGATTTAGACTAATCCACGTCCTACGGGCGACGGCATTACTCAGTCTCCGTATACAATCCACGGGCAACCACAAACAAAACAAACACACACGACACGAAGTGAAATTCTGGAGAAGGAGAAAGTTGTTACCGCGATGCGGTAGCATAATTAACTGCAGGGGCTTGCTTCCTCGCTCTGCCGGTAGAACAGGTGACCCATGCCACCACCGGCCTGTTTTTCTGGACCATGATCCCGCCTACAAGCTTCCCTATGCCAATACCTGCACCGGAAGTGAACAAGAAGTCGGTCTTCGACCGGCTCACTGCTACGACGACCCCTGTCAACGGGTCGCCCACTACCAACCCGACAGCCTCTGTTTTCACCAGGCTAAATCAGAACTCTAAATTGGCTGTCCTAAGAAGGGCAATAACTGCTGCTCCAGAAGTCGTCAAGGCGGCTTCCCCTGTCAAAGAGTCAGTCTTTTCAAGATTGACGATTCCTGCCCCTGCTCGAGGATCCGTCTTCGACAGGTTGAATATCATCCCTCAAAAGAAAACCTCGGTCTTTAAGAGGTTAACACCAGTAGCGCCTCATTCAGACAAGGGGCAAAAAGAAGATGTCTCTATCTCCGAGCCAGTCCCAACGGCTCGTCGTGCTCGACGTCGCCATTGGCGACGAGTGAGGAAAGCAGGAGGCAACTCCCCCTCAGGGCTAACTCCACCGGCTCCAGTGGTAGAAGTCGATGCTGCTGTTCCGACTGGGAACAGCTTTGAACTGCTGAGGAGGGTACGTAAAAACTCTCCAACCGCTACACTGAAAAGATCTCCTCCACCTGCGGAGAGAGTTCCGGAAACGAAGCAAGAACAGCCCCATCAACGGCTGTCCTCAAAAATATACAAGGTTTGGCGTAGGGTTCAAGACTCCGTGATTGACCCAGGTTATTCTCGTCAACAGAAGAAGGCGAAGGTGCAAAAAGAAAAGGACCGTCCTATTAAACAACAGAGGACAACAATCACCAAGATGCCCACTGCAACCGCCCCCTCCACTTCAACGGCCCACAAAAGAAGAAGGCCGGAGAAAACCCCCGCGCCCGCGGCAAATGCCAAAGGTGGTGAGCCTAAACGCCCTAAGTCCGGAAGCATGATAGTTCATACAGTTTATGTGGCATCGGGAAGGGAGGATAGCCGCATATTAACAAGTTATAGACCGCACACGAGGTCAGTGACCAAGGCTCAGGAGCAGCAGCAGAAGCTCCAAGAAATGATGAACGCTATGGCCGCACTTACAGGGACAAAAGAAAACCTTGAAACGTCCTCGGATGAACGCCAAGAGGAAGAAACCGACGCCGAATTCCTTCGTCGGATATTGGAGAAGAAGGACAAAGAGGCTGCTGAACAAGCAGCCAACATACAGCGTATAGGCCTCCTCTTCCAAGACATGATAGGGATGATGATACAACAAGATCCTCCGACCGAAGAGCCCCCGATCCTCCTTGGTGACGATAGGGGAGAAACATCAAATCCTCCACCAGCTCTGTCGACGGCTAAAGAGGATACAATCTCCAAAGCTGATTTGTTTGAGTACATCGCCCAACAAATACGGGTTCATCATGCGACCGAAGCAGCTGGCCAGGTCGTAAAAACAGGACGGCTATATCCAAGTTGGTACGATCAAATCAAATACCCACCCGGTTACACAATTCCCAAGTTCCATGTCTACAAGGGGACGGGCAATCCTCACCAACATGTTGCCCAGTTCAGGGCACTCTGCGGCAACACCGGTGGTGATGACAAGCTTTTACTTCGCCAGTTTGTTGGAAGTTTATCGGATACGGCGTTCGAGTGGTACTCTGAGCTCCCGAACGACTCTATCAAAACCTTCGCAGAAATGGAGCTGTTGTTTACTCAGCGTTTTGCAAGTGCCAGTGAACGTACCCCGATGACGACACTGATTAACGCCAGGGTAAAACCAGGCGAGGCGTGGGTTCAATATGCTATACGGTGGCGGAACTTGTGGTCGAAGTGCGAGCAGCGCATTGAAGAAGCTCCCGCGGTGGGTGTGTTTGTGGGAACCCTTGATCCACAAGCAACCATCTCGCAATTTATGATGTTTTTCAAGCCGACTACCTTCCAGGCCTTGATTGACAAGCTAGCACAGATGGATCAGATGGGCCATAAACCTCCTCTTCCAAAGCCGGACTCTCGAAATGATAAAGGAAAGGGAAAAGCGATCGTCGTCGCCAATGCTCAACAACAACCGAGCAACTCGAAGCCGGTTGTGCGTCAAAATAATATGTGCCCGTACGTAGACCTTGAGGAGAGGCTAGGGCGTCCTTACTCGTTTCCCTGCGATAAAACGAGAAGGTTATTCGAGCTGGCATTACGCAGCAGACTCATAAATCTGCCGGATCCGAAACGTCCGTTGCAACCAAGTGACGTCAACGAGCCCAACTACTGTCCTTATCATCGAGTACTAGGCCATCCGATCGAAGATTGCTACATTTTCAAGAATTGGCTTGAAAACCAGTACCGACAGGGCAAGTTCGTGTTATCTGACAAATGGAAGGTGAATCCTCCGCAACCCCACACCTCTAGTGGGACGAGTACGCCGGGGGAAACATGCTCCGTCGTTGAAGAAACTCCTTGGGAGGTTGTATTATCAGCCAAGACAAAGAGAATGCTGAACGACCTTCAGACATGTCCAGTAATTAGGTGGAAGAACCCGTTGGAACCGCAGGTCATTGAAGGGATGTTGAAGCCACGTCCAACTCCAAAGACCGATGGTGTTGTCTCAAGCACTCGCAACCAGCCGTCAAAATCTTCGAAGAAGAAGAAAAAGAAGTCAAAGAAGCCCGTGAAGCCTGGGGACAAGCGCACGGACCTGCAAAAACAAATTGACGCGCTGGAGGAATACAATCAGAAGGCACGGACTCCCATTACATTCCAAGAGTTTCTCAACCACGTCTTTCAAGAGGAAGGTGAGAGAGAAAGTTCGTCAGATGAATCTGAAGAATGCATGGCGAGCTGTCATATGATTTCCCATTCGTTCACGAACGATGAGGAGACTTCTTGTACTGAAACGCTGGGGGCAGACCCTGAATCAAAAATTCTGGGGCCATCAGATAAGGAAATTGACGCATTCCTCAACGAAGCTCGATTAAGAAGTAAAGCTGATCGAGAACGCGAGACGGCTATATTGGAAAGGGCCAAGCGCCAGCGACTTGATGAAAGAGCTAGGATGATCCCGCTGGGGCAAAACACCTCCGCTGCCGATAAAAGCCAATTCAAGATGAGGAAAAAGTTTGCTAAGGCCATATCAATGGGCATGAAGCTACCATCCTCTGAAGGAAACATCACCGATGAAGTGGAAACGCACCCCTCCTATTGCTTATATCATCAGAAGGTGTCGCACCCCACTCAAGAGTGCAAAGCTTTCGATAAATGGTGGCAAGGATACGTTGCTCATAGACAACGCTTCAAGCGGGAAAAGCGCAAAACTCGGCGGGAGCGAAGAAATACGATCGAAGGGCTTAAAAGAACTACTGGCGATTGTTGCATGGTTAACACCGGCAGGTCATAAGTGCCTACATTCGGGAGCGATTCTGATAAGGAGCTGGAACTTACCCCTCTCTTTAAAGAGTCCACTTTGGGAAAAGAAGAAGAGCCGAAGGTCTGCGACAATATCCGGCTGCGGAATCGGACGCTGCTTGAAAAGAACCTCGGACCCTTAAACAGGAAAGATAAAGGGAAAGAAAAGGTCTCTGAAGATATCGTCTTAGATGACCAAGTGGTGGAAGAGCTAGCCGCCAAGGACCCGCTGAAGAAGAATAAGGTGGATTACAACGTCTTAGCACATCTGAGGAAGCTACCTTCATAGCTCAGCATTCTTGACGCTCTTTTACTATCAAAGGAGGCGAGAGATTCGTTGATTAAGGCACTACAAGATCCGGAACAATTCCAAGCTTTCCTGGCCGAGGAAAAGATGAAGGATGAATTGGAGGAAGTGCACACGGCTGATGTCACTTTCGGCGACGAGGACCTTCTCCTTGGGACATGCGAACACAATCGCCCCTTCTATGTCTCAGGATACTGTCACGATATAAAGATAGGCAAAATCCTGATCGACAATGGATCCTCCGTTAATCTCCTCAATGTGCGGGTGTTAAAAGAAATCTGCATGAGCGTCCAGCACCTTGCTCGGGATAAGATCACCATCTCCGGGTTCGACTCCCAGTCATCAAAAACTCTTGGGTCTTTGATACTGACGCTACGCTTCGGGCTACTCATCACGGACGTTAAGTTCCACGTCATAGACGCCAAGACATGCTACAACGCTTTGCTTGGCCGACCATGGTTACACGAGTACAACATCATCCCTTCTACACAACATCAGTGTATGAAGTATTTTAAGGATGGCTTCGAGTATACCGTGACGGGAGAACTGAACCCGTTCTCTGTGAACGAGGTCCGCAATTACGAAGATGCCAAATACTTCTTACCGGATTTCGAAGATACGGAGAAGTGTCACAAGCCGGAGAATAAAGCTAATGCCACCATCCCTATCTTCGGCAGTGATACCGAGGAGGAAGAGGAGATAGTTTATTCGGGCCCGCCCCAATACACTAAGCCGGGACCATCTGCTCCTACATTGATCTTTGGCAGTGATTCAGAGGATGAAGTCCATGCTGTATTCTCTGCTCGGCCTTCGATACGAGCTTCCGCTGACGAAGAGCAAAGTCTACAAGTCGCCATGGTGCTGCTTAAACATTATAAAGAACTGGATGTGCTTGATACCGACAGTATAGAGGAGCTGCAGACGTTCTATATCCCTCCCAGGCGAGAAGGCGAGAAGGCAATTCTATTTTACCGCTCTGAAGAAAACAAAGTGGAGAAAGAAACCTGGCACGGGACAGATCCTACGCTGGACAGACTTCAACCCATCCGTCTACCCAGATATTATACAGAAGGCTTGAAAAAGCTGCTGAAACGCCAGGGGATATCCTTCAAGAAGACCGTTCGAAAAGCCAAGTTCTATGACAAAGTCTGGAACATTCCCGGGACTCAACACAAACTGCCTAACAGAATTAAGATTTTAAAGAAATCTTTCTGTTCTTGTTAAAACAAGAAGATTTTCTTCTGTAAAACAGAAGCCCTTGGATAAAGATCCAACGGTGGGGAAAATTCCCCAAATCACTCAGAGAAATATCTCTTTAACAAATTTAACTAATTTATGAGCACTATAAAAAAGACCCTAGACCTCAATTCAAAGGCAAAAAACATTTTCTAAAAAAAAAAGAAGGGAAAGAGAACTCTGAAGAACTCCTCAAGAACAAAAAGGTAAAAACCTTTAGAAGGAAGAGAAAGTTCTCTTATGAACAGATCATAGATCTAAAAACAAGATCAATGATCTTTAAGAAAAAAAATATATAATAATAAAATAGTGCTTTGCACTTTTTATGAACCTTTGGTTCTTTGAGATAAGAAAAAACAAGAAAAAACTTATCTTTTCTTTGATCTAAATTAGATCAAGAAATCAAATAGTGATTTGCACTTCTGTTCTTGAATCTAAAAGATTCTTAGTGCTTTGCACTTCCAAACTGCGCTGTTGCGCTCTTGGGAGAGCGCCACGTGTCAGCAGGGCAAGCGCAGCGCACTGCGCACTAGCGTAGCGCACTGCGCTTGCATGACACGTGTCGTCATCACAAGCGCTTGCGCTCTCTGATTGGCTCAAAGCGCCTGAAAATGCAATGCATTTACAGAAGGGCCAAGCCCAATTAAAAAGGGCCTAACAGGCCAAATTAAATGCAATGCATTATTTTAAAAAAAAAGGGCAGAGCCCAAATAAAAACAGATGCTGTGCATCATTTATAAAAGGGCAGAGCCCAAATAAAGGTCTAATAGACCAAACAAAAATGCCATGCATTATTAAACAGGAGCAGAGCCCCAATAAAGGTCTAATAGACCAAAAATAAATAAAATGTTGAACATTCTCAACTGGACTTAGCCCAATTCTGGCCGTAAGTCCTTAAATTAAATTGACTGAGCAAGATTGCTCTCTTAAATCAATTTACATCCGGTTCGAGGGTACATCTCCGAACTCCTCTGACAGTTCTCGTTGTAATCCTTCAACGACGTCAGAGAGGTGACGGGTCCCGACGACCACACATCGATATGGACTGCGGGGTCCTTAAACTCGTGGACTGAAACGTCCTTAAACTAATAGTGGACCACTACGTCCTTAAACTGGAAAGGGATCTAGACGATCCCGTTAAGTTGATCTTAGTCTCAAATCAGACTAACATATCCTTAACGAACGTTTAAGTTGATCTTAGTCTCAAATGCGGCTAACGTATCCTTAAACTAAAAACACCAAACCCAAATCTAAGTAAATACGGATTTGGACTAATCCACGTCCTACGGGCGACGGCATTACTCAGTCTCCGTATACAATCCACGGGCAACCACAAACAAAACAAACACACACGACACGAAGTGAAATTCTGGAGAAGGAGAAAGTTGTTACCGCGATGCGGTAGCGTAATTAACTGCAGGGGCTTGCGCCTGCAGGGAAGAGCGTCCCCACAATCAAAAACCCCTCAAGCGAGGGGTAATCTGACGAAGTCTGCTACATCGGCCGCATCCGTCTAAACCTCCGATACACGGTGCCATAAATCAACTTGGCATTTTCGGAGAGGTGGACGGATAAAACCAAATAGCATCTGCCCCGAATCTCAGCGTCAGGACATCGCAGTCTTGTGCGCCGCCATTCGGAGGGGAACAAATTGTGTCACTAACATTGGGCACGGGTAATTGGCTTCCCCCTTGCCGGCGCCAATCGAGTGTGAAAGCATAATGCACATGTCATAGCTATGGTTTTTCGTCATTAATGTGTGCACAATGTGTAGGGATGGGGGTGAAAAAAGTGGTGTTATACGAACTTCCAAAGATGTTGTTTTGTGCTCAGCGGCACACGGTTAAGATGTTTGCATACAGTGTACGTGCTTGAATGCCTTTCCTAGGTTCCCTAGAACAATCATCGCCCATCAACGGCATGTAATCCTCAAAGCGGAGGGGTTGGTCGTGTAAGTGCACGGCGGCGCCCCGGCCGTCAATCCGACGCCGGAATGCGGAAGCGGTGAAAAACTTTAATTTTGCGGACTTAGCAAACCACCACGCACTAAACACCCGGATCGTAACCATTAACAAGTCTAAGCAAACTAGAAGATGGGAAAGAGATATACCGACGATCCAAGTCCTCCGGTCCTCTCATCATCGTCCCGATCTCCTGCGGAATGTCCCGTCTCCTCCTCGTCGCCGGAAGTGCACCACATCGCTTACTTCTTTTACGGGCTGCCACCTCAATGCCGAGGCAACTCGGGCACGAAGCCGGCTACTCGACGTGCCCAAGGTTCGCTGTAGAATATGTAGTCCTCAAGTCTCACTTTTGGGGTTATGGAGTTGCCTTTTGGTGGAGGTATGAAACATGAACTTTTTCTAGGTGAACTTGGGGATTTTTCTAACATGAAATGAACAAAAATCCCCATGAGAAATTCTTGGACAGCCCCATATCAAGAGTGGCCAGCCAAGTCTAGAGGGGAGAGTGAGAATGAGAGTGTGTGCAAAAGAAAATGAGTGGAGCAACCATCATATCCAAGAGAGAGAGAGAGGAATGGTTATGATGCAAAAGGGAATGATTACCACAAATCCAACACTCAACACCACCACCATCACCTCACAAAGTCCAACCATGATGAGAAAGGAAAAGTCAATGATGGTGCACATCATGAAAACCATCATGATACCAATATAAGCAAAGACCCCCTTCCACAAAAGCCTATTTGCAACAATGCAAATAAACCCTCCTCCACCAATCTTCGGCCAATGAACGATACAAAGGAAATTGGCCGAAACGGAAAGCAAACTGGCAACTCCAGAAAACTGGTCCCGTAATAAATTACAGGAAAACCCCGATACTGTGCATACACACCCGCATTTGTATTCCGACCGAAATACAAATGCAATGAGACAAAATCTACACTGTACTTTACTAGGATCCGGCTTAAACCAAAGCCGGCTAGTAATATTTGTCCGATCCTGATCCGTGCAATACCGCACGTATCTGATCGAACCCTGCCATATAACCATACGGCCACTAGTACAAACTGTCCGATCCTGATCCGTGCAATACCGCACGTATCTGATCGGACCTTGCCATATCTCCATACGGCCTCTACAACCTTTCGCCCGAAAGCTGAGTAACTGAATGTGGGGGACTCTAAAGACTCGTCAACACCTTGGTTGTGAATTTAACCACCAGCACGTCAGAGGTATAAGCCAATACGTAACGGGCCACCAGGTACTGACTAAAAGGGATGTCTGTGAGCGAACTCAGCCTGACAACCCTACTGAGCCTGTCAGTGACAATGTCCGTACAGTCCGGTCCGTTCGTCTATGAGCATCGCATGGCGGGCCTAGGGGGTTGGTAAAAGTCAGACCCCCAAAAGCGGTACAAGTCGTGTCGGAGTGTAGCCCAGAACACCCTGAGATACTACTGGAATACCTACCAGTAAATCTCCTTGCCTTGGCCAAGGACTTTGTGTAATGGCTCTCCTAGACACAGCACGACCTCACCCCCAATACCGGGAGAGACGAACCCCTGAAGATACGCTCACTGCCTCCATGTGGCTCGGGACTGTACCCAACTAAAACCTGTTTGCACGACTCCTTTGAGCCGTGGTAGGGTAGTAATCAAAGTACAGTGGGAACTCACACGAGACAAATGACGATCCCCAGGTCGATGAACTAACCTGCACACATGTCACCAGGGAACTGCCATCTGACGTCTGGTATATGACCAACTAGCATGTTCCCGGCGAGTCCTGTCCGGTGTACTCATAACCCAATGAGCACCTGTATACATCTTAGGTGATCCAACTGACACCAGTGGCTTGTGAGACCGGCCACCGCCCCTCGTCGGGGTCTCGACTGTATACACTAGTCTACTAATGGAGTATCGATGCCCAGTCTCGAAACTCCCACGACTAGGGACCTTTTAAGGATAAGCTTATAGACCCCCAGCTCCCACTTATATGATCGCCCTCATACTGCTGGTGGTCAAGCAAGAATCCTAGGGGCTCTATCAACGTGTAATAGCGACGTGTCAGGTCACCTAAAGCAGTACACGATGATAAAGGTAAACCAGATAGCATACTATCATCTCGAGTAAGACTGTCCTACCGGGATAGGTCCTCCCTCAATCATTACAATCACGTACCTGTGACCTAATAATTGACTCTGAGGGCACTATCTCCAACAATCTCCCACTTGCACTCAAGGCTAATTATTGCGATGTCGCATACTCACAGCCTGTGTGATACCGAACACCCAACTCCTCTACTAGTCAGTCTCACAAAGCTCGTTTGCGAAACTATTTCGTTCGAGGAATAGCCTCAGTGAGTGGATCCGCTTAGTTGTTTCTTTCTATGTCTCTCTATATCTCAAGTTCGCGGAGAAAGCCATCTCCCGAAAAGAGCAATACCTGTCTCAGAATATGTCTGGATGTCTGATGGGACCTAGCTCATAAATGAACTCCAAATCCAAACTTCTTAGACTGTATCGTCAACTGAACTTAATCAGTATCCTGCGCGCCATGCCTCCCTCAGTATTGCCTTGGACCACCTGTCCAAAATACTGCCCCTCATCAGAAGGAAAACTATAACTCTGACAACCTCCTTGTCGTCCATGTCACCTTGGAAGCCTGGAATGATAACTGTCTCCTGAATAAGGCTGTCGTTATCATATCCCTAGAACATCTACTTATGTTCTAAAACTGCTTCCAACCGTTTCTCCAGGATTGGATTAATGTCAACTTATTGCATCTAGTGCAAGAACAATATCTGGTGTGGTACTTGACATCTCACGATTGACTCAATTGCCTGAGCAAGTGATCTGCCAATCATGCACGTCCCTCTCCCCTTTAGTCTGTAAGACACCTTTGGAGAGGGTGACTCCATTACCTGCAGGTACACTACCGTGCCAGGAGTCGTCCATCCTAAATACTCTTAGAATGCTGTCAAGTACCCTGATTGGGAAACCACCCAAATCTAGATCTAAAACCATAGATCTAGTAACCAGTATGTCAGATATAAAATCCATTTCCTTTGTGGAGAAACCACTGTGTGACGACCAAAGTATAACCGATTGTAGTGTAGGAGTTTCTTTTCCTACTCTGTGTATATCATCCAAATACCAGGATATCACACCCTACTATCTTCTCAACAGATCCATCCCCTATTCCGAAGAAGTCAAACCCATGACTGTCACGTCAGAAATAGATGATCTATCTCCGCTACATCTGCTTTAGTCTATAAATAGACATAAGCAACCTGTCCACCAATGCTTCCGCTGCTCCCACTGACTACGACAACCCTCTGGCAGAGTCATATAGACGTACACTTCTAAAACTGGTTTAGAACGACGCTATACTCATCCTCCCGCCGGGTCTCGTAACCTGGAACAACAGCAATGGCAATTGTGGGTAAACAAGAACTTCCCTGTCACCGTCCTTGAGGCTACCGTAGTGCCTCTCGGGTGCCTGAAGTTACCCACCTTATCTGCGGAGTGGCCAATGGAATGTCAAACCGGATTGAATCTTTAGGTTCCTTATCAAATCTTCAGTAATCGTTTGTGGTTCTGGAATCACTTCCAGTTCTACCATACTCCCACTACTGTTTTCTGAAAAAATCCATTTTTAATAAAACTGTGGCGAGTCTAGAACAATATTGCTATTGTTCATCCAGATGGTAGAAAGTCAACCCGCGTCATAGCCTGGGTCAACCCACAAACAGCCATTACAGAAACGTGCCTTGAGTTATCCAGAGTCTGGTTTTAAGCATAATCCGGACAACTCCCCGTACCTTAACATCGTTAAGATATGAACTGTTCTATATCCAATATAGAAACAGAGGCACTGATTTAATTGAACCAGATTCAAATCATGCAGCTGTCTCCAGTGCATGTCAACTAAATGGAAGAAGGCCTGATCAGCGTTACCCAACTTAGGAATGCTTCCAATTATGAGTAACCTGAAAGAGAAGCAATTTCTCTTAATCATTACTATCAACTGAATACCATTGACAAGTATCTACATCTTCGATCACTTTGAAGAATCCCGATACTTGCTACACCTGGTTCTCTACTCTATTCAAATACCTATAACTTCTCAAAATTCAGACCCTGTGTTTCCGCGAAACACCTGTCTAAAAACTAGAGAAGTCATAAGTAAACCGAATATAGTACGAGGACCATCCCCTCTGTCCTGATGGACCCTGGACAACATACAATACTCTGCATAAGTCCCTTGAGTCTGATAACTCATTTACTGTGTGTCGTAGGTTGAAAACTGTACTTATGGTTAAGAAGAATTACACCGCTGTTTAATGCTCCTTACCTAACCATCCACTGATATAGGTAAATGTCGTAGACATAATTTCAGAAAGGTATATCTCACTCTATGAAAATAGACGTACAGATATATCAATTTGAAATTGGTGCATAACTGCGGATATTCAAAACCAAATATTTGCCAACCGGCAAACAGCCCAGGTGATTTCCTCAAATATCACCGATTACAACGAATCCCGATATAATGAGGATAATTACCCAATTCCCAATAACTTACTCCCACTCATCATCTATAAAACCATACAGATGTGAGAATCGTACCTGGTAAATACATACCCTGGAGCAAGTGCCTAACTGGGAAATCAGTTTTCCTTTAACAGTACACAGTGAAACTGAAACATTGAAATGTTTCGATGGGGTATCTTGGTATTCCTAGTAATGCCCTTTCCATTATCCATATTCACAACTGTAACCGTATAATTCTTTGCCACCTCTCCAAATCCCTTCATATGTCTTTAGTCATTACCTTCTGCACACCCCTTTAGGCCAAATGGTTTTCTTCCTTCCCTACCGTTCGGCACCAGCCTATGGTTTGGAAGAAGACTATCCAATAAGTATAATGGGTGTACTGTCCCAATCCTAGGAACACTCGCAATGAGAGAGGGTGAAGATATAAGACACCTGAATAAATCTTATTCCTATTTCTCCTGAACCAGAATCCATCCCCGAGCTGGAACAAGTTCCTTTCGAGTTCGTATATAACCATACGATGGAGTATCCAAATAAACTGTGGATCTTCGTAGTGATACGGAGTGTCCTGGAGAAATACAAAGGTGATGTGGGAGTGGTAACGAAATACTTGGTTTGGTCGTGAATATCTGTTGCAATTTACTTTGCCCTCTTACTAATCCCTTGCTTTGTCTGAACTTAATACCTTCTGCACACCATCGTTATGCTAATTGGTTTTCTTCATTCCCTACCGGTCGGCACCAGCCTAAGGTTTGGAAGAAGACAATCCAATTTGCGTAATAGGTGTACTACCCCTAAACCAAGGAGTACTCGTAACCTGAGAGAGGGTAAAAGGAAAAGACAACTGAATAATCCTATCCTTTTTCTCCAGAACCGGAAACCATCCTCGAATAAATTCTTTCGAGTTCGTATCTAACCATACGATGGTTTTGTCCAATGGAAGTGGACGTTCGTAGTAAAACGGGGTGTCCTGGAGAAAAGGGTAAAAGTAGGAGTGGCAACGAGGTTTGCAACTCTGACAATCCAAAAGCCGGTGTTTAAGAAGGTTCGGTCAACTTGGTCACTGAGTCAAAGTCTTAGGGTCGGGTCAATGGTCGCTGCCAAAGAGAGAGAGAAAAGAAACACTCAGCGTGCACTCTAACCTAGATCAGAATGGTCACCAATTTATCTAATCTGGAATCCTCCCACTGTACCTCAAATTCTCCTCCAAACCTAAAAGAAGAATTAGTCGGGGTTACCCGAGGAGTAAACTAACTCATCAGTGGGAATCGGGATCCAACTCTCATCGCATGATAACGTGACGGAATCCGCTCACGGTATCACACTCCAGAAGGTATGCGCATATCTGGCAAGTTTCAGTTCTTTTGAAACTCCCGATGTGATTTTTGCCCCATGCTCTTATGACCTTGACGAAGGCCAACAAATCATAAGTCACATGTCAAGTTCTACCCGTCATTCTCCAGGTTGATTTGAACCCACCCGCACAAGCCCTTGACGAAGGCCAACAAGGCTATACGACTGTCCCAAACCAACGCATCTATCTATGCTGCAGAAAGGCAACAAGCAGCTACCATACACTATGCCTTGACGAAGGCCAACAAACATAGCATGAATACTACGTGCTACCCGTCTGAAACGACGGAGGGCTACGAATGGTTTCTGGCGAAAACCTTTAACGTAAAGAACTTGATATCGTTGAAGGAACTGATAGCTTTTAAAAATATAGTGACGAAAACCATTGCTAAAGAGGTCACTCCCGGTGAAGGGATCTCGGCTCTTTCCCCGTAGAATGGGGTGCAGGATATTCCAAATGAATACCGCGGTGCAAAGCAAAAGTGATCGGCTATAGTGAAGTTATTGCCCTGACGCAAACTTTTTGTCCAAGGGGTCACTCCCGGTGAAGGGATCTCGGCCCTTGCCTCGTCGACTGAGGAGCAGGATATTCCAACTGAATATTACGATGCAAAACAAAAGTGAACGTCCTTGCAATAACAGCCTTTTGAAAAGTGTTCCAACAACATCAGATTAGGTTTGTTTTTAATTTGCATTGATCCGAATCAATGCAGTCCCATCAATTGATCACACCACAAAGAACGAAAATATACTGATGTACGTATATGCCATCCGCATTCGCCACTGGGTCCCGTCATTACCCGTTAGGTTAGCTTACTAACGACAGAGCAGGGACTGGACTAGCGCGGATGTAAAACATATACAACATCTACTAATATATATACTAATATATTATATTTCGCTCAAGGCGTGAAAAGAAATGCAACATCACAGATAATGTACAGCATCACAGAAACAATACAGATATCTGGGATCCCCGGGTTTCACAGAGCCGCTGAAACCCGACGTTCCCCTGGTCGTGTGGATAGCCTGTGCAATGAAATCCTAGACCCCTACGGGCGCGGCAAGTTACCCGCCAAAACCTGAAGCGAGGAAGCCCCCTTCAGCAACGTGAATGGACCACCCAGCACTTCACGGAATCCGGTAACTTGGGCACCCCTCCTGGGTCAACCTGTACCCCCTACGAGTGCGGCGAATAGCCCGCCAATCCTAGAGTGAAGCCCCCTCCGTCTCAATGCCATGAGATGCGGGCTTGTTGCCCTCTAGAACCCGGCTGTCCGTGCACCCCTCCGCGGGGTAATCCTAGTACAGAAAGTAAAATATACATACAACGGGTACATCGACCGCAACCAGGTCGTGCCCCAAAATAATAATACAAACAGGCAGTGACGGCAGTCCACATGTCGGACGCTCGCCCCGCAAAATCAAATGTACATAATACAACAAAACTGTACTAGCATTGCATCCAGGCTATCCCCCACGACCGATCCGCAACATCACAGCAAAAACAAAACATCAACGTGAAAGTCACGTTCGCAAATCCGTCTAACCGGGCTATAGCAGTTAGACGGGATTTACCGATCAAGTGACATTCACGGTCGCAGATATAATGTTAAAACTGTGAAAAATGTGTTTAAAATATCCGACCGATCGAATATTAACAAGTGGGCCCCAAAACAATACTGTAGCAGTTACAGAAAATATGGGCCCAATTTTAATGTTCCAGAAACCCAAATTTATCCCCAGAAGCCCACTGTAGAAATCCAACACCCTGATTCCTTTACTCAGCGGCGGAACCGCGGCCACAAGCAGGGATTGGCCGCGGTTCCGCGCTCTATTTGAAAGATTAGTGCGTCGTATTTCTGCAGTAGTCTTAGGTCTCTCTGTACAGTACTTTTATACAACCTGAAAAAATTTTGGGGACCAAAAAATTTCAACAGAAAACTGTCGTGGGCAAATACGGGTTTTTGGACATTTCGATCGATCGGAACTGAAAAACACATTACACAAAGCTAGACTAAGTTAATGGGGAGGCTCTGATACCACTGTAAGTGCACGGCGGCGCCCCGGCCGTCAATCCGACGCCGGAATGCGGAAGCGGTGAAAAACTTTAATTTTGCGGACTTAGCAAACCACCACGCACTAAACACCCGGATCGTAACCATTAACAAGTCTAAGCAAACTAGAAGATGGGAAAGAGATATACCGACGATCCAAGTCCTCCGGTCTTCTCATCATCGTCCCGATCTCCTGCGGAATGTCCCGTCTCCTCCTCGTCGCCGGAAGTGCACCACATCGCCTACTTCTTTTACGGGCTCCCACCTCAATGCCGAGGCAACTCGGGCACGAAGCCGGCTACTCGACGTGCCCAAGGTTCGCTGTAGAATATGTAGTCCTCAAGTCTCACTTTTGGGGTTATGGAGTTGCCTTTTGGTGGAGGTATGAAACATGAACTTTTTCTAGGTGAACTTGGGGATTTTTCTAACATGAAATGAACAAAAATCCCCATGAGAAATTCTTGGACAGCCCCATATCAAGAGTGGCCGGCCAAGTCTAGAGGGGAGAGTGAGAATGTGAGTGTGTGCAAAAGAAAATGAGTGGAGCAACCATCATATCCAAGAGAGAGAGAGAGGAATGGTTATGATGCAAAAGGGAATGATTACCACAAATCCAACACTCAACACCACCATCATCACCTCACAAAGTCCAACCATGATGAGAAAGGAAAAGTCAATGATGGTGCACATCATGAAAACCATCATGATACCAATATAAGCAAAGACCCCCTTCCACAAAAGCCTATTTGCAACAATGCAAATAAACCCTCCTCCACCAATCTTCGGCCAATGAACGATACAAAGGAAATTGGCCGAAACGGAAAGCAAACTGGCAACTCCAGAAAACTGGTCCCGTAATAAATTACAGGAAAACCCCGATACTGTGCATACACACCCGCATTTGTATTCCGACCGAAATACAAATGCAATGAGACAAAATCTACACTGTACTTTACTAGGATCCGGCTTAAACCAAAGCCGGCTAGTAATATTTGTCCGATCCTGATCCGTGCAATACCGCACGTATCTGATCGAACCCTGCCATATAACCATACGGCCACTAGTACAAACTGTCCGATCCTGATCCGTGCAATACCGCACGTATCTGATCGGACCTTGCCATATCTCCATACGGCCTCTACAACCTTTCGCCCGAAAGCTGAGTAACTGAATGTGGGGGACTCTAAAGACTCGTCAACACCTTGGTTGTGAATTTAACCACCAGCACGTCAGAGGTATAAGCCAATACGTAACGGGCCACCAGGTACTGACTAAAAGGGATGTCTGTGAGCGAACTCAGCCTGACAACCCTACTGAGCCTGTCAGTGACAATGTCCGTACAGTCCGGTCCGTTCGTCTATGAGCATCGCATGGCGGGCCTAGGGGGTTGGTAAAAGTCAGACCCCCAAAAGCGGTACAAGTCGTGTCGGAGTGTAGCCCAGAACACCCTGAGATACTACTGGAATACCTACCAGTAAATCTCCTTGCCTTGGCCAAGGACTTTGTGTAATGGCTCTCCTAGACACAGCACGACCTCACCCCCAATACCGGGAGAGACGAACCCCTGAAGATACGCTCACTGCCTCCATGTGGCTCGGGACTGTATCCAACTAAAACCTGTTTGCACGACTCCTTTGAGCCGTGGTAGGGTAGTAATCAAAGTACAGTGGGAACTCACACGAGACAAATGACGATCCCCAGGTCGATGAACTAACCTGCACACATGTCACCAGGGAACTGCCATCTGACGTCTGGTATATGACCAACTAGCATGTTCCCGGCGAGTCCTGTCCGGTGTACTCATAACCCAATGAGCACCTGTATACATCTTAGGTGATCCAACTGACACCAGTGGCTTGTGAGACCGGCCACCGCCCCTCGTCGGGGTCTCAACTGTATACACTAGTCTACTAATGGAGTATCGATGCCCAGTCTCGAAACTCCCACGACTAGGGACCTTTTAAGGATAAGCTTATAGACCCCCAGCTCCCACTTATATGATCGCCCTCATACTGCTGGTGGTCAAGCAAGAATCCTAGGGGCTCTATCAACGTGTAATAGCGACGTGTCAGGTCACCTAAAGCAGTACACGATGATAAAGGTAAACCAGATAGTATACTATCATCTCGAGTAAGACTGTCCTACCGGGATAGGTCCTCCCTCAATCATTACAATCACGTACCTGTGACCTAATAATTGACTCTGAGGGCACTATCTCCAACAGGTCGTGTGCGGGGATACGAGGTATCAAAGTGACTTCATGAATGAAGTTCCTATCTATAACAATTTCCCGATCCCCCCCACAACAAACCTATAAACCCGTATTTAGCTAAACAACCCTCCTCCATGCTCTCAAAGAAACGCGCAACGAGATCCGGAATCGCGAACGCGTTCGGATGGTTATACAACAGGAAATTCCATCCGCGTTTCCGGATCTTATCACTAAAGTAGCTACCATAAACGTTACGGGCGAATAATTGCGAGAAATCTTGTTCAAATTGAAAATTAGGAGCCATGAATAGAAAACACAGAACTGTTAAATCTAAAGAGAGGACATGAAAAATCAAACCTCCTTTGAAAATTTCAGAGGGAGAAGCGTCTGGACGACGGCGGATCGGCGGTGGGTAGGGTGTTCGGCGGCGCTTCCGTGGTGAAGTGGGGAGATCGTCGGTGGAATTTTCTGTTGCGGCTAGGGTTTTGTGTGAGGGTTTGAATGGAGGCTTGGGTATTGCAGAAAAAGAGAGAGTTTATTTAAAATGGAGGTCAACAAAAAGGGACCTATTTGCACAAAAGTCCTCCAAAAAGAAGAAATTATTTGTTTATTTTTTATTTGCAAAAACACCCCCCTTTTTTATTTATGAAAAATGGGAATTTCACCAGGCAAGAAATATCCCGACACACACAAAAAACAAAAAACAAAAATGGATATGCACCGGACAAGAATATCCATTATATATATACAAGATGGTATATACATACCCCCAAACTTATTTGAAATAATGTTTCCACTATTTATGGCTGGATAACCGAAGTTTGGTGGTAAACGGAGGAAGATTAGTCAATGTAAATCGGCTCATGTAATATCAGGAGCTCTTCCAATGGTTCTGCGGTGAGAAACGGTTTTACTCTGTGTCCGTTGATTTTGAATAGTGAACCGTCCTCTGGATTCTCCAAATCCACCGCGCCGTGCGGGTATACACACCGCACAAGAAAGGGTCCCTTCCAGCGAGATCGAAACTTACCGGGATGGAATGGAGACGGGTGTCGTAAAGAAGTACTTGTTGTCCAGGCGTGAAGCTTTTGCGCGTAAGGTGTTTATCATGAAACACCTTCGTTCAGTTCTTTATAACAACCGCGTTCTCATAAGTCTCATCCCGAAGCTCATTCAGTTCGTTAAATTGCAGCTTCCGATAGCTGACCGCATCTTCGAGGTTTAGATTCAGCTCTTTGATCGCCCAAAATGCGCGATGCTCGATTTCCACAGGAAGGCGACAAGCCTTTCCATACACAAGCCGATAGGGGACATTCCAAGATCAGTCTTGTACGCAGTTCGAAATGCCCAAAGGGCATCAGTTAGTTTCAAAGACCAATCTTTATGGTTCTTGAAAACCGTTTTCTCCAAAATTTGTTTGATCTGCCGATTTGAAACTTCATCTTGCCCACATGTTTGGGGGTGGTAGGGCATGGATAGCTTATGATTAATTGAGTATTTCCGCATTAAGGCCTCGAAATACCTATTGCACAGAAATGTGTCCCATTGTCGCTAATGATAGCGCAAGGGTGCCCAAACCGGGAGAAGATGTTTTCTTTCAGGAATTTAACGACAACCTTGTTGTTGTTAGTTCGGCTTGGCACTGCCTCAACCCATTTAGAGACATAATCAACAGCTAAGAGAATATACAAGCTCCCAAAAGAGCTGGGAAACGGGCCCATGAAATCAATTCCCCAAATATCGAAAATCTCAACAACCAAGATTGGTTGGAGAGGCATCTCATTTCTCCTGAAAATCCGGCCTAAGTGTTGGTACTGGGAGCAAGTTTTGCAGTAATCATGGTCATTCTTGAAGAGTTGTGGCTAGTAAAAGCCATATTGTAAGACTTTCTCAGCTGTCTTTCTTGAGCCAAAATGTCCGCCACACGCTTGATCGTGGCAAAACGATAGCACACTCTTGAACTCATTATCAGGAACTGTTAGTTGTATGTATGCCCTAGAGGCCAGTATTGTACAGATGATGTATATTATATTGGATGCTTGGACATATATAAAGATGACTTTCTTGCTCGATATGATAGTATGCTATCTGGTTGCTCTTTATCTTAACATGTACACTTGTCTCTTTATACTGTCTTATAGTTACATGTTGGTAAAGCCCTTAGGATGTGTACTTGACTACCTGGACTGTGATGCAGATCATACTAGTGGGGACATGGTAGTCCATAAGTACATCCTTCAAGGTCCCTAGTCGTGGGTGTATCGAGACGGGGCATCGATATACCAGAGTAGACTAGCGTATACGCTTCTCGACCCATGAGATGGGCGATGGATGATCCCATATCCATTGGTGTTTGACATCAGAGATGGTATACGGGTGCTCAGTGGAGACTGGGTACACTGGACGGACTCGCCGAGAACTCCCAGATGGTATTATACCTCACGTCAGATGGCAGTTCTCAGGTGACACTTGTACAGGTTAGTCTGTAGACCCGAGATCGTCATAGAGTCTTGTGTGATTCCCACTGTGCTTTGATCTCCACCTTACCACGTCCATGAGGGCGTGCAAAACGGTGGTCTTTGGGTACAGTCCCGAGTCACATGGAGACAATGAGCGATAGGAGGGGTTTCGTCTCTCCCGGTATTGGGGGTTGATGTTGCGCTGTGCTCGATTGGCCGTAACAGGGAAGTCCCTGGCCAGGGCTGATCAGAGATTTGCTGGTAAGTGTTACCAGTAGTTTCTCGACCCGTTATGAGCCTCACATCGGCACGACTTATCGGTTATTGGGGTCTGACGTTTACCACCCCTAGACTTGATATGCGACATATCAGACGAACAGACCGGACTGTACAGTAAGTGTTACTGGTTGGATTCACAGGAGTGTGAGCGGGCTAGCTCGTCGATCTTCTGATCGCTCAATACCCGGATGGCCGTTACGTTTAGCAGACCGCTTGCGGCTTGTGGGTGCTTGATATGATCATCATCTGCTACCGGCGTATTGACGAGTCTTTAGAGTCCTACACAGAGGTTTCCTGGCTCAAGCGAAACGAAATAGGAGCGCATATGAGATATGTGCGGGACCGAGAATAATGCGTGTATGTGATACCGTATTTCATTCTCGCGATGAATGTTTCGATTGGTTGTATGCGATATAACCTAGTTATCGAATCATTGATTCGATAAATCGATACATTGTATACTAGTCGGTTATGTGCGACATGACCGGATCATTGAATCAAGTGTTGATTTAATGATTTAATGTATAATTGTATATTTGATATATTAATTTGCATTAACTAGTATTGGTTCATTTTAAAAGGATTTTCTCACTTGAAGTGCACATTGTATATATGATATGCTTTTGTGTGCACTTGATTGTATCATGTTTGATGATACATACTTACTTAGGTTTGTGCAAAGAATTAAACCATGGTTATGATAATGGTTAGGGTTTTGTGTTATTCATCTATTTATTTATCCATTCTTTATTTATTTAAATAGATAAAAGAAAAGAAAATGGTTTCTTTTTATCATGAAGCTTGTTGAAGCTTCATGAAGCTTTGACTAAAGAGACCATTTGTCTTCTTGCTTAACCCTAACCATTCCCACTTACCATGGTCTATTCTCTACACTTAACCTTAGTTAGCTTATGATAAGTATTGATTTATTTTCATTTTAATTCAACACTTATCATATTCTTTCTTCTTCTTCATCATCTTCTTCTTCAAGAAAGCTTGATGCCATCAATGGCAACTTGAGTTCTAAAGTGAGAAATCCAATTCTAAAGTGAACCCACCTCCTATTTCTTCACCCTCTACCTCTTGCCAAGTTGTTTTGGGTGTTTTCTTCACAAGTTTCACAAATTTGTGAAGTCGGAGCTTGAACTTGTGATGCCTCGACGTAGATCATCTTCGACACGAAGCCGACGACCTAGTCCGCCCATTTCTCCGATCAAGCCGACGATTGAGTTCGGGATTCGAGATGGACAGCGAGAGGACGCCTACGTGGAGCCAAGGAAGTGGATATCCGGATCTACAAAGGTTGTAGCTTCTTATCTTTAGTTAAGTTGTTAACTAGATTCGTATATCGCCTAAACTTCTAGTCAACGATCCGTATTAGGGTTTCTCGGCACCCGTAAAATTTTAAATTGGCATGGTTGATGCCTTGTGAGACCTCTATAGTGTGCCTAGGAACCTTACAGTGGTATCAGAGCCTAGCTAGAGCCTTAGGCGAAGTCTAGACGACGTTTGAAACCCGATCGAACCGAAACCCTAAAATCTAAAATGCTCTCTGGAAATTTTCTGAAAATTTGGTTTTTGGTCAATTAAAAATATGCAGAAAAATAAGCAGGGTGTTATTTGAATTACTGTGAAATACGAGGACCTGAATCGATTTTTCCACCGCGGAACCGCGGCACAAGCTAGGCATGTGCGGCGGTTCCGCGGCCGTACTGTCCCCTTGTCTGGTGATTTCTGCACAGTAACTCATATAATTTATTGCTATATTTTCTGGGTATTTTTATTGTGACTCTACAGATGAGTATTCTGGGGTTGTATTGGGAATCATTGATTCGATCGAATTATCAAATTTTTGTCTATGTGGCTTTCCGGATAATTTAAGAATATGTTAAAAAGTTCGACCGGATATAAATACCCACTTTTTCCCCTGCCAGAAAATTTCCAAGTGTTGGATTTTTCTGTGGTTTAAGGACGTTCTGAGTAGTGCAAGTAACGCGATGGTCCCTCTAGAAGACAACAAACCTTAACTCGATTATGTGACCGTCTTGAACTGCCATTTGAACCTTCGGGTTTGGGGCAGTACGGCGTGCCACATGTGAGGCGTTGGCTTGACCTTTCTACGGCTGGACCGTTGGTACTGAGGCATGAAGTGAACGTCTTTGAACTAATTTCATGTGTTGAACGGTTTCGGGAAAACTTGGGTGTTCGAATGTTCGATCGGAAAGTTTAATATATTCTATTTATCCGGAATGGGATACAATAATTGGAATTCACAAACAGTTATGAGATAACTGAATGAATGTTATAAATCTAGCGGTTTAGTTTCATTTGATATTGAAAAGAGTTTTCGATAATGAGACTAAAATGCGGGGTTTATAACTGTTAGGCATGTGATGTCTAAGTATTTCATTTGATTAGGCATGTGATGTCTAAAGACATTGCGGATTCCAACTGTTGTAGTTTTACACTTTCTTTTCTGTGACCGTAAGTGTAATATGTGATATCGCCGGTTTCGTTGCTATATGTTAACGACAATTGGGATGCGCATATTTACTTACGTTGATGACATGTGATGTTATGTGTTGCTGGATATGTTATATTGGATTGTCGTGTTTGAATAGCCGGGGTTTTTTTGTGAGATGAGTGTTTTTCATTTTCATTCATGTAAAAACTTGTATGTAATATTCTTTTATTGGGGCACTTCCAGGTTGCGGAAGATGTCACCCTTTGTATATTATTTACTTTTCTGCACTAGGATAGACCCAAGGAGGGGAGCACAAGTAACCGGGTTCTAGGGTCCAGTGGGAGACCATCTCGAGGAGTCGAGTCCGGGTCTCCTAACCCTAGAATTGGTAGGGTTGCTTGCCGCTCTCGTAGGGGTCTAGGGGTGTGGGATTGGCTATTCATCACGACCGTGGAATCCGTGTTTTATACTGGCTCGTATTGAAAACACGGACGTCCTAGTATATCCAATGTTTCATATATTTATTCTGCTGCGATATCTGTGATGTGATCATGTGATGTTCTGTGATAGATACAGTATATAGTATATATGATATATTATATAGACGTTACTTATGTTTTGCACCCGCACTAGCCCTGCCCTGCTCTGTCGTTAGTTACCTAACCTAATGGTGCACGAGGGGACATCCAGGCGAATGCGGATGGCATAAGTGTACGTCGTATTTATCTGTGATGTTTAGGTGACTTAAATGATGGGACTTCATTAATGTGATTAATGAAAGAAAAGAAACCTAAGATGTTGTAGAATCAAATTTCAAATAAAACAGGTAGCTACAGTTCTTGCTTTGCATAGCGGTATATATGATATACCCTGCACCTTATTCGATGAGGAAAGGACCGAGATCCCTTCACCGGGAGTGACTCCTTTCGCAATAACTGGCAGATGCTACACACTCGGTTTGACTTTTGATAGCTTCTATAGTTTCTGCTTTGCACAGTGATATATATGATATATCCCGCACCTCATTCGACGAGGAAAGGGCCGACGATCCCTTCACCGGGAGTGACCCCTTTAGCAAAACTAGAAAAGCCTCAAAATCATTCCATTTCAAAACTTCATTTGATCCTACAATAATATCAAGTTCATTACGCAATAGGTTTTCAGAAAAACCTGTCGTAGCCCTCCGTCATTTCAGATAAGTACTAGTTAGTATTCGTGCTACGTTTGTTGACTATGTTAAGGCGTAGTGTGCGGTAGCTAATTAGTGCTTATCTGTATAAGCATATGATGCGATTGGATTAGGGTAGTCGTGCGACTTTGTTGACTATGTTAAGGGTCGTGCGGGTGGGTTTAATTCAATCGAGAAATGACGGGTTGGACTTGACTAGCACTTATGATTTGTTGACTATGTTAAGGTCATATAGCTGCTAGGGGCAAAATATTATCGGGAATTTCAAGTGTTGAAATTTGCAATGAGATTGCATACCTTCTATGAGATAGTTGGATCCCGATACCCACTGCGAGTAAGAGTTACTCCTGGGAGAGTTTTACACATTACAATTAGCCGATCAAGTAGATGTCTAGAAAGGTGTCAACGGGGTTACGCCTCTGGGAAAACGAGGTTTACATTAATTAGGTTCGTGCGAAAGCACGGGGGACCTCCCTCAAAGTACCGACACTGGCCTGGCTGAAAGATTGGCGAACTTGTAGTGTGTAATTAATCCCGGCTAATCTTTCCTTTTAGGGTTTGAAGGAAGATTTGATAAAAAGCAGTGGGAGCCATCCTGATTAGATAAGATAATAACCAATCTGATCTTGCATGAGCATACGCTAAAGTGTTTTCTTCTCTCTCTCTCCAGGTAGCGACCATTTCATGCCTTAATCAAGATAATAATATGGATGTATTGACCGAACCCGCATGTTATACTGTGCTGGGGAACGTTGGTTCCGTTCTTTCTTATAAGAGTTATAGGAATGAACAGGATATAGGGGAATACCAGGATTCCCATGCCACCCGGATGAAGAAAGTACATGTTGATGCATTTTCTTCGGGTGTGTTCGTTACAGAGAACTGTTTCTCCATTTGCTCTACGTCCTGGGTATTAGATACCGGGTCAGGATCCCATATATGTAATCAGTTACATGGGCTTAGGAAAGGTAGAGAACTTGGAGAAGGTGATAAAGACATTAGAGTAGGAAATGGTGCAATTGTTGCAGCTAAGACTGTCGGGGAATATCACCTTGTATTACCAACTGGTAATACATTGGTTCTGAACGAATGCTATTACATGCCGAACCTGATATGCAACATTATATCGGTTTCTTTGCTAAGTAAAGAGGGATATAATTTTGTATTACAGGACAATGTTATGAACATTTTCCGTAACCAAAAGTTGGTTGGATCAGGCACGTTGTGCAATGGCATTTATGTTCTAAATCAATCAACAGTTCTGAGCATAACAAACACACACAAGAGGAAGAGTTCAAAACTGAACGAATCCTTCTTGTGGCATTGTAGACTGGGTCACATCAATGCGACACGACTGGCTAAGTTGCATAAGGATGGATATTTGAAACCATTCGAATTTTCATCTTATGACACTTACCAGTCATGTCTCAAAAGCAAGATGACCAAAACTCCGTTTACGGGACACGGAGAAAGAGTTACCGAACTCTTGGGACTGATACATAGTGATGTATGCGGTCCTATGTCTACACATGCCAGGGATGGTTCTTCGTACTTCATTACATTCACTGACGATCTCTCTAGATTCGGATATGTGTTCCTGATGAAACACAAATCAGAAGCTTTTGAGAAATTTAGAGAATATAAACAAGAAGTCGAAAACCAAACCGGAAAAAGTATTAAAATCCTTCGATCTGATCGAGGAGGTGAATACTTGAGCAATGAATTCCTGGACTTCCTAAAAGAGAATGGGATTCTCTCTCAGCTGACTCCTCCATATACACCACAGCACAACGGTGTATCAGAATGGAGAAACCGCACCCTATTAGATATGGTGCGCTCTATGATGAGCACAGCTGAGTTACCTATTTCCTTTTAGGGATATGCGCTGGAGACAGCAACATACCTATTGAATCAAGTTCCATCTAAATCTGTACCTACCACACCATATGAGATATGGAGTGGGAAGAGACCATATTTTAAACGAGTTAAGATATGGGGTTGTCCGGCCTATGTCCAAAGGCAAAATCCAGACAAACTCGAGGCACGGTCAGTTCTTTGCAAGTTTGTGGGATATCCTAAGAATTCACAAGGGTATCTTTTCTACCATGCTGAAGAACAAAAGGTGTTTGTTTCTCAATATGCCACCTTTTTAGAAAAGGAATTCCTTGAAAAAGAAATTAGTGGCAAAGTGGTAGAGCTGGAAGAAGTTCCAGATACACAAACCGTAACTGAAGATTTAGTGGAACCAGAGGATTCAGTAGCTCCCAATGAACCTCAGCCTCTCCGCCGATCTAGTAGGGTTCCTCGCCAACCTGAGAGATACTACGGTTTTCTCATGGACGGTGGGAGCGAGGATTGCATCATGGAGGATGATGACCCAACTAGCTTCGAGCAGGCCATCACGAGTAGGGACTCGGTGAAATGGCTGGATGTTATGCGGTCCGAGATGGAATCCATATACACCAACAAAGTATGGACTTTGGAAGTTGCTCCTGAAGGGGTAAAACCCATCGGGAGCAAGTGGATCTTCAAGAAAAAACTTGGTGTAGATGGGAAAGTGGAGACTTTCAAAGCTAGACTTGTTGCAAAGGATTTTCGTCAAAGACCAGGTGTGGACTATGACGAAACCTTTTCTCCAGTGGCTATGCTTAAATCCATCCGGATCATGCTTGCCATCGCTGCATATCATGATTACGAAATCTGGCAAATGGATGTTAAGACCGCCTTTCTAAATGGTGATTTAAAAGAGTGCGTGTACATGACTCAGCCAGAGGGCTTCGTAGACAGTGGGAGCAGCGGGAAGGTGTGCAAGCTGCTTAAATCCATTTATGGATTAAAGCAAGCATCGCGGAGTTGGAACATCTGCTTTGACGTCGTTATCAAAGAGTTTGATTTCGTCAAAAACCCAGATGAACCTTGTATCTACAAGAAGGTGGCAGAGAGTAAGGTTGTCTTCCTCGTATTGTACGTGGACGACATACTCTTGATAGGAAATGATATTCCTATGCAGCAATCGGTCAAGCTCTTCTTATCACAAAGATTCTCAATGAAAGATCTTGGTGATGCCTCCTGCATATTAGGAATTAGGATCTATAGAGATAGATCCAAACGGATTTTGGGATTATCCCAATCCAGGTACATTGACACCATACTAAAGAGGTTTAGTATGGAAGAATCCAAGCGTGGGAACTTGCCCACGATCTCTGAAGTCACTCTCTCCAAAGAGATGTCTCCCAAGACTGATTTGGAGAGAGCTCGCATGCAAGGGATACCCTATGCTTCGGCTGTAGGCTCTATCATATATGCGATGCTATGTACCAGACCCGATGTAGCATACTCACTAAGTATAGTGAGCAGGTAT